>VTON01000025.1:0-2719805 GCA_009617725.1 Hydropsyche tenuis
CGATATTTTCGACGTCTTTTCTCATTTTTTTGTAACCTAACTTATGGATGTTTTTTTGAATAATTTCGCTCGAAACCTAACCCAAGTCTTCGCGATATTTTCGAATTTTTCTCAATTTTGTAACCTAACTTATGGATGTGTTTTGAATAATTTCGCTCGAACCTAACCCAAGTCCTCGCGATATTTTCGAATTTTTTTCAATTTTGTAACCTAACTTATGGATGTTTTTTGAATAATTTCGCTCGAACCTAACCCAAGTCTTCGCGATATTTTCGATGTTTTCTCATTTTTGTAACCTAACTTATGGATGTGTTTTGAATAATTTCGCTCGAACCTAACCCAAGTCTTCGCGATTTTTTCGAATTTTTCTCATTTTTGTAACCTAACTTATGGATGTGTTTTGAATAATTTCGCTCGAACCTAACCCAAGTCTTCGCGATATTTTCGTATTTTTTCTCATTTTTGTAACCTAACTTATGGATGTGTTTTGAATAATTTTGCTCGAACCTAACCCAAGTCGTCGCGATATTTTCGATGTTTTCTCATTTCTCTAACCTAACTTATGGATGACTTTGAATAATTTCGCTTGAACCTAACCCAAGTCTTCGCGATATGTTTGAATTCTCTCAGTTTTGTTACGAAACATATGGATGACTTTGAATAATTTCGCTCGCACCTAACCCAAGTCTTCGCGATATTTTCGATGTTTTCTCAATTCTCTAACCTAACTTATTGATGACTTTCAATAATTTCGCTCGAACCTAACCCAAGTCTTCGCGATATTTTCGATTTTTTCTCATTTTTGTAACCTAACTTATGGATGACTTTGAATAATTTCGCTCGAACCTAACCCAAGTCTTCGCGATATTTTCGAATTTTTCTAAATTTTGTAACCTAACTTATGGATGTGTATTGATTAAAAAAGCTCGAACCTAACCCATGTCTTCGCGATATTTTCGAAACTTTCTCAATTTTGTAACCTAACTTATGGATTTTTTTGAATTATTTCGATCGGACGTAACCCAAGTCTTCGCGATATTTTCGAATTTTTCTAAATTCTGTAACCTAACTTATGGATATGTTTTGAATAATTTCGCTCGAACCTAACCCAAGTCTTCGCGATTTTTTCGAATTTTTTCTTATTTTTTGTAACCTAACTTATGGATGTTTTTTGAATAATTTCGCTCGAACCTAACCCAAGTCTTCGCGATATTTTCGAATTTTTCTCAATTTTGTAACCTAACTTATGGATGTTTTTTGAATAATTTCGCTCGAACCTAACCCAAGTCTTCGCGATATTTTCGAATTTTTTTCTCATTTTTTTGTAACTAACTTATGGATGTTTTTTGAATAATTTCGCTCGAACCTAACCCAAGTCTTCGCGATATTTTCGATTTTTCTCATTTTTGTAACCTAACTTGGATGGATGTTTTTTTGAATAATTTCGCTCGAACCTAACCCAAGTCTTCGCGATATTTTTTTTTTCTCATTTTTAACCTAACTTATGGATGGATGTTTTTTGATAAATTTCGCTCGAACCTAACCCAAGTCTTCGCGATATTTTCGAATTTTTCTCAATTTTGTAACCCAACTTATGGATGTGTTTTGAATAATTTCGCTCGAACCTAACCCAAGTCTTCGCGATATTTTCGAAACTTTCTCAATTTTGTAACCTAACTTATGGATGTTTTTGAATTATTTGGTTCGAACGTAACCCAAGTCTTTGCGATAGTTTCGAATTTTTCTAAATTCTGTAACCTAACTTTTCGATGTATTTTGAAAAATTTCGCTCGAACCTGACCCAAGTCTTCGCGATTTTCTCGACGTCTCTCAATTTTGTAACATAACTTATGGATTTTTTTGAATAATTTTGCCCGAACCTTTCCCAAGTCTTCGCGATATTTTCGAATTTTTCTCATTTTTGTAACCTAACTTATGGATGTGTTTTGAATAATTTCGCTCGAACCTAACCCAAGTCTTCGCGATATTTTAAATTTTTCTCATTTTTGTAACCTAACTTATGGATGTGTTTTGAATAATTTCGCTCGAACCTAACCCAAGTCTTCGCGATATTTTTAATTTTTCTCATTTTTGTAACCTAACTTATGGATGTGTTTTGATTAATTTCGTTCGAACCTAACCCAAGTCTTCGCGATATTTTCGAATTTTTTT
This sequence comes from Hydropsyche tenuis, assembly GCA_009617725.1. NCBI lineage: Eukaryota > Metazoa > Arthropoda > Insecta > Trichoptera > Hydropsychidae > Hydropsyche > Hydropsyche tenuis. The sequence goes on from VTON01000025.1 coordinate 2,173, forward strand.
TCATTTTTTTTGTAACCTAACTTATGGATGTTTTTTTTGAATAATTTCGCTCGAACCTAACCCAAGTCTTCGCGATATTTTCGAATTTTTTCTCATTTTTTGTAACCTAACTTATGGATGTTTTTTGAATAATTTCGCTCGAACCTAACCCAAGTCTTCGCGATATTTTTTCGAATTTTTCTCATTTTTTGTAACCTAACTTATGGATGGATGTTTTTTGAATAATTTCGCTCGAACCTAACCCAAGTCTTCGCGATATTTTCGAATTTTTCTCATTTTTGTAACCTAACTTATGGATGTTTTTTGAATAATTTCGCTCGAACCTAACCCAAGTCTTCGCGATATTTTTTCGATTTTTTTCTCATTTTTTGTAACCTAACTTATGGATGTTTTGTTTTGAATAATTTCGCTCGAACCTAACCCAAGTCTTCGCGATATTTTCGAATTTTTCTTAATTTTGTAACCTAACTTATGGATGTTTTTGAATAATTTCGCTCGAACCTAACCCAAGTCTTCGCGATATTTTTAATTTTTATCATTTTTGTAACCTAACTTATGGATGTGTTGTGAATAATTTCGCTCGAACCTAACCCAAGTCTTCGCGATATTTTCGAATTTTTCTCTTTTTTGTAACCTAACTTATGGATGTTTTTTGAATAATTTCGCTCGAACCTAACCCAAGTCTTCGCGATATTTTCGAATTTTTCTAAATTCTGTAACCTAACTTATGGATATGTTTTGAATAATTTCGCTCGAACCTAACCCAAGTCTTCGCGATTTTCTCGACTTCTCTCATTTTTTTAACCTATTTTTTCGATGTATTTTGAAAAATTTTTTTGAATAATTTTTCGATATTTTCTCATTTTTGTAACCTAACTTACATATGTATATATGACTTTGAATAATTTCGCTCGAACCTAACCGAAATTTTCGCGATATTTTCGAATTTTTCTAAATTTTGTAACCTAACTTATGGATGTGTATTGATTAAAAAAGCTCGAACCTAACCCATGTCTTCGCGATATTTTCGAATTTTTCTCAATTTTGTAACCTAACTTATGGATGATTTTTTTGAATAATTTCGCTCGAACCTAACCCAAGTCTTCGCGATATTCTCGACGTCTCTCAATTTTGTAACATAACTTATGGATCTTTTTGAATAATTTTGCCCGAACCTTTCCCAAGTCTTCGCGATATTTTCGAATTTTTCTAAATTCTGTAACCTAACTTATGGATATGTTTTGAATAATTTCGCTCGAACCTGACCCAAGTCTTCGCGATTTTTTCGACTTCTCTCAATTTTGTAACATAACTTATGGATCTTTTTGAATAATTTTGCCCGAACCTTTCCCAAGTCTTCGCGATATTTTCGAATTTTTCTAAATTCTGTAACCTAACTTATGGATGTGTTTTGATTAAAATCGCTTGAACCTAAACCAAGTCTTTGCGATAGTTTCGAATTTTTCTAAATTCTGTAACCTAACTTTTCGATGTGTTTTGAAAAATTTCGCTCGAACCTGACCCAAGTCTTCGCGATATTTTCGATTTTTTTTCTCATTTTTGTAACCTAACTTATGGATGTGTTGTGAATAATTTCGCTCGAACCTAACCCAAGTCTTCGCGATATTTTCGAATTTTTCTCATTTTTGTAACCTAACTTATGGATGTGTTTTGAATAATTTCGCTCGACACTAACCCAAGTTTTCGCGATAATTTTAATTTTTCTCATTTTTGTAACCTAACTTATGGATGTGTTTTGAATAATTTCGCTCGAACCTAACCCAAGTCTTCGCGATATTTTTAATTTTTCTCATTTTTTTTTGTAACCTAACTTATGGATTTTTTTTGAATAATTTCGCTCGAACCTAACCCAAGTCTTCGCGATATTTTCGATGTTTTTTTATTTTTGTAACCTAACTTATGGATGACTTTGAATAATTTCGCTCGAACCTAACCCAAGTCTTCGCGATATTTTCGAATTTTTTTTCATTTTTGTAACTTAACTTATGGAAGACTTTGAATAATTTCGCTCGAACCTAACCCAACTCTTCGCGATATTTTCGATGTTTTCTCATTTCTGTAACCTAACTTATGGATGACTTTGAATAATTTCGCTCGAACCTAACCCAAGTCTTCGCGATATTTTCGAATTTTTTTCTTTTTTGTAACCTAACTTATGGATTTTTTGAATAATTTCGCTCGAACCTAACCCAAGTCTTCGCGATATTTTCGATGTTTTTTTCATTTTGTAACCTAACTTATGGATGATTTTGAATAATTTCGCTCGAACCTAACCCAAGTCTTCGCGATATTTTCGATGTTTTCTCATTTTTGTAACCTAACTTATGGATGTGTTTTGAATAATTTAGCTCGAACCTAACCCAAGTCTTCGCGATATTTTCGAAGTTTTCTCAATTTTGTAACCTAACTTATGGATTTTTTTGAATAATTTCGCTCGAACGTAACCCAAGTCTTCGCGATATTTTCGAATTTTTCTCATTTTTGTAACCTAACTTATGGATGTTTTTTGAATAATTTCGCTCGAACCTAACCCAAGTCTTCGCGATATTTTCGATGTTTTCTCATTTTTGTAACCTAACTTATGGATGACTTTGAATAATTTCGCTCGAACCTAACCCAAGTCTTCGCGATATGTTTGAATTCTCTCAGTTTTGTTACGAAACTTATGGATGTTTTTGAATTATTTCGCTCGAACCTAACCCAAGTCTTCGCGATATTAACGAAGTTTTTTCATTTTTGTAACCTAACTTATGGATGATGGCTTTTGAATAATTTCGCTCGAACCTAACCCAAGTCGTCGCGATATTTTCGAGTTTTCTCAATTTTGTAACCTAACTTATGGATTTTTTTGAATTATTTCGATCGGACGTAACCCAAGTCTTCGCGATATTTTCGAATTTTTCTAAATTCTGTAACCTAACTTATGGATGTTTTTGAATTATTTGGTTCGAACGTAACCCAAGTCTTTGCGATAGTTTCGAATTTTTCTAAATTCTGTAACCTAACTTTTCGATGTATTTTGAATAATTTCGCTCGAACCCAACCCAAGTCTTCGCGATATTTTCGAATTTTTCTCAATTTTGTAACCTAACTTATGGATGTTTTTTGAATAATTTCGCTCGAACCTAACCCAAGTCTTCGCGATTTTTTCGATTTTTCTCAATTTTTGTAACCTAACTTATGGATATGTTTTGAATAATTTCGCTCGAACCTAACCCAAGTCTTCGCGATTTTCTCGACTTTTCTCATTTTTTTAACCTAACTTTTCGATGTATTTTGAAAAATTTCGCTCGAGCCGAACCGAAATTTTCGCGATATTTTCGAATTTTTCTAAATTCTGTAACCTAACTTACGGATGTGTATTGATTAAAAAAGCACGAAACCTAACCAATGTCTTCGCGATATTTTCGAAACTTTCTCAATTTTGTAACCTAACTTATGGATTTTTTTGAATTATTTCGATCGAACGTAACCCAAGTCTTCGCGATATTTTCGAATTTTTCTCATTTTTGTAACCTAACTTATGGATGTATTTTTTTGAATAATTTCGCTCGAACCTAACCCAAGTCTTCGCGATATTTTCGAATTTTTCATTTTTTGTAACCTAACTTATGGATGTTTTTGAATAATTTCGCTCGAACCTAACCCAAGTCTTCGCGATATTTTCGAATTTTTCTCATTTTTGTAACCTAACTTATGGATGTATTTTGAATAATTTCGCTCGAACCTAACCCAAGTCTTCGCGATATTTTCGAATTTTTCTCAATTTTGTAACCTAACTTATGGATGTTTTTGAATAATTTCGCTCGAACCTAACCCAAGTCTTCGCGATATTTTCGATGTTTTCTCATTTTTGTAACCTAACTTATGGATGACTTTGAATACTCTCCCTCGAACCTAACCCAAGTCTTCGCGATATTTTCGATGTTTTCTCATTTTTGTAACCTAACTTATGGATGTGTTTTGAATAATTTCGCTCGAACCTAACCCAAGTCTTCGCGATATTTTCGATGTTTTCTCATTTTTGTAACCTAACTTATGGATGTTTTTGAATAATTTCGCTCGAACCTAACCAAAGTCTTCGCGATATTTTCGAATTTTTTTTCATTTTGTAACCTAACTTATGGATGATTTTGAATAATTTCGCTCGAACCTAACCCAAGTCTTCGCGATATTTTCGATTTTTCTCATTTTTGTAACCTAACTTATGGATGTTTTTTGAATAATTTCGCTCGAACCTAACCCAAGTCTTCGCGATATTTTCGAATTTTTCTCAATTTTGTAACCTAACTTATGGATGTGTTTTGAATAATTTCGCTCGAACCTAACCCAAGTCTTCGCGATATTTTCGATGTTTTCTCATTTTTGTAACCTAACTTATGGATGTGTTTTGAATAATTTCGCTCGAACCTAACCCAAGTCTTCGCGATATTTTTCGATTTTTTTCATTTTTGTAACCTAACTTATGGATGTATTTTGAATAATTTCGCTCGACACTAACCCAAGTCTTCGCGATATTTTCGAAGTTTTCTCATTTTTTTAACCTAACTTATGGATGTATTTTGAATAATTTCGCTCGAACCTAACCCAAGTCTTCGCGATATTTTCGAATTTTTCTCAATTTTGTAACCTAACTTATGGATGTTTTTGAATAAATTCGCTCGAACCTAACCCAAGTCTTCGCGATATTTTCGACGTCTTTCATTTTTTTAACCTAACTTATGGATGTCTAGAAATAATTTCGCTCGAACCTAACCCAAGTCTTCGCGATATTTTCGAATTTTTCTCATTTTTGTAACCTAACTTATGGATGTGTTTTGAATAATTTCGCTCGAACCTAACCCAAGTCTTCGCGATATTTTTTTTTTTTTCTCATTTTTTTGTAACCTAACTTATGGATGTTTTTTGAATAATTTCGCTCGAACCTAACCCAAGTCTTCGCGATATTTTCGATTTTTTCTCAATTCTGTAACCTAACTTATGGATGACTTTGAATAATTTCGCTCGAAACCTAACCAAAGTCTTCGCGATATTTTCGAATTTTTCTCAATTTTTTAACCTAACTTATGGATTTTTTTGAATTATTTCGCTCGAACCTAACCCAAGTCTTCGCGATATTTTCGAATTTTTCTCAATTTTGTAACCTAACTTATGGATTTTTTGAATAATTTCGCTCGAACCTAACCCAAGTCTTCGCGATATTTTCGAATTTTTCTCATTTTTGTAACCTAACTTATGGATGTGTTTTGAATAATTTCGCTCGAACCTAACCCAAGTCTTCGCGATATTTTCGAATTTTTCTCAATTTTGTAACCTAACTTATGGATGTGTTTTGAATAATTTCGCTCGAACCTAACCCAAGTCTTCGCGATATTTTCGAATTTTTCTCATTTTTGTAACCTAACTTATGGATGTGTTTTGAATAATTTCGCTCGAACCTAACCCAAGTCTTCGCGATATTTTTAATTTTTCTCATTTTTGTAACCTAACTTATGGATGTGTTTTGAATAATTTCGCTCGAACCTAACCCAAGTCTTCGCGATATTTTCATTTTTTCTCAATTTTGTAACCTAACTTATGGATGTATTTTGAATAATTTCGCTCGACCCCAACCCAAGTCTTCGCGATATTTTCGAATTTTTCTCAATTTTGTAACCTAACTTATGGATCTTTTTGAATACATTCGCTCGACACTAACCCAAGTCTTCGCGATATGTTCGACGTCTTTCATTTTTTTAACCTAACTTATGGATGTTTTGAATAATTTCGCTCGAACCTAACCCAAGTCTTCGCGATATTTTCGAATTTTTCTCATTTCTGTAACCTAACTTATGGATTTGTATTGATTAAAATCGCTCGAACCTAACCCAAGTCTTCGCGATTTTCTCGACTTCTCTCATTTTTTTAACCTAACTTTTCGATGTATTTTGAAAAATTTCGCTCGAGCCGAACCGAAATTTTCGCGATATTTTCGAATTTTTCTAAATTTTGTAACCTAACTTATGGATTTGTTTTGAATAATTTCGCTCGAACCTAACCCAAGTCTTCGCGATATTTTCGAATTTTTCTAAATTTTGTAACCTAACTTATGGATATGTTTTGAATAATTTCGCTCGAACCTGACCCAAGTCTTCGCGATTTTCTCGACTTCTCTCATTTTTTTAACCTATTTTTTCGATGTATTTTGAAAAATTTCGCTCGAGCCGAACCGAAATTTTCGCGATATTTTCGAATTTTTCTAAATTTTGTAACCTAACTTATGGATGATGTATTGAATAAAATCGCTCGAACCTAACCCAAGTCTTCGCGATATTTTCGAATTTTTCTCAATTTTGTAACCTAACTAATGGATGTTTATGATTTATTTCGTTCGAACGTAAACCAAGTCTTCGCGATATTTTAGAATTTTTCTAAATTTTGAAACCTAACTTATGGATGTTTTTGATTTATTTTGTTGGAACATAACCCAAGTTTTCGCGATATTTTTGAAGTTTTCTTAATTTTGTAACCTAACTTATGGATGTTTCTGAATAATTTCGCTCGAACCTAACCCAAGTCTTCGCGATATTTTGAATTTTTCTCATTTTTGTAACCTAACTTATGGATGTTTTTGAATAATTTCGCTCGAACCTAACCCAAGTCTTCGCGATATTTTCGAATTTTTCTCATTTTGTAACCTAACTTATGGATGTTTTTGAATAATTTCGCTCGAACCTAACCCAAGTCTTCGCGATATTTTCGAATTTTTCTCAATTTTGTAACCTAACTTATGGATGTTTTGAATAATTTCGCTCGAACCTAACCCAAGTCTTCGCGATATTTTCGAAGTTTTTACATTTTTGTAACCTAACTTATGGATGTATTTTGAATTATTTCGTTCGAACCTAACCCAAGTTTTCGCGATATTTTCAATTTTTCTCATTTTTGTAACCTAACTTATGGATGTGTTTTGAATAATTTCGCTCGAACCTAACCCAAGTCTTCGCGATATTTTCGAATTTTTCTAAATTCTGTAACCTAACTAATGGATGTTTTTGAATTATTTCGTTCGAACGTAACCCAAGTCTTCGCGATATTTTCGAATTTTTCTAATTTTTGTAACCTAACTTATGGATGTTTTTGAAATATTTCTCGAACCTAACCCAAGTCTTCGCGATATTTTCGAAATTTTTTCAATTTTTTAACCTAACTTATGGATGTTTTGAATAATTTCGCTCGAACCTAACCCAAGTCTTCGCGATATTTTCGAATTTTTTTCATAATTTTTGTAACCTAACTTATGGATGTGTTTTGAATAATTTCGCTCGAACCTAACCCAAGTCTTCGCGATATTTTCGAATTTTTCTCAATTTTGTAACCTAACTTATGGATGTTTTTGAATAATTTCGTTCGAACGTAACCCAAGTCTTAGCGATATTTCGAATTTTTCTCATTTTTGTAACCTAACTTATGGATGTGTTTTGAATAATTTCGCTCGAACCTAACCCAAGTCTTCGCGATATTTTCGAATTTTTTCATTTTTGTAACCTAACTTATGGATGTGTTTTGAATAATTTCGCTCGAACCTAACCCAAGTCTTCGCGATATTTTTAATTTTTCTCATTTTTGTAACCTAACTTTTGAATGATTTTGAATAATTTCGTTCGAACGTAACCCAAGTCTTCGCGATATTTTTAATTTTTCTCAGTTTTTGTAACCTAACTTATGGATGTTTTTTTGAATAATTTCGCTCGAACCTAACCCAAGTCTTCGCGATATTTTCGATTTTTCTCATTTTTGTAACCTAACTTATGGATGTTTTTTTGAATAATTTCGCTCGAACCTAACCCAAGTCTTCGCGATATTTTCGAATTTTTTCTCAATTTTGTAACCTAACTTATGGATGTTTTTTTGAATAATTTCGCTCGAACCTAACCCAAGTCTTCGCGATATTTTCGAATTTTTTCTCAATTTTTGTAACCTAACTTATGGATGTTTTTGAATAATTTCGCTCGAACCTAACCCAAGTCTTCGCGATATTTTCGAATTTTTTCTCAATTTTGTAACCTAACTTATGGATGTGTTTTTTGAATAATTTCGCTCGAACCTAACCCAAGTCTTCGCGATATGTTCGACATCTTTCATTTTTTTAACCTAACTTATGGATGTTTTGAATAATTTCGCTCGAACCTAACCCAAGTCTTCGCGATATTTTCGAATTTTTCTTTAAATTTTGTAACCTAACTTATGGATGTTTTTGAATAATTTCGCTCGAACCTAACCCAAGTCTTCGCGATATTTTCGAATTTTTTCTCATTTTTGTAACCTAACTTATGGATGTACTTTGAATAATTTCGCTCGAACCTAACCCAAGTTTTCGCGATATTTTCAATTTTTCTCATTTTTGTAACCTAACTTATGGATGTTTTTAAATAATTTCGCTCGAACCTAACCCAAGTCTTCGCGATATTTTCGAATTTTTCTCATTTTTGTAACCTAACTTATGGATGTGTTTTGAATAATTTGGTCCGAACCTAACCCAAGTTTTCGCGATAATTTTAATTTTTCTCATTTTTGTAACCTAACTTTTGAATGATTTTGAATAATTTCGTTCGACCCTAACCCAAGTCTTCGCGATATTTTTAATTTTTCTCATTTTTGTAACCTAACTTATGGATGTATTTTGAATAATTTCGATCGAACCTAACCCAAGTCTTCGCGATATTTTCGAATTTTTCTCATTTTTGTAACCTAACTTATGGATGTTTTTGAATAATTTCGCTCGAACCTAACCCAAGTCTTCGCGATATTTTCGAATTTTTCTCAATTTTGTAACCTAACTTATGGATGTGTTTTGAATAATTTCGCTCGAACCTAACCCAAGTCTTCGCGATATTTTCGAATTTTTCTCAATTTTGTAACCTAACTTATGGATGTTTTTTGAATAATTTCGCTCGAACCTAACCCAAGTCTTCGCGATATGTTCGACGTCTTTCATTTTTTTAACCTAACTTATGGATGACTTTGAATAATTTCGCTCGAACCTGACCCAAGTCTTCGCGATATTTTCGAATGTTTCTCAATTTTATAACCTAACTTATGGATGACTTTGAATAATTTCGCTCGAACCTAACCCAAGTCTTCGCGATATTTTCGAATTTTTCTCAATTTTGTAACCTAACTTATGGATGTGTTTTGAATAATTTCGCTCGACACTAACCCAAGTTTTCGGGATATTTTCGATGTTTTATAATTTTTATAACCTAACTTACGGATGTGTTTTTAATAATTTCGCTCGAACCTAACCCAAGTCTTCGCGATATTTTCGAATTTTTTTTTTATTTTATTTTAAATAGTTATTTATTTCTACAACTCAATTTTAGTGGTTTTAAGTGTGTGGCTAGGGGCAGGGGTGGGTGGGCCCGAAGGGTCCTCAACACGCGTGGCCCGTAGGGCTGAGTCGGTTGGCCCAAAGGGCCAACCCACTATCGTTAAGGACTAGCCTTGCCTGTCCGCATTCGCTAGTGACGACTAAATTTGCAAGAACCTAACTAATGACCCTCCTATATTTTCGTAGTTTTCTCATTATCCTGTAGTCCGGGGAATAAAGACAAAATATAGCTGTAACTTTGCAAAAATTAGCGGAAAGCTGAATTTTTGTATGAAGTTTTTCATATTGCGTTTCTTAATACAATATTGAAATTCCTTATCCTCCCCTTTCAGATAACATTTTTATGGGAGGTCAAAGGTGATTGAAAACGGTTTTTCGTTAATATCTCATTAACTGTCTCTTTTACAGAAAAATTATTTAAAATCAAATTTATAGCTTAAAATATTTCCTACAAAAAATGTATTTTAATATTAATTCGTAAAAGTAACTGTTTTGGAGATAATTCGATTTATAAAGTTATAACTTTTTTATTCGCATGAAATGCGCACAAAGAAGTGCGCGTACCATACCATACCATACCATCACCATACCATCTTCCATACCATCCTTGAGGTAAAGTAAAAAATAATTAATGCCATTATAAACCTTTTATTACCTTGTGCTATTATTTTTATTTCCGGGATGTATCTATTAATGATTCCATATCAATTTGAAAATTCAACCGTATTCGCGCGTAACGCTTAAAAAATTTTAAAGATTATTTTATAACTCATAACCAAAAATTCTAATCGAAAATTATTATCGCCATTATAAATCTTTTAATACCTTGTTTATGTGTTATTATTTGTGTTTCCGGGATGTATCTATTAATGATTTTATATCAATTTGAAAATTCAACTGTATGTACGCGAAACGCTTAAAAAATTCAAAGATTTTTTTTTAATTGATAAATTACTATTTTTATTAAAAAATTATTAACTTTATTATAAATCTTATAATACCTAGTTTTTGTGAAATTCTTTTCAGTGCTGTAAAATATATCCACATGATATTATATCGATTTGAAAATTCAATGGTATACACATGTAAGGAAAAAAAAATTCAAAGATTTTTTTTTAATTCATTAACAAAATAATTTATTAAAAAATATTTAACACCATTATAAATTAATTAATACTTTGTTTATATGGTATTATTTTTAATTCCGGGAGGTACCTACTAATGGTTTTATAATTATTTGAAATTTTGAATAGAACTTAGAATTCAGAATTGTTGAATTTTAAAATTGTTATAAAATCTTACGTAAACATTTCAAAGTACTGATAAACTTACCACATATGTAAACTACATAGTAAAAGGTTTATAACTATACTAATTACTTTTCAATCATTTGTTCTGTTTTTGAATTAAAAATATTTTCTTATAATATTTTTAGTTCTCTACATACATGGCGCAAATTTTTCAAATTGATATAAAATCATAATTAGATATTTACGATCATTGATAACAATACTACATAAACTAGGTATCAAAAGGTTTATAATTGCATTATTTTTTTCTAAGTTAGTTGCTTTGTTTACGAATTATAAACATTTTCTTAAAATTTTTTGAGCTCTCTACGTACTTTCATGCATATGAAATAATACCAATTCTTTTAATCGAATTATCTCCAAAACTATTACTTGTACAAATAAATATTATTTAATCTTTTTATCTGAAATTTTCTAAGCTATAAGTTTGTGAAACATTATATTTCTGTACAAGTGACAGTTAACGATATATTTATGAAAAACTGTTTTCATTCACCTTTGACCTCCCATAAAAATTTTATCTTAAAAGGGGAGGATAGGGAATTTCAACATTGTAATAAGAACCGCAATATTAAACTTACTACCAAAATTCAGCTTTCCGCTAATTTTTGCGAAGGGATTTGTTTTTATTACCCGGACTATGTCCTAACAGGATAATGAGAAAACCGATAACGATGTATGATGAATTTATTTTTTCAAGTTTTTTATTTACTTTATTAACACAAATTCTAATCGAATGATATACATATATTGTTTTACATTCATTGTTCAACGTATGGTTGGGTTCGGTGTCGGCAGAAACGCTAGAAATTATCTCGAAAGGTTGGGTTACATTCGTAGCGATAATATTCATTGTTCAACATATCGTTGGGTTAGGTTTTGGCGGAATCGCTAGTAATTATTTCGAAACATTGAGTTAGTATCGCAGCGATAATTTACAAACATACATATTTACTTACGGTTCGCATTCAACTGCCGCTGTGTTCAACCGTCGCTGTGTTCACCTGTCACTGTTTTCAATTATCGTGTTCATCTGTCCGATCACCCCTATTTTACACCAAAAATATAATCTCTATTATATTCAACCCCATACATCAAATTCAATTAGATTCCACACAAAACAAAACCGATTTCATTCAACAACCCAAAATTCATTCAATAAACAAAACCATGCCCGGCTTTAACCGTCTTAAAATAGAGGCGTGTCGCTTGACAGTTGAGAGTGGGCTGGGCGTCCATGTGTCATCTTGTTCGTTATAAATTGTTTGTTATAAATAATCAATAATTTGTTATAAATAATAAATAATTTGTTACAGACAATAAATAATTTATTATAAACAATGTCCGGTCGATCGCGTACGTTGCGATGGGCTGCCGGATTCCTGGCAGTGGCTTTCGTCTTCGTGCTGATAGCTTTCGTGGCTCCTACATGGCTCGTTACTGATGGACGTCTGGATAAACCCACATTTTTGAGAATTGGTATGAACTTCATACATCCGTTATGAATATATGTCAATTTTCATATGTAATATACCGATTTGATCAATATCTTTATGTTTATTATTGTCAGATGCATTCGATTGATTGTTTTCGTACATTTTTCCTTCATAAAATAGAATTATTACTATTGCCATAATGTTTGTTTGACACTTTACGATTATGATGGTATTCTTTGTGAAGAAAAGTTTGTTATTGTGCACTTTAGGTGTGTAAATTATTTGAGTAAACTATATTGTCACCCTGCACAAAATTATAACAGATTCGTTTACTACCGCTTTCCTTTTAGAAAAACTTTAACGTGAGGTCTGGTAAAGGCTGCATTTAATTTTCTCTTTATTTAATGCTGCATGTCTCTGTCAGTTAAAAGTCTCAACTATTTAATAAATAGCACTAATAACTATTTAATCAATGCATTCAGTATTACTGAATGCATTGATGGGTAAAGATGAACGTATTTTATTCAATCAGGTATACTAAACTACTTATGAATCGTTAAAAAACTTATTTATGCACTTATACATGAACTACACATAAAATATATTAAGAATCTTCATGCAATTCATCTGAATCTGAATCTTAACTTATAATGCATTTTTATTCATATTTAAATGCAAATTTTTCAATAAATAATTTACGTACACATAGTGCAACATTACCGTATCCGTAATTATAATTATTAGATGCGTTGAATCGATTATTTTCATATGCACTATAATATTATTTAATTATCGATATTTCTATATCGTATGAGCAACATTTTAAAATTATAATCGTATTCTTTGGGAAGAAAAACTTAAATAAAAAAGTTTATCCACTTCCGATATTGTTGCCATACTATTCACATATTTTATTTAATTTTCAGGTTTATGGGAAGTGTGCTTTCAAAATTTCAAACATCCCAGACATTGGTACGAAACCGTATTCAGCAGCTGCTGGTGGATCTTCGAAGAAGAATATTACATAATACACGACATATTATTGCCCGGATTCTTCGTAGCGACCCAGTTATTTTTCACGATAACGTTCACTTTGTGCCTCATAGCAATTATCATAATCGGTCTGTTCTTCAAAGTGAAGAAAAACGACGACAAATTCATCATGGTATTGCTCACTATCGGTACACTGATAATGGCAGCAGGTATTTATTGTAGTTATTTGGTAGTCATTGAGGTGCATCAATTATTTATCAACTAGTTTGTATTTTAACAAATAAGAATGTGTTATATATGTTTAAATTTAATTTCTTAATGTATTTCACGTATAATTTATGCAATATAATTCCTCAAATTGGGTTTATTAAAGAATTTCGCGTAGTTTGTATGCATGGGAGGTTATGTTTGTCAATTTTTATAAATTATATTCCCTTATTGTTAGATTGTATAAATTTGAACGGCAAAAGGTACTACTATACAAAATGTAAATCTGAAACTCTTAAAGATATGGTTAAAAAATTGATAAATATAGCCTCCAAACTACACAAAATTTGTTAAAAAAAAACTTAATTTACGTAATTATAATACAATATACGCGGTACTTGTTTTACGTGATTTCACTTTAACGCGGTCAAGCAAACAATTTTTTTATTAATTAATGCAAATAGTAAAAATACTTACATATTATTTGTTTTTTTTTTCATTTATAGTATATTTTCACTAAGTAAGATATATTTTTAATACAGCCTTACAATGTCAAACGAAGCTGAAATGCGGCCGGTTAATAGAAAAGTCATATAATTACAAACAAAGATCGAAATTTTGGATTGCTTACAAAAAGGAAAAAAAGTGTATTTTGGTTTTAATTTAATTTAATTATATTTCTAATCTTATTTCAATTTAACTTTAGCTTTTGTTAGACTTTTTTTAAGCGATTTCCTGAACTAATCTTCCCATTTAGTATAGACTTCATGTCTCAATTTACGCGTTTTTTTTGCCCTGGAACTGATCTTATTTTTTGTATGAACACATACACTTTTTTTACGCAATTTCAATTTGCGCAGGTTTTTGCGAAACTAATCTACCGCGTAAATCGGGGGATACCTACATATAATACATGAAGAAGTCTCAATTTAAGCACTTATAATGCATTATTATTCATGTTAAAATGCAAATTTGTCAATAAATAATTTAAGCACCTAGCAAAGGACTACCATATAATTTCATAGTAAAAATTTGATCGTTAACAAATATTTTTTGTATAATTTCAGGCTTCAGCGGGTTGATATCTGTAATAACTTTCGGCGCAAGAGGAGACGGTAGAGATTGGATGCCCAATTGGGAACATAACGATTTAGGTTGGGGATACGCTTTGGCCGTAATCGGAGTTTTGTTACTGTTTCCGGCCGGAATTCTGTTTCTCGTCGAAGCCAGAGTCAACAGATACAAAAAGCTTAACGAAATTCACAGCCGGGAACAGTCGGCATACACCCTCGAAGAAAGGAAAGTTCAGTACGTCGGTGGCCATACTGATATTTAAATAGTCATGATTAATTTGTCCTCCGAGGTCGCTTTTATATAAGTGACGTATTATCAAAATGTACAAATTGTATGCTGATTGAGTATGAAATGTTCGAGTAGCGTTTAAGTAATTGTAATTGTTTTTTTAAAACCAAAACGATCTATATTTTTTTGATCTTGAAACGTTTAGTGTGAATATATCTGTATTCAATTTTTTTATATGAGACGAAACAAATATATAACGCACATCAAAGTGCCTTGTTTATTTCAATAGAAATTTTCGTGCCTTCTGATATATTTCTATTTTATTATTATCTAGGACTAGAACTAGAATAGTTAAGATATTATACTTTTTTTATAGTGCCTTTTTTATAATATTTCTTTTATGGTATTATATGTTTTGTTTTTTGACTGCTCTATTGCAATTTTATTATGTTTATGTATTTTTTTGATGAATATGTTGCATTTCGAATAAATTTATTAATTCGGTAAAATAGAATCTCGTTATTCCGTCCATTTTAACTATCAATATTTGAATGAATTATGTTTATTTTATTAATTTAATAAAATGTTTTAAAATTTATGTACGTTTTTATTTTATATTTATCTCATGCAATACTATCTATCTATATCTATCTTATCTATCTCATCTTACAGTCACGGTCAATGAAATTGCACCATCTTGAAAAATTGACATTTTTATAAATTATGAAAAATTTCCAATATTTGGAAACAAACTATTTATATTTAATGTATGAGGGAATAAAACTCTATCAAATCACAGAGATATCGATTTGAGAAGTTATCATCATACAGTCAATAAGCACCTTTTTTCAAAATACAGAAAAACGGCTGATATATCATTATACGAAAGAAATAATTCGATTTGTGTTTTAAAAGTAAGCGTCAAAATAATGTTTAATTAATTTCATAATCTGATGAGTACTTCTTTATTTTACACTACTTACAATATTTATAACTACCCCATTTTACTGTAATCACAGCCCTTAACTTCTGAAGTACTTAGGTAACTGATTTTTTTTTAATATTTATTAAAATGATATATTTTCATACGTTTTCCTAAGATTTTTCACTCAATAATTTAATTAAAACCTTATTTTAATGTTTTAGGTTGTATCGTTCATCGATGTTTTACAATAGGGTTGAAATCAAAACTCCAGTTTTGCCCCTCGATGCTTCAATACAGTTTTTTTAGGAATTGCTTTATCTCTTAGAATTAAAAATGTTTTCGAATTATTTTTTCACTTATTTTAAATCTACATTATTGTGGTTATTTAAAAAATACATAATCATAGTTTTCGGTTACGTGACAAAGCTCAAAACCGTCCTGAAAAATATGGTTACTGTAATAAAATACACACTTTTTTTATAAATGATAAAAAAACTTTATTTCCGTATTTAGAAATATTTTTAGTTTTCATCATTTCACCAATTAACTTAAGATAATTAATACTGGAATATAAAAAGCATCCCCAGATTGTACAGTTTGCAGAAATCTTAACTGCTTCATATACCCTTTATTTGCTACGTCTTTCGTTAGTTTGCCATCGCATACCCGTGTTCCTGTTGGGTTCAAAAAAATAAAATTGATGTTATCCGAAAAATAAAATCTATTTTAACTTGAAAAAGTTGTATTTTTATTTTTTTTAAACTCATCCTGTCAGTCTGGACTTGATTTTATTTGCCAAAAGTGGTGTTTTGCTGATATTGTTCTTTGTATTCGGCTTTTTTAAGACCTTATACCAGGGGTCGGCAACCTGCGGCTCGCGAGCCACATGCGGCTCTTTGGATGTGAAGCTGCGGCTCTTTAGTTCCATACGCAAATATTTATTTTATCAAAAAATTTAAAACTAAAATCGTTCTGAATCGATTAAATTTATCGCCAAATTTATCCAAACTTTCTAAAACCATGCAAAGTCAACGCTCCCATTGAATTTGTTTGCCATGTATGTTATTGTTTTTTTTTATTTTAAGTACAAGTTACATTGTTTAGTAAAGTTAAAGTTTTCTACTTGAATAACCATGCAAAGCCATCGCTCCCATTGAATTTGTTTGTTTTTGTAGTACAAGTTAGTGTTGTAAGTAAATGTTTAATTGTTTTAATTTTTACTTCAATAATAAGTAATTATCTAATAATGCCATATATATATTATCTAATTTGTTGTGAAAAACAGTACTTAAGTATATACTTATAAATAAATAGATATTTTTTTCTTATGAATAAATAAATATTTTTCTTATGAATAAATAGATATTTTTTTTATGAATAAATAGATTAGTTTTTTTTTTATCAAAAAACTTTATTTATGCGAGTACTATTTATTGTTGGCAAGAAAAAATTTTGTGGCTCTTTAAAAACTTTGAAGTTTTGTAAATTGTAATTTTGGCTCTTCCGACTCAAAAGGTTGCCGACCCCTTTCTTATACGTATCGTTTGAACTTTAATCGTTATTTTAATTTACTTATCTAACTTTTTTATTTATTTAATAAGTAAATTTGAATTTATTTTTTAAGTATTTTCGGAGTAATAGGTTAAAAAGTTAAGGTAAATAAAATACAGTTTCATGTAAAAAAAACTTCACTTTTGCCCATCTCTAGTTAGGTTCAGTTCCGGTTCAACGCCCCGGTCAAAAATCCAGAACGAAACCCAAAACCGAAAGGCAACTAATTATTTGGCTGGTTAATAATAACTAAAATGATCATTAAAAAATTGTTAAATGATCGGTTAGGTTAGCTTACTACTACGTGTGACTACATTGAGATTTAGGGCCGATCTTTCAATCAGTCGGTTAAGAGTTATTCTCGGAATAAGCCTTTTAGTTTGTATGGTTATTCGCGGCCGGTCACGGATAAAGTCACGGACAACTAGCTTATAGTTGTCCGTGACTTTATACGTGACTTTATCCGTGACCGGCCGCGAATAACCATAAAAACTAAAAGGCTTATTCCTAGAATAACTCTTAACCGACGATTGAAAGATCGGCCCTTAATCCAACAAGTTCAAACATGTTTCCACGTGCACAGAACCGAATAACAACCATATACTTTGTTTTTACTGATCAAAATAATATTTTTTTACTGATCAATTAAATACAGGCCAAACTGAAATTGCAGAGCGCGCCACGAAAGAAACGGGCGCGAGGTGTGTCGTTTTTTCGAGGCCGCCAGTCGGTGTCTGTCGGTGTGCGGTGTTGGTCGCCGACTTCCCAATTTCCCAATTTCCCGATTTCCCGATGTCTTCGGGCGGGGCTCGCTCCTACAAGCTGGTGGTCGTCGGCGGCGGGGGCGTCGGCAAATCAGCCATCACCATCCAGTTCATCCAGGTGGGCGAAACTTTGTTATAATATCCCTATCACCGCTCCACCTGTTGCCTGTTGTTGGAAGTGCGCGCGTCGCCCTTCCTCCGGAACCCAAACTTTTCACGTGCACTCTTCGATGAGCGCGATGGGTTTTATACTTCGGCTTTTACGGCGCGGTGATGTCACCTGCGATTTTGTATCGCGGGCTCGCCAGATGGGCGGTGTGTGTGTGCGCTGTAGCGCGGAAACTTTTTAATTTGATGTGTTCTTGTTGGGATCCGATTGGAAATGATGTGTGCGATCGTTTTCAAATTTGTATGTTTTATAAGTTTTAAATTAAATTTGTAAGTTTTTTGTAGATTCGATTTACAGTGGCGGGTTTACTTAAGGGAGGTGGAGGCGCTCGCATGGGGCCCCAAAATGTTTTCTTTTTTTCCATGTCTGTAAAGTTGAATCACTTTCTGAAGAAAGAAATGTGTTCGTTTGCACAAAGCAGTTTTTTATTTTCTAAAATTGCGTATTTGTCCCTTATTTTATCAAACTGGTCATCGATAATGAGCGATAAAATTTTCGCTTGCAGCATTAATTTTTTTTAATTTTAATATTTGAGCCGTTCAGTGCACAGACTGATTAACTCCACTTTTTGAAAAACTTGAATTTAAGTATTAAAGCACTTGGTATAGTCATGACTATTTATGTTTAAAATGACTTTCCTGAATAATGAAGATTGACATAAAAAAACGACAATATTTTTTTGGTCATTGAATAATAATTTATTTATTTCAGGGCCATTTTGATTAATTCCATACTCTAATGTAAATCATTGCAATAATGCAACTCAAATACACTCAACCTGTATTTATGCATTCTACAATATTTATTTGAATTTATATTATAAAGGGAATTTTAAAAAACAATAAACGTCGTTTCATCGATTTTCTCAACATTTTGCTTTATGGAGTTAGTCATTGTGTGCACTGAACGGCTCATTTTTCGTGCAATGGGAGAGGAAAGGTAGCACAACCGTATCCAGGGTCCACGAAGACCCTGGCCCCCCCTAAACTTTTAAGTAAATACAAATTTTATTTAATTATGAGAATTGTGTCTAGATATATCACACGATCTTGTTATATCTGAATAAATTTTTTGAACATGAATTTACACACATACTTCAAATGAAAAAAGTTACGAAAAGTTTGAAAAAAGTAAAAATTAGTCATATAAAAAATTGTGTTTACCTCCTCCACCTAAATTAAGAGTACCCTTATTTACATATGTATAAAGCAGGGCTGTGGAGTCGGAGTCGTGTTTTTTTTTTAACGGCTCCACAGCCCTGGTATAAAGGCCCCAAATTTTTTTACACCTCGAGCTCCTAGCCAAGTAAATCCACCACTGGATTTGAATCAAAACTACACTGATGGAATTTATTATAATTATAATCAACATCTTTAATTATAAATTGATTCGATTCGCAATTTGAACCGACTACCAAAATAGTGAATGATTTCATGTTATTATTTCCATTCCGAGAATTATCAGTATTGTGTTAATTTATACAACAATTCGTTTTGTTGACTAATTTAGCTCGTTGACGCAATTTTGCAAAATGTGCATTCCGTGTCAAGTCCACAATTAAACTAGGGAGGACTCCGCATACCGTATCAATATTGCGGTGACGCATTCGGTGTTGTTATACTATTTTCATTCGTGTATCCGCCAAAAAAAAATGTATACAATACACGAAATTATAGTTATCCTAATGTGTTTTCATGACTAACATTTTTTGTGAAAAATAATATATTTGTTGACACGAACCAGATGTGGGAGACGAATCTGGGGAAATCTTTTCATAGTGCCAATATTCATATGTTTACTTGGAAAATAAATTTTACAAGATTATCTTATCATGTGGTGAATATGTGACATATAATAATGACACATTTAATCTAGTTTTGCTCTTTTTTAAAATATGTACTATATTATCCAAAATAATGAGTTTCACTGTTTCATCATTTTATAAAATGGCAGGAAAACTTTTTTATCGATAACAATGAATCATTAAGCAAATTTTTCCTACATGAATATTTCAAACATTAGTTAATACAACACAGATAAAAATATTTATAACGAAATTTTCTTTAAATTGAAGAAAAAGTAATTTACATATTATATTAATTAAAATTATTCGAATTTTTTCATTGTATATTTAAACACTATAATTTTTATAATATTTTTTTCATTCTAAACTTCTTATTCGCTCAAATTTCATTCACAAAACAGTCAAATAAAAAACGACAAAGTTAGAAATCAGATTCGAAACCCACGAACTGTTACAACACATTTTATAAACACTTCAAAATCGATCAGATCGACCCAACGGAAACGATACAAATTCTATTATAATTAAAACAATATCGGTTTCAGAAACATCAATCGATCTAGAATTTTAATTGGCGCCCGCCCACGGACCTCAACGTTGATTGGATTCCTGCCTTTTTTTTATTTCTAATAACTGGAGACGCGCCAAACGGTCATCCTTATCAATATGCGTGTTATGTCCAAATACCTAAAATAGCATCTAGTTTATGTATTCAAGGTCCATCTCCTAAATTTACACCGACACGTATACGCTCACTCCTACACCGATTTTGTTGCAAAACTACGAGAATATATTATGAAATTGATGTAATGTTCTAATTTCAGAGCTACTTCGTGACCGACTATGACCCCACCATCGAGGACTCCTACACCAAACAGTGCGTTATCGACGACATACCTGCCAAACTTGACAGTGAGTCCGTTTTTATGTTGTCCAACGTTTGTGATTTTAGTTTTGATGCTCCGCAGGCCGTACGAGTGTTTATTATGGTTTTGATGGTCTATTCTTTTATGTTTTTAAATAGAATTTGGCGACTTTGCAAAAATAGCATTGGCTAATTTTCTGTTTATCGGCCATATTATGTAACTTGTGTATAGACTTGTTGAATGTTAAAAGTTTATTATTAGAAAGGATACATTTCGAAAATTTCGTTGAAGTAGAAATTAAAATACATGTGTTCTTCGTTTAGCATGGTTGATAGGTTCCGCTAGATCGGCATATAAAACGAATCATCCGTTTGTGAAAGAAGGAGATAAGCTTTTTTTTTAGAAAAATTAACGAAATATATATCAGCCTTTGCGAAAATCTTTGAAATTGTATCTGAGCTTTCATTATCACTTTTGGTTTCACTCGAGACTGATAATTAATTGAAAACGAGAGTATTTGTAGGGAAAATTTCAAAAAACTAAATGTTCACAAATTGCATGTGTTGCTTTTTTTAATAGACAAAAAGACATAGATGCATGTAATTGTCATTAATTTGCATGGTTCTACGAAACTCGGTAAAATAAAATTTCATCAATAACAAGATTTTTTCGACTAAACAGAAACCATGTTAAACGAAAGAGACTTGTGTATATGTATCATATACAAATATCTATATTTATTTTAATACAAATTCATGTTTGTTTTTGTAGTTTTGGATACTGCTGGTCAAGAAGAGTTCAGTGCTATGCGAGAGCAATACATGAGATCAGGCGAAGGTTTCCTTTTAGTTTTTTCTGTCGCTGATCATGCTAGTTTTGACGAAATATACAAATTTCATAAACAAATTCTGCGTGTAAAAGACCGTGATGAATTTCCGATGTTGATGGTCGGCAATAAAGCAGATCTCGTCGATAGAGTGGTAATTAAATTATAAACATACACATTGTTCATTCTATTTATTGTATTATTAAATTAAATCTGTTTGAAGGTTTATCTGGAAGAAGCTCAACATTTATCCAGACAATTGAAGATTCCCTATATTGAATGCAGTGCCAAAATGAGAGTCAACGTCGACCAAGCGTTCCACGAACTCGTGCGAGTAGTCAGAAGGTTCCACGATTCAGAACGACCGTTGTTAAAAACCAACCACAAGACCAAATCAAAAAATAAATGCTGCGTATTGTAACAATTATTATATATGAGGTGTCTTTTCGAATATTTCATTATTTTTACCGTGTGTAATTTATTAATTTAATATTGTTAAAGTATGCATTTTGGTTGCTGTATACATTGACCATTCTTTTTTGTGTGGTTTTTTTTTTTTTTTTGAAACATAAATAAGTGTAATTTTATGTTTTTTGTTTGTTCAACTCATATTGAGCATATAAATGTACATTCTTCTTGTTTTACCTTTTTTATATTTGCAAGCTTAATCAAATAACATGAGAAATTGTTCGTTTTTTACTTGATTTATGTACATAATGAAAAAAAGTATTGTTAATTTAATAGTACAACATTGTACACAAATTTTGTCATATTTTTAAATGAAAACGTAACTATTATGTAAATTCGTTTCATCGCCAACAAACATTTCGTTGTATGTTTCAACTTGAGATTTTTATTTTGTTTATTCAGCTCAATTTTGAATACAATTGATTACAATATTGTTAATTATCTGTATATTTGATACGTTAGAATGATTTTATTTTAATTCCCAATCACATATATTTTTATAATATTTATACTGCCTACTTTGTAAAAATAAATTATTTTTGTATTTATTTAGTATACATTTTGAAGGGATTTTTTGATTGATTCAAACGAGTTTAACCTGTATATTTTTTATATCTGTTTTACTATGCGAAATGTCAAAGCCATTTTTGTAGTGCAATAAAGATTTAAGTTCAACCGTTTTGCGAAGAAACCTTCTTCGAACTGTTATATATGTTCATATACTCTACTAATATGTGTATAAATGTTTATTAGCCGTCATATTGGTGCTTTTAGCCATCAGTATTTTTTAATATCTATATTATCATATACTGAGATTTCATAGCAGATATTCGTTAGTGAAGTTTATAATTAAAAGGTTGTTATTTTCATATTTTTTAACTATTTAATTTGCTTTTATGTAAGTGCTATTAATTCGAAACTATCATGTATCAGCTCTTACTAACATTCGTAATACGTTTAATTTTTTTAATAGACATTAACAATTTTCAAATTAATTTAATTTTACGCGTTCGCATTGGTAAACGTTAAAATTTTTCTTGTAAATCAGTCGGTCACAATCAGCAGTTTCAAATGGAATTTGTAAAAAAATAGAAACACCAATATGAATTTATCGTATGTCTTAGAATACCATAAGGTGCTAATCGTTGCATTATAATCAAAAGCTTTAATTGTGTGTAGCTGAAAGTTTTGAAGAATCAGTGTTGAAAAATGATATCTACGTTAATGAGTAATTAGTTACGATAATTAAGGTACTCATCGATTATGTAAAAAAAAAATTATATATTGAACAGATTAATTTCAGAAATGTTACCTTGAGGTATATAAAAGAAAATAGAATCCAGTGCATAAATTCCAATTATTTTAAGGATTGAAAACTGATCAATTTTGTTTTGGTTTTTTTTTCAATCGATGAACAATATCGGATGTGTTGCACAATTTTATGGACCAGTTAGAGAAATACATAAAAGTCCACGTTTGCTTTTTTGAGCATGTTTTTATAAGTACCTTTTTATACTTACACATATTGTGTGTAAAAAAATAACCAAAAAATTATTTTTATAATAATTGTTAACCTTAAGGTGGCCTTATAATAACAGAATAATGGCGTTGAAACCCTTATAGTTTATTTCGTAATGTATTATTAATATTATATTGCAAAGTGAATAATAAATATATTGATTTTATTAACTTGATCATGTTTGAATTTCAATTTATTAAGTATAATCAAAATTTAAATAAATAATAAGAATATTTCAGAATTTTATTCAACTGAAAGTTCTAATACAGCATTTCTTTAAATTATATTTACAATTAAGAAGACGCCAACCAAATAAATCGGTTCGAACAAATATCTGGTCGGACTAAAAGCAAAATTCGCTTAAACTGGATGTTCTAACAGATATTTTTTCGTTTCGGATCATAAAAATTATTCAAACGAATAATATTTGTTTCGGCTATATGCATGTTTTAAATTTTTATTGTTTGACTACTGCGAGTGCACTAAGGTCAGCAATACACTTGTTCAGTGTTTCCTTTTCTTGGTCAGGAGTGATGGACTTCAATACGTTGTTCACAATCCATTGAACCATATGTTTCTGAGATATGCGACGGTCGATGTTTTGTTTCTCGACTTGGTAATCCAAACGACGCTTAACCTAATAAAAAAAAAAAATATTGAAATTATTAAAAAATAAATGTGATGAAAGATTCGTTCTCGTTAAAAGAATGACACATTATTGCTTACTTCTCTGTATGCAAGTGCCAAACGTTCTCTGTAAGTAGCTTCTAATTGAAGAAGGATGTTTTCTTTCTTTGCTTCAATCAACATAACTTGTCCTTCGGTACGCCATTGTTCAAGTTTTTCAGTGTTAATAGCATCTTGCAATTCTTGTTTTGTATCTTCACGACCTTTAGTGAACGCTGCTTCCGATTCCTAAAACGAAACGATCAATTGAAACGTTTATAAAAAAATAAATTAGACATAATGATCAAAAAAAAACCTCACATCAATTCCTTTATCAAGGTAATTGGCTAAAGGCTTGCCGAATTTGCTGGCGCCTACAGCCATGATTATCAAAATACCGAGACCGGTATAGTATTCATGTTCCAATACGTAGATTTCCTTGCTAAGTAAATAAGTAGTGAGACCGGCACCGAAAACATAAGGTCCCGTCACACCAGTTTTCTTATGGAAGAACATGAACCTAGAAACAAAATAATGATATGCATAATGAGCCGTGCAAATTTTCGAATTATAATATCAAAAAAAGTTATTATCTCACCATTCTTCGGGGATAAATGCGAGACGAACTTTTCCAGGCTCTTGACGAACGGGACGAGGGAAGTTGACTTCATCGCGCACACCACTGGCCGCTCCTCGGTTAGCGACAGCCAACGGCCGGAAATTTTGTACTATAATTACAATATTAATACAAATCAGTTGACATTTCAAAGAAAATATGAAGATAAAACTGCACAATAAAGAAATAAGTTGAAAATAATCAATTATCAAAGAATAAGTACCCATCCCTTGCTTAACACGGAAGATAGGTTCTGCTAGATCATTGTGTTAAACGAAACCGTGTTAAGCGAGACTAACAAAATGAAAAAGAGAGGATAGATTCTATTTTAGGTTTTATTGGTTCTATTTCACTTAAACTAAATTTTTTTGCAATCTCGGCCGTACTCTGTCCATCTTGAAGACGAACCAAAATTTTTTTTACATTAAAAATGGACAGTTTTCGTCCAGATTTACCCTAACCGTTATTCTTGGGAATTGGGAATATAAGCTGTGCGCACGTCTACAAAGCAAGATTTAATCGAAGATAAATTTTTTTTCAACAAAACTGAAACCGTGTTAAGCGAGGGATTGGTACTTAAAAATAAAGGTTTGAAAAAAGTAATCGTGTTAATAATTAGGGGAAAATTATTGAAAAAAAAAATTTTCAATTACAAAATCTGTATGTCAGAAATTTTATAAAACCATTTTTCGAGGATATAATATGAATTTAATTCCACTACAATCAATTTGACACTTCAAGTGAACATTTACACAATTGCAAAATCTTCAATCGAAAAAATACATTTAAAGACACTATAGTGTCCCAAAATTCACGCAAGATGTAATTTTAATAGAAAACACAGATTTCTAATTAAAAATTGTAATTTTTTTATTGATTCATACAGTATACAGTATAGGGTTACGTGTGGAATAGCATATCGGGTAAATGGCTTTACTGGCATATACGCATTTTTTTGTTGAAATTTTCCATGAATTTTTTCCATACATGTTGCTGAATTTTGTTGATAAAGTGCTAAATTTCCTCCTTCAAGGTGTGGGTGATCATGGGCTTGTTGGCATAAACCTTGAACTTCAAAAACCACCAAAGGCGTTAAATCGCATGATCCGGCCAATTCTAATCACCAAAACGGGAAATTACACGACTAGGAAATGAATCATACAATGATTGAATTGCTTCTTAGGGAGTTTATTTTCTTTTCTTTAGGAAGTTTCTTAAATTTCTCTAGGAAGTTTTTGAAGTCTAAAGTTTATGCCAACAAGCTCACGATCCCCCACACCTTGAATGAGGAAATTGAGCACTATATCAATGAATTTCAGCTACATTTACGCAAGAAAGTCATGGAAAATTTCAACGAAAAAATCCATTTACCTGATATGCTATTCCACACGTAACCCTATACTGTATACTGTGTGAATCAATAAAAAAATAACAATTTTTAATTAAAAATCTATGTTTTCTATCAAAATTACTTCTTTCATCTATTTTGAGACACCTTTATATCGAACATTTCCCAAAGAAAAATTCGATTTCCCACAATAGTTTGGACGAAACGAAACCGCCATCGTCCACAAATAAACAGTGTAAATCGAAAAAAGAACGAAACACGAAAATCGGTGATTACATAAACGCATGTCGGCGGCCGCAGTTTGACATACAACTACTTTTGGGGGAACCCGACATTGACACATGAAGGGGGGCAGTTCCACAGAAGGGGTGGGGGGCGGGGGGCGGAGTCTCACCGCAACGGGCCGCAATTCGGGACAACATGCTGCTGCTTTTTGGCTGACAAAACTCTCAGGATTTGATAGGAAGCCGATCGGAATTGCCAACGCGACGGCTCGAAGATCGACCTGACACTATCTTGACATCTGGCCGTTGCCAACCCTGATTTTTGTATCGGTTTATTCGAAATTGGTTTTTGATATTTGTATTTTTATCGCTAATTGCAAAATTAAGATTCCGACATATTCTTTAAATTTTTCGGATTTTTTTTTTTGTATAATATGTAGGTTTTTAGCGTTCTTCATTTATAAAAAATTGAGTTGACAGCATTGATTGATTTTTCGGTTGGGGGAAGCTAACGCTCACGAAGCAAACGCACACGAAGTTAACTCACAAGAAGCAAGCTCACACGAAGCGAGCTCACACGAAGCAAGTTCAGATGCTTTCGAAAATTTTCGTATCATTTAACAAGAAATATTACTTTGGTACTGACAAAATATTATGGACGTATACTATTACGTCTAACGTGAAATTCTTTTAACACAAAAACGCATTTTGGAGCTTTCAGTTTCGTGTTAAACGTTTTTCACTTTAATTTGAAAATTTGAAAATTTTCGAAAGCATGTGAGCTTGCCTCGTTTGAGCTTGTTTCGTGTGAGCTCGCTTCATGTGAGCTTGCTTCCTGTGAGTTGCTTCTGGCCACCTGATTTTTCATATCTGTGATAGTTATTTACAGTTTGTGTTTTTGTATGTATTGTAATGGGTATTAACACGAATTTAAGAATAATTGTCTACTCCTCGGTTATATTTATATAATGTGCAAATTTGATCACAATTAACATATTTGATTGTATTTTCAATCTAACGCCGATGTGCATACTACCGCAAAGTAGTTTCATCGCCAGTTAAATTACAAACTAACATCGCTAGATGCCAAACATCTTTGTTTTTTATGTTAAAATTTCAGCTGAAGGTACAATCGTCTTCTTACACTTTGGTATATATTTGATAATGAGATTAAGAAATTCTACTGAAAAAATGCAGCTGATCTATTGAAAATAATGTCACTAGTGGCAAAGTGACAGAGTTGCAAGACCAATCAATGCTGCCAACTTTTGTAGGACACAAAACCCGTATTTTACCCAAATATTTTTAAATTGAGAAAAAATTTCCGTCAATAATTATTCAAATTGTCCGATATAAAAAAAAAATCAATCAATTTCAATTCATATAATTCTCTTCTATACTCAAAGTCATATTCTTCTCAATAATAAATTAAATTGTTGCTGAAAAACAATAAATGTCAAAACACAAGACAGTAGTAGAATAAATGTGTCATAGTTCCGACACCACGACTCAAAGATGGGCTTGTGCTCGTCATGTTTACGAGGCTCCACCACCACCAGCAGTCCTGCAAGCATCATCGAAGATGCGGTGAATAGTATACAATAATCATTTTCGCATTTTGAACGATCACATGATCTGACGAATCCAATTCGATATGACAGCACATCCGATTCGACAGATTTGGTGCGCATGTCAGTGTTGCCACTGCGATCAGATATAAAATTCATCAATTTTGCACAATACAATTCATTATAATCCAGAATTGTATTATGTGAAAAAGTTTATAAAAAATTACTCGAGTCAAATCATATTGTTATAAAAATATTTTTATAGAAATGAAAAAAAAAGTAGATCATTCATAAATTTATGATTGAAATCGTTTATTCTTTTAAATTTTTTATTATTCGACCTCCTTTTTACGTTCGTTCATTAATAATTTTCACTAATTATGTATTGATCTAGTAGAATTTACAAGAAGGGAGCGTCTAGCGAGGGAGGATTCATTATTTGTTTTGGTGTGGGGCAATACCCGGGCTGATTTATTGATTTTAAATATTCTCGCACCGGGAACCGGCCGGGCTAACATTCGACGATATTCCAGCTGGTTTTAACCTTCTGGAGGTTCTTATTCGGTATAGAAGGGGCTACTAAAGTTTGTAACGATGATCACTATGATATTTTTGAAGGTACGCCCTGAAATGTAACAATACAACCCTGTTTATACTCTCATATGTTTACAAAGCCGTTTTGTTATTTGGAAACTTATTGATTATTACAAATGTTTTTACTTAAGCATGAATGTTAATTACACATTCATGCTTAAGTAGTACATAAGCTTAAGCAGTATATAAATATGAACTGTAGTAAACATTAATAATAATAATAATTATAAATTAAACCATTAATGTTTTATGTTTTTCAATGTGAAGGAGTCTCGACGCCGGCGACAAATGGAAGCAGCGGAAAAACGTCGCCAAGAAAATGAAAATCGTGGAATTAAAGATGTTGAAAGGCTTCGTAGGCAACAACAGCGTCAGCTCGATATTGAGCGTAGACAAGAAGAAGCCATGACTCAAAACAACCAATCGTCGAATTTGAAGGTTTATTACAAAATAAATAATATGCGTCAATTATTCATTTTACTTTTTGACTAATTAGAAATCTAAATTTTTCAGTGGCAAACCAACGCCTAAGCATGTAAGATCTCCAGTGCTGTTCATCCGATCTGAGATGGCTTCCATCTTTTGTAAATGCTCATTTCGTCTTTTTCTATCGTATTGTATACTCCTGAGCCGTGAGATATACATAACAACCGTATTTATGCGAAGGTTTGTATAAAAAAATAAATTGTGTATTAATCGATGTCACATTCACGTACCCTTTAAATGTTATATATAAAATAATTGTTGGATATGTCTATTTTTCATATATGTATAGAAATTTGCATGATATTGTGTAATCTTCTTCAACAACTCCTCTAAAATGTATTTGCCAATCAAATTGTGGTTTTAAAACATAATATAAAATCATGGACGTCATTGGGGGAGAGGGCATGCCCCCCCTAAATTTTTAGAAATAGTATGAATTTAATGGTTACTTTGGATTAATGAATGATACGTTTATTTCTTGTTACTTTTGGATAGCTTAGTGACCAATAAAATTATCGCTGCCAAAAGCTTCTTTGAAAATAAAAGGTTTTGGCCTGCCCCCCCCCCTTGGAAAAATCTGAAATGACGTCCCTGTATAAAATCTTATGAAGTATAGCAGTAAAGAACAGGGTCGATATTATCTATTTATTTTATTCTCTTGTCCAAATACTTTTTACCACATACTTATATATGTATTATATTATGTATTATTATTATTATTTAAAAAAAATCGTAGTACTTAATGTTAATAATTAAAATTTGTGTACTGAATTACAGATTTATATTTGTTTGTATATGAAGTATTTAGAAATATCTAATTGTTTTTCAAATACCGATCAATTTATATTTCATATTTGGCTTCCAAGGCTTAAAAACACTAAATGAAATTTGATCAAAATATGTTTAAATTAGATGTTATCAAGAAACGTTTGTTAATTTGTTATTATAACCATTTTTTTATGTTATCGTTCACCTAAATTAAAAAATTGAAATTGAATTACATAATGTAAAATATTAATTTGATGGATTGAACATATTTAGTCTTTGTTCATAACGAATTTTAATTTTTCTAGTATCAAACGGGTGAAAAAACAACTATTGATTTTTCAAAGTATTTTTGTATTTTCTTATCTAAAAAATCTCCTTTGAAAACATTTTATCCCTTAAATTGAAGACTGCGATGATCCCATAATTTATTTATGTAAATAATGAAAAAAATCCTTAACAAAAATTAGGGAAGTAACATTTTTTCAATTAATTAAAAATAATTGAATTATATTTTTAATACTTTTGCAAGACATAAATATGTATTTAATAGTTAACCAAAGTATTTTCTTATTTCATTTCAATTCCAATGTAAAAAATTCTCGTTCGCCTTTATCTATACAACTAATGATTTTATTTTATACTCGTATAATATGTATGTATTTGAAAAAATTCTTCTCGATGTTTGTCAAACCTTCATCAGGACCAGTATTTACTGTAGATTGTTTCAATACTTTTATTGAACAGTAATTTTTCTCGAGTTCACCAGTAAATGTGTGAAGGACTGCTGTTTAACCGTAATGTATTAATATAACGTCAATGTGTACCTTTTATAGTAGTTGACTATTTTTGTCAAAGATTACATTTATTGTAAGTAAAATTTTATATGTGGTTTTTTGATTCCTTTTGGGATTATATTGTATGTTCATAGTCTATATTGATAAAAAGTATATATAAAAACCTTATCTTTTAAAAAATGCATACGTATTGTCAAATTTATGGAATGTTACATTACTGTATATGAATTACAATATATGGAAATAAATGTTGTACCAAAAATGCTTTTTTTTCTCAAATTGACCTTCAAACCCAAAATACATTTTTGTAAGATATTTCTATTTCAATAATTTATGTGAAAATATAAAATTTAAAACAGACTAGAAAACACGGATAATTTTTCAAAATATTTCTTCGATTAAAAATTCTACTATAGAACTAAATTCGAAAAATAGCACAAACATGAAACAAGCTCAAAAAAACCACCAATTGTAAGATTAAATTCTAATAAGAATCTTATAAAAAGGCAAATTCGTCAATTGCATGTTAAGATTTTGATAAATTTTGTAGTAAATAATCAAGAATTAAGAAATTACTTTTAAGTTCAATTATCTGACAAAAGACTCCAGTTGATAAGTTTAAGCTAATACATAAATATGTATTTTAATAAATACTATTTTATATATTTTATACTAATACTATAATAACTAATAATACTACTAATAATACTATAATACTTTAATACTATATATTTTAAATAAGGAAACCAAATGGTTCCCTTAATAAAATATTTGGTCAGTATTTAAATATTTTTCTGGTCAGTATTATTTTATTAGGCGTTCAGCATAAATAATAGTAATGCTAATTAATCTTACTTTAGATAGTTAAATTAAGTGCAGGAACTAGTATTGCGAACATTAATCAAACTCTCGATAATGCAAAAAGTTGTCGCCTGTCTGTGTTGTCAAAAATTATACTGACCATTAATGCATCATAATAAAACTTACCACTTAATATAAACACCACCCATTTATTATACATAATGCTGGCCATATACGCTACGAGAAATCGTTACGATCAGACTGTACAGTTCGAACGGTACAGTTTATCGTACATGGCATACACGTTACGACCAGTCGGCACAGTTCATTCGATTCCGTTAATCAATTGAAATTTTCGTATTGTTCCGTTCGACTGCACAGTCTTAAAAAATCGGACGAAACTGTACAGTTTTATAACATACATGTAGCGATTTATCGGTACCGTTCGAACTGTACAGTCTGATCGTAACGATTTCTCGTAGCGTATATGGCCACCTTTAAATATCGATTACTGCCCTGACCGATATATACTGACCATCTAATACAAATACTGACCACGACTGAATTAATCTAAACATGGACCAAAAAACGAGAAAACGGCACAATATCAAACGATCAGCTGATCTTGACATAACTCCACATAAAAATAACACAAACCACCCAATTTATACAATTGCTACGACATAAACAACCTTATAACATATACGATTACGGTGCCAAGTCCGTATCCACACAACTAGCATTCAGCACTGCAAAACGTATGGAAAGAGCACCGTGACGACCAGGCCAACGCGCACACTCCAATGCCGTCATGTTCTTACTTTTCAGGACTCGGTGCATCACCGGTGGACGCTTTTTCTCCCCTGCAGAATGCTCACGGTCAATCAGGATGACAAGAAGGTATTATTCCTCGGAACTGATAAGGAACTCGGTCTTTTCAGTTTTGTCGTGATGGCTTTTCGTCAGCGGTGACCTTCACAGGTCGACCGTAACATAACCTATATGATAAAAAATGTTACGGACCTTTGCACTTATGTCTATACTAATGTATTCTTTGCGCAATTTAAATGAAATAATGGCGTTTTTAAGCGGTTGCGTAATTGTCGTGGATTTTCGATGGATTGTTAATTTTTTGTTTTTTTTTATCAGTGATAATTTTATTGTGTGGAATATTTTATTTGTTTGATAACTTTCGTGTCTTGAAAACTAACTAACAATAAGATATTGAATATACAAATATATTTAGATAGGGATTTTTTTTATATAAAAAAAGTTTCATGTTATCTTTTCCAATATGTAAACACTTGTATTGTTTTTATTTATAAAAAGAACGATATTTTCAACACAAATTTTGATATCTATAATGTACCTTTGTATAATGTTGATATTATATCAACAACAGAAAAATATGTAATTTGAATTATTTTTTCATAAGCTATTTCATTTATTTTTTTTATATATGAAGAACAAAAATGATATACAAACACAAATAATCGCTGGATAATTGTAAGGTATTAAGTTGTTAGCAAAAGACATCTTCCAATTTATAAAATAGTACACTTACAATTAAATTTGTTAAGAATAGTTTAACTGTCTTGTTTGTACATAAATTAAATTCTATGGATTTATTAACTACATGTTTTTTTTTTGCCTCACCGATTGTACAAAGTTTACATTACAGTCATGAATTATCTCAGTTAGTGCTCGGACAGCTTTAAGTACAGACCGTTAGTAGTCATAATTAATTTCAACATCAATTCTATCATATGCTTCTATTAATCTATTCATATACATATAAATTTCAATATTAATTATAGAATAAAATTTTAT
This sequence comes from Hydropsyche tenuis, assembly GCA_009617725.1. NCBI lineage: Eukaryota > Metazoa > Arthropoda > Insecta > Trichoptera > Hydropsychidae > Hydropsyche > Hydropsyche tenuis. Next base: position 35,399 of record VTON01000025.1, read on the forward strand.
TATACAAAGTTTAAACTTTCATACTGTGAAAGATTTCCCTTGTGTTCATTCCGACTGTATATAAAAATTAATTTATTAGTTTTTAAATATACTACTAAATTTTCACAATTTAAAATTGAATAATGAATCTAATTTAAATTAAATATTTTAATTCTATCCAATTATTACGAAAATACGTTTAAACATTGTATAGATTGTGATGTAATTTTTCTTCAACATTTTCCAAAACTAAAATTAGCTATTAGTATGTAACATCAATTGTTTTTTAAAAATTTTCGCAATCTTCCAAATAAACAAGATCCTAATACGCAGAAATTACGACCTCGACACGTCGATTAAAACGCGCCAAAACGATATTCTACGACACTGATACGAAACAATACGATATAAATCGTATGTAACATAAATTTTAAACAACCTTTGAGGATTCTATATACGCCAATGTCGCTGGCCCGGCCTAGTTTATAATTTCTTCAATATCGAAAGATCATATTTTTGATATCTACAAAAAAATATTCGAAAATTAGCCTCTTTAGCTATTTGTTTTGAAAACTTTCTATATTCAAATATACATTCGCTAAAACTTCAGTGGAAATATATTTTCATTAGGGATATACATATGTATAATACAACACTAGGTCGGTCTAGTAGACGATTTCATCAAAATAAAATAAAATCCTTAGAAAAATTCTCATGTATCTTTATTTTTCAATATATAATATAACGAAAATTTATTATATTATAATCGATTTTTGTTATTTCTATCCGTTACAATTTTTTTTAATATCACAAGATGACAACATTAAGATAGCCATATACGCTACGAGAAATCGTTACGATCAGACTGTACAGTTCGAACGGTACCGATAAATCGCTACATGTATGTTATAAAACTGTACAGTTTCGTCCGATTTTTTAAGACTGTGCAGTCGAACGGAACAATACGAAAATTTCAATTGATTAATCGGAATCGAATGAACTGTGCCGACTGATCGTAACGTGTATGCGCTCGTTAACGATTTCTCGTAGCGTATATAGCTTGTATGCCATGAATGATAAACTGTACCGTTCGAAGTGCACAGTCTGATCGTAACGATTTCTCGTAGCGTATATAGCTTGTATGCCATGTACGATAAACTGTACAGTCTGATCGTAACGATTTCTCGTAGCGTATATGGCCACCATTAGGTCGAACTACATCGAAATCCACATTCGAAATTATTTTCGTGATAAAATATGATAAATTTGATGTGAAAATAAATGTTTTAGCAAAAAACAGCACGATCTAAACATTGATTTGATATGCGTTTCCGGAAACTGTTTTTCTGACATTGCTGCGGCTTATCAAATCGTTGTCCCGCTTGTATTCAAATTAAGGGTAATTTAGCAATTATTTCTATTTTGAAATTTATTAAAAGAGATATACTTATGTATGTTTGACGTATTCTAAGATGTTTGTTAATTAATTAGATAAGGAACTTTTCCTGTTGAGAATTGGCAATGATGTTTGTATTGATTGATAACTCAATTTACTTATAATATTTAAATCGTCGGATGTTTCTAAATGTAAAATATTTCTATCCTTTTTCCTCTAAAATAATTTTCATTAAAATAAGTTGAGTTTACTGACAACGAGCTAAAATGAAATTACTCCATCATAATAATTATCCACTTTCTGAATACATATACATATAATTTTAGCATAATATTATTTGAATCTCAAAAATATTATTTGAAGTTTTTTTATATGCTAACGTATCTGATTTCAAATTTTATTGTGAAATTTAAACGAAAAAAATATATTTACAATTTAAACAAAGCTTAACTAATTGCAATTCGTTTTGCTCATGTCACTAATTATAAGTAATTCAATAAACTGAATATCTCAAAAATTTAAACTAGAAACTTTCTTTAATTACATTCCAAGAGTCAATTATTTCGAAAATAAAATATCAGCCCTATTTAGTTTTAACACAGGCAATTCACCATTAATAAAGACACTGATCTAAATTTAAAATGCTAGTATTAATTTGATCAGTAAATTCATATTTTCGTTCAGTAAATTAAATTAATTGTCTTTATCAAAATATTCGTAAGTATAATGTTTAAAAAAAGATGGAGGCGTAATGTATGATATCAGTCATTAAAAGACTAATAAATTTTATAAAACAATCGTATTTTATACAAATGATCATTAGTTTGAAAAAATCTGCAACCAGCCCTGCATCGTCCTACAAAGTGTCAATCAACAACTCGTTTATCATTTTTTAACGGCCATTGATGATTTTATGCATTTAATAACTGACCAAATAATTAGTTGTCATAACTAATAACTATAGCAACAAAATTTTTTCACAGTCCACAGATTTTATATAAGCACCTTTTATATTAGTCACCTCAAAAAAAACACACTAACTTCTCCCAGTTTATATAGGTGTCCCAAAATTCACGCAAGATGTAATTTTGATAGAAAACATAGATTTTTAATTAAAAATTGTAATTTTTTTTATTGATTCACACAGTATACAGTATAGGGTTACGTGTGAAATAGCATATCAGGTAATTGGCTTTACTGGAATATACGCATTTTTTCGTTGAAATTTTCCACGGCTTTCTCGCGTAAATGTAGCTGAATTTCATTTATATAGCGCTCAATTTCCTCATTCAAGGTGTGGGGGTCGTGAGCAGTGCCGTAGCAAGCCATTGGCAATTGGGCATGCACCAAGGGCGTGTGACTTTTGGGGCGCCAAAGTCGCCCTCCGTTTTTTTTAAGTGATTACTTTTAAACAATTTAGATGTTTTCCACGGGAAAAAATTTTTGGGGTCCGAATAATTTTGAGAAGTGTCGAATATCGAAAAAAATATTTCCGAAAGTTAGCGTGAAATAATTCCATCACAAAACCCAAACGTTTAAGAACCACAGCTCACAAATTCGGACTCGTAACCCCCGGACAATGGCCGTATTTACGATAGCGCCGGCCACAATTGTTCGATTTCGGTTCGCGCGCGATACGGACGCGCGTCCGTCGCACGCTCTCCCAAAACAACGCCAAAACACCCGATTTTCCGGCCAGAAACGGCCGCCGTTTCGCAAAATCCCACTGCTGCCAACCGCCGCGGCTCCGAACGCGACGACTCTAGCACTAACGCACTAGCGACATTTTTCCGCGTGTGTGTGTGTGTGTAATAATTTTTTAAATTATTAACTCGGCGGTATTGTCACACACGCACACAGTGTGTTTACAAGTTTGTGAATCGATCGGGCGGAGTTTGCGTGTGTCGAAATGGAGGATTTTTTCAGAAGGGTAAAAAATTTGCGTGTTTGTTAATTAGTATACTTTTTGTGTGTGTGTAATTGATCGTTGATGTGGTGTTGTAATTTTAGACCCTTGTTGTTTTTTTTTTTGTGACGAATATGTGAAGTTATAATTGGTTTTGGGTTTTTATTATTGAAAACGTGTAATTTTCACGTAGTTGTGTGTGTGTCCATTATCGATATTATGCAATTTTTATTATGTTGACTTATCGATTTTTAACACACTTCAGGGTCTCTGTATTTATTTGAACGATAAAATCTATCTTACAATTAGCCACGTTTTGTTATCAAATATTTAATAAAACACTCTATTATTATTTATATTGTTATATAAAACGTTTGCTTTTATTTAAAAACAATTTTTATGCTGAAAAAAAAATAATCATTTTGAAAAAATCAATTGAAAACACGTTTCAAAACCATTAACACAAATATTAACTTTATCGGGTTCGACTGAAATTTTCCTTCTCTGAAATGTGTAATTTTCAGGTGATCGTAAAGTTTAAATATTGCGTGTGTGCGTTATCTGTAATTGTGCGAAATAATCTGTAAAATAAAGCTAACAGTTAAAACCCTTTGAGCACCGTGTATCAAAAAAATTAATTAATGTGTAATACGTTTACGACCTGATTGATCCATCCTTATCAGTTACATTTTACAATATATTGATCGTTTCGAATTTAATAGATTGGTTTTTATTGATCTACAATTATGGTACAAATGAGAAATTATGATCGATGTTTCTCAAATATTGTTTCATTTCTTTTGGACAGTTGTTTTTATTCGACTTTAATAAGTGTACATTATGTTTGGGGAGTGGATCAGATATCAGAACAAATGGACATTAATAATAGATCAAAGGTATATTGACTATTTGATATAAAAATATATTTGAATATGAACCGAATTCTGTTTTGTAATAAATATAAAACTCACATATTATATAATATTTAAAATGATGATACATACTTTGATTTTTTGGTCAGTATAATGGTAAGAATCAGTTTTTTTTAAGTAACTGTTTCATGATGATAAATGATATTCTATTAAAATTTCATCATACAGATAATAAGATAATTTTATTAAAAATACCTGATTTAGTCTAATTTTTAAAGAGTAAAGTTTCATTTTTAAAAAGTGCTAATTTGATATGAAAAATTACTAATTTGAAATTAAAAAGTGCTAATTTGGAGTAAAAACCCTGTATTATATCAATCAATGAGTAAAAATATTATATTTGAATTTTTATTCAATTAAATGGCAATCGCATTATTTTTTAATATAAAAATTAAATCATACTAAAATTTAATTCTAGTTTAAAGCTAGAACATAAAATTTATACCAAATTAACGAGTAAACAAAATTTAGATCACTCATCCAGCAAACTGGCAGCCTCATATTTTCCATCAAGAAAATCGCCATTTCCATCAAAAACACCACTCTAATTCATCACACTAATAATAAAATTAAGATAATTACACCATCAAATTAACGCACCCAAAATCCTCACATTTCAACCGACAAAATGGCGGCTTAAACATTTTCGCGGGAAACCCGCTTCATAATAACCGTGTCATATGCGATTTTATTGGAATTTCGCTCACGTTTATCACAAGCGATACGCAAATCGAAACATTGCGATTGTCGAGTGCATAAAATCAATTGATCCAATGCAATTGTGCTGTTTATCGTCGTCGAACTCAATATTTATACTCTTGTGCGATATTTGCGCCGCCATTCAGCCACAGTGCGGTTTTGCGAAGAGTTCGCATCGAGTTTCGGTAACGTTTTTCCGATCGTATTTGTTTTCGAAAGTTGTAAAGGTTCGGTTTCGTTGAGTGTTTCCGAGATGGATTTTGTGTTGAACTTCGGTTGTTATTATCATTTGGATAAACTTTGGTTGTTTATTTGTGATGTTTTTTGTTCGGGTTATTTTTTTATATGAGTTTCGTCGAATTTTTGATATTATAATTATTTTTTTTGTCAGAAATTGTCGACATATTACGTATTTTATCTTTTTTAACATAAATATTATCGTGAATATGCTTAACTTTTTCACCTTGATTTCGTCATTCAATTAATTATTTTCGCATTTCTAGCAGGGTCGGATTTAGACCATGAGAGGCCATAGACTATTCAACTTTTGAGGCCCTCCCCCATTTTCACGAATAGAGAAAAATTTAATTTAAATAATATAAAGACATAAGAAATATTAAAACAATAAATTGCGCCACGGGCGAAATTTTTTTCACTTTTTCATATACTTCATAAGATCTAATTGTAATTACTTAATGTTCTTATTGTAAGACTAATTCTCATTATAAAATTAAACAAATGTAAATAGTATATTTTTTATGAATTTCAACGATAACTTATGAAAGTTTTAAATAAATTAGTAATACAAATAAGCGCCGCAGGCGAAATTTTTTTTCGTTGATATATCATGAGACTCATACTAATTGTAAAAACAGTGTAAAATTTCCGAAAACAACGTTAATTTTTATTATTTAATCTATAATAAATACTGAGAAATTGCGAAACTATGTAGTTTAACCCTAGAAAATCAAAAGACAAACATAACATGTTATGTTCCAAAGATTGATTTAAATCAATCTTCAATTTTTTATCAAATTAAATTTTTATCAATTTAAATCAATTTTCAATTTTTTATACAAGATTTAAATCTTGTATAAAAAATATTTAAAAAAAATCTGTAAATACTTATTAAATGTATAAAAGTCTAATGGTATTTCTCAAGTATAATATTATGATTATGATACATATATTTTGAACATCAATAGTAAAACCTTTGAATAAAAATGGCGCCTAAATATAAACTTCCGTTCAAAAACACATTCCTCGCGAAACGGCATAAATATGCTGTAATATTTTTCTCATATTGTCGCAGTTTGATTACGGAACAGAATGACATATAATATAGTATTTTTGCATATGGCGTTTGATCAGTGGCGTGCGTGGTTTGTCAATTATAATATAAGAAAATAACATCGTCATCATCATTATACGTTATCCAACCGTCATCTAATGATACATGAATCTAATCTTTGTTAATTCTATACATATTTTTATTTCATTAATCTATTATTTGTTAGATTTTCCTTGTTTTATTTAATATCTTTCTTATACTTAACTTGTCCAACTTATTGCCATTTTAATCTCATTTGACATACAACGCTCATTACTTTGTTTGAGTATTCTTCATCATCATCAATCATTTTCAAGTAACTTACATAACTTCTTCGAAAGTCCGAACATTTCTTTCGTATCTTCCTTATTGATAAGGGAAAAATAACTTTCTAACTCATCTCATCATCATTATTTGCAACTTTTACAACTTTTTCGACAATTGAAACATTTCTTTCTTTAATAACGATAAAGCAAAGTAACTTAATAAAGATACGCGTATCCTTGTACATATTGCACTATATTTGTTGCTTAAATTTTGTTATCAGAATCGGTGCATTTAACAAAACTCTATACATAAAAAAATAGATTTAAACTCCACAAAGCCACTGGTAGATATAATTGTAACGTGCAATTAAAACTAATTATCATTGCTGACATCAAGTGGACGATGCAGCCCACTCCAACGATGACGCATTTGAAAATGCACAGCCTTGAATCGGACAATTGTGATTTTTCTGAATTGCAAGTCGTGGATGTTGAGACCGCGGAAGCCTCCGCACTAAATGTTGGACAAACAATGTTCGAATAAGAGCTTATTGATTCGTTAATGACCCACAAATTATTTCACTCGGGGAAAATCGTGTTTCTTGTGCCTTTTGGCGTTTTGACGTTTCCGTTTGATGGCGACCTTCGTGAACTGTTTTTTTGGCAGTCAAATGAATATTCATCGAGCGATCGAAAGTGATTTTGCCGTTATTGATACGAAACGTGATGTAGCTTGGTTTGATTCGTCGATAATGTTAAAAATTTTGTTATCTTTGATGAAAATTTCCAGAAAAAGTGAGTGTGTTTGGAATTTTTCCATGTTTGTCGACGCGGTGTTTGCACTGTTGCTTTTGTTTGTGTTGAACGAATATAACAGTTGTTATAAACAATAAATCCTCATATTGTAGCTTAAAGCCATAAAGATTTTATTTGATACCGTACATTGCAATTTTTTATGATAAAAATCATTAAAACATTTTTTACATGTGTATCATACTATACTGACATGCAATATTCAAAAATCTTTCCATATAATAGATCAAATCTAATTTCAAATATCTACCAAAATAAATTTTACAATTTAAGCCATATAAACTAAAAATTTATATAAAAAATAAATAAAAATTCCAAAATAAGTTCGACACCACTGAACGAGTTGCTTTTCTAGTTTCACTGGTTCTTCCGTCTTTTTTTACGTTTATTTTGGTCCGTTTCTCACGTTCGAGCGGTTTTGAATTAGTTCTCGCTGGACCTTCAGATGGATCGTCAGGGTTCCTCGGATGAAATAATCATGGTAAAACCATAATATAATATGGCGCGGAAAATGTTATAATAATCGGTGCGAGAAACTCGTCGCGCCAGTATTTAAATCTTATCCTTATCAATGAGTCGTAATATTACATTTCATATAATAAAAATTCTCGCTCGAGTCGGTCGAGTGTTTTTTTTCTTATCCTGTTTGATTAATTTAAGTAAATAATTTAGAATTTTCGTGTCTTAAACATTTTGTTTTTAACAATTGAGTAGCCTATTTACAAAGACGGCTTAAGTCACCTTGGATCGGTTTTCATTTTTTGATGGATTCTTGTTCTACACGAGAAGCCCGATCTGGTGTTTTATCGCTTGCTTAATTTCAAAGTTGATGAAAACCGTATGAAAACGATGATTAGCTCAAAAAAGAAAAATTGCAATAACTTAAAAACTTCAGGAGATACAAAAAATCAGCTGTCGTGAAAAATTTTGTAAAGTGGCTTAAGCCGTTTTTGTAAATAGGCTACTCAATTCGATTGTGATACTTAAAATAAATTAAAAAAAGTTTTAATATTTTCATAGTAAAGATTACTTATCTAAATATAATTTATTAATCCTATTGCTTAATAAGTATTAATTTACTAACACAAGATCTCATATATCTGATAAAAATTCCTAAAAAATAAATAAAAATTCTCGCTCGAGTGTTTCTTCTTATCCTGTTTGATTAATTTAAGTAAATAATTTAGAATTTTTATGTCTTAAACATTTTTTTTTAACAATTCGATTGTGATACTTAAAATAAATTTTAAAAAGTTTTAATATTTTCATAGTAAAGATTTCTTATCTAAATATAATTTATTAATCCTATTGCTTAATAAGTATTAATTTACTAAAACAAGATCTCATATATCTGATAAAAAGCTTAAATAAAATTATATATTATTTACTTAATACCTAAATGTCAAAATTTAAGAACTATGGTTTAACAATAATACATTTTCTAATCATATTTACAGGTACGCAGTCATCAAAGAGCTCCTTCGGGGTCTCGGGAGTTCAAAGAGTTGACACAACGAGACGCACTGATGACTCTCCAAAAGGAATTGGATCATCTGTTGGAGACGGCTCCTGCCTCTCGGAAGGACATCGTCAAACGGGAACTCGAAGGATTCTCTTCTTTGTTTAAAAGATTTGTTTCCGAAGGTTCGTTATTGTAATGTCGTTTATTGATTGTTTCTTAATCATGATTATTATGATTTTATTTAAATGAGTTTTGTTTGTAGAGGGTCCTTCGATGTCATGGGATCGTATACAGAAGTTGCCCGAAGGAGCTGTTGTAGATTATGGTCTGTTACACACTCCTACCAGCGATAGCATACAAGGCATGCTAGAAAAGCTTGTAGTTGTTAAATTGAATGGTGGTCTCGGTACTTCTATGGGTTGTAGAGGACCTAAGTCAATTATCCCCGTGAGAAATGATCTCACTTTTTTGGACTTGACTGTACAACAAATAGAGGTTAACAAAAATTTTTTATTATAATTTATAATTTTCAATTTTGTACTTATCTATATATTTTTTATAGCATCTTAATAAGACATATGGATGCAACGTTCCATTGGTTTTGATGAACTCTTTCAATACAGATGAAGATACAGAGAAAATCATAAGGAAGTATAAGGGTCTCCGAGTAGAAATTTGCACATTTAATCAATCATGTTATCCAAGAATCAACAGGGAATCATTATTACCAGTTGCCAAAACTTATGATGTTCAAGATGACTTAGAAGCGTTAGTTATAAATATATATTTTATTTTTTAAATGAGTACAAATTTTATAATCAACATAACTAATTTCAGGTGGTACCCACCAGGTCATGGTGATTTTTACCAGTCTTTCCAAAATTCCGGTCTTCTGGACAAATTCCTTAAAGACGGCAGGCAATACTGCTTTATGAGCAACATTGATAATTTGGGTGCCACTGTAGATCTAAATATATTAGATCTTTTGTTGCATACAAAACCAGGTAAAGAGAATGTAGAATTCGTTATGGAAGTTACTGATAAAACTAAAGCAGACGTCAAGGGAGGTACGCTTATTCAATATGAAGACAAACTTAGACTGCTGGAAATTGCTCAAGTTCCGAAAGAACATGTAGAAGATTTCAAATCTGTGAAAACATTCAAGTTTTTCAACACCAACAATCTGTGGGTGAAATTAGATGCTGTTGATAGAGTTTTAAATAGAGGATCATTGGACATGGAAATCATTGTTAACAATAAAGCTTTAGCTAACGGACTGAACATTGTGCAATTAGAAACAGCTGTAGGTGCTGCGATGAAAGTCTTCGATGGTGCCATTGGAATAAATGTACCTCGGAGCAGATTTTTGCCTGTAAAGAAAACATCTGATCTTTTGCTTGTGATGTCAAATTTGTACAGTCTTTCACAAGGTTCTTTGGTGATGTCTCCGCAACGAATGTTCCCTACTACACCTTTGGTAAAACTAGGGGATAATCACTTCGCCAAAGTGAAAGAGTTTTTGGGTAGATTTGCTAATATACCTGATTTGATTGAACTTGATCATTTGACAGTCTCTGGTGATGTTACTTTCGGGAGAGGCGTTTCTTTGAAAGTAAGTAATATATGATTTCTTTTGTTAAAATTTTTCATTGAAAAAAACTTAAGATTGAATATTTTTAGGGAACCGTGATCATCATTGCCAATCATGGTGATAGAATAGATATCCCGTCTGGAGCTTTATTAGAAAATAAAATAGTTTCTGGAAATATGAGAATACTCGATCACTGAAACTGTAAAATAATAAATGTAAAAAGGATACTTGTGAAATTTTGAAATTCATCAATACTATGTATATTAATTTAGATAATTTTTTTATTATAAAAAATTACAAATTATATTTTGTTATCCATGTAAATGATTTTGATATTGCAAAAATATAATATTTGAGTGTTTTGTCAAACTGAAAGAATTGTGCCAGTCGATTGTATACAATACAATAACAATACATATACAAATAAATTTGAAAAATATATTAAAGAGTTTTATTACATACTAGCAGAGGATGATATTTAATATACAAAGTACATATAATATTTATTCAGTTATGGTGAACACTACTCCGCCATCTTGTGGCTCTTCATCGTGAACCTCTTGATATTCTTCTTCCGCATCAGAATTACATTCTATTTCTGTTGTTTCTCTATAAGATTCTTGCATCAACGATTTTAAGAGTTCTTCGTCTACTTTGGAATTGAGTTGAAGTGCAAGTTTTTCTGAAGCTTGTTTTATTTGCATTTCCTAAAATAAAAGTGTATTTACAAACACATAAAATTCATAAAATAGTTGAAATGAGAAAGTGCCACAATACGAACTTTAAGTTGCCGATTTTGAAGAGATTGAAGTTCGAGAGAATCTTGAATTGATATTTCTCGAACAGGACCGTGAATACTCGGAGGTGGCGTAGCGGCAGTTATTTCCCAATTTTTATGTTTTTTCCGATTTTTTTCTTTGCTAGGATCATGAACATTCGATATAGAAGATTGATAAGGTTTGAAAGAATTTCTCGTTACCAAATTTGATTTATCAGTCTTATCACATATATATTTAGTGTGTTTATTGATTTCTAACTTATCAATATCTGAAATTTTTTCGATGCTCTTTGTAACATTTGAAAAATTTTCTATCTCTTTAATATCATCATCAGTAATGAGTTTCTTTTCTGGTTTTAAGTGAATAATTTTTTTAGAAACATCAGTACTACCAGCTATTACTGCAATAGGATCTTCAGGTTCACTATCATCATCAGAGTCAAGGCACTCGTTTCCTTTGCTGTCATTATTCTTTTGCCATTCTATATCTTGAATTTGAACTTTTGTGGGTTGAAGGGATAATGTGGATAATAGAAGACATGATTGCTCGATTAGATCTTTTTCTGCTATTTCTTTTAAAAGTTTATCGCGGTTTTTTTTTAGTTTTTCACCTTTATCTGGTAATCTAGCTATGAATTTCCTGTAAATAAATTATTTTGTCAATCAATGAAAAAAATATTTTTCTATTATTCGTGAACATAAAATTGCTATCAATACAAAGCCAGGCGGAAGATTTTTTGTCGGGGTATTGAAGTTATTGGCTAACTCTTTTAATTGGCAGCAATACTAACAATAACAGACAGTACTAGACTAACAAAATGATAAGACTCTGAAGATTTTTGCGATGCAAAACAATGCTGTATTTGTTATATTAATGTAAGGTTAAACTACTTGAAAGATTACACAAGAGTAATGAATGATTATTGAATTATTAAACTAATTGGAGTATATTTTAATCACACTTTGTATTACACAATATGTGATGAGAAAAAATATCATAATCCCTAAACTTACTTATTTTCAAGCAATTTTTCTTGGCGTTGAAGAATTTCCTGAAGTTCTATGAGACTTTTAGTAGTGTTTCCTACTGGAGTCATTTTGACAGGTTACTGTCAAAATTCGAAACGGAATAACACATAATGTTGCCATGTGTCTAGAATTACCTGATGAAAAATAACAAAAGATTTTTTGGATAAAAATCAATTATATTTTGTTATAATATTTCTATTCAATACAAAAATATCACTCTTGAATGAATTTGGATGCAAAATATGTAACGAAATGTTGATGCTGTAATGGTCGGCAAATCATTCTCTTATAAACCGTTGCTGTCAGTATTGGCGCCAAAATGGTCGCGATGGCGATGCGTGACTATGCTGCAGATAAAGGTAAGTTTCTTTCCATAAATTCCATTATATTTCTTAATTTTAAACTATTAACTTACCGTCAAATCCTTCCATAGTATTATGGAAAGTTAATCAAAAGTTTTCAAATCGATATTTTTGAACTTACGAATTAGTTTGACGGTTGAAAATTGATGTGGAACAGAATTGCTAATTACATCATTTCTTTTTAGAAACGTTCAAATCCTTCCTCACGGAGTTCTGCTCTGACGATGGTTCAGGTCAGAAAGTCTTCAAATATGCCATGCAGTTGACAAAATTGGCACACCGTGAACAAGTAATAATCACTATTCAATAACAATGAAGGAGACATTTTGTTATTTTGTTATATTTTATATTTATCTACCAACAGGTATCATTGGTTGTGGAACTAGACGATGTGCATGATTATAATGATAGTTTGGCCGAAGCAGTCGTTGAAAATGCTAAACGTTATATAAACATGGTATCTGACATAGTATACGAGTTGCTGCCTCTCTACAAAGAAAAAGATGTTAGTTCATTCTTGAAAAATGTATGAAATATAGTATTTCGAAGAATTGCTTTACTTTTATCATTTCTAGGTCGTAGCCAAAGATGCACTCGATGTTTATATTGAGCATCGCTTAATGCTTGAATCTCAAAGCAGACATGTGGGAGAACAAAGAGACCCTCGTAACAAATATCCACCAGAATTAATACGTCGATAGTAAGTGATAATTAATTTATATTATAGACTTATCTTATCTCAAATATTAATAAAAAATTTGAACTTTTCAGTGAAATATATTTCAAAGACATATCTACTAATAAATCTTTACCAATTCGCGAAGTGAAAGCAGAAAGTATAGGAAAACTAGTAACTGTAAGAGGTAAACCAGATTTCTTCTATTATTTCTTTAATATATGTCGTATCTTAATTATAATAATATAATCATATAAAAATTTAGGAATCGTAACTCGTTGCACCGAAGTCAAACCTATGATATGTGTTGCTACATACACATGTGACCAATGTGGAGCTGAAACATATCAACCTGTCCATTCCATGACTTTCATGCCACTCGGCACTTGCATAACTGATGATTGCAGAGTTAATAAGTCTGGCGGTAGACTTTATCTACAAACCCGAGGATCTCGTTTTATGAAGTTCCAAGAAATTAAAATCCAAGAACATGTATTATTCAAACTAGTTCTTTTACGTATTGCAATTGTATTTGGTTTTTCAATTTTTTGATATTGTTTTAGTCTGATCAAGTTCCAGTCGGACACATACCTCGTTCGTTGACTATATATTGTCGGGGTGAAGTAACCCGCTTAGCGCAACCTGGTGATCATGTTAGCGTTACTGGGATATTTTTACCTTTAGTCAAATCAGGCTTTCGTCAAATAGTTAGCGGATTATTGAGTGAAACATACTTGGAAGCTAATGTATGATTTAATTTTTTATTTACGAAAATTTACAGAATAAATATGCTTCTTTTACTAATTTTTTTTTAATCATTTCAAAGGTTATCACATGCTTGAATAACAATGACGACAAAGACGCTAGCCATAATCTTACTGACGAAGAATTGGCCGCACTTACCGGTGAAGATTTTTACTCAAGACTCGCTCAAAGCTTAGCACCAGAAATATACGGTCACGAAGACGTGAAAAAGGCATTATTGTTGTTACTCGTCGGCGGAGTCGACAGGTAAATCGGGATCATATCAACGTTACATTTCTACCTAGAAAAGATTATAAGTATTGCTTTTAATAGATGCCCCAACGGAATGAAGATTCGCGGTAACATCAACATATGCTTAATGGGTGATCCTGGTGTGGCTAAATCGCAATTGCTCAACTACATCGATCGCTTGGCACCGAGGTCTCAATATACAACAGGAAGAGGCAGCTCTGGTGTAGGCTTAACTGCAGCCGTCATGAAAGATCCGATCACCGGCGAAATGACATTGGAAGGTGGAGCATTGGTGCTGGCTGATCGTGGCGTATGCTGTATCGACGAATTCGATAAAATGGCCGAGACTGACCGTACTGCTATCCACGAAGTCATGGAACAACAAACCATTAGTATCGCCAAGGTATTAAAATTCAATTTTTATGATTCACTTTTGTTATGAATGTGTTAAAATATATTTTTTTTATTAGGCTGGTATAATGACGTGCTTGAACGCCCGAGTTTCTATATTAGCTGCAGCTAATCCTGCTTATGGTAGATACAACCCTAAACGTACCATTGAACAAAATATCCAGTTACCGGCCGCTTTGCTTTCGCGTTTCGATCTTTTGTGGCTTATCCAAGACAAACCGAATAGGTATTACAATTTTTTTTTTAAATAATTTTGTTATGCAATTTAGATTCAAATAATTTTTCGTTATTTATTGAATAGAGACAAAGATTTGGAACTTGCACGACATATTACATTTGTGCATACTCATAGCAAGCATCCTCCCACACAAGTTACAGCTTTGGACATGGGTTTGATGAGAAAATACATTTCACTTTGCAAAATGAAGGATCCCAATATACCTGAAGAATTAACAGACTTTATAGTTTGTAAGTGTACCTGTGATTCACAATCAGATAAAAGAAAAAGCTGAATATTATGAATACATTTTTGTTAAATTCTAGCTTCTTATGTGGAATTGAGAAAGGACGCTCGCAACTCTAGAGATATGACTTTCACTTCTGCGAGAAATTTACTTGCTATACTTCGATTGGCCACAGCTTTAGCTCGATTAAGGTTAGTTCTACTTTTTAATACATCCTAATCATTCTATTTCTATATATGTTAATAATTTTGTTGCTCGTTTAAAGATTAGCCAATGTTGTTGAAAAAGAAGACGTCGAAGAGGCTATAAGATTGGTCGAAATGTCTAAACAATCTTTAGCACATGTGGATGATCCGAATATGCACAGGTATTTATAACAAAAAATATATCAAATCATAACAATATTATTATTTTATTATATTTTGTGTGTTATAGAAACGTTAATGCGTCTGACAAGATATTCTCACTGATCAGAGAATTAACTGGATCCAGTAAAACTGTGAAAATAAGCGACGTTATTGAAAGATGCATTGATAAGGGTTTCAAACCTGATCAGGTCAGTTTTATAAAAACCATTAACTTTTTTTATTTTATTTTAATTACATATGTAACGCTTTTATATTTTTTAATTATAGGTTGATACGTGTATCGAGGAATACGAAGAATTGAACGTTTGGCAAGTTAATCAAGCGAGAACGAAAATTACTTTCATTTAATTTTTTTTTAATAATATGATTTTTTGTATGTTTTTGAATGGTTTTGATGAATTAACAATTCATATTTGAATATTTTTGATAAATAAAGTAAGGATCAGAATAATATTATTATTTATTTATTCCTGACATCTATTTTTTTTCATATATGTATATTTAATTAAATTTGGCATATAGATATTTAACATATCAATAGCTAAAGCCTTCTCCGTTGATATAGGATGGAATTGGTTCTTATTTTCCTTGCTCTTTATCGATATGTAGTGAGCTTACATGATAAAGTATGGCCTAAACCTTCGACACTAGTTGAAAAGACCTTGTCCTGCAATAAATAACTAATAGGTTGAAATTGATGATGATGAAAACGTATAACATTTACTTACATCCTTACCTAACTTTTCAAATGTTTCCTCGAGTAAATTCAAGAATTTCGATCAAAGTTATCTCATATTTTGATCAATTTTTATCTCAAATTATCGGAAATACAATAATAGAACTTTACATTAAAACAATAAACACAAACGTTTCAGTTTGTAAACGAAAATCCAACTAATAGCCGATCATCAATCGTTATGTTTTATGAAAAATGTCTTCACGAGCTTTCGAACGTGGGACTTCCCCGCGGCGGCGCTTTGACCGTTCAAACGCATGGTGCGGGGAAGGGGGACAACAAAGAAGGGGGGGTACGGGGTGCGCGCGCCACAGTGTGGAAAGCTGTGCGTCTCAGCACGCCGTTTGAGAGCCGAAATTTCGGTTATGCGTATAATATTAACGGCCTTGTTGCTCTTGGTGATACGGTTCGTATTCGCGTGTCGTGGATGTTCGATACTATTGCCGAAATGGCCGCGAAACGGCAGGGTCATTTTAGGGCTGTCACATTTTGTGATGGATATATAATTTTTTTTAAATGAAAATAATTTGTAAAATAGAATATTTTAAGGGAACAATTTAAGCGTGCATTCATAAAAAATAATTGTACATTAAACCTGAGCATTAAATAAAACGAATGTGCATTCAAAAAAATAATGTGTGCATTCGAAAAAATATCTAAACCTTAAAATAAATAAACGTGCATTATTAAAATTAATATAAGTAAATGACGGCAACATAGAAAATATGACCAGGACAAAAAATACCAACCGCACGACCATTATTCACAATTTTTATAATAGAATCTATTGCACACTATGAATAAAATAATGCTCAATACGAGATTCTTTAATGCACCAGAAATAATGCACATCGTATATTTTTCTAATGCACAAGTGATTCTTTTTAATGCGCAATTTATTTATTTTTAATGCACAGTTAAATCGCACCCTTTTAATAATAACGTAAAAAAAATGGGCGACTTGGCTCTGAACACAATCGGGACAATGTATTGGTCACAGTATAGACATTAGAAAATCACATTATATATCAAACGTCAAATTAGCAACAAAATTACCTTTTCGCCCGAAAAATAGTTGCTAGTATCAAAAATACATTTTTAGTAGTGAACTTATTATAAAAACTAAACATTAGACTCACAATCAGTGTACATTGCAATGTACAGTAATTTAACTGTTTTTTTTTTTGCGGACAAGTATACGTATTATTATATTTGGGACCATATACTATACAAAAGTATAGCGTGGCATAGCATTTTATTTAATTGGTAGTTAGTCTCTATCAAAGCTAATGACAACTAACTGATTTTGTAAAGAAATCAATTACTTTACAATGTTTTGAGACGATCTCATAAAGAAAGACATCTTTTATTCCACCGTATTATAATTTGAGGTTATATATTGTTGTTATTAAACAAATAGTCATTATAAAATACACAATGTGATTGATTTCAATACTAAATATTATGCAAATAAAGAATATTTCGATTTCAGTTATGTTTTATCATTTTTTTTTTTGTTGCTGCCAACTTTACTGTGCGAAATGTTTAACCTCCTCAAGCCCTGTGCACATTACAATGTACATAGACTTTGTTACCGTTTTTTGAAGCTATTTTAGATTTATTTTTATCGGGGCTTTTTGTAAATTATTGTATAAACTATGTTATTTCGTTTAATTTTGTCTGTTTTGAAATATAGGGCGCGAAATTTTTGTTATATGCCAGTTTTGCTTGACATCTCAACGACGTCGCGATAAGTCATGTTTTATTTTCAATATTTTGTTATTAAAAATCCACTCACATAACATTATTATGGTGCGATATTTAAAAAGAAGACTGCTTTTATCGATTGAAACCAAAATTTTATTGTATGTATCATATCATAATTTGACATCAAACACGAATGTACATTAGAACGTAAATTTGGTCTGAAGGTTCATTTTTGTTACTTCAGCAGTATTTTTTATTTTCAAATAATTAGTCATTATTATGTGATTTAGATAGATAAACAATTCATACAAGAAAAAAAATCTTTTTATGCATCTTCAATGCTATAAAAACGAAATGAAAAAAAAAATTATTTTTATGAAAAAAAGTCAGGCCTGAGGAGGTTAATTATACTGCTCGAACTGACACAACTACACCGGGCGTAAAATTGGTACCCAACACAATCAACGATTAATTTAAAAATTAAAAAACGAGCGGCAACCCTGAAAAGTCGCCGATCTGATCGGCCCCTCGCACTCAGTCAGCCAGTCTGGTGCGGGCGATGGTAGGAGCGTGACGTGCCATGGGAGCGCCGCTTCGGCTGTGGCGGGCTTCCGTCCGGAGGCCGGTGGTGTTGCTGTTGACCCTCTTGGCGGTGGTCACCGGTGCCCCCGACGACCCCTGCACCCACCTGCAACACCTGCTCCGCTCGAGGAACCTCACCGCCAACACGGCCGACAAGGCTCCAGGTAACGTGGCCTCGCCGAAACTCCTCAAATTCCAAGGGATCGACTATTCACGTTGTCGTTTACGTTCGATGTAAAACTTCCAGAGAAAATTCGGCTTTTAAACTTTTTCGTATGGAAAACGCGGAGTATGTTTGACGTTAACGATTTTCCGACTATTTATATAGGGCGCTGAAAATAACGTGAAAAAGTATCAACGGACCTTCCCGAAAAATATTTATCGGATAATGATAAATGTGTATGGATTCGCGGCAAGTGCAGAAGCTATTGACCCTCCGGCGTTGATTATTTCGCAAAATCTCCAGCGCACATTACAATGCGAGATATATATAAATTCGCGCCATACCGGTTTGCATATTCGTCTGCATTCGTAATGTGCATGTGTACACCGAAAAGTATCGTGCAAACACTCCCGCGTGTTTACCGTCTCTCTCTGCGAGGACTTGGACGAAAATTCGATGGAGAATCGACAAAATACTCCGAATTGTATGATAGAGATTTATCGATCGCGCGTTTTCGCAAATCGAATTGATCATGGTGGACATATACGCTACGAGAAATCGTTACGATCAGACTGTACAGTTCGAACGGTACAGTTTGTCGTGCATGGCATACAAGCTATATACGCTACGAGAAATCGTTAACGAGCGCATACACGTTACGATCAGTCGACACAGTTCATTCGATTCTGATTATTCAATTGAAATTTTCGTATTGTTCCGTTCTGGTGGCCATATACGCTACTAGGAATCGTTACGATCAGACTGTACGGTTTATCGTATATGGCATACAAGCTATATACGCTACGAGAAATCGTTACGATCAGACTGTACAGTTCGAACGGTACAGCTTATCGTACATGGCATACAAGCTATATACGCTACGAGAAATCGTTAACGAGTGCATACACGTTACGATCGATCGGCACAGTTCATTCGATTCCGATTATTCAATTGAAATTTTCGTATTGTTCCGTTCTGGTGGCCATATACGCTACTAGGAATCGTTACGATCAGACTGTACGGTTTATCGTATATGGCATACAAGCTATATACGCTACGAGAAATCGTTACGATCAGACTGTACAGTTCGAACGGCACAATTTATCGTACATGGCATACAAGCTATATACGCTACGAGAAATCGTTAACGAGTGCATACACGTTACGATCGATCGGCACAGTTCATTCGATTCCGATTAATCAATTGAAATTTTCGTTTTGTTCCGTTCGACTGCACACTCTTAAAAAATCGGACGAAACTGTACAGTTTTATAACATGTAGCGATTTATCGGTACCGTTCGAACTGTACAGTCTGATCGTAACGATTTCTCGTAGCGTATATGGCCACCTTTAGACGTTAACGACGAGGTTGTCGAAATAAAAGTCGGCGCATTTTAATGATTTTCATATCAAAAGTGGCCGCTACCAGTTCGCCCCCGAATCGGCTCGTTTTACATAACCGACTCTTTTGTACAGTCGTTAATTTCGCGTTTTAAAGTTTGCCGAAACTCGTCCCGATCGCTTTGTGTGCCTCCGGATTTAAATTGTCTCGATAATGTTTTGATTTTTTTTTTCATGTTGCTGTGAAGAACTTAAGATGATATTTTCGATAATTTATTCGTATTGTCGGATCGTAAAACGCGGATTTGAACCTAATAATTACTCGGTGCGTTAAATTTCATGCAAACATCGACGAAAATAGCATGACACAAATCTTGATTTAAACAATTTTTCTTGTACCGGGAATCACTTTGACACATTATAGCAGGGGTCGGTAAACTTTTTTGGAAAAGGCCGGATTGTAATAATTTGAGACTCGGGCCGGATAACGAACTTGATGATTTTATATGGGTTCAAAGAACAACAAAAAACAGGCTCAAAATTTTAAAAAGTTAAACCTAGTCGATCTCAAAATATTAGTTACTTGAAAATTCAAGTGTTAGTTTCGCAAAAAATATTTTTATATGCAGAAAATAATAATTTTGAATATCGATAACAACTTAAAATTTTACAAAATACATAATTTTGGAGAACAATCACTTCCAACTGATAGAAGCTCCTCAATTGTACAGTTAAATGGATTTTGAAATATGAAAATGTATTTTGCACTTTTATCAAGACCTGAAAAACGATTTTGTAACTGCAGTTTAACAATATGTTCAGAAAATACTTGTATATCTGGTGCGTTTTTTTTTTTAGTATGAGAATTTCCAAAATAATTCTAAATTTTTTGCCGGAGTTTGCCGACACCTGCATTATAGGATACGCAATTAACGAATTGAATTCAAAATGTATGATACCTTTCCGTTGAGAATTTTCCTTTTGCATTTATGCGCTTCTTTTGACAATCGCTGTCAGTCCGTCTTTTTGATTTGACCCATTTTCCGCTCGAAAATAAACCCGGCTTCGTATTTTCCGGCTGTGCTTTTATCGCGAAAGCTGCACCTCGCCATTCGTTTCCTAGCTGTGCAACAAAAGCCTCGATTTTCGCAATGCGAAACGTATGTGGGTCGTTCAAAATCTGAAACTGTCGAGAACTTTTCCGTTTTGTATGACGTTTTTTTCGCAGTCCTATTCCTTTCCTAGTCCTATTCACCTATCCCTTGATTTACACGGTACTTGTTTTACACGTTTTCGCTTTTACAGTTTAAAAAAAATAAAAATAAATGTTGAAAATAATCAATAATAATAACATTAATAATTTTAACATTGAATTCTATCACTAACTAAAATAGAAGAGCCACTGTTAGGTAAACAACAAGGTGCGTATCGCACGTTTGTCATTACGTCGTAGTTTGACGTTTCAAGTGTAACCTCAAAACGATATGTCGACCATGATATTAAACATTTTTATAAATTGCTTATTAAAATTAGGACTTCGAAAATTATGATTTCGGACTAAAATTAACCTAACCTGACCTAAGTTAATAAAAAGCTTGAAAAAACAACCAAATTATGCGTTTTTTGTGTACTTTTCGATTTAAACGATTTTGCATTAAAAAATATACAATTTTGATTTACACGTTTTTCTCAGGAACCTATCTACCGTGTAAATCGAGGGATATATAGTGTCATCGTTATATATAGCTTTTGTATTATAATAAAAATGTACGTTTATAGCCATGTTTTTTCCACTATTGTTATTGTCTTTATTTATCGGTGATTTGGTATAATATATTTTTTTAATATTTCCATAAATTATTTTAAACGGTCGTTTGTGCTTCGACCGAAATATAACAGAGCGTTTTTAATATCGTTTAATAAAAACAATCTGGCATTATTCAAAGAAGCTTACGCGCGCGCGAAAAGTGATGGAAAACCTCGACCACTTAAGCTTACCACAACAATGCTAAATTTAAATATTCGCAAAAAATGAACGAACGTTTTCATAATACAAATTTTAGATGGCACACCTACTCTCGTCGGAAGTAACGCGAACGTTTCGAAGAGAATACTAAATGAGAAAGCAGATTCGTACTGACAATGAAATAACACTCGAATTGTGTTCGATCATTTTAGAATAGGCAAATTCATGAATTTTTATATCCGTTTTGTTATGATAATGAATCTATTGTTCCATATTTGCTTTTATTCATGAAAATTTATGTACGAATACAATATTTTTATGAATTGAATCACTCGTCGAGTTTCCGATTGTTGTAATATTCATTCAATTATTTTCATACGTTTTCCATAGAATGAGCTCATTCATGGGTTCACTTTTCCTTTCAGCCAGTTATTTTTACCGTCAGTCACGGTTCTTGTGTGCAGTAAACGTTCTTCTGCGTCCCATTAACCGATCATCGCTCACGCACCTCTTCACCCAGTTAACACTTGCGATTTCAGTAAGTGCCCATTCGATTTTCAACTGAGAAACCTCTCAAGTGCATCTCAACAATTCGCACTTGGAAAATCGAGGATAAATCGCTCCTGAACGATCTGAATCCAACATCTATAATACATTATATAGGTGTATCAAAATAGACGAAAGAAGTAATTTTTGATAGAAAACATAGATTTTTAATTAAAAATTGTAATTTTTTATTGATTCACATAGTATACAGTATAGGGTTACGTGTGGAATAGCATATCGGGTAAATTACTTTATTGGCACATACACATTTTTTTGTTGAAATTTTCCATGAATTTTTTCCATACATGTTGCTGAATTTTGTTGATATAGTGCTAAATTTCCTCCTTCAAGGTGTGGGTGATCATGGGCTTGTTGGCATAAACCTTAAACTTCAAAAACCACCAAAGGCGTTAAATCGCATGATCCAGCCAATTCTAATCACCAAAACGGGAAATTACACGACTAGGAAATAAATCATGCAATGATTGAATTGCTTCTTAGAGAGTTTATTTTCTTTTCTTTAGGGAGTTTTTTTAATTTCTTTAGGGAGTTTTTGAAGTCTAACGTTTATGCCAACAAGCTCACGACCCCCCACACCTTGAATGAAAAAAATTGAGCGCTATATCAATGAAATTCAGCTACATTTACGCGAGAAAGTCGTGGAAAATTTCAACGAAAAAATGCGTATATACCAATAAAGCCATTTACCTGACATGCTATTCCACCCATAACCCTATACTGTATACTGTGTGAATCAATAAAAAAATAACAATTTTTAATTAAAAATCCATGTTTTCTATCAAAATTACTTTTTTCGTCTATTTTGAGACACCTTTATAAATCTAAACGATTCAAATTGTCCAGACCGCCTGACTATAACACCCCAACGACCAATAAAAGCCCTTCACGACTATCCACAAATATAAAACTCCCCGACACCGAGAGGAGGCTGGATTAAAAAAATAGACTCGCACGTGAAAAAAAGGCACACAGATGGAACCTTCGTGCGTCCCGGCAAAGGGTCACCCGGCGCGGTGGTGAAGAACGAGAAGGGCGATTTCGCGGCGGTCCAAACCGGAGGAATGCAGGCCAGCCTGCCCGATTGAGTTATTTTATAGGGTCATTGGTCCTTCTTGCTTTTTGGGACCTTTGCAGCGAGCTGGTCGACTCATCCTGGAGGCCTCTGCCGCTGCAGCACAAAGCGCTGTGAGGGGTGCAGCTTCGAAAGTCGTTTATTTTGGTGGATTTCATTTAACATGTTATATACGTGTCCCAAAATTGACGCAAGATGTAATTTTGATAGAAAACACAGATTTATAATTTAAAATTGTAATTTTTTTTTATTGATTCATACAGTATACTGTATAGGGTTATGTTTTGAATAGCATATTGGGTAAATGACTTTACTGACATATACGCATTTTTTTTTGAAATTTTCCATACATGTTGCTGATTTTTTTTTTTTTGATGTAGTGCTCAATTTCTTCCTTCCTATGAATTCATAGTGAATTTTGGGACACTTTATATTAGTTTTTCTTTTCGAAATGAGGCTTGGGATTTTTAGCATTCATTTTAGCGATTTTTCGCATTTGTGATGTTCACGCACTATGGAATTTCATATGAGAATAACCGCGCAGGTTCATCTTAATGGTGTTCAAGTAACATATAATAGTTTTATTTTTTCGAAATGAGGCTTGGGATTTTTTAGAATTCTTTTTTTATCGATTTTTTTGCATTTGTGATGTTCACACACTATGGAATTTCATATGAGAATAATCACAGGTTCATCTTAATGGTTCATCTTCTTATTGCTAGGTCTTTTGCACATACAGTGTGAAATTCCTGCGTAATTGTTCGATATGGAATTCCATAGTGTTTGTGATTCGGTCATTCTATCTTACAATTAATTAAATATCTTCAGATCATACATTTTTCATTGTGTGCGAAACTGTATTCGTTCAATTAGTAATTCGTAATTTACACCATGATTCAGAGTTTCGTTTGGGGTACTGTCGTAATTTTTCAATAAATTAAATAACACCTACGTACTATCGCGATCCGGTCGAGATTTTAGGATTAATCTTTAAACCGGTACAAAATCGGGACGTAAACCTAGTTTTAGGTCTATCACTTGAAATAGTTGATTATAAACGTTGATAGAATCCGTTTTGATCCACCTATGACTTTAGTTAATGTCAATTATTTTTTTTTTTTTTAATTAAAAAATTTATATAATACACAATAATTACATAAAACTCTAATATGCATAAATTTCAATATTCAGTGGATATTCGTTATGCAACTTTCTATTAGTATACGGATTGAGAAGACGAACGAATTTTCATATAAAACATTGTAGATTTTCATTCATATTCAGATAATCATGATTTCTCGGTAGCACTAAAAAAATAAATACAGTTCATCTTCCTCAGAATCCGATCAAAATAGACATGAATGAACATAATTTTTCTATTCTAAACATCACAATTTCGGAGAGTTTTGATCCTTCTGTCCCCGTATGATACAGGATCGTTTTTTTTGTATGTGGCCGGAGTATGTAACGCCAGATAATTGGAACCGGATTATCGTTTCCGATAGCCTCTTTCTTTCTCGTTCGAGGATCACACCATTTCTCAGTAATGGATCGTTATGAACGCGTGAATCGATTGTAAATTAGTTGTATATTTTATTCGGAACGATCGAAGATTGTTTGGACGTCGTATCGCCTCGTTTTCGTACGGTTGTTCCGTTGCGAAAGTTGTTCGGTTGTTGATTTCTTTTGTTTGCCAGTAGGTTGTGTTTTCGATGATAATAAATATCGAAATCTATTCGTATCGAGTTGAAGTCGAAAGATTGAATGTAATCGTTGTATAAGTATACGTTTTTTTTGGTTGAATTACTCCGTGTGTGGTATCGTCGGATTGTTGTTGTGCCTTCTGGCGTATCCTTTTTTTTGGGCGAAAGGTATCATCACATAAAATTGTTGTCATAATCGTTAGAGCGTCCACAAATTAAATAACGTTTTTATCTCGAGACAATATTAGTTTATCCCATGTTTGTTGATATTTCAATTTTATTTAATGACTTTTCATCATAGTGATGTTTGAACGAGTTGCCTAAATTGTTTGCGAGTCCTCGTGTGAAATATTCGTATACGCTTCGAATTTTATTTCCGGAAACTTATCATATTTATATTAGATTATATTTCGACCGATACTGTCCACTCGATAAATGCGTATGCAATGGGGTCATTTGACTTTTTTTTCACCTTCGCACACGAGACACCGTTTTATAACGCACACATTATAAAATAACAACTCGTTTGAAAAGACATTTCAATTTATTTTTTTTACGACGAATTCACTTAGCCTAATTTCGTATTAATTTCACCGCGAGAGTTCTTTATGGTGGCCATATATACGCTACGAGAAATCGTTACGATCAGACTGTACAGTTTTATAATATACATGTAGCGATTTATCGGTACCGTTCGAACTGTACAGTCTTATCGTAACGATTTCTCGTAGTGTATTTTTGCCACCTTTACGGCTCCGACCCTCGATAGCGACTTTCGTGTTTACAATTTTCGAACGATCTTATTTGCATAGTCGCCCGAGTCACCCTTATTTTTTTGGAAGACACCGAAAAAAATCGAATAAATTACGATAAGGAACGCTCAGTCGGTTTCATAACACGTACGCCCAACAGGAAATGCAAATCGACGTTTTATTCCGCGACCGAAAATACACAACGGGTTAATTTTAAATGGCGGCGGATTAACACCTAGCCGGCCAGAGGCGCGGTCGGATTTTCGAGATTGTCCCTGCAGATTTATGTCTGCCTTTTATTTTCGGCTAAATATAGCCAGTTCGTGGTCCTTTTCGCGTGCTAGGTGTTGCTCGCGGAGAAATTGTGGAATTCGACGTGCGGTTCGATTTTATTGCGGTGCGTGTTGTGGGGAAATAAAGTGGATTTTTTTCTACTTCGCACAGAAAGCAAAGCTGTATTAGCGATGGCTGACCTTTTTTTTATAGTTACAATTGAAAATTCAATAATCCCCGCAGGTCACAAGTCTAAAAAAAAAATTTTTAATTCAATCACTAAGAAGGTACAGTAGATAGGTTCCTGAGAAAAACGTGTATATCGAAATTGTATATTTTTTAATGTAAACTCGTGTAAATCGAGAAAAAAACGGATAATTTGGTTGTTTTTTCAAGCTTTTTATTAATTTAGGTTAGGTTAATTTTAACCGAAGTCCTAATTTTAATAAGCAATTTGTAAAAATGTTTAAATATCATGGTCGACATATCGTTTTGAGGTTATGCTTGAAACGTCAAACTACGACGTAATGACAAACGTGCGGGTACGCACCTCGTTGTTTACCTAACAGTGGCTCTTCCATTTTAGTTAGTGATAGAATTCAATGTTAAAATTATTAATGTTATTATTATTGATTATTTTCAACATTTATTTTTTTTTTTTTTTCAACCGTGTAAAAGCGAAAACGTGTAAAACAAGTACCGTGTAAATCGAGGGATAGATGTATTTAAATAAATAATTCTGTGGGCTATTTCCAAATGTCCCGCGGGTTGCTCGCCGCTGTAGCTATATATTGTGAATTATTTTATTTTGAGTATGTCCGTGTAAATGTGACGTCTGGATATGAAAATATATTGCAATCGTAGAGGTGGATTATGTAATATGTAAGACGACGCTTGTACATATTATACGTTCCGAAACGTTTTCGGAGCTTCGGGCTCACAAAACTTTTAACAGGGTTCCGTAAGCTTGTAAACAAAAGGCTCCCGATTACGAGCCGCGATTAATAAATTAAAAGCAGACAACACGAAAACGACACTCCGAGCATTTCAACCGCGACACCCCCAACACTCGTGTCCTAATTACACCGCTTCCTATCGTCTTCTTGACGACCGCCTCCGACGCAAACACGCACTAGGGCTTGCAATTTACCGTCAAAATTCGATTATCGGTAAACAATTAACTTCATTACCGGTTATTTACCGGTAAAAAATAGTTCTTAGATTAAATGATTAAAGTATAACTGCACGTGGCTACCTTTACTAAAAAAACAGTATTCTTTATTGAAACCTAAATATTTTCAGGTTTGGTGACGTTTGCCCAAATAACGCAAGCGCGTGTGACTCAAGCGCATATGACGCAGGCGCAAATTTCAAATACGTTATATAGGGTGTCCCAAAATTCACGCAAGATGTAATTTTGATAGAAAACACAGATTTCTAATAAAAAATTGTAATTTTTTTATTGATTCATACAGTATACAGTATAGGGTTACGTGTGGAATAGCATATCGGGTAAATTACTTTATTGGCACATACACATTTTTTTGTTGAAATTTTCCATGAATTTTTTCCATACATGTTGCTGAATTTTGTTGATATAGTGCTTAATTTCCTCCTTCAAGGTGTGGGTGATCATGGGCTTGTTGGCATACACCTTAAACTTCAAAAACCACCAAAGGCGTTAAATCGCATGATCCGGCCAATTCTAATCACCAAAACGGGAAATTACACGACTAAGAAATGAATCATGCAATGATTGAATTGCTTCTTAGGGAGTTTATTTTCTTTTCTTTAGGGAGTTTCTTAAATTTCTCTAGGGAGTTTTTGAAGTCTAAGGTTTATGCCAACAAGCTCACACCTTGAATGAGGAAATTGAGTGCTATATCAATGAAATTCAGCTACATTTACGCGAGAAAGTCGTGGAAAATTTCAACGAAAAAATGCGTATATGCCAGTAAAACCATTTACCCGATATGCTATTTCACACATAACCCTATACTGGGTAACAGGCGGGATGTTGGGCTTCCCCTCGAAAAAAAACCCTATACTGTATACTATACGAATCAATAAAAAAATTACAATTTTTAATTAAAAATCTATATTTTCTATCAAAATTACTTCTGTCGTCTATTTTGAGAAACCCTATATATATATATATAGAAAACCAAAACTTCCCATTCCGCATACATATAACAATAATCTGTCATAATATACCTGCATCTGTCCTTAATTCGCAATAAAATCGTTTCCGGTATTTTTTTCAATTTACCGGTAACCCATTTTGGGCGGTTAACCGGTAAACCTGAATTGCAAGCCCTAACACACACTTCATTCGCGAAACAAAACGACCGTTACCGAAAGCGCAGCCGACATTCGAAAAAATGAATTCGATAAGCGCGTGGGCGGTTTTGCGCCTTCCGAGCGGGTTTTCTGGTGCACTCTGTGTGGCATCGCAACGAAACCGCTTCCTGCAGGCCAGGTATACCCGTATTATATGCGCAAGAATGCACCACGAAATATTTCACGATCTACCTGTGAGAGAGCTCGTCCTCGCGAGAGGGTATTTACATATTCGCCTCGCGATGGCTGCCGGCCGCTAACAATGGCGGCCGAGTGCGCTTTTGGCGCAAGAGGGTGCATTCGAAATTATGGTGCACTCGATGATGTGATGAAGAGGGTCGTCGATATGGTTCGTTTTTAAATTTGATTGGGTCAATTTTTGTAGTGGGGCTTTTAACGGGGAAAATTAATTTTGGAATGTCTCTTTGTCCTTGTGATGAGAATTGTGGTTTTCTATGATTGCGATATTTTTTTTTTATAAAAATAATGTTATTTTACACGGGGGATACGTTCCAGAGACTACCGTGTAAAAAAATGTATGGTGACTATACAAAAATTGGTGATAGGTTCCATCACTATATTTGCATAGAACTTCCATCCAAATGTACTGTATAAAAAATGTGCGATGTGAAAAATTTTCGCCGTGTAAAATCATCGGAAAACATGGAATTTTTTATTTAATAACTATAATTACATGCATATAATTATATCAGTATACTGACATGCATCGAATCTTACCATTCTGGCATAATAATGCATATTTTTATACCGTGTTAAAGTGAAAAATCCGTGTAAAAAAAGTAATCGGTTAATCTTCCTTGAACCATGTAAAAAGAGGATTAGAGGATTATTCTATAAAGGAAAATTTTTATTTTATAGAATATATTTCAAATTTTATTATAATATACTCGTTAAAAATCGATTAAGATTTAATTATTAGAATAATTTCGTGAATGAACTTAATTAATATTCTGAATATTATTAATTAAAATCAATATTCAAACATTACTCACTCGACGATACTTTACAATTTTTTTTTTACGCACTCAAAGATAACGATCAATAGACATCTTCGGCATTCTAACGTTTCATTGAAGGTAAACTCCAAAAAAAAAAGTAAAAAGACCTCCATTCAACAAAGCTCACATAATGACCGAACTCACCTACCTGTACACAGTAAAGGCTGCACTAGGCGCCAAACCGCTTTCAGCTCAAATTAATTTCACACTTTCACATTTCAAAAACCCGCACAACACTCACTAAGGCTTGCATTACCGGTTAACTGTTTCACCAGTAAATAGCCGAAAACGTACCATCGGTAATTACCGGTAAATTGGGAAATTTGCCGGCAACTATCGAAAACGATTTTATCGCGAATTAAGGACGAAATTATAACGAAAGATTTCATTGAGCTTTATGTACAACGATTTAAGGCTCATGTATAGTGCTTATGTACTTACGACGTTTTGGTTTTTGGACGTCGTGTCGGTGAGCATATAGATGTGTTGGTGTACCATTTTGACAGTTGTTACGCGTTGAGATATGTAGTAATGCTTACTTCTGTTGTTCCTGACAGTTTTTCATTATTGAAACATTGACTACGTTGTTTCTGGCGTTTTTCATTATCATTAGTAATTTTATACGTGATTTCATCGATCATGAAATGTTAAAGTACGAATGCAATCCAAACGTCCAATGTTGTTCCAGGCGTGCCAACCTCATAATTATATTAATTCTATCATAATATTACTAAACTTGCCAATAAAATTTTCGCCAATCGATATTTAATAAAACTTTACCGATAGTTAGATCCAAATAGATCGCAAAATACGTATTTTAAGAGCCAAAAAAAGACATTAAGACGAGTTTTGTGATTTTGACAGAGGCTTAGTGCCTGGCGGAAAGGCACTCATTAACGGCGTTTTATAAGCTACTTTATTCCAGAACGTTACATAAACGTGTAACTAGTGATTGGAATATGAGCGTTAAATCCTATGTTATAAAGTATAATTTCGCATACTAAATTTAATGCTTATATCTTGGTCGATTCGATCCGTACTGCTGGACTGGCTTACGCTCGGTCTATAACATATGTATTGACGACGATGAACGCTCTGACTGTAATACATATACCTATATAATATGTATGACTTTATATGACATTATTCATCCATAACGTGTTTGAAAAGCCATATACAGTTATACTTTTATCATCTAATCTACATACGTCTATTTTTTTTTTATTTACCGGTAAGTAAAACAATCTACCGTTTACCGGTAAATTTGACTGTAAATTGCAAGCCCTAACACACAAATCCCCACACGACGCGAAATCAAACCGCAGGATCGAAGGGCGTCCACTCCGATCGGAACAAAAAGGCTTTGATCTTCGACATTCCGATGCGCGTGAGAAGCAGCATCACCGGCGAAGCCTCATCCCTCCATGTAAAGTAACGTGAATAAGACGCCACGTCATCGACCAGGGCCGGCTCACCGCGGGGGTGTTAAGTCGGGGGGCCATAAATTCGAGGCCCGCTTAATTTACGACGACGGTCTCAGGATTCCTTTGCAGGAGTCCGCAGTGACGTCACGGCGGTGGTCCGTTGTTCGGATTATAATTGGATTAGCGATGAATGAATCTCGTTCTTTCGATTGGCGGCTTGGGATTTCGGCGGGTTAATTGTTGGGATCGGGTGAGGACAAATTTTTGAATTTGGATGTAAAGGGATTTTTTTTAAGCCAACTAATTATTTGGCTGGTTGATAATAACTGAAATGATCAGTAAAAAATTGTTAAATGATCAGTTAAGTTAGCTTACTACTACGTGTGACTACATTGAGACTTGATCCAACAAGTTCAAACAGGTTTCCACGTGCACAGAACCGAATAACAACCATATACTTTGTTTTTACTGATCAAAATAGTATTTTTTTACTGATCAATTAAATATAGGCCTTTTTTTAATATTTTAAATAGCGGTTAGTGCTCGGCGTCGCTCGGGATTCTGTGAAAACAAATTGTGTACCGATTGTAATTGTTGTCACGATCAATCGTGACGCCGCCACATTGTGTTATAATTTGTATGGCGATCGATATTAAAAAAAACTGAATGCGTATGTAGTTTCTTCGGATTTCAAAGCACATTCTTGACAAATTTAGTGAAGATTCGTCTATCGGTTTAGGAGTTTATTGGATACATTCATACACCGTTTGAGTTCAACGTATATCGATTAGTTTTATGTGGAAGAATTAAAATTTTTGGTAAAGCTGTTAAAATTATTTGATAGTATGGTAGCAATATCTTCTTTTCAATTCGGCGATAATATTATAGATGAAAATTTTCAAAAGAAAACGTATTATTGATTCGAAAAAAAAGGAATTCATTCTTAAAAAAAAAATGAAAAATCGAAATTTTAACACTAAAAAAATAGATTATAATGTGAACATCAAAATTTATCCTCACAATTTTGCAATGGTACTATTTATTTAAACACAATTTTCAAACTTATCTATGTGTACTTTCGTTAAGTGCCTTTTTTCTTAAAAACCATAAAAATCATCGTCATATCCTCATTTTATTACACCAAAAGATCTAAAAAATAATATTTTTTATTTCAATTGAAAAAAACGGGACATTTTCTTACTTCAATTGAATGAATGGCCCTAATTACATCATATTTTTCACTAATTATAAGTATTTATATTTTCAAACACATAACATATTATATCCTTAAAATTATAATATATTAAACCGATACAATAAAAAAATGAGGGCATGTCCTCCTTTTCGATATCATTAAAATCCCAATTATAGGTTTTATTCATTCTGAATTTTTTATTTATTTCGAACGGTTATTTATCCATTTTTCAATGTCGCTTCGGATTCGGTGTCTATGGGTCATCGTGTTAATAATGGCATAATTCAAATTCATGGTATGTCCATGGTTTTGGAATTGTTCTTGTTATCGTGCTGGCGATCTGTCTAGTCTTGATTGTTCGCCGTTTTATGGCGGCGCTTATGCGATTCGAATTCGCGCTTTTGCATAATATATTTTCTATTGTTAAAATATGCACGTCCTCCTGAACGGTGTGTCGATGTAACTTTTTTAGTGTATGATTAACTCCGTGTTATTTATGATTATGTTCGTTTTACTGCGACAATATTGTTGTCGAATGGTTACTGAGGATATTTTTTTTTTGTAGCGTGCGTCAAGTTTCCTATTTCGGACACATTTCGAAATTCGATTAACCGAAGACTCGACGTATAGAATATTAAGTTAAAATAATGATTTTGTTCGATTAATACATGTCGACTGTGTATTACAGTTGAACGTGATGGAAAAAATCCATTGTCGCCGTTTCATCATTTGTATTCATAAAACAATCGTAGTATTGCGTAATTAGCATCGTTCATTCCAATTGGCGGTCGAATAACTTAACCTATTGCAGTGTCATTTAAATTGGCCCGGAACATAGTTTCCAATTATGTATAATTATTCGTCACATATTCATTATTTGCATTTCGATAATTGGCTCGATTTCGTGCGCATCATAATTTCATACGATTTTTCTTTATTTTATATTATTTATTAAAATTATATCCTCCAAAACCGATAATTTTATTATTTTTCTAGTACATCATTATTTTTTCATACTTTCTTTACATTTTCTTATTATTGATATTTTTGAAACTTAATCTATTCAATATCCACTAATTGGCGGTAATTTTGGTGTTTGTAAACATTTCACACATTTTATCATATGGCTTTTATATTCATATGTCAATAAAAATGATACATTTTTAGTACCAATAATATGATTGTCACTTTATCCTATCTTATCATAGTTTGATAATTTAACTGTGAATAAACGAGTAAAACTCACCCGTTTATTGTCATGTTAAAATTTATTTCGTTTACATTCAATTCTTTGTAAAAGCATTGCTATTTTTTCCTGCTTCGCTAATGAAATATTTATAATTCATATGAATTTCTCAAAACATGTAATTTATCCACAAAGATAAGCTGATTTACTGATCGGTATCGTACCCTTTTTGCATTAATACATTTTTTTAAAAACACTTAATATTTTCACTATAAATAAGCTAATCCTGTCTGCATACATTTTTTAACGTTCAGGTAATTCGCCTGGCGCCATTCAACTGCCATGTCAACTACCTGTTAATGTTTATATTACCTAGTCAAACAATTGCTCTTACAAATCATTCAGACATATATTCAACTATGCGCACCCTCGACCGCTCATTATTTTTTATTTAAATAATCATTCTTAAACATCACGAGAATTTTCAGGTTTCGAGGAATTTTTCCGCATTCATGCATAATCGAATTAAGCTATAGAGAATATCAACGACTTTTTTCAAACGCGCTGACATTATTTTCGCGGTTTCGTCTCGCCGATACAAAAATATACATTCGCGTAACTCAATATTTTCGAAAACACAAGCCGAGCACAAAATCAAATTGCACACAATTAACACCGAATCAATTTCAATACCTAAATATGATCCGGTTCATTTCGACGACATAAATGTCGTCCATCGTCCGAAGACCAGCTCTTTTCGAAGTGATGAACAAACCCGTGTCTGGCCGTAACGAGTTTTCGCTAATTTTACTAAAGATCGTTATCTATCGAGCCTTCGCGTTATCTAAAACTGTTATCGGCGCTTTCTTAAGTGTTCTGGGTCTGGTAACCGTTCCCTGCGTGCCAGCACTTTTGAGGATGTAGCTGGGATTATAGTTTGTATTGTAGTTTTGGGGTTTTATGGCACCGTTGTAAAAATCTTGTATCTACCAGTGTTCGTTTTTTTTTTAGAAATTCTGTAGTGTTTTTATAAAATAAGACATTTTTGATTTAATCTTCCATATACATATCTTCCGTCTGTCTGTGGTAACAGCACTAATAAAAAACTCCATTGCTGCGGGAATATTCGATACTTATTGATAACTTTTAAATTTCATAATTAAACAATTTTCAAAACAATCCGTTGGTACTCAACGGGTTAAGATAAAAATTCACAAATGTTTACTTATAGATAACCCATGTATACGACCAGTGGCGTAGCTAGGGTATTATGCACCCGAGGGAAAATTCAAAAATTGGCGCCCCCCTCCCTAGTTTTAAAATACTCGATTTACACGGTACTCTTTTTACACGTTTTCGCTTTTACACGGTTTATAAAATAAAAATAAATGTTAAAAATAATCAATAATAATAACATTGAATTCTATCACTAACTAAAATATTATAGAAGAGCCACTGTTAGGTAAACAACGAGGTGCGTACCCGCACGTTTGTCATTACGTCGTAGTTTGACGTTTCAAGTGTAATCAAAAAACGATATGTCGACCATGATGTTAAACATTTTTATAAATTGCTTATTGAAATTAGGATTTCGGACTAAAATTAACCTAACCTAACCTAAGTTAATAAAAAAACTTGAAAAAACAACCAAATTATGCGTTTTTTGTATACTTTTCGATTTACACGATTTTACATTAAAAAATATAAAATTTTTATTTACACGTTTTTCTCGGGAACCTATCTACCGTGTAAATCGAGGAATAACAAAATAAAAAGTTTAAAATTTTAAGAAATTGGCGTCGCAGGCGAAATTTTTTTCATATAAATATACATATTTCAAATCTCATTTTTTTCGTCCTTATCAATTTGGCGCCCAAGGGTCTCTATACCCCCTAGCTACACCTTTGTATACCACGATGATTTTTTTTTTATCATTCAACCATCTTTTCTCTATCAAAAATTAAAATTACGTCCACTACCCTCATTCCCTCACAATATTTTGGTGGAATCCGCAAGCCAAAACCGGGACACCACTCGGTCGGCTTCCATAATAGAATTAGCACACACAGACCAACTTCTGAAGCGCCTAAACTAATTGAAACTTCACAGCGCGTATCTGAAAGGAAGATCGACCCCCGAAGTGTCGCCGTCGATGCCCCGACAAGTTTCGGGCCTTTCGTCCGAGGGTGTTCCGGTTAGGAGGTAACTCATACCTGTAGTTTTTTTTCGTACGGTGTATAGATACATGAGGCGAAATCGATATTTCATACGGCCGAGACGGCTCTGGAATGTCTGACATTCGCAAGGTCGGCTCGTGCACGCTCCGGCGAGCGAACGATTTCGCTTTTCGAAAACCAAACTGCCGACATATGATACTGCCTGGAGTTCGATTCGATTCATGGACGTAATAGGAGGTAGGAATGCGTTTGGCGCGAGTGCACTCGGCGAATGCATTTTTGCTGATGCAATGGCGTCGACAAGACAGAACAATCAATTTTTGGTGCCACTTTGAGTTTAGCTGGACTGCATCTTTCAGGTTGGGTTAGAATGGGTTAGGTTGGGTTGGATTAGGTTAGGTTGGGTTGGATCAGGTTAGGTTGCGTTAGAAAAACAAAATTCAGTTCAGCCAAACACAAAGTGGCACCCAATTTTTTCTATGAATAATATACGGTGGTACTTCCGCCGTACCTCCGTCCACTAACTCGTACAGTTCAAATATTTTTTTTTTACCTACCAGTACGCTATTCGACGATGGAAGAGGGGGGAGAGGTAAAATTTGAGAGGGGGGGAATGAAAAATAAATTGTAGCCGATTTCATTCGGAATTGTATCATTCTCACTTCTCTATCATGACTCTAAGTCACTTTAAATCCGATTAGAAGTTATAAAAGTCCCGGGGAAGACCCTGTACATAGAAAAAATTACATACATACCCGATCCTCTTTTTACACGGGGGATACGTTCCAGAGACTACCGTGTAAAAAAATGTATAGTGACCATACAAAAATTGGAGATAGGTTCCATCACTATATTTGGATAGAACTTCCACCCAAATATAGGTACTTTATAAAAAAATTTTGCCGTGAAAAATTTTCGCCGTGAAAAATCATCAAGAAACATCGAAATTTTTATATAAAAACTATAATTACATACATGTAGTTATATCAGTATACTGGTCTGCGTCGAATCTTACCATTGTGGCATAATAATACATATTTTTATACCGTGTTAAAGTGGAAAATCCGTGTAAAAAAAGTAATCGGTTCATCTTCCTTGAACCGTGTTATTTCGGAACCGTGTAAAAAGAGGATTGTATTTTCTAATATATAGAGATGCTAGATAAAATAATGTGTTATTGTTTCCGACATCATGGAAGTTGTTTTTAAATCGACCGATTAGATTTTTCAATTTGGTAGTCACGTGACAAAATAGCTGCTTTTCAGCTTATTCTTTTCTGTATAACTTTTATCAAATAATTATTATAAAAGTTATAAAAATTCGCGTGATAAAATAACATTTTATGCAATTTTTAAATTATAATTTTTTCAACCGGGTTTTTTAAAATCACCCATTAAAATTTGTCCAAAACAATTATAAAAAAATTACTCCATAGACTCAAATAAAGATATTTTAGACACCATATGGTAACCATAATTATGTGTGAACGATATCAGACACATTAACAAAAATATGCTATTGTTTTATTATACGATACAAAAATATTTTCGCTTCCTTTCAATTATTTTTTAAACAAATTTTCCGTCAGATTAATATCGCAACACAAATGAGTTGTTAAAATTCATACACTATCCGGAAAAATGAACGAATTCCCACATTTAATATTTTCCCTGCTTTAGTAAACAATCAATAAAGTTTCCGAGAAAAACAAAATTACGCCAAATTAAAGCGTTGAAGGGTCATCAATTTACTTCACGCTCCAATTAATTAATCTATCTTAATTCCAAACGGTCACCACGAAAAGTAGCCACATTATCTTGTATAGACTTGTCTGGCCGGCCAAAAAAACTGCACACCTTTACCTGCCGAGGAGCGGCTCGATAAAAATTTTTTTTTCCTTCAACATGAGTCATTAACCAAAATCGCATGATTCACCAAAGGACATGGATCGTCCGTCAACCACATAACAAGCCCGGTCGTTGAGTCACACCTCATCCGCCGGTGGTATCCCAATTATCTGAAAACGATAGGAAACAGTCCCCCGCATTAATATATATATTATATATGTTACAGTCAAAGTGTATTTGCCAGTTAAAATATATTTTGATTGGTTAAAACATATTTTATCTAACCTACGTAGTTATTTCATCTGACACAATGGAAATATAATTTAACTGGTCAGGATCAGGCAAAGTGTATTTGTATAGCTAACGAATTGTAAGCCAGTGTTGCCAACGCCACTTGCAAATCGTTTCGAATGACAGCCGCACATGTTTACTTCGGTTTCTATCATTTATATCACCCTCTTTTCAAGAAACTAATTATCATAGTTAAAGGGAAAGGCATAGAAATTTCGTTTGTCCACTAATATGGGTCACTAAACGTCACTTGTATAGGCTCAAAACTTAACGTTTTTGTGATGAATGCATTGTTGAGATTATTGTATTACTAAAATCTTTTCAATATTCAGGTATAGAAGTAAAATCTACACGTTATTTAATACAAATATTCATTTGAAAAATCTGAACTGTCAAAACTCATCTGTCAAGTTGAAAATACACTTTAACTAGTGAGCACCAGTTAAATTGTATTTCCGTCTGTTGAAATATATCTGAACTAGACAATGTGTATTCAAATACAAATCATCTAAAACGTCAGACAAAATATATTTTAACTAAAAATACACTTTGACTGTAACATATATATATTTCATTCGGTCAATCGGCTTGACCTTTCCACCAGACAGTTTCGTACAAGATACGATTCTGTAACAACTTTTTTTCTAGGGGTAATTATCTATCGGATCTCTCGACGAGGCGATCGATGCATGCGAACCGGTCCGGTAACACTTTTGTGTCCACTTCACACAATTACGTCATTTTTTTTTAATGCTAGGTCCATTTCTGCGCTTCGTCCGATCGCCATTGATCCAGTCCGGTGGAAATAGAACGATTCTACTCGAGATGATGGACATTGCAGATGTCTGCGGTCATTAGGCGTTTTCGGACGGCAGCTTTTCTTCCGTTTTATATTTAACAGTTGCTGACAACCGATTCGTCCTTCGTGCGTTTTCAATTTCTTTAGGCGACTTGGTCGAGAGTGGTGTGCAAAAAAAGGAGGAGGAGGAAAGTGGCGTGCTTGATTGTGTTTAGCTGAATTGGGTCGTCCTTTTGATATTGTCTAGTAAATTCATTTATCACTTAGTTCCATAATTTATTGTGTTTGCTGACCTAATTTTCTCTGTGGGATGTTCATTTCCCGCTTCTCGAGTTTTTAG
Source organism: Hydropsyche tenuis (assembly GCA_009617725.1). NCBI lineage: Eukaryota > Metazoa > Arthropoda > Insecta > Trichoptera > Hydropsychidae > Hydropsyche > Hydropsyche tenuis. Next base: position 74,338 of record VTON01000025.1, read on the forward strand.
TGGATTTATAAATAATTTATAGGTTGAAATACACTATCCCTCGATTTACACGGTAGATAGGTTCCTGAGAAAAACGTGTAAATCAAAATTGTGTATTTTTTTATGTAAAATCGTGTAAATCGAAAAGTACACAAAAAACGCATAATTTGGTTGTTTTTTCAAGCTTTTTATTAACTTAGGTTAGGTTAGGTTAGGCTAATTTTAGTCCGAAATCCTAATTTCAATAAGCAATTTATAAAAATGTTTAATATCATGGTCGACATATCGTTTTGAGGTTACACTTGAAACGTCAAACTACGACGTAATGACAAACGTGCGATACGCACCTTGTTGTTTACCAAACAGTGGCTCTTCTATTTTAGTTAGTGATAGAATTCAATGTTAAAATTATTAATGTTATTATTATTGATTATTTTCAACATTTATTTTAATTTTTAATTTTTTTTAAACCGTATAAAAGCGAAAACGTGTAAAGAAAGTACCGTGTAAATCGAGGGATAGGGTATATTATATTGAACGGAGACTGTATCGAATAATTAAAATGTTTCGTACAAGATTGGTTTCCTTGAGTCAAATCCGATACCAATCAGTTTCGATATATGACAATTATAATACGAAGGTCGATATACGTTCGGCAGCTTTTCATAAATAAATTAAATGCAATCGCTTTGACTTCATTGATCGATCAATAGCATTGCTAAATTTAATCCGCAACGATCGATTCGTATCTGGATAATCGCATAAATCTGTCATTGAAACACAGACTACTTAAACCGCAAGCAATTTCCACAATAACAGAACGGGCACTTAACTATATTTACACAACTCGAGCGATTTCTCGTACTAACATCTATCAAAACATCAAAATCGTTCGATTTTTTTTAATTAAGACAGCACTCGTATTTTAACACAGACGATTACCATATTCTATGGCGTCGTAAATCGCCTTTTCTCGATTCCTCGCATGTGTGATGTTACCATACATATCCAGCTCACGTAGGGACCACACCGAGGACCATATTGACGAGGATCAAAATTGATTTTGGGCATTCGGCCGATGCGATTCTGTCCATTTTTGCGTTTATTTATTTGCGTGTTTATTTATGGTCGTTTTTTTTTTCGTCGGGCCGTTTCGTTCGACAAAATCCAATCGCGTTTTTGTTGTCGGTTTTTGCGATTCGTACGTTTTGCATTGTCGATTTCTCCGACGAGAATTCGAATCGAGATGGTCGATTCCGTGTGTGCGAAACTGACGCGCAATTTGTTTTTTTTGTATATTATAAAATTCAGGGGTAGGCAAACTTTTTTCGATAAGGGCCGAATCGTTAAAAATTGATACTCGGCGGGCCGGATAGCAAACTTGATAATATTAATATGGGTAATTTTACTCGATGTGAAACAAAAAACAGGTTAAAATTTTTAAAATTTGAAACTAATTGATCTCGAAATGATTGTTTGAAAATTCCAATTCTAAATATTTTTATATGCAGATATTATCAAAAAAACAAGTATCAATAAATAGCGCCGCAGGCAATTTTTTTAAATTTAATTCTATACTATCGTTAACTACGTTAATTTTTTTTTAAATACATAATTTTGAAGAACAATCACTTAGTCTAATTAAGGGTCTGACAGAAGCTCCTCAATTGTATAATTAAATGGATTTTGAAATATGGAATTTTTTTCTTGAATCAAGATCGAGATTCGAAAAACGATTTTTTAACTATAGTTTAATAATAAATACATCTGCAGCAATTTTTTGAGGATGAGAATTTCTGAATTGATTCTAATTTTTTTTTAATTTACTTAATTTTTCATTGAAAACAGGTGGCGGGCCGGATTTGGCCCGCGGGCCAGAATTTACCGATTCCTGTTATAAATGATAATCTTTATCGGTGTCTGATATTTATGTTTTTATAATCTGCGGCTGTTATACGGATTTGTCTACTTGATCAATTCGTTTAAGTTGATTCCATTAAGGAGATCACCGAGATGATTTACCGTTCAATTCAAGATGCTGTTATTTTAAATTCCACTTTGACTTTATTTTATAATTGATAATCGGACGATTCTTTGTCAGATACCACATCTGATCTCAACTACGACCCTGGCTCCCATTAGATATTTCTTCATCAAATTCAGCGAGCCAAACCAATGAGCCGAATCGTAGGACATTCTTTCGGTTATTACATCTATTACAAAGTCGAACAATGGCACGTTGACGAATCGTCCATCAAAGCGTGACCCTTCACGACCTTCCAACGAATTGTCAAGATGAGGACACGAATAATTAGGGCATCTGATCACAATCGCGCTTTGTACCACATATATTTCGATATGTGAACGCAGAGCTTGCAATTGCGGAATTTTCGTTTGTTTGTTTTCGATGAATGATTTAGTAAACGTTGATCGGCTCAGCTCGCGTGAATGACACCATGCAAATATCGCTTTGCGTCACTCCTATATGTGCATCCGCTCATAAACGCTTTCGAGTTGATGTTTGCGGTTCTTGTGTTTTGTTGCGAAAATGCTAGTCTGAATGCCGAATGGTGATCTGAAGAAATTAGTATTCGGAACGTCGAATCTTGATTCGAGCTGTCGATTCGCATGAAATGGGTGCGACGTTCTGCTAATCACTTTTGTATATCTGCGCTTGTTTATATTTCAACTAGCGGTAGTACCCGGCGTTGCCCGGGTTTTTTTGGATTTTTTTAGTTATTTTTTTTGGTGCCAGTATGTTTTCGGCTGAACTGAATTTTGTTTTCCTTACCCAACCTAACCCAAACAAACCAAGGTGCTTTAGGTGTTAAGTAATTATTCTAACCCAACCTAATCCATCCTAATCCAACCTAAAAGATGCAGTTCAGCTAAACACATAGTAGCACCTTTTTTTTCTGAAAAGTCATTACAGATAAATGTAAACTGAAAAAGCGAAACCAATCGATATTTTTATGAAGAATAGGCTGGTAGGCCCTACAGATAGGCTGACCATACGTCCCGTTTTCGTCGTGTCTTGCGTTCGTCCCGTCGTTTTCGTGAAATTGTTTGATTTGTCCCGGTGGGCAAATATATTTTATCGGTAGTGTATTTTCTCAACGATATTAATCGAGGGAAATTTTTTGAACGTGTAACATTTTTTTTTGTATAGTGAGGACATTTTTTTCTGAGCGTCCCGTTTTGGGTCCTGGAAAATATGCTCACCCTATGCTGAAACCTTTCTGGATGCGTAACCAACGTATTTATAAAATTTCATCGTGATCATAAGCGGTAAAGGCGTGCATAGGTCACAATCGGACATACATTCATTTTTATTTATATAGATAGATAACTTGTGCATTTTTTAGATTCATTGATGTATTTTTTGTGCACATTGAGAGTGCGCCGATCCCGAAATTCGCATGAATGATCCGCGGATTTACTTAATACTCTAATTATACATCGTATCGATCCTCGGTGTACATTCGAGTTGCCAAAACTGAAAAAAAATCAATTACAGAATCCGCGATGCGTTCACGAAACTCCCAATGTTGCCAAAATCATAAAATATTGTCGCTTTTTAAACGTCAACTGTTTAAAGCGCCATCATTTATGCGGAGACACGCAAAGATTGAGAACCGCCCGATGCTAACGAACTCCTAACGAATTTCATCAATCTTTTTTTATAAGATAGGGTTTACACCGCGGCGTTCGGCTCAGTAGTGACCCTGTCGCTTTTCGCTAATTTATTTTTGACGCGTCGCTTCAAACGCTAATGTTAGCTGTCTGCAAATACAATTGGCACAGTGGAAAAGCTGCGTACACTCGCCTATAAATATTGTGCGGCGTGTGAGATAATTCTGATCCCGAAAAAGCTCTGCTTTCTCTTTCGTATACACAGCTGTATTTTGTATTTTTCCTTTAGTCTCGATCGTTTTTAATTATTTGATTTGGACTATCGGAACGACAAAAAAAATCAGACTGTATAAACATTGTTTTAAGAAAGAGTGTTTCCACTCTTAACTCTTTTGTTTGTTTTCGCTTCGTTAATCTCATATGTTCGTGGATTGAGTAAAATAAATTTATTCGATTAATTAATTAATCCTCGCATCAATGTGATATCGCAAATTTAGCGTATTATAATTCGAATCAATATTCAATTAATCAGCGCGACTAATCATGCGAAAATTCGGATTTATCGCCGTAACATAAATTCGATGCGAAAATAATTCAGCATGCAAAAATAACGACCCGCACTCACTATCATTCTAAAAATAATAAATCCGCACATTTTTTCGGACAACTCCCGTTGTCATAATATCGCAAAGCGTTCGTTGACCGGCGACGAGAATATTCGTTCGTGCGAATTTTTATTCGATTCGATTCAACTAGCCCTGAAATTCGCTATATGGCAAATTGAATCCGGCTTGGTTTGGAGCCAAGTGCATTTCAGACAATCCGCATTCCGTCGCCAAATCGGTACGGAAGCTTTCCGAAGACTTTCGTGTTCTTCGCCCTAATCATTTTCGTCTCGGAAATTACCATAAAGAGGATCTGGAGGCTCGTTTGGAAATTAACGATCGTTTTGATAACGATTCGGGTGTTTTTTCATTGAAAAGTTCGCGAAGTCATGGTTGAGACTCGCGCGTGTTGACCAAGATTTATGATGGTCTTTGTGTGAGGTGGAAATTCCTAGCGAGTTTTCCGATTTTTTTCACTAGTTATAAATCCGAACGCTTTTCATTAAAAGCAAATTGATGTGAAACACTTATTCGTTTCGAAAATAATTAACTTGATTCAATGTATAATATTTGCAAAAAATACTTTTATAAATGAGCCGTTCAGTGCACACAATGACTAACTCCATAAAGCAAAATGTTGAGAAAATCGATAAAACGATGTTTATTGTTTTTTAAAATTCCCTTTATAATATAAATTCAAATAAATATTGTAGAATGCATAAATACAGGTTTGGCGCATTTGAGTTGCATTATTGCAATGATTTACATTGGAGTATGGAATTAATCAAAATGGCCCTGAAATAAATTATTTATTATTCAATGGCCAAAAAAATTTTGTCGTTTTTTTATGTTAATCTTCATTATTCAGGAAAGTCATTTTAAACATAAATAGTCATGACTATACCAAGTGCTTTAATACTTAAATTCAAGATTTTTCAAAAAGTGGAGTTAATCAGTCTGTGCACTGAACGGCTCAAATCTTAACGACGAAGTCCACGCAGAAAAGATTAAATACTGCATTATTTTTTAATCGTGAATTAAATGTGTTATCGATTCATATTTCCGTTAATAAAACATTGACAATTTTCCTTGTATATTATATTTCTATTAAAAAACGAGAGTTGTGTCATTCCGTACTAAAAACGTATGCATTCTTGAAATGAAAATAAATTGAATTTCAACATGCTTGTATGCAAATATACTTGACCTCCCAATTAACGCTTTTTTTATTGTCGATTCGCGCTTTCGTCAAATCAATTGATACAATTTCTCAATATCAATCAGAATCGATGACCCGTTGATTTGTTATCGAAAAATTATGCGTGATGATTCACTGTTCGTACACAACGCGCGATTGTTGATTTTATTTCTGGATGATGGATTAATTCCGTAATTTCGAACCGATTTATGATTCACAATTGTTTTTATTGCAAACAGCTTTATCGCCTTCCGTTTATATTGTTCGAACAACTACTATATGCACAATTCGAAATTTTATATCATACTGTTTATACGCTTTCGATATGAAGTCATCGAGTTATTATCTTTTTCATAACACATTCGTATAAACGGCGCGGGTCACCGATAATCACACATTTTCGATATTCAGAAATCACACGATTTCTTTCAAACGATCCATCAAATACCTTTTTATACCCGACATTATTTAGAGAACGCGTTCCTGTGGAATTCGGGAACTGTCACGAGCGAGTCGTCTACAACTATTTAACCGTGGACGACATTTCTCCCATGGAATTCCTGGATCCATCGTCTCTCTTCTCGCAGTCCAAACGCACTCGGATACGTTGTCCGGATAAGATAACTGGTAATTGAGATATCAACTGGTTCTATGAACCGCATGTCAATAAGTGAGAAGCCGCTAAGAATTTAATTGTGTTAACCGCGGCTTCTCGCCTCATTACTATTGAATCGGATTAACTCCGCTCGATAGACAGGGAATCGTTTCAATTAGGTCGTTATCCCCGTTTTGTTGTAGTATTATATTACTATCCCTCGATTTACGCGGCTTAAAAAAAATGAAAAATAAAAATAAATGTTGAAAATAATCAATAATAATAACATTAATAATTTTAACATTGAATTCTATCACTAACTAAAATAGAAGAGCCACTGTTAGGTAAACAACGAGGTGCGTACCCGCACGTTTGTCATTACGTCGTAGTTTGACGTTTCGAGTGTAACCTCAAAACGATATGTCGATCATGATATTTAAACATTTTTATAAATTTCTTATCAAAATTAGGATTTCGGACTAAAATTAACCTAACCTAACCTAAGTTAATAAAAAGCTTGAAAAAACAACCAAATTATGCGTTTTTTGTGTACTTTTCGATTTACACGATTTTACATTAAAAAATATACAATTTTGATTTACACGTTTTTCTCGGGAACCTATCTACCGTGTAAATCGAGGGATAGGTAGAATCATATGACAGAATATGGATGATCCGTCCATAAGGTAGGATGAAGGATGATTTGTGTTTGTTGGAAAGTCCAGTTCATTAGGGGCTGAAAATTCGGCCGAATCGATGAATTTCGGATGCTGCAAATTTGTGTTGAAAATTACTTGTCGTCCTGAAGCTTTAGGAGGATTGGGAGGGCTTAGGGAAGTTTTGTTGACGTCGATTTTGTATTCTCGAGTTTCGGAGTTTGGTGCGTCTCTGGGATTATTTTCTGTTTTAATTTGTCGATAGGAATTGGAAATGCGTAGATTTGTATTTAAAAAAAACGATTCGCGAATCATATAACTCTTCCAAAATCAAAATTAGCGCTGACGAATGCGATGATGTGATGGATTGCTTTGATATGAAACATATTTATTTAATGAATGTTAATTTAACTTTCCCGTTTATATTCTTCTCTGAAAAGTATGTAATCAAGGAAATAAAACGTGTCTAACATAAAACAATATTTAATTTTAGAATTAATCAATATTTTTGCAACAACACAGATATGTTTTCGAAACTCAACACATTTATATATCATAAGTTCATAGTTTATCCATACGATGCACATTTTTTCAATTAAACATTACGCACACATATGAATCGGCGTCGCGACATTTGCACAATAGAACACGTACTTTTTTCGCCGACTTCGCACAACACTTCGCTTATCCATTTCGATTTTCCACAATGCGAACTTCGCAAAACGGTCACGCGCAGATTTCGCAAACAGACGTTTTCCATTGAAAATCGCGATTGTTTTACGGCCGGCACTGTTGCGGCCCTCATTGTACGCTTACTCGGAACTCGAAAGGTTTTCCGAGCCCGCCGAACCGTAAACTATTATATCGGTAACAACCGAGCAAATTGAATGTTTCCAATATCGGCCAATTCGGTTCCACGACTATTGGTCCAAAGACAATTCGTCCAACGATAACTGGTCCACGACAATTCTTCAAAGGGACAATTGGTCTAAGCGACAATTCGTCCAAGACAACTGGTCCAACGAAAACTCGTCCAAAACTGCTCGAACGACAATTCGTCCAATGACAACTGGTCCAAAAATTATATTTAACGAAAAATCAGGTGTCTTCAATCAAAATTGAAGTATTTTTCGGAAAATCAGGTTTCGTCAACAAAAATTGAAGTATTTTACGAAAAATCAGGTATCTTCTACTAAAATTGAAGTATTTTCAGAAAATCACACCTGATTTACTGAAAACACTTCGATTTTAGTTGACGACACCCAATTTTTCTGAAAACACTTCGATTTTAGTTGAAGACACCTGATTTTTCGTAAAATACTTCAATTTTAGTTGACGACACCTGATTTTCTAAAAATATTTCGATTTTAATTGAAGACACCTGATTTGTCCGAAAATATAATTTTTGGACCAGTTGTCATTGGACGAATTGTCGTTTGGGCAATTTTGGCCGAGTTGTCGTTGGACCAGTTGTCTTGGATGAATTATCGCTTGGACCAATTGTCCGTTCGACCAATTGTCCCTTGGACGAATTGTCGTGAACCAGTTGTCGGTGGACGAATTGTCTTTGGACCAGTTGTCTTAGACGAATTATTGCTTTGACCAATTCTCCGTTGAACCATTTGTCCCTTGGACGAATTGTCGTTTGGGCAGTTTAGACGAGTTGTCGTTGGATCAGTTGTCTTGGATGAATTATCGCTTGGACCCATTGTCCGTTCGACCAATTGTCCCTTGGACGAATTGTCGTGAACCAGTTGTCGGTGGACGAATTGTCTTTGGACCAGTTGTCTTAGACGAATTATTGCTTTGACCAATTCTCCGTTGAACCATTTGTCCCTTGGACGAATTGTCGTTTGGGCAGTTTAGACGAGTTGTCGTTGGATCAGTTGTCTTGGATGAATTATCGCTTGGACCCATTGTCCGTTCGACCAATTGTCCCTTGGACGAATTGTCGTGAACCAGTTGTCGTTGGACGAATTGTCTTTGGACCAGTTGTCTTGGACGAATTATCGCTTTGACCAATTGTCCGTTGGACCATTTGTCCCTTGGACGAATTGTCGTTTGGGCAGTTTAGACGAGTTGTCGTTGGATCAGTTGTCTTGGATGAATTATCGCTTGGACCATCTGTCCCTTGGACGAATTATCGTGGACCAGTTGTCGTTGGACGAATTGTCTTTGGACCAGCTGTCTTAGACGAATTATCGCTTGGACCAATTGTCCTTTGAACGAATTATCGTGGACCAGTTGTCATTGGACGAATTGTCTTTGGACCAATTGTCGTGCCACCGGCCAATTCTACAAAACTCTAAAGAGGCGAATTAAAAATTACCACGCTAAAGCGGGCTCACACGTAACGTAATAGTAGCCGGATTGTTGATTGCCGCCAATCATCTGCTAAAACCTGCCATTAGAGCTCACAGCATGGCATTAACATTAGCCCCGCCAGACACACCGATTACTTATCGAATTACGTGCACTTTACTAAACTACGCATATCGTTTTGCTGGTGGCTCTCGTGTCTGGAAGAATCGGACATGTCCGATGGTCCATCGAAACCAGGAGATCGTGATCGGATCGATAACGGTCGCATTGTGGCCGTTCGATATTCGACAATAGTTCGTTAGTGATGGACGAAGCGTTCGAAATGAGGTCATGCTCGATTCATTTGCAAATTTTACGTGTCTTGTTATGTGTAATGTATGTGGGATGTGCGAATTTCGGCTGTATCGCGGATGGGAGCACCTGATGAAGATCTTCAAAAGGACAAAATATTTAAATCGAACGAAAAAATAATATATTTTTGTGTTTAATCCGGATTTTACATTACAACGTAAATTAACATTAAAATTATCCGCTATTGGGTACTAAAATATTCTTATTATATGTATAGTAGTCATACTTTCACTATTCAATCACGCTTTCCGGAGTTATTTACTATCAATAAAAGTGCATCATGAACATTTAAAGATCGAAGGAGGACATGTCCTGTCCTCCTTTTGGATACCATATGGTGAACCTAATCAAGAATCAGGGCCGCGAATTAATTATAATATTTTAGTTGAAATTGTTTTATCAATTTACGCATTCATTGTTTTTTTTTTAGAATGACATATTTTAAATGTCAGAACGACTGAGCATTATCGAAACGACATTACTTAACGCACGGAATCAACATCGTAAAACATTATACAAAATTACAGTATTTTTCTAAAAACGCCCACGTATATTCAACAAAAAATTCCGACGCAATATCAAATTTCACACTATCATTAATTCCATAATGAAACACATAAAAAAAAAACGAATCTTATACACGTACTACGTACACGTTCACGTACACCATAGGATGCACAAAATTTATGAATGACACTTGACGGACGCGTATTAAAATGCCGTCACGATCGCGTGCCCGCTGATTCGAATAATAAAAATGCATTTTTCGCACATCGATTTATTTGCAAGTCAGATTTCGCACAAGTGCAGCGACGCGAGTTGCATACGTCGCCGGCGGTTGAGGGGAATTCCTCGGCAATGCAGTTTCTCCTTTGACTGTCGTCCTCCGAAGCCTTCTTTCTCTCTGTAGGAGCGGAATCTTCGAGCTTGGCTGGAGGCCGTTGAAAGCGCCCGCCGTCGTCAGTCCGGCCCTGCTTTTCGCATGTGCAAACGGAATCGTGTTCGGCATGTATTTATGGCGAAATGTGTTGCGAAGTGCATTTCGGTGCAATCGCGTTTACAAATTGGACGACTTCTCGACTCGACGTGTTCGGTTTTATTTCCAATTATAAAAATTAAATGTGCCATATGAAATTAGTTTTGATGTTTAAGTTATATTATTTTTTTTTAAATCCTCAGTACTGACTTTTTTTCATTAAAAAAAAATATTTTTTTCATTTCGTTTTTATAGCATTGAAGATTCATAAAAAGATTTTTTTCTTTTATGAATTTTTTATCTATCTAAATCACATAATAATGACTAATTATTTGAAAATAAAAAATACTGTTGAATTGACAAAAATGACCCTTTAGACCAAATTTACGTTCTAATGTACATTCGTGTTTGATGTCGAATTATGATATGATACATTACAACATACAATGAAATTTTGGTTTCAATCGATAAAAGCAGTCTTCTTTTTTAAGATTGCACCATAATAATGTTATGTGAGTGGATTTTTAATAACAAAATATTTAAAATAAAACGTGACTTATCGCGACGTCGTTGAGATGTCAAGCAAAACTGGCATATAACAAAAATTTCGCGCCCTATATTTCGAAACAGACAAAATGAAACGAAATAACATAGTTTATACAATAATTTACAAAAAGTCCAGATAAAAATAAATCTAAAATAGCTTCAAAAAACGGTAACAAAGTCTATGTATAAAGGGCTCGAGGAGGTTAATGCACGTTTTGATATAAATCGTATTAATTATTGTTAAAATTTAACGTTTTCGCTACATTTTCTTTTCACCTCTAAAGGATCTTATTCATATTTTCTTCGGATTGTGCCGAATCCTTATTTATATTTCAATAGTATTTGCCCCGTTTACATAAAAAAAGCTTTTCACTCGTTCATCCCAATTTCTTCACCGGCTTTTCATTTCTTCACACAAAGGAATACGCCCAAACATTTCGAACGCGCATACAATTTTTTTAATTCGAAGACGCGCATTACGCTTTCTACTTAATCATACCAAAAATTAAATAGACGCCCGTTTATTACTTCTATACCTCGTTTCGTATGATTTATACTCGAAACGTATAAATTCGAATCTCCCGCCAGAAGGAGCGTTCGCGTGCGTAATGGCTTTTTCCTTTGTAAGGCCTTATTGCGACGTTAATTGAACTTAAATTCGGCTCTCTTATCTGAAGATGGCGAAACTGGAATCGGCGTCCCACGCGTGGAATTTTCGCGTTTGTTTATTCCAAGCGGTTCACAATAAATACACGAGTTGTTTTTTTTTTTTGTCTGATTGATGTTCATTGTCTCGTCGCGCCATTTTCTGTCGATTGGCGCGATGCACGCTACCGCCGATGTATCTTCTCCATCTTTCATCGTGCCGCTCTTTTCGTGTTGGTATAATGTTTAATGTCAACGGTTTTGCCCTGCTGGAGTTGAGCGGCAAGTGGCGGGGTCAGTGCGTAGCTCTGATTGCATACCATTGACCGAAGAATGATGCCAAATGGAAACTAATTATTTGGCTGATTAATAACAACTAAAATGATCAGTAAAAAATTGTTAAATGATCAGTTAGGTTAGGTTAGCTTACTACTACGTGTGGCTACATTGAGACTTGATCCACCAAGTTCAAACAGGTTTCCACGTGCACAGAACCGAATAACAACCATATACAGGGTCTTCCCCGGGACTTTGATAACTTCTAATCGGATTTAAAGTGACTTACAATTAGAGTCATGATAGAGAAGTGAGAGTGATACCATTCCGAATGAAATCGGCTACAATTTATTTTTCATTTTTTATCCCTCCCCCTCAAATTTTACCTCCCCCCTCTTCCATCGTCGAATAGCGTACTGGTAGGTAAAAAAAAAAATTATTTGAACTGTACAAGTTAGTGGAAGGAAGTACGCTATTCGACGATGGAAGAGGGGGGAGGGAAAAAATTAAAAATAAATTGTAGCCGATTTCATTCGGAATGGTATCACTCTCACTTCTCTATCATGACTCTAAGTCACTTTAAATCCGATTAGAAGTTATCAAAGTCCCGGGGAAGACCCTGTATAAGAATAGTCGCCTTTTATATATAAGCTGCATTTGTCGATGATGGTATCGCAAATCCAATAAAACGAACACAACAACGTTGCAGACTGATCGCTTAATTAATTTCGCCACATTGAAACTACGAAATGTATGATTCAATGTTTACGGATCGTTTATGAAAATGCCTCGCATATGCCTTTCGGAACCTTCTCAATAATATGTTGTTTTGCACCAAGAACGGTACGTTCTCATATTTCCACTTATGATCGTAAGCAAGAGTGCTTTTCGCTATACGTCGCGATTATTCGTTCTTTTATTTCTCTTATATTTGAAGATTTGTGCAAATGAGCGCCGTTCGTTCGAAATGTCAACGTTCAACATTTCTTTCGCGAGTTTTACGACGGGAGTTTTTCGGGCGTTCGTTCTTGTGAACTTTCGTCCTTTCTTTTTCCCCCGAGTGGGTTGTTTTTCTTATTTTTTCGCCCTTTAGGCGAACGCGTGACCGTTACCGTTTTGGATTTTCCAGCTTTTCCCATCCGTTTCGATCGGATTTTCCCAGTTTTTTCCGAGGCACGTGCCTTGTTCTTCCTCCGACTAATTTTTGACGCGGAACGATCGCTCCTTGTGAAGCATATAGATTCTATAGATATTTTTGTGAATTCGCGCTGAAAATTTCAACGATGCAGTCATTCGTTTATGATTGTTTTATTCTCGGCGTGTTTGACATTCAAGCGATCCGCAAGATGTGACATCAGATCTATTATTTCTAAGAAGACGCTGCGTCTGGAGCTTTAAAAATTCTGCATTAATTTATATTTTTTTTAATTTTCAATTACAAAACATCCAATGAAAATAATCACACTGAAAACCATCAAACTCCACATTCAATTCGATCGAACGCATGCACTCTTTTATTTTCCAAACACCAGACACCATTCACCGAAGCGCTGAAAAGCCGAGGTGCCTGAACGTCTGCATTCGATTCCGGATGCAGATGCAGCCGGAAAATTTCAGCTGAAGCACATTCACCACGGTGAAAAGATGGAAAAAACAGATATCGTATCTGAAAAGGTCAACACCGTACAGGGGCTTCTCTCGTCTCCCACGCTCGAACACTTGCGCCATGTCTGCTCGACGATGTGAAGGCCGGTCATGTGCGTAAACGGCTGAAATCTTTATTTTTGTCGCGAATGGTGTGTGTGTGTGTGTGTGTGTGTGTGTGTGTGTGTGTGTGTGTGTGTGTGTGTGTGTGTGTGTGTGTGTGTGTGTGTGTGTGTGTGTGTGTGTGTGTGTGTGTGTGTGTGTGTGTGTGTGTGTGTTGGTGAAAATGGAAGCACACGTGATGTGCGGATGGTGAAAGGTTGGCGACCGCTGACGGAGAAAACTGCTCGGAAATGATTTACGGATGGGTGGTTTGAGTTACACGGTAGATAGGTTCCTGAGAAAAACGTGTAAATCAAAATTTTATATTTTTTAATATAAAATCGTGTAAATCGAAAAGTACACAAAAAACGCATAATTTGGTTGTTTTTTCAAGCTTTTTATTAAATTAGGTTAGGTTAGGTTAATTTTAGTCCGAAATCCTAATTTTCGAAGTCCTAATTTTAATAAGCAATTTATAAAAATGTTTAATATCATAGTCGACATATCGTTTTGAGGTTACACTTGAAACGTCAAACTACGACGTAATGACAAACGTGCGGGTACGCACCTCGTTGTTTACCTAACAGTGGCTCTTCTATTTTAGTTAGTGATAGAATTCAATGTTAAAATTATTAATGTTATTATTATTGATCATTTTCAACATTTATTTTTATTTTTTTTAAACCGTGTAAAACAAGTACCGTGTAAATCGAAGGATAGGTGTATATTGATTAATTATTAGCGTTTGAATAAATATATTATTCAAAGGATATTCGGAATGTTTGTTGATCGTTCGAATTTGAAAGAAAGTTTATATTGAATTTGACCGCTGTGTTAGACGCGCTTTGAAATAGTAGATCAAAATCTTCGGTTTGAGCTGTATATGCTATGAAAATTCAATCTATTTAAAATTTAAAATTCGGCGGTGTGTTTTCGAATTGAAAAATACAAAGAACGAAACACTTTGATATCTCGGCATAAAAAAGTTAAGCTTGCATATAGCCAGTTGAGTAAAGTAAAGATTTGTTTAGACTCTAGAACGTGAATGGTTTCTGTGTTTTCGAAATTACAATTTTGTCTTTGTGTTTTCATATTGTATTCAAATATAGGCTCACTTTTAAAATCGTTTATATCAAGTTTGTTCGTTTCGGAACAAAAGAAATTTATATTTTATATCTCTCACATATTTTAAAATTCTCTCAGACGCATTTGCATAAAATATTACACAATTTTTAAGAAACACAATCATACCGTATATGTAAATCGTTACATGGCTGACTAACCCCAGGCTTGATAAGAAAATTTCTTAATGTTTTATTCATTTTTCGAAATGAATGGCTGTTGTTGAAAATTAGTCGATTCCTCAACAATGGATTCGCCTTGTTCGGTGACATTTAATTTTTATGCATTCTTTTATAAACTATGACTCAAAATGACACACGCGCTAAAAAAATTTTCGACATCTGATTGAATAAATGGATACACAGTAATTACGGATGTTGAATAATTTATGCGACTTTGCAGTTCCTCGAATCGATCATTATTTATTTATATTTTATATATATTTCGTTCGAAACCCATTTTCGTTATTTTGAAATTCGATAGTCGCCGATGGTGCCAACACAAAGAGGAAATAGAATCATCAAAGAAAATAAAAATCAGAATTTTAAATATGTACATTCATATGTAAATCCTTCACGAGTGCGATTTAAATCGGTACACTTGATGACATATATCGTTGCAATTTTATAAATAAACATTGCTCACGTCCATAAGAATGTGAGATATGGAATAAAATCGTTCCGAACGATTTTAGTTGTGTTTTCCCGCTGTTTTATTAAACACGTTCAAATTTAAATGAGTTTTCCATTATTATATAAACATTTAAAATATGATTTATACAAGAATGCCTCGCTCGAAACATTCATACCGTTAATTTTGATCCGTTATGAATAATTATACAATTTGTCAACGGATTCCAAACGCAATGCAAAAACATTAGCATAATCAACGCATTACTATAATTAATCGAAAATGATTAGTTGAATCACTCAATTTATCAACCGATCGTTACCGAAAATCTTCGCAACGATCATTTGGACGCTGTTCTGCATTACTGTGTTAACCGACAATTTTTAGTGAAATGATTATGAATGCAGAATTGATCTGTATCTTATTCTCTACATTCTACAAAAATTTGCTTTGAGAAATTTCATTCTAATATACCAAAAATTAGTAAAATGTTAACCATTATTATTTGTTAAAAGCCTTCATGTTGTTTTTTGCTTGGTGAAATAAATTTAAAAATTCAAAATCCACACATGCTTTTATAATCCTTTTCATTTACCCAAACCTATCCTAATATTCCTTAACAATAACACTAATACTGTTCGCTAGTAATTACAAAATTCATATTTTTCGTTAAGATGTCATGTCATATAACACGTTTTAGAAAGCTTCATATTATATTTTAACATTTTTCATTAACGCGTTAAGTCATTTAAAACGGACTTTCAATTACATTTAAAGCATTTATCATTTAGCAAAAACGTGTTAAGTAACTTAACGTCTGAATTTTCAAGATGGCCTTTTTTTCATTAAAATGTGATAAAAACGGCCTTAAACCTAATATTAAACAAAAAAATTAAAAAAAACCTTTTCATTTTAGTAATCTTAAATAGTTTTTGAAACACACAAGATAAAATGTTGGTCTATTACTGTACTATTATGATCACAATAATCACCAAACTGAGGCAAAAGTTTAAAACTGCTCTCCTGTAAAATTGTGTGCTTGTCGGTCGACATGCAGAACAGCATCCATTTCTCAATCGAAAATCCTCGATCAGTCTCGCACGTGGCCTGGTCCTCCTCAGCTCGACGGCAACTGGTACCACGAAATGCACCCAACGGTATAATGACCATCACAGAGGGGGTAAAGACCGCAGTGTCTGGAGGAAGTGGCGCCGCAGACGATCGATGGCGCCGGGAAACCCGCTGCGGGACATCCCCCTCATACCACTCGTCGGGCCTTAACGTGTTAACGGCGGGACTTTTCCGATGGCGATCGGTTTCGGTTGTGTGGAGGGAGGGTCGGATGAGGCTTTTGGCTTTTTGGGATTGGAGATCAGGTTTGAGGCAATGGCGGATCCGGGAAATTTTTAGGGTGGGGGCAATTTCTGATTTTTTTTCGAAAATGAGACTTATATTCAGTGCTTGTTTTGTAAATGAAAGGTGTCAGTACACATTTTAATATTTTTTTTAATAGCGCCGCAGGCGAATTTTTTTTCACAAAAAGTATCGATGTTAATAAAATTTATAGGAAATTAAAGAGATACACTGGGTTCTCTTTTTATGCGGTAGATGCGTTCTGTTCCGCATAAAAAAAAATCGCATAAAAAAGATATGATTTTACATAGAAAAAGTGAAACTGCAATATAAAATATACCTAAAATCGCTTTAAAAAAATTTATTTCTATTAAAAATGTACTCTTAGTTAAGTTATTACATTTTACATACATTTGTACGTTCATATAGTCCATAAAAAAATATTGTATTTAAAAAAAACCGCATAACTCTGAATTCGCATAAAAAAAAGTCGCATAAAAAGAGAACCTAGTGTATACTGAAAATACTAATTTTTCTGAAAAAACGAAACGATTGAATAGAATTTTTTCTCAAAATTAAAGACATTAGCGCGGCAGGCAGATTGTTTTTTTTAAATATACCATATCAATAAAATTATATCTGATAAAACAAAAATCTAAATGTGCTTAAATATTTTGTTTATTGAACTTTTTTTAATAATCCGAATTTTAATTATATAATGTATAAAATTATGTAAATCTCTATGATAGTGGTAATACTGGTAATTGACCGTTTGCCACCACCGTGGATCCGCCACTGGTTTGAGGGATATATTCAGGTTTCGATGTTAATGTCGTGTGCAGACTGTATCATGTTGATGGGATAGGGTCTTTCTGATGTGCAATTGAACGTTTAGTCTAGACTAGATCAAACGCCTTACCAAATTTAAACCAAATCCTTACCAAAAGCTTCATTCAACCTCTAGGCTCTAAAGGTTGAATGAGGCTTTTAGTAAGGATTTAAGCTGTTTAGTGTTAGCGTTGGCGTATGGCGTTATATTGTATTGAGCTTTCATCACTATAATCATATTCAGAATATATGATGTAAAGAGCTTTCGAGTATACGATTGAAAATTCGGTTTTTTTTTCGTTAGAAAAGCTTTTGATATATTTTATCACTAATATTCCTATCTTTACTGAATAGTATTGAAAATCGTGATATTTTCGAATATGTCTGTCGGTTAGATTGAATATCGGAAAATTACGGAATAATAATCGACTTGTTCCAATTCCATACGATAGTCCCATTCAACTGAAATATCGTGTCATTTCAAATTTTCCATTGATATACGATTTTCCTTCATACAGAACATTAAACGAATTTTTATGACTCACCTTTACCTAGATCTTACTTTTTACCCGCACTTTAAAGTGCCATTACCATCGTAAAATGTTCAAAACTTTGCGCAGAATTTACTGTTAAGACTTTCGCAATTTATTACCGCATTCCCGAAATATTTTCCCACAAAAAATAACGCCATCAAAAAAGCACTCCACCGCAACTCCTTAAAAAAAAAAAAAACACCCGATTAATTTTTCTTCACACACAATCAACAACTCGAACTAATTGAATCTTAAACCATCCAAACTGCCTGCCATTAAGGCCGTTCCGCTTCAGCCTTTTCCACAGCTGTTTTTCAGCTGAAAAACCTGCCACAATGACGTACAGCATTCTGGATAGCTTTTAACCGCCGTATAAATTGCCTTGCGGTCACTGCGCCCGACGCTTAAAATCCGACAGTTTTCAGCTGAAACCCAGCCGCGTTTTTCCGAATCAATACGCCGCATTTAAGCCTCGATTCTATTGATCAATTGAGCGGGAAAAATTCAGCTCGCAAACGGTTAATTGGTCGCGATTGATTCTCGGAAGCGGAGGCCCAATTCGCGCGGTCGCGAATTGATTTGCGCACTCGGGTTTGTTGACTCCGAGGAGACTTTTGAATTATGGACGTCTAGCGATCGGTCATTGTCTGAAAAAAGGTTGTGAGTTGTCGCCGAGTGTGAGACTCGCCTTTTTTGTTCGTTAAATGTGCAAAAAAATGGCGATCGAGTGTGTATCGCTTGATTTACGGCTCGCTTGAATTATGTCTCAATCTGTTGGTGTTAGTAGAGTGACCATATTTCCCAGGACCCAAAACGGGACGTTCCCCAAAAAAATGCCCCCCTCCCCTATATAAAAAAAAATTGTTGCATGTTTAAAATTTTTTCCTCAATTAATATCGTTATTGAAGTATACTACCGATGAAATTTATTTTCCCACCCATATTTTTTCCAATATCATACATTTATTAACGAATTTATTACTCAAAATAACTTTTAAACAATGGATAATATCATTTCAAATATATTTAGAGAAGAAAACACGATCAGAAGTGACAGAAAATATTTTTACGATTTTTTTTTCTAATAAGAATAGAAAAACCATCTTTTATTTTCATGCCATATTTTTCTTTTTAGCTAATCGAATTCTTTCATTATTTTCTATTGACGAAACAATACTTAATTCAAAAATGCATTGGATATATATTTTCATTTTCATTTTCATTAAAAAAAAACAGCGTTCGAGTTTCGCACTTTTTGAATCATGTCTTTATCTATAATTTTTATTTTTGGAAAAGTTTTCAGCGAAAAACAATGAATTTTTTTAATTACACGATATTAGTAGTGAACAAAATAATGCGTTTTTCGGTTTTAAAAAATGTAGGCTATCTTTAAATGACATTTTTGAAAATACTATATTAGTTTTTTCTGTTGAATTTTTGAGCGATTCTTTAAAAAATCGAAAAAATCTAGCAATAATACAAATCAAAATATAAAAATAAGACTTCAATTAAATTATTGACCAAAAAAGATTCAAGGAAAACACATTAAAAAATACAATTTTGATAAATATAAAAAAAATTCAGCCATCTTATATCCATAAAAATATGTAAACCAGCAAAACGGGACAAATCGAACTATTTTACGAAAACGACGGGACGAACGTAAGACGCGACTAAAATGGGACTATCCCGACGAAAACGGGACGTATGGTCACCCTATGTATTAGTCATCGTGGCTGAAACGGTTGTTTTCGAATGTAATGTTTTATGAGTGTATTGCGTGAATTATAAATGTGTCTAAACTTTTCGACGGATCATATTTCATTTCGATGGGTGCTGAATAGAATTATTTTTTATTGTGTCAATTTAAAAATGTAGGTGTTTCTTAGAAAATTTAAACAATTTCAATCTTCTTTGATTAAGAGCAATGATTCAATTAGTATATATTTTTTTTAAAGTAAAGCAATATGGAATTGAAATTTTAAACTTGTTTTGCTATAACCATAAATGTTGTTATAAAAAATACACGTATAAATTTTTTATCATTACGTGACCAACAACGAAATTGTGTTATTTTTATAACGTTAAATGTTGATATTAGATTTGATAACGTAATATTAATTAAATAATGATAAGAAAAATTCCATTTCACACCTGAAAAATAATGAATCCTGTAAACATGATTCTATCACCTCTTATCACATTATTTATCCAATTCATAATGGCAACTAATTATTTGGCTGGTTAATAATAACTAAAATGATCAGTAAAAAATTGTTAAATGATCGGTTAGGTTAGGTTAGCTTACTACTACGTGTGACTACATTGAGACTTGATCCAAAAAGTTCAAACAGGTTTCCACGTGCACAGAACCGAATAACAACCATATACTTTGTTTTTACTGATCAATTAAATACAGGCCAATAACTGATAGGTTAAAATTGATGACGATGAAAATACACAACATTTACTTACATCCCTTTTTAACTTTTCAAATCCTTCCTCGAGTATATTCAAGAATTTTGATTAAAGTTAGGCAATCAATTATTTGGCTGGTTAATAATAACTAAAATGATCAGTAAAAAAATGTTAAATGATCAGTTAGTTTAGCTTACTACTACGTGTGACTACATTGAGACTTGATCAAACAGGTTTCCACGTGCACAGAACCGAATAACCATATACTTTGTTTTTACTGATCAAAATAATATTTTTTTACCGATCAATTAAATACAGGCCATTCATAACGATCGATCATACGAACTTTCGCTTCCAACTCATCCAAAATGGCGTCCATTTTCCACGACTTTCGTCCGCCTCGAAGAGAGAGCTTTCGCGCTTCAAAGTACCACAATCGTGATTCATGGTCTCGATGGCGCTTGCGATCCGCAGGTTCTGGACCAGTTAACCCACGCTGGTCCAGGTCTGGTCCCCCCACACGAAGGCTTCGACACTTGTGTACCTCCTCGTGGTCAGGTGCGCTCAAACGGCTTCGGCACACAAACTAATTGTCGTATGAATAATAGATGGACGAGTGTGCCCCAGGAATAGGGTTCCTTTCCTGCAGGATACGGCGTTTGAGTGCGTATTTAACATTTAAATACTTCATTGAGTAATTGCAGCGTTCAATATGCGACCCTCGTCGAAACGCACGCGACCGGCTCGTTGTCTTGTTTCTCAAAGTTTGATAAAACGTATTGATGGTTTTTTTCGTTTATGTAATATTTGATTCGTTTTGCTTATCTATTTTGTGTAGAATCATAGTTTTTATGTTGGAGTGTGTTTTTGTGGTAGTGAATTGTTGTTTTCTCAAAACTTCGAATGTACGTATGCAGCGGCGTAGCTAGGGTATTGTGCGCCCTTTGAGAAATTATATAATTGGCGCCACCCCCCCCTTATTTTCGAATTTAAATAAAAACAATAAAGTTTAAGAATTCTTCATTGAAAAAAAGTGCTTAAAACAAAATGATCACATATTGTAAGTAATTGAAAGAAGTTAGGCCCCACAGGCGAAATTTTTTTTCGTTTTTCATCGATCTAAATCAAAATATTTAAAAAAAACTTGCAAAATGATATGCATTTCTAATGGAATTTAAATATATTTTTCGAACCTTGTTTTTTCGCCTCTTTCAGTTTAACGTCCAGAAGTCTCTGTACCCTCTTGCCCTCCCCCTTAGCTACGCCTCTGTACGTATGTGGTCTGTTCCAAAAGTAATTAATAATTTGTTTTATGTAATCTAAAAGGGAATGTAAAGAAAAGTGGGGATTGAAACAAGTAAAGGGATATTGATTATTATTGCATTAATATATTTGACAGAATTTTTAATTTGAACATTTTCAATATTATACTTAAGAACCTACTAGATTTCGTACTGAAATATTAGACTGAATATCAAAAACAACCGAAACAACAATTTCTCTCTATTCCAATCAAACACATCCATCTAAATACATGAAAACTACAAAAATATTTCAAAATACAGTCAAAATTCAATACGAACCTTAAAAAGACCAACACCCAAATTTTCCATCCGACTAAAATCTGCAAAATTTACAGTTCCACTTAATCCCATAATCCGATTTGACTCAAAAGCGCCCCGGCCGACATTCATCAACGTCCATTGACCATTTTTCCATTTAATCGCTCAAACCGTCGCATATATCGACTATTTAACGGTTCAACCGTCTAATGACCGGTTTGATGACTGTTGTCGTGCGTGGGCGTTTCGAGACACGTTCAGATATTTCGCCGCCTTCACCCACAAGTCTCGTCTGCTCACCGTTTATTGCACAGACCGTTTTTTTTCTTTTCTTTTTTTTTTCTTTGTCGATTCGCCTTATCTGTGTGTTAATTTGGCGCGTGGGCGACGCGAGAGATGGCCACAATCGGTCTATTGCCAAATATCGGCGGTTTGTTGTACTGTCGAGTGCGATGTTCAATTGGTGTGGTGCGATTTGTGTTTTTTTTTTGTTTAGATGCAATATTGAATGGTTTGATTCATTCATGATGTTGGATCGTGTGTTTGATGATTTAGTTATCGCGCTTTGTTGTGTGCATTAGAAATAATTTAATTTGTATATGTTACAGTCAAAGTGTATCTTTAGTTAAAATATATTTTGTCTGACGTTTTAGATGATTTGTATTTGAATACACATTGTCTAGTTCAGATATATTTCGACAGACGAAAATACAATTTAACTGGTGCTCACTAGTTAAAGTGTATTTTCAAATTGACAGATGAGTTTTGACAGTTCAGATTTTTCAAATGAATATTTGTATTAAATAACGTGTATATTTTACTTCTATATTTGAATATTGAAAAGATTTTAGTAATACAATAATCTCAACAATGCATTCATCACAAAAACGTTAAGTTTTGAGCCTATACAAGTGACGTTTAGTGACCCATATTAGTGGACAAACGAAATTTCTATGCCTTTCCCTTTAACTATGATAATTGGTTTCTTGAAGAGAGGGTGATATAAATGATAGAAACCGAAGTAAACGTGTGCGGCTGTTATTCGAAACGGTTTGCAAGTGGCGTTGGCAACACTGGCTTACAATTCGTTACACTTTGTCTGATCCTGACCAGTTAAATTATATTTCCACTGTGTCAGATGAAAAGATAAAATATATTTTAACTAGTCAAAATATATTTTAACTGGCAAATACACTTTGACTGTAACGCAAACCGTTGATTCATTTAAAAAAAAAAGTAAAATATTCAATATAAATATTTGACATTTTTGCTCATATATTATATGAAAAAAAAAATGTTTTCGTCGTCTTGTTTGTTTTTAATTTTTTTTGTAAATATTTTCATCTAACTGCGCCTTTCGTTAAAGAAAAACCAGTATGATGTTGTTTGTTTTGCGTTCTATCGTTTTCTCAAAACATTCAACAAAGAAAAGGGTTCGACCCTTTCATTACGTAAACCATATGGATACATACGCGAGTATCGAATACATTTTCAAACTTTGAACCCTACTAAAATTTGCACAACAATCAATTGATAGGTCTGGTTCATTGACACCCTGATCAACCCAGCATAATTGAAGGCCGATATCGGCAAAAAATCATCGCGAATACAAACGACCTATGCTGAATGAGACCCTATTAGTATTCCTCGGCCAGATGACTTTGTGCGCTGTCATTTGTACAAAGTTTGATTGGATTCGAATTCGCGCACGTACTCGTCGATGAGCAAATCGACACACGATCTGTCGGAATTTGCATAAGTTGCAAATATGCGTGCTTGTGTGTCCATTAAAATTATGTGTGAGTGACTATTACGTGACTTTTTCAGGATTCCGATGTGTTGGATTCATAAGTGAGTTATCTCGCGAATCTAAAGGTGTACGGTTTAATTTTTCGATTGTCTTATGGTGGCCATATACGCTACGAGAAATCGTTACGATCAGACTGTACAGTTCGAACGGTACAGTTTATCGTACATGGCATACAAGCTATATACGCTACGAGAAATCGTTACGATCAGACTGTACAGTTCGAACGGTACAGTTTATCGTACATGGCATACAAGCTATATACGCTACGAGAAATCGTTACGATCAGACTGTACAGTTCGAACGGTACAGTTTATCGTACATGGCATACAAGCTATATTCGCTACGAGAAATCGTTAACGAGCGCATACACGTTACGATCAGTCGGCACAGTTCATTCGATTCCGATTAATCAATTGAAATTTTCGTATTGTTCTGTTCGACTGCACAGTCTTAAAAAATCGGACGAAACTGTTCAGTTTTATAACATACATTTAGCGATTTATCGGTACCGTTCGAACTGTACAGTCTGATCGTAACGATTTCTCGTAGAGTATATGGCCACCTTTATGAAAAAAAATTATTTTCATTGAAAATTTAATTGTATTCGTGTGGATATTAATATGATAAAATCACATGAATGCAAAATTTTATTTTTGTTTGAAAAATGCGATGTTGTTTTATTATAAAGACATGTTTCGTAGTCTTATTGATATACTTATTTTTGTTTCAGGACTTACATGTAATGGCCACTGTTGTTCGGCCGAAGTCGAAAAAACCCTGAGGACTGTGGGAAGTCGAGATCTTGAAGGTCTCCTACGCCATCATGCGATATCCTTGCATGGACTCTTCGCTACAACAGCGTCAGCTTTACAAAGTGAATATAATTTTTTTTATTTAATCAAAATTCCCTATTACTTACTTTCATCCGGTATATAAATTCGAAAAAAAGATGAGGATAAAAGTACATAAAAGTATTTGTATTTTAAATTCAAAACTGATGCAGTTTTGATCGTTTAGTCCTTTCAATATAAAATGTATGAAACTAATCTTTATTTTGTTTTTTTCATCATTTATATAATGTAAATTGGACATTTATCGATTTACATATACAACATACATATTGTATTATATGTATATTGAAATTTTTAATTTTCACTCTTTATTTCAATCGAATTTAGAATGTTCAAATCTTTATTTCGCTATCGTTCGATAGCAACAAACGCTTCATAGGAAACCAGTGGCGTAGCTAGAGTATTATATTATGCGTCCGGAGACAAATTATATAATTGGCGCCCCCCACCCCAATTTTAAAATATAAAAAATCAAAAAAGTTTTGATTTAAAACAAAACATCGATCACGTATCATTGTAAGTAAATGAAAAAATTGGTGCCACAGGCAAATTTTTTTTTTTCGTTTTTCATCAATATATTATGGAATGATCTAAACCAAAAATTATATGTATTTCAAATGGCATTTTTTCGCCCCTCTCAATTTGGCTTCTAGGGGTCTTTGTACCCCCTAGCTACGTCTCTGTAGGAAACCCTACTCAAAACTTATCAAAAACGATCCCAAATCGACCATTACGTCCTCCTGAACGAAAACACCCAAAAACTCATTTGAAATTCGAAATTGGCGCCTAGCACGCGTCACTCGTCCAACTTTATAGGCATCGATGTCCGCAGACAACAATAGACCATTGTCTCGTCATCGACGGCCGTTTTGCATTTCGTGTCTTGCGAAATTTCGCACTTGTGCACATCTCGAGAGGCGGATGCACAACGTATGCAGCCGAGTCGAAATGTGGGTGTGAAAGCATGTCCTCGTTCGAGATGAGATCATCTTCGATCGTGCAGTGGAATCGAATACGAGGACTTAGACTGCTAAGCAGCTTCCGTTGCCTAAGAACTGTTAGTCTATGGGACTTGTCAATGGCGTTCAATTGGGAGGAAATGCGATTGGTGTCGGCCTTTAGAATCGGTCGATGGATGGAAGTGTTCTTGTGAAGATCGGCAGTTTTTTTTAAACATAGACTTTGTTGCCTTTTTTTGAAGCTATTTTAGTTTTATTTTTATGGCCTGTATTTAATTGATCTGTTAGAAGATCCTATTTTGATCAGTAAGAACAAAGTATATGGTTGTTATTCGGTTCTGTGCACGTGGAAACCTGTTTGAAATTGTTGGATCAAGTCTCAATGTAGTCACACGTAGTAGTAACCTAACCTAACCTAACTGATCATTTAACATTTTTTTACTGATCATTTTAGTTATTATTAACCAGCCAAATAATTAGTTGCCTATTTTTATCGGGACTTTTTGTAAATTATAGTGTAAACTATGTTATTTCGGTTAATTTTGTCTGTTTCGAAATATAGGGCGCGGAATTTTTGTTATATGGCAGTTTTGCTTGACAATTCAAAGACGTCGCGATAAGTCACGTTTTATTTTCAATATTTTGTTATTAAAAATTCACTCACCTATCTCTCGATTTACACATTTTCGCTTTTACACGGTTTAGAAAAAATAAAAAAATGTTGAAAATAATCAATAATTTTAACATTGAATTCTATCACTAACTAAAATAGAAGAGCCACTGTTAGGTAAATAACGAGGTGCGTATCCGCACGTTTGTCATTACGTCGTAGTTTGACGTTTCAAGTGTAACCTCAAAACGATATGTCGACCACGATATCAAACATTTTTATAAATTGCTTATTAAAATTAGGACTTCAAAAATTAGGATTTCGGACTAAAATTAACCTAACCTAAGTTAATAAAAAGCTTGAAAAAATAACCAAATTATGCGTTTTTTGTGTACTTTTCGATTTACACGATTTTACATTAAAAAATATACAATTTTGATTTACACGTTTTTCTCAGGAACCTATCTACTGTGTAAATCGAGGGATAGGGTATTATGGTACAAACTTAAAAAATAAAACTACTTTTATCAATTGAAACCAAAATTTCATTGTACATATGTTGTTATCATATCATAATTTGACATCAAACATGAATGTACATTAGAACGTAAATTTGGTCTGAAGGGTCATTTTTGTCACTTTAGCAGTATTTTTTATTTTCAAATAATTAGTTATTATGTGATTTAGATAGATAAACAAGTCATAAAAGAAAAAAAAAATCTTTTTATGCATCTTCAATGCTATAAATACGAAATGAAAAAAGTCAATACTGAGGAGGTTAAAGTTGAGGTGCATTTGTATAATAATTTTGTCGTTTTGTTATGTGGATGTGGTTTTTTTTGTCGCGAAAATGAGGATGAGTTAATTCTGTGACATTTAGAAAAATTATATGATTTTTATTTTGCTTCGTGTGACATATGAATCATTAATTGTATCGTTTCTTTTATAAATTATTATAATTCCACCATAAACAGTGATGATTGACTTAGTTATTCAAATAAATTTAATTTGATTCGTTTATGATTTATTTCAGTAATGTTTTTTTTTCGCTATGTGCTCCAACTGAAAATACAATAATTGTTATTATATTTAATTACTAGAAAGGTGTATAAATTAACAATCCAAAAATAATGATCGAAAGATAATTAATATGCACTCAAAATAATTCGAAATATTAATAAATTTACTATAAACAATCCATAAGCCGTATATTGATTATCATAAAAAACATATTAATTAACCATTAAAAATTTAAACATAATAAACCAATTCAAACTAGCTCCGTTTTTTTTTCATACAAACACAATCAATAATTTTCCCACATCCAAAAAAAATCGTACTAATACCCCAGTTAGCCTTCGTCCATCCGTCCCACGTTTAACACGTTTTAATTACAACCGCGTATCGAAAAAAATATAAATATATATATAGCGCGATAATTACGGCATTATTCATGCACTTAATTCGATTCGTTATCACTTAATCGTGTTTTCCATGTAAGGACACAATGTCGGAGTGCTGCGATTAATTCGAAACGCGTCTTCCATAGCCGTTTATGAAACGAGGCGCCGTTTTCATAATTCAAAAGTAATCGCTTTCGAGAGCTCGTACTTGTATTATATAGGAGCGTTCAATAAATTATAATTGATTGCAAATTTCCGATAGAGAAGCCGCGGATGTGTTTGGTGGCGAAATGGTTTTTTTTTTTGCGCGAGTGAATTGTTCTTGTGCGCGTTTGTGTTTATGTGGACCGGCTTGTGAATGATAGTGGAGAGGTTATAGGAATTTATCGCGAATTGCGTATTATAAATTGCGCGTTCTATTATATAGGGTGTCTCAAAATAGACGAAAGAAGGAATTTTGATAGAAAACATAGATTTTTAATTGAAAATTGTAATTTTTTTATTGATTCATACAGTATACAGTATAGGGTTATGTGTGGAATAGCATATCGGGTAAATGGCTTTACTGGCATATACGCATTTTTTGTTGAAATTTTCCGTGATTTTTTTCCATACATGTTGCTGAATTTTGTTGATATAGTGCTAAATTTCCTTTTTCAAGGTGTGGGTGATCATGGGCTTGTTGGCATAAACTTTAAACTTCAAAAACCACCAAAGGTGTTAAATCGCATGATCCGGCCAATTCTAATCACCAAAACGGGAAATTACTCGACTAGGAAATGAATCATGCAATGATTGAATTGCTTCTTAGAGAGTTTATTTTCTTTTCTTTAGGGAGTTTCTTATATTTCTCTAGGGAGTTTTTGAAGTCTAACAATAAGGTTTATGCCAACAAGCTCACCACCCCCCACACCTTGAATGAGGAAATTGAGCGCTATATCAATGAAATTTAGCTACATTTACGCGAGAAAGTCGTGGAAAATTTCAACGAAAAAATGCATATATGCCAGTAAAGTCATTTACCTGATATGCTATTCCACACTTAACCCTATACTGTATACTGTGTGAATCAATAAAAAAATTACAATTTTTAATTAAAAATCTATGTTTTCTATCAAAATTACTTTTGTCGTCTCTTTTGAGACACATACATACATATATCAACCCTTTGCGGCTGAATTTATTTTCAAGTTTGTGTCGCTTCCGGCCGTTAAAAGACCGTTTAAGTAAGGTTGTAATTTTGTATTACAACTCATCGAGAATCATCTTTGCCTTTATGATAAAGGGAAAGATCAGCATAAGGGTGACCATTTTTTTTAGGATTCAAAACGAAACGCTTCACAAAATATTGACCTCCTTATATAAAAAAATATTTTGCAAGTACGAAAATTTTACTATTTTTCTGTATTTTTTAACTGTTCAAATGGTTAACAAATACATATTTTTTTAGAACGTCTATCCTTTTTATCGGTAATTAGTGTAATTTTTATTTTTTTCCATATTGAATTTGCAAATTATTATGAAATTTTATATTTCATTGTTGAAAATAAAAATTAGATTTTTTTTATTGTGCCATCAAAAGTACAGTGCATTTTCAAAAACATCAATCATTGTATTTCGGCTGTCACGTTAGAATTTCAAAAATTTTAAAATACAATACGAATGACAAATAATGTAAACGATTTAAAATTTAATTTTTTTAAGTGCAGTTTCCAAAAATCATAAAAAAAAAAACTCAAAAAATGACGTTTTGCTTCTGTTCATCAGTGGATGAACCGAAATGGGACAAATCAAATAATTTTACGAAAACGACAGGATGAACGATTGTCCTGGCCAAAACGAGATGTAGTATGGTCACTGTTTATCTGAACTTGTAATGAATTTCAGAAAGACCTTGTCCCTTCTGTAGATGTATTAAATCATCCGAATATTACAAAATCGTTATTATTTTTTTTTTAACGATTCTCATTAAAAAAATGCAGCAATGCACATACATAGATAGTCTGCTCATATTCAAATGGCCATTTTCCAAGAAAAGCATTCGCGCTTTTGACAAACGATTCCCGACGCGTTTCCCACGACCCCAGGAATTCCATTACCGTTGACCACGTGGGGCAACAGCGCCACCATGACCATTCCATTTTCACCGCCCTATTAATCTTTCGGCCGTCCATTGTTACCTTTTATATCTATCCTTTTCATTCACTTCTTGTACGGGAGTTCACTTCTCAAACTTGTATAATTTCATAGAAAATCTTTCAGTTTTTATTATTTTGTAACCGTACTTTAAAATTTTATGAATGTACCATCGTCATCATTATTATTATCCAGCAATATAATATGAGATAAGAACTTTCAAATTCTAGTTAAACTATCATACACATACATATCCCTCGATTTACACGTTTTCGCTTTTACACGGTTTTGAAAAAAATAAAAATAAATGTTGAAAATAATCAATAATAATAACATTAATAATTTTAACATTGAATTCTATCAATAACTAAAATAGAAGAGCCATTGTTAGGTAAACAACGAGGTGCGTATCCGCACGTTTGTCATTACGTCGTAGTTTGACGTTTCAAGTGTAACCTCAAAACGATATGTCGACCACGATATTAAATATTTTTATAAATTGCTTATTAAAATTAGAACTTCAAAAATTAGGATTTCGGACTAAAATTAACCTAACCTAACCTAAGTTAATAAAAATCTTGAAAAAATAACCAAATTATGCGTTTTTTGTGTACTTTTCGATTTACACGATTTTACATTAAAAAATATACAATTTCGATATACACGTTTTTCCCAGGAACCTATCTACCGTGTAAATTTTAATATTTCAAATACAGTAATTTTGGCTATTACCAAAACTGATTAATTGAATAGATGTATTACATTTTTCTTTTGAAATATGTGCATGTATACGTATTTTCCTTTTTATATTTGGGGAATCTTTGGTTGGTGCATCCTTGTCGTTGCCCCCACTCTGTCCAAATACATCTCTAGTGCATTATATAGGAATTCCTTTGATTCTTTATTTTTTATTGTGCTTCATTTGGTATTAAATTAACTTGTCCTTCTTCACACATTTTGATGGCAGAACACTTGGTTGCTTTTCGTTATTGATAACAATGATTCTATTCGAAAATTAAATTCATATTTTCTTTGTAGTCTTAACATATTTTTATATTATTTTTAATGTTTGTTTTTTTCTTTTCTTTCAGGCCATGTTTTAGATTTAGCTCGACAATCTGAAAACAAAACCCTCTACCTTTTTCATCAGGTGTACTCTAAAATGTCAGTGTTCTCAAAAGAACCTATTGGTGCTCTCTATTCAGATATAAGAAATTTCATTAGTAATATAAATGATGTTGCCGGATCTACAGATTTAAATATAGAATCTTCTGTCTCTAAATTCTTTATGAATCTCTTTCCTCTCGTATATCACCATGCTGTGACTAATTCACATAAAAGAGATTTCACAAAAGAGTACAAAATTTGTTTGGTTCAATCGGTTCAAGAAATTCAACCGTTCGGAGACATACCCAGACAAATTTCAAACTCGATGTATAAAAGCTTGGAAGCCACTAGAGTGCTACTTAAAGCTTTAGCTTTAGGCTCCGAAGTTCTCAATACTACAGATACTTTAGTCAGTGAGAATTCTGAAAAAGTCGATTCAGTTTCAAACGCGTGCCATACTGCTCTACTCAAAATGTCATATTGCTCTAAGTGTATAGCTTTAAAATCTCACGTGAAACCTTGCTCCGGCTATTGCACAAATGTATTGAGAGGTTGTTTAACTCAACACGTTTCTGAATTGGATCTTCCATGGAATCGATTTGTGGAAGCAGTCGAAAGACTAGTCATTGCAGTCAAATCTCACGATAAAAACGTTGATGCCGATACAGTTTTAAGAAGTTTAGACACTAGAATTTCTGAAGCCATAATGTACGCAATGGAAAATGGACCGAATTTAGAACTAAAGGTAAAATTTATTTATGAAACAATTTTGAATATTATTTGGATCGAGTTTAATTTTCGTTTTCAATTTATTTATAGGTAAAAAAAACTTGCGGACATGCACAATTTTTTAAAGAAGATTCTAGTATGCACACAGCAGATGAATCATCTGATGTTGTTGCTCCAGGGAAACCCCATAGAATACAATCGTCTGCACCATCGTTACGTATTTCACCACTCGATACTCAAATGTTACATTTCCTGGCTTCGGTTGCAAAATCAAAAGGTTTTTTCTTAAACCTTGCTGATACTATCTGTAAAGATGATAGTTTTGCAGAACAAAGAGAAGGCAAGGAATGCTGGAATGGAGACCGAGTTGGAGAGTTAGTATTTATTTTTATATTCTAAGTAACATTCTTTTTGTATATTGAACTTTTCTCATTAAATATTTTTCTGTTTACAGATATATGAAAGCTGTTATTGGTGCGACTGCAAGTTTGCAAAAATATAATCCTGAAATTGAAATTTCAACTAAGAGCACTCATTTAGGTGGCAACGAATCAGATAAAAGAATTGTAAAACTGTCCGACAGATTAAAAAATATGAGACAGGTGAGTTTTTCGATCATATTCGAATAAATACAGTTTATAATAAATAAAGTTTGTCATATTTAAACGTTTTTCTTTTTTCTGAATTTTCAGCTTGTTGTACAACAAGTCAACACATATCCTCCTCCAGTTTCTGAAAGCTTTATGCAAGGAGACATGGCAAAAGACGACAATGGGGATGGATCTGGTTCTGGCACAATAGTCGGTGATTACGATGATACTGAAACAAGTTATGACGATGGTTCAGGATCTGGAGATGAAGAATGTAATAATTTTTCTTTTGTAGTATACTTGCTTGTTTATTTAATATGTTTGTAAATTTGAATTCAACATTGGCTTTGTTTTCAGATGAAAATCCAACTCCTACAACCGGAATGGATAATAATCTTAATAAGATACAAGTGACTGGAAGTGGTGAGATACCCTCCGGAGGTGCATTACCAGAATATTACTATTGTACTTTCTTCTCGATCATTTTTTCATTATTTATTAATCTGAGTGCCAGAAATTATATGAGATTGTTATAATATATTTGAAAAGGATTTGTTGTTGAAGCGGATTACTTGTTGTGATCTCTAGTTGAAGAATTAATAGTTTTGACGAGCAGAAAAGGAGGCAGAGTGTTTACAATGTTCTGCGATTGAATTATTTGTAAATATTGCCATTCAGAAAGTTTCGATTTATTGACACGCTGCAGTGTTTTTGTGATTGGAGAAATAAGCTATTGACTAAAATCTATTAATTTCAATAATCAGACCTTGGAATCAACAGGTGCTTATTTTCTGTCAATTGACGGATCAGTGGTTTTAAATTATGTATGTTGATCACGAAAAATTTAAAAATACGTATTCGATTACAAAATCGAATTGTAAGTATTCAATCTCTTGAAATTTCACCCTTATTTTAATGTAGTTTATAAAGTGTGAATGCTACAAATAAAAAGAAAAACACAGCATATTTTACACAAGGATTAGCATTTTTGTAGAATTTTTATAAAAATGAGAAACTCAAATATAGCTTTACTTAGATTGAATTTTATGAGGTTTGTAAATCAAAATAAAACGTAAGTTTCATGTGTGATAGATATAATAGTTTTTTTAATATTAAAACTTATGAAAAAAATAATCTTCAAAAATGTTTGAATCGGATATCTTTTTTGGAACAGTTATTTTCAATATTTTATACATTCGAATGCATTTCACGAGCATTTATATGTGATAGATATGATACGTATTATATTTTTGACTATTGAAACTTAGAAAGGTAATTTGCAATCCTCTATATCCTGATTAGTTTCAGACAATAAAAAAAGCTATAAGCGTCGATGTTTATTATTTTTTAATTGTTTATTTTTCATTTGTATGTAAATGATTTATGTATGTACATTGTTTTATTTGAAACAATTATTCAAAAGCATGTTATGTAGTATTAAATTGGTATGTAAAATGTAAAAAAAAATGTCCATTGAAATTGTATTTTTTTCAAATTCCATCTAGCATAGACTATATATATTTTTATTTGAAAAAATTTTTTTTAAATACGATATAATTGTTAATATATCGCAATTTGTAAGGGGATGTTATGTTTTTTCGAATATATGTAATTGATTAATAAGGATCTGTGTAATCGCTTGTTTATATTTTAACTAATATAAAAAGAAACTAGTCGTCGTCTAATAATAAACGAATGACAAGAATATTGGTAATTGCATTTTTTTGATATAATATTTTTATTTGCAGACTGTAACGTTTTTACTTTTTTACCCATTTATTGATTTTTTAATTTTTTTTTACAATACAGATAGATTTTCATAACTTGCCACCTCAATAACCAGAGATCTGGACTTTTTTAATATTATTTTCTATTTGTAGAGGTACGATACTTTGACCCCTATCATTGAGTATGCCTTACATTGTTTATATTTTCAATAATGTTTATAAATAAAAGTCATTAGGCATATGTATGTACTCAACTTGACGAGAGTGAGCATCGTGCAACCATAAATTTGTACAGTTTATTATTGATGATTTATATATATATATATATTATATTTATCAAAATTAAATAGTATTAAGTTTTTTTAAGAGTTGAACATAGTTCAATTTGATTAAATCCTGAAAATAAAACATTTCGTTTTATGTATATGTGATCTTATAATAATATAAATAAAATGAAAAATTTTCAAACAAATTCTGACACGTGTCGGAATATGTAATGCTATTTTTGCACTGTTATTTGCATATCCGACCTCTCATTCTGCATTACGAAAGTATTGTGAACATATTATATATGAAAACATATCTTCTATTAAATATATATAATATGTATTATAATATGCAATAAATATATGTATTATAATTAAATTATTTGATAACAATCAGTTTTTTATATTTTGTGTTTCACTTCGATATTCCCAACCACATATTGCAAAAGAGCATTAAAAACACAAATTGGCAAAGTAACATTCATGTATTTTTGAATTTGACATATTTACATTGTATATAAAATGTACAGATTAACAAATTGATATATTAGAATATTTATTAATAATCCTAATCAAAAATCAGAAATTTGTAGTCAAGCTGTCGTCGATAATATAATATCGAATTGTCAAGCTTATTAATCGACACTGAGATTCTCCATGAACACATAACAACTTGAATTCCTAAAATTTTTAAGCTTTGAATTTATTCAATAGTACAAAAAACAATCAGTCTATCGTTTACATATATGAATAAACATTAAATAAGCGATGTACAGTTTTATTGTTATTTAATTACTGCAGTAACGAGACCAGCTGCAACAGTAACACCTGAAACTCGAAGCATCACTCTTCCGAGTTCTTTTATGTCTTTGTAAACCTCTAAACAGATGGGACGACTAACTTCGATTTCAACGAGTGCCACGGAATTATTTCCTAAGCACCTCGGTTTTTTCTTGATGACTTCACCTGTACTTTTATTGATAGATGCTTTCAACTTAACTATATTAGCTGCTTCGACGAGAGACTGATGATGCAGAATTACGGGAAATCCTTTCGTTATTGGAACTTTATTGTTGAAAACTACAATTTGGGCAACAAATCTAGTCACAACATGTATCGGAGCGGAAGGATCACACAAAACATTGCCGATCGATATATTTTGAGTTTCGAAGCCTAAAAGTGTTATTGTAACTTGATCGCCAGCAAATACAACTGATTGGGCGACTTCGTTAATCAAAATAGCTTTTACTGTAGCCGTTTCTTTCAAAGGACATACAAGTACTTTATCGCTTACATTTAGAACACCGGTTTCTATTTTTCCAGAAATACAGAAACCAGATCCGGTACCTTTAAAGATATCATTGACAGACATCCTGAACGGCTTCGTAACGGGTCTCTCTGGTGATTTGAATTTATCAATTACTTCCAAAAGACACGGTCCTGTATACCAATCTGCTAATTCTTTTTCAGTGGGAGCTTTTACAAGATTTTCTCCAGTTAGCCCCGAGAGGGGAACGAAAGTGACATCGCTCTCTTTGAAGCCGGCTTGTCTTAAGAAAGTTCTCAATTTTGAGCAGATTTCGTCGAAACGATCTTGAGACCAATTAGTTGTATCTAATTTGTTAACGGCAACGGCCAACTGATTGATTCCCAAAGATCTTACTAGCAAAGCGTGCTCTCTCGTTTGCCCTCCTAGATCGAATCCCGTTTCGAACTCACCTCTCGTGGCATCTATAACTAGAAGTGCCACGTCGGCTTGACCAGCGCCAGCGATCATGTTGGGAATAAAATCGGCATGTCCAGGAGCGTCCAAAACGGTTATATGTTTCGTTGCAGTAGAAAAATGTACTTTACCCACGTCCATAGTGATACCTCTGAGTCTTTCTTCGCCGGTTTCGTCGAGAACCCATGCATACATGAAACTCTGTTTCCCGATCTTTTTACTTTCCTGTTCATATTTATGCAAAGTCCTTTGATTGACCTCACCGATGTCGCACAAAAGTCTGCCCATAAGAGTGGATTTTCCAGCGTCAACATGACCGACCACGACTACGTACAGATGCTCTTTATCTTTACCTCGTTCTGCCGAATACAAACAGGCAGCGTCTATTTTCGGCTCCTTAGGTTTCGGCGTTACCTTTTCCTCCATATCTCTCGGAGTAGCTCGGCCAGAATCTGGAGCCGTCGGAGATAAACCGTCTTCGTCGATTTTGAAAGTTTTCATCATAGTGGACAATTTAGAGTCTGTGTTCATCGTGATGATTTTTACAGGTTCTTGATTTTTTTTTGGCCTGGCTCCAGCGATGACAATCTTAGGAGGCTCCGGAGCTTGTGGGCGATCTAATAATGCATTCATGGAGCGTTCCACATCACAATCGTACTGCATCAAAGTGGATACCATTCGATCTTCAGACACGGAGTTTCCTAGGAGTTCTTTGAGGCGTTCAGTAGCTGAAGCCAGCCTGGGATCTTCATCGAGAGCTGGTTCAGAAGGTCCCCAGCATGAAGTGGCGCCTGAAGCACGTCCCCTGTCGTATATGAACTGGGCATTCGTGGGAGATATGCAGCTGATATCCTCATCCAGGGATCGTCCGTAGACATCGTCGAAGTCGCATTCGTCGTTGTAGCGAAGCGACCTGATGTTCCTGTGTCGTGACATCGTCACATTGACAACTGACTGACGTGCGCGACGTGGGAATGGCTGGGTATGGCCGTGTCGTTTCGATGCCGTTTATTTTTATTTTTTCACGATTATGTTCTTTAATAATGTATTGGTCACAGTATTGATATTACAAATTCACAGTATATATATCGAACGTCAAATAAAACGTCTAATTCGTAACAAAATCAGCTTTTCAAACTGCAAAAATACATTTTTAGTAGTGAACTTATTATAAAAACTAAACATTAGGCCCAGTGTATATTGCAATGTACAGTAATTTAAATGCTTTTTTTTTGTGGGCTAGTATACGTATTATTATATTTGGGACCATATACTATACAAAAGTATAGCATGGCATAGCATTTTATTTAGTTGGTAGTTAGTCCCTGTCAAAGCTAATCACAAATAACTGATTTTGTAAAGAAATCAATTACTTTAGAATGTTTTGAGATGATCTCATAAAGAAAGACATCTTTTATTCCACCGTACTATAATTCGAGGTTATGTATTGTTGTTATTAAACAAATAGTCATTATAATATACACAATGTGATTGATTTCCATACTAAATATTATGCAAATAAGAATATTTTGATTTCAGTTATGTTTTATCATTTTTTTTTGTTACTGGCAACTTAACTGTGTGAAATGCTAAATTATACTGCTCGAACTGACACCATTATACTGGGCTGAATATTGGTACCCGTTCTTTAAATCGACAGTTGTTAAGAATAAAAATTCTACACAATTATCTTATTTAAATTGTATTTAAATTTATGCAATATTATACTTATTTGTAAATACTTTTTTGTTATCGAATTTCGTAAGTGAGCTGCATTTCAATATAGTTGCAAACATGAATAGAGTAGATGGCGCCATGGTTTATTATCGAATTTACTGACATCTATAGATTGATCTTGATAAATGAGTATCAGTAAATATGTTTAAAAAAATCAACCTTGATCTAAATACCTGATCGAATAAGATACGTTCAGGAAGAATACGTTCCGAGAAATGTGGCATAAATTAAATGTAGCCTTTGCCAAACCAACCTTCACGTTCAGTTTTTTTAAAAGGAAAGTAGAAAAGAAACCCGTCTAGATGTCGCTAATACTATTTGTTGCGGGGAGATAGAGTAGTTGACCCAATTCTTTTTTTCTAAAAAGGAAATCTAAAATGAAAAATGTAAATATTATTTTTAAAACAGACAAGAATTTAAGTTTTATCAATTTTCATCCTCCCGCCATCGGTAGCGTGGCCGAGCGGTCTAAGGCGCTGGTTTAAGGCACCAGTCTCTTCGGAGGCGTGGGTTCGAATCCCACCGCTGCCATCTATTTTTGCTTTTTTTATTTAAATATTTAATTACATTAAAAACAAATTAGATTATAACATACATAAATCTACTATACGATACGATACTATGATATGATTGTATAGGATTCCTGTTTGATATTCCTAGATCGTACTATAAAACAATAAATTCAAATTGATTCATTGTTTCTATAGTCGTCAAAAAAGGTAATTGTAAAAACGTTATATTCAAAAATCATTATATATTTTCATTTTTGAATGCAAAAAAGGGTGTGCGATGGCCGGGAATCGAACCCGGATCAACTGCTTGGAAGGCAACTATGCTGACCATTACACCACCATCGCATGCAGAGATTTATCTAAATTATTGTATAAGAAGGAAACGTAGTGTATGGTTGATGAAAATATTCGATTATATCTTTTTGATCCATTTCATTTCCAAGATTATACAAATTTCAACTATTGTCGTGACAAATCGGAACAAAATTCGAACGCTGAGGACAGGATTCGAACCTGCGCGGGTAGAACCCATTGGATTTCAAGTCCAACTCCTTAACCACTCGGACACCTCAGCTATTTATCAATGTGTGAAAATATGCAAGTGTGTTCAAAGTTTTTTTTATTAATTTGATAATTTAGGTATATAAGGAATGGCAAACCTATGGTACGCGTGCCAGAAGTGGATATACAAAATTTTTGGCGCTAGAAAAATTTACAATTTTAATTTAATTTAATTATGAATTGAATGAAAATTTTCAGTTATTAAAAGAAAGGAATTTGGCAAACAATTATTTATACAATAATTGTACAATAGTTTTTGCAACAGCTAATGTTAGACCACTTTCATAATTAAGGACACAACTGTGATGTTTATTTTGATCATAGTTCAAAGCATATAAAGAAAAATCGAACCTACAATTTTAATCAATAAAATTTTTGAGTTTTTTGTTGCCATTAAAATTTCCTTGGCACACTTAAAAAAATCAGTAAAAATATTCGTTAATTTTGGCTCATGAACATGTTCATAACTATTAACTACTGATCTATAATATATTATATTTTCTTGTGATTAGAATATCTCTTTTGAACATTTATATAGAATTATTACTTATGTATAGATCGATAAGATTGTTATAAATTAATCAAAAAAAAAGTTACACAATTTTAGAATTAATTGAAATTGTATAAAACTTTCGTTTGAATCGGCTTGCAATTATTATATTTTCATAATTTTCAGATTTAATGATACCAATAAAAGGAAATAATCGGGAGTTTTTCTTTCAAGTAGTGGGTAGAAAACAAAGCTTTTTTTCTTATATGCGTGTATTAAATCATAAATTCTATACATGTACAATACATATTACATAAAAAATATATAAAAAAAATAATACAAAAATTTATCATACTATTCAGTAGCATAAACACGATACGTATGCTACTTATTAAATGATTTGATAATACAATCGTTTTCATAATAGAGAAAAAAATATTTATACCTCAAATAATTTAACCAAAGTATCGCAATATCAATATAAGAAGTAATAAGTGACTAGATAATTGCATGATATACTTTGAATTGATCGTGTTAGAACAATATTGTG
Source organism: Hydropsyche tenuis (assembly GCA_009617725.1). Classification (NCBI taxonomy): domain Eukaryota; kingdom Metazoa; phylum Arthropoda; class Insecta; order Trichoptera; family Hydropsychidae; genus Hydropsyche; species Hydropsyche tenuis. Next base: position 114,072 of record VTON01000025.1, read on the forward strand.
AATAACAATTAGTTTTTAAAATTTGCATTTTTTAAATTCTAACAGACACTCTTTTGATTTTCTAAACAAATTAAATTATTGTGGAATAATTAGTGATTCACGTAAATGCTGTATTAAAATAATATTGAAATGAAATGTCATAAATGCTCATTGATAACCTTATGTAAAAGAGAAGTACATACTGCAAAAAAAAAAAACACAGATAACATATTGATTATCTCAAATAGACAATAAACAAATAATCAAAAATGTAATGTTAGTAAAAAAGATCCTAATAACATTACTAACAGTTATCTAAAATTAATTATCTGAATAATCAAACATAATCAAAATCATTCATCGACACTATGATTTTTTTTCATAATGTGAAAGCATAAATTTTCTAAAACATTCAAATTCTTTTCAACAATTTTTTTCACAATATACATATAGATTACGTACGCTTAAATCCTATAAAAGTATCGTACTTATATGAGATTTGGTGTTTTCATTTATATTTTAATAGATTTCAATTAAAAACGGATAAGATGTACATTAAATGTTTTATATTTTTTGCACTCTAATAGTATGATAATGGTAAAGTGGAATAGCTAATACATTTTATCGACTATTATTTAAGAACATTCGGGGATTAATTTTTCAATACAGACATTTACTTATTTATTTTTAAAGTTCAATAAACATGTTTTAAATTTTATGACGAGATGTATAGTCTCAAATTAACATCTATTGACTATAAATTCAAAAGATAAAAACAACATAAACCTTTGAACGATACTAGCGTCAACATTTTCGATTTTAATTATGCGACTGTCAAGTGGATATTATAAACATTTCTGTGACTAAATTTAATTTTTATATCCGAAATTCATCACTAAAAAGGTTACTTGCTGTTTTTATCATGCTCTCATTTTTTTAACGAGATGATAAATAGGATAGACAATCTATCATTTTTCCAAGGGAAACTGGAATGCCATAAAAGTACACTTGAACGAGTCAGAACCTGGAAAAATATTTACATCCACTGACTAGTTTTGCTTACGGTTCTAGTATGTTACATTTTTCTAAAATCATTATATTTTTTAGTTGAATTCAAATCACAAATAAACTACACATGTTAAATTTTTGAGAGAAAATAACAAACAAAATAAATCTCATAACATTTTGCAGTGTAGACATGTTTTATTTACATACGATTATAAATAATTTGCACGGTTAACATTAATTTAAAAGTCCAAGTTCAATGTTTAACATTGAAATTTCAAATTTATATCTTAAAAAACATTATTTCATAAATTCAACAACTGCAATACATTTATATTCAGTGAATATTAATTTTTGGCAGAAACCAGAAATACTTTTGTGACAATAATCACATAATTTTTTTTAACAGGCCATTTGGAATGTACATTTATGAAATATTACACAAGAGCATTATTTAGTTTAATTTAAATATTTCAATAAATTGAAATTATATAAACATATTATACTTACAAGATGAAAGCAAGATCAGGGAAATTAACTTTTATATTTTTTTTAATCAAAAATACCATTTTTTTAACATGAACAAGTATTAAAAAAAAAACGCTCCTCTAAGCTCTTAAAATATTTTTGAATCAAGTTTTATAATTAAAAAAGTTTTTACTTTAATACTGTTCGTGTTGAAACAACAATATATATTTTTTTTAAATAAAAATGTATAAAACCATATTCATGTTTTATCTCAATTAATATTTGAAAAATCATAATTTTTGTGTACAAAAAAGAACTGCCTTCATTAGAAATCAGACTCGGAACATCAAAAAGGAAAAGGAGCTTAGACCCACTGCTGCTTCGGATATTTAAACCAGATATAAAGACGGTGTTTATTCAGTAGTCAAATTACCGAAATTTTAAAGGCGTTTGAAATTAAATCAGCTGGATAGTGAGCTACATACTTTGCCATATAAAAACAAGGTAATCTATTAAAAAAAATATTTTTTTCATCGAGTAGTTAGTTTCCCAGGACATGCTTTCCCTGTGTTAGTGAAACAGTAAAACTGTATTAGTGTCACAATGATTTCGAAATATTAACGAATTTTATTTAAAAGTATTAAATGATGCGAAAATTGATAAAACCAAACTGTATTAGTATTTTTCTATAATCGAAAAAGATTGTAAATTTAAAATTACATTTGTGACATTTTTTATTACATAATAAATTATTGAAACTAATGAGTAGTACAAAAGGTAACCTAATAAATACATGAACTATGTTTAATCCATTCATAAATCACTATTTTTTTCAAATTTTGGTATATATGAAATAACATTAAAGTTGTTCAAACGTAACTTACAATTAGACATATAAATGAAAAAAATTATTTATCAGTTCCTTTTTCCAAGCGTTTTCTTGCAAGTTGTTCGCGAAGTCTTAATATTTGGGCATTCGAAAGAGACCCAGGTAATTTGAACATATTCTGGAATAAACACGTAAATAAATTTATTTTTCGCTATAGTTATTAATCGCATAAAATCAAAATACAAACCTGAACAAACGTATGACAGTTGACCGTGAGCGAATTCTTTACTATATCTTTAAAGCACTGGGCAAGCGATGAAAAATCGTTGCATTGTAATATATAATTTTGATTCATTTTGATCAATGTCAAACCAACTCTAAATAACACTTTGGATCCTTCATAAAACAAGCAATCCCAAATTCTCAGGACAGTTTCCGTCGGTAAAACTTCAGCGAAAAGACAAATAAACCATTTAGTGCTGATGACCGCCCACGGTAATCCTTTTTAACAAATAAGAACATTTTTGAACCAAATCAAAATATATATGTATATGTTACAGTCAAAGTGTATTTGCCAGTTAAAATATATTTTGACTAGTTAAAATATATTTTATCTAACCTACGTAGTTATTTCATCTGACACAATGGAAATATAATTTAACTGGTCAGGATCAGACAAAGTGTATTATAATAATAGCTAACGAATTGTAAGTTAGTGTTGCCAACGCCACTTGCAAACCGTTTCGAATGACAGCCGCACATGTTTACTTCGGTTTCTATCATAAATGATATAAATATCACCCTCTTTTCAAGAAACTAATTTTAAAGGGAAAGGCACAGAAATTTCCTTTGTCCACTAATATGGGTCACTAAACGTTACTTGTAAAGGCTCAAAACTAACGTTTTTGTGATAAATGCATTGTTGAGATAATTGTATTACTAAAATCTTTTCAATATTCAGGTACAGAAGTAAAATATACACGTTATTTAATACAAATATTCATTTGAAAAACCTGAACTGTCAAAACTCATCTGTCAAGTTGAAAATACACTTTAACTAGTGAGAACCAGTTAAATTGTATTTTCGTCTGTTGAAATATATCTGAACTAGACAATATGTATTCAAATACAAATTATCTAAAACGTCAGACAAAATATATTTTAACTAAAGATACACTTTGACTGTAACATATATATATATTAATTACCAATAATAAGAAAAATTACCTAATTCTTTCATATGTTGGTGTACATTAGGAATTTTTATTCGCACTAGTTCTGACAAAACTTCTATATCCGTAAGAAGCCCGTCCATAGTTCTGGTATAATAATCAGGTAATATAATTTCGACTAACATTTTCAGCAGCCAAAAAGTGATTTCTTCATCGTTTGTTACTAACAATAATAATCCTTAAAAATTGATTAATTATTAAAAATACATAATTATATTAATTTCAAGAATTCATAGGATACAATTATTTCATTAATCATTCAAATTATAATACCTGCAATGTAATTTAACCCCTGGCAGTATCCAACGTCTTTGTTATTATGGGCGTATGCTATAAGTACGTTAAATAAGTGGGCTTGATGATTAGCAGTTTTATTAAAATAAATATTGTCAGGAAAAGTTCTTGGCAAATCAGTCTTAATAATATCAACGAGTTCTTTTTCAAACGGAGTGTCTAAAAGTCTTTGGTAGAGATCGGGGGATTGCTCTCGTCTCGATTGTGCACCAGATACGATCATCCAAACGGCATTACGATGTCCAGCTTGAAGTTAATGCATAAATAAAATCTAGTCTAGATTATAGATACATGTAATTGAAAAATATTCATACTCGGGATTCCTTTCCGCACATATCGTTTGATAGTTAGGTTTCTCTTCAACGATTTACCATCACTGAGCATGTCTGACCATTTTTTAGCCCTTTTGGCGAGAACTCTCAAATACACCGACATAAATTCTTCATACATTCCATAGTCGAAGTTTTCTGGTCTTTCGAACCCATATTCGTCCACTTTACTAGAAAACGAGCACGTTTATAATGAGAAAAATATACATTATCACATTGCCAAATACATAAAGGTTATTAATACCAATATTTAAATAAAACATCGTCGATACGTTAAAAGAACCTATGCTTGAGATGATACGATCAGAACTGACAACGAGATGATTCGTCAATTAGATTAAGTGAAGTAAATTACTTAAAGGCATCAATCTGTAACGTTCTTGGAAGAGAACATTGTAAAGAAGGATACTGTTGTCGAAAAAAAACCTATGAACATCTTTTATTTAGAATTTTTCCAATGAAATATTACTATTATCGAAAAATATTTTGAATACGATTGTTGATTTTGAATAAATATTTTAAATTGAGCAAATTGTACAATGACGATTTCGAAAAATTATTTGAAAGTGATGATCTATTTTATTCGTGATAATGAATAATAAAATTTGTATTAATAAAAAAAATCATTGGAAACATACAATAAGTATATTATAATTAGTTTCATAAACATAAAATTAATAATGATAATTCTTTTCAATATATATATTTAGAAATATAATCGGCATTACTCATTTCAGGCAAAAATACGCATGTTTAGTTACATCTGTGAAAAAAAAGTATTATCAATATATTTTTTTATAGTAAAAAAAATCTAAATTCGGGTTAACTACACTATCACCCGCACCAAATAATATTAACGACATTTAGACGCTTTTCCCTTCCACTTTCCTTTTAGAAAAACTGAATGCGGGAGTCGGTTGGGAAAAGGCCGCATTTATTTAACGCAGCATGTCAGTCAGCCAAAAGTCTGAACGTATTTATTACTAAACGCGTTGACGAGTGCAACTGAATGTATCTTATTCAATCAGGTATTCAAATTGAGTTTTTTTTTTTTAGTATAAAATATATAGGTATCGCCATATTGACATGGTGCAAGGGTGATAGCATAGTGGCCCCCTAAATCCTAAAACCATACAATTCTAAAAAAATAAAAAACGATAACACTGTTATATATGAACGAATTATAAAATGAAACATAACATCCTTTGATCATGAAAAAATACAATGAAGTTATACGATATCTTTCGAAAAGATAAGTAAATTCAATTAAATTGATTAGGGTTGCCAACAGGTCTCTTTTAAAGAGAACATGTTCTCTTTTTCAGTATAATTCTTTCGTTCTCTCTTTTTGGCAATATACCCAGAATGTTCTCTTTTTTTAATCCCAAGAATTTCTTTTTTTTCAAATCCAATTTTGACAATAATTTTATGCAGTTTGTATTTTCGGTATTGAAACTAGAATAAATGATTACTACCCCCCCCCCCCCTCATGGATTTTCATACACACATACATATTTATTTATTTGGCTTGTATTTAATTGATCAGTAAAAACAAAGTATTTGGTTGTTATTCTGTTCTGTGTACGTGGAAACCTGTTTGAACTTGTTGGATCAAGTCTCAATGTAGTCACACGTAGTAGTGAGCTAACCTAACCTAACCTAACTGATCATTTAACAATTTTTTTACTGATCATTTTAGTTATTATTAACCAGCCAAATAATTAGTTGCCTATATATTTTATATTATTTGATTTTCGCTTTTCGCTGAAACTAGAATAATTAATTACTACCCCCCCCCATAGATTTAACCAGCACAATTGTTAAAAATAAACAATTTTTTTAAATGTTCTCTTTTTTTGACCATAACAGTTGGCAACCCTAATTACATGACTTATTCCATTTTAATAATAAACGGCACGATCATAAAGAAAATTGTTAAATGTTCTCTTTTTTTGACCATAACAGTTGGCAACCCTAATTACATGACTTATTCCATTTTAATAATAAACGGCACAATCATAAAGAAAATTGTTAAATGTTCTCTTTTTTTGACCATAACAGTCGACAACCCTATAATTGGTAAATATAGGCGTCGACCGGAACAAAGAAAATAGCAAAAAAGGCTATTTGGTGAAAAGTAAGCGCACATTTCGCGTTAAGCGAACTGGTACATGAACATCGGAATACCTGAAGCTGGAACTGGCCATCGCTGAAGACTGGCCGATCACATCCTCGTGTCAGCCCCTTTTGACACTTGTGTTTATTGGCCTCGATTCCGACTCGAACGCGACCAGGTGGCCGGATCTGAGCGCACATGATCCGAGCGCACAAGACCCGAGCGCACGTGTGACCGAAATATTAAAATTTTATTTTTTCCAATGTATTTAAAAATTAATGCCTATTAAATATTCATGACGAGACCGTTGGCGCATATGTGCTCCTGATATCACGATAATTTTCTCAACCGAAAACCTGACTTTAAATATTTAATTTTATTATTAAAATTTCATTGAATCATACATTCATTCAAAATCAATTCAACAAATAATAAAAATCCTTCCATTCATGAATCGGAAAAAAACGAGCGGATAAAATTTACCTCGTTCGTCTCCTGCGTTCCGTTTACAAATCCGCAATCGGACCGCTACCTAGTAAAAAATCTCATTTTATATTGATTGATTGATGAAAAAAATCAATAGTTATTTTCGAATCCGTCACCTCCGTTTATCTCATATACTCCTGGGAAAAATTCCTGCAATCCGCCCGCCGCCTAATTAAATTTAAAAATTAATTATTTTATTTTTGCGTATCACGATTTCATTGAATCATACATTCATTCATAATCGATTCATCAAATAAAAATCCTTCCATTCATAAATCGTAAAAAAACGACCTGACAAAATTTACCTCGTTCGTCTCCTGCGTTCCGTTTACAAATCCGCAATCGGACCGCTACCTAGTAAAAATCTCATTTTATATTGATCGATCGATGAAAAAAAATCAATAATTATTTTCGAATCCGTCACCTCCGTTCATCTCATATACTCCCGGGAACAATTCCCGCAATTCGCCCGCCGCCTAATTAAATTTAAAAATTAATTATATTATTTTTGCGTATTGCGATTTCATTGATGCATACCTTCATTCATAATCAATTCAACAAATAAAAATCCTTCCATTCATGAATTTTCGAAAGCATGTGAGCTTGCTTCGTGTGAGCTTACTTCGTGTGAGCTTGCCTCGTTTGAGCTTGCTTCGTGTGAGCTCGCTTCCTGTGAGCTTGCATCCTGTGAGTTTACTTTGTGTGCGTTTGCTTCATGTGAGTTAGCTTTTGGCCACCAAAATATTACTTTGGTACTGACAAAATATTGTGTACATGGTATACGTCTAACGCAGGCTTGTCCAAAATTTCAGTATGCGAGAGCCACTTACAAATTTCAAATCTCAAAATTTCAATTATTGTAAATTCAAAACGCAACAAGTATTGAAATATTGATAAAGTTATTTATTTCCATTACAAAACTATTTCGATGAGTACATTTCGGAATAAATGCTGTTTGTTATGTTTGTTTTTGTGTGAAAAGTGGGGACCGCTTTGGCACCATAGTAGCCCTTTGGACAATCCTGATCTAACGTGATATTATTTTAACACAAAAACGCATTTCGATTCTTTCACTTTCATGTTAAACGTTTTCGACTTAAATTCGAAAATTTCTGAAAACTACAATAACACAACGAGACGACTTCCGCACTGTTGCGACTGACATAAGCACCCAGTGCAACGCACGCCATTGATGTTTACGAGCGAAGAAATCTCGAGTAGCACACGTCGAAATGGTGGTGTGTCGCGTGTGCCTGAGTCTGTGCGCCCCCGGCAAGGCTCTGCCCCTCTTCCGGAAACAAGGCCCCGCCACTTCCGCTTCCTTTGCTGATGGGGTGAGCCCCACCCTCGCCGATATGCTCGCAGACGTCACCCGGTTACAGGTGAATCTCACACTGGGGTAAACTAGGGTCACCAGGCGTCCCGATTAACTGGGACTGTCAGTGGTTTTTAGCCTCGTGTTCTAGTGTCCCGAATGAACCTTACGGGATGCCCGAAAGTACCGATTTTCAAATTTTTGTATTACAGGTATCCCCCCGTAGATACGTTTCGCGAAAACCCGCGTAAAAAAAGTGTATGTACCAGAGGCGGCTCGTGAGAATTTGTAGTGGAGGGGCTGCAATGATGAAATTGAAAATAGTACACTTGTTTTCATGTAAACAAGCTAATAAAAAGCTTGAAAAAAAAATATGAAAACGTCATCATCAACACATCAAGAATCAAAATATATATTGCATACACCTATATATATGTTACAAAGTGTATCTTTAGTTAAAATATATTTAGTTTGACGTTTTAGATAATTTGTATTTGAATACACATTGTCTAGTTCAGATATATTTCAATAGACGAAAATACAATTTAACTAGTGCTCACTAGTTAAAGTGTATTTTCAAATTGACAGATGAGTTTTGACAGTTCAGGTTTTTCAAATGAATATTTGTATTAAATAATGTGTATATTTTACTTCTATACCTGAATATTGAAATGATATTAGTAATACAATAATCTCAACAATGCATTTATCACAAAAACGTTAGTTTTGAGCCTATACAAGTAACGTTTAGTGACCCATATTAGTGGACAAACGAAATTTCTGTACCTTTCCCTTTAATATGATAATTGGTTTCTTGAAGAGAGGGTGATATAAATGATAGAAACCGAAGTAAACATGTGCGGCTGTTATTCGAAACGGTTTGCAAGTGGCATTGGCAACCCTGGCTTACAATTCGTTAGCTATAATACACTTTGTCTGATCCTGACCAGTTAAATTATATTTCCATTGTGTCAGATGAAATAACTACATAGGTTAGATAAAATATATTTTAACTAGTCAAAATATATTTTAACTGGCAAATACACTTTGACTGTAACATATGTATCATACATACACAATTAAAAAAAAAACTGTATACAGGGAGGGCTGCAGCCCCGCAGCCCATTAGGACGAGCCGCCACTGGTATGTATCCATACAAAAAAAATGAGATTGGTTCCAGGGCGAACAAAAAATGCGTAAATTGAGACATGAAGTCTATACTAAATGGGAAGATTGGTTCAGGAAATCGCGTAAAAGAAAGTCTAACAAAAAATAAAATAAAATAAAAATATAATTAAATTAAATTAAAAACGAAATAAAATCTCATGTCATAAACATTAGCAAGAGATGGCATTTTTTCTCCTTTTTGTAAGCGATCCAAAATTTCGATCTTTGTTTATAATGATATGACTTTTCTCTTAACCGGCAGCTTTTTAGCTTTGTTTGACATTGTAGGGCTGTATTAAAAATATGTTTTAGTGAAAATATACTACAAATGAAAAAAAAAACAAATAATGTGTAAGTACTTTTACCATTTGTATTAATTAATTAATAAAAAAAATTATTTGCTTGACCGTGTTAAAGTGAAATCGCGTAAAACAAGTACCGCGTAAATCGGGGGATACGACTTTTATTCAAAATTTATACATACTATGTATTTAATATAATCAAATCTTCTTGTAATACAGTTTCCTGTAAGAATTATTTGCCATTTATTAAGCTTTTAATCATGTCGATAATACTGTTCCACCTTGTTCACCCAGGAAGCTTAAGGGTGGATGATTTAGATCCTAGTTTATGATATTGCATAATTGTGAATGTAAATAATATCATTTGTGACTTCTTCACATATTTCACAACATTTTTCACAATTTCAACCAAATAATTAAATGATTTTTTAATTGAATCGTTTAGATTCATTCAAGTGAAGAAGTGAAGCGAAAATTATGATTTTTTTTCAATCTACGAAAGATGGTTCTAACAAAGTAATATGATAAAATTTTAAAATAATACAATGTTTCGTTCCGTTACTTCGTTTCCAAAAACCAAATGGGGCACTAATAGCCAATATTAAATCACGAGAGTAACTAGTTCACTTTTTTTAAAACTTTTTTTCTTCTATAACATGTTACATCAGACGAAAAAATATCACATTCGAAGCAAAATTCCATATCGTATTGTACAAAATAAATTGTGCACCGATTGTAATTATTGTCAGGCCATGCTTCGTGTGCCCCTGAGGCCCACCAACTATTCGGCTCTTTGGGCCTCGCTTTATAGGCCCTTCGTTCGTGCTTGGGTCGCTTCTTAATGCATTCTTGCGTATATTTGGATGAAAAAATATAACAATTCACTAGAACTCCAAATATCACAAAATTATCGATATTTCTTTATTTATGAGTTAAACCCGAGTTAAGTGATATACATCACTTAACTCAGGTGATTATAACTATCTACTGATCATGATATATGTCACTTAACTTAAATGATATACAGGGTCTTCCCCGGGACTTTTATAACTTCTAATCGGATTTAAAGTGACTTAGAGTCATGATAGAGAAGTGAGGGTGATACCATTCCGAATGAAATTGGCTACAATTTATTTTTCATTTTCCCCCTCCCCTCAAATTTTACCTCTCTCCACCCTCTTCCATCGTCAAATAGCATACTGGTGGTAAAAAAAAATTATTTGAACTGTACGAGTTAGTGGACGGAAGTACGACGATGGAAGAGGGGGGAGAGGTAAAATTTGAGGGGGGGGAAATGAAAAATAAATTGTAGCCGATTTCATTCGGAATGGTATCACTCTCACTTCTCTATCATGACTCCAAGTCACTTTAAATCCGATTAGAAGTTATAAAAGTCCCGGGGAAGACCCTGTATAACTGATATATTTTACAAGACTAAAACATCAAATATGATACATGTTACTAATATTATTCAAATTTTTAGGTTCTAAGTGAAGACAAACTTCCAGATTCAATATGCTTGGGATGCCATGTTCAGCTTTGTCAAAGTCAAAAATTTATCAAAAAAGCAAGAGAAAGTTATAGTGTATTATGTAGTGTTATAGGAAAAGTTATGAACTCGAATGATGACTCACCTCAAAAAGAAAGTTCACATAAAAACCAAGAATATAATGCAGACAACTGTAATAAAATTACTGAAGTTACTATTAAAGAAGAACCGGATAAGTTTGACAACATGGAATCATATCCTAATGGTATGTTTTTTTCATATTGATCTTTCTCCAAATCTTCAAGCCATTTATTTAAATACTTTAATATATAATGAAAAAAAATAATTTTATATTATTCACTCGCCCAAATGGCTTGAAAGTTTGAAATGTTCAAACTGATAAAACTCGTCAAAATATGTACACTTTAAAATGAAAGTAAAAATTTCTGATATTTCAGAAGATCACTTATTAACAACAGATAATCAAATACAAATAGATCCCCTAAGTAAAGATGATGCCTTGAAATTTCACCACGAAACGGAATCTCAAAATTCTCCTTTGATAGTTAAATATGAACCTGAAAATTCAGGAGATAGTGATAATTTCGAAATAGAATTTTTAGAAGAAGAAACCAACCCGGAATTGGTAATTTTTTTTTCATTATTTTATTTATTTTTTCAGTATATTGTTTCATCTTTGGTAAGTATATTTAATAAATTGTCAGTTAATATTTTAAAACAGTCAGTAACAATTATAAATCGCCAGTATTTTATAGTTAGTATAAACGTAAGCTGTTAATTGAAGAAATAGTAATTTATACAAATATTTGAAATTAATTTGTCAATCATATACATATATCATGCGGTTGGTATATAAATTAAAAGGCAAGTAATTTATATAAATATTAATTAGTTTTATTTTAACAGCTCATAAACATCTTGAGCTTTTATACATCATTATATTGCAATGAATAAAAAAAATATTATGGTGATTTTATAATAATGAAGAATTAATAAAATAAAAAGATCGAAAGAATGTTTTAGATGCTACTAAAAGACCTAATCCTTCAGGGCCAATTACTTCACTGAATGTCAACATCATATTTTGATTTTTAATTATTATAATTATAACTTACACATATACATATATTTTAGATTCATTTTAAATCCAAAATTAATTTTCCCATTATTAAATGTGAATCTCAAAAAGAAATCCTGAACAATGAAGCTGCTAACATGAGAAACGAAAAAAGAAAACGAACGTGGGAACAAAAAAGTATGTTTGATACTAAACAAGATGCAGAAATCCATTTGAAGACTGAAGGTGTATGGAGTTACCATTTTCGTAACAAAACCAGAGATGGAGAGAAACATTATTACCGTTGCAATATGGCAAAGAAACGAAGTAAACAGCAATGTGATGCTGGTGTTTATATACTTGTCCACAACGACAGTGAAAAAGCGTCAGTTTTTGCAACGACTGAAGGACACTCTCATGAAAATTTTGCTGAATTATCTATAAGATTGTCAAATGACATAAAAGCGGAAATAAAAGCACTCTATGAATCAAATGTTCCCCTCAAAAAAATGTACCAAATATTGTTGGAGAAAGGTTTCATGGTGAAGAATAAAACTCAAATATATAATTATTTGACAACGTTGAAGAAAGAAATTTATGGTTCAACAAGACTTAGCCAGTAGAACAGTAGTGCTTAGAGTGTACCAAGTTTTTTATTCAGATAATTCAGCGTTTGGTGAATTGTAAGATAAAATATGTTAATGAAAGCTAAGAAATTGACAATTCAAGTGAACCAGCTTTTCAAATATTTATTAGCAGTTTGCTAAAAAACAGTGCAATAGTAAATAATAAAATATTTCATGTAAATTGGTATGGGATACCATGCATATGCTAATTATTCGAACAACTGACGCACATTGAAATTTGTGTCTTGTGTGTTCCAGTGAGAAAAAAGGATTTTAAATTTTTATATCTATCTCTTATAAAGGGTAATAGTAACATTGAAGAGGCAATTGAACCCATTTGTATAATGTCAGATGTATATATTCCAGTTTGTAGTGGATATTTGATATGGAAATTGTTTTAATAGACTGATGCACAATTATGTGCCAAATCTGATATTGAAGTGCTAATCAGAAAATAACACAAATTATATCAAATATTCTTGCACTTTACCTCCGGTAAAAACTAACAATGAAATATATAAACGTAGTGCAACAAATGGATTTGGTAACTTTCAAACTATTTAAATGTGAAGCATTTAAAGTTAAATTTAGTAACTACTTTTCTAATAGAGAATGGGAAGAAAATATATGTACTTGCTCAGACTATTTCAAAAAATACATGCAAACACATAGTAGACTTACAATGAGGTTAAAATTTTAAGGCACCTCCAACAACAAAGTCAATGCTTTTTTACGATATAAAGATAAAGAGGAAGATCAAAATTTATCATAAGAATTCTCATTGATTAACGGTTTTGTTTATAATTTGTTGGTATTTTTTAATATTTAATTCGTTATTTATTTTTATATATAAATATAAAATAATTTGTAATGTTTTTGTTGTGTTATTTGCAATAAAATTACTTTTTCAAGAACTGTTTATATTTTTTGATAAAAATTAGTACATTTGTGCCTTTTTAATACAATAAATTATAAAAATTATAGTATACTGAAAGAACTTTATATAGAAACAATTCTGGATAATTGTTATATTCTTTAAGTTAATAATTATATAGTTAAATTGACAATGAAAGCTCATTTTTGTATTAATTTGTTAATTGTTAACAATCTGCTGATTTATAGATACTTACTGACTGATTTATAAATAATTATTGGCCAGTTGTCAATAACATACTGGCAAAAAATAAGTATTTACTGACAACTTACGAATTTACACTGGCCACTGTTTTAAACATTACAGTAGAACCTCTATTATCTGGATCTCGATTATTCAGATTGATCAAAGAAATAATCTTTTTTGAAATAGCAGATTTTAGGTTTTTTTTTTACATAACAAATTATACTGACTCATGGCAGAACCAACTATCAGGATGTTCAAACTAAAACTTGACGGGAATTTTATTCCTGAAATAGTAGATTGTATCAATTGCTTTTTAAATAATTAATTTGATGTTCGTGCGCTGTTCATCATCGCAATCGCAGAGATTTGTAATATGCGTCGACATAATTGGTTATAAAAAATAATCAAACACATCCAACGCATAGTTTTTTCACTAAATAAATAACAAGGATTGGCTTGATGAAAAACTGAACAAAATTGTATATATTATTTTGGAAATAGAACTCTTGACTGGTTTTAGTTTGATCACAATAGTACATGTGCACACATAAAGTCATAATTGCTATAAGTCACTATTGCACAATGGTCCAGAATTCTTATAGCTGAGGCTTCTGCGCCTTTTTTTATTTATACTGGGCTAGACAGTTGCTTCTAGTGATTTTAATATTTATTTATAATGTCACCCATGTAGTCCAAAACGTGTTGTGCCATTTTTAAAAGACATGTTCAATATTATCAATGCTCTGAAAAGAAATGGTTCAGGACATTTTTTATCTAATAAAAATGTTGTGGGAATTTTTTTTTCCTTATCTCGATTGTCCGGATTTTTCGCTATCCAGATTATCTCAATCCCCGTTATTCCGGATAATCGAAGTTCTACTGTACTGTCCATTAATGAATTTAGCTATTTATCACATAAGTTCCTTTTTTCATATTATTTTAAATCTCGCCATTTAATGATGTGCTTATCATTACTGCAATGTTACCAATATTTTTAAAATTATTATTAACTAGTAGGCTGGCCTCCGACTAGAGTTGTGTTTACCTACTGTTAACTTTAGGCCCTGTGGGCCCACTAACATTAAGATCCTGTATCAAATAATTAATTATACAATTCGATATCAGTTTGCTACTCATTCTAGTGCATCAAGTCCAATAATGATTTTAAACTTTGTGGTTTTGCACCAAACAAGTTGATTTTCCTTTTTTTTATAATAAAATATATTATATTGATAGTTTATATAAATCGTTTAATTTATCATTAATGTTGATGTGTTATAAATATTCTAATGAATAAAATAATTCTTATGAAGAAACTTTCTTGATTCTTATCTGATCATTAGTGTCAAAGGATACATACTCCACTGTATCAAAAGGGTTTAAAACATGAACACTGTCTGAATGAACAATGAACAGAATTAAATGTGCATTAATTATGTAAAATGATGGATAATGGATATTACATTTGTTGTTTTTATAATTAAAAACTTATACTTATTGATAAAATCCCAAGCCTCGAAATCTAATGTATTATGTTATAGGGTGAACTCCGCTTATTATAATTTTGTATATGTATGTCACACCGAATCTGTGAAGATATTTATTACATGCACATAATAACCAAAAAAGTATCCTAGTTTCATTTTATATTTTTCTTTGTACATTCTTACGTTATGTTGGTACGAGGTCTTAATTTTAGTAGGCCCACGGGGGCCTTCCTCAATACATTAAGGTTGGTGACCCACCACTCTAGCAGAAGGCCTTAGTGAAGCCAGACCGACTTATTTATTTATATAATATATAATAATATAATAATATATGAACTAAAACACCTAAATTCAACCATCAAACAGGATTTATTCTTCGCCTCGGACTCTCAACAGGAAAAACGAGAATGCGAATTCGAAATTGACCGTAAATAAATCAATGAACAAATGTTGATAATATCTTGTAATCGATCGAAATAAAAAATAATTTCTAAAATGTTTATTTTAGCTGAAATCGAAATGGAAATGCAGTCAGAAATTGACAATCATCAAAGCAACCAACTATGGACTGCTGAGCAAGAGAAAGAAGCATTGAGTATTTTGGAAAATAAATGTAGCTTGAAAAATAGGAATTATTATTATGTCAAACAAAATTTCCAATTAAAGAATTTCAGTGGAGTTAAAAAAGTGGCGAAAATAAGTAATAAAAAAATCATGGTCACTAGACAAAATGTATTATCAATTATATCTGATGTACATATAGCTAGTGGGCATCGAGGCGAGAAGAGAACTCATGCTATCCTTTCATTGCACTTTTCAAATATTCCAATAAGTCTTATAAAAAAATATATAATGAAGTGTAAGAAATGCTCAAAAAAATTCAAGAAGATTTGACTCTAAATGCTTGGATGTGCGATAACCAGTGGTGGATTTGCCTACAGACTGTGGAGGCCTCCGATCGGAAAAGGGCCTTATCATTTTTGGAAAATAACGTTTTTATGAATTATAGTTTTTCTATAACAATTCAATGGACATCATGAAAGATGAATTATTTTCTGAAGAAAATGCATTTGTTTGCACAAAAACAGATTTTATTTTTTAAAATCGCTCATTTGCCCTTTATCTTATGAAATGGAGTATTATATCGATAATAAACGAAAAATATATTTTTATGTTTTTTAACTAATATTCCATTTTCAAAAGAAAATGAGCCAAAGAACATCAACTCTTTTTTTCCAAAAATAGACTTCTACCACTTTCAAAAAAACAGCTCATATATTTCGCAATATATTTAATGATTTTTTTTCTCTTGATTTTCGATCCGAAATTGACTGTTTTTCAAGCTTTTTGTTATAATTAAAAACTACTGTTTATTTTGTGGTTAGCTAAAATAAATATTAAAAAGAACATTATTTTTAATTTTGATCACAAAATATCATTTTTTAATTGATTTATAATATTTACTGTCACAAATTTTGGTTACGGTTCCTGTTAATGATAATGGGAATCTTTCGCAATGATTAAATCCTGTTTGATGGTTAAATTTATTTGTTATTCTCATTCTCTTTAAAAATATAGTATTGTTTCACTTTAGGTGCTTTTATTATTTTGTTTATTTCTACTTTATTTACTATACCCACATCTCTGGAAATATTTACAACTTACATATTCTAAAAATAAATCAATCATTTACTATAGTAATTTGCATTTCTGTTTATGATGCCAAAAAAGACTAGAACTGTAATATAACGACGTATGAGTTATATTAAAAGTTATTTTCGCGGTTTGGATAGTGTGTAGATAACAAGAAGGTGATGATCGAGTTTGAATACAATTTGAAAATAAAACAAGTTACCTAAAACATCGAAACATCACCCATTAAGGTGAAAATTATCTTTTGGGTAATATTTAACTTTAGGTCGTTTTTGTCATTTTTACTATGTTTAAGGATTTGAAGGTACTGTTGGTATTATTATTTGTAAATTTTTATTTTATACACATGTAATAGCAGACATAAAAACTATTAAATAGAATATTTAAGTTGTAAATATTTCCACAGATTTAAGTAAATAAAGTAGAAATAATAAAAGTACCTAAAGTGAAATATTACTATATTTTTAATACAAGAATAACAAGTGTATGAAATATTCTATTTAATATGGACTATAACAAATAAATTTAACCATCAAACAGAATTTAACCATCGCTAAAGATTCCCATCAGCAAAAAAAGAGACCTGAACCAAAAATTTGTAACGGTAAATATTATACATCAGTTAACAAATATATTTTGTGATCTATATAAATTAAATCAATGTTTTTTTAAATGTTATTTTAGCTGATTTCGAAATGAACATGCAGTCTGTAATTGACAATTACAAAAGCAACCAACTATGGACCGAAGACCAAGAGAAAGAAGCATTCAATATTTTAGAAGATAAATGTAGCGTGAAAAATAGAAATTATTATCACATCAAGAAAAATTTCCAATTAGTGATTTTTGGGGGAGTTAAAAAAGTGACAAGAAAAAATGATCACAAAATTATGGCGACTAGGACGAATGTTCTATCAATTATAAACAATATACACATAGCTCTTGGGCATAAAGGAGAAAAGAAAACATATAAAACAGTTTCCGAACATTATGCAAATATCCCAATTTTAATGATTAGAAAGTTCATCCATCAATGTAAAATCTGTACCGAGAAATTAAATAGATCTTTCAAGCGGAGATAGTGTTCCATCTCATCACAGTTTCAGACCTCAAACAGCTCAGTGGATCTGGTAGACTTTCAAAGTTTGCCAGATAACACATATAAATATATTTTATAATACATTACAAAGAGCTTTTCACAAAACACAGCTTTTTGAGGCGACTTACATCCAAAAAGGCGATAGAAGTAGCCAAAGTGCACTATAAAATCTTTATAGAGCACCGCACATTTTGCTATTGGATAACGTTAGCAAGTTCATAGCGGACATGATACGAGAACTGCGATTTCTGTGACTTGGTGTTGGTCAATAGCAGACAGACATCTCCAAAGCCAAGGCTACGTTGAACAAGCTAATCGAACAATGAAAGACTCACATGTTGTGGAAATGTGCGACAACAGCTCGTAGCCCAGAAAGCTGTAGCCTGTAGCCCAGAAAGCTGGGCTACAGGATTGCTTTTCATTCAACGGGGCATGAAGCAATAAAAATGGAGTTGTGCAAAGAGCTTTTTTGTTAACGACTAAAAATGGGATTATTTTTCCAAATATCATGAAGATGTAGAACAAATTTTTAACAGTGGTGATGATAGTGACAACATTGATGATGTTGAAACGATTAGTGTTCATCTCAATGATGGAGATGATATGTCTATAGATTCCTGTGATGATATGAATTTGTTTCGATGGAAGTGAATCATAGGATGATCTAGTTAAGGTAATCATTTGTACTGGTTTTTAGGGTCTGTCCTGATTAATTGTGAGACAAAACCAGTATATTTTTTTTAAGACTACAGAATAAAATAAAAAATTAACGATTGGGCACATTAATCCTGAAGGATTAATGTGTATTATTTTTGTAACTGATTTGAACATGAAAACATTTATATTTTTCCCCTCTTGTCCACTCACATACAAAACGAGCAGAGTAAGAGGAAAAGAGTGAGTGTTATTGAGAGCCAACAACAAGTGTAAAATGTTATTTATTTTTATTCCTTTCTGATTTATTTATTTTTTTATTGATAACTTCTCAAAAATAATTTTCAACATACATATTTTAGTATTGTCAATACTCAGAATATGGTCCTTTTGTACTAGCTATAAGATGGTGTTATATTTGTAATTTTTATTTACTGTTAACTTTATTGGATGTTATTTTACAAGTTATAAAATAAATTTACTTATAAAATTATAATCGGTTTATCATTTTCGCAAACGATGCATACTCACGATTCTCTCTTTTTTTTAGAAAAAATATCCTGGTTTTGATTTTGAAAAAAATGATCACCTTAAAATAGACGTTGGGACATCCAAAAAAAAAGAGCCAGGCTTAAAAATAGTGTCGATAAGTAGTGGCAATAATGTCATAGTTAGTCAATTTGACAAAGGCAGGGGAGACCCAAAAAATTCGATTGGAACGATAATTGAAAACCAAGACGACAGATATAAAGTTGGAACAAAACATGGTATTATCGACAACTTATCAGAGAGAAATAATCTGTATCAGACAAAATATGTGAAACTAAAGATAACTGACGTTCCACAAACGGAAACTTCTATACAAAAATTCATCAGTTTCGAACCTGCGGGTACTGTTCGACACATAGATTCAGGGTACAGAACGTGCCACTGCACCACAGGATGCCAAAGTTTGAGATGTTCGTGTTTAAAATATAAACTTAAATGTAATTCTTCTTGTGTTTGCATAAGCTGTAAAAATAATAATTTTAATAAAACTTAACTAATCTTGTAATTTCAACTGTCGTTGCCATCCTTCTACATAAAGCTCAATGAAAATGAATAACGTTAGAGATTGTCTGAATTAGAGACTGCCTATAATATATACATACATATGTATATGACTTGCAAAGCCGAGATTTGTTTTAAAGATACGTGCAATATTTTATTAAGATTAGAAGATGATCTCGAATTATTGTATTATCGTAGTTAGAACTGTTTAAATGAAAATAAATACACGATAAACTTTTAACTATTTTTTTGTACATGTTTGAATTCTTTATTTATGTATAAATTTTTTTTCTTTATAGAAATACGTTACGAAAAATATAAAATTTGAAAAGACGCAAAAAAATGGCGTTTTATTAATAAGTGATGATGGATATTGTTACACGCGTCACAGACCAGCTCGGAATAAGGAAACAGAATATTGGACGTGCGAACAAAGAGGAAAATGTCTTGGTCGTGGAATCACCAAAAACAATAGACATGAGTTTCGGCGATCACGAGAGCACAATCATCTTCCTAATAAATTAGCGCTTGAGATGCGCCAAATTCAAAACCAGATAAAACAAACCGCAACAAACGCTATCTATGCTGATTCTACTACTAGCATACTACAAGCTTCGTTAATAACAGCATCTGATGCAGCAAAGGCAAGATTGCCTAGAATTGACAGCTTAAAAAGAAACATACAGAGAAGTAAAGCACGATTGTCACAAATGAGGAACTACATCAATATTCCTACAGAATATCAAAGCACAGGCAACACGGATCCAAATTAAGCAGCTTTAGGCGATAGTATGATCAGAAGAAATTCAACAGATCAATGATTTCCTCAAATGTTTCAGAATTAGCTGTATTGGAAAAAGTATAGTGGATCAGTAGCGCAGCGAAGAGGGGGCAGATGGGTAAGATAGCTCCCGTTGTCAAAATGAGGAAATGCTAAAACGAGATTCGAAATATTAGCAAATTATTTATCATTTGAGAATCAAAATGTAAAATTTTTAAAGAATGATTTAGATTATGATTTAAAATAATTTTCAAACGCCAGTACATACTTTCTCACAATGAGTTGTTTACTTTTTCAATGTGATGAGTTGACTAGTAAAGAAATTGTGGTTTACGATCTTAAAATGAAAATACATATACATATTTAAAAAGTTTTTCATTACATTATTCATTAGATTTTTTAATTTTTCAATAGAAAAAAATCACTATACAATTATCACTTTTTTCAGAAATATATCTAAAAATAAACTGAATCTTTGTGAACTAATTGTAAGTTGAGTCGGAAATGATTACGATCACTTACATAGGGTTATTTTCGGAAATTTTACTGTTTTCAATAATATAACTCTTATGGTACATCAATTAAAAAACAAACAAAAAAATTATCTGCTGTGCTAATTATATAATAAAAGTAATAAATAAATATTTTAACGTGTAAATTAAGTATATAAAATTTTTCAAAATGTTCTTATTTTTCCAAAAAAAATGTTTTATTTTTATTATGATCCTTTTAATTGACGTAGTTTTATACATACAATCAATCATCACTTTACAATCAGAGCAAAGAGTTATGTCAATAAGAAAAATAGTTAAGTAGGTAAGTAACTATATTCATAATTAAAAATACTAGTTTTGTTTCAAACTTTTAACGAGACTGTCAACATATTGCTTGTTACATATGAAGCCTTATAAACAATTCAAATGCAAAAGAAGTATGAACGTGGGAATGATACAGTTCTGCCAACTTGAATCAGTAAAATAAGTCATGAAGTACCCTAATTCAAGCTTTTTATTATTTTATCATAAGAATTTTTAATTTCTTCATATTAGTAAAAGAAAATATGAAAATTTATAGTTTCTCTAGTGGGCCTTTAATCATATCAGGTGACCAGACGTTTGTCCAAACTACACTAGCATAACAACACGTTTTAGGGCAATTGAAGGACTACATGATGGTTAAATGATCCAATTAATGCTTTATAATTTATTTTAATCACAATATTTCGACATTTTTCGCGGATTGTGTTCTCCGCTCGGTGTTATTGTGTCGTAGTAACATTGTGAAAAATAGTCACGTTGCCTACCTTGTCAAATGAACTGTCAATGACGTAGTGTCGTTTGACACGTGCGTTTGTGTTTTTCTTAATAGGTTAATTTGTGTAGTATTGAAAATGGAAGAAACTGATAATTCTAATATTGGTTTGATATCGTGTGTTCATTTTGTGAAACGTGGTGTAGCTAAAGCTAATCCAGAAAAGGTATATATTTATTTTATCGCTTTTATTCATTGTTATTCACTCTGGAAACAATTTGAGTAATCAAACCAATTTTTATATTCAAATATTCTTTTTATTGTGAAATCCCTTTATTTGTAACTCAAATTATTAAGCATTATTAATATTTTATTGCAACAATTCATTGAAAAAATTATACAATGTTTTTTTTTCAGGTTGAACTAACAGAACAAGAATTACAAAATATAATTCAAAAAACAGCCGAAGACTTAAGGTATGCAACATTTGCTCATTCTCAATAAATTACAGGTTGTATTAATTTTTATATTGTCTATCTACATTATAGAATAGAAGATGAAGAATCAAACTCAGATGATAATGAAGGTGTTGATAATATGAACGAAACTAACGAAACTGAAACCACCCCTCAAAACCCAAACGATGAATTTAATTTTAGTAATTATGACACTGAAGAAGGTATTATTACTCAATTTAACAATTTTTCTGAAAAATATTATCATGTTCTAATGATTCTTTCTTTATCTTTTCATCAGTTGATCCATCCAAAGTTTTGGGAATTGCTTCTTTAGCAACATTCGCGAACGAAGGTGATTTAGAAGGAGTTAATATCAATGTAAGTAATGATTTTTATCTAAATCTATCTATTATGTTATAATCTTACTCTTATTTTATTGATTTTGATTTTTTTTCCGTTTTATAAGACCGAAGATCCTGATAGTGATGCAGAAGATGATATCATCAAACCTGGCGATAATCTCGTATTAGTAGGACATGTTCAAGGAGATGCTAGTGTTTTAGAAATATACGGTGAGCATTAAGTCAAATTTCGATTCTTTTTACAGATCAAAATATTCTTATTTACTATAATTTTTATTATACTTTATTTTTTCAGTGTATAATGAGGATGAAGGTTCATTATATGTTCATCATGATTTACTATTACCGAGCTTTCCTCTTTGCATTGAATGGTTAAATAAAGATCCATCAGATGAAGCCTTTGGTAATTTTTTAATTATCTATTATTTTTCATTGTAATACAGAATCATAAAATTTTCTATTTATTCAGGTAATTTATGTGCAATCGGTAGTATGGATCCAGTGATTCAAGTATGGGATTTAGATATAATAGACTGTTTAGAACCTGCGTTCAAACTAGGTCGTAAAAAAAATAAAAAGAAAAATATAGCTAGTATTGGTCACAAAGATGCAGTTTTAGATCTTGCATGGAATATGAACTTTGAGTAAGATATTTTTATTTAATCATATACTTAAACGATATTCAAATTAACTTTTTTTGTATTATTTTCTAGTCACATATTAGCGAGTGGTTCAGTCGATAAAACTGTCCTCCTGTGGGATCTTGACCAAGGAGAACCTCATACAAAGTTAAAAATATTCAATGACAAAGTTCAAAGCATAAAATGGCATCCATTGGAGTCACAAAGTCTTCTATCTGGTTGTTCTGATGGATATGCAAGAGTTTCAGATTGTCGTACTGATGATGCACACAAATCTTGGTCGTTAAAAGTTGAAATTGAAAAAAGTATGCTGGGATTATTTGAAGCCTTTCAATTTTGCAGTAAGTTCTTCAAATGGACTGGTCAGTTATATAGATTGTCGTTCGGAAGAACCAATATGGAATTTGGAAGCTCATCAAGGAGAAGTTACAGGTCTGTTACAATTTATAAACAAGTAATTTCGTTGAATTATTTGAACAAATCTATTTTGATTATAGGTTTATCATTGAGTCGTCAATGTCCCGGTCTCATGGTCACAGCTTCGAATGAAGGCAATTTAAAAGTATGGGATATTACTTCTTCACAACCAGAATTGATTGCTGAAAAAGCTCTAGCAATTGGCGCCGTACAGTGCTTATCCTCTTGTCCTGAAAATCCATTCATTTATAGTTTGGGTGGAGATTTTAAAGCTAAAAATTTCGGTGTTTGGGATATTACGAAAATGGAAACAGGTTAGAAATTTCCAACATGTAATATATTGTAAATTTTTTGGTGACATTGTTCCAATATGTTTTTTATTTTTTTTCAGTTATGCAAAGATTTGGATCTAGACAACAAGTTACAATGATGGTAGATTCGTAAAAATTTAAAAATATACAAGAAATAAATACAACTTTGAAAATAATAATTTTTTTATTTGTTTAAAAAGATTCAAAAATAGAATTTGCTTACACAATTGTGTCCACATTGCAGCTGTGAAATAAATTCTAAAAAAATATAATTTCGTGATCAAAACGAAACATTATTTATACAAATATAAAATATTGTACATATAAATGCGTAACATGAAAGCGAAAACAACTGTTACATACTAAACGTAAAATGCAAACGTACCCTTGGGGTGCACCATCAATACCGATTAAATTTTTATATAGTGTTTTTATTATTATAAAGCAAAAATAAAATATTTGAACAATGTATAGAAAAACTGTCTTTACAATTAATTATTCTGGAACTGAAATAACAGCATCGTTGAAAGCCTTTGCAGTATATTTAACATTATTTGTGTTTATTCCGCACATGCTAATTCTGCCCGATTTCAACATGTAAATGTGATGCTTTTCAGCTAAATAAGCCACCTGTTTTTCTGTCAATCCAGTATAAGAGAACATGCCTATTTGAGTGATGATGTGTTCCCACGTTCCAGGCGTTTTTAATCTATAACAAACAAAAAACTATCAAAATGATGATAATTTAAAATTATTCCAATATAATAGTTGTATGACTTACGCAACAAGTTCATCATATAATGCTTTTCTCATATTAATGATACGGGAAGACATGGTCTTAATACATTCTTTCCTGAATTTAAAACGATGATTAAAATTTTATTAAAAATAAAACAATACTGATATAATTTATTAAAATTTTACAAACCACTCATTGAAAAGTGCATCGTCTCTCAAAACTGTATTGACAATTTTTGCACCATGAGTCGGAGGATTTGAATACATTCCTCTAACATTGATAGTAAACTGGGATTTCACTTTACCTACAAGATCTATATTGTTCAAAACGACTGTGAGATTTCCCACACGTTCACCTGTTCAAAAATATTTCTTTAATACCGATCGAATTACATACAAATAAAATGTTTTATATATATTTCAACTACATACCATAAAGACCGAAATTTTTAGCGAAAGACTGAGCACAAAGGAATTCAAATCCTTGTTTATCAAAAAGACGCACAGCCCAACTATCTCTTTCAAGATCTCCCGAAGCAAAACCTTGATATGCACTATCGAAAAACGTAAACAGATTCTTTGCCTGAAACAATACACGGTTTATGAAACACTCAAAAACTTAATGAATAATAAAATTAACAGGCAATTAACCTTTACGACTTGTGCAATTTTCTCCCATTGTTCCCTGGTGGGGTCACACCGGTAGGATTATGAGCGCACGCATGTAAAATTACCACAGCACCGGCAGGGGCTGCTTGCAAATCTTCTAACATTCCATCTAAATCGATTCCTCTTTTTTCTGCATTCCAATATCTGTATGCACGAGGCTCAGTGAAGCCAGAGTTTGAAAATACCAAAAGATGGTTTTCTAAATGAATAAAATCACAATGAAATAAATTGTAATTAAAAAAAAAATTGATAAAATAGTTCTCTTTTTACCCCATGTAGGTTGTGGATAGTAAAAAATGGTCTTTTTCATTTGCTTAGCTAAAAATGTTGCGCCGTTTGTCAAAGCACCAGTCCCAGATAAAGAATGAACTCCGAATGCCTATAAAAGTTTCACATTAAATTCCCAATTAAAATCCTTATTGTATATTAAAAAAATATATATTTTACTCTATTTTCTTTTAAAGATTGGCTGTCATTGCCTAATAACATTTTTGTGGCAGCCGTTGAAAATGGTTCAAATCCTGAAAAAATAATACTTTTTCATGTCATATTTTCGTTTACGTTAATCTTGAAAATTCTACCTAATATAGGAAGATATTCATGGTTCAAAGTCGTGTCTTCGGCCATCATCTTTTCCACTTTACGCACTACGGGAAGAACCCATGGTTTTCCATCGTTGTCTCTGTATACTGTAATACGTACAAATCAGAATTTTTACACATTATACATTCAATTTGAATAAAATATCAATCGTATAGATAATTTATAGATTGAGATAATATGTGACATTATGAACGGTGATTTAATTCTATGATGCTGATAAAGTCGTACTCGAGATAAAATACCACAAATAGAAATTTGATTTATAGAAAAATAATAACAATGAAAGGTTACGTTTTAAAAATTCGGTTCACATGATCCAGAACAGAAGATAAAAGTAGTTTTGAATGTTGAAATAAATCGAAGATAATAATACGAGTTTAGAAATTGTTTTTGTTTTATTGCTAGGCGATTTTTTTGTATTATCAATTTGATATAAATGTAAAACATTGGTTTACCATAATCTTTTAACATTCATAAAAAACTATAAAATATATAGATGTCCCAAAATTCACGCAAGATGTAATTTTGATAGTAAACATAGATTTTTAATTAAAATTTGTAATTTTTTTTATTGATTCATACAGTATACAGTATAGGGTTACGTGTGGAATAGCATATCGGGTAAATTACTTTATTGGCACATACGCATTTTTTTGTTGAAATTTTCCATCAATTTTTTCCATACATGTTGCTGAATTTTGTTGATATAGTGCTAAATTTCCTCCTTCAAGATGTGGGTGATCATGGGTTTGTTGGCATAAACCTTGAACTTCAAAAACCATCAAAGGCGTTAAATCGCATGATCCGGCCAATTCTAATCACCAAAACAGGAAATTACACAACTAGGAAATGAATCATGCAATGATTGAATTGCTTCTTAGGGAGTTTATTTTCTTTTCTTTAGGGAGTTTCTTAAATTTCTTTGGGGAGTTTTTGAAGTCTAAGGTTTATGCCAACAAGCTCATGATCACCCACACCTTGAATGAGGAAATTTAGCACTATATCAATGAAACAACATTTACGCAAAGAAGGTCAAAAAAAAATTTAAACAAAAAAAAATGCGTATATGCCAATAAAGCCATTTACCTGATATGCTATTCCACACGTAACCCTATACTGTATACTGTGTGAATCAATAAAAAAATTACAATTTTTAATTAAAAATCTATGTTTTCTATCAAAATTACTTCTTTCGTCTATTTTGAGACACTTTATAAGTAAAAAAAAACTAAATTTCACAATGAAATCTTAAACATGAAAAATGGACATAAAAATATTTGATATTTTCATAGAATTAAATATTTTATAAATCACTTTATATAAATTTAAAAATCCAGATAACTATCCAATCGGAAAAATCTATGCAAATTCATATTAATTAATGCAAAAACGAAAACTTAACCAAACCACCAAAGTTTTAAAACATAAAAACTTTACATCGCATACAATAAAACTAATTGAAACAAATCAACATAAAACCTTCAAACTCCATACAAAAAAAATTTTTAACTTTCCAATCGAAAAAAAAGTATCTATGTAATTCTTGCGCAAATATTTTAGCAAACGCCAACATAACAGTTTTTCATAATAGTTTTCGGCATCGAAAGTGTCGTCGACTGACCGCCAGCTCCTAGGTTAACTTTTTCAGGAAACGGGTCGTCGCTGAAAGATTTCATGAGCGCGAAAACCTCAACGGGGGCCGCTTGCTCGACACAGCTGAAACAGGAATCCATGGCTGAACACGCGACTGACTCCACCGGCAAACGTTTGACGACTGACCTTCCGAGGTCAAAACTGGTTACCGTTTAGAAACTGTTAAGATTATTGTATTATGTTCCTTGTTGTCGCGCGTTTTAAAGTTCATATTTGAATGACGAATTTTAATTTTTTTTATAGTATACTGGATTTTGTGTCTTAAAGATTTTTATCAGAAAGGTGTTAATAGTGTGACATAGTATTGTTAGTCAATTGTGAAAATGTGCTTTTCCTCTCTGCTAAATTATTTGGCATAGAAACGTTTTTTACGAGAATAGTTTCTATAATTTTATTTATTTTAAATTATATAATGATTATCGAGTGGTTCGAATATATGAGCCGTTCAGTGCTCAGACTGATTAACTTCACTTTTTGAAAAATCTTGAATTTAAGTCTTAAAGCACTTGGTATAGTCATAACTATTTATGATTAAAATAACTTTTCTGAATAATGAAGATTAACATCAAAAAAACGACAAAAAATTTTTGGCCATTGAATAATAAATAATTCATTTCAGGGCCATTTCGATTAATTCCATACTCCAATGTAAATCATTGCAATAATACAACTCAAATGCACTAAACCTGTATTTAAGCATTCTATAATATTTATTTGAATTTATATTATAAAGGGAATTTTAAAAAACAATGAACATTGCTTCATCGATTTTCTCAACTTTTTGTTTTATGGCGTTAGTCATTGTGTGCACTGAACGGCTCATATAATACTTAACAAGTTTTCGAGTTTACACAGTTTTCTGTAGCCAAAAGGGGGGTGGCATGGAGGCTCTAAACCCCCTCTAAATTTTAAAAATAATTTCAAATTTTACTTAATTACGAAAATTATGCTGATATATCACACAATATGATATAATAATGGTATGATACAGATATCCTTCATAAAAGACAAGTTTTGTTGATAAAATTATACATATAATGCTTCTTTGTCCTTTCAGTCTATTAAAAAGGGTACCCGAAGAAAAGCAATACATATATTCTGTAAACGATTGGTTTTTTGAAGTCTTTCCCTCAAATCTCTTATCTACAACTAATTATCAGTTCCAAATGACACCAAAAGTGATAATAATAGCTTCAATATAATTTTAATGACTGCCACAAAAACTGGTTTTTACATAAACTATATTTCTTTAATTTTTGTAAAATAATTCATCCCTCTTTTCTAAACATTAGTAAGACTCGTTTAAAACGATTTCATTTTACATAACAATCTTACAAAACCTATCTACTGTGTTAAGCATAAGTTACCTGTATATCATATTATGTGATATAATATAAAAAATTCTTCGAACGCCTTAAACTTGACATGAACTCGTGACTTGTTGTTTTAAAATAAAAATAAAATACTGTTTAAAATTGACTTTATTCAATATGAAAATATTACATGTCGTCTCTAAATCTTAGTAGAATAAGATAACGAAAAATATACATTTGAATATGCAATAATAATAGCTGATAATAAATACAATTCCAATATATTGTACACGTTTTATTTATAACAAAATTATTGAGAAAATTAGAGGCTGAGGCACTGATATGTCAGTCTACGAAAACAATACAAAGGTATAATGTGGTGAATGAGTTTATCGATAATAATTCCGATGAGAATCTTGACGATCGTGGCGCCTATCGTCATATCGATTACCTTGTCTATCGTCATACCGATTACTTTGTCTATCGCCGTAACGATTGTTCTGTCTATTATCATAATGACTATTTTGTCTTTCATCATGATAATTGTTACGCCTCTTGTTTGGGTAGTTGTCACCACCACGTCTACGACGATTATTGTTGAAAGACCGCTCCCACGGATCCATTATTGGAGGAATCAATTCAGCATTATTGAAAACTTTCATAAAGTCTTCATCTTTCTCGGTGAATCTATCACAAAACTGTGTTTCTAATTTTTCAATAAAATCTTTTTGAGCGTCATTAAGTTCATCGCTGTCGTTAAACAAATCTTCAATTATCTCACTCATTTTGAATCTCGAAAAAACAACCGATTCAATCAACTGCGATAAATACTCGGAAGCACCATAAGCGACTCAAGTACTGGAAAAGAAAATTCAAATGAAACACGTTTGATAAAATATATAATATAATATTGAAAGGTCAAAAAACTTACACTTTTCTCCTATCACGTTATCGACGATCAAAGCGTAAAATCCGTCTTTGGAAGGCTTCGAACGATCCGTAGTTGCCGTTAGGGAAGGTTCAAAAAGCCAACCGAGATGTGTAGAGCAATGGGGGCACACGCAAAACTTCCACAAAAATCCAGGAAACCAAGAATCCGCTCGTACCCACTAACGTAACAAAAATAAAAACGATTTTAATAATCTTTCAACAGAAGTAGGTGATCAAAATGAAAAATAACTCACGTCTCCGACTCCGGAACACAAGGTTTTAGCACTTGTTACAATTTTGAAGTGGATCCCTATTGGATTGATGAGGGTCTGTATGTCGACTCCAGATTTCCCAAACAGAGTGATATTAGAAAAAACCGTAGACGTAGGACTCGAATGATTCTCGAGATAATGGGAATCTGCTATGTTGCTTCCGCACTGTCGACAGAGTATATACTCTAAAAAAAGTAAAACATTTTCTGGATTAAAGCAGAATACAACATGTGGCTAATATGAGGTTTCACGAATATACCCTATGTATTTATCCGCAGATTATTTCAACGATTATGAGATTAGGCGATTTGTCGTTCAAAATTTTGTATAATCGTTTATTCTATGAGCAATTTCTGTATACGAAGTGTTGTGAACGATCAGTTGAAAAAATAACTCTGTGTGAAAACGATGTGGGGGAGAAACTGTGGGAGGTAACTTTCTAGGATAAACATTTGTTGTATGAATTTTCTGGTAGCGAAAATTCGTGGCATACTAATATGGTCTGTTGAATTAAGAAATCTAAATAGTGATCATTCGAATTCACAATCACAGTATAATGGTGTTAGTTCGAGCAGTATAATTTAGCATTTCGCACAGTAAAGTTTCCAGTAACAAAAAAAAAATGATAAAACATAACTGAAATCAAAATATTCTTAATTTGCATAATATTTCGTATGGAAATCAATCACATAGTGTATATGATAATGATTATTTGTTTAATAACAACAATAAATAACTTCGAATTATAATACGGTGGAATAAAAGATGTCTTTCTTTATGAGATCATCTCAAAAGATTGTAAAGTAATTGATTTCTTTACAAAATCAGTTACTTGTCATTAGCTTTGACAGGGACTAACTACCAATTAAATAAAATGCTATGCCACGCTATATTTTTGAATAATATGTATATGGTCCCAAATATAATAATACGTATACTAGCCCACAAAAAAAAACATTTAAATTACTGTACATTGCAATGTACACTGGATCTAATGTTTAGTGTTTTAAAAAGGTATTTTTGACACTAGCAACAATTTGTCGGGCGAAAAGCCGATTTTGTTGCGAATTTGACGTTTGATACATACTGTGAATTTGTAATGTAAACACTGTGACCAATATATTGTCCCGTATAATATATGCTTCCAAATATAATAATACGTATACGTATACACCCACAAAAAAAAAACAATTAAATTACTGTACATTTCAATGTACACTAGGTCTAATATTTAGTTTTTTAAAAAAGTATTTTTGACACTAGCAACAATTTGTCGGGCGAAAAGCCGATTTTGTTGCGAATTTGACGTTTGATACATACTGTGGATTTGTAATGTAAATACTGTGACCAATATATTGTCCCGTATAATATATGCTTCCAAATATAATAATACGTATACGTATACCCCCACAAAAAAAAACCACTTAAATTACTGTACATTGCAATGTACACCGGATCTAATGTTTAGTTTTTTTAAAAAGGTATTTTTGACACTAGCAACAATTTGTCGGGCGAAAAGCCGATTTTGTTGCGAATTTGACGTTTGATATATATACTGTGACCAATCATTATCCCATTAACATATATGACAGTATGACAACCTTGCAACGCGTCAGCAGGGGACTCGTAGGCTTCGGGGAAAGGCTCCTCCTCTGAAGAATCGGACGATGAGGGTTCTGCGGAGACTCCGACGAGGGTCACGCTAAGAGTCAGCGTCAGTGCCAACAGGACAGACAGGTGCGACAGACGCGCGCTCCGCCGATCACTGGTGCCACTACTCAAATCGACCATCGCGCGCGACCGCAGGGTGCACACTACACCGAATGGCGTCGGAGACTCGGATGCGTCTTATCGGATTCGTACACGTAATCGATGGACGATCGCGAGTTTTCGGTTCGATCTCTGGAAGGGTTCGCGTTTGAAAAATTTGTGTGTTTTTTGAAACTTGTTTGGTCCATTTCAAAATGATGTATTTTTTATTCGGTGATTTTTTATTTTTCAGTGGCGATTGTGACGATTTCAAAAGAATATTTTTCTTGCGGTTTGTGATTTTCGGTGAAAATTTCGTAACTGACTAAATGCAGTGAAATCCCGTTTTTACGATTTTGAAGGGACTGGCAAAAAAACTTTATTAGAGAAAAATAGGTAAAATGGGATTTAAAATTTAAAAATTCAGGTTTTCGGAAATGCATAAGCTGATTAACGCACACGAAGCGAACTCATACGAAGCGAGCTAACACGAAGCGAGCTAACACGAAGCAAGCTCACATGCTTTTGAAAATTTTCAAATTAAAGTGAAAAACGTTTAACACGAAACTGAAAGCACCAAAATGTGTTTTTGTGTTAAAGAAATTTCACGTTAGACGTAATAGTATACGTCCATAATATTTTGTCAGTACCAAAGTAATGTTTCTTGTTAACCGATTTCTCCCGTTAAGCCATTATAGACGTATACTATTACGTCTAACGTGAAATTCTTTTAACACAAAAACGCATTTTGGTAATTTCAGTTTTGTGTCAAACGTTTTTTACTTTAATTTAAAAATTTTCGAAAGCATATGAGCATGCTTCCTGTGACTGTGAGCTTGCCTCGTGTGAGCTCACTTCGGGTGAGTTAGCTTTTGGCCACCATAACAGTCGTGTCGTGATATTAAGTTTTCTATTATCGTTTGTGTAAACGTTTGATCACCAAATATGGGTGGCCAGAAGCTAACTCACATGAAGCAAACGCACACGAAGTAAACTCACAAGAAGCAAGCTCACACGAAGCAAGCTCAAACGAGGCAAGCTCACAGGAAGCAAGCTCACATGAAGCAAGCTCACATGCTTTCGAAAATTTTCAAATTAAAGTGAAAAACGTTTAACACGAAACTGAAATCACCAAAATGCGTTTTTGTGTTAAAGGAATTTCACGTCAGACGTAATAGTATACGTCCATAATATTTTGTCAGTACCAAAGTAATTTCTTGTTAAATGATACGAAAATTTTCAAAAGCATGTGAGCTTGCTTCGTGTGAGCTTGTTTCGTGTGAGCTTGCTTCCTTTGAGCTTGCTTCGTGTGAGCTCATTTCGTGTGAGCTTGCTTCCTGTGAGTTTATTTCGTGTGAGTTAGCTTCGTGTGAGTTAGCTTCTGGGAGCCCCGAATATGATCTTCAATAAAGTAGTTTGGTAATGGTCGACATAACAGTTGTCAAAAGTATTTAGCGACCGGCGCCGGTGGCGGTGGTATACTTCAGCTACGATAAAAAAAAACGGCTTCGCCTACTGGCGTCCGAGTATTTGAAGATAACGTTTCATTCAAGCGTTCTAACATTCTCGTAAATATTATTCGAAGGTCGCTTCATTCATAATGTCTGACGAGGAACAGTCTCTTCCCGCCGGTTGGGAGAAACGTCTCAGTCGATCTACTGGTATGCGATAGTTGATGGCTCATGCATAGGGTTGTCAGATTTCTTGATCAAACCGGGACACCATATATATTTCAATTAGTGGCGGCTCGTCCTGATGGGCTGCAGGGTTGCAGCCTACTCTGTATAAAGTTTTTTTTTTAATTCTTATATTCGTTTTGTATAGGTGTATAAATGCAATACATATTTTGATTCTTGTATGGGCTGCAGGGCTGCAGCCCTCTCTGTATAAAGTTTTTTTTTTAATTCTTATATTCGTCTTGTATAGGTGTATATTACAATACATATTTTGATTCTTGTATAGGATGTCTCAAAATAGACGAAAGAAGTAATTTTGATAGAAAACATAGATTTTTAATTAAAAATTGTAATTTTTTTATTGATTCATACAGTATACAGTATAGGGTTATGTGTGGAATAGCGTATCAGGTAAATTACTTTATTGGCACATACACATTTTTTTGTTGAAATTTTCCATGAATTTTTTCCATACATGTTGCTGAATTTTGTTGATATAGTGCTAAATTTCCTCCTTCAAGATGTGGGAGATCATGGGTTTGTTGGCATAAACCTTGAACTTCAAAAACCACCAAAGGCGTTAAATCGCATGATCCGGCCAATTCTAATCACCAAAACGGGAAATTACACGACTAGGAAATGAATCATGCAATGATTGAATTGCTTCTTAGGGAGTTTATTTTCTTTTCTTTGGGGAGTTTCTTAAATTTCTTTGGGGAGTTTTTGAAGTCTAAGGTTTATGCCAACAAGCTCACGACCCCCCACACCTTGAATGAGGAAATTGAGCGCTATATCAATGAAATTCAGCTACATTTACGCGAGAAAGTCGTGGAAAATTTCAACGAAAAAATGCGTATATGCCAGTAAAGCCATTTACCTGATATGCTATTCCACACGTAACCCTATGCTGTATACTGTGTGAATCAATAAAAAAAATTACAATTTTTAATTTAAAATCTATGTTTTCTATCAA
The DNA here is from genome assembly GCA_009617725.1 of Hydropsyche tenuis. Lineage (NCBI taxonomy): Eukaryota > Metazoa > Arthropoda > Insecta > Trichoptera > Hydropsychidae > Hydropsyche > Hydropsyche tenuis. Next base: position 148,648 of record VTON01000025.1, read on the forward strand.
AATTACTTCTTTCGTCTATTTTGAGACACTTTATGTGTTGATGATGATGTTTTCGTATTTTTTACATGAAAACATGTGCACTATTTTCAATTTCATTAATGCAGCCCCTCTATTACAAATTTTCACGAGCCGCCACTGATTTTAACTATCCATTTTACCCAAAACATCCACAATAGCAAGTACAGTTGAATTAGTCACCTCGCTTTTATGCTTTTATTTTTTTCACATACAAATATAGCAGTTTTTCCATCTCTTTCGGAAAATCATAGTGACAATATCAATTTTTTTTAATTCGAAAATGCATTTTTTGCGTTTATTTTGCAAACCCCCATCCCTGTGTACAAACTGTATCTGTATGTACGATAGACAAAAATGCTTAAAAAGTGTTCATAATAGAAAAATTAGAAAATCGGAACTTTTGGGCATCCCGAAAGGTTCGCTCGGAACACTAGGACACTAGGCTGAAAACTGGTGATAGTCCCGGTTAATCGGGACAATAATGGCAACCCTACTCATGCAACTTTTCTTCACAGCATATTTCACATAAACGCATATCTTTTCCAGGGCAACATTACTATTTAAACGTATACACTAAAGAATCCCAATGGGACAGGCCGGAGAAGCCTGCGGAACCTTCTTCGGCCACCGGTCCCGGACAAGTCCAATGTAGTCACCTCCTCGTCAAACACGAAGGCTCCCGTCGCCCTTCTTCTTGGCGGGAAGAGAACATCACGCGCTCCAAAAAGGAAGCTCTAGAATTGCTCAAAGGTTTCAGGGTTTCATTACTTTCTTGATAACCGTTCTTTTGCTTCAACTTATTAACGTTTGAACGTTTCAGGTTATCGCGAAGAGATAGCGTCCGGCAAATCTACGTTTGCCGAGTTGGCTCAAAAGTATTCAGATTGTTCTTCAGCGAAGAAAGGAGGCGACCTCGGCCCGTTCGCCAGAGGCGCTATGCAACGGCCTTTTGAAGAAGCCGCGTTTGCGCTCAAAGTCGGAGAACTCAGCATGCCCGTAGATACCGATTCGGGCGTCCACGTCATCCTCCGAACGGCATAATTCTCTCGATGCGAATTTATCATTTTATTGCTTTAAGATTCAATTTCAAAAATTTAAGCACCATAGTTACGAGCAGTAGAAATTGTCTATAATAGAAAAATTCTCACATCCGCATTGCAAAATTTTTTGGAAAGTTTTGTACTTTGTTTTCGTATTACTCATATTTAATATGTTTGTATATTTTGCAATTTGATTTAAATAAATTTATTTATTTATCCAAAATAAAAACATCTATAGAATGATCGATAATGCTGCAGTGATATTTCAATTGGAAATGATATCAGGAACATATATAATCGTGTGTTTTGTTATTTGATTATTATCAGATTTCTGTTTTGTTTTCGTATATCTATTATATTAGTCGAATCTGAACTTTTGAAGATGTTAATCTTGATTCTGGTGATTAAAAAGTAGTATATGGTCGTTCAGTATCATCGATATAAATAGACGTTGTAAAATAAATAATTCGTTTAATTGGTAATGTATATTTAAAAGCAAAATGCATTTAATCCATATATTCATGTTAAATTAAATGTTATGCAAAAAATACTTATATACCTAAATTCGAACCCATTTTCTGTCTGCTTCCGAATGTAAATAATGTTTTATCTAAACCAATAGATATTGTAAATTCACATGTAGCAATTTTGTATAGTGATAAAAATGCAAGTACATGGTGAAAAATATTTATTTCCTTAATTTTTTCTTGTGTTATATTTATGATGAATTCTTTCATATCGTTTTAGATTATGTGATTAACTTTTAAGCTTTAATAAAATATTGTCAAACAATGTAAATTTTATTTTATTTCTTCACAAAATTTATAAAGCTTCTATCGTAAGAAGCTTCTCCGATATTGAAATTTTGAAAATTCTTATTGTAACAGCAAAATACAAAATCTAACTTCTGTATGACCCAAGTTGAAGTCCAGTCACCTTAATTTGCAAATATCCACATGTTGCTTATCTTCATTAACAGCTGATGTACTTACAATTAGTGGAGCTAAAGTGTAGTCTTTATTTTTAAATATACCTTAACTGACTATCGCAATAAAACGATCCAAACTGTTAATGTTTAATTAAAATAAGATAATGTAGTCTTTATTTATAAACATACCATAACTGACTCGAAATAAAGTAATTCGATCTGTTAATGTTCAATTCAAATAAAACAACATACAATTTATTTATAAATATATTTATTTATGTGCGAAAATTTCTTATACAATAAATAAAAAGTGGAAAAAGATGCAAAAAAAATTTTCGATGTTTCATTACACATCGATATGCAGTCTTGACACTCGTGGCCGCCTAAAAAAACTGCAAATTTTCATTCTGAGCCGCTGCTTTTTTTATTAAATTGAAAAAAAAACTTCACATTCATTCTTCAAATTATAACTAACGACCTGTGAATAGAATCCAGCCTATAAAATGAAGGCTGTAGGATGTTAAAAATATCCAATTAACACTTCATTTCGTAAAAATCTACTAAATTTATTATTATAATCATATTCGTAGAATATGTGTAAATAAAAATTAATAGAAAACAAAATAAAAAAAGGTGGGAACCCCTGAATTTTAGTCATAAAGTAGATTGATATATGAGTTGTGCTATTGACAAAAATGTGGCACATATGCAGTATTAGCGGATAATAACCGCTGGGCGATCATGACATATATATGTGTCTTTGGCTATCTACGTAAAATTTGCAATGACACATATTTGTATCAGCGGCCACGATAGTGTTTTAAGCATAAGTTTACTTTGTAACAAATTTAGTGCACAATATAAGCATATTGTGTATTAATACATGTACATGAATATTATTCTTGAACCAAAACTTCATAGTCTCCAAAAGCCAATTCTTCGCCTCCGTATGGAATATAGCAAGTACCATGAGATGGCTGAATTTTACCGATGGTTACTGTATCGTTGTGTTGCACACGTCCAACAAACAGAGGTTCTCCGTCCTCAGTTTCGCCACCGGGCAAAGCATTGTCTGGTACAGCAGCACCACTGGTTGGCACCCAACGAACAGCACATCCACAAAGAACCTATAGAATTTTTATAGTATTAAATAGTCTTATCTTATTAGTATTGAAAAGATCATTGAATATCTTCAATTAGTTCATTTTACCTCATAATCTGGTTTTCCATGTTCACCACCTCCCCAAGCAACATAGCATACACCATGAGAACCTACAACTTTTCCAGGAATTAATGCTCCTTCATGTTGTGCCCTTCCAATGAAGAGAGATTCACCATCTTGTCCGCCAGCTACAGCATTTGGAGGTATTTGAGTACCTGATACAGGAACCCAGCAGCTTGCATCGAAAGACATAATTGGGCATGATGCAACTTGAGCAGCCGGTGGTGCTGAAAACAATTTATTTTTAAATTAATTATCTTAAAATTTATTTTGATCGATTTTTTCCCACATAGAGTATCATGCAAAGATTTGTAAAAGTTCAGAATGAAAACCTAAATAATAAAAGTTTACCGAATTTTAAAATTTTGTCATGCGATCACCATTAAAGATTTTTATGTCCAAAAATAATTTGTAAAGCGAATTTTAGATGAAAAATATGAAAGTGTGCATATTTGAAACTTGAAAGTTATATTATTCTATATGAAATGTGATTGCCAATAATATTTTTTTTTCATATTGATCACCATAAAATTTTACAAATGAGTTAATTTTATATAGCTGTTTAACACCCATACAAAACAAACATCCAGTCAAACCTGATCTCTTTACAATTCCAGTATTTTCACCAACACAAAGTTTCCAATTTCCTGTAGCACCCCAAGCTGTTCGAACACCAAAGTAATTGATAGGGAATGGATTTTCATCAGTCCACTCCATAATTATTGGACCAGCTCCAGCTCCTTCTCTAACGATTACTCTGCCAGATCTCCATTGTACCAAAAACTTTCTGTATTCCCCAGGGTGCACAATATTTTCTGTGCTCACGTTCACCTTAACATAATAATTGTCTCGGTGTTTTACACTAATATGATTATGATTGTCATAAAAATCATGTTAAAAATGCACATTTGTACATCAATACCTTATCAGGTTTTTGCCGACTATATCTGATGACCGAATTTTTATTGCCCCAACCCCCGATTATGATTTCATACATCGGATCAGATTCCATACTATCAGTAGTCAAAGCAATATGACAATTGGAAGCACCTTTAAACTCAAAATCAAGCTCTCCAGATACGATAGGACGGAATGCATATGTAAGATTATCTTCAGTGGTGATCTGATCAGAATGGCCTAAACATCGAATTTTGAAAAAGTTATATTCGAAAATGTGTATCACATACTAGTTTCAGTTTTCTTTTCTTTTCTTAACATTTTATGGGAAAATAATGAAACGACTATAGTTACCTTCAATTATCCATGTTCCGGTGGCACCCCATCCTGTGCAAACACCAACGTGTTGGATGTTGAAGGGTTCTGGATTTTCCCACGAGATGAAAGGATTGCCTTCGCCTTCCTTTCCAACACTAACCTCACCACAGGTCCAACGAACCCAGAATCCACGAAATTCGTCACCGTTCAAAATATTGGGAGTTTCCTCTTCAACTTTATCTGGTTTCTGGCGGTTATATCTGATTACACTTTTCGTATTGCCCCAACCACCGATGAAGACCTAAACCACATTGAAAATATAAATTTTGTGAAGGGAAGGTGATATTCCTAGCATCAACAAATCGAACAAGTCATAAATCAATTACCTCGATCATCGGATCTGATTCAGAAGGTCCAGTTGTTAATGCAATGTGAGCGTCATTTGATGCTTTGACTTTGATATTCACAATGCCGCTGGCAATTGGATAAAAAGTGTATTGAAGATTGTCTTCGGTGAATAAATCTAAATAAAAATTGAATGCAAGTTGAAATATTATAAAATAATAGGGTGATATATAGATTGAATCTGTTAATAATTTTGTGTGAAAACCTGATAGTGTAAATTTTAGTACACTTAACAAAAACAATCCTGATTTTCTCTACAAACCAAAGATTCTTGTTAAGCTATAAGTTTATAAGTTTTTTTCATGTTTCTTATAAAGCCACATGCTTATAAAAATGCATACTTTTAAAATTGAAAGAAAGTTTAATATAAAAAATATATATGTATTACTGTTTCATTCAAACAAGTCTCGGCTCAAAGTGAAAAAAAAAACAAGATAAACTCATCAAAAATGACCTATGATCAAGTGAAATTATATGCAAATCCAAAATAATAATGAATCACCTAAAACAGAAACCGTTTCTGTTACTCATCAATTCGCAAAAAAAAATAAAAAATAAAACGCAAATGAATGGTTGGTTACACATGGTCTTGACTCCTATGGAGTTGACCCATGATGTCATCGACTGTAATAGAAGCCATGGCTCTAAAGCAGCGTATCTCAAACATCGAGGAATTATAATCGAGAAAACACCACTGAACGGCAATTTTGAAACTATCGATCGTGTTTTCGAAAAGACTCTATGGCGCCAGTTAGTCGCATCTGAGATTTTTATGTCTGTTGCGCAATAATGTGGGTCGTCCACCTCATATCGATTTTGGAATGTGGGATAAAAGACCTTGGCCTTGATGTCGGATGGATAGGTATATCCTCGACAGTGGGTACCACGTCGACGATGGATTTTTTACTCAAAACAAGCGTGAGTAAATATTGATAGTGGTGTAGTAATGAGTAATGTACATGAACTTGGTGATGTGTTTATGACTGAGTCAACAAAAAAATATATTTGCCGTAAATGGATTTTTTTTAGAGTTATTTAAGTTTACATGTATGTGCGAAATTTGTTGTTTTCTGTATTGGTTGGTGACAATAATCAAATTTATATGTTAGAAAAAAAATTGTTTAGAAAGTTAGGAACGCTGCAACGTACTTTAACATCTTGAAATAAATTCGAGTGATGTAGAACCTATTATTACTCTCTTTGCGTGGGTTAGCTACATGACAAATGATGTTACAATGCATACTTAGAACGATGTATGTATAAAAAAAGTAAATTCCTGTCTCGAATTATTTCGTAATCGACATTATTATAAAAAAAACGAATAATATATTTCTGAAAAACATTATAAGTATAAATTCTTAATAGAAAATCTGTACGTATTGACTATCGAATCAAATTTCATGTTTTAATACAAAGTACCGGGCAATTGTCCAATCGTCACAGTTCAAAATAAATATTCAAAAAAATAAATTCCGACGAAAAAAAAACCCACGAAACTTTCACATTCTAAACTTTTGAATTTTCCACCTGAAAAAGCCTGAAAATTTTCTTTTGTCCTTTTCGCTCAAATATCCGTATATGAGAAACAATAAAAATTAACATTTCTATCTTTTTCGACCGGAATTTGCATATTTTTTATTACAAAAGCCAAAAATTCGGACAACGGAATGTGGGTAGACGTGTGCGGCGGAGCGAATCGATCGTTGCGCAACGGGCACATACAAACTTTTTCCACCAAAAACTGGCTAAATTCACAACTACTCCTCGCCCGAAGGTATTTCTAGAGACGGACCACGCCTATAAAGACCGGCCGGCAACGAATTGGACAAACTCCAGGCGAAAAGCTCGAAGAAAGCTCGGAAAAGCTCGAAGAAAGCTCGGAAAAGCTCGGCGAGTCGCCGGAAAACTCACCGACTCTCGACATGTTTGCTATGTCTGGATTTTCCGTTTGTTGTGTTGTCGAGTCGGCTTGTGGGTCGTGATGCAGCAGACGTCTCTCCTCAGAAGACTGTGAAGAACGACTGTTTTGCAGCCGGCCTCGGTTAGTTGTTATACGAAGCGTCGCAGTATGGGTCAGAAGCAGGGTTGTCCAAGCTGGTCCGATTGCCGATACCGAATGCGGAATTCCAAAGAAATCGGTGATGTTATATAGTGATGATTCATTTATTGACACTATTCTGATGAAATCTGATGTTTAGATCTATTTCTTCCAAGTAGGGTAGATTTTTATGTGAAAACTTTGCTGATTTCATATAAGAAATGTGTACGTTGAGGATTTTTTTGGTTGTGAAACTTTTAAATACAGATAGGCTTCGATTTACAATTTACACTTAAAAAAAAAATTTTTATAAATTCAAATTTCTGAAAAAATATTGTCTCATTCAAATTTTTGTATTAAAAATGGAAATTTTGATATAATTAAAATTGGTTGACTTGTTTTTGTATGGATTCGAATTACGATTGAGATTCAGGAACGTTTCTCTATCGTGATTGGGAGAATTGTTATCAACATAATCATATCTTCTTTATAATATCTATTGCATGATGGAACTTTTTGATGTGCCATCGAAAGTTTTGAGTTTTTTCAGTATTAAGTAGTCATGTATCCGATCATGTCAATTGTTGCTTAATTTTAACGACCAATAATACGTTCGACAGAGTTAAATGATTGATAAGTAAAATAATTATAATTATTCATTTTAAAACAAATAATCATGAATCACTTTCAGCAAATAATGTATGATTGTGATTCATTTGCTTATGATAGTCAAGGATCATAGAGAATGACATCATCACTTTACTAATTCAATTAGACAATTAATATGTCTTCGAAGAAATAGCTAGATAAACATATTTTGATTATTAATAATTTTATATACACTCAAATCGATAATTATCGGTGCTTCGATCATTTTAAATATTATGTGTGACAACCCTAAACTCAATTTTATATCCGATGTACTCTTTTTTTGAATCTTTCAGTGACGTCATCAGACACCAAAGTATTTTCTAGACTTTTATACGTAAATTAATTGCTTCGTGAATCCAAATTCGTATTACCACATTGGCTAAAATACAGGTGTTATGAACCGTCCGTTAAAAATTTGATGTCTAATCATTTAATACATCATCAAAACTGTGATGTCAGAACGGACCTTGTAACTTTTCTATATAATTTGGATTGTTGGATTGTTATCTTTTTTCATATGTTATATTGGGTATACATACTTAAATGATCAAAAAGTATAATATTAAATGAAATATCGATGAAAATAATTGTTCAAACATGATAAATATTATGTTAATCTATAAAAATCTCCGAATTTTAATGCGAATTTATATTTTAAAACAATATCATTAAATTATAACGCCCGCTAAATGACATTTTCGAATCACATATCAGTATGCAAAACGACTAAAAGCTTATTTAAATATTGGACATGAGTGCATATGAGTACTTACAAATATATTTAGCGTGAAATGCGCTTTTCGAATAATTCCGTTATTTTAAAATTTAAATACACAGTGACCGTAAAAATTTCACATGCAAACAAGAATCGCCGCAAAATATAATATTTTTTCAGCACAGAACACGAATACATTGTATTAATTTCATACACATAGATAGCATTATCCAAGGCGAACTAGCATTTTAATATTCGATTCCATTATATGTATATTTTATTTCATATTTAAATCATATCCATTTTTAGAAAACTGCAATAATAATAATATATCTAATGAGATTGTTTTAATCAAAACTAACATATTTAATTATTTTCGCGAAACATTACGCAACACGATCATTGACATTTGTACTCAATATTTCGCGCTTGTGAACAGCCTGACCGAATTTTCGAAAAATCGATTCTTTCAACCTTCTTTTAGACGTGAATATATTATTAGATTTATTTCCATCGTTTTTGCGGGAAAAATACTTACACTACATACATGTGAACGCCGCATTTCAAAAATAAACGAGTGCGTGCGCAAATTCCGTTTGTAATGTATGTTCGACAATGACAAAACTGTTACTGTTACGCAAGAAAAACCGTTAATGAAGTGACGGTCATTGCACTTCTGTCGATGGTTATATTCGTTAAAGTCTGAAAATCGTTAAGGTTTTCAGGAAGTTTTATAAAATTCTCTTATAATTCAAATTCGATGTGTATTGGAATGGATCCAAACATGTGCGCTTGAGTTATTTTTGAAACAACTTCGATACGTTTTTTATTATGAATTTTTCAATCACTTCAGATGTTGAAGATGTTTTCCAGTTGGTTATGTCATTTTTAAAGTGATAGAATAAGGTGTACAGTTAAAAATATATTGAAAAACATGCGAAACATTCAAATAGTTAATATTACTGATAACATACGAGTATACCAACGAAAATATCATGCGAAATTTTTTAATGATAAAGTGACCTTGATATCATTTGGTATTAGCCGTTTTTGAACTTATGACTCGTATCACTTTTTTTAAATTGCATACTTTATGATGACGCCTACTTATGATTAGAAACGTTGCACATAAAGAAAGTATAGATATATAAACAGAATATCAGTTTTATTTGAACATTTATGTGATTTAAAAGAAAATATATTTAAAATTTTATAATCAGTTCAATTTTTTGTGATAGAAAATCAAGTCTACGTCTATACATATAGTTTATTATAAAAACAATACATGAATGTTTTATAATTATCAAGTCGTTGAAAAAAATCACACATCACTGCATAAAACCTAGATTAACATTGTAACTATTTTAGTGTAATAAATGACCAAGACAATTTATATTTTTTTTCTCCTTGAATCATAAAGAGGAAATTCCGAACACAATTTGAATTTAAACGGATACGAATGCAGTGCAAATTTTGCGGAATCAAAGAAACGCCTACGTTCAAATTATCCACTAAATTGCAAATTACTATTGCTTAAAAAAAGTTGATCTTGATCTGAAAACGCATTCGATATTGGCTCAACTATGTACATATATAAGTGATATGTGTTATTTTAACTACAATTCCACGTAGTTCTAAGAAGTTGAGAAAAGTATTGCCAAAGCTGATTTAATATTCCGTTGAAAATCAATTCACATTTAATTCTGAAACGTGATGCTATTTTCGTTGAATTTCATTTTACAAACATTTATTAAATCTGATGATTCAATATTTTTTCAATTCGAAAATAAATAGATGACTCACTTTTGAATCTTGAAATGAAATTGAGAACCCTAGTTCTATTCGAATGCATCCGTCGTACTTGTCCCACATGCATTGTATGACATCATTTTTATTTATTTTTTAATGATCAAGTATATTTTCAATGTAAAAGAATGGTTCAATTGCAAAAACATACTGTTTTCATCAACAGTTTAATTTTTTAGACGAATAATTTGAATATAGCATAAAAATTCTATAAATAAAACTGCAAAAAATTAATCGCATCTACACAGGGTCAACATATGGTATCCATAAAGAAGACATGTCCTTTTTTATTTGAATATACTACGTCCTTCTTTGACTTTAAAATGCCCTTCTTTTTCAAGTTTTTATTAACTTGTCAGTTATTCGGTCAAGTTATTTCGAAGATTTTCATAGTTATTTGTTAAGAAACGACGTATGTACATATTTTATTGAAAATTAAAACTCTGATATATAATTAAAACATAACAAACAATACTACTGTGATAAATAAATATTGTTTGTACTAGTGTCAGTTCATTTGATATGAATATATAAATTTTTATAATGATAAATAAATTTGTTCTTCGTAAAATTCCATTTTCCTTATCCATAGAAATTAACACAATTTGTCTTTCTTTCGCGATTTTATATCGGCCTGTATTTAATTGATCAGTAAAAAAATACCATTTTGATCAGTAAAAACAAAGTACATATATGGTTGTTATTCGGTTCTGTGCACGTGGAAACCTGTTTGATCAATTCTCAATGTAGTCACACGTAGTAGTAAGCTAACCTAACCTAACCTAACCTAAACCTAACCTAACCCACATGGTGCGAAATATGAATGAATGTTCTTCGATGATGGGGATGTATGATTGACTGGTGTGACTGCGGCTCAATATGAGCATTTAGGTAGATAATAATTAATAAATTAGGATAGAATCTATAATCGGGTAGGAGTTAGTAACCTCGATAATAAATAAGAGGTAAATGGGGGGGGAAAAAAACCTAACCTAACCTAACTTAACCTAACTGATCATTTAACAATTTTTTACTGATCATTTTAGTTATTATTAACCTGCCAAATAATTAGTTGCCTTTTATATATCGCATCCCTTCACATATACCCCTTCCATTAACAGTCCAACATTTAGATAACTTTGTGACAGATAAAACAATTAATTTAAATACAAAACACGTCATCAAACACTGTTGCAGAATTGGGCATCGACTTGAACGACTTGTGCAATCCAACGGTCATAGTTAGTGCATCATCGACGTCGACGTCACCTTTCGAATTCGATAATGGTTGTTGACTACGTCACTCCTATTTCGGAATATTGCAAATCGCGTGACCGTCGCATACCAGAAGGTTCTTTGCTTTTCGTTGTCCGTTGATGTGGCGATAAAGAAATTTAGTGGTCGTTTAGGTGATGGGCCTACGCTTGTTAATTTATAATGTCGATTTTAGGTGGGAAGTTGTTGATTTTTTTTAAATAGTGTGTAGTTGTGTTTAATTATTTGCTGAAAATGTGTATTTTTTCAGTTGATATTTTTAAAAGGTTTTTATAAAGGTTAGGGAAAAGAATTAATGCTTATGTTTATAACGGTAATATAATAGGAACATAAGTACATATGTGCTAAAATAATTTTTGTATGAAATATTTTTTCAGTTTGTACATACTTAAACATTTCATTTTTTATTTGCATGGATAAAAAGACTACTAAATATTTCAATTTATTAATAGTTTATTGATAGTTAATTTAATTTATTGATAGTTTCTATTACCACCTTATATTAATTATAATAAAATCATTCACTGATATATTAATATTATTACCAGAAACACTCAGTTATAACACCATTTAATAATTTTACAAAATTATCAATTAAAATGCATTTATTGAAAAAATTTATTTGAAAATTTTCGAAAGCATGTGAGCTCGCTTCGTGTGAGCTCGCTTCGTGTGAGCTCGCTTCGTGTGAGCTCGCTTCGTGTGAGCTCGCTTCGTGTGAGCTTGCTTCCTGTGAGTTTACTTCGTGTGCGTTTGCTTCGTGTGCGTTAGCTTTCCCCAACCATTTTAAATTTGCGCTTGCGTCATGTGTGCTTGAGTCGTGTGCGCTTAAGTCAAGTGCGCTTGAGTCGCACGCGCTTGCATTATTTGGGCAAACGTCACCAAACCTGAAAATATTTAGGTATCAATCAAGAATACTGTTTTTAGCAAAGGCAGCCACGTGCAGTTATAATTTAATCTTCTAATCTACGAACTTTTTTTTTGCCGATAAATAACCGATAAACCGGTAATGAAGTTAATTATTTACCGTTTACCGGTAATCGAATTTTGACAGTAAATTGCAAGCCCTATATGGTAGGTCTTATTTTCAGAATAAACAGTATAATTGTTTTTTTTTTCATATGGGCACACCAACATGGATAATAACGTACGCGTTTAGTTCACGACGCGTTTGCCTACCTGTCAGTGGCGTAGCTGTCGAATTTTAAGAAACGATTTAAAAAACCAAACTAATCATTGCGGAACTAATTAAATCCCAAATGGGGTCGACGGATCTGAGTTCCTACCGAGACCAGCATTTTAAGGTTTCCCTTTCGTTCACTTCCACTTCTAAACGCTTCGCCGATTTGTGAATGCTCCATTTATATTATTACCCTTCTTTCTTATACTTCAGGGCTCAAGAACGGAGCAGGAGAGGCTCCTGAAAAACACTACTACCTTATATATAGGTAACCTCTCCTTCTACACCACCGAAGAACAAATATATGAGCTCTTTTCACGGTGCGGCGATATCCGCCGTGTGATTATGGGCTTAGATAAATATAAAAAGACACCTTGTGGATTTTGTTTCGTTGAATATTACGCGAGGGGTGATGCGGAATTCTGCATGAGGTATATATTTTGTTGGAGAATCGAAGTCATTTTTATTATTTTTTTGTTGAAATTTGTCCTCTGATACATGTAAATCTATAATTGTTTGTTGTTCTGATGCTCGGTTTGTTTTAGGTTTATAAATGGCACTAGATTGGATGATAGAATTGTGAGAACGGATTGGGACGCTGGGTTTATAGAAGGTCGACAATATGGGCGAGGAAAAACCGGAGGACAAGTATTTTATTTTTATAAAATTATAATTTGGAGAATAAAATACGAAAAAAGTTATATGTTTGTTAATTTTTTTATATTTTCCAGGTCAGGGATGAGTATAGGGTAGACTATGATGGTGGCCGAGGTGGTTATGGAAAAATTCTCTCCCAAAAAGTAGCTCCTAATACAATAGATCATCGCTAAAATTATGAATAGTAAAATAATATGTTGAATCATACTAATTGTGGCTTCTATGAAGTGTTCACCATTATTATAAAACACTTATATATTTATTGAAGAGTTGAAACAATCTTTTATATTTTCAGTAAAATAAAGTTTGTGATTTCGAATAATGCAAATAATGTCGCTGTTTAATTTTTACCTTAGAAAATTTTACATAGTTATTTTGTTAAATTTACATCTTCTGTAGTATACATTATTATAGGCTTGTAAATTTTTGTAGAAATAGAATACTGGTATTTTTAAACATATTGTACAGTATAAAATGATGGAAAGATATGTTTCTAGCACATTTTATTTCTATTATAAATATACATTGATATATTCTAACAAAAGTTCTTTAGGGTCTATTTAATTATCAATTGTGATCCAACAATTTCCTATTTTACGAGTTGAGCTCTATTTAATATTAGAATTAGTAGCTTGGTGAAAACGGCCTTGTTAAACTTTTTTTAGAATTAATAGAGGACATTTTATGCAGAAACCTAAATAATGGGTTCTTTCCTTTATTAATTTTATTTAACATTCAATTCTATTTTTATGTCTGCCAATATTTTTCTAGTTGCAGTTAATTTTAAAATTATACGAAAAAGCCATTTTGATTTGGGAAAATTCCCTGGAAATAAACTGAGATCAGCCAAAAGATTTGTCAATGCATAATTGCCTGGCTGAAACATTTTATTTTCATTTAAAATTACTCTCAAATTAACTATTTTAGTGAATAGGTTGATTTTGAAAGATACCTTAATGGGACATTTTTTTGGAATGTTGGAATATCTTATAGCTTGTGGTAAAATCCATTTTTCATTTGCTAACAAATGACATATATTGTTTTCGAAATATATGAAACTCTCTTTGAATTGATTGTTTTTCCATTCGTAAGTTTTCAATTGAAACTGCCAATATAAAAATTCAACGACAATTAAATTTGTGTTTTTAGTTTTGTTCATAAAAATTTCTGTAATAAATCTCACCGTGATATTCTCCCCCCATTGATTTAAAATTTTTACTTCTCCATTAAGGTAGTATGGCGATGACCTGTTATATTTTTTGACATAAAATGTGCAATTTTTCAAGAAATTTTCATCACACTTTACTGATGCTTTTTCAAATACAATATTTAATTTCTGAAATGATGATATATAATTCGATTAAGATTTTTATGAATGATTTATTGTTTTTCAGTGTAAACTTAATATTTGAAAAGCAGTGTACATTGGTTGTTTATTTCAGTGTAAATTATGATCAAATAAAATAATTTATATTCATACATTGGATCTCTGTGCATCACAAAGTATAATTACTATCAGGAGAAATATATAGAAGATATTCATTCTGTTTGCTAAAAACTTGGTCCGAATTGTAACTAGAAACAATTTTTTTAGCCTCTGTCCGTGACTAATTTCATTCACTAATGAATTGTCTCATTAGTGAATCTGTGTTCATCAAAAAGACTACAATAAAACTGCAATGATAAAATTAAAATATCCAAATGATATTTTTTATGCATGGTTAAATATGAAGAACACATTGTGTTGGTAACTTTAAATGATAGCTAATTAATTTTATAATGGAATATTCTGTTTTGACACGTATTATTTTCAACGATAAAATCTTGTTTTTGTATAAAAATATAAAGAAATCTGGCTTATCCTTTTCTCCCCAAAAAACCGAGGCAATTTTCCTCAAAGGGAAATTGAATCGTCCTCCGCACCTACGATTTAATGATTTTTTACTTCCTTACCGTTCTAGAGTCCTCCATCTGGGCGTCATCCTCCATCTTTAAATTTAAATTTAAAGATCATGTATATATCCTAGACAGAGCACGAAAGTCTTTTTATAGAATCAGTCGCTTGGCGGGCAGACAGTGGGGCCTTAAATTCGGCCACCTTAAGTGTATGTTATGTATGTCGCCATTTTTGTATCTATCGTTTCCTATCCTGTGTCTGTCTGGAACTGTAAGTTCACCGGAGCCGTTCGCCTTGCGTTTCTCCTATCGAAGATCCTATCGAACTGCGTCTAACTCGGCGTTACCGGTGGTGGCCGGCGTCCTTCCTCTGGATCTTCAGGTTCAGATGAGGGCTGCCCGTTACTGTTTCCGAAAAAATATTGAATTAATAGTGGGTGACGTCCCTATCCGAAGAGGAGAAGACAAAACCTTCGAAGCATTTAAAAAACGCGCGTTTGAGAAAGCCCTAGACGTTTGGCAGGAGAGATGGGATGTGGCTGTGACTGGTCGGCACACTTACTTTTTCTTTCCGGATATAAGGCGACGTCTGAGTTACACGATGGTCGTGCCCGATCACTATGTCTCGCAATATTTGATGGGTCACGGCGCGTTTGCTGCTAAGCTCACGCATCTTGGTTTGCGAAATGACCCTCACTGTGCCTGTGGAGAAATTCAGGACCCGGATCATATCCTGTGGTCTTGTTCTCTGGCAGAAAATGAAAGAAAGGACTTGTTTTCCGGGTTTCCCGACCGTTTGCCAACTTCCAATATAGACCTCGTTTCCTCGAAATTCGCCTTTCGTACATTCTGCACCTTTGCCAAGAGGGTCAGTTCGTGGAAAGACATATTTCGTTAAATTTTCCTTGCCTGGCATTCCGTATGCCCTCCCGGAAAGCAGTCCTTCGCGATTGCTTAGTTATATTGAATGTAGAGTTCCCAATAAATGTAATTGTGGCGCACGTAGTTTCGCCTAGTGTTGCTGGTACCCAGCTAAGCCGGCTCAGGAAGCTGGTTTAGAGTGGGGTGCATGTAACGGGTGGGATAGTGGGTTCTTATCGATATTGAAAAAATAAATCTGGCCTTTACATATTTGATAATAAGTTTCATTTTTTAACTATTGTTTGTAGTTTATTATTTATCATAAATATTATAAACAATAAGAACACTTTTTTTTATTACGGAAAGCAAAATAGTTTATTCTTGAATGTTTGCAATTCTATTTCATTTAACATTCAATTCTACTTTAAAATCAGCAATGATTTTTTCAGTTGCAGTTATCTTCAATAGAAAGCGAAAAAGCCATTTTGACTTTGGAAAATTTTGTGGAAAATATTCAATATCACCCAAAAGATCTTTTATATCTAAACTGCCTGCCTATAAATTTTCATTGTTTTGAGTAATTTTTAAATTGAAATTAGAAATAATGTGGATTATTATTTTAAAAATTACCTGTAAAGGACATTTCTTTGGAATATTAGAATATTTTCTGATTAATAAAAAAACCCATTTGCCATGTGCTACCAGGTTGCACACATTGTCTTGGAAAGTTATAAAACTTTCTTTGAATTGATTGTTTTTCCATTCATATGATTTGAATTGAACCTGTTAACAAAGCAGCACAGTATTCTATGAACTTTTTTGTATTAATAATTTGTGATTCCATTATTTCCATATAACAATATTGTGTTTTCTACATGAACATCAAAATCATAATTTTATAAATTGGAATAAATCTCACCGTAACATTCTCCGTCCATACATCCAAAATTTCAAAGTGGCTGTTAAGATAGTATGGTGATGTCCTATTGTATTTTTTGACGTAGATTGTACAATTTTTTATAAAATTTTCATCGCATTTTCCTGACGCTTTTTCTAATATGATATGCATTTTCTGAAATGATTATTTTGTGATTTTGTTGATGTCATGTACTTAAAATAGCTATTAAAAATTTTCAATTAAAATTAAATTATGAATATTGTTTCATACATTCGAGCTTTTGGATGCATCACAAGATGTTATGATTATTAGAATTATTAAAAAGAAAAAGTCCATTTTGTTTGATGCAAATTAGTGACTGTTAATAAAAAAAATTTTAGGTTTCAACATCTGAAATAAATCAAATTTTATGTAATCATTGTTCATCAAAAAACAATTACTAAAACGAAATTACTATGATTAAATTAAAACACGATTGTGCCTCTATGAAAATTAATATTAATGGTAAAATCAAAATATCATAAAATATGAATATTGGATATAAGTATTATATGAGTACTTATTGTTAGATGTTTTTCCATATCAACACATTAAGAGAATGTTGTGTCAATTTATATTATTTTTGTGTAATAATTGCCATAAATATTAATTTGGATCCTTAATATTTGATTAATCTGATATGTATTTTGATATTTGTGGGTACATAGTTCACGTTGTTAATTAAATGCAGTATTTATCATTTTCAACCTTTTTATTTATATTAGAATAGATAGATTCACACATGCCCATAATTAACCATATCTTCGCATGTTTGAACTTTTTAAAGTGAATTTTAGATTTCTGAAAGTTAAATTGTATCGATAAAGTATCGACAATCTAGTTAAAAAACTTAAAATATCCTTTATTATTTTTAACTACGAATATAAAAAAGTCATATCAGTATATGGTTGTATAAAAGATTTCGAGAGTTTACGTGAATGATTTTATCAAAATGATAATAATGATATTACAGTGGAAATCGCTTAACGTGAGAAATCTGGTTAACAAGAAATATTACTTTGGTACTGACAAAATATTATGTACGCATACTACCTATAACGTCTAACGTGAGATTCTTTTAACACAAAAACGCATTTTGGCGCTTTCAGTTTCGTGTTAAACGTTTTTTACTTTGATTTGAAAATTTTAAAGATTTCGAAAGCATATGAGTTTGTGTCGGTGGCCAGTAGCTAACCCACGAAGCAAACGTACTCGAAGTAAACTCACAGGAAGCAAGCTCACACGAAGCGAGCTCACACGAAGCAAGCTCACATGCTTTCGAAAATTTTCAAATTTTCAAATTAAAGTGAAAAACGTTTAACACGAAACTGAAAGCACCAAAATGCGTTTTTGTGTTAAAAGAATTTCACGTTAGACGTAATAGTATACGTCCAAAATATTATGTCAGTACCAAAGTAATCATCATCATCATTAGCAGCCTATAAGTTATCCACTGCAGGACAAGGCCTTACCAAACAAATGCGGCAGTCTAGGCTATACCTCACCGCGCTAGCCCAAGTCGTATTTCGGTGAGGGAACCAAAGTAATATTTCTTGTTAAATGATACGAAAATTTTCTTAAGCATGTGAGCTTGCTTCGTGTGAGCTTGCTTCCTGTGGGCTTGCCTCGTTTGAGTTTATTTCACGTGAGCTTGCTTCCAGTGAGTTTACTTCGTGTGCGTTTGCTTCGTGTGCGTTTACTTCGTGTGCGCTTGCTTCCCCCAACCACATTTCGGTGCTTACGAAAAACACGGTTGGGGGAAGCTAACGCACACGAAGTAAACTCACAGGAAGCAAGCTCACACGAAGCGAGCTTACATGAAGCAAGCTCAAACGAGGCTAGCTCACAGGAAATAAGCTGTGAACTTGCTTCGTGTGAGCTTGCTTCTTGTGAGTTTACTTCGTGTGCGTTAGCTTCCCCCAACCGTGTTTTTCGTAAGCACCGAAATGTGGTTGGGGGAAGCAAGCGCACACGAAGTAAACCCACACGAAGCAAACGCACACGAAGTAAACTCACAGGAAGCAAGCTCACACGAAGCGAGCTTACATGAAGCAAGCTCAAACGAGGCTAGCTCACACGAAGCAAGCTCACATGCTTTCGAAAATTTTCGTATCATTTAACAAGAAATATTACTTTGGTCATCATCATCATCATCATCATTAGCAGCCTATAAGTTATCCACTGCCGGACAAGGCCTTACCAGACAAATGCGGCAGTCTAGGCTATACCTCACCGCGCTAGCCCAAGATTACTTTGGTACTGACATAATATTATGGACGTATACTATTACGTCTAACGTGAAATTATTTTAACACAAAACCGCATTTTGGTGCTTTCGCGTGCGTTCCCTTCGTGTGCGTTTGCTTCGTGTGAATTAGCTTCTGTAAACCGAAAACAACGCATGCCCTCGCGTCATTTGAGCAAACGTCCGCCGACCCCACTCCCGCTCATATTCATCTCCGACAATTGGCAGCGACGTTGCGCGTGCAACGTTGTCGACCCTTGCGGTACGGCAGCGGCCGGTGTCGCCGCGTGGATACCCCAACGAGACGAAACTCGCTCCCCGTCTCGAGGAATCCGCCCCCTTTTCGCGCCAAAACCACTCCCCGCGCCCCCTTCACCATGGAAGTGGCGACGCCCCCCGCGCCCGCCCCCGCGCCCCCCGCGCCCCGCGCCCCCCCGCGCCTGCGCCCCCCCGCCTCGCCCACGCCTTCGGATCCGCCCGCCACCCTGCAGCAGGTAAGCCAATCAGCGTTCTTCGGAACGGGGACACGCCCCCTTTCCCCCTTACCCTTACCCCCCCGTGGCCATGTGCATCATGGGGAGGCGTCACGTAGACTGTCAACCTTTCCACGTGTGTATGTGTTGCGATATGGTGGCCATGTACGCTACGAGAAATCGTAACGATCTGACTGTATGGTTTATCGTATATGGTATACGAGCAAAAATTGGACGAAACTGTACGGTTTTATAACATGTAGTGGTTTGTCGGTAGCGTTCGAACTGTGCAGTCTGATCGTAACGATTTCTCGTAGTGTATATGGCTACTTTTAGATGAATAGGTGTTTCAAAATAGACGACAGAAGTAATTTTGATAGGAAACATAGATTTTTAATTAAAAATTGTAATTTTTTTGTTGATTCACATAGTATGCAGTGTGGGGTTACGTGTGGAATAGCATATCAGGTAAATTACCTTATTGGCACATACACATTTTTTTGTTGAAATTTTCGACGACTTTCTCGCGTAAATGTAGCTGAATTTCATTGATACAGCGCTCAATTTCGTCGTTCAAGGTGTGGGGGGTCGTGAGCTTGTTCGCATAAACCTTAGACTTCAAAAACTCCCTAGAGAAATTTAAGAAACTCCCTAAAGAAAAGAAAATAAACTCCCTAAGAAGCAATTCAATCATTGCATGATTCATTTCCTAGTCGTGTATTTTCCCGTTTTGGTGATTAGAATTGGTCGGATCATGCGATTTCACGCCTTTGGTGGTTTTTGAAGTTTAAGGTTTATGCCAACAAGCCCATGATCACCCACACCTTGAAGGAGGAAATTTAGCACTATATTAACAAAATTCAGCAACATGTATGGAAAAAATTCATGGAAAATTTCAACAAAAAAATGCGTATATGCCAGTAAAGCCATTTACCCGATATGCTATTCCACACGTAACCCTATACTGTATACTGTACGAATCAATAAAAAAATAACAATTTTTAATTAGAAATCTGTGTTTTCTATCAAAATTAATTCTTGTATTAATTTTGGGTCACCTATATATGATTTGGTTTTTCAGGCTGCCGCTGAAGACGCGAACAAGGAGAACGAAGGGATCGTAGTCGCACCCGAGTTCCTCATCAAGCACCCCCTGCAGAACATTTGGACGCTGTGGTTCTTCGAGCACGTCAAGGGAACCGACTGGTCCGAGGGCCAGAAGGAGATCACTTCCATAGACACCGTCGAGGACTTTTGGAGGTGAGTTTGTTTTTTTTTGTTTTGGGTAGATCGGATCGGGGCTTGCAATATGGGTTTAACGGTAAATAGCCGAAAATTTATAGAGAAAATTACCGGTAACGGTTTTATCGCGAATTAAGGGTAGATGTAGACATGTTATTGTAGAAAAAAACCACTATAGTTTGTTATGAACCTGGGGGGTTGTGATCATTTATTCTAGTCACAGTGAATAAAAAAGTCAAATCATGTAAAAAAATATGTATGGATTTCCATATATTATACATACATATTTATATTTATATTATTTATATAATGCAACTTTCGGTGCTGAAACTATAAGAAACGATTACTACCCCGCCCTCATGAATTTCCATATATAAATATTTTATATAATGTTTAGGTTTAAATCAAGGATACTGTTTTTTTTAGTAAAAGTAGCCACATATAGTTATACTTTAATCATTTGATCTACATACGTTTATTTATTTTATTTACCGGTAAACGAGTAACGGGACAAATTATTTACCATTTACCGATAATCGAAATTTGACTGTAAATTGCAAGCCCTAGATTGGATCCACGACGCTTTATTCTGTGTTATAATTGTTCCACTTTACATTTTTCCATACTTATCGCAGAACATTTTAAAAGCGAAAAGATACGTTTTTACAACAAACTGTGAACTTTCACATTCATTTTTTTTTTGGTCAATGTTGTGATTGTTTTGCGAAACCTCGATAATTTAATATCATTATAATTTAGACCAGGCTTGTCCAACATTTCGGTATGCGAGGGCCACTTTGGCTGAAACACAGGACATTCACGAGCGTCACCGATTGGCAATTTTTTTTTATTTAACATTAAAATACATATATTTTGATTAGAATGTACTTGAAAAAATCGATTTTTCAATTATTCAAAAAAAGAACAGTAATTTTCCTCGAATTTCAACAAGATTCGAGATAAAACTCAAAACTGTGTGAAAAGTGGGGGCCCCTCGCTCGAGAACTGAATGCCAATCTGGCACTTTAATGGCCCTTTGGACAAGCCTGATTTAGATTATATTCTTCAATTTTAATCTATCCGTATGGTCGCTTTCAAAATTAGTTTGCGAATACTAAATTTAGACGTAACCGATATAGATAAAGAACTCTGGCCCGAGCGTACGCGATCACAAATAATATAATGAAAGTCGAACGTTTATGCTGTTCGGTCTTGTGATATTTTTCAAAGTACCGACTCGTTTATGTTTCGACAGAAATTTAACTGACTTTCTCTTATTTCAGTATTTACAATCATATCAAATTAGCGTCCGAATTGAAGGTGGGATGTGATTATTCTCTTTTCAAACAAGGAATCAGTCCTATGTGGGAAGATCCGCGAAACGAAAACGGGGGTCGATGGTTGTTAACGCTAGAAAAACGTCACCGACCCGGAGATATAATTGACAAATTTTGGCTGGACATCGTAAGTCAATATATGATACGTTCCGATATATAAATATGTAAAATTTGTGAGTCTATTAATTTTTTTTGTTTATTTTCAGTGTTTATGTCTCATCGGCGAAGTTTTTAGACATGCAGATGAAATTTGCGGTTCTGTAGTAAATATAAGGGGAAAGAGTGATAAATTGAGTAAGTTTTCTTATCTCATTATGTACATGTTTTTATTATTTCGTAAATAATTTATATTTATGAATATTTTAGGTCTTTGGACACTGGACTGTTCGAAGTCTTCGATCCTCATGGAGATAGGCAAAGACTTCAAGGAGAAATTGCATATAGGTCGTTTCCAAATACAATACATTACCCACAAAGATCAGAAACGTTCCGGTTCGACTACCAAAACATTGTTGACCCTTTGAAACATGAAATTCGTGTTCGCATATACAATTATATCTCTAACTGCTGTTGAGATATTTTTAATCGATTTTATAAATAAAATGTTGAATGTCTCACGTAAAGATGTTCAATGACGATATTTAAAGTGCCCTATTGTTGATCGTTATTTCTACTTTATTTTCAGCCTTTATAACTTAGATTGTATATTTTATTTTCCGATCAGGCTTCATAGTGTAGCTTGAATTTTTAGCAGTCGGTTGTATTTCTGCTATGTGAAATTATTTATAATAAATAAAATATGAATTTTCATTTCATTATATTATAAACCTTTGTATAAAGTTTGGTGTCATAAGCTATTTTTATTTGTATATTTATTTATCTTGTTAATTATTTAGTCATGAGGTGTCAGATTTTTAAGATGAAACTTACTTTTTTAGTTTAATGGCGTTAATAACGAAAGCAGCCTCACAAAAATATTTAACAACGGACACCTTGTTTCAACAAAATAAATATGTGTATTATTTTCTCAAAGACATCTTATTTTGTCCCTATTGGAATTGGAGTACCATTTATTCTTAACATATTTTAGTTTCCCAATTTCACGTTTTGTATTTATTTTGTCATTCATGTTTTTCAACAAACATGAAGACAGGTTTAACTATCTAACAAATGGCTAAAAAGTTGTATTAAAGTTTTCCATTGAAGTAGTAATGTACTCCACTGTTGAGTTATACAACTTTTTTAAATTAAAACAAATTGCTATTTTGTATTTTTTTGAAATCAAATTCACAAAAATTAAAATATATTTAATATTTGTAATAATGTTTTTTTTTCCTCCCTTTTAAATTTCATGAATCTCTTACGATTTTATTTTTCATGGTTAGTCATTGAAAATATGCAAATATTATTGTAATTTAGTTTTGATTTTTTCAAGAATATTAAAAAAAAAATTGAAAATTTTTGAATGAAATTACAATATATATTTGGTTCTAATATTTTTTAATCGACAAATGTAAAAAAAGATACTTATAAAATCATAGAACGTAGGTTTGTTCTATTTGCGACATTCAGTGAATCATACGTGGTGCATGTGCAACATATTTGTCATTGTTACTCCACGGTACAAAATAGATGATTTTCATTCATCTACAATTGAGCCGTTCAGTGCACAGACTGATTAACTCCACTTTTTGAAAAATCTAGAATTTAAGTGTTAAAGCACTTGGTATAGTCATAACTATTTATGTTTAAAATAACTTTCCTGAATAATGAAGATTAATATCAAAAAATGACAAAATTTTTTTGGCCATTGAATAATAAATAATTTATTTCAGGGCCATTTTGATTAATTCCATACTCTAATGTAAATCATTGCAATAATGCAACTCAAATGCACTAAACCTGTATTTATGCATTCTACAATATTTATTTGAATTTATATTATGTAGGCAATTTTAAAAAACAATGAACATTGTTTCATCGATTTTCTCAACTTTTTGTTTTATGGAGTTATTCATTGTGTGCACTGAACGGCTCAATTATGCAACGTTGATGTCAGATTTGTTCCAGTTAGTTAATATATCATCAATGGAAAAAGACATTTGTTTGTAAAGTTTATTCTAATAATTTTGTACATTAAAGTAAGGTGCAAGTTCTTGAACTGTTCTGGTTTGTTATAATTGGTGAGTTTATTGGCTCTTCTTTTGCAATTTGCTCTGAAACAAAATGGAAATAATGATTGTTTTCATTCATAATAACTGTGAAATTACTAGACACTTATAGATCTATAATTATTAAATACCTTTTATATCAACATTTGATATTACTCTGCTTTTCCCAATGCAAGATTCATTTTTGAGGCCACTGAAAAATTTACTTATTTTACCTTCATTTTCTATTGTTTTATTTAACTTTGCGTGAACTATATCACATTCATCATTTAACTTGTTCTCTATGATAGTCGTATCGTCGTTTCTCAATATGGGTATCACTGCTTGCATTTTTTGTGCTACTTTAGTTGCTTGTGGAGAAGACTTTTCTGAATTGCATATTATCGTTTCATTTTCTGAATCTTGACTTCCGTTGCTCGATTTAATTGTTTTTTGACTGATTTCACTCTTGGTACTCATGTTTGGACTGTGTTGCCCTGTTTCAGGGACTCGTAACTTACTTATTTCCGGATTTTTTATTTCTTGGGGTATGTTTTTCTCAACAGCAGCACTTGAAATTTCTTCAATTTGTACCTCTTCTATTGTGTTATTTATTTCAACATTTAATTCTGTTACCATATTTTGTTCAATTGACGATTTATTAATATCATTCACTTCTTGTTCTATTATTAATATTTCTTCATTCATATTTTCTATATCTTCCATATTACTCGCAGACGACACGGTTACAAGTTCATTGATTTCTATTATGTGCGAACCTGTTACGTTAGGTTCTAAAGAATCAATTGATTGTTTTTCTTCATCAACATTGTTCACTATATTTCTACTGATATTATCTACTTGATCGATGTCTTGAGTTATTTTCAAATCCGTTGGAAGTTCCGATAGTTTTTCTTCATCTGGCGCTGCTCTGTTTAAAATAGAAGCTGGAACTTTTTGGAGAGGTGGCAGTTCAGACATAATCAGTGAATTTTGTATTTCAGCATTGTGGTTCAAATTAATATCTTTTGTTGCAGTCAATATTGTATGACATCCTCCACATGCTACATTATTTATAATAAATCCCTCGAGTATATCGACTTTTGTAGGCAAATATTGATTTACAGAAGTGTCTGTATTTACATTGTTGTTGCTGAAGTCTGAATCTTCTTCTAAGCATAATTTCTGATGACTAGAATCTCCACAAGTGTATAAATGCCCATTGTCTAAACATCAAAGATATTTTATAGAACAAATTTTAAAATATCAAGTCTAATAAAAAATATGAAACCTGTTATGAATGCTGTGTGAGTTGCGCCACATCCTATTTTTTTGACTGGATGGCCATCAAAGAGTTTTTCTATGCTTACATCAGTAGGATTGTTCACTTCGATAACTGACCGTGGTAAACCGAGCTGGCCCTGTTCGTTTGATCCCACTGTGAATATTGTTCTGTCTTCTGCTATGAAAAATGTGTGGTAGTGGCCGCAATGCGCAGTTTTTAATTTAGCAGTAACCGGTACTAATCGTGGTATATGAATATGGTTCACGGTGTCTGCTATGCCGAGCCGTTGATTTTCATTATCGCCGAATATGTAAGCTTCCCCGTCGCCTATGTTATATAAAATTCAGTTTGTTTTTACTGTTTTGGATATAAATATATATTTTGTAAATTTAATAAGTCGAATAAGAACCTGTGATTATAACTGTATGATAATAGCCACAAGCGATATATTTTGCTTCTTTCCCCAAAGGAATTTCTGTGAGGGATGGTGAATTTTTGACACCTTCTCCAAGACCGAGCTGGCCTTCGCTGTTCGAACCACAAGTATAGACATTCCCACTTTCTAAATTTAATAATAAAACATTATCTCGTGTATAAGAAAATACTTGAAAATGTTTAATCAATTTACCCAGAAGTACAACTGAATGTTCAGCTCCCGTTGCTATTTGTTTGATTTGAGCACCTTCTTTACCTTCGATCTCTACAAATTGAGGTACACACTGTGATTCTAAACAACCTATACCGAGTTGTCCTTCAGAATTGTCTCCACATGCAAACAGTTGATGTTTGTCTGTAAAAAATATTAGTTTTATAAATATTTTCATGAAATACACATTTTTTCAAATAGTTTTACCTGTTAAAATTATAGTATGTGATCTTCCACAGGCGACTTGGCGAGCTTTTCTAGGCTTCAACCATTTGAGACAAGCAGGTCTTTGAATATTTTCTGTATGACCCAAACCGAGCTGACCATGGATGTTAGATCCGAAAGCAAACACACGTCCTTGTTCTTAAAATTGTAATTGTAATGAATTAATATTCACAAAACAAATTTCAATTGAAAATCATCAGATAAATTGATTACCGCAAATGACTGCGGTATGATCATCACCACATGCAACATCGATGACTGGATCATTTTTTATGAAGAAATGACTCGGTTCATTGTCAGCAAAATGAGATTTCCCAAACGTAAATACAGCTCCTGTTTCTGTTTTGAATTTATAAAAACAAAACATTGTTTTAGTTTTCATTTCATTATTTATTATTTACATGAATTAATTTTATTATTGGTATTCAGTATACTTATTTATTTTGAAAATTTTCTTAGTTTATAGATTTCAATTTCGAATTTGATGGAAAAATGTTCGAACGTAGTTGAATTGAAGATAAATCGATTTACTCATAACGAATGCATAGTTTAGCTTCACTATATTTAAATACATTGCATGCATGGTTATTGATAGATGCAATAGAAAAGGGGGGAGTAAAATCACTCGTTATGAAATATTGTTCGTGAATTTTTATTTTGCATTTTTACAGTGTTAATGTCTTTGTTTCATGAAAAATATAAAGATTTCAGTTCTGAAAATAGTTGCAAGGTTGTTGAAATAGGAAAAGTATACACTTTAAAATTAATCAGTTCTGATTGAAGATAGTACCAAAATTTTATTTTTAAATATGTGTAAAAAAAAAAGTAATCGATTTCAAAACAATTCTGAAATTATTTTCATTACTTTTCAAATTTCATATCCATATAAATTTGAATAAAAAATAACACCAAAATTATTGAATTATCCAATACTACACAAAATCCGATATATGGTCACATTCAGCCACCCTACGACCAGATTTAAGTTCGCGCACTAAATAACATTCGCACGAAAATTTCCCGCGCATTTATCCATTCCCGGAACACGTTTTGAATTTAAAAAAAATAGATATTGACCATAAACGTACCGGGAATATCGAGTTCAGCGGCCAACGACATGGCGACCTGCTCGTGCGGGTAGCCAACACCGACTGAAAAATTGACCGGCGTGTGGAAAATGCGACCACTGGTCAAGCAGGGGCTGTAGGGTCATCACTCAACCCCATATACATAAAGAAATATACATAAGTATTCTGATATTTTTTTGGTATCATATATTTTTGAAATAAAAAAGAAATTAATTTTATTCTCTAAAAAAAATTCGACTCTACACTCGTTCATTGTATGTGATTGAATATATCTCAATTAAATTAAAATAATTTTCGTATATGGTATGTTATTAGTGCCATCTACATTTCAGTAGTTGTAGTATTGTAAAGTGTCTCAAAATAGACGACAGAAGTAATTTTGATAGAAAATATAGATTTTTAATTAAAAATTGTAATTTTTTTATTGATTCACACAGTATACAGTGTAGGGTTACGTGTGGAATAGCATATCAGGTAAATGGCTTTACTGGAATATACGCATTTTTTCGTTGAAATTTTCCACGACTTTCTCGCGTAAATGTAGCTGAATTTCATTGATGTAGCGCTCAATTTCCTCGTTCGAGGTGTGGGGGTTCGTGAGCTTGTTGGCATAAACCTTAGACTTCAAAAACTCCCTAAAGAAATTTAAAAAACTCCCTAAAGAAAAGAAAATAAACTCCCTAAGAAGCAATTCAATCATTGCATGATTCATTTCCTAGTCGTGTAATTTCCCGTTTTGGTGATTAGAATTGGCCGGATCATGCGTTTTTACGCTTTTGGTGGTTTTTGAAGTTTAAGGTTTATGCCAACAAGCCCATGATCACCCACACCTTGAATGAGAAAATTGAGCGCTATATCAATGAAATTCAGCTACATTTACGCGAGAAAGTCGTGGAAAATTTCAACGAAAAAATGCGTATATTCCAGTAAAGCCATTTACCTGATATGCTATTCCATACGTAACCCTATACTGTATACTGTGTGAATCAATAAAAAATTACAATTTTTAATTAAAAAATCTATGTTTTCTATCAAAATTACTTTTGTCGTCTATTTTGAGACACCTATATAATATAAAAGTCATATCAATATATTTTGAAATATGATAAAATGCATGTTTTGTGTGTAATAATGGATGTCATTTTGGCATGGAGCTACCCTACCTAAATTTTTAGAAATTGTATGAATTTAATGATTAATGAAATAATTTGGATCGATGAATGTTACGTTTATTTCTTGTTACTTTTGAGTAGCTTATTGACCCATATAATTATCGCTGCAAAAAGCTTCTTTGAAAAAAAAAGGTTTTTGTCTAACCCCCTTGGAAAAATCTGAAATGACATCCCTGTGTGTAATATTTATTAAGAATTCAGGTTGTATTGTGACAACCCCTTATGGCATAGCATGTTTATAATGTGAGGGATAGCGATTCGATTATTTATCTAAAGCATTTGCATTCGAAATATGTATGTATATAGACTTTTAGAACTGACCATTTGTTACAGTACTCAGAATCGGATAATCGTTTGATCGAATTGATAGCAAATGGTAGACAATTGGTTATCTTCGAATAAAGTAAGGGAAAATAGATTGTTTTTATGTTATTTTCAAGTACATATTATGTATTATTTATTCTAGGTGGTCATGCAAACGAGTATACATATAATATAATAATTAGGTCGATTTTTTGTTTTTAAGGACGTTGATAATTTCGAAATTAAAACATTGAAACGTTTTATTAATAAAAATGGGCGTAAAATAAAATAAAAACTATCAACATTGATAGTAATTAATTTAGGAAATTTCCTGTTTCATGTTCTTATAGACCCCAAGAGAACATTCAATTAAAACAGCGTACAATTAATTGGAATGTATAAATATCTCACATAATTATTAATTCTAATATGTAATAGACACGTGAACAAACTATTCGAAATCAATTAACCATATAAAATTTCATTCGAAAAAAAATTATTTTTTTCTATAATAACAGCATATTCGAGCTTTTTTCAACAAAACTTACTTTCTTATGATACACGCATTCACATTTTCATAAAAATCTTTAAAAAATCGATAAATCACATCATCAAAGCATACAAATCTATTCAAATTTAACCGGACCGTACCATTCCAAAGGGCAATTCTTCTACGCATTTTCGCAACTGACCAACAAGAGTTCGAACTTCTGGGAAGGGGGACAAAAAGTTGATTAACCTTTTTTTCGCGGACTTTTCCACATATTTATATTTGTTCGCATCGTGATATACAATAAATATATTTGCATATTGCTTTAGTTCGTGACCCGGTGGGTGGTTGGGGTGGTTGACCACCGTCTTATAGGGGTCAACATTTCGAAAGTTGGACTCACGCGTGCTTTTCTTCGACCGCACCACTACAAGAAAACTGACCACAAATTTCAATCGTGTAACAAACACGTCATTTCTATTAAATTCTAGAACTTCCATGTAAAATTTTTACCTGAAATTATTTTTGTAGTCAATACAGTTTGATTTTATGGTGGTCATATACGCTACGAGAAATCGTTACGATCAGACTGTACAGTTCGCGGTAGAGTTTATCGTACATGGCATACAAGCTATATATACGCTACGAGAAATCGTTACGATCAGACTGTGCAGTTCGAACGGTACAGTTTATCGTACATGGCATACAAGCTATATACGCTACGAGAAATTGTTACGATCAGACTGTACAGTTCGAACAGTACAGTTTATCGTACATGGCATACAAGCTATATACGTTACGAGAAATCGTTACGATCAGACTGTACAGTTCGAACGGTATAGTTTATCGTACATGGCATACAAGCTATATACGCTACGAGAAATCGTTACGATCAGATTGTACAGTTTATCGTACATGGCATACAAGTTATATACGCTACGAGAAATCGTTAACGAGCGCATACACGTTACGATCAGTCGGCACAGTTCATTCGATTCCGATTAATCAATTGAAATTTTCGTATTGTTCCGTTCGACTGCACAGTCTTAAAAAAATAGGACGAAACTGTACAGTTTTATAACATACACGTAGCGATTTATCGGTACCGTTCGAACTGTACATTCTGATCGTAACGATTTCTCGTAGCGTATATGGCCACCATAAAATGCACTGGTTTTAATTGAATATCAGAGTTGAGCGATTTATGATGCATTGTTAACTCTTTAAGAGTATTTTTAGTCGATTAATACAGTATTTCCAATCGATACAGTACAGCACTTATAATACACCTATCCATCGATTTATACGGTACTTTTTTTTACACGTTTTCGTTTTTACACGGTTTTAAAAAAATAAAAATAAATGTTGAAAATAATCAATAATAATAATATTAATAATTTTAACATTGAATTCTATCACTAACTAAAATAGAAGAGCCACTGTTAGGTAAACAACGAGGTGCGTACCCGCACGTTTGTCATTACGTCGTAGTTTGACATTTCAAGTGTAACCTCAAAACGATATGTCGACCATGATATTAAACATTTTTATGCTTATTAAAATTAGGACTTCGGACTAAAATTAACCTAACCTAACCTAAGTTAATAAAAAGCTTGAAAAAACAACCAAATTATGCGTTTTTTGTGTACTTTTCGATTTATACGATTTTACTTTAAAAAATATACAATTTCGATATACACGTTTTTCTCAAGCACCTATCTACCGTGTAAATCGAGGGATAGGTATAGGTATAGGTATAGGTATAGTACAGTACCCATAACCTATACCTCGTATACTTCAGTCGGTATCTTTTCTGTTATTATACATGAAATTTTCTCAAACTTCCAATGATTATATATTATTAAAAGTTTTATTTCGCATTGAATGTTATAAATTTTACATCAGGTGTTTGGTGCTATAGTTTTCAAATATTTTATTAGATCTATATAATAATTATTGCTTAGTTTTAAACATCAATTAAAATAGGTGCATATAAAACTAAATGAACCATTGATCTTCAGAATAAATAAATTTGGTCGTGTTATAAAGCAGTATTTTTTGCAAATATTTAAATACATAAACATTCTTTTGAATAAAAATTTAACTCGAATAGTTAAAACCATCAAGTTCAAAATGTACTGAACGGCGATCGCGTGACGGTCCACTTGAGCAATTTTAACGCAGAAAGGTTCTTCTTACACACCTCCGCATTTCCATATACACACAAGAACAACGACTTCCACAAAACCAAATCGAAAATACGAATCTGATGAGAATCCGCCGAGAGATAACGTGCGAAATTCATTAGTTTATTTTTCCTAAGCATCTAATCTTGAATTATACCCCACGAGTCCTATATAATTATAAATACGCCCACACTTTCCTTTTTAGGGGTTGTAATGACGCAAATGATTTACGATGACGTAAGTGCAGGTGGAATCGAGTTTCTTTCGATAATTTCAAGCACAAAGAATGGGTTTTATAGATGGATTTTCCGACGACCTCGAGAGCATTTTCGCACGATTTCCTTTGATTTTCCTCGACGAAATCGTGACTTTCCCTTTCGTCGAATCATTAATTTTGCTTTCTTTAGAGCGTCACCGTTTTTTTTCTATTCGCTGCTTTTATAAACACTCGAGGCTTGTTTCTCTTCTGCATATTTGACGATACGGTTCCGTAATAATTGCCGCGATATGTTTCTAGTAATTGAATGAAAATTGATATTTGATTGTGGAACGATCGATTCGAGACATCCACCGTTCGTACAATTGACCCCGAAAACTTTAAATTTAGATTTTATCTAGAAAAATACTAATGTCCTTAACACTTTAATGACACCGTTTTTTTGGAGCCGAATAAGGTAATATTACAGTGTTTGCCCCATTTGATTTTCTGTCCAGATATCGTATATAAAAATTGATATGTTGTTGTTGAGAAACCAAGTTTTTTTAAAATTTTAATATAAGAAATTAAACACTGAAAAAAGTACGTTAATTTGATTTTTAATGTTTATTCGAAAATTAATATTCGTGCTCATATTATATTTATTATTATAGAACCGAATTTAGCAATATTGAATGTTAACAAAGGACAAAGACTTTCCACGAATTTTTTCTATCGAATAGCGTCAAAGGTTAACTTATGTTGACCTTGTACAAAGAATCATACAAGTACATTAATTAATGTTACACAAAGGAAAATCAATGATACGAATTTCGCCATAAAAGAAACCACTTTTCCGCTCGGAACACGTCTGGAATTCAAATTAAAACACTTTTATTCGGCCGATAATGACATCACCACGTATTAATCATGTCACGGATATTTCGAGAACGTTTTCCGATTTACACATGATTAATGAGGGTGGTGTTTTTCGCTTTTCCACGATGGTTTTTTTATGGGTTTGAAGGGTTCGCTCGAAGATTCGTTTTGCCCTAGATTGGTTAAAGTGGGTCTTTGTATCACACGTGATAAGGAAAAATTAATTTTTTGCGCGTTTTATATGTTGGAAAATAGGTTTTCGTTTAAAGCTTGTTGGAAAGTGCGACCGTTATAATGAAAATCGATTTCTATTACATGTTCACCTCATTCAATAGTTTTTTTCATATACAGGTGTTCTGCAACGGAGTGCAAAGCTTTTAAAGGGAGATAGGTCATATCATTTGGAATATTTTAAAGTAAATATACCTTAATCCAAAATATTACAGTTTTCGAGTTATTGATATTTTTTCGATTTCTAAGAAAAAGTCCAAAATCTCGCGTTTTTTTTTACACAAGAAATATCAAAAACACTGGTTTTCCTTTACTTCAACAAGTTTTTGATAACTAATCGTGTATTTGCGATAGTTTTGTGTAGATATAGATGTTTATATTCATATTTATGGATGAAATACACTGTAAACAAACAGAAAAATAAGATTTGTCAACCATATTACCTTTCATTTGGGAATTATCAGTGCGCAAGTGCGAGATTTTGGACTTTTTCTTAGAAATCGAAAAAATATCAATAACTCGAAAACTGTAATATTTTGGATTAAGGTATATTTACTTTAAAATATTCCAAATGATATGACCTATCTCCCTTTAAAAGCTTTGCACACCGTTGCAGAACACTCTGTATATTATGTAATTTTTGTTGAATATAAATAGATTTAATATAGAAATCTTCTCGAATACGTTTTAATGGTTTTATGAAGTCGTATTCATGAATGTGAAATATGACCAGGATGCGTTTAGAATCTGAAAAAAAAATTGTTTATAAAAATTGTATACAATTGGTACAATTTAAAAAAAATTATTATGGTACCATTGTTAATGTTTTCATGTCTATTGTATAAATTCCAAATACGTTCAATAATATTGGTTTTTGAGATCTCATCGACATTATTAGTAAAGATCTTTTGATTCCTGTATCGTGACAGTTTTCCCAGCCACAATTATAAATGGAATTAGTGACGTTTGTACTCTAAATTTAGTAAATAATAAGCTCAAGTATTATAATGTGTAAAAAATTAGTTATTCAAAGCTTACCGCTTCAGACATCAGAGTTCCAGCTACAGATATAATCGTTAATTGAAAAAACACAGTAACGAAAAAGCAAATGAATTCCCAAGCACCTTCATTATCAAGAAGTATCTGAATTTATTAATGCAATTAATTGTTATTTTTATAATGATAATTATGTAATTTTTTTAATTCATATGTTACTTACCAACCACGTCATATAAAAAACTAAGCATATGAAAAGAGATAGAAATATCATTAAATTTCCTACAAAAACATTCACGTAAGTTGTAAAGTCATCAAAATGACTGAAAGTTCAAAAAAAAAAAATTTTTTTTTAGTGGATCAAATTTTTTTCATTTATTACAGATACTACCTGAAAACCTTTTGATGTTGTTCGACTATTTCAGCTATTCGTTTATTGACTAAATCTCGATCATCACACCAACCAACAAACAACTTATCAATTTTGTAACAAACAATCTTCAATTGATAGACGATGAACATAATGATAATCCCCATTAGTCCGTTCCATGCCCCGAAAATTGTCACCCCAATGGTGGCCACTGAAGTCACGAAAACGTTCAGGATTTCGTTCAGAGGCGACTCATACTTCAAATCATCATAAATAGGCACGTGTAAATCAAAAGCCAAGAACTTTTGAGGCGGCGAATTGCTGAAAAAATTGTATAAGCTTCTGAAAACGTAAGACAACGGAAAAACTGCTCCTGACAAGAACAACGCTACAACAGAGGCCGTGTCTATTATTTTCGAATTTTTTATGAAAGACCAATACAATTTTTTTATCTCTTCTTCTTGTTCATCTATCTTGGATAAAAAATCGTTGATACTATCAATAGTAAATGCAATAAGTGAAGAATTTTTGAGGAGTGAATAAGATATTAAGAGCAGCACATAGTCTGCTAGGACCATACATCCTTGGCTTACTGAATCAATTTTGTCTCCCGATTTTGTGGATACATAAACTCCATATAGCGTGTTTAACATGTATAACAGTAAGATTGTACAAATTACAATGATTTTCAAAGAAATCATATATGTTTTTTTCAGCTTTGGGTGCAGTCCGTTTATAATGTAGAAAATGTGCCATTTTAAGGTTTCAGTGGTGAATTTTAGCTCGGTCATCTGAAAAATATAAGTATGTTTTTTGAAATTAATTAGTTTTTTTTTCAATAATATTTATAAATACAGAATAGTTAAAAAATATTCAACGATATTTTCAGATAACTTCGACTGAAACGGGCAATCGTATATACTTGTAAGTTGAAAATGATCACGAACTGGAAAGAATTGTTACTTTATATAGATATATTTTCTGATTAAAATATACGTACCTTTAGTGAAGGTAATTGAAATAAATAACTTTTGTATAATCCTTTGTTATTACCGTTTTGCAAGAAAATAAAATTACATAAACACTGAGAATATTTCCACAATTAAACACGTGTTTCATGGTATAATATGAACGTGATTTATTTTTCAAATTCTTGTACAAGAAATTTATTTTTTACAATCACAATATCTTTTGATTAATATTCTTTGTAATTTGATTTGAAATCAATATAAAATAGATAATAATTTGAATGAATAATATATCTATAATATAATATTTGTAAAAATTTAAAAAATATTTTTCATTGGTAAAAATATTTTGTGAGTTTTTATTAATCGTTTTTCCATTTTGACTTAAATGGTAGCTTTATATTACGATAGATTGATATCAATATTGAGGGGTTTGTTGTTTTATTTATTTTTAATTTGAGGTATGGATCAATACGAGAAAATGTACGTTCTTGATTTTCTTCGAAGATAAGGTGCGAAACGCGAAAGAGACGTTAGAAAAACTCCAATACTTAAATACTTAAGAATCATAAAAATATGCGTCTTTATGTTGTCATAAAAATGCTGAAAGTGGCGAAATACTATTTCAGTTTTTTGAAACTGAATAAAAAAATATTTTCAATTCTTTTCTTTTCGCGATATAAATCGTAACTTTTCTTTATTTATACACTTTGTATCAGATTTTCTGTACTGAAATGACTTTAGAGATTTAGATTGAGTTAGAAAAATTATATTGAAAACAAAGTTTACTGCGCAAAATTCCATTTTACATTTAAAATTCAAATATTGATGAAGTTTGATTTTTTTCAATTGTATTTTTATGATTGAGCTTTGTATATGTAAACGTAGGAAAATTGGAATGGGTATGAATATCGATCAGGACATGCATGCAAATGCAATTTTTATCTTTCAAATTGATCTATTTTTTCCAACTTCAATATGTTGTCATTTACCAGTGCATGAAATCAATAATTTATTGATTTTTGACTATTTATAAACATGCAGCTATTTGAAAAGGTAAATAAAAATAGGAGAAATGATGGTTTTTTTATGGTTAGAAATTTATACAAAAAATAAGTTGGCTTAGACTTTATTTATAGCAAATAAATGCAAGTTTGATAAATTACAGATATGACATACATATATTGTACACAGATATTTCATTATATTTACTTGCGTTAATATTTTATTATAGTCATTTGATCTTATTCAATGTTGAATGATTTGAACAAGTATAATAAAATCAACGAAAATGATCATGTATTTTTTTTTACAATATAAATTAATTTGAAAATATAACATTTTAGAAAAGATTATCAACAGATAATCATTAACATCGACATCGTTGAGTAGGAAGATTATTTCTATTCAATTCATTCAATCGATTAGAAATAAAATAAAAGGTAATGTATAAAAAAATAATGTTTTTATTTACAAAAAAATATTTGATTTTGAAATAAATATAAAATGTACAAAATTTTGAAGAAATTGTCAAAATAATTTGACATTATACAAAATTCTATAGTCTTAGAACTAAAAATAAATATAAGTATTTTTTGATAACGATATAGGACTAGTGAAAAATCAATATTTCAAAACTTAGCTATATCTTATTCCTCTTATTTTTTATCCAAATTTTTTAGAAGTTTGAATAATCTAATATTATTATATTTAATGTAACACATGTTTCATGTATAGGGTCTGCCAAAACAACGGATGATCTAAGAAATCCAGCTCTACATGAAAATATGTATGTATATATTTACAAATGAGAAATTTTAGTAATAGAAATACACATGCCATGAAATTTTACACTTACAATTAAGTGTGATATCATTGAGATGAAATTCATTCTTAAATACAGCCTGAACATTTATTGTTAGACAAGATGAAAATTAAGATTTCTTGATCACTTATCTGAGGTGACACATTTTCATTTAAGTTAGTATTATCAGTAATCAAAACATTCGAAAACCTTTTGATCTATTGAAAATCTTCATCAACTTTACAAATTACTCTTTCACAGTAAACGAGCGAACGCAAGGTGGGCATTGTTGTATGTTTGTGTTGATGGCTCATTTTTTTTTAAAACACCAAAGGATAATATTAACTGTGAATTAAATTAAATAATTAAATAATTAAATAAAATAATACGTATTTTCATGTAATTTTGGGTTCTAAAACTATCCTTTTTATTGATAGACCCTGCACAATATATAATACTATAAATACTGTAACTACATACTATTTTCAATAGCTGAATATACATAAACCTCATTGTAAAAAAATTGCAAGTAGTTACAAATGAATTTTTGTAAAAAAAATGCATCAGAATGAAGAAAATACCTTAAATTTTCTTTGAATAATATTTTATAAGCATTTTTACGAAAAACTCTTTATTTCAATTATGCATTTGTCAATAAAATATCAAATATACCTTATTCATTTGAAATTCCATGAACTTCAACTATAGTTTTAGGGTGTAAAACACTCAACTGATTGTTCATAGTGTAAGTTTTCTGCGTAATGTTTTCAATGGAATGTGATTTCTTTTTATTATTTTTGTTACGGGATTTAGATTTGGGATTCTTTCTATTAGAACTAGGATCGTCTATTAAGTTTCTATTCTTAATATTCAAAATCCTATCATGAAGTATATTTTCATTTTCATTTTGGTCACCGTTTATACTTCTTTCCTTGTTAAGTCTCTCACGCCGTCTTTCTTTCTGTCTTTGCATTGCCATATCTTTTTTTCTCATTCTCTCCAGTCGTTTTAGATGTTTCTCTACTTGTGCCTCAGATAAACCTGTTCTTCCAGATTTAAGTGCTTTTACATTATGTTTATAAGCAGATTCCGGGTTTTCTTTATTTTCCTTATATCCACGGAAGGGTTTTTTTCTTTTCATATTGGGCCCATTTGAATCTTTATTGTAACTTGGACGATAAGAAAATGCATTATAGTCAGTAATATTCGGCTTTTTTCTCAAATTCCCAGCTATATAGTATTTTGGATTATTATTGACTGTTGGCCTAGTTCTATTATTGTTTCTATATTTATTTCTTTGCTGTGGAACAGGTATAGCATTACTATCCAAATCAATTCTATTCCGGAAATCGGGTCTTATTTCATTATCTTCTTGTTTGTTATACAAATCATTGGTAGTCACACTAGGAACTTGAATTTCATTAGGCTTATGACCGTTACCGTTGGGATTCCATTTTTCTCTTAATCGGTTGCGTTCTGATTTGTGCACTTTACGGATTTTGACTTGACATATGTAGTAGTTCTTCTCAATACAGTTGATTGGATCCCATCTTAATAAATCAAAATTATGGAGAGTTATTATCAATGTAAAATAAATATATTTTATGTAAAGCAAGATAAATAAAAAATAGAGTAATAACATTTTTTGGTAACTAAGAATTTTTAATACCTATATTCAATATCTGGTACCATTGCTATGCAATGCCATTTAAGTTGTTCTGGTTGTAAGCGTCGCATTCTTGCAAATGATTGGTAATTCATTGAACGCATTTCTCCTCCCCATTTCCACGCATGATCTTCATGATCGTATGTACCTCCAATCCAGCGTCTTTGTTTTTCTAAAAATATTTCAAATACCAAAAATTCATAAATATATTACACAAATTATGATTTTGAAAATTATTAATGAAACATACCAATTCCTGATCCATTAAGATAATCTCTCAAGTGTTTATCTTCCCATCGTTCTGGAGCTGTTAGATGACTTTCACGGTCCTAAAAATTTACCATTTTTAATAAATAATAATATGACTTATTCATTTATGTCTTCAAATTCAAAAATTTTTAAAACAGAATTTTTATCATATCAAAAAAAACATTAGATCAAATAAATAATATATACTTTATTGTTTGTATATAAATAATATAAAGTTTATTGATAAAATTTTGAACTAATATGAAATATTTTCATGTTATTGCTGAAAACATTCTGTCCAGAAATTACTGAGTACCAGTCTAACATTAATAGAGTGCAAACAACTGACTTTCTTTTGGCATTCGTCCATCCTCATTAAATCATGTATAAGCATCCAAACAATGCTGAACATTTAACTGTGGTCTGTTACACCTGACAAATTTAACCGTCTACTACAAATAAACAGAACTAAAAAGCCAATCAAATTTTATCTACAGAATGTTTATAGTTGATTTACCTCATCAAATGAATATGTAAAATATTTTTTAATTTTTGATATTGAATTATTTGTTAAATTTTTCATGAAATTACAGTTGATTTTAATAATTTCTAACATAAAATTTCAATATATTTTTTAAGCAATTGAGTACTGTGAAGAAATAATTTAACATATGGATGTACGCAGATGTGGAACATATCAATTAACGTTTCGTTAAAGAGCATACTCGATTATAATTAGCGACGATTTTTAATTAGAATTTATGAGTACAATAAATCGACTATGATGACATCTTCATTATTCTTCAGAAGCACCAATTCCAAGTCGAAAATTTTGAAAACGAATGATCCAATTTCATATTTCCGTCACATTTTTTTTCTGTGGTAAAATAATACATTTTTCTTCCTATCCCTAGTTCGATCCAAATGAATAATGGAAGACGTGTACACGGATTCATAAAATATTGTTATCGATTTCACTTCACGAATGAAATTCAGATATGGATTATTTAACACAATGATTGTTCGCGATGTATCATTCTTTGATTAAATTTTATTACGAAAATGTAATATTTCAAACAAAAAAATCATTATAAGTATTGCTCAAATCAAATACAATTTCATAGTTTGAAAATTTTAATATCTCATATTAAAATTGCTAACTAAATAATTTTCAAGGTTTGAAAAGTTTGCATCATTTAATTGATTGATTAAAATGATGCAACGTGATGTTTCAAGTGTTAATTTTGTGCACACAATTACAATTATTGATCGTCAACTGAAATCTTCACATGATTGATGCACTTTAAGAACGATATCATCAACTCTATAAATACAGAACTCAGCTATATAGATGAATTGGAAATGATGATGGGAATTCAGCTACATATATGAATTGGAAAAAAGGGCATGTCATAAAAGTGTTGTGCACACATATTTGCATTTAACCCATGCTCATTGCACTTTTAACAGCTCGTAAAATTTAAGAAGATGCGAAGTAAGAACGCTTCTGAGAGTTGACGAGCTCTATTGTTTTCATTTTTTTTATGATACTCGTCACTGTATGTTTCAAAATAGTTCATAGTAAATTTCGAACATATGTTTGTATTTAGTACCCAGTTTTATTTTTACGAATTTTTTCAGATGCGGAAGATCTAAACTGACTATATGATATTGTCAATATCATTATTTTGTACATTCATCGGGATCATTATGCGATATTTTCTAGTGTTTTTTTATGACGAATTCTTACATTTGTAATGTGCGATGAATACAGGTATCTAACGTGTAATTTCACAAATTAATTCAACGCGATATGACAATTCCACAAATGTAATCCCGGAGAAATTCACAACCAAAAATTCTAAAACTTTCACGCACAACACCCACGCGCTCTCATCATACATCAATCATTTCAATATTACTACATACATTCTCATTGTCAGATAATGTCAACAAATCTCGAGATATGTGAATTACATTTACAAGGCAAAAACGTTTTATTGCTTTCCTGTTTGTTTGCAACTCAACAATGAGCCCGCGGATACTTTGCGAATGCGATAAAATTACAATTTGCAAAACGTGACGCAAAACGAAAGCATTGTTTTTGCTCAACGATTTCCAAACTGTGAACCCTTCCTTGCATTATTCACCATTATCTTATTCTTAACGAAAATCATGCATAATGTATTCCTTGAAATATTCTATGAATTATATATTATAGATGCATTTTGATTTTGGGTTTATAGAGTTTTTAGAAGTAAACTAAAAAGTATGGAAATACGTATGTAAGAAATAACTAGAAGAGATAGAAAAAGGAATTCATGGGAGAGAAGTATGATTTAAGTGATTGATATCGTGGGTCGAATCAAGCAGAAATTACAGTGGGCAGGACACGTGGCGAGATGTATGGTAGGAACGTAAAATATTTTAATGGTACTTGAGAAATTTTGGAAAAAAAAGAACGATGAATGCCGAATAGACAGTGGACAAAATAAAAAAGATATTCGAAGTGAATTGGATGAAAGTTATTCAAGATAGACAAGGTTGGGAGATAATTGGAGAGGTCTTCATTCTGAAGTATGTGGTGAATTTTGGCCCATGATGACGACGGTAAGAGTTTAAATGCTATTTACACGTTACAAAATCGAAATTATCGATATTTACCTGGCAAGCAAAATGAGCATTTTGCCAAGAGACCGCTTCTCTAGAAAAGTAATAACAGCTCATTCCCAATCGTATGAATTCCGGAGGACATACATAGAACATTCTGTTTGAATGGACTTCGGAAGATTCGGCAGACGCTGAAACATGAAAATTTGCAAGTTTATCCGACGAAAATGCCAGCATATTATTTCACAGATAAAAATAACACTTTCAATCGATAGAATGTTGAAAACATCAATAGAAAAAATCACCTTGAGCATCCGCGGAAGCGAACAGAAAGACGAGCGTCATTCCTATCGAGATCCACTCGAGCGATGATTTACTGTTGAGTTTTTCAGCCATTTTTGTGGATGAGACCTGGCGCCTGGTATATTCAGATTTATAATTACACCATTACTTTACAATCGGCGAGTTAGATTCTTCCGTTCCCATGTCACGAAGCCCTCACTCCCACATACCATCGATGGATGTCCAACTTGCAAGAAATCTTCGATTGAATCTGAAAAAAAATTAAGAATTCGATAAAAAAAAAAGTTTGAGAAATGATAGATATCGGCCACCCTATTAGTTATACAATTGATGCTTTGTTGATATCGATTGTCTAATGATAAATTGTAGGAGGGTTGGATTTTCAGTAATTGTGCAATTTATTGCCGAGGGTCACGAATAATGGAAATGGGCATTGTGTGGCGGACATCTGTCGATTTTTGGTGTTTCTTTGCAAATTTTGCAAATTTGGATGGTCGAAATAATCGATGGCGCCATATGGTCAACAAATAAAACCAATCCGATTAATGAGGCGTAATAAAGATTTCGTCGTGAATTTATATGTTATTCGACATTTTATTTGAGGATATGCTAGTTTTTTTATTAAACTAGTTTATTCATTATACTTATTATCGTTTTTTTCTTTATAGACATTAGAAATGTCATCGAAATCTATAAACGTTTAATTCTTGAAGAACGAGGCAATAAAAATTTCATTCGAAAATTGACACCATCGTGGGTGTTTCATGTAATGACCTTTTACAACTTATTTATTGATTCGAATTGACGTAGTTACTTAATAACGAAATCATCATCCGTTAAATTATTTATGATCCTAACATTGAAGAATGAAAACACGTATATTCAGACGACCAAATCACACCATAATATTTATCGCACATCCAACCGATTCATTCATAGAACGCACGACTCTATACAAAACTCGAACCCGATAAATTCAATTACGGTATCCCCCGATTTACGCGGTTGATTCGTTCCGCGAAAACCCACGTAAATTGAAATCGCGTAAAAAAAGTGTATGCACCCATACAAAAAAATGAGATAGGTTCTAGGGAAAAAAGAAAACGAGTAAATTGAGACATGAAGTCTATACTAAATGGGATGATTGGTTCTGAAAATCGCGTAAAAAAAATATAACAAAATATAAAGATAAATTTAAATAAAAAACGAAATAAAAATTTTCAAATATTTTTTTTTATTTAGTAATTATATTTGGCGTATTCATATGCATGGATCTACAATATATTCATATTATAATATGAATTATGTATTACTTAAAATAATAAATGTTTCGAAATTAGATTACAAAATTTGCGTAAATTTTAGACGTCAAAAGCTAGTAGGGCTGTATTGAAAATATGTCTTATACTACAAATGAAAAAAAAAATAATATGCAAGTATTTTTACTGATTGTATGTAAAAAATCACGCGAGAAAGTATTGCGATACGCTTACGCGACAAAAATAAACCTCAGACTAATTAGCGTGGTGCACTGCTTAAGGAAAGGGGAACCGGGAGACGGGGGAAGGGAAAAAAAACGGTCATAGATATTGACGTGTCGATTTCTGACCGTTATTTATATCTTACTAAATAATTTTTATTTTATTAAATGGATGTCGTTATGCAATATTGTAATTAATGAATTAATGAATAAAAAATATATTATTTGCTTGACCGCGTTAAAGCGAAATCGCGTAAAACAAGTACCGCGTAAATCGGCGGATACCTGTATATTATGCAGAAACATGCAGCCCACGACACACATCGATTACACCACAATTACACCATATAAAAGCCATTTAAAATATAATTAAGCACATCACAGAGCGACAATGCTAACAATGTGTCGTTCCGCTTTAGGATAGGCGCCTGGGGCCGTCGCTTTTTGAACTTGCCGATCAGTGGGACACTGTTTATTTTTTCAAAGATCTCTATTTCGTAAAAAAAGCGCCATTTTGAATATGTGGGATTGGAGGCGTCGAAAAAAGACGTCTTTAGACGCCTAAGGAATTTTTTTTCGAAGCGAATCGAA
Source organism: Hydropsyche tenuis (assembly GCA_009617725.1). Classification (NCBI taxonomy): domain Eukaryota; kingdom Metazoa; phylum Arthropoda; class Insecta; order Trichoptera; family Hydropsychidae; genus Hydropsyche; species Hydropsyche tenuis. Next base: position 192,677 of record VTON01000025.1, read on the forward strand.
TAAACAGCATTAGCATATTGGCGCCGTAAATCAAGCGTCTATAAATCAAAAGTGCACGTATATTATCGCCAAAAGTGTTTGTTTGGTCGAACGGTTAATTGCGGATTAAATTGAGTGGTTTTGGATGTCGATTTTTGATTGTGATCAAAATTTCATCGAAAATATTATTCAATTTCGTTTCATTGCCATTATTTACTTAGTGAATCAGCCTCGTATGTAATTTTTTAAATAAATAATGTTACACAGTTGCATCAGCTTTTTTTAGATGTACAAAAAAAGATAACGAGCTGTTGAGACGTGATAATTTTAGTTCAATTTGCGAGGTCGATTTTCAAGATAACAACCGACTATTGAGTCAATTAAACACAATATTTACGGTAGCGTTTATATTGATTCATATCTTTTTTTTATACGATTTCAATTTAGAAAGTACAGACAGATCTCGATATAAATCAATAAATTTATATAATAATAATAATAGATTCAGGAACGAATGACACCTGTCGGTAGTAAAGCTTCACTAACAACCTACGCTGAAATTTTGCAATTATTTGTATTGGAAATTTTAATACACATTCGGATTCTAGTTTCCTTATACGATTTTGCGAATTCGTGGCGATTTTGAACGGCAACGAATGCGGTTTTCGTGATTCGATACGGCTATTATTGAATCGCATCACGACTACTGTTAACGGTTTTTAAACGTGGGTCTTTCTACTTCGTGTAAACGTAACCTTATTTCTCGAAATGAAAATTCTTGGAGATTCCGTGGAATCGAATGAATTTCAAAATCGTAGATCGGGTTTCGTTTCGCTTTGATCGATGGGTTTTCGTTTCGTTTTCGAGGGTTCGACTTTCAAGTCCTATGATGAAAAATGTTAATGTATTTGGTTCAATAGTGTTGCTAAAATATTTTCGAAGTTTTTATTAGTGGTTTTTTATGGTTTTTTACAAACATAAATTTGCTTATAGTTACTAATAAATTTCCATCAGCGTAAAAATTTCATTGTGGTTTTCGATGGTTGTAACCGAAATTTTTTATAACTTTGCATAAATAAATAATAATTGCGTAAAACGAGATATTTTAAGTTGATATTCGCGCTTCGGTTTTACGCTTTTTCAATCATTAAAAATACATATTTTCTTGAAATTATTGAAAAGAAAATAGCTTCGTTCAAAAGCGTCATATTTCCTTGCAAACAAAACCGTGGGTAGAAATTTTCATGACATTCATTTAATGGCTGTCAAAGATTGTTATTTTTTTTCTACTGAATAATTTATGTGCGAAATCCTTTGAAATGGATACAATAAAACCGTTAATGGCAGAAACGCGATTTCGCTACACGGTCACTTTAAAAAAAAAACGTAAAACCGCTATTGGATCGCGGACAAAGAAACCCGAAAAGCTCGAATTTCGCATGTTAGGAAATATCCATACAAAGGCGTATAAGAATAATTGCAGCTTTACAAACTGAAAAAGCCTCGAATACGTTAAAAATGAGCGAATTTTGTACATATTCAAATGAGAAAGATTTCTACATTTTTTTCAATATGAAAACCAAATGCATTTAAAAATACAACCTTCAAACAATTAATATAATAATAAAAAATAACGACCACACATATTAAAAGCTCAATTCGTGACCTCAGTTTATGTTTGATTTTAGCACACATCGCCAAAAACATCATGCAAATCATAAATGAATAAACAGATCGGTCGAGTAGAATAAAAAAGTGCAGCCTTCCGAAGCCTTATCGGATTATAACTGTTATTTTTCGACACCAACGCGTCAACTTGCATCGCGATTTGTCGACTCGATACCAGTTTCGTGTTCGATGTCGATCGATTGTCACCAATGAAAAGTCGAAACTTGTTTGTTCGATATTCGTAATGATGGTCTGAAAACGAAGTGGATATCTGATGCATTTGGTGCATGGGTGTGGGTGGTGGAGTGCCTATAAGAAAGTCTACTGGAACCTGATTAAATACATTTTGATCAATTTATCATATTGAATATGTTACATAAATTTAATTGGAGTTAAGCGATTTTGAGTTGATATTTGAACGGATACTGTTAGTTTCAGATCAGTTTCTTTCTAGTGCTTCAAAATGTCGATACTCAACGATAATGATCAATGGTAAATCTAATTTGTCTTGAGAGGGAATGGTACTTCTGGTGTCTATTTCGATTTCAACAGATCAATACTAGTACTATCCCTCGATTTACACGGTAGATAGGTTCCTGAGAAAAACGTGTAAATCAAAATTGTATATTTTTTAATGTAAAATCGTGTAAATCGAAAAGTACACAAACACGCATAATTTGGTTGTTTTATCAAGCTTTTTATTAACTTAGGTTAGGTTAGGTTAATTTTAGTCCGAAATCCTAATTTTCGAAGTCCTGATTTTAATAAGCAATTTTTAAAAATGTTTAATATCATGGTCGACATATCGTTTTGAGGTTACACTTGAAACGTCAAACTACGACGTAATGACAATCGTGCGGGTACGCACCTCGTTGTTTACCTAACAGTGGCTCTTCTATTTTAGTTAGTGATAGAATTCAATGTAAAAATTATTAATGCTATTATTATTGATTATTTTCAACATTTATTTTTATTTTTTATTTTTTTAAAACCGTGTAAAAGCGAAAACGTGTAAATCGAGGGATAAATTAACATACGATTTCACGTTGTTTCATAATGTCAATCTGTTAATTGAAACTGAAATTAAGTGAAACACTCTAAAAAGCTCTCTCTATTTCACGCTTTGCAAGTATGTATGCACTTAATTATTTTAATATCTCGTTTTCATGCCACGAAGAGGCTTGGCTTTAAGGACCACGAACCCGTTATTTCCGAACGTCGAAAATTTTCCATATAGTTCTTTATCGAACGGAGTGATTGATCGTTTTTAAATATAACACGAAACCCGTCCAAGATTTACGCATCGAGCGTGTAAAAAAACCATCGACCATTGATTTATCAATATAACACTTCTTTCAAATAAATTGAGCCGTTTCCGACACACGAACGCCGCACCAGAATCGAATTAATCTCTCTCAGACATTTCACCTGGTTTTGCCCATTTCTGGCTCTTACTTATTTCACTCCACTTTCCACCGGCTTTCAAAATTCCATCCATCCTAGACTCTATAAAGTTTCAATCCGTAAATTTCTTCAATTCCATCCGCAACACAAATAACAGATCCCTATACAAACTTCAGGAACACTACGCGATTAACACAATCCCTTGGCTTCGAAACATTCTGAGCGAATTTCCTTTTGTCCCACCATGATTCTCCCCTGTGAATTCTCTCATATCTTCCTACATCGTAGGATTCACAGCATCTTATCCTGCATCGTAGGATACCCAGCACAGCACGTGCTCCTACAGATTGTCACATCCTAGTTTTTTGTCCCTTGTGGTGTCCGTTGTTTCCTTATGTTCCTTCTCATGTGGCAATTGGACCTGGTTCCAGGTACCACCAAGTATCATTCTTGTCATCAACACGAAGAGGACCGGCTTTCAATCGAAAGATCCAGCTTTCAACAGCACATATCGACGATTTACCATCGTTGCATCACTGGGCCGAGTTTTTTTTTCGCGTATGTACATTCAGTTTCCGATGAAAAGAAGTTTGCGGAACGAATTAGCTTGTTTGGCGTCGAGCACAAACGTGCTGTTTGCTCCGAGCACGTCTTGTTTGCTCTATGATTTATCCCTGCGATTTTGGCCATTCGGAATGTTTGAGTTTCGCATTAAAAGCGCGCAGTGCTCATTGCAAATGACGTCATATTGTTTAATGTTTCGGATTCGACAAAAGGACGGGTGTGGCCCGCACGCGACTTCTGTTGAGGAGGTTGCCCGTATAAATCAAGAGTTGAAGTGTTAGGGAGAGATATTATGTGGTGTCGAGTGTGGGGAGTATGTGATGTGAATTATTGCTTGTTGAACTGCTGAATGAATTAATGTTGAATTTGAGGAGATTTGTTGAATTGGTTCGAGCGCCAGTCGATATAAATTCAATTATTTTTTTGCTTCACGAAGGTTTGTTTAGTTTCGGTCTGATCGTTTTTGAAATTTTTCATCATCTACTTTGTTTATTCTTTATTGTATGCAGAAAATATGGTGTTCGGTATAGAATAAGAATTTATCGATGTCACAGTCCAAGTATATTTCAGTCCATGAATATTTGAATCGGTCGTAAATACACATCCTTGGGTTGGATTATGTTGGGTCAGGTTTTTCCGCCAATTTCATATCTTTTGATCGAAATTTTATGTTAGATTAGGTTAGGTTGGATTTGATCAAATATATAATATATGGACTAATAATATACATGGTCTGCGACATTGATACTATTTGAAATTTGAGAATCTGTTATGAATTTATGATCTTAAGAAACTGAATATGCGTTGAGACCGTCCATTATTATGGTCTCAGGAAAGGTATGAAGTTATAAATATTTATTCACCGCATCAAATGTTGCAACTTTGACGGTTGGTACGAACAATGTAATTTTTTTAAATTTAAAATGAATATCTCATACTAAAAAGCAAATAAAGAACGCAAATACAACGCAAATTTTTATACAATTGTTTTCATAAAACATAAGAACTTCAATAAATTTGTTCAATTATCACGTTACAAAATATCATAGTTTCAATAAACAATAGTTCGAAATTAAAAAAAAAACATTGATTGATTGATTGTGCAAATTTTAGAATAATAGCTTCGAATCTGCAAAGTGTGCGTCGGACGTACTTAACACATTCTTTTGTCTCACAAAATGAAGCGACGCTTTTAACGAACACTTCTAACAAAATAGAAGACCATTAGATTGTGCAGTAAATTCGGCGGGTATGAGCACACGATAATTACCCGCAATTTGTCGACGTCCCCAACAAATAAATTATAGTTCAATAAATTACCCGAGTCTAGAATTCGACTTTCAAACTGTACGGCTCTATCTCGGCGGAACACCTGTCTCGGAACGAACGCTCCAATTTACATTTCATAAATAATTATGTGTGTTTTATTAAAAATGATTTACCGAACAATGTCGCGTTTTTTTTCACTGCCGCAATAAATATATTATGCGTGCTTTTACCCTCGATCGGTGCTCAATTTTCATCTGTTATGAAATATTCGCGCATAATAACGGCAGTAATATCAATCATTCGGCTTTCGAAGTGGTCGTTGAAATATTTATTCTTGAGCCACATTTGACAAGGGCGATCGACACAAGTGCATGGAAACGATTATTATAAATCAGTTTTTTCGTATGAGAGTAAACAAGAGTGCGTGGACAAGAACGATCCGAAAGTTTCACAACGGAGTGTTGAGTGTTTTATGCCTTGTATACCGGTAAGAGTCGACCCTGCATACATACATATATGCATTCTTATATAGGTGTCCCAAAATTCACGCAAGATGTAATTTTGATAGAAAACACAGATTTCTAATTAAAAAGTGTAATTTTTTTATTGATTCATACAGTATACAGTATAGGGTTATGTGTGGAATAGCATATCGGGTAAATGGCTTTACTGGAATATACGCATTTTTTTGTTGAAATTTTCCATGAATTTTTTCCATACATGTTGCTGAATTTTGTTGATATATTTCCTCCATCAAGGTGTGGGTGATCATGGGCTTGTTGGGATAAACCTTAAACTTCAAAAACCACCAAAGGCGTTAAATCGCATGATCCGACCAATTCTAATCACCAAAACGGGAAATTAGACGACTAGGAAATGAATCATGCAATGATTGAATTGCTTCTTAGGGAGTTTATTTTCTTTTCTTTAGGGAGTTTCTTAAATTTCTCTAGGGAGTTTTTGAAGTCTAAGGTTTATGCCAACAAGCTCACGACCCCCTGCACCTTGAACGAGGACATTGAGCGCTATATCAATGAAATTCAGCTACATTTACGCGAGAAAGTCGTGGAAAATTTCAACGAAAAAATGCGTATATTCCAGTAAAGCCATTTACCTGATATGCTATTCCACACGTAACCTTATACTGTATACTGTGTGAATCAATAAAAAAATTACAATTTTGAATTAAAAATCCGTGTTTTCTATCAAAATTACTTCTGTCGTCTATTTTGAGACACCTATATTTAATTAAAAATGATAATAAAAATTCTAGAGAATCATAATATATGTATTTGTTCTATAGGGTCAGTAGTTAAATATTGTTAGAATGGTTCTAATCAATCAAAGAAAGTTTAGTGACTTTGACTAGAGTTTATAAATAGATTTTTTTATGTACTGAAATATCGTGTGATGACAATATAGGTATATACAGAAACATCATCATTTGTAGCTTGAAGGTAAAAACAATTTATTAGAGATTTTATTTATCATAAGAATTAAAATAAATATTTTCAGACAAGTACATAAAACAACATATAGTAAAATTTATCTATTGACCATAGACAAATTCACTTATCTTTCTGTGGTAAGCGAGAACCAAAACATTCGAAAAGGTAAAAATATTAATCATTTTCCACAGAAAAAAACCACGAAAAGTTCTTAAATATTTGAAAACCTCATATATTAACAATGATTTAATATAAACCATGCCAATGTTAATCTATGTAAATAAAAATTTTATGAATTGAAGGACACACGTAAGATGAAGTCATTTATACGAACCACTCCTGCGATACATAAAATTTAATTATTATAGCAGTTTTGTAACGAACATAATCATCATTCGAAAGGCAATTGAGATGCTTATCGAATGCTGATACCGACAAAGATAAGAAAATGGCACATATAAGTTCGTGCAAGTTTACAGAAGCAGTTCCGAGAACTGAGACCTGTTTCATTTATTGCCTCAATGATATGTTTTCCCAAAGAGGCAAAAAATTTTATAACTGTAAATTATCGTTATGGACTTAATCTGAAAAAAAGAAAGTCCGTTTGTATTTCGGATCACGTGGAGAGTTGATCATTACGAATTAAAAACGATTGTACGACTTACATTTTATCACGTCTATTTTTAAATCTCTGAAAATAACATTTATAGTAGTTTGATAAAATTCCGATTTGTGCAAACATAATAAAAATGATTCAAGCATATTTTTTCATGATTTGATAAAAGATTGCTTGAAGCGTGCATGTTAAAAAAAATGACTTGATATTTTATAAATATTCGAAATTGAGATTTATTTTTGATAAAACCCAATCAGAAATATCAAAAAACATAATATCCATCACAAAAACAAACCACATAATAGTTTCGTAGAACGTTATTCTATGAACACATAATAGCATTACAGCCTTGCCAGCGTTTCGCTTCGCATGTATGTAATCTACGTAAATATTTGAAGACATTACGTAAATGGAGCAGAAGTGACAAACATTTTACGTGAATAATAGAAACTGAACACACAAAACCGACCCACACGCCTCCATTGTATCCCCAGAATTAAATCGAAAAAAACAGATCGATTTTTTCGCAACGTCCAGGTATTTTTAGATGGTCTTTCATGTGTGACATTATCGTCTCGCCGACTAGGGCCGTTAATCACAGTCCATAAGTCAATTGTTCCGAGACCTTCGCATCGCTGGAGAGAGCCATCATCGGCTATATTTGGCCCATCAGATGATGGTGGACCATAGAATAAATAAATAAATAAGGTGAGGGTGCCCCGAGGTGGTGCACGATGCAGAAAATGGACGATTTCTTGTTACGGTTCGGATTTGCAATTTGAATGATTGGAATTCAATGCGGATTGAATTTGAAATGCATCATGAATTGAGTGGTTGTGTTTATTTTGCATTTTTTTTTCTAGTTTTTGATGTCGAAGATATGTTGTTTTCAGAGCCGTAGCAATGTTTTTGGCGCCCTTGGAAAATACTATTCGACACTTCTTAAAATTATTTTCCCTAAAAAAAGCTCGACGACTTTTAAAACTATTCGACAATTCTCAAAATTATTCGAATTACAAATTCAAAAAAAAAAGCCGCAAGCACCTTTGGCGCCCCAAAATCTCACGCGCCCTTGGCACTAGCCCAATTGCCAATGGGTTGCCACGGCACTGGTTGTTTTATTCGATCACTAGCGGTAGTACCCGGCGTTGCCCGGTTTTTTTTGGGTTTTTTTAGTTTTTTTTTGTTTATGCCAATATGTTTTCGGCTGAACTGAATATTGTTTTCCTAACCCAACCTAACCTAATCTAATCTAACCCAAACAAACCTAACCCATAGGTGCTTTAGGTGTTAAGTAATTATTATAACCTAACCTAACCCAACCTAATCCATCCTAACCCAAGCTAAAAGATGCAGTTCAGCTAAACACATAGCACCTTTTTTTTCTGAAAAGTCATGATAACAGATAAATGTAAACTGAAAAAGCGAAACCAATCGATATTTTTATGAAGAATAGGCTGGTAGGCCCTACAGATAGGCTGACCATACATCCCGTTTTCGCCGGGACAGTCCCGTTTTCGTTGTGTCTTGCTTTTGTCCCGTTTTAGGTTCTGGAAAATATGATCACCTTATGCTGAAACCTTCCTGGATGCGTAACCAACATATTTACAAAATTTCATCGTGATCGGATAAGCGTTAAAGGCGTGCATAGGTCTCATACGGACATACGAACATACATTCATTTTTATTTATATAGATGTCTGCTATAAATAATTATTAGTCATTGTGATAATGAATAAAATGATGACAGATACTGAATATGATTGTGCACTTTTTTCAATTGAACCCTAAACTTTTGCTGTAATATTAAATACGTATCTGGTGATATGTGTTTTCTGCAATATCGTCTAAATGGAAATCCAATGTTATATTACGGCCGCATGCATATTTCATGAAAAAGTCGGAATAAATTCGCCGTCCGAACGGATAACGCTAGAGTAATTGAATTTATCGCTCAGTTTGTGCGTTATGGTGCAAAATTCTGGGCGAAATCCTACATTTATTGTTATTCCGATTCGAAATGATCGTATTTTCCAATTTCCATATTGAAAGGCGTTCAGCTGAACGACTCTTATCGTTTCTGTTACGCTCGTTGCTTAATGAGCGTTTTGAATTATCTCGCACGAAAGGATCTAAATATGATATAAGTCCCAATAATAAACTGACACGTGTAAACATAATGTGAAGGCTTAGATGCATAAGATAAAGATGTTGTCGATAGTACGTTTTAAGCCGCTTACATCTTTGTGGTTGTAACTTGTAACACTTTCGACACGATGGGTTAATGATGAATATTTATACGATACAATATTTTGATAGATTGAATTAAATTGAGATGTTTTTTTATTGTATTTTTTTGAATTCGGAAATGTCATTATCATTTGAATTGAGTTTTGAGCAATGGAATATGAATAAATTTTCGGGTGGATCTTCATTATTATGCAATTATTCATGGGACGAAACAAGTAATTTGCATTAGTTATTAATAACGGTTTTTTTATTTGAATATTCCGAAAATATGCATTTTTTTTATTATGATATTTAACCGAATAATATATGTAAATAAATTTGAATTTAATTCGATGCAATTTCAATGAAAAAAACAAAAGTTATATTGTGACAAATCAGTATGCAGAATCAATGGACGTGCAACATTATCAAGCTCGTTCTCCCAATAGCAATTTACTACCGTGTTTTAGATGTCATGGACGTATCACAATTGGTTTTTTTACCAATTCCTTGCCAGCGAAGAAGCATGAACTTCTAATTCTGATCTGCATTCTTGAAGTTCAATGTTCCATTCTGGCATGCCGCAAGACGGTTCCGATAGTATATCGCAAATAGAACGGTTAGCGCTACAAACCCGCTATGTTTCGCAATGGTTTTTCTTTTGAATTTACCGTCGGATATATCTCAAAGGCGACATTTCAAAAAGAATAAAGATCGATTGTCCACAAACACTAAAAAACCAATGTTAATTACGGCGAATGCTAATTGTTCTAGCACACACGCGGAATTCGAGTTTGATGACTGGCGTACATTGTTTCTCGGAATATTTTCGTTTTATTAAAGTTTATAATTCCCTAGAACATGTTACGTGGCCGAAAAAATAATTTTTAACACACAAAACGTAATATGAAACCGCGGTTTTGGGTGACACGACGAATCGATGATTTTTCTGAACTACGTTTTCGATACGTTGAACCATTTTGACGTGTGCGCAATCGACAAGTATGTATTATCACGTTACAGCGGTCAATGAATCATTTAATTCAGTATATATCGGATTAGAAACCACCAATTAACACTATAAAAGTTGATTGGGATAATTTTAACACCGCCATTAAAAGAATGCCTCAAACTAATGAAAAATATTGGGGAAAAATTTAAACGTGCATTCATAAAAAATAATTGTGCACTAAACTTGAGCATTAAATAAAACAAATGTGCATCCAAAAAAACAATGTGTGCATTTAACACGAGAATTAAAATGTGTGCATTCGAAAAATTATCTGTACCTTCAAATAAATAAACGTGCATTAAAATGAATGCAAGTAAATGACGGCAACGTAGCAGATGTGACCAGGACAAAAAATACCAACCGCACGACCATTATTCACAACTTTCATAATAGAATCTATTCGCAACAAACCGAATTCAAACAAAATCGACATTGATTCAAAAATGGACCAAATTGTTAAAATGTATAACGTTCTGTCGTTCTTTTTATACGTAACAGTTGACAGTTGACAGTTGACAGTTGTATTGTATTGCCTATAGAGAAAGGCGACGTTGCCACCTACTGTCAATTTAATGCACAAACTATTCATTCTATTGCACATTTGATATTTTTTTAATGCTTACATTATATTGTACAAAATTTTTTTTTCTATTGCACACTAAGAATAAAATAATTCGCAATACGAGATTCTTTAATGCACCAGAAATAATGCTCATTTTTCTAATGCACAAGTGATTCGTTTTAAGGCGCAATTTATTTATTTTTAATGCACAGTTAAATCGCACCCAAAATATTGGGCATCGGTATAGTATCGGCTATGCCATCAAAAGATCATCTACCCAGTTTGAAAATATGCAATGTATATTTTTGAAAAATCTAAACGATCCATCATTTAATTGATTTCATTCAATTAGCATACAATGACCTTCCGATCAATTATAACACCAGAAACCCAATTGACACGCCTCCGTTCGTCTGCAAATTAGTGCCATATAACGCTCGACCTTCGACAGTCTATTCGAATTTATCAAAAACGGCGGGAAGTCGAACACGGGACGATTTCAAAAGATGTTCTTTACGTCATTTCATTGTCATGACATCGATCCGGCATCACCCACGTTTTATGAAAACGAAAATATGGATCCAAAGTAACGAAGCGGCGTTCGCTTTCTTTCGCAACGTTCGCTTTGTTTTATTATGTTTAAATACGCATATAATATTCGTACGTTATTAACCTTTGTCATATGTAATAGTCGACAGTGTGGAATAACGGATGACATCACCTGTGTACATTTTTCGAAACGTTATTATCATTTTTTTCTAGTGACATGAGCTGTGTCTGTCGGAGAGAGGCGACGCCTAGTTATTGTGTGGTGTTTACTATTCAATTTCAGAATGAAAATGTTTTTCGCTTTCCATTCAAGTGCAAATCTGAGTTTGCGAAATTCAATATGGATAATTTAATTTGAAAATATATAAAAAAATATTTATTTAAGCATTCGGAGATGTAAAATAAAGCAGATGACCCATTTACCTATAAATTCAATGAAAATTATCTTCCGTACGTCGATTGGCTCGTTTTCAAAAGTTTTATTTTGATTTAACATATACGACACGTTTTGAAACATTTACGCAAATGTCAAATTTAAATTAGGTTTTTTTAAAAAATTATCACGTTTTTGAATCATCGATAAATATAAAATGCATTAAATGACCAGGAAGTAAGTCTGCGTCGTAAAACGTAACAATGTAAGCGTTATATAACTTTTATATTATGATTTATTTCGAATTTGTTGAAACGTTTGACATTAAACTACAGTTTAAAAATAAAATTAGCCATAAATTTATTGTCCATGTAAGACAAATTTTATTTATATATGTTCCATATCAATAAATCAATTCGGGTAATTTTTTTTTAATTTGATATATGTATGTAAGGTCAAACTGAAAGTGAGGAATAATATTTTCGGTAAAAAATCAGCAGAAAGCTTTTCAAATAATTTATGAAAAATTAATGCTAATTTGGACATGCTCATAAAATTATCGTAAACATTAAAAATTTACGTGAATGTTAAACACGTGCTGCGACGTCCTCGATGGCTTACTACCAGATTCACACATCGTTTCGTCTCATTATTGTATGGAAGTTGTATACATTAAAACGGTTTTTATTTAAAAAGGAAATCGTCAGATTATTCACAACCGTCCGTTTCTGAAACCGAACAAGAAAATTAAACAATCGTGCGTGCGCGGCATAAAACATCACATCGTCTCTCCCATACGAATGAAAAATCGCATCTTTCAATATAACTTCACCGCAAATGTTATACGTTTCTATTTTCAGGTTAGAATGAACTCAAACGTTTTACGAGAAAGCAGAGAAAGCAACATTTTGAACTTTTTAGAGTTTAAAAGACTGGCTTTCTCTGCGAAAAGTTATTGTGCGTTTTTATCTAGACGTTTATAGTATGTTATATAGTTAAACATATTAATTTATCGTGACATTTGAGAACAACAAGCGTTCCCAAATGTCAATCGATTGTACAGTTTGAAATCGTTAAATAAACCCGTGACGTTATATTTAACGATTTCGGACGCAAACGTGGGTGTAGCAATAACGTTTAACGTTTACGTTACGGCCGTCTTTTAATTGTTTATTTTAAGCGAAAAAATAAATTAATTTACGATATAAATAGCCGATTTAACGGCCATGACTTTCCGATATAGATAGACACTCTGAGATAATTAATAAAGTTTTTTTTCCACAATAACGAGACGGCGGCGACGATGGAAAGGTCCTCAAACGGGACACCGTTCAAGAAAATAATAGAAGCAACTTTCACTATAGAAAATAGAGCGATCGATCAATCAATCAATCAATCAATTGGTCTACACAAGCGGAACCCAATAAAAAGACTATTATATCACAGTTGCATGTGTGTTAGATAAAGACATTCAAACGTGAATTGTGACATTTGAAAAATGGGTCGATTTGGCGTCGCTATTTTGCATGTTCAGATAAAAGATTTGCCATTTGGCTTACGGTAGCCTCACCTTTTTGAACTTTTAAGTTCAAGGCATTGTTATCAGCGGATGTTATAAATATATGTATTTAAATGGTGTGTTATCAAAGTAGATAATTCCTGTTGTGCAACTGAGATTTATGCATTGAATCTGTGTAACGCCAGCGAAACGAGTTAAACTACTAGCATTTTAACGGTCAATTAACTAGAATATTTACTACTAGTATGTAAGTTTTTTTAAAACGTCAATAAAATTCGATTAGTGTGGAGAAATCAATATTTGCCATTTAATGAAATTTTATCCACACTTCAATTGATGTGAAATTTCGTATTATTTTAAGCATTTGGAAATTTTAAGTACATTGAAAGTTTTGACCTATATCTAAAAGTTATGCGTACTTAAATGTGTTTTATGATGATTGCTTCTGTATAGAAGAATTCTAAATCAATAAATAAAAAGTTAATTTGTACGTGTCTTTGATCCTGATGGATAATAAGAAAAGTCTTATTTCAGTACAGAAATAATTGGATTAGAAATAGATTTAAGAAAAATTGTCTGTCTATATATGGAAGTTTAGAGTAATTGGTTACCATTGAATTTAAATTAGATTTATTGTCAACACACATTTTAATGATTATCTTTATTTATTATATCGTTCATACGAGTATCGGATGTCGATGATAATTTGCAAGACCGGTCTCCTCATTTTGCAGTTTTATCGCATTTTAATGCAGATATGCTTTTAAAAAATATAGTTGCGTTTCGAGCAAATATGCGCTTGATTTTAATTTCCATTGAAAAAAAGCAATTAAAAAAAATCGAATTGAGCTTTAAGCGAGAACCTTTTGTCGGAATACGATGAAAAAATTACATGAATTTAAACGAGCGCTCTTCCATAATTATGATAACCTTACTAACTTTTATCTACGTTGAATAAAATTAGCGATAAGAAAAACTCGAGTCACCTTAACGAAATTTAAGTACACATAAAAAAACTTCAAAGAAATTCAATTCGACACAACGAAATGAATTCTTCTATCTAAAGGTGGCCATATACGCTACAAGAAATCGTTACGATCAGACTGTACAGTTCGAACGGTACCGATAAATCGCTACATGTATGTTATAAAACTGTACAGTTTCGTCCGATTTTTTAAGACTATGCAGTCGAACGGAACAATACGAAAATTTCAATTGATTAATCGGAATCGAATGAACTGTGCCGACTGATCGTAACATGTATGCGCTCGTTAACGATTTCTCGTAGCGTATATAGCTTGTATGCCATGTACGATAAACTGTACCGTTCGAACTGTACAGTCTGATCGTAACGATTTCTCGTAGCATATATAGCTTGTATGCCATGTACGATAAACTGTACCGTTCGAACTGTACAGTCTGATCGTAACGATTTCTCGTAGCGTATATGGCCACCATAAAACGCATATTTATTAACCGCGAAATCGACCATTTCAGTATAATCGATAATTACCGGTTTAATTTTTAATTAAACTAGCCTATTAACATATTAATCAGAACATAATTCAAATACGAAAGTGATTAGCGTCCGATCATCGAGTACGATTATGTTTTCTATAATCGTGTGCAGTTCTATGTTGCATAACGAGTTGCATGCACGAATGCACTCCTCGTAACATGTCCTCTTGTACAGTGGGCTTCATTCAGTCCTAGAAAATTTATTCAAGTCCTTTTACGTTCGCTGCATACAAATCAGCCGATATGGTAAAAGCTGAATGCGTTCTCTCTCACGTATCGCTTCCATGGATTGTTTCCAATACAGTGGTGCCGTGATTTATGCGCGTTCGTCTTCGTATAAGTGTGTTTGCAAATGTCAAGTTTGATTCGTCGTATTTTGGATTTTTTATGGCGTCTCGAATATAATTGGGTAGTTCGATCGTTGAATGTTGTAAAAAAAAATTGCATAATTTAAAAATTTGAATATTTAAAAATGCATTTTTTTAATACGGGATCTATTAGGAAAACAGGTTTTTTAAGACATTCAATTTTTTTGATGAAAATATTTATCTTTTTACATTAATAATATTAGGAATATAAAATAATTTATATTTCTAAATTTACAGTTATTTTTATGCTTTCTGAAAAACATGGATTATATACATAATGTACAATGCGTTAATTCATTTGTAAAGCTGATGAAATTTTTTAATAGTGATATTATTCATCATATGAGATATCAAAGGTTTTGCGATGGGAAAATATCATTCGAATGAAAATCTTTGACATCGATAGGTAATCGAAAAGCTTAATTTTCATCTTATTTAACAGTATTCGCGTTATATTGAAATATAATCAATTAAAGAGGGATTGTGGTAAATTTTGTGGGATACTACGTGGGTAAGAAATAATGGAAAATGTAAAATGGCATAGTATTTGTGTGTTGTAAATTATTTTTTTACAAATAAAAGTATTTCCGTATATGTATAAATCGTCAGTTTTTCCAGCTAACTCAATATACTCATTAAACGTGTCCTTTTTTCATAAAATAAAGTTTCGAGTTACAAACCAAATCCAGAATTTACAACTAATGAACACATCGATTTTTTCAAAACAAATCCAAACTTTCAATTAATCAACCGAAAACTACCCCGAGCGAGAATTTCGAAATGCGTAAAAGAACAAAACACAAAATGAAAAAAAAAAACGGTCGTTTCGTATTCACGTCCTGCGGTCACGTCTCCCGGGAACCAGAGTGCCTCTTTTAAACTCTACAATTTATTGTCGGTTTTTGTCGCTTGAATTTGCACCGTCGTAAAAAGTCCTCTCAGACTCAGAAAGAGGTCCTAGAAAACGGCGTGAAAATTTTTAAAAAAGTACAATTTCTCCCGAGAAAAGGCGAGCGGAAAATTAGAGTTGTTTTTGCACAATTTCGCAAGAAAGCGTGGGTTGTTTATGATTTTATTTCATGCCCATTCAGGATCGATCCCACGCAAGATCAAAGCGATGAATGAACACTGCATTCGAGACGAAACAGCTTCGGGTATTTTCTTGTTTCTGTCCGCCATTATATGGCGAATCATGGGTGTGTAATGCGATATTGTTTGTGCGATCTTGAAGGTTTTCGTTTGATTCATTCCTATTCTCGTCTGCTAATTTAGAGGTCGAGATAATGCACAGTTGATTGCTTATGATCGTATGGAAATGGAATTTATTGGTTTGTGACAGTGCCGTAGCAAGTCATTGGCAACTGGGCAAGCGCCAAGGGCGCGTGACTTTTGGGGCGCCAAAGTCGCCCTCCGTTTTTTTTAAGTGATTAATTTTAAACAATTTAGATGTTTTCCACGGGAAAAAAATTTTGGGGCCGAATAATTTTGAGAAGTGTCGAATATCGAAAAAAATATTTTCGAAAGTTAGCGTGAAATAATTTCGCGTGAAGCTAACTTCACGCGAAATTATTCATCAAACAACGATAGGTTGGGTTAGGCTTGGTGAGAAATTCGCAAAAATATTTCCGAAAGCTGGGTTAACTTCACGCGTTCATCAAACAACAATAGGTTGGGTTAGGCTTGGTGAGAAATTCGCAAAAATATTTCCGAAAGGTGGGTTAATTTCACGCGAAATTATTCATCAAACAACGATAGGTTGGGTTAGGCTTGTTGTGACGCTAAACGTTTTGGAGTGGTCAGTAAAATTTGTTGAATGGATCGGATCGCGTTTGAAGATCGATTATGTCATTGTTACACGAAGTTATCGTTATGTGAAATTCGTTAAAAATTTTCTTAGAATTTAATATCCATATCAAATTTTTGACATGCTGTTATGTGTACGGTCATTTAAAAAATGGTTTTGTTCTTTTAGAAAAAAATTCGTGTTTAAGTTCAAAAGAGGTTACGATCCCCCAATGGATTTTATGTCCTGCGGCCTTTTTGAATTCAAAATTTCGCAGTTCCAAATCGTTTTTACAATCGTATAATTTTACCAGACGGGTTATGGCCAAAAAAACGAGAGCACTTTTTTTCACGGCTTCAAATAACAGATCGCACAATGGAACGATTCGAGACGTTCACAACAAGAATCATATAACACACAATTTTTTTGATTCTATTATATTTTATGATACGAATATTGAAAACGGACACCCATAAAAAATACACACAAAACCAAAATACTATAAATAATAATATAAATTTTACAATAAACTTCCCACACGCAATCATCACCATATCCGATCAAACAATGTTCATTTTCGAATTTATGACTTAATGAATTGAAATATCGTGTAATTGTTAATTTTTATATATCTTTGGTTATATCAAAAATTAAATTGCATAAGATAACAATCGCGAATTCATGCGAAACACATATGTGATCGAATTCGCAATACTAACCCAGATATCAACGATGCGTCCAGATTACAAACGACGGCACTTTATCAAGCAACGTCGTTACAGAATTTGCATACAAATCGACAACTGCACGACAAATTCAGCTCACAGCCTGAAACGGATTTGTAGAAATCCCAGAAATTTTCAAGCATCCAGAATACAAAGTCTGCGAAGCGAATTTCGGCGCGCGGTTAAATTGGGAAATGTGTACAGTTTTTTTATTGACGGTCGTAAATCTCTTACATATTCACGAAGTCCATATAAACATTTTATCATTCGCCAGACCTTGGTCCATATTAATTATAACTCATCAAATCATCGGTTGTGTTTTCCGAACGATGGGCGGTTAGATTTAATTGCGAAAATTGGGACGTTCCGTCATCGGCGGTGTCGACTGATTAATCTTAACCGAAATCGAATATGTTGAAATTAACCTCCTCAAGCTTTGTGCACATTGCAATGTACATAGACTTTGTTACTGTTTTTTGAAGCTATTTTAGATTTATTTTTATCGGGACTTTTTGTAAATTATTGTATAAACTAAGTTATTTTGTTTTTTTTGTCTGTTTTGAAATATAGGGCGCGAAATTTTTGTTATATGACAGTTTTGTTTGAAATCTCAACGACGTCGCGATAAGTCACGTTTTATTTTCAATATTTTGTTATTAAAAATCCACTTACATAACATTATTATGGTGCAATCTTAAAAAAGAAGACTGCTTTTATCGATTGAAACTAAAATTTCATTGTATATTGTAATGTATCATATCATAATTTGACATCAAACACGAATGTACGAACGTAAATTTGGTCTGAAGGGTCATTTTTGTCACTTCAGCAGTATTTTTTTATTTTCAAATAATTAGTGATTATTATGTGATTTAGATAGATAAACAATTCATAAAAGAAAAAAATCTTTTTATGCATCTTCAAGGCTGTAAAAACGAAATGAAAAAAATATTTTTTTTTATGAAAAAAAAAGTCAGTACTGAGGAGGTTAAATTGAACGATTCGATGAAGATGAACTGGGTTCCGTTTTTGATTGTTGTTACAATGTGTTGGACAGGCCGTAGATCATAACCGATTAACTTCTTTTGATCTTATAAAAGATCAGTCAATATTGAATCTTACGAAAAGGAATGTTATATATAGAGACAAACTCATTTTTTTTAAATAATGTGAAAGTCATCACGATTGATATTCATGTTGAAAATTTAAAATCAGATAAAAGTAAAAATCTGAAAAGCGTGTTCTCATTATGCATATATGAAAGCAAAAACGTTGCACATTGCTTTTACAATACATAAAAGGTAACCCGAATCCAAAAAAGTGCATACAATGCATTGGGTTGCGCAACGCAACGTTAAAATGACATCGGTCGAGTATAAAATTTCAAGATGGTAAAAAAACGCGATTCGTCTCACTTATAAGGGCACAAAAGTAAACATTCATTTAGTTTAAAGTAACAAAACTCACCGATCTTTGGAAAAACTGTCGGAAAAATCACCACTGCTCAGAAGCTTCCTTCCGCCTTTTGACACTTTTTAATCACGCACTCTGAACTTTGCGACACTTTCAGGTGGACGTTAATTGATTTTCTGAAATGACAGAGCTGAAACTTTATCATTCATTCATCGTTAGCGCTTTTCAGCGTCGTGTCAAATTAAGAAAATTGCCGGAATCCGGCTAATTGCGAAGACGAGAGCTTTCGCGAAATTTCGACGTCGAATTTCCGCGTTTTTATTACCGTAATCAATCCGGGGGAATTTCTCGTGGAGATTTGTTCTTTTAACAGATCGATAATGTTCTCTAATTATTTCGGTATGCTTCAATTACTCAGACGCATATAGGAGATTTGGACCAGTTGATTTTTAACCCAATCATAAGATTGAAACAGAAGACGTTTTAATTGGACGGACGTGACTCTGAAATTCGTCTTTCGTAATGCGATTTTTTTTCGTTTTTGATTTATTCGTGTTTCGTTTCGATGAGATTGAAAATTTCGATGTCATCTAATTAAAAGCGGGTCTGAAGGATATTTTTTCGAGCGAAGATTAATATGTCGTTTGTGTTAATTGAGTCTTATGAAAAATGTGTGTGTCGAATCGCATAATTTGTTTTTGCTGTGTGGGAAATGAGCGTGTGACATTTTCGCAAAAGAAATGTGCGGAATCGCTGACTTTGAACTCGCGAACCGAATTTTTTCATGGTTTACGAGTTTTTCAGGAAAAAATGTACATATTTTGATGAAATTGCGTTATACAGTTTTTTTTAAACGGTACTATTATGCAAACAAATTCGTCTGAAATCGCATCACAGATTAGCGAATTTTTTAAACTAACAATAAAATTTTAGCACAAAATTATCACAGAAACCTGACTTTTCGAAGCATAAATGAACGTCCATCAAAATAAACAACTTTTCATTCATAAATACCAGAATTTACAGTATCATATGTACCTACACAACTGACAATGCGTCAATGAGCATTATCATAACACGTGTGCATTACAAAATATCGAATAGTAAATTATTTAAATCACAAAATATGTGTTATCAAATTAGGATTCCGACTAATTATGCCACAATATGAATTATTTTGAAAAAATCGAAAAATTTAAATCTTTATATTCTTTCGAATACTTAAGTATTTTTATGTATAATTTTTATTTTAGTACCGGAAATAATAAATTCGCAACTTGTTACAGCAGTTGTTCACGCGACGAAAGTCGTAGTGAGACTGAATGCCGTAAAGGTATCCGACCAGCTCGGAAGCAACGCCAGAGGTTCTCAACATTTATGCGCGGGAAAATGTCACCATTTTGAAATAATTATACAAATAGTCGATGTCAATTTACTCACGTCTCAAATCGATGAATATATGCAAAATTTTTAGTGCCACTTTGAGTTTAGCTGAACTGCATATTTTAGGTTGGGTTAGGATGGGTTAGGTTGGGTTAGGCTAACCTAGGTTGGGTTAGAATAATTACTTAACACCTAAAGGACCCATGGGTTAGGTTTGTTTAGATTAGATTAGATTTTTTTTTAATTGGGAGGAGTGCTGTCACATACCCCTTTCCCCCTTTTTCCCCCTTTTTTTTATTATCCAGGGTACTAACTCCTACCCCAATTTAAAGCTACCAACTAATAAGCTACCTATTAAGCTTGTATGAGCCGGATTAGATTAGATTAGGTTAGGTTGGGTTAGAAAAACAAAATTCAGTTCAGCCAAACACAAAGTGGCACCAAATTTTTTATTAGGAATGAAGGATAAATATAATTATTTATTATGTGATATATTTTATTTGTGTTTCATATCATTTTATTGATTTGATCATTTTAAAATTTTCGCTTGACGTTTCAGAACGACATCACATCCAACACAATAAAATGTGCCTTTTGGAGATAAATATTGTAACATTAATTTTCCTCTTGCGTAAAAACTTTGTGTTTTCGATACTAAGTGAATCATTCTATTGAAATTCATATTTTTTCTAATCATATCGCCCTAAAATTTGTAAATGTTATGATAAATGTTGAAAACAAAATATAGAAAAATTCGGAATCGTACTTTTGAAAAAATGCATTCTTCTTTGTCGGTAATATTTCCCTGAATTATTAAATTCATGAATAATTCACTTTTGCATGGCTGATCAATAGTTTTCGTGTAGATTCTTACATACTTGTCTTTTTTTAATATGTCCCCTGTTAGTCTTAACTACAAAAAAAAATTATTAGTAGAAAGCTCAAGAAAATTACATTACACGAATTTTTATTTACTTCGGTAACTTTGAAATCTTCTTTTGCTGTAAAATTAACACTGAGCACTTCATTATTTGCACTAATTTTATTGTACAAATATTCTGATGTAACTTTAAAATTATCATCAATTGGTCCAGTTATGTCACAATCATATAAATTTTGAATGGCTGCATAGTACAGACCCTTAACATATGAATCAATAGTTATTCAAAGATTTTAATTCGATTTATCTGTTAGAAAGAAAAAAATATTTACATATCCAGCCGATGGTATGGAATCATTTCGTATGTTTATAATTTCTTTGCAATTAATGCATAATACTGCATAAAAAATAAATATTTTGAAGCGTAACACAAAAACGATCATGTTTGCGATTTCAACGATTGGAAATCGTCGACTGAACTTAGTTCATGATTCAAATTCGTTGACAAAGGCTGTAATTTTCTGTAATTAATTATTAGTGATTTCGATAAAATATTGCATAATTAATATACATTATAGTGAACATAATTATTTATTATGTTATTGAAATCATGAAGCAATTTCACGATATAATTTTTTGTAGTCAAAGTCATGGATCATTTCACAAAAATATATTTTTGTTTTGTCTATTTAATCGAAGTAGTTACATTATTTTAGGTATTTATGAATTACTCGCATTGAAAGATAACAATTAAAAGATTTGAATTGATAAAAGTAGACATGTTTAGGTATTAAAATAATATGATGTTCTATAATACCACGAAAAAAATAAATTTTGGAATTGTTACATTTACGACTAATATTCAAAATAATACAATATTGTGATGTAAAATAATCAGAAAAGCATTAATAGAATAATATACATAATTTTAATTTCTTTATCCTTATTAAATAATAATTTAATTTTCCTTATTCATTAGAATCTTCAGTAACTATTGACATTAAAAACCAAACAATATGATCGGCACAAAACACTTTATTTTCATTTCAATACACTCAACAACAATTTTAAATTTAGTATTAGCTTTTTAATACAACAAATATTGATTTTAGACAAACAATAGAACCGATTCAAGGCGTCAAGTATCGATTAATTATTATACTAATCTAAAAAAAAATAAAACAACACAGCAACAAGTAAGCGTTCATTCGCTGTCATATAAATCAATTTCCCGAACGAACCAAATCATTTAGACGGAACGAAAAAAGCGACGAACAAAACTACTGTACATGTACATATGTCTTCGGAAAGTCAATTGAGGTCGTCGATTGTGTCAAACACAGCCTCAAAATTTACAGGAATTAATTTTTTAATGCATAAATAACACGTGTCTGCTGATCTGAGCTGTTTGTTCAGCTGATTTGGAGAATCTAAAGATTTTTTCACTATTGAGTAATGAAAATATTTGCGATTGATCGATTGGGTTTAAAAGCGGTTGTTTTTATTTGCCTAATTTGTGCGCATGTATTTGAAAAGTTAATATTTGAATTATGAATTTTTGTTGATAAGTTTGGTCATCACTTCACTGAAAAGTCAAAAAACGGATCTTTTCATAGATGTATTTTTAATTTACGTCAGTTCCGCTAATATGAAAATTTAAAAATATATTTTTAGGAAAATATACGTTAATTTATGACGTGACTTAAAAGCCATTCATTCCTTTTCACTGGATGAAGGTTGTTTTTGAATCACGACTTTTAATAATTCTCTTTCGCTTGACTCGAGAGCGTCTTGCAAATATTACTGAAATAATTTTATAAAACCTTTACGAGAAGATTATAATCCTAATTGATTTATTTTGTTAACTGGCTATGCATACATAGTAATTATTCGTTGATCAACGGATATTAAATATTTTCTCGGTAATAATATTTGCGAGGAGGAATGCCTGACTAAAGTATCAAGAAGCATCCGCATGATCAGATAGTAATGCTAAACAAAAAACAAAACAAAATCTTTGGTAATGGCGAGGATCGATGAGGTATGCTGTACTGAGGTCTGGACCACGTAGGGCCATCGGGCTAGCCTCGGATGTCAGCTGGAGACCACGCGATCAAAAGCGGGCAGAGAGGACGCAATCTGCTCAGTCTCTGCCTCGTCTGTCTCACTGGTTATCATTGCGATATGCTTACTGAGCAGCGACCGGATTCAGACATATAGATTCGCGTTCCGATGGTCCGAGAGCCTTCTCTGCTGGCATGGGGAGGAGTTGGCTCTTATGTTCCCTGCCCCTTATCAAAGCGTGGTGGGCACACGTGATAAGGTACCGCCCAAACTGTCAACGTTAGTTGACAAGACTTCATCCTGCATTGGCTGTTTATGTTGATAATGATGATGATGATTCATCATTGAAGTTTTTAAACAATCTGTGGTAAAAATCAAATGAATCGCAAAAAATGGCAGATCTTACCTATCTTATTTAATCATTCATCATTTTCTATCGATACTAAACCTATAAAAACCTATATCATGAAATGATATTCGGAACATTCTCAACCATACACATCATTCCCTCAGTTTTCACTAAACCAAATTATATTTTCAATTTAGATTGTTCCATACACATTTAGAGGAAAATATGTGTATGGAACATTGTCGCCGAAAAGCAAATTCGTCATCGTACGCCAGCCATAACTAAAGCAAACTTTGTAATCTTTGTCTACAGCAGAGCTTTTTGTTCTCGGAACCGTGACCGAGCGCGATAAGAGGATTCCAAAGGATTCCTCGGCTTTTATTATATTGTGTACAAAATATCGTATGCACAATGTGAAATCCCAGCGAAAATTCCGGCCACGATCGCGAAATTCGGGACAACGCGATTTTTTTATGGGAAAATTTGCGTAATTATTATACAAAATATGTGAATCGAGCGATAGATGTTACGTAAATAATTTACGTAATTCATACGATAATTTTTAAATGGTTTCATCGTTCAATAATGTTGAAATGACTTTCAATTGAAAATGTTTATTATTGAATGAATAAAACATTTTTCGTTGTATAGTAGAAACAGACTTCCTCATTCATGTGATGATTATAAACCTACATAATAAGGTACGTGTAATTACAAAATTTGTAAAGCCATCGTTTATTTATATATGAAACTGTTATGGCTCTCGTGCAAAGGAAACTCTATACTTGCTCATTAATTCCTTTATCAGTTTTGCAGCTTTGTTAACTTGAAACACAATAGCTTATCCACTTTAACCGATCGCTATTTACACAAAATATATGTAAATATATCATAAGATAAACAGTACCCGAACATATTTTCTTATATACGTATACAATCACTCGAATGTACACATAATTTGTAACCTAACAATCAGTCTTATTCAAAAAAAGATCGAATTAACCACCTTTTTGTCTTCTTATATATGACAATTGAGAAATGCGTGTCGTGTACATGTATGACCCAAGAAAACGGTGACCATCACGCAATTTTAACCCCCGAATGGATCCATCAAGTTAATAGAAACAGATGACGTACTAATGGGCATAGTGCGTGAGCAATTTCTCTTTGGAATTGTCCACGTAAAACCACGAATAATTAGTGATGTGAGTTTAGACAATTTTTCAATGGGAAGCACTCGTGTGTAATTTCGCGAAATCAAATTTGAATTCAATCAGCGCTTCGAATTTTTAATCAAAAATAATTTTGACGGGAACGGAAAACGTTAAATTTAATACGATTCGAATTCGATTTATAATTGGTATGGAGAGTCGGTTTTTTTTTCAATTATTACATGAAGTGATTATCGCCGAATACATTTTCCGTTAATTATAGTATACGGGAAATTGCAATGTGTTTTTTTTAATAGAAAAAATAACAGGTTTTTTTCTTATTCATTACGGTAGCCCACGAGTTAATCCTTATCAGTTCGCGCCTTTATTTGCTATTGATAAATGCGTTTCATTGTGGCTTTATCGCATTTAATATTTTTTATAATCATCTCCCGTTTTTTCTTGTAATGTTTAGACAAGATATGATGCTCTTCCGGTATAGTACTAATTATGTTATAAAAGCTCGGTTGATTGTGTAAAATTATAAAGAAGATAAGCAATTCGCAATGATATTCTCAATAGAAACATGATGCAATTTGTTCAAATTATTTATTTATAGTGCAAAGTCAAAATAAAATTTTCAAAAATTTTAAAAAATATGTTTTGATTATTATTTTTTAATTTTATTAGTTTTCTATTTTTAGAAATAGGTTTGATAATAGCTTCAATGACCACACAAAGTGCTGATCCTTTTTTAGAAAATAATTGCGTGACACCTTGAGCTCTTCCATAGAAAAATTTGTATTTAGATAATTTGTGGATTCTTTCATTTACAGTAGATCCGTTATTGTAAATGTCCCCCTAAAAATAAATATACATGCTATTAATTCGATCGATAAAGAACTAACATCAATTTTCTCAAAATAAAAACGTACTTTAGAAACGATGCAGGTTTTCTGACTGAAATTAGGCTGATCTTGGAACACTAATTTAAATACATTGTTATTGCAAGGATTATCAAAAGTTTTGACATAAAATGGTCTGAAATCTCCATCCTTATCAATCAAAAAGTCAATCCTGCCCTATAATGATGAAAAAAATATTTATTGAAACGTATAAATATTATATTCGTAAAATTATAATATTATACTTACTTTAACAGCTTCAAACGTTTCCTTGGCTGTGAAAGTCCATATGACATCGTTACTATTTTCCGTAGAATTTCCAACATCTATACGAAGTGGTGTTGTTATGTTGTCGATTGGCCCGGTGTCGTTACAATCATATAATTTTTGGATCGAAAAAAAAAATGGACCCTTCGAAAGGTATCGAAAATAAGTTTATTGCTTAATTGATTCGAAAGTACTTGTTCAATTTGTCGAAACTCAAAAAAAAACTTACAAATCCACGTTTAGGAGTTGGGTCATTACGAATGTATGTCACATTGCAATATATTATTGAAATTTGCAAATGGATTAGAAAATTCACGAAAACATAAGAAGAGATAATCCTGATTTTGACCATGATTTTACTTTTTCAGAAAATTACCAATACGTTTTCTGATATATTACTTTTTATCAACTAGAAAGACACCGATGTACATATTATTTTACACTGAACATACATATATGACTATGAATATTTGATATTCTCATAATCTGATTTACTTAAAATTGTTCCAATTTCAATTTATTATTACCAAAATTGGTACTTCATGTAATGCACTTTATCTAAACGGGATAATTTAATTTAATTATAATGGGCACATTTCCCGAAATAATAATTATAATTTGAACTAAAATTTTGATTTTAATTACACAGCTTATATTTTTAGGAAGTATGAAATTATATTGTTTTGTTATGCACTCATATAATTATGAAAATATCATATAGAAATATGAGTTTCATAATTCAAATGTTGGTTTTGAGTATGACTCTCATTATAAAACACATTCATATTACAGACATTATATTCAAATATGCGTTACAACCATTATTCTCTGCCACGTTTCGAATCATTTTAACCAGAGTAATTATATCTATAATTAATTTGTGATTAGAATTGCTCTTCAAAGTTATTTAGTTAATTTATTTAATTTCAATATAAATAACAATGCATAAAATTTACATCAAAGAAAAATAAATGCTAAGCATTGCAAATTACATAGTCTTGAACTCCAATGCAATAATTTGCAGTTAATCAGATATAATATTCTCTTATCAGATTCAATTTATCTCATTACCTTCATTCAAAATTGAAAGTCTCGAACAAACGTATCAAATAGCTTTCCATAAACAACACAAAAGGTACACACACAGCATTCATAAATGGAATGTTACTTATAATTCGATTGCATCATCGCATTCGAACCGTTTATCGGATTATGTCATATAAACGATACGGAACAACAACTTTTGAATATGGCACGTGCTAATTAATCGTGTCGAGGCTAAAACTGGATAAACTTTGCTCTTGATTGGGTTCAATTAGGGTTGCTAATTTAAATTGGCGTATGACGATTTGCAATTTCGGGTGTTTGCGATCGCTATCGTCCGAATGGCTTTTGTTTTTCGTGTGCTTTAAATGGAAAGTCGGACTGATTGTTTGTATGAGTGACGTGTTGTCATCGAAAATGGATTGTCGAGATGAGGAATGGTACAATCAGTGGCGTAGCTAGCTAGCAAGGAGGTGCAAAGCACCCAGGCCCAAGCTGCGAAAGAGCCCAAAATTTTAAGCACTCAATTTGATAAAACGATTATTATACATTATAACAGCTTTTTCGGGTAGATCGCCAATTGTAACCCGCCTATCGGTTACACGGTGATGTCATTGCGAATCTCACTTATAGATGGCCAGATGTGAGGACAGGTAGATGATCTCAGGGGTTCCAGCAATAAAACCATGGGTTACTCGAGCCGATGACGTAGCTTTTATTATGCAACTTTTACATTTACAGGTGGATACAAAATAATGTTAAGCTAGGTTATGGTTACGTGGAATTTAATCTTCAGATGATGAATAAATGCGCGGGAGATTATGGGGTGCGAAAATTTAGAGAAATCTTAGAAAAGCAATTCTGAATGGATGAGCTAGGCGGGAGCTTTGCCCCAACAGCACAGTTCTCATCTACAGAATAATTCTATTGGTCCAGGTCGGTCGAGGCTTATTGTTAGCCTCAGCACAGTTTTAACCAGAGAAGTTACTTCTATTGGTCCAGGTCGGTCGAGGCTTAGCCTCAGCACAGTTTTAACCAGAGAAGTTACTCTTGAGACAGTCACACGATGTCTGCCGATGTTTGGAAATCTTCCCGTTTATAAGGCCGAGCGCCGTGCCCCTTCCTTTCGGGATTTCTTGCACGTGTCGATAATTGCTCTTTGTCTTCGACGGAAACAAAGGGGACCTTGATGACGGTTGATGAACATTTGGTGTCCTTTTCTATGATCCGGTCCCGAATTTTTGGTGTCCCTATTCGGGATCGACGACTGAATGGCGCGGATTGTTGTACTTCAATCTAAACAGGAGATGTAGATGACATCTCTTTTGTACATGATCATACATGGTGTTTTTAAATATGATGTCTCTGTTCCACGTCACATAGTTGGATGTGTGTTGATCTCATGTGGGACCCGAAACTAATGACTTGATGACTTTCTTTGGTTTTTGAGTGATAAAACTATGTTTTTATGCGACGCCGTTTTGCGCTCGCATTTTATAGCTTTGTCGTAAAACGTATGCGCGTTGGGTCTCGGATCGAACTTTCCATCGAAAACCATTGCGAAAAAGAAACATTTAATAATTGCGTATTATTAGTCTGTTTAAAAGGTTTTCAAAATCTATTTGAGATTTGAGATCGATCGATTTTTTTTTTAGAATAACAAACCAAAAAACCTGTGCATCAGAGCAAGCTAATAAAAAGCTTGAAAAATACTGAATTTTGAAACAGAGCAGAAAACGAAATACATAACAAAATATTCGACACATGAAATTTTATTAATCACCACGAAGTCTGGTTCGAATATTTCTCAAAATACAATCCTCTGAAAAAATAAAATTAATGAATCATCGACAATGTTAATTTCAGTATTTCTATTACATTTGGGCGCGTCGGATGTTTAGACTATTTTAATTATAAAATAGTGTTATAGTTTCACAATTACTCATCACAAAATACGGTTGCTTAGAAAGTGAATTTTCGGAAGTTTATGTTATTTTTTACTTTACCGATAACGGTGGCTAGTGTCAAAAGATCTTTCAGTAAATTAAAAATGATTAAAAACCACATAAGAAATACTATCGGGCAGTCGAGACTGAATAATCTTGCATTATTGGCCATCGAACATAAACAAGCAGCAAAATTAGATGTTAAAAATTTAATTAATGATTTCGCAAATGGGAAAGCAAGAAAGAAAAAAAATTTAAAATTGGAGAGCTTATTTCTAAAATATTTCATTATTTACTCTATTATATGATTACGAGCGGTAGGCCCGATGTTATAACATCGCACGCGTGATTTGAGGAAAAATTTTGAAAATACAATATAATGACAGTATATTTACCCGTTGAATATAGTTGAAAATGTGAAATGTTTATTTAATTTATTATATAAAATATTATAGAATATTTTGTAGATATTACAATATTTATTTTAATTTAATATTAATTTATCTAATAAAGCATAGATTTCCACATCACCCAGGAGGTACTATGCTAGATGCTTTACATTTTTTTTTAATGTGGGAAAATTGCCGAATTAAATTTCGAAGTTCAAAATCATCTTCCTTGTTCACCAGATCTCGCGCCATCAGATTTTTATTTGTTTATGTTCTTGGAGCATTCACTAAGGGAAAAAAAGTCAACAGGGTGAAAAATTTTGAAAACCATTTAAATTCATATTTTGCATCAAAGCCTTCCATATTTTACAAAAAAGGGATCGAAAATCTGCCTAATAGATGGCAGACAGTCCTAAATAATGATGGCGATTATATTGTATAATTACTATATGCCCGTAAATATATATGAATACATTTTTATTATGTTTAAAAAAAATGGAATTTTTTTCCGATACCCCTAATATAAATTTTTATTATGTTTAAAAAAAATGGATTTTTTTCCGGTACACCTAATATAATAATCAAAATAAAAATTACTTAAATTCAAATGTAAAAAACATATTTATAATTCAAATTCAAATATTATAATTCAAATTCAAATAAAAAACAAAAATTTCCAATTTCGAATAGTGCATAATTTTTAGCGTGAAAATGTGAACGCTGAAATAGTCCTTAACGCACATTGGCAAACACACACACACACACACACACACACACACACACACACATATACACACACACACACACACACACACAGACAGACAGACAGACAGAATAGCGCTATTATTATATGGAGGATTTAATATGTCAATTGGGATGTATACATATAATTATTTAACTTTTTATTTTAAAAAATTGTCAAGGGGCCCTTATGTAAGTCTTGCACCTGCACCAAAATGCACCAAAATTTCTAGCTACGCCACTGGGTACAATAAAATATCGAATGAAGAATTGCGATCGGATCAATTGGTCGGCCGCGGATGTTAATTGATCGTTCTGAAAACGAATTTGCAATGTTGCCGAAGGTTTTTCAGATTACATAAAAAATAAGAATTTTGTTATTTTCAAGCTTTTTTTCAACCTTTTTATTTAACTTGCTCTGAGGCGTAGGTTTTTTATGTAAAAATATTGCAATGTTTATGATTATAATAAAAAAAAACTAGTTGTATATTTATAATTTATACTACGTTATAAGATATTATATATAAAAACATAATATATGCACATGTCAGGTACAAATAATAACGAAAACATACATTATTTAAACATTCTCGAAACGTTTGGTTCTTTCATATTGAAATCATGATCGATTAATTCCTTAAAGAAAAATCAAAGGTGTTTTTATTACAAATTTGAATTGCATAGTTGATCGATTGCGTCTTTTCATATAATATCACAGTTTATTATTATCGATCGCATATATACATTATTCAAATTAGAATGCATAAATCCAATGAAAAATTTCAAGGTATTTAAAAATTGATTGAAGATATTTATTATGAATTGTTACTAGAAATTTCGGTGCATTTTCAACATCAATGGATAGTTTTTATGATCCATAAATAAAACCGCCATATCCATTACATCCTTGAAGAACGGAAATAGTTTGACCGTAGCAATTCCATTAACCGTATTGACGGACACACCGAAATAAAATAAAGAAAATATATAGGAAAAATAATACGGCATGAATGAAAAATAGAGCGAACATTTCGGATTTCCGCGTAGTATTTTTTCACAGATCAATGGCAATGGCATGTTTTTTGAGATTCGAATTTCAAGACCATTGTGACATCGATATTTTCGATTCTTATGAATCAGACATATTCAATTTGACCAAATCTTCGATATCTATTGATAGAATAGTATACACTAGTATACAATAGTATCCTATCCCTCGATTTACACGGTACTTGTTTTACACGTTTTCGCTTTTACACGGTTTAAAAAAATAAATGTTGAAAATAATCAATAATAATAATATTAAAAATTTTAACATTGAATTCTATCACTAACTAAAATAGAAGAGCCACTGTTAGGTAAACAACGAGGTGCGTATCCGCACGTTTGTCATTACGTCGTAGTTTGACGTTTCAAGTGTAACCTCAAAACGATATACAACCATGATATTAAACATTTTTATAAACCGCTTATTAAAATTAGGACTTCGATAATTAGGATTTCGGATTAAAATTAACCTAACCTAAGTTAATAAAAATCTTGAAAAAACAACCAAATTATGCGTTTTTTGTGTACTTTTCGATTTACACGATTTTACATTAAAAAATATACAATTTTGATTTACACGTTTTTCTCAGGAACCTATCTACCGTGTAAATCGAGGGATAGGGTAATGACATTTTTTAAATACGCTTTCTCCATTTAAATACACAAAATCGTGTTATCGATTTGGAACACTGTCACAATCGTTTAAGAAACCTAACGGGAGGTCCATTTAATAAAAACAAAAAATGCAAAATCACGATATCGAAATTTTTTCATCGCAATGCCAAACATGGAATGTCACCGTTCGTTAACATGGAGCAAGTCGTGCGTGAGCGAATTGCAACGAATCGATCTAATATGGAATGTATTTAATTTTTTGCCGACATAATAGGATTATGGACATAAATATACATCATATACAATTTTCGAAAAAAAAAATCGTGTGAAAACAGTGTCGTTTTCAAGGCCCCGCAGAGAAAGCGATCGCTCCGGGCGCCAATTTCAAACGGGACATTCGATTATCTGGTAATTTTTTTCGCGATTATCTCGTATTACAAAAGTTGATTTAGATTTTTGACGTTTCGTCGTATCATGTTCGACACATGCGAGGTCGCAAAACCGAAATTTTCCAATAATAATGGCGGGCGTATTCGGAACGTTTCTAGTTGCATAAATCAAAGGAGTTGTTTGAATTTAAAATTTAAAATTTCGCAATAGAAATTTGCATGTGTACATAAACATTGCGTTTTCTCGTCAGATAGACGTGTTCATCGGAAAGTCACGATTTGCAACGCTAATGACCCGTGAAGCTTTACGAAGTTAACATCCGTCTCAGATTAGTTTACTTTCAATATTTGCAAGTCGTTCCTAATAATGAAGAATATTATTATTTGATTTTGACTAAAAATAATACGATTTCAAATAGAAATTTCGTATTAAAAGTAAATTCAAATATTTTAAGACATCGAAAATCACAATACACATTCGCATTCCTGCTCATCACATTCCATCGTTGTTCAATGTCATATCAATTTAGGTATCTTCAAAAAAAAAAACTGCATCATATCAGATGCATCATGAACTCACATATCACCACTCACATGACATCATCAGGTGCGTTCAACTACACATGCAACTATTAAAGCCTGTAAAACAACATTTAATTGCCCGTATGCTGTCATACGAATTATACATGTCACGGTTATTACGAGTCTCTCCGACAAATGTATTGTTCTATTTTTTTCAGTGTAATTATCGTGTATGGTGTTCATCTTTCTAGATGATTCTTACAATTAGAGTGATCGATTGTCGATTAATCCTCTTGTGAAACGGGAATTTTTTGTGAGAGATGAAGGTTTTTGCGTTGATATAAATTTTTATGCGTTATCGATTATATCGTATTATAGATTTATTTTGCGGTTGGTAATTTTATTTAAATAAAATTTTATGTTATAAAGTTTTGATTTAAATGAGGTAAATTTCTGATGAAAAATGTGTTTATATAATAAGTACTTATAGGTATTTACGATAATAATACACCGCAAGGATGGGGTAAACCACTTTCTGATAATAAAAATCATTCAGTAGGTATACAATAAGTTCATTGTTAATTGGATTATTACATTTATATGATTCATATAAAATTGATTAATTATTGTTAGTTTTATTCTATACATATTTGGTTTTTATTCAACAGAATTTTTCTATACAATTTGGATAACAAGAATGTGACACAACGACCTTTATTTGTATTTTAACTTTTCTTTTCCATATTTAAGCAATTGAAATCGATTTGAAGCTGATATACAAATATTTAAATTAGATCTACCAAATTGGCTATCATACATAAAATATTTGAATAGGGAACCAGATCGTTCCAAATGGTGGGAAAATTTGAAATTGGGTCTCGTTATTTCGACGAAATGATAACATTTTCACACAAACAAGTCGAAAACGTCCAAACACACAGTAAGATAATAAATTTCAAGGGAAACATCGTTCGAAATGTGTGCCGAGGACAAACACAGTTTACCCTTGAAGGTTTCGAATCCTCTGGCTCCTCCAGGATCCCAAGTCCAAAACAAACACCGATGTGAATTATTTCTCTAGAATTTTCGAATTGCTTTCGACCCTAAAAGGTCAATTTTTATTTTTCGCCAGCCTTCGCAGTCATATCTTCTTTTGCATTCAGTGTTAACAGGAAAAACCTGTTGGGTGTCTTGCACCTGAAATCGAGACCACCCACTGCAAGTGTTGGGCTATCTGAGATGAATGTGGTGTCCGACTGATAGTTAAATGACTTCTTAAGAGGCTACTATTAACTTTTTTCCACAAAATTATATGGTCGCATGTTAAATGAGCGCTTCGTAATATCAACGTGTGTGCGATTACTGCATTAAAGTGATTCTAGTATATGATTTTGGAAAAAAGTATGCAAAAAAATATTAAATTATATTTTCGTTTTTAATCTAGTGCAGTTTGCTTGGTATATTTTATATGATTAATGTATTCAAGAGCTTTTTCATTAAAATGTATGGAATCTTTTTTTTACGTACACTGGATTTCCTTGAAGGGTTTCGCAAACAGGTGGTAAACCAGTGTTGTTTTCCCATCAAAGAAAATCCATAAGTTACTGCATACAGAATGAATCAAAAGCAAATTTTGCTACTGAAATGAAAGCTTTTTAGCATTGAATTGAAGGTGATAAGAATATAAAGCATTTCAATAGATCATAATGTTTATTTTTATTTATACTAAGCCATATGTATTACCACATACCATACATATTAATAAACTTATGTGAAGATCTATTGAAATAGAATCTATTAATTTGTTCTCGATTGTAATATATTTATAACAGATTTGTACGAACATCATTCAACATAAATATACATAAGGTGAATGATAACTGTGTATTAAATCAATTTAACTAAAAATAACGATGACAAACCGAAGCGAAATTTTTATGAATAATGCACGTGATGTGTACATACATTTTTTCACAACATTCAGATAGTTCAAATTTATGATTGTTGTTGTCTGCTAATTGCCCGATGATATCATTTTTACGAAGGATTTCACGCACATGCATACCAAGCAGGATTTATTGGTTTACGCATTGATAACACTCCGCCAGTTGAATTTATCGAATTCAATTATTCAAATTTGCAGTATGCTTTCAAAATTTTCAATCATATCGACCGTGTTGTCCGAAATGTAATCCTATCCCTCGATTTACACGGTACTTGTGTTACACGTTTTCGCTTTTACACGGTTTAAAAAAAAAAATAAATGTTAAAAATAATCAATAATAATAATAACATTAATAATTTTAACATTGAATTCTATCACTAACTAAAATAGAAGAGCCACTGTTAGGTAAACAACGAGGTGCGTATCCGCACGTTTGTCATTACGTCGTAGTTTGACGTTTCAAGTGTAACCTCAAAACGATATGTCGACCATGATATTAAACATTTTTTAAAAATTGCTTATTAAAATTAGGACTTCGAAAATTAGGATTTCGGATTAAAATTAACCTAACCTAACCTAAGTTAATAAAATTTTTGAAAAAACAACCAAATTATGCGTTTTTTGTGTACTTTTCGATTTACACGATTTTACATTAAAAAATATACAATTTTGATTTACACGTTTTTCTCAGGAACCTATCTACCGTGTACATCGAGGGATAGGTGTATTTTGGCTCGATTCGACCGGCCGCTTTTACAGAATCGTGTTAACTTTTATATTGAGTCGTTGTTTCTGAGATATTGAGGTCGCTTTTAATCGTCGGAATCCTTTGATGTTTTCGCTTAAATGTATTATTTTTGTGTCTTTTTTAATTTATGTGGTGCACCAATAAACACCTGCTGTATATATCTTTTCAACGCGTCGTCACTACAGAAGATTTCTCTCTTTTATATTATATGTATGTATTAAATGTATATGTTTGTTTCGCAATAGGCCAATTTTACTCTTGTGCAAAATGTCACGTATTTCTTGACTCTTGACCTGGCAATTTTTGTATTTGGCCAATGGAACATGTGGTGTTTATTTATTTTTTATTATCATTGTCTGAAGTTGAATGAAGTGTTACAAATTTGGTGAAGAAAGTAGGACACACTGTTGTATTATAAGATATTTTAAAAATAATTACTGTTTAATCTAATTTATTTAATTGTAGATGGTTTTCTTGGAAATTAAAAGTAAACAGATTAATAAAAAAATGATTAAATTTCGTATAACGTATTGCATTGTATCGAACGAATTCCCAGTGAAATATAAATATGTACTTTGCGGTTATCAGTAAAGTATAATATGCAAATGTATGCAAAACAAATTCCTATGTGACTTTACATACAAATTACATTTTAACACTTTATCTGTTTTAATTTCGCCAAGTTCGTTCACTCTGATATTTTTTCCGCACATAATCGTTCCCTTCGACTTTCACTATCGTAAAATTTTACAACATCCAATAAACGGAACGATCGTACCTTATACACAGACAAAATTAACTCATTTAACAACCACGAAAAAAACAACCTCAACAAACAATTAGCAGCACTGAACATAAATCAACATTTTCAAACAAGCCCAGGATTATAATAATCCACCAAATATAATAATGAAGCATCGCGTGCATTTCGCTCTAATAGCGACCTGCAACCGAAAACATTTCATTAACACGTCGGAACCGTAAAATTACGTTTAAAAAACGGTTATTTCGAAACGCTGGCCTTTTTTCCATCATCATCATCGCATCACCCTCATCATTATGCGTCCGTGGAGACGAATTATAATAACATTGCATCATTTGGTCCATAATGACGGTAATAACAAAAGTGGTTCGATTCCGATCTGGTCTACTATGTTTTCTCCGAGGCCTCGATGTTTTCGATAGTGATTTATTAAAAGCATGAACACGTATATTATTATATTATAACGTGATCGCATGTCCGTAAATATAGTTCAGCTTTAGGCACTTTCATAATGCATGAATCAATTCGTTACGTTTATCGAGATTTATTGAAAGTGTGCAAGATTCGGGATCTGTGAAGGAACAGCTACTAGTTGGGGTTTCGGTTTAAATTTAGATATTTGGAGATTATGTTTTGTGGGTCGTTTCATATTTGTGCATTGATTTTGTTATGATACTGATATGGTATTTAGAAAAAAAAACATTTCAATGCTCAAAGAGCATTCGATCACAATTCGATCTGATTTAAATTTAAACCCTTTCGATTTTTTTTAATTATTAAATGAAAACTTATAATATTATACATATAATATATAGTTAAAAAAATTCAAACTAAAAAGTAGTACCTATCTTATCCTATCTTAACCTATCCCTCGATTTACACGGTAGATAGGTTCCTGAGAAAAACGTGTAAATAAAAATTGTATATTTTTTATTGTTAAATTGTGTAAATCGAAAAGTACACAAAAAACGCATAATTTGGTTGTTTTTTCAAGCTTTTTATTAACTTAGGTTAGGTTAAGTTAATTTTAGTCCGAAATCCTAATTTTCGAAGTCCTAATTTTAATAAGCAATTTTTAAAAATGTTTAATATCATGGTCGACATATCATTTTGAGGTTACACTTGAAACGTCAAACTACGACGTAATGACAAACGTGCGGGTACGCACCTCGTTGTTTACCTAACAGTGGTTCTTCTATTTTATTATAGTTAGTGATAGAATTCAATGTTAAAATTATTAATGTTATTATTATTGATTATTTTCAACATTTATTTTTTTTTTAACCGTGTAAATCGAGGATAGGTGTATTGTAATTATTTTTAAGTCAGTAAACCAATTTTATATGAAATTATTATAATTTCTATGAATTTTTATTTTACTAGACACGCAAAATATTTTTTTCTGGATCTTCCGATGTTTGTTCAATAATTTTAAATATTTCAACAAATATTTGAATTTTGTAGATTGAATATTAAATACAAGAATCAAACAACATTCTCAATTGAATCTTAAGCACATGAAAAAATATTTTTAAACAATATTTTTGCAAAACGTCTTCCTATATGATATGCAAATCAGCAATTCCGTATTGATATCACGTAACGTTAACAAGAAGCCCTTGACCCACCAACTTCAGCAATTTTGTCAGTTAAAAACACATCGACCTCAGTTGACCGATAACTGAGATGTTCATCCGTGATCATAACCGAGAAATGCTTGCAATTTGTATGAAATACGATCGCGAAATCCAAGCTAAAAATAAAATTTGCAGATATGAATGAAAAATTATTTCATAAAATAACGTTAAATAAAAAAAAATTTTAATGTGAAATGTATTTTCATCGCAATTTAACTGCCAAAATTGAAATTGATTTGGTATGTGAAATTTAAAAGGTTCGCAAATTGTGATCTGAATTGAAATTCGGTATTTACATGGCGCACCTTTGATTTTTTTTTTATTATAAACATTTTCTTGTAATCAGCCGCTGTCGGGAATTTTTATTGTAGAGTATTGTAATTAATAAAAAATGTTTCTGAAATGCCGTCATTGCATTATTGTCTATACAGTTTTTTAATGGTGTTTTGAAAACACGTTCACCTCGTCTCTGTTTTGCGTACAATATGTATTTTTTGCATAATAAATGCAAAAAGAGTTTTTTTATGTACCTCTATAAATGGGTTTGGTAGTAATAAAATAACTGTTGAAGGAACGGAAAACGCCCAATCATAGTGTGAAATAGATTATTAATAAGTTTTATTTTTAACTCGTGATATGAAATAATGAGTTTTGACTCGTAAAAAAGAATATTCAGATTTTTTCATAATGTCAACATGTAATTGATTCTTGTAAACTTTGATCAGATAAGAAAAATATTTAATTGAATCGAGACATTGAATTTCATTCATATAATAAAACGTGCTTAAGTTTAGAATATTTTATCTAAAATCGCCAAAAATGAAATATTATGGGAAAGCTTTGAACTTAATGATAACATTCTAAAATCATATCAAAATATTTATGATTCAATTCCTAATATTTCAGTATCAAAAGAGTCCACGTTTATCATCAAAGAAAATTCAAAAGTTTCCCAGTGACTTAATTACGTGAAAACTCTTTGAACTGTCTATATGTAATTAAAATGTTATACTTGTTTTCCGGGAAGAGTTTCAATATAAATCACCAAGGAGAAATTGTTAATCTCAAACGTAAAATAATGTTTTAATTATCACAAACAAAAATCTCCATTACATTTGAAATACATTTATAAAATATCTTTCAGTATAATGTTCCGCTCGATATATAATATTATATTTAAAAATGATTAAAAAAATTGATGCACTTTCAGAATGAATATACAAAGAAGAAAAAAAATGGTTTGACCTGGAATAAAATTGGAATGATTCCATATATTTATTCGCGCATAAAATGAACAACGATTTATTTTAAAGCAAACTTTAATATACGATCAGACAGAGCTGTATTGTAAATATTCGAAATCTCGATCGACGAAAGCTTAACTCGTGTTTTAAATATATAAATATTATTTTGGTAGAAAAATACACAAATACATTGCATCTCACTGACACATATTCCGACATTTCCGTTCTCTCATAAATTCGATTACATTTTTTGCAAAACGATTAAGCTTAATCGAAGTTAAGCGACATATTGCAAGATCAGTATATGTATATGTATGTATATAACCAGGGGATTGATTTCACGGGGGGTACTTGTCCCGGGGTACTTTGTACGGGGGTACTTGTCCGGGGGGTACGATCAAATCGAAACCATTTGCCAAGTAATAATTTCAGACCCAGATCTTCCGATGATATCAGAAAGACCTTGCTCTATTAGATATGACGATGTCGAAACCTAAACCGGATATATCGCATAAATATTGCTACGGATCGATATATTTTTATAATACGGCCTAACCGAAATCCGAATTAGTTTTT
This sequence comes from Hydropsyche tenuis, assembly GCA_009617725.1. Lineage (NCBI taxonomy): Eukaryota > Metazoa > Arthropoda > Insecta > Trichoptera > Hydropsychidae > Hydropsyche > Hydropsyche tenuis. The sequence continues at coordinate 232,281 of VTON01000025.1, forward strand.
ACGAGGCAGTAAGTCCGACTCGTTAAATCGCAAGTTTAATCACCTCATTCCGGTTCAGTTGACGTTCGGTTCAATAATAGACCGGCGATGTGTTTGAGACGAACCGGCCAAGAGAATTGCACAATTTGTATGCAACTGCGAAATGGAAAAGCTAATTAGAAGCATTCGACGTTTTCCCTCGGTTCTATTTTAGGTGAGAGGAATGCCGAGCTTTGCGAGAGGCGAAAATTCAGAAAATTGAAAAATTTCGGTGTTTATACTTGAAGTGTTATGTAGGTTTTATCTTTTCGTGGTTAATGGCTGATGAAGGGGGATGAATGCGCGAATTTCGGTAATAATTTGTCACCATCATCAATCATGCGAATAATAATTAAAAGGATTTTTAAAGAAGGGCCTAATGATAAATTTTTATGAAAAAAAAACGCAGGATATATAATATTATCAAGCAGGGACGGATCTAGCGGGGGGGCGGTAGGGGTAACCGCAAATGGAAGAAAAAAATTCTAAAATCATGCGTTTTCGACTAGAAAATGATTATCGATCATAAAAAATATTATTTTTTGCAAAATAAAAACGAAAAACGCATTTTCAAACAATTTTTTTTCATATTGTAACCCTGATTTTCCAAAAAAGATGGAAAAACTTCTATATTTATACATTAGCTTATGCTATACTTACTCTCCAGATTACCACCATCAGATTACCAAATTTTCAGGTCATTACAAAATTATTTAGATAGGAAAATTAAAAAAATGCAGAGGTGGTGAAATAGGGACTTTCCGAATATTTCAATTCATAAACGACATAATTTTACATAAAAGTTATCGAAAATTTGATAGAAATGTTCTATAACGGTAGAAATTATATTTTAAATTAAGAATTAACAAATAAAGTTTTTATTAAATATTTCATCTGTCATTCGAACCTGTGAACCGTGAACCTAACCCAAGTTTCAGAAATATTTTTGCAAATTTTTCACCTAACCTAACCCAACTTGTCGTTGTATGAATAAATTCGCGTGAAACTAACCCAAGTATCAGAAATATTTTTGTGAATTTCTCGCTAAACGAAACACAAAATGTTGTCGCAAGATGAATAAATTCGCATGAACCTAATCCAAGTATCAGAAATATTTTTGCGAATTTCTCACCTAACCTAACCGAACCTGTCGTCGCAAAATGAATAAACTCGCGTGAACCTAACCCAAGTTTCGAAAATATTTTTGCGAATTTCTCACTAAACGTAACCCAACCTGTCGTATATCAAGTTTCTTTTAGTGGAAGTATAAAAAATAAATTAAAATATATTTTCGGAACACTATTCATTAAAAAGCTGAAAAAATTAAATTTGATAATTCCATCGACAGTAGATTTAGAAAACAACACATTTCACTTGCACCAATTAAACTGTAACGATATGAAAAATACGATTTTATTTATATTGCAATGAAAAATTCATCAAAGCACGTATAAATATTGAAATTTCGACAGACAGTCGAATAAATATTGCAATCGAAAGTGAAGCATTCGCCTAACTAAAACATTCGATTTTTTCCCTGAACATTCCTCGACGTTTTTTCAAACGCGGCCTCAAGTGTTTGTTCAATACTTTTATTTTCTATAGACGCAAGCACTCGACAATTATTCAACGAAAAAACAAATATTATATCGACAATTGTGTAAACATCAAATATACTTTCTAGTATAAAAAAAAAATTGCATAAGTTTTCTGCGAGCGAATTTTCCATGCGGTTTTTCGCGAGGGCGTTGTTTACGACGCCTGATCTTTAAACGACTTGCACATTATTTTTGAAGCAAAATTAACACACGAAGAAGCAGATGGTTAACTGTAATGAGATCATTTTCGATTCTCGTATAAAACACGACTTCCCGTGACGCAAGTGTCGATCGATCGATCTTCGATTTTATTGCGGTATTGCAAAATAATTTTAAATATTTGTATTGAAAATGGCGTTTACAGCCGTCATATGCGATTCGTTTTGTGTAAATAGTGTAGACCTGCTATTTTTGAGTAGCATATGATTTCTATTTCTGATATTTTTTGAAATGCGTTTATTTAAAAATTGTTATGAATTTATATAACTTTTTGTTCAAAACACGTTTTGACTTCCTACTCATATTTAATTATGATTATTTGATTGAATATTGGTGTTTTTTTTTCAATATAAATTGCCATTGAATGTATCGATTACTTCAATGAACAAAAGTAATTTTTTATTGAGGAGTCAAAACAATGTATGAAGAAATCATTTGATCTGTTTTTCATTATCTTTCTTGATGATATATAATCTGCCAAAAAATTATTTAAAGAATGTCTTATGTGAAATGAAAGACTTTTTATATTTTTAAATACAAATACTATGAATTAATTCCTAATAAATTTCAGTAAGTATGATCAAATTTTATTTAAATTTCATAAAAACGTGTTGAATATTAAAGCCATAATTTTATAGTATATCATCATCTAATATTATAAATAATATGTAGGTAATAAATTTCTCAGTAATCAATGCAAATTTTTCATAATAGCAGATCGAACGATTTATAAAGGTTAACGATTAGATAACTAAAGGTTAACGATATAAAACAGCATAAATATTCTTTGAATAACGTAAGAATATTTGAGCTTTTTCATGGATATGTATGTGTAAAAACATAATAGATTAAAATCACATTGGATAGCATCATTCGTGGGAGCACTTGACATTGACGCATAAAATGTATCTAAAATAAACTGTATTCTCGGTAAATATTACATCACTCAATAAGTCATTGGTTCGACACATGTATAGCATCACTGTTGACAAACTCATAATTCCTGGATAGTTCGAATCTTCAAACGATTAGTGTCAAAATTTCATGGAATTCTGACAATTAGTTTACAGGTTACAGTGGTTTTAGTGATCCCAGTTTCGCAATATTCAAAACAGATAAAAAATAATTTTGTGAGTTGATTAAACATTTGTTTTGATGGAGAAAAATACCGTGAAAGCCAAATAGAGGCTTGATAAGTGTTATAGAGACAAGGGAAATCAACTATTATTGACTGGTATGCTGAATTCCAATAATTTAAATAAATTAAATAAACTTAATAAATAATAAATAAATAATAAAAACAACAGAGCTGTTCAAGCGAGATAAAAAGGATTTCTTGATCCATGGATCCACATGAATCCACTACTACACTTCTAAATAAAAAATATCGTCAGCTGAGTGGACAGCAGTCGGTGAAAGTCATTTAAAGCGACTAAAAACTCAAAAGTCAGCTGACAAGGTAGTGGCATCCGTATTTTGGGACACGCATGGTATTTTGTTCATCAACTACCTTGAGAAAGGTAAAACTATCAATAACGAATATTACATGGCATTATTGGATCGATAGAGTGTAAAAATTGAGAAAAAATAGCCTCAAATGCAAAAGAAAAAAGTGTTGTTTTACCAAGACAATGTCCCGTTTCACAAGCCGATGAAAGCGATGGTTAAATTGAATTAATTACGCTTCGAATTGCTTCCCAATGACTACTGGATTTATGCAAACATCAAAAAGATGCACTAGGGAAAGATATTTGGCTCAAACGAAGAAGTGATTGCCGAACCTGAGGCCAATTTTGAAAGCAAAGATAGACCGTTCTACAAAAAAGGCATCAAAAAGTTAGAGGAGCATTGGAATGAATATATCACTTTCGAAGGAGAGTATGTCGATGAATAAAGTCGAATTTCTAAAAAAAAAAAATTGTTTTTCTTAGTTAGACCGGAGACTTATTGAGAGATGGTATTCGAAATATTTTTGTCCAGTAGTATAGTAAGTTTTTATCTAATTCACGAGAGAAAATTCTTGGAATTCTATTCAGTTTTCCTTTCATGTAGTCCGCGAAATTCCGAGACGAAGATATCCAAGTTGAAATTCTTCAGTTAGAACGGAACCAAAGAATTACGAATTTCTGTCAATTTGAATACTACATATATAATAATATAAATTATTCATATAAAAAGTTCAGATTTAAAACGATTCAATAATTGATTGCAGAGAAAAATAATATTTTACATTAAGAAAAGTTCGATAGAATAAACAAAGTCGACCATTTCCCGATCAGATTGATGATTTCAATTACAAATTTCTCGGAATTCATTTTATAAGAAAATACGTATTCATCGACTTGAAAATAAAATTAAAAATACTCAGAACAGTTCCGCATAAATGAATCTATTAATATTTGCGGGCGCGAGCTTGAAGGCAAATGCAATGAGCGAAATTTTTTTTTTTCCCACTTAACATAAATATACGCTTTAATAACGCCAGCTTTCAAAAATAAAACGCTTCAAAGCTTCGAAATTTAATTATGTAACATAGCAATGCCAAACAATTTGCATACTTTTTTTTTAAAACAATTTGAATTTCTTCGATAAATCATTGAGTTCGATACGAGATCAAAAAGATCAAACGTTATGCCACAGTTGATCATTTATTTGCATCGATCAAACGTCGATTCAGAGAATTAGATATGTGGCTGTTCGTTTATATATAGACCACACATGATTTTTTCGAAAGTTTTTCCATATTAGCAAAAAAGCTCATTTGCTATTGTGCAATTTTAGGGAGTGAAAAAATCGCATAAATCAGCAAAGAAACGGCGCTTTCAAATAAATTTGAATAATAATGGGGATTTCGACAGGAATGAATTAATCAATAGATATTCGTTTTCTTATGGCTGGTGTTAACCATATTCATACAAATTAATTCGTATAAATAAATGCCACTTGTACACAATGATAAGTTCAAGAGTCGATTTTCAAATATAATGTCGTTTGCTTCTCAGATTCGTTAATAAAAATCCGGTTGTTATTCATGTGATAAATTGAATTATTGTCGAATTGCTTACAAAACGCTTTTATGTTTTGAATGAAAAACGTATTAAATAATCATCGAATGTTATTTATTGAATATTTGATTTGATGACCATCAACGTTTTTTTGTTCATTCTTCAACAAACATTTTGGAATATACTGTTAAATGTCGAAAAAATATACATGTTTAATGACATTGAATTGATGGTTTTGAAAAAAAACTCTAATAATCAATTTATTTTTGGAAATTTTTAAACATTTTATTAAAAAAATATTATGAACCATAAAATAGTTTATTAAATCATTTCAAATTACTTACGTGATATCAAATCGCAAGGCATGAAAAAATCCTTGAAAAAATTGTGATATAACATAATCAAACACTATGATCAATTTCCATCAAATGAACCATTTTTTGCAATACCAATCAGAGCCGTAGCAATGTTTTTGGCGCCCTTAGGAAATATAAAATTTTGCGCCCCTTTTTTTCCAAAGGGGAGCTGAAAAACATTTTTTTTTCAAGGGGGAACTGGCCAAAAATTAGTTTTTAATATAACTTTCAAAATAAAAATATTCGTCACTATTCGAACGTGTTCGATCCCCAAAAATTTTTCCCTAAAAAAACGATAATGCTCTTAAAAACTATTTGTCACTGACCAAAACTATTCTTTCCTAAAACAATTTTATCTAAAATAAATGACAACGCTCTTCAAAATCGAATCAAATCTTCATCTTCGAATCTCAAAAAAAAATTTCCTAAAAGTAATGTTGGGCGCCTTTGGCGCCCCAACAGGATCATGCGCCCTTGGCACTTGCTCAATTGCCAATAGGTTGCTACGGCATTGCTACCAATACATAAAAATCGCATTCGACTTCATCTATCTTCATTTATATCAATCCCCGAACATTTCCTCATCTTCTACCGAGAAACCCACACAACCTACTTCCAAACAATCAGCGCACAATTGCCCATTATCCCCATTTGCACTTTCACACGTCCACCCACAAACGGGTCGATCCTTATCCCCATCAGCAGGGAATTGATCTCAGAATTGACGATCGGGAATGATCTCGGCTCTCGTCTGTGATCTCGCACCAGACAATGATCGAGATTGATCCGAGCAATTAACATCTGCGAAGCGTCCACTTGACGCGCGCTCCGTTTCGTACGAGTGATTTTTCAATTGATCGACTCGCATTGATCTTCATGATGTGCAGACTCTTTGTGGGGTCAGAGTGGGGTGACCATATTTCCCAGGACCCAAAACGGAACAAAGAATAAATGTCCCCCCCTCTATATTAAAAAAAATTGATGCACTTTCAAAAATTTTCTCTCAATTAATATCGTTAAGGAAATACACTACCGATAAAATATATTTGCCCACCCATATGTTTTCCAATATCATACATTTATTAACGAATTTATCACTCAAAATAACTTTTAAATAACACAGGTATGCAATTTTTTTGGTTTTAGACCGATCTATACATACATCGCTCAAAGACCGAAAATTTCAAACCCCAGAGACGACCACGTAGACGTTTGCACTTAGCTGGCACTTATTTGACATTTATCGCGCATAACCTTACATTACGTCGAACGAAAACGATAGATACTTATAAAATATTTTCGATCTGAATATCTGATTGAATAAGATACGTTCAGTAAATGTGACGCAAAAAACGCTAACCTAACCTAACCTGAACTTTACTAACTAACTTTTTTAACTAACCTAGACTTTTGACTGAGACATGCGGCATTAAATAAGTACGTTTAGTTTTCCTGACTGAGAAATGCGGCGTTTGGCCCAACCCTCACGTTCAGTTTTTCTGTAAGGAGAGTGGAAGTAAACACGTCGTTTAGCGTAGCGTAGTTTACTCCAAACTGACGTTGCAAATGTCAAATGGGTGCCAGCTAAGTGCGAACGCATCTACGTGATCGTCACTGGGGTTTAAAATTTTCGATCTTTGAGCGATGCTATGTATGTATAGATCGGTCTATAACCTTTTTTTTTGTTTGAAAGTTATCTAGTATATTAGATCATTTTGGGGTGCTGAATTCAATTAAATTATTGAGCAAAAAAGATCCATGGAAAATATATTAAAAAATATTATTTTGATAAATATTAAAAAAAAATTCAGTCATCTTATGTCCATCAAAATATGTGAACCGGCAAAACGGGACAAATCAAAAAATTTTACGAAAACGACGGGACGAACGCAAGACACGACGAAAACGGGACTGTCTCGGCGAAAACGGGACGTATGGTCAGCCTAGGCCAGAGGCAACACAGTGAAAGACGATCTTTCGAGATGAAGGATGCGATTCGTGTGGGGTTCGTGTTGTTTTGTGTTCGGTGTAAAAAGAAGGTTGTTCGCTTGATGATTTGGGTTTATGTGCAGTATATATTGCGATTTTTTTTTCGTGAAAATTTGATTCATTTTAGGTTTTTTTACTTTGGTTCCTTTTTGACAACTCAATTTGGCTCTATTTTATATTAGGTCATCCCATAAATAGTCCATTATTTTTTTTATTTTGTTATACTGTTATATTTTTAATCCCAAACTTAATTCAAAAACAATAATGAAAATTTATTCTATTCACATATTTGAAGCAAAGTTTCCAAAGTTTATATGTATATGTATATTTATTGTTTTTTTTAATACAATATTTACATTTCAAATTCAACCCTTTTAACTTTTAATCCTAGATAAAACTTTGAAAAATGTTGTTACTTTTTTGGAAAGTATTTTTGAAGAAATGTCGGTATTTATAAGTTTACTTTTTTTTGATTATCTAAGTTATTTGTAAGTTTAATTTACTGGTAAATTACCAGTAAACCGGTAATTAGTAAAAAATTACAGGATTACCGGTAAATGAAAATTACGGCAAATTTGGCCTCTCTGTAGTCAGTGGTGTCTTTCTGAAGATTTCACCTTCTCGACAAAAAAGTATAACTTTTAGTAACCGTTTAATTATATTTTTCGACAATTGAATTTAAAGTTCGAAAATTTAATTTGTCGTTTAAAATTTGTTGTTTAAAAGATTGAATTTGAAGTGCAAAAACTGTAAAATCTATTAAAATCGGGTTCGTTGCTTTAAGTAACTCCGGTTGGCTATAATATTAATAACAGTATTTTTTTATTTAATGCACATTGCTGCATAATTAAATTCATCTGAGAAATTCTTCACGGTTATTTTAATAATTCCATTGCACAAAAAAATAATTTATTATAGAATTATCAAATTTATCTTGTTTACGAAAACCGTTAAATTCATCGAAAAACGATTACACACAAAATTTACATACACAGTAAAATTTGCATATAAAACCATTACGTGAACGAAATTAAACGCTCCGGCTAATAAATCCTTAGATTTTGAACAATCGCCAAAGTTCACAATTTTTTCAATCGACCACCCAAGCTCACATCGAGACCACAACAGACAAAAGGAGCACCCCGATGGCCGATGTTCAGCAACAACCCGACATCGACTATTTCTCTCGACGAAACGGCAAAGTATGCGTTCCGAGAAAAATCCATAGCGAACAAGAACGGGCCGTTTCGCTTTTGATCGCGATATATTTATGTCTTTCGAGTTCGTCGGATGTCATCTGAGTTTAGTCTGCGAATGTGTCGATTAGGTCGTTTTTCGCGTTCGGAGAAGCTGAGGGATTGTCGGATTTGTAAATGTCGAGGGAATGTTTGTGGATTGAAAGCAGAGCCGTAGCAATGTTTTTGGCGCCCTTGGAAAATACCATTGGACACTTCTTAAAATTATTTTCCCTAAAAAAAGCTCGGACTTTTAAAACTATTCGACAATTCTCAAAATTATTTGAATCACAAATAAAAAAAAAGGCGCAAGCACCTTTGGCGCCCCAAAATCTCTCGCGCCCTTGGCACTAGCCCAATTGCCAATGGGTTGCAACGGCACTGATTGAAAGTGATTTATCTCATTGTGAAAGAAAAATGAGGGTTTTCTTTAGGGTTGTCAACTGTTATGGTCAAAGAAAGAGAACATTTAAAAAATAATTGTTTATTTTTGACAATTTTCTTTATAATTGTGCCGGTAATTATTAGAATGGAATAAGTCATTTAACGTACCAAAAATACCATTATTTTACAAGGTAATCATAAATTTCCACCAATACAGGAAATATTATATCTATAAAGCTTATGTAATCATAATGTAAACACAGCTGTTACTAGGATTTTCAAACCATCCCTCTGGCGCCCACTTTTAAAATAATTTAATATGAGATAAAAAAAAGCGCCGCAGGGGAATTTTTTTTAAATAAAACTACATAAACTAACATAATAATTGTTATTAATAATAATAATAACAATAACAACAACAATAATAATAATAATAATAATAATAATAATAATAATTTATTTATATAAAATACATATACATACATAGTACTTAAATATAAATACAAAAATACCACCCTGGCATGACAGATTTCCCCAAATCTCCAAGGTTGCGATTATTATTATTATTATCATTATCATTATTATTATCATTATTATTATCATTATTATCATTATTATTATTATTATTATTATTATTATTATTATTATTATTATTATTATTATTATTATTATAGGAATATGAAAAGTGCGCTTAAAAATTTATTGTTGAATTTAATCATCATCAGTCTCATTCTCAATTTCATCATTTCTGTTGGTATATTTATCTACACTGCTAATTTGGTCCAAAGTTTCTTATTTACTTTTATTCCTGTATATAAAATATAGTAAATATTACGGACTGCGTAAAATTATTGTCAAAATTATAAAAAGAGGACATTCTGGGTATATTGCAAAAAAGAGAGGGAGCAAAAGAATCATGTTAAAAAAGAGAACATGTTCTCTTTAAAATAGACCTGTTGGCAACCCTAGTTATGATGATCTCATCGGATTTATTCGTATTAGGTTATGTTTGCTATTGTTTTTATGGCGGAAATATTACAAAAAAGTCTGAAAAGTTCAGTCGTTTTATATTTTTGGAGGAACTGAGGGAGCTTTGGGTTTGTAAATGTTTATTACCAAGATTTGACCTAAATGATGCCGCAAAAACTAGGTTATATTAATTCAATCTGGTTTGCATATACATATTTGGTTATGTTTGTAATGGTAGAAATATAAAGAAAAATAAACCTAATGGAATCGGTAATTTTTCGTATATGGAAAAAAAAAAACAACTTTTATTATGAATTTCTATGTTCTATGTTCTATTTCTATTTCTATGTTCGTCAAAAATAATCTATTTGAAATTAATTTATATATAAAATTAGTTAGATAAAATTAACTATTAGTCTAACTTGACGTAATTTACTTATACTAGTAACAGTTTTTGTTTGAAATATTGTTAAAAATTATTAATTAAAAAATGAATAAAATTTAAATTATACAGTAAAAATTAACGATTAGTAAATTAATTAATTTAAACTTTCAAATGTTGTAATATTCAAATCAGCATAATTCTAAAAAAAAATATTACATCAAGGTAATGTAAAGTTTCATAATGACTTTTAAGCTCACTTAAGAAAAAAGTTTTCTTTCAACATAAACATCGAAAATCGTCGATCCACATGACGAATCATGTGTTGTGAAAACGAATTTTACACACCCAAAATTTATTATTAATTATTCACAGTTGATTCACGCGGATATTTACTATCATTAATTTCAGATAATACCACAGTGAGTCAAGTATGCCAAATCAATTCCAAATAAATATTAAACGACTTTTTAAATAATGATTCAGCGATAAACGGATTTACAATGTGATGACTAAAACGTGAATAATCCCATTGCTTTCGTTTAAATATCGACAACATCACTAAGCTTCGAATATAAACTAAATTCAGAACAAGACACGTACCATAAATAATCGATCGGACGATTCATTGCGAATGTGTCGTAAAATTTGCTTTTATTTTATAGGTAAGAGTAAAGTTTCATTCGAACGAATTAAATATTTACTCTATTGCATGTAAAGAGCTTTTTACATTCGTCTGCTCGATCAAATGAATATCGTATCGTAAACACTTTCAGAACGTGATTCGAAATGTTTATAATTATTCGTTAATCAATATTGATCTCGTTTCTGTTCAATGTTTGATGTACAGTTCAATTCAGTTCATGAGTGAATTCATAACGTTAAATTAAAAATAAATATTTGACCGTTTTATATACGATGAAAAAATACGGAAATTCAGTCGTACGATGATTTCGAAATTCGGTGAATTTATATATGTATAATATTTGATTTTGAACTGGATATTTATATAATATTTAGGTAAAACTCGAAGCTATATTATATTAGAGAATATTATTTAGGCGTGGTTTTCGGTTAATTAACAAAATGTAAATGGTTTGTAGCACGTGGCCCTGTTTCGAAATGTATCGTTTTTGTGGTAATGGATGATTCTAAATTTAATATATCAATAAGGAAGTGCAATACATCTTAATTTATAAAATATATTCGATATTATGATTTTGAGGTTTTTCATTAAATTTTTTTTGATTAAATACAAATTTTATTGAGTTAATTATTGTTGTATATTTAAAACAAAATAAATTTTAATCGTTTTTGAATAACAAATAATTTGTCATGTTGAAAGCGACATCTAGTAATACTATGTTAAAAAATATTTTGAGAAACATTGTATCAAATCAAAAAAGTTTTCCTAGTTACGTGTAGATCTAATCAAATGAATATTTATTAAATTTAAAAATAATAATTTTCAGTGAAAAAAAATCTTCGATAAACATATGTAGTTATCAAGATTTTTCTTACTTTCGACGAAAGCACACGTGTTTGTGTAATGTGTTTGATTTGAAAGAAATAAAAACATTTTTCAAATTTTCAAAAATAAAACATTTTAATATGCAATTATATGATGTCATATAGTTGCACGAAGACAATAAATAGACGTCAATTACTTCCATGGTCTAATTTCAGACATTTTTTCATAGAGTGCAACAAAGCATCTTAAGGATATAACAATTGAACTCCATAAAAAGTATGACCGTATAATCCAGAATGCAATTTATTCAACCTCCAAACGATGCCCTCTGGCTCACTCATTATTCCGACATTATGTCATTCCAATTTTTAACACGAAAAATAAATGTCTGCATCCTGTCTTATATCACAAAAAGGAGAGAGAACATCGTATCGTTATGGTGGCCACATACGCTACGAGAAATCGTTACAGTTCGAACGGTACAGATTATCGTACATGGAATACAAGCAAAAATCGGACGAAACTGTACAGTTTTATAACATACATGTAGCGATTTATCGGTACCGTTCGAACTATACAGTCTGATCGTAACGATTTCTCGTAACGTATACAATCAATTCAAATTCTTTCGTTATAGAGGTGTATAATTTTACGAGAGTTCGATAGTAATAAAATTAATACGACTCGGACGAAATGCTCTTGCTGAAATAAATAAATCCTCGATGATTTTTCCAGGTTTTATTGGCGGACGTAGGCGTCGCCCGAAGGCTCTATTTCGGTCGTAGGATGCTATTCCTTGATTTTATTTTATTTTTACCAGTTACATCCCCTGCCGGAGAGCAGATGTGAAAAATCCAATAAGATTCATTACGACTTAAAGGCTCATAAAAGGTCGAATCCTAAATATAACTATAGATCCTTTTTAGAAAGTTTCCATGTATTTTTCAAGCTTTTTATTTCGCAAGATTCGAATTAATTACTTAACATTTGATTTTGATTGTAATAATACAATCATGAAATATTTTGAAATGCTCATATTTTCATTGAAAAAATATATTATTCAAAACGTACAACGTTATCGAAATGTATATTATTTTCAATTAGATAATAGATGACTTTCAATCGTCAATGGATTATTTGAAATTGCAACCGTTATATGTATAAGGACGGATAATCCTTTATCCTTTATGGAACAAATTCATTAGACCAACGTCTAAAGTGTCCATTGGAAAAGCTAGATAAACGGATTTAAATTCTACGAAATTCCAATATCGAATGCAACAATGGACGAAATTTGATACAGTTGATGGACACGCCAATTCAAGGCTTCCTGGTGAAATGGAAACGAAACTAAATGTTATTTTATTTATATAAAAATTTTAAAATCAATATTCATCATCGTGCGACTTGATTTATCGATAAAATTTATTATACAATATTTACATATATATTGTATAATAAATAACGATAACGTTGTACGTTTTGAATAATATATATTTTCAATAAAAATATGAGCGTTTCAAAATATTTCATGATTAGTAAAGTTCTTTTGTAAACTCGAACGGTGATAGTTTCATCGAACGAGTCAAGTCTCACGAACTTTCGTACTTTTCATAAACGAATACTAATTCAAATTATAAAAAGTAATTATACAAATTAACCAACTCAAACTGTAAATTATTGCTCCCAATTGACTGAACTGCGAATTCTTTCATCTCGATCGATTTACAACGAATTTTCATGCAGTTTTTTCATATTTTTAACATAATTAGTCAACTTCGTTAGCATTCAGCGACATGCACACGTCCACTTTGCATACGTTTATTCAAAACACCATGAAAATTCGAAATAGTGCACCATCCCGTTTAATAAATAAATCCTTTATTTTAAAGCCCTCCTAATCTGCTGGTGCCGCATGAGCGATCATTACCCATCGGAGCTGAACGATACGGCAAAATTCAAAACTGATGCTCGTTCAAAAGCGTGTGTCCAAGATCGTAAATAATAATATGTGTCGCTTGATATATGATGCAATCATGTGTGGTGTGTTTTTGGGGTTGTATGGTTCGAGGTTTTGTGGAAAAGTTGAGTGGTTTTCGGCTGGAGATCGATCGATTGTTTAGTTTGAATCGCGTCAACTTTCGTAATGAGCATTGTATTGTTGAAGCTCAAAGTCATATTCATATGTAAAAAATGGTACGTGTATGTTTATTTTAGGGTTTGAAACGGCCTGTATTTAATTGATCAGTAAAAAATACTATTTTGATCAGTAAAAAAATGTATATGGTTGTTATTTGGTTCTGTGTACGTGGAAACCTGTTTGAACTTGTTGGATCAAGTCTCAATGTAGTCACACGTAGTAGTAAGCTAACCTTACCTAACCTAAACCTAACCTAATCTAACTTAACCTAACTGATCATTTAACAATTTTTTACTGATCATTTTAGTTATTATTAACCAGCCAAATAATTAGTTGCCGTTGAAACTTATTTGATCCATAATTTAAATCGAGGTAGAAGTAATTTCAGGAAATTTATTTTAAGATTAAAGTTTTAAAAATGCAATTAAAATTATTTGATTTTTTCGAATATGTGGGAATTTATATAAGGAATCGTTATTTTGTTATATAATACAAAAAAATGTACTGCACTTTCATCATGAAAAGTGCAAAATGCGAGCGACAGACCGATTTGCATCCAAGGCAAAGACACTTTTATATTTTCAAATTTCACCACTTCGTTTTCATGAAAGAGAAGGATATGTGAAAATATAAAACGTGGAAATTTCAATGAAATATTATAATTTATTTTCGGCAATTGCGATTTTTCCATAAAACGCAACTTAATGGAAATCAGAATAAGCGAAAATTAATTAATTAATTTCAAATGTGTTTAAAAATTTTACATGAAAGAAGGTTATTATTTCAGTCGAGAGAAATTAATTAAGAGAGTAGCTCGAGCTTGCATAAAAACCCAATTAATCCTCTCCTGAATTTTCACTATATTACACTTAATGCATTTTGTAGAAACAACGAATAAATACATTTTGTTAAATTGAAATAATAATTACTATCAATTTTAAAATAAAGGTTCTATATTAGAAATATGAATTGCAAATTGCAATTTACGGCTTCACCATCATTAATCTTGTCATGGTCCAAATCGAACATTGACTGACTGACGTACATCGCCGTGATTAATATAATATGATGTAATTATCGAAAATGCACGTGTATTGGTTTTTAATACTCGATTCAGTTATCTAATAAAAATTTGATGTCAGATACATTCGAAACAACGGTAAAATTATTCTAATTCCATCGGAATGAAGTATTTGCTACGTATACAAAAAATATATCAAATTTACTCAATTTTCTATAATCATACATCATTTTCCATATTGTTTATGTCATAACTAGTAAGTACTCGACTGAAAAATAAATTCGATAAATCATTCCTAATATTATAAAGTGGACAGATGTCTCATATTTATTGAGTTTCCCGTATTCTTTCAAACTTACCGTATTGAAATATGTAAAAGAATATTAGATAGTTTTTTTTATTATTTAAATTTGCAAGAACAATTTGAAATAATTTTATTGTAACTCTACTCTCCTTGTTTATATCTTGTCTCAACGGCCATGGTCACATTTATAAATGGAGTCGTCCGGTCATTGGAATCGTAAATTATTTATAATTTACTATGCATCGATCAATATTGTGCTGAAGGATAATTGAAAATTCGGTTGCAAATATTTTAATATGTATTCAGATAAATAATTTGATTTTTTTGAAGCATTCAACAAACTATTATATATGAGTACATACATATGTGCAAAATCATCAAATGGTTATGTGAAAAATGCTAAATATTTACCAACGAACTTTTCCAGTTATCGATAGTTACTAAAATTTTATAATAATATTGTAGAAAATTTCGAAAAAAAAAACAGCCTTCGAAGTGATGTCCTTTTTGAAATTTTTAGATGACTTTGTACAGTCCAGTGAAAAAAAATCTATCTGGCCGTGTTCAATGGTGAAATTTTCATTGAATTTAACGGAATCGTTGCCATATTTTTTGTCTTTCGAATAGTGCCTACTTACCATTACATTTTACTATCATCGACAACCTTCATTCCGCATTTTACCGCGTAGGGTAGCCAAATGTTCTGAACTGATCGGGATAATTCTAAACCTGAATGAAAACTTCAATGTGACTACATCGAAGCTTTTTTCATGATTCTTATTTTTTATATTAGATATTCATATAAAAAACTTGATATCGTCAATTCGTCGGTTTGTTTTTAAGTATGAGCGGAAATTAAATGTGTATTTTTTTTAATATAATATTTTGTACATAATACTCTTCTTTGAACATAAATATATATTTAAAAAAAAAATACAATACTTTTCAATGTTTTGAATGAAAAATTTAAAGAATCGTCAATTACTTAATGAATTACAAACTAGGAAATAATATTTGTCACCACAACAATAAAATTCTAGCCACGACAAATGAGTTGTAAAGTTTTACTACTTTCACACATGTGTTTCACAAAACTCAAATAAGTGAAGTAATACTTTTTTCAAGGATTGTACGTGGATAGATCATTGGCTGTAAAATAAGAATATAACAACTTGTTTCATACAAAATTTATATTATTATGTGCATATTCAATTCCAATTCTATGTACTGAGGAAGTTTTAGGTTATCTAACAAGTAAGCAAGTAAAATACATATAATATGAAGAATGTTAAATTTCTCATATGCTAAATGTCGGTTCTATACATATTCACTTGAATTCAAAATTATTGCAAAAACATATATTTCACTAACCTTTAAATAACTGATAAACATAGTAGATAGGCTCTCAATCTAGATTCTAGAATCATGTAAATATTTCAAATTTGGCTATCTAGCATAAGACCCCATATAGTACTATCAAAATATATGTTATTCAAGTAAACGATAGCGATAATGAACCAAATTCTGAACATCTCCTTGTATGTAAAATTATTAGAATAAATTGTTGAATATTATAATATATTAATCTTTTTTTTGTCAGGAAAAAATTTTGGGATTCGAATAGTTTTGGAAAGTGTTTTGCGAAAATTTATATTATGGAATAAATAAAAAAAATAAAGGGGGCAGGATCCCGAAATATATTTTTTTCCCCAAGGCCCGGAATTTCTCTCTACGGCCCTACATACACTATCTTAATCTAAAATCATATATATTTCAAATTAGGCCAACCCAATACTAAGCTCGCTAAATTACAAGGTTGTCTAATTGTAAGCTATCAATCAATATGCATATAATGAACGCAACATTGAACTTCTTATATTGCAAAATCACACCTGAATAAAAAAAACCGACTTTTCCGAAAATTTTAATTCTTCAAATAATCGATAAGCAATATCCAAATAAAAAAATTGGACCAACCTAACACAAAATCCACAAAGCACAAGTTGTTCAATAAAAAAAGCCATAACAAACAAAAAGTAAAGCTTCCCATATACAGCGGACCTCAACTTTCGCACATTCGACTTTCGCACAATTTGCTATTTCGCACATTTAAAAAAAAAATAGTTTTTTTAATTAAATAAATATTTTTAAATTAAAATATTTTCATGCTCTTTGAATATACCGAATAAGAATATAATAAGGCGTGTATTTTTCGGGTCAGAATTTTAATACGTTTTGGTCAGAATTTTTAATTCATTTATCAGAATTTTTATTACATTGGTCAGAATTTATATTATATTGGTCATAATTTATATTATATTGGTCAGAATACATGGGTCAGAATTTTGTGGTCGGAATAAATATTAAATGGTCAGAATACATGGGTCAGAATTTGATAAAGGTGATCTTTAGCATACATACAAATTTAAGTTGGCACCTCAGAAACATGTTTATACACGTACATGCACCAATACTTATTCGCAGTTTGATAGCTGGTTGGAAACATTTACGATAGAGACTTATAAAATATTTTCGATCTGAATATCTGATTGAATAAGATACGTTCAGTAAATGTGACGCAAAAAACGCTAACCTAACCTAACCTAAACACGCGTTTAGTAATAAATACGTTCAGACTTTTGACTGAGACGTGCGGCATTAAATAAGTGCGTTTAGTTTTCCCTGACTGAGAAATGCGGTGTTTGGCACAACCCCCACGTTCAGTTTTTCTGTAATTTTGATCATTTATCGACTATCACATTCTGACCATTTAACATTTTATTCTGACCATTTAACATTTTATTCTGACAATTTAACATTTTATTCTGACCGTTTACTCAATTTTATTCAGACCAAACTGTGAATTAAATTCTGACCAAATAATTTGTTGCCATATAATAAACAAGTCAAGTTAATAAAAGCTTGAAAAATATTTTTTTTTACGGAAATAATTTTTGGCAAATAAAAATTTTAAAGAACAATTTATGGTGGTTTTTTTTTACATCCCTCTACTTTCGAACATTTAACTTTCGCACACATTTCCAGGAAGCATTCATGTGCGAAAGTTGAGGTCCGCCTGTATATTATAAAGAGTCGATTCACACCGAAAAAAATCAAAACCTTCGAATCATCAACTCCCATACAACCGCCATGATAAGCACTATCTCAATCTAGAATCATGTTCACCAAAAAACCACCGATCGACGACCGGTCTTTTCCGTTCCTCCAACGTTCATTTCACTGTTGGGTTTAGTAGCCGGCGCCGTGCGGTCGCCGACGAACGCGTCGTCGACTTTTGCCCACAACGCGACGAAACGCGACCATACTAGTAAACTATTCACAATACAGACACAACGTAATCCTTCATACAATCGTACATTAAACAACAACCCGAATTCGATCGTATTACAAAAAAATCGCGGCCGAAAACGCGAGTGCGGTTTCGAAACCGAAAACCGGTCGCCGTGTCAATTTTCAACGTATATAAAGCGTTTGGATTTTATTTACATATGCGCTCATGTGGTCCTTGCACCGGACGAAATTCCTACAAGGGAAAAAAGCGTGTTTGGATAAAAAAAATGGCCGGTGTTTTGTGGCCGCGCATTCTTCGAGTTTTGACAGTCGCGCCGTTGTGCTCTTCGGGTTTGGAGATTCGATACAGTGTTAACAGTTGTTGCGTTTGTGTGTTGTTGATGGCGGATTTGTTGCGGATTCTTTTCCGATGTGCTGGAGGAAGTTGTTGATTGTTGAGAGTGCGAATTTGTCATTTGTGAACGTCCGTTGTGTTTCGGTTTGAATTTTGAACGGATCTTTAGCGGGTTTGTTATTTAGTTTTGCGCCGTTTGAATTTTGGATAGATTTCGAAAAAACTTATTCATATTATATACTCGACATAAACAGAAGACTGAATGGACGAGAGATGAATGAGATAAAAAATATATTAATGTGATATAAATTGAACGAAAATTGCTCAAGAGTTGAAGAAGATTGGTCAAGTCTTCATCTAGCATAGAATAGTGAATGGCTTATGATGATTGATGTTATACTATAATATCCTATCCCTCGATTTACACGGTAGATAGGTTCCTGAGAAAAATGTGTAAATCAAAATTTTATATTTTTTAAAGTAAAATCGTGTAAATCGAAAAGTACACAAAAAAACGCATAATTTGGTTGTTTTTTCAATATTTTTATTAACTTAGGTTAGGTTAGGTTAATTTTAGTCCGAAATCCTAATTTTAATAAGCAATTTATAAAAATGTTTAACATAATGGTCGACATATCATTTTGAGGTTACACTTGAAACGTCAAACTACGACGTAATGACAAACGTGCGGGTACGCACCTCGTTGTTTACCTAACAGTGGCTCTTCTATTTTAATTAGTGATAGAATTCAATGTTAAAATTATTAATGTTATTATTATTGATTATTTTTATTTTTCATTTTTTTTAAACCGTTTAAAAGCGAAAACGTGTAAAAAAAAGTACCGTGTAAATTGAGGGATAGGGTATAACACATATTCAAGTCCAATTCCGATATTTGCATCGACTCATCAATTTCCAGGACATTCACCGAAATAGCACACTAACTCGATAATGTAATTCGCACAATCATCATTTAATCATTTGCCGTTTATTTCGCTATCGATGACCAACACGTACGAATTCGTCATTATGTTCCGTGAATGTGAACGCCTAACCATACGTGTGTTGTTATAAACAACAGGACGTCGCATTTTATGAATGCTTAAAATAGATCGTGTGTTAATTAGACGCCATTGTTGGGCAATCAGAGTTTTAAGATGCCTAATAATTGTTGATCGAATCGGAAAGTTTGTCGGATTTGAAGAACGCGAAGTTTCGTTCTGATTGTGAGGCAAATTCGAAAAAAAATCATTGAATAAAATATCAATAGAAAATCTACCGTTTCGTATGAATGTTTAAAATGTAACGTTTTCCGAGTTTTATTTTAAGTGGAATTTTGTGGTTTTTCAATCGTCATCATAATTCGTTTTAAATATCAATGAAGCTCTATATTTATTAAAAGACGACGCAATATATTATACGTTAGCGTTTAATTATGATAATTCATATGAAATTTATAAAAATAACAAATGACACATTTACGACACTTCATTGAGGAATCTTTTTGAAAAATTTTCGTTAAAAGCAATTTCCATATTGTCGGCAATGTTTCGGCCGCGACACGCATTCTTGAACTATGCGTTGTGCTTGTGACCCATTTCTTTCAGCTGTAAAGGTCAAAATCGGTTTGTTTTCATCATAAGAACAAAACACAATTAAATGTCACGTTTCGTTGTCTCGTATCAATCGTTTTTATTGCCTCGCCGCCACCCGGTATCGCGTTTCTTTGTTTATGGAATTATTGCAAATTTAGTTGACGAGCGTAGTGGCGAATATCTGTTAGTGAGATGATGTTATTTATGATAAATATTTATATATTAATCTTATCGTATGTTGAGCGAAATTTTTGATTTTGAACGTACAATGTAATCTTAAAAGTCGATCATAAGATGGTCACTTGAATTTGTATTTAATTCAACAGCATTTTGATTTTACTTTATTTTTTACATATATTCGTCACATTGATTAAGAATCACCCACTATGTACTCAATATCAACATTTATCGTAGAAAGTGTTATCTATAATCGTTCAGTTTATCCATATGTTTACAAATAGTATTTCTTCATCAGCAACGCACGCTGTTACTTTCAAGTGATAAAATTATTCAATTCGTTCATTCTGACTATAAATAAACCAGTTCAATTAAATGTGAAAAAAATTGTTTCTTCGAAATTAAAGAATCTTCAAGACCAAGATGAACGGCGTCACGAGAACACCCATTGAAGCTTTCTCAGAAAAGGTACGTGAAAAGTTCAAAATTTTATTATTTTTGTAAGGTTTCGTGTCGTTTGCGTTTATAGAACATTAGGTATTGGTACGTTCGTGACTCGTCTAATAAAATTCGCATGCCAGTCTCAATTCCGGCATAATAATACACTTGTTCCTTTTTTTTCATTTCCATAGAGAAAAATATTCTTTTATTTTCGCTTTTTATACACCCTGCGATTACGCCATAAAAAATTGCTAAAAAGAGATTTTTCGGTTACAGCATCGAAGCGAAAATATGCGAATCATATTTCAAAGTAAATCAAATTAATAATTTTAATACAAATGCTGCATAAAACGACCGACTTGTACGTGTAATGCAATATTTCTTATGAAATTTTGATGTCGCCCGAATCGTTTCCTTGAAATTGCGCTTTTGTGCATTGTCGCTGCAACATAATGAACCAAACTTAAATTTTGACGAGGTCGTATGTGCTAAAATATAATATGAGGTCGATAGAACCCCATGGCGAAACTCATTAATCAAAAACGATGCGAAAAGCCTCAGAGTAAAGTTTTCCAATAATCGAACGCGATCGCTGAAAACCGAACAATGACGCACTCGTAAAATACGTTTAAAAAATAATTGGTGTGCATATAAATAGAATGGTCGTAAATCGAGTTTGTATTATTATATAATAATAGTTTGTTAGATGAACTCGAGATCTAATTACTTTATGTTTATCCGATGACGATTGTATCGAATCAAAGAATCGATTTCATATGATGTTCATTAGACATTGTTTCAAAAGGTTTAATTGAATCGAAGGATTTTTTTTTATCATATGGTGTCTAAAAAGTGATATTTCTTCCTTTTATGATTAAATGAAAACATCTTCCTTTTATTCTAAAATTTTTCTTTTAGCATTTCGGTCAAATATTGTATAAATTTGGTTATTTCAATAATTGTTTATTAAAAACCGATAAATTTTTATCACAAACATATAATTTTTAAATACTCGAATAAATAGGTAAAATATACTACTTTGTTCTAGGAATATTCACAAAAAAAAATTGTAATTCCCTCTTTTATTAACAAATTTTCCGTCGCATTTTTCGTTAAAATATATCAATTTGTCCCTCTTTCATATGGTTCGTAATATAAAGAGACACTAGAACAAAATTTCATAAAATAAAATCGCATCATTCAATCGTCTTGCACTATGCGAAAACCAGCACTCCAACGAAGTTTCTACCTCCAACACGATGCACTTTCACAGAATGCACCTCTTATAAGCATTTACTCGAATTTAAATTTTAGAGCTACTTTCCGGGAATAGAATAGAAAGGCAACCATTGTAGAAACGGAAAACGCGTGCAAGTTAATCAACACGAGTGCTCCTGCGTATACCGGTCTGTTATTCTGTTCAGATAAAATAGAAAGCCTCTAATGGTGGCCATATACGCTACGAGAAATCGTTACGATCAGACTGTACAGTTCGAACGGTACAGTTTATCGTACATGGCATACAAGCTATATACGCTACGAGAAATCGTTACGATCAGACTGTACAGTTCGAACGGTACAGTTTATCGTACATGGCATACAAGCTAAATACGTTACGATAAATCGTTAACAAGCGAATACACATTACGATCAGTCGGCACAGTTCATTCGATTCCGATTAATCAATTGAAATTTTCGTATTGTTCCGTCCGACTGCACAGTCTTAAAAAATCGGACGAAACTGTACAGTTTTATAACATACATGTAGCGATTTATCGGTACCGTTCGAACTGTACAGTCTGATCGTAACGATTTCTCGTAGCGTATATGGCCACCTTTATTTTTGGAATCGGAACCATTTGTCGGATCTGCTTCCTCATGTGGTCACGGTTTATGCTAAATAAGTCGAGACTTAACGGACAATGGTGCTTTTGTGTTAAAAACGCCCGTTCGTTATTAACGTATTGTCTTTTGGTGGTTTTGTTGTGTCTTTTGAATATGTTTGGATTTGAAAGTTGGGTTTTGCTGTTCAAAGGATACGGGTGAATAGTTGAGTCTGCGTATTGTGTGGGTGGTTTTAATTTACGCGATCTTTTTTAGTTTTATAAAAATTTCGTTATTAAAATAAATTTTCTGATGCATTTATAAACCAAAACATTATATATCAGATAATAATATTGATTGTGTAGCTCGTATAATCCATCGATAAATCTTATCGACCCATGCACAAATATTTGAACCTAAAATATATCACGATCAATTTACATCCACACATAAATATCACAGCTATTTTTTGTTCGAAACTCGAACGACTAATTTATTCAAAAATCACCACCTCAAGCGTCAATCCAAATCAGAACTGTAAAAGAATTAATTAACATTGCAAAATCCGACGATCTTTCGAGACCCATTTGTCATCGGCAAATCATCGATTGTTCGAAACCAGTCAAAGCATTAATCCACGTCTATCACGAGAAAAGCCTGCAATCTCCATATGTACCGAATTTGACACATGAAAAGTTCGACTTTGGAAACGTGGGTGGCATCGTTGAAAATTCGACCGATTTTAATGATCTCGAAAAGCCGGCTTTTCAAAAAGCAAAGCCGTTTGTGGAACGTTTCTTTGCGTGAATTTTCTTTGCCGTTTCGATTTATTGTTGGCATGTTATGTGGGATGAAGTCCGCTGTAATTGTTCTTGAATATATTAATTATAATTTTGTTCTTGCTTGTGTGTATGTTTGCATAATTAGTAATGAGAGTCAAGGTGAAACTAATTGAAAGTGATCCGAATTGAGAAGGGTTATGAGTTGATTCTTCTGTTCGATGTTTTGATTTAGTTAATTGGATGTGTTTATCTCGAATACGAAATTCGAGATAAATCTATTGCATGTAATGTTTAGTTAGAGATATATAAAGAATGATAAAGAATGTCATTGTACGTATAATCGATCTACTCTTCGTTATTTTTGTGAATTTTTAGTACAACACTAGAATTCAATTGAGAAGAATAGTATGTTCTTGAATGTATAGGTATAATATAATTTAGATTTTTTTTCATGTACGTTATCAGTTAAAGAATTATCATATAAAATTTCATAAAAATTTTCTTTAATTAATGAAGATGTCATCAGAATATTTTCGACATTCTAATATACTATTAAATCATAAGAATCGATTTAATTTACATACTATGATATTTTGCACTGAATGAAATATGCAAATTTCGATAGAATCTCCAATGAAAATTTCGTTTTATATTCACGTCTACCGTTTACTCATTCACGATTATAAAAAGAATTAAAAAAGTTTTGAATACCTCCACAAAACGACCTTGAAATTTCGAATAGAATTTACTGTCACATTTTCAATACGTGAAAATACTTGTAGCCTGTACAAACAATCGTTAAACGCGCATCCGGGTATTTTGAATTAAGCATTTAACTTTGGCGATTATTTGCATTTTTTTTTAATAAAACATTTGATAATTTCATCATAAATTTTATTCAAATTGTATTATCAAACTGTGATATATCACATACATCGACTCGTTCAGTTCGCGTAATAAATCATTAAAGATTATTGATGTTTTTTTCATTAAAAAAATATTTTTTTAAATTAATATGATATATATTTTTTCATTATTATTTCAACACGCTATTGTCGAAATATACTCAGCATACATAAAGCTAACGCAGTTCATTATTTTCGATCGAAAAACGGAAACGTAGGGGAGTTAACTGAAAAGGAAAGGACGCTGTCACGCCTTTTTTTATTAATCCGCTAAATGCAACCATTCAAACATATCGTATAAATACATGTAAAATATGATCAGTAATTGGTGTGACAGAATAAAAAGACTTTAATGAATTGGACGGCGGAATACGTGACAAATTAATTAGTTAATCGGCCAGTTTTTTCGCGAAAATGTACGATTATTGAATCGCGTTTTCGTTTCGTCAAAACTAATCGTGTGCCTGGAAATAGGATTAATATGATTTGGTTTTTTTTATTTTATATAATATGTCGAATTTTTGACATGGATCGTGTCAAAATGGAATTGACGTTTTGTGTTGTTTCAGTCGACTGCGTGATACGGAAAAAAATCGTAAATTTATCATATGTTTTGATGACCTAAAAATGTCGATTATCGTCCGATTTTTTTCCGAATCTAAGCCATGATTTTCGTTCATAAATTTATTTATATTTCAAACCACATTCATATTCAAAATCACATTTTCATTTTTTGAAATTTTCACATAAAATCCAGAGATTTAGCAAATCTAGCTGCAAAACAGCTGATTGTGCAACTCAGTCTAACCGTCAAACGATGACATCATCGAGAGAGCTCAATGGCCTCTCAACCAGTAACTGGTCTGGCCAGTCTTCATTATCGGCTTCTTGGATAGATTGGACGATGACCGTGGCCGAGACCCTTCTAATGTGCCTGGCCCAGAAGGGAATGTTGGCTACAAATCGATAGGAAATGCTGGAAAATTATGGCGGTGCTTTTGAATCGGTCTGATCGGAAAGCTGGTTCGGATGTTATGAAATTGTGTTGTATTAAGTTGATTGATAAAAAATTCGTCGGTTATGTATCAACGAATATTTTTTTGTGTATCAAATTATCAAAAACGTCACTAAGAAATACTTGAAATGCTGTATGAAATAAAATTGAAATGATATATAATTATAAAATAATTATTTTGTTTTTATTTATTTGTACGTTGCTGTTTGAAAATTATAATTTTATATGAAATTTAAATCGTCTGCGGAGTATTATAATGAATGACGATTTGATGATCTGATCAAAAGTCAAGGACTAACTGTATAAGTTGAGTTCAATGCTCAAGTTTTATTAATTTATAATGGGAACAATTTAAACGTGCATTCATAAAAAATAATTGTGTATTTAACAAGAGCAATAAAATGTGTGCATTCAAAAAAATATCTGTACCTTAAAATAAATAAACGTGCATTAAAATGAATGTAAGTAAACGACGGCAACGTTGAAAATGTGACAAGGACAAAAAATACCAACCACACTACCCTTATTCAAAATTTTCATAATAGAATCTGTTCGCAACAAACCTAATTCAAACAGAATCAACATTGATTCAAAAATAGATCAAATTGTTAAAATGTATAACGTTCTGTCGTTCCGTTCATACGTAAACAAATGTAAACGATGACACTTTGACAGTTGACAGTTGTATTGTATTGCCTATAGAGAAAGGCGAAGTTGCCACCTACTGTCACTTTAATGCACAAACCATTCATTCTATTGCACGTTTCATATTTTTTCAATGCTCAGTTTATAAACTGTAATAGAAAAAAAATTTGTGCAGTATACTGCACAATTTTTTTTTCTATTATATACTATGAATAAAATAATGCTCAATACAAGATTCTTTAATGCACCAGAAATAATGCACATCGTATATTTTTCTAATGCACAAGTAATTTGTTTTAAGGTGCAATTTTTTTTAAATTCACAGTTAAATCGCACCCATTCATAATTTTGCACAAAGCATATTTACGCATTATTAATACAAAATACCATCTACCGTTTTTCGATTTACGTTAAACGATTCCGTAACATATGTATATATTTTCACTGCCCGTTTACAGTGAAGATAAATATTACGTTTTTCGAAATAAATCTATACCAAATTGTCTATGAAAATTTTCGTATCACCTTTCAGATTCGCACGTTTCTTATGCAAATTTGGTACATAAACAATACGGAAAGTGGATTATTAGACGTTTTTGTATTCAAGATGGACGCAGATG
The DNA here is from genome assembly GCA_009617725.1 of Hydropsyche tenuis. Lineage (NCBI taxonomy): Eukaryota > Metazoa > Arthropoda > Insecta > Trichoptera > Hydropsychidae > Hydropsyche > Hydropsyche tenuis. Next base: position 259,022 of record VTON01000025.1, read on the forward strand.
CGCTTAAGGCTTTTATGCTGATTGCACTGAATTTACTTGTGTGTACACAATACCCAATTCGCGAATATAATATTTGCTGAAAAGCTGAAATAAGAATGTCGTCTTCGAACGGGCCATTTTTATATAAACGTATTATGTATTCGATTCATTTTTATGGCGTTTTCGATACTTTTCCAACTAAGAAGTATAAATTTGAAATTTTTTCAGATATATATATACGAGTATGTTAAATTTTTGTAAGAGATCTTAAATTTTATCATCGAAATTTTTATTTAAAGTTGAGAAACAATCAGTTTAATTACAGTGCAGTCTATTCCTTGAATGTGAACTATAAAGATATAATATTTATTGTAGACATTGCAACTAGGGAATCTAATCTTGAAATCATTTGGAAACACCAAGACCGTGAACATTAATCCAGGATTTCTTGAAATTGAATCAGCCGTAATCTGTGACACTTGAAAGTCAAAGATAAAATGCGATTTGTTGTAAGTTGTTGGTTAAATTAATTTTATACTGGAGCAACTGTTGCAAAAATTGATTGTGGAATTTTGAAATTAATAATGAATATAAGTATTGTTTAAAATAAAATAAATAAATAAATAGGTTTTTAAAATAAAATAATGATGATAGATGCAATTTATTTAATTGGAAAAAGTTAGCTTCACTATTTTCAACCGAATTATTCTAAATGTTTGAGGATCTGTTAACAAATTTTGTATTAAAAGTTTATGAATCTCAAAGAATTCGGCGATTATTAAATCGGCAAAACTTATTAAACATTACTGTAAAAAAAGGAAATAAAAAACTTCCATTTTAATATGATCGTCGCAGACCTTTAAATATCTTTTGTTCAAAAATTCCAGCACATTGCCATCGAGGCGATGATTTTATCAAAACCTTTCTTCGATGATTTTATTACTCATACAAATTCGAAAACGACGACCGCTATTAAGGTTGTTGAAAATGAAAATAAATAAAAAAAAAGTGTCATTTCGCTCGAACGGTCTCCATATTTGGCCAAAGACCCTGGCCAAGTGTGCATACCATTTCGAGTTCCTCGACACGACGGCGTCGAATGGGTTAACTTTAACCTGCTCGATTCCAGTCGGATGCGCGATTTCAAAATGTTTTCTCGTTGTTTTTATAGATGGTTTTTCCTATTTAGAAATACATCTATCCCTCGATTTTCACGGTACTTGTTTTATACGTTTTCGCTTTTACACGGTTTAAAAAAAAAAAAAAATAAATGTTGAAAATAATCAATAATAATAACATTAATAACTTTAACATTGAATTCTATCACTAACTAAAATAGAAGAGCCACTGTTAGGTAAACAACGAGGTGCGTACCGCACGTTTGTCATTACGTCGTACTTTGACGTTTCAAGTGTAACCTCAAAACGATATGTCGACCATAATATTAAACATTTTTATAAATTGCTTATTAAAATTAGGACTTCGAAAATTAGGATTTCGGACTAAAATTAACCTAACCTAACCTAAGTTAATAAAAAGCTTGAAAAAACATCCAAATTATGCGTTTTTTGTGTACTTTTCGATTTACACGATTTTGCATTAAAATATATACAATTTTGATTTACACGTTTTTCTAAGGAACCTATCTACCGTGTAAATCGAGGGATAGGATAGTATATTTTTAGACAGAAAATTGGTGCGATAAAATTTCAAAAAGTAGGCAATAAATTATGATCATAAAACGTGCTTTTAACCATAAAGTTTCTATTACTGGAAATTTAAATATTTTTCCTTATTGGTAGTGACTTGATACAGGAAAGAAAATTTTCAATGAGTTGAATGCTAAAATCATGCCTTGCAAAATGATTTTAAGACACATCCATTTGTTGTATGTATTTCATATTGTTTAACTTTGTAGACTTGTGGAAACGGGTATATTAGACAACACAAAATTATTAACCCGAAAAATATACGAATAATAATTTTTAATTTTTCAATTTTGTAACAAAAACGAAACGAAATATTTATATAATTTCGAATCTGAACCCAAAGAATTTACGACAAATAACCTAATTTGGAATCTCCTATCATAAGGAAAAATTCTAATCAACTAAAAAAAAAATAATAACTATCACTTTTTCAACAAACACCATAATCACTCAAAGAAATTTATCATGACCCCGTCTGAGTTACGACCACCAGCATTGGCAAAACTGACAAATCCGACAAAAAAATAAATAAATACATATCCCGAACGACCTCAGAATGTATCCATATGGTATATCGAATGCACTTGTTGAATACGAATATCGTAAAAGTCGCCGATGGTTATTTGTGCAGTGACTAAACGGAAGCTGCATGTGCATTCGAACGATATTTATGTTTTAGAGATCACAGAGTGCATCTCTGTACATAAAAATGGTATCCGAATGCATTTGGAGGGACCGAAAATGATGCTGTTGGTATTTTCGAAATGCTTTTTCGATGGCTAACAACATCGGTTCGATTACCTTATATGGGTGTGGTGTTGTGGTGCAATTTGCACTTTGTCCTCGATTTTTCATGCAATTCTGTATGACCTCTAATGCTGGCCATATATGCTAAGAGAAATCGTTACGATCAGACTGTACAGTTCGAACGGTACCGATAAATCGCTACATGTATGTTATAAAACTGTACAGTTTCGTCCGATTTTTGCTTTTATGCCATCTACGATAAACTGTACCGTTCGAACTGTACAGTCTGATCATAACGATTTCTCGTAGCGTATATGGCCAGCATAATATAAAATGTATAAATTAAAAATATCAAAGAGATTCCGTTCTAATATTCGCAATTGAATTATATAATTTCATTCTAGATAGATAACTGTTGATAGTTAAAAAAAAACATTCAAAATAATTTTTCCATTGAATATATATAATATTTAATTAGAAACTATTGTATTTTGAAAACGATAGTGTATTAACATGATAAAAAATAAAATAATAAAATATTGAAATACGAATTTGACTAAATGGATCGCACGATTCATTTCAGATTAAAACACCATTCGATTCCACCACTTTTGTTTTCGATTTCAATTAAACCAATAGGTTCTATAGCCAATTTTGAACATTGACCTGTCGCGAAGCACATCACAATAAATGCGAAATAATGGACGATTTGACGGCTTTGTCATCGTTCGGTTAATACATTTTCGAAGCCCATTAAATACACTGTGACTCCGTAGTTTCATGTGTGCCATTTTGAACCGTATTCATGGGATTACGTGGTGTGTACACAATGGAAAATTTGCCCTAGTGTGGATATAAAAAAAATGATATTTCCATTAAAACGTCGGATGGGAAATCGGAACGATGCGGTTCGATCGAAAAAAGAAATTATATTATATGTACGTCGCATTGTGCGATTTCATTCAACTAGTACAATGCGTATTCGCTGAATAATTAATATGTTTTATTGTGCTATGTGATTTTTCATTCATTCCGTATGGGAAAATTTTGCTTACATGTGTTGTATTCATTAATAAATTTTCTCTAATTTTACTCTATGTTTAATTTAGGTTACAATTTTTTCATTTCAAATTCAACATTTTACACATTTGAATTTGAAGTGTAAAAAATGTATAATTAAAAGAGTCGTTCATATGAAATTTATAAAGTAAAAATACATTTATCAATATCATAATCTATGTATTTAAATTGTTTTTATGATGGAACTGAATTTCTCGTTGTCCCAAATAGAGAAAAAAAAATTATCGCAAATTATTTAAAATATAAAAAAACTTATATAATATTACAACTAACAATAATTGGTAACATTTCCCAGTATTTCACCAGGTTTTTCCAACAACAATTACGATTCTTACATATTATAATTTCATATAAACCAAATATCCCTCGATTTACACGGTAGATAGGTTCCTGAGAAAAACGTGTAAATCAAAATTGTATATTTTTTAATGCAAAATCGTGTAAATCGAAAAGTACACAAAGTACACAAAAAACGCATAATTTGGATGTTTTTTCAAGCTTTTTATTAACTTAGGTTAGGTTAGGTTAATTTTAGTCCTAAATTCAAATTTTAATAAGCAATTTATAAAAATGTTTAATATCATGGTCGACATATCGTTTTGAGGTTACACTTGAAACGTCAAACTACGACGTAATGACAAACGTGCGGGTACGCACCTCGTTGTTCACCTAAAAGTGGCTCTTCTATTTTAGTTAGTGATAGAATTCAATGTTAAAATTATTAATGTTATTATTATTGATTATTTTCAACATTTATTTTTATTTTTCATTTTTTTAAACCATGTAAAATCGAAAACGTGTAAATCGAGGGATAGGTGAATTTGAAAACCGTGAAAATAGGTGTATTTGAAAACCGTCACATTTCGGCACAACAGGGCCATGGCGGTTATTAATTTTTTGCCATTCGGGGGTCAGTCATTGATAATTCGGTATCTTAACGACCCCCCTCGGGGGGCTGATGCTCCATAAATGTCCGAAATTTCGACATACATACTTATATCGAAAGTGGGTCAAAAGCGACCCCGAGCCGAGGTCGACAACACCTGCCTTCGAATACTGTTTGTGTGCTTTTTACAACGCCAGAGGTAATGAACCATTAATCAGCGGTCACGCGATGGCCACTCCGTGCTATGATTCATATTGAAACAGGTATTTGTTGTGGGGTTTAATATTTCGTGTGTTTTGAAGAAGTTTTAAATGTAAATTAGATACTTCGCCCAGTTTTATTAGGATTAATTAGGTTGGTTCAGCGAATTAGGACGAAATAGTAAACTCTTTTTCAAAATGAGAGATTTTATCAATTGAATTGTTTTATTTTATTTGGAGTTTGAGGAAATAACGAGTGAGATTAGTATGAGATAGTTTTTGCTTACAGTTAGACTTGAACTCGCATTTTTTTCACGTTGATGTTTTGATAGTTTGTTTCGCCATGTGAATTAGAATTGTATTAAGAAAAATATCTAATTTCAAAAATCGGTGCATGGGATTCAAAACATTTTTCTTTTGAGTAAATGAAGCGTGTATTTCATATGATAAGCGTATTTTATTTCTGAACTCAATTAAAGAAATATGGAGATTTAAAGAACGATTAAGTGTCATCATGTGTGTTGTATTTCATCTCTTGATTACCATTTCTGAAGAATCTAAAATATTTCAAATTCGCAATAGACAAAATTAAATTTATTCTTAGTTGATCTATGTAAATATAAATAGTGTTTAAAATTTAATACTTTTATCAAATATATTTTCTCTAGTAAAATATAAAGCAAGGTCAAGAAACCTTTTCCGAAATGTATAAAACTCATTCATATAACTGGACAAATCCGGCACAATATCGCCAAATTTTCTCGTCATTCAACGCTGAAAAAAAGATCGCCTAATCTACAAGTCCATGAACTTTTTAGCGACCTTTATTGGCCACGATTCGGACTGGTCTCGTATATATATCGCAATGTGCAAACGCGGAACTCACTAACCAACAAGATGTCGCTGTTTTGGAGATTCTTCTTCCTGTGCTCCCTTCTCGCCGCATTTGTGGCAGCTGAAGACGACGATGGTCCTAGTGAAATCTGCAAAAATCCTTTGCTGAAGAGACTTGTTAAGAGGGGAGTCTGCGGTGGGCAGGCTTACAATGGTTGTCTAGGAGGTGCTTGTGGTGGACAGGTTTATAGTGGTTGTGCAGGAGGTAGTTGTGGTGGAGCCCAAATGTTAATGCAGCCTCCTGTCCAGACACCTCAAGTCATTTATCAGACTCCTCAATTCATGCCTCAAGCCATGCCTCAAATCATGCCTCAAGTTTCTACTGGATGTGGTTATTCTGGATGTGTCCAACAAGCTTCAACTAATGTCATCTATCAGCCTCCAGCTCAAATTAGTACTGGATGTGGTGTTTCTGGATGTATCCAACAGGCTCAAGCTCCTGTTGTCTACCAACAGGCTCAAGCTCCTGTTGTCTACCAACAGGCTCCAGCTCCTGTCCAACAATACATTCAGGCTCCAATCTCTACTGGATGTAGTTCTTCTAATTGCGGTCAAGCTAGATGTGCCACAGGTGGATGTGTTACATTAGGATAATTGGTTGTTTTTGTATTCTTCATAAATAAAAACAATTGCACATTTTAAGTGTTCAATTTGATTTGACTTTATTCGATTGATGGTTGAAAATAAGTTCTGAAATTCTTGGTTCATCCTTTTTTTAAACTTATTTTTGTTATATATACTTATTTTACAATCACAATTTAAGATTATGATATTAAAAAATTCATAATTAATTCGTAAATTGGGTCAAATAAAAAAGCTTATTAATTATAATTTTGTATTAAAAAATTCTTTATGTATAATATTTACGGAAATTTTCAAAATGAGTAATATAATGTGATAATTTAGAATGCATATTGGTACCAAGAGATACATATTTCGAATCATTGATTATTTATTATATGATTTAAATTATTTTGAAAAAAAATAGATTTTTTTGTCTTTTTATTTGTTATCCTATTGATAACTATTGATAACTATTGATAAATATTTGATAACCTATTGACATGTTCTATTAATAATAAAAGTGAAATTAATCAGTGGAATAATTATATAAATCCATAAATCATACTGACAATGAGAAATATTCAATTTGCCTTCTATAAAGTAATTGAATTTTCAAATAAATTATATTTTATAGTATTATTAGTAAGACCAGATATAGCATTTTGATCTTACAATTAATTAGCTTTATAATGTGAATGTAACAATTAAATTATATTTAACATGTTCAAAAATCAAACTTAACCTAATTCATTAAATATTTATATTCGAAGAATGCAGATAATACGCATATCTAATGTGTGACTAATTATTTACAAATTGCACAATGTGTGAACTGCTATTGGATATTAAGTGTCAATCAGATGACCACAAGGTGAATATTATGTGAAACCACAACCAACTGTTCGCTATGAAAATTCAAGGTCCTTTACGTTTGTTTATAATATTAATCATATTAATATTTCATAAAGGTGTTCAACAATATGTAGTTGCCAATTTTTGCAAATTTTTTTCGTTATTTTTTTATGCCTTCTGATCGTGAGAATGATGTTTTATCACAAAGATTCCCACTGACATCATCGTTTCTTTAGAAAAAGTGTCGTTTTGACGAAATCAATTATATGTTGAGTTTGCACAGTGCATATGGTGTTCCGCACGCTATACTCGGTTCTACTACACTGAAATAATTTTCAAATATTTGCAAAATGTATTAAAATATTTGCACAACCATTAACTATTTGCAAGACATATTCTAAAATGGTATTTACGAAAAAAAATCCGAAGTACGCGCATATATAGAGGTGCTTAATTACGTATTTAATTTAAAAAAAATACTTCTAAACAAATCATAAATTATATTATCGAAAAACGATTTTATTTTAAAAACTTCAGATAGAACGAAACATAAACGTTAATTATTTTTTACAAAATAAACCGAGACCTCTATTCGAATTAAATGAATGACTATTTAGCTAAGACACAAACCATGCTTTTCTTAAGCATCCATTTTTAACCGATAGATGTCGCTCTTCAAACAAAAACAAAACTACAAAAATCAAATTTAATTAGATTAATTTAAAAAAACCCACAATTTCCTAAAAAGATTCAAAACAGTATCAAACCACCTAAAAATGTCGACGACCCACATCGAAAGCTCAATCAAACACGTCTCTCATTACCATACACGTACGGAAGGCCGCACCGAGACCTCCCATACATGCTTTTGTCGTTAATGACTCAGCTGGTCCATCCTCCCAGCAGACACTCTCGATTTGTCCATAAATGGACCTCGAAGCGAGCTTGGCTTGTGGGCGTCTCATGTGAAAGCTCGACCCATATAAGAGGCGTGGGCCCAGTAAAAAATATCGAGATAATTCACGCCAGATACGTCAAATCTTCGTTGATGTATCCCGTGCTTTGTTTTTGTTGAATTTCGAGTGTATTTTTTGTATGGAATATGGGTGAGGAATATTGGGTGCTAGTTTGAGTTTAGCTGAACTGCATCTTTTAGGTTGGGTTAGGTTAGGTTAGGTTGGGTTAGAACAGTGGTTCTTAACCGGGGCGCCACCGCCCCATTTTAAATTTTTAATACATAATATTTATAAAAATAATCGTGTTTTTTATTTTTTTTTCTTATATTTTTTTATTTGTAAAGAAAATTATTGCATAAAATACACACATAGAAAAGAGAGTAATTTTTTTTTGTAGAGGGGGGGACGCTGGATAATTTTACTGTGGTAAAGGGGGCGATTCTTTAAATATGGTTAAGAAACACTGGGTTAGAATAATTACTTGACACCTAAAGCACCTATAGGTTAGGTTTGTTTAGGTTAGATTAGGTTAGGTTAGGTTGGGTTAGAAAAACAAAATTCAGTTCAGCCGAAAACATAGTGGCACCGAATTTTGTATGTAGTGTGATTTTCATTAGGTTATAGCGTGAAGGTGTTAATTTGTATATGCAAATGACAGAAAGTAATTAAGAAAGTCGGGAGATTGGAGATTCTTAGTTTTTATCGATAATATTCAACATAGCTTACTAGGTGACATCAGTGGTAAGAGTTAAGAAAAAGTTTGTAAACGTTTTAATATTGAGTTTATAATAAATTGGACTTATTTTAAATAAACCAAATTTTAGAAATATGAATCAAATATAATAAATATTATTATCAAAATAAAATTGTGTAAAATAATATTATACAATATTGCATAATGTAATTTAAAAATAGTGGAAAATTTAAAAATTTAATGCTTATTATTAAAAGGTACAATTACAGTCAAATTTTTACCAGTTATTTTTAGATGTACCAATATTAATACATCTTAGCATTTACCTATATGGTTAACAAGATTCAGGATCTGTCAATTTTCAGACATTAACAGTAACGTAACAATCAAAGAAAAATTCACACGAGTTCATGAACTCGTTTAAACTATTCTGAGCGATAATTTAAATGGCACTCACAACTCACATCATTTTGCACAATTTAAAATTTTCAAAAATACAAATCAAATCTATCGATCTTCACCAACTTCCAGCCGAAAGAAAACCACAAACAATACACCAAATCCTCTTCAGTCAACAAAACTCACCACGCCCAAAATACGCTACACATCATATTCACTTCCGATCATAGGTAAACGTTTATTGTCCCGCATTCCATTATGGGCCCCAACAATGGGCCCGGTTGTACGACAACGGCAATACGCCAATTTGAGTGATCCGAAGACACGAAAGGCCCTGAACTTAGCAGTGACCTCACCAAGGCTCCGAAGGACTGCCGGCCATGATCGATTTGAATTCTTTTCAAATTGAACGATGGCGTGGAAATCGATTCGGTCCGACGTTTCGGTTTCGCCATCGTGGGACTGAAAGAACGAGCGTTCTGTGGTCATGTTGGGATAATTTTTAGTTTGATGTTATCATAAGGTGAAGCGATCAAGCAAATATTTTATTTTAATTAATTAATTACAATATTGTAAAATGACATCAATTTAATTAAATAAAAATTATGGTTATAGACCGATCTATACATACATATGTACGTCGCTCGAAGACCGAAAATTTCAAACCCCAGTGACGACCACGTAGACGCGTTCGCACTTAGCTGGCACTCATTTGACATTTGCAACGTCAGTTTGGAGTAAACTACGCTACGCTAAACGATGTGTTTACTTCCACTCTCCTTACAGAAAAACTGAACATGGGGGTTGGGCCAAACGCCGCATTTCTGTCAGGGAAAACTAAACGCACTTATTTAATGCCGCATGTCTCAGTCAAAAGTCTGAACGTATTTATTACTAAACGCGTGTTTAGGTTAGGTTAGGTTAGCGTTTTTTGCGTCACATTTACTGAACGTATCTTATTCAATCAGATATTCAGATCGAAAATATTTTATAAGTATCTATCGTAAAATGTGACGTAAAAAACGCTAAACCAAACTAACCTAAACACGCGTTTAATAATAAATGGTGATCATGGTGTCTTCTTATTGAATCGCGTGAATAATTGTTTTGTCGTAAAATGTTAAACGTCAAATGAGTGATATTTGCCAGCTAAGTGCGAACGCGTCTACGTGGTCGTCACGGGGGGTTTGAAATTTTCGGTATAGATCGGTCTATAACCAAAATTATTTAGTAAGATAAAAATAATGGTCGGGCACACGTTGGTAACGATGACTGTTTATCCCCCTTATCCCGTTTCCTCTTTCCTTAAGCAGTGCACCTCGCTAATTAATCTGAGGTTTGTTTTTGTCGTGTAAGCGTATCGCAATATTTTCTCGCGTGATTTTTTTATATACATACATACAAGTGGTAAAAATACTTACACATTATTTGTTTTTTCTTTTTTTCATTTGTAGTATATTTTCACTAACAATAAGACATATTTTAATACATCCCTATAATGTCAAATGAAGTTACAAAGCTGCCGTTTAAGAGAAAAGTCATATTATTACAAAAAAAAAAAATCGAAACTTTGGAACGCTTACAAAAAGGAAAAAAAAGTGTCATCTGTTGCTAAAGTTTATGAAATTTGATTTTATTTCGCTTTTTATTTAATTTAATTGTATTTTTAATCTTATTTTAATATAACTATATTTTTTGTTAGACTTTTTTACACAATTTCCTGAACCAACTTCCCATTTACTGACTTCATGTCTCAATTTACGCGTTTTATATTGCTCTGGAACCTATCACATTTTTTTGTATGGGTATATACACTTTTTTTACGCGATTTCAATTTACGCGGGTTTTTGCAGAACGCATCTACCGCGTGAATCGGGGGATGTATGCTCATCTATTGATTTAAAAAAAAAAATTAGTTCACGTTTTAATCCAAAGATGGCTATATATGAAATATATCAGCGTTGAATAGAATTAGTTTAAAATAGATCTAGTGCGAGGATTGTAGTAGAAATTTATTATTTATTGCATACTTTAATTATCCGTTACTTTATATGATATTAAATTACGGACATCCGTTACTTCACCTACGTATCTGCTGCAAACTTGATTTTCTCGAAGCTTCCCACATCCATGAGGACACATACTATTTTTAAAAGTGAATCTAATTGAATTTCGAAATCTGTGGGCTTTTTGTAATTCGTCATTCGTTATGAAACACGATATGTTTTTTTTAATTCTTTCCGAATAATCAATCTCACGTGTGAATGAAAAATGAGACTTTTCACCTAAATCGAATCTAATCGATATTTTATTGAAATTTTGATTGAAAAATATCTAGAATTGCTTTCGTACGATCGTTATTTTGATTTTGGGAAATTGTTCGTGAAATGATTGTATTGATGTGCATTTGACTCTCACGATTTTAACATGGAGATTTCAATCTAATAAATCAGTGTGATTAAGCTGTTTTATTTTTTTAAATGATTCGTATCTTTTTCAAAATAAAATGTGAAATATCAATACTTTTTTATCACAATTGAATTTAAATTTTGAGTCTAAAGGTCGTAAGATAATTCAAACAATGCTCTTGATCATTCGTCATAATTGTCACATCTAAATCTTCATCGCCCTTGAAATCATTATCATTTTATATTATTCGTTAGATATTTTTCCACGTAATTAAAATTTCCGATTATTCTAAAAAACAAATAACAATTCAAACGTAAAGTGCAGTACATTCATATTGCATTATTATTTGTCGATCCACAATAGGAAGTTCCTTCTTTAACACAAAGGTTTTCGAGTTCGTTAAACTTATACACGGATAAAAGTGTACTTTTCTCGATTCCAAGAAATATGTATGCCCACCATATTCGATGCCATAAATCGGCGATGACTTGACGAGAATGAATGTGAAAAAAACATGATCGATCGATACAAAGATTTGTGTATCGGGAAACTCGTATTTTTGCGATTTTTTTCAAATTACGCGACGACTAAGTGCATTTTGAAAAGGTTTTGAAATATTATGTACATTTCTTTTTTATTGTATCGATGGCATTGTGGTGAAAAAATAACTTTTTATCGGTTCATACAAGATAGACTTTGAATGATACATTTGATTTTAGATGATAATTTTTAATTGTTTTCATTCAATAAATACAATTATGATTGCGATATTGATGATGCTAAAATTTCAATAGCGATGTATAAAACAACAAAAATATAATAATTCTTATTGTTTTACACGTTTGATCTGTTTTTTTCATACAAAATTCAAATCGATTGTCGAAATTCAAATTTATGTTTACTTGCAGAATTATTCAATCGAAATACCTTTGAATTTTAAGTAAAAAATGTTTTTTTTTTGTAAATTATAAAAATTAAAAATTATAAAATTTGAAGCATGCGTTATTTGAAACTAAATTACTTAATATTAAACGAGAATTTTTACATCATTTAACAACGAAAAAACATGGAATTAATCAGTTCTTGCACTTATCAGTCCTAATCTAATCAAGAAAATTTGCATTTTATAAATCGAATCGGTTGTTTTAGTATTTGAAAAGAAGTATATATTTTTTTGCATTATCATATATGGTATTGTCAAAAATGTTAATCATTGGCTATAAAAAACGATTACACATTAGGATTGCTCGCAGACTGTTGTGACGGCTGGACATTCTGTTCTTTTTTTTTTTATTTTGATTTTGTTCTGTTTGATCAGCTGAAGTTTCGTGTGAAATCATCGGTTGAGAATTTCAGAATTTTCTTCGGGCTCTCGAGGAATGCCTACATTTTCTTTCATGAAGTGCATATTCGGATAATGTAATATATTATAATATTCACATTCTCGAAAATTTTATTTCTGTTTGTATTTTACAAATTTCCCCACTTAAGAAAATATCCCTCAATTTACACGGTAGATCGTATATTTTATATCCTGAGAAAAACGTGTAAATCAAAATTGTATATTTTTAAATGTAAAATCGTGTAAATCGAAAAGTACACAAAAAACGCATAGTTTGTTTGTTTTTTCAAGCTTTTTATGAACTTAGGTTAGATTAGGTTAATTTTAGTCCGAAATCCTAATTTTCGAAAACCTGATTTTAATAAGCAATTTATAAAAATGTTTAATATCATGGTCGACATATCGTTTTGAGGTTACACTCGAAACGTCAAACTACGACGTAATGACAAACGTGCGGGTACGCACCTCGTTGTTTACCTAACAGTGGCTCTTCTATTTTAGTTAGTAATAGAATTCAATGTTAAAATTATTAATGTTATTATTATTGATTATTTTCAACACTTATTTTTATTTTTTATTTATTTTTTAAGCCGTGTAAAAGCGAAAACGTGTAATAAAAGTACCGTGTAAATCGATGTATAGGTGTATACTTGAAATCATAGTTTGCTTGGTTCTCTTGATACATTAAAAAATATTTCAATTAGATGAAATTAATCCTAAATCAGTTTAGAAAAACAATTGATTAATTTTGTTACTATCATTATTTAGAGGCTTATCGTAGAATATATTGTATTCATCTTAATCTTGTATATTACTAGTCATAATACCGAATTTTGAAATTCCAAATTGTATAATAATCTCTACTATTATATTATTTATATAAAAGTAAAAAAAAATACACATTGATAATAATTTAATCTAGTACTCATAGCTTAAAATATTTCAGTGCTAAACCCAAATATTTGAGATATGTAAAAAATCTACAATATTATAAGATTCGTGTTTAATAATGATTATCATCATGTACAGCAAATTTATCCAAAGTACGGCCTGCGGGCTGCATGTGGCCCCCACATTTCGCATAGCCTTTTGAGTCAGGTTAAGCTCTATTTTTACGAATTTTATTGTATTTTGAAGAAATTTTGTTTCCTTTATTGAAGAATCTATTGAAGAATATATCTACACGATTTTGCTATTATTTAAAAAAATGTATGTAATACATTTTGAAAATCCTCCACGGACTTGTCGCTTGCGTTTTTTTATTGAAAAATTATCGTTGTTGTAAGTGATTTCATATAAATTCATACAAGTTACCCGTTTTGATTTTGTGCTAAAGCCACTTTATTTATGCGAAATAGTTTTACAATGGAGCTTACAATTATTTAACAATAAATACGCATTATTTCTTCAATTTAAAACAATTGAAATTTTTATGTGGGTCCCAAAAATTGTTCATCACGGTCAATGTGGCCCGAAATGTTGGACAAGCCTGATCTACAGTCACTTATTATCCACTCTTGGATGAAAATCTGACAAATTTTCTTCCACTTGTGTCTATTTTGAACAATCCTCATCCGATTTGCTTCAATTTTTTTTATTTGATCCATCCATCGTCCACTCTCTCTTTCTTATTTTCTTTTACAGTTTCTCGGGCACTATTCTGGAACTTAACGTGTCCATATTCCATCCATACATTTTCTCATATGATCGGTCCACTGCAATAACGGTTTTTTATAATGTCCGTCACACTAGCCATACTTTTCCCACTATAATATAAGTCTTCACTGGCAAAATATTCAATTTATCCGAAAGCCCTATTATATTATATCATAGTTGAAATTTATTATGAATCATTATGTTATGTATCCACATGTGAATTTAATTGAGATATTAATTTACAGATTCCAAAATCAATTGGAACATCGTTCAAAATTCGTGTATGAAATCAGTAATGACGTTCAATTCGAATCGAATTTCCGTTATTTCAAAATAATTGTGCGCCTATCGGAAATTATCTCATTTTGCTTTATTAGGCGATTCGCAAGATAACATATCGAATTAATATTTTTTCCAAAAGAATAAGTGCATATTCTTGGCCAAGTTGCGGTTAACTGGTCGAAAAAGTTGAAACGAATCGTTCTTGTACCTTTCTCCGAGTCTGTGCCACTTAAAATTGCATGCTGCGATGTTCTCTTTTTCATTTTTATCATCTGTACCGTTTTTAAATATTTCAAGATTTTTTCTTATTGCATTCACTGAAAATAAACCATATTTTAATTGGTAGGGATATATAAAAAAGTAAAGACGAATCTAACCTTTTATAAGGCGAATCTTCGTTGTCCGGTTTTTCCCATTTGCATACAAATCAGTGATAAACAACCTTCGTTCTCGGCCCGTTTTTATCCGTGATAATATGAATAGTTTACGACCGTTTCGAGATGTATAATATAATAACATTTTTCGATATCCAATAATTCGCGTTTTATTTTCGCCTTTTCGTGAATGAACGACGGGTATACGTCAAATTAGTTTCACTGTCCCTTTGTTTTGAAGGCCTGTTTATAGCCAACGTTCCCTCTTACAACTTATCAGCTCATTACCCCGAAACGGCGCTTCTCAATTTTTTTTATACGATTTGTGTCTTGGTAAATCTACAATTGTAATAATAGTGAGTAGTTTAATTGCTGAGATAATAACCAATTTAGATTCTTAAAATCTTAAATATTCTAAATTTTGTACAATAAAAAAATATTCAAAGGACTTCAATTTTTTTTTATAACCTAATACATAATGAAGCACATATTGTATTAGCGATATTCTAGAATTTCTTTCTAAAAATATTGATAAAATAATTTTATGTTATGGAGTCATAAAGATACTAGTTTGTAATTTTTTGGTTATTTCAAATAGTTTTTTTTTTTAATTCAAATATCTGTTTGAAAATCCAGGCTAAAAACAAAAAAGTATTCTTGTTAAAAAACTTCCAATTGCTAAATGAAAATTTTTTTATTAGTTTAAAATTTACTATGAATTATAAAGACACAAGGACATAAGAATTATGAACATAAATACTTTTTTGAATAAAATCTAATTCAAATATAGGTTTTCAAATGAAAAACACAATATTCTTGTATGTACCTCGTTTTAAAATTAACATTCAAGACTCATACTTTTATTTTACAAATAACATCACCAATTTTTCGACTTTCACTCGTCATTTATGAAAAATTTCATATTGATTTAATATGGGAACAAATTAAACGTGCATTCATAAAATTTATCGTGCATTAAACTTGAGCATTAAATAAAATGAATGTGCATTCAAAAAAATAATGTGTGCATTTAACACGAGCATTAAAATGTGTGCATTCGAAAAATTATCTATACCTTAAAATGAATAAACGTGCATTAAAATGAATGTAAGTAAATGAAGGCAACGTGGCAAATGTGACCAGGACAAAAAATACCAACCGCACGACCATTATTCACAACTTTCATAATAAAATCTATTCGCAACAAACCGAATTCAAAAAAAATCGACATTGATTCAAAAATGGACCAGATTCTTAAAATGTATAACGTTCTGTCGTTCTGTTCATACGTAAAAAAATGTAAACATTGACACTTTGACAGTTGACAGTTGTATTGTATTGCCTATAGAGAAAGGCGACGTTGCCACCTACTGTCACTTTAATGCACAAACTATTCATTCTATTGCACATTTCATATTTTTTTTAATGCTTACATTATACTGCACAAAATTTTTTTTCTATTGCACATCATGAATAAAATAATGCGCAATACGAGATTCTTTAATGCACCAGAAATAATGCACATCGTATATTTTTCTAATGCACAAGTGATTCGTTCTAAGGCGCAATTTATTTATTTTTAATGCACAGTTAAATCGCACCCATTTAATATTTCCCAAACTATCACCTTATTGTTTTTCGGTTTCGGGCTGAACCAGTTGAGAACCACTGTTCGAGCATGGATAAGCCCACTGAAACCACCTGGCGTATCGCTCACCTAGCTGATCAGTTTTGTTCGCCGCGTCGCGACGTCCGCTTGCGTCCTCAGATGCACTTTTTACCAGCAAAACTATTCGAAAAAAGCTTTTGGTAATTTTGGAAATAATCGTAAGAGTGCTGTAACCGATGTCCGATACGAAAATTTCCATATTCGATTCAAAATTGTTCGAAAAAAGCGATTGTTTCGGAACGTGTATTGAGAACCTTAAAAGTCGTGCTATTCAAACAATGTCAGATTGTAAACACGTATTCTATTTTAAATACATTTAATCGATATTCGTTTACGTCTTGTATATAATCAATATCAAAGTAAATATCGATTGATATCAATTAAAATGTGCCATTACGTGTAATAAAAATTCAATTGTGTTTTGAGATAATATAATATACAATATCGTCCAGGCTAGATAACTAAACTTCAATACTTGCGATTTATTCGCGATCTCGTTTTAATTTAAAATATACTATATTCTGAATTCGAGTCAGTAAGACCACAACCGGTTCGGTATATCTTGTTTCATTTTTTTTTGCAGCCGTTTCCCAATATTATACATCGTATCACTTTCGATTAATTCGCTCCAAATTTAGCTACGGTTTCAGCACTCTGTAAAAAACTTAACATATGAAACGTACCGCTTATTATGAATTTATTATAGTTAATTGATTGAATCTTATTTTTAAGATTACGAAAGCTTTTACGATGGATTAATTTGACATTTTTGTGGCCTTAAAATAAAGTGACATATCGTCTGTGCCTTATCGGTAGTTAATAAGATACATATTTAAAAACTTATCACATAAAACGTTAATCCCAGTGTTAATATTTAAAGATGTCCAATTACACTTCTACAATAAAAATAACGAAGAACTATCAGACTGATCCGCACTATGAAACAAATGGTACTAGCAGATCGCCCACTAATGCTAATGCTACTAAAATTTATTTGAAACCTGATGATAGGACTTATTTTGGAAGTCCCGCTCAAACTGTAACAAACGGTCGTAGTTCACCGGAAAAAGGTCGTACTAGTCCAGTAAAGTCGACTTATAACACCAAGAAGAATTCCGATTTCAAGGAAGATTATGATCCCGATTATAGAAAGAACGAGAATATATATTGGAGAGATCCCGAGAAAGAAGCAAAGTTGAAAAAGGATTATTATATCAATCATAAGAAAATCAGCGAGGAAGAATATAATAAATATCTAGACAAGGAAAATTTGAGGGAAAAGAGCCTTCTGAGAAGGATATCGGCTGAAGATGAAATCAGAGACAAGGCTAGACAATACTATGAACAGAACACTGCAAAGAAACCTGCTCGTACCAGTGTTTCAGAAATATTTTCGAAAAGAACATTGGAACGTCCTAAGAAAGATAAATCTAACGTCGACGCTCCCAAAACTGACGAGCCTAAAACCAGCATATTCAAGAACGATTCCTTCAAGAATAGCACACTTAAAAACGATGCACACAAAAGTGACACATTTTCGAATGACACGTATAAAAAACCATCTGGGAATCGTCCAGTTTCTGTCGATTCCATGATACCTTCGATATTGAAAGGAAACGATTACGCTCCTGTGTACAAAACAAGATCAGCCAGTTATAGATCAGGCGCTTCCAATACCGATCTTAAAAATATCGAAGAACCGCCCAAGAAGCAAGAAGTATACTTTTCAGATATACCTACAGAGAAATACGACTACGGTACACACAATACGAAAACGTTCGAAACTGCACCTAAAACTAAACCGATAGTGATCGAAACTAAAAAGACGTACGAAAGCACTAGCACCGTGAAGAAGAATTTGATTCCTCAACCGACCAGAAAGACATCCGAGTATTTCGACGTGCAAGACGACGACGTCTTCAAGGATTGTGCCGCAGACGACGAAGTCTTCGTTTCGAAGACCGGAAGGAAGTACTCTGACTACGATTTCAGAACGCCCATCTCGTCCAGTCCGGTGACTGGTAATTTCGATTTTGGCGAAAATGCTCGTCGTTCCATCGGAGACAATCGCAGCTTTGTGGCAAGGTTCGACGAAAGAAGGGACTCCGGAGATGAGAAGAAGGATGCCAGGTGCTCAGATCTCTTGAATACCTATTACGAGAATGTCGACGTGGCTCCGACGAGGATGGCTTGGAAAGTCAACAAGAAGGTATAATTGATGCTTTTGTTATTTTCAAATGGCCTGTGTTTAATTGATCAGTAAAAAAATAGTATTTTGATCAGTAAAAACAAAGTAAATGGTTGTTATTCGGTTCTGTGCACGTGGAAACCTGTTTGAACTTGTTGAATCAAGTCTCAATGTAGTCACACGTAGTAGTAAGCTAACCTAACCTAACCTAACTGATCATTTAACATTTTTTTACTGATCATTTTAGCCTAATGGTGGCCATATACGCTACGAGAAATTGTTACGATCAGACTGTACAGTTCGAACAGTACCGATAAATCGCTACATGTATGTTATAAAACTGTACAGTTTCGTCCTATTTTTTAAGATTGTGCAGTCGAACGGAACAATACAAAAATTTCAATTGAATAATCGGAATCAAATGAACTGTGCCGACTGATCGTGACGTGAATGCGCTCATTAACGATTTCTCGTAGCGTATATAGCTTGTATGCCATGTACGATAAACTGTACCGTTCGAACTGTACAGTCTGATCGTAACGATTTCTCGTAGCGTATATGGCCACCATAACCTAACTTAAACCTAACCTAACTGATCATTTAACAATTTTTTACTGATCGTTTTAGTTATTATTGAGCAGCCAAATAATTAGTTGCTTTTTTTTTTAAATTTAATACTTTACCGACCGCAGACGCGACTTTGGCGTCCTTTTTTGTTTCGTTCAAACGACCGCAGACGCCAACGTGGCGTCCTCAGATACGCACAACTTTGCTATTTGAAAAAACGATGATTTTCTACTTAGGTATCGAAACTTTTAAAATCTAATTGATGAATTAATCTTGAATTAAAACTATTTGATGTTCTTATGTTTGTGAATTGTAATAATTATACAATGTAATAAAAATAAAAATATGTCAATGGTGCGACCCATAGGTGTTTATGCTCTTGATTCATGCGTGTTTTAGTCCTAAAACGAATATGAGTGCTTTGCCAGTGATTCTAAACATTTTTTATTATTATTTTTTATGTAATTATTTGAACGTATTTCTAGATTAAATTGATTAAAAAAAATTGTTTTTTTTTCATTTACACATAAACACATTTGCAATGAATAATTTCTGAGAGTTTCGTAAAAATCATTAGATTGATAATAAAGTTACAACAATTAAGGTAAATTGCGCAAAAAAGGATATTTTTTGTAAAAACATGCGGTCGTTAAGGAAAATTCAGCATCCATTACTTCCGGTCGGTAAAGTGTTGGATTGTTTATTTTTCTTTATTATTATTATTATCATTATTATTATTATTATTATTATTATTATTATTATTATTATTATTATTATTGTTATTATATTTACAAGCTTACAATTAGTGATAGTTGTGTACATCAGGAGTCGGCAAACTTTTTTCGGAAAAAAAAATTTTTTAGTAAAAATTTAAAACTCGGCGGGACGGATAGAAAACTCGAAAATATTAATAGGGAAAAATTTAAACGTTCATTAATAAAAAATAATTGTCCATTAAACCTGAGCATTAAATAAAACGAATGTGCATTCAAAAAAATAATGTGTGCATTTAACACGAGCATTAAAATGTGTGTACATATTTGAAAAAATATCTGTACCTTAAAATAAATAAACGTGCATTCAAATGAATGTAAGTAAACGACGGCAACGTGGCAAATGTGACCAGGACAAAAAATACCAACCGCACGACCATTATTCACAACTTTCATAATAGAATCTATTCGCAACAAACCGAATTCAAACAAAATCGACATTGATTCAAAAATGGATCAAATTGTTAAAATGTATAACGTTCTGTCGTTCTGTTCATACGTAAACAAATGTAAACATTGACACTTTGACAGTTGTATTATATTGCCTATAGAGAAAGGCGTGTCATCACGACCATCAACAACTACGCCATTGGATAATCACATGATACCAATTAATCATCTAAATGCACGTAAAGTCCCAATATTTGGAATCAATTAAGATCTAATGATATCGTTTTGATAGATTAAGAAACAAGATAGTGTACGCCTTGAGCATATAAAATTGTATATATAAACGAATAAATAATCATTTTGGGTGACATCACATTTGGCACACTACCGCATCTGAATATCAACGGCCTGTATTTAATTTATCAGTAAAAAAAATACTATTTTGATCAGTAAGAACAAAGTATATGGTTGTTATTCGGTTCTATGCACGTGGAAACCTGTTTGAACTTGTTGGATCAAGTCTCAATGTAGTCACACGTAGTAGTAAGCTAAGCTAACCTAACCTAACCTAACTGATCATTTAACAATTTTTTACTGATCATTTTAGTTATTATTAAACAGCCAAATAATTAGTTGCCAATATCAACCACTCTGAGCGTCTTTCTTTGTCAACCCCTTGGACAACCCTTGAACATCTACCGGGTAACAGGCGACGTTGCCACCTACTGTCACTTCAAATGCATAAACTATTCATTTTATTGCACATTTCATATTTTTTTAATGCTTACATTATACTGCACAATTTTTTTTTTCTATTGCACACTTTGAATAAAATAATGCTCAATACGAGATTATTTAATGCGCCAGAAATAATGTACATCGTATATTTTTCTAATGCACAAGTAATTCATTTTAAGGAGGAATTTATTTATTTTCAATGCACAGTTAAATCGCACCCAATATTAATATAGGTAATTTTACACAACGTGCAACAAAAAACAGGTTCAAAATTTTAAAAAGTTGAAACTATTATAATTGATCAAAAATGGTTATTTGAAAATTATAATTCTAAATATTTTTATATGCAGGTAATGTCACGAAAATAAGCACCAATAAATAGCGCCGCAGGAAATTTTTTTTCGTTTTTTTCATTTAATTCTATACTATTGAAACTACGCAAAATTTTCTAAAATACATAATTTTGGAGAACTATCATTTCCAATTGAGGGTCTGACAAAAGATTCTTAATTGTATAATTAAATGGATTTTGAAATATGAAAATTTGTTTGCTTAAATCTAGATTAAAATCCGAAAAACGCTTTTGTAACTATAGTTTAAGAATAAATTCAAAAAAAATTATCTGTTGCATTTTTTGAGGATGAGAATTTCTAAATTGATTTTAAATTTACTTAATTTTTCATATAAAAACAATATTAAACCACGGGCCGGATTGAAAACAGGCAGCGGGCCAAATTTGGCCCGCGGGCCGAAGTTTGCCGATATCTGGTTTTTATTTTGAAATAAATCAGTTGCAATGTTAATGTGATCGTTAATCTTTCATTTTTGTATTTTGAGTTGGAAATAATACATTTTATATTTGTTTAACAATAAGGCATATTATATTTGATAGTAAATTTAAAGTTCTAATTAAAGTTTTGCATTATTGTGAATAATGTTTGTTTGCTATATAATAAGAAATAGTAGTGGTTTAATTTTATGAATTGGTATAATGCGCAATGTTGATGAAGTAATGTAATACAAATATTTAAATAATAAACGTATGTTCTGAATTCATAATTCTAAGAAGAGAATAATGCAAGTACTTATTATAACTGTAGTCGAGTAAGAAGTTTTAGTATTCACTGTTTTATTCATATATTTTTAGACCTACAGATAAGATTGTAAAGTAAACACTTAATGATTTAAATATGAATAAATCACGCGATTTTGTATGGAAAATTCAAATAATAAGTAAAAAAGTGATAAAGTTTTTTCACTCCAAATTCAACCTTTTAACATTCAAATTAAATTAAATATTTTATTAATTACTATATCAACGGTCTTAATAATACTTAAAAACTGTATTTATTTTTTAACGTTATCTTGTTAACTTTAAAGAACCATCTTTAATGATGTTATTTTAAAAAAAAAATCTAAGTTTATTAATAAAACTATGTTTATTGCAATGATTTAATTTTTTTCACACGTAGAGCTTAACAATTAGTCGAATCATTGATTTTTCATTAGCAAGAAGTTTTTGTAATGTGATTACAACTGTTCTTGCGTGATATGTGTTTCCATAAAAACGAAAACTAGATTTTCTGAAAAAAGAGAACTAAAAATATGGTTAAGTAGTGTAAAATACTCATTATAATTAATATTCAATTATTTTTATAATAGCACTTTATTTTCACATAGATAAGTGCATGAAAATTACTTTGGATATATAATACTACAAAATATTGAATGCTAATTATCAAACAAAACTTATTTCACAAATTTCATCAACTATGTATAAGACGTTCAAGTTTTTGGATTTTTAGTTTTTTTAATTTTTTTCGGTAACGGCATAGATATTGCTTCAAAATCCATACAAAATAATGTACCTTTAGATGAAAAGAACGCTATAATTACTCTGATTTTTCCATAATGAAATATTTTCACATATTTATGGTGTAGTTCATTGAAATTTATCCCTTCTCTTTGTAAACGCCCCTAAAAATACATTTGAGTTTTAAACCAAAATGGAAACATCAAATCTAAAAAATTTACTTACTTTAGTAAAGATACATTTCTCCATATCTAATATATATTTTGGATCTACGAATGATTTAAAATATTCCGACTTGCAAGGATTATCAATCGTCTGATTTATAAATGTCACATAATTTCCCTTTCTTAAAAGTTGAGCAGCCAGGTGAACCTTGAAATCAAAATTTATTTAAATTCAATTTTCAATGATATTTATGAAAATTTACAACTCAAAATTTATTTACACGAGAGATTATGTAATTTTCTTTTACTGTGAAATTCCAACCAAAGGTTTCTGCATTATCACTATGCTTTACATACTGTATTTTGTATCTATGCACATTGTAGTCAATTGGTCCGGTAATGTTGCATTCGTCGATGCTTTGAACTGCGAAATAATATGGTCCCTTTGGTGGAGAAATAATTTGTTATTATTCATAAGAATGTATCGAACATTACACTTATATTTCACTTACATTTCACTTATATTTCACTTACATATCCGAACGGTGGCACTTCGTCGTTGCGGAATCGTTCAGATGAACAAAAGTAAAAACTAATTGCAAATACAAGTATTTTCTGAATCATATTAAACGGCAGACTGATTTCAAATATCGAATATTCAGATGAAATATATTATATAATAAAGCTAATGGAATATGAATGATATAGGATGTTTGAGAATTTAATCTGTTTTTTTTTTTTAATCCATTTTAAAATTATACATACTATTGATTATAGCGATAATAACGAATTATTCAATAGATTTTTTTATGTATGCATGATAAAGTTTTTTTAGTATTCATTAAAAATTTAAAATCCATTATTTTGTGTTTTTTTTTTTGAGTTATGAGATAAGTTTCGAATATATTTTGTTGATGTACAAATTTATAGATTACTGATCTGATTACAATAAATGATTCATCACGATAGCGAAAATGATCGGATATAAAATCGTTAAAAAAACATCATGTGACCATCGAATCATAGAAGATTGTGAATAATACAAAATATATTTGATTCATGTGTAACATATGGTTTTGATCGTTTCATTCGATATTATACGCGCAAATGCGAAACAACCATACTTTTTCGGATTGTATCGTAAAATACTGGATTTAGAAGTGCAATAATTTGCCAACACTCGTTTATTTATTATTTCAGATGGGCGTCTATCGGTGGGTGTTCGATTTGAATATTTCCATTACATACAAAACTCTGATATCATCAAACCACAAGTTCGCTCTATTGTCACATTCGGATTTCGCACAAAATCGCTTCTATAATTCCTAAGATTAATATTTAGTATGATTTTTATCATATCGTTTCGAAATTTATCGCGTTGGAGATGTGGAACGCTGTTTTAGAAGCTTTGGAAATTCTGAATGTTAAAATGCAAGTCGTGACTTTTGTCATTATAAACTGCTTTGCTCCGGAAACGTCAGATCGGTTCGCGATTTCTGGGCGGTCCTGTTGTACATTGTCAAATAATCGATTCGAATTCAGAGGTCGTTGTTATCAAAAATTATTTGGTGATTCATTTTGGATCCTTGAACGGAATAAATCGGAGATTTCGTGTGGAGAGTTGCGCGTAATACAGTTGTTGGTTGTTGTGAATGCTGGAATTTATTGTGTTCAATTATGAAACTTCTGGCAAAATTGTGTGAATACTTTGATAATAAATTGACATGGTACACCTATCGCTCGATTTACATGGTAGATAGGTCCCTGAGAAAAACATGTAATTCAAAATTTTATATTTTTTAATGTAAAGTCGTGTAAATCGAAAAGTACACAAAAAACGCATAATTTGGTTATTTTTTCAAGCTTTTTATTAACTTAGGTTAAGTTAGGTTAGTTTTAGTCCGAAATCCTAACTTTCGAAGTCCTAATTTTAATAAGCAATTTATAAAAATGTTTAATATCATGGTCGACATATCGTTTTGAGGTTACACTTGAAACGTCAAACTACGACGTAATGACAAACGTGCGGGTACGCACCTCGTTGTTCACCTAACATTGGCTCTTTTATTTTAGTTAGCGATTGAATCCAATGTTAAAATTATTAATGTTATTATTATTGATTATTTTCAACATTTATTTTTATTTTTTTTAAACCGTGTAAAAGCGAAAACGTGTGAAAAAAGTACCGTGTAAATCGAGGGATAGGATTTAATTATTATGAAATATTAGTTTACAAATACAGTTTCAGTGGAATCTCGAAATGGTAATTTTGTTTTCATTGATGCAATTTGTTTTAAAATAATATTTTGAATTCAGGGTCGGATCTAGCTATAGGCAACCTAGGCATTTTCCTAGGGAGCCAACTACCCAAGGTGCTGTAAGTTTTAATAATTTCTTTAAAAAAATCGAACAATATTAGTAAAAATATATAAGAACGTACATATATCGATTGGAAAATTTTAAAATTTTAAGCATTATAAATCGATACGTAACTTTTTTTTAAATTTTTGAATGTTTAACCATCAAGTGGCAACCCTTTTGAAATGTTTAAATTTTTTGCAAAAATTGGACTCGATTCGGTTGCGTTTCATCAATTATGATAGCCGTGAAAAAAATAAAAAAATGAGTAAAAATAGGTTTTTTTTTCAAATTCAAAATACGCGGCGAATGGGTGTTTGTGTCTATGAAAAGTGCTGTTTTTTTCCCTCTTTTTCGATATAGGCAGGACATTTTTTTAAACTAGGGGTGGGGGGAAATATAGTTTTTTGCCTAGGGCGACATTTACCCTAGTTCCGGTATTAATTGAATTACATTGCATGCATGACAGTTTCGTAAAATTTCTAAATTAGAATTATTTTGTGAGTTTTCTCTATCTAAAAAATATTCATATTATTTTCGAATATATCCGACATACACGAAGTATCTTTCGATAATAAATCGTGTTCAAAATTTAGCTCGAAAAAATTGCATTGTGCGTCAACTGCACCGCCTTGACATAGTTGATACTTGCGAGAAAATATTTCGTTAATGTCAAATATTTTAATGTGTTTTAATAATTTTATTTCGAACAGTATCTACATATTCAATTAATTTGTATTATCGTTCGATTTCACTCAAACATCTCAACACTTAACCTGAAAATGATCGGAAATAAATCAACACAACAATTTTGTCTTTATTTTGACAGAATATAAATTCAAAATTCTCAAATTACTTAAATATTTTATCTACTTTCACATTCGTATAAATCGCAATGATTCATTAATCAGTTATTTCACTTTTAAAACTTTCTATTTACTTAATTGCACAAAATTTTTCAAGTAACTACACTTTCATACAAATTAAACGGACACGATTATCCACGTATCCATTAGTTTAGTCACTTCAGCACTATATTTATTACACTGTTCAAGCATTTAAAATGGAGACATTTACAGTTGGCTTTTCCCGACTAGGACACCAGAAGATATATAATAGAAACACCGTTCGAATGGCACATAGCGACCTCGAAAAGGCCTAAAGTGCATTTTGTGCAACTATTAATGGACCGTTCGAATTGACGTAATCGAGTTCTTGTACTGTACTGACTTGAATTTTTGCATTCTGAGAATCAAAACTGTTATCAAAAGTAGATTCGGAGATATGCATTTTCGATACGGATCAATCTCGGATCATAAATATCAGATTTAGATTAGTAAGTTCAATGCATAAAGCGACGTTTGTGTTTAATTTATATTTTAAATTAAATATGTGATTTACTGTAGAATAAGTTAATTTTTCTGAACTTTTAATACTTGTAACTCTTGTTGATGGTTTAAGACAGCGTTTCCCAACTTTTTTTGGCCCGCGCACCACTTGGTAGTAAATCACACTAAATTGTACCACTTTGTAAAAATGATTATGTTTTGTGAAATTTGTAATACCCCCCCCTTTATGGAAAAAATGTGTTGCTGTTAAAAATTTACCCTCAAATATTAACATTGTTAAGGAAATATGTATAAAAATAACATATGAATTTTATTATTATTTACACGCGAATTTATTCATCAAACAACGATAGGTTGGGTTAGGCTTGGTGAGAAATTAACGAAAATATTTCCGAAAGTTGGGTTACATTCACGCGAATTCACTTATCAAACAATGATAGGTTGAGTTAGGCTTGGAAAGAAATTGTAAAAAATATTTCTGAAAGTTAGGTTACATTCACGCAAATTTATCCATCAAACGATAGGTTGGGTTAGGCTTGGTGAGAAATTCACGAAAATATTTCCGAAAGTTGGGTTACATTCACGCAAATTTATTCATCAAACAACGATAGGTTGGGTTAGGCTTGGTGAGGAATTCGAAAAAATATTTCCGAAAGTTGGGCAACATTAGGAAAAAAACATTTTTTCAGGAAAATTTTTTTTGGGGTTCGAATAGCTTCAAATAGTGACGATTAGTGACGAATAGTTTTAAAGAACGTTGAGCTTTTTTTGTAGAAATATTTTTTTTGGGACTCGAACACGTTCAAATAGTGACGAATAATTTTTCTTTTGTAAATTATGAAATTAAAAAACTGAATTTTCTTTATGCCCGCCATTACTGATTATTTTTCGCGTACCACCAACCAGTGACTCGTACGCGTACCACAGGTTGGGAAACGCTGGTTTAAGAATACAGCCGTTTCTTGACCAGTCATTCATTATTTTACTTCGATAATCTGTGAGGGCTTATGCGTTCAATAAGGGTAAATTGACTATAAATCAAGATTATTTATAGTTTATTTAATTTGAATATAAATTACAAAAAAAATACTTTGGATTATGCACCTTTTAAAAAAGATTAGATACTATTATATTTTGCAATTTTTGACGTATTATGTTTATTTATCTTATCGTATTAATTGTAAATTTTTATCGAATGAAAATCGCATTACAGCGGATTCGCATCAGAATGTTTGAAATGCATAAAGAAGGTTTCATTGAACGTCCTAGATTATTTCAAATCACGCGTTTTGTAAATATTTAACCTGATTTGTTTCAAAATGGTCAGTACCACTTTTTTTTTTGATAAATGAAATAATTTTAAAAATTCGCATTTTCCTTTGAAATTGCCCGAAAAAAAAATCGTTGTCCGAGACAGGTTACTTTTTACGTGTAACTAATTTTACATCGCATTTTCAAATTAAGTCTGGTTAAAAAAATGTGCATATGGTTAAATTGACCATGAAGTTTTAAATTTTTCCTCTTTTGTTCTATTTTTTTTGCATGTGAGATTGTTTAATTTTCAGTTAGGAATAAATTAAAGTTGAGTGTCTTCAAAACTAAAAAACTATGATGGAATATTTGATTCAAAACCATGTTTTATTTTATTTTATTTACGCTATTCAAATCAAACAAAAATCATTTCATAATATATATTTAATCAATGTTTCGTATTATTTTTTCAAATTCAACGAAAAAATAATGCATGAATGTGATATGCGTTCAAAAATTAATTATTTGATTTTTTTAGATTTAACCTTTATATAATTCAATTAACTAGTACAATACAATTTTCATAAACTGATCTTTTTTGAAATTTGAAATAGTAAATCGATTTTGTTAATATGAAAAATTATTTCGTTGTATAAAAAAATGAATGGTGAGTCATATTTTATTTGAGCAACACATAATTATTTGTATTGTTTGTAAATTTCAAAGACATTTTAATAATGAGTTTGCAACATGAAAAACTACATTCGAAAACGAATCTCCATTAAGCGCAATTGAACATTAAAGTTGTATGATTTCGTCAAAAATAACAATACGTACGTAACACTTTTGACAAATTTATTATTTTTTATCATCAACGAAGTCATTTCAGCACCGTTCCAATTCGAATATTGAGGTCGAAACGAAATGAGAATCTTTACGCTTCTTTCACCGCCTTTTTTGGTCATCTTTGATGAAAATTTATATATATTTTTTTATGTAAAGAGATAGCGTGTGTCACTTTCGCTAGCTAAAAACATTTCAAAATCATCGACGCTTGATCTTTTTTTTTAAATCAATTTCAAAATCTATTAATAAATCTGAATATTAATTTTCTTTTCACTTGGATGATTTCTAATTAACCTTGATGAATTCGAAATGATTTTTCGATTCTTCTCCTACTTCAAGAATACTTTATTAATAAAATATTGGACAAATTAATTAATAATTGTGACCTCAACTCGAGTATAATACAAAATTGCGCATAATTAATTTTACGATTCGAAATCGAAATTTTTTCATACATAAAGCGTTATTTGGTCGTTCGAACAAACACACATCATCACGGAAATGGATGACTTCGATCAATACGTAAACATATTCCTCTCGTGCATTAAGGTGGCCATATACGTTACGAGAAATCGTTACGATCAGACTGTACAGTTTGAACGGTACCGATAAATCGCTACATGTATGTTATAAGACTGTACAGTTTCGTCCGATTTTTTAAGACTGTGCAGTCGAACGGAACAATACGAAAATTTCAATTGATTAATCGGAATCGAATGAACTGTGCCGACTGACCGTAACGTGTATGCGCTCGTTAACGATTTCTCGTAGCGTATATAGCTTGTATGCCATGTACGATAAACTGTACCATTCGAACTGTACAGTCTGATCGTAACGATTTCTCGTAGCGTATATAGCTTGTATGCCATGTACGATAAACTGTACCGTTCGAACTGTACAGTCTGATCGTATCGATTTCTCGTAGCGTATATAGCTTGTATGCCATGTACGATAAACTGTACCATTCGAACTGTACAGTCTGATCGTATCGATTTCTCGTAGCGTATATAGCTTGTATGCCATGTACGATAAACTGTACCATTCGAACTGTACAGTCTGATCGTAACGATTTCTCGTAGCGTATATAGCTTGTATGCCATGTACGATAAACTGTACCATTCTAACTGTACAGTCTGATCGTAACGATTTCTCGTAGCGTATATGGCCACCATTACACTTGTGAAATTCAATTAAGCCGATTTCCGTATTGCGATCACTCGTTACGATGATCCATTAAGATGATGCAAACAATCGGATTGATGAACTTTTGGATCGTTAAAGTGGCCACGCTTGCGGAGTCATTAAGCGAAACGTGTTTCGAATTATTCAAGAAGATCTATGCTCTTTTTTTCTTTTTGTGTTTTCGTGAAATAATTTTCATGCCCAACGAGTTTCGTTTAATTGGAAGTAATCCGATGTTGCGTTTTAATTACGGGTTGTACACTTTTATGAGTTTATATGCTTGACAGTTTTGTCGATATTTATTTCTTTATGAATTAGGTTACATATTGTATCAATATAAGTGTCTTGTATTATTTCAATGTCTACAGTTATTACATTTCAAATTCAACAAATGAGCAAGAATTCATAGTGATGAACTTTATTGATTACTTTGACAACGGTCTTGATAATACTTTTCTATAGTTGAATTTAAAGTGTAAAAACTGTACATATATCGCGTAATTGCTATTTTTTATTGTTGGTTCAAAATATCCGGGTTCACAACCATCTGGATTTTGCGGTAAAAAATCGATATAGAACTGTTTTAATAAAACTAGTGATTATTTTTTTTTTCCCGATAACATGTAGTTAAAAATTCGATATTATATCTTTTACAAATTATAGTGGCACAACAAAAATAAACGTTTTTTTATGATCGTATTTCGAATGTTCTATTTATTTATATAAAATATAATATTTATTTGACTGTAAATTAATATGATTTCGTTCATCTATTTTTGAAATTCGCGCTCACTTCGATAAAAGAAACCTGTTTTATCGACATTTTCTGCTTTGACGTATAGTCGATAGATGTCTCTACAATTTGAAAAAAATATATATTTGATTCGATTTTTCCTAAATATTATATGATATACTCTTTTACTTATACTATAATTTCATGAGAATTTATTTTTTTTTATTTCAGGGTGTGATAATAAACGAAAACTTCGACGGCCAACCGTGCGACAACTGTCCCGATAAATGCAAAGGCTTCTCTCAACATCACTGGAGGTAAGACTTAAAAATACCACAAATACGGACTAAAAATAAAAATAAAAAACATGTATCTGTTTAGTTTCATGTCAATCACGATAATAATAATTGCATTTTAATACGCGATTTGGTCCCCGGCCAAACATCACCGAAAATAATCCCGAGAAAACGCGACATAAAAGCATCAATTTCTGCAACGCCCAAGAACGTATGAAATTCGAAAAAAATTATATATTTCGGTAGCGTCATACATTTTTCGAATGCGTGTCCGCAAACGAAATTAACCTGCAGCGGCCATCTTGCATATTTGCGCTCGCGAAATGGCGGCGAGTGTTTCGGAAAATTTATATGGACGACGCCATTAGCGAAATCAAACAGAGCGCGCCCTTTTCCGCTTTTCGATTTTCCGGTCAGCGACGCGATTTTCCGGACGCCTTTACAAATGCATTTTCCGATCGGTGGTCGAGGATTAGGCATTTTTTGGACCGGTTTAATAAATTTTCACGAAAATTCAATTCTAAATACATCTCTCCCTCGATTTACACGGTACTCTTTTTACACGTTTTCGCTTTTACACGGTTTTAAAAAAAAATTAAATTAAAAATAAATGTTGAAAATAATCAATAATAATAACATTGAATTCTAACACTAACTAAAATAGAAGAGCCACTGTTAGGTAAACAACGAGGTGCGTACCCGCACGTTTGTCATTACGTCGTAGTTTGACGTTTCAAGTGTAACCTCAAAACGATATGTCGACCATGATATCAAACATTTTTTATAAATTTTAAAATTGGGACTTCGAAAATTAGGATTTCGGACTAAAATTAATCTAACCTAACCTAAGTTAGTAAAAAGCTTGAAAAAACAAACAAACTATGCGTTTTTTGTGTACTTTTCGATTTATAGGATTTTACATTAAAAAATATACAATTTTGATATACACGTTTTTCTCAGGAACCTATCTACCGTGTAAATCGAGGGATAGGGTACAATTTTTTAATGTAAAATCGTGTAAATCGAAAAGTACACAAAAAACGCTTAATTTGGTTGTTTTTTCAAGCTTTTTATGAACTTAGGTTAGGTTAGATTAATTTTAGTCCGAAATCCTAATTTTCGAAGTCCTAATTTTAATAAGCAATTTTTAAAAATGTTTGATATCATGGTCGACATATCGTTTTGAGGTTACACTTGAAACGTCAAACTACGACGTAATGACAATCGTGCGGGTACGCACCTCGTTGTTTACCTAACAGTGGCTCTTCTATTTTAGTTAGTGTTAGAATTCAATGTTATTATTATTGATTATTTTCAACATTTATTTTTATTTTTATTTTTTTTTAAAACCGTGTAAAAGCGAAAACGTATAATAAAAGTACCGTGTAAATCGAGGGATAGGTATATTGAACCACTGACGTTTATTTTTGTATAAAAAAATAAAATACATAGATGATTCCCGATTATTGTTAAGCAATAAAATATTGAACGATCGTTTGTTATAAAGTTGATCACTTATACGCTTGACTACTCCTGAAAATTTGAAATAATTTTAATCCATCACAATGATTGCGTCGTTATCGTAATTTTTTCAGTGCAATTTATCG
Source organism: Hydropsyche tenuis (assembly GCA_009617725.1). NCBI lineage: Eukaryota > Metazoa > Arthropoda > Insecta > Trichoptera > Hydropsychidae > Hydropsyche > Hydropsyche tenuis. Next base: position 291,969 of record VTON01000025.1, read on the forward strand.
AATTCGTAATATGTATTCGAAATAGTATTCAGAAATTTCAAGCGCGTGAAATGACCTCAAAAAAATTCATCATTCATTCGTTTTAATATAATATTTAGATCGCATAATTTATTTTCGTATCAGATTTAAAATTATACCTGCATTAAATCTAACGCTGGCGACATTTTCAAAGGCAAGTTTATCGAAAATAGTCTCGCGTGAAAATTTCAAAATCTGCCATGATGTATAAAAAATATTTCATTGATAAAAAAAAATTTTATTCAAACACAAACACCAAAAATTTATCAATCAATCACTGTTGAGAGTTCTGAAAACTTTCTAAAGTAAATTGTGTTATTTACCGTAAACTTTAAACTAAATATACTTCACAGAAAACAGCATTGTTACTATATATAGAAAAATATGAGTAATAATCAATACAATATGTAAGAGTTATCTGATAAAGTTCCAAGAGAAGTTCAGTTACATCCATGACCTGATAAGTATCGTGTCGTTAGGTTGAAAATTTCGATTTTCTCGTTTATCATGTCTAAAAATTTAGATAAATGGAAAAGAAGCGGGATTATCGAATTTACGAAGCAAGATTGTAACGAATGTAGTGAAATAATATTCGATTCCAGGTTAGCTCAATTTTTTGTAGATATTTATAAACATTAAGGTTATGTCGAGTTTTTTTTATCAGATCTGCATAATGCTTATCAGATTTTTTTCATATATGATTTGAATATTTATTATGAATTTGGACCAATTTTGTAAATTTTAACCATTTTACTATTGCCATGCAATATTCGAGTACATATTTCAAAATTTTATTTGTATAACAATTATATCGTTTTATACAAAACTACCACTTTACAATTTTGATAGATCTAACATTGAATATAATACATCGTCATTCTAAAAAAACTATAAATCAAATTTTTTTTTTCATGACGATTATTATTTTGTAATCATCATCGCGCAGTTTCTTTCAAAGAGTGGATATTTTCAGCGCAGAAAAAATAAATTACATACGTGTACTGAGACCATGAAAAAAATATATAATTTTTATGAGTAAAGGCTCATGCGTCGACTGTTTGTTCAATGATAAGTTAATCATATTTTCTTTGGAATTTTTGACACAGCACACTTGTGTTTTAATGATTCAGTATGTGTCGCGTATTCGGAAAATGTACATTCGATTTGTTTGCGTGTCAATTTAAATATTATTATTCGAATCCAATTTTAATTGTCTCATTATATTTTTGACGCAGTTTCTAAATGTGCAAGAGTGTACTTATTATAATTTTATAATCTGTTTGAACGAGTCGAATAGGTTAAATTTTCAATATGAGTATACATTGAAGATGTTTGAAAAAATATAATAGTTATTCATTCATTATTATTTTTTTAGTTACGTTTATTTTCATATTATATTCAGCAAAATCACATGTCAATGTGTTTATCGCGTATTATTTCAATGGGTCGGATTTAGATTGTGTTTTTCACAATGGACGCTCGTAAAATTGGAATTTTATCGATTTGTTTTTATAACATTTACTAAAATATAAATTTTATGTCCATTTGATTTAAGTGCATAATATGAAGGACGAATTTAATCAAATGATGGATTCGCTTATGTATCAGTAAGTACATTTTTGTTTTGAAAAATCAGCGAGTGAAGGGCGTTGACATTTTGAAAATAATAAACATGTTGAAGTTCGGACTTCAGACCGGATTTTGTGCATGAAAATTTTCATGTGAGTCATTTTTTATTCATAAATATAATAATGATGGTCACTAACATTAAGAAAAAATTGAGAGTGAGTTTGTATAAAAGTGATTTGCGATTAAAATTAAATTAATCATACGATGTTCGTCACGAGAGATTGTAGATGTAGTATTTTTTTTCGTTGTTTCAATTTTATATAAATCTTATGTTATATTTTGATGAAAAATTATTTTCACTAAATTGATGGTTGTATGTTTATGCGTTGAAATTTGTAATTTTTTTATTGATTTTGGCATTAAATTGTATTGTGTTTTGATAATTTCGAAAATAAATATTGTCTTATTTGAATCGTTCAGGTGGATTATGACTAATGTGCATTTTAGATCATTCAAAGGATCGAGGTCATCATTCAATTTATTTAATATAGTATCTTGAAGTACATATAATTCAATTTTCTTTCATTTATATTTGAATAATAAAGTAGTCATTCAACCTCAGAAATATAATAATTGCGATTGAACATACACTCGTAAATTTAGGGATTCTGAAGTCTCGAGGTTTTCAAATACCCGGGACTCGAGACACAAATTTTCAAATTCCCAAAATTCCGGGTCTCCAGACTTTGATTTTTTTAATCATAGAAAAAAAATGTATGGGAAATATAATATTTTAATATTTTTTGCAATTTTAAACAAAATTATTGTATCAATTTTTTTGTATGGCGAAATAATTTTTTGAACTAAAGCATTTATGAACGAATCAGATAGCCTATTTCTATTTTTCAACTTTTTTATTTTATGAAGAAGACAAAGTCAAAACACTAACTGATATTTTCAAAAAAATTTTATCGAAACAATTTTTTGTTTATTAAGTGATATTTTAAAGATAACGATGAAAGATGTTATTGCAAAGACAACACAATCCTTCGTGTCAGTGTCACGACATATTATTATTTATTTCTGTCACATTTTTCGTTAATTGGTAAATGTAAAAGATATTTTTCTAAACACAAACTAATACTTTGAACAAAAAAATCAATCCTTTTGCAGTAGATTTATTTTAAATTATTTTAGTTGTCACACGTGCTGCATATTATATATTTTATAAATTACATGCCGAAAATTATTATGAATTAAACAATTCAAGATATTTTTTTTCGTTTAATAAAAGGAAGGCACAACTTGATAATTTCAAATTTTGATGAAATTGATTTTGATAATAGAATACTTTTATTTTTTTATATGGTAATAATGTATTAAAATCCACTATTTAGCTATTATAATTTAAATAAAATGGGTGCAAAGTTTAGATATTTCGATATACCGCTTTTTTGTCGACGTTTTTTAAAAATTACTTGATGTTAATTGATTATTTTAAATCGCAAATATGATTTTTATTAAAATAATACTTTTTTTCAACTTATCTTTTTGTCATAATTGTAATGTGTTTCGCAAATCAAATATTTATTAATTTCAATATGAAAATTTTTGGTTAATACCAGAAATCGGGGGATTCTATATTCTATTGTAATAATCGAATGCTATCTTCTGCACGCCTAATGACAAGAAGGATTAAAGATTGCATAAATAGGAGATTTTGTTGGGTTCTTACCATTTTAGTTTAAAAAATTTTCTTTGTCGTATATACGGACTAGCGGTCCAGTTTTTACTTGCTTGTATTGCATACAAACAGGGAACGGGCTATTTTTGCTATGCAGATTTTATTCTAAAAACGTACGAAATATTTTATAAAATTGAAATTTTAAAGTCTCGAGTCCCGGGTAAATATTTTTCAAATTACCAGGACTCGAGACAGCGAAAAATTGTCGATTTCCCGGGAAAAAATTCCCGGGCCAATCCGATGCAGAATCCCTACTTGTAATATGAGCCGTTCACTGCACACATTGATTAACTCCACTTTTTGAAAAAAATCTTGAATTTAAGTGTCAAAGCACTTGGTATAATCATAACTTTTTATATTTAAAATAATTTTTCCGAATAATAAAGATTAACATCATTAAACGACAAAATTTTTTTGGCCTTTGAATAATAAATAATTTATTTCAAGGCCATTGTGATTAATTCCATATTCATTGCAATAATGCAACTCAAATGCACTACATCTGTATTTATGCATTCTATAATATTTATTTAAATTTATATTATAAAGGAAATAAAAAAAAAAATGAACATTGTTTCATTGCATTCCTCAACTTTTTGTTTTATGGAGTTAATCGATGTGTGCTGGGAACGGTTCATATAATATTTTGATATAACTTTAAAACAAATTTTTGAAAATCTGCATCCGCTTGTGACGAAATAAAACTCGTTTTGAAAATAAACAAATTAACATTAAACATTTTACAAAGCAAACTCACTTATTTTTCACCATTTTCCACCGAATTGCGAATTGCGAATTTGCGTCATACCTCAAACATTAACACCTCAACGCCAATCAAATCGTCCAAGATTTAACTAAAAACATTATTCCGGGACACGAAAACAATACGAATCGGCATTGTACGGATTCGGCTTATCGCCGATAATGAAAAAATACAGCAAAACAACTACAACGACTGATTTCAGTGTAATGTGTCACTCAACATCATCATAACATAATCGCTCGTGCGAACGTCGTCCGCTTAGTCGCAGCCGCGACGGCATTGAGACAACGTCTAGTGTTACACACGACTGCAACAACAAAAACCACACATTATTTCCGATCGAAAACAACCTTAGAGGCATATAAAATCTAAGAAAACTCATTCGACGACAAGAACATCTCACACGATGACGGTAGGACCGATCGAACGCGACGAAGAATCGCCAAACGTGACAGAATCTGCGAAATTGCGGGCTTGTGGATCTCCTGGATGTCCTGGAAGACCTGCGCCGAAGAAGACACCCAAATTTCCTTCTAGAGAGAGGAATTTCGCTGTCAGGAGGAGGAGGACCAACAATAATAGTGCTCTTGTCGCTTGCAAGTGCTTCTTGCCGAACAAGGATGCTGCGCGTTTGGAACAAATGTGAGGCTCCAGGATAAGTTTCGGTCGATTGTATGAATTTTTCAGTTGTGTTCGGTGTTATCTTATCTTGTGGTATTTAGTCGGTGGGTCAACGAGCAGAGCAGAGCTCGGTTTTATCAACGGGTTATGTGTGTATGTATTTATATGTACGTCAAACGTTCACGTAATCTCCTCATTTAGATTGCTTTTATTTTTATTTAAATTATTGAATATTTTTTATTCTACTCAACTTTTTCGTAGGTATATGAATTGTGCATTCACATTGAATATGTATGAAATATTTTTATGTAATGATATATTATCAAATTTGAATAATTATTTTATGTGTTTTGGTATTGATATTAAATTCTAAAAATAAAATAATATTTTTATAATTCATTTTTTTATTTGTTTCTTATCATTGCGCATATTTTGCATGGTTCATTAAAATATAATATGTTCATGTTCCGAACCATTTTCAACGTAAAATTAATGAAAAAACATTCAGCATGGTTACATTCTAAATATAAAATATGTATTATCCGTTCATTATATTATTAACACAAAAGAATCAAAACAAATCAATAAACACTAATTGAATTAACTATAGATAAGATATGAATGATATTCATTAAACAAACGTATAAAGTCAATATTTTGATTAACAGAATATGTTCAATTTCAAAACATTCAATTCTTATACCACACAATACTAAAATTCATTATTTAAATTGTGATAGAACTAAGGACCTTCACAAACTTCCTTCGAGACCTTATACCCATTTCCTTCACTTCTACGCACAATTTTATTTGTCCTTTTATCAGCAATTATAATACATAAACCTCAGATTAAGATAATTCACCCTTGTGGTTTTCCGTTATATTACTCGTAACTGATAATTTAAGGGAACAATTTAAACGTGCATTCATAAAAATTAATTGTGCATTAAACTTGAGCATTAAATAAAACGAATGCGCATTCAAAAAAATAATGTGTGCATTTAACACGAGCATTAAAATGTGTGCATTCGAAAAATTATCTGTACCATAAAATAAATAAACGTGCATTAAAATGAATGTAAGTAAATGACGGCAACATAGCAAATGTGACGAGGACAAAAAATACCAACCGCACAACCATTATTCACAACTTTCATAATAGAATCTATTCACAACGAACCGAATTCAAACAAAATCGACATTGATTCAAAAATGGACCAAATTGTTAAAATGTACAACGTTCTGTCGTTCTGTTCATACGTAAAAAAATGTAAACATTGACACATTGGTATTTGACAGTTGTATTGTATTGCCTATAGAGAAAGGCGACGTTGCAACCTACTGTCACTTTAATGCACAAACTATTCATTCTATTGCACATTTCATATTTTTTTAATGCTTACATTATACTACACAATTTTTTTTTCTATTGCACACTATGAATAAAATAATGTGCAATACGAGATTCTTTAATGCACCAGAAATAATGCACATCGTATATTTTTCTAATGCACAAGTGATTAATTTTAAGGCGCAATTTATTTATTTTGAATGCACAGTTAAATCGCACCCATAATTTAATTCAACAAATCACACATACTGATTTCGGACATGATCTTAGCACAAAACAACTATACCATAAAAATCGAATAACCTCACCGTTGTAGTGTCCTTCTTTACGAACGTGCTCGTAAAAGCCTTATGAATCTAATGAAATTTCGCACCTAATAAAGGACAGTCTTTGAGGATGACACCACATCGACCTTTCGGAACCACCTCGTCGACTATGGAACGTGATGCAACTTTAAAGTGTGGACACACTGTACTAAAACGTGGACGGAATTGTCAAAAATGATTGTCGACGGTTCCGTAACAGTGTTGACGATTACCGATGTTGATTTCATAAGTGATTGTATAGCTTTTTTGTATTTGCCCTGTTTTATTTTTGGTCGAACGAAATGAGTCCCTTTAGACAGGACTGTGATTTGGCTTTATCGAATTAACCCTTCGTTGATAAGGTTCTTCTTTTCCGTTATATATTTTTTCTATTTTCCGCTACTTCGATTTTATCTGAACCAATTCCATTTGGGTTGACTATCTTTGCACTAGCTGCGTCATTCTGTCGTTGGTTTTCTGCTTTTTTCGCAAATCGATTGAAAGGCATTCGTTGTATGGCTTGTGAATGTCGAGTCATTCACCCCTGAGCAAGATGCTCTATAAAATTATTTTAAATCTTAAATATAATATTTATTGAGGATAGAATAAATTGTTGCAGCTTGATGATATATAGAAAAATGGGTTTAATAATGATAATAAAAAGGATTATTTCGATAAACCTGTTAATCAATATATACGGCTTTCGTAGTGTTGTCATTGCTTGGTGGTATCTGGAACCAAGTCCAATTGCCACATGGGAAGGAACATAAGGAAACAACGGACGCCACAAGGGACAAAAAAAAAAAAAAAAAACTAGGATGTGACAATCTGTAGGAGCACATGCTGTGCTGGGTGTCCTACGATGCAGGATAAGATGCTGGGAATCCTACGATGTAGGAAGATATGAGAGAATTCACAGGGGAGAATCATGGTGGGACAAAAGGAAATTCGCTCAGAATGTTTCGAGGCCGAGGGATTGTGTTAATCGCGTAGTGTTCCTGAAGTTTGTATAGGGATCTGTTATTTGTGTTGCGGATGGAATTGAAGAAATTTATGGATTGAGACTTTATAGAGTCTAGGATGGATGGAATTTTCAGGTCAACATGTATACGATGATTCGAAACGTATTTGTTGGAGTTGAGACAGCGCCTAATTGTTGCGTTCTGAAAAGTCTGAAGATTGTTTGTGGAACGGTGATGAAGGAGTGCGTAGCCCCAGGATGGAGAGGCATATGTCATGATAGGACGAAGGAGGGTTTTGTATAGTGTGATTTTGTTTTTGGTGGAGAGCGTAGAGTCTTGCTTTAGTAAAGGAAAGAGACGTGCTCTGGCACTCTTCGCCTTTTTGACAGTGTTGTCGATGTGATGCGACCATGACAGTCGTTTGTCATAAAAGACACCAAGGTATTTGGTGGTGTTTTCCATTGAATGGGGTGTTGTACATGTGTAGAGGGGTAGTAGGCGCTTTGTTAAAGCGCGACCATTTCCTTCTGGTGAAGAACATAGCCGCGCTCTTCTCAGTGTTGATGTTGATTTTCCAAGTGGAAAACCAGTCTTCGAGGATTCGAAGGTGTGTATTGAGGTAGCGGAGTACTCCCCGCGTCGAGATGGAGGAAGCAAGAATGGCAGTGTCATCTGCATACTGGGCGATTATTGATCTGTTAGTTGTGGGTTGGGGAATGTCATGAGTAAAAATGTTGTACAGCATCGGAGCGAGGACGGAACCTTGCGGAACGCCGGCCCCTGATGCTGCGACAAGAGGAGTAAGTATTGTTATATTTGACTTGGAATTTACGGTTTGTTAGGAATGATTTGACTATGGTGATTACTGGAGGGAGAAACCAGCTCGGAACATTTTTAAAGGAGACCATCATGCCAAACGCGATCAAAGGCCTTCGAAACATCCAAGAAAACCGCTCCGGTAACGTTCATACGAGTGAAGCCCTCCAGAATATGCTCGGTAACCGTAGTTATTTGGTGGGTGGTGGAATGCAATGCTCGGAATCCATGCTGGGTGTCGGGGAGTATTTTTGTTTTGATTACATCTTTAATCAGGTGATAGTTAATAATGCGTTCTAATATTTTAGGGGATGGAGAGGAGACTAATAGGGCGATAGTTTTGGATCAGTGCCACTGGAATGCTTTTTTTCCGGAAAAGTATGACATCCGCAGTCTTCCAAGCATCTGGGAAGGTTTGTGTTCTAATGCATGCATTGATTATGGCTGTAAGAGCGGCTGTAGCTTTAAAATCGGCATTTTTGAGCATGAGAGGTGTTATTTTATCGGGACCGGGAGCTTTTTTGATTATTAGAGTTTTGATTATACGGGCGATATCTCTAGGAGTAACATAAGGGAGTGGTGATTGAGGTGAGTGATCATTGCGAATCATTTCGTTATCGGAGGGTGTGACCGGGGAGTTGAGCTTAAACTGAAGTTCAAGCGAGTCCGCGAAGAGTTCAGCAACTCCTTTGAAAGAGGTAACTAGTGAGCCATTTTGGTCTTTGAGAGTGACGTTGGATTGGAAAGGATCTTTTGTGAGGGATTTGATAGTTTTCCAAATAGAACCATCTGAAACTGTTAGGCGCTCGAGATGTGAACTCCAGAGAGAGTTCCTGTAATCTGCGATTTTGAGCTTGATTGCTGCAATTTGATGATTTAGAGAGGTTTTAACAGAGGGGTCACGAGTGAGTTTCCATTGTTTACGGGTCCGATTTTTATTTTTGATAAGGGTCAGAATATTACGGGGGAGGAATGGTGGCAGGTCAGCTGGGGAGTCTATAGTGGCTGCGTTAATAGCTGTTCTGAGTTGAGTGTTGTATGTAAGGATGGCTTCGTTGATCTGTAAATGTGTTGTGAGTCGGGAAGGGTATGTGACGTTGTGATATGTGTGATGATGAAAGGATTCCCAGTTCACGGAATGTTTGCGGGAGGCGAAGTTTTCTAATGCATCAACGCTCGCAAGTTCAAGAATGACCGGGTCGTGGTCCGAGCTCAAGGCAGAAACAGAATAAATATTGTACGAATAATTCAATTTATTCGCTAGGGCAAAAGTCAATGGTGGTTGGGTCGTGATTTTGACCAAAATGTGTCGGCGAGGAGGGAGTAATTATTTTCACTCCCTTATCATTTGCATAATCAAAAATGAGTTTGCCCAATTGACACGTTTTGCGGTCCCACGAGATGTGTTTTGCATTAAAATCACCAGCAGCTATCGTGGGAATGTCACTGTCAAATATATTATCGAAATCAGAGGTTGTAGGGTGTTGAATGGGACGCGCGTAAACGGAGGCGATCTTAATAAATGACGAACGACCAACACATAGCTTTATGGCCGTCATTTCAAGACGATTGTTGAAAGTAATTGGTAGGGTTCGTACTTCAGCGACTTTTTTGATAATCACTGCTGTGCCACCATGAATATGTGATCCCGGGGGGGGGTGCATCAGTGCGAATTGATATATAGTTAGCAATTGCGAATCTGTCATTAGGACTGAGTTTAGTCTCACTAAGAAGGAGTATATCGATGTTGTGCTGCGCAATAAAGGATTCGAGCTCAGATTTTTATTGCGAACACTGTTCGCATTCAAAAAAGGCGATTTTAACTGAGCGAAGGGTTGAAGTGGTTGTTGGAGAAGCCATTAGTTGATTGTTGCAATGAGGGTGGAAATCGCTTGAAATTTGTCCAAGTCAAACCTCTCCAAGCGTTCCAAAATAGGGACGATTTTCATTATTTTATCAAGGATGGCTGACAGATTAATGGGGGCCAAAAGCGAGTTCTCTGCATTAGCTGAACTGGGGGTAGCGGAGTAGGAAGGGGGAGTTATGTTGGGTTTGGTTGTATTGTTTTTGTTAGTTTTAACGACATTCGAGAAGGAATTAAGTAAAGGAGGAGAAGAAGAAGATTGAATAAGCGCGGGGTTTGAAGAAATTTCAGGATTTTTGTGGGATGGATGGCGGGGGCAACCGCTGTAGTTTGCAGGATGGGGACCGCCACAGTTAGCACATTTTGGTGAGGCGTGATCCGGTTTGGGGCAGTCTAAGGTTAAATGATTACCAGCGCATTTTAAACATTTTGGAGGAAGATTACAAACAGCGGAGGTATGCTTAAACTGTTGACATCTATAGCATTGGGAAGTATTTTTTTTTTTGTGTGGGGCTTCAATTTTGACTTTGATGTCAAGTACTTCTCTCAGCTCAAATATATCTAGATTAGAATGAGTTTTTTGGTATTCTACCAAGACGAGAGGGATGGGATGACGGTCGGCGCCACCGCGCATTCTGGAGACTCTAACTATCGCGTAACCGGACGTGCTGAGATCAGCAGCGATTTCTTCAGAGGTGAATTCAATCGGAAGGCCTCTGATGACAACCCTTGGATTTTTGTCGGATTCAAGGGAAAATGAAAAATATTCAATATTTCTCTCCCTTAAAATATTGTTAGCCAGACGAAATTGAGATTCATCTCGAACGACAAATCTAATTCTGCCTTCGGTGTAGGTGGCCTCAAACGAGATGCCGGCATGCCGAAAAGCTGAACGAACGGTGAGGTGGTCACTACCTTTATTTAGGTAGATTGGAGGGGTTCGACGCGAGGGGCGGGATGTAGGGTTGGTGGCGTTTAATGTGGGTGTCTGTGTAGGTGTAGGTGTGGATGTATGTGTGAGTATAGGAGGTGCAGAAGTGGAAGTGGATGGAGCAGACGTACTGGGCATAGCAATGATCGGTCTGGGCTCGGGTGTCGAAAACATGATGGTGGATTGGGAGTCAGTGATCGGGGCAAGATCAGGAAATACATCTTTGGTTGGTAAAGGAATTGGGGAAGTGGTTCGCGAGCCGTCCGAATCTGAGCGAGGCTTCTTGTTTTTTTGTTTAGCTTTGTGGGTTACCTTTTGATAGCCGGTTTCATCATCGACTACCTCATCCGTTGTCGTATTAGTAGAAAGCGGAGGATGTGGTCCACCAAAGACGGCTGCTTTGAGGACGGCGATCTCGAGATGCAGACGTTCAATTTCACTTTCATAGTCCTCTCTGGTGCGAAGATCCATGTTTGAAGGGTAAAGGGCAGATGGGTGCGCGCCCCTAGCAGGAAGCGCTTACAATTAGCCAAGCGAGGTGTTGATTCTGCGTGCAACAATCCAAAGCAAACGGACACCCGTCATGCGCCGTCCGGTGTGAGAGCTCCGGCCGGAGCCGGAAGGAAGAAGGTCCACCCTCCCCTTGTTAGACACACCCGCACAGTTGGAAAAGCAGCAGCAAGTCAAATTTGATTTAATTATGGAATGGTTTCAAATTGTTTCATCACTTTCAAAAGAATATATGTATGCGAATTAAACACGGAAAACCTCACAGAACAAACAAGCAAGCGAACCACAGGAAAAATGAAAAATGATCGATAAACTGTGGCACTTTTTTTTTTTTTAGCCCGAAAAAACAGGACTTTTGGATACTTCCGAAAGTTTTGAACAGGTAGGTAGGTTTAAATCGGGCGCGATAGCCGAAATGCACGTCCGAACACGAACGCGACTCGAGCGCCAATATATACGGCTTTATAAGCATAAAAATATTATATTTAGGTATAAAAAAAAATTTAAGCCGCGGCTTCGTAAAAAAGAATGAATCCAATAGTGAAAAATTAGGTTCATTTTGAACCGATGACGCGAATTATAAATTTAGTTTCATTACTGAAAACGAGTGGAATTTCTAAATATGGCCATACGCGTCAATTCTATTTTTCAAAATTAAAATTACCATTTTGATTAATTTCGCTAATTTTCCATACCAATCACACGAAATACATCACATAGATCAGTGGTTCCCAATTACTTTCATGTCACGGCCCCCTAATCTCAAAGAATAAATTCCCACAAAAAAAAAATTATAGTTAAAGATTTATTTGGCAATAATTATTACAATTATAATACACATATTTATACGATTACGATACGGGTACGATTTAACTGTGCATTAAAAATAAATAAATTGCGCCTTAAAACGAATCACTTGTGCATTAGAAAAATATACAATGTGCATTATTTCTGGTGCATTAAAGAATCTCGTATTGCGCATTATTTTATTCATAGTGTGCAATAGAAAAAAAATGTTTGTGCAGTATAATGTGAGCATTAAAAAATATGAAATTTGCAATAGAATTAATTATTAATTAGACAGTAGATGGCAACGTTGCCTTTCTCTATAGGCAATACAATACAACTGTCAAATATCAAGGTGTCAATGTTTACATTTGTTTACGTATGTACAGAACGACAAAACGTTATACATTTTAACAATTTGTTCCATTTTTGAATCAATGTAGATTTTATTTGAATTCGGTTTGTTGCGAATAGATTCTATTATGAAAGTTGTGAATAATGGTCGTGCGGTTGGTATTCTTTGTCCTGGTCACATTTGCTACGTTGCCGTCATTTATTTAATTTATTTTAAGATACTGATAATTTTTCGAATGCACACATTATTTTTTTGAATACACATTTTTTTTATTTAATGCACAACTAATTTTTATGAATGCCCGTTTAAATTGTTCCCTTTATATTCAGCACAAAATTATAGGAACTTGTTTAAAAACATTTTTATTTTTATATTAAAACTATACACACATAAAACAATACAATTTTTACTATCAAATCACCGACATTATTAAATCCTCTCGGAACAACAAATCACCGCATTAATTAACACATTTACGACCGGCCATTAAGCCCCACTCAATCGACACTTTCGCCGAAACTGTTTGCGGAAACTGTTGCGTCCCAACACACGTCCATAAATACGACGCGTATAATCCATTATTGCCATCTCTGCCCTCGGATTGTTTGTCGTGCGGTCCTCGTTATCGTAAAATATGTGGACGTCCCAAATTGGACGTGGAAAAAAGGCGGGAAAAAAAAAGCGCGCGAAAATGGACGCAGATAAAGTCTGCGGAGGGCCTAATGAGGTCGTTCGTTTTATTTTCGGAAGGGTTGATCAATGTGGCGCGATTGACCCTTGAAAATGTGTTTGATTTTTTTTTGTTGCGGTGACATCTCGCGGTGATCTATCGAAGTATTTTTCCAGTATGATTTATTGATTGAAAAAAGTTTTTATCAAATTTTAATATATTTAATATATTATAGTTTACATAATTTTAAAATTATAATATAGAATATTCATTGTGAACATGATCTGTTCAAAATGAAAATATGGTGTTTCGTTTAATATAAAGCAAGTTAATAAAATGCTTGAAAAAGGAAAAGTTTCGCATGAAAAATTTGAGTAACCTATCCCTCGATTTACACGGTACTCTTTTTACACGTTTTCGCTTTTACACGGTTTTAAAAAAATAAAAATAAATGTTGAAAATAATCAATAATAATAACATCAATAATTTTAACATTGAATTCTATCACTAACTAAAATAGAAGAGCCACTGTTAGGTAAACAATGAGGTGCGTACCCGCACGTTTGTCATTACGTCGTAGTTTGACGTTTCGAGTGTAACCTCAAAACGATATATCAACCATGATATTAAACATTTTTATAAATTGCTTATTAAAATTAGGACTTTGGACTAAAATTAACCTAACCTAACCTAAGTTAATAAAAAGCTTGAAAAAACAACCAAATTATGCGTTTTTTGTGTACTTTTCGATTTACACGATTTTACATTAAAAAATATAAAATTTTGATTTACACGTTTTTCTCAGGAAACTATCTACCGTGTAAATCGAGGGATAGGTACTTAAAAATAATCAATTCAATCAATTCAATACAATTTTTTTTAAATTTGATTTTGATTTTCTCATGATCTGTATTATTTTTGTATATTTGAAATAAATAGTACACACATGTACTATTTACTGCTATACTTATTCGATGTTTATGTATGTACTGTTAGTTTATTATGCGAAAAATCTGTGAAACTGAATAATCAAATACGATTAAAAAATGTAACATATGCAAAATGACAAACATTCGAATCAAACGAACACATGCTCAATTTCACTCTCGAATAATTACGAAAAAAAAAAACACTACATAATCATACAAATACAAAATGACAATGAGAGTGAAAGTCATCATTGTTTCCGACTAACGACGTGTTAAATATTGAAAAGCAGACTTTCCTTGTTTATTTTACTTTTTACAAAATGTCACATTTTCGAGCGGATTGACGTTTAATCTCTTTTCGAGCGTCCTCACATTATTAATATTGGCACCGGTTATTAAATGGACATGTTTCGGACTTCATTTCCATATTACATCTAAAAATATGACGGCATTATATCTGTGACGTGACTTCTTGCGTCACGACTTTGCAATTTTTTTCCGGAATATTTACGAATCATTAGTATCGTGTGAATTTTGGAAACAATTAGCCAGGAAAGGGATTGTTTTGTATATATTTTTTTAAGAGGGTTTTGGTACAATAAAAATTCACGATAATGTAGATAATTGGATTAGTTATATTGAGAAATTTTCAGTAATTCTGAAAAGCAATTGATTTCTGAAATATTCTCAATTGTTTGTGCGATTGACCTTCGAAGAATCAAATCACTGAAATGATGATTTCATCTATAAAATGGGTTTTACAATTGAAGTTATTATGTCATCAATGATAATATTGATTTAGTATTTACATGAAATCAAATTTCAATGTTTATATTATACATTTATATACTTTAAATCTATTTAAAATTCATTGAAGGATTCCATTTTCTACTTGAAAGACAAAAGGGGACATCAAATTTTAATTAAAAAAGAGAATATGTTGTATTTTTGATCATCATATGTATAGTGAACTCATTTAGGAGTTAAAACATCTTTTTAATACGAAAATATATACATATATTTTATATAACAATTGCAAATTTGCATATATTTTCACTACATATTTAAAAAAATTCAGGCACTATACGTGAATAGAATTCAGATTCGGTAAATTTTCAGTGATCATCGATCTTTTTAAATTTGAATATTTTTTATACGCGATTACCTGAATTTTATAGATTTTGTTCACTGGAAAATACCACATTTTAGTATCGCTTATTTTTGTTTATTTTCCCGATTCCCAAGATTAACTATTCAAAACAAAGCACGCAAATGAATTCGAGATGCATTCAAGACCATGTTACGAGTTACGAGTTACGTGCAACAGGTTTTGATGCATTTTATGATTTGCATACAAACGCATACAAAAAACGAACATACGAATTAAAAAAAAAACAGCAATGGTCAATTTTTATTTTTTCCAACGGTGTAATAAAATTGTTTTACCCTTGAATTAGCAAATATATTTTTATTTGTCTGTAGAGAAATCATCAAATGAAGCAATTTCGTAGTGAATTTACTAATGTGTGGAGTATCGTATTTTGTTCATGACTCACTAATGAGTTTTGCCACACTATCTCTGTATATAATTAGTACAGAGTCATACAACGTTGACTAATACTATATAATGGTTGAATAAGGGATGGGTACGTAAAAAAAGACGATTGGTAAACGAAAAATCATTGTTTCGATACATATTTTCTTTAACCGGTTCGGAACTCATTGCCCGATGGTTTAAATTTAGCTATAGCATTTTATTTACGTCTTGCTATTTTCGAGTTTATTTTCTACATTATAATCGCTCGTGTAAAATGTTTACAATGCGGTCAACATAGTCAAATTGCATAAATCGGATCGTCGGAAAATTTCTAGATTCTTCGCGAAATTTTCCAATGTTTAAAGCGCTGATCGGAAAACGTCTATTGAGCCTCGTTTTAGACTTCGATGTTTATGCATTTTTTTTTTACGACTGCGGTTTTATATACCTATCTGCTTTTCAGCTAATTGAATTGAACACATTCGAATATAGATAGGTGTTAATTTTTTTTTTCAGCACCTGAACACGTCTGATGTATTGAATATCACGGCGCGGTCATGTTGCAAGGCTGTCCACAAAACACGACAATTCCATTTTATAGAATAGTTATAAAATCATCAAAATATCGACTAAATAATTTAACATTTATAATCAGCACGAGATAATGTTTTATTTAGAAAGATTATTCATATATTTAATCCTTAGCATAATGATATTAGGGGTAAAATTTAGACAATTTTAGTTGATTTCATGAATTTTCTCTACCAGAAAATTCATAGAACGAATATTGACCCCCGAAAGTTGACTCCTATAGTTCTCCTCCCCCTTTAAGTTATCATATAATTATTAATTCTACGAGCAAAATCTATAAATGAAGTGCTGACAACGATTGGTCGAAAACATATTTCTGTAGTTGAAAACGATGCGGGGAGAAAACTAATGGGGGTGAAAACGATGAAAAGGAAAAAATGTGGAGAGGACACGAAAATTGGTTCTATGAATTTTCTGGTAGCGAATATTAGCCTGTATTTAATTGATCAGTTAAAAGATCCTATTTTGATCAGTAAAAACAAAGTTTATGGTTGTTATTCGGTTCTGTGCACGTGGAAACCTATTTGAACTTGTTGGAACAAGTCTCAATGTAGTCACACGAAGTAGTAACCTAACCGAACTGATCATTTAACAATTTTTTACTGATAATTTTAGTTATTATTAACCAAATAATTAGTTACCGCGAACATTTATGACACCATTTCATTTCAATTTCAGATTAAACTTGAAAAACGTATAAAATTAATTTCTTTCAGTGCTCCATAAACATTAAAAAGTAGCAAGCGTCAAAAAAATATCAAGAACACTTACACTCATTTTATTTCAATTCACATCAAACAAAATCATTTAAACATCTTCACTACAATATTATCAATCTTTAAACCGTTTTCAGTTCGCTTTTATAAATGTTTAATGCGCTAAAAATGTGAAATCGGTTGAGCGCCCCTGGCCGTGATTGTGCGGCGCAAGACCAAGAGACAGCCTAGTGTCATTCGTGCGTTGGTTCCGCGAGCGGCCGGTGGCGCTGCGAGCGCGCGCGCTTTAATTGTTTCTCGCAAACGTCAACCGCATAATAACATAACCTTTATGACCGAAAGTTTATTGTTTTTAATTTTTTCGTCGTTTCGGAATATGTAATTCGATTCGTGTGTCTATAATGCAGTGCTCGAATTGAAAAACGATTGGTTTTTGTCAGTTTTTCCGAAGTGATTTGTGTTTTTGTTATTGTTTATTTATTTATGTTCGTGTGCATTTTCGGAATGTTTCTTCTATCGATTTTCGTTTAACGAATCAGATTTGTATGTTTTAAAAATAATAAATACGTAATGTGTTATATTTAAATTGTCAATTACAACTTTTGTTCGCTTTACTCAATGCGTATAAAACAGTGCCGTAGCAACCCATTGGCAATCGGGAAGCGCCAAGGGCGCATGATACTGAGGGGCGCCCAAAATTTTTTTCGAACAGTTTCGAAGAGCGTTATTGTTTTTTTTTTAGGGAAAAACTTTTTGGGGATCGAACACGTTCGAATAATTTTTCTTTCGAAAATTTTATTAAAAAATAATTTTTGGCCAGCTCCTTTGGAAAAAAAGGGGCGCTAAATTTTATATTTGCCAAGGGCGCCAAAACTATTGCTACGGCTCGTATAAATATATCGTATACAATTTCAAAATACTTTCCCAAAATTATCTGTATGAAAGTATTTGAAGCATTAGAAAAATTCAGTATAATCAACCTTATCTATTAACGATATTGTATTTAACGATTTTCGTTGAAAACTAAACTATCTGATAACCAAAACTTTAAACATGGTTTAAATCGTAATCGGCTACGAATTACGCGAAAAGTGACACCACGTTGTAAACGATCAATCATTTTATTGAATGTTCTATGATATTGTAAGAATATAATCTAATTCATTTTCACTGTCGACAAACGGTAGGATATTTAACGACGTTCGACTGTAACAGTTATCTACGTTTTCACTTAACCGAACCGCAATTAACCGTACGGTTAATGGAATTATCCGTTCGCAAATACGGTATAAAGTACCGAAAGTAATTTTCATTATCTATTTTCATCGAACGTTATCGTTTTGCATATAAACGGTAGGAATTGAGTTGGCTTTGAAGTTAACCGAGTGAGTTAATTCATCAGAGTTAATGAATTAAAACGATTTTTGGGATTCCGAACAATTCGTTTCATGTTGTATGTTTTTTTTTTAAATGTCAAAAGAAAGTGTTTTTAATCGGTGAACGGATTTTACGATTTGTTATAATCATGGTTTGTAAAAATACACAATGAAGATCGTTAAAAATTTTATGACGTTGAAAAAATATAATATAAATTTTCAATAATAAATTCAATCTTAGGAGTAAATTTTACAAGTTTATAAATTTATTTTGAAGAATAGATAACCTCCAATAACCAAAATTTGTTTTCGCCAATTAAACATAATACGAGTCATATATCAAAAAATATACATACATATATTTTGAAATAATTTGTATCAGTTAAATACATAAATCAAAATTTCGTTGTATCAATTGCCAAATTGCTCGATTTGGCACGCGTTTATACGACCATGAATCTTATACGATATGAAAAAGGTTGACGAAATCTGAATAAAATTTCAATGGAAATAATATGTACGCATACGCAATTACGTTTTAATTACGCGAACCGGCTTCAGGCTCGTTTTCTATATAATATATCGTATGTTTTTAAGAGCGTGAGAAAATTGATACGGTTTCGAAGGCTTTTCATATGAATTATGCTTAAGTATATAATAAATATTGTGTCTTGTTAATTTGGATTATTTATAAAGGGAATTTTGTATTGTGAAGCTCATAAGTGTAGTTAATTGGGGAATTCTTTTTGGATACGACTTTGTATCTAATCTCGATGTAGGAATATGAAAATAAGTTATTTTAGATTTATTTATAATATGAGAAGTTTTTTTTAATCATTTTTCTTACATATAATCGTGAAACATTACGTTTATTAAGATAATTTTAATCTTATTACAACTTTTCAATCGCTCAACAATCAACATATGTATTTTCAACAATCAACACGTTTTCGCTTTTACACGGCTTAAAAAAAAATGTTGAAAATAATCAATAATAATAACATTAATAATTTTAACATTGAATTCTATCACTAACTAAAATAGAAGAGCCACTGTTAGGTAAACAACGAGGTGCGTACCCGCACGTTTGTCATTACATCGTAGTTTGACGTTTCAAGCGTAACCTCAAAACGATATGTCGACCATGATATGATATTAAACATTTTTATAAATTGCTTATTAAAATTAGGACTTCGAAAATTAGGATTTCGGACTAAAATTAACCTAACCTAACCTAAGTTAATAAAAAGGTTGAAAAAACAACCAAATTATGCGTTTTTTTGTGTACTTTTCGATTTACACGATTTTACATTTAAAAATATACAATTTCGATATACATATTTTTCTCAGGAACCTATGTATATAATCTATCTATGTAAATCGAGGGATAGGTGATCGGTAGGAGGGAGGGATATCGTATTCTTCAATAGATTTAATATATTTTTCTAAAATTCGAACACACTTTACATATTCTTACAAAACAATAACAACAATTATTCATATATTCCTTTCGAAATGAACTAAACTTTCTCCTCCAACAATAAAAACGTACGACCACTTACGACAACATCTAACACTTGACCCCAGAACTCAAAACCGAGCCACATTTCACGTACGAAAAAAACGATCTCACGTACACAAAAGTCACAAGAATAAATCACAATTTGATCCGACTAAACGATAATTCAATAAACTAACCATATTTACGTACAAATCGAGCGGAAATTGCGGTTTTCCCCCTAAATCGGCACTTTCTTGTTTCGGATTCGAATTCTGCGGTTTTAATCAAACGCAATGGGTCGTTAATGCTTTTTCGTTTTAATTAAAACGTAAAAGTGTGTTTTTTACGCTAATTAAGAAGTCGGTTGATGATCGATGAAGTGGAACTGAGCTAGGGATAGTTGATTGATTTGCTCGAGTTCTATTGTTGTATTTTGGTATTGTGTGGGTTGTAGTGAATGTCGGCTTTTTATTCGTATGCTGATTTTTCCAGAGGGAAAATAGAATTTTTGGTGCATTACGAAAATAGATGATTCACTTCTGAAAAGGGAATTAGAAACATACGTTTAGCGAAACGAATGATTTCGAAATCATTCGACTATAATATTTTCGAATTTATATGGACCCGTTTCCGATCACTAAATTTGAAAATTGATTGTTTAATGTGTTTTTGTACTTAGAATAAACGATTTAAAGTATTTTAAACACTATGAAATCAAATTATGTATTTATTCTGAATGCTTAGTTACGAAACGAACGAGTGCATTATTCAGGCTCGTTGCGTAATGCAATCTAACAATAAACTATATTGGCTCATATGAAATGATTTGTCTTTCTGATTCGTTGTCATTCTGAATTTTATCTGAAACTTTTTTGACTATTTTACATAATTAAAACAAATTGTCGAAACAAATGTATTTTATAATATTACAATGCGTCAGGGTCGAAGATCGACATCGTATTCATCATCGTAAGCAAATTGCCGAAACGTGTCTGCGAATTTCTTTTCAATCAATTGATCGAATTTTTTCATCGATCATTTCATTATATAAACACGATTTTTTCGAAAAAAAAAATTGAATTCATCGAAACGCGTAGTGTACAGATTTAAACTCGTACATTTCTATAATTACTATTCGATCTTCAAGTTCAAAGTCGCCCACTAACCATCTTTAAATTAGAACTATTTTATAATTTTCAAAAGAATGTTTATAAAAATCAATTAAGTCGTAAACAAGTCAAATCTGAAATTTCTCGGGTGAAATGATCAGATCTGAAAATGCACACGA
Source organism: Hydropsyche tenuis (assembly GCA_009617725.1). Classification (NCBI taxonomy): domain Eukaryota; kingdom Metazoa; phylum Arthropoda; class Insecta; order Trichoptera; family Hydropsychidae; genus Hydropsyche; species Hydropsyche tenuis. Next base: position 313,172 of record VTON01000025.1, read on the forward strand.
ATTCGCGAAAGAAATTGTATGAAGTTCTGACTTTTGATATGCCAACAGAAAATGAAGTTCCTGTTGATGTTTATCAAATTAAACTGTTAGTTCAATAATAAATAATATAGTGTTGAAAATGTTGTACCTTTCGAGGCACACTTCTTGTCCGATGTGGCAAGGATATGACAATGCATGCATACCCTGGAAGGGTTTGCAATTTGCTTGTCTCAATGTGCTTCATTTGTATTGTAAGATATTCGACAAGGAAGAAATATTTGATATGGTAGTTAGGTAAGTTGAAGTTGGTAGATGATACTTGTTGTTTTTATTGAATTATTTCTATGCTACGATTCTAAACTGTAGCATATTTCTTATCGTTTCAATGCCGGAATAGGATATCCGTTTGTCCTCGTTTGAAACTATTCATAAATTACGTATTTATATTTCAATTTTTAGTAGACGGAGTATTCTAAATAAATGTATTAATTTGATCATCATATTTCGAAGTGCAAAATGTGTTGATGATATTTGTTATACCATTTCTACGTTGTTATGAGTCAAGGTTGTAAAATAAAGTTCACTACGTATTAGCACCCATTTTTCCTGTTTTAAAAAAGCAAAATCATCATATAGAATGATTTTAGTCTTATGATAATTTTTTCGACATCATCAAATATTTCGCTTTTTTATTCATTCATTAATTATTCATGATACTATTCAAATACGGAAACGAAATTCAAAATATAGATAAGTTTTTACGCATACTTCTCATAGTTTATATTTATAAATAATCAAATTTATCCTACAAATTTAGCTAATACGGCACACTCAACTCGCACAAATATCCAGTTACAGTTCTTAGTTCCCAATTAACATATATGCAGATGGCTTCCTAAAGCCGATTAACCCCATTCTTCGCACATAATCATTCAGTTATCATTTACTTTCGATGAAACTGAACACATCACATAAATCCTTGAACCGTGAATTATATGCCGGTGTCGAAGATTAGCGAATTACCTTTCAATTGACACTATCAAGTCGCCCCTTTTATACATTCACATTCAATTGACTTTTAAATACAGGATGCTTATTGCCGAGATCTTTTGTGCTTCGATTGAAGTTAAGTTCGCCCTCGTGGTTTTTGCAATGCGAATTCCGAATTTTAATAAGGCGTGTATTTTTCGGGTCAGAATTTTAATACGTTTTGGTCAGAATTTTTATTACATTTATCAGAATTTTTATTACATTGGTCAGAATTTATATTATATTGGTCAGAATACATGGGTCAAAATTTTGTGGTCGGAATAAATATTAAATGGTCAGAATTTTTAGTACATTGGTCAGAATTTATATTATATTGGTCAGAATAAATATAAAGATAAGCGCTGAAATGGTCGGAATTCAAATTGGATAGGTCAAAATTTTAACTGGATTAGTCATAAAGACGCGTTTCCATTATACTGTTAATAATAAATAAAATGTTATTTTTCAGTTTACAAAAGTGTCATTTCTTTCGCTTTTGAAGATTGGTACAATTGATCAATCCATCGATACCATCACACAGCCATTAGAAATCACCTTTGACAGGATAAAAACGATCTTATTATTACTGTATTTTAAGACTGCAATTGCATGACATTGTATATATAGTTAAGTAGAGAAAACGGCTTCCAAACGGGAAAGAAAACGAGTCGATTTGTAGTTTGCACGCGCTTTCATCTGTCATTCGCACGCATATTTGTATAATAATTTATAAGAGATTAACTTTAATGATTATTGATGATTTAAATATATTAATTTCTATTTTTAAAAGAATATTAATAGTGTTTTTAATAAGAAAAATAAAATTCCTGCGCGCCATCTACCTTTCCACATTTTGACTATTTATCGACTGTCACATTCTGACCATTTAACATTTTATTCTGACCGTTAACTCATTTTTATTCAGACCATTATATAATTTTATTCTGACCAACAGCATTATTATTCTGACCAACAGCATTATTATTCTGACCAAAGTTCGATTTTTATTCTGACAAAACTATGAATTAAATTCTGACCAAACTACGAATTAAATTCTGACCAAATAATTTGTTGCCTTTAATATTCGATGAATATTTCCGAAGAATAAGTCATTTTCAGTATTGGCATTCGTTAACGTCTGTCTAGCGTAAATAATGTTGCTATTTCGCGGTCGTATCTAATGCGTTTTGGCATTTTGATGAAAACGTTTGAAATATTGATGGGGTCGTTTCTGCGATATTTCAAAATTATTTTTTGGAAAAGTTTCTAGGGCCATTTGTCGTCACGTCGACGGATGTATTATTTATAATCATCGTAAGTTGGCCACATCTAATTTTCGATTTTGAAAGTTTTTCATATCTGTGTTGTAAAGATAAAATGTAGTGAGTAGTGTCATTATAATATTATGTTCGGTACTTATCTAACAATTATAAGCTCTAGAAATACAGTTCTTATCTTTTTTTTTGCATTATAAAAACATTTTTCCTGTAGTGTCGGTTCAAAATCGTTAAACTTCGTTTACGGCCCCATTTCAATCCACTCAATAGAATTAAAAATGAAAATAGACTTTGAATACTTATTTTTGCAGTTGAAATGCTTAAATCTTAAAACAAGTATTGCTTTCCGACGTTTTGTTAATATAAACTGATTCAATCTTCTGCCTATAACAACGGTTTGGTCGGCGATTGTTCTAAGAATGGAAATGAAATAATAGTAAACTTGAACGTCATAACATTTCATGGTTTCTCCGAGAGTTTTCCTTTGATTTTCATCATCAAAAGCCCATTCTGCTTCATATTGCCATTTCGTGAAGTCGCCAAAGCTCGTGATGTTAACCGAAACTCTTAAAGTATTTTTGTGAATTTTCTATAATATTACAAATCTCTCAAAATATCAGCTAACTGGGAGAATCGAAGTGTTTTTGTATGAAATATGTTTTTTCTAGAAATATAGTTTGCGGAAGAAGAATCACTAAATTTATTTTGGTTTCGCTTCTACAGTATATGTATTATATTATATTATATTATATTATAAATTCAATGAATGATTTAATGTGCATTCTTGTACGATGATTTTCACACTATTTATGGTTAGATTTTCTTTGAAGTAAACACTCAAGATAGTTTTATATGTATATCTTTTAATTTATTTTATACATCATCATGAAAATGTTGATTTATTGAATCATTCAATCAAAAAATAATATGCACGATTTTTATCTTTGATACAATGCAATTTTTCCATATTAAGTATGCGTTTCTTTATAATACATAATTTGCGATGCAAATCGTATTTTGCAGTCTGTTGCTCAGGATAATTGAAATACTTTTTTTTTGCTTTCGGCAATCCTTTTGTCTCTTCGAAACACGAATTAATTTTAATAATTTTATGGCCACTGATGAAAATTATACACATAAAAATATTCAACTCATAATTTTCACATCTGAATTATTTTTCCCATATAAAAAATGATATTTACGTGTTTTTAACGATCTATCATGAGATAACGGTATATGTACGTATCCCAAAGGTCTCCACGGGGAACTAGAAGGACGATGCTTTGTCGACGAAATGCCGCTGAAATGTCACGGAAAAACGTTTTCAGCTTCTAAATGGAATTACGGCATTAAGGTTCGGTCCAACCGTTAAATAAACAAAGGCGTGTCTGATATTTACGAACCACAGTGTGCGAAGACAGCTTAATTTGTATAAGTCACTACGTTTGAATAGCGAATACAAATTGCTAATATGGTGCACCATATTGTGTGGATTCGACAGCTCGTATTACTCGAAAGATGATTGTTTAGACTCAATGAAAAGTTTTTTATTAATTAATTACACCCGATCCTCTTTTTACACAGGGGATACGTTCCAGAGACTACCGTGTAAAAAAAATGTATGGAGACCATATAGGAATTGGAGATAGGTTCCATCACTATACTTGGATAGAACTTCCACCCAAATGTACTTTATAAAAAATGTGCGATGTGACAAATTTTCGCCGTAAAAATCATCAAAAAACATCGAAATTTTTATTTAAAAACTATAATCACATACATTGTGGCATAATAATACATATTTTTATACCGTGTTAAAGTGGAAAATCCGTGTAAAAAAGTAATCGGTTCATCTTCCTTGAACCGTGTTATTTCGGAATCGTGTAAAAAAAACCGTGTAAAAAGAGGATTAGGTGTATTTCGAAAATGGATTGACTTTATTCTTAACGTTTGAATTAGGGCATGTAATACCAGTAAACCGGTAAATAACCAAAAATGTACCATTAGTAAATACCGGTAAATTGAAAAAAATACCGGTAATTACCGGGAACGATTTTATCGCGAATTAAGGGTAGATATAGACATATTATTGCAGAAAAAAAATTGAAATGGCGCTTTTATGAGTGTGAGGGTGCTATAATAGTTTTGTAAACCTGGGGGGGGGGGGTAGTAATCATTTATTCTAGTTACAATACCAAAAGTCAAATTATATAAAAAATATTTATGGATTTCTATATACATACATATTTATATGACTTTCGGTGCTGAAACTAGAAGAAACGATTATTACCCCTCCCCATGAATTTCTATACACAAACATTTTGAATAAAGTGACTTTTGTTGAAACTGAAAAAAAATGATTACTACTTCCCCCTTCCATGAATTTCCATACATAAATATTTCATATAATGTTTAGGTTTTAATCAAGGATATTGTTTTTTAGTAAAAGTAGCCACATACAGGTATACTTTAATCATTTAATCTACATACTTTTATTTTTTTTATTTACCGGTAACGGGACGAATTATTTACCGTTCACCGCTAATCGAAATTTTACAATAAATTGCAAGCCCTAGTTTGAATACTCTCCAACACTTGATTAATCCCAATAAAATCTGAAGCACCGGCATAAATCGAAGCGCGAAACACTTCAGACATTTTTTCAGCGGTTTCCCACCACTGTTTTGCCGTTTCCATTGAAGACGACGGATGATCTCTTGGATTCGCTCCAAGTTATCGCCATGTTTCCAAATAAACTAACCCAATTATGATCTACGGGCGATGATATAGAGAGATGGAACCGGAGATTTCTGACAACCGTTTTAAAGACCGCATGTTTTTTCCCTTAGCTCCTCTTAATGAGCCAAGGGCTTCGAGAAGTTCTCGAAACGCTTTGATCTCCTCGAGACGGGATTTTGACGTCGCACATATCGTCGAGATTGTTATTTAGATTTCGTGTTTTATAATATTTCGACATGTTAAAAACGACAGTTTTGTGTCTAGCGTGTTAATTTAATTGACGTAAAATTTTATGACGAAAATAGTTTTCAATTTTTTAATTATGAAATACATCATCACCCGATCCTCTTTTTACACGGGGGATACGTTCCAGAGACTACCGTGTAAATAAAAAAACCGTGTAAAAAAATGTATTGGGATCATACAAAAATTGCGTTCCGCACAAATAAAAATCACACAAAAAAATATATGATTTACATAGAAAAAGCGAAGATGCGTTCCATGGATCTTAAAAACCACACAACTTTGAAACTGCTATACAAAATATACCTAAAATCGCACAAAAAAAAGTGTATTTGTGTAAACAACGCGCTCTTAATTGGGTTATTACATTGTACATACATATGTACGTTTATATAGTCCCAAAATAAATAGTATCTAAAAAAATATTGCATTTAAAAAAACCGCACAACTCTTAATTCGCACAAAAAGAGAATTCGCACAAAAAGAAGTCGCACAAAAAGAAAACCTAGTGTATTTGGATAGAATTTCCATGCAAATGAACTTTATAAAAAAAGTGCAATGTGAAAAATTTTCGCCATAAAAAATCTTCAAAAAACATCGAAATTTTTATTTAAAAACTATTATTACATAGTACATATAATTATATCAGTATACTGACCTGCATCGAATCTTACCATTGTGGCATAATAATTTATATTTTTTATTTTTATGCCGTGTTAAAGTGAAAAATCCGTGTAAAAAAAGTAATTGGTTCATCTTCCTTGAACCGTGTTATTACGGAACCGTGTAAAAAGAGGATTGGTGGAAGATCAATCCAAATATACTGATTTTTGTATGGTTACCATACTTTTTCTTAAATGGTAGTCTTTAAAACGTATCCTCCGTATAAAAAGACACTTGGGTGTATTCAAAATTATTTACTTTTTATTATTTTTTTATCAGTAATAATTAATTCATAGCGATTCAATAATAAATACGTATCAAACAATCAAACCGGAATCAATATTTTATTTACATATATATGTTTTATAAATTATTATTTTTTTTGTTATCCTATTGGTGTATAGGTGGCGCTAATAAATCACTACATGCAAATATTATTTCTTCATCCTATAATTTTTTAGAAGAAAGCTGTGTAAAAATATTTGAGCGAAAACGTTAGGAATTTTAACGTGTCTTTATATCGATAGAATATATAAGACAGATGTTAAATTAAGTCGTTGAATTTATACGCGTATTTTGCGGTATGTTCTACGACTATTATTTTAACGAAAATTTATTTAGCGAACGTCTACTTTGATTTATTCATTCGGCTTCTTTTTTTCTATAGAATTTGTGAATTACGATTTTCACTGAATTATCTTTAGGTTTCGAATGTATTTTCCAGTTTACGATTGTCGGTTAGAAATACGTATGGGTCCGTATGTCGGCAATAAAAATAAAAGCTTTCCCATTCGGTAAATATGTATCATTCCTTAACAAATTCTTTTTATGTGTGTGTTAAAATGAAAAATATTGTGTATAATTTCATAATTTGAAAGAATATTTTTCATATCGAGTTTTAAAGCTTTTTTTTCAGTATTTTCTCTGTGACGGTCTTTAATGGAACGGCGCTGTTGCTTTTGTATCGAATTTCGCAAATCTCTAATGCTCGATCAATTAAGTTGTCTTTTGTACATCGCGTGTCAAAACTATAGCTTTTTGTATGATGTATAGAAAATTTCAATCAAATAAATTGATTTTTTTTTTTTAAATATTTAGAATTTGTTGTTAAATTTATTAAATTTTTTTTTTTAATAATAATAAAGTATTTAATTTGTTTTTTCAGAAAAACTTGCCAGTCTTGTAAGTGTCCTAGAGAAACTCATGCTGTATATCAAGAGGAATATGCCGATGTACGTGCAAGACTTGGACTCGCTGCTCCTGATTCACAATGGACACCTCCGGGTTTACCACCAGCTAAAGTATATCTATAGTTAAAATAAATCCATAAACTAGATTTAATAACAATTATTCATTATTGATTTATATTCATATAGAAATTTAACAATAGGTGAATTCTTCATCTTTGTGTCAAAAATTACCCAAGTATACCTTTTTATATACTTAAATTAAATTATTTATCCATATAAAAATTGGGATTTGCTTTGACCTTCTTTAAATAAGCAACCCTGAGCTTCTAAATGGAATAATGAAGGCTTTTCATATTTGTCATATATACAAAGCTTCCTAATGGGTCAACACGCCCAGTTTTTAACGTCTGTATCTTCGGAACGTCAAAATGTTGACACTTACAACCTAGACACATTTTCGTTTGTTTGCTATCCTATTTTTTCATTCATAAATGACTTTCTGGATGTTTTAAATCATCTAATTGATGTAACCTTTATTGAATCATTCAATGTTAAAGGTATTACTGATTGTGAGCACATTTTACAATCAGCAACATGACTTGTGCCAATTGGAAAATTATTCATTTTATATCACTGTTTCATTTTCTGTCTGATATCATTATTATAATAATTGCTGTGTTAAATTCCTTGATGACTTTTATTATTTTTTGTATTGTTTTAGGCTGAAGCTTTTCTACGAGCTTCGTCAGCTGGAACTGTTGCTGATAGAACAAGAAGACTTGCAATCCAATTGCCTCGTCAAGATTTAGCAGCAGCACATTGCAGACACTTAGAACCAAAACACAAAGCTTCTTTTGAAGATTTTATAGCTGCTAGAAATGAAATAGCCCTCGATATAGGTGAATTTATTTTTAGATGATCTGCAAAATACAAATTATAATATATTTTGTATGATAAATATAATATGACATGAAATGGTCAAAGTGTTTATAATATTTAAATATGTTTTCTGTTCAAGGTTTTGCAAAAGAAAATAATGGGGGACCAAAAGAATGCCCAACATGCCATTTGTCTGTGAAGTCAGGAGAATTAGGCGTTGTTGCCACTAGATTAGGAGATGATGTTAGTATTTATGCTTCAAGTGAAGAATAACCAACTTCCTTTTTAATCAAAATTTTAACAATGAGTAAAAATATGTTTATATTCAGGTAATGTTCCATCCCGCTTGTTTTACGTGCACTACGTGCAACGACTTACTAGCCGATCTTGCTTATTGTGCTTTGGACGATCAACCATATTGTGAACGACATTATGCTGAGATGCTGAAGCCTAGATGTGCAGCTTGCGATGAGGTATGTACAAAATTTTGTATTGTTTATGAAAGAATTTAATTGTACACAGTTTCATGATAACTTATTTTGTCACGTTATCGAGATATTAATATTTGTATTAAAAATAAGACGAAAAGTTGAGATTTATTTATTTTTAAGAAAATGGTGGAAATATAAAATGTTTTGTAAGTTAATAAATATTTTTTGATAGCTTAATAGTGACATCTGTTTAAAAAAATTCTAAATTTCTAAAATATATATTTTTTATTTTAATTATTTGTAAAATATATGGAATCAAATGAAGTTGATTGATTTATTATTCGAATAAATCGGTTTTTATTTATTTTTTTATTAAAAAAATTCTCATAATAGTTTTTGACAATTTCAATAGGTGCCAGTTTTTTCTTCGGAAAATTTTCTCTCAAATATAATTTTCTAAAACTTCATAGCTATATTTACAAAACAAATACTGAACGCATTTTCAAAATCATAAACATCTTTCAACTTTCTCACGCTTCGAAAATCATTTTTCCCACACTCCACCTAAAAATAAGCTCGTCTAATTTTCGAGCTTACGCGCCGCTGCAATTAATTATTAATACTCAATTTCGCAAAAGTCACATTTACGTCGGACTCATAGGAACACCTGTCGGGCCATATTTCGACTTTCGAACATGTCAAAATCGGGATAACCAACTTTCAATTTCACTCATCGAAACCGCAAAGACACCTTCACAAATCGCAAGGATAATGCGCATTGATTTTGGGTGCGATTTAACTGTGCATTAAAAATAAATAAATTGCACCTTAAAACGAATCACTTGTGCATTAGAAAAATATACGATGTGCATTATTTCTGGTGCATTACAGAATTTCGTATTGCGAATTATTTTATTCATAGTGTGCAATAGAAAAAAAAAATTATGCAGTATAATGTAAGCATTAAAAAAATATGAAGTGTGCAATACAATGAATAGTTTGTGCATTAAAGTGACAGTAGGTGGCAACGTCGCCTTTCTTTATAGGCAATACAATACAACTGTCAACTGTCAAAGTGTCAATGTTTACGTATGAACAGAACGACAGAACTTTATACATTTTAACAATTTGGTCCATTTTTGAATCAATGTCGATTTTGTTTGAATTCGGTTTGTTACGAATAGATTCTATTATGAAAGTTGTGAATAATGGTCGTGCGGTTCGTATTTTTTGTCCTGGTCACATTTGCTACGTTGCCGTCGTTTACTTACATTCATTTTAATGCACGTTTATTTATTTTAAGGTACAGACAATTTTTCGAATGCACACATTTCAATACTCATGTTAAATGCACACATTATTTTTTTGAATGCACATTCGTTTTATTTAATGCTCAGGTTTAATGCACAATTATTTTTTATGAATGCACGTTTAAATTGTTCCCATTGATTTCGAGCATAAAAGCCTGCTAATTTATGCGGGGCCTTAATGGAAAACAAACATTGCATCCGCCCATAAGAGTTGTCCGAGATAATTGTATTGTTCGATGACACACTCGAGGTTTTTCCGACGTGGTTTCTCAATGACGTTTTTTGTCGGCCTTAACCTTATCGGATGGAATTTTCCGAGGACCGCGTTTTGGAGTTTTCCTAGTCTGTCGGTGAAAAGTCCGCGGACAAAATACATCATCTCTGTCCGTCTGGTAACCGGCAAATTAAACCGGCGTGCTAATTCAGGCTCCGGGATAGAATATTCGGTTTAAGGCGATGCTAGATGGTAGATAACGGATTCAACCTCATATTATATTTTGTAATATTTTCATTAATAATTTTAAAATCGAAAATGTTAGTTGAAAGGTGAAGTTTATTTTTAATATGATGACAAATTATTTAGCCATTAACTAAATACATAAATGGTCGATTGAAAACTACAAACTCTCATTAAAAAAATTCAAATGACCTATAGATTGATAGTGTTGCTAGACAAAAATATTAAGATGTACATATTATATTTTGTAGGACGATACAGCCTCGGTTTAAACGTGATCATGTACGGTAATCCTAAATATTTATGAATGTCAAAATAAAATTGCCAATTATTTCGAGTCACTGACTATTTAATTAAAAATCCGAATGTTTGATATATAAAACTTATTTAATTTAACAATTGATCACATACATATTATATTAAATAATAGTCGTTGACCGTTTAATCATTTTTATACATTACAATCTATTAAATTCTATCACTAACCCAAAATATGAATTAGTTCCTCGCCCAATAGCCTAACCTTTCAATATAATCTCTTTGAAAAGTCTTTAATCCATAGAAGGTCTTTTAACTTACAAATTTTTACATTTGAATAATGATCATGTTAAAATTAAGATTTATTGACAAAATTTTCAATTTTTCACGTTTGATAATTTCATATTTTATTGCCATATTTAATGTTTTTTACTCGTTCACCTCGGTTGTTTGTATAAACAAGCGCGAAATGACCGATTTTGTCCTTTCGCAATGCTACGTGTAGAGCATCGTTAATTATACATAATTGAGCATAAAACGTGTATTTTTTCATTCAAATTCCATAGATCCCTTTACCAGATTTTCTTAGAGCTCTCTCATAGATCTGATGTATAGATCCCACCCTGACATCGATACGGTATCAAAGTACAGCAGATCCTCATTTAGTTCAGACGACACTCACTCGTGGTTCACTTTCTCGTAAGTCCCTCTGTTTCGACATATTATCGACGATTTTTATTCGATTTTTTATAGTAGCCACTAATAGGTCATTATTTTATCTAACGACATATTTTGCGTCTCGTAAACGGTAATTTATAAGCATCCGCGAAATTAATTCGCTCCTTTATCGGACGATCGTTAACGTCGTTATCCGTTCAAGGTAGATTTATCGAAATTATGGGTAATAAATGGAAAGGACATTGTCTCGTTAGATTAATTCTACGATTCTGTTCGTTGACGACTCATTTATGTGTTGTGAAATTTTCCTTAGAAAATCGTTTTGAATTGTGATTCAATGCAAATTTGGAAACCAATTTCCGTTCGATTGATTTTTTTTTTATAAAATTTTTTTTTTCATTTCGTTTTTATAGCATTGAAGATGCATAAAAAGATTTTTTTCTTTTATGAATTGTTTATCTATCAAAATCACATAATAATGACTAATTATTTGAAAATAAAAAATAATGCTAAAGTGACAAAAATGACCCTTTAGACCAAATTTACGTTCTAATGTACATTCGTGTTTGATGTCAAATTATGATATGATACATTACAACATACAATAAAATTTTGGTTTCAATCGATAAAAGCAGCTTTCTGTTTTAAGATTGCATCATAATAATGTTATGTGAGTGGATTTTTAATAACAGAATATTGAAAATAAAACGTGACTTATCGCGACGTCGTTGAGATGTCAAACAAAACTAGCATATAACAAAAATTTCGCGCCCTATATTTTAAAACCGACAAAATTAAACGAAATAACATAGTTTACATAATAATTTACAAAAAGTCCAAATAAAAATAAGTCTAAAATACCTTCATAAAACGGTAACAAAGTCTATGTACATTGTAATGTACACAGGGTTTGAGGAGGTTAATCGTCCTCATTTGATGTTTAGATAAATATTTTTCATTTTCGGAACTGTGTTGCATGTTATTACCGATGTTTATTTGACATAGTGAAGTTTGCATGCACTTGTTCGCATAATTCACACGTTAAAGACCAGATCTTTTGGCAACATGCAACAGTTTCGGCCAATTTACCAGCAATAAACTAGATGCAACCCGCAAAACTAACGCACATAACTCTCCCGAAACGTACATACCTGCAATAATGTGCAGGTATGATATTCGTTTGATATTCGGAATTTTTATTTATCACAATTCTAAGGCGATAAATAAAATCCGCCCGCTTGTCTCCTTCGGTGACGCAATCATTTTTCACTTTGATGTCGAGCGTTATTCGGCATTTTTTTCGTATTCGTTCGATTTAACAATAAAAAGCGCCCATATATTATTCGATTGTTTTCTTAATTAGTTTATCTGCCCACCGGTTATTGTTGTGTCGGTCGTGAACAAAAGATTCGGAAATAACGACCGTTGCAAAACAGCGTTACGTGTTTAAATATAGGTTTTTTTAAATCAATTTTCAGTTAAGTAATCGATGGAGACTTGTGAATGTTTGTGTTTTGTAATACTGTAAAAAAAATTTTCGTTAAAAGCTCGTAAATAGTAAACGAAGTTCATTTGCATATTTTGATGCTTCGATGAAAATTTATTTAGACAACCCGCATCTGGAAAATTTTGAATTAGTCTCAATATGATATTTTGAATATATTTTTCGATTTATGATTTCGAATCGAAAGCACCACTTTCTCTGTTTTTATAATTTTCAATCTTGTTCTATTAATCATTTGGAAGTTGGTCGACAGGCGCCTCTAGCGTTCTGAGCATGCTCGAAAACTAACATAATATTATTTTATTTATTTATTGTAAAGTTCAAGTGGTGACAATTGAAAAATTAATATTCAACATTTCGACCGAATCTTGAAAATGACATTTATTATATATGCTCAGTCGTATTATTGATCCGATATAAAAATATGGTCGTCAACATTGATTGGCGTGTACAAATTCAACAATTCACGCGCGAAATAATGTTGTAATCGTTTTGTACGTCATAGGGAATATTCTGGTTTAAATTCGAAGCTCGTTTCCGTGTTGACGTGACGCTTTTCCACGTGGAAACTGGAGTAAACACGTGACGATGCCGTTTCATGCAAAAACACGTGAAAATAGACTGTGAGCTTTTGCGCGAACAAACGCGTTCTCGACGTTTCCTTTGAGAGAAAATTCTAAAGGTGCGGCCATATTTTTCGTTCTATATTATATTATTATTATTATTATTATTTTGTTCTATTAAACATCGCGATTTTTGTGAATGTTTGTAACGAAATTTTCCATGTTATATATACATAAATTGGAATTTTTAATATTTTCTAGGAAAATTTAATATTTTACATGCTATTTATCAATCAATGGTAAAAAAATAAAAATTTGCATAGTCATTGATTAACGATTTTTTTATTTATTTTTTGACCTCATAGGTAGAAAATCGATGTTTATTGAATTAATAAATTTCCGATAAAATTTAGTGCTTAACAGCGCAATAAAACAATTAACTATCAATCGAATCGGCTATTTTTCTAAAATCATTTATAGTTTTTTTATTATTTTATTTAGTAACATATTTTATATTGTTATTATTATACATGTATGTCGAAAACGATAATCAACGACGACAAACCGCTTTTTTAAAGGTAATATACATATATTATATAAAAAAAAGTTAGACGCAAAGTTAGAACGTTTGAACCAACAAAAATTAACAATTTTCAATTCGGTTTCAGGAAAAAAAAATTGAAAATAAAAACAAGAAATGTCCATATTCTGATCAATTTTCATTGAAAATTTGTAAAACAAATAGATTTTTTAGCGTATTGCATTCCTTTCGACAATTTAGACTACTGGTAATAATTTGATTACACGCAGTGACGTAGCTAGGGTTTTGTGCGCTTGGAGGCAAATAAAAAAATTGGCGCCCCTCCCCTAATTTTAAAATTTAATAAAATCAAAAGACTTTAAAAAATTTTGAATGAAAAAAGTGTTGGTTTAAAACAAAACATTAATCACGTATCATCGTAAGTAATTGAAAAAGTAAGCGCCGCAGGCGAAATTTTTTTCGTATAACTAAATTTACATGGTACTTTATTTACACGTTTTCGCTTTTACACGGTTAAAAAAAAAAAAAAATAATTGTTGAAAATAATCAATAATAATAACATTAATAATTTTAACATTGAATTCTATCACTAATTAAAATAGAAGAGCCACTGTTAGGTAAACAACGAGGTGCGTACCCGCACGTTTATTCATTACGTCGTAGTTTGACGTTTCTAGTGTAACCTCAAAACGATATGTCGACCATGATATTAAACATTTTTATAAATTGCTTATTAAAATTAGGATTTCGGACTACAATTAACCTAACCTAAGTTAATAAAAAGCTTGAAAAAACAACCAAATTATGCATTTTTTGTGCACTTTTCGATACATATTACACGATTTTACATGAAAAAATATACAATTTTGATTTACACGTTTTTCTCAGGAACCTATCTACCGTGTAAATCGAGGGATATAGGTTATATTATAAATATAACTAAATATACTCGTATATTTAAATAATAATAATAATAATAATAATAATAATAATAATAATAATAATAATAATAATAATAATAATAATAATAATAATAATAATAATAACTCGTATATTAAAAATAAATATAAATATACTCGTATATTTCAAATCTCATTTTTTCGCTCTTCTCAATTGGCGCCCAGGAATCTCTATACCCCCTTGCCCCCTCCTAACTACGCCTCTGATTAAACGGGATAGTTTACTTTGAATTTTAATCATACCACTTAATTCTGCAACAAAAAACCCTAAAAGAGCATCCTACAACAAAATCTCAACAATAAATCGAAAACCCATAAACGAAACCCAGTGAGACCGCTCCTTTAGCAGTGCGCGCGGCACCAACAGTTGACGCAGAAGAACCGCAGAAAGCTCGCAAGCGTCATCACCGAATGCCACTTCAATCACCACCAATTTCACACGCACACCATCACCGATTTTAACACACACACGACAGCAGGAGGAACACGCACGCATTTAGAGGCGGACACGAACGTTCGAGTTCCCTACCGGCCGAACTGCTAACGTTTCTATTCTGGGAGCGATGGCTTCGGCTAACTTGCCGATCTTTAACACTTCTTGTTGGTTCAGACGGCTCAAGGACGCTTTCCAACTCATGGTCGATTTATAGAGCGTGTTTGGGTGTTGAGCTTTCGCTCGGGTTTTGTTTGCGGAAATGTGGCGTGTAGTCTTGTCGGTGGGTGGATTGTTTTTTAAACGTTTAGGGATTTTGATGAAAAAAATTAACGATAAAGTTTTTTGTTAATCTAAATCAGTGGTTCTTAACCGGGGCGCCAGCGCCCCCTTGTGGGCGTTTTTTGGTCTGGGGGGGCGTTTTTAAATTTTTAATACATAATGTTTATAAAAATAATCATATTTTTTTTTGTTTTTCTTATATTTTTTTATTTGTAAAGAAAATCATTGCATAAAATACACACATAGAAAAGAGAGTAATTTTTTTTGTAGGGGGGGGACGCTGGATAATTTTACTGTAGTGAAGGGGGCGATTCTTTAAATATGGTTAAGAAACAAAGATCTAAATTAACAGTAAACTGCCACTGAGTATTTTTTGTTTTTTTTTTCCCCCCCAATCTTTTTCCTTCTTTGAATAAGAAAAATATCATTTTTATTTACTAATGATATATGACCATATTTTTGATTGATTTTAATTACTATAATATAAAGGGGATACGGCCGTAGCCAAAGGGATCCATGGGGCCCTTGATTCTTCCTTAATTTTCAAAATAATTAAAAATTAAACTTATTTATTAGAATTATGTCGAGATAGTGTATCACACGATCATGATCTGTTTAAATTTATTAAACGCTTTAAATTCACTTACATATTATAATTAAACTTCAAATAAAAAAAATAATAGCATTGCAAACATGTAAAAAGTCTTGTTTCGGTCTCCTCCTGAAAAAAAATCCTGGCTACAGCCTTGAAAGGGTTTTTTTTAACGTTTATTCAATTCGAATTGCTGTATTTTTTTATTTTTGAGAAATATTACATTTTTTATGGTTATATTGATTTTACTAGGTTGACCTTAATGTATGTTTGAAAAACGATAAATCATTTTAGTGTGCACGAATAATAGTTTTCGTGATTCGATAAATATTTTTTCTGTTTAAAAAAATCAAAACCGTTCTATTAATACAAATCACAACCGCAATTGAATCACCCGCTTTACGCAACTACTACGAAAATCCAATACATTTTCTCAATTTTTTTCGCAAACCTCAAAACAAATAAATCAACCGCATCACCTGAACGTGGTCCATCACCAACCATCGATATATGTATCACTCGGATCGAAATCGCGACTAAATCATCCGTATCGCGTGTCGTGTCATACAAAATATACACGTCATTCGGTCGCCGGTCTAGTTTTCAGGATTGCGGCCGTCATAAAGCTTTCAGTCGGCTGACCCACATTTCGCATTTTTTCAGAAGCTCCGGGGTGTTATGATGTATGCGTTCCTTTGCTATTTCGGCGGTTAGGTGTCGCTGAATGTGTCGTTTTGCCTTTGGAGTTTTATTTTGGTTTCAAGGGGATCGTATGGGATTGTGTAATCTGGCTAGTAATAAATGTCGGTTTTTGTTTTAAGGTCGGTTTGAGCTTGGTATTCAGGTTTTATTTGAAGTGTTTTCGATAATGAGGCTATATAATTGTTTGTATTTGTTACAGCCAAAGTGTATTTGCCAGTTGAAGTATATTTTGACTAGTTAAAATATATTTTATCTAACCTACGTAGTTATTTCATCTGACACAATGGAAATATAATTTAACTGGTCAAGATCAGACAAAATGTATTATAGCTAAGGATTTGTAAGCCAGTGTTGCCAATCCTACTTGCAAATCGTTTCGAATGACAGCCGCACATGTTTACTTCGGTTTCTATCATTTATATCACCCTCTTTTCAAGAAACTAATTATCATAGTTAAAGGAAAGGCACAGAAATTTCGTTTGTCCACTAATATGGGTCACTAAACGTCACTTGTATAGGCTCAAAACTAACGTTTTTGTGATGAATGCATTGTTGAGGTTATTGTATTACTAAAATCTTTTCAATATTCAGGTGTAGAAGTAAAATATACACGTTATTTATTACAAATATTCGTTTGAAAAATCTGAACTGTCAAAACTCACCTGTCAATTTGAAAATACACTTTAACTAGTGAGCACCAGTTAAATTGTATTTTCGTCTGTTGAAATATATCTGAACTAGACAATGTGTATTCAAATACAAATTATCTAAAACGTCAGACAAAATATATTTTAACTAAAGATACACTTTGACTGTAACATATACATGGGTCACTCAATGTTGACATTCATACGATTTTCTTAGAATTATAAAAAAGTTGTTGATTTTTTATGGAATTACTTAATGAAAAATGAATAAAAGTACAAATTATAACATTTAAACAAAAACAGGATATTTCTATATTATCATTCTCAAATCGACCAATAAGAGTCTTCGTAATCATGTAATAAAGTAACATTTTTTGCGACTTTCGACGTATTATTCTAAAACAACCAAAGAAAGAATACATTTAGGTTTAAGGAAGAAATTAATTTCAAAAGTTTTTAAATACCATATAAAAACCTTGAAAATGTGAATCGAATAAATATTTACATAAAATCGTCGTACATTTGACGATCTTTATATTGACTTTTATAATAGACACAAATTGAACTTCAAAAATATCGTCGACAATGATGCAATCGTTTGATCATAAAACGAAACATAAACAGAAAATTTCGCAACCTACACAAACTCCCAAATATTTTTCAAAGATTCAAACGCGCACATATCGAAACCTAAAATCCTTTGATTTTGCGACAACTTCATATTCATTTCGCCCATAAATCTCTTACCGGTGCGTGTTGAATCGCGTTGTTTGGCCAACGAACAAAGGTGTGATATTGACATTTGGCCACCGCATGGATACCTTCATCGATTGACAACTTGCCAATGAGTCGATCGGGATTTGAACTTTTTCAAAGTTAAGGTGATGATGATGGTGCCCGAACGGTTGTTTCGGGAACGGCGACCTTTCCGATCGATATATGATATGTTTTTGTTTACCCGAAAGAAAATTTGGATTAACGTTTTCGATTAGGTATGTTTTTGTTGGTGATTTGTAATATTTTTAATTATGCAATCGCGAAATTTGTGTCTAGATCTATTTCTGATGTGTTGCATGATGCGGTCGTAACAATAAGATTGATTGAAAATTTTAGTTTAACAAGAAACGTGTTTACTTATTTTTTTATAGGTATAAATTATTGATTTTTTTTTATTATAGTTTCACACGCTATGTTGTAATATATGCACGTACGATTAGTAATTTATTGTGCAGTATTAAGCCATTGATTATCATAATTAAAAATATATTATTCAAAATATGCATATTATTTTCGCGCTGAACATTCATCGTAAACGATGACATCACGTTCAGTTTTTTTTTTTAAATAGAAGGCGTTCTTATTTATAAAAAACTGCAGTTCTAACGAAGCCAGATTTATGAACACCGTATCATGATTAATATTCGGTATTAAAATTTATCATTTTGTACATTCGTTCGGCCTTTTCCGATGCAATTATTTCACTTAACGCACAGCCGTCAAACCAACGAAATTTCTGACATTTTTCTCGAAATAAATAATCTTGATCGCATCTAAAGATATTCGATTTTCGCAATCGTTCGTCGAATCGTCAGATCGCGTGTGAGTTTTCGTACGTTGTGCAAAATCGCGTATAAATATAGTCGAGCGTTATATCGAAAGCGTTCGAATCTCTTGGCCGCCGTTTTGTTCGCGATCTATAGATCTTTTTTTCGCTATCGCTTTATTATTCTACGTCTTCTGTTTCACATTATGTATGTTCATTTATACATGTGATGGTAGTGCAAAAGCGCGGTCATTTGCCAGACCGGCGACCTCGGCCCGAATTTTTGGCCAGACGTCTGTGGAAAATCGAAAATCGAACGGGAAAATTTTCGGATTCGATTTTTCCCGTTGAGACAAAGTTTAACTTGACACGTCTAGTTTTGGGTTTTCAAGGTTGGGCAGTGACGGAAAAATTATTTTTGTTGCGAACTTGCGTACGCAATGGTCGGGTGTAGAGGCTGGCTAATTTTAATACGCTTTTAAAAATTGAGTTAGCTCTGCAAAAATATATATTTCGAGGAGCTTTTAAAATTATTTTAACCCTGATTTTACCGAAGTTTTGAAACTTGAATCGTTTATTATATTTGTCGCTTGAGAATCTCTGATTCGAAAATTATCATTATCTACTTATAATGACCCATTCACGACTGGTTAATTCGACGCTATCTCGTAATGATCGTTTTCGAAGATCATCTCGGTAAAAAATAACGACGTTAACACACCGACTCGACCACTTTTACTTGTTATGTTTATCATATTAATTCATACAAGGCTGATTTTTTTCGATATATACATACAAATTATTACACTACCAATTCAATTAAACACTATAATTTGACGCAAATTTACATATCGATTAATTATTTGAACTGAACATACCAATAATATACAGGGTCTTCCCCGGGACTTTGATAACTTCTAATCGGATTTAAAGTGACTTAAAGTCATGATAGAGAAGTGAGAGTGATACCATTCCGAATGAAATCGGCTACAATTTTTTTTTTCATTTTTTACCCCTCCCCCTCAAATTTTACCTCTCCCCCCCTCTTCCATCGTCGAATAGCGTACTGGTAGGTAAAAAAAAATTATTTGAACTGTACGAGTTAGTGGACGTAAGTACGCTATTCGACGATGGAAGAGGGGGGAGAGGTAAAATTTGAGGGGGGGAAATAAAAAATAAATTGTAGCCGATTTCATTCGGAATGGTATCACTTTCACTTCTCTATCATGACTCTAAGTCACTTTAAATCCGATTAGAAGTTATCAAAGTCCCGGAGAAGACCCTGTATTATTATTATTTTCTGCGACACTATTAGGGTTATCATATCGATATTATAATGAAAATAGATACCGAATGCTGCATTGTGTTATCAGTCGAGTGCGTGAGTCGGTGGGACCCAATCCAACGGATATTTTGGCCGTTATATGGGTCCTCTGGTTCGGGGGCAACGGATCACGGGGCCCCCGGCCGCGGGTTAATTCTAGAATCGGTATGCAATTTTGGCAGACGTTATCGGTCTTGTTTCGAACCCCAGTTGAAAACATGTCGCCGCCGCTGAACATCGGTCTATTGTGGCCATAGTAGTGCCCGTCGGTCGCTCGTTCCCGCAACATGTGAGAAAAAAAACACTACCCGCTGACAGTGCAACGAAACGGTCCATTTATAAAAAATCGGCGACGAAAAGCGACAGCGCCATCTGCGAAAAGTGACAAGCTGCTTGGCCACGTGACCGGACATGGGGCTCATGTTGTCGTTGCTGGTGGGGTGCGCGGGCGTGCTGGAGGCCATCGCTTGCTACGAACACCTCAGGTACAGCCTCCTGCCCAGGGACAGGCCTAGTATCGATGATCTGAAGAAGACTTATGATAGTATGGTGGCCGAGTCTCTGACCAAGTCGCCGTCGAGGAGCGAAGCGTGGAAGTTGGGCGTTCAAGGGTATTTGGATATCCAAGGGTTTCAAAGCGATGGTAAGAAGGGACCGTTGAAGGCTGAGATCAAGTATTTGGGAAGCGATGAAGACCCTGTGCCGATTTTGTTTTCGACTAAGATCTCCAGTTTCGGACAGGAGTCTTTCGAATATGAGTCGATAAAGCCGACCACGCCGGTTAGGACTCCGAGCAGGACACCGGACAGGACCGGGTTTAATATTAAAACTCAGGAGCCTCAGAGCTCTTCGTTCAGCTTGCAGACTAGTCCTAAAGTATCTCCGTCTGCTTCGCGTGAAGACTTAACCTCCAACTTCTGGGGAGAAGAGGAGGAGGAAGAACCTAAAGAAAAAATTAAATGGCACTATAGACCGATAACTCCGACCAATGAGGAAACTCCGTTGCCCGAAATACACTTCGATTCGTACGAGAGAAAGACGCAAAACGACGACGATTCAACGTATTCAGAAGACTTTCTAAGGTGAGACATGCTTCTGAACGCGACGTAGTTGCAATGAACTGCTTCTCTAACCCATCCTCTACCTCTATCTATTGTTTATCTATCTATCTATCTATCTATCTATCTTCTTGTGTGCGATTAAAACGAACAGTTCCGATGTGACGGAAGCCCGTTGCTCAATAATTAGATCCAAAGTGTGTGTCAAGTGTGCGTTTTTAGTTAGCTTCTCGTATATAGTTTGATTCGTTCGTCGACAGTATTGTTATATGGTTTGATTTATTAAAGGTCCTTAGACGGTATTAAATTCCGTCCGCTGCAGAGGGACGATGGCACCGGTCGCCGTCGCAGTTTCAAAAAACGCCATTCGTCCTCGTCAACGTCTTCTCGCGAATCCAAAGCCTCCAGAGAGGAAGAGCTCAAGATGTTCACTTCGCTGGAAGAATCCGAATTCGAGAACTACAAGGTGGAACCATCCCATAGCAGCGCTCCCAACCTGTCTGTAGATCAAAAGCAAACTCAAGACAGCAGCAGATCTACATCTCGAAGTCCATCCAGGAATTTGTCGGCCGAAGACAGCAGGACTAAAAGGAGAAGCAAATCTCCTTCAAGCGAAAGACCACTGCTGAGGACCATCGCAAAGTCTCCTTCGTTCGACGAATCCTCGGAGGTGATCACCGAATCGGATCCTCAAGGGTCAAGCGCTGCAGAAGCAGACAGTGATGCTGTCGTCTTCAGAAAAACCGGGGTAAATTGACATGAAACGTTTACATACTGGTGCGTTACCCGTTGGCTGTGAAAAACTCATAGGTTGTTACTCCGCGGTACTATTCGTTTTGAATGTTGAATATCGCTGTCACGTTGTATTGGCTTTGTTGGCACTTTTAGGTGGTTTTTTTTCTTTTGATTGTTTTTCCTTTGATGACTGAATTGTAAATAATAAAATTTGTTCTGAGACGACAAATACATCGGTTGTTTTATTTATATTTAGTTTTTATGATGCTTTCTAACATGAGATCTTCATCATCCATTCGTTATGAGATCGTCAATAAAATTTTTAGATGTCGATATTAACAAGTTTCATATTTAATTTGCGTACTACTCTTAAAAAAAATTTTTTTTTTTGGCAAAATTTCAATGATCTTGTTTGCCTGGAGTATAAAAATAACTCAGTATAAGATAATATGTAATACGTTTTATTTTTATTAATATATACTAATATCGCTTATTCTAATATGTATCTAATGCTTTTCCAAATTTCTTCAGAACCAATTTAGTTGATATATACGAAATTATATATAAAAAAACAACATATTTTTATAAACCTACAAAGAAAATTACACAAATTAAGGTCACGAAAAACTTCGATATTTTTATTGTTATACAAGATTGCCAATTACATGACCCGATTCCACAGATTCATATAAGTTCAAAATATAGGTCGTCAATCTCTATATCTACTGCTCAAATATATTTATAGAAATACATTAAAATGTTTATATCTATTTAAAAAAAAAAATTGTTTGAACATCGTAAACACTAGAATGATTTCGACATAAACAAATGTGAATCTTATAAATGGAAAGCTCTCTAAATTCTTATGCAAGTTCCACAACTCGTGAATCTCATTCACATTATTCTATCACTTTAAAGAATGGAATATTTAAAATAATAAAAAAAATTATATATCGATTTCACAAAAAAAAACATAATAGAATAACAATTTATGCAACGACTAATTTATAAATATCGATATGATTTAGCCATCTATTTTCCACATCTGCCACTGACCTACAGATTCAATTTAGTAAAAGTTTATCGCCTTTTTACGACTCCCCGCCGCTAATCGTATTTCACGCGGGATTTAACGGCAGTTTTACAATAAGGCGATTTATAAATAATGAAGGCGGGAAAATCGAACTGGTCTTCTGGCAAGAGTCCCAGACCCGGCTGGAATCCGAAGAAGCTGTGCTTCCTTATCTGAACTAGAGGATTTTGAACCTCGGTTGGTAATTGGGGAAAATCGGTTCAATGAAATGCACTTTTCGTGGGTGTGAGCGTGCTCTATGTTTTGATTCTTATTTAGTGTTTATCGGAATCGGTTTGGGGATATTTTCAATTGGGAATGATTGTATTGTACCGTTGCTAAGTTGTTTGGATTTCTTTTGAGTTATATTTGTTCGCATGACAGTAAAAATGTATTTCACGACAAATGTTTAACGAGCCTAAATGTGAAATTCACAACAGTGGTCGCCCGTCAAGTCGGGTTGCCAGAAACAAAAATATAATCAAAAATTCTTATGACTCGATGAACTGTTTATTTTATACCAAAATAAAATAAAAACCATTTTAAAATTAAAAATTACTTAATTACGCGTTTGTAGAATTTAAAAAAGTTGAAAAATACTTACAATTGGACTTATTACATTTTTTTGTAGGTTATGATGCGCTTGACAGTTGAATGACATTTTGCATCGGTTTTTGAAAGAAATGTTACTAAGTAACAACAGTTGATAATTAAAATCGAAATATGCATGATTTATTCCATATGAAATGATGTTTCTATTGCATCAATATTTATTAAACGTTTGAAAAATGTGATAACAAACATATTTCACAATATGCATAGGTAGGTTTATAAAATTTTACTGATTAGGTATGTTTTATCATTTTATCATTTAGGTATCATTTTTTTAGTTTAAATTAAATATATTGGTGTCTCCTTTCGACAACTGTCAGTTTGTTTGCAGAGCCGCCGACTTAACAAATTCTCTATCGAAATTTATTTTTGTTACTGGCAACCCCGACTGACGGGCGACCACCGATCCTGTTGTGAATTTCACATTTAGGGTCGTTAAACATTTTAAAGATGTGCATTTACATATACCATTTATTTTGTCGGGATAAGGGGCTATTTTGTCGGGCCGATAAATGGCACCCCATTTCTTTTGAAGTTTTTCTACTTGAAAATGCTTAAATTTTTTATGAGAATTGTATTTTTTTATTATTTTAGATGGGCTTGGTATTAGTAAGAATTTGATTGAATAAGTCATGATTTAAATTGGGTCGATCGTAAACTTCGAACAAATTAATGATCGGGATTTTATTAATGTATTTTTCAATAAAATAAGAATATTTTTGTGAAAAAGTTCTCTTTGATTTAGTTACGCCACTTTTTTCATATAAAAATATCTTAAAGAAACGAGCAAAAGAAGAAATTGAACGCAATCCGTAATTTATGTAAATCCAAATATATCCGATTACGAAGCTTTTTTTATTATTTTTTTTGAAAATTAATATAATATAATTTACAAATCCATTCTGAGAATTTGCTTTGACATCTACCGGTGAAAATAAAATTCAATTGAAACGACGTGGAGTTTTCAGAGGCATTGGGACCGTGTGAAAAATTCTTAGCGATTTTTCGCTCCCGCTTTTCGGTGACATCTTAACAATTTTCATCCGATCTTGCTGAAAAAATAAAAGCTCATACGTTCTCAAATTAATACGACTCCCATATATCTTCACAGTGAGATATATCGCCGGTTTTATCGCATATATTTTACGATTGTGTATTATAACATGCATCCTGTTCGACGTTGAAAGTGTTCTATTTATTTTCGCATACTTAATTGGTTTTCGTTCGATTTATTCGCGTATATATTACTACCTTATTTTTCGTCTCGTTTTCATAAAGTAACGTTCGATGTATGAATAAAATTTAGGCTTAAATAAGTGAGTTAAGTTAGAATAATCGTCGGAAAATCTAGGCCGCGTTACGTTGGAAAAGTTGCGTGAAATAAATGATTTTCTCTGCCACGATATTTATCAAGGCGAAATTTAGAATGGGTTTGTTGGAACAATAGTTTTTCTTTCCCTAGATTGATTAACTCACGTTTGTAAAACTTTAGCTGTGTTTATTCGACATTTATTTAAAGATAGACGAAATTTATTCGTTTCAAAGAAATATTATTATTGTAGTAGCAAATTAATTTTACACAAACGAACGACATATTTAATAGCCGAAAATTTTCCGCAGAAAAATATTTATTATGTGTGAATGTTTGACATTCTCGATATCGTATTGAGAGTGGCGTCTAAAAAAAAAAACAACAAAACGATAGATTTTTTTTCTTAATTCACAAAATGAGCTTTTACTTAACACAAATTTATATGAGATAATCTGTCCATTAATTTCGTGTTCAACACAAAAACTCATTATTTTCATCATAAACAAAATAAATATGTATAACTTTAATAACAATCTTGTACACTCAAATCAAACGAAATATAAAATGTGTTAAAAAATCACATTATACGTTTGTAAACCTCTGTGTTAGAGTGATTTGTCTATAATACCGACTCGCGTATATTATAAAGCCCACGTGTTTCTCGCATAATTCAGAAATTTCTAGATTACATCACACACGCATACCACTCACCTACATACATATGTACATACATACATACATACATATAGGTGCATACATACACCGTCAGCCAGAACCGTAGCAATGTTTTTGGCAAATATTAAATTTGGTGCACATCAAATATTTACTGTAGGGCCTCCCTTGTAGATTTTTATTTATTCCATAATTTTAAAATATGAAAAAATAATTAAAAGGTCTGAAAATAATGATTTCAATATTTTACAATGAAAACAAATGTTAATTTATGAAAATAATAAAATATTATGTTATTGAGGAGAAAGAAAAGCGCTGCAAACGAAATTTTTTTCGTTTTTTTTTTTAATGGATCTCAAAAACAGTCAGAAACAGTTTACTGGTTTTGACCCAAATAATAGTTCGATAATTTGACTGTAAATTTTTAATTTTTGCTGGTAAATAGAAAAATATATTTATCTTTGTGTTTTTAATATTTTTGAAAAAAAGGTTGTGTGGATCAACTGTTTTTTTTTCTTTTTTCCGGTTTTCCCCGGATTTTATAAAAAAATTAATTTACTGATAAATGAATGATTAGTAAAAAAACTACCGGAAAATTTGGCCTCCCTAATTGGTACATAACCCGATATCTACCATGAGATTTACTCCAGCCCGCCGTCTAATTGTAATTACTAAATTTTCTAATAAAAGACTAATTCTCACTATAAAATCGTAAAAAATAAAATTTAATAATATAATATATCAAAACAAAAGTTTAATTTGTCGAAATTCCAAATATTTTTCAATGTTACAACAGTTATAATCAATTGACTACGAGTATAACTATGGTTGAACGTTTCATCATATCCCTTTATTCATTTCATATACAGCAAAATTATAGGACACTATAACTGCAATTTATTATACAAACATCGTGTAATATTACGAAATTTGACTCGGAGCCAGTCAAAGAGTCATCTTAACCTCTTGATGGTCATGCGTTTAATTGGAGTTCAATCGAATCGACGTCGAACTAATAACCGATTTGTGGCCACAAGATTGATCCTTTGAGTGGAACATTGACAAATTGACGATGTATTATGTACAATATTATTGACATTATATGCAAGTGTTGATTATTACCGACGGTGAATTAAACGGTTGATGAGCCACCGTGCGAGAATATTATGCGCTTGTTAGATCAGTTTGATTAAGTGTGGATTCTTCAAATTGCGATTGTAGATTTTGAAAACTATTTGTAATGAAATATTATATTGTTGCTTTTTATAAGTTTCGAGTATTAAGCGATAGAAGCAAAATTTTTTTCAAAACTTAAAAGACTTAAAGACTTAAAACTGAAAAGTTTCGATAAATCAGTATATGCGATTAGACGCCGTCTCGATATGTGGCGTAAGATTTAAATCGCCGAATCACTGGCACGTAACCACTACCACGAACCACGTAAGCATCTGCGGTGACGTCTAGAATGGGAGGAGTTTATAGTACCTTACGCCAATATCGAGACGGTGTCCAATCGCATATACTGATTTATCAAAACTTAATGTCGTTTATAATTAAATTGGCTCGGTGGTGCGCGCTTATACTTTGCCATATCAAATAAATAGAGGTGATCTATCGAAAAAAAAATCCCATATCGAAGTTGATTTCCGTCGTTGTGCCTTCCCCTTGTTAGATTTGATAATCGCTCTTGACCGTTAATCGATCTCAAATAACTTTGCATAATTTTGGATTTACCAAAACTCCTTTCTGCCGAAGCTACTGTCGCAGGTATTGTGATAAATATACGTATCGCTAATTCGATATTGGGATAGAATTCTGAATTAAAATATAATATGTACGTACATATACAAATGGATATTTCAAAAACACATCGAATTCATCTTAAATTTAACATTTTTATTAGAATAAATATATTTATATATAGACGAAGGGCGCCCCTCGCATTAAGCGCCCTAGCACTTGCCTTTTCACCATGGCCTCGCTACGGCTCTACCATAGGCATTAAAATTTAAAAAATATCTAATCGTTCGTTTAACGTTTCGAAACTATCCAAACCTTTCGCGCAAATTTCCCGACGGCTTCCGCCATTAATCATCTTCACGCACTGAGGCCGAGGCGGCTAGAAATTAGAACAATCCCTCGAAATAATCGTGCTTTTAAAAAGCACGTCGTAATTGCTTTCGCGAATTTGGGTCGCCGGTACGAAATCATTTTCGCGACGTTTCCGGCCGGTTTCGATTCACGCGTCGATGTCTTCGATTTTGTATATGAATTGTGCGGGTTTTTGGGTCAGCGATGGTCTGTTTATTGGCTCGTGTAAACTGCCCCGAATGTGTGTGTTATATGAAGTAATCACGCCGTCGAAATAATCGCGAAGTTGCGGTAAGTGTATGCAGGAAGTTTCGTGTTATCGAAAGCTAAATTTATCTTTCAGTTTTCTTCAATGAAATTCGAGTTCAAGTCGCAGCTGTGTGCAGACTGTGTGGATTTAGGAATTCGTAAATGCTGAAAATTTATGATTCTGTTACATTTTTTTCGTGTCTATTATTAAAATTCTTCGTATTTTCGTTCATTGATGAATGCATTCGGAAAGAATGTGCTAGAGTGACTTATAAATAAAAATAATTTAAATGTTGAATATCGTTTGGAAATTTGCAGTAATTTGATATGTTTGGCTAACGTTCGACTGAAATGAGTTCACTACTATGAATATGTACGGTGAAATTTACTTTTTCAGTACTGTAATTATTTTTGTACAAAAAAAAATCGAATACATTTCCGATTTCCATATGTAAATTAAAATATAAATAATCAATTTTATGAATATATAAAAATATATGATTATCCAAATCCGCTGTAATAAATTTTCCGATTTAAAAAATTTGAATACGAATCGGATTTTTTATATTTCTAAAAAATGCAATTCACCTGAAAAATTGTTATTTTCAGCCAAGGTTAAAACGTACATTTCTACAATATTCCATGTATATATATAATAAAAAAAACCACAATAGATCTATAATAAACAGATACGAAATCAAATTTCCACATTCCAAATCCAACTTCCTCATCAATCATCTCAACCCGACGCCACGTCCCGACCTCCGACCCCAGATCACACCGTCCTCTCGAACCGCAGATTTCCCCGATTTCCCCGATTTCCCAGATTTCCCCCAACTACCAACCATCGTCCCTTCATCCAAACAGTAGAAGGAAGGTCGCGAATTCTGAAAGCGACGCACACAGAGTGTAGTGTTGCAGGTCAAGTGGTCGGCGAGTTGTGCGCCCGGCACGACACCGGCCGCCCAAGCCAAATCGTTACGTCAGACTAAATATAGATTGCCTGCTCTCTTCTGGCTCCAGCGTCAGACACATCGGCCGGTGATTGTCTACAATGGTCTCGGATGATAAACAATCGGATTTGGCGGTTGGGTGCGAAGTTTCGGGGGCGAAAACCCGAGCGGATCGGTTCGTTTGGCGCTCGGATTGCTGTTGATGACGTTACATAATTTTTTTTTATGGGCGATTGAATTATGTTATTTAGGTGTAGGATCGATTGTTTTTAACACTTTCGATGAAAAATAGAATTGGGTAGTTTTTTTTAAGGAAAAAATCGATATTCGTTTGCCCGTTTCGTACTCGAGTTACCGATGATGGCGGTTCATAATTTGTTCTATATGGGCGATCGAATTATGTTATTTTAGATGTAGGATCGATTGTTTTTAAAACTTTCGATAAAATATAGGATTCGATAGTTTTTCTTTAGATTTTTGAAGGAAAAATCGATAGTTGTTTGCCCGTTTCGTTCTCGAGTTACCGACGATGGCGGTTCATAATTTGTTCTATATGGGCAATCGAATTTTATTGTTTAGATGTAATCGAATATTTTAGATCATAAAATATTGGATTTGTCCGTCTCATTTAACACAATTTTTTTTTTTTAAAGAAAAATCGGTGTTTTATTTTCATTTGATATTATACGGTTTCGGTATATGGACGTTCAAATTATATTATTTAGATTCTAAAATATCAAATTTTGTAGTTCCTCTTTATTTTTTTTAAAGGAAAAATCAACATTGATTTAGTCATTTGGTGCTCAAATTGTCATTGATGAAGATTCATAATTTATTCTAACAAGCGCTTAAAATACATTTAATTTATTAAATTAAATTATTTAATACCCACAAATATTAAATTATATAATTTATTTAAAATTTATTTCTTTTGATTAAATTTCTAAAAGAAAAATGGGCGAATTGTTTACTTAACGTTCAGATTGTGATTGATGTAGTTTTATATTTTGACGTTTATTAATATGTTCGACTATTTTATCAAGGTCAATTGTCTATTTGATAAGCGATTATATTATATTTGTTAAATGTTTAAAATGAAAAACTGAATCGGATCTGTTTGGTAGTCGGATTTTAATTGATGTCGGTTCATATTTTGTACTAAACGGTTTAATATTTTGTATTGATGTTTGGCAATACGTTTGATTCATGTATTGAAATAGATAGATTTGATCTATTAATCGGTTTTGCTTAAATATTTTAGAATTATGGAAAATATAATCAGGTAGGAATCGATATTTAGGTCGTATTTGATATCGGTTCCAAATAGATATGTGAACTTTCGATAAAATTTTCAATAAATGTTATTTTAGCTCTGAAAGAAATAACGGTTTGAATTATGGGCTGTTTATTGGATTATAAACAATTGGATTTCATGGTTGTGTGTAACGGAAGCGGATCGGTCGATTTAAAGTTTGATAGATGTTGGTTGATGGAGAAATGTTTATGAAATATGCGTATTGTATTAAATGTAACGGTTGGTGATAGCTTCGAATGGCGAACGATCAAAGTAGGTAACTGTGTGAAGCTTTAAAATATAAATTTGGTGAAAATAGGTCCATAATGAGGATTTATGTTAATTTTCTTCTATCTTACAATTAGATCAAAATTAAACAGCCTAAAAATTTTCCAACATAACCATATTTAACATATATATATATTTCATTGTATTTAAAAACTAATCTTTTTATAAATCAACTCACATAAAATATGTATAATAGTTTAACCACACGTAATACATATTTCGCCGTAAAGCTTTCCGTTTTATGATAAAGTTAACGTGAAATAGTGAATTACCCATTACGGTGTTAAGTAAAGAGATTTGTGCTTTTTTTTCAAGAAAAAAGCCTGAATATTATTAAAACACTTAAATAAAATAATAAATGCTATCGCGTACACAAAATACTTGCGGAAAAGAATAAACTTTCATTTAAACACAGCACCAAACAATTTTGATCGTTGCAATCGAAACATAGAATTTGTTTACGCAAATCAATGAATCACGTCGCTGAAATGCACGAAAAATGCTGAAAATCACGCGAATCTATATGAAGATATTTCAGTATGGTTTATTTTCACAAATTTACTAATCCCTCGAATATATAATATGTTTGGATGCTTCTCCTATTTTTGCATACAGACGTTATTATTCAGCACACGTACATATATGAGTCACAAAATAGTTAGGCACACGAAATCGCCCAACTGACGCTTGTAAATTATCAATTATAATGGTGGCCATATACGCTACGAGAAATCGTTACGATCAGACTGTACAGTTCGAATGGTATAGTTTATCGTACATGGCATACAAGCTATATACGCTACGAGAAATCGTTACGATCAGACTGTACAGTTCGAATGGTACAGTTTATCGTACATGGCATACAAGCTATATACGCTACGAGAAATCGTTAACGAGCGCATACGCGTTACGATCAGTCGGCACAGTTCATTCGATTCCGATTAATCAACTGAAATTTTCGTATTGTTCCGTTCGACTGCACAGTCTTAAAAAATTGGACGTAACTGTACAGTTTTATAACATACATGTAGCGATTTATCGGTACCGTTCGAACTGTACAGTCTGATCGTAACGATTTCTCGTAGCGTATACGGCCACCTTTAGCAATCTCATTATGTTTTGTGGTCGTATTTCATCCACTATCGGGTTATAATAAGACGTATTCTGGAATAAATTGGGTCATCCAGTTCGAGTTAAGTTCGATTATCTGCAGTGGCGTTTTCGCCAACGTTTTCACTGTTCGCGATTATGAAAATTTCTTTTTTTTTTCACTCGTTAGTATAAAACTAAAAGTCTTTAACTTTCACATTTCGTCTTCGCTTAGTTTCATATGCGGTTCGAAAGGTTACATTGGACAGCTTTATTACTTTTATCTCGTGGTGAGGTTTTTGTGACGGGTTTGGTTGTTCCTCGTTGAAAAGGTCCGGTTTCAAAATGCATATTGGAAGAACTGAAAATATGAAAGCTGACCCAGTTTTTCGGTGCAGGAATTTTCGACCGTTTTTCTGAAATAGACCGTAAAATATATTTTTTCTTGTTTGATTCATTTTCGCCCGTCGCGTTGATTGATGGTAGCCTGATTTTGCAGATTTTTTTCCTCGTGTATTTTAATCGATTGATTAATTGTGACAATTAGATAAACTTTCGTAGCGGTAAACTACCAGTTTGTATAAGATGTATTTTTTTAGATAGTATTTCGATGTTTATAGAATAAAACGAAGGCTCTTACATTCTAGTAAGTTTTAAAAGCATTCCAAGTACGTTCAAATTGTCAGTTCGACGACTTGATTGATTTATGTCACAACTATCAGATTTCTTTGTGCTAATTTATTAGCGTTCAATCATTATACGTCTTGCCGGAATTTTCTAGACGATTAATTGAAAAAACATACACACGACGTTTGACATTAATTAGTTCTTAGAGAAAACGGTTCGTTGACACGCGAAAAAGTTGGCAAAAGCATTGTTTGAAAATATTAATATTATTCACTTAAAATCGAGTCAAATCTATTTACGACAATATTTTTTTTCGAAATAGATCGAAACCCATTCGAGTGTGTCCCGTTTCTGTCATTTTGACGGTTCTGGACCGAATTCGGAAACGAAAACCACGAAACGGCTGTTTTTCTTCAAATTGTTTCTGTTTCGATTTAATTCGCTCAGATTCAGCGTTTTTCAAACTGTACTTCGACACGACGACCATTTCAACAGATATCCTTCACAAACTCATCTTTTATATTCGAAAATATTTGACACGCTATTTTATATCGAATTAAAAAAGCATGTTTATTTTAATACTTTACCGACCGCAGCATTGGCGTCTTTTTTTTTGTTCAAATGACCGCAGACGCCAACGTGGCGTCCTCAGATACGCACAACTTTACAATTCGAAAAATCGATGATTTTCTACTTAGGTATCGAAACTTTTAAAATCCAATTGATGAATAATGGTTGTCGCCCACTGAACCACGCGAGGGCCCCACTCTGCTTTCAAAATATTCAAATATATGTTTTAATTCGTATTCCATAAAGCGCAATATCGTATATTAGTGAAGCTCGAAAAAAGACGGTACTCACCGCCTTTTTTCGAGTTTCCTTTAAATACGATATTACGCTTTATGGAATACGAATTAAAACCTATATATGAATATTTCGGAAGTGGAGTGCGGTTCTCGCGCGGTTCAGTGGGCGACGACCATCAATCGTGAATTAAAACTATTTGTTTGTGAATTGTAATAATTATACAATGTAATAAAAATAAAAATATGTCAATGGTGCGACCCATAGGTGTTTATGCTCTTGATTCATGCATGTTTTAGTCCTAAAACGAATATGAGTGCTGTACCAGTGATTCTAAACATTTTTTATTATTATTTTTTATGTAATTATTCGATCCTCTTTTTACACGGGGGATACGTTCCAGAGACTACCGTGTAAAAAAATGTATGGTGACCATAAAAAAATTGGAGATAGGTTCCATTCCATCACTATATTTGGATAGAACTTCCATCCAAATGTACTTTATAAAAAAATGTGCGATGTGAACAATTTTCGCCGTGAAAAATCATCAAAAAACATCGAAATTTTTATTTAAAAAATATAATTATATAAATATACTGGTCTGCGTCGAATCTTACCATTGTGGCATAATAATACATATTTTTATTATTTTTAAAGTGGAAAATCCGTGTAAAAAGTAATCGGTTCATCTTCCTTGAACCGTGTTATTTCGGAACCGAGTAAAAAGAAGATTAGATGTATTTCTATATTAAATTAATTTAAAAAAAATTGTTTTTTTTTAAATATACACGTAAACATAATGAATAATTTCTGAAAGTTTCGTTAAAAATCAATAAATCGATAATTAAGTCACAACTATTTAAGTAAATTCCGCAAAAAAAAATATTTTTTATAAAAACGTGCGCACGTTTAAATCCAGCAGCCATCACTTCCGGTCGGTAAAGTGTTAACAGAACGTATACTCACTGCAAATACCGATTCAGTCGACATCGCCAAATTTGACGAAAAACCGACCGAAACCAACGACTCGACGCCATCAACACTGAATTTTCCACACGGCGAAAAGCGCACCGAAACCGTCCCTCGGACCCAGAGGTGGGAAAACCCACACACACGTACACAAAACCCACACATGTGTACAAAACACACACACATGTGTACAAAACACACACACACACATACTGGGAACAGGAGAGGGAGCACTCGTATATACGGCCACGTCCAAAAACGCTCCTGGAAGAATTCCCGATCCCGGTATCGGCCATTCCCGAACCGTTCGCGCACCAGACAGCACCCGAAGCCAATTGCTGATCGTTCAAGATGGGCGACGTCGACGTGCAAGTCCAATTCACCACGACCAAGACCAGGAAGGTCAAGAAGACCACCAAGAGGCGCGAGTCCAAAGATGGCAGCGAAGTGACCGTTACCGAAATCGAGCAGTCCAACAACGTCACGGGCAACGATGGGTATGTGCTGGTGCCGCGGGATCGTGTCGTTTTTCAAGCTTGAACTATTTGGTTGTCTCATGTCTCTAAATTGTCTATGATGGTCTTGTTGTCGGTTTTATGGCGGAGCCCGACTGGCAGGACGATGGCGATTTGTGATTCGAGTGTTGGTTTCGCTTGGCTATATCTGCAAAATCTGTCGATGGTCGTTCTGTTAAAATGTTGGTTTAAAATTTTTATGCGCACGATAAAAGATCTAGCTTTTTATTATTTTCGATTGATGGGATCTTTTAACGTGTGCATACATGAATCGGAAAATTTTTTCAATCGATTTTGTGACCATTTTGAAAATTGGTGTTTATATAATAAGAAAATTATTACATTACATTCGAAGAATTGATTGAAAAATTTTCTTTAAATAAAATTTCATTTAAAATGTTATTTTCATTAAATCATATCATCATTTAATCATACAGTCTCTAAAATGATTTTTAAAACTTTACAAATACTTCAAAACTTTTGTGGTAGTGATTTCGTATTTCTATAATTCCTACCACTTGAGTTTCATTAATTAGAAAATAAACTTTAAAAAAAAAACTTATTTAAAACTTGAATCGACATAATCAGATATTGCAGATATCTCGATGAAGGAAAAAAATTACATGACATTTAAAAATAATACAAAATTTTTGCTTTAAAATTCACGGCCACCAGCACATACCCTCAATAATCTAAGGTACAAATCACGATATATTACATACATTATACATGTTAGGAATAGACACTGACACGATTAACAAAATTAAATAAATAAATATTGTAACACACGTAATTTGTAATAATAATTACTATAAAAAAAAGGCTTTGTATATAACCCTATAAAAGAGACTGCATTAACACCGAATTATTAACACGCACGTTACCGAACCACCAAACCAAACCGTATTATATCTCGATAATCGTGACTTTTCTTTCATTTTATATTTTTCA
Source organism: Hydropsyche tenuis (assembly GCA_009617725.1). NCBI lineage: Eukaryota > Metazoa > Arthropoda > Insecta > Trichoptera > Hydropsychidae > Hydropsyche > Hydropsyche tenuis. Next base: position 348,686 of record VTON01000025.1, read on the forward strand.
TACATTTAAATTTCACTCTTCGACTTTGTTGAGTTGTGTTTTCTTTTTTTTGTTATCGTTTTGCTCGTGTTTTAGTTTCCGCCCTATGAAAGTTAATTTTAACCGTATGTTTGTTTTGGTCCAGCTTATTTTCAGCGGAGAATACACCAAGGCGATGAACAAGGACTGGCATTCTGGCCACTTTTGCTGCTGGCAATGTGACGAGTCCCTCACAGGACAGAGGTATGTCCTCAGGGATGAACATCCTTATTGTATCAAGTGCTACGAGAGCGTTTTCGCCAATGGATGCGAAGAATGCAACAAAATCATCGGAATTGACTCCAAGGTACTATTTTTTTCTATATTCATTAGATTTTTTCATCAAAATTTAAAGATTTCAATCATAGATATTTTTTATATGAACACGTACTTTATAAATCGTATTTCGGTAGTCAAAATTTTTTGAAGAATAATGTCAATTTGTTATGATTAATATAGTAAGCAAACATTATTGAATATGCGTGGTAATTAAATTATTCGAATTAAAACGGAATCACGTATTTATATAGCCTTAATTGAACGTGTATCGGTAAATTCAACTATGATATACTCCAATCTCTTAAATCGATCTAAGTCTATATAAACGTCTCGAAAGCAAATAGGAGTATCGGGAAATTAGTATTTATGTGATTTCCTTGCAAAAATTATGATCGATAATTACGTGGATTACTTAAGCAAACGCACACACGATCGTAAACCATTCTAAATATACTCGATCAATCTATAGCAAACTCGATTCGACTTTAGTGCCGTGCGACTTGCGACGTCACGAAGTCTTACGACTCAGTAACGACCCAATAATAAAAAAAAAACGACGGATCGTTCCTAAATTAATTTGATTTCGGAAAATTTTCGCTATGTACTTGCGAATTTCCAACGAGTTTGCACTGTGACATGCCCATAAACGAAAACGCCTTGGAAATATTTAGAATTTTTTCAAAAATAACTTGCCCACAATGTGGCAATAAAACGTTCGCTCGCCTATGACCGATGATATGATTTAGGTTCAGAAAATATTTTGTATAAACATTTCGCCCACATAGAGCTATTGTTATTCGAAAAATTCTTAGAAATGTTTTGCAGACCGTTCGTAATCGGATCTGCGGTTCCACTGAAAAATTTATTCAGTAAATCTTCGGATGTTTATGATTTTGATCGTAGAAATTCGATCGTTATGATGCCTTCGTGAGATATTTTCAGTTTCGTTAAAGATTTCTGTTGTTAACATATATAATATAATAGTTTGTCGATCGTCTGTGCGATATTTTCATGACAAGGACAAGGGTGTCGTTTCGCTTTTGGGACGTTGTTGTTTTGTTGTTATCTGATTTGGGTGGGCTCTTTTCAGCTGTTGCTATCATTCTTTGCGTGAAAATGTTCTAAAAATATATGCGAATGCACTTGATTGTTGATCGGTAGTATTTTTGTTTGATTAAATTAAGAATTCAAACGATTAAGTTGCATAAAATTTTTCATGTTTGCATAATATATTTGAAAAATTGTAGTATTTTGTCAAAAGAATAGATGTAAAACGATGTAGTTGATAGTTTTAATATTTATATGATTGTATAAATTAGCGTATTACTTTTTATGATGTGTGAAATGTGTGATGATTTTCTTAGATATCATTCTAAGAAAGCTGCCAAAATTTTTCAAAACCACGCAAAAAAAACGAAATTTTATATAAGAAAAAATAATGAGATAAATTTATATTTCTTGACGTAATATTTGAAAAACTCGTCACATCAAATTCTGAACATACATATTTATAAATGACTTTGACACAGTTAAATTATACTAATTCGTTCTTTCACATTTCTAACTCAATCAGGGCGCGCTTACGAAAATTTTACAACACGATCCAAAACAAAATAATATCGAATGCACGCGACAGTCGCTGAAACTTCAAAATTCCGATCGAATTCGCAAACCGCACAGCAATAAATTAATAATTTGCATACGTCGAATGTCGTCGACCTTCCGATTCGAACCGGTGAAATACCTCCAGGAATTATCATTTCAACGACAATTTCGCTCCGTATATTTCGCGTTAAGTTTGAAAATAAACCGCGGGAAATAAAACGTATGGTTTTGGGCCGATTGCGCCCGTCACCATACTATCGAATAACAAGTATCCCGTTTTGATCCCGGTGGCGAACGCTCACTCTCTCCCACACGAAAAAGCGTATTCCCGATTTATTATTTTCGCTTGGAAACGCTCCAATTCCATGGTTATGTCACGTAGGGGCCGAACGAAACGAAAAACTGCATTCTCATAGTTCTAGAGTTTGGATCTATGGCTGTTTCTATGGGATCTGTGGGATCTGAGACTCCGTCTTCGGCGATTAATTAAATATGGGAACAATTTAAGCGTGCATTCATAAAAATGAATTGTGCAATAAACTTGAGCATTAAATAAAATGAATGTGCATTCGAAAAAATAATGTGTGTATTTAACACGAGCAATAAAATGTGTGGAATCGAAAAATTATCTGTACTTTAAAATAAATAAACGTGCATTAAAATGAATGTACGTAAATGACGGCAACGTAGCAAATGTGACCAGGACAAAAAATACCAACCGCACGACCATTATTCACAACTTTCATAATATAATAGAATCTATTCGCAACAAACCGAATTCAAACAAAATCGACATTGATTCAAAAATGGACCAAATTGTTAAAATGTATTACGTTCTGTCGTTCTGTTTATACTCAAACAAATGTAAACATTGACACTTTGACAGTTGACAGTTGCATTGTATTGCCTATAGAGAAAAGCGACGTTGCAACCTATTGTCACTTTAATGCACAAACTATTCATTCTATTGCACATTTGATATTTTTTTAATGCTTAAATCATACTGCACAATTTTTTTTTCTATTGCACACTGAATAAAATATTGCGCAATACTAGATTCTTTAATGCACCAGAAATAATGCACATCGTATATTTTTCTAATGCACAAATGATTCTTTTTAAGGCGCAATTTATTTATTTTTAATGCACAGTTAAATCGCACCCATAAAAAAATACGAATTCACGAAATCGATAAATACAAATAAAAAAAATAAAAAGCTTGAAAAACTCTGAATGTTTGTGTATTTTCTATCGAAATACTGATTTATTATCGTCTCTTGTTCATGTCGTTTACTTTTAGAGTCGGCTGAAAGGTTTGACGTTTGTTTTTTTGTGGATTTCAGGATCTGTCATACAAGGACAAGCATTGGCATGAGGCTTGCTTCTTGTGCGCCAAGTGTCGCGTTTCTCTCGTCGACAAGCAGTTCGGCTCCAAAGTCGACAAGATCTATTGTGGCAACTGTTACGATGCCCAGTTCGCTTCTCGTTGCGATGGATGCGGTGAAGTTTTCCGTGCTGGTGAGTACCATTGTTTTATGGGGTTTCTTTGTGTGGGTTTCGATATAAAGGTGTTTTATATGATTTGATGAATCTTGTCGATGTGAATTTAGTTTTGTTTTGTTGCTCAAAATCAAGTAGATCGGCTGATATCTAATTATGTGTCTTTTTTTACCATAATTGTTTTGAGAACTATAATAAATTCAAGTGTTAAGTTAATAATTTACTGTCGACACGATAATTCAGAATAAATATTATGAACGAGATGATGTTTCGACTAGTTAAATATTAAGAATAAATTTTTTTATAATAAAAATTACAATATATTCAGTGATGTAGTGCTAAAAAAAAGTGTCGGGACGCTCAATTTTTACACCCCCCATCACAAATTATTTTAAATAGCTAATAATGATTTTTATTTGAGACATCGAACAAAATGAGGGTTTTTTCATAATATGTACGTAAATTTTATTTTTGAAAAACGTTCAAATTATTAGATTTAAAATTTTGTATCACGTAAAACAAGTCAAAAAGGCGCCGCAGACGAAAATTTTTTTTCGAATTTTTTGCTTAATCAAACTATCACTAAAAACTATCAATTTATTTATTTTCTTTGGTTTATTTTTTAATATTTTCTATTTAGAAAAAAGTACCGAAACGCGTTCCAGCTAAGAAAAAAAGTGCCGGAACAACGTTCCGGCCCCACTACACCACTGAATATATTATATTGATTTGCTGAAGGATTACATACTCGATCAACCTGCATTGCATCGTAGCATAAATTTTATAACATATAATACGGTGATCAACTAAATCACTATCAATTAAAAACGATTCACTGATTAAAACGCAATAGAGCCCCGATCGTAGCTTATATTACATATTTACATAGCCAGTTTTATTTTGTAACATTTTGCGCGTCATATGTGGAAAAACTGGATATAAAGCGGTCACATTTTCTCTAGCAGCTAGAGATGCCATGGATTTTCATTTACGAAGCGAAGAAAATCTGTCTGTTAAATTTCATACGAACTTCCAATTTAGTATTCCGTTACTTTCTGCGGTTTCTATTTTTAACATGCGGTTTATCTGTATGAGCAATTGAATTATTCAATTTATTCCGACATGGTTGATTTGATAGAAACATCAACTTGACATTTTCCTTACGTTTATATTAAAAAATATATATTATATATAGATTTCGCATACAGGCAGTTTCCGAGTAGATTAAACTCGGAGGCGTTCATGTTTGCGGCAAATTGAATTCATACTAGGACGATGTGAAATTATTTCAATTTTTTTCACTATATCATTGGTTATGATACATTCTTATTCAAATATAAATTCATACGATTTGTTTAACGTGCTGAACAAATAATTGATTATTTATATTATTAATTGTAAGATCGTTTGGCGAAGATTAGTCTTAATGTTTATTTTCCATATCTATGATCATTCAGCAAGAAGGTTTTACTATTTATCGTATAGGTGTCTCAAAATAGACGAAAGAAGTAATTTCGATAGAAAACATAGATTTTTAATTAAAAATTGTAATTTTTTTATTGATTTACACAGTATACAGTACAGGGTTATGTGTGGAATAGCGTATCAGGTAAATTACTTTATTGGCACATACACATTTTTTTGTTGAAATTTTCCATGAGTTTTTTCCATACATGTTGCTGAATTTTGTTGATATAGTGCTAAATTTCCTCCTTCAAGTTGTGGGTGATCATGGGCTTGTTGGCATAAACCTTAAACTTCAAAAACCACCAAAGGCGTTAAATCGCATGATCCGGCCAATTCTAATCACCAAAACGGGAAATTACACGACTAGGAAATGAATCATGCAATGATTGAATTGCTTCTTAGGGAGTTTATTTTCTTTTCTTTGGGGAGTTTCTTAAATTTCTTTAGGGAATTTTTTGAAGTCTAAGGTTTATGCCAACAAGCTCACGACCCTCCACACCTTGAATGAAGAAATTGAGCGCTATATAAATGAAATTCAGCTACATTTTCGCGAGAAAGTCGTGGAAAATTTCAACAAAAAAATGCGTATATGCCAGTAAAGCCATTTACCTGATATGCTATTCCACACGTAACCCTATACTGTATACTGTGTGAATCAATAAAAAAATTACAATTTTTAATTAAAAATCTATGTTTTCTATCAAAATTACTTCTGACGTCTATTTTGAGACACCTATATAAAATATAATAAACGACGTATTTCAATTAACATTATCTAGGTTGAATACGATGAAGATGATATGAAAATTTTTACTTTTATCCATCAAATGTCAAAGTATATGATATCGAAATTATTTATTTTCATTGCTATTCAAATCACTGCGGTATTCAAAGTGTAATTCGCATTTCTACTTTGAATCCTCGGGATTGAGACGCAAGTAGGCGAACTTCGCCCACTGTCAACTGAAGGATTTGCATATCTACAGATGCGATCCGCCATTGTGGTCGATAAGCAGGGCCGAATTTGCATTTTAAAGGACACATCGCACATTATTTTATAGTTGTTGATAATATATTATGGCTGACCGATCGACGAAGGGTGCAGTCGGTTTCGGCTTGAATTATTCAGATACACCCACTTTTTAATTATATGTGCATTTTTCGTTGTAGAAAATTGCGATGATTTCATTCATGAAGTTGTTTGTTTCGTGCGATTCGTAATTTTTATGCCGGAAAAATTGGTGGTTTTTTTGAATTTTATGTGTTTCGCTCCTACGTGGAAATTTAGATGTCGTCTTGTATAAATTTTTGAATGAATCAGTTGCGTATTTTTGTAGTTTTTATACGATTTTTCGAGTCCGATCGTAAAATTCAAATCAAATCGGATTTTTTACAAATTGCAAAGATCCGTAACATGCGAATCGGTTGTAGGTGTATGAAGACATTAAATCAAATTGTAACAAGAAAAACGGTAAAGCACTTAAAACTTTTATGAAAATATTATTGAGCATAAACACAAGTTAATGATCTTTTGTCCATAAGTGTATTTTTGAAGTCACGTAATTGTTATCATGAGGAAGTAACGCAAAATACTTTATTCCCATATTATTCCCATAATGAACACGTACATATGAATGAAACGAGATAAAACACGTAGATCACATAAACGAGAAAAATATATTTTTTTTTTTGTTACAAATACTAAAAACAAATATATTAGAATGATTCATATGCAAAAGGTCAGAACAATCAAATATTACATCACATAAAGCCTATCAAAGTTCGCACCCATTATAACCACATAATCTGACGTTCGAAATATCGAATCAGTTAAATTTGATTGCTTAATTCGTTCAGTTAGATTGCATCTCGATTATATTATTCAGTGATCTAAATGCGAATTTCCGAACATAAATTTTGCCTATGTTAAATGAGTTGCGTGATCGATTGCGATTGTGCAAACGCTAAAAGAAAAACGCCGTGTTATAATACACAAACTATTAATGAATGTTTTACACGTAATATGAATAATACATTTGTGCAATATTATTAGATTTTAATTGACGAATGTGCACCGAAATGCAGGTGCTAGAACAATGGTATTTTGACGTTTGTGTCCACAAAGAAAACTAACATTATCGGATACCATTGTTTCCATTTTAATCATCGTAATTAACCACGGATTTGAATAATCTACAGAGCGTCACAAAAATCGTATTTTCCCATTGTTTGACATCGCTACCACAATCTGAACAAAAAGGCAGTTTAGTGAATTTATGCGAAAACTTTCGCGAAGGCAACATTTACACAGGGTGGAAAATGCAAATTTGGCGAAACATGAATAATATATTAATATTCGAATTCTACGCGGAATACGATTGTTTATTTACAAATATTCGAATATTATGCGGAAACCACTCTTTCATGTTCAGATATGCATTTGCAATTATCAGATGTTATATTTGCGATTCGGTGAGATGTAAGAGTGTTTTTTTTTTATATATAAACATATTGCACTTGACGAGATAGACCGTTATTCGCAATCCGCAATGACATCATCGCCTTACATACGAATGATTGTTAAATATCGATTTTTTTTTTTCTTCTTCTTGATGGCGTCATTTCAGCGTCGAAAATACGCTTTTATCGATAATCGATTATATTTGTTAGTATATTATAATGAATAGTGTGTTTTGTGGCGAAAGTGCAGGAGCGTTTTATTCGAGTGCTTGTTCTTATCGCAGGTCCATTTTATTAACCCTCGATTGTTCAATATACATCGATTTCGATAACTTCAAATGAAAAAGTATACCTATCCCTCGATTTACACGGTAGATAGGTTCCTGAGAAAAACTTGTAAATCAAAATTGTATATTTTTTAATGCAAAATCGTGTAAATCGAAAAGTACACAAAAAACGCATAATTTGGTTGTTTTTTCACTTTTTACTAACTTAGGTTAGGTTAGGTTAATTTTAGTCCGAAATCCTAATTTTCGAAGTCCTAATTTTAATAAGCAATTTATAAAAATGTTTAATATCATGGTCGACATATCGTTTTGAGGTTACACTTGAAACGTCAAACTACGACGTAATGACAAACGTGCGGATGCGTACCTTGTTCTTTACCTAACAGTGGCTCTTCTATTTTAGTTAGTGATAGAATTCAATGTTAAAATTATTAATGTTATTATTATTGACTATTTTCAACATTTATTTTTATTTTTTTTTTAAACCGTGTAAAAGCGAAAACGTGTTAAACAAGTACCGTGTAAATCGAGGGATAGGTGATTGATTATTACGTGTTATTTTTTTATTTTTAATTAGAGGCTTTGAAACAATATTATTCGGCGTCCTGTACATGATATTTGCGGGCGCGTAACTTTTTTCGCATTTCTTCCGTAATTGAATCGACGATTCCGCCGTAAAGTTTATTTTGTTTCCATTAAGCTCGAATCCCCCGTCCTGAAAGCGGTGCCATGACGTCGTGGTGGCTGTTTAGGCCAACAAAATCGTGCTAGAAAAAACCTTTATTGCGTTTTCGAACTTTCGGCCAGGGCCCGACGATAAACGGCCGAGTAATTCCATGGGAAAGTTTCGCAACCTCGCCTTATTTCGTATACTGAAAATCAATCTTATTGAAGGTTTATGTAATGGATTTTTTTTCAGTGATATTCATTAGTGATTTGTAGAATTATACTTTTTTGTGGCCTCCTTTGTGTCTAGTTTTACTATGCGGCCTCTCATCGGGATTTTCCATATAAAAAATGAGAATATGTAATTTTTATTTAAATCTGTCTGGTTTTATATTGTTCATACAGTTAGTTTATTAGTTTTATTAGTTGGGTTTTTTTTTTATTGAATTTTAAAATTCATTCTGAATGTGTCCTTTCTAGAATTTACTATGGATTTCAAAAAAAAAATTTATTTAAAAATGTGTTATGATTAGGGCTTGCATTATCGGTTTACCGCAAAATAGTCAAAAATTTACCATCGGAAATTACCGGTAAATTGAAAAAATTACCGGTAATTACCAAAAATGCTTCCATCGTGAATTAAGGGTAGATACAGACATATTATTGCAGAAAAAAATTTGAAAGGGCGCTTTTATAAGTGTGAGCGGCATATTAAATATATGTATGGATTTTCATATATGTATATATTTTATACATTGTAACTTTTGGTACTGAAATTAGAATAAATGATTACTACCCATACTATACATATATTTTATATAATGTTTAGCTTTTTTTTAATCAAGGATACTGTTTTTTTTAGTAAAAGTAGCCACATACAGTTATATTTTAATCATTTAATCTACATACGTTTATTTTTTATTTACCGGTAAATAACCGGTAAACCGGTAACGGAACAAATTATTTGCCTTTTACCGGTAATCGAAATTTAACGGTAAATTGCAATGATCTCTAGAAGTTTTTAATTAATATTTTGTTTTAAAATAAACATTGGAAAATTTCAATGACCCTTTTTTCATTGTATATTCGACATTCCAAATGAATGAGTGAAGAATTTTTAAGCGTTTCGAATTAACCGCATAAACTTTGAACATCGGCAATTATCGGACCGAATATGTGTCTTAACGAAATATTAATGGTCATTTTCGAATATAACAATTAGCATACGGTCATTTGAGGGTTACGTAGCGCGTAACGCTCTTTATAAGCGCAAAGTGTTCTCCGGTGCGAATCCAGTACGACCGGAGGCTTTTTCTTCGCTCAGTACAACACCGACAACCGACGGAACAACACATCGGCACACAACCTCATTTTTTAAATCCAATTTCATATCGGGTGTATACGATAAAAGTGCACGAATGACACGCGAGTGATTCAACAGTTTTTTTTTTAAACAAATCATTTTTTATTTCAACCCCGTGTCAGTTAGAAAGTTTCGAAAATTCAAAGCCCACGCAGAAAGCCCAAGATGTCGGCAGACGTCTTGAGCAACGACCTCAAGTCCAGGCTTCACCTGACTACCAAAACTGTCGGTGAGGACAGGATAAGGAAGGCCAGGGACAACAATGAAGATGTCGCTATCCTCTCCATGTTTTTGCCCAATGCCACGGCCGAGAGTGAAAATAGAGCCTTCAGCTGTGCGCTGAAAGGGGATTGTCTGTTGGGAGATCACAAAAAGACGGTCGCAGGTTCGAATTTTGGTTTAGATATTTATTTGATTCTGATCCTTTGTTTGGGCCTGTTTCGTATTTGAAGGATTATTCATGTTTTGTGGGCGTTTAGGAATAATGAGGAATCTCGCAACGATGTACACCTATCCCTCGATTTACACGGTAGATAGGTTCCTGAGAAAAATCAAAATTGTATATTTTTTAATGTAAAATCGTGTAAATTGAAAAGTATGTACACAAAAAACGCATAACTTGGTTGTTTTTTCAAGATTTTTATTAACTTAGGTTAGGTTAGGTTAATTTTAGTCCGAAATCCTAATTTTAATAAGCAATTTATAAAAATGTTTAATATCATGGTCGACATATCGTTTTGAGGTTACATTCGACACGTCAAACTACGACGTAATGACAAACGTGCGGGTACGCACCTCGTTGTTTACCTAACAGTGTCTCTTCTATTTTAGTTAGTGATAGAATTCAATGTTAAAATTATTAATGTTATTATTATTGATTATTTTCAACATTTATTTTTTTTTAAACCGTGTAAAAGCGAAAACGTGTAAAAAGAGTAACGTGTAAATCGAGGGATAGGTATATTAGAGCAAAATTGTAGATATAATCGATTACCGTTTCCGAAATTTCTATCTCATTAGTTTCAAAGATATACATATGTTTATATTCATTTTATCGATTTTATAATAAATTAACATTTTTATTACATTATAAATTGAAGTTATTTATCGCCTTTCGAATATTTAAAATATACTCGAATTGTGTCATTTATTTAATGTCAAACTAAATGCCCTACAATGTTGCAAAAATAGTGTTCATAATTAAATTATTTTATGCTTTGAATCAAAAGAGATCGTAAATTCGCTAAGTTTATTATCGTATGCCCTGTTGTATTTGCACGTTTATTATCGGAAATATGTGGGTTATATTTGAATGTGATAATATATTATTTACTGGAAAGATCGTTTACAATATCAGAATTGGAAATCCCGTGTTTGTTCAGAGAGGTTTTCGACCTTTTTTGTGACCCTCAAAACTGCGAACGTTTTAAATGAATCCTTTTTTGAATTCGTCGGTAAAAGCCAAGTTCGATAAAAAGCGGTTTGAACGGATGCGAACCTCGATGATTATTATAACGCATGATGTCGCATAATTTTTTTCGAGATTTTTAAAAAAAAGAAGTCGTGAACTTTCTTTCCGCGCAAAAAGTCACCAAATTTGAATTTACAAATTGGCTTTTTTATAATTTCAGCAATAAAACGAATCAAGAGTTATTTTTATTTTATTCAACTTAACTGTATTTTGAATGTGACATGAAAATCAGTTTGATCAACAATTATTTTTTTTAAGATTGATCATTTCCAAATACAAAATGCAAATTCGAAAGGATAATTCTTTTTTATACTAATTCGCACATTTCGCGAACATAATTCCTCATTATAATACAATTCACCTCAAAAGGCGTGCATTTAGTGATGAAATTATGCAGATTTTTCGACTCCTCGATGGATTTTTCCACTATTTATACCATTTTAACATCGGCACATGTTCAAATCAGTAAATTTACACACGCTGAGCTCATCAGACCTACGCTTCTCGTAAATCTATGCCATAACAACGACCGTCATATTTTTTTTAATGTGTAGGAAAATTTCTAAAAGGTTGAAGGTAATATCGCGTTCAATCCGAAAAAGATTTGGATCCGAAAGTCAACACTGATGATTCGCGAATTAATCATATATATGATGCATTGCTGTGTCCGTACAGTGCAATTACAATAATTACATGAAAAAAAAACATGAGCTTTGCACAATGCGGTCGACGAAATCATATTTTTTTGTTAACCGAATGTATCACACGATTGTGATATTTTATACGAGAGTTGTGTGGTAAAATATCGATATTTTTGGTATAATTGTCGTAAATATGAGTCATTTGTTCGGTATGTTTTTGCTATTTTTTTTATAAATAAAAATAATGATAATATTGCGGAAAATATTAGGTTAGGTTGATGTGTGTAATTTGAGTGGTTGTTGAACTATGATTTTTTTTAATATATAAAACACGGAAGAAAACGAATAGATGAAATTGAAGAGGTTTAAATATGTTTTCAACTGGACATGGATAATACTGGCTAAAATAATGCTGTTATAAAACTGTACAGTTTTACATACATGTAGCGATAAATCGTACCTTTCGAACTGTACAGTTTTATCGTAACGATTTCTCGTAGCGTGTATGGCCAGCATTACAAATTGAATTTGCATATGACTAATATATAAATTTATGCATTAACAAAACATTTAATTTTTGATCCAAATCAAACGATGTATTCCGAAAATCCCGGTCGATTTTCCAGACATTGCACAAAAAATATAACGAAACGAGACCATCTGCAATTTCGAGCAATGCTATAATAAATTTTTTCGAATACAAATCATGAGAATCCGCCGGCACGACAATCGAGAGGTCAAAACGTACAAACAAACGCAGGAAAAAATGCCCAACAAACAAACAACACTACCTGTTCTCGAACGACGGGCAAACCTGACGTCATTCCAGATGTTAGATCTTTTTTCTCGTATTTTAGCCATTTGTGAATTTATTTTATTTGTGTGAATTTTTTGCACTTACATAATGGCTATTTCAAGGTGTCATCCATCATGTCGTCTTGACCGAACTGGAGGCGACCTTTGCGTCTCATATTCGTGTCACTCTCGACATCTAATACCTCAATATTATATTGGATAAATTAAAATTATATACATTAAAATATAATTATATACATCAAAATACATATACATAAAAATTATATACATCAAAATACATATACATCAAATACATAAAATTATATACATCAAAATTAAAATTATATACCTATCCCTCGATTTACACGGTAGATAGGTTCCTGAGAAAAATCAAAATTGTATATTTTTTAATGTAAAATCGTGTAAATTGAAAAGTATGTACACAAAAAACGCATAATTTGGTTGTTTTTTCAAGCTTTTTATTAACTTAGGTTAGGTTAGGTTAATTTTAGTTCGAAATCCTAATTTTAATAAGCAATTTATAAAAATGTTTAATATCATGGTCGACATATTGTTTTGAGGTTACACTTGAAACGTCAAACTACGACGTAATGACAAACGTGCGGGTACGCACCTCGTTGTTTACCTAATAATGGCTCTTCTATTTTAGTTAGTGGTAGAATTCAATGTTAAAATTCTTAATGTTATTATTATTGATTATTTTCCACATTTATTTTTATTTTTTATTTTTTTTAAACCGTGTAAAAAAAGTACCGTGTAAATCGAAGGATAGGTGTATTTGATTATTTTTCGTCGTGTGTATAGTTTCTTTGGCGAGACGGAGGCTTTCGCGGTCGCTGGCATTCCTTCGAAAACGCCTCTTCGTTTTCGAAAGTTAACCCATTGAACGTCGTGATTGCTTCACGTACTTGCTTTTTTCGTATGTCGAATAACTGTCATTTCGCGCTCGGATTAATATGACGCTAAAATTGTAATCCTTTTTATTTATATCGAGAACAAACTCATTTTTCATTCGAAAGACCGCATCAAATGTATTCGTACGCGAGAGAAATTCGAAATTTGGGTTGGGTTTCGACTTTGGACATACAAATATTGTGTTATAATACATTAATAAGCGTACAAATTTGAAGACGAGCAAATTTACATTGGCCACACCGCACAGAGAGCAAATCTGTACGTTTCACTTCATTGATTCAAATGTGTACTCAAACATGACCTCATCGCGAGTGGGTTTAGCGGTTTCAATATATGTATAAGTCTAGATACGTATTTTATTCCGTGTGTATGTGCATGGCTGTATTGTTGTCCGTATAAGTTGGTTGTGTAACCAGATGTTCGATTGTCGATACGAAAAATTTAACCCTCTCGGATTTTCGAAGCCTCCAGGGTATTTGAATATGAAATTTCGTTTTGATGTATGTTGGTATTTCACATCCCGAAAAAAGCTAATAATATCGGTTTTTAATCTACGAATGGTGATTTATTATATTTCTCTGTGATAAGGAGCAATATTTTATGTACAAAATAAAAACAAAAACATTTCGATAAATCTTCAACATATATTTTCTTCAAATGGGTCATTTTTTACATCAAATCACATATCGAACATGCATAAACCACAATATGACATTCGCAACATCATATCACGACGTCTACGTACAAAAATATCTACGAAGTGTGGACAAATAATTTGGGTCAATGTAACGAGGCGTCGGTATCGTTTTAGTTGACATACTCCATACACAATTGTCGAGCATAATTGGAGCGTTATTGATACGCGACAAATATGCCGAATGACTCATTTTTCGCTATGCAAAAAAATTGTGAAGGCTTCCGCGGAATCTGTATGGAAAAACGAGTAGTTTTCCGTATATACAAAAGGAGTATGAGGTCCCGAAAGTCATGGAAATCACGAAACGGTTGATTGATAAGTCCTTAGCGTGTCGGTAGCTTCGTGATTTGCCATATATAGAATAGATGTGTAATTTTGAATATGGTGGATGTGTTTCGATATTGTTTCGTTTTTGCCGTGTCGAATCAGTTTATGATTTTGAAGGTCTCCGGGATTCGTTTTTCTATTATGTGTTGAAAACGCCTTCGTTCACTAACTATTTTGATTCTGTCAAAGGTTATAATGTACGCTAATAAATTTATGCGATGTGAGTTATTTGTACGAAATCCAATATGGACAAGTCTACCTGTTCGTCGTAATAAATCGAGTCAAGATGCACGTTTCACTTCCTTTTGAAAAATTAAAATAATATCTGAAACCCGCTAAAAAAAACGCCCACTGCCGTATTCGTGTTCGGTTTTTCACTTTTTGAAATTCAAATTCAGTGATTTATCACTGAGGCGAGATCACGTCTAATTTCGTACCAATTATATTTATTTTTTCGTATGAAGTAGCCACAAAGCACATTACCGAATCTGATTTATTTATGACTCGAAAGTCTCTTGTTTTTTCATATAATTGACACATTTCCATATCAAACGCGTCTTTGCGATACTGAAAATCGGCAAAAAATATTTATGTCGGCAATTGCGTTTCTATGGGGTCTCAATGCATCCGTTGCAAAACTCAATTGCGTTTTTTTACACGACCTATCCGCTTTTATGGTATATCGATCGACAGATGGTGTTGATTTCACTGAGGATCCATAACCATGCCTTATTAAATGAAAAACCACAATACATCGTCACTAGAAGATCGCTATATAAACATTATCTTATAAGATGGGAGAAAATCTTTGGAAAATATCGCATAAGATTCTCTATTGTGAATTCTGATGAAATTTTGTTCTCGGAATATGAAAAAAAATCGCAGAACGAAAGCGAAACCGAAGGCTGTAAAAACCTACGCAGTCTAAGAATAATTCGTGTCATAATGCAACATGTCGATAATCGCACTTTCAATTAAGCGATTATTTATGCTTTGAGTTTTTTTACGTCGGCTTTCTCAATCTTGAAAAATGATGATTTCTTTGCAATATTGTTTTGTTATGATGTGCTAATTGCTGTGCGTAGTTGTAAATTTGAATTTCAATCATCATCAATCTTTTCTGTGTTAGTAAAAGTGTTTTCGCGAAAAATGTAATAAATCATGTATTTTATTATATTATAAATCATCTGAGCGATGAATATTTATATAAAATATATATCATTCTTATTGAGAATTTTCTTTTTAATTTTATTGAATCAATCTCACTATTAGTAGATACGCTTTTTTCTAAGTATCAATAAATTCGCAATTCTTAACCGAAAAAAATTAGTCAATTACATCAATTGCATATAACTTATTATCAATACATCGAACACTTGAAACTAACAGCTCAATTCACAATAAATCACTCTCTGATCTAAATTACTCGATCGGATATCTCAATTTCGACTCCGATCGAGCATTTAATCGATTTATTGGTACAATTCAGATTAATCTAAAGATAGATAGATCGCTCAATAATTCGCGCAACCCATTTTCGCCATTGCGAACTTAGTCATACTTAAATTTATATCGACCATAACAATTTTCAGCCTTTTCTAGTTCACAAACCTCAAATGCGGAAGTTCTGAAACTAAGCGCAGCATAATTAAATCTGACACGAATAATACTGAATTTCGTGCGACTTTCATGCAGCAAAATCACGCGATTCGACTTTGTAAATTCCACTTGAAATTCTAACCACTTGTCGATTAGTTTTAGACGAAATATAACATCCGTTTAATTTATAGTATCCTGTCGAATGTAACGTGTATTATCGAATTAGAAAAATTGGATTTGCATTATGGGTAATGAGGCACCAAACTTGACCCACATAAATGATTGAACGCGGCACTTGTTGAATGGGAGCCTCCATGTTTAACCCACACAATTGTGTATCGTAATTTTTTTCTATACGGCCGTTTAATAATATTATTATTTATTACTTAATTCGTTTATTGGCAACGTGTCCTTATGGGTGTTGCTTTTTTTCGATAGTTAGAGTCGTTCATGGGCAGTAAGTAGCTGGTTCTTCATGGCCGATTTGCTACTCGCCATTTTTCATTTGAAAAATGTTTATGTGCTCGATGATTTTTCTGTTTGATATATTCGGCAGCAGAAGTAGATAAATATACGGTTAATTAACCAATTGTTTAAATATTCGGTCGATGTTTGTGTTGCAATTCGTGCGCTTTGGAGCGTTGCGTAAATTTTATGTGTTTAAATCTTATGTGAAATTTTCTATATGAATATCGTCGGCAGTTCGACACACGTGTTCCTTTCGATTTTGAATAAAATTATTAAATGAAGAAGTCCCTTTTCTTTACTAACGTCTCGAGAAACGAGTTGAGCAAGTTTTTTTTTTTAATTTGATTCGTTTTCACAAATTTGAATGAGAATGTTGAACAAAGTATGTTTTTTGCATGAGATTTCTTTCTTCTTTGAATATAGAGCGTCTAGTTTTTAGAAAATTATTGAATAGATTCAAATGCGCTTTTATATATTTTTTTTATTCAACACACTCGATAATTATTTAATTGAAACTTTCAAAAAAGTTATATTGATCCCAGTTGAATTTCGACCGTGACACATACAATCGTATCAATAAACATCGAACAATAAAGATTTCAAAGTCAACCTGAATGGCGACGTCGCTTCAGCAATACGACAAATGCATCGCGTGACGTGAAAATATTACGAAACCTCTAAACATCATCCCGATTTACGACTGCAAATTCAGCGAAGAATGGGAACTCGGAAGTCGGCTTCTTCGGTTCCCAGCTGTACCAGGTCTGAAGACGTCGAAGCATTATCATATTGTATTATCCATCGTCGAAACCTTGCACTTGCCAGCCCTTTGAGGGTCGAAGGTCGGAGCAATCGAACTCATTGGGTACCTTGATGTTTTCAGGCACGAAGAAGATGGAGTACAAGACTCGCCAGTGGCATGAGAAGTGCTTCTGCTGCGTCGTATGCAAAACACCCATTGGAACCAAAAGCTTCATCCCACGCGAGCAGGAGATCTATTGCGCTGGATGTTATGAGGAGAAGTTCGCTACTCGTTGCGTGAAGTGCAATAAGGTATTTGTTTTTTTTTTTAATATATAGGTGTCTCAAAATAGACGAAAGAAGTAATTTTGATAGAAAACATAGATTTTTAATTAAAAATTGTAATTTTTTTATTGATTCACACAGTATACAGTATAGGGTTACGTGTGGAGTAGCATATCAGGTAAATTACTTTATTGGCACATACACATTTTTTTGTTGAAATTTTCCATGAATTTTTTCCATACATGTTGCTGAATTTTGTTGATATAGTGCTAAATTTCCTCCTTCAAGGTGTGGGTGATCATGGGCTTGTTGGCATAAACCTTAAACTTCAAAAACCACCAAAGGCGTTAAATCGCATGATCCGGCCAATTCTAATCACCAAAACGAGAAATTACACGACTAGGAAATGAATCATGTAATGATTGAATTGCTTCTTAGGGAGTTTATTTTCTTTTCTTTAGGGAGTTTCATAAATTTCTTTAGGGAGTTTTTGAAGTCTAAGGTTTATGCCAACAAGCTCACGACCCCCCCACACCTTGAATGAGAAAATTGAGCGCTATATCAATGAAATTCAGCTACATTTACGCGAAAAAGTCGTGGAAAATTTCAACGAAAAAATGCGTATATGCCAGTAAAGCCATTTACCTGATATGCTATTCCACACGTAACCCTATACTGTATACTGTGTGAATCAATAAAAAAATTACAATTTTTAATTAAAAATCTATGTTTTCTATCAAAATTACTTCTGTCGTCTATTTTGAGACACCCTATATAAACGAATCTTAAGTTTCATTGATTGTTAGTTCTTGCCAATCATTCAAGTTAAACCAAGGCACACGAAAATGTGTACCTTCGATTTAATTATTTAGTGAGAAATAGTTTTTTTATATTATATTCAACTATTCTTTTTCTATAAAAAAATCACCGAACTTCCAATGATATTAGAAAAACTTGTCTTCTAATTAACGTTTATATAAGTTCAAAAAACAACGCTCATTGTTAGATTTTTTCTATAATAATAATTATAATTAATTCCTTATATCAATAGAAAAATAAAGACTTTCTGTATTTTTTATCATTAAACTTCAATTAGCATTTAAAGAAAATGAAATATAAATATTTCAATCCATAGTATTTTAATGAAAATTTCACTGAATTGAAATTATTGAGTAGACTTAAATTATAATTTTGATCATGTTTAAATTTCAGATCATCACCCAAGGTGGTGTGACTTACAAAAACGAGCCGTGGCATCGTGAGTGCTTTACATGCACACACTGTTCAACATCTTTGGCTGGACAGAGATTTACATCCCGTGACGATAAGCCATATTGTGCTGAATGCTTCGGAGAACTCTTTGCTAAGAGGTGCACATCTTGCACCAAGCCCATCACTGGTAATTTGAATACATTGTAGTATAATAAAATAGAATTGTAATTCTACACTCAACTCTGATGAAACTCATTTAATATGTGATTTTTCAGGCATTGGTGGCACTCGCTTCATCTCTTTCGAAGATCGCCACTGGCATAACGATTGCTTCATCTGCGCTAGCTGCAAGACCTCTCTTGTCGGTAGGGGTTTCATCACTGATGCACAGGACATTATTTGTCCCGAGTGCGCCAAGCAGAAACTTCTTTAAATCCGTTAAATATGAACCGATTCAGAAGCATGAAAAAATTTTATTATCTATGATCAAATCATTTATTTTATTCGTATAGATCTAGATGTCATAGAAATTAAATCATTCATTAAGATATATTTTATGGAAAAAGAAGGAAAAGTTCTTCACTTATTTATTTGTTCAATTTATCAGCCTTTTTTATCAATGCACATTTGGTAACCAAAATCATTTTATAAATAAATTAACTTGTCAAAATAATTATTAAAAGTAATTATCAAAATATATTTTAATTTATTAAATTGTTTTTTATTTACTTAAACTAGTGATTGTAGTTACTTAAATATATAAAATTAACTATGCCTTCTTCTAACATTGTGAATAGCTTCCATTATTTTATTATTATGCGTTTGTTATTTCAAATATTCAGTATATTATTTGTTGAACTTATGTCCCATTTTATTAATTAATTACTGTAATTATTGCCTTATAAAATCTTTATATTGATTACCTTAGAAAGAAAAAATGCCTTAAAATTTTAAATTGAAAAATATATTTTTAAAACAAATCCCAATCGAGCGCTACATTATTTACACTGTTCATTTAGTAAATAATACGAAAATATATCACGCGTGGCCTTAACAAGAGATTTCAAAGTATTTTACTAATACCTTTAATACTAAATATATATATATTTGTATTGGATTTAATTTTTTTCTTTATCACCTATTTTTAAATAGTTGATAGTTCTTTATTTTATTAATTAAATATTGCTACCTTTATCATCCCATGTTGATTTTATATGCATGTCTTTATTATTAAGTGAGATTTGACATCACATAATCTGTAGATTAAGAATTACGAGGTGCTTGATGATGAATATAGAATGGATTTTGAAAATCTTTAGTTTTTACGTTGTCAGTTATCGGGGAAGACAGAGGTATTGGTACGAGGACAAACTTATATAAATTTGAAAAATCGTGTATGTAAATCAGCTTGTACGGTTAATTGTATAAGCATAGTGTTTGTTAATTGTGTTTAAATTCAAAAATATAAATTTGCTGGCCTAATCAAATATGGTTTAATTTAATTTTTTTGCTTTTTTTAAAATTAAATCATTGCATCTGCCATATTTTATTTTACTGAAAAAATAAAATTAATATTAAAATTGTTTAATGTAAACATACTATTAGATATATTTCTAGATTGATTTTTAATTAAATGTGTATATATTTACACAAAATAATAGGATATATGAAATATACGATGTTGTTTTTTTTATGTTGTAATTTTGTTTATTTCTATATATTTAACATTTTAGCATTATTAACACATGAGCGAAATAATTGGTGCTACTTTGGTGAAGGTTTAAAAGATCATAACAATATACAACCTCAAAGTGGCGGTTTTCAACGTTTACCGTACACATTTGATTTTTGGATAAATTTCTCAAGTGTACTCTTCAATGTGTATATTGTTTAAATTGGCTTTTCTAGTCAACGCTGTGAATTTTTTACATTTATTTATTGCCTTGCTGAGATCGGATACGCCAACGGTCTCGTATTGTAAATGATTGACATATTTATTTTGTTAATAGGAACATCATGTAAATATTTCAAGCCATATTTGTCAGTGCATATATAGTTTATGCTCATAGATTAGTTAACGCTTACATGCTTCTTTTATAATTTTGAAACTATTCACACCTGTATTATCTATCTATTTTTTAATAAAACAATAAAAACATATGATATTTTTTATTAAATAATATTTGGCTTATAAAAAAATTGTACCTAAATATACACGGATTGCAGAAATTCAAAATTAGTTATGCTAGTCGGTTCCGAAATATTTTTGACCAAAATGATTCGGAGCAACTGGATGAAGTTCCGATGTGAGAATTTTCATTTTCGGGAAATATTCTACAACAGTTTTTGCAGCGAAAGGTGTACAAAATAAATTTGACAAAATAATACATTCTTCTTTAACACCGTGCTCTTTCAGAACGTTGACAGCCTAAAATAAAATAAAAAAATCAGTGGACTATAACGATTAACGTATCGACTGATCGTCATAAAAGCATACTTGTGAAACTGTATTTCCGGTAGACATAATAGGATACATTAATAAAACCTGCCGTTTTGATATATCTTCGGGAAACTTTGCATACACAACTCTCGCAGCATGCGTATCTGTATCGCTTTCGACGAGAATCTTCCCGATACGTATAGACCGACAACAATCACGTAGACCCTACAATTCACATCAGTTATAAACACAAATTTTAATCAAAACATTGAAAAGGCATCAATACTTGTTCCATAGCCTCGCCAGATCGCACGATGGAAACTCCACAATTCCCGGATCGATACTTGAGACCTTCATAAGTGGCACCAGTCGGTGTGACGACCTCGCAACTCGTGAAAGGCAATTGATTCAAACTTTCCTCTATCACTAAACGTATCAACCTATCGGCATAGAATTTGAAATCACTTCTGGTAGTGTTGCTAAAATAAAGATTGAAACATCACTGTATTAAACGACATATGTTTGATAAACAAAAAAAGTATGGTTAGGAACGATTGGTTTACCGATCTCTGATGATCGTTTGGAGTTCACGGACATTGTCGTTTGGTGGTAAGATGGTCAATGTGGGTCCGAAGTCATGGAAACGACATACAGGTGCAGGATTTGTATCGATTATGGCACTCATTGTGAGGAACTTGCCACGATGCCTCGAGGCGCCGGTTCGTTTTGACACTTCTCTTTGACAATCTCTATTTTTGCTCTAAACGCCACGGTGACTTGAACGCACATGTTTTCCGAATTTTTAAAATTAAGTGGAAAACGTACGAAACTGAAACGATCAAAATATGTTTATTGTGTTAAAACAAGTTCATATTAGACGTTATAGGGTAAAGAATAACATTAGTATTACATACTATACATTACTCATTGATTTTATTAAATAAAATGGCAGATAATGTAAGTAATGTGTGAGCTTGCTTCGTGTGAGCTTGCTTCGTGTGAGCTTATTTCGTGTGAGCTTGCTTCGTGTGAGTTAACTTCGTGTGCGTTAGCTTCCCCCAACCAGCAACCACTATACATTACTCATTGATTTTATTAAATAAAATGGCAGATAATGTAAGTAATGTGTGAGCTTGCTTCGTGTGAGCTTGCTTCGTGTGAGCTTGCTTCGTGTGAGCTTGCTTCGTGTGAGCTTGCTTCGTGTGCGTTAGCTTCCCCCAACCAGCAACCACTATACATTACTCATTGATTTTATTAAATAAAATGGCAGATAAGTAATGTAAGTAATGTGTAAATACAGTGTGAGTTGTATTGGAAAGTGTTAAATATTAAATAAAAAATATACATCTATCGGAGCACGACGCACAAAATTCAATTACAAATTTTCTTGCTCCGGCTCCGCTCTTGCAAATACAATAAAAAAATATAAAGAAACTACCAGGAGCACATGTGATTTAAGAAAGTATAATAAACGGTTACGCAATTAATTTTCTTTTTTTATTTTAATTTCGAATTTTCAAACAATGCATTCTTAAATTAACTACCAGGAGTACATGTGATTTAAGGAAGTTAAAATGGTCACTCAATAATGATTTGTTAATTTTAATTTCGGATTTTCAAACGTTCAATCTGAACGAAACTATCAGGAGTTCATGTGATTTAAGAAACTATAATAAACGTTATGCAATTAATTTTTAATTTCGAAATTTCAAACGGTGCATTCATAAAGAAACTACCAGGAGTGCATATGATTTAACTCTCTTAACCCTGCAAATTTTCGATAACTTGCGAAAAATACCCTAGAAAATATCTGATTTTGAGGATATGTATTCATATTTTTCCCAATATGTACTGCTAAAATCTAATATGTATATTTTTTGTGGTTTTTTAAAAATATTTTATTGAGAAACATGTACATATAATAAAGTATCTAGATTAAAAAAATAAAATGTTTGAAAATATGCATACTTTCTTCCAAGGATGAAAAGATTTGAATGACAAAAAATTGGTTACGATTATTCGGCTTTATATAATATTTGCTTTGATAATCTGCATAAGAACCCACTCCGATACGAAGAATTCATTCTGCATGGAAATCGGCAAATTTTAATATTATAATATATAATATTATAAGGCTACTTTCGTTAATCCGAAAAGGTTTATCTTTTTTTTGAAAGACTTATTTAAATATTGGTAAAAAAACGCAAAAAATAAAAACAGTAAAGGTATCTGCAATACTATACTGTAATAACATTATTACATACGTTATATGCATTTTTTTCCATATATCAAAATTTTTCAAGAATTCTCAAGAAATTTGAAAAAGTCAAATCGAGAATTCTCATTTCTCGAGAAATGAAAATCATCAAGAAATCAGAATCCCTAGCCGGGTGCTACCGCTAGTTTTAAATAAGGAAATAAATATGGTTTTTTGAAAAGCCTATATATCGGCTCAAGGTATTTTTGGCGATTCTAAGAAAGCCAATATTAAACTGGATTTAAGAGGTTTAAATAAGAAACAAAGATTTAAAAATCAAAGTTTTTATTAAGGAAAAACCCTACCATTTTATCATTTCCTAAATATTATACATTGAGCTGGGAATACTCATTTAGAAACACGCGTGAATAACTCTGGAACACTAATATCTGGAATTCAAAATTAAAACACACAAAACGATTTTTTTTTACAAGTTTTATATTATTGAATGCCTTTTTTGCATTATAATACTTTTAATTTTTAAATAATAGTAATTCTTTATTTCATTCTCATGGCAATTGTATTCCAGAGTTAAAACTGTGTTCCGATGGCATTCTATAAATAAATAGCTTTAATTTTAATGCTTGATGGTCTGCGAAGCAGTGCACACACACAGCACAAGAAAATTAATCAAAAAAAATTTCATTAAAATTAAAACTAAATATGAAAAACATGAATTTGAATGACCAAAATTCTAAAGGCTATTTAAAAGTCTACATCTCAACATTTTGATAAATAATATACATAATATAAAATTGTCTTCATCATAACAAATAGTCATTTGGTATGTAACACAGCTAATGTGACAATAAGAAAAACTACAAGAAATTTCAATTTGTGAATTCAAATTTTATTTATTTTAAATTTAATAAATTGATCGAGATATTAGAATAGATCCAAAATTGAATATGTAAATACACAATAAAATCACGTTCAAAATGTTGCAAACCAAACGGCTATGTTACTTAATAATAAGAAAAATGAAAAACCCGCATACAATAGTAAAATATCACTAATGTTGGTAATTTCAAGCTTTAATTAGCAAAATTACCGATAAGCACTTAAAATCGAAAATAAATTAAGAAAGCTTGAATCTATCGATCGGCGTTCCTGGTATCTTTTTGTATACCCCAGTTCTATTACAAAACCATTAAATTTTTTTACAATATGGTTAACATTGTGAAACTTATACTTATGAAAATATTTTCGAACGTCTATGATTTATAAAGATTTGAGTTCATAGACATATAATTTCATAAATCTAATTAAGCATATTAATTTTAGTATGTACTCACATAAAATACAAAATAAGCAGTACACGTTTATTTTTTCCGTTGTGTCACTTAATTAACAAAAACATTTAAGTCGAAGCAATGTGATAATGAAGTCAGATCACAAATTTGTAAGTAAATATTCACTGAATTTGTTTAGATGTTAAATTAGACAAATGGAATGTTTTTTGAGGTATTAATTATCAATATACAGTGTGAGAAATGGAATCAGTTTTGTGCAAACAGAATATGACAAACCTGCACCACTTAATGTAAGTTAATATTAGATTTTTTTGAATTTTCATACAGAAATAAGCAGCATACAATTCTCAAAGTATCAAATAAATATTCACTATACAAGCTTGTGAAATTTTCAAAACAGTGAAATAATACAAACAAAAAAAAAGCTAATAAATAATAATTCGAAAAATGAAACAACAGCTGTGCAAGTATATAAATATAATTTAACTAAATTACAATTAATTATATACACGACATATACATATAGCTCATACAGCAACAAAAACATATTTCTGTACAACGGTCCATATGTATAAGAAAGCAGTGTTTTTCAGAAATTATCCTAAATATGTATAGTGTAAATTGAATTATTTTCCAAAAAAATACTATATATTTGTGACAAGAATATTATTTTTCAGTTTGAATTGAAGAATAATTATATTTATTGCATGTAAACATAGTTTCTATTAAGTATTTCTGATCGCTGAATAAGGATACGAGTGAAAAAGTATAACTCCGTAAAAAGTGTCGAAAAACACTGCTACAATACAAAATCATAAGTTTTTAGTATAAGATGAATTCTTAAATTTTTTTCAGGTAATCTAATTTATCACCTTCTACCTGGATGCCACGAATGTATATGTAACTTTTAATTATTAATGTTAGTCTAGTAACTATACATCCACTGAATATTCTTTGTTATCTTTTTATATTAATTTATACATTGCTTAATTTTTATTAAGATTAGTGATCGGTAATCAGCAGCTTATGAATCAACAATAAATTTTGACTTCAAGTCAAATTTCAAAAACTTTTTTAATATAAAAAATATTGTAACTGAAATGTACTCGAATATGTTGTTATAAATAGTTTCAGTATGATCTATAAAATTTTTAATTCCAAAATACATTTCGCGATCACTAATCTAAATAGAAAATTATTACATAACGAATGAGTCGAAAAAGATACATATTCAAACCGATAAAAGTAAAAATACAAGTAAAAATTATTTCAATACATAGGTTTGTCACAATTCGTCGGTTTCAGACGATACATATATCCTAAAGTTGAAACATTTTCCTTTTTAAAGTCCAACAAACTGGTCATGTATAAAATATAGAATGTTTTGTTATTTAAATATACATATTGATACATTCGGTTACAATTAATTTAAATTTGGCAAACATTACTACTTAGCCACTATGCTGTTTTATCCTTTTTTTTAAACGACTATTAACAATTCAGCCAAAGTTAATTCCAATGTTTATTATTTATGTATAGTTTCCCAGTCGAATTCCATGTACCTATTTAAAATATCTATCATCTACTTTTTGGGTCTAACATTGAGGAATCCTGCACAGGCGAGACACCCTCTGATTGAATAGAAAAACAATTCACAGCCAAAAAGAATTGTAAAGATATAGATATTAAATCATGGGATATTCATTAAAAATATGTTTATTTTATAAAAAAAATATTATTTTTGTAAAATTTTCGTATAAAACTTCTCCATAACGCTGAAATGAAAAAAAACGAAAATATCTTACTCGCGTCTGATTCATAAATGCCTTATTAGTTGTGCACAGTGCATTTATCATTTTTGGTAGCAAACGGCATCCAAAATGATGTATCGCTTGTGTACATATAAGAAAATTTATATGCAAAAATGCACACAAAACATAATTTAACAAATGCCTTCATATACCAAAATAAAAACTACTCATTATATTAAATAAATAAAGTATAGCAAACATAACAAATTGGTTGGTCCAACTAAATCGTAAATGCAAAATAAGAAATAAAAATATGTTATTCTTTTTCATGTTGTCAATGATAGAAAATAGGAATGGCAAATGAAAGTTTAAAAATTACAATATCTTATGACATGTCAGTGTCAAACGACGTTCACTTTTCCTTTAGATGAATATGAGCGTAACATAAGTATGAACGAAACTGTTTTTCAGTATACAAATTAATAACAAATAACAGGATATTATTTCTATTCGCATAGCTTCTTTCCAATGGTGACACAATATGTCCGATGATACACATTAACCACTATTTAACATACCAATTGACGGAAAGACGTTCATGCGAAATTGACCGAAAATAAAGGCACGAAAAGGAATCAGTTAGCTTTGATCTTATTCTCGTAACAGTTGTTTTCGATTTGCCCATTCTGTCTCACCGAGGACTTCATGCTGATGCCTTCGCCAGGCTTGGTGATGCCTTTCCTGCCCCTCTCGCCGGACAAGTACGCCTTGTAGAAGAACCGTGCAAACAAAACGAAATACGAGAAATACATGGCTATGGAGAGCTTGATATTGAACTGAGATATGTGGCAAGAGTGCGGTGCATGATCCTTGAGGTAATTGTGCGCCCAAACATTCACGGCACATCCTACTATCATCTGCGAGAGTTGGAGCGTCGTAATAACCATGGCGAACTGTTTGGGTGGGAAATAGCCCATACTTCTTAAGGCATAGTAGGAGTACATTAGACTATGCACGCAATAGTTCATGACGATAAACCATCTCGCCGAGGCCGTGTATTCGGTGTAGGAGAACCACGAGTAGAGCAGCACGGTGATGTGATGGTACCAGTGTAAGAAGATGAGGGGTTGGCGACGTAAGACTATGAATACCGTATCACCCAGTTCGGGTAGTTTCGATAGGACAAACATCCATGTCCAGAAACCGCTGACTTTATCTTGCTCGATAAAGCTGAAAAAGAAAAATTATAAGTTTAGTACATTGTATGAATTTTTTGTGATAAACAAAATTATTGGATTTTATTTAGGTATCAAAAATTGAAAACATGGTTCACTTTTTAAAGGCAACTAATTATTTGGCTGGTTAATAATAACTAAAATGATCAGTAAAAAATTGTTAAGCAGTTAGGTTAGGTTAGGTTAGCTTACTACTACGTGTGACTACATTGAGACTTGATCCAACAAGTTCAAACAAGTTTCGACGTGCACAGAACCGAATAACAACCATATACTTTGTTTTTACTGATCAAAATAGTATTTTTTTACCGATCAATTAAATACAGGCCCTTTTTAAATAACACAAGGATTCGATAAATATAGTTTTGTAATATTTCTTAATATTATAATGATAAACATCACTAATTGAATATTAAAATAATATGGTTTTTATGTATTGCAAATATAAATTCAATTAAATTAAATATTGGCATTTAAAAAAAGTTTATTTTTTTATGTTAGATGCATTCCAAATTTAAAAGGCAGAAAAATAAGAATATTGAATTCATCTTATCTTTTTTTCTTCATAATGGAAAATACAAACAATTGGACAATTTCAATTCAATGCAGTTACATATAATTTGAATGACGGAAGCAAAAACATCATAGGTTTCCATTTAACCCTTATGTCAGTGTCAGGACTTTAACGTTACCTGTTACTCGTTATTTATAGAGAATTTAAAAATATAAATATTAAAATACTAATTATACATATATGATAAATATTTTTCAACAATTAATATAAAATAGTTTTATAATTAGAAAAATAATCATTTAGTAAGTTTTCATTTCTCCAACTGTAGGGAAGATAAAGGACATTTGTTTACGCGGGTGATTGTAATAAATTATAATACCAGTTATACTTATATGGATTAAATATATTCAGTTTTTTTCCATCTCTATAACAAAATAAAATAACATAATGGTGGTATAATTTAAGTTCTTCTCGACAGTGAATGAAACCCATAAGTTGTTGCGAAACGTGATCGCACTTAACATTGCACGCTTTTTTCCATGAATTTAACATTTATTTGTCAAGGAAAAACCACGAGAAAACGATGATTGAGGAAAAACGATCGTTCAATGAAAAGGTACATGACAATATGTCAATGCAAACACGATATTTATATAAGGCGGACATGTTCTCGCAAAACTTTTATGACAACCGATAGAAAAATGACGAACGCAAAAAATAATGACACAAATGAAAAAGAAAAAAACGGCATACCAATTTTCATAAAAAAAGGAACAAAGTCGCCATTGTTTTGGATCCCATCAAAAAGCAATTAGGAACGAAATCAAATGCTTAACCCGATTCTCATAGTACCCTATCCCTCGATTTACACGTTTTCGCTTTTACACGGTTTACAAAAAAATAAAAATAAATGTTGAAAATAATCAATAATAATAATAACATTAAAAATTTTAACATTGAATTCTATCACTAACTAAAATAGTAGAGCCACTGTTAGGTAAACAACGAGGTGCGTACCCGCACGTTTGTCATTACGTCGTAGTTTGACGTTTCAAGTGTAACCTCAAAACGATATGTCGACTATGATATTAAACATTTTTATAAATTGCTTATTAAAATTAGGACTTCGAAAATTAGGATTTCGGACTAAAATTAACCTAACCTAAGTTAATAAAAAGCTTGAAAAAAACAACCAAGTTATGCGTTTTGTGTACTTTTCAATTTACACGATTTTACATTAAAAAAAATATAATTTTGATTTACACGTTTTTCTCAGGAACCTATCTATCTATCATATTGTATCGAATTTCATATGATCAAAGTTTATGAATTGATCGAAGAAGGTAAGTAAAATAAGTGGTATTGTATTTCAATTAATAATTCGATCAAATGATTAAATAATACATACATAAGAATGAAATATGATCCATTTAAAAATTTAATACGATCATGTAAATCAATTAAAATACTAACAATGAAAATCCGAATGGATTAAATACAATATGACCTACATTCGACGCGGAAAAGAATGCAATTATGTAACTCTTTCACGAAGCATATACAGATACAAAAATATAATATACGACACATTCAGCTTGTGCATCAGACTGCACTAACGAAGAGCAAATCTCTACAAAATCTGAAGGCTTTCGGGTTGTATAACCCAGAAAAGGATCGATCGTTTCGTAACGGCCATGCGATTTGGATTTATTGTATATGAAATGTGCGCATAAATGCAAATATATATATATATATATATATATATATATATATATATAATATAATGTGTATTATGCTCGTATATAATGCGTTTTAATTAGCGAAATTGAACGAAAGTCGAATTGTTCGCCGAATTCAATTAAACGGTTTAACAGTCCGTCGTATATAAATTCGGTGAATTTCGAAAGTGTTAATTATCGTATTGTTTTTATTTTTGTGGATTTCGAATTATAGGAATTGTCTGAATTTCTGTTTTTGCAGAAACGATTCTGATTTTTTAAACAGAAATCATAAATAATATATCGTTAATATGTGAGGATAAAAAAAATTAAAATAATTCAGATATGAATAAATAAAATTTTATCGCAAGTATAAAAAAAAATCAACAATTCAAATTGATCAGAGAAAAACCGATAATTTAGTCATATCCAACTTTTTCATGGATATTTAAATTCCAAGTGAGTTATATAGTGAATAATTGTTATTACATTAAAAAAACAATAATTTTATAAAATAATATAGGATATTTTTCGATAAATTCGAATATCGAATCCAAAATGTATCAAAACATAACGAATTACATTTACGTCGATAAACTCACCTCGGTATACAAACGGAATGGTAAAGTCCATAATTTTTCAGCACGTGCAAAAATTCGGGCAGAGTTCTGCAAGCTCCCATAATGCTGAAAGCTGCCAAACACGTGTTCCATACTACCAATGTGCCTCTAAGTTCGAATCTGAAACAATTTTAAAAGTATTATTAATAGTCTGTAAAAAAATGATGGGAAGTTCGTAAAAAGTTAATCTTATCGTTGAAAATGCTTTTAAAACGCTTTGCTGAAAACGTGATAATGGAATTGAAGGTGCACTTTGAAAAATGCATTAATTGTTGACGTGAAAAGATAAAAAAAAAAAATTCGTAGACATTATGAAGTAATTGTTAATTTGATGGAAATTCGATCGTATAAATAGTACATAGGCATCCCCCGATTTACGCGGTAGTTACGTTTCGCGTAAATTGAAATCGCGTAAAAAAAGTGTATGTACCATACAAAAAAATGAGATCGGTTCCAAGGCAAACAAAAAACGCGTAAATTGAAACATGAAGTCTATACTAAATGGGAAGATTGGTTCAGGAAATCGTGTAAAAAAAGTCTAACAAAAAATAAAATTAAAAAAAACGAAATCAAATCTCATCTCATAAGCTTTAGCAACAGATGGCACGTTTTCTTCTTTTTGTAAATTTTCAAAATTTCGATCTTTGTTTGTAATGATATGACTTTTCTCTTAATCGGCAGCTTTTTAGCTTCGTTTGACATTGTAGGGCTGTATTAAAAATATTTTTTAGTGAAAATATACTACAAATGAAAAAAAAAACAAATATTATGTAAGTATTTTTATCATTTGTATTAATTAATTAATAAAAAAAATTGTTTGCTTGACCACGTTATGCTGGCCATACACGCTACGAGAAATCGTTACGATAAAACTAAGGTACGATTTATTGCTACATGTATGTTATAAAACTGCACAGTTTTACATACATATATGTAGCGATAAATCGTACCTTTCGAACTGTACAGTTTTATCGTAACGATTTCTCGTAGCGTGTATGGCCAGCATTAAAGTGAAATCGCGTAAATGTAAATCATACGAAAAAAAAATTATAAATCAATACAACGAAGTGAAAATAAAATCCAATCAAGAAAAACCTTAAACTGTTGACAATAAAAAAAAAATCAAAAACATCAATTAAACGTAAAAATTATTACAAAAATAATTGATACAAATTACAAATCACTTCCGCGATCGAAAAAGGTCAACTTGAAAAAACGATAACGAAAACTTGACATTCCGCAATTCACGATTGTTATAACAATCAATTTCGTGTCGTACTAAATTAACGAGTGGCGTGATGTCGATAAGCAAGAAAATTAATAATATTCGTTGCAATTAAAAATCAATTGCTGTGACCCGCGAATCGTAATTGCGATAAACAATCGTGACCCCACAAGTCTAATGTATAATAAGATAAATCGAGGATTGAAATAATCCATAGATTTGTTGTTTTATTTTCGGAATGGCAGATAAAGTTCACCTTTAGTGGTCGATGATATGGAAGCACGTATTTTTTGCGTGCTTTGGCGATGATGAAATAGATTTTTTGTATTAAATAAGCTAAAATAATTATCAGCATTCGCATTTTAGTTTAAGTATTCTAAATGTGGCCATATACGCTACGAGAAATCGTTACGTTCAGACTGTACAGTTGGAACGGTACCCATAAATCGCTACATGTATATTATAAAACTGTACCGTTCGAACTGTACAGTCTGATCGTAACGATTTCTCGTAGCGTATATGGTCACCATAACTATTTTTATGTTTTGAGGTTGATGCGATTTTAATCGAATTTCTATATAAAAATGAATATTCTTTATATATTTTTAAACCGAACAAAGCATTATCTTTTAATTGATATTTTTGTAGCGATGAAAGAAAAGATAATCTTATCGTTGAAAATTTAAAAATAAACTTGAAAATTTTCGGTTTTGTTATAATGAGATTTATAAGGTGACACAAATTGATATGTTTATTTAAACGTCGCAAATCATAAGATCAAATTGATAATACATATTACAAAAATTAAGAAATATATTTATTTTTTTGAAGATAGATAGATAGATAGATTTTTTTGTAAATAGACGAGAATTTATATTGTCAAAGGAAAAAAAAACGTACGATGAAAAAATATTTATGACAAACACATGTTTCAATTCAAATAATTGTATATGTACAATGGTCTAACGGTCAAATGAAAGAAACAAATTTGTATAACTATTAGTTACTTGAAAACATAGTTCGAAGAATTTGCAGCAAAAACTTTTCAACGAAAAATAAGAAATACATGTTTAAAAACATTAAAATGATCGACAACCCCCTTAAGAACAACCTTTTTGACGTCATTGAAATAAATATATACATATAAAGTCATAATATGACTTTATGTCATATATATTTTTATTTCAATGACGTCAAAAACGCTGTTTTATATTCGTCGATCGTTTTAATGTTATATGTATTTCTTATTTTTTTGTGGAAAAGTTTTTGCAGTAAATTCTTCAAGCCATGTTTTCAAGTAACTATAATTATATAATAATAATTTTCGAAACGAAGATTTGAACTTTTACTATCTGAAAAATAAAAATAAATTCTCTAAAGTCTGATAAATTTTTTACAATGAAAAAGCAAATATTATAAGGATAATAATCATATATTTGACCATCGATGATCGAAGTCTTACAGCGAAAAGTGACACCTTTTTTAAAACGAATAGGAAAAAAACAGGTGAAAATTGCATCATTAAATGGAATCATCCAAACAGATCAAAGTTTAACGAGCAAAAACAATATTTGATTCCAACTAACGAAAAACACTCAAATTTGCAAAAAAAAGAAACAAACCATAATATTTACTATGTAAGAGGATATTGACAATAATTAAAATGGGAAATTTGTTCTTCACTGAAAAATTAATAATGCAAATATTAGTTAAGATTCTGACGCAAACGTTAAAGATATTTACGATACTCGATAGTGATAAAATTTAGAACGTAGTTTCGATATTCACGTTAGATCATCGCGTAAAATAATATTTTCAAAAGAATGAATATGTGATCAAACAAAGTTGAATGTAACTAATTATTGTATTCTTAACGCGTTTAAGTTTTCCTCAATATATTCTTAAAGCTCATAGAAAAAAAAACCTCAACAATTTCTATTCAAGACGACTAGGTCGTAAAAACTCATTAACATACAAAACGAAGTTAGACAGATCAATATAAAATATAGAATTGATTAAGAAACAACAAAATTATCATATAAACAAATATAAATCAAAGTACGTCGATTAAAATGAAAATTAACCATACATATCGCACACGATGTCGACTAAACCGTTATAATAATGCACAAAAAAATATCTAATAATAACAACAACACTTATTAAGTTCAAAAACCTTCGATGACTTGTTAGATAACCTGTACAAAAACCGTTCGCAAAAAATCTATATAAAAAATTTGCCATATTTGGCAACTGCTTTTCGAGACGACGAAAAAAAACCGAAGCCAAAAACCAATCAATCGGTCGAGACTATTTGTATTAATGAAAATTCGTTTTAAACTAGGGTGACCATATTTCTCATGAACCAAAACGGGACCAAAAAAAAAAATGTGTTGCACGTTCAAACATTTTCCTAAATTAATATCGTTGAGGAAGTACACTACCGATAAAATATCTATATCCATCGATATTTTTTCCAATATTATTAACGAATTTATTACTCAATATAACTTATAAATAATGGATAATATCATTTTGAATATATTTAGACAAATAAACAAGATCAGAAGTGACAGAAAATATTTTTACGATTTTTTTCTAATAAGACTATAGAAAAATCCATATTTTATTTTCATGCGATATTTTTTGTTTCAGTAAATCGAATTTTTTTTATTATTTTCTATTGACGAAATAATGCTTAATTCAAAAATGCATTGGATATTTATTTTACTTTTAGTTTTCATAAAAAAAAACAGCGTTTGAATTTTGCGTCATGTTTTTATCTATAATTTTTATTTTTGGAAAAGTTTTCAGCGAAAATCAGTGAATTTTTTTAATCACACGATATTAGTAGTGAAAAAAAATGAGTTTTTCTGTTTTAAAAAAAATGTGGTCTATCTTCAAATGACATTTTGGAAAATATTAGTTATTTCCATTGAATTTTTGGGCGATTCTTTAAAAAATCTAGCAATAATACAAATCAAAACATAACAATAAGACTTATCAAATTATTGAACAAAAGAGATCCAAGGAAAACGCATTAAAAATATAATTTTGATAAATATAAAAAAAATTCAGTCCATCAAAATACGTGAACCGGTAAAACGGGAAGTATGGTCAGCCTAAACATTCTTTTATCATTGCGAAACACGCTTTTTTTTTTTACAATAAAACAAAAAGATGGTTTTCTACCGGATGTAATCGTTCTTAGAAGAAAATCCAAGAACTTGCATAAGTCAAACGATTCATTCAATAATCAAACTGGTCGACTTTTAAACGACAATTACCCTTCAATTAAAAGGCGACCTCGAAGAAAAGTTGTAAAGCAAACCGTAAATAATAAATAGGAAGTGGAAACTGCGACATTTGCATCATTCTTTATTCCTTTTGCATTTTAATCGCGAAAATTCCTAGTTCGAGTAATCGAGGCTTTTCCGATCGCATTCATGACTTTTTGATCGGCTTCGATGAAAACCTCCAATTTGCGGAAACTGAACGGTGAATAATAATAATACCCTATCCCTCGATTTACACGGTAGATAGGTTCCTGAGAAAAACGTGTAAATCAAAATTGTATATTTTTTAATGTAAAATCGTGTAAATCGAAAAGTACACAAAAAACGCATAATTTGGTTGCTTTTTCAAACTTTTTATTAACTTAGGTTAGGTTAGGTTAATTTTAGTCCGAAATCCTAATTTTTATAAGCAATTTATAAAAATGTTTAATATCATGGTCGACATATCGTTTTGAGGTTACACTTGAAACGTCAAACTACGACGTAATGACAAAGTGCGGGTACGCACCTCGTTGTTTACCTAACAGTGGCTCTTCTATTTTATTTAGTGATAGAATTCAATGTTGAAATTATTAATGTTATTATTATTATTGATTATTTTCAACATTTTTTTTTAAACCGTGTAAAAAAAGTACCGTGTAAATCGAGGGATAGGTATTATATTATATTATATAAGTAGAGCTTTTTGTAAATGAATTTGAATATTATATGCGGACGAAGAGTAAATTGCAATCTCGAAAGTTTTGATTTGATAAATAGAAGTAGTAACAAAATATATTTTAGATTCATGAAACTATTTTTATTCGTTCGATAAAATTTTAATTAAAAAGTATATAAATACTTTTGAACAAGTCAAATAAATAATAACTATTCAATAAGTGATTATTGAATTTTGGTCAAAGATTCAATTATTATAGTAACAAGATCAAAAATTCTACGTATTAGCTTCCAACTATTTTTCGACACTCAATATTTATTTGAATATTTTTTTCATCGGAATATGATATTTTCTATCTGTTTTAAAATTATCAAAATGTCTTAAATTAAGCACAATAAATGTGATAATAAAACTGATATTACGACTGTGAATAATTACTGAAATTAACATAATGATTAATTGGCAAAATATTGTGTTATTGTTCCAAATAATAAATAGAATGAATAAAATTTGCCAAATTGTGTTGCTAAAATGTACAATTTCCACCGAACAGATTATTTGGGTCACTTCTAGCTCTATCAAGACATGGAATCGATTTCAAATTCAATACATATTTAATCACCAACGAAATCATATCGAATACACCTTTTCCTCATAAATCGATAGATTTTCCTGAAATAATTCTAAAAAAAAAAAATCAAAATATTCTTTCGGAGACGATAACACCTCGACATCTAAATTACGACAAAATTCCAAAAACATAATCGACCTGTCGCAACGCGGGGATTCGAAATCGAAAACAGATGCAATTGAACATTTTCCATTTCGACACAACGGTAACGACGAATACGTGCATGTGTTACAACTAGTAAAATATTATGACCACGAAAATCCATCGGACAAAACGCGCATTTCCAAAAAGAGTTTCGTAACAAAAACGACACACTGGCCTCTGACACAAACGAGTCGGAAAAATCGACACGTTTCAGGAATTCGGGTCGAAGCTGTTTTTCGATCGATCGGAAAATTTTGTATACAATGGCTGAAAAGTTTGGCGAACGAACTCGATGAGTTAGCTAGGTCAGATGTAGGGCTTGCAATTTACCGTCAAATTACCGGTAAACAATTTGTCCCGTTACCGGTTTACTGGAAAAAAATAAAAAATAAACGTATCTAGATTAAATGATTAAAGTATAATTGTATGTGGCTACGTTTTACTAAAAAACAGAATCCTTGATTAAAACCCAAACATTACATAAAATATTTATGTATATAAAATATTTATGTATATAAAATATTTATGTATATAAAATATTTATGTATATAAAATATTTATGTATATAAAATATTGATGTATATAAAATATTTATGTATATAAAGTATTTATGTATATAAAATATTTTTATATATAAATTCATGGACAGGGGGGTGGTAATCATTTTTTCCAGTTTCAACAAAAGTCGCATTATATAAAATATTTATGTATGGAAATTCATTGGGGGTAATAATCGTTTCTTTTAGTTTTAGCACCGAAAGTCCATTATATAAATAAGTCACGTAAATGTATATCTATACATATTTTTTTTATATGATTTGACTTTCGGTATTGTTACTAGAATAAATGATTAATTCACAAAACCATAGTAGCACCCCTCACACTTATAAAAACACCCTTTCAACATTTTTTTTCTGCTATAATATGTCTATATCTACCCTTAATTCGCGATAAAATCATTACCGGTATTTACCGATAGTAAGTTTTTTGCTAATTACCGGTTAATCGGTATTGCAAGCCCTAGACTCAGACGTTGTCGAATTATTTGGGTTGTGTCGTTTACCGGAAGATTGTCGTTTTTGTGACTTGTGTCATTCGACGAGGAATTGTTTGTTTTTCGATGACTAGTGTTGCAATTGTTGTTGAAAAATATAACGTTTCCTTAGTGGTTCTTAATTGTTGCGTGTACGCTTAAATATCTAAGCGATTTCGTAATAGGAAAAAGATCGAATCAAAGCCAAAGGTTGCATAATACATACAATAGTATTTTTAATAAACCTTCGAAAGGCCTCGACCAAAATAAATAAATTTATTCTAACAAAAATATCAAATCCTATCGGATATTGAAACGATAAGCACATTTAGAATTATCGAACTGCGACACAGTAAACAAATTTGCTAAGTAAGAGAAACGTGCAAAATCTCGTGACGTAATAAATCGTATGATCGTATTCAATCTAAACATTCGACAATACGAAGATAAGCATCTATAAATAAGGGAATATTTAAATATTTATGCATCGATCGAAAAACTGACGATTTAGCCGACAGATAAAACGATATCGTCCACAAAAGGCGAAAAGTTCAGCAAAAACAAACGGATCGATTCGTAAAATGCGGAAATTGCGAACGTGTAAAAATATATATATATATATATATACTTTTTTCGGTTTAATTGCATGCCTAGCGATTGTATCTTAACCACAAAATGGTGTGACGGACACGTGGTGTGGCTACTAATGACGCGCACGTGGAATTGACGTATGACGCAACTGAACACCCAAGTGGTTTTACTGGTTTAAAAAAAAGGTACTTTGAACAAAATGTACGGTAGTGAAAAAAATCGAACTGGAATAACGAAAACATACGGTTACATTATCGTGAATTTCAATTAGACTTCATGTTGTATTATCGCGAAAAAAATACTCAAAGATAAAAAAATATATATTCCGTCATTCTTAAATGCCAGCATATATCACAAGCAGAATAGAAAAGCTTTATGTAACGTGTATTAAAAAAAAAAGTGCCAATAAAAGCATTACACAGCAACATTAGTATGGGAACGAGTGATACCTCAATGGTCACTCTCGATTTCACTTGACGAACTGCAAAACGTCAAAACATCGAACGAGCAAAGAGAGAGTCGAATGGAATTCTTCGACAACCGAATATACGAAAAACATATCGACATATAGACAATATTTGCGAACATTCGAAATGGTCTGTATTTAATCTTATCAGTTGAAAAATTCCGATTTTGATCAGTAAAAATTAATAAATGGTTGGTAAACTTAATTGAACAGCTCGTGAATTATAAATGATCAGCTTCCGGTGATCAGTTGCCATGCGAATAGAATTATCAGTATTTACATAAAATTAACAGTATTTAAGACGAAATGATCGATAATTGTTATGAATGGATAGTTTTATGCATTTTGACAGGTAGAGTACATATTGCCAGAGTGCCGTATCGTGTCGTCAACTAATTGTTAAATCAAAGTATTTTACGAAAAATCAGACGTCGTCAACTAAAATCGAAGTATTTGTTTTGAAAAAAAAAACAAATATTTATGTAAGCAATTGACGAGAATTAACTTTTTCCGAAAATACTTCGATTTTAGTTCACAACATCTGATATTTCGTAAAATACTTCGAATTTAGCTGACACCTGATTTTTCCCAAAATACTTCGATTTTAGCTGACGACACCTGACTCGATATCGAATATAGAATATTTAATAAACTATTTATTTCGAATTTTCACGATTCGAATTATATTGGAAAAATAATTATTTTCAATAGTCTTACCAACCATATTTCATAAAGCACTGAC
This sequence comes from Hydropsyche tenuis, assembly GCA_009617725.1. NCBI lineage: Eukaryota > Metazoa > Arthropoda > Insecta > Trichoptera > Hydropsychidae > Hydropsyche > Hydropsyche tenuis. Next base: position 388,077 of record VTON01000025.1, read on the forward strand.
TATTCATTTTAATTTAACTGATTGTTTATTATATTTTACCAATAACTTATTTAATCCATTACTGATCACTTAATTAATTTTTAACTGATCATTTTACATATTACTAACCAGCCAAATAATTAGTTGCCATTCGAAATGGCCTTTTCAAAAGGCAACTAATTATTTGTTTGGTCAATAATAACTAAAATGATCAGTAAAAAATTGTTAAATGATCAGTTAGGTTAGGTTAGGTTAGGTTAGCTTACTACTACGTGTGACTACATTGAGACTTGATCCAACAAGTTCAAACAGGTTTCCACGTGCACAGAACCGAATAACAACCATATATTTTGTTTTTACTGATCAAAATAATATTTTTTTACTGATCAATTAAATACAGGCCTTTTCAAAATCGAACAGTGTGGGTCAGAGAAACGAAAAACCCATAAACGACGATTTTTTTTAAATCAACGATCTTCTGCAGGTGGAAATAATTATTTTCTTCGATTTTGAAGTAATTTCTGGGTCAGTCTGTGTTGTGCGTGCTTAGTATATAACACACCTGATGAAATTCTTTGAAGCAGATACACGGCCAGTGGGTCAGACTCGGATGTATAAATATGGATAACAAACACGCCCACTTTGTATTAGAATCGAACGAAAATAGATAAATTAGGATCCACAAATAATTTTTGTATCGGGATGAAAATAACGATTTGTCGAAAGTCGTGAAAAACTTTCTAAATGAGACGACGTTTTAATTGCGACAATCATGAGGCTATTACGATTAAGAAATATAATGATGATTTTTTTTTTTTTTGGATGAATTATCGATGTGAATATTTTTTTATCGGAGTAGATATAAGAAAATGAGTTTTTTAGTCCATCGGGCGAGGAAATACGATATCAAATGACAACTAATTATTTGGCTGGTTAATAATAACTAAAATGTTCATTAAAAAAAAAGTTAAATGATCGGTTAGGTTAGGTTAGGTTAGCTTACAACTACGTGTGACTACATTGAGACTTGATTCAACAAGTTCAAATAGGTTTCCACGTGCACAGAACCGAATAACAATCATACTTTCTTTTTGCTGATCAAAATAGTATTTTTTACTGATCAATTAAATACAGGCCATATCAAATAAAGCAGATTGTATCAATTGTATCAACTGACGAATCAACTAAATGAAGTCATGTTGACATTATCTAATAGCGGTATCTTAACACAATATTGAATTAATCACGCGAAAAAAACCGATTAATGCATGTTCGAATCGATAATACGAGAAAAAAAAATGTAGATTTATCTTAATCGCACAGATAATATTTTAAATTAGTTCATACTGGAATTAATCTCACAATAAGGACAAAACTTCACACTTCCAAATTTCATTCATCCATTGAATACCAATGAATGAAATTATCCATCATCCGGTCAGACACTTCCTCGACTAAAAAATCGATGGAACAAAAGATACATAATGAAATCGAATTCGAGATACATACGATATATTTATAAATAAAATAAAAAAACTGCACAAGTCTGAGGTCAAGACAACTTTGTCGAGTCAAGGAATTCAAACCAGTCAAGATCAACAAGACACTCGAGTTGATCGAGCTGATGTCACGCCGTTTTTCTAAAAAAGTCAACATTTTTTTGTATTTACTTAAACTTGGACTGTAGTGCGAAAAACGTATTTTCTAAAGACGCGATTGATGGAAAAAATAGAATGATGGATGCTTAGAATCTCGTAGAAAAAATTTGAGGGACGAAATCTATTGATAAATATTTTCAAAAGAATAAAGGTTAATCATGTTGATTTTAGTAAAAAAACATGCAATCGGGAAAAACGACGGTAAAAATATAGAAAATGCCAATTTCCATTTTACTATCCGTATTGCAGTGGTTGAAATTTGATTGAAGAAGTGTTGCGGTTGAAAATGAAAAATAGGGTCAACGCTTACGCAATGTGACATCAATTTTGTGATAGTCGAAAAGTAATATTATGTAAATAGAAACACAAACTAATTATAATCGTTAACGTTGTTGTAGAATGATAAATTTGTATTGCAAAAATGTGTTGAATTTGTATGCAAATTGATCGTGAAAATAAAACGTCATACAAGGAACCATCATATGTATTCAAAGTAAAAATTTATATGTTGTACATACAAATGTAAAACAATAACGTTCTGAAAAAAAAAATTATCCACTCGATTATTTCAGAACGATGTTGTTTCTTATCATTTGATATTTTTTATCACAGTAAAATACCAGGAAAAAATGTTCGTAAATTCAAATTTTATGCAATAATCATCACATCACGTAACGAATTTCCATTGAATAGTTTTTTATACATTTAAAAAAAAACCTGTCAAATTTCAAAGAAGACCATAATGAAAATTAAAAAAATCTTTAATTTTGAACATAACCTTAAAATCTTATCTGAAAAATAACAAGCGTAACGATATTTTTTTGATCTAATCACATAAAGAGAATTAGATGGCTCAAAGTATTTCAATGAAACTTTGTACTTAGCAATTCAAAAATTTTTTTACGAACAAAAAAGTATACTTAACACGAACCACTGAAACGAAAAGTCACACAATACCTTATCCCTCGATTCACACGGTAGATAGGTTCCTGAGAAAAACGTGTAAATCAAATTTTTTTAATGTAAAATCGTGTAAATCTAAAAGTACACAAAAAACGCATAATCTGGTTGTTTTTTCAAGCTTTTTATTAACTTAGGTTAGGTTAATTTTAGTCCGAAATCCTAATTTTAATAAACAATTTATAAAAATGTTTAATATCATGGTCGACATATAGTTTTGAGGTTACACTCGAAACGTCAAACTACGACGTAATGACAAACGTGCGGGTACGCACCTCGTTGTTTACCTAACAGTGGCTCTTATATTTTAGTTAGTGATAGAATTCAATATTAAAATTATTAATGTTATTATTATTGATTATTTCAACATTTATTTTTATTTTTCATTTTTTTTAAACCGTGTAAAAGCGAAAACGTGTAAATCGAGGGATATGTGGTACTACCTTTTTTATATCCAGCACCGTCACCGTCATACCGCACTAATAAATCAAAATTACGAAGCAGATGAGGATGAGCATCCTACGCCAGAGCAGATCACCGACTTCCGACCTTCCAAATTCAAAAACTACAATTCCAAAAATCGACTTCAATTTCAAAAGAGCGCGAAATTCAAATTCGCACAAACTCGAACCGTTCAAGTTCAAGCGCGTAACTCCGCCGAAAACATTTCAGCATTTTTTTTTTCAATATTTATTCAATCGATCTTTTGCCATTTGGAATCTCGCAATAGAAAGTTATGGATCACATTGAACGGGTTATGGCCAATGCGGAAACGGAAAATTGAAACCGCATTATGCAAGGCGCATAGAGTACGCACTATGCGCGTTTATGTAAAATGTGCATACATGCAATTCTAGGGAATTATTGATTGTTTGATACAAAAAAAATATATAGTGAAATCGATAAATTGAATCATAACTCATATGTCATATTATAATATGTTCCAGAGACTATCGTATAAAAAATATATGTAAAAATTTTAGACAGGTTTATCAGTATATTTAGATGGAAGTTCTATCCAAATATACTTCATAATAATGTGACAAAATTTCGCTATATGTAATCATCAAAAAGCATCGTAAATTTTAAATTAATAACTATAATTGTATACTGCCCTATCGTGATATAATAATACAATTTTTTTTAAATCGTGTTAAAGTGGAAAAAAAACTGTAAAAGAATAATCGTTTTTTTTTCTTGAATCGTATTATTCCTAAACTGAGTAAAAAAAAAAGTTCTATATGTACTTCGGAATCATAAAATAAAATATTAAATCTCACCGCATCGGTTTTTATTGATCATATAAATATAAAAGCAATGAGTGGTTAAGTTATTAAAAAGTGGTAAATTCTTCAAGAATGTTTGAATATTTGCAAAAGTCTCTTTTTGTAGTGGACATTGAGCAAAATAGATACACATGAAAATGGCGATGATGGTTTAAAAAAATATATGTACATACAGTTAATGACGATATAATAGGTGTAAATGTAAATTATGTATATGAGACAACGTGAATTCGCATAAAATATACTTAATGATTTAGATTTGTTGAATATAAAATTATAGATATAGTATTCATATCCATTAAGTATCATATAAAATTAACAAGATATCCTTCGTTACCGATTAGAAATAATACAAAGAACAAAAATGATATCAATAAAATCAACAATTTACACGCTACATATTAATTGGATAACCCAGATAACTAATCCTGACACAACATTAACCCGCATTCGGACATCAGTGATGTAGTGCTAAAAAAAAAGTGCCTGAACGCTCAATTTTTACACCCCCCTTACAACACAAATTATTTTTAAGGTTTTTTTTATAACATGTAATTTTTCAAGATTTTTATTAGCTTGTTATAATATTTTCATATTTGTATAATCCAACAACAAGAGGTTAAAACAAAACAAAACAAAACAAAACAAAACAAAACGAAACAAAATTATTATTATTATTATTATTATATACTTATATTTTATTTTTGAAAAACGTTCAAATTTGATTCAAAATTTTGTATTATGTAAAACAAGCCAAAAAGGCGCCGCAGACGAAAATTTTTTCCAAATGTTTCGCCTAATCAAACCGTATCACCAAAAACTATCAATTTACTCATTTTCTTTGGTTTATTTTCTAATATTTTCTCATATTTAGAAAAAAGTACCGGAACGCGCTCCGGCTAACAAAGAAATAAAGCCACACTACACCACTGGACAACATGCATATCGAAAAGGTGCACAGGTCGAAAGATTATACAGTCGAATAATTAACTGCGTGAACCTTCGCGGATGTACTGTCGTCATAATTGTTATTTATCATCGACAAACATGTCACCCCATAAAAACACGTGTCTTTGTACAATTTCGCAACTTCGTCGAGATACGTGACGGTGATCGGAATCGGAAGAGATGAATCGGTCGTCACGTTTTGTGAATGTGATGACCGTAAAATTGTGAATTGTGCGTTATTTATTAAGAGAGTTTAATATAATGGTGGCCATATATGCTACGAGAAATCGTTACGATCAGACTGTACAGTTCGAACGGTACAGTTTATCGTACATGACATACAAGCAAAAATCGGATGAAACTGTACAGTTTTATAACATACATGTAGCGATTTATCGGTACCGTTTGAACTGTACAGTCTGATCGTAACGATTTCTCGTAGCGTATATGGCCACCTTAAGAGATCTATTAGAATGCTGATATCTTGAAAGGAATGTTTTTACCTTGATTTTTATAATGATTTGAAGAGTAGGAAGAAACTTTGCGAATTTTTTTGTCGATGGAATAAAGATGTTGCCGCACCTGTTTTTCTAATAAAACTGAAATTTCGTATATAGAACCGGTCCGAATCGATTCACACATGTTTGTTTCAAAACTTCCTACTGCATAATCGTATTCTACATTTTTCTGTTTGCCGAAGATAAACGTTTTTTGTATTGGAAAATCTTTAACTAAAAGTTATGTTATGAAACGAATAGGAGAATAAATACGTGTCATACAAATTATAATAAAAAAGATGTGTAAATTTTAGCACAAAATACGGATTTTCGCAAACGTGTTACGTATGAAAATATATAATAATAAAAAATAGTATTTTCATAGTACTATTGTGAAACCTATCAAGTTGAGTATACAATTGTGTACATAAAAATTCGAATTAAATAACCTGACGAATCGCATTTGAGATTACTTCTTACTACATTTAACACAAAAATAAAAACTATTTTGTAACAAGACTACAGTTTTAAATAAAACACCGATTTAAATCATTCGGATCTATGTATATTGAAATATTATTTCATAACGAAAATGATTCAACATCAGTTCTGCGAACAAAACGGAAACATGCAATACGTACGATGATTCGATTGAATCAGCACTATTTTAAGTACAATGCTGTTTTATATTTCAAATTAGACAAAACTATAGTTTTCATACAACATGAATATAATTATATACATCAGATTGCAGCATAACATTAAAATTTATACAAAATTTTTTTTTTAATCGTTCAAAAAACCCGAAAAAACCGCCATCTCCCAATTAGCGCCCATTCGTAAATCGGCCGAAACACGCCAGTTTTCCACGCATGAAGTCCATCGCAAAAGCGACCATGAGCCTAAACATACACGCTGTCGAAACGAACGGCCCGTTCGCAACGGCGGTCCAAATATCGAAATATTATCGGGCCGAAATGGCCGAAAAAGGGAGTGTTGCGGGTCGCATGGCCGTGAAAACGGCGCTCCGTCGGCCAACGGTGACATAACCCGATAAACGAAAGAGTGGCGTGATGAGCGGCGCATGCGCGCCACCAACGGGTTAACCCGCTCGCCGACCGAGCGCCGTGGTGTGAGTCATGTTTGTTTGATCATTTTTTGTTGAGCGGGAGTGTACGGGGAGCTCGGTTGATGGGTGAGTGTTGGGAATTTTTGGTGATTGTGCGAAAATTTGGTGTTTAAATGGTTTAACTATTGTTTTTTTTTTTCAAAATAAAAACGGAATTTTGGTAAAGGTGATCTTTGGCATACATACGAATTTAAGTTGGCACCTCAGAAACTTTTTTATACACGTACATGCACCAATACTCATTCGCAGTTTGATAGCTGGTTGGAAACTTTTACGATAGAGGATTATAAAATATTTTCGATCTGAATACCTGATTGAATTAAGAGGTAAAGGTGATCTTTGGCATACATACGAATATAAGTTGGCACCTCAGAAACATGTTTATACACGTACATGCATCAATACTCATTCGAAGTTTGACAGTTGGTTGAAAATATTCCGACGTTTGCAACGTCAGTTTAGAGTAAACTTCGCTACGCTAAACGACGTGTTTATTTCCACTTTCCTTACAGAAAAAATGAACGTGGGGGTTGGCCTTAACGCCGCATTTCTCAGTCAGGGAAAACTAAACGCACTTATTTAATGCCACATGTCTCAGTCAAAAGTCTGAACGTATTTATTACTAAACGCGTGTTTAGGTTAGGTTAGGTTAGCGTTTTTTGCGTCACATTTACTGAACGTATCTTATTCAATCAGGTATTCATATCGAAAATATTTTATAAGTCTCTATCGTAAAAGTTTCCAACCAGCTGTCAAATTGCGAATGAGTATTGATGCATGTACGTGTATAAAAAAAATTTCTGAGGTGCCAACTTAAATTCGTATGTATGCCAAAGATCACCTTTACCAAAAAATTTTGTATACAAAAATGATCCAAACTTTAAATGTAATTATCATTAAATCCGCTGAGTATTGCGTTCTAATATTTTAGGATATAATACCATAAGGGCGAACTATCATTATGCCAAATTTCATCAAATTCGATGACATACATGTCGTGCGTTCCCCTTGTGAGTAATAAATCATAATTAGTCGATGTGTGATCAAGTTTGATGGGGATTTATAAAGGTGGATAGAAAAAATCGTCAACTGGCATTTTGAATGATTGAATATGGTGGATATCGAGTACAAACAAAATATGGAAACCGAAAAATTTTGTGGAAAAAAATATTGAGGACTTGGTGCTGCAGATGATGATGACATCATCATCGTCTACAACTAACAAGGTCTTTCCGATACATTATACAATTTACTTCTTAAAATAGATAGGATACATTCGAATATAAAGAAAATTATCCTCATTTGCAATTATGATCATCAAAAGATGAGTCGTTTGTTGTTTTAATTGTGACATCGTCATGTTTTGTTATTGACGAGGATATCCCTTTAAAAAGGTAAGATTTTAATAATATTCAATTAAATTCATTTTAAGATCGCGTTATTTGTCACTCAACTTCGTGATAGATGGAAACTATGATAGTATATCTAACAAGGTTAAACCGTTAATGATGATTACCGATGATCCAAAAATAAATTCCATACGTTGTCAAAAATGGAAGAATCTGTTTTAAAAAAATTACGAGTTAATTCCATTATATGTTTAAAACTAAATATGTATTAATTTTTTTTTGTTATAGATCTTTGAACGAGTCGTAAAAATTATAAACTCATTGAAATTTTAGTTATAAACGTTTGAACGAGTCGTAAAAGTTAATAGTAAAAATAAAAAATAAATCTAATGAAGTTTGGAGTCATTGGAAGCCTTCAACTCGGTTGGAGTTCAGAAAATTGAATGGTAATATGTTTCGAATGGTAATCATTTTTTTTCGTGTGAGTTAGTTGCAGAGTAAGTAAAATAGAAAAAAAAAATAATTAAAATATTTGACACATATTCCGTAAGGCATGGTGTAATTGAAATGGAACGTTAATTATTCGTATGAGTATAATTAGTTCTATATAAAAAAAAGGTAAATAATGAAAAAAATAATCAAGATAACATTGAAATATTCAAGTTTTTTTTTAAATACATACAACACCAAAAACGAATATTGACATTCGACAAAATAAACTTTCAGCACTTCAAAGGTCAAAAATTGTATATTTTCGCATCGAACAAACCGACAACGATTACGAATTACGATTAATCATATGATAACATTTAAACGACAGTTAATTTTTCTATATAGTCAAAGTGTATCTTTAGTTAAAATATGTATATTTTGTCTGACGTTTTAGATAATTTGTATTTGAATACACATTGTCTAGTTCAGATTCTAGTTCAACAGACGAAAATACAATTTAACCGGTTCTCACTAGTTAAAGTGTATTTTCAACTTGACAGATGAGTTTTGACAGTTCAGATTTTTCAAATGAATATTTGTATTAAATAACGTGTATATTTTACTTTTATACCTGAATATTGAAAATATTTTAGTAATACAATAATCTCAACAATGCATTTATCACAAAAACGTTAGTTTTGAGCCTATACAAGTAACGTTTAGTGACCCATATTAGTGGGCAAACGAAATTTCTGTATCTTTCCCTTTAACTATGATAATTGGTTTCTTGAAGAGAGGGTGATATAAATGACAGAAACCGAAGTAAACATGTGCGGCTGTTATTCGAAACGGTTTGCAAGTGGCGTTGGCAACCCTGGCTTACAATTCGTTAGCTATAATACACTTTGTCTGATCCTGACCAGTTAAATTATATTTCCATTGTGTCAGATCAAATAACTACGTAGGTTAGATAAAATATATCTTAACTAGTCAAAATATATTTTAACTGGCAAATACACTTTGACTGTAACATATACACAACTCCGCGAATAAAACAACCACAAAAACTTAAACAAACAAAAATCCACACAACCAAAAACACCACTCACAACCATAATCAAAAAGAGCCATACGCATCGATTTGAAAATTTCTAGACACACTTTAAACACTTTCCCGCGAGAGTATTTGGGGAATACGTCTGCGCACGAACACGCTGGCCAACCTAACGTGAACCGGTGCTTTCTAATTGTGGAAAAAAGCACCAACTTGACCAGTCAACCCAATTCCGATGTCCGGTCCTGTTATAACATCCGACTAGTTATTCAATTGTTGTCGAACGTGAGGTGCTTCGCGGTGTTGACTATATTTTGGCGGGAGATTCGAATATTTCGTTTGAATATTCAAGTTTTATGTTATGGTTGAATATCGGCGATGTGTGGATCGTAAAAATGTATGTCAGTACAATCGATTATTTTTTTATACGGTTCTTTCATCTTAAATATAAAAAATATGTATTGTTATGGCACAATGGTAAGATTTGGGGCATACTGTTATAATTTGTATGTATCCTCCGATTTACGCGGTAGATACGTTCCGCATAAAAAAAGTGTATGTACCCATACAAAAAATGAGATCGGTTCCAGGGTAAAAAAATTACGCGTAAATTGAGACATGAAGTCAATACTAAATGGAAAGATTGGTTCAGGAAATCGCGTAAAAAAGTCTAACAAAAAGTAAAATTAAATTAAGAATATGATAAAATTACATAAAAAACGAAATAAAATCTCATCTCATAAGCTTTAGCAAAAGATGACACTTTTTCTCCTTTTTGTAAACGATCTAAAATTTCGATCTTTGTTTATAATGATATGACTTTTCTCTTAACCGGCAACTTTTTAGCTTCGTTTGACATTGTAAGGCTGTATTAAAAATATACTACAAATGAAAAAAAAAATTTTTTTACCATTTGTATTAATTAATTAATAAAAAAAATTGTTTGCTTAAAAGCGAAATCGCGTAAAACAAGTACCGCGTAAATCGCGAGATACCTAATTATAATAATCAAATAATTTTTTTTTCACATTACATATGTTTTATAAAGTACATTCGAATGGAAGTTCTATCCAAACATACTAATAGAACCTATCTCCAACTTTTATACGGTCTCCATAATTTTTTTTACACGGTAATCTCTGGAACGTATCCCCCATATAAAACGAGAATTGGGTACATATTAAATCAATAATACGAAATATTGAGAAATACTTTCAGTATGAATTAAAATCGACGATTTCACGACATCAATATTTCTATACAGATCATCGATAATAGAATGAGTAATATAATAGAGAAAACGGTTTCATTGCTTCATAGCAGTCATTGAATAACATCGGGGGAAAAATTGCGATGTCGGTTTTTCTTTTCCAAATTAATCGACTCGACGACCGAATTGTTGATGTAAAAATAATAAAAAAACGCCATTTAACACAACAGCTATTTCCGAGCAGACGATTTCCCAACGTCTCATACATAACGTCCATCTCAAAATATACTCACAAGGAGTGTTTGTCGATTTCGAAACATGGCTTCACCAAATTATAATATTTCGATACGTAAAAATCTGCGAAACGAACCTTATCTTGGCAACATGCAGTTTAGTATGCGATAACGATAACGGCGAATCTCCGTGTGTCGATTCGTTATACATTTTGATTAAATTAACACTTAACTGAATGCAGACGCCAATGTGGCGTCATCAGATAGCACGAAGATTGATGTGCGAAAAATCATGATTTTTTATGTAGGTATCGAAACTTTTGAAATTTAATTGATGAATTTTAACTATGTGATGTTATGTTTGTAAATTGTAATAATTATATAATATAATAAAAATTAAATTATGTCAATGGTGCAACACATGTTTTAGTCTTAAAACGAATATGAGTGATGTGTCAGTGATTTTAAATTTTTTTTTATTATTACACCTATCTTTCGATGTACACGGTAGATAGGTTCCTGAGAAAAACGTGTAAATCAAAATTTTATATTTTTTAATGTAAAATCGTGTAAATCGAAAAGTACACAAAAAACGCACGATTTGGTTGTTTTTTCAAGCTTTTTATTGACTTAGGTTAATTTTAGTCCGAAATCCTGATTTTAATAAAAAATTTATAAAAATGTTTAATATCATGGTCGACATATCGTTTTGAGGTTACACACGAAACGTCAAACTACGACGTAATGACAAATGTGCGGGTACGCACCTCGTTGTTTGCCTAACAGTGGCTCTTCTATTTTAGTTAGAGATAGAATTCAATGTTAAAATTATTAATGTTATTATTATTGATTATTTTCAACATTTTTTTTTTTCATTTTTTTTTTAAACCGTGTAAAAGTGAAAACGTGTAAAAATAAGTACCGTGTAAATCTAGGGATAGGTGTATTTTCTATTTGAAGGTATTTCTAGATTAAATTAATTTAAAAAAAAAATGTTTTTTTCTCATTTACACGTAAACACATTCACAATGAATAATTTCAGAAAGTTTCGTAAAAATCAATAAATTGATAATAAAGTTGCAACAATTTAAGTAAATTGCGCAAAATGAATATTTTTTGTAAAAACGTGCGGTCGTTAAGGTAAATCCAGCAGCCATTACTTCCGTTCGGTAAAGTGTTAAATTTCCACGAATCTGTATTAAATTTTACTCTAATTATATTTAAAAAAAACATGAAATAGACGTGCAATAGAAAGGAAAAAAGCAAACGTCTCACATCAGTGCAATATTCGAAAACGACGGCACATCAAACATTGCGCAAACCCAAACAATTCGCAAACATGACACATTTAGCGATGTAGGGTGACCTGTTAGGTGGATATATGTACTCATACAGTAATGTATAATAATTATGTATTTGTATGAGTAAAATAAATTTAGGACGCTACGGAAAATTGACGTGCAAACTACCCACGCCGGCTCGGAAAAGCCGTGTTCAAATTGCATAACGTGCCCGAAAATGAGAGGGTTACGGCCTCCCCCGTGCGTACGGTGGGGCGAATCGTGTGTGCAGCGCAACCCCAACAATTGTTATCGATTCATATGAAAATTGTAGAGTTCGCGAATGCGCGCGTCGCCGGTCTTTTCAGGACATGCCGGCAACGCCCCCATTCCCAACAAAAATGACACATTTCGCACTCACCTAGGCCTGCTCTGCATGTAATGCTGGCCGCAGAATATGAACAGCATGTACACGCCGATGTAGTAGAAAGCGACCGTCCAGTTTTCGGTCATCCATTTCCTAGTGTTCTGGTGTATGAACTGATTCTCGAAGTCGAATATGTACGAGTAGTTGGCCGGGGAGAACGAGTCCAGGTGGAAGCCGTCCATGGCGAGGCCTTCGCTGGGGGTGTGAAACGTTGCCTTTTCACTTCGTCGGGTTAAGCGAACGTTCGCATTACCGGACGTGGATGGGTGCGCCGGCGTGTTTCGAGGTTATGGGCCGGGAAGCGCGGAGATGCGCACCCCTCACGAGATGACGAGCGGACCGCGACTGCCGCCGGCGCGCGCCCTCTCCCCCTCTTATGCGAGACGCGCGGAGGGCAGAGGGGGGGGGGTTTCAACGATCGCGCGATCGGCGTCACGTGTGGCAGCACTGTACACGCGCGAGTTTCGAATTATTTTTCGTGTAAATGTTATAGTCCGAGAGTATAGGCCGGCCGTCCGCATAAGTACATACAAATCTTCATTTTTATTGAGCTATATGTACAACGATTTAAGGCTCATGTGCTTACGACGTTTTGGTTTTCGGACGTCGTGTCGGTGAGCATATAGATGTATTGGTGTACCATTTTGACAGTTGTTACGCGTTGAGATAGTAATACTTGCTTCTTTTGTTCCTGACAGTTTTTCATTATTGAAACATTGACTAAGTTGTTTCTGGCGTTTTTCATTATCATTAGTAATTTTACACGTGATTTCATCGATCATGAAATGTCAAATTGTGAACGCAAACCAAACGTCCAATGTTGTTCCAGGCGTGCGTTTTAAAAGCTGCTTATTCCAAAACGTCACATAAACGTGTAACTACGGATCGGAATATGAGCGTTAAATCATATGTTGTAAAGCGTAATTCCGCATAAAGCTTATTTCTTGCTCGATTCGAATGATCAAACGGCCGGACTGTACGCACGGACTATAACATAAATACGATATGTATTATGCGTATTTTTCCTTGTTGGTTATGCTTTTTTTGTGTTGGGTTGATCGAAATAGTTCTTTGTTGTAATTGTGTGATTTTTTCGTTGGATGGATATAGACGTATCCCTCGATTTACACGTTTTCGCTTTTACACGGTTTACAAAAAATAAAAAACAACATTTCTGAATCAGAGCAAGCTAATAAAAAGGTTGAAAAATAAGGGCGCTGCCGCGCGTTGTTAACGCGTTTACAACTTCATACATTTTATTTTGCTAAACGCGCGTTAGCATCTGTACGGCCTGCATAAAATGTGTGTAAGTTGTAAACGCGCGTTACCAAAACGCGCGTTGAACAACGCTCATCTGGCAGCGCCCTAAAGATAAATGTTGAAAATAATCAATAATAATAATAATATTTTTGCTTTTTCCTTTCGTCTATTTCATGAATAAACTGTTTTTTTTTTAAATTAGAGTAAAATATAATATAAATTCATGGAAATTTAATACTTTACCGACCGGAAGTAATGGCTGCTAGATTTACCTTAACGACCGCATACAAAAAATATCCTTTTTGCGCAATTTACTTAAATTGTTGCAAATTTATTATCAATTTATGGATTTTTACGAAACTTTCTGAAATTATTCATTGTGAATGTGTTTACGTGTAAATGAGAAAAAAAAACTATTTTTTTTTAAATTAATTTAATCTAGAAATACCTTCAAATAATTACATAGAAAATCCTATCCCTCAATTTACACGATACTTTTTTACACGTTTTCGCTTTTACACGGCTTAAAAAAAAAAAAAAAAAAATGTTGAAAATAATCAATAATAATAATAATAATAATAACATTAATAATTTTAACATTGAATTCTATCACTAACTAAAATAGAAGAGCCCCGCACGTTTGTCATTACGTCGTAGTTTGACGTTTCAAGTGTAACCTCAAAACGATATGTCGACCATGATATTAAATATTTTTTTATAAATTGCTTATTAAAATTAGGACTTCGAAAATTAGGATTTCGGACTAAAATTGACCTAACCTAACCTAAATTAATAAAAAGCTTGAAAATACAAACTAACTATGCGTTTTTTGTGTACTTTTCGATTTACACGATTTTACATAAAAAAATATACAATTTTATTTACACGTTTTTCTCAGGAACCTATCTACCGTGTAAATCAAGGGATATTTACTGTTGTGACGTTTTTGTATCATCAATACGCAGGCTTGTCCAAAGGGCCAGTGGCCCACTAGGGCTTGCAATACCGGTAAACCGGTTTACTGGTTTACCTGTAAATAGGCAAAAATGTACCATCAGTAAATACCGGTAAATTGAAAAAATTAACGTTAATTATCGGATTTTATCGCAAATTAAGGGTAGATATAGATATATTGTTGCAGAAAAAATTTTGAAAGGGTGCTTTTATGTGTGAGGGGTACCATAATGGTTTTGTGATCCTGAGGGGGGGGGATTAGTACTTATTTATTCTAGTTACAATACCGAAAGTCAAATCATATAAAAAAATATGTATGGATTTCCATATAAATTTATGTGACTTTCGGTGCTGAAATTAGAAGAAATGATTACTAATATTACCCCCCCCCCATGAATTTCCATCCATAAATATTTCGTATAATGTTTAGGTTTTAATCAAGGATATTGTTTTTTTTAGTAAAAGTAGCAACATACAGGTATACTTTAATAATTTAATCTACATACTTTTATTTTTTTTATTTACCGGTAACTGGACAAATTACTTACCGTTTACCGATAATCCAAATTTGACGGTAAATTGCAAGCCCTAGTCCCCACTTTCCACACACAGCATTTATATCGAAATAGTTTTATAATAGAAATAAATAGCTTTACCAATATTCTAATACTTATTACGTTTTGAATTTACAATAATCGAAATTTGCAAGTGGCCCCCGCACGCCTGTATTCGATAGTTTATTATGTCTTAATTATTTGTGATTAATTCGAGAAATTAAAAATATATAAAAGTCGGCATTCATTATTGTTCTCGATCGACTAAAGAGATTATTTAAAAAAATGTGTTTTGTTTGTTTAACCTTTATAACTGCTATGTCGAGCTAAACTCGACATTTTTTTTTCAAGTTTTTCCAATTAGTTTATGGCTTTTCTTTATATCTTTGTAAATTCTAAACACACGTTCGAAGTTCTAGAAGAGTTTGTTTATAATTCTATGATGTTTTTTAATCGAAATTGTTCAGTTGGAAATGAAAAAAAATAATAATAAAAAAGTCGGAAAAATACGACATGCGGCGTTGCGATGACACGCCCTAGTCAATTTTCCTCCTGTCGTTGCATTTTAATTGTAAACGTCCAAAACACAAAAAATCGAGAAAAATACCTGAACGGAACACTTCTTTTCATATTTAAACAACCAAATTCTAAGCATAAGGACTGTATTGTCTATTCGGATCAAAAAATAAATGGGGGAAGGCGGGAAATCACATTTTGCAACAGAAAATCGAGACTTCATTCAGGTGATTGTTTCAAAAATATCATACATTGGAAAATTATAAAAATTAATTATGTACAACGAATAAAAATACAATAAACTATAACATCACAAATGAACTTTTGCTTGATTTTTCATTTTAAAATAAATATTCGTAACTGAAAAGAATGCCGAAAAAAACTCGTAATTGCTGAAACACATTTTGAAAATAAATAAGAGAGCAAAGAGCATTCTCGCATTTATTTTTTTGATGAAAAAAATGAATGTGCGTAAGTTTATTGCAATTATGCAAAATTTCCGTGTCGTTTCAAGAAATATCGTACGATACTTAAAATGCAAACATTTGAACTTTGCAATCTTGTTGTGATCGTATCATTTGCAACGATCCGTGTACGATTTAACAAAATATTATTAGAACCAGCTTCGACACGATTGCAAAATATCGTCAGGGGTAATCTCCATAAAAAAATATCCGAAACAAAGCCGACGTTAATTAATTCGACAAAATTGGGTTGCGATTGTCACAAAAGTTCGTGAACTAGCGACATATTAACATTATTAGAAACGCATTTGGGTTTTCAAATAGTTTATTTGTGCTAAAAGACAATCGACGGGATCCGTTCCGTTCAGAAATCCATAACCTTTTTTGCTACTACATAAAATTGACTAGATAATAAGTATTCAATGGTTAAAAACTTCTCAGATATTCAATTGATATCAAATCAATTATATTCTTCTAATCATGGGTACTCCGTAAACTATGTATAAAAGAGCATTTCCAATGTGTTGTAAAAAAGTTACAAAATTGTTGATTTTTTCAGTCAACTCTTTCCATATAGGAAGCTTTGGTTTAGTTTCTTCATAGGCCTCTTTGTGTGTTTTTGTAGGATCTTCTTCCATATTTTTCATTGTCGAATTCATGAAAGTGTACATGTAACATGCTGATTTGTCTCCGACTGTGTGAATTCTATGAAAAAATTTCGGCGGAATTTTAATAGATTCTCCTTTGGTCAAATGAACCGCTATACTTTTTTCCATCGTTTTTATATTCTTTTTCGTAAGTTTTCTGCTAACTAATTCATAATATACTTGACCATCCAGTATGGTTAACGTCACGTTAGATAAATCCGGATCGATATAGTTTTCCAAGTACATTCCTAAAATTTTAAATAAAAATGAGATACTCAAACGTTTTTTAATCGTCAAAAAATACATTATTTTGAAAACCGACCGTTAAACAATTCAACCATATAACATTAAGGTGGCCATATACGCTACGAGAAATCGTTACGATCAGACTGTACAGTTCGAACGGTACTGATAAATCGCTACATGTATGTTATAAAACTGTACAGTTTCGTCCGATTTTTTAAGACTGTGCAGTCGAACGGAACAATACGAAAATTTCAATTGATTAATCGGAATCGAATGAACTGTGCCGACTGATCGTAACGTGTATGCGCTCGTTAACGTATATAGCTTGTATGCCATGTACGATAAACTGTACCGTTCGAACTGTACCGTTCGAACTGTACAGTCTGATCGTAACGATTTCTCGTAGCGTATATGGCCACCATTATACGCATAACAAAGCAATCATTACCTGGAAAATCAGCGACGAACAGCACATCAGAATAATTATTCCAAGTATATACATGATTCTGAATATCGGTCATCGTCTGTCGCCAATGGCTTAATTCCCCCAACACTGGCAACAACCACTCGACATTTTCGAAAGGAGACCATTCAACTTTGAGCAAATCTTTATTAGGATCGAACATCCTCTGCTGAAATCTAGAATTCATCGAACACCATACGTCGATATAAATCGATATATTCTTAGACATTTCAGAATCCGAATTCTTCTTAGCCTTATCATCAATATCCTGCAAAATATTATCTCTGATGCACCTAGCGTATTGATAAGTCATATCTCCATGCTTCGACCATCGATCGTTTTGAGTCCAAGCATTTGGATCGAGAAACATCTCTTTGTTGGATTCGTTATCGACAACTTTCACCATGACTAATATAGTGTCCCATGTATTGACCATCATGTCCCAAGAATAGCCGTATAGACCGTTCGTCCAATTGTTGTATCCCTGCGGAATTATGCAGAAAATCAGCAAAGATCAAAGGTCTGCACGTGATCCAGAATAGGATAAGGACTTGACAAAGGAGAGACTGTTGAAACGGCTAACAATGGATCGTCTGATTTTCGAATATTCGAAACTGTCGCGGATCACGTGTGATCGTTGTGTGTTTGAATGTTTCAAATCGGTCGTTACATAAATTCGCAAAAAAATTAATTATGATAATTATGTAAGATGGCAGGTATAATCGCGTGACCTGTGAACTCGAATATGAATATTAATCGTAATCGTATGAAAAAATTAAAATGGGACCAATTATTATACATCGGGCTATCCTATCGATTAGCATACAAAATAGTTTAGTTGCAGCAATACGAACCTCCTCAGGTCCTGTGTACATTAAAATGTACATAGACTTTGTTACCGTTTTTTGAAGCTATTTTACATTTATTTTTATCTGGACTTTTTGTAAATTATTGTGTAAACTATGTTATTTCGTTTAATTTTGTCTGTTTTGAAATATAGGACCCGAAATTTTTGTTATATGCCAGTTTTGCTTGACATCTCAACGACGTCGCGATAAGTCACGTTTTATTTTCAATATTTTGTTATTAAAAATCCACTCACATAACATTATTATGGTGCAATATTAATAAAGAAAACTGCTTTTATCGATTGAAACCAAAATTTCATTGTATGTTGTAATGTATCATATCATAATTTGACATCAAACACGAGTGTACATTAGAACGTAAATTTTGTCTCAAGGGTCATTTTTGTCACTTCAGCAGTATATTTTTTTTTATTTAAAAATAATTAGTCATTATTATGTGATTTAGATAGATAAACAATTCATAAAAGAAAAAAAATCTTTTTATGCATCTTCAATGCTATAAAAACGAAATGAAAAAAATATTTTTTTCTATGAAAAAAAAATCAGTACTGAGGAGGTTAAATAATTTTCAAAATTTATATAATTTTTATAACTATTGATATCTTTTTTTAGTGAAAATAATCAATAGTTTCTAAAAAAAGTGTTTCGGTATTTCGATAAAGAGATTTTCTACTATTTTTTTTTATATTCCATAAATAAAATATTGAACAGTCCCTTTCAATTTGATGAATAAATAAATCGTAAAATATCGAACCTTCGTAATGAAATGCGAATATGGAAGAAAAGCTTGTATGACCATGTAAATTATTAATGTGCACGTGACAATTTTTTCTTTTTTATTAAC
The DNA here is from genome assembly GCA_009617725.1 of Hydropsyche tenuis. NCBI lineage: Eukaryota > Metazoa > Arthropoda > Insecta > Trichoptera > Hydropsychidae > Hydropsyche > Hydropsyche tenuis. The sequence continues at coordinate 407,336 of VTON01000025.1, forward strand.
AACTCTTTCGTTTCCACTTTTTTGCCTATGCTCTTTATGATCAATGTCATCCGGGTCATTTTTAGTGTCAATATCCTTTTCTTCGTAAACCACTTCATCGTTTCCATTTGTCGCATTTGTATTTGCATTTGTGTTTGCATTTTTTTCGTTTTCGTATCTGATTTTCTCAATTGTGTCTAGTTTCGGACGGCACCAAAAACTTTTCCATTTATCTATTGTGCTTTGAAGTGATTTCATTGTTGTCCTGGGCCAATCAGGAGGACAAAATAGAGGCATCGTCGCCAAACAAACCCACGGAAACATGCCTAAAATTATTAAAAAAAAATTACAATCAATTTTAACGATAGATAAACATAAAAAAATACCTATTCTAAACAATCTTGAATTCATCAAATGAAACAAAGCACAAAAAATCATAGCTATGGGTCTCGTATATTCGTACATCATCCAAAAACAAACGGTCAAATCGAAAACGAACGCAAACCAATGTACCAAAAAATAATCCAACTGTTCAATAGTGAAAAAGATCCTAGAACAAATAAAAAAATATATATATGAAAAGACTTCACAGACGTGTACTTACAGGATTTATCGATTATAGAAATCCTACTTGAAGGGATCAAAGACCCAATGGCTGGTTAAGTTAGTCATCGCGTAACCAGATAGCCATTCTCTGTCGGATTTTTTGAGGCCTGCTATGAAGTATAATATGAAAAATTGATATTTGAGGATAAAGTAGTTCCAATAAGGCACGTATTTTCCATTTTTAGATTTGTCATAAAAGGCATCCAGTGATCTGAAATAAATAATGTATTGATGAGTGAAAATCGTATTATAATTATTGAGCAATATAAATTGAGTGTTCAATTAAGATTAGCAATTCTTAAATTAAGATATTGCAAATCAAAGTTCAATATACTTTAATGTGTATTTTTTTTTATTTTGAATCAAAAATTAAACAATTTTATTATTTAATGAGATATGAGACACTATTTACATTTCATTATCAAAATACGTGCAATTCACGTGCTAATGTTTTAAGTATTATCTAATTAGTATAAAAAAAATTATATGAATATGCTGTCAAAGTTGAATTAATAGATTAACTCACAAAAAATTGTTAGCTTGAGTTCCAATTAACAAAATCGCAATTAACCCGAAAAGATAACTGTGGTTGTTCCAATAACTCTTTTCTAGTAAAAATAGATACCAATACGGTATTGCAAACATAAATGCACTTTTCCTATATTTGTATCCCAAAGCGACTCCTATAGCACCTAAAACGTCAATTTCTGTAAAACAAGTTGGATTATCAAATAATTAACAATTCATTGCGTTATAATAACAGCCAGACTTTCCGCATTTTCAATTTCGCAATGGAGAAAAATAAATGATTAATCCTTATTCACGTCACACCAATTTATTATAATTATACTTTTGCAATAACGCAAAAATGAAAACCTTAACATCATGCGAAGAAAAAATATAATCAATTAATTGTAAATGACAAGTGATTTATCATGTAAAGAAATATAATAATTTAAATATTCTTTATTTTTTTATTTGAAAAGATTTATAGAATTAAATATTAATAAAAAAAATTATAAAGAATAATACATGATAATTTTATGCAAAAAAATACCTAGCCACATAACTCCATAAAGTAAAGCCATATATGGTAAAGGTAAAACTTTTAATGGAATTAACGGAAAATGACAAACTCGAGGATCTCCCCATCGAAAATCAACTTCAGCTCCACCTCGTTCTTCAGGTCCATCCATTATCATCATAATTCCTGAAATTAAATACGAAAAAATGCTATTGTATTATTTATATACTGTATCCATCATTGGATCAGTTTTTTAAAAGTTTGTTTCTGAATTGGTTTAAGAATATGTATTAATATTTGCTAAATTATATTTGATTGTAAGTATTTAGTCTTCGTTTATTAAATCTACAAGATCTTATCTGAAAATTTTTAAATAGATTATTGTGCATCTATGAAATTTTTGCAATTCACTAAATTATTTATTTTGTATATTTTAATGTTATTATTTCAATTTTTTTTTTTAATTTCACTGAAAAGAAGTTCAAAATGATTTATTAACTTATTTTATTGATTATAAATAATGTTACAGTAGAGAATTTTTGTCTTTTCTTCATAAAATTATTATATTTTAAGTCGAAAATGTTTGGGTAAAAAAATTGTCATAATAAATTCGAGATTTGACACGTTTTTTTTTACAAGTATAAAACATATGTATTCTTATTTGAATGCAGAGTTTTTCGAAAATTGTATTAACAGAATCGAATGACGCACGAATAATCTAAAGATATCCGGGATACTAAGCAATTAAAATTGTTTAGATAAATAAGACGGGTCATTTGAATGTTTTAATTATATTTTAATCAAACGTAAATCGATAGTGACGAAACGAAGGGTACAATGTCAATATTAATACATTTATAATAATTTCTACAAATTTATTGAATGGAAAAATGTTTGAAAATTTACCAAATAACATTCTCGTGATACCAAGACTAGCAGGATCTGTGGGCGTGTACAAATACCTCACGATATCGTCAAACGTCAAATCCTCGACATTTTTCCCGAATTTTGTATGAGAATTCTTCTGAATGTTCATCTTGAACCTTCTAAAGCTTTCAGCGATCACGATCATGTCGAAAAAATTAGGAAAAACCGAGATTTTCCCCGGAAAATTCGCCTCGGAAGTCGGAAAACTCACGCGGGCACTTCTTGGCGCGAACCATCGCCCACTGAAAGATCAGCTGTGAAAGCCTTCTCGCTTTCAAGGATTCTGAAGGTTTCCATGGCAACCATGTGGGTTCCGATGGGGATGGTGAATAAGTGGGCGAGCTTTGGATTTTCCAATTCGACGCGTTGCTTTCGACGCTGACGTCTTTTGACGTTTCATTTCAATGTCGGAAAATGCGCCCAAACGACATGGCTTGTGTTGTTTTTCGATTATGCAAACGGATGAATGTTTATTATTATTTTCATAGTTAAATCCCTCGATTTACACGGTAGATAGGTTCCTGAGAAAAACGTGTATATCAAAATTGTATATTTTTTTTAAAAGTAAAATCGTGTAAATCAAAAAGTACACAAAAAACGCATAATTTGGTTGTTTTTTCAAGCTTTTTATTAACTTAGGTTAGGTTAGGTTAATTTTAGTCCGAAATCCTAATTTTAATGAGCAATTTATAAAAATGTTAAATATTATGGTCGACATATCATTTTGAGGTTACACCTGAAACGTCAAACTACGACGTAATGACAAACGTGCGGGTACGCACCTCGTTGTTTACCTAACAGTGGCTCTTCTATTTTAGTTAGTGATAGAATTCAATGTTAAAATTATTAATGTTATTATTATTGATTATTTTCAACATTTATTTTTATTATTTATTTTTTTTATACCGTGTAAAAGCGAAAACGTGTAATCAAAGTACGGTGTAAATCGAGGTACTTATATAAGTTATTTTATAATTCACTAGCGGTAGTACCCGGCGTTGCCCAGGTTTCTTTGGATTTTTTTTTTCTGAAAAGTCATGATAACAGATAAATGTAAACTGAAAAAGCGAAACCAATCGATATTTTTTTCATCTTAAAATAGCGTCAGATCGAGTTGTACAATGGTTTCAATGATGCGGATAGGCTGACCATACGTCCCGTTTTCGCCGGGACAGTCCCGTTTTCGTCATGTTTTGCGTTCGTCCCGTCGTTTTCGTAAAATTGTTTGATTTGTCCCGGTGGACAAATATATTTTATAGGAAGTGTATTTTCTCAACGATATTAATCGAAAGAAATTTTTCGAATGTGTAACAATTTTTTTATATAGGGAGGGGGGCATTTTTTTCTGAGCGTCCCGTTTTGGGTCCTGGAAAATATGGTCACCCTATGCAGAAACTTTCCTGGATGCGTAACCAACATATTTATAAAATTTCATCGTGATCGGATAAGCGGTAAATAAGGACGCATACGGACATCCATACATACATACATACATTCATTTTAATTTATATAGATTAATAAGTTTTTTCATCATGTCGACATAACCCGATTTGAGATAAACATACGTTTTATACATAAATATAAAATTATTAATTTTCAACAGGTCACGTAATAATTATATAATTTTAAGCTTTTTTTTGAAAGTGGTATAAATTCATTTTGGAAAAAAAAAGAGTCAATGTTTTTTGGTTAGATATAGTGACACGTGTAATCAAAATGAAAGTTAAAACTCATTTTTTATTATACTTATACCAATTTTTTAAATATGGCTCATATGTTAATTATAATAAATTATTTGAAAAAAAAAAGAGTTCTTGGGTATTTTATAAGAAAGTATATGTTCTTTTATTATAATATATTTATGTTGCATTTTAGATAATACAAAAACAAAACCTTCGAATTGAGCATCCTTTATTGTAAAGATAATTTGTTGAGGCAGATACTCAATAGACTTGTCCATAACATTATGTCAAGTAGATGAATCTGATATATTGGATTAATTCCAGTCGATATACTTTGAATAATAAAATGAGATTCTTAGAATTTCGCCCACACATTGTATAATTTTCTATATAATAAATAACGAAAAGTATTTATTCAAAACAAAGTTTATGGTAAATTAAATATAGTTGATAATCATGATAAAGCCATGAAGAAGAAGCTTTTATAGACTGAAATTAAAAGAAGATATATTTGCAATATGATTTATTTCAAAAATACATATCATTAAAGAAAACAAAGTATACAATAAATATCTTTGAATAGACTCGAAAATTTTAACATCACTTTGCAATTTATTTATTGTCTACAATAATTGTTTTAAAATATCAGACTATATTAATCACACTTTACATTCTCATCCCTCTAAAGGTAAGTAGTCCAAAAAAATATAACATATGTGTATCTCACATACATACATATCGAATCAAAACTACAATTTTTTAAATTGTACCTACACTAATCTCAAAATACTTTTTTTTCAAAATGGAAGTCAAAATTGTTATATATTTTCCAATATTTAGTAAAAGTTCATTAAATTTTAATTTTTTTTGTTTGAAAATAACCCACCAAAGAACGAGTGTGTATAATAATTATGAAATTTCGATTACAAATTTGATACTAATTCAACAGCGAGCCTATGCAACTTGAATTTTATTATTCCATAAGCAAGAAATACAGTGTATTAGTATAAAAAAGATACGCAAAAATGTATGAAAATGCAATGTTATTAAAGTTATGATAATATTATGAAAATGAAGTCAACAACAATCAAAGCTTATATAATAAATCGATATACAATTGGCACAAATTTCAAGTGACGCTCAATATAAATAGAAAGTTTAATGTTAAACAGTCAATATAGTGCATTAAATATTAATTGACATTCACATATTTAAGCAAACCTAATACTGTCTTAAAAACATGCTAATAGTCTACTTAATATGAAATACATCACAGTATGGTGAATTTTCATAGAATGAAATAAATGTCAAAACAATTCATAAATAGGAATGAATTCACATCTTAAGCAAAAATGAATAACACTTTGAAATAGCCGTTGCATAATTGGAGATGTTCAACACTGCGGTTTTAAACAATACATCACAGCATTCATTGGCTATGGCATTATTTCAAAATGCCAAAATACTAACGTACAATTCAAGCACAATTACAACTAATGTATGTGTATAATTATTTTAAAATTCTTAATAAGAAGATCTAGTAATTTAAATTGAATATCAAAGTTAAATCTTAAAAAATAAAATATTTTCCTTATCAGCAAACTAGAAGGTTTATATAATCTCATAATTTTAATATAAATTTTCAAATTATTTAATTCAAATGAAATAAAAAATTTACATAGAAAAAAATATTGCAAATACAATTACTAAATGTTTACTTAAATGTAACGAAAATAATAAGAACAAAAAATGCTGAAAACACTTGAGTCTCAGACAAACATAAGAATTCATAGCGAATATTCTATGCCTTTTTTTATCAGTATGTTGAAATTTCAGGAAGATGTTAAATTAACTTAATACAATTTCACAAAAAAAATTATGAAGTCGAATGTACAATCTTCTAACCAACCAATGTGCATGAAAACAGCTGCCAACAGAAACATTCCAAGTTAAGCAGCACGCTAATCGGAATGCTACCATCTATTCAACCTAAGTATTAGAGTTTGTTTTCAATCTCCGTTAATGACACCTCCAGAAATTGGCAAATTTGAACGATTTCCAGAAAGGTGTGAATCCACAGCCCTAGCAGCTTGTCTTCCTTCGTTAATTGCCCATACGACAAGGGACTGCCCTCTTCGACAATCTGAAAATATATTTGTGTAAATATAAAAAAATTGATTGAAGGATAAATTCGAATATTTTATTTACCTCCAGCTGCAAAAACGTTATTAATTTCGGTAGTGTAAAGGTTGGATTTAACAGTCTCAATGTTGCTTCGGGCATCAAGAGGCAAATCTAAAACAAATATGATATAATAGTTTTAGTATAATTGTGTCATAAAAATATACTGAACAATATGTATACCTAATTCATTAGCGATGTATTTTTTTCTGGGCCTAAGAATCCCATAGCAAGTAAAACTAAGTCAGCTTTATAAATCTTTTCAGTACCGTCTACTTCTTTCATCTCCCATCTTCCACCTGCTCCTTTAGTCCATTCAACTTCAACTGCCGAAACTCCACATACATTACCAGCACCTAAAACAATAATAAGTTATACAAATATGAAACACAAGATTCACATATAAAATAGCAAAACTAACCATCGTCTAAAAAAATTCTTTTGTCAGAGTGGGAAAATTTGCGTGGATCTCCTCCGAATTTAACGCGTACTTCTTCATGTCCATAATCCACTCTAATATAGGATGAAATAATTATTTAAAGTTAATGAATTATAAATTAAATATTCTACGAAATATACCTGAAAACTCTAGGCCATTGGGGCCATGGATTATCCTGCCCTCTTTTTTTTTTTAGGAAGAGGTAATATTTCAAAAGTAGTAATGGATTTAGCACCCTGCCTTAATGATGTAGCAATGCAATCGCACCTAATATGAAGAGATAATAATAATTGTATCTATTTCTTACAATTAGTACTATAAAATTTTTATAATCTTGAAAAATATATACCCAGTATCTCCTCCCCAATGATAAGAACATTTTTTATCTTTTGCACTAAGTTCTAAATTTTGATTCTTATTACCTTTCTGGCGTTTTGCCAGTTTTCTAAAAATTCCATAGCAAAGTGTATACCACTTAACTGACGACCTCTGAGTGGTAAATCTCTAGGCCATGTGGCACCTAGACACAGAACAATTGCAGAATATCTGAAACAAAAAAAATAATGAAATAACCAAATATACAAGCAATGTTAATTTACACATCGAAAACATGATTGATAACATACTCATCCACTAATTCTTTAGCAGAAATATCTTTTCCAACGTTGACATTAGTTTTGAAAACTATTCCTTCATCTCTCATCAAATTGACACGACGAGCAACAACTTCTTTAGAAAGTTTCATAGATGGTATTCCATATTGGAGTAAGCCACCGATACTGTCATTTCGTTCAAACACTGTCACTAAATAACCAGCCTATAAAAGGAAAATAAAATAATTAAAAATATTTGAAAATCAAATTGAGGCATTTGAGAATATATGTATGTATGTATATTAAAAAAAAAATATATACTTTGTTCAATTGATGAGCACAAGCTAATCCAGCAGGACCAGATCCTACAACTGCTACAGTTTTTCCGTTTCTATTTTCAGGAATCTAGTGGAGGAAATTGAAAATCATATTCCGTTATATGAATGAAAAAAGGAATAAGTATATTATATTTAGATTCACCTCAGGAGTGATCCATCCATTTTCAAATGTTGTCAATGATAGCACATTCAATATTTTTTTTTATTGTGACTGATGGTTCAGATATACCAAGAACACAAGCACCTTCACATGGAGCAGGGCAAACTCTTCCCGTAAATTCTAAACGAATAATGTTATTGGTAAATTTAATACAAAAAAATACATTTCAAACAAACAAAAAAAAAACAAACCTGGGAAATTGTTTGTTTGCAAAAGTTGTTTCAGAGCTTCCTTCCAATTTCCTTGATAGATTAGATCGTTCCATTTCGGAATTATATTTCCTAAAGGACAACCATGTGAAGATTGGCAGAATGGAACACCATAATCCATACATCTCGCAGCCTGAACTCTAAGTCCTTTTCTGACATGTTCACGATCATAGACTTCATCCCAATCTTTAAGACGTCTTTCAGCAGCACGATAAACCACAGTTTCTCGAGGATACTTAATGAATCCACTATAAAACAATTATTCTATTATTATACAAAAAAAAAATCAAACAAGACAAAAAATAAATTATAAGCTAATTACCGAGTTTTGTCAAGCAATTTCTCCAAACGTTTCTTTTCAAAAGTGATGTCTTGTACAGCTTCTTCTATATCTATTATTGGTTCTGATTTTCCATTAGTTTGTCCATTGGATTTTACAGTAACTACAGGTTTAGTAGCTAATTGTTTCAACGCTCGTTGATATTCATATGGGAAAACTTTAACAAATTGTTTAGCTGGAGCAGGCCACGTGGTCAACAGCTCAGATGCAATATTAGACCTGTAAAAAATCAAAAAAAGTTTATTAATGTATTGTTGCAATTCTTTTATGAGAAAAAAAAAACGTTTTATATGTACCCAGTATATTGTACAAATTCTTCTAGTAACTGTTTAACATAATCTAAATCTTCTTGAAGATCCAATGGTAGAACTTCAACCATTTCGTGATTGCATTTGACATTGAACGATCCATCTGTATCCCATACATAAGCAATCCCACCTGATAAATAATATTACAAATGATTATCATCAGCAATATAAACTATTATAAATAGTGAAAAGATCCAAAACTAAATTACTAACCACTCATTCCAGCTGCAAAGTTTCTTCCAGTAAGCCCTAAAATTAGAACTACACCTCCAGTCATATATTCACATCCATGATCACCAACGCCTTCAACTACAGCAATGCATCCAGAGTTTCTCACACAGAAACGCTCTGATGCAATACCTCTGCAATTAAATGTCGTTGTTTAGATATATGATTTAAAAATACTTCGTTAAGAAATATATTTAAAAATATCTAACCTGAAATAGGCTCTTCCACTAGTAGCGCCATACAAGCAAACATTTCCGACAATTACGTTCAAATGAGATTCAAATGGAGAAGTTTTAGGTGGATAAATAATTATAGTTCCTCCTGATAAACTCTTGCCTAAATATTTGAAGATAATTTATTAAAATAAAATAGCACAGTAACCATTATAATTTCATGTCTTTTACATACCAACATAATCATTAGAATCTCCTTCCAGCGTGACTTTTACACCTGTAGTCAAGAAAGCACAGAAGCTCTGACCAGCTGAACCATGCAATGAAATGTTAATGTTAGTGTCTTCTGGCAAACCAGGTTCTCCATATTTTCTGAAAATTAAAAAAGAAAATTAACGATACAAATAAACAACAGGTTATCAATATGATAAATGTACATACCGTGCAATGTTATATGCCAAAGTTGATGCAAAGGCACGGCATTCATTATTTATAATCATTTTTATGTCGATAATTTTTTGAGATCCATCTAAAATTCCTTTACATTGTTCAATCAGAGAATTATCGATGCGTTTCTCTAATTGGAAATCCTAAAAAAGATAAAGTAAAATTGATAAAATCATCCACAATTCAAATTATAAAAATAAAAAGAAACATACTTGTGGCACAGATCCTCCAATTATGTTAACTCCTGGTCTCATATGCAACGCATTCTTGAGAATTAATCCTAGATTTAACATTTTGGCTTTTGGATTCTTATTATTTTCAGTAACTTTGAGTAAATCTGTCCGGCCGATGAGTTCTTGGAATTTCCGTAGACCCATACCAGCCATATGGGTGCGTACCTATAATCGAATTGAAATGAAGATTGTTTTACTAATTCACATATTATTATTATATAAATTTCAATTTTTTTGTTATTAACCTCTTCAGCTAACATGAAAAGGAAATTAACAACATGTTCAGGCTTTCCTTCAAACTTCTTTCTTAAAACAGGATCCTGTGTCGCAATACCTACAGGGCAAGTATTCAGGTGGCATTTTCTCATCATGGTACATCCTTAAAAAAATATGTATAGATAATGATATGGGTATATAATTAAACATAAGCTATGTTAAAAAAAATAAATACCCATGACTATCAATGGAGCGGTACTGAAACCGAATTCATCAGCTCCAAGTAATGCAGCAACAATCACATCAAATCCAGTTCTCAACTGTCCATCAGCTTGAACAACGACTCTAAAATTTATCAGAAAATTTATTCGCAACAGATGTTTTTATATATGAAAAGTTTGATAAAAAATATTACCTTGAGCGTAAATTATTCAATACCAAAACTTGATGAGTTTCTGCAACTCCCAATTCCCACGGAAGACCAGCACTTTTAATACCAGTCCATGAACTAGCACCAGTTCCACCATCGTGTCCAGATATTACAATATGTTCAGCTTTACCCTTTAAAAATTCCAAATGTTAGCATTCACGAAAAAAAAGTTTATATTCCAAATATAAAAAAATCAAAACCTTGGCCACACCAGACGCAACAACACCAACTCCAACTTCAGATACTAGTTTAACACTAATTCTAGCATTGGGGTTAGCACATTTTAAATCATAAATCAGTTCCGCCAAATCTTCAATGGAATAAATATCGTGATGAGGCGGAGGTGATATTAATCCTACTCAGGAACTGAGCAGCGAGTAGCCATAATATCAGCAGTTACTTTGTAACCTAAAATAAAAGATTCAATAAATTGAATTGAATTTTGATTCAAAGGAATAAAATGGGATAGAACAGACCTGGTAATTCTCCTCCTTCACCAGGTTTGGCTCCTTGAGCCATTTTGATTTGTAAATCATCAGCATTTGCAACATACGCAGCAGTAACTCCAAATCGTCCGGAAGCTATTTGTTTTATTGCTGAACGTTTATTGAAATCGGGATCCTAAAAGAGTAAATTGATAATCAATATTTCATGAGGTTCAATCATATTTTGAAGAAAATAAGAAAGAAAAAAAAACAAACTTGATTTAAGTATCTATCAGCATTTTCTCCGCCTTCACCAGTATTGGATTTCCGCCAATTCTATTCATTGCAATTGCTAATGTTGTATGTGCTTCAAGAGAAATGGAACCAAACGACATCGCACCTGAAATTTATAATTAGTTTTAAAGTTTTTAAAAAACTTTTGAGAATTTGAATTCTAAAGTTTTTTTTTGAAAATTTTAAAACTATCTTACAAACAGTCTTACCAGTAACAAAACGTTTAACGATTTCTGATGCAGGTTCAACTTCATCAATTGAAATCGGTTGATCTAATTTGATTAGTTCGAGTTGACCACGTAATGTACAAGCACGTACCGATTCCATTGAACTTTCCTATACACAAAAAATAATTTGATTTGATAATGAAAATTTGATCCTATGAACATTATTTTGATTTCATACCTGTAACGTTCATAAGCATTGCTACTGTTTCCTGATGCAGCTTCTTGTAAATTAGCAATAGAATTTGGATCGTTAATGTGTTTTTTTCACCACCAGCTCGCCAATGGTAATAACCTGGGTTCCTAAAATAAAAAAATTAAAAATTAAATCAAAAATTGATACATGAAAACTTTAATATGAAAAAATATAAATAAATATGTACACACTTCAAAACCAACATATCTGCAGTATCCGCTTTAAACGCTAAATAATGACGTTCTAGAATTTCTTTAGCGAGAACTTCTAGATTGACACCACCTTTATAACAAAATAAATTTTATTACATAAATTTGCACAAAGTATTGATTTTTTTGATATTGATTATATTTTACCAATTCTAGATTGAGTTCCTCTGAAACATTTATCAATCACATCATCATTTAATCCAACAGCTTCAAAAAATTTGAGCACCTTTATAGGATTGCAATGTGCTTATGCCCATTTTCGCCATAACCTGAAGGATATTGATAAAAAAAATATAATAACTGGTTTAATTAATATAACATTTTAAATAATAACAATTACTTTAGCAATTCCTGTTTCAACAGCATAAGAATAGGCTTTGTATATATTATCATCGATGATAGCTGGATCTATGATACCATCTGCTCGAAGTGCAGAAGCCAATTCAAATACAAGATACGGACATATAGCATCAGCACCATATCCTAAAATACTTCATAAAGTTAATGATGTTCTTGATGTTATTTAAGTAAAAAAAAAAAAAGTATATTTTATACCTAATAGAACGCACATATGATGAACCTCTCTAGCTTCGCTGTTTCTAAAATAATTCCAACTTTCATGCGTTGTCTTGTTTCAATTAAATGATGATGAACAGCACCTATTAAGAAATAATTGTTTTGAACTGCTTCATGTGAAAACAATAATTAAAATAATTTTTTTAAACTACCTAATACAAGCAAAGTACTGACTGGTACACGATCAGGACCAGCATTACGGTCCGAAAGAATGATCAATTGAAAGCCACCTCGGCTAGCTTCTTCAGCTTGTGAGAAAAAAAGTGTTTAATGCTTTTTTTTCCATGCCTTCCGGACCATTGACATAATCAAATGTAGCATCAATTACATATGACTGAAATATGTGTGTAAATTTATTATATTTTCGATTATTAAAAATTATGTATTTTTTAGACAAACATAAAGTATACCCTCCAACCACGATGATTTGTATGTTTTATTATTTCCAAATCAGGTATAGATAGAATAGGATTAGGTAAGAAAAGTCTATGAACAAAATTAGAAGATGGTTGTAGCAAATTGCCAACTGGACCGATTGGACACAATAATGACATTACAATCTTTTCCCTACAAAATCAAATGTGTTTTCAACAAAGAAAATGGTTTAGGAAATCAGTCAGATTTAGAAGAAAAAAAAACTAACCTGAACGGATCGATTGGAGGATTAGTGACTTGAGCAAACAATTGTTTGAAATAATCATAAGGCAATGGTTGAAACTTGGAAAGACAAGCTAATGGATTGTCATTTCCCATACTACCTAGAGCCTCTTTCCTAAATTTAATTTATATATGAGCAGATGATCATAAAATATTTAAATCATATTATTTATCAATCTTACTTATTTTGTATCATAGGTATAAGAAGCATATTGATAGTTTCCAGATTATATCCATAAAGTGAAAGCCGTTTATCGGCAAGTCCACTACATTTTGTTCCATTTTCGTATGACACACCATTTCCATTGATAGCAGCAATGGAACCATTGGACGCATAAGGATTGTGTGCCTTACGTAAATCATCCATCACGATCTAAAGTAATGAAGATTTTTTAATTATTACATTAAAAATCAATTCAATCATTTACCATCATATTTCACAATATACGATGTAAATTGTTATCTTAAGCTCAAAATCCGAACTACCTAACTACATATATTTTAGACTATGTGACATTATTTCACTTACGAAAATATACCACAAAATTAACCATCACTCACCATCTTAAAATCCAGATGTGACATAGTAAAAAAAACAAAAAAAAATAATCTATCATTAGGAGACTGTATAAATGGAATTCAATAAATATAAAATTTAAAATACAGTGTTTTGTGATACTAATATTTTATATCAAAATGGAAATTTATTCTAATCCACAAATTAATTTTTTTTATATTAAATATTAAATATTTAATTATTCTGAATTCAAAAAAATTATTCATATTTGTGTAATAAAAATCAATTTGAATCATAATAATACCTGTTCTTTGAGCCATTGCGAATGAGGTCTGCTAGCTGCAATTTCAAGTTTTAGTTGAACATCTTGAATCATTTTCTTTTCTACAGTATCAACCAATAACATTCGGCCTGGTTTCAAACGACTCTGAAATATTTATGAACTTTTATACTTCTGTATGTATCTTAAAAATAATGAAAAGAGTCAAGCCAAACAAACCTTCAATATCACTTTACTAGGATCCACATCATAAATACCGACTTCTGATGCCATCACCAAAATGTTGTCATCGGTAATGTAAAATCTAGAAGGTCTTAAGCCATTTCTGTCCAAAATTGCTCCTACAAGTAAAAAAAATTATATGTATGATTCGATCAAAACAGGCTGATATATAATAAAAAAAAAAAAACAATTACCAATATAACGTCCATCAGTGAATGTAATTAGAGCTGGGCCATCCCAAGGCTCCATCGCACAAGATGCCCAGTTATAAAAATCTCTTTTAACGTCAGGCATAGTTTTATCATTGTGCCAAGCTTCTGGCACCATAGTCATAACAGCTTCGGTAATGGACGGCCTCCAGCATGAACAAGAAACTCAAGAACACAATCGGCGGATCCAGAATCGGAAAGATTTGGTTCAACAACAGGATAAAGTTTCTTCAATTCTGAAATAAATATATTTGATTTGAATAAAAGCACTCAATGAACATGCCATATGTATTTTTTTTTATATTTAAATTTTACCATCTCCAAACACTTCGCTTTTCATTATTCCTTCATGAGCTTTCATCAGATTGACATTACCACGAAGAGTGTTGATTTCACCATTATGAGCTAATACTCTGTAATTGTACAGGAAAAAAAAAAAATTAAATAAATATATTTATATTTATACACAAAAATATGCGATTGCCAAACTATTTTTTTTCACCTTAAAGGATGTGCTCTTTCCCAACTAGGGAAAGTATTCGTAGAAAATCTAGTATGTACTAAAGCCAGATAGGTATCATATTCGGGATTGGCCAAATCCAAAAAAGAAGTGCTATAAAAAAATATGTTGATTGAAATTATGATGGCATATTAAAAAAGTATTAAAATGAATCAATTGACTAACCCATAGTTGGTCAGATGTAAGAAGTCCTTTGTAAATGACAGTCTTCAACGAAAGACTGCATATGTAGAACCTTGCACCCGGTTTGGTGATTTCATGAGTAGCTCTTTTACGCAAAACGAAAACCTGCAACAGAATTAAAAACAAGATTGTCTAGAATTTGTTTGAAGAATGAAGTGATTGAAATAATTGAACATTTAAAGCCAGATATTATATAAGAAACAGCCGCACTCCTCATCGTTCCTGTAGGATTTACGCCTATCGAAATCCTATATTGGTGTGGGATATTCAAAAAAAATGCATATATCATTTGTTATTGCACATGACTTACCACGCTGCTGACTAAATTTACTTTCCGCTGTTTATTCCTATTTCTTACCTGACGTGTGAACTCTTCATCGTTGTCGAAGTCACCGGTGATAAAAACCTGACGCATAAATGGCTCCGAGTTTCGAGCCACCTGACCTGAAAATATTATCCAAAAATATCTCTTTAAAAGCTTTACAAACCTTTGCGTTTTGTTTACTTTCAGCTAAGCATATCGTATTAGAAAATAGAATGGTCTGATATGATATTCTTAATTTTTTTTTTCCTGAACCCTCAAGCTTAATAAATTTACCTTTGAGACGCATCTTCATATAATTGTATTTATCATTGTTATATTAAAATTATATTATATATTTTATTGATTGATAATAATAGCCATCAAGGATAATTTAACTTTGTTGAGCATAAATGACACAATGACACTATATTATAATATAAATACAATGATTCACTAGTAATATGAATATTATTATTAAAATTGTCATTTATGGTCACATATTATATTAGTAAATTACAGTGTTTTTTAATTTTTATATAAAGATCTGATTTTGAAAGATAAAAGTGAAAGCTCTGAGTTGTGAAGTTAATTACAGCATGCAATACATTCGACTGTCAAGAGATAATTGACGTTGACATGTTTTTTTTGACACACGAAATGATAAATGATGAATTGAATGACGATCAATCACAAAAATTATCTATCGAAGTCGAAAACAATGTATTCACAGAATGGAAAATAGTTAAGATGACCACAAATATCGGTGTTATTGCAAAACTATGAAAAAACGCCATACCGATAGTAGAATTGTTTACAGGAACAGTTCTCCAACAAAGCACTCGAAGCTTCAAACTTTCGGTTAGAATGCGAAAACTATCTTCCATCTCCTGATGGTGAGATTTGTCAAGTAGAATATACCGGTGGCATATTTTCCAAATTCTGGCAGATCGACGTGTTGGGTTTTTTCTGAAAAGAAAAAAAAACCGTTGTTAACTTGAAAATAAATGGTTTTAAATTATTCAACTTAATCAAATTAACCATTATGTATAAAGTTGGACTATTGCAGAAATTATAACCAAAGAAAATACACCTATCCTTCGATTTACACGGTACTTGTTTTACACGGTTTAAAAAAAAATTAAAAAAAAAATAAATGTTGAAAATAATCAATAATAATAAAATTCATAATTTTAACATTGAATTATATCACTAACTAAAATAGAAGAGCCACTGTTAGGTAAACAACGAGGTGCGTACCCGCACGTTTTTCATTACGTCGTAGTTTGACGTTTCAAGTGTAACCACAAAACGATATGTCGAACACGATATTAAACATTTTTATAAATTGCTTATTAAAATTAGGACTTCGAAAATTGGGATTTCGGATTAAAATTAACCTAACCTAACCTAAGTTAATAAAAAGCTTGAAAAAACAACCAAATAATGCGTTTTTTTTTTGTACTTTTCGATTTACACTATTTTACATTAAAAAATATACAATTTTGATTTACACGTTTTTCTCAGGAACCTATCTACCGTGTAAATCGAGGGATAGGTAAGGTAGGGATAGGTATACTTTATTTTTCTGAGAATATACACTGGTGAAAACGCTAGACGACGAAACATCAACTTTGATCTAATTATACGACGAGACACGAAAAAGAAGCCGTGGACTTCAATTGCTTTATTATTATTCGACGTCTGAACAAACGAAATAGCAAACGTCATCTTTCATGAAAAATATATTGTTGACGCGAAGAACTCAATTGTTCACACGATCCGAACACGCTCAACTAGCGTGATGGACGTCTAACAATGTAACAAATATGTGTACAATTTGGCGAATACAAGATCCAAAACATTTTCGAAATCATAAAACAATGCACATATTCTAATTTTTTTCAGACTCGAAATTCGATATAGTATGTACAAAGTTTGAAGGTTTTAAGAAATTAATTTTTTACGTGCTGTTTATTTCTTAGAATTGTGAAGAAAAAAATTGTGTTTTTTATCAATAGAAAGCGAAAGAAATATTTCTTATGGTGGCCATATACGCTACGAGAAATCGTTACGATCAGACTGTACAGTTCGAACGGTACCGATAAATCGCTACATGTATGTTATAAAACTGTACAATTTCGTCCGATTTTTTAAGACTGTGCAGTCGAACGGAACAATACGAAAATTTCAATTGATTAACGGAATCGAATGAACTGTGCCGACTGATCGTAACGTGTATGAGCTCGTTAACGATTTCTCGTAGCGTATATAGCTTGTATGCCATGTACGATAAACTGTACCGTTCGAACTGTACAGTCTGATCGTAACGATTTTTCGTAGCGTATATGGACACCATTACATAAATTTGTTCGTTTATTATGATAATTTAAAAATATAAGTATTTATTTTAGATGGAAATAATCAATGTTCTTTTGATGCTTTACATAAAACTGATTGTTAGATAATAAGTGTGTGGCATGCGTTACCGGCTAACATCGGTAATTACCGGTAAATTGGGAAATTTATCGGCAATTGCCGAAAATGATTTTATCGCGAATTAAGGACAGATATAGGCATATTATAACGAAAGATTATTGCGAACAAAAATTGAAAGTACGCTTTTATGAGTGTGAGGGGCGCAATTATGGTTATTAATTAACCTGTGGGGGGGGGGTAATCATTTCGGTAAACCGGTAATGGGAAAAATTATTTACCGTTTACTGGTAATTGAAATTTGACGGTAAATAGGAAGCCCTAGTGCAGCCGCATGCGAACAATTATCATATTACTAACATAATACTTCTTAAAAAATAAATTTTAATATATAATTGATATATAATCGAATTTGATTACTTATAACTCTTTTAGAATTTGTGATTTTACTCAAATTACGAATTTGAAACTTCGCGTGATCAAATTTGGCCCTTCATCCAAAAATTTTGCCCAAGCCTGCCTAGTTTCAAAAATCTAGAAAAAAAAACAGAAAATTTGACGTAAATGCATTTTGTGATCAACACAAAGTTCAATAACTTCAAAACATTACGAAACACGCGAAAAAAAAAACCATTCAAAAATAACACATTCGTACAAAGTAATCCGAATAAACTGATACGAAAGAATAAACGAGTTGCATCAGAAACGTTTCAAATTTCGTCGCAAATTGGATTTTTAAATTTGCTCTGCACAAATTGAATCCGTTCTTCGGAACGACAAGAATCGTTGCACAAAAGTGCATCTCGAAAATTGAAACGTTTTCCACAAATAGTTCATTTCGGGTCAAGTGCGGTCAACGAAAGGTCGTCTGAGTGATTTCGCAAGTTCAAGAAAATAAAAAAAATATAAAAAATTGACCGTGTCTGTAACGTAAATACTTCGTGTTATCGGAACTTGTCGGTTCAAAACGAAAATTCTGAAAAAATCCGGTTTCAACAGTCACGTCCGGCATAAAGGAAGCAGACAAAACAAACGCGATAAGAAATAGCGTAATCTGAGAACAATTTAAACAAGGATTCTCGAATAGTAAACCGAGATAAAAAATATATGCACCAATGAATAGAAACTAGGCTATTTGTGCGTCCTTTACAATGTGGTCATTGCATAGCGAAGCGAATCTCTTCAAGTCTGAATAATTTGAAATAATGTGCTGAAAAATAATATTTCTTTACAAGTATGAAGTGAATGGTTTAGCCATTAAAGACAGTTTTAATTGTAAGTGACATTTGAAGCAATAAGCAGAATAGTTTTAGAATTTATTTCATTGAGAGTTAAGATTTCATATTATGCAGCATAATTATTTATGTTCATTGCTAAAGGTCTTTTCAAGAGTCGTTAAAAAAATAAGGTATGTTTTATTTGATAAAAGATAAGGTAAATTTTAAACCAACGATATACGCATCGTACCATTAACAGATTACATCACTTGGCGTTTAACTGTAGACATTGAGAAAGCTAAACCATTGAAACTTTTTCCTTATCATCAAGGAAAATTTTCTTCTAACAATATTGGAAAAACTTTACCTTATAGCGTACATTACAAATCAATGATGAAATATGAACACAATTTAAATAAAATTACATCGCAAAACCAATTTATCGCAACATAATAAATGCGAAAAAAATGTCCATGAGACAGTGGCGTGTAACTACGCTTATCTGACAAGTACCCATATTTTGCAAGAATTGAGTAATCAATTACAATATGCGATATACATATAGGAACATGCGTATATTCTCGGTTATTACAGCAAAACGAGACCGACCTTCAATTCGAATATCGACTATCAGGTAAATTATAATACATCGCGATATCTCAAACGGTGTAAACGGTCGTAAAATTTGTGTAAATGGGGGGAAGTTGGGGTGGTTTGGGTTTGTTGATTCTGAATGATCGATATTGAAGGTTTTCGTTATAGGATTTTAATTTTGATACTGAAATAATCTTCGTTTTACGATGGAAGTGACAAAATGAATCATCTGTACAAAATACACCTATCCCTAATATACCCCTAATATATCCCTAATATACCTAAAATACCCCTAAAATACCTATCCCTCGATTTACACGGTAGATAGGTTCCTGAGAAAAACTTGTAAATCAAAATTGTATATTTTTTAATGTAAAATGGTGTAAATCGAAAAGTACAAAAAAAACGCATAATTTGGTTGTTTTTTCAAGCTTTTTATTAACTTAGGTTAGGTTAGGTTAATTTTAGTCCGAAATCTTAATTTTAATAAGCAATTTATAAAAATTTTTGATATCATGGTCGACATATCGTTTTGAGGTTACACTTGAAACGTCAAACTATGACGTAATGACAAACGTGCGGGTACGCACCTCGTTGTTTACCTAACAGTGGCTCTTCTATTTTAGTTAGTGATAGAATTCAATGTTAAAATTATTAATGTTATTATTATTGATTATTTTCAACATTTTTTTTTAAACCGTGTAAAAGCGAAAACGTGTAAAACAAGTACCGTGTAAATCGAGGGAATTGAAGAATTCCGATGTTGTGCTTATTTTGTGATTTCAAATTTATTAAATTTAATCTGAAAAAGAAAAATTCGATATAAATTCGTGAGGTGTTCAAATAGTATTTGTGAATTATAACAATACGAAAAACTACATTTACTCAAAAATATTTGGAAGATTTTATAGATCAGCAACAATATTTATAATTCACTTTTTTTATTAATAAATATATTTTCGCAAATCATCATTTTAAGAAAGAATATTTGGTTTAATTATATTTTGAAATTATTCACAGCAGATGGTATTGATATTGACAAGATTACCAATTGTATTCAATTGCGCAACAAAAAAAATCATTGTACTGTTTATCAGTTCGTAGAATCGAGAAATGATATAGAATATTTTTCCACTTAATAAACTAGAACACTATATTTATATATCCAGAAGTTTTGCTCTGTGCGAATATTGAAAAACGTCTTCAGACGGGTTAAATGAAACTAGCAAAAAAATAAAAGTATGCCAATCGCCATATAAGAAAAAGCAAGTTTCAGAACGACCACATTGCGAAGAGCGACTTTTCGCGAATTATTAAACAAATTTTACAGGAGAATCCAAGCTAATGAAAAAAAAAATAATAATGTTCACCGATAAGCCCCCAAAATAGTTTTTGTATTAATAAAATCGATTATTAATCTCTTTTTTTCAATAACGCGATAGTAATAAGCTTTATATATCCAGATAATACCGGCTCGAGTAGATAGGCGCCATTATAAGTTGTAAACGATAAAAACGCTGTAATTTTACAACGATAACGTCGTTCCGAATGAAATATTATATTATAATATTCTTATCGATCAAGGAAACATTACCATATATTTTACAACAACAAAGGATTAGAATTATATAGTTTTGATTACTTTAAAATTTTTTATCTGATTTATTAATTTTAATATTTTTTTTATCAACCTTCAAAAATTTCAATACAAAAAATATTAGAATAATCAGACTTATCTAATTAAGATATCAAACGCTCAATGGACTAAATACAAAAATATGGACATACCAACGAACTTGGCCCTCTTTAGCGACCCTTCCGTTTCGAATTTACAAGACATATTTTAGAAATGATGCAACGTTCGAGTTCATTGTCGATTGATAACAGACCAAATTTAGATTATGTGGGTCACAGTTAGTATTATAGTTGTCGGGTAATTTGACGTCACAGATAAAAGGTCCGATGTGTAGTAATATTAAACAAAGGTCGTTTGAATCAATTGATGACAACGGATACTGACAATCACAACAATTTAATCAGCCCGCAACTCTTTGCCGGTCAAATTCGTAAACAGCCGAAAGATTGTATAGATATCGACATTTTTTATAATATATTTTGTACAAATGATTCATTTTGTCAAATATATTGGATCGATAATTGAAGTTCAGCGACAAATGACGCGGTTATTATTCAAATAGATTTGATAGTGTTTGAGGTCATTAAACAGTGGATGGTTTTTGAAGTTGATTATTTTCTTATCACTATCTAATTGAAAGACCTTGTTTTGTAGTATATTATATAGGTGTCTCAAAATAGACGACAGAAGTAATTTTGATAGAAAACATAGATTTTTAATTAAAAATTGTAATTTTTTTTATTGATTCACATAGTATACAGTATAGGGTTACGTTTGGAATAGCATATCAGGTAATTGGCTTTACTGGCATATACGCATTTTTTCGTTGAAAATTTTCACGACTTTCTCGCATAAATGTAGCTGAATTTCATTGATATAGCGCTCAATTTCCTCATTCAAGGTGTGGGAGGTCGTGAGCTTGTTGGCATAAACCTTAGACTTCAAAAACTCCCTAGAAAAATTTAAGAAACTCCCTAAAGAAAAGAAAATAAACTCCCTAAGAAGCAATTCAATCATTGCATGATTCATTTCCTAGTCGTGTAACTTCCTGTTTTGGTGATTAGAATTGGCCGGATCATGCGATTTAACGCCTTTGGTGGTGTTTGAAGTTTAAGGTTTATGCCAACAAGCCCATCATCACCCACACCTTGAAGGAGGAAATTTAGCACTATATCAACAAAATTCAGCAACATGTATGGAAAAAATTGATGGAAAATTTCAACAAAAAAAAAATGCGTATATGCCAGTAAAGTCATTTACCCGATATGCTATTCCACACATAACCCTATATTGTATACTGTATGAATCAATAAAAAAATTACAATTTTTAATTAGAGATCTGTGTTTTCTATCAAAATTACATCTTGCGTGAATTTTGGGACATCCTGTATATAATATACAGTGAGACTTTTTTGTAATTCATCGAAAGTTCGGACAGTTTTTCTCTGTCATGTGTGCTCTTTATGCAGTGATAATTCGCAATGAGTTCAAATATTAAAACTATTGCCAAATGATCTCAGGTCTACGTTATGTACATCCATGGATAGATCAAACCACTCGTTGCTTAACTTTTGTTATCAGTAGAAACCGGTACATCCAATAAAGCTAACAAAATTTTCCATAAAAAAATATATTGTAGTTACAAATTAATTGGCGATATATTTCAAATTATTAACAGTATAGACTAGAAAATTGAAACGCTAAACTAATTGTCTTTGAATGCGAAAATAACGTATTCTTACACAAACTCGGAACGAATTCAAAACACGCGATTTCCATTTGCAAAAGTGTAATTGCATAACGCGCTGCAACGTGCATTATAAACTTGACCATGTACCAAATATAAAAAAACACTTTTTGTAACGTGAAAAAAGAGAGCACGGTCGTTGACGCCTCGGGGAAAAAAATCGACATCATTAAAATATATGATTTGAACTGAAAAAAAAAAGTTGGCTGGACTCGAACACGTCTAGTTGCGACGGCCTCGACATGAGTATTTCGGTGCATTCGAGATCTTTTCAAAGTTGTATAAATAAAGATGTGGAAAAATGTATTTCTATTGTTAAATATGTTCAGGAACACGCCGATAATGTTCCAAGAATGCAATGATAAGGATTTTTTTTTAAATGTACATACTCAGAATTTTGATAAAGGGATGACTTCAATTGCATTTCAAATTCTATAAATTGATTCTTTTTAGTAGGGCCAGATTTAGACCATGAGAGGCCATAGGCTATTCAACTTTTGAGGTCCCCTTCATTTTCATGAATAGAGAAAAATCCAATAGAAGCGTTAATTTAAATAATATAAGGGTATAAGAAATTTAAAAATAATAAACTGCGCCGCAGGAGAAAAGTTTTTTAATTTTTTCATAGATTTCATAAGATCTAAACCAGTTGTTTATAGCTCAGGGTCTACTACGAGATTTACTCAAATTGTAATTACTAAATTTTCTTATTATAAGACTAATTCGTATTATAAACTTAAACAAATGTAAATAATGTATTTTTTATGAATTTCGACGATAACTTATGAAAGTTTTAAATTAATTCATAATACAAATAAGCGCCGCAGGCGAAATTTTTTTTTGTCAATATATCACGAGACCTATACAACAGTGTAAAATTTACGAAAACAACGTTAACTATTATTATTTAATCCATAATAAATACTGGAAATTGCAAACCTGGTTTAACCCTGGAAAATCAAGAGACATACATAACATGTTATATTCCAAAATATTTACAAAATATTTTTGAAAAATCTGTAAATACTTATTAAATGTACAAAAGTCTAATGGTATTTCTCAAGTATAATATTATGATGCTGATATATAAACTAACAATACATCGATCGATTTTCGTATTTATATTAGGGGGCCATTTGGGTTTGGAGGCCATAGGCCTATATTGCCTTTAGGCAAATCCAGGCATGCCTAAAATAAAACAATTATACTTTTTTGTGGGGGCTCAAAAACGTAGATGATAACTGTTACTAACTTTCAATATTTATTTACTTTATATAAAATTTTAATTTTTTTTCTGATCTGGACTTGGAGGCCATTTGGGTTCAGAGGCCATAGGCTGAAACCTACATTGCCTTTATAGGAAATCGGTTCCTATTGAATCAGATCTGTTCCTATTCCATTTCGAACTCACACTGACGTTAATTTCGATATTTAAATCAAAAAAATTCCAATCTAAAAGTTAAACGTTAAACTTAGCAAACGGCTGTCTTATATCTGTCTAACTGGTGCTTATTTTGCGTCTAAAAAAAGGATGAATAGGTCGAACTGATCGACAGCGAATCTTTATGTCTGCTAAAACGCTTATATTTATAGTTAGTCGTCTGGGTTTGAATTTCCCGAGGAAACTCAACTCGCACACGTGCAACGTCATCTAAATTTATACGACGGCCAACGCGTGTATGTGCATTATTTCTTATGGACGCTGCATCTTTTTTTGGAAGATGAATCGACTGTGAGATGACACACGGATGCAGTGGTGTATTTGACAAACATTTGATCAATTACGATTGAATAATGGGAAAATTTGATCGGTAAATAAGCGCGGTTGAGTGTTTCTTGTTATTGATTTACATATTATTTGCTGCGTCAATGATAAATCAGTTTTTCTGCTGAATCCAAGTTTTCAAAATAGAAAGAAGAATGTTTGCATATTATATTATACGTAAGAATCATTAGTGTTATATTTAACCTTTAAAAAAATAAACAATATCGATTTTTAAACAATAACGGAATAGAACCGAAAATCATCATTCAAATATTAATTAATTATTGCAGACAATAGTTAGTATTTAAAACATAAAATTTAATTGATTACAACCGAAATTCTAAAGAAGCTCGAATAATACAATACAAAATGAATCAAATTTCTTTCAAGCAATTCAATCCACCACTGAATGCAACGTGCAACAAATGCGCAGTTTCCAACGCGCAAAATGCACCCGAGAATGCAACGCGTTAATAATAATGCACTTGCTTGTGATATATTATGGGCGAGGACGTCTTATGCAAACACGTATTTTTTTTTAAGTTATCGTAATATTTTCGTAATCGTATTATGTAATACGAAGGCTGTTCGATATCGCGTAACATTGAAAAAAATGTCTACGAATTCGAATTAGTGACGCAATTGAATGTCCCATTGCATTGAGAAATATATATCACGTAATTGAATTGTCCATTTATTAAATTATAATACGTTAATGAAATTAGTTAATAATTAATGTACAAACACTTTTCAGAATAATGCGATTATACTATTAAAACATCGTATCTATTTATACGATAATACGCACGCAATTTTCAAAAAAACAATTATAAAAATACACTTTTGACTTCGAAAACATTTTTCTAATGACTCTTCTATTTATCTCGACACAAGTCATCTTTCCAGAGGAGACACGGAAAATCAAACGGACACGATTCTTTTGAACTTCCCGCCAAAAAGATGCCATCTTGAAAAGCAAGAAGCAATCCATAGATCAATCGCGAATCGAAATTGACAATGGTGAAAAATGCCAAAGTCCACACGTCATCGTCTCAATTGCGACAATTGATGGTCAGAGGTGCTGAAAATCGAACGATTGCATTGATGAAGATCGATTGGTTGCAGTTTATTGTGGGGTCAATTTTTCAGTGGGAAGATCGATTGGTTTTGTTATGGTGGCCATATTCGCTACGAGAAATCGTTACGATCAGACTGTACAGTTCGAACGGTACAGTTTATCGTACATGGCATACAAGATATATACGCTACGAGAAATGGTTACGATCAGACTGTACAGTTCGAACGGTACAGTTTATCGTACATGGCATAAGGTGGCCATATACGCTACGAGAAATCGTTACGATCAGACTGTACAGTTTATCGTACATGACATACAAGACATATACGCTACGAGAAATCGTTACGATCAGACTGTACAGTTCGAACGGTACAGTTTATCATACATGGCATACAAGTTACATATATTCGCTACGAGAAATCGTTACGATCAGACTGTACAGTTCGAACGGTACAGTTTATCGTACATGGCATACAAGCTACATATATACGCTACGAGAAATCGTTAACGAGCGCATACACGTTACGATCAGTCGGCACAGTTCATTCGATTCCGATTAATCAATTGAAATTTTCGTATTGTTCCGTTCGACTGCAGTCTTAAAAAATCGGACGAAACTGTACAGTTTTATAACATACATGTAGCGATTTATCGGTACCGCTCGAACTGTACAGTCTGTTCGTAACGATTTCTCGTAGCGTATATGGCCACCTTTATGGTTTGTTGCGAAATTGTGCAATTGGAGTATAACGAGTTCAGGGTCGGTGTTTCGTCTACTTGGCAAGCGTTTTCGATAGGAAATCATTTTGTTTTTCCTGGGAAATAAACGTATACGCTCGAGGTTTTGGCAAGTGTTGCAAATACGATAATCCATTGATAAAGAACATAACAATAAACATTAATAAATTTATGTATATGACAAGTTTTCAAAATGGATGAAACTAGAAAAATCTGCTATTTTCTTGAGAACTTTTCATTGGCATAAATATGCGATTTTTAGTTTTTCTCATACTCAAATTCAAATATGCCGATTGAATCACGACAATGGATTATACAATCAGCGTTTCCCAACCTGTGGTACGTGGTTAATAGTTGGTGGTACGCGGAAAAAAATCAGTAATGGCGGACATACAGGAATGAATGATTTTCAAATATAAAAAATATACGTATATTTTATAATTAATAAAATTATCTTAATTAATCATAGTCGACATAAATATATACAGTTTATGATCGAAAATCCAGAAAAAACGTAAAAATCTTCGCCTACGGCACTATTTTTCTTCAATATTTTAATATTTCATTTTTTTCATTTAATTTTCATCATGAAATTTTCAAATTATTATTTTTAGACAATTTAAATTTTTTTTCCGTATTTTAAAATCGTGGGGTTAATAAAAATCAAAAAAGAGGGGGTCCACAATAACAATTTGCTCCAGAGCATGATTTTTCTTTCTTTATTTTCCTTGTCGCCGTACATTTATATATTAGTAAGA
Source organism: Hydropsyche tenuis (assembly GCA_009617725.1). Taxonomy (NCBI): domain Eukaryota; kingdom Metazoa; phylum Arthropoda; class Insecta; order Trichoptera; family Hydropsychidae; genus Hydropsyche; species Hydropsyche tenuis. The sequence continues at coordinate 434,631 of VTON01000025.1, forward strand.
AAGAAAATTCGTTTTTTTTTAGTTTTTAACGGCAATTTTTATATCAAAATATATATTTTTTAATTAAAAAAAAAATAATAGAGGGACGCCAAAAAAATTGCTACGGTTCTAGGTGGTACAGTTTAGCATAATTTACTACCAAGTGGTACGCGAGTCAAAAAAGGTTGGGAACCGCTGGATTATATAAAAGGAGGTTTGAAATTTGGTCAATAATATAATGAATATTAAACATCGATAATCGTCCGACATATCAAACTGAGGAGTGAATTCAATAAAATTTGTACTATATGAGCCGTTCAGTGCACACAATGACTAACTCCATAAAACAAAATGTTGAGAAAATCGATTAAACAAGGTTCATTGTTTTTTTTAAATTCCTTTATAATATCAATTCAAATAAATATTGTAAAATTCATAAATACAGGTTTAGTGCATTTGAGTTGCATTATTGCAACGATTTACATTAGAGTATGGAATTAATCAAAATGGCCCTGAAATAAATTATTTATTATTCAATGGCCAAAAAATTTTTGTCGTTTTTCAACCTTTTTATTATTATTTTTATTATTATTATTATTATTCAACCTTTTTATTATTATTATTATTTATTAGCTTGCTCTGATTCAGAAATTTTGTTTGTTAGTGATCCTAAAATAAAAGATCGATCTCGATATCAGATACTACACCTCCGATCGATTTGAAACCTTCGTAAACTGACTAATAATACGTAATTATACTATATTAAATCATCCTTGCCACAAGGCTGGAGGAATTTGATCGTTTAATTTCGAGTTTAATAAAGGTGACAGCTAGTGACAGCCAGTGTCACCTCCCTTAAACGCTATTAGTGCAATTACTTTCAGGAACTACACGATAAAATTGATCAAATGATCGATGTCGACGTATAAGTATTAAGTAATCTTTAAAATTCTCAATACTTCATTATAAACGTTTTGTGTATCATCGAAAATTCTTATAATGAATTTATATTTAAAATGATGTCGTATCACATTTACGCAGTGCATGGTTGGTATCCTTGCGTGGCACTCGCGCACATCTTGTGACAGCCCGCGCGTTTGACAGCTCTATAACCGACCATGTTTTGTACGCTAGCAAATGCGTTATCATTGTCCATTCTGCGATCGATTAACTATATCATCATCGTCACTAGGCATATATCGTTTTTCAAACTTTTTATTATTATAATAATTTCGAATAACACAATATTATTTTAAAATAAATATGCACTATGTTTTATCATAAATCATCATCTATATCAATAATAATTAAAAACATAAAATATAATATAAAAAATATATATAAATAAAAAAACATAAAATAAAATATATAAAAAAATGTATATATAATAAAAATTAAATATATAATAAAAATATATATGTTATATAAAAAATTATATATAAAATAGAAAAAAAGTTTTTAAAACAACCTTTTTCGGTGTGTTATTTCATTTTTAAAAAAAATCTAAAAAACAAAATGAAATATAATATAAAAACCATAAAAAAAATATAACATACATAAATATATAATAAAAAATAAAATATCAAAAAATTGTAAAATAAAATGTATTGAAAAACATAAAATAAATTTAATATCAAAATGTGTGAAAGAAAATGTTAATAATGTTAAAGTGTGTAAAATAAAATATTAAAAATAATGCTGTAAGGAAATAAATTTAATATCGGCGTGAATGGCGTGAATGATGAAAATTCGGTTCGTAAAATTCAAACATTCGGAAACGGTTGAGATGGTCCTTTTGCCGAAAAAGGTTGTGCACCGTTTATATGTTTTACGTTTAAGCATGTTTTAGAATGTTTAAAATGTTTAGAATGTTTAAAATGTTTAATGTTTAAAACGTTTAAGAATGTTTGAATTTTACGAACCGAATTTTCATCATTCACGCCATTCACGCCGATATTAAATTTATTTCCTTACAGCATTATTTTTAATATTTTATTTTACACACTTTAACATTATTAACATTTTCTTTCACACATTTTGATATTAAATTTATTTTATGTTTTTCAATACATTTTATTTTACAATTTTTTGATATTTTATTTTTTATTATATATTTATGTATGTTATATTTTTTTATGGTTTTTATTTGATGTTAATCTTCATTATTCAGGAAAGTTATTTTAAACATAAATAGTTATGACTATACCAAGTGCTTTAACACTTATATTCAAGATTTTTCAAAAAGTGGAGTTAATCAGTCTGTGCACTGAACGGCTCATATATCGGGAAATTCCTAGTTTTATTGTTAGTTTTAGAATTCTTTGAAGTTAGTTTGGCGCATACCGAAATAAGCTGAACAAACAGGACTGGTTATGATGAGAAAACGCCAGCCGAAATAAATTAAGAATGCCTATGTAAGTATATTTGAATGTAAATAAAACTCGTACATTCGCAAATTAATATTCATGAGGGAAAAATATAAAGTTGAATACTTGTAGTACGATAAACGAATCATCAGCGAAATAAAACAGGATTCAAATTACATTCTCGAATTACTAAAAGAATATCATGTCTATATCACGATACTTCTGAATGATCAAACTAAAAGCCGGTTTGATAAATAAATCAGTTATTAATTTTTTACAAAAAAAAAAAATTAAGCTACACCAAAGCCATACTAAGGATAAGAAAGATATAAACATAAAAAGATTATACTAACAATAAAATACAATTGAAACCGACCATAAAATTTGAAATACATTGATGGTCGATTGTATAATACACGAGCGTGAATTTTAAATTAATCGATACGCAATTGAGAATATACATTGTTTGAAATTAAGTGCCAGTACCAAATGAAGAACGCGTGTAAATTTTCAACAACTACTCGATAATTTATTCAGAGATCTCTCGATAATTATAGCAATTGCTTTAATAAATAGCACTGCACATGCATAAGCAATAAAACAAGATTGACACAAACATGTGACATAAAATTGGTCAGTCAGGAATTTGCCGACCTCGCCAAAACTATCAGACCAGAATATATCGATTAAAAAACATATAAAATTTTCACACGCGAAAAAACTTCAAATGGACGCAAAAAACATGCGAGTTTTTCATACGAATCGATTTGCATGCGTTATAACCAGTGGTGTAGTGGAGCCGGAACGCGCCGGAACGTTGTTCCGGCACTTTATTTCTTAGCCGGAACGCGTTCCGGTACTTTTTTTTAAATATGAGAGAATTTTTGAGAAAATATTAGAAAATAAACCGAAGAAAATAAGTAAATTGATAGTTTTTGGTGATACAGTTTGATTAAGCAAAACATTTGGAAAAAAATTTTCACCTGCGGCGCCTTTTTGGCTTATTTTACGTAATATAAAATTTTGAATCTAATAATTTGAACGTTTTTCAAAAATAAAATATAAGTATATAATAATATTATTTTTGTTTCTTCATAACCTCTAATTGTTGGATTATACATATATGAAAATATTATGAAAATGACATGTTATAAAAAAAACCCTTATTTTTTTCGATGTCTAAAATAAAAATCATTAAGCTTTTTAAAAAAAAACCTTAAAAATAATTTGTGTTAGGGGGGAGGTGTAAAAATTGAGCGTTTCGGCACTTTTTTTAGCACTACATCACTGAACTTATGACATAAATAGATGCATAGATTAAAACGATTAACTACACACGAGCAGAAAAAAAAAGGATTGTGGGTCAAGGAAAGACAACGTCTGAAGTTCAATGAATCCATTAGTTTGTTTATTAACAAATAAACATTGTTGAGTACTGCGTACGTGATCTGGACAGTTGCGCAATTCGTGACAAGTGCAAAATTGACCGGTCAATCTGTGCAAATTGTCGAATTGATCGAGTCGACTTAAGGCAGGATGCTATAATACATTTGATGTTTGTATTGTTTGGCTTGTGGGTTTTAATATGGACTGTGGTGGTTCGATTAGTCGATGGTAGATTGAAAAAAAGGTTTTTCATGTCTTGTCCCTTGTGAAATTTCATAAAACATTTAAAACGATTGAATTTTTCAATACAATTCCATTATATTGTGTATAAAATATTAATTTATAATTTATAAAGGTGCGATTTAACTGTGCATTAAAAATAAATAAATTGCGCCTTAAAACGAATCACTTGTGCATTAGAAAAATATACGATGTGCATTATTTCTGGTGCACTAAAGAATCTCGTATTGCGCATTATTTTATTCATAGTGTGCAATAGAAAAAAAAATTGTGCATTAAAAAAATATGAAATGTGCAATAGAATGAATAGTTTGTGCATTAAAGTGACAGTAGGTGGCAACGTCGTCTTTCTCTATAGGCAATACAATACAACTGTCAACTGCCAAAGTGACAATGTTTACATTTGTTTACGTATGAACAGAACGACAGAACGTTGTACATTTTAACAATTTGGTCCATTTTTGAATCAATGTCGATTTTGTTTGAATTCGGTTTGTTGCGAATAGATTCTATTATGAAAATTGTGAATAATGGTCGTGCGGTTGGTATTTTTTGTTCTGGTCACATTTGCTATGTTGCCGTCGTTTACTTACATTCATTTTAATGCACGTTTATTTATTTTATGGTACAGATCATTTTTCGAATGCACACATTTTAATGCTCGTGTTAAATGCACACATTATTTTTTTGAATGCATATTCGTTTTATTTAATGCTCAAGTTTAATGCACAATTAATTTTTATGAATGCACGTTTAAATTGTTCCCATTTATAAATCAATAATTTTTTTTATTGATCTGATGCAATAAGTCGAAGAATCCAAATTAAAATCGTATTTTTTTATGCGTTTCAAATTAAAATTTTATATATAATCTGAATATTACGTATTGAGAACGAGTGCTAATAGAAACACGTTGACTATGATAAAGTAAGCAGAACGACTAATTAACGAAAACACCTTAAACAAAGCAACGACCTAAATATGTAATTATAACAAAATTAGTGAGGTTAAACTCGTTCCAGGTACACGATCGAACGAATATATTATATTTTATATATTTTTGTTAATCAATGTATTGATTACGGTCTTGTTATGTTATTTTTATTACACAACCGAAAAATGTTGTGTTTCGTTTTATATATTGAAAGGTAAACCTAAAGCAAGTACGATCTAAAATTGTTAAACAACTCGTACAAGTTAACATCGTATCGATAATTTTCGGTGAACAATGTCAAAATTCAATATCTAAAATATTTTTTATACAATTTGCATAAATTTAACAAATAGTTTACCTAAACAACGAATAATATTGTTAATTGATAAAAATCTGATGTAAAATGTATGGTGTAACATTTAGATAATATTCAGTGTTCATCAATCGAAAAATCAGATCCGAGATAAACAAATTTGTAAATAATTCATATAAATTAACAGATAATACTTGACATTGACCGTGTAAACATATAATAGATCGATCTCAAACACTTTTCATAATCCAGAGTGGAAAATGCCCACAATTTGACGACTACACTCGAGATTATTGAATTCTGATAGGAATCAATGTTGATTTTGAAATACGATACCGAACACCAAAATATTTGTTAAATCCACTTAAGCTGATAATAGTTTCATGTTATAAAATTAAAAAAAATCATAAATAATAGCAAATCCTTCGATTATTTACAATGCGATTGATAAATCGCACCATTTTCGGAAACAGCTCATTTTTTTTTAAACTTGTGCATTACCTTATACCCTATCCCTCGATTTACATGGTAGATAGGTTCCTGAGAAAAACGTGTAAATCAAAATTGTATATTTTTTAATCTAAAATTGTGTAAATCGAAAAGTACACAAAAAACGCATAATTTGGTTGTTTTTTCAAGCTTTTTATTAACTTAGGTTAGTTTAGGTCAATTTTAGTCCGAAATCCTAATTTTAATAAGCAATTTATAAAAATGTTTAATATCATGGTCGACATATCGTTTTGAGGTTATACTTGAAACGTCAAACTACGACGTAATGACAAACGTGCGGATACGCACTTTGTTGTTTACCTAACAGTGGCTCTTCTATTTTAGTTAGTGAAAGAATTCAATGTTAAAATTATTAATGTTATTATTATTGATTATTTTCAACATTTTTTTTTAAACCGTGTAAAAGCGAAAACGTGTAAGAAAAAGTACCGTGTAAATCAAGGGATAGGATACAACAAAATTACTTAACTAGATTGATTCATTCAAATTGAACGAATAGAGAGAAAAAAAAAGAAAATACATTCTGAATCATCTGATACGTATTATAATTAACGATTAACGAGTTCAATAATCTGTTACACGTATGACACATTTTTTAAATATTTCCGCAGATAGTTCAAAATATCACAACAAGAAGTAAACAATGGAAAAAATTGGCTACGTATATATAAATAAGTTCGATAATCGGGGTCGCAGGTCTTGTCGGGATATTGTCCATCGCATCATCACGTGAAGTGCCGTTATCAGTGTGAACACGTTCGGAATATTTATTAAATGCTTATTTATATTCTGAATATGTGTATGTATTATATATGTAACGTGAACGTGAAGGTCCATGTATTTTTCGACATTGTTGGAATTATTGAAGAATGTTCGCTTTATACTGTTATTTGTATGGGGATCTTTCATGCGCATACCGTGCAATTGTATAGAATATTTTAAAGTCAGGTGTAATATAATGAAAAATTTTATGTATTTAAAAGAAGTATTTATTGTTAACGAAAACAGTGGTGGATTTACTTCGAGTTGTCGAAAATGTTTGGGGGTCCCTATCTATATAAATAAAAATGAATGTATGTCTGGATGTCCGGATGTATGGTCTTTTACCGCTTATCCGATCGCGGTGAAATTTTGTAAATATGTTGGTTACGCATCCAGGAAGGTTTCTGCATAGGGTGACCATATTTTCCAGGACCCAAAACGGGACGCTCAGAAAAAAATGCCCCCTATACAAAAAAAAATTTTACACGTTCAAAAAATATCCCTCGGTTAATATCGTTGAGAAAATATACTACCGATAAAATATATTTGCCTACCGGGATAAATCAAACAATTTTACGAAAACGACGGGACGAACGCAAGAGACGACGAAAAAGGGACTGTCCTGGCGAAAACGAGATGTATGGTCAGCCTATATAGGGTGACCATATTTCCCAGGATCCAAAGTTTACATTCATCTGTTATCATGACTTTTCAGAAAAAAAACTTAAAAAAATCCAAAAAAAACCCGGGCAACGTCGGGTACTACCGCTAGTACGTATATAAATATAGGTATATACATAGACGGGTTTCCAATTCCAACATTCTTTCCTTTTCATTACACGTAAATTATTAAAATTGAAAGAATCAGTGCCGTAGGCGAAAATTTTATCGTTTATCGATAAAATTTCATAAAATAAAGGATAAACGAGCGATTTTAGAAAATAAAATTTGTTTTTTGCAAATAAACGCTTTTTTCTTTGAAAAAATGATACAAATTTCTTGATATTTATTAGATTGTTATATAAAACTATAATAATTCATAAAAAAATATGTTTTCAAAATGTTAAAGTTCCTTGGGTGCCCTAAGGTGAGAGCCACTGAAAATGAAACATTCAAAACGAAAGCAATGCATTATTATAAAGAACACGATATAATCGACCCATATTCATAGCAACGTCATCATTATGCAACTTTTATGCAGTAAATCATCGTTTGTTATCTCAAATGACTTTTCGATTAAGATCGATCTTTGTGAGGTCGCAAATCGCAATTAACATTTCCGGTTTGATACTCAGCAGAAATAATAAAGCAATTCGAACAAACCTCAATTCATCAGAATACAAGACGTGAGGAATGGCAGTGAGAACACCAGCTCCGTCTCCGGTGTCATTGTCACATGCACAAGCACCGCGGTGCTCCATGCGACGTGCCAATGTTTCTGCATCTCTGACAATCTAAAGAAAAATATATGTTATTAGTTTGAGTTAGTATATGTTAACTAGTGTAGTTAAATTGTCTATTTTGTTACTTTATGGCTGCGTTTTCCATCGATGGCGACTACGAAACCGACTCCGCAAGCTTCGTGCTCATTTTGTGGGTCGTACAATCCTTGCTTGGGTGGTGCTTCCCACTCCATTGCTAGAAAAAAATACAGAAATTTTTCATTATTATATATATATACATATGTATTACAGTCAAAGTGTATATATAAGTCAAAATACTACAAGTGTATACTAAGTCAAAATATATTTTAACTGGCAACAGTTAAAATATATTTTGACTAGTTAAAATATATTTTATCTAACCTACGTAGTTATTTCATCTAACACAATGGAAATATAATTTAACTGCTCAGGATCAGACAAAGTGTATTATAGCTAACTAATTGTAAGCCAGTGTTGCCAACACCACTGGCAAACCTTTTCGAATGACAGCCGCACATGTTTACTTCGGTTTCTATCATTTATATCACCCTCTCTTCAAGAAACTAATTATCATAGTTAAAGGGAAAGGCACAGAAATTTCGTTTGTCCACTAATATGGGTCACTAAACGTCACTTCTATAGGCTCAAAACTAACGTGTTTGTGATGAATGCATTATTATTATAATAATGATACAATTTTTATTTTTTATATCTGTTACAGTCAGAAAGTTCATCGTCGTTAATATTATACATACATTATCTAGAGATTGTATAGGCGCGCTTCAAGTTTTAGAGAAAGCGAACGATACGAGATTCCGCATACGCTATCTCTAGAGATAGCATATATTAATGAGAGAATGCATCGAATCATTGACATCAATTAGACAAACCGTATAATGAATGATTAGACAGATGAGTAAGCGATACTTATCTGTCACAATTTCTAATACGTAAACCAAAAACAAATTAGCGTAAATTGGACATTTTGAGTTTCTCGTATTTCTCTAAAATAAAATATACCCTACCATATTCCTTACTTGCGATTTATTTATTTCGTTAGCACGTTATCTACATCGGAATAGATGACCCATACATTATCTAGTTAACATGCCCATTCATTTTCCCGTGTATGTTTTCTCTGAGCGATTTAGACAATGTATTCATTTGCGAGATAATACACGTATTAACGGGCTTGATGCTTTGCCTGTAACATATCGATAACCAACACGACACAATTACAATATTTCAGTGAATAAAAATACGTTATATCAATATTAATCATATGATAAAAAAATACAATATTCGTATTACACTAGATACATGTGCGATTCACGTGCAAATTTCACCATTTCAGCAAAAAAATGTATATCAATATAAGGTCACATACATAAAACGAGGGTTCCAAATTACAGGGGCCAACATTCCAAAATTGGACCGAACAGAGAAAGTCGCCGGCAATAATAAAGTAATTGCAACCCGCCATAAGAGACAAATGACCCACTTGACGAGGCAACGGACTGAAAAAAGGCTCTATTCGATATGAACTGTGTTATATGAACGAAGAGTATTCTTCGATACATGGTGATGAGGTGGTCTCTGATCGTGAGGTTAACAGATACGTTATCGGAATTAACGTCGACGATCGAAGCGTGGAATTCTAATGGAAATTTATGTTTATCGGTTTAATAAATATACATGTGACTGGGCTTAGCTGATACGTGTTATTCGTATCGTATTGGTTTTATAATGAAATATAAATTGATCTGATTTCGATTCGTATTGAAAATGTTCAGATTCATCGCGTAAGACGATCGGTGATTGTGATCGTATTGGTATCAGGGCTTGCAATACCGCAAAACCGGTTATCCGCCCAAAATGTGCTCTCGGTAATTACCGGTTATTATCGGAAACTATTTTTTTGCGAATTAAGAGTAGATATAGACATTTTATTGTAGAAAAAAATTTGAAATGAGTGCGAGAGGCGCCACTATGGTTTTGTGAATTTGGGGGGGGGGGGGGGTAGTAATTATTTATACTAGTTTTAGCACTGAAAGTTTATTATATATAACATATGATGGATTTCCATACATATATTTTATATAATGTGATTTTCGTTGAAACTAGGAAAAACGATTACTACCCCCCCCCCTCATAGATTTGTATACATATATTTTATATAATGTTTAGGTTTTCCTCAAGGATACTGTTTTTTAGTAAAAGTATGTAGTCACATACAGTCATACTTTAATCTACATAAATTTTTTTTTTTTTATATATCGGTAAACCGGTAACAGAACCAATTATTTACTGTTTACCGATAATCGAAATTTGACGGTAAATTGCAAGCCTTGATTGGTATATATGGATGGTATGGTGTATCTGTATATGAACTGGTCATACGTGAACGAAATAATTTTGCTAAATGTAAGTATTGTTTCGATATCTGTTTTATTCTTGTTAAAAAATAAATTCTATTAATTATTGAAGTTCTGCGAAAAATGTGATCAGTATTAGAAAATTATAAAGATTTTTTTTAAAATAAACAATTTTTTTATAAAGAAACAGTTCAATCTTTCAATTGTATTAGAAATTACATAAGTAAGTCTAATTACCATTGAATTTTCTTTGCGGGCGAATCGTATATGTATTAGTTTATTAAAAACAAACGTATAAGTGATACAATATTGAATTTATCTTGACAATTATACGTCGAATGTTATTTATGTTATTGAGACAGGTGTGGAAGTATGTTGCTATATAAAGTTTTCGACGAAGACATATTTTAGATAAAAGCTAGAAAAATTAACTTAATTATATTAAAGATTTAAAAAATAAAATAAAATACGAATTTCTGTATTATAAGAGTACACAATTGAATAGACAAACAACATTGACTATTATAACCGTGATAAAAAAAAACGATAAAACATACAGGTTATGGTACCCAATTTTCAAACATGAAACTTTTCAGAGAACTTTATCGTTTGATCGATATTATGCAACACGATGTTTCACGAATTCGACAAACAAAGAATAAACTGAAAAGTACGAAGGTGACCTGAAACTTGGAAACGTTCAGTAGCGTGACGCAAATGCATGCACCGATCGATAATACGGCAATGAAATACGCCTATCGATATTTATTATTCATAAAAAATCATTTCGATAAAATATGTATTAAATAAATTAGTTTGATATGAACATATATGAGATCGTTGTCGAGAGGGCAATGAATAATTTTTTTCAAGTTCACATTTACTATGTTTATTTATCGGTTGAATCGTTGTGGTTTTTACGTTCGATAAAAAACTAAATGTTTATTTAAGGGTGCCAATGTTCGGCCTAGTATAATGGTGTCGGTTCGAGCAGTATAATTTAGCATTTCGCACAGTAAAGTTGCCAGTAACAAAAAAAAAATGATAAAATATAACTGAAATCAAAATATTCTTAATTTGCATAATATTTCGTATGGAAATCAATCACATTGTGTATATCATAATGACTATTTGTTTAATTTGTTTAATAACAATAAAAATGTCTTTCTTTATGAGATCATCTCAAAACATTGTAAAGTAACATTTGATTTCTTTACAAAATCAGTTCCTTGTCATTAGCTTTGACAGGGACTAACTACCAAGTAAATAAAATGCTATACCACGCTATATTTTTGTATAGGATATGATCCCAAATATAATAATACGTATACTAACCCACAAAAAAAAACATTTAAATTACTGTACATCACAATGTACACTGAGTCTATCTAATGTATAGTTTTTATAATAAGTTCACTACTAAAAATGTATTTTTGATACTAGCAACTATTTGTCGGGCGAAAAGCTGATTTTGTTGCGAACTTGACGTTTGATATATACCAGGCTCGTCCAAAATTTCAGTATGCGGGGGCCACTTGCAAATTTCAAATTTCAAATCTCAAAATTTCAAAATCTCAAAATTTCAATTATTGTAAATTCAAATCGTAACAAGTATTAAAATATTGATAAAGTTATTCATTTCCATTATAAAACTATTTCGATGAGTACATTTCGGAATAAATTCTGTTAGTTATGTTTGTTTTTGTGTGAAAAGTGGGGGCCACTCTGGCACCGTAGTGGCCCTTTGCACAAGCCTGATATATACTGTGAATTTGTAATGTAAATACTGTGACCAATATATTATCCCTTTATTTAACGAACGGGGAACATGGTTGCGCGTAGAGTCATTACGACTTACGTCACGAATCGGGAACGCACGGAACGGGAATAGGTTATGTACGAATCTCTGAAACACAAAAAGCATGAATAAAAGCACAGCTTCGGGGCGCTTACTTGTGCCGGGGGCGACCATTCCCGGAGAAAATGGCGGGAAGAGCGCAGGCCTGTATCTTCTCTGTCGGCAAATTCGCGCGCAAAAACCACAACACTGTCGCGGCAAGACACAACCGCTCGCGAACGCTGACCGCACTCGACTGACAGATCGGGAAACGGGTGCCCGATTCTTTTATAATATAAGCCTTATGCCACGTTCGTATAGAGGCGTTGTTTTGACGATCGATCATGAGGAACGATTGTATTTTGGTTTTGATTACCCTATCCCTCGATTTACACGGTACTTGTTTTACGCGTTTTCGCTTTTACACGGTTTGAAAATAAATAAAAAATAAATGTTGAAAATAATCAATAATAATAACATTAATAATTTTAACAGTGAATTCTATCACTAACTAAAATAGAAGAGCCACTGTTATGCTGGCCATACACGCTACGATATATCGTTCCGAAAAAACTGAGGTACGATTTTTCGCTACGTGTATGTTAAAAAAACCGGACGAAACTGAACGGTTTTATAATGCTGGCCATACACGCCACGATATATCGTTCCGAAAAAACTGAGGTACGATTTTTCGCTACAAAACCGTTCAGTTTCGTCCGGTTTCGTCCGGTTTTTTATACATACACGTAGCGAAAAATCGTACCTCAGTTTTTTCGGAACGATATATCGTGGCGTGTATGGCCAGCATTTTAAAACCGTTCAGTTTCGTCCGGTTTCGTCCGGTTTTTTATACATACACGTAACGAAAAATCGTACCTCAGTTTTTTCGGGACGATATATCGTGGCGTGTATGGCCAGCATTAGGTAAACAATGAGGTGCGTACCCGCACGTTTGTCATTACGTCGTAGTTTGAAGTTTCAAGTGTAACCTCAAAACGATATGTCGACCATGTTATTAAACATTTTTATAAATTGCTTATTAAAATTAGGACTTCGAAAATTAAGATTTCGGACTAAAATTGACCTAACCTAACCTAAGTTAATAAAAAGTTTGAAAAAACAACCAAATTATGCGTTTTTTGTGTACTTTTCGATTTACACGATTTTGCATTAAAAAATATAAAATTTTGATTTACACGTTTTTCTCAGGAACCTATCTACCGTGTATATCGATTTTTAATAAAGAATATCTATTGTGTTTATTCTAAACGAAAACGGCAAAAGATAATTCGTCATTAAAAAATAATATATTGAATAGAATCAGGGTTGTCAGATTTCTTGCAAGTCAAACCGGATATATATATTTTTTTCGATTAATTGTTCGATTTTTTTTCTTTGTATTATTAGTTCAGTGCTCTATCTACTCAGCCACCGAGGCAGGTTGCCGGAATTTTTAATTTATATTAAATAAGAAAATAAAATCAACAAATTTTAACATTAATTATTTATTAATAGGAACAAAAACAGTCCAAAATAAACATTTAATTTGAAAATAAATGACAATATAAGTACACATACGAAAATATCAATTATAAACATCAAAATTAAACAAATACAATAGTGTATATGAAACTCATAATATTATAATAAACAGTCTTATTAATTTCTATTTAGTCTATTTTTTATAATATTTGTCATTTGATTTGGCCTTTTGCAAGACTGCTTTATTTTTAAGTAGATACTCATACATTTCGTAACAGTTGAAATCGTCGTTTTCAATGTACACCCGATCCTCTTTTTTTACACGAGGGATACGTTCCAGAGACTACCGTGTAAATAAAAAACCGTGTAAAAAAATGTATAGTGATCATACAAAAATTGGAGATAGGTTCCGTCACTATATTTGGATAAAACTTCCATCCAAATGTACTTTATAAAAAATGTGCGATGTGAAAAATTTTCGCCATGAAAAATCATCAAAAAACATCGAAATTTTTATTCAAAAACTATAATTACATACATATAATTATATCAGTATACTGGCCTGCGTCGAATCTTACCATTGTGGCATAATAATACATATTTTTATTATTTTCATACCGTGTTAAAGTGGAAAATCCGTGTAAAAAAAGTAATCGGTTCATCTTCCTTGAAAAATATACTCGCACATGCGATATAAATCTTTATATTGTTCGGGAAATTGCGTTTCTATTTGTAAAAATATAACTGTCCATTTTTCGGCAGATTATTTTTTGTTCCAATCTGGAGATTGTAATTCTTTTTCTAAAACCCCTTTTAATGCAACAAATTGATTAAGCAATAAAACACCATTTATTTCTATATTTTTTTAATTCAAATATTCTACTGTTTTTATCAATTTCAGGCCATTCTGGTATTTTTTCCAAGTTCATCCAGGTAAGCGCTGAACATTTTTTTAATGGCATTGTCCATTGTTTTAAATATTACGTCAATGTTTCGTAAAACTTGGCTACCACTCAAGCCTATATGCATATTCAGCGACGGATCCAGGAATTTTTCACAGGGGGGGCGATTTTCCAGATTTTTAAAAATTTCTTAAGTTGTAAAGATTTTTTTTGTTTAATACAAAATCTTTATAAATCTACATATAACAGCGGTTCATTAAATTTTTGATTGATGTGCCAATAATTTTCCTATTTCCGAATAATTCGTGGGTCCCGATGAAAAATAAAAAATTGATTGGTTTCAAATTAATCATTTGAATATATTATACTATAATTATTTGATAATTACAAAAAAAATCATTATGCATTTAATATTATTGGAAATAGTTTGATGATTAGCGGCGCCGGCGAAAATTTTTTGTTTGCGTCATAAGATTTATACCAGTGTTATCTACTTTATTTGTGTTTTGCACCTTCCTTATCAAAATATTCAAGTTACCTAACAAATTCTAAAACAAAAATCAACTAGCCATTTGACCCAAAACGTCCACAATAGCAAGTACAGTTGAATTAGTAACCGCACTTTTATATAGCCAATAGATTTGCTAATTTTTTTCACATACAAATATAGCAGTTTTTCCATCTTTTTCGGAAAATGAGAGTGACAATATCAATTTTTTTATTCGAAAATGCATTTTTTACGTTTATTTTGCAAAATAACATTTTTATGGTCGATAATCATTTTATAGTCGAAAACGCACGAATTTTGAAATTTTGCCATAATCCGCAGAGGGGGGCGATTGCCCCTACCGCTGGATCCGTCCCTGTGCACAAACTGTATCTGTATGTACGATAGACGAAAGTGCTTAAAACGTGTTCATAATAGAAAAATTTGAAAATCGGGATTTTTGGGCATCCTGAGAGTTTCGTTCGGGACACTGGGACACGATCTGAAAACCGGTGATAGTCCCGGTTAATCGGGACGCCTGGCAACCCTACACGTGAACGAAAAAAGGTTCGTTACCAATGAACAGGGCTGTGAAAAGGATTTCGAGAGTTTACGTAAATGATTTTATCAAAATGATAATGATATTACAGTGGAAATCGCTTAACGGGAGAAATCCGGTTAATAAGAAATATTACTTGGGTATTGACAAAATATTGTGCACGTATACTATAACGTCTAACGTGAAATTCTTTTAAACACAAAAACGCATTTTGATGCTTTCAGTTTCATGTTAAACGTTTTTCACTTTGATTTGAAAATTTGAAAATTTTCGAAAGCATGTGAGTTTGCGTCGTGTGAGCTTGAGTCATGTGAGTTTGCGTCGTGTGAGCTTGCTTCGTTTGAGCTTGCGTCGTCTGAGTTTGCGTCCTGTGAGTTTACGTCGTGTGCGTTTGCTTCGTGTGAGTTTACATCCTCCAACCGAATTTCGTGCGCGCCAATGTCGTTTGAGCAAACTCGTTTATGTTCAAAAACCAAATGGTCTGTACTTACGTCAAAACATATGCCATGTGACCTATCAGCAGTATTCCCGCGTTTATCAGCTTTGTTTATTGTGTGGTTTTAAAAAAAAATTATAACCATAAACTCCATGAACTTAAAAACTCTATTTCGTTTAATACACGACGAAGACGTAGCCACTACATTTTTACAATAAAAAAAATCATACCTCAAGAAAAAATATGCGAAAACGGACATCAGATGAAGTTATGTTTCACCAGCAACGGACCCCTTTGGAGATGCTCTAAACAGAAATGCCGCAAAACTCAGAGCATCCGACAAAACACATGGCTCCGAAATTCAAAATTATCTTTGGAGACGGTGGTGCGTTTTATGTATTGCTGGGCCCACGAATTGACCACTGAAAAGTTTTGTGAGGAAAAACTCGATATGTCGGGTACAACAGGCATCCATTGGAACTATTGCCTACGCGAAGTTTGCCAATGGCGATTAGAGCAAGAGGAAACCATGATCGGTGGCGAAGGAACAGTCGTTGAAGTCGACAAAAACCTATTAGTTCGCCAAATAAACAACGCCAGCAAAACATTTCCAAAACCTCAGTGGATCTTCGGCGGTATTTGCCAAGAAACTGAGGAATGTTTCGTTGTAACAATCCCTGATTATTCCCCAAAAACTCTAATCCCGATTATAAAGCGACATATAAGACCCGGGTCGAAAGTCGCTTCCGAATACTGGCAAAATTATAAAGATATGATGGATGAAACTGTTGATCGATTGGATTTCATTGATCTAGAAACGCTTGATAATCAAAAGATCGATCAGATGTGGAGTAATTTAGAATGGAGGAATAAACGGAGGCACGGCACCAATAGGAACTTTGTCCATTCATACCTGGCCGAGTTTATGTGGAGAACGAGGCTGAAGGGGTGCGATCCTTTCGAGGCTATTCTTCAAGATATGTCTTCGTTCACGCTTTAAGGTGAATACGTGTTGCAAATTTGGTGAATTTGGAAACTTCATATGTCTCAGCGGTTTGAAATTGTTGGTTTTTTTAGCGTTCCTTCAGTTTATTTAAGGAATTCCCAATATAGGTTGTATTCACGACGGTTCTACAATTTTTCACTATGATAAAATTCATAGAACAAATTTTGAACCCCATAGTTTTTACCCTGAATTGTTTCCATCCCGATACAAAGAGGTGTATTGTTCGTAACAAAAAATGATATTAAACATCAATTTTATATTGAAAATAAAAACAAACTGTCATATATGAATAAAATAGAACGAACTGCCCATCATCGTTTTTATGCTACGAATAATAAAGTTGAAATGTTTCAGGCACCGGCGGCTTTATATATTCTATGTTGAAAGAAAAAACGGAAGATATATACATGTCTGTAGTTTTCAATTCAGCGTTAACATCATTGATTTCAAATAATACAGTTCCTGAAAAGTTTTTCAATGAAGACGACGAATGTTGGAAAAAAGGAGCATGTTTTGAAATATTGTAAAAATAAAAATCAATAAATTCATATTTTTGACAAATTTATTATTTCTTTTATATACATATCGGATATCAGAAGTAATATTGACTGAATTTTCAGATTCATTATATGAACCAATTGTTTTGAAAGTGGTATAAGTCCATTTTGCGAAATAAATGAGTTAATCAACATTTGGGTTAACTAACCAAAATGAACGTCCACTTTTTTTTCCGAAATTGGACTTATAACATTTTCTCAACATTGGACTTATATATAAAAGTGGTATAAATGCCAATTTTGAACACGACAAGTTAATAGTTCTGATGGTTTGTGGTGATTTTATTTTTGAGCATTCGAAAGATTATTTGTACCATAAAAAAATATGATATAAATGACCTTTCTTAAAAATGACACTACGAACTATTAACTCGTTGTTTTCAAAATTGTCATTTACACTACTTACTTACATATGTTTATTTTTTTAATATAACAATTGTTATAATTTGTATTGGGCTAAAATGTTTTTATCTACATTTATTACAGACTGTTGCCATATTCCCGAACCGTTGAAATTATGTTCCTTTTCCATATAATACAAGACTAAATTTAAGATTTGCGCATTCGTCAATTTGTCACATAACACTAAATCTCTATTGTTTTTCCTGAAAATTGAAAGATCAGAACTTTTATTTTTTGATTTGTTATAATGCAATAACGGATATAAATACACTTTAATTCGATCCCAACGATGTAAAAGAATTTGGCAATTCAAATAAATTTCTTCATTACTAAATTTTTTGGACAAATTATCTTGAGTTTCTTTCACTATGGTTATCGAAGTTTTATAATGAAATATATGTCTTTTAAGTTTTTCATAAACATCGTGAAAACTATATTTATTTCCTAATCCATGACATATATATTGAACGAAATCGTTACATCTAGTTCTATGAGGGTTATTGTCGAAAGATTTGAAATATTTTTCATTACCCGATAACGTATTTAAGCTGAAACCAGTTTTATTCGAACTTTTTAAATGATTCAATCTTTCATCAGCTTTCGTTTTACGTACAATGAGTTGAAGTATTCGAGGATTATTCAATAATGCGTTATATTCCGCTGTATGGACAACTTCGTAAAATCTATTCTGAACCGTACTTAAGCTCAATGTGTATATTTCCATGTATCGTTGTTGAAAATCGAGCGGTATGTTATAATCGTTCATTAAACTTTGTATACCTAGAAGATTTTCAGTTTTACTGATCAGAACTGAAGGTCTTTTATTAACGATATCTTCGATATCTATACCGGACAATGATTCAACATGAGTTAATAGTTTCATTATTTTATTCGGATGTGTGTTTATGACGAATAAGTTATTCTTGATAGTTTTTTCTGGCATTTTAAATAAATTCCGCAGATATTTTAACGTTAAGTTGATCTGGGAGAAAGGCCGACTTCTCATTCTAGGATAACTCTTTAAAGCCTTTCGAAATTCTTCCGATTGAAGGTTCAAAATCAATTCTAGGTATCGTTCCAATATTCTCATTCTCAATTTTAATAAGGTTGTGCTTGAATCATCTACGTATGTGGACATCGGTGGGGAACAAGGCCACATCGATAAATATGTTGTGAGACGATCTTGGATATTTATATCTTGGGGGATATATTCTGAAGATTTGAGTTCACTTATGGTTATGTTTGTCACTAATGTTAAAAATTTGGAAATGTCAGATAAAGTCACCTTTTTGAATCCACATTCTAGTAAAATTACGGCTCTACGTTCTATTCCAATTGGAGTGAGATTCAATAATAGAGGTTTGCGTAATAATTCGTTTCTATCTAAATTGTGTTGTTCAAACACAGAGAATAATTCTTTCACATGGTCTAGTTTGACTTTACAAATAGTCGGGTTTTTCAAAAATATGCCCAACACTCGAGTTTCTGAAACGCGCAAGTTCTTCGATAAACAAGAAACCACATCTGCGTCCAACTTTAGATCAGAAATTATTTTCTGAGGAATGTGATTGGTGAAATTCCGCAACTTCATCAAATTGTTGATCTTAAAAATGTTGATCTTGCGAATCATCTTTAGATTGTAAAAAAAAAAAAATTAAACAATAATATCAACTGTCAAACCATTCGATATTTGACAGATCAACACACGTGTGGATTTCAACCATAAAATCGATTTTCGTACCAAACATTTTGGTTACCAGACGTTTGCTGAAATGACACTAGCGCACATGACACTAACGTAAATGACGCGAACGCACACCGACTCTAGAGTCTACCTAGTGCACACCGAGGCAAACTCATACCGACCAAGTCGCACAAACCATGATTTCTTAAAATTTTTATCCTGTTTTTGTGATACATTGAAAGATTGATGAATATATATCAATCGATCGATTGATACTATTCATCGATAATTAATATTCAATCGATCGTCTGTCTGTCTGTCTATCTATCTATACTATTTTAAGAATTAAAGTTTGTCCGTCCATTTTCAAAAAATTAAGCTTTATATTTATTTTAGATCTAATTGTCAAATTAGTGAGCCTAGGCGTGGGGGGACGAAGGAGGTGAGCTTACAAAGTGAGACCTCGAGGATCGAGTCGTTGGTTGGCCCGAAGGGCCTACAAAACGAGGCTCAAAGGGCCCAGCTAGCGCATTCGAGCTGGCGAATCCACCCGAATGGACCAGTAGAATAATAAAAATATATATTGGAAGAGGGGGCTTCGCACTTTATCCTTGCCTAGGGTCCCGCAATTACTAGCGCCGGCCATGGCTTTATATGACAATGAAAACGTTCAAAGTATGCAGTTATTTTGATGAGTTGTTGAAAATGTGCGCTAGCGTCGGCATGCCCCAACGTTGGTATGCGCTAACGTCATGTGCGCAAACATCATTTACAACCCAACTCAACACATCCAACCAACCAATCATCCAAATAACCCATTTTATCCCACCCAAAAACGCTCTTGGCACACTCAATCGTCAAGGTGGCGGCCCTGCGAACGTCAGACGCTTACGTCAACACGCGAAAATATCATGTGCGCAAACATCATGTACGCAAACGTCATTTACGCCAAATCTAAAAACCAATCCCAAACCTTTCAAAAAACACCACAAACCACCCAATCACCCAATAACCCATTTGCCCCCACCCAAAAACGCTCCTGACACACTCAAATCAAAATTGGCATCCCTGTTAACATCAAACGCTAACGTCAACACGCGCAAACATCATGTACGCAAACGTCATTTACGCCAAATCAAAAAACCAATCCCAAACCTTCCAAAAACCACCACAAACCAACCAAACAACCCATTTGCCCCCACCCAAAAACGCTCCTG
This sequence comes from Hydropsyche tenuis, assembly GCA_009617725.1. NCBI lineage: Eukaryota > Metazoa > Arthropoda > Insecta > Trichoptera > Hydropsychidae > Hydropsyche > Hydropsyche tenuis. The sequence goes on from VTON01000025.1 coordinate 455,489, forward strand.
ACACACTTAGGCCAGGGTCAGATGAGCGTTGTTCAACGCGCGTTGAACGCGCGCTTAATTTTTGTGTAGTGTTCACATGACACGCGTTTGTCAGGCGTTGAACACGCGTTGCAACGCGTGGCCGCTAGGTGGCGGCCGCTTGTTCAGTAGACGAAACAGGTGTATGCGTGTCGAAAGCGCGCGCGCAACTGAAGGGTCACATAGAAAACCAATGATCTCAAAGCGCGCCTAAACGCGCGTTGATAACAGACCGGCGTTAGCGCAGCGTTCAACGCGCGCTCCATTAAAACGCGCGTTACCATCTGTACGGCCTGCATAAAATGTGTGTAAGTTGTAAACGCGCGTTGAACAACGCTCATCTGAACCTGGCCTTAAGGCGCTGCCAGATGAGCGTTGTTCAACGCGCGTTTTGGTAACGCGCGTTTACAACTTACACACATTTTATGCAGGCCGTACAGATGCTAAAGCGCGTTTAGCAAAATAAAATGTATGAAGTTGTAAACGCGCGTTACTAAAACGCGCGTTGAACAACGCTCATTTGGCAGCGCTCTTAATCGCAAAGGTGGCATGCCCTGTTAACATCAAACGCTAACGTGAACACGCGCAAACATCATGTGCGCAAAATCACATGCGCAAACATCATTTACGCCAAATCAAAAAACCAATCCCAAACCTTCCCAAAACACCCCAAACCACCCAACCACCCAAACAACCCATTTTCCCCGCCCAAAACTGCTCCTGACACACTTAACCGCGAGGGTGGCGGCCCTGCGAAGTCAGGCGGTCACGTCAGGTCACCCGTCAGCGCGGGCCGCTCAGAGCCGAGCCAGAGTCGATCGCCAATTCAGTCACATTTCGGCCCCCGCCTCGGAATGTCCGTGTGGTTGCAGCGCACTCTTCGCCACGAAGGCCTATTGGCCAGGGTCAGTGATTGTCAACCTTTTGGTAGTTCGTACGCGCGAATCGCGCCCGGTTACGTTACGCATATATTCCCAGTATTGCCAGTGATAAAAATAAACTTCAGGGTCAGCTGTTCTCGTAAGCTGCTCATTTTCGCGGTTAACCCCCTACGGACGTAATCGGCCTAGTTTTTTTTTAAATTTTAATTCCAATATAAATTTCGATCTTTATTATTTTTATACTAACACTAATAATACAAATAAAAAGCTTGAAAAACGTTCATCTTCATCAAAATTTTATCTTTTATTCAAGCTTTTTTATATTGTCCCTTACTAAAATACGATTTGGGCTATAACCTAGACTGCCGCATTTGCCTAATCCTGCAGTTGATAACTAATAGGTTGCTAATCGTGATTATGATGACCTATTATATAAATATAAATTTTTAAAACTGCTAATTTTCGCAGTTAACCCCCTACGGACGTAATTGCCCTAGTTTTTTTTTATTAAATTTTAATTCCAATATAAATTTTGATCTTTATTATTTTTATACTAAACACTAATACAAATAAAAAGCTTGAAAAACGTTCATCTTCATCAAAATTTTACCTTTTATTCAAGCTTTTTTATATTGTCCCTTACTAAAATACGATTTGGGCTATAACCTAGACTGCCGCATTTGCCTAATCCTGCAGTTGATAACTAATAGGTTGCTAATCGTGATTATGATGACCTATTATATAAATATAAATTTTTAAAACTGCTAATTTTCGCAGTTAACCCCCTACGGACGTAATTGCCCTAGTTTTTTTTTTATTAAATTTTAATTCCAATATAAATTTTGATCTTTATTATTTTTATACTAAACACTAATACAAATAAAATGCTTGAAAAACGAAGTTCATCTTTATCAAAATTTTACCTTTTATTATATTGTCCCTTATCAAAATACGATTTGGGCTATAATCTAGACTGCAGCATTTGCTTATTCTGCAGTGAATAACTAACAGGTTGCTAATTGTGATGATGATGACCTATTATATAAATTTTTAAAACTGCTAATTTTCGCAGTTAACCACCTACGGACGTAATTGACCAATTTTTTTTATATATTTTTTTATACATAATACCAATATAAATTTGGATCTTTATTATTTTTATTTTCATACTAATACAACAAGTGACGTTCATTTTAATCAAAATTTTACCCTCTATTATATTGTTCCTTACCAAAATATGACTTGAGTTAGCCTGGGAAGGTATAGCCTAGTCTGGTAAGGCTTTGTCCTGAAGTGGATAACTAATATGATGACCTATTATATAAATTTAAAATAAAAATCAATATTTCAAAATATGATGTGTATTGAATTTCGATTCAAAATTGTACAAAAAATCATATGTGATAAATTTTGAGAACGAACGTGAAGGTCAGGGTGGCTTCTAGGTTAAATGGTGTCTAGGTGAAAATTAAATTTGCGCTTTTGAATACGTTATATTTATGGTGACTGTGCTTTTTTGAAGTAACATGAATTTGAAATAAAAATCAATGTTTCAAATGTGATATGTATTGATTTTCGATTCAAAATTGTACAAAAAAATTTCGAAAACGAATGTGAAGGTCAAGGTCGGTCAAATGAAAATTTAATTTGCGCCTTTCAATACATTTTGTTTATGGTTTTTCGAAGTAGTTACAATATATTAGGATATGTTTAATAAGAAGCTGAAAGATCGAAATATTTTTCGTATCAAAAGAATCCCATATTAAACGTCATAATTAATATACAGTGAAAATCATTTAACATGAAAAATCGGTTAACAATAAACAATACTACAATCCTAAAAAATACGCATACTGTAACATTTAACATGAATTCTTTTAATACAAAACATATTTCTCTTCAGTTTCATATTAAACATTTTCCACTACATTTTGGCGCTTTATACCCCGCCAAATTATATCCTGATCAAGGGTTAAACATATTTCGAATCCCCGCATATTCAAAATCAAATCGCGCGCCATTTTTCGACTAACAAGGAGAAGCTCTCAAACGGGAATTGAATTTGTTAATGAAATTTTTTTTTTCAATAGTTCCAAAACGACAACTCAACTCAAAACGACAAAAGAGAAAGTTAATGCGTGTAGCTTGTTTGGCTATTTACACCTCTATGCCAAGTATCCAGACGGCGTTTACTCGTATAAGCGAAATATGAAAACTTTAAAGCTGTTTATAATTAAATTGGCTCAACAGTGCACTTTTATATTTTACCATATCGATACAATAAAGGTAATCTATTGAAAAAAAAAATTTCATTAAGAAATTCAGTTCCTACATAGAAGCTTCTCCTTGTAAGCATTCGATTTTTAACGATTTTTCTGAAAATATTCAACATAATGACATAACGGCGTTGTTTTCAGCCGTTTTTTTATTTTGGCACACATCGCCTGTGACGAAATTGGCGCGTCAATGTTATTGGGGCGAAGGTCGTCGTTTCATCTGAAATCGGTATCAATGTAAAACATTTACAATTTACAAAACACCGACCGTACAATGTTTACGCTAACCGTACATAGAATTCGTGAATTGAACAATTGGCTCGCCGATCATTTAATTTAAACTGCCCTAATCTATAATACGGTTTCAAACAATTCACTCTCGTTGATTGAAAAATAAGTTATAAATATAATATATCAATCGTTTAAATGAGTCGTTAATTTTTGTTTATGTACTTTGCGATACAAAAAATAGTATTCGAACACTCGTTCGTGATCAAAGTGCAATCGATTTAATCTTTTATATACTTTTGATTATGAATGATTCATGTTTTTATATATATTATTTTGTATTTAGGTACTTTGTGCCAACAATTGGCCGAGTAAGAATGTACAGCCCGTCCGAAACTTAAATGTTCACGAACATATAAGTTACACTTTACTCAACGATGCCGGAATTCCGGTACCGAAATTCAATGTCGCTGCCAGCAAACAGGAAGCCGTTCAGTTCGCTAAAGATCTCAATACGAAAGATATCGTTTTGAAGGCTCAGGTGTGTATTGATTGTGTTTTAAATTTAAGATATTGTATATAAAAAAAATTATTATGAATATTTTAAGGTACTCGCCGGCGGTAGAGGAAAAGGACATTTCAAAAGCGGATTGAAGGGAGGCGTACGAATGGTTCATGAGTGAGTTTATTTCAATCTTACCATTGATGGACCATGTATCAGTAGTTGACCATTTCAAAGACGTAAAAATTAAATTTTATAAAGACAATAATCTTTAAAAAAATGTGCGATAGATAAGACGCTTATTAAAACTTATCTATCGCTCCCTTTCTGAAAGATTATCGTCTTTAAAAACCGTAATTTTTAACGTTTTTGCAAAAAATGGTCCATCATTGGTATCGTTTCTGTAAATGAAGTATATTATTTTTATGATTTTTATTAATAAATTATAAAAATAGGCCTGTCGAAGCCGGAGAATTGTCTCAACAGATGTTGGGTCAACTTTTAATAACAAAACAAACCGGAGAAGCCGGCCGCATCTGCAACAAAGTAATGATCACCGAAAGGAAATTCCCGAGGCGAGAATTCTACTTCGCCATCATGATGGAAAGAGCCTTTGCTGTGAGTACTCAGAATAACACAATTCGAAATTAGAACGTGTTTATTTTGAATTTTAGACTGTTTTATCAGTTCGTTCATAGTTTGACCCGTCATTAACACAATCGACATTCTTGATTAATCGTTGAACGTTTCTGTTTTTGTGTTTTATAGGGACCCGTTATTATCGCTTCGTCCGAAGGCGGTGTGAACATCGAGGATGTGGCTCGTGATAATCCCGACGCTATTTGTTATGAACCCATCGATATTGTACAGGGTATTACGAGGCAACAAGCTTTATCTGTTGCTGAAAAGGTACGAAAACACTTTTATGAATCAAATATATTATTTTATCAATCGTTCTAATTTTATATTAAAATGTACAGGTAGGATTAGGTGAAAGGAAAGAACAGACTGCCGATATGTTGATAAAAATGTATGACGTGTTTGTCAAAAAAGACGCCTTACTCGTCGAAATTAATCCGTACGCCGAAGACGCTAAAACTGGCGAATGTTAATATATTTTTTTTGCATTCAAATATTTATATTTGCAACTAGTCGATAATTAACATAATATATTCCTTTTTCAGTCTTCAGCCTTGATGCTAAGTTCAGATTTGACGACAACGCTGAATTCAGACAAAAAGAATTGTTCGCTTTGAGAGACACAACTCAAGAAGATCCTAAAGAAGTCGATGCGGCCAAGTTCGATCTCAACTACATTGCTTTGGACGGTAAGATATAAACGAGACTGTTCAGTTTTTAGTATATATCGTAATTTCATCTAACATTATAGGAAGCATCGGTTGTATGGTCAACGGAGCCGGATTAGCCATGGCGACTATGGATATTATCTCTCTTCACGGTGGAAAACCCGCTAACTTCTTGGACGTCGGAGGCGGTGCTTCTACAAAGGCTGTCTATGTTAGTGTCTTTTTTAAAACGTTTCAACTGTATTTTATATGAGAATTTTCACGTTATTTCGTTTTATAGGAAGCGTTCAAAATCATCAGTTCCGATCCCAAGGTACAAGCTATTTTAGTCAACATTTTCGGTGGTATTATGAGGTGTGATGTTATCGCCGAGGGCATCATCCAAGCGACTAAAGAATTGAATTTGAAAATCCCGATCATTTGCCGACTTCAGGTACGTTTTAAAACAATTGTTTTATTCAATACGAAATTTTATATGTAGTTGATCGTTGTTTATAATGTATTTTCAGGGAACTATGGTCAACGAAGCGAAGAAACTCATCGCCGAATCCGGCCTTCGTATTTTACCGAGAGACGACTTGGACGAAGCCGCAACCCTCGCTGTCCAACTTTCAGATATTATCACTCTAGCGAAACAAGCCCATTTGGATGTCAAATTTGAAATTCCTAAATATCAATAGACTAATTTTCTTCGAAATTCTAATATATTCTTGAATACGACATGAAAGAGCAACTTCAATTTGTTCCAATGTCAAATGACATAACTAGTTACGATTGTTACAAAAATCTATCTTTACTACTTAAAAGAAGCCTTTTCGATGATTTTATAATTAATTATACCAACTTACGAGTTATAATTATGTGAGTTTAAAACTCGCACAAATCGTACACTGTATCATAATACGAAACAGTCCAAAGGATGCCCCAGTATTTTTTTTTATTATTTATACACTAAAGGATTTTTTTAATTTTCGAATTTGTTTAACGAAATTTTATTTAAGTTGTTCGAGATAAATTATTTATTTTTTTATTTATTTACTGATAAAGCTATTATTTTTCGTGTATAAATGTTATAAATATTATAGCTTTGATAAGCACTTATTGTGGGGTTAACCAGCACTGCTACTTGTATAATCCATCTATGAAAATATGAAATAATTTGCATCTCGGAAACGTGTATACATAGTTTTATATTCAATGTGATACCTATTTAATATTTCATCATAAGTTCATGTCTCATACATTCTATGTTGTTAATTTTTCCTTAACGGGAGTTATAATTCTTAAATTACGTATTTTTGTATGCACATACACGTTGTTATTTGCGCTATGCGCAAATTTATCTTATGCGATATAAATATAGAAAATTTACCAGTATATTAATATTATTAATATTCTGTCTACAATTGACTATATAATTTTTTTTTTATTTCACATTTTAATGTTTCAAACGATGGTATGTCTAATATAATAAATAAATTTTGGAATTTTTTCCCTGTAACGTTTTTTATGGAAAAAAAATTGTAATTCTTAAGTCGAACAAACAACTATTGTGTAATCGTTGTCTTTGAATCATGACAATTCAAATTATGTTTGGAATAAAACCTAATTTCTCGTTAGTGAAACTACTCATATTGCTTTTCAAAGATGTTTTCATTGTTCATGTTTTTTTTTGTGTCATTGTGCCACATTCAGTAAAAATTTTAAAAAACCGTTTGTATTTTATTTCTCTTCTAATATGAAAATAGGTAATGGCCTATTTACAATAACTTGATTGGATCAGGACGTCGACTGACCTGATAGTGATGCAAGCATTGCAAATTGCGATATATTCGGAGAACTGTAGGAAAATTATGAGCCGAAGTATAAAATAGCAAGACTAATGAGATTTCTTAATATTATTTATTTACATGTTGAAACATTCAATATGAAACAGTTCTACAGTTTAATCCCACTTCGATTTTTTCTTCTCAAAGAGTTCTGTGCCATCTTCTGTTATTGCAGAATAATATCCCATAGATTCGTATTTAGATCTCATATATGCTATGTATCCGAGGCATAAACCGAAACAGGTTAATCCGACAGTCATAATCGCAATATTCTAGAATAAAATAATGAAAATAGTTTAATTATAAGTTAGAATTTTAAAAATATAACAGAAACGCAAACAAATAAATGATTTAAATTGATAAATTTAACGAAATATATCATTTTTATTACGCAGGTGACTATTTTTATTGAAATCAAAACCAGCACATTTTTTCTACATAAAAAGAGAGCTTTGAGTATGTGTTGTATAAATAATGAATCAATTACGGTGCTTACAAGTAAATGTACTTTATAGCTTACAAGCTAAATACAAATATATCAATATAAGGTAAAAAGTAAATACAAATAACAAACATACACCTAAATTAGCTGTATGAACTGTGTATTAGAGCTAATACAAGAAGTACCACATACAGGAGTATTGATAATGCTGGCTAAAGTATGTTGAAAAACTGAAAATTATTGTTTTTAATTTTGTAATCTAAAAAATAGGAGTACTGGTTTCGTTTGACGATTAACTAGGAGAGATATCCTAAAAACCAGTACAAATAATCACCTTAGTATTAAAATATTATGAAAATTAAAATAAGCATACCGGTTTAACATAAAGCTCGAAATTAACAGCCTTGAAAAGGTTCGTGCTTTTGATTGATCTGATCCCATCTCCAGGATTCGAAGGTTTCGCTTCATTAGACATTCGTCTGATTTACTTTACCTTCAGAAATTTAACCTTTTTGACGTCTGTCAAACCCAAATACAAATGTCAATTTGAACACAGTTGTCAAAGTAGACGATTACATAACCAACACCAACGATCAAATATAATATTACAATTTTACAAAATGATCAAATATAACATTTAAATATCATAAATTTTCATTAATAATGCAGGACTTCAAACCAGAACTAGACCGCAACTGAAAACCGAATTTTTTTCCGGAATTGAACCGAAAAAAAATCGGTTTATTTCGGTTCAGCAAAAAATTTTGTGTTTTAGGTTTTTTCCGGCAAAAATTTCGGTTTTTTCCGGTTTTCGGTTACGGTTTCATTTCGATTCGAAGCCCTGATATTGTAAATCATTGATGGCGATGAACTATCGCATTTTGTCATTGCAGGATTTTTCGAAAAGCTTGAAAAAATAGTAATTTTTTTGATGAAAACGAGACGATTGAATACCATATTTTTTCAATATTACAGACATTAACACCGCAGCTAATTTTTCTTTTTAAATATACATCATCATCATCATCATTAGCAGCCTATAAGTTATCCACTGCAGGACAAGGCCTTACCAGACAAATGCGGCAGACTAGGCTATACCTCACCGCGCTAGCCCAAGTCGTATTTCGGTGAGGGACATGTACCATAAGAACCAGTCCGCCCATGCCAGCGAAGGAGGTTCTCAGACCAACGATACGCGTGTCTATGTGCTAGACTCTGTGGTCGCTGTCTTCTGAGCGGATCGCAATGACCACCAGCGGGACAGACGAGTTAGAGACTAAGCAGACTGCGCCCTCGCTGCCCACTTTGCGATCGTAATGATCACCAGTTTGATAGACGAGGCGAGACCGTTGGTCCTACATGGTTCAGACCTCGGTAGAACACACGTCATTGGTCTTTACCATTACCAAAGAGTTTTGTTTGTTAATTAATTAAATGATCATGCAAGTTATTCTTTTTGGTTTTTCATGCCTTCATCTCGTTAGGTGTATCTCTGTATATTGTTCGGAAGTGAGTTAGATATTGTTAGTTGATTAATATTTATGTCTCAGTAGTTTCAATTTAGACTAATTACAAGAGCATGCGGTTAATTTTTTAATTAGTATGACATAGGGCATGACATTAACCAAATATGTTAATAGATATTAGTTAATTTAAAATAAGTGAGGATATCTATGATTTTAGGATTCACAGTTCGTCCATTATTTATGTGTTATGTGTTAGGTGTTACTATTGTATATAAATTATGCTATGTAATATTCTACTATGGGATATAGTTCTGTTAAGAGGTATATAAGCATATGAGAGTTGAAATTTTTCTTTGTTCTAGAGAGAGGCTTGAGCATCAATTATCGTCGATGGTTAGATATATAGGACGAGGTAATTCGATGGGTTAAATGGGGAGATCAAATATATTCGTTAAGATCAATTCGTGTAAACGATTCTTCGCAGACATTTTCTTCAGGATCCACTAGTAATCCACTTTTGAACAAAGGGTTCTTTTAGGCATAGCCACTTTTTTTTTTTTTTTTTTTTTTTTTTTTTTTTTTTCTTGAGCAACATTCATCCAGTTAATACCACACATTCTTCTTATTTCATCCACTCATCTTCCTTTCGGTCTCCCCTTCTTCTTATCCATTCCCTTTGGTACCATTCCATTATTTCTTTCGTCCATCTCTTATCTGTGCGTCTGGCCACATTTCCCGCCCACTCCCATCTTCGTCTCATCACTTTTTCTAGTATATCAGTCACTCCTGACATTCTTCTCACCCATGTATTCCTTTGTCTATCTTTCCTGGATATTCCTAGCATACATCTCTCCATACTTCTTTGAGTACATTTTAATTTAATATTTATAATATACTCGTATAATTGTTTAGGGTTATAGGATATAAGGTTATAGGTAATGTTTTACTGTTGTATATTAAGTATGCTATTTAATATTCTACTATGGGATATATCTATGTTAAAAGGGCTTATAAATAGATATGTAATAAGTAATATAATGAAATTATGGAAGGGGCGAATAAGTATTTAAAAAACTGTTTTGTATGTGACTGTTTTAAATAAGAGAGAACAGTAAAAACCCTGGGAATTAAAACCGAATAAATATAGATAGAATCAATTACATCATCGATAAACGGTTTCTCAATTTATACTGAACAAACCAGATATTGCCGGATAGCCAATTAATTGACAGTATAAGTAAGGACCATTTCCATGGTGAAAATTTTATAATAATTCCAGAATAGGATGTAGGAAGAGAATGAAGTGGATGTATGACCGTAATGTTATTATCGTTGCAGCGACGTGAAACGCCGTGCGCCGTCCACCGGGGGAGACGCGCGGATCACAGCCGTTCTGAGGCCGTGCTCGTGCTCGTGACGATTCTCCGACGAGCGATCGCGTAGAACTGAATCAACGCGTCGCTCGCATCGAGCGGCGGAATTTTCGAAGTTGTGTTTTTAAATTTTTCAAAACAGTAATTATTAGATATTTGTTGCATTGATTTGATTGAACGGGGAGCGCGACGAAGTACATAAAACAGCAAAAATAAACACATAGAAATTTATCTGTTCGATCGAATTAACACTCTAAATAAAACAATTAACCTATATAAAGAGGTGTATTAAATTTAAATTATTAAAAAATACCGTCCTTTGCATGATGAGGTTGTCCATAGTGTTGGTAATGTATGCTTTTCGTTCGCCAAGTGGTGGTACCCATTTTATTTACTGGCGCAGCGCGAAATAATTTTATAACAAGTGATTACAATCAATTTTAGTAGCGAAGTATAACACGTGAATAGCACACGTGCGAATTTCAGTTTTCTCAGCCGAAAAGGAACACAAAAAAAAAAAAAAAATCCTTTCTAGGAACTTGCAAGCGGGTTGTCGATAACGGTATTTGAAAAGTATTCTCCGCGTTTTCGGGTTTTTGCAGTGATTATCAAACGTTGATGCATTTATTAGGAAACTGTTAAGATGTAAATAAGAGAGACTACGCGAACACAGACAGGATCAATTTACGAAAGAAGATAGACAATTGGAGCGCGGTGAAATGTGAAAAATACATAAAAACGCGGATCAAAGCCTTTCGAAGGCCGTGCTCGTGCTCGTGACGATTCTCCGAGGAGCGATCGCGTAGACTTTAAATATACATACCATAGTGAAATTATATTTGAAAAAATATAAAAATCTAAATGTGCTTAAATATTTTATTTATAAAAATCCAAATTTAATTATAATATATACTTACTGTGAATTTGTAATGTAAATACTGTGACCAATATCATCATCATCATCATCATTATCAACATATACATCCAATGCAGGATGAAGTCTTGTCAACTTGCGTTGGCAGTTTGGGCGGTACCTTATCACGTGTGCCCACCACGCTTCGATGTGACCAATATATTGTCCCTAAATATTTTATTCTCAAAAAACAATGCTCACAAAATTGCATATTTTCACTATGATTATGCGAAAAGTGGTGGGGGGGGAACGATCTGTCAAAATCACAAATGACAGCTGCGAAGATGCACAGTCGTAGTTTGTTATTGGCGACTTGAAAAACAAGCGGGGGCAGAGTGGCGAGACCTCTGGACGAGATGGGGGCCCCCTACGAGCCGGTGGCTACGCCCTCGCTCAAAGACGCGCTCTACCAGTGGATATCCCACGTCAAATTGAGCCGGATCATTTGGCTCGTCTTCGCGATATTGGTGCTGGTCACCTTCGTCAGCTATAACTATTTGCCTAAGGTGATTGTTGATGATTTGTGGTGTTTTTTGTTGGGTGGAATCTATGGGATACTTTGTTATCACGGCACCGTGTCGATGTAGGTTTTTCGTCCTGACTCATTCGTTTTCTATTCCAAACTAAATATTCTTGTCATCTAAGTCAGCTATGACTGCTTGTCTGAGGTGATTGTTGATGATTTGTGGTGTTTTTTGTTGGGTGGAATCAATGTGGCCACTTTGCTGTCGCTCTGCACTGTATTGATTCAGGTTTTTCATCTCGACTTATTCGTTTTCTATTCCAAACCAAATATTCTGGTCACTTTCATCAGCTATATTTACCTGCCTAAGGTGATTGTTGATGATTTGTGTTGTTTTTGTAGAGCGAAATCCATGGGGCACTTTGCTGACACTCTGCACCATGTTGATTCAGGTTTTTCATCTCGACTTATTCGTTTTCTATTCCAAACCAAATATTTTCCATTTGAAATTGATTATTCTCCATTTTCAATAAAAATTCTGATCACCTTTATCAGCTATAACTACTTGCGTAAGGTGATTGTTGATGATTTGTTGGACAGAATCAATGGGGGCATTTTGCTGTCATCCCACACTGTGCCAATACAGGTTTTTTCATCCCGACTTAAATGTTTTCCACTCCAAATCAGATGTTTTCCATTTCATCTATAAAATATTTTTGATATGAATACCTAATCAAATAAGATACGTTCAGCTTAATCCATCGATACGTTCAGACTTTTGACTGACTGAGGATGCGGCGTTAAATTAATAAACTAAATGTAGTCTTTGATTAACCAACCCCCACATTCAGTTTTCTAAAAAGAAAGTGGAAGGGAAACACGTCCAGATGTTACTAATATAATTTGGTGCAGATGACGCTAAAGATTATCCGAATCAATAAGTGCTTTGTTGTTACAGGTTGAGTCAAATACTCCGAATGCTGATATTCATTTGACTAGAAATAAGTTAGAGGCTTTTGAGGATTTTTCTTCGTTGACTGCTGCCGACTTGAAATTACGTATAGATGAAATGACTAGAATTAAAGTAAGTTATCGTTGTTTGATAATATTAAAAAATTTTGAATACTCAATTGTATTTCGCATTTTAGGGATCTGTTTCGACAGAACTTCGTGATTTAGAAGCTAAAAGACAAAGATTGCAACAAGAGTTGAGTTCTCAGGGAACAAAGATTGAAAGTCTTAAATCTGAACTGTTACGTTACCAAACCGAATTAGACAGACTAAAAATTAGCGTCGAACAGGTTATTATTATGAAATATTTTATTTATTTCACTTCCGACATTGCTTATTAACATTTTTAATATTTTAGGCACAAGTAGCACAAAAAGAAGCAATTCAAAGAAATACTCCGGCACTCGCACCTCCTAAACAAATATTATCGAAAAACATTCCTTCGATTCTCCCTCCCGTGTCGTCACACGGGTCAAAGAATTGCAGAATGTTTTCATGTTTCGATCACTCCCGATGTTCTTTGACTTCTGGATTTCCAGTATATTTGTACGATCCAGATGTTTCATCAGTAGTTTTCGACACATTTGACGTTGACGGGTTTTTGAAAACGACCATAAAACAAACACTAGGTTACAACGCTCATTTGACCAGAAATCCTGAAGAAGCTTGCGTTTTTCTAGTTCTTGTAGGCGAAGCTTTACCTAGTAGACCTTCGGAAAATGGAAGGTACGATCGAAAATAACTTGGTTTATAAATATATTTTTTAATATATAAATTATTGTTATTTCGTAGGTATCATCAATCTATAACTGTCGATTTTGAAGAAGATGACAAATATCCGAACAAAACTCATAATAGTAAGAAACCAAAGATTGGTTCTTCGTTAGATTTATCTACTCTTGAAAAATTACCGTATTGGGGTGGAGATGGTCGTAATCATATTCTTCTAAATCTTGCTAGAAGAGATTTGGGAGTCGGCTCCGGAAACGTTTTTCGTTCCTTGAATACGGGAAGGGCTATTTTAGTACAATCAACATTTCTACATAATCAATTCAGACCTGGATTTGATCTGATTGTGCCTCCGATGTTAGGCCCTCCTGGTGGAGACGTATGGCACGAGTGTGCCCCGATTGTGCCAGCTCGTAGAAAATATCTGCTTTCGTTCCAAGGTGAAATGAAACCGACGTTACAAACGAATAATTCACCTAACGATTTACCTTTAAACGAAAGAAATTACGAAAACCAAAATTCTGAAGACGATTTGGCTATGGATAATTTTGCGATATTTTATCTGAAAAGAATGTCCAAAATGAATACTCATTCAGGAGCATTTTATTTTCAATTCGAATGCATACCTGCTACTGAACAAAAAACTATTGCTCCCATTCGAGATTGGTCGTTGTGCGGAACCGATTCTTCCCGAAGGAATATCATCAAAGATTCAACATACTTATTGATATTCGCTCCGGGTAATCAAGAATACGTTTCAACTACTCTTTTGCAAGCTAGACTATTCGAATCATTAAGATCTGGAGCAGTTCCGGTTATTTTAGGAGGTGATCAAATACTTCTTCCATATTCTGAAGTGATCGATTGGAAAAAATGTGCGATTTTTCTACCTAAAGCGAGAGTTACAGAATTACATTTCTTTTTACGATCCATATCTGACGCAGATCTTTTGAGTATGCGTAGACAAGGCCGAATGATATGGGAGAAATATTTGAGCTCCGTTCAAACGACCGTAGACACCGTAATAGCCATAGTTAGAAATCGTTTGAATATTCCTCCGAAAGCTATCGAATCCGTAAAAGCCATATCAGTGTTTAATTCATCATTTGTACCATTACGAACTGATCCAGTCATCGCTGAAACAGAACCAGAAGAATCTTTGGGACCAATCGAAGCTCCGTATGCAAGTCCAGCCTACAAAAGAAATTATACTTTAATGTTGACGCAAGGTTATGAAATTTGGAACGATTGGGGAGACCCGTTCAGTTTATACGCTCAACTTCCGTTCGATATAATTTTACCCTCAGATGCTAAGTTTATTGGATCGGAACATGGATTTCGACCGATCGGAAAAGGAGCAGGCGGTGCAGGTAAAGAGTTTTGTGAAGCTCTCGGAGGAAATCAACCAAGGGAACAATTCACAATTGTAATGCTGACGTACGAAAGAGAAAAAGTGCTATTGAACAGTATAGCGATGCTTCTACGGGTTGCCGTATTTGAATAAAGTCGTGGTTGTCTGGAACAGTCCGAAACCGCCTTCGGAAGAATTGCAATGGCCCGATATCGGAGTTCCGGTCATAGTGGTGAAGGCGATGCGGAATTCGTTGAATAACCGGTTTCTTCCGTACGACATCATAGAAACTGAAGCCATTCTTTCTATGGACGATGACGCTCATCTGCGTCATGATGAAATCATGTTCGGATTCAGGTAATAATCGCGGATTTGTTATCAATTGTAATAAATATATTTGTGTTAAATGTACGGTGTATATTTCAGAGTATGGCGTGAACATAGGGATAGAGTGGTAGGTTTTCCGGGACGTTACCATGCATGGGACCTCAACTATAACAATGGCTGGTTATATAATTCTAATTACAGTTGCGAACTGAGTATGGTTTTGACGGGAGCAGCGTTCGTTCACAAATATTACACATATCTTTATTGGAATTGGCTACCTCAAGCGATAAGAGACAAAGTAGACGAATATATGAATTGTGAAGATATAGCCATGAACTTTTTGGTTTCTCACATCACGAGAAAACCGCCTGTGAAGGTTAGGAATAATCCTAACCTAATAATCCTAAAATATAAATTTCATTTTTAAAACATAATATAAAATTAATATCGATATTTTTCAAGCTTTTATTAATTTTTAAGGTGACATCACGCTGGACTTTCCGATGTCCCGGATGTCCTGTTGCACTATCCGAAGACGAAACACATTTCAACGAACGTCACAAGTGTATAAACTTTTTCACCCAGGTATATTTTTTCTATTTTTTTATAATACATACGCTTAATATCGTCATAGTTACGGTTCCATGAAAATTCGTCCAAAGACAATTCGTCCAATGACAATTCGTCCCAGACAATTCGTCCAAGGAACAATTGGTCCAAGGGACAATTGGTCCAACGGACAATTCGTCCAAGTGACAATTGGTCCAACGATAATTGGTCTAAAACTGTCTAAACGACAATTCGTCCAACAACAACTGATCCAAAAATTAATATTAAATTGATTATTTTTAATTTTCATTAATTTAAAAAAAAAACTTTATGTAATAATTTTTTCTCGCTGATCTGTAGCTTCGTAATTATTATAAATAGCAACAACATTTATAGGTATTATTTTTAGTTAATGTAAGTGTAATAAAGCAAACTTGTTTAGATAAAGATATTGAAAATCTTAACATCTATAATGGTCACACGAACAATCAAATATGATGTCCCAAAACTAACGAACCAAAATTATTATTTTTTATTTAAAAAACATTCAGTTTTTTAAATATTCATATCATGAATCAATGTTTCTTAACCACCTGAACAATAAAAAAATATTTTTGTCGCGAATATCTTAAGAAAAAAATTTCAGAGTGCAAAGAGTTAAACTGCGTACGTACACTAATGGTGAGTTGTGCAGTTACTTAATTAATTGATAACGCGGCGTATAATTTGCAAATATCCTATTGAATAAAAGGTATCTATTAATGAAACTTAAAAATAATCAATTTAATATTAATTTTTGGACCAGTTGTCGTTGGATGAATTGTCGTTTAGACAGATGTGAACGAATTGTCGTTGGACGAGTTGTCCGTTGGACCAATTGTCCTTTGGACCAATTGTCCCTTGGACGAATTGTTCCTTGGACGAATTGTCTTGGACGAATTGTCATTGGATGAATTATCTTTGGACGAATTGTCATGTCACCATAATTACATTTAAAAATATTTTATTGTTTCAGGTGTTCGGCTACATGCCTTTATTGAATACACAATATAGGGCAGATTCGATTCTATTTAAAACGCGTATACCTCATGATAAACAAAAATGTTTTAAATTTATATAAAATTCTCATTTGCAATAATTTATATAAAATTCTCATTAAAATTCTCATTACAATTCTCATTAGGATGATCCAAAATTGTAAATTATAAATGTTAATATACATTTATATGAGGATCTACACACAATCAATCGCTATGATACAATTTTTTTAAGTACAATGGAATTGAAGGTTATTTTAAACATAACCTATACGGAAACTATGGAACTATGTGTATTTGTATCAATTTTAACCATAAGAAATAAAGAATCGTATGTCTGTATGTATGTTTAATGAAGTCGTACTGTGACGTTTAATCGTGTGTAGCTGCATTTTGGATCTATTCTAAGTCAACGTGTTATAGCACGATTATTTTCTGTATATTATGAATTGACTGTTACGATAACGTCTTTTCTTTGTTTAGAACCAGTGTGGGTTGTTATGTATTGCACGACATTCGAATATTGAACAAAAGCAATTGAAATTACAATCAATGATTTTTAATTTAGTGTTTTGTATGTACATACAATGTCGTACTATTGCATTTATTATAAGTAATTAAAATTATTAGAAAATTTTGCAAGCGGAATTTATAGAAGAAATAATTTATCTCATCGATAATAGAGCTCGATCTGTTTAACAGAATAATTAATGTTAGCATAATAATAGTAGCTTATTATTTTTTTGATATTTTATCGCTATGACGTAACCTGGGTATTTTATTTTATTTTTGCCAAGTATTCGAAATACCGTATTATTTACCGTAATAGAACAAATTCTGTATTTTAATCATTTCTTATTTTATGTGACAAATGTATAATAGATAATGACATTCCTATATAAGATTGTATAATATCTCGTAATGTTTCAGCGAATATATGAAACATCATATTATAATACAGCGAAACCCCATTTATACAATAAATAACGTTATTAGAGGAAAAAACGTAGATAGGGGATCAAAATTTCATAAATCGAATGCCGATAAACCTAAATCCACATAAATTCGGGGTTTCACTGTAATAGCTAAACATTGAAAGTGCCATTTTTAATTATAATTTTATTCGTATTTAGAAATTTCTGCTTCCGTTTGTTTTTATTCTAAGCTTTCAATATTAAGACTCCAATATTTTTCGAAAACTTTTATCCGTCTCGTTTATTTTGTATCGAAATAATCCAACGTTGAGTAGTTCTTATTCTGCTAGATGAAAAATTATTTGAATTCCTTCCGTGCAACAGTGCAGGGTTTATTTATATATATTACTACAAATTTTAACATATATCAATTATATAAAGATTATGAGTGTTTGAAGTATATTTAAACAATTTTTTCCTAATAAAAATCTCCACTGATTCATGTTCGAATACTATATTATGTGAATAATCAAACGATAATGTGCATATCATTTTTATTTTAGGTTATGTTTATTGTAATATTTTATTAATAAAATACCATATGTATTAATAACGAATATGAAACTTGTCAAAAACTAACAAAATATAATCAAATCCTTCGAATACTTTGAATCCATGCTGCTATAATAATCTGTTTTATACCGTACATAAAATATGTGGAGGATTCATAAATTATTTTACGTATTTCAGTTTTTTAATGCAAAAGGAAAAAATACAACTAACCAAAGCCATATTTTATTATAAAATATATCAACGAATCTTTTAAATCTATGTTTTCCATATACAATTTTATTTCCTATTTTGCAGATCTAATTTACCATGAAAATAATAATTTATGTTATGTTTGATATACTTAATTTGTGTTTTATCTACATTTTTTTTATATTGTGGTATGTATATCATTATTTGTGAGTGTATTTTACATAATTTTTAAATATTAAGTTGATATATGTAGACATCTGACTGAATTTTAACAAAATGTGTATCTAGTTAAATGTATAAATAATATTGTATTTAGAGCTTTATTATATATAAGTATTGAAATTAAATCTGATTTTTACTTCATTATCAATTCCAAATCTCAATATATTTTTGAAGAATTTTCTTTGTAAATGTTTTTTCAGTGAAAAAATATTTGTTTTTAAAGATAAATAAACAAAAATCAAATGGAAAGAAAATAAACATAAACAAAATGTCGGAAAATGCAAAATGTATTCGGGAAAACTCATTTCCCAACATCTCAGAATATTTTTCCCACAAAGTTTTCTTCGATACCACAACAAGCATATGGGCTCCTTATTATTACTAGAGAAGTTTCTCTACATTGCACAAAAGATATTTGAGAACGAGAGATATGATATTTTGCGAATTTTCAGGAAAATGTGTGAATATGAAATATCACTGTTCGAAGACCAATGAAAATTGAAAAAAACACGAAAAGTCACTAAATCATTCTGCCAGTTCTTTTATACAATTTTAAAAAACGTTTTCAACGTAAATATAAATTCAAGAACTTTTCTTACTAATAATTTTAATTGCTATCAATGAAAATTGGAAAGGTAAGATTTGACGCTTTTCCGAAAAATAAAACCCACTAATTGAGCTTTGATACAGTTTATTCAAAATTCAAAATTTTTTCCACGAAATATAAATGATTTACTAATCAATTTTCGAAAAATAACACATAATTTTACGAACATTATATTATATATGCAACGTTTCTTACGAAAGAGTTCAAATTAACGACATTTGGAAAAACTTTCATTTTATACAAAAGTTGGCAACATTGATTGGTCTTGCGTTTCTATCATTTATCACTCACAGTTCGCGTTCTTATGTATTATCGTAATAGGTATGAATACGAATTAAGGAATAACTTAATTCCTTGGTGATATTTATATAGTGTACAAAGTTGGTCACAATTAACAAATCTCATCATATTTTTCATCAAGCCACTTCGCTCAAGGTAGTTCAATTTTCAGTTAAATTACAAACTAATGTCGTTAGATGCCAGAAATCTTCATTTCTTATGGTCGTTTAAACATAAAATTTCAGCTGAAGATATAATCGTCAACGAAACCCATGGGCGGGTCTTTTTTAAGGGCAAGTCGAGCAATACCCACACACATTTCTCGTAATAAAACATTATAATAAATAGTTTTTAAAAAGAAAAGATATGTTATAACAGCGTTTCCCAACCTTTTTTGGCCCGCGTACCACTTGGTAGTAAATCACACTAAATTGTACCACTTCGTAAAAATGATTATATTTTGTGAAATTTGTAATAACCCCTCCTTTTATAGAAAAAATGTGTTGCTGTCAAAAATTTACCCTCAAATATTAAAATAGTTAAGGAAATACGCATAAATATAACATATAAATTTTATTATTATTTACTAATTTATCATTTAAAGCGCCGCAGGCGAATTTTTTCAAAAATATACCAATATTAACAATTAAAATTTTTATTTAAATTTATGAATTTTCACGCGCTGTATCTTATTTATCGAAACGAATCTTTTTTTATATTTTTGCTGCACTCATCAGTAATTTATGTGGAAATTTTCAGTAAGATTCAATGATTAGTTTTAATTTGCCGAGCGAAAAAGCAAGACGTACTTTAGTGTGTGCGGTGATTTTTTCATGTGGCGAATCAGAGAGTTGTGTGAAATTTTGGGTTAAAAACGTAATTTAGTACATCAAAGCATTCAAAATCAATAAGTAGACCTTTAGCAAAACGATAGGTTGGGTTAGGCTTGATGAGAAATTCACGAAAATTTTTCTGAAAGTTGGGTTACATTCACGCAAATTTATTCATCAAACAACGAAAGGTTGAGTTAGGCTTGGTGAGAAACTCTCAAAAATATTTCCGAAAGTTGGGTTACATTCACGCGAATTAACTCATCAAACAACGATAGGTTGGGTTAGGCATGGGAAGAAATTTGCGAAAATGTTCCTGAAAGTTGGGTTACATTCACGCGAATTTATTCATCAAACAACGAAAGGTTGGGTTAGGCTTGGAGAGAAATTCTCAAAAATATTTCCGAAAGTTGGGTTACATTCACGCGAATCAACTCATCAAACAACGATTGGTTGGGTTAGGCTTGGTGAGAAATTCGCGAAAATATTTCCGAAAGTTGGGTTACATTCACGCGAATTCACTCATCAAACAACAATAGGTTGGGTTAGGCTTGGAAAGAAATTCGCGAAAATATTTCCGAAAGTTGGGTTACATTCAAGCGAATTAACTCATCAAACAACGATAGGTTGGGTTAGGCATGGAAAGAAATTTTAAAAAATATTACTGAAAGTTGGGTTTTTTTGGGACTCGAGCACGTTCGAATAGTGACGAATAATTTTTCGTTTGTAAATTATGAAAAAAAACTGAATTTTCTTTTTGTCCACTATTACTGATTATTTTTCGCGTACCACCAACCAGTGACTCGCGTACCAACTAGTGGTACGCGTACCACAGGTTAGGCAACGCTGCCCTGAATAATGGGCATACCTACTACGGAAAAATCTCGCGAGTGGAAATTTAACGATAACCAGCGGCATAATGACAGAAACGCACGACTAATTAATGCTACCAACTTACTTTTGTACAAATGTGGGACGCTAAAACCGTATTTTACTGAATTGATAACCTAACTCTCGTGGAAATATAAAACGAAAATTTCCACCATCAAAAAAAAAGAGACTGCATTTCCAAGGCTTAAAAGTCCACACAAGTGGAAATTTAACAGTAACTAGCAACATAATGACCAGACCGTAGCAATGTTTTTGGCACCCTTGGCAAATGTAAAATTTGGCGCCCCTTTTTTTCCAAGGGGGAACTTGCCAAAAATTATTTTTTAATATACATAAGCTTCGAAAGAAAAATTATTCGTCACTATTCGAACATGTTCGATCCCCAAATAAATTCTCCTAAAAAAAACAACAACAACGCTATTAAAAATTCTTCAATACCCGGTAGTATTCGTTTTCTTCTAAAACAAAAGACAGCGCTCTTCAAAACTATTCGAACTAAACTAACTACCTTGAAAAACATTTTCCAAACAATAATTTTAGGCGCCCTGAACATTTGCATTGGAGGGGCTGCAACAATGAAAATAAAATAGTATGTATGTTTTCATGTACAAAATACAAAAACGTCATCATCAACACATACAAGAATCAAAATATGTATTGCATTTATACACCTGTACAAGACGAATATAGGAATAAAAAACACTATACAGCAGGCTTGTCCAAAGGGCCCCCACTTTTCACACAAAAACAGACATAACATACAGAATTTACTCCGAAATGTACTCATCGAAACAATTTTATAATGGAAATAAATAACTTTATCAATATTTTAATACTTATCACGTTTTGAATTTACAATAATTGAAATTTTGAGATTTGAAATTTGTAAGTAGCCAAGTGAAATTTTGGACAAGCCTGCTATACAGGGAGGGCTGCAGCCCCGCCAATTAACCTCCTCAGGCCTGACTTTTTTTTCATAAAAATAATTTTTTTTTTCATTTCGTTTTTATAGCATTGAAGATGCATAAAAAGATTTTTTTTCTTTTATGAATTGTTTATCTATCTAAATCACATAATAATGACTAATTATTTGAAAAAAAAAAATACTGCTGAAGTGACAAAAATGACCCTTCAGACCAAATTTACGTTCTAATGTACATTCGTGTTTGATGTCAAATTATGATATGATACATTACAACATACAATAAAATTTTGGTTTCAATCGATAAAAGCAGTCTTCTTTTTAAATATTGCACCATAATAATGTTATGTGAGTGGATTTTTAATAACAAAATATTGAAAATAAAACATGACTTATCGCGACGTCGTTGAAATGTCAAGCAAAACAGGCATATAACAAAAATTTCGCACCCTATATTTCAAAACAGACAAAATGAAACGAAATAACATAGTTTATACAATAATTTATCAAAAAGCCCCGATAAAAATAAATCTAAAATGGCTTCAAAAAACGGTAACAAAGTCTATGCACATTGTAATGTGCACAGGGCTTGAGGAGGTTAAGACGAGCCGCCACTGCTACCAACTCAAATTCGATACAAATTTAGAACGCTAAAACCGTATTCTACCCAACTAACAATCCTTCGTGATAAAAAAGGGTTAAATTTGTTGGCACGACAGTAAAAATTTATTTCACGACAAATGTTTAACGACCCTAAATGTGAAATTCACAACAGGATCGGTGGTCGCCCGTCAAGTCTGAGTTGCCAGAAACAAAAATATAATTAAAAATTCTTATGACTTGATGAACTGTTTATTTTATACCAAAATAAAATTAAAACCATTTTAAAATTAAAAATTACTTAATTACGCGTTTGTAAAATTTAAAAAAGTTGAAAAATACTTACAATTGGACTTATTACATTTTTTTGTAGGTTATGATGTGCTTGACAGTTGAATGACATTTCGCATCGGTTATTCAAAGAAATGTTACTAAGTAACAACAGTTGATAATTAAAATCGAAATATGCATGATTTATTCCATATGAAATGTTGTTTCTATTGCATCAATATTTATTAAACGTTTGAAAAATATGAGAACAAACATATTTCACAATATGCATAGGTAGGTTTATAAAATTTTACTGATTAGGTATGTTTTATCATTTTATCATTTAGGTATCATTTTTTTAGTTTAAATTAAATACATTGGTGTCTCCTCTCGACAACTGTCAGTTTGTTTGCAGGGCCGCCGACTTAACAAATTCTCTGTCAACATTTATTTTTTGTTACTGGCAACCCGACTGACGGGCGACCACCGATCCTGTTGTGAATTTCACATTTAGGGTCGTTAAACATTTTAAAGACGTGCATTTACATATACCATCGTGATACAATTTATTTTGTCGGGATAAGGGGCTATTTTGTCGGGCCGATAAATGGCACCCGATAAAAAAACGAAAATTCCACCGTCATAAAAAAAAAAGAAAATTTCCCTCAACACCCAAAAAAAAGAGGCTGCATTTCCCCGGCTTACGAGTCCACCTACGCGAGAGGGCGCGCCTGCGCCCTCGGGCGCTCCACCCCCGCCCCTAGCGTCCCCGCCCGCCGCAATCAATACGCGGCCCCGCTCGCGTGCCGCTGACGTCACGGCGCGCGCCCGACGCCATTGGCACCCCTGGCGCCCCATTATTTATTAGGGCCGCATGGCGGCCGCCGCGCCACTGCCCCGTCGCCCGCTGGCGGGCGCGCGCCCCCCCCGCCGCGACTCCGTTGGCCCCGTCCGCGCGCAATATGGACGGCCCGCGGGCCGAGGCGCCGCGGTAGGCCGGCCTGCGCCCCTGGAGCCCCGAGCGCGCGCCCCGCAAGCGCGCGACCATGGCCGACATGCCCGACCTGTCGCACCTGACCGCCGAGGAGCGCGCCATCATCGAGTCGGTCATGCTGCGGCAGAAGCAGGAGGAGCAGCGCGAGAACGAAATCATGAGGTGAGCACATCTGAGAGATTGAGGACGTGCGAGAGAACGGTGCGGACGTGTGAGGAGGACGAGTTTGAAGGCTTGTGTTGGGAGTGATGTGATCTGAAAATCGTGAGGTGAGGACATGGAGAGAATGAGGACGTGCGAGAGAACGGTGCGGACGTGTGAGGAGGACGAGTTTGAAGGCTTGTGTTGGGAGTGATGTGATATGAAAATCATGAGGTGAGGACATGGAGAGAATGAGGTGCGAACGGTGCGGACGTGTGAGGAGGATGAGTTTGAAGGCTTGTGTTGGGAGTGATGTGATATGAAAATCATGAGGTGAGGACATGGAGAGAATGAGGACATGCGAAAGAACGAGGTGCGGATGTGTGAGGAGGACGAGTTTGAAGGCTTGTGTTGGGAGGTGCGGATGAGGATAGTTTGAGGCTTGTGTTCATGAGGTGAGGACATGGAGAGAATGAGGACATGCGAAAGAACGAGGTGCGGATGTGTGAGGAGGACGAGTTTGAAGGCTTGTGTTGGGAGTGATGTGATATGAAAATCATGAGGTGAGGACATTGAGAGAATGAGGACATCTGAGAGAACGAGGTGCCAAGGGTGCGGATGTGTGAGGAGGACGAGTTTGAAGGCTTGTGTGTTGGGAGTGATGTGATATGAAAATCATGAGGTGAGGACATGTGACAGAACGAGGTGCGAACGGTGCGGACGTGTGAGGAGGACGAGTTTGAAGGCTTGTGTGTTGGGAGTGATGTGATATGAAAATCATGAGGTGAGGACATGGAGAGAATGAGGACATGGGAGAGAACGAGGTGCGAACGGTGCGGATGTGTGAGGAGGATGAGTTTGAAGGCTTATGTTGGGTGTGATGTGATATGAAAATTATGAGGTGAGGACATGGAGAGAACGAGGACATGTGAGAGAACGAGGTGCAAACGCTGCGGATGTGTGAGGAGGATGAGTTTGAAGGCTTGTGTGAGGGATTGATGAGATATGAAAATGGAGTAGAATGTGAGAAGGTTGAATTTCGCGGTTTGTGTGTCGAGAGCGATATGGAAAGGGAGTAGAATGGATGTCGAGCTTTATGTGAAGAGTGTGATATGAAAAGGTAGTAGAATGAATGTCGAGATTTATGTGAAGAGAGAAGAGTGTGATATGAAAAGGGATTGAAATGTGAGGAGAATGAATATCAAGCTCTATGTGAAGAGAGTGAAATGTGAAAAAAGTGATATAGAAAGGAAGTGGAATTTGAGGAGAATGAATTTCACGCTTTATGTGATATGGAAAGGGAGTAGAATGAACATCAAGCTCTTTCTCTTCACATAAGTGAAGAGAATAATATGGAAACAGCGTGATATGTGAAGTGTGTGATATGGAAAAATACTGAATTAATGAGGAGAATGAATATCACACTTTATGTGAAGAGAGTGAATTTTGCCCTTTATGAGAAGAGTGCGAAGTGCGAAGGATGTGAAGAGTGTGCGTGAGCTTTTCGTGCTTTTATGCTTTCAGGACGTTTGCATTTTCTTTTGAATGATTTCACTCATAATTTTTCAAATAATGAACTCGTTTTAAATTTTGGTTTGAGGCCCACTGAGCTGAAGTGAAATGAGAAAAGTATGAAATGGGATGAGAGTGAATTTCACCCTTTATCCGAAAAATGTGAAGAGTATGATGTGTCAAAAGTGTGCGTGAGATTTTCGTGCGTTGTGCTATCAGGACGTTTGTATTTTAATTCGGATGGGTTTCACCCTTTATATGGATAGTGTGAAATGAGAAAAATATGAAATGGGAAGAGTGTGAAGTGTGAAGAATGTGCGTCAGCTTTTCGTGCTTTGTGCTTTCAGAACGTTTGCATTATCTTTTGAACAATTTCACTCATGACTGTTCATATAATGAATTCGTTTTAAATCTTGGGCCTACCTTAACTCGGAACCTAAAGAGTCTAGTCTTTGGATGAGGTTCAAAGGGTCCTAGCGCAGTCAGGCCGGTTCAATTATAATATAATGAAAACTTGTTCATTTTCAATATGCACGTATTTTATATTTGTTTCTTTATTATGTCAAATTTTCACATGAATTTTCACTGTCGGAAAATCCTGAATGAGTCCGGGAATTTTTTTCAAAATCATTTGTTTTATTCCCATACCAAAATTTTTGTAGAAAATCAATGACATTGTCGTCAAAATTACATTAATACGACAATGACATTTTTCCTATTATTCAAGTTAATATTGCAGTTTTTTTGTTACGAATTTATGAATGAAAATTCGTTATTTTGTATTTAATAAAATTAATTGCTCATATAAAATTCGGTTTTAAATAAATTATCGTATAATTTACTGAAAAATATCGTAAATTACAATTATAACATACATTTTTACACACGTAAATGACGAAATAAGTCATCTTTTAACACAAATATGTTTCGTAATTGATTTTTCTTTTATTCGCACACAAAATAACCTATATTTTCGAAAATCATTATCTGAAAATTAAATCGAGAAATATTTGTATTATGTTAAGAATTTTCGCATTTTTTTATAACCAGTATAAAAAAATTGAACTATTACAATGAAACACTTATTTGAAATACGAATATGGTCATTTCACGATTTTCCCATGAATTTTCCGAGAAAAGATCTTGATATTTATCGTATAAATATCGTAACACATTAGTGCTACCGAACAAATGATTAGAATCATCAATTAATTTACGTGCTAGAAAATTTCCCAGAATTCACTAAGGTATGAATCGGCATGGTATTTAACAACGGGTAGTCATTTTTAATCCGAAAGCATGATTTATATCAATTTAAATTCATTTTTGGGAAAATTTAAGTGAAAAACTGACGATTTTTAACTTAACACGTCAACAGTTTTCCTTGGATTTTCCGATAAAAACTGCGATTTTTCCAATTTTTTTGTTTGAATTTCAATTTAGATTAATAAAACACGTATATTTTAAGTTGAGTTTTGAAATATTTTTAATAGGAAGTTAAATTTAAAGCATAAAAACTTTTTTCATTATTGATTTTTTTTGTCAGAGAATTTTCGTTTCGGTCTCACTATTGCTTTGTTTAATGGTTTTGAAATTTAGAAAAGAGATGATGATTAAATTTCATGTAGATATTACATATTATAATATTTTTAAATCTTACTTTTATTATTAAAACATAATTCGAATCCATATCAAAATACCTTATAATAATTTCCATCGAAATAATTTCGATTTTCCGATATTTATGAACAAAATGAACATTTCAAATCAAATTAAAACTTTTTAGAAACAAATATCATAATTATTTAGATAATTATAATCTGAAAATCTATGTTTCTAAAATATTAAGAAGATCAATATCTTACTTTTTAATTTCTTAAAATGCTATTGATATTTTACATAAGGTTATCAGTTTTGATTAAATATCTCACTACATAAATCACATTTACAAACAAATTTTATGACACAGCTGTCACCAACCATAAATCCGCGAAAAATTTTTGATAGTTGGCAAGAAAATCTGGATACAATTTTTTATTAGTTTGTTCATAATAAATTGATATTTTAAGAAATTTTTGATTTTGAATAACAATTTTCGCCTTTTTGTAATTGCATTAAATTCTCAAAATACATTAGAAAATTTGGAATAATATAGACAAAGCCATTATGCAATCTTTGACTAGCTAAAAAATTTAAAACTTTATGATATTATTTTCATTAAATAAGAATTTGCAATTTTGTTTTAATTAAATAAGAATTTATAATTTTATTATATCAAATGGGTACTCGGGAAGCTGGTATAGAATTGGGTATATGTAGTCAGGGGGGCATAGGGACCTCCCACTGAATTTTAAAAATAATGACAAATTATACTTAAATTGTAAGATTTATGTTGGGATATATCACTCAATCGTAATATATCTAAATCAATTCTTTGAATACTTTGATTTTACACACATTATTTTTCAAATAATAAAAAAGCATATTTTTATTGCTTAGAATCGCTTACATATTCAAAGTTGTATTTCGTCCCCCCCCCTAAAAAATCCTGTCTATGGCATTATCATGCAGAATAGTGAACTTTTCTTCGAATATTAAATGGGTGCATTATATTAATATCAATAAAATAGAAATTATCTCTCCTTTATTTTCCTTTATCTGTCTTTTATAAATGTATTCATCCTTAAAAAAAAAAAAAAAAACAACAACAACAACGATGGTCCGCGAGATTTCGAATTATGATCAAATGTTCCACGACACCAAAAAGGTTGGCGACCACTATTCAAACACCTAATTTCTACAATAATAATCTAATGCTGGCCATACACGCTACGAGAAATCGTTACGATAAAACTAAGGTACGATTTATCGCTACATGTATGTTATAAAACTGTACAGTTTTACATACATACATACATGTAGCGATAAATCGTACCTTTGGAACTGTACAGTTTTATCGTAACGATTTCTCGTAGCGTGTATGGCCAGCATTACGATTGCAAACATCACAAACTCATCAACAACATTCTTCAACTTCAACCATCCCACATACAACTAACCATTCCCCCATACAACCAACACAAACACAAACCCCCCATAAAAAACCTACTCCCCGATCTGAAAGTCAAACGGAAAATATTGATTCCTTTTCCCCGCACGATCAATCATCCTACGGTATCGATTTCAATCATTCGCCCGACAATTCCTGCAACGCCATCCTACCACCATGGGGATCATGGGGCCTCGTATCGGGGCCTGGGCCACGGTTAGCCATTGCAGATAAGATAATTCACATTATGCGTAATTATGATTGCAACACTCGCCAGAAAAGCCTCGCCTTATCAGGCGCGCTTGGGACTGGTTAAATATTAAAATCGGGGACGTGCATGGTGTTTTACTTATGAAGAGGTTGTTTGAATACTTTTTTGGGTTTTGGAATTGTTTTTGGGGTTTATGGGGGAAGTGTCGACTAAGTGATATGTTGATGGGAATGTGTTGTGTTTCTGTTTTGACGATTGGTGTATTCAGGGTTGCCAGATTTCCAAATTCACAGATCGGGACATTCAGTATTTCGAACGATCAAAAAAAGGCAGAGCTTCGAACCGTAATTTTTTTCATTCCGGTTTTCGGTTACGGTTTTTTGATAATATTTAATTTTTTAACGTTTTAAATCAAAAAAATATTTATAATATCATTACAATAACTGCACGAACAAAAAAGATAGAAAAAAATTTCGAAAAAATTAAATTCTATTTTTCTCCTGAAAAATCATCTTTGTACTTTACATATGTACATACATACATATATATGTATGTAATGCAATAATGCATAATTGGAATTGGTTTATTTCATTGTCAGACTGACAATACGCGTTCCATACACAAACCACAACACTCGTCGCTTAACTTCGGTGTACTGACGCAGTTAACAAAACTAAAACCGTTGACATTTAATATTACATGTATCTTATCTTATCACTTATCACTTATATTGCAATGAACATTGTATAATCTGCATATTATAAGGCACAGTCAAAGCCCAGGGGGAGGGCTAGGGGGCACTCCCTCCTCGAAATTTTGAAAATTATACATAATTAGCCATAAATTTGCACACAAATTATACTTCAAATGAAAAACAGCATATTTATACCACATACTCGTACATATAAAAAGTTTTGTTTTAGCCCCCCCCTCTAAAAAAATCATGGCTACGACAGTATATAAGGATGAAACTTCGTAAAGAGCGTAAACGTAAGCGTATTTCATGAGTAAAAATAAAAAAGTGAAAATACAATTCATTCGTGAGATACGCTTACGCTTGCGCTCGGCGTGAAACTTCGCGCATATTTATTGATGGATGTGTTACAGCTGGTGTTCGGAATTGTTGTGCGAGGATGCTAAATTTAGGGGTTGTATTTATAAAATGATTAATTAATCATGCGCGATATTGATACTATTAATCTTCGTGTGTGTGTATGTTAATGAAGAGAATTTTGATATGGCGTTTTGAAAAGTGACTAAATATGTAGAAATTTAGGAATAAATCTAAATTGAGTTTTTCAAAATATTTTTTCTGATTATCGTAATATCCAATGGTAGAATAATTAAAGATATTGGAATTTTTGTTCTCGTTTTCAATTTTGAAAGTTTTACATGCGATTGAATTTTTCAGAACGATACACATTGATTTGCAATCAATTTTACTATAATTTTCACAATTTTAGTATTTTTTTTTCATTAATTTTTTTAATAGTTATCATAAATTAGACGTAACTTCCTAACTTTTTTCCTAAATATTAAGAAGTAGTGATATCTATAAATTTATTTGTTCGACATTCATCTTTCATAAATCATTCTGGAAAGTAAAGAATTACGTACGATCAGCTGATCGCAACAAGGCACTTATTTGCCTTCCTTCAAATTTTTTTCACGTCAAAAGTATCTCTTTATTTATCCGACATAATTTTCATACTTTTTCAAATTCTTTCGACATTTTCCAACTGAACAATATTATGAATTCACAACAGCTCATGAAATCATCCACTACAGATTCACTCTACCGATCAAAACAAAATTTTCCCATCTCAATCTAAAATCAACACACAATCTGTATAAAATTGAACTCTCCAATCTACATTCCCATCAACAGATGTCACTATACCCATCACATATCATCTACCTCTCCCCCCTCCCCCGACAGACTGACTACAAATCATCATACAATCCCCATATTATAGAATCAAACCCTCCACGTTTCCACTAATAGATGTCACTATACCCGTCATACAAATCATACACAATCCACATAGAATCAAACCCTCTAACCTACGTTTCCTCCAACAGATGTCACTATTCCCGTCACATATCATAATCCACCCTTCTTCCCCCACAAACTGCATATAAATCATTATACAACCCCCATATTATAAAATCGAACCCTCCACGTTTCCACCAACAGATGTCACTATACCCACCACACATCATCCACCCCCTTCCCCCCAAACTGTCCACAACCCGGCATCGTTTCAACCATCATCCACCGGCGCGCGATTAATCGCCTAGCGTACACGATGCGGAATTCGAACACGGCGCCAGACAATGGCACGAAAAAAGTTTCCACGATATGCAATATCGGCGGCTGGGGGGCGATGGGGGTCGGGGGGTTAGGGGAGGTAGAGACGCAGTCCATGCCCGCTATGTGGCCCGCATTACGGCCTCCACGGGAAAAGTATTCGCGCCAACGCCCGACGGGCGATTATTGCTCGCGTTCCCCCCTGTCCCCCCGCCCCCGCGTCGTCTCGCCATAATAAACGAGATGACGCAAGTGCAAATATTCGCACCGAGACGGAATTTCATCTCTGGACCACACCGTTAACTACCGTTCGTTCGTAACTCCTCCCCCCATTTTCTCTTCCTTTTTAGTTTTTTTTTATGTGGTTGTTAGGTTGACTGTGAAATAACAAGTTGAATAAATCATAATTTTTATTTGATTTAAATATAGTTTTGATTGATGATGGTTAAGAGATTTGTGTGAGATCAAATCGACATAGTGAATTTTCGTTTTATTTTTCAAATTGGCTATTTTTTGCTGTATTCTATATAAAGAATATTTATTGAACTTCCCACGCACGAAAATCATCCGCCCACGATTTTTGGGCTTATCTTCTTCTGTTATATGAAAACAGTTGAAGTGAAAGAAGCTATGAAATAATTATATAATAAACAAATTATTGAAAATAATACATTTTCTAAAAATAATTCTAATCATTACAGTGAGATATTATAACGATCTTGAAGATAAATAAAAATAAAATTAAAATTATTAAATAAAAATAAAAATAATATTAAAAAGATTTTCTCATAAATCATCATAATACAAAACACAAACATAAATAAGAGTACTTCATAATATCAAAGAAATTTTAAAATATATTAAATTTGTAAATAGCCGCATCTCTCTAAAGCATATTTTCTCAACCTTTTTGAACTAAAGCCTGCTTTCGAGTTTAAAATTAATCTGTTACCCTCTTGTAAAATAAACGATAGCGAAATCGTCCGAAATTGAATATTGGTTGATTTTACTTCGACGAATTAGGGTGAGACTCCATGTTGAGACATTTCTATTTAATAAAACATTTTCATACATCATGATGAAAAATCTTTATTCTCTCGTACTTATGGTGTCACCTCTGACTTTTGAGATACGCCCACGTTCACGCTTATGCTTATTCATAACATTCAATCTTTAAAAAAGGTCGTCGATAAATAAATATTATATTATTTAACTTTAGATTGGCACATGAACGGTTTTGTTGCACTTTGTAAAGTTTTGTCATTTTTTCAAGATTTTTATTAATTTACCTTTTTTTTATTAGAAAATAATATATCTTAAATCATAATTTTTACTTAGTTACCCTAGAATTTAGGGCATACATTTACTTCAAATTTTATCAACTCTGGACTACAAAATTGACTTTTGCGTTAATTTCAACTCTGACTTGAAATTTAGATAACATTTTTTCAAAAAATCATTCATAATACATCCTCAATCACTCAAAATTAAGGTTTTATATTCACTGCATAATTTACTGACTCAGACTTCGACTCTAACATGAGTGATTTTAGTAAGATCAAATTGTTTTTTCCAACGTACAAAATTTATTGTAGATAGTAGAAATACATACATAATAATGACTTTCAAAATAAATTTACACCACAAAAATCTTATAAATTAAAAAATAGCTACTTGAACTTTTGCATTGAATATAATGATGAATCAATTGAATTTTGTAAATGTTTAATATTTAAATCATTTTAATACTATATTTATGTTACATAAAAACAGCCATAACGTATGTATTATATTAGGTCGTAATACATGAAGTGGCTGATTTTTTTTTTTTAGTATGATTATAAATATGTCTACGAAACATAACAGATCTTTTGTTTTGACAGTTTATACGAGACAGAGGAAACAATCGGTTTCACCCATAACATTTAAAGAAAATAATAAAAAAGGAGTCGAAGTTGGTTGATTTTTTAAGATTCAAAATACCACGACTTCTCAATTTAGGTTAAATCGATACTACCCTGCTACAATTTCCAGTGATCCTCCAAAACCCAATTTTTAACCTGTAATCTCCCCAAAACACTGCAACCCCAAACGGACCACACAACCTCCAATTAAGAACGCTCCAAAAAACCACCACAAAAAATTGATCAGTTAAAAGATCCTATTTTGATCAGTAAAAACAAAGTATATGGTTGTTATTCGGTTCTATGCACGTGGAAACCTGTTTGAACTTGTTGGAACAAGTCTCAATGTAGTCACACGTAGTAGTAACCTAACCTAACCTAAACCTAACCCAACTGATCGTTTAACAATTTTTTACTGATCATTTTAGTTATTATTAACCAGCCAAATAATTAGTTGCCAAAAAAAACTACCAATCCCACACAACCCCACAAAAAAAACCTCAACCCACGAGACTCGAATCGAAAAAAGACGAAAAAGTCCACAAGTGTCCGCCGTTAATGAATCGTCACCCTACGACATATGCAACCTCCTCACCCCCCTCCTCACCCCGCCCCGCAGCCGTCGCTCATTAAGAGTTGGAAAAGCGCCTCGACGATTTTCCGCGGTCGAGAGGCCCTCGAGGCCCTCCTCGGCAGTTCGGCGCCGTCGGAAAATTCGCAAATATGCACCCCCTACGGGTAGACCCGGATGCGGGCGGGTATACCCGCGTTTCGGCGGATTGCGGAAATCGGTGCGGAAAATGCAGATTGGGGATCCGCCGGGTTGCGGTTCGTATGGAAAATCGTGATGGTCGGTGGGGTTTTTTTTGTGGGTCGATTGCGCAAGGAATAATGGGGGTTTTGAATTCGATTCGAGTTGATGTAAGAGCAAACCGTTTTCCATTATGTAATTGCGAAAAAATTCTTTTAAGATGGATTTTATTGATGGGTCATTGGAAATTTAGATTTTTGGTTATAGACGGATCTTTAATACATACATCGCTCGAAGACCAAAAATTTCAAACCCCTGTGACGTCATCGTTGACGTGTTCGCACTAGCTGGCAAATATCACTCATTTGACGTTTAACGCGCATAACCTTACGTCGAACGAAAACAATTATTCACGCGATTCGATAAGAAGACACCATGATCACCATTTATTATTAAACGCGTGTTTAGGTTAGGTTAGGTTAGCATTTTTCGCATCACATTTTACGATAGATACTTATAAAATATTTTCGATCTGAATACCTGATTACCTGAATCTGATCGATGAATCTGATTTTCGATCTGAATACCTGTCTTCTTATTGAATCGCGTGAATAATTGTTTTCGTTGGACGTAATGTAAGGTTATGCGCGATAAACGTCAAATGAGGGACGTTTGCCAGCTAGTGCGAATGCGTCAACGATGACGTCACAGGGGTTTGAAATTTTCGGTCTTTGTGCGATGTATGTAAAGATCCGTCTATAACCAGATTTTTTATCATACGAGATGTTATGTGTTATTTGCGAAATTGCTTAATTCGCGTACGAAGCATAAATGTTTTGCAACTTATGTAAACAATAAAATATTGATATTTTTCACCAATATTTGGACTTCTTCCTTTTCATTATCTTCGTTTCCACGTCCCTTATTTTTCATAATTTTGGAAATGTCAATGGTTAGGTTAGGTTGGATTTGGTTTCCTTTTAGTTTTGAGTTCTGATCGTTATCTTCAAGGTTAAAATTATGTTAAGTGGAAAGGAAAGTAATGAAAAAACTTCAAATTTTAAACAATGAATGTAAATATAATACATTCGAAAAACATCAACAAAGTACTGTCCCATTATATTGTTCGCATACGACGCGAAACTTTTTTGCAACATACGTGAACTAAGCAAATGATGATTCAAATATACATGGACTATCATATGGTCCATATGGACACAGGGACTGTAACAAATTCACAAAATTTAAAATTTAGATCCAATACCATTTCTCGGAATAAGTGGAATTGTTTTTTTTTTTACAGAAAATAAAAAAAAACCGCCATATCCAAGTTGATTGAATAGTTAAAGGAATAATTTGTAAATTTTGTTGGTTGGGTTAAAAATAAAAACCGAAGAAAGTATGATTAATTTTAAAACCATTACAATATGTACTCATACAAATTTTAATGTTGAAAGAATATTTTTAAAATACGATTTCTTTTACTTTTTGAAACGTTAAAGAAACCATTTCAATCCAAATCCTTTTTTTTTTTTCATATTATAAAAATCTTCCAATGAAGACGATTTTTTTAGAATCGCCCAATCCACTTTCGCCGAAAGGTGAATATTTGTTTTGCAACACATTGAATGTAAGCATAGCAACAATTGATTACGTTCTACTGACCATGAAAGTTCATATTAGTCTTAATACATGTCGGCGAACATAAAAAGGTCTAAGAATTATACCCAGTGTTAAGAACTTTTGCGGCTTCTCCGTGTTGAATGCTTTATTTTTTTTTTATTCCATAATTCAGTCTGCGGACTGTCTTCATAATTCAATTGTCATTCATGCTTTGACCCGCGTACAGCGTCCATCACGAATTCGGCATACACCTCACTTACTTGGTACATACATATGTACATATGTTCCAATTCAGCAGTGATTCCATAATGCATGATTCCATCAGTGTACCTAACGGATTTTTTTTCTTTTTCAGGCGCAAACAAGACGAGGTGGCCATCCTGGAGGACACGATAAGGCAAAGGTCCGAACAGCAGAAACGAGCTGGTGTCGAGCTGGATGCCACGTGTCACATCTGCCTGAAGACCAAGTTCGCCGACGGTGTCGGCCACGTGTGCAACTATTGCCACACCCGCTGCTGCGCACGTTGCGGCGGAAAAGTCACCCTCAGATCCAACAAGGTAATTATTTTTATCGATTTGAAGAAAATTTGAGGACTTTTTAAGATTTTTAAAACATTTTTGAAAGAATTTCATGTAAATTTTATGTAGAATCTAAGATCTGACTAGGCCAAAGATAGCCAACTTGGGTCACGCATGGCCAGAGGTGACATGTACAAAAATTTGGTTGGCATGCAAAAGATTTACTATTTTTAATTTAATTTAATTTAATGGAAATTTTCAGAATTATTAAATGAAACGAATTTGGCGTACAATAATTTACTTATGTATAATAGCTAAATTGTGGCAATTTTTTTCAAACATTTGATTGTATTCATGAAATTAGGCTTTTCCCAAGTATGAAAACGTCATTGAAATTTTCGAGAGTTTTATTTTAGTCATTAAAATTTCCTTGGCTTGAGAAAAATATTTGGAAATTTTAGTACGTAAACGAAAAAAGGTTCGGCATCACTGAACTAGGGTTTTCCAGTGATACTGATGTGGTTAAGGTTGCCAACAGTCTTTTATTGGAAAGTATATACCTTTAAAATTGCTTTCCTATCCTTGTCCTTTATTGAATTTATGAAAAAAATATGAATGTCCATTTATTCGAAATTCGTAAGTTAATGTGGCTAAATTATTACATCATTTATGCTAGCATTGTAATTTGAAAAATTAGCAGCACAAATATTATTCAATTTAATTTTACATTAGCTTTAGTTTCGAAGATTTCAAATAATTTTTAGATTTCGCTACATTTTTTTATTAAGTTGTTCATTTACTACTTTATTATTTTCTGAAAATAAATTGACTTCAAATATACATTAACAGATGAAATCATTCGAAACAGAACGATAAAATTAATTCGTTTGATATAATAATTTGTAATTCCATATGAAACGTTTTCTCACATAAGTGATTTTCCAAAATTCACTAGATTACGCAAAGTTCGGTTGACTAATTTGAGCACCATTGCTTCTTTCTGCTTAATTAATCATCAACCGGCGAAGACAAGTGACCTGAAAAATAGTAGATATTTTCAACCTTCACGTACTTGCTTATTCGGCTGAAAATTAATTTGATCATTAATATAATAAGACACTATTTTCAATTAGTGCAATCTCAATTAAAACAAAAGGTTCGACGATGATCGCATATTTAATTAATGATTGAAAATTTCAATTTTGAAACGCTCGATACGATAAAAGCAAAACATATATTATACTTTGAGCTCTATTTGTCGATTCAAATCTTGTTTAAAATCAATTTTTTAATTTATTTATTTTTCTAAATATTCAACGGGTTTTATGATGATATTATATTTGAGATGATGATATTATATTTGAGATGATAATATTCGTATATGATAAATTATAAACAGCATCTCAAAATCTATGAAATAATATAATTTCCGCAAATAAATTAAGCCATTAGAAAATTTTTCTGTAATATGAACAGGGTTGTACAAAATTTATTGGCTCCATCTCCGGCTCTGAAATTTGGCGCTTTTTTCAACCTTTTTATTAGCTTGCTCAGTGTCTTATGTTTAGTTGTTTTTTTTTACTTAGCTTCGACTTGGATTCTAACTCCGAATTTTAAAAGTGTTTGATAATGAAAAAAAAAATTTTTCGCTAAAAAGAAATCATCCAAGACATACATATGTAAGACTATGAATTTGTCAATGAATTATAATTAATATTTTGTTCTGACGGTCCGTACTAGGGAAGCCAAATTTACGGTAATTTTTATTTAGCAGATTACCGCTAATTTTCTTACTAATTATCGGTTTACCGATTTTAATTAAAATGTGTAAAAATGGGAAAAAGCGAAAAAAATAATTAAAAAAAAACCGAAAACCAAAAATTTTTGAAAAATATCCTCAACACAAAAGAAAACAATTTATTTACCGGTAAAAATTAAAAATTTAACGATAAATTACCGAACCATTATTTGGGTCATTTTGACCGGTTATGCTCTTTTTAGTCCGTACGAGACAAAGGAAACAACCAGTTTTTACCATAAAATTAAAGACATGTAGTCGGAGTCGATTAATTTTTTTCGACTCCAACTCCGCATAAAATGCTATAACTCCTCAACACCAGTTGAGTCAATGTTGGTACAGCCCTGAATATAAATATAATGAAATTGAAGAATTTCATAAATATGGCTATTTTATTGCTGACGTGACTATTTTATTTTGACAATACTGGTAATGATGGACAACAGCAATTTTGGAATTGACTCATCAAATAAATAAATAAAATTCTCACATCTGAAAAAAATCCATACAACAAACACCAATTCAACCAAAAAAAAAACTACAAAAAACCTCAAATTCCCCTCATATGCTATCTCGAAATTCCATCCCGAAAACAAGGATCACCATCCTTTATATTCACAACACAAATCCATCTCGATCCACTGCCCCACACACACGTACACCCCTAACACTCCCCGAGCACGTGAAGAGCTTTCGAGAAGAAGCTCGCCTCCACCGTGCCGACCTTGGGGGCTCGCCCTCCATCCGGATCGGATCGAGTGCCTGGCATTATTTTTCGAGAAGACGCGACTCTTCATGATCTCGGGCATGAGGCCG
Organism: Hydropsyche tenuis; assembly: GCA_009617725.1. NCBI lineage: Eukaryota > Metazoa > Arthropoda > Insecta > Trichoptera > Hydropsychidae > Hydropsyche > Hydropsyche tenuis. The sequence continues at coordinate 494,119 of VTON01000025.1, forward strand.
CGAGATAACAATTAAGGCACGAGGCCGGACCACTCCAGATCCCAGCTCGATCGATGGCGAGGGTCCGAATTTGTCGGCGAGGATGCTTCAGTTTCGCAAACATGGAAAAATAGTGGTTGCCGAGGTTGTCGTGGTTGGGTGGGCGGTGCTTGACCTTTGGGGGTCGATTGGGGGTGGGCGGTGTCTGTGTTTTTGGGAGACGTTTGTTAAATGCAGGGCTGCGAGTATAGACAAGGGCTGGGAAGGATGTTCGCATGTTATGAGGCTTTTAGCGCCATCTATGTTTTAATATATCGAATTAGAGTAGGTTGGAAGTATGTTAGGTAAAGTTCGCCTTTTGTACCTTCGCCGAGAAGGTTGGCTCGCGGAAAAATATTTCGGTACATTTTTTCTTGTCTCGGCATTTCGTATGTTCCCCGAAAAGCAGGATCTTCGAAATTGCTTAGATAAAATTAAAAGTAGAGTTCTTAGTAAATGTAAATGTAGTGCCCGTAGTTTTGCTTAGTGTTGCTGGTACCCAGCTAAGCCAGCTCAGGAAGCTGGCATAGAATAGAGTGCTTGTAAAACGCGAAATAGAGGGCTTCTCTTCGATTATAGACTCCGACTCTGCTAGAATCGATGAGTCGTAGTGCTTTTTGCGGAGTCGGAGTTGTAAAAAATCAACCAATTTAGACTCCTTTTTATTATTTTCCAGATTGTGCCGACTCCAATTCTAACTCCGACTCCGACTCCGCTAAAATTGAGGAGTCGTAGCATTATATACAGAGTCAGAGTCGTAAATGATTCCGACTCTTTTTTATTATTTTCTTCAATATTATAGTTAAAATCGATTGTTTCCTTCGTCTCATACGAATTGTCAAAACAAAAGATTTTTTTTGGAATTTTAATAGTTCTACATATACCTTGACCAGTTTTTTCAACGTAAAAAAAATATTTTTTGAAAAAAAAAGATCGGGAGTCGAAACCAAAAAAGGACAAAAGTTAATTTCCGAGTCGGAGTCAATAAATTTTAAAGCGATTGTACAACCCTAATCTTGAGTGATTGAAGATGTATAATATTATGAATGTTTTTTTTTTTGACAAAATAATGTTTAAGCTCGGACGATAGGATTGTCACTAATTTCGGCGACCAACAATTGTCGGAAATCGTATAATTATAAGTAGTTACTGTCTGTATGATTTTTTCAGATTATATAATTTATTTCCTCATTCAGTAACGATACGATTAGAAATGATTTGTGTGATTTAGTACAATGATTTGTCATTAAACCGCTTCTGATCTGAATAGTTAAATTTTATTGTCAAATATGTCAAAAATCACTCATTGATATTCCAATTTTGTCTATTCGAGCTTTGCACTTATTTTTGACTTCATCTATCCTTTCTCATATTATTTTATAAGCTCTCGAATATTTTTCAGTACTTTACATTTACATCTTCCACATATATGTATGTATGCGATCGATCCACTCTCATTTCAACCTTTTTATTCAACATCAACTAAAATTCCCATCACTTTAATCCAACTTCTCACCACCACCAATTCCGATTATTATTTAAATTAATTCCAAATCTAAATCTCATCCTAAATTAGTATAATGTATTCCTGTCTCATAGCTCAATTGTGTGTATAATTATAAACGGTATGGGTCGATATTTACAATCGAGTGAGCAAAAACTTCACATGATGGATTAAACGCAAAACCATCGGTGGTCACTGGTTCCTGTTATATCCAGGTCGACGATTTTCCTGAAAAACTAAGCTTTCCAATCGGTACGAAGGGCAAAGGTCTCTCTTAACGTTTCTAATTCGTAGATTTTCGATGTTCTTCATCATTCGTGTAATTGTTAGTTGACTGTTCAATATATTTTCATGTTTTAAAATGTTGCACCCCAATTTCATATTCGATGTTTTATACAGATTGTATAAATCAATACTGAAAAGACGCTAGTGGATGCACTGTGAATACGTACAGTGAAATCTCGATTTTACTTGTTTGAAAAGATTGACGAAATAAAAACGTTATTTAAGGAAAAATGAAAATTGTGGGTTTCAAATATTGAAATAGTATTCGAAAATTATTTTATATTGAAAAAAAAAACATGCGAATAATGCATTTTATTGAAAAAATGACGCGTTTGGTACATTTTTTCGGGTTTATATAAGCTCTTTTGTGATATATACGACACCAGTGATTGACCATGTACCTGTAGTTAACCACCTCCAGAAAAACATAAAATTTAGATTTTTAAATATGATAGCCTTTCGGAAAGGGTGTAAAAGGTAAGATGCAATAAACAAATAATCTATCGTACCCTTTCCGAAAAATTACCATTTTTGGAAACCTTATTTTTTACGATTTTCCGAAAGCTGATCAATTGTAGGTAAATGGTTAACCACTGGTGCATTACCTTACATACATACACTGGGTTCTCTTTTTATGCGGTAGATGCGTTCCGTTCCGCATAAAAAAAAAATCATAAAAAAAGATATGATTTTACATAGAAAAAGTGAAACTGCAATATAAAATATACCTAAAATCGCATTAAAAAATGTATTTCTATTAACAATGTACTCTTAGTTAAGTTATTACATTTTACATACATTTGTACGTTCATATAGTCCAAAAAAAAATATTAAAAAAAATATTGTATTTAAAAAAAACCGCATAACTCTGAATTCGCATAAAAAAAGTCGCATAAAAAGAGAACCTAGTGTATATGGATTTGAATGTTCGATGTCATAATTAAAGTTTTAAAAACGATAGTCTTTCGGAAAGGGTGTAAAAGGTAAGATGTAATAAACAGCTAATCTATCGTACCCTTTCCGAAAAATTACCATTTTTGAAAACCTTTTTTTTTTTTTTTACGATTTTCTGACAGAAAAGTTTCATTCGAATTTTCTAGTCACTTACTGGTACATGGTCAACCATTAGTGCATTACCTTATATAAATATATATATGGATTTGAATATTCAATGTCATCAAATTGAAGGTAAGATCAGAAAACTCTTTGATGGGAGTAAAAAATAAATAAAAATTACAAAAACAAATTACAGCAACAAGCGACCGATACGTTTGTCAAAAATTGTTAATCGCCGCAAATTCCATTAAATTAAATATTTTAATAAAATTAATTTTAAGCATTTCAGATGTAAACTGCGGGAAATAAAAACGTGCATTTTGGGCACGTAAAAATAGAGTTTTACTGTATATCAAAATAAAATTTTAACAATTATAAATTATCAATGAAAATTTTATATTAAATCGAATTTTCTTAATAAAAAAAAATAAATCTCGCAAACATTGCACTGCCGTCAACCGTCCCCTTCATCTAGTCTGTCAAAAACTGCCAATTATGCGATTTTATCAACTCCTCAACCACTCCTCGTCTGACGCAAATGCTGCAAACGACAAGTTGCGTTGCCAAGTGGTAGTGCCATCTCGGAACTTTTCGCGTTCCGGCGAGTTTATGGTCGACGGGAAGCAGGCCAACTCTTGTCCCCTATCGGGCACCTGCTCCCTCCTAGTTCGGCCCTGGTAACTGCGCCGGTCGTGTAACGTTATGCAACTGCGGATGCAATCTGCTGCTTTTTGTCGTGGACGTGTGCTGCGATGGGGAATGTTTGAAAATTGATTTTGCGAAAGTCGGTGTCGGGTCAGGGAGGAAACGGGGACGGAATGTGCGATCGGGAGGGGCTGGGAAGGATGTTCGCATGTTATGAAGGTTTTAGCGCCATCTATGTGTCGGTATATTGAATTGAAGTAGGTTGGAAGTATGTTAGATGAAATTTGCTGTATAGTGAGGATGTCCTGCTTCGGCAGGATATATACTAAAGTTGTGCAATGAAGGTTTTTCGAAATAGCGTTGGTACTTGGAATGTTTTTATTTATTACATGTGTCTACTACGTAGAGATAAGAAGAACGTTGACTCTCATAGTACTAAAAATTGACTCATTATCAGTGCCATGACACACAATTAAATCTAAATACTGACTACACTACTTTTCTCTTAACTTCGTGTATCTGTCACAGTCCTAGTGTATTTCAGTCCATGTATATTTGGATCAGTCATAAATATGTATGATCTGCGACATATCTATTAACATACATAATGATAAGAAAAAAATGACTCTCATGGTTCTGAATATGGTTTCATTGTCAGATCAACGATATACAATTTAATCCAAATACCGACCACCCTACTTGTCTCTGAACTTCGATTATCGATAAAAATTTATACGTTCTACATAATTAGATCATTGACTAAAACTGACCTTAAATTTGAACCAGTACCATGTAAAATCAATTGCTTCCTTAACAATAGAATTAACTCTAATCAATTCACATTTTCAATACAAATAATAACAATCTTTTCCCTTTGTTCCAGGTTATATGGGTGTGTATACTGTGTCGCAAAAAGCAAGAACTCCTATCGAAAACCGGCCAATGGATGCATAAAGGAACCGGTCAAGACGCAATAATGAGACGCATCGAGGAGGACATGAGGGGCGGAGAGGTGATGGCTCCCCTCATGGGCCCCATGGGTCCCATGGGCACGATGACAGCCTCGGGCCAGATGGGTCTCGGTGCCGACAAGCGACCAAAGTTGGAAAGGGCCCACAGCGCAGCCGAAAAGGAAAACCTGCCCCTGCAGAGGTCAGGGAGTGCCCTCAGGAGACAGTACTCGCAGCAGGAAGCCGGAGTGCAGCAATATGGCCGCGGTGAGCTGGACGGCCTCATGAGAACCCACCCTCACCTGCTGCATCCGAGGCAGCAGGTGGTGCACCAGCCAGGTCCCCAGACCCAGGGACCAACTCCGGGTCAGAACCCGGGTAGGAGAAGAGCTCCGGGCTCACCATCGAGCTCTGACGATGAGCTCAGATCGACGCCGGATTGCGTCAGCGACGAGAACGACAAGGGTGAGTCTTTCGTTGTCATTGCTCTAAAGTCCTTATGTTCGTTCTCGTTTTGTATCTGTATTCGTTTATTTCATTTGGAGGTGCTGTTGATTGAACTTGGCCGATTGCTTTTTAACGTTGGGTTTTGAAATGTATCGAAGATTTTTCTAATATTAGTGAACCCATTATTTACTACGGTTCTAAAAAATCCTCGGAAAGCAGTCCTTCGCGATGGCTTGGTTAAAATTAAATGTAGAGTTCCCAATAAATGTGAATGTGGCGCCAGTAGTTTCACCTAGTGTTACTGGTACCCAACTAATGTAAGCTGGCAAATAGTGGGGTGCATGTAACAGGCGAGATGGTGGCCTTCTCTTCGGTTCTAAAAATTCACAAAATTGGACTTATGCATAAAATTATCAATACAATACGTTACAATCAATATCAGTCTAAATACTTATAATACAATGCCATGAAAATCAACCCTCACATAAAAGATATTATAATTTACAAACATATAAGATCCGGTTTCTACAAACGAAACGTTTAATAAATATTATATATTGGAACTGTTTAGGTAAAAAAATCTGCCAAGTTTGGTTACTTTGATTTTATGCAGCACCTCCGTATGTTTCTACTGTTCTATTCGTGTATGTTCAGCTTCCCGCCTCTTCTTCTTTCTATTATGTAATAATTATTATCGCTGTATGCACACATGACTTATCGTTTTGAATCTATAACGCCGTTTGCATATTCGGTTAATATTCTTTGGCATTTAAGTACTGTGAAAATTTCATATATATATATATAACCGGAAATATCAATAAATCATAATGTTTCACAAGAGTACTATTAGAATCGTATTAGAATTATCGATTATAATAAATTGAAAATATATGTGTAAGCCTATTTTATTATTAGTTCGACCACTCTTTTCCAAATTCTAAAACATAAAAATAAACCATAATACAAATTTAGTTAATATTTTTTAGTTGTTCTATTTTTTCTGGAATATTATTTGTACTCATCTGATTTCAAAAACAAAAACAAATAAAAATAACATTCGACACTAAAAAAATCATATATTTATGCTACTAACAAAAAAAATACATTTAAAGTAACAAAAATAATCTACTGCCATTATTTTTTTCAATTTTGATAGACATATTTTGAAAATTACTTTTATCAAAACATTTTTCATTGAATTTTTGTCAAAATGCTTAAAGATTCTTTAAAAACAGTATACAAGGATATTTTAAATGTTTATATGTATAATAGAATTCATGATTTTGATTTTGAAAAAAAAGACAGAATAATATCAATGAAAAATGTTTTACAAAAAAAAATTAATTCCAAATACTAATACATAAAATGTTGGTTTTAAGATTTTTTTCCGCTTTTGTGCCCTTTTAGGATTATTATTTCGTTTAATTTTATTTTGGCTAATTTAAACAGTTGTTGCTCCCGAATCTTAGAAAAGCACATCTAATATCTATTTTATATACATAGACTCAAAATTCGTTGTATATATTGTATGTGAGATATCCTCCTTAGCCCATGCTTAGATTATTATTATGCCAAATAGATGTTTGATCATTGATTAAAAATTATTTCTTCCAAAGGAAGACTATGAGATCTTTGCTTTTTAGTTATTACACACATATATTATAATCGTAAATTATATTTGCCGATATATATTTTTCATCTGTGTATCCTTTCTGATATCTACATGTATATTTATTTTAATTGAATATTATTATTTGTAGATGCTAGAAGTAGATATGATAAAATTTTCATCAGTATTTTGAGACAACTGCTATGTTGTTGTGTTTTTGAAAGATTATTTTTTTCAGGACCATTTAAATCTCGGACCACAACCCAAGTATTCAATGATTTTTAATACTCGTATTAATGCTGAACTCTCTTTCAGGCTTTAGAAACAAAATGAAAAATGACAATGCTAGACTTCAGCACCAGGCAATATTAGATGAAAAAATTAAAAAATTTTTAGCGGTGAGAGAACTAACATGTCCCAACACCAACAAACTGTCTCTAGAAATTATTCATTTTTATGTATTGTTGTTGTTGTTGTGATTTTTCACATTTTTTGTCATTTGTTTTCCAGCTATACAGTGAATGTACATAACTTGTTGCTATTTATAAGACTGTCCGACTTCTTTTCTTCTTTACTTCACTATATTTTCTTTAAACTTTTCTAAAACCTTCCTTCTATATTTATTGTTCTGAAGGTGATACATATTAACATATGCCATTTAAAAAATAAAAATACTCAAGTTTTGAATCGTTTCACACAAAACATAAACATATTAAAATAACCATTAAACTTTTCAAATTACATATATATATTGCAACATTTCGATTTCGAAGAATTAATTATTTCTGGTAATAATTTTTTTATGTATAGAATCAATGAACCACTCGTGTGATTCTGAACATATAAAAAAGAATATGTTTGTGTTTGTTAATTAAAAAAACTCAATCTTTCAGGAGTGGACCGAAATTTTTCCAGAAATATCAATTAAATACATGAAAGGTGTTAACATGTATAATCCATGTGTATTGCATGCAAAAATATTGTTTAAAGAAACGCAAGATGTGTGCGTCCTTATGTGTGTGTTTGCGAAACTGAACGAGAAATGAAAGAACTCGTGTGCATATGTGTATATGTAGAACTTTTTTGATTGAATAATTTATTAAATATCGCTTTTAATGATGAAACCAATTTTTTGCTTTCACATATTAATATCTATTGCTTATAGTGAACTTTATACGTTATCTAAAGGTTTGTCGATGATTAATTTAAAATATTGTTATGAAGTATCACTATGACCAAAAGAAGACATCACTATGTGACCGTGTGTTTTGTGTTTATTGTATTCGTATTTATCTTCAATCGATTAAAATGTGATTGGCACATGATTTATATATGTATGTGGCCCTATGATTTCCTACCTTTCATGATTGAAAAAGATACTAGTTTAGTTCCTGTTTTTATTTGTCCTCTTTTTTGTTTGTTTCAATACCATAGGGAAACTAGAAAACTGTTCACGCCTGCAACCTTCCGATCTTCATGACCACATCACATCAAAAAACTACTACAATATTTCAAATAATCACCTCTCCAATAATGTTGATAGACTGAATCATACTTCCTATGGATTAACGTCTCGCAATTGTGATAAAAAATCTTTTCACTCTCCATTAGACATAGAAATGGATGTAGAAAGACAAAAAGACTCGGAAGATTTCCTAAACTTTGACGAAACTAGTGGAGAATTCTTAGACTATAGTGTATTTAAAGATAAAGTGACCAACAAAAGCAAATATGGCTGGGAAGATTCCGACAGTCGGAGGTTCACTGAGAGAAGAAAAAAGACCGTAAGGTTTGACGGATACGATGGTAGTCAAACGTTTCCGCGAATCGTTGGCCACCACAGGGATCCCCTGAGCAACAACCGTGAATCACACATTGTTCATAATTGGGCAACAGTCAGATGGGATTGTGATCGTCAGGGATCACAAGATTCCGCCACTAAAGATTCCGGCATTGACACATCCAGTAACTTTACCTCTAGCGAAGATTCAAATCGAGGTGATGGACCCAAGGTATTTAAAAATACTATCGCAAGGTGTGATAAGATAGATAGACTTTATCATCAGTTCAAAAATATTAGATTATTATACATTTGGATTCGTATAAATAGTTCGTTATATTTTTTTTTTTTGTTTTTACAACATATTAAGTAGATTAATTACAAGTTATTTTTATAGATTGCATTTTCCACATATATAAAAATTATTAACCATTGAACATTAATTCGACATTTTTTTCATTTAAAAGAAAGCAAAATTATCCACTTGAACGCTGAATAAGTATGATGTATTCATTCACTTAATCCAATTTTATTTTATTTTTATAACATATCCACCGACCTTCCATTTACACATTATGTTTTTTTTTTCAATTATTTCAATTATTTCCTTATGCTTTGTCTTAATTTAGACTATTACAAAATTAAAATTATTGATTAAGAGATGAAAGTTAAATATAATATTGTTGCTCCTAATAATAATATTTCTTAGATTAAATGCTTTTAATAAAAATATATTCGTATGTAGATTGATGAACTTTCCATAATTAGTGTACTAAGTAGTATTTTGTACATTTAGTTTAACGATAGAGACTAAAACTCTCATCTAATATAAATCTCCATAATTCTTATTTTGAATTAATATCGCAAATCATATTTTTTTGATATCAATCTTAATTATGAGTTTTTTAGATGGATTTTAGCTATGAAGCTAACTTGCTTGATATTTTTAACTGATAAAAATTGAAATTTTATAATCACAATCCATTTTTTCAACGACAAGCGTTAATCGGATTGTTTCGTTGTATTAATTTGGATTTATAATTAAATACTTTTTTGAAAACATCAGTTCATATTTTGATCATTTCAGTTGAGAATAATAAGCATTTTCAAGCTTGTTGCTTAGCTGCTATTTAGGTTAATATATAATACAACACCTCAATTCATACCGAATCAATTTATATCGAATCAATTCTTAGATTTCGATTAGAGAATGTAAAAACTAGTTAAAAATATTTAGCTCTTCACCTAAAATCCACTTTTTTTAATACCTGAAATATATCACACATACAAGCACTTTTTTGTTTAATTTCACTCAAAAATTTAAATTTATTTCTTTCCATTCAGGATGTGGCATTCTATGAGATTTTCCAACACGAAAAAAAAAAATACTTACTGAAAAAAAAAGAGAATAGTCATCTGGTTTCCCTTTTGATATCACAAAAAAGAGATTTTAATCAACAAAAATCGATGAATATAAAAAAATATGTACGTTTCTTAAACAAAAAAAAACTATTAGTTGTAAGAACACTTATTCATAATAATTTTCATACAAAAATTAATTATATTTCGAAGAAAACCAAATAAATTTCATATTAAAATACATATTTATATATTCAAAAACATTTCAGTATAATAACTAATGTTGATTAAAATCAAAACGAGACATGAGTTTGAGTCCAATTTCTAATTCTTTGTGTGGTATTTTATTATTATAAGTTATCCGGTGTTCTCGTTGATTTTAAAACAAACTATTTATACTTATACTTCTCAAGCGTTACTTTTAATTTTGCATGTATTTGTCGCATGTTAAGGATTGGATGCATGGCTTCTTGTTGAAGAAAATTAACAAAAAGGTATTGTGTTCTTGTGTTATATATTATATATTGTCGTCGCCCATTTTATAAATAGTGATAGTAATGTATATAGTCGATAGTTTAATATTTCCACAATTGTATACTGAATTTGCTTAAAAAAAAATTAATGTCAAAGTCAATTTAATATAATATTGAAATAATTTTATTTCTGTATAATATTTAATATTATTCATTTAAAAATAATATTTAAAAACAGTACAGCTTGCATTCACAATATTTCAAAACACTTGGTTGTATAATATTAATCATAACATTCTGTTGAAACTGTATAAAAACACTGTTTTATTTTTTATGTTAGAATTCAATGTCGTGGCAACCGTCTGTAGATGGAACTCGAATGATTGGTCATATGATTCTTAGAAAGAGTATGGTAGAAGGTACTAACACTTCGTCCAGTGCCGCAATTTTAGGCTTGAAAGTTGTTGGTGGAAAAGTTCTCGACTCTGGCTCTAGGGGAGCGTTTATAGAAAAAGTTAAAAAAGGATCTATCGCTGATATAGAAGGACAGTTGAGAATAGGTAAATTTAATATTTTTTAACATCGATACGAATCGGAAAAGATGAATATCCGAATATGATACGATAAAAAAAAACTTGCCTATGTTTGCATGCACTGCTTTCTCTAAAAGGAAAAATGTTTCTTTAATGGTGTACGAAATTTGAATTTAAGGTGATGAAGTTCTTGAATGGAATGGAAGATCTTTACAAGGAAAATCGGCAGAAGACGTTTCCGATATAATTGCAGAAAGCAAACAAGACGTTCAAGTAGAACTAATAGTTTCACGACTCATAAGTAGCAATCGTAGAACAGCACAAGCCTCGTGGAGAACTCATAAAGGTACTGATTACTTACTTGAAAAACGAAAAAAATATGTATAACGTAAAATTTGAAATTAAAACATCAATATTATGTATTAGGAAAATTATTTTTCTTTGTACAAAAACGACCATTCGATTTATTAATTTTTTTAAAACATATTTTCGATAATAAAAATTCAAAATTTTGAAGATATCATTATGTATGTCCGCATGTGCATCAAACGAAAATCATACATTTTTATATTTCGATCAAAGTGTTTAAAAAAAAAAGTAAACATTATGTGTTTCATGATTGAATTTGATTAGTATTTTCAAAAAATATCAAATCTCTGAAAATATTCTCTTCGACATTCAAAATGCACGACAAAATAAACATGTTCATTCCGATTTTATTACTAAAAAAAAATTACATTGACATTGTTTGAAAACAAAATCATTTTTTACCACACGATAATAATTCCAAATGTCTCACTGTGAATGAATAAAAATGCATACAATATGCACTAAAATATCAACTTTTTAGATGTAAATGCACTTTTGTTTATGTTTCCATATTTTAAGGGAGCAACAACATCACAAAAAGCACGTTCAACTACAATATTTTCGCACCCAAAATATATTTTCGATTATTAGATTAGTTTACTAGTACTGTTTCACTTTTGTAGATGTATTTTCTAGATACCTATAATTTTTCCACATTATTTACGAACCTAAAAATAAATTTCATATGTTTGAACTTCTTACACTTCTGTAATATAATACATGTATGACATAAAAATAATATCGAAATCGTAATATTAAATGCTCGATCTAGCCTAATACTATTTAGATGCAGTTGACGTTTCCGTGAAGAAAAACTCTAAAAATGATCTTATATGTTCTTAAACACTTTGTAATAACGATGTGGTCTTTTAAAACTCTTTTTATTGTTTTTATTTTTCATATAATTTCATGACTTGTACTATATTTTTCATAACTGTGGTACTGAAATAATCCTCTATTTGTAGTTTAATATATGCAAATCACATTTAATTATAAACGTTTCGAATTTAGATGTCTACACGGAAGGTGTATGTGGTTATGATAAGCCATCAGTATTAGTGACATCTCCAGGTTCTCCAGATATACATTCTGGTTCTCGGTCTGCTGTCCGTCATCCGAGACAGTTCTCAAATAATCCGAATGTCGGGGGTAGGTTACAGGTAATATTGAATGACTATTTTATAAAATTTATTCTCGAACATGTGAAATTTTCAAATTTGTATTCATATAATACATATTAAAATAATTTCAGATAAAATTGGGTTATGATTTGTCTGCGTTTCAATTAGTTATAACTATGGTTTGTGCTGCCGGTCTTGTACCGAGATCTAACGGACAGCCTCGATGTCCTTACGCTAAAATATTCTTATTGCCTGATCGAAGTGAGAAATCAAAACGACGAACCAAATCATTAGCAAACACAAACGATCCACGTTGGAATCAAATTTTCGTTTATTCGGGTATTAAAAGAACTGAATTAAAACAAAGAATGTTAGAAGTGAGTACTTAGCTTATTGATTAATCAATTTTTTTATATTTTCTAAACTTTAATTATAATAATTCAGGTTACGGTGTGGGATTTCAATCGTCACGGACCTAACGATTTTTTAGGTGAAACAGTATTAGATATTAGCTTAATGCCTCTCAATGACGAACCCGAATGGTATTATTTATCCACACACGAAGAAATTGTACCAACACATGTATTATTCGATTATTAATCAATAATTTTCGAAATTAAGATAGACATAGAAATTGAATGAACTGCCTATTTTAGCGATTCCGTGGTGATCAAAATGATATGATAGATATGGATTCGGCAATCACACCCACTGACCATCTTTCTCCACCGTCAACGTCCACTTCGCGCTTATCAGATTCGGATACTATGTCAGAATGTGAATTAGAATGTTACGATGGAATGATAGGAGCGCCTAGAGATCGTAGAATAGCAGACGGAGCAAGCATATCAAGTTTAGGATCGAGTTCGAGTCCACCTCCGGCTGAGGTAGTGATATCTTTTTGATCAATTTATGTTTAACGCACGATTGTATACAATAAAAATTGTTTTCAGATGGAATTGGAATTTGGAAGAAGAAGTAGACGAGATATGTCGCCGCAAGGCAGACAAAGAACAACGATTATGAGCAAAGAAACAAAACCTAATTCGTATTCTCATAGTTACAGAAGGGTACAAAATTTTAATAAAACTGTATTGAAATGAATTCAATGTGAAATAATAAAGCCTTACGAATGTCATAACGATTGTGATGATTTTTCAGAACGGTGCAATGCTAGGTCAAAGATCTCATTCGGCCGCACCAGGTGAACATTATCAACATGTACAATATTCACGTTCTCGTTCGAAAAGTCCACGTCATTCCGACCATCGAAGCTTATCGCCTCCGGAAAGCTCTTCCCGATACGCAGGTATAAAAAAGTTCATAATCGATGTATACACATTCATTAACATACATTTCTTAGCTCAAGTATTTCAGAGTCGAGGATAATATTAGCGAAATTAGAAATTATGTTATATATTATCGATAGAATGTAATTATTTCAAATTTATGTGTATCATATTTCTTAAATGACCATGTATATGTGTGTGTGTATTTATGCTTATGGTTTTTTTTTCAGGATTATAGTTCTTAAAGTGACTTTTTGCTCTTAGCGATTCAAAAAAGTACAGCATGTGAATTTTAATTGATAAAAAATGTTTTACTTTTATGTTTTTTGAATTGCTAAGAGTAATTTTTCTCTATACTTTTTATATACAAATTCTTCCATCGTATATATATAATTATATATATATATATATATTTTTTAGAAATATCTACTAATGTTTAATATCTATAAAATGTTTTACTGTGAATGTTTTATAATTTAAACGTTTTGAATGAAAAAGTTTATCTTTTCCACGTTGAAATGCGCACAAAATTTACACTATTCTACTATACATCTGTGTGAATTTTGTGTTTGTTATTCTCTTCTGTTTATGAAAGAATTTCAATGATACTAAATTTTTATTGGTGTTAGTGTTGCATGTTTTCATTTGCACATCTATAATTCCACTGCACTACTACGCTACTTTGTTTCTTCACCAAAAATTTTTCTGCACTCTTAGTGGTCAATCCTTTTTCCTAATATTTGCTTTAATATAATGCGTGTAAATGTTTTGTGTGATACTTTTTTTTTCAATCAAACTACACAAGTTTTGTTAAAAAAAATAAACTAAATTTGAAAACAAATAACCCTCGCGTATTTCGTAAAAATATTAATATCTTTAATTTTGTTTTGTTATTACTGTTTAAAATAATAATAATAATTGTTTATATTATATTATTTGTTAAATAATTTTTCTATTAGAATAATTGTTATACTTTTATTTTTGAAAAAAATTACATTTATAATGATCAAGATTCATTATTGAACTTCAGATATACATATACTTTCTTAGAAAAAAGTTAGTCAGAATGCTCTTCCAATTTAATGAAAGATATATTTCATTAATCAAATCATATTTCTTAACTTTTAGAGTCTATTTGAATCAAAATTATTAAAATATTTTTCAATGGCAGTAGATTATTAAAATATCAGCAAATCAATTTCATAATTGAAATAAAAACCATATTTTTCAAGCACTATAAAATACAAGAACAGTACGATGAATAATAGTATGCACATAGTGAAAAAAAATTTCAATCAAATAAAAAAAACATGTGCATGTTTTTGTCACTAATTTTTACTTACTATCGCTCAATCATTCACTATTTTTATTAAATCATTCAAGTTTATACATTTACTTGTTTTCAATCATGTATCATACAATACTTACTTTTATCTTTTCTTCTTTTATGATAAATGGCATTGTCTAAAAATTAATCAACTTGTCGATTAACCTAGTTTTTCATTTATGTGACGTTCCTTAAGTGATTTTTTCTGAAAAATGTTTTTTACATTACATTTACTAGTTCACTTTTCAAAATCTGGATATTCCTTACCTTTTTTTCTTATCATTTAGTCGTTATTGAAAAGGAAATAACGATCTAATGGTCGAACATGTAGATAAATCACCGTTTTCATAGAATTTAAGTGACTTTATCTAATTGTTTCAATTAAATATATATATTGTGTGCCCAGATGTATTTTTTTGATTTATTTATAGTACTTGAATGATGGTTTAGAAATACGATCCTAAAATGAGCTGAAAGGACATCAAAATATCTAAATTTAGATAAATATACTAAAAATATTTAAAAAATTAATTTTATTAATATTATGAAAATATATTTTTTCGTTAACAAAAAATAATACTCTTAAATGAATGTAACCATTTACGAATATACGTTGTACGCTTTACCCAAAATAGGTTAAAGTGATATATGTATGTGCGATACGCATACATAATATAAAAGAGTATGACCTTAAATTTTTTTTCCTACGTACATTTATTGGCTTCCCCAAAAGAGGATATTTATTATCATATGTAGGTTACGATCTTGGCAAAACACTTAATGTTTCTTTTTTTTGGTACAATGCCAGAATTTTCCCTATGCGGAGTTTTACTCGAACATGAGATTTAGTTGTTCATAGGATCAGAAGCCCATTGGACATTGTCGTACATTGTAAATATTCAATTTCAAAAATTACGGGATCAATACTTCACACGTCTCGAATGAGATTTTCACTTTTTTTTGTGAAATCTCACCTATTTTTATATTTATTAACGATCTTTAATTGTTATTATGTATGTTATTTTTCTAGATTTCATGTATGGAAATGGACAGGGTACAACAATTCCGACTCAATATCCTCCTCGATTCCAATCCAGATCGGCTACTGCAACACCAACTGGAAGTCCGAAGAAAAGACAACTGCCTCAAATACCTCAAGTAAATTAATTATATAATTTAACTACATATTACATATGTCACAGTCCATGTATGAATACATATGTATACATTTTCGGGGGTTAAATTAAATCCGGTTAGATTGGGTTGGGTTGGGTTAGGTTTTTTTTCGAAAATTTGATATGTTTTGATCGAAATTTCATTTTGGATTAGGATAGGTTGGGTTGAGTCAAATACACATGGACTGATAATATACATGGTCTACAACATATATATCAATCATTGTTTTAATAATTGTTTTTCAATTATAGACGATGCAAAGAGCTCTGAAAGAACGAGTATGGACAACTGGTCAAGAAGTAGATGATAGAGGTGAAAGAAACGATCGAAATCAAGGACTTCAACACCGTAGTACCACCCATACATACCGTAGTACAGGAGCTGGAGGTACTTCAAAAATCAAGATTTTCACAACGTATAACTGCTTTTTTTAACTGATTCAGGTTTATTTGCAGGTTGGGAACGCCATTACACCGGATTGAGCGATTCAGAATTGGCCGGAGCAAGATCTGGCGGTAGAGGTAGACGCGGGCGAGCGCCACCTACCACTATCACATCGGCCGTACTATCAGACCCACTAGATTCCGATATGGAAAGTGTAGCATCTGTAACTAGTAGTGCTTTTTCAACGCAAAGTGAGAGACCTCATGCTACTCATCGATCACACCATTCAAATTCACACCTACAGTGCGTATCATTTGTACTACTTTTTTTATTAAAAATAAATTTAATTTTCATATAAATTATATATATAAATAGTGAAGGATGCAGTTGATAAAAAATATCAAATTTATATAATTCAACTTAAATTTATTGTCGTATTGAAAATACAATGTTCTTGTTCTTTATTTTTGTAATCAAAATTGGGAAATATTTATCGATGAATTGAATTTGATGTTTTAACAATTTTCAGGCAAAACACTCAGCATTTTAATCATATATTAAACCCTAGTGTCGATTCATCAAATATTCCTATTTTTGATTATGTTTCCGATGTAAATGCTAGAAAACTTCCTCCCATTCATATTCCTGACGACATTAAACATATCATACAAAATAAAATCTCTTACGAAAATAACATTTTTCATGACAAACATGTCACTGTTAAAAATCGAAAAACGAAATTGAATCGCAGTCGATCGAGCACGACTTTGAGAGAACGTACTCGCAAATATTATCTGACCAGAAGTATGAGCGCGTCTGGTAGACAATCTCCAAATTTTCATAGCAGTGACAGTGATGCTCCTCCAATTTTTACAAATGATTACAAACTGATAGATAATAAGAACGAATATATATTGAATCTAAATTTCAACAAAAATAAAAAGAATAATAAAAAATTGAAGCACGTCACTCAATCTGTTTCGTTAGATCCATGTAGACATAATATGAATCAATTTTCTTCTTTTAATGTTGGATTAATTACAAATTCAGAAAATGTTATAACAGAAGTCATAAATAGTGACAATGAAAATGCAGTGAGTGATTTGGATAAAAATTGTGATGTATTAAATCATCTTATACAGCAATTGAGTGTTGATCATTCACCGAGTGAATTGTATATTTATGATGATGTAAATAATGAAAATTGTCTTAAGTTCACAAATGAAAAATACCAAATAAAAGAAAATGTTCCAACGTCTACATTAGCTAGATTGAGAAATCATATTTTTATATCTGATGATCGAGTCGTTGATATATCTTATGATTCGGATAGCGGTTGGGTTTCTAAAGGTTCTCAGATTTGCTTGAACTTGAATAAATTGAAAATTAAATCTAAAGATGACGAAAATCCTATAGTTGATACTGGAAAAAGTTTATCGAAAGATGATGACTATCAAAATGATTTTAAAGAAAGAGGTGAGCTATCGACTAATAAAGATGCTCAAAATTCAAATAATTCTATTGCGAAAAACAGTTCTTATTTTGGTTATGACAGTGAATGTAGTGGAGCTGAAACAGAAATACACCTTTCGAGCTTCGAAAACCGTAGTTTAGATAAATCTGATGATGATAAATCAAAATTTTCATCTCAAAATGGTAAAGTTGATATGAATAGTGATGAAGAATTGCCAAAGTCAATAGAAAATAATTCAGATAAAGATGAAATAGATTTAAGTTCTAGTGTTTCTTCTGAGAAATTTGGAGGAACGGATACAATTAAATCAATTATTAACGAAATTAGAAGCGAATTTATAGAAAAAGCTACCATGGAGAAGAAAAACTTGTTAAATTATGAAAACAGTTTTAATGACGATTCATGTGATGATTATGATAATGTAATACATTCAAAATCCAGAAATACATCTGATAATTCTGATACGTTCGAAAAAGAGAATGAAAATGATATAAATGTTAAAAGTAACAGAGAAAATTTAAACTGTGATAACAATAAATCAAATAATAAAAACAAACCGACCGATTTAAATGTTCCTCAGGTTTTTTTGAAATGTAACTCTCCAAGAAATTCAATAATCCCTTCATCAAAATCAGAAGAATTTAACAATGAAAACGATCCAAATTCAGAAAATCATATTTCAGATAATTCAAATATACAATCAATTCATGATGGCTCGATTGATGAATATTCAGATGAAGTATTTGCATCTGATACTGAAACAAAAATTAATTCAAATCGAAAACAAAGTATTAGTACTAACAGTATTTCTACACGTAAATGCAAAATTAACAAAATTACTCGTAGCAGCTCTGCAGAATCATTAATAGTTCAAAAAGGAAAACCTAGGAGAATCGGTTCTGTTAGTATCAATGAAAAACCTGAATATTTCGAATATTCAGCTTATTCTAAAAAATCCACATCATCAAAACCCTCCGTAACAGATTTTAAAAACAAAGAACCTCGTCAATCCATCATAAAAAAACAAACTCCTTCCCTATCCAACGACGATCCTAGTACTGCTAGAAATATCAGTAACAATCCAAACACTCCCAACGATAGTAATATGTCCGTTTCTGAGAATAATGCTAATGTTTCTGATGCTTTATGTCCAAACTCTGCATCGGCTAATCGTCGCTTGTCCTCCGGCTTGCCACAACTAAAAACAATTCAATCGCTTGCTGCGGCCGCTAATTCAAATCGCCATAATTCACCAAACAAATCGAAAAAATCCTCCGTAAAACGTGGAAACTCTATGAAAAAATCGTCGGGGAAAAAAACGGATAAATCTGGCAAAATGGCTTCTAACAAAAAAAGTAGCGAGTATGGTCCTGGCGGAGGAAACCGGAGCGAAAGAGATAGAATAAATAATGGATCGAGAACGGACCGAAGAGATGGACATCGATCTCAGTTCACGCGTAGTTTAAGTAATGCCGATGTTCCACCTGACGAGAAGGCTGGTAAGGAAAATCATTTTAATATTATAATTTCAATCGTTACGATCTCATATTCATACAAATTTTGTTTCAGACGGTAGTTTAAGTGACACAGCTGTAGGATTACACGAATTAGATAGTGGAATTTCAACGAGAAGTAGACGTAGTCCTGCTGAAGTTTCTCCCGTTAATAACAAATTAGAGCCTGGAGTGTTACGTGCTAGTGCACACTTCGGAGCGATGGGGAAAAAGAGTAATTCCACTTCACAGCTTTCAGCAACGGGTAAGAAACTCTTTCGTTTGATTTTCTATGACCACATGAAC
Source organism: Hydropsyche tenuis (assembly GCA_009617725.1). Lineage (NCBI taxonomy): Eukaryota > Metazoa > Arthropoda > Insecta > Trichoptera > Hydropsychidae > Hydropsyche > Hydropsyche tenuis. The sequence continues at coordinate 513,717 of VTON01000025.1, forward strand.
AAATATGCTGTTATAAAATTATATGTTTTTGTATTGTGATATTTTTGTTTATGTTAACATTTCTATTTTTCATTGGGCTATGAATATTTTGTGATAATATCATGCACTACAATAGATTTGTGTGAATATTCAATAAGAATTTGGTTTGTATACAAATTGAATCGATATTTTATGTATGAAATATTAATTTTTGATGGAAAAATTTACACATGTTTGTTAAAATTAACTGTTTTATATAATCAATGATGAATATTTGAAAAATAATGATTTCCAATTTTAATTTGATTGATAGATACATTTTTAAAGAAACAACTAAATGGAATAATTCATAAAATTGTATATCTGATTTGAGTATGATTAAAAATTGTAATAATTTATTTCATATATCACAATGTTAACGATTGTTATAGTCAATAGATAATGCTTCCCCCTTTTACATGATCCCAGGCACGTCCTCTCCCGCTCTTAATTATAACAATGATAAAAATGATTTGCTCATTCTAATATTTTCATGTTTTGTTTGTTTGCTGCCTCTACATATATAAGCAATTCTCCAGGTTCTATGAAATGAATCGGATCACAACTCTTTTTTGAAATTTGTAATTTTCTCTTTGTCCAGACATTAACCTTACAATTAGTCATTTGATTCAATAATGTTTGAACTTTTTTTGAAAGTTAATGTAGATCGTTTAGAAATCCTGCTGAAAAAAAGCAAAAATGTATTATTTTTTCAAATGACATAACAAAAGGTTAATTGCAAGTAACAACGAAGAGATTGAAGAATCCGATTATGTATGGAACATGGAGAATACATCGAAACAAGGTAGGAATTTATTATTTTACAGTGATCGCTAATTTGCATAACATGTTTCCATCAATAAATGAAATTATGATCTTAATAATTTAAATATCATTCATTACTTTTGAAATATGATTAATATTTTTGATATTTTTAATAAACTCAATATTCCTAACATTATTAATGTCGATGAAATTGAGTTTTGTAATAACGCCATTCATAAAGTTCATACTTTTGCAAACATAAAACTATATTATGCACAAATGTATCTTTTGAAATTTATTTGAATTCGCATTAGTGTTTTCTAAAGTATATTTTTATTATTAAATTCATCCGTCTGAGCGAAAAGTTTATTGATGAAATTATAAAATTTTAGCATTTCGTAAATATATCGAATTTTTTCGAGTATTGTTTTCAATTTTACTTAAAAATCGTCGGCAATGTTCTGAATACATTTTCAGTTATAACTTTGAAAACACTGATGTATTTTAATGTGTACCGTTGTATTTGTATTTAAAATGTTGTTTGTCAAAATAAATATAATTGTAAAGGATATGTACTTGGATAAAAATTAAATTTCACTTAAAAACGTTTGATTCAAATGCAGTAAAATTTTATTTTCAAAATTTTCAATATGCATTTAGCTAAAGCTTTTTAATTGAGCTTTAATTAGACTCCTGTAAACCTTTTGCACATATTCATGACACATGCTTAAAATATAAACACCCCCTTTTAAGATTTATCAAATAGATATATATAATTTTCCCAGAAATTTATAAAATTTCAAATAGTTTAATGTAATTTTTAGTTTCCTACAACTCCAACAATTTTAGATAGTGTCATTCCATTATGTATCAGTAATTGCAGTTGAATTGATTCAACGATTAATAATTTTACTAATAATTGTTCGGTTAGGTCGAAAACGTAGATTAGGTTTTGGCAAGAAGGGTAAGAGCTCATTCACAGTACATCGAAGCGAAGAAGTCGTACCTGGTGAACTAAGACCACCACCTGGAGGATTATCGCGAGGCTCGTCAGCCTCCAGCGACGGCGAAGGGTCGGCTGATGGCGACAGGTCCATATACATATCAGACTATGAAATATTTAATCGATATAATGAAATATTGAAGAGCTATAGTTGATCTAACTGATTTTTCGTTTGAGAATTTTCAAATGAGTCGATGCAAGGTATACGAAACACGACGTCGATGTTTTTTATATGGTGAACTGATAGTTTTATTGTTTCGAACACATTGAAAAAAATAATTGTAGAGAGACAGTGATGTATTATTGAAATAGGTAGTGATTTTTTTTTATTATGAACTGTGCTGAATCATTATTTTTTATATGACCGAAATGTTAACTTTTTTTATCACACAACTTTTAATATGAAAAAGAAACGTCAAATCTTCAGTACAATATTGTATATCTGTTTATATATTTGTAAATATACATTTTTTATTTGAATCAATTTGATTATTTTCATCGATGATAAACTATGTACTTAAAACACACTATTTTATTTTAGAATATGAAATCTGCTTAAAAATATACCGATTTGTTTGTTTATAATACTCACGTTCAATATACATCATTAATATATATTCACCATCGATTTATATTCATATACTCGATCTGACATGTGTTAATAAAGAATATCATGTCGAATTATTATTTTTTTTATGAATTGCATATTTTTTCTTGTTTGGATAAAAACAAACTGTAGTTTGTATGTATTTTTATAAAAAGAAGTTGGATACAATTGAGTTTTATTTAAACTATGTAGCTTGTTTTATTTTTGTTTGTAATTAGCGATAAACTTAACAAGGAAATCTGCATGATTTGAAAATATAGATACTTGTGCTTAAATGTAGCTTATATAATATTGATTTAGTTGTGGTTTATACCACGTTTGTCATATTCGACTACAGTATGCTCATACATTTTTTAAATCATGTTAATATGAGACATGTCTGCGGAAAATTCATTTCTTCATTGTAGTTCATCATTGTCAATACATATATGCCTGTGAATCTTGGTTTAAAATATTTTGTTTTTGAATAGATTTATTTTTATGCATCAACTAATCATTGAAAATTATTTGAATAAACGAATTAACAATTGTAACATTAGGTTATTTAGATAGATTTTTTAATCATTTGAATTGTAATATTATAAATAATGATTTTTTTTCATATATATATTTAGAAATATATTTACATAAATCATATTGTTGAATTGAAAAAATTAGAATTTAGCCAGCCCAAAACAATCTTTTGAATCTTCCATCTTTATTTTTTTTAATTTCTATTATATAACGAAGTTAAAAGCTTTCGAATAGTATTTTTTTAGAAATACCTTTTCCCCTAAGCTGAAATTTATTTTTATATAAAAATTGTATTTCAAAATCGACATTGCTCCAACCGAGCCCAATCTTTTGAAATACAAAACGATAACTAGTTTAACGAATACTGATGTAGTGGATGCATAACGATAAGTAGATTAATGGTATGGTCGATTGATTGAGATGGCTTGTAATATTAGAACTAGGCGGTGCCCCAACGTCGGGCAGGAAGCGCGCCTCCGCAGGCTGTATTCAGCGTTCGCAGGAGGTCCTGCCACCGAGCCCGTCTATAAGAGCCGCCAGCATTGCTTCCATATCTAGCTCCGAGGCTTCATCGTAAGTACACTGGAGGATGCAGCAGTATCGATTTGTCTTGCCTATATAAATAAACAAAAACCTCATGCTCCTTTCCAATGAAACTATCTTTTGAATGCATGCTAATAACTCATCGGTGTGTTTTCATTATCTGTTTTTGAGCTTCAATATATTGTTTATTTGAAAAGAAGTCGTTTTAAGATTTGACGTCAGTCGATTTGTCATACTTTAGAAGTGATCGAAGTTTGATTGTTTAGATATTGGATTTGATGCTTTTTATGAATTTAGTACGGGAAAAAGTAATTTGATACTATTCAGTCGTCCTTTGGTTTGTCACAGTCCGTATGTATTTTTAGTCCATGTATATTTGGATCAGTCATAAATATACATCCTCTAGCCTGTTTATAAAAGATTTTTTTCATCAATAAATATAGTTCGGATTAAAAAAATAAAATTATCAAAATACATTTTGTGATTATTTCTATTTTTGGTATTTGGTATTTAAAGTTTTTGAGGGTTTTCTTTCTCTTAATAAAATATTGGAAAAGCCTCGTCTTTCAATAGAAATTAAATAAACTACATACAATCTTTCATTAAATAAGTTCGTACAGATTGGATAATGTGTAAACCAAAGGATATTAATATATTTTAATCATAATTGAATCTGTTGTAATTAGGAATATAAATTCTAACATGATAGTTTTATTTGATCGATACTTTCTTTGATGGAGTGATTTTTTCAAATGAAATATAATCTTCTTGAGCACAAACCTCACTTTTCAAATTCACTTCTTCTTAGCTTTTCGGATATACATTTTTTATTTTATTTATCATCATGGTCCTGCTGATACTAATCAAGAAGCCGCTGTCGGTGTTGTGACATATTGTCTTTATTGGTGAATAGTTTGATGCCGAAATGTACCTATCATTTTGTGCATATTTTAAATACATAGACTTTAAGAGCATGTTTACTTTCTATATTCTTAGCTACTGAGATTTTTTTGTATTTTACGCTGCCTGATTGTATTTTGTCCTGATTCACACGCACAATTGTTATTGATTATATTTACTTATTGTACTTTTTGCGCATTCGATTCGAGTACTTGTGAAAATGTGATTTCATCCATAATCTTATAGAATAAGTTATTAATGAAATTTTGACTCCATATAATTTTGACATCGTTTCATCAGTTTCGAAAGGAAAAAATTTCATTTCTCACTAATTCTTTAGCCAAAATGCATGTTATAACCACTTGTCTTTTTCCGATTGCATATTCCAATTTATGAGTTGAGAAAATAAATTATCTATTTGTTATTAGGAGTTATATTCATATTATTCTACTCAGTTATTTGATTTCCGTAATATATTTAAACTCTTGGAAAATTTAAATATAACAAAATGTATTTATTGACTAGAATTAAAAAAGACTTATATTATAAACTGATAGACTTTTTTTAGGATTTATAATGCCAAATTGTCTCAATTTTTAGAATTAGACTGAAAAAAAAATAGTTTATAAAATATCTGCTTATATAAAAAAATTTCCTTCTGGAATCGAAAATCAAATGGGATATAAATTTATAAAGTATAAATATTTCAACAATTATGTTTTAAATACCTTATTGATATATTATATAGAATATTTATTGTAATTATAATATTTATTATTATAAACTAAAGTATTAACATTGACTTAAATAAGGATAAGTTTTAAATTATAGTTATCGAAAATGTATGAAAAAAAAACAATGACAATTCTCATTATAAACTTTTTTCTCTTTTAAATATGTTTATGAGTGTTATTGTAATATTATGTGTCATATGTTTTTGCATGATTTATTTTAAAAAGCATGTATACACACACAATTTGAAATTATTTGTTTTAATTTATTTTATTTTGTTTTACGCTTCCATAATAGAGGGTATCGAGATCGATTTGATATTTCTACATTATCAATCATGAACAAAAATCATAATTCATAATAAAATCATAATTATCTTCCTCAATACCCTCTATGTTTAGTATATTTTACGCGATATAAAAAAATTACAAATTACAATATCATAGTTCCGAACACTATAATACCAAAAATTTAAATTTAAATTTTATGGGCTCTCATTTTATAATTTCCTAGTTTAACATTTACCTAGGAATCACAAAAATACACTTGACATTTTGTACGACATCATTATTGTATAATGAAAATTAATCTGTTTCATCGAATTAATATTTCGATTCATTAACAATTGTCAAATCTCATGACTTCATTAACATATGATAAGGAAAAGCCTATAAATATAAATATATATTTATATTTGAAACATCCTATATTCATATTGGAATTCTTATGATATTTCCAAATTATTTTGGAGCGACGATCATTGAGTACCTATTCGAATCTTTAGACCTTACTTTTAATACGTTTTGTGATATTTTCTTTCACACACAATCTAAAATTTCACTGTCTCTCTAAATACTTTTTTCAAAGTTAAAATCTGTTATCCTTTATTTGATGTATAGTTGCATTTCCACAATTCTCCACTAAAATTACCAATTTTATGTACGTGTATATATCTAAAAAGAAATATATACATTTACAAATATTTATTTTTCAACCAAAAACAATCTATGTTGCTTGCATTTACTTCTATGTGTTCCCAAATGAAAAATCCACAATTTTATTTCGAATTTGTTGTATTTTAACCGAATTCAGTTTTGATACATTAAAAATAAAGTATTTTTCTTTCACTAAAAAATAACTGAATTAATTTTTCAATGTGCAGAATTTCAGCCTTTGCTATTCAATATTCAAAAATATATGTTGCTATAATTTGACAGATGATTTTTACTTAAGTTACGAAAACAATTAATTTCTAAACATTAACAAAATACTAATTTTTATAAAAATCATCTGATCGAAACGACTCGCTTTGTATTCTATATTAACTGATCGTGCATTAAGTGACCAATGAGTATGTGTGTATTAGATGGTCTCCCGGGATTCGAGGCAGCGGAGCCGACGGTCGCGGAGGTGCGAGTAGTGGAGGTTCCTCGGAGACCGGAGGATGTGGTGGTGGTGGCCTTTCAGATTTTATCGAAGGCCTGGGGCCTGGACAGCTTGTCGGAAGACAAGTCCTCGGAGCTCCGGCTCTCGGTGATATCCAACTTTCCATGTGTTATCAAAAAGGATTTTTAGAGGTTTATATTCATATTGTTGTAATATTTTATTGTGAAATTATGGAATTTTTGAATTGGTCTTTCGATGTGTATTATAATGTATTTTTGATAATTTCAGGTTGAAGTTATAAGAGCTCGTGGTTTGCAAGCGAAACAAGGGTGTCGCGTATTGCCTGCTCCTTATGTTAAGGTATATTTAGTCAGCGGTAAAAAATGCGTAGCGAAAGCAAAAACATCAACGGCTAGAAGAACACTCGATCCTCTTTATCAACAACAACTATCATTTAGAGAAGCATTTCAAGGATGTATATTACAGGTAAAAATTTAAAAAATATAAATAGGATAACGACACCAGTACACCAATGTTACACCAACATACACCAATAGACCATGTACCAGTAGTTTACCATCTCTGAAAAAAACATTGAAATTAAGGTTTTTAAAGATGATAATCTTTCAGAAAGGGTGTAATGACAAGATGGTTATTATAGCTTATCTATCACTATCAAAGATTACCGTCTATAAAATCTTAAATTTTACGTTTTTTGAGAGATGATCAACTACAGGTACATGTGGTCCATCACTAGTATCGTTACCTTAGTATAATAATAACTATTTTGTATTTGAACTAATATAAACGTCGTTCTATTGCAGGTAACAGTTTGGGGAGATTATGGCCGCATCGAAGGCAAAAAAGTATTTATGGGAGTTGCGCAAATAATGCTTGACGATTTAAACTTAGCCAATATTGTGATTGGATGGTACAAGCTTTTTGGCACCACGTCGCTGGTGAGTGGGCCTCCGTCACTCGCCCTCTCACGCCGAACTTCCATCCAGAGTTTGGATTCGGGCACGTAACGCCCACCTTCCCCACCGCCTCCGTCTCCATATTCTGTGACCAGCACCTTATCCTCCTGTCCCAACTGACCATGTGTGTTCGACGTCACCCCGAATATCATCACTGCTTGATATATAATTGTAGATATTTACCCATTTACTATTTCATGATCATGATTTTTACTTGTGTCACACGATTGATTTTTAGATCATTCGATAGTACATCTTCCATTTTGAATTTGTCACATAGTTGCATAGAAGGCTTCTTTTTTTTTGTTTCACCTTAATAATAAACGTCAGCCATTACAAAAAAAAAACATATTTATTTATATGAATATAATATGATATTATCAACTATTGTGTATTATATATATTTTAAAATTTTGAGAAGCTTATATAATTATATATATATCAACTTGGTGCTTCAATTTATCAAATTAATCTAATATTAGAATAAATATCGCTTATTTAATATCAACTGTAAACGATCACTTGTGGAATTCGATAAGTTTTGCCGTTTTAAAACTCGATCAATATGAAACTTATACAAAATGCCAAATTTTGTATGATTTACGTTCGTTTCGTACATGTTTTTTGAGAAACAATATATTTTGAACATTCCACTTTTGATCCATTGAATTAAAATAAAATATATTATCTTTTTCTAACGCAAAATAATATTGAATTCAAAATAGGTTAGTCCTATGTTCCTTTTATATGAAAAAAATTAAGACTTTTAGCAATTACATTGCATTATATGTAAATATCAGATATAATCGATATAAGTAACTTTTATCTTGTAATAGAAAAAAAGAGTTATATACATATAAAAATTACTGTATAAAATTATATCAAAACCCCAAAAAATTTTAATCAAAAATTTTTTTAATGGTAAATTTATATATCAAATAATCACTCTTCAGTATTTTCTCGAATTGCCTAATGTTGAAATAAAAATTTTATCATGCTTCAGCGAAACCTACCAGAAAAAAAAATTACTATAGAAATTCAGTATATCGGTTAATTCCTAACACGATTTTATATACAATTGTAACTCATTACGATTCTAATAATACAAGAAAAATATATATCAAATATAAAAATACATTTTATTATAAGGTAACATATCAAAAGCACTATTAAAAATATTTTTCGACAACCGCTTTAATCATATTTTTGAATACTGCAACGTTGAGTTTATCTATTTTTATAGATAAATCGTTTAAATCGCTATACCGCTTTTATAAAACGTTCCGCACGGGACGACCTGCCCAATATTGATAATACTTTTTTTTTACGGCTTTCTACAACGATTCCAAACTCAGAATAACTTCACATCACAAACATCCCCAACCAGTTTGTATGTGTGCGGGTGTGTGTGTGTGTCTGTACGTACTTAATGTATTCATTTAACATCAAAACGTCACCGCACATCCTTTACATATCCTTCCAATCACCATTGTTGTCAGTGACCTGTTTAGACATTAGGTATGTCATATTAGGTAATGGCAAATTGTTAAATTATTGAAATCACTAGAAGGATCACTGCGATGTTGATTAGTTTGAATATTTCACATTTTGTTTAAAAGTATTTCGTTTTATATATGTCACAGTCTAAGTGTATTTCAGTCTGTTTATATTTGGATCAAATATACATGGACTGAAAATACACCTGGACTGCAATATATACTTATATGTTATAGTGAAAATGTATTGTCAGTGAAAGTGTATTTTGGGTTGGGTTAGGTAAAATTTTTTTTATGATAAATTATATTTTGACAAGGGAATCTTTATTTCTGCACAAATTGCAACTCGACTTTAGTATAAATCAAATAAAAAAGTTAGGGTTTTTTAATACAAATTGTATTTCACTATAACTTATACCTAAGTATATTACGATAATACGTATCTAGATATTTTATTGTATTTAGTCGCATGTGTTTTAAAAGATGGTCCTTCTAGTTTTATCATTGAAAATGCAATATCTGTGATTTTTTTTAATATTCAAATCAAATTGGGAATCTTAACCGTATAATAAGTATTTTTTTGAGTTCAGATTGTGAATCAAAATCACGGATGTTTTTTTTTATTGTTTTTTCAGTGTCGTGAATGTGAATATATGTGGGCACACATTTTTACATATTCCTATATTTATTATATTTAAAGATACTTAAATAAAAATTTTTGCTATTGATTTTAAAAAAAATATATTCATTTCTGCTTTGCTTTGAAATTATTTATTTAATCATTACGATTTTCATTAGTTTATTTATTAGAATGAAATCAATAGTTAAACTGATACGTCAATGGCAAATGTTTTAAACATTATACATTTTATGCTACTCACATTTAACGGAAAAATTTACACCATCATATAAAACTAACAAACAAAGATATGTTTCACTTTAAACGCACCGTTTTTTCTATGCAAATGCATGAAACTTTTCCACAATTTAATTGAAGCCTTCTCTTAGTCATGGTGTAGAATCAACATCAGATTCATACAAATTCTGACGATGAAGAATCATCCGCAGCAATTTATCACAATTTGCATATACATATTGGTTTTGTTTCTCCCGACATTTTCTACTGCATGCACTCTCGACATTAGAATTTCTTTTCAATATGCATTTGTAAACTTTTACTAATGATCGACATTTGTTTCTTTTCATTTTCAGTAACTATGGACGTCTATAAACGTAATATTGTGGATTTATACCGCTTAAAGTGATTTATTTAGAAACATTTATTTTTGTTAAAATTGTGGAATACTCCAATGATAATTAGGATAAATTTTACAAATTGTTTCCTTTTGAAAATAAATACTGAAAGAAGACTGAACAGCTACATGGGTTTATTTAAATGGCTTGTATCTGCAATTTCCAATTTCCCTGTAAGAAACTTAGATAATAATTCATTCAATCGCTTTGTCTTAAAAAAATATTAAAAACGAACACATCTTTTACCATCGCGCTGTGAAATAAACATGTTTTCATCCAAAAATTGTATTTGTGAACGATTTTATATATCGTAAGTGTGTATTTGCAAGATTCTGTGTTTATTCGTTTAAATTTTTCATACAGCTTTTATAGTCCAAATTTTTAACCTTTTAAACTTCAAATTGAACCTTTTAGAAACTAATTTCAAACATCGCAAATATGTTTTTTTCATTTTTCTTCATTTTTCATAATTTCATGAAAAATATAAAAGAAACATTAGGTACATATCAATGGTATCTATTTTCAGATTGATTTAATAAAATATGTATGTAAGAATTTGTAAAAATCAAAAACTGAATTTATCAAAATCAAATTGAAGAATTGTTTATATTTCATTGATTAACATAACAACGGCCTTATTGATAATTTTCGATGATTGAATTTGATTTGTAAAAGGTTTAATTCGAAGTTTAAAAGGTTGAATTTGATCTGTATTAATTTGAATCCGGAGTGTAAAAGTTGTAACAATGTATAATAAATCCCGTGTTTACAATGATAAACCAAATATCAAAAATGATTCCGTGTTCACATGTAGAATTAAATTTATAAAAATGACAATCATACAAAATAAATTTCAGATTTCAATAGTGAAAATGTATCTAATTCAATAGTTGTATTTGAAAAATCTACCGTTTCCTTGATATTAAATTTGAACGAACCAAAATTTCGCAATGTATCATTTCGAAAACGTTAATATTTTTGGATTTTTAATCGACGAACTTGCAAAATCACACTTACGTATTATATATCTACAAATACAAAATATTCACACTTACTTTATATCATCATCTTTGTATTATGAATAGATATTTTACACTATATGAATTTTACAGATTATCTTGTATTGTATTATCATTTGAAAGATAAATATGAAGTTGACGAGTTTTGAAAAACCTTAATCGTAATATCAATTATTTTTCTTTCAAGAATAATGTCTCATCAAATCACTCACTCTTTATCCATCATCAACGATTAGTGGTTCATTTTACTTTCGTCGTTTTTATATATATATATTGATTTGCTCATATCAGACGACGGCTCTTCTATAAATTAATAGAGTTACGATTGTGAAATCGACATCAGTTTCGAGAATCACATGCTTATTTTTGCTTCAGATTATTTTTATAAAATTAGGAAAGATGAAACCGGTCAAGATCTTTACGAGTTTGTCCTAGCAAAATTATAGATATCGAAAGATATAAGTATTTTCACTATCATAATTTATCGGAATGAATACTATTCATTTTTCATTTTTGTATTTTTTTATTGGGGGGAAAAAATATCAAATTTTAAATTCCGTAGCATGCGCGGCTTTATCCGTTTATAATTTCTCGATCATTCGATTGTCATGATAAATGTATTTTCCATTATTCGTACACGATCATCATGATATTTTTTACTATTGTAAATTCATCAGTTTTAGCATACATATATAATATTTATATTATAATTACTTTCTGACCACTGTGTAATCATTCCTTTTCTAGCTCACTATGCAGGAGCTACTGACAATAAAGTGTAAATAAATTATTCAAAAATAACAATACTTTTCATTTTTTTTATGTTTTAATTTATAATAAAATAATTTATATTCCTCTATTTTTTTATAATATTGACAATTCTCACCGATAATCACCGAAATTTGAGCAACTATTGAAGTGGTCAAAAAATGGATGTGTTTATATTTCGTTGATCCTGAAGCTATTTGTAATTATGGTAAAATGGGGTTTTAGCGTCCTATATTTGTACAAAAGTGAACAGTTGGCAGCATTGATTGGTCTTTCATATTTGCTATTTTACCAATAATTAAAATTCCTTAACTTCAAATATGTAACAAATAGAGATACAGGTTTCGATGATTACATTTCCAACTAAAATTTTATGTTTAAACAACATGAAAAACGAAGATGTCTTGTATATAGCTTATTTTACCATAATTAATTGTAATTTTTATGAATTCCGATGAAGGAAAATGTCCAAACTTCCGATAATGTATGAGAAAGGTTTTACAAATTGTCAAAAAACATTATAGAACATTTCAAAGAATATTTATTGAGAGATCAATCTGTTTCACATATACATGTATATATATTTATAAATTTAAAGTTCTTTTTGCCACAAAATATCAATCCTTATACTTAATTGGTCTCCTCTCTCACATTCAAGTTAAATTAATTAAAAAAAATATTTTTTTTTTAAAAACTTACAAGCCTAATATTATAAATATCTCATTGTGCGGTAGTATAAAATATTTTTTTTTGTAATTTACACAAATTGTAATAATCAACCTTACATACTGAAAAATATAAACATCAAAAAACAACAATTATTCATAATATATAACAGGCTGACCCGCGAACGGTTCAAATAGTGGACAACTGACTATTCGACTTAACAAAAATGTAACTTTACAAATTTATGCAAATAATAAGCAAGCAGAATAATACAACACCGTTATATTATTAACCTTTATAATAAATTATCGTAAAGTATGAATCTCCATATATTATATTTACAATAATAAGTGCACATTAAAATTGTGTTTTCATTTTTTAGACAAGTTTTTATACTTGTATCGTAATATCAAAAATTAATATTGATATAAATTGTTAATAAAAAAACTGGTATATGAAAAGAATAACAACGATAATCGTTATCGAGTTTATTTTCGACAAATTATTATCATCGTATGGTTTGAAAAATATTTACATTTTTTTTATTAAATTAGATAATCATTTGACGTTAATTATTTCCGTAGTCATAATAGAAAAAAATTACGGATATTTGAAGTCAATTAATAATTTAAAATTTAATTTTAATCATTTGATTCAATAAGACTTTTTTTTTGTTTAATTGAAAATAATTTTTATGCATTTACTGCTAGATTGAAGAATTATTATTGTATTACATATATGATTCAAATGTTAAGGATTTTCATTATAATAACAGCAATCAGTTGCTTACGAACAAATCTTATAATAATTATTTTAAAATATAAAAAAAATTTGAAGAAATTCAACAATAAGTTTATTTACAAACCAAATCGATATTCAATATCAATATATATAAAAAAAATATTTACAAAAATTGTAAAAATAAATCTTAATCAAATTTGAAAAAAATATAGAAAAAAGTACAATATTTTCAAACAGAAATTTAATATTTAAACAACTGCAGCACTAAGTATCGCCTATCGACTGACTGACCCTGATAATAAAACCCTGCCGTTTATAATTCATTTCATCGAAATAAAAAACACGATTTGAACAAAAAAATCTCCAAAATAAATAAAGTGAAGCCGATCCGACAAATATATATAAAGCCGTGCATCAGTTAGGTGTATTTACATACTTTTTACAGATAATTTTACCCCATATCCACTTTTGCGACTATTTTTAAAATCGATTCAACACCCTGATTCTTAATAATAATATTTTGAGTTTACGAACGACACAAACTTTTGAAATTCAGACGGTTATGATATACTATATTTTTATACAAATTTTAAAAACATATTTGACATCAATATAGAATTTTTATACAATTATTATTTACATATAATTAATATTTTCACAAACTGTCAAAATTGAAATGATACAAATCAAATTATTACTGAATTGAATTATAGATGTACAAAAAAGCAATATTTTAAGAATTGAACTGGATTTTGTCAAAATTTTTCATTATATAATTTTATATTGAAAGATATTTTTATTTAAAAATATATATTTTCAACAGTATTTACAAAATATATTGGTGTACATTCCAAATTTTCCAAAATAAAAAGGTATAGTGAAATATTCCTTATTAATATTAATTAATCAATGATTCCAAATTCAATATATTCACATTTCAAAAATTATTACTAATAAGAGTAATGAAAGAAGCTGCTTTCATAAAAAATATTTAAAAAAAAATGTATATGTAAATAAACTCCAGTTAGTTAATCTTTCAAATCAAACGTTTGACGTTCAAATATTTTAACCGATAATTAAAAAGGGAAATGTGCGTCACAAGTTGGTTATTGAGATCACGCTAATAAAAACTGGAGGTTATTTACACATTTCTTACTTTACCAATTATATATTATTTGTCTTACATCAATAAATTAATATAAAAATTAAGGATTTTAAATAACAAAGTCAGGCACATGAAAAAATGCGAAGATTTCCTCGAAATACAACATTTTCTGTCTCGAAAATATTCAATAATGACACAACATACATTAAACACACAAATATTTTTAATATCAAGTTACTTTTCTCACAGGATCGTGTCGAGAAGGTCGTTTTCGGTATCCATATTGATGCAGTCGTCGTTGAAAGGCGCCAAATCGTTGCTGACCATATCGATAGTCTCGCGCAGCGGAGAATTGGGAAAGCCGAGAACGGAGGAGCCTTTATCTTCGATAAGCGAACCGGAATCGTTCAGAAAACTCTGCTCCAATTGCTCGTTTTGCAATTTCTTTTCGCCGAAACCGTTCGACACGTTCGGATCGACCGAATTCCCGTTTATGAGAAAATCTCTGTTGCTGTAACTGAAAATATTCCTATCGTCGGTCATTTGAGGAGTAGACGGTACCGATTTCGAAATTAACGTTTTGCAATTCTGTTTGCTGAACTCTTCTTGGATTTGCGAAATTAATTGAGTTTCGTTGATATCAAAATTGGGCATTTGAGTTTTGGTACCGGGCAAAGGCGTACTAGGAACTGATCTCGACATGAAATATCTATCTATCTGCGCATTGGATGCGTTCATTTCGACACTATTGGACCGTTTGATTAAAGTATCGATATGAGGTTGTGGTCTGAACTCTTGCGGTAATTGTTCACCGAACGGAATCTTAGACAAGTCTTCGTTATTATCGAACATCATCGGTTCGAGACCCACAAGAAGAGGAACGTTCAAAGCATCATTGTTCGAAGTATTCGGATTGAAATTCGACATCGAAATATTATCGCTGTTCAGCAACATTTCGTTTTGTTCTACGACGTTGTTCAACGCTTCTTGAGTATTCGAATCTAACACGTTATATATCGTATCTAAATTTTCCGAATTTAAACCTTTCGATATAGACTCGCAAGTGTCGTTGATTGAACCGAAATCGCAAAATTCGCTCGGAATCGGAGTCGGAGGTACGGAACTGCAAGGCGTATTGTTATAACTCAAATAACTGATATTATGCATCGCAGGATTGTTCGTTTGGTGATTATAAAACGCTTGACTCTCGGCAATAATACTGTTTTGATGCAACGGAACAGATTGCGATCGTAGAGAATTATTCGCATCATCCAAACACATATTATTTCCGGCGAAAAACTGACTTATCTCGTGTGAATGAGGATCGGCAGATAAAGGTTGCAATGGTTCGTTATGAACGGAATCTTTGTTCGAAACGGCTGAAGGTTCACTGTTGACGTATAACGAACTGTTCGTTATGTCTTGGCTTATGCTTCGTACTATATGCGGAGACGACGAAGTCTGAACCGAGAAATTCGGTTTATACTTCGATCCCAGGATATTCGGAGAAGGCGGAGCGGACATCGGAAAAGTTCTAGCCTTCGGCATGTAACTAGGAGAACGCGGAACGGTGCTGTGATCGTTCGGCATTATAAAATTACCTAGTTCGTTATGCCCTTTCGGCATGTGATTGATATTGCACATTTCTCTCGGAATTTTTTCAGCGTAAGGACATTTCGATATTCCTAACCGCGGTAACATTTTTTTAGATTGGAACTTGCTAGGTATCGGTTTTTCGTGACAGGAATTTCTAGCTCGAGGCACTGGCGTGTTTCGCGGACTGACAAACGGACTGGCCGAAGAACTTAAACTGACTGGCGAAGTGCACGGAATTGTCGGTGCGTTTTTAGATGGACTGTTCGAAGGTTTATACGACGAAACTGTAGGTGAGTTTTTGTTCGAAGATATCGGAGACGTGCGTCCGGGAGATATCGGCATGAATATAAACCGTGGCAGTCTCGATGTGGGACTCGGAGGTACGTTGTGTTGTTCGTTGCTTTCTTTCGCAGGTTTTTCGAAACTGACTCGACGCCTAACGCTTACTCCGGGTCTTTCGGCTGCGTTACTCTGTTGTTTCATAGATAGCATTGTTAAACTGGCTGCAGCGGAAACTTCTTTGTATTCAAAATTATCGTGAGGATTGTCGACTTTGCGTCTAGCGATAGTAGCGAAAGCGGTAGTATGAGGAAATCCGCATACGCCGGGATCTGAACTATTCACCTTCTCGTCGTCTAACATCGCCGATGTTAAAGATATATTACTATTATGTTTCAAATTTTTCTGTAGAATTTTTCTCAATTGCGATATCTTTTCGTTTTTTCCTTGGCTATGATCTTCGTGGACGTCCAAACTAGTTTCTTTTGTGATACATTTGGAAACATTAGAAGCCATTGTTATAACACCTGCATCGGAAGGAATACCTGCATTAGATTTTTCAACATTGGAAACATTTGTTTTTCCAATTTTTGATTCGATTTCTTCCAAAACCGTTTTCGAAGTATTTTCCGATGCCATATTATCGTCGTTCGTTTGAAAATATCTCATTAACTCCTCTTCGTGTTCTTGACTATTTCCTTCATTCAAATAATCGTCAAGTGCGTGTTTGTCCATATTGCAAATGCTATGAACTCTTTCCCTATTCAGAATTTCTGAATGCTTTTCAGCACATATAATTCCGTTCTTCAAATTGATACTCTCGGTTAAGCTGCTGCAAGAATCACTGGAACGCTTCGGGTGTTTTTTGTGTTCACATTGAGCGTGACTTACTGTGTTCGATCTCATCAACTTCCTCACATCTTTTGCTTTGGGTAACGATTTCTTCCGCGGCCTTCCGCGAGCATTTTTAACAGGTAAACTTTGAATACATTCAATATTGTCATTAAAGCTATTTGTACTGGCGTCAGGTGATTTCACCTTTGATTTTTTATTTTTCAGATTTTTCAACCCTCTTCTGTACTGTATTTTGTCAGGTTCGCTCAAATTCAATTTGTGATCTTCGTTTATCAAATTTGGCGAATTTAAACAGTTCGCTTGCGTTACTGGCGGACTCGGATTACTTGCCGATTCGTTCATCACGATATTTTCATAATTTATAGCTAGATTTGGGTTTGGCACGATATTTTGTATAATCTTAGGAGACGGTGGCGGGAAATCTTCCATTGCAACTTTGTTGTACTTTTCAGGTTCTATTTGTTGCTGATCGTTAGGTACGTTTGCGAAAAAACGAGCAGATCCCAATTTGCTACCGAAACTTTCAGTCGCTCTCATCTTTTTAGGAAGATACTGTCCCGTGTCCGGAGATTGAGAAGGTTTCAATATTTGTTCGTTACAATTCATATTCGACAACATATTTTGATTGGCGTTGTACGTTTCTAAAAACATCTTCTTTCCCGGTAAAGGCAATTTGGGAACTATATTAGGACCGTCTGGAGGCAACCAACTTTCCCGCCTATTTGTAGATAAATTCAAAGAATCGTTCCTAGCTAGACCGCATGGCATATCCATATTTTTATAAGGAATCGAAGTTTTAAAAGACAACGCCGAAACTTCGCTACCTTCGATGTTACTATTACTAAGATTGATCGGAAGATTAACGTTGGATGATGTTTGAGAATACAAATTTTCAGAATTACACATAGCAAAATTGTTAAGGCTCAAATTAGTCGGTTGACTATCAGACGCATAAGCCGAATATTTAAAAGCATCATAATTCATATGCATGCCTCTCGCCATTAAAGACGGATTTTTGGCTCCGCTTGTCAAGAATTGTGGAGAATTTCTCCCTCTCGAAAAAGAAGATTGAGTTAAATTAACGGCAGTATTTTGGGAATAATCTTTGCCATAATTAGAGTTGAATGTACGCGACTGTCCGGGTATTAATTCGTTTGGCGGTTCTACGATGTTCGATATATTAAAATCTTTGTTTCTAGCGATTATTGTACTGGGTTGAGAATTGTATTCCGAAGGTACGGTACCGACTTCGGTCTTCACTGGGATCTTTTGCTCTGCAAAACTGGAATTTAGTTGACTGGACTCTGACGAATCTTCGACGTCCGTAGATTCTTCGAAGGAGTCAGCTTTTCTCGCAGATTTAAAAGCGAGTTGAGATTGAGCCTTGAAAATAAAAAAAATTCATACAGAAAATCTTATAATCGAATATTTCAGCAAATATTCTAAATGAATTTACTTGAATTTTTCTCTTTAGTTGTTTGATGACTCCCTTTTGTTGAATCTCATGTTTAATATCGTTTTTATTATCGAACGAATCTGGGTGGTCTGTAATTATAAAAATACCAAAATAACATATATTATTTATTTATTAATAAAATTTTAGTATGAAACTTACCTGAAGATCTTGGGTAAGAATTAATTAAAGCATGTGCAGCTGCTGATGAATGATCGACAAGATTTTGTTCGAGAAGATGATGCGCCAATTCGTTTAGATTCCCAAATTTGTTACCTGAATACAAATCAAT
This sequence comes from Hydropsyche tenuis, assembly GCA_009617725.1. Taxonomy (NCBI): domain Eukaryota; kingdom Metazoa; phylum Arthropoda; class Insecta; order Trichoptera; family Hydropsychidae; genus Hydropsyche; species Hydropsyche tenuis. The sequence goes on from VTON01000025.1 coordinate 532,685, forward strand.
GTTATATCACTCAAAGTAATTCATCATTTTTATCTAATAAAATACGTAATCTTTGAAATAAGCACCTAAATGTTTTTCGGCCCATTCTTTTACCAAACACGACACTGCATCTGATTGACTCGACATCATTTCCAATGACTGAAAAATTAAAATACATTAAAAAACACAATAATAAAGCTTTGCAAATATTTTTGCTACTTGTAAAACATCGTGTATTAACAAAACTTTTCAAATATTTAAAATCGTATTGAACTATCAGATGTATGAAACTTGTATAATATTAAAAATAACCTGCGGTCCATCTCCCAAATCCGGTAATTTTGGTACTTCTAATTTTATTCGTTTTCTCATTCCAGCATAACAATATCTGCAATAATTAAATACAAATTTGATTCTATTACTAAAGATAAATAATTTTATTAATAAAAACATCATATTATACTGCAAAATAACTGTACCTAGAATTTCCACGGGTTCCGAGTCTTCTCGGCTTAACACATGGATATACCTGTTTCATTACTTTCCCAAAATCAGCTGTCGATAAAGGCTTCATTTTTGTACTAGCGCAATAATCTCTGTAATAAAAAATAATATATAAAACCCATTACATAACATAAAATAAATATTATTGAAAACTCACGTGTATTCTTCGTACACATCTTTCTTAGGTAGAGAAATTTCAGGATCTACTTCTAAATGTGTTTGTATCCACATAACAGTCTGCTGAATTTCACTCCTACAAATTTGAAAATTTCAAGTAATGATAATAATAAATATCGGATTATTTATAATGCAATGTACTTACCTAGAACCTAATGGATTTATGGGTTGTTTGAGAGGATCGGCAGGGGGTGGTCCAGTCGGTAATTTCAGGTACAAAAGAAGTTTTTCAGCCCCGCTCAAATTATCTATTTGCCCCAACAATTGCATAATTTGCTGCTTGCTCTCTGGACTGTGTTTAAAATAAAAAAAATATTTATTAATAAATAATACTAAGTGATGTAACGATAAAGGTTTTTTTAGGGCTGTACATTTGCTTCAAAATTAACCGATTGCGATTTAAGTGATTTTAGCGAGATCAAATTTTTTTGTCAATGTATAATGTTGATAATAAAGACACATAATAGCAAGAATGAGAATTTTCATACTTTTCTAAAATCAATTTCATCGAGATCTGAGATTATTAAATCCTGTTTTTTTTTTATATATAATGGAATGATAACAGTTTTTAACATAATAACAAACAATAAACATGGCAATTAAAATTTTAATTATGTGTTATATAAAAAGTAACAAAATATGTTTTTTTTTAACATCATGCACACATATAGACTGTTCATTCAAGGTCAAAACAAAATCATATCCATACTCACTCCTCAAACATAAACATGAATCTAAATCAAGATACAAATCTGAAAATGAGCCCAGATCATCAAAGTTTTTTACCAAAACAAAAATTGTTGATTACGTTTCATATAAAAATAAATTTTCATTCAACATCATCCACCAATACAAAATCACTACTAAAACACAAATCCCACATCAAGACACAAATCCAAAACTACACCTACATCGAGATATAAATCTAAAAATGATCCCAGATCATCAAAGTCTTTTACCAAAACAACAATTTTTCAAACAAAATTTAGCATTACGTTTCATATAAAAATAAATTTTCATCCACCGATACAAAATCACACCACTAAAACACAAAACCAAAATCAAAACACCAAAACTACACCAAAACCCCTAAAAGTCCAACCAGAACCCCAAAAAGACTAACCAGAACCCCGAAAAGACTAACCAGAACCCCGAAAAGACCGACCAGAACCCCGAAAACCCGACCAGAACCATATGTTCTCTAGACCTGAGCACAGCCTCCACGGCGCCCTGCATGACGTTCACCCGGTCGGCGTCCATCGCGCGGCGCTCGGCCTCCGCGCTCGGCCGGCCGCGGGCGCTCCGCCCCCTGGGGGCCCTCGGGGCTTGACAGGAGTCGCTGGGGGCGCAGGGGCGCGGGGGGCGCGGGGCATCCCGGCCCTCCCGATCAGCTGTGCGCCCGAATACTCTTTGCTAGGACACAGTCCGCCACGATGACGTTTGTGCGATAATGCTCGGATCACATTTGAGCTCGTATCTGTGTTTTCTATAAAGTCTATTTTCGTGTGATTAAAAAAATCCGAATTAAATTTATTTGTTGTGATATTTTAGTTCTTAATGGTAATTGTTGTAAGAGCGAAGATTGTGTAAAAAAATGAATAGTTGCGGCATCGGGATGGTTTTAATAGATACTAGAGCTAATTGCGCATCGCTACACAATCAACTGTCAAAACGTTTGCTACTAATCAATGTTGTATTATAATTATACTTTATTTTTAGATGTTTGTTGTATTTTTATATTGTATTTAAAAATGCGTGCGAATTATTTGTATTGTTTATTTATTTATTTGTATAGTGCGTTTTTTTATATGAATAAAAAAATATTGTTAAAAAAACATGAAATTTTATTTAAAAAAAGTATTTTAAAAGGAATAATATTATTTTAATGGTACTCTTGACGTATGCGAGCGCGTAGTGATTGTTCACAATATACGAATCGCAAGTTGACACATCGCAGAATCGCAGTGAAATTATAAAGCGCATATACACTGTATTGAAATTTTATAATGTTTCGAATTACGCTAGCACACACGACGTCGTTACTTTCCTTTTGAAAAAACTGAACGTTAACGAGTAAGTTACAAAGGTTGCATTTCTGTCAATAAAACTAAACGCGTTTATTTAAAACCGCATGTCTCAGTCAGACAAAAGTCTGAACGCTTTGATGGGTTAGGCTGAACGTATCTTATTCAATCAGGTATTCAGATCAAGGGATAAAACATGTTATCGTCATGTTACATGTCAATACGTTATAGTGCAGGTCACGCTTTACACTGGATACAAATCTGCACGATTTGACAGCTGGCGATTCGTATGTGTAAGTGCGCCCGTGGACGTAACAATTACATATATGGTTATATTCATATACCATTTAGGCATATGAATTTAGAAATTAACTCGATTGAAAATGATAAATATTAAAATTTTAAATGAAAAAATTATCGAGTCGTTGTTCGATGTGTTTTGGCCGTTTTCGAACTGTCATCTGTCAAATGTCATTGTGGACGCGTGCACAAGGATAAAAAAATATTTGAAAAAATAAAAGCTTGAAAAACAGGGAAATTTCATAAAAAAAATATATTAATATGATTTATATATGTAAATCTTGAAAGTATCTCGATTGAAAACGTTGAATATTAAAATTTTAAATGAAAAAAAATGATCGAGTCGTTGTTCAATGTGTTTTGGCCGTTTTCGAACTGTCATCTGTCAAATGTCATTGTGGACGCGCGCACATGGATCCGAAAAGTGTGGAAAAATGGGACGAAAAAAAAAAACCGTTCGAAGGGATGCATATAGACGATACGTCGGTTTTAGATAATATTGAAGGACGATCTGCTTGTTCTAGCTGTTCTAAATCTAGGAAATATTTTGTTATACTTGCTATATACCGGTTGATGGATTAAAAGGGCGGATTCCTAATTTGAAGGTTGTTAGATTCACATATTAGAATGATAATGTTAAATATAGGGCTTCTGTTATTACCCCGCACCATGTAAATATAGCGACACCTATAAAATATTTTCTATCTGACAAGAAACGTTCAGTTTAACCCTTCCATGTGTTCAGTAATAAATAAGTTCAGACTTTTAGCTAACTGAGACATGTGACGTTATATAAATGCGTTTAGTTTTACTGACTGAGAAATACAGCTTTTCTATAACCGATCCGCATGTTGTTTTTTTCTAAAAGGAAAGTGGAAGAGAAACGTGTCTAAATGTCGATAATATAATTTGCTGCAGGGTGATGTTAAAGATTACCCTAATATTTTACTTTTGACTCAAACTTATTTTCGTTTTAGTTACCGATCAAAGTGGATATAATAAAACACAAACACGAAATCGACGGAAAAAAAGCACAGCAATTCATGGAGCAATATTAGCACCGGACGACGTCAAAATATATACTTATCCCGACATCCCAGACTACAATAACGAAGAAAAAAGTATTCCTCATTTATCCCAGCATGAAAGCTACGGACGTAACCAGCCTTTTTCACGATTTCGAAAACCTCACCATAGAAGAAAATCCAAAAGAAAACAGGACTTTAATGATCAACTATTTCAACGACAATAACAAAAGCGAATCCAAACTATCCGACCTCAACGAACTTCCTATCAAGAAAGCAGTATTTATCGATAGTACGTGGAATCAGAGCCGAGGGATTTATAAAGACGAACGCCTAAAATGTCTGCCGTGTCTCGTTATACAAAATAGAGCATCGCCGAAGTTTTGGCGACATCAAAAAAAGGTAGTCCGAGATGGTATTTGTCCACGATCGAAGCTATCCACCAGTTCCTTCTGGAGACGCATTTGAATATGTGGGAGTGCATCCTGATTATGAAGGACCTTTTGTGATAATTACAAAGGACTCGAAACGATCGATAGGGGAAAAAATGAACCGTGATCTCGGACAATATGATAATATGTTGTTCTTTTTTTCTCATATGTATAAGAAAATTCACGATTTTATAGTCATGATCAATTATTAGCATATAAGAGACGACTCACGTAGTATTAATAAAAAAAAAAAAGTGTAAAAAAACATTAAAAAATCTTTAATATATGAAAATATTCATAGGGAATTAAATGAAAAAATAATGACATGTTCTCATAATTTTTTTCATATATTAAATTGAAAATATTCTTTATTTGTACAATAAAAGTTCTTAAAATAACATTCAATCTTGATATCTAGAAATTTAAAATATTTTTTATTTTAGGTCATATATTTTCAACAAATTAAAATATTTGTAAGTCAATGAATATTCGAAAACAGATCATTTTGAGAAATTTTACACAAAATTAAAAGGTTATTGTGAAAATTTTCAAAAATAGAATAAGTAGTTTCATTTTTTACAAAATTAACTGTTTATACAATTTTAAAATTGAAATTGTTATATTTCAATTTTAAAATTGAAAACAACATAATTATACATTTGAAAAAAATGTAATATGGAATTGTATTTTTTTTAAATATATTTTTTGATAATATCTCATAATTATTATATTATTTGGAATGTGTACATAGAATAAAGGTGTAGTAAATACAGTTTCATACACAGACCAAAAAAACAGCAAAATTCTTTTCGTTGTAAAAAAATATACCTTTCCACAATAAATACTAACGTTCTAAAAAATAAACAAAAAAATAAAAAATACTCTTGTTTTTATTACGAAGTAACAGTTAATTAGTTATTAAGCGTTAAATATTCAGCTCAAATATTGCATGACAAATATTTAACAAAACGTGCTCGGTCTAATAAAAAAAAACTGAACTGATTCAAATCGTATAAACAATCGGACAAGCATAATAATATTTTTTGTTCAAACATTCAATCGTTGCGTTTTCAATTGAAGATTCAAAATAGACATCTCGCATTTCATAACATTTGTAAGTGCATTTGCAATTATCCATAAATCTAATTTTAACTAAAAGACAAAGTCGAATCCATCTATCGAGGTTTTGTTTTGTACAGAAAACCAAGTCAAATATTCAACTCTAGTCCCTCCTCACATAGTTTTACAGCCTTCGAAACGTACACAAAACTCTTCAACAAAAGTTAGTTGCATTTAAAATACGCCCGATCTCGACTCACGCCACGGATTTAGGTTACGCGTTGAATGCAACAGATGCGACTCACGTCTTCCTGTCCTTCCATTGTTCACAATTTTCTTAAATCTAAAACAAACACACTGCCATCGGAAGCGCTCGCGCCCACTTTGGATCCGCGCGAAGTTCCAGCAGACCTCGAAAATGCCGCCGGTACCTTTGTAACTGTGCACTAACTGTCCGGTCTGGCGTCGACCAAATGTGGACGCACTTGTCGAACGAGCCGCTGCCAAGAACTTGCCGTCGGGCGAAAAAACGCTACGCTGTAGACGGGCTCGGTGTGTTTGGTGAGGGTGTGGATGCAGGCGCCGCGTTCCACGTCCCAAAGCCTCACGGTAGAGTCGAAGCTGGCGCTGGCCAGGATGAGGTTCATGTTGGGGTTTTGGGTGCCAGGGCCGGTCGGAGACCACTTTATGGTGTAAATTTCTTTCGAATGGGCTTGTAAATCGTGCACGCACGTGTCTTGTTTCATTGACCAAATCTTGAGGGTCATGTCGCCGGAACACGATGCTAATAATTGTCCTTGCGGATCCCATTTGATAGCATTTACTTCATTCTGTAAAAAAAAGAGTCGATCGTCATATTACGAATAAAAAATAAAGTTTATTTAGACAGAACGGAAATGGACGGAATAGTGAAAAATCCAGATAATTGAGGCAAATACAAAAAAACAATTATTTATAGAAATTTTGACGTGCATAATTACGTACATAATCTTTAAGTATTTTACAGTCTATTTATTTTTACTATTTTCGGTTATTTGATACTGGCAAAATTTGTGAACAAAACATAAAATCGTCAAAATGGTATATTCATAGATTCCCAAGATAATAATTAACGAAGTCATAATTTTTAACCGTATTAAGATTTTTTTTTTTTTTTTTTAAACATAGAAATTGAATTATTTCATAAAAAAAAAAATGCTTTTGAAAATAAATGATGTTACTATCACTTTATAAGCAATAAAGATATAAATATTATTTTAAAACCAAACTCTAATCAGGTTTCAATTTGATCATTCTTATAATTGAGTCTATCACGAATCAGTACAATTTTTACATACTCATAAACGTTTAGATGCATTTTATGTATAAAATTTTTTTTTTTTTTCAATTAATCCGGATAACAATAATCCGGAGCTGGTGAAATAAATAGAAATAATTTAGAAAATATTCATACAGTGTGGCCTTGGAAACTCTTGATGGGTTTGTCCATGTTCAACTTGCAAACATGGATACATTGATCGGTAGAGCAGCTGGCGAAAGAAGTATTAGTTTGCCAATCGACGTCCAGGGCAGGAGCCGAATGAAACGAGAATTGTTGTGTACACTGCCCCGATGCAGCATCCCAAATAATTGTAGTCTTATCGACCTGAAAGTTTCAAAATTAAAACGTATTTCTGACAGAAATAAAGTACAAATAATAATCGGACGTGTTCAACGTACTCCTGCACTTAGAATAAAATTGCTGCGTTTGTTCCACTTGAGGGAAAATATGGGACCTTTGTGTTGACCCAAAGTTGAAGCCAAACGACCTTCCGTTGTCCAAATACGAGCGTATCCATCATATGATCCGGTAGCCAAAAGTTGCCCATCGCACTATAAAAAAAAGTTATAAATCGTTTAAAAGTGAATTTGGAAAATTTTAGAAATAAAAATTTATAATGAATGAAATGCATAAAAACTACGCATTTACAAAAAAAAAATCAATACGAAAAATTCTATATTTAAAACTCAATACAAAAAAAATTTGATGAATCTGCATAAAGCAAAAAAAAAATTATATAAGATATTTATTTTTTTTTCAATCTTAAAAGTGAATAATAAAATAGAAGAACGCACATTCCAATCCAATGATGTAACGTCTTTGTTACTGGGAACTTCAGCGCCGCCTTTCTGAATACAATGACGCAAAACAAGCTGATTCGGAGAAGCCAATGGGTTATCGGACATATCCCAAATTCTACAAAGCAAAAAATACAATAATAAAATATATTAATATTGTGTTATAAAATTGAAAAATTATACGAACTCGCGGTGCTATCTCCCGAACCACTGGCTAAAAGATCGGTCGATGGATTCCAAGCGCAAATGAACACTTCAGACTCATGTCCTCGCAAAACAGTCGCTTTGTTAGCGGGAATTTCAATCGATTGATCGACCTAGAACATTTAAATACTATAATATTTGCAACATGAACTTTCTTTATATTCGATATCCTAAAACATAAAGGAAACGCCAATCGAAATCAATCCGATAAAAAAACAACCTCCATTCCGTCCGGTGTAGGCGTCAAAGCTCGTACTGTTCTAGAAGAAGTCGAAACTCCACCAGTTGATTCTTCTCCGTTCTGATCGGCAGAAGGAGCTCCGACTCCGGAATTTCCGGTCGGTCCCGACCCGACAACTCCGGCATTGCCTCCGGAACCGCTCGTGGCGGAACTCCGCTAACATTCTCCGACTTGACAATCTGTTTCTGTTGATTCTGCTGATTTTGACGAAGTTGCAACGACTTCGGCATGACTGCGTCAATCAAACTCAAACTCTCATTCAATCTAGTCTCCGTTCCTAAATGAAACAATGATAATAATAACATGTTTTGGTTACATATATCAAAAACTGGTTAAAAAATACCATCTTCTCCAATACAGATTTCAGCTTCAGTATATTGGAGGCCTTTTGCAGAATGTTCAGAAGAGCTGCAGGTGGAACGATGGCTCCGTTGATGTTGCTTTGTGAAATGTGAGATTCGATTCCGAAAGTGTATGCCGAATGGAAAAAAACCTGAAATTGCATCAGTTATTTAGAAAGTATTATAAAAGTATAGTTTCGGAGGTAATCCTGAACTTTAGTCATAAAATTGTTTATTAACAAATTTATATTTTCATGAATAAAAAATGCATTATAGGCGCTTAATAAATTAGATTTCTTAACAAATTTCGTAAGTTTGTTTCTTTCCCCGTTCTAAAATTTTTTTATAATCAAAAAACAGTACAAGTTTGTTAAAAAAAAAAAAAAAAAATTATATTAGGGGTACCGGAAAGTCTTTGCCGATTTCAATATACGTCTTTTTTTTTTGAGCTCAATTTGTGCTCAGACACGGTGAAGACAGCATCTCTGAAATTTTTTTTTTTTAATGAACTATTTTTTCAGTAATATTGACGAAAAAAAAAAATGTTATTTTTTGTTAAGGGTAAAATGTCATAACCCGAAATCGACCAACATCACATCCGGCATTGTATGCTGCTGTTTTTTCAACCAGGAGTTAAACATCACTAAGGCCACAAACGCCATAAATAACATTTACGGTGAACTGTTATTGTTAAGGACATGTTGATTTTGGTTTTCTAAATTTAAATCAGGTAACCGAAATTTGAAAGATGCTCCTAGAACTGGAAGACCTTCAAATTTCAATGACTACATGTTGAGAGCTACGGTGAAAACAAATCCTCGATTAAGTATCGAAGAAATATCGCAGAAATAAAACCATGGTCGACAGTTTGAGAACATTTAAAACGTATCGGGAAGGCGAATCAAATGGGAATTAGGATGCCACACAAACTGTCCGAAAACAACGAAGAAGAGCAACAAAACATATGCAAAGCTTTGTTGTCGAGACAAAACGTACGTCTCTTTTGCACCAGATTGTAACTGGGATGAAAAATGGATTGTTCAACGATAACATAAGTCACAAACATTAATGACTTTTACTGAAACAAAACCAGTTCCGAAACCTGGATCTCGTGGTTTACTAGAACAGATGACCTGAAAAACAGTACTGTCCTGGTAAATCCAGTACGAACGGTCACTTTATTATGAGACCTACCTTGAAAAGTTTTATTATTTTCCCGCATAACCTACCCAAAATAAGACCTACCACGATTCTAACAGAAAACCTATCCCGAAAAGTTTTATTATTTATTATTTTTATTTTCCCGCATAACCTACCCCGAAAATAGACCTATTACGACTTTAAAGAATATTTTTAATATAAGACCTACCCCGAAAACTTTTATCATTTATTCCCCGCACAACCTACCCAAAACAAAACCTAGCATGATTCTAGCACAAGACCTACCCGAAAACTTCCAACTTTTTTACTCCCCACATAACCTACCCAAAACAAAACCTATACAACTTCCGAACACAAAACTACCATAAGACCCGGTCTTATTCCCTCGCCAGTACCAACTCGCCAACAGACAAATACCACCCGATCGATCTCGGCCGCAGAACGGCAACAAACAAACGCCGGTAAATACGGCAGGCGCTACTGGCGAGCTGACTGCTACTCACCGGACTCCTGCAGGTAGCGGTACACCAGGAAGTTGACCTCGTCGCTGCTGAAGCTCATGATGGCAGGCGTCGGGGGGGCCTCCGCGTCTCGTCTAGCTCGCGCTCGATGGCAGAGAACGTTGTTTTGATGTCCGACTAGACGGCAATGTGGGGCTGTCGTCGTTGTAGGTGGAGTTGCCAGTTGGTGGTTTGTGTTGCGTTTTTTGGTTGATGGTATTGTCCACGCTGTCGTGGAAAGGTGACCGGACGCAAACTCACACGACGCAAGCGTATACGTCGCAAACTCACGCGATGCAATCTCACGGTTGCTAGAAGGTAACGCACACGAAGCAAGCTCACACGAAACGAGCTCACACGAGGCAAGCTCACACGAAACAAGCTCACAGGAAGCAAGCTCAAACGAGGCAAGTTCACAGGAAGCAAGCTCACATGACGCAAGCGTATACGTCGCAAACTCACGCGATGCAAGCTCACCGATGCAAGATCACATGCTTTCGAAATTTTTCAAATTTTCAAATTGAAGTGAAAACGTTTAACACGAAACTGAAAGCACCAAAATGCGTTTTTGTGTTAAAATAATCTCATGTTAGATTTTATAAATAGTATACGGTGGCCAGAAGCTAACTCACGCGACGCAAGCTCACACGAAGCGAGCTCACACGAAGCGAGCTCACACGAAGCGAGCTCACATGAAGCGAGCTCACAGGAAGCAAGCTCACACGAGGCAAGCTCACAGGAAGCAAGCACACATGGAGCAAACTCATACGATGCAAGCTCACATGCTTTTCGAAATTTTTTAAAATTTTAAAATTAAAGTGAAAACGTTTAACACGAAACTGAAAGCACCAAATGCGTTTTGTGTTAAAAAGAATTTCACGTTAGACGTTACAGTATACGTCCACAATATTTTGTCAGTACCAATGTAATATTTCTTGCTGACCGGATTTCTCCCGTTAAGCGATTTCCACTGTAATATCATTATTATATTTTGATAAAATCATTTACGTAAACTCTCGAAATCCTTTTCACATCCCAAATAATTGGTTGCGAGCCTTTTTTTCGTTCACGTGCCATAATTTTATCAAAATGATAATAATGATATTACAGTGGAAATCATTTAACGGGAGAAATATGGTTAACAAGAAATATTACTTTGGTACTGACAAAATATTATGGACGTAGGTAGGTATACTGTAACATCTAACGTGAAATTCTTTTAACACAAAACGCATTTTGGTGCTTTCAGTTACGTGTTAAACGTTTTCCATTTTAATTTGAAAATTTTAAAATTTCGAAAGCATGTGAGTTTGCGTCGCGTGAGTTTGCGTCGCGTGAGTTTGCGTCCTGTGAGTTTACGTCGTGTGAGTTTGCATCCTGTGAGTTTACGTCGTGTGAGTCGGCATCTGGCCACCAAGATTTGGTATTTATACGACTTAAAAATTAGATTCCCAAACGTATTTCAATCATAAATTGAGGAATATCTGAATTTATGACTTTAAATTTATAGATAAACACACCAGAAAACAACAAAATAAAATCACGAATTACATTTCAAGTAAATATTCGTGTAAACAGATAAAAACATCGTTTAAATACGAACAACATTTGATTTTTACCAAATTTGTGTCAATTCACGTAATCAGCTGTGTATCGAATCAGTTGGTACAAAATATCCATTGTCATAAATATTGACGCTTTTGTGTTGTCCATATTGTGCTTGTGACATTTCGAAGTCCTCGATTGAGTTTTCCTTTTGATATTGTCAAAATCAAAGATAGGAATATCATAAAATAAACCAAAATGGGCGCTTTGATGAGTGTGTGTTCTGCCGCGCAGGTATTTTCGATTTTTCCATATTTTAGGATTATGACTCATCTGGATTTATTATATTTACACTGACGTGCAATATGCGTAGTTCCTGATATTTTTTTGATAATATTGTCAACGTTTTGATGTTAATTTTTTTAATAATTAAAATTGTAATTTTAATCGGTTTCGTTTTGTTAGGTTGATTAGACGTTCTTAATTTTGGAACCTTGTTCTCTTCAAAATTCTGTTTTTTTTGTCCTCGAGGAAAAAATTTTCCTCTTTTGAGGACAATTTTTTTCAATAATTCTGTCTTCTGTCCTCTTTAAGGAGAAATCATGCTTCTTTGAAGAGGAATGCCCTCCTTTTGACAACCTTGTTTTTTTCAAAATTTCTATCTTTTGTCCCTCAAAGAAAAATCGTTATTATTTGAAAAGGATTGCCCTCCTATTACGAATCTTGTCCTCTTCAAAATTCTGCCCTCTATTCTCGAGGTAAAATCGTTCTCCTTCGAAGAGGATTGTCCTTTTGGGAACATGGTCCTCAAAATTCTGTCCTCTAGCCTCCTCGAGGAAAAATCATTCTTATTTAAAGAGGATTGTTCTCAAAATTCTGTCCTCTATCCTCCTCAATGAAAAAAAATAGTTCTCAAAGAGGATTGTCTTCCTTTTGAAGCCTTGTCCTTGAAAATTCTGTGATCTATCCTCAGGGAAAGTCATCCTCTACTGTCCTCTTCTAGGATAATTAACCTGTTTTAATTCTACTTAAAAGTAAAATGGGCCAAGTGCTCTTTTGACATGTGACAACATTTTTCAATATATAGAATGATAGATATTGACATTTTTTTTTCAATTTGAATTTTTAATAAGCTATTTTTAGACTTATTAAGTACACATAATCCTCTTTTACGGGGGATATGTTTCAGAGACTACCGTGTAAAATAATATATGGTGATCTTATAAAAATTGGAGATAGGTTCCATCACTATATTTGGATAGAACTTCCATCCAATTGTACTTTATAAAAAATGTGTAATATGAAAAAATTTTCGCCATATAAAATCATCAAAAAAAACATTGAAATTTTTTTATTTAATAACTATAATTACTTACACATAATTATATCAATATACTGACCTGTACCGAATCTTACCATTGTGGCATAATAATACATATTTTTATACCATGTTTAAGTGAAAAATCGGTGTAAAAAAAATAATCAGTTTTCTTCTTTGAACCGTGTAAAAGAGGATAAGTTGTAGTTTAATTATTTTGATTTTTTTTTTGTTATTGACCATTTTCAAAATCTATTCACCTGAGTTTTATAAATAGATAATTCAGTATGTGAAAATTATAAATACGAAAATACAGTGGAAATCGTTTAACATGAAAATGCTTAAGTAAAAAATCGATTAACTAATGATAATAAATACTACGATCCTAACAAAATTCTATATACTATGATGTTTAACACAAAATTCTTTTACCAAGAAAAAACCATTTCGATCCCTTCAGTTTCACATTAAACCTTTTCCACTATACAATATTAACGATTTATATAACAATGTATTGACTATATATCGTTCGATTTATAACTGGCTTGCTGCTCGGCAGCAGCAGCATGCTCGCTATGCTGTTCAGCATGTCCATCGTGTACCAATTCGACATCGTCCCGCCTCATGTACACCCTCATGTTGCTGGTCTCCACTGTGGTGGCGTGCATATTCATGTCTCGGGACTGCACGATCTCTTGCAAAGGTAAAAAAAATTCAATTTATTTTCTTAATAAACATCATTATACCATACGTTATTTTTTAGGTACCGTTCTGTTCGCAAACCGGCTACATGCCAGAATCTGCAGTATTCGATTGCACATCGGCAGTCGGCTATTTAGCGGTTTACAGGTTAAAAAAACATCATAATTTTCAATCATTTTATAACTATAGGTGTCCCAAAAAAATAACACAAGATGTAATTTTGATAGAAAACACGGATTTCTAATAAAAAAAAATTATTATTTTTTGTTGATTCATACAGTATATAGTATAGGGTTACATGTGGAATGGCATATCGGGTAAATGGCTTTACTGGCATATATACATTTTTTTTTCAGCAACATGTATGGAAAAAATTGATAGAAAATTTTAACAAAAAAATGTATATATGCCAGTAAAGCCATTTACCCGATATGCTATTTCACATGTAACCCTATACTATATACTGTATGAATCCACAAAAAAATTATAATTTTTAATTAGAAATCCGTGTTTTCTATCAAAATTACATCTTGCGTTATTTTTGAGACACTTTATTGTTATATAAATACTCATTTTATTTTTTAGGATCTACTTCATATTGTTCTTATTCTTCTCGTTTATGGCTCTAATCACGATCGGCGTAAGATCTTCTAAAGATCCACGAGCTGGAATACAAAATGGGTATATTTTTCTTAATATTCGTCTACGATTATATATATTTTTTCAAAAATATGTATTTCCGAATATCTCTTTTACAGATTTTGGGCTTTAAAGTATCTGATCGTAATCGGCGGTATCATTGGCGCATTTTTCATACCCGAAGGCTCGTTCGGCGAAGCCTGGATGTATTTCGGGCTAATAGGTGGTCTACTTTTTATAGTAATCCAACTCATTCTTATTGTCGATTTCGCGCACTTCACCAGAGCTTGGTTCGGTAAGTAATCTTTGTATTTTATGACTTCATTCTAATAAATTTTTTTAATTATCACTTATATTTCAGATAATTATGATGACTCGAGAGGAAAATATTGTGCATTACTCTCGTTGATGGTATTTAACTATGCAGTATCTATAGTCGGAATTGTGCTTTTGTATGTGTATTATACTCGTGTAAGTTTTATTTTAAATTTATATCGTAATACAAATATAATAAGATAACGATATGATTCATTATTTTAGGCCGACGGCTGTGATTTGAATAAGTTCTTTATATCTATTAATTTAATTTTCTGCGTTATTTTGAGTGTAATTTCTCAATTATCGGTCGTACAAGAACATGATCCAAGAAGTGGTTTGTTGCAGTCGTCTTTAGTTTCTTTATATATTGTCTTCCTTACTTGGTCTTCTCTTACAAACTCCGGTAATTTATAAATATATTTTTTGTAAAATATCAATTAATTATTACAATCACATTTAAAATTGTTTTTTTATAGGACGTGAGTGTAATGCTAACTTTTTAGAATCGATTTCTATGAGCGATCTAAAAACTCAGAGCCAGGTGATTTTATTTTGAAATAATCGGCTTTTAATCATTTAAAATGTATATTTATCTTATAATTTTATTTGAATAGGTCACATTTGACAAGGAATCAATTATCGGATTAATAATTTGGATTTGTTGTATGCTTTATTCTACATTCAAATTGGCTTCGAGCAGTAATAAAGTTCTACCTAGCACACATTTATTAGCCAAGAATACCGGAGGTAAAACTCGGCTGTATATTTTGTATTATTTACTTTTCGCTTGATATTCTGATGTAAATTGCTGATGCATGATTTTCAATTTATTTTTTTGAAAATAAAGCTAACAATAATACTAACAAGCTAACGATTTTTTAGTGTATTTATTTTGATTCTTTAATATTTTTTTTATTAGCTGTAGTAAAATACTAATTTTATGGTTTTATTTGTTTTATATAAGTTTTTTTTAACATTTCTTTGCCTTTTTTAACCAACTAACGTTTTATATTTCTTTTACTAAAACACTTTTTTATGTAATGTTTTGGTTCATTTCCGGACTTAACATCTAACTGGATTTTTCCATATCAGGAAGGAACTCAATAACTGATTTGGTTAACAATGAAGGTATTTTTATAAAAATTCCAAATATCACATTGTTTTTATTTTTATTTTGTTCCGTTTATAATATTTGTATTATTTTCTTATTTTGTTTCTTTTTATTTAACATGTGCTTGCTAATACGTTCCTCACATTTTTACAAACAAGTCATTATTTTTCAAAACAGTACAAAAATCGATTCATTATTTAATAATTTCAAAATCCTAATACTAAAATACGTTTATTCAATTTGTACTATGAAAAATATTGATTCCGATTATTCATAATTATGTGTCTGTGATCGATTGAGTGTGATGTGACTGCTTCAGCTCATTATTTTGTTTTGTACACGTTTTATATAAAATTCAACTCATTATATATTTCACTAAGAAACAGCTTTGATTCAAGAAACCGGAAGCAATGATGGAGGCGAAGCTGGCGGAAACGGAGCCAAAGTATGGGACAACGAAGAATCCGAAGTCGCTTATTCTTGGTCATTCTTCCACTCTGCGTTTGCTCTTTCGGCTTTATACGTTATGATGACGTTGACTAATTGGTATAAGTAAGTATTATAGAAACAAATTATGATTTTTTACTGGTTTTTAATTCAATTGCGCTAATTTTTCATTGAAATTTCAGACCGAATTCGATGTTGCAAACTCTCAATGCTAACGTTGCATCTATGTGGGTGAAAATTATATCGTCTTGGATCTGCGTCGGACTTTACATCTGGACTTTGGTCGCCCGAGCAATTTTCCCCAATAGGGATTTCGATTAGATCGTTTCTTCAAAGCTCATTTATATAATCTTGAATATACAATTACTTTTTATGTAGTTCGTAAATGTATAGATGTTTTTTGGAGTCGCATTGGACTGGTGTTGGGTAAAAAATTTTCAAATTCCATATTAATATGTACACTGCGCGTTTCCACGGTCCAATTTTAAAATACCATTGAACGTGGAGAAAAATTGTGATATTACTATTCAAAATGCTTTTATTGTAGATATTTATGTTGTATTCTATGGCTAGATGCGTTAAATTAATTCATTATTGAATTAAAAGAATGTTTTGAGAAAAGTATATTCGAAATTGAATGATACAGGATATTACTAGAGTCGTGTTTTCATCTTATTGAACTTAAATTCTCAAATGATCAAATTTTATGTATAATTTTTAGTTATGAGTTTCACACGTTTTCTAAAATATTCTGTTCACAAAATTGTCTTGTATTGAATCACATTATTAGTAAATAAGTTCAACTGATTTGTATTTATATTATGATTGAAAAAATAACGTTTTTTGTTTGTGGCTTGTGTTTATAATAATCTATATTATAATTCAAACAAAAAATATCATTTTTTTTAAATGTTCCAATAAAATATGTAATACCCTATTCATATTATTAAATAATAAATGTGTAAACCAAAAAACTCTTTTTTCATCTTCCTTTTAGTTTTATGAAAATAATATCATGTAAAGAGCATGGAATTCTGCCACCCGGTGCAAACTCTAAACTGTCTAAACTGACGCCCCTGTATTTTCGCAATTGAACAAAAAAAAATCTGTGATACGAGAAAACAATACTTTTAAAGAAAAATGTACTAATAAGTACTGTTTCAATAAACACAAAATGTTGGGTCAATTTCGCGATGGAATTATTCATCATTCAACGTTAGGTTAGGTTATGCTGCGACTGAATTGAAAGAAATTTTGTCTGAAGATTGGGTCAAGTTCGCAATTGAATTATTCACATTCGACGTTAGGTTAGTTTACACTGCGGCTGAATTGAAAGAAATTATGTCGGAATGTAGGGACTATTTCGTGACGGAATTAATCATCATTCAACATTAATAGATACCGATTCTAAAGTTGGAGACGTGTTAATCTCAAATGAAACCAATAAACCTATGTTTCACTTGATCATTAAACAAAACTATAATATCTGGAGAGTGCTTCTTATTTTGAGATAATCTCTTCATCGAGTAGATCAGGGGTACCCAAATTTTTTGATCCTCGAGCCACATTGAAAATTTCTTAAAGGCCGGCGGGCCAAGAGTCGATTCTTATTGTTAGTATGAATTATTAATATTGCATTCAAATGGTCAGGGACGGATCCAGCGGGGGGGCGTTAGGGGCAACCGCCCCCCTGCGGATGGAAGAAAAAAAATCTAAAATCACGCGTTTTCGACTAGAAAATGATTATCGACCATAAAAACATTACTTTTCGAAAAATAAACACGAAAAACGCATTTTTTTAAAAAAAATTTCATATTGTACCCTGATTTTCCAAAAAAGATGGAAAAAACTTTTATATATTTATACATAAGCTTATCCTGTAGATACTTACTCTCCAGATCTTACAAAATCAGATTACCAAATTTTCAGGTCATTACAAAATTATTTAGATATGAAAATTCAAAAGATTCAGAGGTGGTGAAATAGGGACTTTTCGAATATTTTAATTCATAACCGGCATAATTAAAAAAAAAAGTTATCGAAAATTTGATAGAAAGGTGGACAGAATTGTTCTATAACGGTAGAAATTATATTTTAAATTATTAATTAATAAATAAAGTCTTTATTAAAAATTTCATGTCATTCGAACCTGTGAACCTTAAACCTAACCCAAGTATCGGATATACATATTTTTGCGAATTTCTCACTAAACGTAACCCAACCTGTCGTCGCAAAATGAATATACTCGCATAAACCTAACTCAAGTATCGGAAATATTTTTGCGAATTTCTCACTAAACGTAACCCAACCCGTCGTCGCAAAATGAATATACTCGGGTAAAGCTAACTCAAGTATCGGAAATATTTTTGTGAATTTCTCACTAAACGTTACCCAACGTGTACTCGCAAACTGAATGTACTCGGGTAAACCTAACTCAAGTATCGGAAATATTTTTGCGAATTTCTCACTAAGTAACCCAACCTGTCGTCGCAAACTGAATGTACTCGCATAAACCTAACTCAAGTATCGGAAATATTTTTGCGAATTTCTCATTAAACGTAACCCAACGTGTCGTCGCAAACTGAATGTACTCGCATAAACCTAACTCAAGTATCGGAAATATTTTTGCGAATATCTCACTAAACGTAACCGAACCTGTCGTCGCAAAGTGAATGTACTCGCATAAAAATAACTCAAGTATCGGAAATCTTTTTGCGAATTTCTCACTAAACGTTACCCAACGTGTACTCGCAAATTGAATATACTCGGGTAAACCTAACTTAAGTATCGGAAATATTTTTGCGAATTTCTCACTAAACGTAACCCAACGTGTAGTCGCAAAATGATTATACTCGGGGAAACCTAACTTAAGTATCGGAAATATTTTTGCGAATTTCTCACTAAACGTAACCCAACCTGCCGTCGCAAAATGAATATACTCGGGTAAACCTAACTCAAGTGTCGGATATATTTTTGGAAATTAATCACACAACCTAACTCAACCTGTAGTCGCAAAATGAATATATTCGCGTAAACCTAACTCAAGTATCGGAAATATTTTTGCGAATTTCTCACTAAACGTAACCCAACGTGTAGTCGCAAAATGAATATACTCGGGTAAAGCTAAATCAAGTATCGGAAATATATTTGCGAATTTCTCACTAAACGTAACCCAACCTGTCGTCGCAAACTGAATGTACTCGCATAAACCTAACTCAAGTATCGGAAATATTTTTGCGAATTTCTCACTAAACGTAACCCAACCTGTCGTCGCAAACTGAATGTACTCGCATAAACCTAACTCAAGTATCGGAAATATTTTTGCGAATTTCTCATTAAACGTAACCCAACCTGTCGTCGCAAAATGAATATACTCGGGTAAAGCTAACTCAAGTATCGGAAATATTTTTGTGAATTTCTCACTAAACGTTACCCAACGTGTACTCGCAAACTGAATGTACTCGCATAAACCTAACTCAAGTATCGGAAATATTTTTGCGAATTTCTCACTAAACGTAACCCAACGTGTAGTCGCAAAATGAATATACTCGGGTAAAGCTAACTCAAGTATCGGAAATATTTTTGCGAATTTCTCACTAAACGTAACCCAACGTGTAGTCGCAAAATGATTATACTCGGGGAAACCTAAATCAAGTATCGGAAATATATTTGCGAATTTCTCACTAAACGTAACCCAACCTGTCGTCGCAAACTGAATGTACTCGCATAAACCTAACTCAAGTATCGGAAATATTTTTGCGAATTTCTCACTAAACGTAACCCAACCTGTCGTCGCAAACTGAATGTACTCGCATAAACCTAACTCAAGTATCGGAAATATTTTTGCGAATTTCTCACTAAACGTAACCCAACCTGCCGTCGCAAAATGAATATACTCGGGTAAACCTAACTCAAGTGTCGGAAATATTTTTGTGAATTTCTCACTAAACGTAACCCAACCTGTCGTCGCAAACTGAATGTACTCGCATAAACCTAACTCAAAGTATCGGAAATATTTTTTTGCGAATATCTCACTAAACGTAACCGAACCTGTCGTCGCAAAGTGAATGTACTCGCATAAAAATAACTCAAGTATCGGAAATCTTTTTGCGAATTTCTCACACAACATAACCCAACGTGTAGTCGCAAAATGAATATACTCGGGTTAACCTAACTCAAGTATCGGAAATATTTTTGGAAATTAATCACACAACCTAACTCAACCTGTAGTCGCAAAATGAATATATTCGCGTAAACCTAACTCAAGTATTGGAAATATTTTTGCGAATATCTCACTAAACGTAACCGAACCTGTCGTCGCAAAGTGAATGTACTCGCATAAAAATAACTCAAGTATCGGAAATCTTTTTGCGAATTTCTCACACAACATAACCCAACGTGTAGTCGCAAAATGAATATACTCGGGTAAACCTAACTAAAGTATCAGAAATATTTTTGGAAATTTCCCACACAACGTAACTCAACCTGTAGTCGCAAAATGAATATATTCGCGTAAACCTAACTCAAGTATCGGAAATATTTTTGCGAATTTCTCACTAAACGTAACCCAACCTGCCGTCGCAAAATGAATGCCGGGTAAACCTAACTCAAGTGTCGGAAATATTTTTGTGAATTTCTACTAAACGTTACCCAACGTGTACGGCAAATTGAAAACTCGGGTTAACCTCAAAATTATCGGAAATATTTTTGCGAATTTCTCACTAAACGTAACCCAACGTGTAGTTGCAAAATGAATATTCTCGGGTAAACCTAACTCAAGTATCGGAAATATTTTTGCGAATTTCTCACTAAACGTAACCGAACCTGTCGTCGCAAAGTGAATGTACTCGCATAAAAATAACTCAAGTATCGGAAATATTTTTGCGAATATCTCACTAAACGTAACCGAACCTGTCGTCGCAAAGTGAATGTACTCGCATAAAAATAACTCAAGTATCGGAAATCTTTTTGCGAATTTCTCACACAACATAACCCAACGTGTAGTCGCAAAATGAATATACTCGGGTAAACCTAACTCATGTATCGGAAATATTTTCGAAAATTTCCCACACAACCTAACCCAACGTGTAGTCGCAAAATGAATATATTCGCGTAAACCTAACTCAAGTATTGGAAATATTTTTGCGAATATCTCACTAAACGTAACCGAACCTGTCGTCGCAAAGTGAATGTACTCGCATAAAAATAACTCAAGTATCGGAAATCTTTTTGGAAATTTCCCACACAACGTAACTCAACCTGTAGTCGCAAAATGAATATATTCGCGTAAACCTAACTCAAGTATCGGAAATATTTTTGCGAATTTCTCACTAAACGTAACCCAACGTGTAGTTGCAAAATGAATATTCTCGGGTAAACCTAACTCAAGTATCGGAAATATTTTTGCGAATTTCTCACTAAACGTAACCCAACCTGTCGTCGCAAACTGAATGTACTCGCATAAACCTAACTCAAGTATCGGAAATATTTTTGCGAATTTCTCACTAAACGTAACCCAACCTGCCGTCGCAAAATGAATATACTCGGGTAAACCTAACTCAAGTGTCGGAAATATTTTTGTGAATTTCTCACTAAACGTAACCCAACCTGTCGTCGCAAACTGAATGTACTCGCATAAACCTAACTCAAGTATCGGAAATATTTTTGCGAATATCTCACTAAACGTAACCGAACCTGTCGTCGCAAAGTGAATGTACTCGCATAAAAATAACTCAAGTATCGGAAATCTTTTTGCGAATTTCTCACACAACATAACCCAACGTGTAGTCGCAAAATGAATATACTCGGGTTAACCTAACTCAAGTATCGGAAATATTTTTGTAAATTAATCACACAACCTAACTCAACCTGTAGTCGCAAAATGAATATATTCGCGTAAACCTAACTCAAGTATTGGAAATATTTTTGCGAATATCTCACTAAAC
This sequence comes from Hydropsyche tenuis, assembly GCA_009617725.1. Taxonomy (NCBI): domain Eukaryota; kingdom Metazoa; phylum Arthropoda; class Insecta; order Trichoptera; family Hydropsychidae; genus Hydropsyche; species Hydropsyche tenuis. Next base: position 554,774 of record VTON01000025.1, read on the forward strand.
GTAACCGAACCTGTCGTCGCAAAGTGAATGTACTCGCATAAAAATAACTCAAGTATCGGAAATCTTTTTGCGAATTTCTCACACAACATAACCCAACGTGTAGTCGCAAAATGAATATACTCGGGTAAACCTAACTAAAGTATCAGAAATATTTTTGGAAATTTCCCACACAACGTAACTCAACCTGTAGTCGCAAAATGAATATATTCGCGTAAACCTAACTCAAGTATCGGAAATATTTTTGCGAATTTCTCACTAAACGTAACCCAACCTGCCGTCGCAAAATGAATATACTCGGGTACCCTAAACGGAAATTTTTGCGAAACTAACCCAACCTGCCGTCGCAAAATGAATGTCGGAAATATTTTTGTGAATTTCTCACTAAACGTAACCCAACGTGTACTCGCAAAATGAATATTCTCGGGTTAAACCTAACTCAAGTATCGGAAATATTTTTTGCGAATTTCTCACTAAACGTAACCCAACCTGTCGTCGCAAAATGAATATTCTCGGGTAAACCTAACTCAAGTATCGGAAATATTTTTGCGAATATCTCACTAAACGTAACCGAACCTGTCGTCGCAAAGTGAATGTACTCGCATAAAAAATAACTCAAGTATCGGAAATTTTTTGCGAATATCTCACTAATAACCGAACCTGTCGTCGCAAAATGAATATACTCGCATAAAAAATAACTCATGTATCGGAAATCTTTTCGCGAATTTCTCACACAACATAACCCAACGTGTAGTCGCAAAATGAATATATTCGCGTAAACCTAACTCATGTATCGGAAATATTTTTGAAAATATCTCACTAAACCTAACCGAACCTGTCGTCGCAAAATGAATATATTCGCGTAAACCTAACTCAAGTATTCGAAAATTTTTTGCGAATATCTCACTAAACGTAACCGAACCTGTCGTCGCAAAATGAATATACTCGCATAAAAAATAACTCAATTATCGGAAATATTTTTGCGAATTTCTCACAACGTAACTCAACCTGTAGTCGCAAATTGAATATATTCGCGTAAACCTAACTCAAGTATCGGAAATATTTTTTGCGAATTTCTCACTAAACGTAACCCAACGTGTAGTTCGCAAATTGAATATACTCGGGTTAACCTAACTCAAAAGTATCGGAAATATTTTTTGCGAATTTCTCACTAAACGTAACCCAACCTGTCGTCGCAAATGAATATTCTCGGGTAAAAATAACTCAATTATCGGAAATATTTTGCGAATATCTCACTAAACGTAACCGAACCTGTCGTCGCAAAGTGAATGTACTCGCATAAAAAAATAACTCAAAGTATCGGAAATATTTTTTGCGAATATCTCACACAAATAACCCAACGTGTAGTCGCAAAATGAATATATTCGCGTAAACATAACTCAAGTATCGGAAATATTTTTGCGAATTTCTCACTAAACGTAACCCAACCTGCCGTCGCAAAATGAATATACTCGGGTAAACCTAACTCAAGTGTCGGAAATATTTTTGTGAATTTCTCACTAAACGTTACCCAACGTGTACTCGCAAATTGAATATACTCGGGTTAACCTAACTTAAGTATCGGAAATATTTTTGCGAATTTCTCACTAAACGTAACCCAACGTGTAGTTGCAAAATGAATATTCTCGGGTAAACCTAACTCAAGTATCGGAAATATTTTTGCGAATTTCTCACTAAACGTAACCGAACCTGTCGTCGCAAAGTGAATGTACTCGCATAAAAATAACTCAAGTATCGGAAATATTTTTGCGAATATCTCACTAAACGTAACCGAACCTGTCGTCGCAAAGTGAATGTACTCGCATAAAAATAACTCAAGTATCGGAAATATTTTTGCGAATTTCTCACTAAACGTAACCCAACGTGTAGTCGCAAAATGAATATACTCGGGTAAACCTAACTCATGTATCGGAAATATTTTCGAAAATTTCCCACACAACCTAACCCAACGTGTAGTCGCAAAATGAATATATTCGCGTAAACCTAACTCAAGTATCGGAAATATTTTTGCGAATTTCTCACTAAACGTAACCCAACGTGTAGTTGCAAAATGAATATTCTCGGGTAAACCTAACTCAAGTATCGGAAATATTTTTGCGAATTTCTCACTAAACGTAACCGAACCTGTCGTCGCAAAGTGAATGTACTCGCATAAAAATAACTCAAGTATCGGAAATATTTTTGCGAATATCTCACTAAACGTAACCGAACCTGTCGTCGCAAAGTGAATGTACTCGCATAAAAATAACTCAAGTATCGGAAATCTTTTTGCGAATTTCTCACACAACATAACCCAACGTGAAGTCGCAAAATGAATATACTCGGGTAAACCTAACTCATGTATCGGAAATATTTTCGAAAATTTCCCACACAACCTAACCCAACGTGTAGTCGCAAAATGAATATATTCGCGTAAACCTAACTCAAGTATTGGAAATATTTTTGCGAATATCTCACTAAACGTAACCGAACCTGTCGTCGCAAAGTGAATGTACTCGCATAAAAATAACTCAAGTATCGGAAATCTTTTTGGAAATTTCCCACACAACGTAACTCAACCTGTAGTCGCAAAATGAATATATTCGCGTAAACCTAACTCAAGTATCGGAAATATTTTTGCGAATTTCTCACTTAACGTAACCCAACCTGTCGTCGCAAACTGAATGTACTCGCATAAACCTAACTCAAGTATCGGAAATATTTTTGCGAATATCTCACTAAACGTAACCGAACCTGTCGTCGCAAAGTGAATGTACTCGCATAAAAATAACTCAAGTATCGGAAATCTTTTTGCGAATTTCTCACACAACATAACCCAACGTGTAGTCGCAAAATGAATATACTCGGGTAAACCTAACTCAAGTATCAGAAATATTTTTGGAAATTTCCCACACAACGTAACTCAACCTGTAGTCGCAAAATGAATATATTCGCGTAAACCTAACTCAAGTATCGGAAATATTTTTGCGAATTTCTCACTAAACGTAACCCAACCTGCCGTCGCAAAATGAATATACTCGGGTAAACCTAACTCAAGTGTCGGAAATATTTTTGTGAATTTCTCACTTAACGTTACCCAATGTGTACTCGCAAATTGAATATACTCGGGTAAACCTAACTTAAGTATCGGAAATATTTTTGCGAATTTCTCACTAAACGTAACCCAACGTGTAGTTGCAAAATGAATATTCTCGGGTAAACCTAACTCAAGTATCGGAAATATTTTTGCGAATTTCTCACTAAACGTAACCCAACGTGTAGTCGCAAACTGAATGTACTCGCATAAACCTAACTCATGTATCGGAAATATTTTCGGAAATTTCCCACACAACCTAACCCAACGTGTAGTCGCAAAATGAATATACTCGGGTAAACCTAACTCAAGTATCGGAAATATTTTTGGAAATTACCCACACAACCTAACTCAACCTGTAGTCGCAAAATGAATATATTCGCGTAAACCCAACTCAAGTATTGGAAATATTTTTGCGAATATCTCACTAAACGTAACCGAACCTGTTGTCGCAAAGTGAATGTACTCGCATAAAAATAACTCAAGTATCGGAAATCTTTTTGCGAATTTCTCACACAACATAACCCAACGTGTAGTCGCAAAATGAATATACTCGGGTAAACCTAACTCAAGTATCGGAAATATTTTTGGAAATTACCCACACAACCCAACTCAACCTGTAGTCGCAAAATAAATATATTCGCGTAAACCTAACTCAAGTATTGGAAAATTTTTGCGAATTTTTCACTAAACTTAACCCAACCTGTTGTTTTTGTTGAATAAATTCGCGTAAACCTAACTCAAGTATAATTTTTTGTCAAAATTTGCGCTGAATAAGAATATTTACATGTACTTAATTTTGAAGAAAAAGTTGTAGAAAGCCATCTAATACTTTAGTAAGCTCATCATGAACTGAGTAAAAATATTATTCATATTATATACTTGTATATTTATCGACGCGATTAATTCATAATTGTATTTACATTTTTTGGTATGTTTTCAAATTTAATAAAACTGGATAGTTCATTCAAATATTTTTTTCTTGAAGCGCTATCGTTGTTTACCCATATTTTTACAGGATTGAAAACGATCCTTTCGGATGTTACCATTGAAAATATTAGCAATCACTGTGTCGCGGCACATTTCTTCAGTTCCAGAAAAAATTCTAGTAAGTAGTCCAAAATATAAAAATAATAATATTTTCATATGTGATTGGCAGTTGCAGAGTGATCAAACGTCCAGTTTCGGCCAGGACACTCCTACTTTTATTCGTGTTTTATAATACGTGTTAATCCCGTCTTTTTCGCAAAATTACGATGTACTTATTGTTAGAAATAAATGTTACTTTGCAATAGAAGAAAAAAAAATAAAGAAAACAAAACTTTTAGTTCTACGTAATTTTTGTAATCAAAAGTAACCTAAAACATTTTTGAAAAAAAAAAAACTTTTTTTTTTCAATTTCCACATGCTTCATCGATTTGAAAATATATTCAAATGCGTTTATCGTGTTTAAAAAATCCATGTTTAATATTTTGAACGATTATTATAATAAGGGTATATTATTATATTTTCAGGAAAAAAATCATCGAGATTACATATTCCAAAGTCATACCTTCCCTTTTTTTTAGAAAAAGATAATTTACATGGAAGTTTTCGAGCTGTCGTCACTAAAATGCATCAAAGGAAACGTTGAAACCGAACTACACCCGATCCTCTTTTTACACCGGGGATAAGTTCCAGAGACTACCATTAAATAAAAAAACCGTGTAAAAAATGTATGGTTACCATACAAAAATTAGAGATAGGTTCCTTAACTATGTATATTTGGATATATTTTCCATCCAAATGTACTTTATAAAAAATGTGTAATGTGAAAAATGTTTACCATGTAAAATCATCAAAAAACATCCAAATTTTTTATTTAATAACTATAATAACATACATAAATATAGTTATGTCAGTATACTGGCCTGTATCAGATCTTACCATTGTGGCATAACAATACATATTTTTATTATTTTTATACCGTGTTAAAGTGAAAAATCCGTGAAAAAAAATAATCAGTTAATTTTCCTTGAACCGTGTTATTTCGAAACCGTGTAAAAAGAGGATTAGGTGTACATATTTTATAACGCGCTTCTAAATATTCCAAATAAGATTTACTCTTTTTTACAATCATGAAACACATAAGTAAACAAGAAAAGCAAAAATAGCGAAACAAATATAAACTCGTAAACTAGTTCAAAACAAACGAATAAAAAAATATATATTAAATAAACAATTTCTTAGGTGTTGAATTTAAAACAGGCCAGAAATGGGTTTAAAAAATTGCATTATTTTACACTTATCGCAAAATTAATATATGGTCCGGTTACATATATGTACATACATTGAAAAGTTTATCTATCGCTCTATAAAAAGCCGTGTTTCGATTGTTTTTAACATAAAAATTCGACTGCTGATCCAAAATGGTGGCCAAATATATATTTTTCTTCGTGCTGATCAACACTCAAACAATTCGAGCGGTAAGTGAACTTTTTTTTTAACATTTCTTAATAACCGTAATTTACTATTACTATTGAGGAATGTTAAAAAAAAAAGTTCACTTGCCGCTTGAATTGTTTGAGTGTGGATCACTACGAAGAAAAATATATATTTAGCCACCATTTTGTTTCAGCAGTCGAACTCTTATGACTGAAAACGACTAAAACACGGTTTTATATAGAGCGATAGATAAAATTTTCAATGTATATGTAAACGGAGCATACATTAATTTAGCGATAAGTGTAATATAAAATAATTTTTTATACCCATTTCTGGCGCTGTTTTAAACTCAACACCTTAAAATTTATTTTTTTATTCGTTTGTTTAGAATTAGTTACGGGTTTATATTTTTTCGTCATTTTTAAAGCTTTTCATTGCTTTTCTTATTTACTTATGTGTTTCATGATTGTAAAAAAAAGTAAACCGAAGTTGGAATATTTAGAAGGGTGTCATAAAATATGTAGTTCGGTTTCAACGTTTCCTTTGATTCATTTTAAAGATGAAAGCTCGTAAACTTCCATATAAATTATCTTTTTCTAAAAAGGAGAAGGTACGACTTTGGAATCTGTGATCTCGATGATTTTCTTTTTTTGAAAATATACGAATATGCCCTCATTATTTTAACCCATTTATAATAATCGTTCAAAATTTTAAACAAAATAAACGCATTTGAATATATTTTCAAATTGACGAAGCATGTGGAAATTGAAAAAAAAACGCTTTTTTTTTTTCAAAAATGTTTTAGGTTACTTTTGATTACAAAAATTACGTGGAACTGAAAGTTTTGTTTTCTTTATTTTTTTTTCTTCTATTACAAAGTAACATATTTATTTCTAACAATAAGTACATCGTAATTTAATGAAAAAGACGAGATTAACGTATTATAAAACACGAATAAAAGTAGGACTGTCCTGGTCGAAACTGGACGTTTGTTCACTCTGCAACTGCAAATCACATATGAAAATATTATTATTTTTATATTTTGGACTACTTACTAGAATTTTTTCTGGTACTGAAGAAATGTGCCGCGACGCAGTGATTGCAAAGCACTGATGTACGTAATCAAATATTTATCGCACTCACACTACTATAGCGAAGATTATATTCTTTATATTAAATTAAAAGATATACCAGTCAAAAACTGGAATTTACATACACGTTAATATATACGCGTTTTGATATGCACTTAAATTGAATGTCTCGATAACAACTCTAGATGTCAAATGCCAAATGTCTCTATGTCAAATTTTCTGAAGATATTGAAATCATAAACGTTTTCACTCGACATTTTTTGTCAAAATTTGTGCCGAAAAAAATAACATTTACATTTAATTTATTTCAAAGAAAAAGTTGTAGAAAGGCATCGCATACTTTAAAAAGCTCATCATCAACAGGTTTTATCTCAAGATATTATATTGACGAGTCAACACTCAAACACATTGAAAATGATAAATCTACGCTTTAATATCGAAAAATGTCATTAACAAAGATATGTTGAAAGATAATAACCGATCAGTTGTATTCACCAAATTGTGCTCTTTCAGATTACCACTAGTTTCTATGGCACATGCATTTTCTAAGCCAGAGGTGGCCAACTGAAATCATTTGGTTGGGCAAATAAAATAATGTATGTCTTTGAATGGCCACACATAAATATTTTAAAATTTTATAATAATATGATAGTTTTTATATTAAAAATAAAAAATAAAAAAGTTAACAATTGAGATATTTTATTATGTTCATAAACATATCTCGAAAGGGCCAATCGAAACCTTCAATTGGGCCACATATGTCCCAAGAGCCTTAGTTTGCCCATGCTTGTTCTTAGTAGTACTTCAAAACGTACGAAAAAGTGGAAAATTAGGTCTCTGGTTCACCTCAAAACAAAAAGGTTCCATTAGGACGATACCCCAAATTACCTAAAATATGGATGCTAGCGATGGAAAATACTTTGAATAAAGAACTTTAGACGTTTCTCTTTAAATTATCGTGTTTACAATTAGTTTGATTACAAAATCTACAAAATGGACCAATAAAACTAGTACGTATCCCTATTTTTTCTCTTTCTACATCTTGATTTGTAATTAAAGTACAGTTTTCGCTAGGGGAAAGGTTCAACTTTGTCAACGCTTGTGTTATCAAATAACAACTCTATAAAATCATTATGATTGATTAATGATTAGTGGCTTCAGTTGACTTTACGATGATTACGCGATACTCGGAAAATGTGCAATTAATTATAGAATAATTTAAAATACAAGATTAATTTAGTGATAACGAAAAATTTAAAAAATATTCATTAAAAATAATCAATCTCGTGATATATTATAAAAAAGTCGGGGCAAACTAAACATTAAAAGGTCTCAAAAATAAGATAACTCGTTACAATTTTTAATTTTTAATTATTATTTGGTTATAGCTTTGACATCTAGTTCAAATATAATCTTTTTTGTTTGAAACTTTCGGTCTTCGAGCGATGTATGTATACATAGATCGGTCTATAACCAAAATACGTACCGGCACCTTTTTTTCAAAAAAAGCACTGAATATAAGTCTTATTTTTGAAAAAAAAGAGTATTAAAAATAAAAATAAAAAATTTCCCCCACCCTACAAATTCCCTGGATCCACCTTTGTGTAGTTTGCACCTAACCTGAATGATCAAATGATCAAAGTAATTCTTTATCATTCATTTTAATCATACTATTTCGAAATTTTTCACAAATTTTGTTCTACTCTCGGTATTGTAGTGTCATTTGGACAAACATCTGGGAATTGAAAATTTCATTATGACTTTGGAAAATGAGTAAAATTTTCCTGAATAATATTGGTAGCACTGGTAAAACTTTAGTTGACATTTCAACTGACAGTTCTTGGAGTACGTGCAACTGTCAAACATGGATTCGAATCAAACTGGTCAATCTTCTTCAGAAAATAATGAAGAAGAACAATGTGATGTACTTGAATTTGATGGCGATGTGATTAAACATATAAACATGTTGCTAAAAGCACCAGAACAAGGTATAAAATAGTTTAATTCAAATAATATTAAAAGGTTATATGTATACAGTTTTTTTTATTTAACTTCATATATTTTCAGTTTTTAAAGACTTCTGTCGTCTTGCTTTAGACTACTTACATAATGGACCTAATGAAAAACGATATAATATTGCAGCAGGTAAATTTTTTTTAAATTTTAATACTTAAAACTTGCATTTATGTATTGTTTAAGTCATCATAGTAATATAATTTATGTATATGTAGACTACGGAAGATTACAAAATAATGGTTTTTGCTTTTTCATTTCAGAAAAATTAAATATTTCAGTAGAAAAAATAAGCAATGCTGTTTATGGTTTAGTATACATTCTCATGAATGCTTGTAAATATAACGTAAGTGCAATTTATTTTGAATAATTACCATCGAAATTATGTGACTATAAGAATAATTTTTTTATAGCTAAAAGAAGAAGAGTTTTCGACTACTTTGAATGAGTTCGGTTTATCGAGCGAAAACATCGAAACTTTGGTCAAATTTCTAGTAGCAAAAAAAGATAATATAAAACGAGCCATGAACAAACTAGGCGTCGATTTGCCTGTTTTTCATAATTTACAATGGCGTATTGAAGCTCAGGTGAATTTCACATATTCATAAACCGTTTTAACAAACCATCGTCATTTAAAAATAAAATTTTTCATTAAAAATAATCTATTTTTCATAGGTCGCTTCTAGGTCGTTGCCGGATCAAATTATTCCTTCGGTCACTTTAGATTTTGCGCTTTCTAATTACGAACCGGTCAATACAGAGTCGAAAACAGATGAAAATAGTACCGAAGATGACGAAGAAATGAGAAAAGTGATAACTCACGAAGTATTCCAGTGCGACATTCCTAATTTAGCCAATTTGATCGGATCTTTAGAAACGGCTCTTCGAGAAACGAAATATTATCACGCAAAGAAAACTAAAACTGCTATGACCAAGAAATAGTATTTAAAACATATGTATTGAGAAAAATTAGTTGAAAATATGTATATCTAAATTGCATATATTTTTTTATTCGACATCATATATCTATGTATGTGTAAATCCACTATTTGTATTATCAAAATGTTTTAACTATTGAAAACAAATGTATATTAATATAAATTGAATTATCGTATGCATATGTATTTTATATAAATATCCCGTGTGAGGTAAAATGTTTATATCGGAAGTTCATATATATTTTTTTGTTAAAAATTTGATTTCTTGCATAAAATCATATCCATCTATTGACCGTCACTTATTGCTTAACTTCGACTATTAATAGGTGCATTCAATCGAATATTCAAAAATAAATACGTTTTTTGTTTTTTAAATATTTTATAAAATCTTTTTTTACATATAAGTTGGTAACTAAAGTAAAAACATGATTTTGTTAAAAATATTTATATTTAAAAATATCATATGACAAATCATAAAGTATAATATATTAATTAAGTTATATTATATATATATATATATAGTGACAATGCATATATCGAATCTTTCAAAAACTTTCACAATTGAATTTTTTTCCCTAAATACAAATATGCAAAGTTTCTTCACATTAAAGCACGGTTTATAAATTTAATTAAATAGTACAAAGATTTCTGTAGAAATCAAAATAGCTTAAAAGCAAAATAAGACTTTGATTAACAGTAAAACTTGATCAACTCCACCATCCGAGATTCGGCATAACATTTATCATTTACATTACAAACGTAACAGTTCGGTCACATTTTAATTGTTTGTATAAAGAAAAACATTTTGTAACTGTCGAAAATACAAATTGCGATAAGGTTTCCGCATAAACGATAATAAGGTCATGGATCACAAAGCACAGAAGCAATAATAAATTCACTCCTTTTCAAAAAAATGATTGAGATCGAATTTTTTTACAGTGAAATCGTTTTCTGTGACAATTTTTAATCAAAACAATCGTTTCTGAATTATTCGGGGTTTCATAATTCAACATTGGAATAAAACAAATTTTTAAATTTAACAAGATAAAAATTTTCATTAAAATGTAAAACAAAAATAAAACTTTACAAAATTACACAAATAGGACGGTGTGATTAAATAAATTCTTTGCTCGGAGTTGAAATTCCTAATGTTTCCTCGTACCCTGATTTTGCTTTTTTATCTGAAAACAGATGATTCGATTAGATTTAACCATATAATTGTAAAAAAACTAAAATAAAGTTGTATCTACCTTTTTTAGATGATTTTTTTCTTTTACCAGATTCACTTTCCTCTTCCGATTTTCCCGACTTGACTTTCTTACTTCTAGACTTTGTTTTGCCATCGCTTTCTTTCTTGTCTTTTTTGTCGCCGTCGCTTCGTTTTTTCGGTTTTTTATCGACCTCGGGTACGACAGATTCATATTCTCCGGTAACGAATCTGTCTTTTTGATCATCCAACTTTTCAGATACATCTACCATAAGATCAAATTTATCACAGGTTGTTTTAGCTTCGGCTTTGTGTTTTTTGCTCTCTTTTTCTTTTTTCTTCTTTATCTCTTTCTCGCTGGATTCGTTTTTAATTTTCTTACTCGAATCCTTAGATTTCTTTGAAGAGTGCGATTCCTTATTTTTCTTCTTTAACACGGTTTTATCTTCTATAATTCGTTTATCGTTCTTACGTCTCTCTTCGTCACTAAGAGGTCTGAAAATTGAATGAATTAGATTTTTTATAAGAAGAAATACAGTGGAAAACGTTCAACACAAAATGAAGGGACTGAAGTTTTTTTTCATTTTAAATGTCATAACATGTCTTTATTATACAAATGCTTTACTTTAAGTAACCTGTCTGTTAAAAAGGTTATATCAGTATTAAAAGATTTTTCACTTTAAACCTTTTCATGTTGAACGATTTCCACTTTAATTCAATATCAATTAAAAAAACATACATATCCAAGTCGATATCCAATGCAGCATGAGGATCTGATGGTACATGACTGTCATCGTTATCGGATAATCCAGGAGTCCCTTCTGGCATTTCGGCTATAGTGTTGACTACATATTTAGGCTCTTCATCTATAAATTATTAGTTATTTAATACATTTGCATTAAAATGAAAATTTTATATACTCTAAAATAATACTAACCATCTTTATCGCTATCGGATTGTATTTTTTTGTTTTTCTTACTTTTCTTTGATCGCTTCTCTTTGCTTAATTTTGAATCTTTGGCTTGCAAATATTTATCAGAACGTTTTTCTACAAGTACGAATTATTAATGAACGATTATAAGAAAATTATAAATATAAATTAATTTATGTAAACTACCATGTATTTGAAGTGGAATTTCTAGTGCAATTTCAGCGATTGGAATATTATCAGCTTCGATTGAAATATTTGTGTAACTGTTGGAATTTCCGGAAGTTTTCAAATAATGAGGATTGTGTAATTGAGCTTGTTTTCTAGCCTCTCGTAACTAGAAAAATATTAATCATAATTGTATTTATTTATAAATTAGGTTAGGTTAGGTTTTCGTAATCGAAGTCCAATACCTTAGCAGCATCTTCCGGTGTCGGTTCTGGTATATACAACTCTTTATCTGGTTTGTGTGATTCCACCGCTAACCACGATGGAAGGAATGTAACTTCTTTCTTTTTACCGAGCTCGTCGTCATCATCAGAAGAATCGCTACTATCGATAGGTTCGTTGATCCAAGCATCTAAATCTAACCCGTCAGGAATTTGAACTTTTCGTTGAGCTTTCGGCGCAACAGGATTAAGTTCGCCGCTGAATAATTCAGCCAATTCTAAGATTAATTCTCTACAATTTGGTGGTATATTACTTTTCGAAACGATTTCTTTCTTTTCAGTTTCTTTGCCGTTTGTAACGACGGGATTTTCAGTTTCCATAGGATCGAAAGAAACAGTCTCTAATAGTTGAGCTTCGACGATTACGCTTTCAATGTTCTTGATACATTCCTCTTCAGGTTCGAAACCGTCAGAGTTTTCAGTCAACTCGCATTTCAACAATTTTAACACCATCAGAGCCGTACTGGCTCTTTCTTGGACTTCGATATGCGCCGAAGATAAATGAGGATCTAATTGGTCTATCATCATGTCGCATAACTGAAATAATAATTTTTTTTTAATAAAATCATAGAATACATGTTTATATTTTAAAAAATATATCTCTTACGTCTTCCAGAACTTTCTTATCGCCAGATTCTTGATGTATCAACATTAAACGTGCTAGTAATTTTAAAGCATTATGCAAAAACGACGCTCTTGTATGTCCGGGAAGTACAACTGGACTTAACATAGCTTTTAAAGCCGTTTCCATTATTTCCGGATCTCTGAAAATCAAAAGTTTATATGAAATTTATGTACGGATAGAAAAAATTTAAAAAATAATGATATAACACTTACATAGCAAACTCTCCGACGATCCACGCTGCAGCGTACAAAACTTTATGTATTGTAGCGCCTTCGTTGTTAGTAAACGGCCTTCCTACGCTTCTGGTATTGCTTCCAGCAGCACATTCTGCCAGTAAATTGCACATTTCTTTAACGGTGAACTCACGTATAGCGTGAACTCTCACGGCTACGTCCAACAACTGTTCGGCAATCAAATTACCTGAAAAAAATCAAAAATACTTGTCACAGTCCAAGTGTATTTCATCAGTCCATGTATATTTGGATCGGTCATAAATACATATTCGTGAGGGTCAATTTCATTTATTTAGATTGTAGTTTTATGTTGAGTTGGATCAAATATACATATATAAAACATGTTTAGTTTGTAAACAAGATTTGTGACTTACCGTGTTTGCTATTCGTTTCCATCTGCGTCAGTTCAACAAGAACCGTGACATACCATTCGAAATTAAGAATAAATTGATAGTTATTTTGGGAACATATTTCGATTATTTTAGTGAGCAATTCGTCCCTATATAACGTTCCTTCTGCTTTTTCCATATGAATCATCAGTTTCTTGACGATTTCCATCAAATTCTTTTTCGAAACCTATAAATTTCCAAAATAAGTATACGTAACCAGTGATAATATTAATTTGATCGAATAATTACCATTCCGTATAGTAAACCGAGCGCTCTCAGTCGAATTGACTCATCCTTATCATCCAAACATTGTAATATTAAATCTTTGTGAGATTGCACACTTTTCGGATGCGTTTTCAATATTTTAGACATGGCAAGCAATCCTAGATATTTCACTAAAAATCAAAGAATTAGTTAAGAGATGTTTTTCGAATAGATTTATTTGTAGACTTATCGATTCACTCAACAATTTTGATCAGTGTCTTCGATTAGAATTCTTAATTTTTGGACACACAAGTGTATGGGCATGCCGCTATCATTTGGCATCCCGCTGCTTATCGAAATGAGCACCGCTATCACTGTATTGATGCATTCGTACAATAAAGACATGGCAGATGTACTAAAATATACAAACACAATTTTAATAGAGTAAATCGAATATTTATTTTGTTTAAAGTTATAAAGCATATTGCGAAATGTTAGCTGATAAGTGCAAAGTATTTCTCGGAGAGGCGTAATATGAACTATTGTAATTCTACTTTGAAATATTATATGTACAATGAATCTTACCTATGAATAAGATTCGTCAATGGTTCTATCAATTTTTTTCCAAGCCTAGGTTCTAAGGGAGTTAAAGCGCCAAACTGTAAATACAAATTCAATACTTTAAGATGAAAAAAAAATAGAAAAAGGACTAAATATATGAAAACAAAATGAATCTATGTATTTTCTATATGAAAATTTTAGCGGTTCTTTACGCAAATCATGATTGTTCAAAATTATTCCCGTTACCTGTATATTAAATTGATTAACGGTTGTGTCACCTTTCTACCGACTTCACAATCAATATGAGTCATTACTCCAAACTAAACATTATCGGAGAAAAGAAACAAGTTTGATTTTGATATTGTTGAATTAAAATGAACCAATACATCGTCAAACTGTATATATTTTGATAAAAACGAAATTTCCAGAAAATAAATACGAACAAAAACAAATATACAAACCAGTTTAATTATTTTTATCAGCATCCAATTGTTAGTTGACGTAGTCATAAGCTTAAAGAAGATCGGCGCTAATGATAAATAATTTTTAGGATTTTTACGAGCTAATTCACACACGACGTTCACAGCTGCAGATTGCACTCCTACAAATAAAATAAACACATAAAACCTATCAAATTCATCATAATATACACTATCTTATACATACCGGGATCAGGATCTTCTAATTTTTCTTTTAAACGAGGAAAGGCAGGCCTCAAAGCTTCCGGATATTTCAAAAACACTTTATACATCATGAGAACGGCTTTCATTCGTAAATACGGCTTTGTGGAACTCATCTGCGATTAAAATGATCATCGAATCATACACGAATGATAGTTAAATTATAATATTGTATAGCTTACGAGTGTCATAATGTCATTGGCTAAATCGCGAGCGAGATCATGCGATACAAAACAACTGAGTCCACTTAAAGCTAAGCCTGCTTCGTATTGATTTTGAGAATTTAACTCTTTACGAATCATGTTTGTCGTCAACATCAATAACTGAAAGTAAATACGTAATTTTAACGATGAAATATGCTGATTAAATTACGTTAAGATTTAATTTTTACCTCGGAATCTGCATGAAAGGATTGACTAGCGGCTAAATAACCAACTCTCTTATAAGTAAATTTATTGGAGCTCATAACTTCGATTATATTAAAGACTGCCCATGATATGTCGTAACCTAGCATTTGCAGCTGAAACATTGTAAATAATACAAGATAAAATATATATATGATTTTAAAATCGAAAACGAGATTCATAGGCAATGTCACATTCACGTTTGTAAATAACTGATAACAAATTAGATATGAATTTGTTAAAGTGAGCTTTGTATACTAGTTTCGTTGTTCGATTGTAAAATTTAGGCATAATCAAAAAAAAATATATTTTTTACGTACATATGTTAATTTGGCGACAGCGTTCGCTTTCACTGCTATATTGTCTTGTCTCAGTTCCACTTTTATTTCTTCCATACATTGCGCTATGTATTTAGCCTGAAATCGTGAATGAAAAACATATAAATGGCAGATTTACTTCGCTAGTGGCTTGTAGTGTAACAAATTTTAAGGGGCCCCTATACATATACAAATATACAGGGATAAGTTTCAATCCGTCCCTTCATACACATAAAATATTGTAATATGAAAAAATCAGCAATATGGACTATGAAGTATGAATTATTACGTCAAAGTCGATACATCCTTAATTTTGTGCAAACAAACACCTTTTTTTTCTGCATAAAGTGATTCAACATTCATAATATCTATTATATTAGTATAGAAAACTACAAAAAATTATTTTTCAAAAATACTAAGGTCCTTTTCAATCGAATGCCCTGAGAATAGCGTCTCCATTGTCTATACGTAAATCTAACACTAGACCAAATTTGTATAAATGGAATTAAAAAACCTGCATTATTTCAAAAAGCATTGCAGTAAAATCACTGCAACTTTCACACCATATTTATTCAAAAAATTGGAGTGTACCAAATGTATATGTTATCAAAATAAATACAGAAAGTATTCAAATCATAATAGGGTGTATCGAGAGCATTATATCTAAATTAAAGTGGAAAGTATCCAAATCAAAATTGGGACATATAAAGCGTATATTATCCAGATTAATGTGGAAAGTATCCAGACCAAATCCGAGGACCAAACATGACTATGTTTTTGGAATTTAAAAACCTATATGGAATTGGAAAACCTATATTATTTCAAAAAGCACTGCAGCAAAACCATAGCAACTTTCACACCATATTTATTCAAAAAATTGAAGTATACCAAGTACATACTACCTAAATGAATGCGGAAAGTATCCAAATTAAAGCCAAAGTGTACCAAGTGCATACTATCTGAATTAATGTGGAAAGTATCCAGATTCAAGTTGAGGAGTACCAAGTGCATACTATCTAAATAAATGTGGAAAGTATCCAAATTAAAACCAGGTGTACCAAGTGAATACTATTCAAAATAATTAGAAAGTATCCAGATTAAAGCCAGAGTGTACCAAATGAATACTATCAAAATTAATATGGAAATTATCCAGATTAAAGCCAAGGTGCATCAAGTGAATATTATACAAATTAAACCCGGGGTGCACCAAGTGAACACTACCAAATTGAATATAGAAAGTATCCAAATATAAGCCAGGTGAACCAAATTAATACCGACAAAATTAATATAGAAATTATCCAGATTAACACCAGGGTGCATCAAGTGAATATTATACAAATTAAACCCGGGGTGCACCAAGTGAATACCAACAAAATTATTATAAAAAGAATTTTAATTTGAGTCAAGGTGAATCAAATGAATACCAACAAAATTAATATGGAAATTATCCAGATTAAAACCAGGGTGCATCATGCGAATATTATACAAATTAAACCCAGGGTGCACCAAGTGAACACCATCAAAATTAATATAGAAAGTATTTTAACTTGAACCCGGTACATCAAATGAATACTACCAAAATTAATATAGAAATTATCCAGATTAAAACCAGGGTGCATCAAGTGAACATCACCCAAAGAGTACACCAAGTGAACACTAACAAAATTTAATACAAAAATTATCCAGATCAAAATCATATTGCACCAATCGCACACCACCTCGATCCAAACTACCACACATCCCCCATTCGTAAAACCGCAAAATCCAATCGCACCCCAATCCCTCATACAAAAACCGACGTCATTAACGGCACATTGTCACACTGACAGATGACACGAGACATCCAACACACGCGAAAGCGCCCCATCCGCACCTCGTTGTCCTTATTGTTGCGGATTCCCCGCACCAGGTCCGTCAGGTTCTTGTCGAACATCCGCTCCAGGTTGCCCCGCACTTTGCGGAGCGCCATCCCGAGCCGAGTTGACCGGTGGCCAGTTAGTCACCCGTCACTTGACGGTGGCTTGACGAGTTGACCGTGCCGCCGCACGTACAGCGTACACTCCTTCCATCAACATACTGTTCGGTCGGTTGCCGTTTCGGTGCTGCTTTTTGTATGTGAGGCGCAGATTGAGGCTTTATCGATTAGTGTTTTAAGATTCGGTTTTGAATATGAATAAAATGATTTAGATTGTATGGAATTTTTTATCTTATCAATGTGGTTGTTAGAGGTGATTGTTTTGTGTGTTTTAGGAATAATAGTGACTTGCTTGCCACCGTCACACTTTCTAGCATTTGTGCCAACTTTTGGCAAAGTGGTGACCATTTTTTCGGGAATGAAATTAGGATGTTTTTTATATAAAAAAAATTAAAGAATCGTGTGTGTGTAAATAATGGTTTGATTGTAAAGTATATTTTATAGTTTGGAAAATGATGTCTAACGAGATAAAAAATGAATAGAAATAAGGAAAGTGATCAAAGGTTTGCCTGTATGAAATTAGCATATACGATACTGGCATATGTGACACGTTTTTGGACAATTGGAGGACTGTATGATGGTTAAATGCAAGGCTTCGATCCGTAATTTTTTTCGTTACGGTTTTCGGTTACGGTTCAATAAAAATATACTTATATATATAGGTTCGATTCCGGTTTTCGGTTCAGCTCCGAAGAATAAATTTTTGAACTAAAAAACGACAAATCTTTTCAAAAAATATTTGAAATCCAAATTATTTTTTTTTTGCTGAACCATAATAAACCGGTATTTTTTCCGGTTCACCCCGACAAGAAAAAAAACGGTTTTTAGCGGTTTTCGGTTCGAAGTCCTGGTTAAATGATCTAATTAATGCTTTAAAATTTATTTTAATCGTGCTATTTCAAAATTTTTCGCGGATTGGTTCTACACTCGGTGTTGTGGGGTCGTGTGTGTTATTGTCGGTATGTGCTATTATCGTGTGCGCTTTTGGCGTTTAGCAAACATTTGGGAACCACACAAAAAAAAGACAACATGTAGGAATATTAAAAACAGTAAAATATGTCGAAAATTATAATTTTCTTTTTAAATTAATCATTTTTGATTTTGTAATCTTAAAATATTGTACTGGTTTCTCACGGTTAACACGAGACCCCAAAAACCAGTACAAATGGTCACCTTAAGTCTGTTAAATAGAGGTATTTACGATTTGGTTTGTATTTTTAGCTGCTTGAGAATTTTGTGATTAGTTAAATCCATTTATCCTTTCGGTATCATTTCCTTAGTTATAGTTTATTTTCGGCAAATCAAAAGCGGGTTTAAAAAATACGACTTTATTGTAGTTACAACACGTATTTATTTTAGTTAAAGGTGATACTTATCTGTAAACTGATAATACTTCAATTGATCTATTATACACAAGATTTATCACATAATTACAAGATCGATCGCATCTCATATTTAAATTAATTTGTCACATTGTATGATTTTTTTATATATAGAGTACATACATTGATATTTAATCATTTACTTACAAAGTATCGATTGAGTTGAAAAATTGCCAAATATCTTATGATTTGCTTTCAATAGATTTGGTTATTTTGCACTACTTTATATCGCCAGTGTAAATCATACATATTTTGAAATAAAATAAAAGTTCAGGATCAAATAAAATAAAAAATACGAAATAGTCTTCATAAAAAATCTAATATTTATTGTTTGATACAATTTCATACTAATATTATTCAGGTTAGTAAACCGTTATCATTGTAATTCTCACAGACTAAAATAATTTGGGAAATTTTTTAAATATTTTACATTAAAATTCACAAATAATTCATAACAAATATAATTGGTAATACGTAAACTATACATATAAGTCTTAAACAATAATGATTTGTACAAAACACTTTCTCACAAAAAAAAGTTTACAAAATTATTCAAAAGACAAAACTTCATTCATAAAAATGGAAATACCTCCTTTTGTGGTAGACGCTAAAAAAAAATCAAGAACAATATCTAAAGGAGATTCACTAGACTTATCTTACACCCTCAGATTATCTAAATATTAGTTAGAAAATATAATCACTAAGAGGAATTGTTAATTTTAAAAAATTCATTGCTTCAGGAAGTATTCGAGATTATTAACGTTTTTCTAACATTTAAATTGTGCATTGAAAATGATGCATCAAAAATTTTATATATATTTCTATAATTTTTTACGGGACACTGTATCAGTTATTTAAATTCCAATCTAGATAAACCTAAAAATAAAGTGCACTTTTCAATTTAATTCAATTAACGTTAATTTGAGCACAATCACGTATGATAATTTAACATTTAATTATGAATTAAAGCGGTACTTTTACAAGTGCTTAGCTTTGAAAATAGAAAAGTCATTTTCTGAATGAAAAATGAAAATTTGTCTTATTGATTACGGTTTTGATATTGTGGACATAGATCCGTCTTTGGTAAGTTGACTGTCATTCTTATTAGAATAAAGATATGAGTCGTTGCATTGCCAATTGGGGAAAGTTCATGAAAAGTAATATCGATATATTTATTATATAAAATATTAATTCAACATGGGAATTTTCTTTGCAGAAATATGGTAACTAATATTCACTTTTATGGCTGTGTTTCGAATGAACGTTGTCGAAATTTACGCAATTGGCATATGAAAAACTCAAATAATATATTTAGTCGTCAAATATAATTATTATATATATATATACATAAATATATGTGGATTTTTAATTGAAATAATATAATAAAATTAGTATTAGCACTTTCTGACTAGACTTCAAACGATAACGAAATAAATTTACTTTTCTGTCTTTAATTAGACATTTGTGGATGAAATTATAATCAGATAATGTAAAATGATTGAAAAAAAATATATCACCAATATTACAATCGAATAAATACAAATAATCGGTAATCTTGATATTTCCATATATCAAAATAGAAATAATAAATAATATACTTTATTAACGTAAAATGTTAATAATAATGAATGAACTCAATAAATTATTTTTACAACAAACAATAATTTGGTCGAATAAAAATAGCCATATGTTTTAACAAAAAATACATAAATCGTATTTAAAGCCAAAGGTTTTTTGATCGCAATATACATTATGGCAAACACAAAATTGAAAATGGCAATGGCAAAATAAACATCGTAATATATGTATATTGAAATACAATTAATATTATTTAAATATACACATATGTTTGTGATACTAAACTGAGATTCAAGATTGAAAAAGTTACCACAAAAAGGCTGCTATTACAATTATAATAATTAATGATATTCTTAAAATATCTAATTGTCTAAAGTATTAAGCCATTATTTTATAGATATACAAAAAATGTGGCAAAAATATCTCATCTGATAAAAAACTGACCTAAGACTACAATTATCTACGTTTATGTTATTGTTTGATTGCTATGACTCGAAACTCATTACTGTTCATCTAAATTTCTCGTATTTAATTCATAAGATTAATATAAAAATGTTTTCATGAATAAGGCGGAACGTTACATCAATGTAATGAAATACTGAGTTCAAAAATATATATTTGTATTTGATTGAAAAAGCAAATATTTCTTGGATTTTGAATTTAAACATTATCACTTAAACTCTAGTGTCATGTCCGTATTTTTAATACTCGTCAACTTCGATTTTTGTAGTATAAAAAGTCAATATACTAATTTGATACTATTTGTTTGTCATTTGTTCATAAGTTGTAGAAAAATATATGTTCCATTTCAGAATATGGTGAAGAAAATTTTTTTTGTAATGAGTCAGTGTGGACATTTAACATCAAATCTCAAAAGATAAATCTAATGGAACACAGTAAGAAAAAATAATTATCTTGATTAAGGCATTCAGATAATCAAAGGCAATCAAAAAATCTAGTAAAATTTAAGTATATGATAATTTCAGTTACTTTTCAGGAGTTTGGTAGTAGTTCGTGTCAACTGTGATAATGTATCGATACTAATATTAAAAATTGATTTTATTATACATAGTTTAAATGTGGTTATTATTATTAAGGATAAATGCACTCATGGGAAGAAATCCATTTGAATATATTAGAATCGAATACTATATGAAATAATCGTAACATTGTTATTTATGATTGTATGAAATGATTGATGATATACATAGATAAGTAATAATTCGAGAATAGATTCTAATAGATTATTAAAAAAACGTAATTTTTACTCTGATCCAGTATCCAATTCTCATAGTAAGTTTTCACAACAATACAATTTACTGCCGAAAATCGATCATACATAAATGGGAACGATACTAAATGTATATAAACTATTATTTAACAAGTCTATATCCTCTTTAGAGAATTTAATTAAAAACAAAATCTTGTTTTCGACTACTGTCTAAGTACATCAGATCACGTTTGTACTTTACTTTGGCAAAGGCATATGATTAATTTCAAAATGTGATACGATTTTCGACAGTGCACCGCTCGCAGACATCAAATACAAATTAAACGACAAACATTTCAAAATCGAGATACAAATCCTCCAATAGCCGTCACAAGACAAACAGCCCGTACATAACGATTTATGATAAGATGTGTTTTACAATTTTTAAGTGTACAGTTTCATACTTTATGGCAGAAAATACGTAATAAATACACATATGGTTTTAAGCATCAATTACAATATTTTTTCTAAAAGATTTTTTATAGAATAAGACCGAAAGTCAATTCTTTAATAAATAATCAACTGATATAATTATTCACCTATAACATTTAACATGCATTTTATAATATATATTACAAAATTTAAAACATTTTTAAGAAGCGTTATAATAAACATGGTAGCATGAATATATATCGATATAAGATAATACATATTTTAGTAGTGGTAGTTTAATTAATAAATTCGTTTTAAGGTACCCCGTAAGGAACACAAGATAATATAGACAATAGTAATTTCAAATGCTAACACACCTATATCTAAACATTCATTTTCCTATTCGCTAAAGAAAGTAATTCGATGCACCTCGCACGTTACACAAAAGTTAATTTTTTCAAAATGGATATCCACACTGACTTTACGGTGCTCGCAATTGAAAATTTTGCCAACAATATATAATATATAGCTATACATCTACAATTTGTTAATTAAATATTAAAAACATTTAATCACACGTGTTTAAATTGAACATTCGTCACTGTCCCGCGCGTAGTCACCTTCGTCTTCGTCGTCCTGATAATATTTGGAACTACCCTTCGCATTGTTCATGGGTTCTTTTTTAAGAACCCCAACTGAATCTTTTTCAGACAAACTATGTTTGAGAGACTTTTCAAAATTATCAGATATTTTATTCATACCACAAGCAAACGACACTTTATTTAACGTGCTTCCACTCAAAGCGCTGAGCTTGTTGAATTCGGCCGAATTTATTATGCTAGCGTTCGGGACGCACTCTTTTTGAATGTTTGCATATATAATGTTATTTTCGAAATTGTTGTCTCTCGGGGAAACCGGTCCCTTTTGCGGCGACAACAATTGGCTATATAAAAAACTCGTATTAGCGCTTTGACCCAGAGGATTTTCTGGACTTGTGACGGCCGAGTTATTGTTAGGCGGAGTTTTGTTTCCCGGATACTGCCTGTCCGCGTAGCCGTTTCTGGAATATTTTTCTCCTGTGCTGGTCAAAACGACCTTTTCGAGGACAGGCGTAGTATATATCGAAGTTAAATTGACATAACCATTTAAGGAATCGTAGTTTTTCATAGGATCCGGTCTATCCATAGCTGCGTATGGATGCTTATTTTTTCGCAAATTTGAATTGGCAATATTTACATCTTCCACTATTTCTGTAGAAAGGATTTCATCGAGATTCGGTGAAAGACAATCATCATCGGTTTCATCGTATGAGCTGTAAACAAAAAAACCAAACATATAGTATAAATATGTATGATTAAGACTAATTTTAATGAAAATTTATTTTTGCAAATTTTAGAAGATATCGACGTATTACTATTGGGTGAATTTAATCAATTTAATAAAATAATATATACAAACAATTCCCAATTACTTGGAACGAAGAAAAAATTTTTTTTTTTAAATTTAAGCTACCTAAAAATATATGGAATCATTAAAATATTCATCAGCATTGATCTGATGACATTTTGAAAAAAAAACTTAAAGAAAAATTACTATTATTTTCATATTTGAGTTCAAAATAACTGAAACTAAATTTTTTTAAACAGAATATTTGAAAAATCATTTATATCTTTATTCAATAGTCACAAAGCATTATATTTTTTCATACGAATATAATCATTGAGAATGTACTGTATATATTGATAATAATATATTTGAGCAGTTACGTAAGTGGAAACAATAAGTTACGAAGACAAAACAAAAGTCGACACTTATTAAAAGAAACACAACAAAATTCAATTAACATTAATATACATATATAAAATGCACATAGTTTTCCTGAAACATTCGGAAAATTTGAGAATCAATAAAACACAACCACATGCCACTGAAAAATTGCTATTTCATAATTTTCCCCATATGCTTTTCCAAACACTAAACAATTTATTATGC
Source organism: Hydropsyche tenuis (assembly GCA_009617725.1). Classification (NCBI taxonomy): domain Eukaryota; kingdom Metazoa; phylum Arthropoda; class Insecta; order Trichoptera; family Hydropsychidae; genus Hydropsyche; species Hydropsyche tenuis. The sequence continues at coordinate 578,897 of VTON01000025.1, forward strand.
ATAAATGCAACAGTCGAAGATTATATAGCACATAATAATGCAGGTATTATACAATAAAGCCACACTTAGCAGTCAGGCAGCGAATATATTATTTTCAGTTCGATTTCATCATATTTTATAATGCGAGGATCGAGTGAGAAGTGTTATCATATTTCTGCTGCATTAACATGAAAAATAATACCCCCACGTATCTAAAATGACAAAGCAGACTTATGATGGATGAAAACTTCTTCCTGGATACCCACTGCAGCATTCAATTAACTTTTCTACATATCGTTGCAATAATTACAACCAGACTCTCACTTTTTGGTCCGTATTTTAATTCAGTCATGGTCAGTATTCAAATTTTAATACTGACCGTTTATATTGAATGGTCCGTATTTATACTAAGTGGTCAGTATACATTGTCAATATTTTTGATAGCACAGAAAGGTGACAATTTTTGCATTATTGGGATTAAGTCACAATATTTTGATAGAACACGCTTTATTTGGACGTAACTAAATATGTTACAAGCAAAATGTTCTATTTCGGAAATGTACCAGTTTGCTAATTAAAATAATATATGTATATACATGTCACAGTCTGCAATATTTAGGTATATACGTGCTTTTATTTTTAATTAATGTTCACAATACAAATTCCTGCAATCGATTTAACTAGCTAAAGTTAGATTAACTATTATACTGACCACCTAATAAAATAACACTGACTCAAAACATATTCAAATACTGACCGAAAAATATTTAAATACTGACCAAATATTTTGTTCCCTATATATTATATATGATAATGATGATGATGATACATATTCAGTCTAACTAAAAGTTTCTAATATTAGAAAATTTATTTTTAGCGTTGAAAAGTACTGTACATCCTATTATTGTAAAACGTGTAACTTTTAAAATTAAGCCAATGAACTAAAATGGCCTAAAAATTACACCATATAATTTAATTGATTAAATATGATTTCATCGATAGTCTATTATATTATATTATATATAAATCTTGCAGAAAAGAATTTGATTTTTAAGACAAAAACAAAATAAGCAAGCCAAGCTAGTGAGTGCAACAGATTGTTAAGTATTCTCAAGAAAAATGGAATCCAAAAAATGAGCAATGATCAACAAAACATATCATATGATCAGAAACATGTACATGTTAACATAGGGTTTTGATACATAATCTTACCCTGGAATAGCCCGTCGTCTCCTCCTCCCTAATAAATAAAATTAAAATATGATGTTAATTACTGAAAGCATTTACAGAATGGAAAATAAAATAATATCTTCACAATGGACTGATTTAAATGTGTTTTTTTTTAAATATATTTTGTGATGTATTGATAATGGTTTTTCTCATTTTTGAATGGTTGTTATATTGACGATTTGTGATTTAAAAAAAAAACATGATTTTTTGCAATTTTCATCAAATTTCGCATAAGTTTCGTGAAATAAAATAAAAATGCATAAAAAGTAGCATCACAAAAAAACCAAAAAAAAAAAAAACAATGTGATACTTGAAATCATAAATGTATACCAATTTTATGATTTTCACTATGACTTTACTAAAAATGTATCTGTTTCCTAATTTCTATTGTGTAACTCACAATCAAACATAAAATCCCACAAACTCTTTTTTTCAACTTACGAACTAGAACGCTAAGAATCAGGAATCTTTGCTTAATTTTCAGTCGACTTGCGTCTCAAATTCAAGAATTTCCTTTTGCATTTGAAAATATCACAAGCATGTGATAATTTACGAAAACTGTGAGAAAAAAATTAACTATGCTGAATCTTAAGAAACAATCACTTTCCAATTTTTTTTACATAAAAACCATTTTCTAATATTTTTGCCAATAACAAAAATTCACTTGCGTCACTTAATAATATCTAATTAATATTTTATATTATAGGTATATTTATACAGAAGAATAAATCCTAAACCATTTGTAAGTAATTTTTTAGTAATAAAATAAACAAGGATTTATTAAATTTATGTAAATAATACTAATTCAAGCTTACATTTGATCTTGTGCATCGCTACCACCTTCTTCGGCGACTAAAAGTTCATATTCTTCTGCTGCAAAACGATCCCATTCGGAGAGCTGAAACATGACAATGCCAAATTTCAAATTGTCTCAATACCTGGTTTAAACAAATACTATTGTTATTTAAATTGTATTTATACCTCATGACCATCAGCATCATGATCTCTTTGTGATGCAAATGGATCTCTTTGTTCATGATCCAAATATTTTTCAAGATTGAAGAAAGTATCGAAAAATATCGGCGTCATTTTACATTTCTTTAAATCACTAAGGGAAGTTTTATCACTTTGTGCGGGTTGAATCATATCTAACATCTAAAATTAAAATTAGAGTATAATTAATAAAAAGCTTGAAAAATTGAAGAATATGATAATACAAGAATATATATTAAGGACTTTTTACCTGGCAAAGGCAATCTTGGAAAGGTAACGTTTCTATTCCTATGGCTTCCATCCGATGCATTTGTTCTTCGTAAAAATATTCTAATTCATACATTGATAAATAACCATCACCATCTAAGTCCATACATCTGAAAATAAATTGATATCAATATTATATAAATGATGAATTAAAGACAATTTTAAATATTTTTGTAATTACCTGAACCAATACTCAATGGCAGTTGGATGCTGCTTATCTTCTTCGGCCAGCAAAAACCATACGAATTCAGTATACGACATTCGTGGTTCCTCAAGTTCAGGTTCATTGCGACATCCACGTTTCCTATTACGACTACCCCGAGTAACACAACCTGATACCACACGTTCAATCATTCGACTAGATAGTGCTGAAATTTCATACATAATAAGTAAAATGTAAATATTTGTTGAATAATTTAATCAAGATATCAATTACCATGGTCATTATGTCTAGCAAGATCGTGCTTGTCAATAAACAAGTCATGATCACGATCGAGCTCCCAAAATTTGCAATATATTACATAAAAGTGTTCATAACTGAAAATAAAACGAATATTACTTGAAATGTCCGGAAAATATTCGGAATCAAATGAATTTATGAAATGATACCTAAAGTATGCGGTAACTTGATTGATATCTTCTTCCTCTTCTAACAATTGTAAAACTTGTAAAAGATCAGATCGCCTCAATTCTGGTACAGTAATCCTGCCTGACCAAGAACGGTTAACACAATAGAAAATTCTCGCAATTACCTAAAAATGTTGCGTATCAATATGAAAACTTTGGATTTTGATGAAGAAAAAGCTTCTTATATGTATAATAACTACCGTATGAACATATCTGGAATGAAATTCTGTAGCTTCTTTCAAAAACGACAGACCCGGATGTGTGTCCACGACATCTTGCACGAGAGGTGATAAGTCTTCGGGTCCAAGAGTCGTAGACGTGCCACGTGTGAGAACGTACACAAACCGAGAAGCCTGATCGTGACACTGAGATGACATTCTACAAACAAACCAAAATAAATATACAAAAACCGCACTATATAAACGGTAAATTCTAATAAAATATACGTACTGCCTCCAAAAATCTATGAATTTATGTCCATCTACAGGAGCATGCAAACTGCGTTGCGTAGCGAGGAACAACGGAGCTTTCCAATACAATGGACATTCACAAGCCTTGACTATATGGTGGAAACTATCCTTGGATACCTGAAAAGGAAATCGTACCAGTTAGATATCAACAATATAAAATAGATCAGATACAAAAAAAATAATAGGACTATTTAAATTATAAAAATATTAATTTTGAAAAATATGGTAACCAAACGTTTGCCTAAACGACACTAGTACACATCGACAGTAACACACACGACATGTTTTAGAACAGTTGAAGGACTATATGATGGTTAAATAATCCAATTGATGTTTATAATTTATTTTAATAATATTATTTTGATATTTTTCCTAAATTGTGTTCTACGCTTGGTATTGCAAGGTCATGTGTGCTATTGTCGTCTAGGGACCGAAGAATATACATCATGCGAAACTGCATATTAACTCATTGCATATTCCACTCTTGTAGCGTATACGCACTCATGAGTAACATTATGTTCGAAGGAAAAAAGTCCACACCTCGTACACATATGTGAATTTCTACACGGACTCGGATACCGTTGGATACGTCGAGCTGCCTCACTTGAATATGAATTTATATAAAAAAACGATGATGAATATTCGCTCACTTGACTATTGGGGAAGGTGGCGAAGGCCGACTGTATCCTGAGCACGGCCTGGTCAAGGGCCGACTGGGGCTGTGGCCTTCCATTGGGGAAGTAGAACCTTGGAACTGGAGCTCGTCTGTTGGAACTGAAGATGCCACTGGGTCCTGAAGCACTTTGGGCGCGAAGAGTGCGTGTTGCACTGCTGCCGCCAGCTGGAGCACTTGCACACCTTCCAGCACCATATGTCTGTAAAGTAAAATGAAATCGTTAAAAAATGATCATATGTAGCATATATGGTGGTTTAATATTGAGAGTGAAAAGTACAAAGGCAAACACCAAGGATATAAGACGATGGTTCGGTCGGATTTCAGCGGACATTTCGATCGAAAACCTTCGTAAGGAAAAGAAGCCTATATAAGTTCCATTGCATGACAAAATGTAATAAATGTAATGAATGTAATCTGTTAATCATCATGTGGTGGTTTAATATAGAAAAATTCGGGATGAAAGGTACATCTGTAAACACCAAGATGAGGAAATTAAACGATAGTTCAGTTGGATTTCAGCAGAAATTTTGAGTGGCAATATCTCAAGGATAACGTTAGACATTTCGAAAGAAAATCTTCGTAATATAAGTTCTAATACACGACAAGACCTCTCCTATATAATAATAAGATGAAAGTAATTCTTATATCGACGATACGTGATCAAATCACAATCCCAGTATCCGAATAAGACTAAATCAACGGAAAAAAAAATGAAAAGCAAAAAAAAATTACGCATACATCAGAGTCATTAGTGCCATCTGTTTGTCAATAGAATACTTATCCACAAATCGACTAAACGTAATTAACCTACGAATATTCAAGGTATATAAATACGTTCAAAACGAAAGATGGTATCGAATAGATCACGATGTCATTTGCGTTTTCCGAACAATGGACGCAATTGCTCGCCAACAGTCCCTCATTGTCTTAGGTTCGGTCACGAATCATTTACCCTTCTGATTTGTCATTTTATTGTCTCGCACAAATTACCTTCAGTGACATCACCTCTAAACAGAATAATTGAAATAAGATGCAAAAGTTGAAAAATTCAATTGTGTTCTGATTCTTATTAGGTCGCTAAGTATAATATTATAATAATAAATAACCTTATCTAATGTTTATTTTTTATGAATGCATATCTTTGATCGGGTTTTAATTATAGTAATAATTAAACCAGTATAAAGTTTATTTATTATGCAAAATATTTTTATTTTAAAAGCCTTGTATGAACAAGGCTACGTTTCGAATATATTTTAAAAATAATGTTATAACAAAATTTATTAACACATTTCAGATTACATATTAATAAAACTGAAAAATTGTTTAAAACCAAACGTAATAATTATTCGCATCGCGTACAAAACAGAATCGTGCAGCAAACTAATTGTGCTTTCCAATTTCACTGCTTTCGAAACTCCGAAAGAAAATTAACACGTTGCGATTCAATAACAATAACAATCAACAATAAACCTAACGACAATTAAAAATTAAAATTACCACTTCATACTACGTACGAACGAAATTTATTAATCAATAATGGATAGCGGGACTTTCGGGACCTTTTAACGAAAGCACTCATCCTGATTGATTTACTAGGGTTATGCATTACAGATTCATAAAGAACTCGAGTATTTATAGAGAACGAACGTACGTTCGAAGGAATCCCAACGATTTCGCAATCGTTTATTTTTCAGCATGAACGAACGTCCTTTGTATGAAGGAATATGTATAAAAAAATCGTAGTTGTTTTAGGAAATTTCGAATTATTTTTTCAAGCGGAGTATGTAAATCGTTTTAAGGTCCAGTCACGGGTCAGAGTTCAAACACAATGGCGGTCATTGAATCAAACACCAGCTCTCAAAGAGAGGCCTAATTCAATTATGCACATTTCCCCGGTCCCTCTGGTACGATGTGACGATACTTAAATTATTTATATAAAAAAAATGGGTCAGAGTTTTAAATAGTTGAATATGTGAGTGTTACGCTATGTTTGTGTTTGCTTCGTCCATGGACGAAGCAAAGAATTTTGCTTTGTCTGTGAACCGGTGTTTATCTGTATAGGCGCCGTCTAGTGTAAGTGCATCATACGCGTATTATTTAACGTCTTCTGTCAAATGTGACAGTTGACGTGCCTTATGACAGTAATAGCGGACCTAGTTTTGATTGAATAAATGATTTTATTGTATGCATGTGCTTGTTACTGTGTTCTACTTTGCTTTTTTAACCATCATGGCGATTTGAGGATACCTGTTATGCCATAGTGGTATATTTTTATATTTGTATTTATACTTGCATGTACTATTATTTGTATAAATAAATTTTATATTATTATTGTTTTATTATTACATATTTCGTTTACATACCAAAATTTAAAAATAACTCTTACTGAGTATCAGGCGTACTAAGGAAATTTTAATTCCTTACAGTTGTAAGACACGTCAACTATTATATTTGACAGAAGACGTTAAATGATACGCTTTTACATGTTGTTAAATTTCATAGACAAAGCAAGATTCTTTGCTTCGTTCATGGACGAAGGAATTACACAAACATAACGTAACATATATACATATGTACATGTTCGAAAATAATAATCCCAGTATGACCTGAAAGTAAATACGTCTACGTAATAAAACTGACATGCGGATCGATTGCTCTTACGAATACGACAGACTGCGAAATCCTCTGGATTTATAACATGTAAGTAAGTTCAAGATGCGGAGGATTGCAAATCCTCCACTAAGGCTACATGTGACGTCTACGAAAACCATTATTTATTTATTTATTTATTTATTTATTTAATAGAAAACATGCGCAAAATTATATATTAATTCGAAGAAATAATCCGTCTAATGAATAGTTTTGGCTTACAATTAATTAGCGTACTTTGAATTCCCTCGAACTTGTGTGGTATATAATTTAGTTCGGTAACTTCGTTATTATATTGATTTTGCAAACCGATGTTATTGAATTCCGAAAATTTAATTGAAACTATGTACATTTATAAAATTGAACGATACGATGAAGATTACTTGAATAACGTTATCGACGAAGAAATGAGTGTTCAAACGAAGATAATAAACAGGATAAAATTTAAAAATATACCAAGTTCAGGAAGAGATAAGAACGAAAACGATAATATTATAAATTTTATTTGAAAATTCGTCAATAAAAAATTCGATACGCTCGATTTGAGAAAGCGTCTGCGAAGAAAATGGACGAACGACACAGTTTTTCTCGCTCGTTTCAAATCGAATTAACCCACATGAAGCGTTGAAATTAAATAGGAACGAATGGAATATATATATATATCGTACATCTGAAATAAAAAAAAGAAAATTGAGTTTCGCCAAGAGAAAAGATTGTACGAGAACGCAAACGAATGAACGCCCACCAGTTGAACTGCGAAAAGTCATAAATCATTCCCGTTTTTGAATCATCAAGTTAAAATGTGTTGGATCAAAGTTTCGGAGGTGTGTCATGATTATTTTCCGAAATTATGCAAGGATTTTGATGAAAAATGATTTGTTTTCTGTTGAAAATTCGATGTGAAAATTCTAGTTGTTTTATGAAGAGTAAGTGCGAGTTTAATAATAAATCTGATAGACTTTTAATACGCCAAAGTGAAAAATAGTTTTCCGAAATTAATTTAGGGTCTGGATCGAGTCCAATATGCGAAAAAACGACACTTTGCCTATAACAAATGTTGAGTGATCTCGCACGTTAAATATAATATAATAGCACTTATATATCATTTTAAAATGTATAATATAAACTGAAAAACTTTCGTTTCACAGAAATTAGTCCCCGTTCCTCAAATATGACAAAAATAAGGCTTTTTAATAATAAATAATTAAAATAAGAGTGCGATTTAACTGTGTATAAAAAAAAAAATTGCGCCTTAAACCGAATTACTTGTGCATTAGAAAAATATATTATGTGCATTATTTCTGGTGAATTAAAGAATCTCGTATTGAGCATTATTTTATTCATGGTGTGCAATAGAAAAAAAATTTTGCAGCATAAAGTGAGCATTAAAAAAATATGAAATGTGCAATAGAATGAATAGTTTGTGCATTAAAGTGAGAGTAGGTGACAACGTCGCCTTTCTCTATGGGCAATACAATACAACTGTCAACTGTCAGTGTCAACGTTTACATTTGTTTACGTATGAACGGAACTACAGAACGTTATACATTTTAACAATTTGGTTTATTTTTGAATCAATGTTGATTTTGTTTGAATTCGGTTTGTTGCGAAAAGATTAAATTTTGAAAGTTGTGAATAATGGTCGTGCGGTTGGTATTTTTTGTCCTGGTCACATTTGCGATGTTGCCGTAGTTTAACATTCATTTTAATGCACATTTATTCGTTTTAAGGTACAGATATTTTTTCGAATGCACACACTTTAATGCTCGTGTTAAATGCACACATTACATTTTTAATGCACAGGTTTAATGCACAATTATTTTTCATGAATATACGTTTAAATTTTTCCCATTAAAATAATAAGTCAGAAATAGCAAAAAAAAGAGGACAAATACAAAAATAAGTTCGACAAATTGAATTGGCGCAATTAAAGCGACGTTTAAGTAGCCGTAATTTATGCTGAACATAAATCGAGCTTGAGACAGTAGAAAGTTTCAGCAATACAACCATCCATTATTAGGACTCATTGCGAAAACTAAAAAAGGAAATACAGCCTACGTTCGATTTTATTGCAAAATCGCAATAAATAAACAAAACGGCTTCGATTAAAGATCAAATTATTATATTCGACGGAGCACATCAATAATTTTTTGAGCAAGGACATCGAAAACAATGATATAAAAATTGGCAGTGGGCGTAGGACAGATGTAACTGAAATGGAGGCGTACGACCTCCTGCTGTCCTAATTCAGTTAGTTTTAATTCACACTTTTTCAATTGAACAACATTCGATGGCAAAAAATAGCTCGAACAAAGGCATCGAACGTTTTTGCGATAGTAATTAACCCATTTAAGCCTAGTGATCCGATTTCGGAACACTAAACTCGTTGCCGTTTTTTTTTTTTTTACTTCTTAACATCAACAACAAATGGTTTTAGAAGTATCAAGTTGGATATAGTGTTAGTGTCGCTTGCTTATGGTTAATATTTGAACGTGCATAGACCTGTAACGACGTCATGATATATTTATAAACATTGACGTATAATATTGGACGATTTCAGCAAAGTTTTTTTCAACTTAGGTAATTATTACTTTTGCTTTTTCGGTCCTATAAATACAATTTTTGCTATTACTAATCTACTTTATATACGCTACCGTATTTTAGTCACAATATACAGAAATTATTAATATTGTCGTTATTATGGGCTTGTAAAGTCGGGTGTTCCGATTTTCAAACGCTAGGCACATAGATGACCTATTCAATGCAATGCAGCACGGTAGTGAAGAAAGTTTAGATTGATGTTTATTTATTTATTATTATTATTATTATTTATATATAATATTGTAAGTTACAATATTATATATTATTATAATTATTATATATTATTATATTTATTATATATTATTATAATTAACAATTATAATTTATAATTGTTTGAGTAATTGATAATTCATGTAACTGCGAATCTGAATGAACCCTATTTCACATAACTCGTGAGAACCCCGCATTTCATTCGATCTGGAGAATCGACCAACTTCTCATCGACGCCTCATCCTTTTCCGTCGACGCGAGTGAACTCGTTATCATCTGGTAACCCGACGTAGCAATACGTTATAATAACAAATAAAATAATAAATATAGTAAACTACTAAATTTAAAACATTCATACGTCAAAAGAGCTCTAATATTTTTTTATTTATTTTTTAGTTAAAACAGGCCTTTCCCAAGATGTCGAAGGGCTTATCGTTAAATGAAATTGTGGAAATGCTAGAAACAGAAAATAATATTAGAGCAAGGACTATAATCATCGAACCGCCTGAAAACGCAACAGCGCCAATTTTGGATGAAGATTCTGGAGACGAAGATGGTGGAACGATAAATAATCTACCAGGTTCTTTACTTCGAGCACCTGCACATTTAGTCTATGATGTGATTCTAATTTCGACTTGGATAATGAAGTTACCCCTGCTTCTACTGAGCAAGAACTTCCTCGAACAAAGAAAATAAAAACTCACTAAAGTTGCACGCCGATGGAAAATCACTGATTTGGACCCACGATCTCCAAAAGGAAAAGTTACGCAACTTCAACAGATAACAAAAAATATCCCACAGAAATTTTTGAACTTTTTTTGGACGACAAATTAGTTGAAATGATTGTGACGTACACGAACTTGTACGCTTCTAAATAGAAAAGGAATAAATCTTGGCTGGAGTCACTCAGAACTAAAATGCTTTTTAGGAATAATTTTTCTTGAGTGGCTACGTCCTACTACCGAGACGACGAATGTGCTGGGAGCAAAGGGCTGATACCCATAATACAATGGTCAATGGTGCCATGAGGCGTGATCGAATTTACGTTTTTTACTAATATACATGTTGCTGATAATGAAAATTTAGACCAGACGGACAAATTTTTCCAAATTACGACCATTATAACTGAACTAAATGAGAGATGCTTAAAATTTACGCCAAAACTAGATGAAAAGTTCAGTTTGACGAGTCAATGGTTCCTTTGGTCGTCAAAGGTGTAAGCAATTTATTAGATTTAAACCTGGATATCCGATTTGGTTTCAAGTTTTGGTGTGGAACAAACACGATTAGGTTACATCTGTTGGTTCCAACCATATCAGGGTAAAAATCCAAATACCCAATATGAAGAATATGGCGTCGGTGCATCGGTGGTGCTTCAATTTGTTGAGGCACTCACAAAAGAGCATCCTGAGAATATTATTTCATATTTGATAATTTTACAAGTATTTCTTTACTCGATAAACTAACTTCAATGGGCTATGACGGGCTTAAACCGGGACCCGTGAGAAAAGATCGAATTGACAAGCCTCTGATTCACTCAGACGAAATTATGAAGAAAAAAGAAAGAGGAGCATTTGACTTAAAAAAAAATAAAAGCGATAATCGGAGAAATATTGTTTGTAATTGGCATGACAATAGTATTGTCACTGTTGCCTCTTCAGGGCTGGAATTAATCCTATTTCTCTAGTAAATCGTTATTCTCAAAATGTTAAAAAAATAAAATACAGGTTCAACAGCCATACATGATAAAATTATATAACCAATATATGGGAGGTGTTGCCAGTTTTGATGAAAATATTGCTAATTATCGAGCTTCAATACGTACGAAAGAAATGGTATTCGAGCCCCTTTGTTCTTCTGTTCTTTAACATTCTTTGTCTTGCACATTTATTGAAATTTGCAAGACAGTTTTTTTTTTTATTTTAAATATAAAACTATCATATTGTTGTTACGTTGTAAAATATTTATTTGGAATGCAAAGATATGCGTTTTATTTTTTAGGGTTTTGGCCCACCAATTGATTTCATATGAATGCACCACTGGCTCTAAATCATAAAATAATAAACCAAAATAAACAAACACGTTGCCGTAAATGCCAAAAAAACACAACATTTAAATTGTGAAAAAATGTAATGTTGCCTTGTATGTCAATTTTGCAAACATATATCATCATAAGTAGTTTTTATAACAGTAATAAAAGGACTAATAATGAAAATAATAATAATAATAATAATTTTATAAAATCTAGTAGTAGTCACCAAATAATTATCGAAAACAGTATATTCTTCTAATGTCGAAAAATGCACATCAGTGCCTGAGATCCGATTTCGAACACCTTATATCTCAAAACTAGAAAACAATAAAAAAAAAGTACTTGAAAATATTTTTTTTAACACCATTTTATGTAACATTTATGAATTTCAGGAAAAAACTCGCAAAAAAAAACCTTCGGTCTAAATGGGTTAAGGATCAGGATGTAAATAGAGAAAAATATAAAGAAAGATTTATTCAAATGTCATTTCTGAAAGTAATCAAAGGTATGTTTGATTCGCGAAATACACCCAATCCTTTTTTACAAGGTTCAAAGAAGACCGTTTTTTCATTTTTTTTCACTTTGATACAGTATAAAAAAAGTATTATGCCACAATGGTAAGATTCGGTGCAGGCCAGTATACAAATTGTATACTGTTATTGTGACCAATTAATTTGATTGTATTGACTTATAGTGACCATACGTTCTTTATTTAAGACGACAGTCTTTTATTTCACTTTATATATGCACCCAAAACTCTTTTTATAATACACGGTTTCGAAATAATAAGGTTCAAGTAAGATAAACGATTATTTTTTTCACTTTGACATGACATAAAAAATGTACTATTATGCCATAACGGTAAGATCCGGAGCAAAACAGTATACAATTATAGTTATTAAATAAAAAAAATTGATATTTTTTGATGATTTCACAAAGCGAAATTTTCCCATATTACACATTTTTTATAAAGGATTATTTGGATAGAAGTTCTATCCAAATATACTGATGGAACCTATCTCTAATTTTTATATGGTCACCATACTTTTTTTTAATGCGGTAGTCTCTGGAACGTATCCCCGTGTAAAAAAAGGATTGTATATCCAAGGAAATGTGTAACTGAGAACGTATTAAGTAGTAAGTGAACGTATTAAGTAGTGAATATTAAATAGCAAAACAATGCCGAATATAATAAATCGTATTATTATGCAAACGTGCGAAGGTCATGTTTACTATGAAGTCAAAGATGAATGAAGAAACTTCAAGAATGACAAATTGAAAAGGAACGGTACAAAAAATCGTCCAAGGTTCCCGCATAATATTCGAAAACGTTTATTCAATCAATTCGAGAGCGGATTATCCGTAAAATAAATAATAATCGATAATAAATATTTATAGCCGAAACGTCTAGCCGACGAATTCCAAAATAGCGAAACCAATCAAAACCAAAAACACACTTTTCCAACAAAGCGAAATTTTCACGAAACACGCAAGGGTAGAGAATTTCATCGCGCATTAAAAAATTCGCGGAAATTACCATATTTATTAACACACGACAGCCGGATTAAAAAGAGTCCAAACACACACACAAACGACCTAGAACTTTCGTCACACAAATTGAGGACCATTCGTATGCAGAGCGAGAGTCCGCCATTAAACTCCGGAACGGGGCCGGAGCCCGAATTTCGCTCGTTTCTATTATATATCCCAATTTTGGGATTTGAGAAGTGCACAAAACGGAACTAGATTCGAAAACAAGATTCGTAAACACGGTTATATGGTTGCAGGAATGCAAACCGTGGTATTTCATATATCCTCTGGACAAAATCCCCTGACAAAACTCTCTTGGATAGGGTTTGTATAACACGACGGTTATATGGTTGTAGGAAAACGTAGTGTAATACAAATCTGTGAGTATTAGGACATATGTTATACTCCTGGACAAATACCCCCCCCCGGACATAAACTCCCTAACAAAACTCCCCTGGAAATTAACCCCCCGTGCAAAAAATTTCCCTGAAATTAACCTCTGTACAACCCCCTCCCTGGACATTAACCCCCCCCATACAAAAACACCTGGACATTAACCCCCCGTGATAATAAACCCCATGGATTAATTTTAAAAGAATTTCATACAAAATTAGGGTTTTCGTTCTAAAAAAATATCGAAGTTTGTTAATATCTTTGTTTTTTCCTATAAACAATACAGAAAATATACATTTATGTATTTATTTTAAAAAAACCTTTAATAATATATAATAGATCATTCATTCATGATCACTATCACTCACAATTTTATATATTCGATTCTTTTTCATATGATAAATACATATGCATAATTTATTTATAATGGCGAAATCCATAGGTGTACACATCAAACATGTTAATTAATGGTAATCTTTTACTTTAGATGTTTAAATTATTTATCCACTAATTTGTAATTTAACGCATAAAAATGCATTACAGATGCTTAAATTAAATTTCTTAATGTATGTATTTCACGCGTAATTTATGCATTATAAGTCCGCAAATTATGTTTCTTAACGAAATTTGCACATAGTTTGTATGTGTGTGTTTTAGAGGTTATGTTTGACAGTTTTTATTACAAATCATTTTCTCTTAAATTGTCTAAATTTACACATGCTAACAGTTCGGACGGTAAATGGTACTTAAAATGCAAATTTGTCAATAAATAATTTACAAATCTAAAGTAAAGGATTACCTAATCAATTTAAAATTGTTTTTTTTTTAAACCGTGTTCTACAAAAATAGATCATAATTCATCAAACGTGTAATATCGAAACCGTGTTGTAGGAGGCCCGAGTTTATTTGAATATGCTCTAACGGCAATGGAAGCGTGTGTATGTAATGCTTTTTTTCGAATCCATAATATAGTTTAGCTCGTTACATAGTCACGCTTCAAGTTCGCTTTATTGTTTTTGTTTAGGACGTGTTGAGGCTCGATGAACGACGGTTATGGTTTTTGAATCGTTATTTAGGTTATATTTTACAGTTATGGTGTATTTGTTAAATGACGTTTAGAAATAGGCGTGTTTTGAATTCGAATGAGTTTTAAATTGAGTCATTTTTTTTTTATATTAAAAAAAAACAAACTGAGTTAAGCTTCGGATCAATTAACAAAGGATTAGCCGGAGAATTTTACGGCTTCCAAACTGAAACTGAATACGATAAGATAAACAAACACATCATGTAACAATTCATAGAAGATTATATAATTTTCGGATCGAAATCGACGACGAAAAGTTCAAATCATATGGTAACGATTAAGTGAGTTTCGTGTATGGTTCATTGACCGTACTCATGACACGATCATTACCTAGTCCTCCCATATATAGTCGTGACATTAAAATTATAAACAAAATAGTACGACTACTGACTTTGAACATAAGACCGATTATCTTGTCGAACATGCGAATTGAACTTGAATCGAATTATATAAATCTGAGACGATCGATCAATCAAAATGTCGTTTTGAATACAAAAATATCGCTTGATATGATTTAATATTTCGGAATGTATTGTTAAATTTGAAATTTCATGAGGAACTTGGGTAATTCCGTGATTAAAATAATAATAAAAAGTTTAGTATTATGAAGCATCTATAGATTATTTTTCAATGAAATATTATTTAGATGTATTAGGGGACCCATAAGTAAGGACACATTTTCGGAATCATTACATCTTTATCAATTTTGTATGACATCTACTCAAATGATTAAATCTGATACGTCTAATTTCGTGATATTACGATCAATTTAAATTTTTAAGACTATCATGTTCATCCTTGTAGATATTTTAATAGGGAAATTCTATAAAATTTTACATATAGTCCTATTCCGTCTATTGATATAATTTTATACAGATCAAACGCCTTTTTTTGCTCACCTGAATCATGCATAGCAAAAACACTATCGCAAAACATATAAACAGCACATGTAGACACTTATCACTAAATAATGTCAGCATGAATTTGTATATCTACTGATAAAATTTTTATATGTACCATCATTAGTAACTTGTTAGTTATCCACTGCAGGACAAGGTGTTATCTCTCAGACCAATGGTAGACGTGTCTATGTGCTAGATCCTGTGGTCACTGTCCACTAAGCATATCGCAATGACAACCAGTGAAGCAGATGAGTTTTATATGCATTTTTCTCAAAGATATAGGTATTATAGGACTTAATTCGAATTATCGCAGATTTATCCGAGTTTTCTCTATTACATTTTTTTCAAAATCCGCCACTAATCAGTTAATATACAAAACTCGTATCGAATTTATCTGTACAAAACGCTCAGATAAGATCAAAAACAACACAAATCCCATAAACAACAAAACATCCAATTGACCATCTACAGAAAAACAGTAATGTCGAAACGCGGAAACGCGCAACGGCAAATATTCTCCTATATAAGGCATCGAAAAGGCTAACAACAATGCGTGTGCAACATGGTCTCGATCGAAAGCGGCCATATTGTGCACTTTTTTTCAGAAAACGCACTAATTTCCATCTCGGACACGAGAAGGTGACTTCTGGTTACGAAAAGGGAACTTCTGGTTACGAACAACGACCCGTGTTGACGAACTAACGACTTTTTCTGTCGGAAATGTCAAGAAGAGTGCACCTAATTCCGGCTTTTTCGTCACTTTAATGACGTTAGTGGTGGGGGGTGTTTTCGTTTTACGCGGTCCTCTTGTGTTATTTTCGGTGTGGTCTTTCTTCTTCGCGTTTTCGAATTGGGTTTTGTTATGGACGGTTAAGCGGATGGAAGTGTAAGTGATGTCGTAATTGTTTTTTAAATTGAATTCGAGTTTATTTAACATGATACTGCGGGATAAAGTAGAAAGTTTTGCGCGAAAAAAAGGAAAAGTAACTTTTGAGAAGTTGAAAACTTTAAGTTTCCTTTGTTAAATAGTCTTAAACAAAGTCACCATGTGGTATCTGAAAATATGCCCTCTTTTTCGATTAAAAGGAATGTTCTTTTTTGACCCTAAAATGCCCTCTTTTATGTTAAGGTCTAATGTGATTTTATAGATATTTTTCGGAAATAAATAGACTTTAAACATTTTTTATATAGATATTATACTATAATTATTTAAATTCTAGAAAATGTCCATTTTTTTTAAAACGAAATCAAAAGTTCATCTGAATTTTTTTGATTTTTCATCTAATAATCATAGTCTTAGGAACTAGATCAAGTCGATTTTCAATCAAATAAGTATGCTACATGTAATTTAACTTTTAATTAGTAGGAAAAGAATCTGTTTAAAAACATTGACACTAATCGATATAAAAAAAAAAATTAAATCAAAATTGACCATATTGAAATACCACACGTAATTATAGCTCGACCATACTTTCAAACTCATATTAAATCATTCATATTGGAAAATAAACACGAAAGGAATTCAAAACGAACACAATGTGCCTACGAACAAATTTACACAAGTTATGCGCCCGGCGCCAACTAAACAAGTCGAGCGGTTTTGCAATTTTCAAGTTTACGTTCACTATTTGAGAACGTCAGATTCAAAATGGTCTTTCGAGTGTTTAATATTGAACAGGAAACGCACTTATCGAGAAAAAGAGCCTTTCGCGCCATGTGTCTTAGTCTATTGTTGAATTAGAGTGGTTTTGGGTGTATATTGATCTTGCGAGTACTTTTAGTAGGAATTGTTAGAAGTTTAGAAGAAAGTTAGAAGTTTCAGCTATTTAGAAAAATTCTCGGTCGTTATAAGATTATAAAAGAGCTGTCGATTGAGTGTTGCCGTACAAAAACATAAACATGCATTTTGTAGAATGTTATAGCAGCTGTCGCCAACTGGTGGGGTGTGGAAAAATTTTGTTTTTCCGCAGGAAAATCTGGATATAATTTGTATTTTTCATAATAAAACCGAAATTTGATATTCTAAGAAATTTTCGATTTTGCATATCAATTTTCGCCTTTAAGTTCAAAAACTGGAATAGAAAGTTATAGAAAAATAGAGATAAAGCCGAGAGGTAATCATTAATGAGCCGAAAGATTTAAAATTTAATGAATTTGTTTGGATTAATTATTTTTTTTTAAATAAAATAAGCATTTATAATGTTACTGTAATAAATGAGTGCTCAAGAAGCTGGTATAGAGAGGAGTGCATGTGAATTTGTCTTCGAATATTAAATGGGTTCATTGTATATCAATAAAATAGAAATTATTTCATATTTATTTTATAAATATATCATTTTTATTTTATAAATGTATTTATCCTTTAAAAAAGTTATATTGGTGGTTTAAAAGATTTCAAAATATGTCCGAGACATCGAAAAGGTTGGCGACAGCTGCGTTACAGCACTAATTTCAACGCGATGACGCTATAGCAATTCTAAATATTTGATTTAGCAAAATAAAATTTCTAATTTCCTCGAACCACCGATCTTATATAAAATCCGATAGTTTTACATAAATTGATCATTTAATTTAGTAATTGACCAGTGAACATTGACGTTTAACAACACGTAAACACGTTAATGATATTATACTCACTGACCATTCAAACGATTAATCGAACAAAAATTACTGACCAACTAATCACAACTCGTTTTAATAATTAAATCGACTTATAAATTCGGAAAATTTCCTATTTTCACCATAAATCACAATTTCAATAATAAAAAAGTTTACGAGGTCGAAACGTTCAATCAAATCGACAAACTTTGTCACGGAATAACTTAAATATAACCTTCAAATGCGGATCAATTAATTCGCGATAATTCTTAAAAAAATCTATATATGTAAAACTCAAACGGTGTATGTATGTATCCAATAAACTCTTAAACCGATAGACGAATCTTCACTAAATTTGGCGAAAATGTGCTTTGAAATCCGGAAAAACTATAAAAGCATTCAGTTTATTTAATATCGTTTCGCATTTCAGTTTTTTTTCCATCGATCGCCATACAAATTATAATATGATGTGCCGGCGTCGCGATTGATTGTGACAATAATTACAAACGGTACACAATTTATTTTCACAGAGTCCCGAGCAACGCCGGGTACAATCCGCTAGTAAAACCAAAACGTCAATTCGTATTATGAGGGACGGTCAACGATCAATTTTCGAATTAAGAAAGCCGCCATTGTTATCGGCGATGCGCAGATAAATATTAAGCTCGGCACAATGACAAAGTTGACGTCATTAAGCTCCGTTTCGGGCGAAAGTTAACGAAGGCGCTGAAAACAAAATTGCGCTCGTTAATTTTTCAGGACTTTTCAGACCGAGACGATGGCCTCGAGAATGATTCGGCAACGCAATAATGAAATAATAAAAATGTATTACCTGAAAATAATACGGGCGTTGTTCGTGTTATAAATAAACGCTTTCGCAATTATTACGTGTGTTTTTTAATTCATTTTTTCGATTCTGAAAATAATGGGTTATTAAAATGAATGTTTATTACATTTGAGATTTGTCATCATAGGAATCGATCATATTGTTATATTTTTAAGCAACGTTAATGTAATTACGTTTTTCATGAAAAACGCAAATAAATCTTGCATTATTTGTGAAATTTAACGTCATCTGTTAGTATTTAGTCCATCTGTTGAAGTTATTAAAAAAATAGATGTTAAACATAATCTGTCAAATGTGACAGTTGATGTGTCTTACGCAACGTTTATGTAATCACGTTTTTCATGAAAAACGCAAATAAATCTTGCATTATTTGTGAAATTTAACGTCATCCGTTAGTATTTTGCCTCTCTTTGTTGATATTATTAAAGAAAATGTTAAACGTCATCGGTCAAATATGACAGTTGATGTACATATCTTACGATATACTTATGGAAGGCTGAGAAAGATTTGTATTGTTGATAGTTGATACTAAAGTGTTGCAATGTGGTTAAAAAGGACATTGAGGATCACAGATACAAGGCTCAACTTTGTAAATCATAAAATAGCTCATTTTAGAAGATTAAAGTGAAAGTTGCCAGTTGAAAAAAATCATTTTGATACTGATGTCAAATGTTGTTTCGATTTCACAAAAAACGCAAAATTTTTCATGAAAAATGCAATCACACTAACGTTGCGTAACATATATAATATATAAATTTTCTTAAATATTTCTCACGGACATTTATAAATGTGATGAATAATATAAAGGTTAATGCACGTTTTTTACGCTGAAAAATCAAGTGGTACTTATTCGGCAATAAAATCTTCATACAAATCAATTAATTCGTGATGAAAGTGAATACACGATTTTCGCATTAAAAAAATGTAAAACATTTCACGAAAAAAAAAATGATTGTCAAAAAAAAACAAAAATAAAATCATCACCCGCGAGATTCAGTTTCAATTTCACCCAAAAAAAAAAAATGACACGAAAGGACAAATGGCACACTTAACAAGTGTACAGGGATGTGTTAACACGTAGATGACCGAAAGGCGAAAACGACCGTTTTTACGAGGATGTGCACGTTTCACATCAAAAAAAAAAAAGGCGAACGAAAAAATTATATAAAAATATATTCAAATCCAATGCGAAACCGAGATTATTGCAGATTTATATAAAGGGTCTTTCAATAAGGACGCTCGATTTTAAAATGTACAGTAAAATTCTTTTAAAAGCACAAGTTTTAATGCTCATGCAAAATGTATACGTTATTTTTTTAATGCACACTTATTTTATGGCCTGTATTTAATTGATCAGTAAAAAAATACTATTTTGATCAGTAAAAACAAAGTATATGGTTGTTATTCGGTTCTGTCCACGTAGAAACCTATTTGAACATGTTGGATCAAGTCTCAATGTAGTCACACGTAGTAGTAAGTTAACCTAACCTAAACCTAACCTAACCTAACTGATCATTTAACAATTTTTTACTGATCATTTTAGTTATTATTAACCAGCCAAATAATTAGTTACCTTATTTTATTTAATGCTTAGGTTTAATGCACATTTATTTTATTTAATGCACGTTTAAAATGTTCTCCTAAACAATTGACAAAAAATTTGACAGATGTCACTTTGACAACATGGCTGCTATAACCGAAAAATTTCGAGCGTCCCTATTGAAAGATCCTTTATTTAAAAAAATAAATTATGTATTTTTTCTTTTTTTTTGGCCACCATGGCGATGTAGGGTGACCTGTTATGCTATGGTGGTATATTTGTATTCATATAATTATGTATTTTTGTATGTATTGTATGAGTAAATAAATAAATAAAAATAAAATATTAACAAAAATATAAAGCGCTTGCCCTCGAATCTTTTACGACTTGTCGGTTTTACAATGAAATGAAAAAAAATCTTTTTGTGTCATCGAAACGAGCTTTTCCTCTTCGCCCAGTGTCTCAGGAAAGATACATTTGTAAAATTTAAAACACATTTTCGTCGCTTTGTTCGCGGAAAAGTCCAAAGAGAACAAAGGAGTGAATGAATTGTGACCCCTCGGATTGTCTGGGAAATCCGCCTAAGTATACAAACGTTGAATAAAATCGCGGGAACAATAATAATAAGTGATGAATAATATTATGTGGAACATGTTGCTTGATTTGTTGGTGTGTAGTATTCCGATCACGAATCGGAGATAACGGTTCGCAATTATTATTGTGCGAATATTGTATATGTCGAGAATAAGTTAGATTCTATGTTTAATTTCAGGCGAAGTGCCATAAATTTAAATAGAATCGGGATTTTGTACGATTGGAATATTATAATTCAATTGATTGAATGAAAACATTTGACTAAATACGTTTAGGAATATGTGTTAAGAGATAACTCATAATATTCCTATTTCTAAAGATTCCTATTTCTATTGAGAGTGTGTATTTATGTTTAAGTCTTTGGTTTGGTATGTAAATACAGTAAAATGCCAATTTTACGTGCCCGGAATATTTGTGTTCAATTTTTACATTTCTGAAAATCAAAATCATTGAATTTTAAACCCCAAATGCCTAATCCGTGCTTGACTCTAATAACTTTTATAAAAACGTAAAAAAATAATTTCACTGTAATAGATTCAATAGAAACAAAAAAATTGAGTTAATTTTGTATCAAATGAATTACTTATCTATTTTTTTTATGATCTTTACAATATTTGAAGAATATTTTTCATCGAATTTCTAATACTTTTCTAAAAAAAAACAACACTTCATCGATACACAATTTTTTAATTTACCGGTAAATTAAAAAAATACCGAATTATTATTTGGGTCAAATGACCGGTAAAGACATCAACACATCTTGCTTATTCAAATCGTTCATTATTATTTTTTTTTAAACAAAAGTTTGAAGTTTCTCACATTCAATTATAACGAAAAACAAGACGAAAATATAATCTTACAATTAGACCCAAAAAATCCACGTTAAACCGAGAAACGACTGTACTTCACCGACTATACAAAAGTGCGACACAACTTCGCATTGTCCAAACACAAAGAAAACCCATCGAAACGTACAAATCCAAAGACAAAACAGTTTTCAGCACAATTTCCGATCACATCACCGATTCTTATACCGACATCTTCCAAATTCTAACAACGGATCAATTAAAACCGTTCAATTAACCGGACGAGCGAAACTCAAATTAACGAGAGTTAAATTTAAAAAAAAAAAGCCAATGACGCGCGCCAAATTCGAAATTGCGATGATTGATACCAACCGAATCGGGATGATAAAAAATTAATATGAAAGCGAAAGTTTTGGGAAGATTATCGTTCCAGGAATCGACTCGTCTCGGGAATTAAGGCGAAAGCGAAAGCTGAAGTTTAATTCGATAAAAGTGCTTCGTTTTTTTTATTCGTTCTTTCTTCGAAACTCTCTTCTTCGAGTTAAGCAAAGTGTGGAAGAGTCAGTCTGAGAATGCTTCGATAGCGATTTCGCATTATTTAAATGTTCGTTTTGAATGAATGGATCGTTGCGCGTTTTTTTGAATCATTATTTTCGCGCATGCGTTTTCAAAAAAAATACCTGTCAATTTTGCGATTTTTAACACAGATTGATTATTTTTTTAATAGAAGAAGAATTCGATGTGGAACATAAGGATTATTCGACGTTTTAAAATATGCATGAATATTCATTATTATGAATAAATATTACGAAAGAATGTTTACTTCACGGATGAATCGAATTTCAACATCCCACAAACGACATTTCATATTCATTAACATATTACACCTACTATGTATAATAAAATTAAAATAATTAATTAAACGCTTGTACATGATGTAAGACTGTTTTTAATTGCATATAATAAAAAAAATTGTTAAAAATTTTAAAAACTGTATGCGGAACCTTGAACTACAAACAGTATCTGCCAAAATATACATTGGCGAAATTAACATAACATCGCGAATCGGAATAAAGATTTCGTGTCTGAGAATTTCGAATTATCAAAAAACGATTATAAAAATTAAAAAGAAATAAATGACGTATTATATAATTGAAAAACTAGCAGATGTCGCCGAAGTGAAAAGAACACTTTTTGCGCATTTTCCGAACCCTTTCGCCGCCCTTTAAACGTCGTTTTATCTTTTGTGCTTCGGAAGAAAACAAAAAGCGACCTTCGCTCGTTCCGAAAAAAGAAAAATGGTTCGTTTTCTCTGCGATGAAACGGGATTCGGAGTAAAAAAAATCTTCCGAGTGTGTATAATGAAAGCGAGAGGAAAATCTAGTACGCTGCGAAATAAATATGTCGAGAGAAAAAAACATATGTGTAGATGATCATCTGATTAAGTGAAAAATGGTGTCAGTTGTGTTGTAGAAATGACGTGTTTGTATTTTTTTTCAGATTTGTTAGATACTAATAATTTATTGTACAGTAAAATCCTGTTTTTTAAGTTTTTGAAAGGATCGATATAAAAAAAACGTTATTAGAGGAAATTAGCGCAAAAGCGAACATACAAACATATCCGGAAAGTGAAGTTAATATAAAAGCTTGAAAAAAATAGATTGAGGCTTTGAAAAAATTATAAAAAATAATTTTTATTTAAACAATGAATTTTATTGAAAAAATCAAGCATTTAGTTCATATTTTTGGGTTTACATCAACTCTTTCGATGATATAAATGGATCAGAAAACCGTTTGAATGGATGTAAATGAAAAATAAAGAACATAAAAAGTATAAATCAACATTATCAGAAATAAGAGACTGATAATTTAAACAAATATTGTCAATCACCGCAAATTTAATCAAATATTTTTATAGAATCAATTAAATTTTAAATATTTCAGAAATAAAATCGTAAAAGACAATATCGAATATATTATATAATACTAGAATGAAACGAAACTGCAAAAATTGAAACGCAAACAGCGAGAAAATATAAATTCCGGGTACACGAAAACGGGATTTCACTGCATTTCGAAAAACATTTCATATCGAAATGAAATTTCGGTACGATTTCAATTAATTAGAAATTGCACTTGTACAATTTGATAGAACGAAGCCGTCGCAATATTACACCATTTATTAATCAACATTTCAAAATTTTCCTCTATTCAATTAAACCGATAACAATAACGAATGTCACAACGAAGAGAAATCGCAACAAGGACAAGGATTTTCCACAAAAACGCGCAATCGCGAAGAGAAAAAAAAATCACCCAAAAGTAATCAGCGAAAAACAGTATGCTAATAAAAAAAAACACCGAACATTGTATAAAGGAACAATTTATACGTGTATTAAATAAAATAAATATGCATTAAACAAAATTAGTATGCATTATAAAAAATATCTGTACCTTAAAACGAATAAACGTGCATTAGAACAGGGCAAAATACTAACCGCAGGACTATTATTCACAACTTTCATAATATAATCGATTCGCAATAAACCGAATTCAAACAAGATCAACATTGATTAAAAAATGGACCAAATTGTTAAAATGAAGATGACAGTTGTATTGTATTGCCTGATGAGATTGACTTTACTCTGGTGACATTGCCTCTTATCTGTCATTTTAATGCACAAACTATACATTTTATTGCACTTTTTTTAATGTTCACTTTATACTGCACAATTTTTTTGCTGCACACTATGAATTAAACAATGCTCAATATGAGATTCTTTAATGCACATCTTATATTTTACAAGATAAACATTGATAAAAAAAAATGGACCAAATTGTTAAAATGTAGTTGACATTAGTATTGTATTGCCTGTAGAAATTGACTTTACTCCGACGACGTTCATTTTGATGCACAAACTATTCATTCTATTGCACATTTAATTTTTTTTTAATTCTCACTTTATACTGCACATTTTTTTTATTGCACACTATGAATAAAGTAATGCTCAATACGATATTCTGTAATGCACAAGTAATTCTAAGGCACAATCTCTATTTTTCAATGCACAGTTAAATCACACCCATTATATAATATATAATATATAAATAAATAAAGATTCCAGCTGTTCCGTACGAAAGTAAAATGCTTGAGCAACGGAGCCGGTTTTAGAACCGGACCGGTTCCTATGTAATGTCTGCTGTCATGTCGTTTTCCGAATCGGTCAACGTCATGCGCAATTTGAGCGTTTTTCAATTGCACCTTTTGTCTGTCGATTGTGATGATTGGACCTTGATCGTGCATCGGAAGATCTCCATAAAGAGATTGCGAAAAAATTCGATAGAAACACGCAAACGTGTCGTTTTTCAACGTTGGCGATTGTATCGTGTTTCGGTTTCGTCACCTTTGGGTCAAACGTGCATTTGACCTGAAGACTTTGTCAATTGACGCGTGTGCTAATTTGCAGGTCAAATGCACGTGGAAATTGTTAATTTTTCGTAATGAAATATCAATCTTATTCGTCGGATAATGAGATGTTTGAGAAATCAATCTTGATCATCGGGTAATAAGATGTTCGTCCAAACCAGTGTTTTTTAAACTTATTTGTGTTATTCCACACTTAAAAAATATCAAAATTTTAAAGTTACCTAACAAATTCTGAATAAAAAATTAACTAGCCATTTACCCAAATGATCCATAATAACAACTACAGCAGAATTAGTTACCTCTTACTAATTTAGCTAATAGAGTTGCTCAATTTTTATATGAAATATTGTTTTTATACAAATACACCTAATTCTCTTTTTACGTGGAGGTTTCAGAGACGTATTACGTGAAAAAATTATATGGTGACCATACAAAAATTGAAAATAGGTTCCATCAGTATATTTGGGTAGAAGTGATAGAACTTCCATACAAATATACTTTATAAAAAATGTGTAATGTGGAAAAATTTCACCATGTGAAATCATCAAAAACCATCGTAAATTTAATAACTATAATTGTATATTGGCTTGGTCCGGATCTTACTATTGTGACATAATAACACTTTTTTACACTGTGCCAAATTGAAAAATAACCGTTTCTTTTATTTGAACCGTTTAAAAAAAATCATGTAAAAAGAGATTTGGGTATATAATAGTCACCATATATTTTTTGAAAATATTTTGAAAAATGTAGCAAAAAAAATGATGATTTGAACATTGTCTCTTAAAACCATTCAAATCGCTCTTTCCTGGTAAGACGTACATATGTATGTACATACATTAGGAAACACTGACTTAACCAAAAAATGTAGCGAAAAAAATTAATAATTTGAGCATTGTCCCCTAAAACCATTCAAATTGCCCTTCCCTGGTAAGGCGTCGATCTCACATTAGGAAACACCGATTTCACCGATTTTCCCAGACAAAAAAATCCGGGTAATTGCAGTCGATCAAGGTAAACAATGATTGTCTAGGAAACGTCAACAAAACGCACCACAGATATCAAGGTGAGGAACAAATTTGCGTGGGACCGAACATTGTTCTGGCCGGTGTGCACGCCCACGCCATTTTATACGACTTCCTACAAATTTTCAAATAGATATGGACGTAAAGAGAAAGAACTCGATTCGCGTGCTTTTGGATAAACACTAGTCTGGATGTTCAAGGATGAGTGCTGAATTTTCGCAACGAATGTCGCCCATGCGATCAGCTCGTTTGTATATTATAAAACATACAAAGCGGGTGTGGGCCAAAAGCGGCCTGAGGGCCAAATCTGGCCCGCAGCGATATTTACTTGATAATCAAAAAATATCTATTCGAAATAAAAATTTAAAATCATGCGAAGTTATTATAATAAATAATCTGAATAAAAACCAGTTAGTGGAGAATGAGAATTGAAAGAAAATATAATTATTTTTTTGGAAATGAAACAGAAAATAAATGATTTTCCTGGACTGAAACAGACTTTTTGGCAAAACAATTTTTGTTTTTTTTATCAATATTCTGAATTATTTAATTGAGTTATATTTTGAACTAGCGTATTCGGACTGGCTGCGCCAGTCCTCACGCTAGGACCTTGGCGCCCCTGGCTACACTCCACACCCACTAATATTGAGTTGTAGAAATTAATATCGATTTAAAATTTGAAAAAAATGATTTATCGAAAAAAAACGTATTTTGAAAACATTTATCATTTTATTATCATTTATTGAAACGAAATCTAAAAAAAAATTATAAAAATTTATAAAAAAGTTTGAGAACCGCACGCTTAAATATAGAAATGAAAAAAAAAGTCATTATAACTTTATAAAAAGTTTGAGGATTGCACGATTTTATATTATACCTCAACGCTAGTGGATAAGCCCTTCGGGCGTACCGGCTCGCCCTGGCTACACACCCAAATCCACTAATATTGTAGAAATTAATATCGATTTAAAATTTGAAAAAAATGATTTATCGAAAAAAACGTATTTTGAAAACATTTATTATTTTATTATCATTTATTGAAACGAAATCTAAAAAAAAAATTATAAAATTTAAAAAGTTTGAGAACCGCACGCTTAAATATAGAAATGAAAAAAATCATTATAACTTTATAAAAAGTTTGAGGATTGCACGATTTTATATTATACCTCAACGCTAGTGGGTAAGCCCTTCGGGCGTACCGGCTCGCCCTGGCTATACACCCAAATCCACTAATTTTAGTAGTAGAAATAAATATCTATTTAAAATGAAAAAAAATTATTTATCGAAAAAAAACGTATCTTGAAAATATTTATTATTTTAATATCATTTATTTAATCGAAATCGACATTTGACTTCGTATTGCGAGAATATTGAAACGAAATCTAAAAAAAAATTATAAAAATTTATAAAAAAGTTTGAGAACCGCACGTTTAAATATAGAAATGAAAAAAAATCATTACAACTTTATAAAAAGTTTGAAAAAAAATAGAAAAAAAATAGAAAAAAAAATTAATAAAAAAAATCAACTACACAGTTTGACATTCGTATGATTCGGTAAATCGATTAATTAATGTAAAAAAATTATTGATAAGGATTCGATGACTTATTAATATGTACAATAGATACGGTTTTGGCATATTGAAACACCTGAAGGTACCAAAGTGCCAAATGACAGCTATCGTTCGAATTCAAGATGGCGGCGTCAAAAAATCGTAAATTTCGAGTTTTTACGCATTCAATTTCATATATTTCAATAAATACCGCACTCCCGTCCGAAATTTGAAATAGATCGTCACACGGGGATCCATAGCAAGATAAACCGCCCCTAAAATAACCCCCCACTGTGAAAAAAACCCTGAAAAAATCAAAAGGGGCGCCTAAAATTTTCAATTAATTAATTTTTTTGCGTAATTTAATTCGACCTTTTCGAGATTCTAAAATTACGCCAGTCACTAAAGGATTATTTTTAAGGTATTTGAGAAGGTTTCGACGTTCTAGGTGGTTTCGTCACAGTTTGTATAAAGGACAAACTTTAATTAAAAAAAAAGCGTCTCAGACGGACAGACGGACAGAGGGACTTTCAGTTTTATAATAGTACTAGCGTATTCGGACTGGCTGCGCCAGTCCTCACATAGGACCTTAGCGCCCTGGCTACACTCCACACCCACTAATATTGAGTTGTAGAAATTAATATCGATTTAAAATTTGAAAAAAATGATTTATGAAAAAAAAAAAAAACGTATTTTGAAAACATTTATTATTTTATTATCATTTATTGAAACGAAATCTAAAAAAAAATTATAAAAATTTATAAAAAAGTTTGAGAATCGCACGCTTAAATATAGAAATGAAAAAAAATCATTATAACTTTATAAAAAGTTTGAGGATTGCACGATTTTATATTATACCTCAACGCTAGTGGGTAAGCCCTTCGGGCGTACCGGCTCGCCCTGGCTACACACCCAAATCCACTAAACTTCATAAAATAAGTTTGAGGATCGCAGGCTTTTGTTAAAACGAAAAAAAATTATTTATCGAAAAAAAACGTAATTTGAAAATATTTATTATTTTAATATTATTTATTTAATCGAAATCTAAAAAGAAATCGATATTTGACTTCGTATTGCGAAAATATTGAAATAAAAAAAAATCATTAAAACTTTATAAAAAAGTTTGAGAACCGCACGCTTAAATATAGTAATATTGAAAAAAAAAATCATTAAAACTTTATAAAAAAAGTTTGAAAAAATTGAAAAAAAATAAATAAAAAAAATCAACTACACAGTTTGACATTCGTATGATTCGGTAAATCGATAAATCGACGCGATAAATTAATGTGAAAAAATTATTGGTTAGGATTCTATGACTTATTTATATGTCGATAGATACGTTTTTCGCTCAACATATTTTTCCATACTAATTTATATTTGAGCAAAATTAAATGGCGTCGGGCCTTATTTGGCAGATTTGGCCGAAAGACCGTTTTTGGCGTACAAAACGAATTTTTCGCGTATTTCATTTCATTGGATCTCAAATATTTCGATGAATATCGCATTCCCGTCGAAATACGAAATAGATCGTCGCTTAGGGATCCATAGCAAGATATTCCGCCATTGAAATAACCCCAATAGTGAAAAAATATCGGAAAAAAAAATCAAAGGGGCGCCTACTAATTTCCGAAAAATTTTCAATTAATTCATTTTTTTGCGTAATTTAATTCGGCCTTTTCGAGATTCTAAAGTACGCCAGTCACTAAAGGATTATTTTTTAAGGTATTTGAGAAGGTTTAAACGTTCTAGGTTGTTTCGTCACAGTTTGTATAAAGGACAAACTTTAATTAAAAAAAAAGCGTCTCAGACAGACAGACAGGGGGACTTTCAGTTTTATAATAGTATAGATAGATAGATTACAAAGAAAAGAAATTATGGTATATGAAGTATAATCCTAATCCTCTAATCCCCTAATCACTTAATCCTCTTTTTACACGGTTCCGAAATAACACGGTTCGAGGAAGATGAACCAATTACTTTTTTTACACGTATTTTTCATTTTAACACGGTATAAAAATATGTATTATTATGTCACAATAGTAAGATTCGATGCAGGCAAGTATATTGATATAATTATATGTATGTAATTATAGTTGTTAAATAAAAAAATTCAATGGTTTTGATGATTTTACACGGCGAAAATTTTTCACATTGCACATTTTTATAAAGTACATTTGGTTAGAAGTTCTATCCAAATATAGTGATGGAACCTATCTCCAATTTTTGTATGGTTACCATACATTTTTTTATACAGTTTTTTATTTACACGGTAGCCTCTGGAACGTATCCCCGTATAAAAAGAGGATCGGGTGCATTCGATTTTATTAGAGAATTGATGTCCAAATTATTACTTTTTTTGAAAAACTTTACAGAAAAAAGTCGATCTTGTTTCCACTATGCAAAAATTTCCAAATATTACGAAAGATTTCCAAAGTTATAGTTTACTTATTTTAGAACTACAAGCAGATTTCAAAGAAATTGAAAATGGTTTATTATTTTTTACTAAATATAACTTTGGCCCGCGACGGCCCGAAAAATTTTCAATCATCTCATCTAAAACGATTGCCCACCCCTGTTATAAAACCTTTTGCAAAAAATAATGCACATCTTGGCGAGTTTGATTCACTTTGTAGAATGCAGTAACGCGTGTTCTTGGCATGAAAAATACATGAACGTAATCTTATTCATAAATATGTTTTTGCAACAAGATTTAAGTAGGATTTGATTTAGAATCAGCGTTGGATATTCATTCGTTGGCAATGTGTTCGTGTTTTATGCGAGAATGATAAAGCGAATTTTCCGTTTCATTGATGAACTGAATATTCAATTTTATTGTTTCAGAAAGTATTAAAAATCAATATGATGAATAGCCGTTTCGAGGGTCTTTCAACTTTTGCATGTTTTCGGGTGGATCAATAATAAATTTAATGTTTTAAGTTAAAAATTTGTATGATTTATTTGAAGATTCGAGATTTCTCTTTATTAAATTGCATTATCAAATTTATAGAAACTCATCGAAAATTTCAATATAAACGAAAAATCACTGCGATAGAAAACTGATATTCAATTTCAGATATTTTTTTATAACAAACAACTGAAAAATCGAGCTAAATATTCTCTCATCACTTTCATTCACATTTCAATTAAACGGAATGATATTCGCCTACATTCATAATACAAATTTCGATCATTCATTCGACAAAATCGTCCGAATTTCGCCTCACACCAAAATAACCAATGACAGACAATAACGATGGCGAAAGCCTCCGATTTATCGAGATCCCGAAACGTCCCCAAGGATATTTCGCTTTTATGCCACCCACAAATTTATATTTAAGCACCAGAAACTTGTAAGTAATATAGCAACGATAAGGGTCTAGTGTTGGGCCGCGTTACTGCGAATCGAATATAATAACAGAAATCGCGAATTACTCACGCCACTTTCCCGAAAGAAATTCACGAAATTCACGGGTGAGTAAAGTTTTTCATGAAAAAAGTTGTGTTTCTGCGAATTCAGTCAATGTCGCGGAAAATTTCTTCGGCGTCGTGCCCTTTCGTGACATTTTTAATTAAAAAGCAATTTCGTATTCGCGTACACCTTTTTATTGTTGTTGTGCGATTGTGCAAAAGTACAAAACCCACCCGAATTGTCAAGGTAGATTGAACAATTCTCATCGTTGAAAGCAGATCTACATATGTACATATATCATTTGATATACCCTAATTTTTTTTGATCATGAAAAGTTTTGAATTTTTGATCATATATGACTGATTTTTACAGTTATTATAATTTTTGAGATATGTTTATATTGATGTTATGGGGCGTGTATCTAAAAATACATATATAATATAAACTTGTGTTTCGCCAAAAATACTAGCTACGACCATGCTATGTATCTATAAAAAACGATAAAAATTTTCACCTGTGGCGCTGATTTTTTTTACAATTCTAATAATTTATCTATAATTGGGAGGTGGTAAGTTTAAAACTTGACCCTGTATATTTAATGTATAAATACCCCCAAAAATCTTTACCCCTAGCGAAGTAAGTCTACCACTGCCTGTACTCACGTAAGAACAAATCTAAAACGACCTTATTATAAAAACGCAGACCTAGCGTTTAGCGAAAGGTCGACCCTAGGACCGCATGCGGGATCGATCCCGTCCCGGCACATTCCGGGACATGTTCCCGGGATTTCCCTATACGTCCCGCACATAATTGATTCCGATCCGTCGAATCTTCGCATTCGCGGGGTCAACGTTTGTTCCCGGCTCGCCGAAGACAAACGCAAATAGCCCATGAAAAATGCGACCGACCGAACGGGAAAATTGACCAAAAAAAGAGAGAAAGCGAAAGGAGGATTATATTTAAAGGCGGCCGTCGCCAAATCGTCGCAATGTTCGTTTTGCGGGAGCCGCCTGGACACCGGCCAGGATGGACCCGTCTCGGTGTCCAGGTCTCGAATTGACTTTCTCGAGACGTCCGATTGGATCATTCGATCGGTGATAGATCAATCCGAATGGTATTTGTTTGCGGAGATGAATAGTCGTATGTGTTACGCATATCGGCGCCACCTATTGGATTTGATAGGAACCGTTATGAGACGTTTAGAAACGGATATGATTGAAATCAGGATGGACCCGTCTCGGTGTCCAGGTCTCGAATTGACTTTCTCGAGACGTCCGATTGGATCATTCATCGGTGATAGATCAATCGGTGATAGTTTCAAGATGAATAGTCGTATTTGTTACGCATATGCGGAGATGAATAGGAATATGAGACGTTTACGATATGATTAAAATCAGGATGGACCCGTCTCACCCATTGGATTTGACTTTAGGAACGTGTTATCAGATCGTTTAGAAACAAAATTTGATAGGAACTGTTATGAGACGTTTAGAAACGAATATGATTAAAAATTGAGATAATTGATACAATGCTTATGAAATCACTACTTATATTATATATGTAACGCATCTTTTGCGAAATTGCTTAGTTCATGTATAATGCAAAAAAGTTTTGCGACGTATGCGAAAAATATATGATATTAAGATGGCGCTTTGTTGATATTTTTAAAATTAAATGCTTTCATTATCCGAAATTTGAACGTTTTTCATTGTCTTTTCTATCTAACAAAACTTTAGCCTTGTAGATAACAATCAGAGTTTAAACAAACTGTTAACACTTGCAAGATCATGAAAAGGAAGTATGTAGTATGAAAACGAAGATAGTAAAAAGAAGAAGTCCAAATTTTGATTTTAAAAAAAACATTAATAAAACGCCATCCCACTATATTTTCCGTATACGACACAATTTTTTTGCACAGTACACGAACTAAACAATTTCATAAGATGTACAAAAATAATATTATTTATTTAATTAAAATTTAATGGCTCTTATGAAAAAGAACGAATACAAATGTATACTTTTTTCTTCGAATTTCTTATCACGTATATTTTATTCATTTACGAGCCCACATATCGATCGATAAAGAAACAAAGAAACGAACGAACTTTCGTAAACAAGATTAACAGATTCCGTGCAAGGGAATAACTGATGAATAATTGAAAAGGGAGTAAATAATGTCGGCCGACAAATCAAATCCCTATTGACAAGTGACAAATATACAAACAATCTTCGATAATTTGACGCATGAGAATCGATTCAGTGGTTATTGTATATCTCATGTGGGTGATAGTAAATCATGATTTATTTATCATTGTTCGTTGATTCATATGACACTATAATTAGATGCCAAGTGATACACAATGCATGCACAAAAATAAAAGACAGGTCAAGAATGAACAAAAACATCTGCCGAGGATAACGATGTGTTTATTTTCTCGAAATGATGCAATCAAGATTGTACATACTGTAGCGTCTGCGAGATGGCTACTATTTGCATTTAAAATTAAAATTAATTTTATGAGTGTGCAATATTAAATTACGCAAATGAAGGAAGATTTGCGCAAAGTCAATTTGCGGAAGGTGGTTGAACTTTTTTATATAAAAAAAATAAGCAGAAAGTAATCTGGCATTTAAATGATTTTTAAAATTTTTTTAAAAATGTATGATTCTCGAACTAAAATCTCGAGTATTTTCGGCCGAATTGTAAATTATTCAGTGCGTCGGTTCCACCTCGAAATTAAATTTAAATCCAGAAGTGAGATTCTCGGAATTGCAAGTAAATAGACATTTTAAAACCATGACGCGCTATTTCTGAAACCTCCGCTTTCTTGGCACATCGCATTATTAAAATAACGGATTTCCATACGTAATTAACTCGACGAAAACAATCATCAAAGACAACAACAGCGGATCACTTCGACCAGTGGCGGGTTTATTTATAAACGGTGGAGGTTCTCGCCTCAAGGCCCCTACCATTTAAAAAAATGATGAATTATTATCCAATAGATATGAAATTTGAATCAATTTCTGAATAAAAAAAGCGTTTGTTTGCACAAAAGCAAAATTTTTATTTTGAAATCGACCATTTGTCCTTTATTTTATAAAACCGACTATTGTATATCAATAATAAACGATAAAAAATTGCCTGCAGCGCTATTTTTTTCCAATTTTAATGATCTGTATGTAATCAAGAAGAAAGGGGTTCGGAACCCGACTTTGTATATTCATACGTGTTTCTTCGAAAGTAAGATCCAGTCTTATATTAATTAGGTATAAAAAAACGTACTAGGGCTTATTTTCAAGGAGTGTCTTATGTTTTTGCACAAATAATCCAAAAAGATAAAAATAAAACTAATGTTCTCATGTAAAAGGAAATAATTATAGAAATCTATCACATTTGTTTGACAAGACCTTGTCCTGCAGTGGATAACTAAAAGGTTGCTAATAATGATGATGTTTTAAGTATTCCTAATAAATCATTTTATTATTTGTTTTCGAGATTTCTCTAGAATACATATTTAATAAAATTAGAGAATTCTCAAGATTCACAATAATACTAAAAAAGAGATTTCTTAATCTCGAGAATCCACAATCATTAACCCCAATTTCTCATATTGAGCAAGTTTTTTGTTTTTCAATTTGCATTTTTTACCATGTGTTCTTTTTGAAGTGGGGTTTATATTATATTTACAACATCTTTAAAAATCATGGTAGGGCGTATTTTCGGAAAAACATAGTACCCCAATCCTCTTTTTACACGGGAGATACGTTCCAGAAACTACCGTGTAAATAAAAAACTGTAAAAAATGTATGGTAACCATACGAAAATTGGAGATAGATTCCATCACTATATTTGTATAGAACTTCCGTCCAAATGTGCTTTACAAAAAATGTGTAATGTGAAAAATTTTCGCCATGTAAAATCATCAAATTTTTTTATTTAAAAATTATAATTACACACATATAATTATATCAATATACTGGCCTGCATCGAATCTTACCATTGTGGCATAATAATACATATTTTTATACCATGTTAAAGTGAAAAATCCGTGTAAAAAAAGTGATCGGTTCATCTTCTTCGAACCGTATTATTTCGGAACCATGTAAAAAGAGGATTACACCTATCCCTCGATTTTCACGGTTCCTGAGAAAAACGTGTATATCGAAATTGTATATTTTTTAAAGTAAAATCGTGTAAATCGAAAAGTACACAAAAAACTCATAATTTGGTTCTTTTTTCAAACTTTTTATTAACTTAGGTTAGGTTAGGTTCATTTTAGTCCGAAGTCATAATTTTCGAAGTCCTAATTTTAATAAGCAATTTATAAAAATGTTTAAATATCATATCGTTTTGAGGTTACGCTTGAAATGTCAAACTACGACGTAATGACAAACGTGCGGGTACGCACCTCGTTGTTTACCTAACAGTGGCTCTTCTATTTTAATAAGTGATAGAATGCAATGTTAAAATTATTAATGTTATTATTATTGATTATTTTCAACATTTATTTTTATTTTTTCAAAACCGTGTAAAAGCGAAAACGTGTAAAAAGAGTACCGTGTAAATCGAGGGATATGTATATATATATGATATGTATATGTAATGATATGTATATGTAATGATATGTATATGTAATGATATGTATATGTAATGATATGTATATGTAATGATATGTATATGTAATGATATGTATATGTAATGATATGTATATGTAATGGGGCCCCAAAAAATTTTTGGCGCCTACAGTGAAGCAAACCCGCCACTGACTCCAACGAACAAAACCGAGCCGAAAACCGCAAAAACCATAGACCACCGCACACTGCCTGAGGCCACCTATGACGTCATTTCGCACACACAAGACCACACATTTGGCAAACTTCTAATAACACCATAGGACACGAGAGCAGGCCCTCGAGCACGTGCTCGTCCTTCTCCATCGTATCGATCGGTCGAGTTCAACGGAAAATGGAAAAGTCGTTAGCGCGGAGCAGTTTCCGGGCGAGAAGTCGTAAAACACGACAATTTACGGGACGGCCGGCCCAAAAGCCGAGATTGATGCTCGGACGGGGAAATTTAATATCGCACGATTGCCCCGACGCCTGTTTAGGTACCCTTTTATGAATTGTGTGTCGCTTTAGGCGGTGTGAAATATTCGCGTTGTGCAAATATAATTATGTTAGATGTATAAATAATACTGATAAATTGGTTCGTCGGTGATTGGAAGTTGCTTGGAAATTTTAGTGATAATAATGATAAATAAGATCATATCAATTGATTTATTATCAGAATTTATATTAATATGAATCAAACAACTTATTAAAATAATAAAAATAGAGTACTAACATAGAAATGGAGTTTGTTATAGCCTTACTACACTGATTATAAATAAAAACCTTGAAAAATGAAGAACTCAAAAATATCCTAGTTTGAGAATTAGCTAGATATCTGCATGTTTGATTCATCAATCGAAAGGGTTTTTAACGGAAATGTTTTTAAAAATATTTGAAAACTTTGAACTTCATTTTTTTTTTAAAGAAGAAATATCAAAAAACTCTAGTTTCTCTTTACTTCAGTAATTTTTTGATAATGTGTTTCAGATAGTTCTTTGCTGATATAGATTTTTGTATTTCTGTTAAAGGATATACATACATAGATTAAAAAAAAAAGAAAGATTTATCTGTCATATTATCCATTCATTTTGGAATTATTAATGTGCAAGTGTGAGATTTTAGATTTTCATAAAAATCAATAAAATAATAATAACTCAAAAATTATGATACTTTGGAATAATTGTAAGGTATGTGTGGCTTAAAATATTCCAAGTAACATGACCTATCACTTTTATAAATTTATCCTAGACCTTTTATTATAGTTCTATGGGGGAAAAGATGTGAAATTTTTGGACATGCAATAAATTTTCTTATACGGGGGTGCAATTTTTTTTGTGGAACGTCCTGTTTTGAGTCGTAGGAAATATAAACACATAGATAATATTATTCGAAACACTAATATACATTTTTTTATTCCATAATATTCAGAAAATTTATCAATTTAATAAATCTCACTTCTGAGAACTTTTTTTATATAAATATAATAATTACAATAAATTATATTATGATCAGATGACGTACACGATATAAATACATAAAATGCTTTTACGCGACAGTGTAACATTAAATTAATACATTTAAAACGTTCGATTCTCGGAAAATGAAACGAATTCCCGATATTGTTTACACCCATCGCCGGCACGTGTTTGCCCTGGAGAAAAACAATGTCCAGGTTTTGTCATAATAGAAAATAAACGTGTGTACTTGACACGAAACGTTTTCCGCATTGTCTCACATTTCGGAATGAATGCCAAAAATGTCGAATATTCGCATTTCACGAAACCGTCGACCTTGTAGCGAAAGTATTTCGCGTTCTGAACTAACAACAGTCACGAACTAAATACAGGTTCAAAGGTTGAAAGTTTACGAATCGAATATGTACGGTACTTTTTTTACATGTTTTCGCTTTTACACGGTTCAAAAAATAATAAAAAATAAAAATAAATGTTGAAAATAATCAATAATAATAACATTAATAATTTTAACATTGAATTCTATCACTAACTAAAATAGAAGAGCCACTGTTAGATAAACAACGAGGTGCGTACCCGCACGTTTGTCATTACGTCGTAGTTTGACGTTTTGAGTGTAACCTCAAAATGATGTGTTGACCATGATATTAAACATTTTTATAAATTGCTTATTAAAATTAGGACTTCGGACTAAAATTAACCTAACCTAACCTAAGTTAATAAAAAGCTTGAAAAAACAACCAAATTATGCGTTTTTTGTATACTTTTCGATTTACACGATTTTACATTAAAAAATATACAATTTTGATTTACACGTTTTTCTCAGGAACCCATCTACCGTGTAAATCGAGGGATAGGGTATATTAATGTTTACAAACATAAGGATTCGATTAAAAAACATATATGATGCGAATTTCTATTGGTGTTTTTTTAAACGCTCACAAATGCGCCAAATTGAAATTTCATAGTCAACAGCTGTCAAAAGTGAGTCTCATTAAATCAAGCCCGGAGATCAATCATCGTTAATGATCATAAACGAAAATTTCAATGGTCAATCAGATCTTATACTATCATTTGTTGATTTTTCGTTACGCCTACTTATCCGATCTAACGGCAATAATTCGTTAAGCGATTTATGTTTTAATGAGACTGAGTTTCAATGCTCGATTCATAATCCGAACGTCGAATTGCATTATTCGAAACGGTATGATCGTGACACAATAACGGCAATGTTCTGAATAAGGATGCTGACATAACATAGGTCCAATTCATAAGTAATTGTATGAAGCTGCCGGCGCATGCGTGTGCACGTAAATGTAACACGAACTCATATGTAAACAGGGTTGACCAAACATGTAGTAAATTTTATAATCAATATATCGTCATATGGGATCTATATGCTGCGCTGAATCTCGAATAGATGCATTATTTAATTTCTTCTGTCAAATATGACAGTTGATGTGTCTTACGGCATACTTATGGAAGGCATCAAAATTTTCTTAGCATGTCTGATATACAGTAAATAAAAAGCTTGAAAAATATTATAATCAATATCGTCATATGTGATCTATATACTGCGCTGAATCTTGCTTTGACATCTCGTATAGATGCATTATTTAATGTCTTCTGTCAAATATGACAGTTGATGTGTCTTACGGCATACTTATGGAAGGCATCAAAATTTCCTTGGTATGCCTGATACTCAGTAATAAATATTATAATCAATATCGTCATTGTGATCTATATATTGTGCTTCGTCCATGAGCGAAGCAAAAAATCATACTTTTCCATTTCTTGCAGACGTATAGCATTTAATGTCTCTTGTCAAATAAGACAGTTAACGTTTTTTACGACATACCTATGAAAAGCATTAAAATTTCTTTATGCTGGCCATATACGCTACGAGAAATCGTTACGATCAAACTGTACAGTTAAAACGGTACCGATAAATCGCTACATGTATGTTATAAAACTGTACAGTTTCGTCCGATTTTTGCTTGTATGCCATGTACGATAAACTGTACAGTCTGATCGTAACGATTTCTCGTAGCATATATGGCCAGCATTAGAATGCCTGATACTCAATAAAAAATATTTGAAAATTTTGGCACATTAACGAAAAAAGGTTCATTATCATAAGGCGCATCAACGTCAACTGTCATATTTGACAGAAGACGTTAAATAATGCGCATACACTATATAACACCTATACCAGATGTTGTTAAATTTCATAGACAAAGCAAGATCCTTTGCTTCGTCCGTGGACGAAACGATTATACAAACGTAACATAATATTTATAATATGGAAAGACCTTCAATGGCTTAACAGTTACGTGTCGTGCAATTGGGTTTACCAAATGTCCCGGTTTTCAGATTGGTCTCGAAGTCCCGACCGGTTTGTAATGTTTTGTAATGTGGCGCGTATATGCTGTTTTATTCTTTTAAGGAATTGAGAAAAAAGTACTTGAGACATGATTCGTGATGATGGACATTATGAATGTCAGTAGTGTTAATCTGTTAATTGAACGAATACGCGGTTAAGTTTTTCTCGCTATGGATAATGTTTAGTCTATGATTGAATAAACATTCAAAGGTCTAATAGTGGGTAAAGCTAATTTATTAAAAGTTATCTTTGAAAACTTAAATGAATGAAAATAATGAAAATTCAATACAGTGAAATCCCGTTTTTACGTTTTTGAAGAGACAAATGAAAAAAAACGTAATTAGAGGGAAAGCGTAGATTGGGGGTTTCAAATATTTATAAATTATTTTTATTGAAAAAATCAAATATTCGACGCATATTTTAGGGTTTATTTAAGCTCCTTTAACATCAGCAGATTAAAGGTAAAATCAGAAAACTGTTTGAACGGGCGTAAATAAAATAATAAAAAAAAATAACCAATGTCGGCAATAAGCGAACAAAGATTGTCAATCGCAGCGAATTTAATTAAATATTTTTACAAAATTAAATGAATTTTGAATATTTTAGATATAAATTGCTGGAAATAAAAATGTAAAAGAGTATTCTCATATACAGAAGGTCGCTTTTCGTTACCTGCTAAAGGTCTCTTTCGGGCAAAAGCACGTCTACCCGGTCGTATATTTTCTATACGATTCGAAAAATACACGATACTGTCAAATTTTTTAACATTTCATCTATATTTTACGAAGTATGCTTTAATTTTCAAATAAAATATGCACACTAAAAAAATTTTTCAATTTTTCTTGTAATAAAACTAGGGGGGGGGTTTGCACCTTGTGCCCCACCTATTTTTGAAATCACGAGCCGCCCCTGCAAAATCATCGACAATACATAACACATAGGGCTTGCAATTTACCGTCAAATTTCGATTACCGGTAAACGGTAAATAAAAAAAATTTATTTATGTAGATTAAATGATTAAAGTATGATTGTATGTGGCTACATTCACTAAAAAAACCAGTATCTTTAATTGAAACCTGAAAATTATATGAAATATGTGTATACAAATCCATAGAGGGGGGGGGGTAGTAATCACTTTTTCTAGTTTCAGTGAAAGTCACATTGTAGAAAATATACGTATGCAAATCCATGGGGGGTGGTAGGTATGGAAATCCATCATATGTTAAAAAATGTATAAATGTAAAATAATATGTACATGTACAATGTACAATCATATGTCTATATCTACTCTTAATTTGCAATAAAATCGTACCGGTATTTTTTCAATTTACTGGTATTTACCGAGGGCACATTTTGAACGGTTAACCAGTGTTTACCGATTAACTGGTAAACACTGGTTACCGGTTAATAACGGTTACCGGTTAACAACGGTTACCGGTTAACATCGGTTACCGGTTAACACCGGTTACCGGTTAATATCGGTTACCGGTTAACATCGGTTACCGGTTAACATCGGTTACCGGTTAACATCGGTTACTGGTTAACATCGGTTACCGGTTAACATCGGTTACCGGTTAACATCGGTTACTGGTTAACATCGGTTACCGGTTAACCGGTATACCGATTTACCGGAATTTCAAGCCCTAATAACACACCATATGACCGCCCTGACACACAACAACAACACATCACCACTCATTTAACACACTCATGGCGGAACGGACAAAGGAGCTCCCCGCATTCCAGGACAAGATCGCGTGACATTCCCACATAACACTCCCGAGGAGCGATCGCCGAACTCTAACAATAAGAACAACAATCGCCATCGCCGACACGAACGTCCGCTCCATTAGCGAATATTTATTTTCATGGGAATTAATATCGGGAAAACGCCGACATCGGGAAATCGTAGATCATAACGCCAACAATAATAGACGCAAATAGACGCCGGGCGTCGACGATCTATATCGATTTCTGGAGCGCGCGATCCGATTTTGAAATCGGTCGTGTGATTTGTATCTGTTGTATAATATGGGGAAGTTTGGGTTTTTTTTTTGAAGATTGGTGTTGTTTATGGGTGTTGAAAGTTTTGGGAATGGTTGTGAATGTTTTTGTGATGGTTTGGAACCTTTGTGGTCGGTGATCTTTCAGTCGTGATGGTTTTGGTTTGAGCCGTTCAGTGCACAGATTAACTCCACTTTTTGAAAAATCTTGAATTTAAGTATTAAAGCACTTGGTATAGTCATAACTATTTATTTCTAAAATAACTTTCCTGAATAATGAAGATTAACATAAAAAAACGACAAAATTTATTTGGCGATTGAATAAAAAATAATTTATTTCAGGGCCATTTTGATTAATTCCATACTCTAATGTAAATCATTGCAATATTGCAACTCAAATGCACTAAGCCTGTATTTAAATATGCAATCTATAATATTTATTCGAATTTATATTATAAAGGGAATTTTAAAAAACAATAAACATTGTTTCATCAATTTTCTCAACATTTTGCTTTATGGAGTTAGTCATTGTGTGCACTGAACGGCTCATATGACGAATTTATAGTTGTTTTTTTTTTGTTTTATATTTTCACGAAGAAAAAAGGAATAACTAGACAATCAATGGTTTTTAATTAATTAAACTATAGCTAATATTATATAGAAATATGAATCAAAATAGTGGTGATTTTAGTTTGAAATAATGATATGACAAGTTTATAGATTTTTTGTTTCGTACATTCACAAAAAAAAGGGTCGTTCTATAAAAATACCTTTAAATACCAAACGGTTTTTAATTAATTAAGATATAATAAATAGAAATATAATATTGATCAATACAAGTGATGATTTTATTTAAAATAATGATATGACAAGTTTATAGATTTTTTTTTATACTTTCATAAAGAAAATGTCGTTCTATAGAAGTACAATGAAACACTAAAAGGTTTTTAATTAATTAAGCTATAATATAATCATTAGAAATATGAATTAATATAATAAAATAAATATTATATTTGTATTTATATTTATGTAAGTATGTATATATTTTTTATAAATAAATATATTATAATTATTATTTAGTATAAAAAAATATTTTTATACATTTATTAAATGGCTTATTGTTAGAATATTTAAAACATACATATCCTCAAATAAAAAACGCAATCAAATAAAACATACTTCCATTAATTGGCATCGACAAATCCAAACATTTACCGAAACTTTTTAGTACAATCCCAAAATGGAAACATTCACATAATTTTTTCCGCCTTTTAGCACCTCACTAAAAAAACACATTTACCGCTAAAATCTAAAATCCAACAAACCCCAAACTTTCGCAGCAACATCTCAATTAATTTTTTCATCGAATTCATATCAACATCAAATCTTCGATTCGAGCCGAATCCTATACATACCGATTCGAATCATCGAATCAATTTCGGATCCTCAATCAGTCAACGCTGGCAATGATGATCTATAGGCACTGTTGAACAATTTCTATTTCCATTCACACACTCCATCCCACATTCGTATCCAGTATAAAG
Organism: Hydropsyche tenuis; assembly: GCA_009617725.1. Classification (NCBI taxonomy): domain Eukaryota; kingdom Metazoa; phylum Arthropoda; class Insecta; order Trichoptera; family Hydropsychidae; genus Hydropsyche; species Hydropsyche tenuis. Next base: position 622,352 of record VTON01000025.1, read on the forward strand.
CGGGCAAAAAAGACTGATGAACAAATGATGAAACGCCTACAACGCAATAAACTCGTAAACAAGCGATATTCTAATGATTTTCGAAGGAATAAAGTTCGCATGTCGACAACGATTCCGAATTGCACGATTGAACGATGTGAAATGTTATATGCGAGTGGTTTGTTGTTTTTGGACATTTTGTGGAATTGGTATTGACACGAATTTGAATTTGTGGACGGAACTCGAATTACTCCTAAATAGTGTGATTAAACAATTTGTGGACAGTGTGCAGTGGCGGGTTTAACGGTACGCGGACTAAGTGGCCGCTTAGGGCCCCGGATTTGTATATAATTTCTTACCAAATGTAATTATATTATATATCTATCATCATCATCATCATTAGCAGCCTATTAGTTATCCACTGCAGGACAAGGCCTTACCAGACAAATGCGGCAGTCTAGGCTATAACCTCACCGCGCTAGCCCAAGTCGTATTTCGGTGATATAACAATCTATCAATCTGTAAATCAACCTGTTATCTATCAATCTAACTATTTATATAAAACTCAAACGGTGTATGTATGTATGTATCTAATAAATTCTTAAACCGATAGACAAATCTTCACTAAATTTGGCAAGAATGTTCTTTAAAATCCAGAAAAACTATAGAAGCGTTCAGTTTTTTTAAATTGTTTTGCATTTCAGTTTTTTCTATCGATCGCTATACAAATTATAATATAAAATGTGCCGGCGTCGTGATTGATTATGACAATAATTACAAACTGTACACAATTTATTTTCACAGACTCCCGAGCAACGCCGGGTACAAGCCGCTAGTTTATATTATAATAAAATTTACATTCAATAATTCATAATGAAAATTTCTCGTTTTTCAAATATTTTTGAAAAGCGTTCTTGTTTTTTTGGGAAAATTTAATTGGAAAGTCGGGTTTTGTAAGTTTACCTTTTTTTCCAACATCCAAATTTCTATCTATGACTCTGACAACTGGTATAGTTAGATCTTATGACCCATGAAAAAAAAATTGCCTTACCTTTAATTTAAAAAATTGCCATACCTTTTACTTAATTTGCCTTTGCAATCACTTTTTTTGAAATTTTAAAATTGTGGAATAAATAAAAATTTGAAGGGAGGAAGGGCCTCAAATTTTTTTACCGCTTAGGGCCTCACTCGACCTGATCCGCCACTGACAATGTACGTCGGAATGGATGGAAACGCACCAGTGAATTTAGCAAATTACCATTCAGCACGACAGTGTTTAACGGATGGAATAAACAAAAACTCGAAATAGACACGGTGCGAGCCTTGACTTTGTAAATGCTAACGAAGATTTGAAAGGTGAGATTGTTTAGCACGAACGTTAAGCTAGTTCAGGTAATAATTCAATGCGAAAGTTAGTAAATTGTAAATATTACGTAATTGTGTTGTGCAGGTTGAAATTTTTGAGGGAGTGTATCGATTGGAGTGAGAAATTTGCATAGTAAATAGATTTGTATTAAATTTTATAGCAAAGTAAATATATTGCAAACAAAATTGGTGTTTACTTTTATTCAAAAAAAAAAAATCTATGAATAATGGGTATAATTTATTTTAAAAGCTACTTTGCTTTATTACTTTGAAGGGAAGCATAATGAATGAACAAATAAATATAATTGGAAAATGACTTAAATCGGTACTCATAAAAACTGCTAACCGCAACAATTTGCAGTATTCAAAAACTATCAACATTTTTCTAAATTCCATCAATAATATTTCAAACAATTACAGATAAACTTTATCAAAGTAGACCTGAAACAACACTATATATACTAATTAGTCACCGAACGCTAACAAAAATTTACATAATCACTTGACTATCAACATTTGTTTTCTAGACACATCCATCATCAATATTTCAAATACTTCCATATAAATCGAAACTATAATAAATATGTATTATACATAAATTCCTTGACTAATCATTTGATTTTCATTATTTTGAATATCAAACAAGATAAAATTCATTATTATTTATTCATAGATATTGTTAGCATTTTACAACAAGCGATCGATTTTCTATTATTATCGTCTTTAAGCAAAAAAAAACATAGCAATGAAAAAATTTCCCAAGCATCTTAAAACATTAAAATCAACATATGTATTATACATACATACACGGATGAATGATAAAAAAGCACACAATAAAATGGTCAGCCGTTTATAAAAAAAATAAAAGGTTGAATAATTAAAAACAATGAATTGTTAGCAAAAAAATTATAAACTAGCTATTGATTGACTATGTTTGCCTTAAGATGAGTTTTGCATGATGTTACAGAATCAGTTTCAATGTGTCGAATGCCATTTCTAAATATTTACGGATTATCGGAATAAAATTGCATTTTTTTCTAAATCATCGACCATTTATATAGGATGACACAGAAAAACAGGAACTTTTAAAACGAACCCAACGAAAAATTCGCTCAATACGAAACCTTAAGAATACACTCGTCGAAAAAAATACTATATACAGAACGTAATTTAAAAAAAAAAATTAATTTAGATTTCTGTCTCTTAAATGACAAGATTTAGTGGTCCCATTTTTGTCAATAAGTTATTATTTCTATATTTTTACTAAACATTTCGAAAGATCCCGTTTTTTGTATCCCCTATATAACTTACTGAATATTTAATTTGGCAACACACCACATAATAACCAGTAACTATTCACTAACAATAATATCGATAACATCGATATACATACATAAGTCACTGACCAAAAACATAAATAATTCACCAACCGGTGTCACGACGGAAGACGCCCGAACATTTGGCGCAACCATAAAAGGGGACCGACAAAAGACGCCCTGGACATAACGCGCCCTAGACAAAACGCGCCCTAGACAAAACGCGCCCTAGACAAAACGCGCCCTGGACAAAACGCGCAATGGACAAAACGCGCAATGGACAAAACGCGCAATGGACAAAACGCCACCTGGACAAAACGCCACCTGGACTAAACGCTACCGGACATAATACTAACAAATTAAAATTATGCGTTTTTCGAAATAATTAGTAAACATGTAGAATATACAATAAAATTAATATGTTAAAATAATTTTTCCAATATAATTGGGATTGTAAACATTAGAAATAACTAATGTTTAATTAAATATTCGATATTCGATATCTAGCCAGGTGCTTTCAACTGAAATCGAAGCATATACATTTTTTTATAGTCAGGTGTTGTCAACTATAATCGAATCACTTTCCGAATACGAAAAATCAGGTGTTACCAACTAAAATCGAAACATATAAATTGTTTTCCGAATACGAAAAATTGTGCCGTTTCAACGAATGCTCGTCGGAATGGACATCCATCGAAATGGACTCCGAATCAAGTGTTTTCATTACCGACATTACCGGCATTCCAATTGTATGTATATATTATTCGAATCGTAAAAATTAGAAGTATGAAAAATGAGTATTGACTGTACAATGTTGTCCACTTCGAGGCTTATTTCTAACAATAAGTTGAAATTTCCAGATTTGAATTTTTGAATCAGCGTTGACATTTTCTGACATCTAAAACATCATAAATGTCGCAAATATTTATTGCAGCAACAGTCGCGTTTTCATTAGAGTGAAACTGGAAGAGTATGCAATTTCGTAATGTTTTTCTAAAGGAAATATTCGGCCGTTACAACTGTACATATTTAGCGAAAAAAAATTATTTGCCGTAAAATGAATGGGCAAATGTGTAAGTAATCTTGACGCCCTTGCCTAACACACATACTATACTCGTGCTTATTCATTCACCAAAAATGCTGTCACACACGTCTTATATCCCGAAAAAATTAATATTATGAACCTGATAATTGTGTTTCTTTCTTACGACATTGTCACCATTAACTCACTGTTTTCAAAATTACACCACTTTCATGTGTAACGGCTCATATTTTGAAAATATAGCATGTTCAGTCATTTAATTTTGAGATCTTAAAATATTCATTATGATTCTTAAAGAAACAACAATTTTTTTTCATATATAATAGACTACAATTTATAATATTATTAGTTCATACTTCATACATACACAATTTGAAAATAGAATTTTTTTTCGTAAAAACAAACGCATCCCGCATCATTGAAAGCAGTGCGGAAAAAAATAAGCAGACCTTGAGAGGGCGAGGCGATATACATATGATGCACGGACACCCTTACAAGGCATAGTTAAAAAAAATGTACGACACCGAGGAAGCACATGTTTAAACAATACATACATGTACACGTGGACGCAGGTATGAAACTGTATCCGAGCTTCACTTACATCACTGAACAATTGTTTCAAATATAATTACAATTCCGTACGAAAATACGAATTAAAATTCGTTCAAAATAACCCAAGAATTTTAATAATATTCAATACGTAACAATTTTTTTTACCGGAAATTTACAAATTTGTATTAAAAGTAAGTACTCTTTATGTTTAAATTTTATATAAAAGAAATAAAATAGGTCGCTTTATGGCATTCTCTTGACTAAGGCACCTGTAATTGTTAATTCCATAGCAGAAATTCGTCAAGATGAAATGTCAGAAATTGAAGATGAGATTTTGAATGTTCAAAATGACATCGTATTAAAATCGTATGGACTAAATGAAAATATTTAGAATCTAGCTGACCATAAAAAAAGTGCCCCTTTTGAAAAAAAGGAGCTTACAAAATTAAATCCTGTTTTGGTTCCACATATTTGTGCAAATCTTTATTTTCCATCATGAACACCTGATTTTTTCGTATTTAGAAAGTAATTCGATTATAGCTGACGACACCTGACTAGATATCGAATATTTAATTAAACGTTTTTTAATTAGTATTTTTTTGTACTTCTAATTTTTTTACGGTTCGATTTATATTGGAACGGAAATTGACAACACCTGACTTTTCGTATTCGTAAAATAATTCATATGCTTCGATTTCAGTTGACAGTACCTGAATTTTCGTATTTGGATAGTAATTCGATTGTAGTTGACAACACCTGACTAGATATCGAATATTTAATTCGACGTTTTTAATTCGTATTTTTCATACTTCTAATTTTTACGGTTCGATTTATATTGAAATGGAGATTGACAACACCTGATTTTCGTATTTGGAAAATAATGTATAATACTTATATGCTTCGATTTCAGTTGAAAGCACCTGGCTAGATATCGAATATCGAATATTTAATTAAACATTAGTTATTTCTAATGTTTACAATCCCAATTATATTGGAAAAATTATTTTAACATATTAATTTTATTGTATATTCTACGTGTTTACTAATTATTTCGAAAAACACATAATTTTAATTTGTTAGTATTATGTCCGGTAGCGTTTAGTCCAGGTGGCGTTTTGTCCAGGTGGCGTTTTGTCCATTGCGCGTTTTGTCCATTGCGCGTTTTGTCCATTGCGCGTTTTGTCCAGGGCGCGTTTTGTCTAGGGCGCGTTTTGTCTAGGGCGCGTTATGTCCAGGGCGTCTTTTGTCGGTCCCCTTTTATGGTTGCGCCAAATGTTCGGGCGTCTTCCGTCGCGGAACCACAGCAGATCATATCCACCCAACCGAACATTAAAAAAAAAAATTCGCACAATCACTCAAAGACCACCGAAAGATTCCTCTCCCATCATCATTCCAAATTTTTCCCAGATAAGCTTTATTAGAGAAGACCTTGAAAACAGAGCAATCCTAATTGGTTTTCGCATCAACAATTTACCGACCAAACAAACAACCTACAGCAGATCACATCCACCCAGGGCCGGCTCGAGGGTATATGGCGATCTAGGCAGATTGATTTTCAGTGCCCCCCCCCCCTCCCATATTTTACAAATATTTTTCGAATTTAAAAATTATTCGAAACTCGAAAAGTTTCCCTAAAAAAAGCTCAACGTTTTTCGAAATTATTCGACACTTTTCAAAATATAAATTATAATATTTCAATTTCATAACCAGAGAAGAAAAAATTGAGAGTGGCGCAAAGCGCTTCTTTTGGCGCCCTAGGCAAATGCATACTCTGCTCCCTATTTGAGCCGCACCAGCATCCACCCAACTGAACTTAAAAATTTGCACAATCACTCAAAGACCATCGAAAGATTCACCTCCCATCATCATTCCGAGCGCTTCCAGATAAGCTTTATTAGAGAAGACTTCCAAAACAGAGCAATCCTAATTGGTTTTCGGGCGCAGCAACAGCATCTGGTTGTCCAGAGGAACGCGATGCGGCTCATCGACCCGATGTCGGATAATGGGTCGTGGCTGGTATAAATAAACGTTCTGTTTCGGTTCTCCGGTGCTGATGCTGAAGCCGAATGCTGCCCACGTACTGACTCCGAGCGAGGAGAGACAGTGGGCGACCTACCCACGACGAGAGCCTCCCAAAGATTGCCTTTTTCTAACCGCTGTGGAATGGTAACAACGAAGACATGCCGGTTTTTTTATGTCCGTATTCATATGTTAAATAAGATAATTTTATTAAAAATACCTGATTTAGTTTAATTTTTAAAGAGTAAAGTTTCATTTTTAAAAAGTGCTAATTTAATATGAAAAAGTGCTAATTTGAAATAAAAAAGTGCTAATTTGATATGAAAAAGTGATAATTTGAAATAAAAAAGTGCTAATTTGATATGAAAAATTACTAATTTGAAATTAAAAAGTGCTAATTTGAAATTAAAAATTACTAATTTGAAATTAAAAAGTGCTAATTTGGAGTTAAAAACCTGTATGTACAAAACTACAGGTATCTCCCGATTTACGCGGTACCTGTTTTACGCGATCAAGCAAATAATATTTTTTAATTAATTAATTAATTACGATATTGCATAATTACATCTATTTAATTTAAAAAAACATTATTTGGTAAGATAAAAATAGCCCGACCGTTAGTTTTATCTTACTAAATAATTTTGGATTGCTTACAAAAAGGAGAAAAAGTGTCATCTGTTGCTAAAGCTTATGAGATGAGATTTTATTTCGTTTTTAATTTAATTTAATTATATTTTAATTTAACTTTATTTTTTGTTAGACTTTTTTTACGCGATTTCCTGAACCAATCTTCCTATTTAGTATAGACTTCATGTCTCAATTTACGCGTTTTTTCCCCTGGAACCTATCTCATTTTTTTGTAAGGATACATACACTTTTTTACGCGATTTCAATTTACCTGGGACAATCGTATCCCCGTAAATCGGGGGATACCTATATTTTTACGCGGTTTCAAAATAACACGGTTAAAAAAAACGATTATTTTTTTAGTTTTTTCACTTTAACAAGGTATAAAAAAAGTATTATGCCACAATGGTAAGATCCGGAGCAAATCAGTATACAAGTATACACTTGGGCCTCGTATAATTCTGTTATATGGTTCCACAAAAACGTCGTGTAATACAAATGTGTTATACGAGGTTCATACAAAATTAGGGGTTTCGTTCCAAAAAAATATCGAACAATACAGAAAATATACAATTACATATTTAGATAAAATGCATTATAGGTGCTTAAAATAAAATTTATTAATGTGTTTCACGCATAATTTATGTATTACAAGTCCGAAAATTAGATTATTATGCATAGTTTTTACGTGTGCGTGTTGTGGATAGGTTTTGTTTGATAGATTTTACAAATCGTTTTCCTTTAGATTGTCTAAATTTACACATGCTAAGTTCCGATGGCAAAAGGTAGTACTGGATAATATGTAAGCCCGAAACTTGTTAACAATAAGATATGGTTAAAAATTGATAAATATTACATCCAAATACACGCGAAATTCGTTAAAATAATAATAATAATTAACGCACTTATGATGCATGAATTACGCGTAAAATTCATTTAAGAATCTCATTTTAAGCACTTAAAATGCATTTTTATTCTTGTTAAAATACAAATTTGTCCGTGTTATACGAAGCCCGAGTGTAGCTATTATAATAATTAAAAATTTACGATATTTTTTGATGTCTTCACACGGCGAAATTTTTCCGCGTTTCACATTTTTCGTAAAATATATTTAGATAGAAGCTTCGTCCAAATATACCGATGGAACCTATCTCCAATTTTTATATGGCTACCATACATTTTTTTAACACGGTAGTCTCTGGAACATATCCCACGTGTAAAAAGAGACTTGAATGTATCTTATAAGTGTTTCAGATCGCAAGGAGTTCGAATGGTTTACAATATTAACCAAAAGTCGGCAAACTTTTTTTTTAAATGGACCAGATCGTAAAAATTTGAGGCTCAGAAAACTCTAAAATATTTATAAGGGTAATTCTACTCAAAAAACAATATAAAAATTTAAAAAGTTAAAGTGAATTGATCTTAAAATAGTTTTAAAAACTATATAAGTTTGACCCGCGTGTCGTAGTTTGCTGACATCTGGCTTATATTGTAAGGGTGAGACCTCATAGTGAGCGTAAATGCGGACGTATTTATTATACTCACACGTTTTCGAATGCTTATTCTCACTATGAGACCTCGTATTAATTGAATCTAAATAAAAAATAAATATTTCAATTACTTTTATAAATAAATTTGTAAATTTTAATCCAATATCCTTTTCTTATCGCGTTCAGTATACAAAGTATTGTTCTATAGAAAACTAGTGCCCTTTTTATCTCTACGGCTTTACTATTTTTAAAATACACATAAAAACACGAGTACGCTTTAAGTAAACTTCACGAGATAAAAATCAAGGATGCCAATAGATTTTGACTTAACATAAACAAGACATACAAACATTTTATAAATATCAAAGGCACAATTTACAAATAGAAATTCGACGTTACCACTATAAAATGTTCGAAAAACTCAGACACAAAGAAAAGGATTAATAAATAATAAAAAAAAAATGGGAAAAAATCGTGTGAGGACGTATACGAGGAAATGCCCTGAGGGATTTTCCTCTCTTTCGAAGGAAAATCGAAAGTCGAACTTAAAATGCCGAAGCCCCAAGGAAATGGCATAGACGTCGACGAAAAAAATATAATCTCCTCCCACTTCCTAGGCAGGGAAATAAATTGCGAATTTTTATTATTCATTTAAGCACAGACGTTGTTCTAATCACAGGATCGATCTGTAGTACATAAACAAAAAACCGTATCCGACATTTTCCTGAAGAAAAAACGGTGGTTTATCTAAAAATTGGCGGGAATTAGTAACGGTTAGTTTTAACCTGATGTAACGAGGACTGCGACCCACATAAACGCAAGTGGACCATTTGTTACGGTGTTTATGCAGATATCGAACAAACAATTTCCGTTGAATTATTCAGAAAATTAAATCAGAAGGATATTATTTAAGACTCACTCAAAACTTATATCGCTACAACTGAAAGTTCTTAACTTCGTACACGTTTTAATGAGTTCGAATAAGTCTTTACGAGTGTTTAAAGGATGAAATAAATAATTAACATTAGGCTGTGACCACAAACATGACCTTGAATTTCTTTGCAGCCTTTAAAAGTTGAAAGAAAAAGGTGCGACTAAATATTCATCAAATTATTCTTTTATGAATTAAAACTCAATTTTTTCAAGAATTGTAATATTTTAAAAATTAAATATCATTCATATATACTCTGAGGAACTTTCTTAATTAACACACCACATCTATAGATCATCATCGAAATGCGATTAGAAAATGAACGCTTGTGGCGCTTGGCAATCATATCTTTCCAAGCCTTTTAAAGTTGAAAGAAATAATTAACATTAGGCTGTGACCACAAACATGACCTTGAACTTCTTGCATACTAAAGGTGCGAGTAAATATTCATAAAATTATATTTTTTATGAATTAAAACTCAATTTTTTCAACGATTTTAATATTTAAAAAATTAAACATCATTCATATATACTCTGAGGAATTTTCTTAACATACCACACCGATAGATCATCATCGAAATACGATTAGGAAATGAACGCGTGTGGCGCTTGGCAATCACCTACACAGTTGCCCAACAGTTGGGAACACACGGCCGCCATATTACACACATCGATAACGCAGAACGAGAAGAATTTTATTCCGATGAAGGCTTTCGAGGAAAATCTACAGAGTGGAACAGAGATGACACATCTCTCCTACAAAATCCCGAGGGTGAAAGAGAAAGCGGGCTTGATTCATAGACGAATTCGAATACGACGTATTGCCGCCATTAAAAGCAATATGGCGCCCAAAACAGGATGATGATGCTTTTGAAGCGATCTTTATCGAATTTGTGAAGTGTATGGAGCTAGAATTATCCGTAATTGAATCTATCAATTGGATCGATGGTTAATTGATCGGCAACGTATCGATTTTCCGCGTTGTATACGTGTGGAATTCGAGACGCTTAGTATTATTTTACAACTCGTATAAATTGATTGAAATTCGAATGAATTGCAATTAATTGAAGCCGCGTCTAAGACGAAATCGAATCTGTTAAGTCTTTCGAGAAAATTGATTGAAATAAACAAGATCTTTATATATAATGCTGAAGTTATTTATCGCGTTTGATGTATATGAAAATTGCTGGCATAAAAATTGAGACATTATAAAAAATTTACAGATCGATAACGATGCTCGTTGGAGTGGAAAAATTATATGAATATACAGCGCATAAAAATGGCATAAACTTGTACGCAGAAAATGACTTGCTCAAAGATTGAAAGCGTTCATTTCATCGAGTATTAAAATAGTAAAAGGGTTATTATGTACCGAGCTGATGAAATCGGCCTCAAAGGAATCCCTTTCATACGAACATTATAATAACAAATTCAATGAAATTTTCAACAAATCAAAACGCCAACGGAAACTAGACCTGAAAACATAAAACTGAACCTCTATGAAAACCGATCTAATTGTAAACCAGGTTCATCCTCAACACTAAACGTATCGACACTGAAAATTATTAGATTCAATATATGAATATCTTTGAACGAATCGATTTTTACATAAGACTCAATCTTAACACGACACCAGCGATTTGGGCGACAAATTTCCGGTACATCAAGCGACTGTGTTGTCATCAATTTGTCGCTGAAATCACTCGAGATACTCAAATCAAATCGCTGAAATCACCGGTACTGAGGTCACACATTAACATCAAAACGTATCAGATCTTTTATACTGGGTCAAGTTCAACATATTAGCCCCTCTAACACTGAAAATGACCTATTTTCACATCGGGCCGGGTTCATACTCAATACTACAATGTATTTATCAACATGGAAAACGACCAGATGCTACAAAATTTAATATATGAACATGTCGATTGAAAAAAATCGATTTTTACCATAGACTCAACCTTAGCACGATACCAGTTTGGACGACAAATTTTCAGTGCATCGGACGACTGTGTTATCGCCAATTTTTTGCTCAAATCGTTCGAGTCGCTCAAATTTCCAGTACTGAGATCATTCATTAAAATCACAACGTATCAGAAGTTTTATATTGCGTCAAATTCAATTTATCAGACTCCCCAACACTGAAAATGACCTATTTTCAGATCGAGTCGGGTTCATCCTCAACACTACACTTTATCGACATTGAAAACAACCAATTGCCACTGAATTTAACATATGAGCATTCATTTTAGAATGAATCGATTTTGGGACTAGACTCAACATAAAACGATTCTAGTGATTTGGACGACAAATTTTTTATGCATCTTCGCCAATTTTTCGCTCAAATCTCCAGTACTGATCTCATACAAAACGTATCAGAACTTTTATACTGGGTCAGGTTCAATACATCAGATCCCCAATACTGAAAATGACCTATTTCCACATCAAGCCGAGTTCATCCTCAATATTACAATGTATCAACATTGAATAAGATCAATTGCCACTAAATTTAACATATGAGCATTCATTTTAGAATGAATCGATTTTGGGACTAGACTCAACTTAAAACGATTCTAGTGATTTGGACGACAAATTTTTTATGCAACTTCGCCAATTTTTCGCTCAAATCTCCAGTACTGATCTCATACAAAACGTATCAGAACTTTTATACTGGGTCAGGTTCAATACATCAGATCCCCAACACTGAAAATGACCTATTTCCACATCGAACCGAGTTCATCCTCAAAACCAACTACCAGAACTCAACATCCAATTGTCACGAAGCTCAAAATCGGATGGATCCAGTTCTTGTCGCCGCAACACGAACACAACAGAATCCGGGCAGAACTCCAACGGAATAAAGACTTTTTATAGCACAGAAATAATCATTCGATACGTTTTCACATGTCAACGCAGCCGAATTTCCCGGCGTAATGGAAAAGCGCCACGAAAATATCAATGGTCGCAAGACCTGACCCATTTTCCGCGTAAACAGAGAAAAGCGCGCGAATCGGACAGCCTTCGATCGGCGGTTCTAAAAATGTTTCTCGAAAATTTTGCGGTTTAAACACTATTTTTGTTTGGATCCGAAGATTCTATTTCCGTGGCGGAGATGTGTAACGTAACCGGGCGTCGAAATGCTAATCCGTGAAAATTTTCGTTATATCGATCCCGGATATACGTTCAGTAATGAATAGGAGCGCACACAATGGATGGTGAACAATGGAATCGAACGGAAAATTAAAAAATAAATCAAAACGGATCGCATGTAAAAGGGTGACAGCGAAATTTCGATACGAATACAGTAGGACCTCTATTATCTGGATTGATCAAAAAAAAAAATTATGATTTTTTTACATAACACGTATCTAAAAATTAACGAGTACATATATAACAAAATTATACTGACTCAACTACGAGGGTGATCAAACTAAAATCTAAAAGGAATTTTAATTGTTGCAGCTTATAAAGTGGTTGTAACACAATTTATTTTCAAATATAATTGTTTTATACAAAATAAAAAAATTTCTATGTTTAAAAAATTTTGAGTTAAAAATCTTCTCACGATGGCGTTAAAAAATATGGCTTCATTAATTATTATCTTGGGAATCGATGAATACATTATCATGACGATTTTATGATTTTTTCACAAATTTTGACATTATCAAATAATCAAAAAAAGTAAAAATAAATAGACTGTTAATACGTTTAAAAAATACTTAAAGGTTGTGCACACCAAATTTTTTAATAAATAATTTAATTTAATAGAATTTTTTTCTTGTCTCGATCATCCAGATTTTTCGCTATCCGAACCATCTCAATCCCTGTTTAGTCTGAATAATCAAGATTCAACTGTACTAAAAAAACGTATAAAAGAAAAGCACGTTCACAACGAATTTCCAGAATTAACATAAAAAAAGTTGGAACACTGAATTCACTAAACAAACATTGATAAGAAAAATTCTGCTGTTCTCTTTTTGTTCTTGCGATTGTTTAACAATATGAATACTTATCATTATTGCGATCATGTTCATATGCAAAGTGGATTTTTTTTCAATGCGTGTCGGATCAATTGTGTCGCAATATAAATATTACGATGTTATGTAACCCTCGGATATAATGGGGATATCGAAAAGCCTGAATATGCGAATTTTCGCGAATACTTCATTATTTTATTTCGTGTAAATAAGGCTTTGCGAAGCGTGTTTTTCCATGTCGTACAATCGTTTCAATTTTGCGTGCGATCAAACGACTTGGAAGAAGTTCGTTGTTGAATTCACAATCGATGATGAAAATCGTAATATTCAACATGAATGCAAATTGTAATGTGTAAAAAGTTCACACGATATAATAAGATAATATATCGAAAGTGAGAGCAACAATGGAAAATTATATTGATACCCGTTTTTATTATTATGAAAATTCACCCACGTGCAATTGTATGCTTTGTATATTTTAATCTATCTATACTATCTATCTATCTATCTATACTATTATAAAACTGAAAGTCCCCCTGTCTGTCTGTCTGAGACGCTTTTTTTTTAATTAAAGTTTGTCCTTTATACAAACTGTGACGAAACAACCTAGAACGTTGAAACCTTCTCAAATACCTTAAAAAATAATCCTTTAGTGACTGGCGTACTTTAGAATCTCGAAAAAGGCCGAATTAAATTACGCAAAAAATGAATTAATTGAAAATTTTTCGGAAATTAGTAGGCGCCCTTTTGATTTTTTTTTCCGATATTTTTTTCACTATTGGGGTTATTTCAATGGCGGAATATCTTGCTATGGATCCCTAAGCGACGATCTATTTCGTATTTCGGACGGGAATGCGATATTCATCGAAATATTTGAGATCCAATGAAATGAAATACGCGAAAATTCGTTTTGTACGCCAAAACGGTCTTTCGGCCAAATCTGCCAAATAAGGCCCGACGCCATTTAATTTTGTTCAAATATAAATCAGTATGGAAAAATATGTTGAGCGAAAAACGTATCTATCGACATATAAATAAGTCATAGAATCCTAACCAATAATTTTTTCACATTAATTTATCGCGTCGATTTATCGATTTACCGAATCATACGAATGTCAAACTGTGTAGTTGATTTTTTTTATTTATTTTTTTTCAATTTTTTTCAAACTTTTTTTTATAAAGTTTTAATGATTTTTTTTTTTCAATATTACTATATTTAAGCGTGCGGTTCTCAAACTTTTTTATAAAGTTTTAATGATTTTTTTTTTATTTCAATATTTTCGCAATACGAAGTCAAATATCGATTTCTTTTTAGATTTCGATTAAATAAATAATATTAAAATAATAAATATTTTCAAATTACGTTTTTTTTCGATAAATAATTTTTTTTCGTTTTAACAAAAGCCTGCGATCCTCAAACTTTTTTTTATGAAGTTTAGTGGATTTGGGTGTGTAGCCAGGGCGAGCCGGTACGCCCGAAGGGCTTACCCACTAGCGTTGAGGTATAATATAAAATCGTGCAATCCTCAAACTTTTTATAAAGTTATAATGATTTTTTTTCATTTCTATATTTAAGCGTGCGGTTCTCAAACTTTTTTATAAATTTTAATAATTTTTTTTTTTTATTTCAATATTTTTTGCAATACGAAGTCAAATATCGATTTCTTTTTTTAGATTTCGATTAAATAAATAATATTAAAATAATAAATATTTTCAAATTACGTTTTTTTTCGATAAATAATTTTTTTCGTTTTAACAAAAGCCTGCGATCCTCAAACTTTTTTTTTATGAAGTTTAGTGGATTTGGGTGTGTAGCCAGGGCGAGCCGGTACGCCCGAAGGGCTTACCCACTAGCGTTGAGGTATAATATAAAATCGTGCAATCCTCAAACTTTTTATAAAGTTATAATGATTTTTTTCATTTCTATATTTAAGCGTGCGGTTCCCAAACTTTTTTATAAATTTTTATAATTTTTTTTAGATTTCGTTTCAATAAATGATAATAAAATAATAAATGTTTTCAAAATACGTTTTTTTCGATAAATCATTTTTTTCAAATTTTAAATCGATATTAATTTCTACAACTCAATATGAGTGGGTGTGGAGTGTAGCCAGGGGGGCCAAGGTCCTAGCGTGAGGACTGGCGCAGCCAGTCCGAATACGCTAGTTAAAAATAAAAACAATATAAAATAAAACCGATAAAATATTCTAATTATTTTCGAAAATTTTTCTGTGTTAAAAACTCATATTATCATAATTCAAACGATTAACTAACGAAATATTATACCAACACAAATAAAGATTGTCTCATAACAAACGATGAATCAATTCCGAACGAAAACAAATAACACAATCGCGTTAAAAAAACCGCAACATTTCCGTTTCCATGAAAACACGCAAACATCCCATTTTTCAACCTTTTTTTTTAAATACAACCTTTACATAGACTGGTCTAATTGAGCCTTTGTAACTTCGAGTCGAATATTAACAATAAAAAGCTCAAATAATTTGAACCTCAGATATTGTACACTTACATAAAAACGTACATGATACATTCAATCCTATGTATATTGACTTGGTCTAATAGGATAGTGAAAATTTTAAACTAAACATCGTTTTAAATGTAATATAAATAAACTCGACTATTAATTATCACTAGGGATTTCAAAATTATCGTTCGGGTATTACAGGAATAAAAAAGGTATTATCGGTAATACCCTGTATAGGGATTTCAATACCTTGGTAAAGCAACCCCTATTCCCAACCCCTATTATCTTTATCCCTGTCATCATCATGTCTATTATTATATTATATTTACTAGTGGGTAGCCTGTCGAGTATCAACGGACGCCTGTTTAGAAAATTTGTTTAAAATAAAACATGAAATTTATTGTATTGACGATTATATAATACAAACGATTTAACGAACAGACATTTAACAATTTATAAACTAAAATCGACTATTATTATATGGAGAAAAATAAATATTCGATGAATAATTATATTTTTTCTATACTAATCCAATAGACATCATGAAATTTGAATCACTTTTTTTATAAAAAAAGGCCGATAGTTTGGTCAGGTTCTTAATCAGTATAGAGATGTATGCAAGTGCACAAATTATAACGACTCGTTAAATTTGTGCACTCGCATACATCTCCATACTGATTAAGAACCCGACCGAACTATCAACCGACAAAAAATCTGTAGTTTGCACCTAACCTAGGCTATTCACAGACTAGACTTTTTTCGGCCGATAGTTTGGTCAGGTTCTTAATCAGTACAGAAATGTATGCAAGTGCACAAATTAAACGACTCGTTAAATTTGCACACTCGCATACATCTCCATACTGATTAAGAACCCGACCAAACTATTGACCGACAAAAAATCTGTAGTTTGCACCTAACCTAGGCTATTCACAGACTAGACTTTTTTCGGCCGATAGTTCGGTCGGGTTCTTAATCAGTACAGAGAAGTAATAAATTATAACGACTCGTTAAATTTGCACACTCGCATACATCTCCATATTGATTAAGTTCGGTCGGGCTCTTAATCAGTATGGAGATGTATGGGAGTGCCCAAATTATAACGAGTCGTTTAATTTGTGCACTTGCATACATTTCTGTACTGATTAAGAACCTGACCAAACTATCGGCCGAAAAAAGTCTAGTCTGTGAATAGCCTAGGTTATGTGCAAACTACAGATTTTTTGTCGGCTGATAGTTCGGTCGGGCTCTTTATCAGTATGGAGATGTATGCGAGTGCCCAAATTATAACGAGTCGTTTAATTTGTGCACTTGCATACATTTCTGTACTGATTAAGAACCCGACCGAACTATCGACCGACAACCTAAAAAAACCTAAAGAACCTAGAACCTAAACCTACAGACTAAAAGTCTATAGTTTGCGGACAACCTAAAACCTTCTAAACCTACATCAAAACGCAAACCTTCACCATTTTCCACGT
This sequence comes from Hydropsyche tenuis, assembly GCA_009617725.1. Taxonomy (NCBI): domain Eukaryota; kingdom Metazoa; phylum Arthropoda; class Insecta; order Trichoptera; family Hydropsychidae; genus Hydropsyche; species Hydropsyche tenuis. Next base: position 639,615 of record VTON01000025.1, read on the forward strand.
ACACCCAACGCACATATGGCGCAGTGCAGTTTCGTCATGCACACCCACTGTCCATTTTTTTCACCCACGCCGCGGTGTAATATTATAACGAGTGACGTCCAGCTTTTTTCGAAGTCACCGATCGTGGCATTCTTCGTGACATGTCGCGGGCCAAACGTGTCGTCGGCTCGCGGGCCAAACTGGTCCAAACATCGGCGGTCACGAAAACTGCGTCTGTCTTCGAAACGGACATTTGAATGGAGTTGGTGCGTTCAATGGAGAACGTTATCGTGTGTGGCCGGTTCACCTTGTTTGCTCTTTAGATCCGGCGTGGGAAAACTGATGATAATATATCGATATGATCACGTATTTCGATCTGAATGAAGGCATTAGAAAAGACCGATATGTTACGCAATGAAAGAAATTTGTTTTGTATACAGTGAGTCATTACGTCATTGCGTCATTTTTGCGTAAGTTGAAAAAACGCGTAAGTAAACATAGAATTTGAAAATTTTTTGATATAAGATATACCAGTGATTGAACGTGTATCTGTGGTTAACCATCTCTCAAAAAATCTATCGTATGTTTTCCGAAAAATTACCATTTTTGGAAACTAATCTTTTTTACGATTTTCTGACGGTCAATTAGTGATACATGGTCAACCATTGGTGTGTTACCTTAATATGTGTTAGTTTCAAAGGGTATAAGAAAATAGAATGGACGTACATAGATATATTTAATAAAAAAATATTATTATTACTAATAGAATTTATTATTTATTCAGATATGAATACAATAAAATCATTTCTACGTGCATATTTACATTTAAGTACAAACTGCTTATTAATTCGAGAATCACGTTTACGTATATTCTAGGGAAGCTAAATTTAACGTAATTTTCATTTATCGGTAAATAAAATTTTGAATAAAACCGGAAAAATATTCGAAACACAAAAAAATTATTTACCAGTAAATTACCGAAATTTGATTTGGGCCATTTACCGGTTTAAGTAATGGCCTCCCTAGTATATTCGACATGATTAAGGATTATTTTTTTTAAAGAACACGCAAAAAAATTCCGAAAAAAAATTACTCAATTTTCAAATCGAGAACTTATTGTAATACAATTATCCTAATAGTTGTCGGAAAAAAATCCAAATTATTTCGGCAAACGAACAGTTAAAAGTGCGAAACAAATTACTTAAGATGCGAACGAAAACCATGAATTATTCAGCACCCCTAGACAAGGTCTATTCGTATAAACAAATGTCTGATAAATTATTTAGTCTATTCGGTATTATTAAGCAGTTCCAAAGTACTTGAACTACGTAGAATCGCGCAACCGCAAAACCGAACAATCAACACTGCAAACGCGAACCGCTAAATTTTCACACAATCTCAAGTTCATGTTATCTAACTGCTTGTTAATTTGACGTGATGATTTAAAATGAGAAAAAAAACGTACACGCAATCTCTCTGACGAAAGTAAAAGCGTCCGTTGAAACAATACAACATAATCTATCTATTGATATGAAAAAAACATATGAGAAAATACTTAGAATTTTTCATGTTTCTGCTGTAAAGATATGGAGAAGAATTCAATTTTGATCGAGCGTCTTATCGATCAAATATTGAATTCGATAATATAAATTTTATCTGAATCGCTGATAAAATAAAAAAATAACTTATATTTCAATTCAATTACTAATAAAAATAGAATTTTTTTTTTAAAAATCGTATGACTTGTTGAAACTCAACGAAAACCAAAAATTTATCAGTAGACTAGCGGGTAGTACCCGGCGTTGCTCGGGACTCTGTGAAAATAAATTGTGTACCGATGGTCGACGACCGATTGTAACTACTGTGGTGTATATTAATTATTTTATATTATAATTTGTATAGCGATCGATAGAAAAAACTGAAATGCAAAGCGATATTAAAAAAAACTGAACGCTTACTTAGTTTCTCTGGATTTCATAGCACATTCTTACCAAAATTAGTGAAGATTCGTCTATCGGTTTAGGAGTTTATTGGATACATACATATACCGATTGAGTTTTATATATATAGATAGATAAATTGAATTAGATGCGTAATAGAAAATTATAATATTATCTAATATAATAATTATATACATCTGATTCATCCATTCGGAAATAATTCGTACGAAAATTTCGCAAAAAGCGACGAAAAGGAAACGGATGTGACCCAACGTTAATTCTGGAAAATCGAGTGACCGTTCGTCTACTGGCCGTTAAAATTTATGAAAAATTTTAATACGCAAATTCGGGCCGAGTTTTAAAATTAGATTTTAATAAATCAGCGGGTCACCGCCGCGCATATAAAAAAAATACGATGGGAATTAAGCAAAAGTCGCTTTATCGGTGGGAGATCGTAATTAAACGTAAAATCCACGAAACTTAATTGAACGAGGGTCTGGAGAACTTTCGGGGATATGACTCTAATATCTCCCGAAGGTCTCAGGTATAATGTGATATAGTTTTATGGGTCACTGTTATTTTTTTACGACATTAATCCGCAGAGAATTCATGATATGAGTCGTTTGGAAGATATTGAGAAAAATGATGATTCTGAAATGGGTATGATTTAAGTACATCGGTCAATTGATCAGTTCTGCTAGGAATAGGTATACTCTAAGTCTAGTGGGAATACTATGCATTGAAAAAATATATAGATTGTGCCTTAAAACGAATTATTTGTGCATTAGAATAATATACGATGTGCATTAAAGAATCTTGTATTGAGTATTATTTTATTTGTAAAAAAAATTGTGTATTATAAAGTGAACATTAAAAATATGAGATGAATAGAAAAAAATATTTTGTGCATTGAAATGATCGAGAGTTAGCAACATCACCAGAGTAAAGTCTTCTTCCATAGGCAATACAATATAACTGCCAACTTTCAAACAATTTTAATAATTTGTTCCAATTTGATTATAATATAATCATTATATTATGAAATTGTGAATAGTAATCGTGCGGTTGGTATTTCGCTCTGTTCGCATTTGCGGCGTTGCCGATCTTTTATTTATATTCATTCGAATGCACGTTTTATTCATTTTAAAGTATAGTTACTTTTTCAATGATCAAAATATTTTTTTAAATGCACACATTATTTTTTTTTAACGCACACTAATATTATTAAAAGCTCTGGACATTTATTTTATATAATGCACGTTTAAATTGTCCGCATTCTGAAATTACTACACAACATATTCAGAAGCCGAAAAGAAGAGTTTTCAGACCAAATCGAAAAAAATCAACATATTTGACAGAAAATAAACACTTTTCCGATAACAAAAGCAACCACCCGAACGAGCTTTCCATCAAATTTTGCAAACTGCAATCATACCGAACACACCCTTCCTTTTCAGGTAGATTTTGCTGAAAAATACCGCATTTTAGGCGTGGACCGACCCCAGCCCGTAGGAAGTCAATCACTTATGCATCGAAAGCTCTCTTTCATTATGCTGAAAAATGTGGGGCACTCTAATCCATTACGCGATATTATCGAGCCACTATGTATCGGATGATGGTTAAATAAATTTATCATATCTAATAAATTTAATAGGTTACATTATTATGGTGTCAAATTTGGTTAATGTGTGTGGGAATGTTATATCGTTCGAAATTTTAGCAATAGTGGGCGTTTAATTGGAATAATATGTATATAAAAAGAGGATCGGGTGTATTTTTAAGGTAATAATCCGATTTACAATAATATAATATTAGCACTATTGTTAAATCTAATAAATAAATAGTTTAATGGTATTGGTTTTTACTGATTATTACCGATATAAAAAATCTCAAAATTCTAACGATATTGAAAAGTCTTTGTTCTAAAATTAACATTATGCAGACTAGTAATGAGTAACCTTTTAGGGTCACAACACAACTGAAAATTCAATAATCCACCCAAGTTGAAACTCACAACTCTAAAAAAATAACGATTTGACTATTCGAAGGGTAAAAAACTACACGCATTTAAATGACCTGCAATCCCCATGTTGCTCATCACTGATAAAAAACACACATGATAAAATCTAATACTATGTATAACCACAAATACGCCAACGAGTTTGTTGACATTTCAACCGACTTAAGACCTCATTTTTTCCAGCCATTACGTTTAATTAGTGCCAACGACACACGAACGCTGAAACATCGTTCACAATTACCATGAACTGTGGTCATGGAAAAGGACACACCCTTGCAGCCCTAGCATTGATTGCCTGCCACTCCTAAATGTAACGTACCTCGTTTTGGTGCACTCTTTACACAAGCATAACACACACGATGCACGTTCTGTATTATAATGCACGTGTGAGTGTTGCTTATTTCGGGCGCAGGTAAAAATATCGGAATTTCTACACAATGGACAATATCCATTACTAAAATGTGTATGGGTGAGCTTTTATCGAAAAATGAATTATTGGAGTATCGAACGTTTAGAGTGAATGGTTATTATAATAGTTTTGAGCAATATTTTTAGAATATATTGTTATAATGCAAACAATTTATAAACGGTTGCAGTAAAAATATCGTCGAAGTTTAAAATCTGGAAACGAAATATAAATAGTCTTATTTTGAAAATTTTATAGTATGCGCTACATCTACAGCATGTATGAATGGAACTTGTTGTAAAAGATCTTTTAATGGAGACGCTTGAAGACGTTTTAAAATGTATGATAAAAGTGTTAAACACTATAACCTTCCATGGTGATCAATTGACACTACTGAACAATTGACAACAAATTTGACAGATGTCACTTTAACAACATGGCTGCTATAACCTAACAAATTTCGAGCATCCCTAATGAATGATCCTATATTAAACATTTTGAATGATTAAAAGTTTAGAAATTATCGTTTGAATGAAGAGATTTTTAAAAATAAAATATATTAATAACTTATAAATGCGTGCAATAAAAAACAAAAATATCGTCGAATGTGGATACGAAATGAAAATAGTTCCGATTTTAAAATTTTATAGCATAAGTCGCATTTATAGCATGTTTGGATGGAACTTGTTATAAATTTTGTAGTATCAAACGTTTAGATCGTTATTATTAGTTGTGAACGGTGATGTTTGAAATAAGGAATACTGTTATAATGAAAATAACTTATAAACGGTTGCAATAAAAAATAAAAATATCGTTGAAATCCGGATACGAAATGAAAATAGTCTTATTTTGAAAACTTTATAGCGTGCGCCGCATCTATGTATGTAGAACATGTGTGGATAGAACTTGTACATTTTGGAGTGTTAAACGTTTAAAAAGAATCTTTATTGTTAGTTGTGAGCACTGATTTTTAAAATAAAGTATAACAACTTATAAACAGTAGCAATAAAAAAATAAACACATCGTCTTAATTCGAAATCTAGATACGAAACGAAAAAAGTCTTGATTTTGACAATTTTATGGCATGCGCCGCATCTACAGCATGTACAAATGGAACTAGTACATATCGAAAAAAAATTTGATTACACTTTTTCGCGAAATAAGATAAAATACACACACTAATAATACGATGATTTATAAATACATATTTTTACGCATTCGAAACATAAACAGAAGATACACGAAACGCCAAATGTTTACACGCAGTACGTGTTCAAACACTCCCAGATAGTCGAGTGCGTACAAAATTTACATCCGACTCGAGACGTTATTATACCACGATTTCAATAATCGATTATTAATCTCGAAACGAGTTTCGTACGCATCGTGACGTCACGAAAATTTCGAATTCAAATCGAAAAAGTACGACCCTCGCGTACAATTTCGCCGGTTTTCACGGTGACATTTAAATGTCACGCCATTGTGCGGAAAGGTTGACGAGGCGTCACGCTTTGGGAGCCGCTGGTTCCTTTTCGCGAATCGTAAAGTTCGCGCACACACACACGCCGGTTCTCAAATAGGCGGGCCCGGTGCCAAAATGTCGACGCCGCCGAAAAAATAGCAAACTTTTGAGAAATTTGGCTCCGAATCCGATCCAGCGCCTCGATTAGACCACGCTTCTTTCCGTGTCATCAGCGACCGAAATTGTAGACGAGACCCATTCATGTGGTTTAATTGCGAAAATTTTCATCATTGTCATATGCAGAGGCCATAATGTCTGAAATATGTAATATTTTGCCGAAAAATTCGAGAATTTTCCGTACGGAAGTTAGTTAGAAAGAGTTGAATACTGAAAACTTCTTATACAGTGGTAACGACGCCAGTAGTGGACCACGTGCATGTAGTTGACTATTTTTTAGAAAAATGTTAAACTGTAATAATCAGCTTGTGAACATTTTCATTATTGGCAGTGATCCCTGAAAATTTTAAAATTTTGCCGAAAAATTAGAGAATTTTTCATACAGATGTAAGTTAGGAAGAGTTGAATACTAGAAACTTCTTATACGGAGGTAACGACGCCAGTAGTGGACCATGTGCATGTAGTTGACTATTTTTCAGAAAAACGTTAAACTGTAATAAGTAGCTTGCGAAAATTTTCATCATTGTTATATGCAGAGGCTGTAATGCCTGAAATATGTAATATTTTGTAGAAAAATTCGAGAATTTTTCGTACCGAAGTAAGTTAGGAAGAGTTGAATACTGAAAATTTCCTTTATTAGGATAATGACGCTAGTAGTGGACCATGTGCATGTAGTTGACTATTTTTCAGAAAAACGTTAAACTGTAATAAGTAGCTTGCGAAAATTTTCATCATTGTTATATGCAGAGGCTGTAATGCCTGAAATATGTAATATTTTGTAGAAAAATTCGAGAATTTTCCGTACCGAAGTAAGTTAGGAAGAGTTGAATACTGAAAATTTCCTTTATTAGGATAATGACGCTAGTAGTGGACCATGTGCATGTAGTTGACCATTTTTCAGGAAAACGTAAAAAAATTAAGGTTTGTAAATATGATAATCTTTCGGAAATATGTAAACTGTAATAAGCAGCTCATTTATCGTATTCTCTCCGAAATGTTATCGTTTAAAAAAACCCCAATTTTTATGCTTTTCAGAGAAATGGTCAACTACCGGTACATGGTTCACAATTAGCGTCGTTACCCTACATGATTTTGAGTCATTGGTACAAGAACATCCTTTCATTGATTTTATTATGCATCAATGAACTTTGGTCATATTATTGTTAGGATATAATAATAATAATAATAATAATATTTGATAAACTTGTTATCAGAAAAATTATAGATAGGAGTTTCTTTAATATTGGAATTGTAACTTTGATCATTATAAACGAAGTTATTGAACAAAAAAGAACTTTAGTGATCATTAAAATTATCGTCTGAAAAAGAAAATATAATGAAGATCAATTACACTAATAAAAAAGACTAAATTTATAAATTCAAAGATTACATGAAAATATTTTATTGAATAAAAAAATTATGCAGAATATATTCAAATTATTCCAAAATATGCCATTTATTACGATGATGTCACTGAGACGAATTTGATACAAATTGAATTCGCAAGAATTTACAGAGAAAAAAAGACGTCATAAGTGCAATTTGATTGTTTGATGTTTATCGAATTCAGAATTATTAATCGATCAAAACATATCACAGAAATTTATACAATAACTCAAACTGTTTTTATCTTTAATTGGAAATAAATTTGATTACGATTTTTCCTTGTGTACGACATGTTTACTAATATTGTAATATCCTATTGCGTCAAATTTTATTTATGAACATAAACTAAAACAATTGCAGTACGCTAATGGTATTCGTAAAACGGATTTTTTAAATACGAAAATATCGTGAAATTAAAGCAAATACTTCAACACTGCATCACGTCACGTATTATAAATGCAAAACAGCGACATTCGAGAAACACGAACGGTGCATTTCGCTAAATAATATTATACCACGCTTTCGACGAAATTACAAAACTGCATTGCGCAATCACAACAATACAGTTCAATTAATCCAAAATTGATCCAATTTTTTTCGATAATCACTTTCGTTCAGATGCCTTCACGTATAATAAAAGCGTTTCACGTGTCCAAAACACTATCACTTTGTATTCATACGATAATAATGCATAGGCTATGCATATTACATGCATACGCTGACCATGCATCCTTTATTTAAGGGGAAAAGTCCTTTGTTTCACTTCCTTTAGATATATGTACACCCAAAACTCTTTTTTCGAAATAACACGGTTCAAGTAAGAGAAACGATAAATTTTTTATACTGTTTTTTTTCACATTGACGTGTCAAAGTAAAAAAAATGTATTATGTCATAATGGTAAGATCAGGAGCAAAACAGTATGACACAGTTTAAGATAAATAGTTTTTTTGCACTTTTCTTTCGATTAAAATTAATTTTAAAAATGTATTATTATGCCACAATGATTATATCAGAATCAAACCAGTATACAATTATACATAGTTATTAAATGAAAATTTACGATGTTACATGGCCAAATTTTGCCAATTACACATTTTTTGTAAAGTATGTTTGGATGGAAGTTCCATCTAAATATACTGATGGAACTTATCTTCAGTTTTTGTATGATTTTTTATACGATAAGTCTCTGAAAGTATCCCACATATAAAAAGAGATTTTTATTTATATTTTTTAAATTTTTTTTTACTTTGTAATTTTTGTTTGTAAAGCAAATTTTTATAATATTTTCAATAAATAAATAAAACGTTTTGATTATGGTTTTGACTCACATATAGAATATAGCACACAGTATATAGCTTATTTTGAATGAATAATTTTTGAGGAAAGTAAACGGATATTACTGTTGATAATAATATTATAATAATCAATTTCAACGAACCCGAATGAACTGTATAGAATTTGCATGAATTGTTTACGTAATCCTTAATTTTTAAAATCTTCTTCAAAAAAATTATAGTCAACATATTAAGTCCTAATAACCACGCAATTATCATTACGTCCAATCGCCACTTCTTCCATATCACAGATTTTATACCCATGTACCGTTTCACGTAACAGAAAAAAAGAGCATGGGGCAACAAGAGGTGGAGTATTTAGCGACAGAACCGAACCACCTTGACCGAACCGATGAGGAGGATGGGCGAGCCAACCTTGAGTGCGCCATGGAAAATGTCAACCGGAGGAACTCAATATACAATACAATGTGCCAAAAGTAAGAGTGTCTCACCTGAGCCTTGGCCATGACATCGTGTCCGGTACGCCAAGAGGCTATAGCCGGCGCTTTCCTCTTCTCCAACAGTAATTCGCTGGGGCACTTTTCGAATATAAGCACCCTTTCTGCGACTGAGCCTCTTGTCAAGAAAGGTCTGATGGGGCTGCCTGCTACCTTGTCCGCTTGGGCTCTTATGTGCTGCTTTTGCTGGGTGGTCAACTCGGGATGAGGTACTTGGTCTGCCCTGCTGCGGTTCGCAGACGTCCTGGGAGCACCCCATCGTCCCGGAGGAGCTGGCCCTTCGGATTTGCCTTCATTAGGCTTTTCAGCGCCGTTTTCGAATTTGCTACGAGTCTCTGTCACTTGCAAGCCCAACGAAGGGTTCACTAGGGCCGATTTGCGCTCTATGTCTAGCTGCTTGTTCACGTCGAGTCGCTGTTGGGTCATCGGGTTCTCCAAGTTGTCTTTGTATTTGTTCTTTGCGTAATCCACCAGGGACATGCTGGGGGCGCAGTCGCGTTCGTCTCTCGGTTTTTCGGTCGGTATCAAATCGGGTTGCACCGATATGGAGCTCGCGGTCTCCCTGATCGGCGAACCGTCCTTTTTCGAAAACGGTCTCGTTTTGGATATGAACGGGGTGTCGTCCAGATCCTCTTCGCTCAACACCACACCCGTCTTTAGTGCATTAATCAATCTCTCTTCTTCCCTGGCCACTTCGTCCATGTAAGAAGACGAGTTCGTTTTTCCAGGCATCGTGGAAAATTTATCCGACTTGGGCGAAGATTTGGAAGCGCTCGTCTTCGGTTGGGGTTCCGCATTGGGAACTGGTCCGAGCTTCTGTATTTTGTGATCGACGATTTTGTTCTTGAGAGGCCACGTCTGCAAGTTCGGAGGACTCTGCAAACTGAGACCGGCAGGTCGTTTGGGCGCTTCCGGCTTCTGCGGGACGATATCCGGAGGATACGTCACCTCGATAGTCTCATTGTCGTGATTCTCTTGCTGTTGCATGAGATTGAAATTCTTCGGCGCGATCTGAGGCTTCACCCCTATAGCCGGCTTGGGGCTGTACGCGGGAGGGCTTTGAACGGGTTTCACTGGCGAACTTTTCGAATTGATCTTCTGACCGAAGGGCGTATTGGAAGACGGGGAAGTAGGCTTCTGCGGCGAAGTATTCTTTTCGAACTTCTGCAAAGCGAACTGTATAGAAGACGGCATCGCCTTCGAGGGCGACCTGTTCCTCTGCGCGGCGATCCTAGCCTTGTCTTCGTTAACGAAACTATTGACGAGCTTCTCCAGATTATTATTATCCATATTGGGAGCTTGAGCCAAAAGCTCAGCGACCGGAGTTTTCGGCGACTGCGAATTCTGCGGGGTGAGGGCCGACCCGAACTTATCTGCGGCAGTCTGCGGAGTATGGCAGTTGAGTATTTCCGTGGGAGCGAGTCCCCTCGACTTCCATGTCTGATAAATGGCCTCGGCGTGGTCGGAGATCTGCTTGGCTATGGCTGCGATGTCCTCCTCGCCGGCGTCAAACTTATCCCTGGCGTGCTTGGCCGTGGCCGCCATCATACGATGGGGGGAGTTGTCGACCTCTCTCTTCTCCCTTTGCCTAATCGACTCCAGGATCAGGCTCGGAGTTATACCGGACTCCGGGTCGACGAGGAAGTCGGCGATGCGCCTGTTTTGCACCACGTGCGGATAGTTCTGTATCAGATAAGCCAAGTCGTCGCCGGCTACGAGTTGGGCATTGTCGTGTGCGCGAGTGCCGCGGTTCATCTGTGGGCGAATGTCGCGTCACCTCCACATGGCGATCGCGCTAGCATGTACACGTCCAACATGCGCACAGTTACGCGACGGACTGGCCCCCGCGCCGCACCCCCCTCCCCGCGGCGCCACCTGTAAAAATAGATACAAATAAATACTGGCGCAATCGAAACATACGTGTGCGTCGGTGTGACGCACACTGTTGCAAAGCGGCGATCGCTTTATGCATGGGAATGTTCGATGTAATTTAGCTCGTGTAGCGTTTGTGGGAAGAGATGTATTCGGATGTCTGTAGAGGCGATGGCGATTGCAGCAGCTGTGTCGAGACGTATATGGGCGCGATTTTTAAATGGTCGTAACGAGGGGAATCCTGCGTTTTTGTTTAAATGAAATTAATGTGCGTTAAATAAAATATGTGTGCGTTATAAATAATGTATGCATAAAAAAATAAGTGTGCATTTTGCATTAAAAAAATATCTTTACCATAAAACGAATAGATGTGTATTAAAACAGGACGAAATACCAACCGCAAGATCGTTATTCACAATTTTCATAATATAATCGATTCGCAATAAACCGAATTCAAACAATATCAACATTGATTAAAAAAAAATAGAACAAATTGTTAAAATATATTTGACAGTTGTATTGTATTGTATTGCCTGAAGAGAAAGATTTTACTCTGGCCATCTATTTGTCATTTTTATTCATTCTATTGCACATTTCATTTTTTTCTTTAATGTTTTATATTGCACACTGAATAAAATAATGCTCAATACAATATTATTTATTAACGCGACAGAAATAATTCACATCGTATAATTTTTATTTTAAGGCACAATCTATATATTTTAATCCACAGCTATATCGCACTCAAATATAATCTTTCGCGTCAACAGAGCGCGTCAATTTCCAATTAGTCAATAGTATCAAATTTTTACAATTCTATCTATAAATATTCACAGCCAGCGGGAAGTGCATCAAAATCGACGACATGGAGACACTTTATCTTCAGTTTATTTTGGTTTGGAGAAGAAAACGTCGTCTGACGCGCCTCTTCCGGGACGCATTTAGACGAGTCTCGCTCGTAAATCGACTCTACACCGAAAATGCACTATGGTCCGCGTTAGATATTGTAAATGCGAATATAACTCGTGTCAGATTCTAACTAGAACAATTCCATGTTGATTATTATTATGGTGATCCTGCGTTTTAGAAGCGTAAATTGTTTATTGATAATTTTGCATTTTAATACGAATAAAATTTTTTTTAAATTAATTTTGTACGTAGTTTAGAGGTTATATTTGTTAATTTTTAAGCATATTTTTAATGGTATATTTATTGACAATTTTGAATTTTAATGTAATTAAAAAAATTAAATTAAGATTTTTATTGTATTCACATGTAATTCATGTATGGAAATGCTTATTTTTTTAATTAATTTTGTCGATAGTTTAGAGGTTATGTTCGTTAATTTTTAAGTATATTTTAATGATAAAGTCAATCTCTACAAGCAATGCAATTCAACTGTCAATAATGTTACATTTTAACAATTTGGTCCATTTTTCAAGCTTTTTATTAGCTTGTTTAATTTTGTTTGAATTCGGTTTAATGCAAATCAATTATATTATGAAATTTGTGCGGTTGGTATTTCGCTCTGTTCTAATGCACGTTTATTCGTTTTACAGATATTTTTTCTAACGCACACGTTTTAATGCTCGTGCAAAATGCACACATAATTTTTTTAAATTATTTTATTTAATGCACATTTTTTTATTTAATGCGTGTTAAAATTGTTCTCATTATGCTTTTATGCTCCGTACAGGAAGGGTTAAATCGTGAAAAATCAGTTAATAAGAAACAATGCTAAATATAACATATAACATAAAACGTATAACTCATTAAATTATTTGAACACGACAAAATGTAAATGTATAAAATTTAATATGAAGACGCTTGTTTTTATAAAAAAAAACCTTTAAACTAAATCTTTTTTATAACAAAGTATGTTTTTAATATGAAATTTTAATTGTTTATGGGCGAGTTTTATTTGCGAATTATAATAATTTTTGTATATGGTAGAATAGGGGTAGAATATCGACCAACACCCTTCCCATTAAATAAATGACAGCTCAGATAGGGGTGTGATTCGAAAGTGTTTCAAAATAAATACTAATATTTTATATTCGAATCGGAAAACATTTTCTAATTGATTATTATTATAAGATTTTTTTTAATTGAAATGAAAATTTCTCTGATGGGTAACAAAATTGTTTTATGATATAAAACGATAAATATTTTTAGAGAGAGATATTATAAATATTTTCTCGTTATTTAAGATGAATTTGCATAAATTATTCAATAATTTAAACACTGCGAAATGTTTGTACATCAAACAAAAAAAACTAATAGAAAAGCATTAACAAATTTCAAACTCGTCCATAATATATGGTGACCGTATTTTTAAAATTTCAAAGGAAACTGACAACAAATAATTGAAATTAATAGGTCTGTAAATATTATAGTTATCCGAAAATCAAATGCTAATTTTAAAAAAATATTTATAGGCAATATCATCGTAAAATATAATAAGCATAGACGAATTTTTTTTCGTTTTTATTTATGTGTACAAAGGAGAATAGTTTTTTTTGAAGAGGACAAAATAGTACAGAATTTTTGATGAGGACATGATTCCCAAAAAGAGAACAAATCCCTTTTTCATTATTTTTTTTATTTATTTATAAATACAAAGGAGATAATTTTTCCTTGAGAAATAAAAAAGTACAAAATTTTTGAAGAGAACAAATTCCTCTAAAAAAGAACAATCCTCAAAAAAAGTACATCTGGACAATCTTATAAATATCCGATCAAAAAAAACGGGAACCACCCCTAAAAACACTGCACCACACATCTCTGGATCATCCAACAAAACAAAATTCCCAATCGACACAAAACATCCCTAATCCCCAAATAAAATAATACAAACTCACATCATAAAAAAATAGTTGTCCTTGACGTTCTTTATCCTAAGATGTGACAATGCAGCTTCCCGGGATCATGTTTACAAACACCCTGAACGGCAAAACGGTGACACGGACAAGTGCCTGACCATGTGCCCAGCTGACGATGGAGACCAGCTCGCCAAGAAGGACAAGATGGAGAAGGTTTTCGGGAGAAAATCGACGAAAGGCGAGCGGGCGAGCGGGCCCGGGCCGCGGCTGCCGCACCCCACACCCTCTGGTCTGGGGTGAACATGGTGAAAAATTGTTCGATCGTGAACATCCCCTAGGCAATGTTGTCACAATGTTCTGTCAAGTTTTAAGGTTCAGGGTTTCGAACCGTTATTTTTTTCGTTCCGGTTTTCGGTTACGATTCAATAAAAAATATGTGTTTAGGTTCGGTTCCGGTTTTCGGCTCCGTGAACATCCCCTAGGCAATGTTGTCACAATGTTCTGACAAATTTTAAGGTTCAGGGTTTCAAACCGTTATTTTTTCGTTACGGTTTTCGGTTACGGTTCAATAAAAAAATGTGTTTAGGTTCGGTTCCGGTTTTCGGCTCCGTGAACATCCCCATGGCAATATTATCACAATGTTCTGTCAAATTTTAAGGTTCAGGGTTTCAAACCGTTATTTTTTTCGTTCGGTTTTCGGTTAAGGTTCAATAAAAATATGTGTTTAGGTTCGGTTCCGGTTCTCGGCTCCGAATTAAAAAAACCGTATTTTTTCGTTTCGGAAAAATTTAGGTTTTTTCGGTTTTCGGTTACGGTTCAATTCCGGTTCGATGCCCTGTTTTTGTTTATTACATTTATTATTTTGTTACATGAATGTTCGGGTGACCAGACGCAAACTCAAATGACGCAAGCTCACATGACGCAAGATCATACGACCCAAGCTCACATGCTTTCGAAATTTTCAAATTAAAGTATTTTCACTTTAATTTGAAAATTACGAAACTGAAACGTTTAACACGAAACTGAAAGCATCATATTGCGTTTTTGTGTTAAAAGAATCTCACGTTAGACATTATACCTAGTACCTATAATACACAATATTTTGTCAGTACCAAAGTAATATTTCTTGTTAACCGGATTTCTCACATTAAGCGATTTTCACTGTAATATCATTATTACATTGTTTATTACATTTATTATTTCATTACATGAATGTTTGCTACCAGAAAATTTATAGAACGAATGTTCACCCCCACAAAAAAATATGAATTGGCGCCACCTTTATGTTTTTTTTTTGTTATGTTTTTATTCACAATCAGATGAGAAATTTTTAAATCCATGAATAAAATATATAGACTTAGTGAGTCTGTATTATTTAAAATTGAAAGAAAAAAAAAGTGAAACACTTTCATTCTAAAAATATTTTATTTATAATCGATTCAATAAAGAAAGAAGTGTTTAACATATTTAAATCTTTTCGAAGGACAAAATTTTGATAAGAACATTATTTAATATCACAAAACATTTTTTAATTTCCATATTGAATACAGGAAAAAAAATTTATCTCACTGGTTTATATTTGTTCAAATAAAACTCGCAATTTTAATTTTACAATTAAATAGACTTTACTACTGCTTAATTCCAAATGATATTGAATTTCCTTATCATAAAATTTGGTAAATATTAGAAAAATTACTTGACTTTGGATAAAATTTGATTAATACTAAATATTTAATTTTAATATTTCTTTTTTCACACAGTAAAAATATAAAGTCTTCTTAGATTACAGGAAAAATAACTGAAAAATTCTGTTTTGAATAAAATATCACATTAAGTTATAGTCATATATTATATGACTGCACCAATTTTGAAAACGTATGAAATTTAACAGATCTATCAAAAAAACTGGTGCACATTGACTATTTTAGAATACGTTAAATCTAATTAGAATTTCTCAAATAACATAATAGTCTTCTTTAAAATATAATTTTCATCAACGAAATAATAAATAACTCTCATATACAAGAATGACTGAGTTTCTTATGTAATAAATAACTAATTTAGTATAAGTAAACGTAAATTACTGTTTTCAATTGTGATCAAATGCAATACGCACTATTTGGTGTCTAGTGCGAAAATTTTATAAATACTTTTTCGGTATTCCAAGTGTAATTACAATCATAAAAATAAATAACAAATATTTGAAAGTAGTTCTGAACTCGTTTGTTAACATATTCTTCAATTTAATTCTAAATACAGAAATTAAGTTGAACTCTAAAAAACTATAGATTATAAATATACTCTATGAGAGTTCAGTATCCTTTATTGTGTTTAAAATAATAGCTGAATTTAGAATTCAAACAAGTCAAATAAGTCTTAATATTCTAGTAGATATTCTATAAAGATATGTGATTAATATATTAAAATTGTGCGCGAAATCACTATTTTTCAATACATTTCAATTAATATAAAATAAGTACTGCACATTTTAATACAAACATAAACATTTTATTGACTTAACTGTCCGAAAGTATCTTTCACATATTCTCTACGTGTAAAAATGTGAAAATATTGTGAAATATAAATCACACCGATAAATTACTTTGTAATGTCGATCATCAAATTATTTCTACATATTTATATGTATAACATTGTATATATACATAATTGTAAGTGAACGTTTAACTTTAATCACTTCTATTACGAATTAAATAAAAGTTGGCACATTTAAAAATTAGAGTTTCAGAAAACTGCCAAATCCAAAACATAACATACCCTGATACAATTTTGAATTCAATAAAACTTAATGATACAAACTTTTTACGTGGTAAAAAAGTTAAATGTACGATTATGTATAATGAAATAAATAGATATGATTCCAATTTCAGTCTCTTGTACAATAGCAATATTTCCTCAGTTGCGGTTGGTCTTGATAAATGCACCTCGCCTGATTTCCATATTTGTTAATCCGAGAAACATCAGACAGCTTAACACTAATTATATCATCATCCACTAAATGAGTAAGACTAGCTTCAAATAATGATGCTCCCGGCATTAATCGAACCTATTTTATATTTTAAAAATAAGTTGAAACGTTAAATATAACATGTATTATATAATGAGTATTAAATAAATACCTTAATTTGGTAAACGTTCATAACATCGTTTGTTGTTGCTGAAAGATCGGGTAAAAATCCATCTTTATCTTTCGTTTTTTTGAAACTTAGCAAATCTTTAGTAGCTGCTAAACTCGTAGCCCATTCGATTTTGTCTACAGCCAATACAGCACAACGGTCACTATTTATAATGTACAATAATCAAAATCAGTGGAAAAATATAGATAATTTTTCAAAAAATTACAAATTACTTGAACGGGGCAGTAAATTTATTGATTTGTGAAACAAGTTCATCGGCAAGTCTTTGAACGATCGGTGATTCTAACGGTGTAGGATGCCAGCTCAAACAAGCGCACCAATGAGCTTCAATTCCAGCTTGTCCACATGTCCTATTTACTGAAATCTATATTTTTCGATTTGATTAAGTTTGATTCGAACATATTAATAAAAATAATTTTGATAATTCATACTGGTCCGAATAGTGACAAAGATTGTGGTGGAAATCGGCTTCGAATATCATAATTTTCATTGGGATTCATTCCGAGGATATCGAGAAATGTGGCGTGAATATCGAAAGGTGTGATCAGCCGTTTTTTGTTCTCTTTAAAATTTTCTAAAGCACCCGGCCTCATATAATGTATATCAGGTGGAAGTACAAAAGAAAACCACGGCAATCGTTCCTCCTGTTTTCCTTGAAGAGTATTTCTTATACTATCAAACCTAAAACATTTGATATAATAAAACTGAAATTTTGTTTATAAATTGTATATGAAAATAAATATTTTTTTTATATCAAATTCACACTAACCTATGACCGTGGTCAGACATCAGAATGAATATTGTCTTTTTGAGAATACCTGATGATTTTAACCACCTCAACCATTCAGCAAGATCATCATCGGCTGCTTGAATCAAATTGTAATCATCGTGAGACAATTCTCCGTGAAATGCAAAAGCAAATTTAGGAAAATCTGAATAACTCTCTAAAAACTATCCAAAATGTATTATTTTTAATATTATTATAACAAAGCATAGTAGTAATTTTAAATTTGTATATTTTAAATATGTATACCTGACTAGTATAATTCATCATTAGTTTATGTCTGGTAATTTCACCGTTGCAATATTTACTCCACTTTTTCTGATTGGGATAAGTATGAACAAAATATGATCTCATGTAATGATCAGTCGGCTGAGTTTGGAAACCTTTTAAACGATACGTGAATATTCCTACATCTGGAGTGTCTTCATGAAATGCAGTAACATAACTAAAATTGTAACTCAGCTTAGAAAAACATCCTTTCCGCAAATGAATGTTAATATAAAATCAGTACCCATTTTCAGCAAACTCCTTCCATATGAACGGATAGATATTTACATATGAAGCTGATTTTTCCATTCGTTTCCTTGTATCGGGTAATTCGAGTTCTGTGAAACCGGTTAATAAAGGAATTAAAGCTTGAGGTGTTCCATCTCCAACAATATTATACCTACAATAAAAAATGATAATATGAAAAGTACAAGAAAGTAAATTATTAATTAAAGTTCATTTACCCTTCCAATACGTGACCGTGTAATTCTTCAGTGAATACTTTGTAACTTTTAGGTAATTTTCTTATAAAAGTGTTTCTCGACAACGAATCGAATCCAAACATTAATACATTATATCTCATAGCTTGACCATTCATTTTATCCCATGTAAGACGGCTTTGAATATTTTCATCATTTCGTATTCCTAATAAATTTCCAGACCAGCTTCAAAAGATAAAATTTCTTATTATATAAATGTATATTTATATAAGATTTAAGATTCAAAATTACTCACCTCTCAGTTTCTCCAGTATTTTTATCTTGTCCTTCACAATTTACATCAACAAAATCCGATGACTCCAAGTAATAAATATTATTGTTTGAAACTGTTATAGGATCTTCAACCCGGTTTTTAAAATCTGAATCCCACACAACATCACTGTATTGGCACTTGATTGATGAATATTTAGATAGAATTTCTGGTTTGACTTTGCACATGTTTTTCTATTTATATATTTTTATATTAAATAAAATGTTCAGTTTCAAATATAATATTATATATGAAAACAGACTAACATTACAACTGGCCCAATCTTCAGCGTTCTTTTTGCAAGATATCGGAGAAACTTCTTTCACAAAACTCATCATTACTGATGAATTTACTGGTAGATTTGGAATATTACATTTACTGCCCTGTTCGACTAGCATACTTTGCCTCAATGCTAACTTGGATTGTCTGAAATAAATTACTCGTTTAAAAACTATCATATTAATTAAGAACTATCTGGAGACTCAATATACATATGTAATATTTAGTATATATACATAACTTTTTATAATTATGCTATATATGACCATTTTATGACATAATCATTAAAAATATTATTGAATACGTTTTTATTAACTAAACTTTATGATTTATCCGCTTTAGAATGTTTTGATATAAAATTATTGAATATTTATTGTGTATTCACTTACTGTTTTGCTGTTCTTTTGATGTCATCAATTATTGATTGTTGTGAAGTATAAAAAAAAATAATTCCAATCACCACAAATATTAAACATAGAAAAATGGCAGTTTTTCTTCTTCCACTCCAACAACGAACACCCATCTAAGTAGTAATACTATTTTATTTTGCATTGTAAAAAAAATTATAGCAATATATAATATAAAAGGAAATACAATATGTATTAATAATGAAATCATATTAGTTTTAAAACTAACTCAACAATTCAGCACCTATTCAAAAAAAAAATTTAAGCCAAGTCATTTAACTAACATGCTAAAAGGTATTAGTATACATATTATAAAGTACATATATGAAAAAATTAACTTAAAATTCATAATCAGATAGTGCACGATAATTTTATATAAGATTCTTGATAAATCCAATACGGTGACCGGACAAATTCGCACACTTTACACAAAATCCAATTTTATCTGTTAATTCGGGTTTCTATATAATAAATTTCGACTTTAGATATTACAAAACTAGTTGTCAAAGATAATTTATTCATAAAACCGGCTGAAATTGGTTTTGGAATACATGTATGAAAAAATGCACCTTTGATAGGCTGTAATTTACAGCCTTTTCGAAAAATCGGCATTTTTAGAAACCTTACTTTTTACGTTTTTTTGTCAGATGGTCAATTATAGATTCATGGTCAACCACTGGTGCACATTATCTTATAATATAATACAATACAATGAGTTGTAAAAAAAGTTTTTCGAACATTTGATATGAAAACCTAATTGAAAAATAGTCAGTTAATAATGATATCAAGATTAGTAATGCATTAGTAAAACAATACTTGTGATGTTTATGTTGATCAAAACATATGTAGCAAAATCAAACATATCGTTTAATCGATAAAATTTTCAAGAACCTTTTTGGTTATTAAAATTCCTTGGCACGTCTGATACTTATTAGTAAAAAGTACTTATTTGGAAATTTTGGTACTTGAACAAAAAAAGGTTCTCTACCGCTGATCTATCTGTGACATAGATCGAATGAAGTCATTTCACACAAATGTGTGAAATGTTTAACAACAAGAACTAGAAAATTTACGATATAAAATTTTGTTCGAAATGACAACATATTATTTTACAAGGTATCTCACAACTCGGTTATGTCAACCAACATAAAAAGTAGGTAGAATTATCTTTCATCACTTTTGTCGAGTTTCAGCTTCTTTTAATAATGGAAAAATTTACTGATATAATAATATAGAATGCGCCTACAACTAAATAACTAATAATTCAGCCAAAAAGTCGTTTTTTCAAAACCGACAATCACACAACACACACACAATCCAATTTGATCTGGAATTGGGGCTTGCAATACTGGAATTAGGCTTGCAGCGCCCAAAATGTGCCCTCGGTAATTACCGGTAAATTGAAAAAATTACCGGTAATTACGGGAAACGAATTTATTGCGAATTAAGGGTAGATACAGCCATACGAGGTCTGTCAGAAAAGTATCGCGAATTTTGAATTTCCGCGGGTTACGTATATTCGATTTTCGATTTTTTGTGGCGTTATGTTGGCACTCATGTCTCTAACTTATCCCGGCAAGTTCGGGCATTTCGAATTTTCAGTTAATTTTTGACAGCTGCTTTGCTTGCACGTGTTTTGGCTCGTCTTCGATTTTCGGTCGAATGTGAAGGTTTTGCTCACAGTTTTCTTCAATTGCAGAGGCGTGGTGCTGGTGCATCATGAGTTCTTGCCACAGGGTAGAACGGTCAATAAGGAATATTACCTGCAAGTTATGCGCAATTTGCGCGAAGCAATCCGCCAGAAACAAAAATTGGCTTTTGCACCATGATAACGCCCTTGCTCGTTATCATGGTGCAAATCGTTGCTTGTGGGCGAATTTTTGGCCAAAAACAACACATTAATAATGCCGCATCCATCGTATTCCCCAGATCTGGCCCCCTGTGACTTTTTATTGTTCCCGAAACTGAAGAGACCCATGAAAGGACGACGATACGCTACGATTGAGGAGGTAAAGACGGCATCGAAGGAGGAGCTGAACAAGATCACAAAAAATGATTTTTTGAAGTGCTTCGAGGATTGGAAAAAACGTTGGCACAAGTGTATAATATCTGGCGGGGATCACTTTGAAGGGGACAAAATAGATATTCATAAATAAATAAATAAATAACTTTTGGAAAAACACAAAATTCGCGATACTTTTCTGACAGACCTCATATTATTGCAGAAAAAAAATTGAAAGGGGGCTTTTATGAGTGTGAGAGGCACCATTATGGTTTCGTGAACCTGAGGAGGTAGTAATTAATTAATTCATCATTGTCGACCGGTTTAGTGCCCACTGCAGGACAAGGTCTCCCCATCAAATATTGGGGGTCTAGGCTATATACCTTATCCGAGAGCCAACCTCGTAGCGATAAGGGACATGTACCATAAGATCCAATCCACCCATGCCAACGGAAGAGGTTCTCAGACCCACGGTACGCAAGCCTATGTGCTAGTCTTTGTGGTCGCTGACTCTCCACTAAGCAAATCGCAATGATCACCCGCGGGGCAGACGAGGTAAAGACTGAGCAGACTGCGTCCTCGCTGACCACTTTTGCGATCGCAATGACCACCAGTTTGTCAAACGAGGCAAGACCATTGGTCCTACTTGGCTTCGACCTCCGTAAAACACACGTCATCGGTCTTCGCCATTACCAAAGAAAGATTTTAACTAGGTGAACATGCAGTGTATTCTAATTGTACGACAAAGTTTAGTCCTGCAAACACCCCACCAAATGTATTACTGCGTAAAAGAGTTAGTTGATATTAGACGGTTAGTAGGGTTAGTAAATAGTTAGTAATAAGATAGAATTAGTTATAATTTAACTATTATATTCTAAAAATTTTACTTTGATCGTACGCTACTTGTTATTTAGTCATTGAATGACGTTTATAATGTATGTTAGTTGAAATTTGAAAGTTATTTAAGTTATGTCGTAGTTAACTATGATTATGAACAAATTTACAAGTTAGTTAGTTAATTAGATAGCAAGCATGTTAGTTTGAGACTAGTATTATCCCTTATTTTGTAGTAAAATTAAGAAGAATTAATTATTTATAGTAGGGCGATGGATTCTAATAGGAATTTCTTGAGGTTCAAAAACGTTCTAATTAAATGATTCTGTTATACGATATATATTTTCCTATTGTGGAATTTGAATATGTTCGAAGAGGTTATAAGTAAATCAGGATACTAGGACTTAGTAGAGAGGGAATCTAATAACCGGTAGTTTGATTGAGCGGCCAGACATTCATATCCTAAGTACTACTACGAGGTAATTACCATATCATCATCATCATCATCATTCCGCCAAGTCATCATTCCAACCAGTCCGCCCATGCCAGCGAAGGAGGTTCTCAGACCAACGATACGCGTGTCTTTGTGCTAGACTCTGTGGTCGTTGTCTTCTAAGCGGATCGCAATGACCACCAGCGGGACAGACGAGTTAGAGACTAAGCAGACTGCGCCCTCGCTACCCACTTTGTGATCGTAATGATCACCAGTTTGATAGACGAGGCGAGACCGTTGGTCCTACATGGTTCAGACCTCGGTAGAACACACGTCCTTGGTCTTTACCATTACCAAAGAATTATGTTTGTTTGTTAATTAAATTAATTAATTAATCTAATCTAATTAATTAAATAATTAATTCTAGTTTTAGCACCAAAAGTTACATTATATAAAGTTACATTATACATAATATACATTACATTATATATATTTTATATATATAATGTGACTTTTGCTGAAACTAGAAAAAATTATTACTATCCCCCTCATGGATTTGTATACATATATTTTATATAATGTTTAGGTTTTAATCAAGGATACTGTTTTTTAGTAAAAGTAGCCACGTACAGTCATACTTTAATCATTTAAACTACATACATTTATTTTTTTTATTTACTGGTAAATAACCGGTAAACCGGTAACGGGACCTATTATTTACCGTTTACCGATTATCGAAATTTGACGGTAAATTGCAAGCCCTATCTGGAATGTTCGACGGTTTTCGAAACTACTGAATATCTGAAGATCAATTCTGAGATTTTTAAGTCGATAACTTATTAAATTATCATAGATCTGAAATTAATGATCACTTTTATGTACTGACTGCATTTTTTTTTATTTAACATCAACTATTAATAAGATGCAGTGGGTTAATAAAAGTTTTACCGTCGATTATAATTTTTTTAACAATAAATGTTATAATAACTTTACGAATTAACGACGTCAACAAAGAAATAACATTAAAAATTATGAGAAAATTTTTTCATATGTTAAAAAGTAAAACACGTTGATATGTTTTAAGGTTTGTAAAAAATATTTGGTTTTAAAATTTGATTGGATTTGTATAATGGATTCTTGTTTGGTGCGGATTTTTCCGGGAACCATCAAACACTATTTTCTATTTTCAAATAAATATATACCAACAAAATTAACTCACTTGCACTACTTGATTAATTCTTCTTCCTAAAATAAGAATTGACAATTATACACATTTTCAGTGGAAAAATAATTTTACAGTATAACGAGTTCGTTATACTGTAAAATTATTTTAGTTATTTTTAGTTATTAGTTTAGTTTAGTTTTTAGTTATTTTAGTTATTTTTCGTAGTTACGAAATAACACAATTTTCACAATTCACACTGCAATTTGATATTCCAATGAATCGTCGAAAGATGTATCAACATGTTTAAATAATATTGTTACAATTACATAAACAACATCATACAATTTATCGATAAATTGATTTAAAAATTGAATTCATCCATGAAATTTTTAAGACTACTAGTACGAGATACTCACTTTTCATTTTTATGATTGTGTCTGATTCCAAGTAATCAATTTTCCAAACAGTTCAACAAATTGATTTGTACATAATAGTCATGTTTAAGCAAATATATTATCATCAACGATTCAAATCCGCTAATCCATTTTCTGAAAAGAAAAAAATAGCTTTCACCACTTTTAGCAACTATAATAAATTCCAAATCGTTATCCGCAAAGTTGTTTAATCATTGATAAGATTGTTCTTCTTCGAATCACTAGAAAAAAATGCATTTCACGTAGAAGAACTGCAAATCTCTGAAGGTTTTGAAAAATCGAATTTCTAAAATTAAAAAAAAAAGAAAGTTTTGATATTTATTTTGAATACGAATTATAAATTAATGACTAATAAAAAAATAATTAAAAAAAAAGTGAAAAATTCTAAACAGAAAACATATGTAAAATTTCTGAACATCAAAATTCGAATTTCGCGCGGGAAAATTATTTTTTATCAAAACCATCACGTTTATTAATCGAACAAGGCATCGGCTAATTGGAAAATCATAGTCTAGGGAATAAATACGAAAAATTGTACAATTTGAAAGAAAACCACTTGAAAACTGAATTTTGGTATGAAGCTTGATATTTTGATTCGTAAACAAAATATAAAAATTTAAGAGTTCAGCTTAAAATTTTACGTGGAGTCAAAGGTCACCGAAAACGATTTTTCGTAAATATCTCGTTAACTATCACGTTTGCAGAAAAATATTGTTTGACAAATTTGCAGCTTAAAAAATTTCGTACAAAAAAGATATCGTAATATTTATTCGAAAAAAACTGTTTTGAAGATAATTCGATTTACAGAATTGCTACTATTTTGTATAGCCATCAGCGGTATGTACCTAGAGAGCTCAAAAAATTCTAGGAAAATATTTTTAATTCATAAACAGAATAACTTATCAAAACATGTTTTATGTGATTATAAACCTTTTGACACATGTGGTATTATTATCAGTGCTTTGAAATTTATACTTGTAATTTATAACAATTTGAACAAAACTCTTTTACTAGATAAGTACATACTTTACACTTCGGGGTAAATACTATTTGTTTGTGATTGTGTGAGCCATATCTTGGCTGCCAATTGATAAAATTAAAGTATTGACTTGCGTTCTTTCAGACATTTTTTCATAGTCGTGATTTATTTTACAGGGGGGTTTGTCTAATTACGTATATGATTCTTGCATCGATTTGTCGTAATGTTTTTGGAAAGAATGCCAATGATTTTACCGGAATATTATACATAATCAGACATATGAAATTTCAAATTCGCGGTCGCAATATGAGCATAACACGATCAATCATGGGCATCGTCGATATAAATTTAACTATAAAATAAATATATTATGATTAAAATGTGTTTGAAAAACTCGATTCTTCAATAATTCGCAAAATTTTTTTTAACAAAATTCAAAATTTTTTTAACAAAATTTTTTTTAAACTTTTTAAAAAAAATTTAACAAAATTTTTGAATAAAATTTACAATATAAATTTCGGTGCCTTGAATAGCTGGCACCCTAGGTGAATGCCTACATTGCCTATAGCTAAATCCGGCCCTGCTGGGACCACTGTTTGGACAAACCAACATTATATTAAAAATAATCATTTTCACTATCTCATATAGTTGTATTTAGAAAAAAATATCCTCGTTTCTACCGTCACCCTAATATATGACTGTTTATCATATAATTCATATTTTAGTTATATCAAACAAAAAAAACCACATTTTTATCACGCACGAACATTTAACATACATATGTACATAATCCACAAACTTTTTAAAATTTTAACAATTCAAACACAATATAGGTGTATATATATCCCAATCCTCTTTTTATACGGGGTTTTTTTACACGGTTCAAGGAAGATAAACCGATTACTTTTTCACACGGATTTTTCACTTTAACACGATATAAAAATATGTATTATTATGCCATAATGGTAAGATTCGATGCAGGCCAGTATACTGATATAACTATATGTATGTAATTATAGTTTTTAAATAAAAAAATCGATGTTTTTTGATGATTTTTCTATTAATTATCTTAATTGTTGTTTACACAAATACATTTTTTTTGTGCGATTTTAGGTATATTTTGTATAGCAGTTTCAAAGTTGTGTGGCTTTTAAAATTCATGGAACGCATCTTCGCTTTTTCTATGTAAATCATATATTTTTTTGTGCGATTTTTTTTGTGCAATTTTTTTTGTGCGGAACGCATCTACCGCACAAAAAGAGAACCTAGTGTATAGTGATGGAACCTATCTCCAATTTTTGTATGGTCACCATACATTTTTATTACACGGTTTTTTATTTACACGGTAGTCTCTAGAACAGGGGTAGCCAACCCAAATCGTTTGGTGGGCCAAAAAAAAAATTACTGACCTTAGATGGGCCGCATATTTTTATTTATTTTTATTTTAGTTATATACATACTAGCTATATACAATCTATCCCCCGATTTACACGTTAGATAGGTTCCTGAGAAAAACGTGTATATCGAAATTGTATATTTTTTAAAGTAAAATCGTGTAAATCGAAAAGTACACAAAAAACGCATAATTTGGTTGTTTTTTCAAGCTTTCTATTAACTTAGGTTAGGTTAGGTTAATTTTAGTCCGAAGTCCTAATTTTAATAAGCAATTTATAAAAATGTTTAAATATCATGGTCGACATATTGTTTTGAGGTTACACTTGAAACGTCAAACTACAACGTATTGACAAACGTGCGGGTACGCACCTCGTTGTTTACCTAACAGTGGCTCTTCTATTTTAGTTAGTGATAGAATTCAATATTAAAATTATTAATGTTATTATTATTGATTATTTTAAACATTTTTTTTTAAACCGTGTAAAAGCGAAAACGTGTAAAAGAAGTACCTTATCCGAAAGCTAACCTCGTCAATTGGGCCGCATGCGGCCCGCGGGCCGCAGGTAGCCCATGTCTGCTTATAGAACGTATCCCCCGTGTAAAAAGAGAATCGGGTGTACTCGCGAAAACACTGCTGAAAAAATTATCGAAATGCGTTCGATTACATTGGCAGCGGAACGCCCACCTGACAGCAAAATCCCGCCACCCGCAGAACCTTTCCGGAGCGCGGGAAAATTGCGACTGATCGCGCGCGGCCTCAGAACGGGCTCAGCGCGGCCATGATCGCGTGACGAGCGCCAACGCGCCAAAAATAGCACCGTTTGCGAAAACGGATGTTTGAACGGGATGTCAAATGGCGACCATGCCACCCTCCCCGCGTTCGGGTGGAGGAGGGTGTTTGCGAGCTTTTTCGCATACAGCCTTCACGAGCGGCCATAAACGAGCGGTTCACCGGCCTTGTATTTTCGCGTTAGGTTGGGGTGGTTTTTCGTTTTTCGTGTGCTGAAGGGGTGTGACGAACAGGGCTTTGAAGCGTGATATTTTTCGTTACGGTTTAACAAAAAAATATGTTTAGATTCCGATTTTCGATTTACAGTTTAAAAAATATGAAATGAGCATTAAGAATTTGAGCATTGAAATGATTAAGAGGTGGCAGCGTTACCCGAGTAAAGTCTTCCTCCATTAACTATCATTTTCATAGAAAAATATTGTGATGTGAACTTATAGCTTAAATAATTTCCTATAAAAAAGATAGAATATCTTTTAATAATCGCGAAATATCGTTTTTGGTAACCTTTGACCCCATGTAAAATTTTATGCTGACTTCAAATCGATACCAACTTTTGATGTTTTGTTTATAACTCTGATATTAAATTTTATACCAAAATTTAGCTTTGCTGTGGTTTTAAGGGAGCACATATCTTTATTTTGTGGACTGACTCGGCCATTGTTTGGTGCGACTTTCGGTTTCGTTTTTGTATCCTAGTTTTTTAAATTGGTTAGATATCTACATGTTAGATATATCAATAAAAAGGGCTTTAAACAGAGATGTTTTTAATAGCGTTTTAAATTTTTGAGCTTCGTTTTTTTTTTGAACAAGAAATTTCAAAAAACACTAGTTTCTCTTTACTTCAACAAGTTTTTTATAACTAATCGTGTATTTTTAATAATTTTGAGTTGATGTAGATGTTTGTATTCACATTTATGGATTAATGTACAATAAACAAACGAAATAATAAGATTTTTCTACCATGTTACCTTTCATTTGAAAATTATTAGTCGGCAAGTGCGAGATTTTTTATTTTTTTCTCAAAAATCGAAAAAATAACAATAACTCGAAAACTATAATACTTTGGACTAAGGTATATTTACTCTAAAATATTCAAAATTAATGATCTATCTCCCCTTTAAGACTTTGCACAGGTCCACCTAACACTCTGTATAAAACATATTTTTAAAACTTTTCAACAAAACGAAACGGCAATTGACACTAGCGGGATTATAGAAATAAGCCAGTTTGACAAGATTATATCGGTAAACATGAAAATTTCAGATCGTAAATTTTCTTCATATATTTTGTTAATTCTTTAAAAAAATTTATTTAAGAAGAGCAATTTGATAATTTCGTTCATTTTGATAAGATCCTAATATATCACAATACAAACTTTAATCGGGCTTAACGTATTATATTAACGAGCTTTAGTAAATCCACGTTTCCGCTTCTCGTTTTCGGCTATTGACTGGAATCTTGATAGAAAAAAATGAGTTTTTCAATTATTTCAAAACACGTAATCTCAAAAAAATTTTATATGAAAAAAAGTTAAAATTTTGAAAAATTGGAAAAGTTATATTCAGTGAAAGATACGACGATCAATGAAATTCCGCTTGAATTTATTTTGATAGTGTTCTAAATTTTTTTTACTTAAAGTTTTTTTTTTATTATATTAAAAATTTGCCTTTAGGCAAATCCAGGCATGCCTGAAATAAAACAATTTTTCGGGGCTTGAAAACGAATTTTTTATTTTCCTTTTAATACTTTTTTACTTACAATTAATATAAAAATTTGAATTCTTTTCTGATCGGAATTTAGAGGCCATTTTCATGTTTTATTCGTTTTAAGCTAGATATTTTTTCAATGATCAAAGTAGTTTTTAGAATGCATTCATTTCAATGCTCATGCAAAATGCACACATTATTTTTTTCAATGCACACTAATTTTATTAAATGCTCCTGATGAATATAATAATGATTTAGATACACATCTTTTTATTTTAAATAGATGCGTTAATATGGAAAAAAATCATGGGTTTTTATCCCACGCCAGAAGCTTGTTATTATGCTCCATACGGGAAGTGTTTTGATTGTTCAGGAAGTGTTGCTGAATTTTTGTGGGTATTAATTTAACTGGCTTTTGAATATTGTATGAATATTATTTAGGATTGCCAACCGTTCTTTATTGGAAAGGATAGTTCTTTAAGAATTTTTTTTAGAGGCTCTCGATCGGAAAAGATTCCTAGTATTTTTGAAAAGGTAAAAAAAAAGAAAATGAAAAAGTTTTCGTAGTGTCCTTTATTACGGGGCGACAGAGTTGGCAACCCTAAATTTATTATAGTCAGTTCATGTACACATGGGTTTTTAAAACAAATCAAAAATAATCATTGTTGTCTTTGAGTATGGGTAAATAAATGTGTTCTGGATTTTTCACGACATTCGAACAAGTTTACAATATAAACAAGAAATTTTTAAATCGATATTTTATTATTTTATACCTTTAGACTTCTGTACTTGATAAGATATAATATATAGATGCCCATCATCAATCAATTAATCAAACAATTAATTTAAGTGATAGACTTTCAATTGATTACCTTGATCGTAATCGAATGAACGTATTTAATTTTAAATATGTACCCATATTGTATGATATTTTGTTTCATATCTCTGATATTTGATAACATAATAATTTACGCCGTTCTGTCATAACATGTCCAAAAATATCAAATTATCTACACTATTCATAAAACGATACTATTTACTCAAAAATAAGTCCTACTAAAAAAAGATTACAAAAAAAAAAAAAACGAATCAATCGTGATAACCATATTAATTCTGATACGAAATGCAAATCAATAGCGTCAACAGTAAAAAAACATGCGTTTATTTATTTAGAATCAATAAGGGAAATTGAATAAATTTTTGATGCGAAAATATCGAATTTCTCTCAGATTTTTCCGGCTGATAATATTCAGAACTAGACTTTTGTCCGATAAAAGCCTTCATATTAACCTGAAATATTCAATGTCTGTGAAAATTGTATGATTCATCGATCGGAACGGAAACGATATTGGAAAGTAGCGCGGAAACTGTTTTGAAATGCATTTATAATACATGGCCTGTAATCAACAGCCATTTCAATATTACATTACTCGGAACACTTCGATAATATTAATTTTTTGTCATATTTACGTTGTGTTCAACACTGGCTAGAGGTGTGGTAAACCTAAAGCACAATGAGGCCCATTTGAGGGCCTAATTAATTGAATTGGCTAATAGACTTTATTTTGTGATGTTTACGATTATATGATATACCCGATCCTCTTTTTACACGGGGGATACGCTCCAGTGACTACCGTGTAGATAAAAAACTGGGTAAAAAAAGTATGGTGACCATACTAAAATTGGAGATAGGTTCCATCACTTGGATAGAACTTTCATCCAAATATACTTTATAAAAAATGTGCAATGTGAAAATTTTTTGCCGTGTAAAATCATCAAAAAACGTCGGAGTTTTTTTATTTAATAACTATAATTACATACATATTATATCAGTATACTGGCCTGCATCGAATTTTACCATTGAGACATAATAAAACATTATTTTATTAATTTTTATACCGTGTTAAAGTGAAAAATCCGTGTAAAAAAAAATCGGTTCATCTTCCTTGAACCGTGTTATTTCGGAACCGTGTAAAAAGAGGATTAGGTATTAGTGTATTAATAACAACGAAAAATTATATTCTATTCTCAATGAATAAATCCCTTAAATAATAGTTTTACCAAAAAAACCAGGATTTCACATAGTGTTTCTTCTCGAGAAAGAATTCTCAAGAATTTCTCGAGAAAAGTGCAAAAATTGAGAATTTTTATTTCTCGAGAGGTTTGTAGTTTTCAGATTTGTAAATCTCAAAATTTTTCATAGAATTTTTTTTATTATTTAACATTAAATTTATAAATTCAAAATTAAAAAAAAATAGATTCCCAAACTTCTATATGATTCCTTCTATATTTCAATGATGAATCAATTAAATTTTGGAAGTGTTTGATATTGAAATTATAAAAAATAATAACATTAAAGAAAATAATAAAAAGAAGTTGAAGCTAGAGGAGGAGGTTAGTGTTCACGTGTATTATTTCCCTTATTTGAAAAATATGCTCGCTGTAAATATTATGTTATATTATGTTGGCAATTTTAATTTTTGCCTAGGGTGCCATTTGTTCTAGGGCCGGCCCTGGTTGCGTTGCATTTTAAAAAAATTTCAATATTATCAGAAAATTCCCATCCTATAAGTAATAACATTACAAATACACACTAGATGTGATGAAATTTAAATTAATAAATTTTATTAATACTTGTTATGATGATTCGTGTCGCCTTCAGGAACGCACACGTGACACTTCGTTTGCATTGTGGATCGTTACTCGTTTCCCGCGATTATTTTGTCAACCACAACCTCCGTTCCCTCTCTCAATATTCGTGATATCAATTTAAAGTATAACGCTCGATCTAACTTACTCGTTTAGTTTCTAAATCTACGATTCTATCCATCCGCATGTGTTTTTAACATCTGTGCAGACCTTTTCATTCCATAGAAACACTTAACTAAAACCTTTTTTTTTATAACGCCATTCGGGTTTCCCCAACGCCTGTAAAACAATCTTTAATTTACGCACGTATAACTTGTGTCATATTCCATTATATCTGGTTTGTTTTGTGCGCGTATTTAAATTGACACGATCTTAATCGAAGTGCTTATATCTCGTTTCGCGGGTGAAAATTCGATTTTACAGTGCCAGAAACAACACGACCTTCGAAAGACGGTAACAATTCAATTCAATCTTTTTCATTTTCTTTTCTGTGCTCAACTGAATTTAAATTAATCTCATTAATTGTTCCATTTTTTGTTCGTGCCCGGGTCTCATTATCAGTACGCCCCTCACTGCCGCCACACGGACGACGGCACAGCGCTGCTAAGGTGCCGGATCGTGCGTCCGCCCGATCCGCGGATCCCGCGATCCCGCCCGCCCGCTAAGGCGGAGCGCCCGACTTTCCAACCGCGTGCGCGATTCTAATTCCCCAATACAAATTTTTTCACAAGCTGCTACTGCTGGCCGCTCAATCAAACTACCGGTTATTAGATTCCCTCTCTACTAAGTCCTAGCATCCTGATTTACTTATAACCTCTTCGAACATATTCAAATTCCACAATAGGAAAATATATATCGTATAACAGAATCATTTAATTAAACGTTTTTGAACCTCAAGAAATTCCTATTAGAATCCATCGCCCTACTGTAAATAATTAATTCTTCTTAATTTTACTACAAAATAAGGGATAATACTAGTCTCAAACTAACATGCTTGCTATCCAATTAACTAACTAACTTGTAAATCTGTTCATAATCATAGTTAACTACGACATAATTTAAATAACTATCTAATTTCAACTAACATACATTATAAACGTCATTCAATGACTAAATAACAAGTAGCGTACGATCAAAGTAAAATTTTTTAGAATATAATAGTTAAATTATAACTTATTCTATCTTATTACTAACTATTTACTAACCCTACTCACCGTCTAATATCAACTAACTCTTTTACGAACAGAACGCAGTAATGCATTTGGTGGGGTGTTTGCAAGACTAAAACTTTGTCGTACAATTAGAATACACTGCATGTTCACCTAGTTAAAATCTTTCTTTGGTAATGGCGAAGACCGATGACGTGTGTTTTACGGAGGTCGAAGCCAAGTAGGACCAACGGTCTTGCCTCGTTTGACAAACTGGTGGTCATTGCGATCGCAAAAGTGGTCAGCGAGGACGCAGTCTGCTCAGTCTTTACCTCGTCTGCCCCGCGGGTGATCATTGCGATTTGCTTAGTGGAGAGTCAGCGACCACAAAGACTAGCACATAGGCTTGCGTACCGTGGGTCTGAGAACCTCTTCCGTTGGCATGGGCGGATTGGATCTTATGGTACATGTCCCTTATCGCTACGAGGTTGGCTCTCGGATAAGGTATATAGCCTAGACCCCCAATATTTGATGGGGAGACCTTGTCCTGCAGTGGGCACTAAACCGGTCGACAATGATGATGATGATGATGATGATGATTCTATAAATCGTAAAGGTAAATAATTTCAATGCAAGATATGAATAGACCTAACGATGATAATTAATTGAAGCACGTTAAAAATACGTAAATAATAATTATTTTTGAAGCGAACACAATGTCAAATTACAGTATAATTACGCCACTTATATGTATGCCCTTATTTTCACAAAATTTTAACTTTCAGAGTAAGTATTGAACAAATTTTTTTTTTCTTCAGTAAATACTTATATTTTTATCTATTTTATCTATTATTTTAGGTATATAGCCTAGACTCCCAATACCTATGTGATGCAACCTTGTCCTGCAGTAGATAACTAACGGGTCGATATTGATGATGATGATGATTTAATATAGTTTTATAATAATAATTATCCATTCTTTACACCAGGTATTGGCAAACTCTGGCCCACGGGTCAAATACGGCCCATCGCCCGTTTTCAATCCGGCCCGCAGGTCAATATTGTTTTTTGCATGAAGTAATTAAAACTAAATCAATTTAAAAAATTTAGAAATTCTCATCATACAAAAAAAATCGGAGCAGATTATATTTTCTGAACTGCAGTTATAACAGCGTTTTTCGGATCTCACTATCAATACAAATGCAGAAGATATCCAAATTTTAAAAATACATTTGGTTGTACAATTGAGAAGCTTTTGGCAGAACTACAGTTGGAAGTGATCGATCTCCAAAATAAGGTTACTAAAAATTATGTTTAAATAAACTGATCTTGTCCTCAAAAGAAAATTATCCTCCTTCAATTAATTTAAATGTATTTAAGAAAATAACGTTTTACTTAAAAAATATATATGAAAATGCGGAAAATAGTGAGTTTTACTATACCTATTACCTTACAACCCCCCCCCCTTGACCTTGTTGACTTTTTCCTTTGTTAGATACTCAAATTACGACAAAATATTTTTTTTTAATAGAAAAAATACCGGATAGAATTATGTTCTAATCTTACGCTAGTCATAATTTCGATAAAATATTACATACTGTTTTTTATCGTTAGAAAATTTTACATATAGTATAAATTTAATCAATGAAAAAAAAATTGCTATTAACGTTACTCATTAATATTTATTTTTTAATGATCCTATTTGCCTATAAAAATATTTTTTTGAAACTGCGCTTGTTTTTCAACTTGAATTATCAAATAACTATTTTGAGATCAATTCGTTTTATCTTTTCGAAATTTTGAGCCTGTTTTTTTGTTATACTTTGAGTAGTACCTATCTTCGAGTTTGCTAGTTACATATTTTTATGATTTTACCCTTTTTAAAAACAATTTACCGACCCCTGCTTTACACGAACAATCTTACGTTTTATGTTTTTTTAAGAAAAAAATTACATTGAAATTCATTTTCAAATCGTATCCATGTATTATTTTTTTATAAATTTCCATCATTCTCTAATAGTCAAATGACCAATTTGAATAAAAACTAATTTATAATAATAATAATTATATTATACTATTAATTATTCCCTATTAATTATCGTATTCAATATTAACTCAATTATGAAGTACATAAACATGTAAAACACTGATAAAACATTATTTTTGAATAATTTGAAAACATTGTTAGTATCGAATAATTATATTTTGAGATAAAAAATGTCACCTTATTTAATGTGGTCATGATACATATTTCATGTTAAACATGTCGTTTTTATAATGGCATAGAATACATAAGCTATGGGAGATAGTATAATATCCAATAACCTAATAGCTTATGAGGTTCCTAAACTGTGGGATAGAGAATAAATTAAAAAATAATGATAATATGTATTCAAACTATTTCCTGGATCTTTAAATTTTTGAATTACAAATTGATGTTTACATATTATACATTTTGTCAAAAACAATTGTACATTTATGTTTAAGAATGTTTTTATAAAAGTTAATATAAGGAAGGATAAGAAGGGAAGGTTAGGTCTTATCATAAGAAAACATTAATTTGATTCAATAAGCGCAAATTATCATTTATTATTGCAGGAAATGAATGATAAGGGAATGCTGATGTCATATTTTGATGGAATTGTTTTTTATTACTTTTGCACTCAATCTTTGAAGTTCAATTGAAGATTTTCTATTTTTTTTATTAGGCTAAATCGTTGGAAGAATATTGACAATCATCAATATAGTGAATCGTGATTATTTTTTGAAAATACGGTCAAATTCAGAAATAGGGCCTTTATTGTAATCTGTGTCAAATTTGATATTGACATGCAGTTCAAATATCGTATGATAAATAAATATTGACAATCTGGAATTTGTTCGATGAAAACTGAACATATCAATATATTACATAAGTTATTATATAATCTATATTACTTATATGAAACTAAACATAAAAGTTATTATCGTTTAAAATTTTCGATTCGATTTTCGACTTTGATTCGACAAGTATATTTGAAAAAACTTATGAAACATTATCTGATTTATTATTTCTATAATCCACTTAAAATATATTGACGCAAAATTAAATTAATTAAATATTTAATGTAAAACCATCAGAATAATTGTCAAATCTATTCGATTCGTTTGGTCATATTTCGATCTTACAATTAGTTTCTTATTAATTTTCATTTGGTAATTTTTTAAGTGCCATTTTAATTGTAACTTGTTTCAAAAACACTTTTCAAGCTGATACCACGTTGATATCCATTTATCCAATTCACAATTAGGAAATTGTTATTAAACTTTCTCTGTTAGTTTTTATAGGAAATGAATCATTTTGATCTCGACTTTCAGTAATTTTTATCTTATCATTTTTCCCCGTATCTGTTTTTGCCAATGTAAGTGCAAATAAAAAAATCCCCTACAACACTTTCAAAATACATAATATAGTATATTCTATTTTAAACTACGTTATAATTATAACAAATTCAGTTGGATGTAAATTGAAAAAAAATAAAACTATGTCATGTTGCATTTTCATTATTATTTTCAGTTCACTCATTTTAAATAAATAACACTAATGCCATTTGTTATATTAAAATTTATTCAAATGAACTCGACCACAATATGCAAAATATCTTAAAATATATAATATATTGATAAAAAATATGAAATAATCGGATGCCTTCAATCGGCATACTAAATAATGATGAATAATAATGAAAAAGATGAACTCTGAGCTTTAAAAATATATTCAGAGAAAAAATTTCACAATATAAAAATGGGTACTGAATAAAGTATATCGGAATGCAAGAACCTTAATAATACTAGGATAAAGTACAATATTTATAAAATAGAAAAACGACATCTAACATTAAAACCATATAAATATTATATATATATTATACTAACGAATTTTATTTTCAAATAAAGATAAGATTGATAAGTTCAACCAATACAAATCAAAAGCTATATATGTAGTTATTTTATATTATCTGTTATTAAGCCGATTCTGTGATTTTTTTTATGGTAAATCAGGAATTTTCTTTCAATTACATATTTATCCTATCTTTTTTTATTATAAAAAATTCATTTTATGATTTTCAATAATCACCTTGTTCCCTTGAGAAATTACTATGCTAATAATAAAATACAATAAAAAAACTAGAGAAATCAAAATTTATTATTCATAGGTGATGAAAAATACATAAAAATTATAAAATATTAGAATCATTTGATATTACAAAAAATTATCATAATTTGAAATTTTTGTTGGTTCCCTGCACATACAAAAAAATAAATGGTAAAAATACCAAGTCGTGACAGAAATTAATTTATTACAATTACGAAAAAATAATTTATAATATACATAGAAAAAGTGACATACATTATTTGCACTCGTACGCCGTTCAGTTAACGAATCTAAAAAACCAAAGTCCTTTGTGACTTTCATAACTAGAAATTGTGAATTTTGATGAAATTATACTATGAAATCTCGTGCTGCATAAATCGTTTTCCAAATTACCTATATATTGTTCACAAAGTCAATATTGAAAAATAAAAATAAACTGAATCGTGAAGGTCATTTAACAGATTGTTTATTATATTATATTTATATACTAGTACTAAAAACATATACAGATTTCTATAAAAATAATTACATTGGCTAACATCAATCAAAAAATTATTTAGAACTATAGAGATAGAGAGCATTCGAATAAAAAAACAGCAAATAATTGAACTGGGTGTTATTTCAGATTGTATCATATATATAATTTAAAACATTTTTCCATGTAATAAAAAATAATTAAGTCGTAAATAAACAGTCAATGAATAAAACTCAACTAAATTAACGACTCAAAACTATCAAAAATTATTATTTCGATCACAGAACGAGGACAAAGTTAGAAATGTGACACAAACGTGCAATTTTTTCGTTAAAAATATTTGAGCAATTTATTTTATATTGCCTTAATTAAAATGCATACCACTTATTTCATCCAAATCACCATCTTATATACTTTCACAAATAACATATGATAATTTTGTGAATTTTCATACTTCAAACACTTTCGTTGGTCTCTTGAGAATCAGTCTCGATACATCATATAATCAATCATTATAAATGAAATACAATAATAATAAAATAATTAGTTATACAATTAAAAAAACAATACAAAAATCGTAATCGAACAGTGTACATGATAAAATCAATGGTCAATGCCTTTCGGAATCCAATAACGAATTTTTTCACATGCGTATACTAAGTTAAGGCGAAGATCGTGCGAGCAGCCGGACTCGACGAGTGAACTGAAACGGTATGTCCTGAAATTCTTCTCGGTGTCGATGTGAGTCACGGCTGACATCAGCGGACATAAGATAATTTTGGAATGGTCTTGGAAGTTGATCTGAAAAGAAAATATATTATTTATACAATGAGATTTTAACGAAACACAGGTTTTTATTTCCCAACTTAAATGTTTTCCCAACCAAATCAAATATTTTCCATTTAAAATTGAATATTCTCTATTCTCCATTTTAAATAAAATATCTTTGATTTCAAAATAAATATTATCCATTTCAAATCTTCAAAGTTATTTGTTGAAAATATTTTTTCTCTATCATCATTCGTATTTGTTAGTACCAGTAAGTGATTTAGTACATTTTACATACTTGGAATTCATTCTACACAATAACATATGTACAACATAATTAAATCAATCTGATAATTGTAGACCAATGGATACTGGCAATTAGTGAAAAACCAAAAGTTTGTTTCCGACACGTTTACGCAAAGACAAATTATTTGATAATCATCTGAATCTTCAGGGTCAAGATCAAACAGCCCTATTGTATTTAATTGTCCAAAAAAATTACATAACTATATTAATATTAATTTGAAATAAAAAATATTTTATTTAAAATGGATAATATTTAATTTTAAATGGAAAATATTTGGTTTGGAATAGAAAATATTTAAGTTGGGGAGAAAAACGTGTATTAATAATATACAATCAATATAAATCAGACTATGCAAGTATTTCTCAACTTACGACGAAGATACGTTCCTCAATCAATTTTATTTATATGAAAATTTCAGATTTTAATACAATTATTCAAATGAGTCCATATTTTTTTCGAAATTCATTAACCGTAGACGATGGTAGCTTGTTATTTAGTAAGTAATTTAAAAAAAATTATTTTAACCGTAAGTATGAACTGTCGTAAATCGAGGAATACTTGTACTATAAAAAAAGCCAAAATAATACCTGAACAGTTCCGTTCGTAAGTTGCATAACTACGGCACTGTTAGTTCTGTACCATTCGAGCATGTGAGGGATTCGAGAAAGTTTATCGGTTTCTTTCGGAACAGCAGAAGCACCTATAAAAGAAATATATAAAAATAACACATCATACTGAAATACAAATAATTTTTTTTTTGACAATTTCAAATCAACTGACCAGCCTTCATTAAATGTTCGCTCATATATTTTTTGAAATAGTGTAAAAGCTTCATCTTCTTCTCTAATTCAGGTGGATAGTTGGTGAAAGTCATATAAGACTCCTGACCAGGTCTATCAATATAGTGCACATCACTAAAAATACAAAAATTGATTCAATACAATTCAACTTCAACTAATTATTCTCAAAAATCACAAGAACGAAAACTCACACTTCATTTCCGAGCATTATAAGTTTAGTAGTATCGTTGAAAATTACGCCGACACTCTCATCGCACAATTGATATCCAAATCCGTACTTATCCGAATAATCGACCCATTTGCTTACCCAAACAATGGGCTGAGATCCGGGATCGCACGCGTCTTCTCCAAGAACGGCATTTCGTTCAGGCTGAACATAAAATTTATAAAAATTATAAGTTATAAAATTTAAACTATCACGTAAACTAAGAACGCGAACATACCAAATTCTTTATGAGGCGTTGCAACTGCGAAAGGAGAGACTGGAGATGATCACGATACATTGTCTGTTGACGCAGAACTAAAGCTGCCGAATTCGACGACGTAACTCCGTTAACTGGTTTCTTAACTGGTGATTTGTGTTGTACTGCATCTAATGATGAATTTGATTTGTACATCTTTTATGTGATTAAAATTACAATGGAAATTTTTTTTAATGAAAACGCTTAATGTAAATAATTGCCTAATATGAAATAATACTGCGGTCCCGATAAAATCTGTTTTTATATTTTTTTAATCTTTTAATATGAAAATAGAAATTGCTGAAAAGATTTCGCTTCCTGAATGAACGAAATATTTCTATTTTCAGTAGTCACATCATCGTCTAGATCAGGCTTGTCCAAAATTTCAATTATTGCAAATTCAAAACGTAATAAGTATTGAAATATTGATAAAGTTATTTATTTCCATTATAAAACTATTTCGATGAGTACATTTCGGAATAAATGCTGTTTGTTTTATTCGTTTTTGTATGAAAAGTGGGGGCCACTTTGGCACCGTAGTGGCCCTTTGGACAAGCCTGGTCTAGATGTTTATATAATTTTTTTTCACTAAACCTGCAATTTCTTCAAACACGTAGTAAAAACCCCATGAAAAGTTCTAGTATTCGAATAAACAAAATATATCTATTATCAGTAGCCGCTTCACCCAATTATTTTTATCCTTTTTTCATTAGATTACAATTTTCAAAGTATAATTTCTAGAAACTGCACGTCTATAGGTAAAAGCAATGCCGATTATCAAAAAATTTCAATCTATCTTCAAACTCGATAACTCAAATTTTGTATTTTAACGAAAAAAATGCGATTTAATCAAATTAAATGCAAAACTATACAACAAAAAATCGTATCGATTAAATTTTACGACATCGGCAAATGTTTTTCACATGTGACTTTTAACATGAAATTCTTATCATCCTCATCATCATTAGCAGCCTATAAGTTATCCACTGCAGGACAAGGCCTTACCAGACAAATGCGGCAGACTAGGCTATACCTTACCGCGCTAGCCCAAGTCGTATTTCGGTAAGGGACATGTACCACAAGAACCAGTCCGCCCATGCCAGCGAAGGAGTTTCTCAGACCAACGGTACGCATGCTATGTGCTAGACTTTGTGGTTGTTGTCTTCTGAGTGCATCGCAATGACCACCAGCGGGACAGACAAGGTAAAGACTGAGCAGACTGCGCCCTCGCTGACCACTTTGCGATCGTAATGACCACCAGTTTGACAGACGAGGCGAGACTGTTGATCCTACATGGCTCAGACCTCGATAGAACACACGTCATTGGTCTTTACCATTACCAAAGAGAAATTCTTATAGCACGAAAAAATATTTCGGTCCCACTATGTATTTACCTCCGTTTATTTCGATCAATGGTCGCCTACTTGTTAGATCGACATTGGCGAGTTGGTCTAATCTCGGCGCCGTTGTCAAACAAGACACGGGCAAAGCGCTCGGCATGATTCCGGACACGAAAAAGTGATCGGTCAACAATTTATCGACAGAAGGTCTCGATACCGGATCGGTCTGGAGCATATTTGTGATCATCACAGCTGCCGGTGCTTGTACAAAATCTGGCAAACTGAAATTGAAATATTCTAATAAAAAATTCGTACGTGATCGAATGAAAATATGTTAAAATCGTCACCTATATTCGCATGTTTTGATCTTTTTGTATGTGTCTTTTAACGATGAGGTTTCAAACGGAGGTTTCCCTACGAGCAAAGTGAACATGATGCAACCGATGCTCCAAACGTCGACTTCGTAAGAATGCCCTTTTTTGTGTAAAATTTCGGGAGCTATGTAATTGGGAGTGCCGCAAAGTGTCTTTTTTCTTTCTCCTGAAATAGTATAAAATAAATAATTATTGTATCATCGTCAAAGTCAACCAATTAGTTGGACAAAGTCTCTTCAACTTATGTCGAAGATTTGGGCTGTATCTTACTGTATGAGTCAATTGTGTCAATATGTACGTTTCGATAAAGCTTTTACACTCCGAATTCAGCCTTTCATGAATCAAATTCAACCTTTTTCAAATCAAATTCGTTCTTAGTCTTTTAAACTCAAATTCAATCCTTTTCAGATCAAATTCATCGTTTTAAAAATCAAATTTAACCATCGGAAAGTATTATTAAGACCATTGTTATAATAATCGATGAAATACAATCAATTTAAATTTGATAATCTCAGTTTGTAATTTTTACAAATTTTTAGATATAAACAAGAATATGAATTTTTTTATCTTATGGACAATCACGTTATCCTACAAATACTTATTGAAACGCATTTAAAACACAATCTATAAAAATAAATTTCCGATTGATAAATTTTATTTGTAAAAAGTCGAATTCGATTTGTAAGCGGCTGTTATTTATTTAAAAAAGGTTAAATTTGATCGGCAAAAGGCTAAATTCAGAGTGTAAAATCTGTAAGGAAACAACTGTATAAATCGTAAAATCGATATGAAAAGATAATACAAAACTTACCTTGATATTCGATTTTGGTAGCTAATCCAAAGTCACCGATTTTAACGTGAAGATTGTCGTCCAAAAATAAGTTTCCTAATTTGAGATCCCTATGTATAATGTTGCGTTTGTGCAAATATTGCACTCCTGACAATATCTGGTTCATGTAAAACCTTGTTTCTGGCTCAGTTATAGCGTTTCGTCTTTTGTGAAGTTCCATCATTGACTGTAATCAACATTAATGTTTTTTTTAATTATTAATACCATTATCTAAATATTATGAATACATCTAAATAATTTCTATTTGAAATTGATTACATGGCTGTACATTCATTTCAAAATTAACTGATTCCGAAATTGATTTCTACCTTAGCTTTAACTCCGACTCCGAATTCAATGTTTTTAATAAGATTAAATTTTATTGTCAACGTATAGAATTAATAACAGGTAATAGAAATACATAATAACGATTTCCAAAATAAATAAGCACTGAAAAATCTTATATATTAAAAATTTGAAGACAACAACTTTCCCAAACTTTTACATTTTATTATAACGTTGAATCAATTAAATTTCAGAAATCTTTGATATTGAATTTTTTTTATAAAATATTAAATTTACATTTTAAAAAATGGATAACACATGACTATGAATAAGTCAACGAAACATAACGGGTTTTTAATTTCAAAATTTATAAAATGCAGGAAACAATTGGGTTTAGCGAAACAAAAAAGAAAATAAATAAGAAGTTGGAGCCGATTGATTTTTTTACAACTCAAAATCCACATAAAGTATCGATTCCTCGATTCCTCCAAAGTTAGCGCAGAGTTAGAGTCAGTTGATTTTTTTACGGCTCTGATTCTAACTCCACAAAGTATTATGACTCCTTCAAAGTCAGAGCAGAGTCAGTCGGCTGATTTTTTACGATTTTGATTCTGACAACATAAAGTATTATGACTACTCAATTCTTCCAAAGTTAAAGCAGAGTTAGAGTCGGAGTAAGTTGATTTTTTACGGTTTTGATTCTGACTACATAAAGTATTATAATTCCTCAATTCTTCTAAAGTCAGAGCAGTTGGAGTCAGTTGATTCTTTACGACTGATTTTGACTCCACATAAAGTATTATATCTCCTCAAAAGTAAGAGCAAAGTCAGAATGGATTGATTTTTTACGATTTTGATTCAGAAAACATTAAGTATTATGACTACTCAATTCTTCCAAAGTTAAAGCAGAGAATTACGAGTCATAAAGTATTGACTCCTCGGAGTCAATTGATTTTTTACGACTCTGATTCTAACTCCACATAAAGTATTGACTCCTCTGAATACAGAATTGATCGATTTTTTACAAGTTTGATTCTGATTCTACATAAAGTATTATAACTCCTCAATTCTTCCAAAGTCAGTTGATTTTTTACGACTCTGATTCTAACTCCATATAAAGTATCATAACTCTTTCAAAACCACAACAAAGTCAGAATTGGTCGATTTTTTACACCTTTGTTTCTAACTCCACACAAAGTATCACAACTCTCCTAAATTCCAAAATCATAATAAAAAAAAAACCCTA
This sequence comes from Hydropsyche tenuis, assembly GCA_009617725.1. Taxonomy (NCBI): domain Eukaryota; kingdom Metazoa; phylum Arthropoda; class Insecta; order Trichoptera; family Hydropsychidae; genus Hydropsyche; species Hydropsyche tenuis. The sequence continues at coordinate 683,669 of VTON01000025.1, forward strand.
ATCGATCATCAGTCAATTATGGCCAAAACACGGGTCAAGAACCCCAACACACCAAAGGGCCAACTGTCACTACGGAACAAAAGCAAAACAAAAAACCACTAACCCGTTTCTTGCACAGCTCGAGCACGATATATATATTGGCGTCGTCCTCGAAATAACTATGGAAGCCGACGACATGTTTGTGATTCAGCGACCTATGGATGGCTATCTCCTGCGACATCTTGTCCCTCTGCGACGACTTGACCAGCTGCTTCTTGGAGACGATCTTGCCGGCGTACACGGTCCCCGAGCCCCTCTCTTGGATCTCGTAGCATTTCGCGAAGCCTCCCTATGAAGCAAAGGGATAGAAACGGGATAAGAACGGGGTTCGCGCCTTTCGGAAAGTTTCGGAAGTTACCTTGCCGAAGAATCTGAGGCGTTCGTAGGCAGTGTTCGCGCTGGAGTCGATTATGGTCTTGGGGATGGAGTCGCGCTTCTCTTCGTAGCGCGTTGAGCTCATCTTTGAGGGTTTGGAGTCAGTTTTGTGGGAGTTGGAGAATGTGCGGCGAGGGCTTGCCGAGTTCGAACCGGACCGTTATATTTCAAGCTTCAACTGTTGGCGGGGGGGCCAACGTGCGGGTCGAAAAGCGTGCGCGTGTCGATGCTCGGAGTTTGAATGGTTTTGTTTTGGTTGTGGGGACAATTCGAGCGGGCGTTAAATAAAATGGATGTGCATTAAATAAAATGAGTGTGTATTAAAAAAAAATTATGTGTGCATTTTGTAGGTTCGGTGAAGTAAGAACACGCGATGCAAGCGCACATGACGCAAGCTCAAATGACACAAGCGTACGTTTTAGATAATTTCAAATTAAAGTGGAAAACGTTTAACGCAAAAATTAAAAGTCCAAAATATGTTTTTTGTGTTAAAAGAATTTTATATTAGACGTTATACAGGTTTTTTACTCCAAATTAGCACTTTTTAATTTCAAATTAACACTTTTCGATTTCAAATTAACGCTTTTTCATATCAAATTAACACTTTTTAATAATTTGCGCATACATCTCCATACTGATTAAGAACCCAATCAAATTATCGTACGACAAAAAATCTCTCGTCTGCGCCTAGCCTTAGTGTTTAATAGAAGTATACATACTGTGTAAGTATATTAGGTATAACGTCTAATATGTAATTCTTTTAACACAAAAAAAATATTTTGGTCTTTTCAGTTTCGTGTTAAACGTTTTCCACTTAAATTTGAAAATTTCAAAAATTTCGAAAACATGTGCGCTTGGATGATGTGCGCTTGAATCGTGTGCGCTTAGATCTGGTAACCATATTCTGCCTACACTATCTCTAAACATAGCATATATTAACGAGAGAATGCATTGAACCACTAACATCGATCAAACAAACCGTATAATGAACAAAATTTGAGTGATTTGACAGACGGGTTGGTTTTGTTTTTGACAGTTGGCAACACATAATACACCAATACACATGTTCAGTATTTTATGATATAGCTGTCATTTGTATGAAAAAAAAATACGACAAAATGTTTTTTTTTTTTTTTTTTGTTATTTAGAAATTTAGACATAGAATTTTAAGAAATGACAAATGGAAAAAAAAAACACCATATATATATATTTAATACTAATAATTTAATATTAAACTATTAGTACAAACCCGACTTATTTTACGAACCATATGATTTGATTGGGAGTTCGGTTTCGACTGTTGTGTAAACCTCGAGATTCTGGACTTTTTCAACTCTTAATCACTTCATTTACATCTAACTTCTTATTATGAAATGCATTTGGCGTATGTGTGTAACTGATTATAAGAGTTTTATTTTTTCGTTTAAATTTATTAAAAAAAATAATCAACATACTTATAAATGCATGAATTACGCATAAAATACATTAACAACATTAATATAAACACTTATACAAATTACTGATTAAAAGTAATGTAGGCACCTAAAATGCAAGGTTGTTAATTGTAAGTTTAAAAATTTATTATTCAGAGCTGAACTGAAAACCGAAACCGAACCAATATTTTTTATTATTAACAATAATATTCGTGAAGGTTCAATCAAACAAATTTGTATTCAAAATAACTTTATTATTTTAAACAATTTTATCTCACAGAAATTCTGTATCTTTATAATAAAACCTAATTCTAAACAAATTAGTAAACAAGAGGACACTTTGCATAAATATAATATGGATGATAATGAAAATCAGCACACAATTGTTATTTAAAAAGCCAACAGACTAAATATCTGTTAAAAATAATAATGAATATGAAATCAACAAACATTGAGATCAACATTAAAAAAAGGAAACACCAATAATTTACTATTCTATAATAAATTTTCTCATTTGACGTATAATCACAATTTTTATGAAAGGCCGACACATTTAAAAAATTACGGTGAATATATCTATAAAACATTTGCACATTGACGTATAATCGAAATCAAAATCAATGCTAATCAAATTAGAATTTAATTATAGTATCAAAGCACCATTATTTGATATGCGTTCTATAAAAGTACCAAATAATGATAATATTGCTAACAAAAAAAATATTAAATAACATTTTGAAAATCAAGCATGTTTGATGTTTTAAATAGTAATATTTGAAGCACTTAAAATAATTTTACAGTACATGCCATGCGAAAAAAAATTTTAAAAACAATATAATATAATAAAAATAGTTAATACTTTACAAAAGAAAATTCTAAAATTAAAAAAAAAATACAATATGCAGGTTAATATCGAAACGTTTAGAGTGCGTTTTTTTTAATTTCACACTAGTGAATTTCAACAAACTTAAATTTATATAATAATAAGTAGTTTGAAGACTTAAAAAAGTAAGTTTTGAGATTTTCAACATAGCACATAAATTACTTACAAAACTATATATGTAGTGCTCTAACAAACATTAAGCTCGTAAAATTGTTTGGTTATCATATTAAATAGGAAATTTTAACTCGACCATGTAACGCAACATATTATATATGTGTTTTTGAATATGGGATCATGAAGAAGAATCATACGACTATAATTTTAAATAATTCAAGCATTAGTATATATTTTTCAACTTTTCCAACATTGTTAAAACTACGTTACTTCTGCAATTTTAAAAGTATTCAAGGACAAAAAGTATCTAATATCGAGTATCACAATATATTGACTATATTCATATCATATTTTTTTCGTACATGAAAAAATTATTTTAAAAATACTTTCAAAAATTAATAAGTTTTTTTTTAAGATAATTAACCTTTATCATAAATACTTAAATTTATATTTGTCAAAAATTAACAAATATAATTCAAGAAAAATGTTACTCATGAGAAATCACAGCCCCGTTTAATATAGTGGTTCATTTTTGTAATTAACTATTTAAATACAATAACAATAAAGTCGCAGTATATCGTGCGATATACAAGATGGTTGTGCCCCATATTTATTTATCCTATTTATGTCACCTGAAAACGATCACATATATTAAAATTGAGGTATAATAACAATTATACAAATTAAGTAAGCTGTAATCACCCAAAAGATGTGGATCAACATTTGGAGCGTACTCCACAGCTGCTTCGAACATTCCTTTGCTAGGAAGAACTTCGAGAATCACTCTGACGATGAGCGTAGACGAACCAGATGAAAAACTTTTCATAGATATCGTCGAAGATGATATTTTACTTAATGTTAACGTAGCACACTCGCGAGATTCTCCTTTTTTCAAATATTTATATGCTGAAAATTATATGCAACACTTAACAATAATCGTGAAGTCAAAATATTTAATTAGATCAAAAATATAACAAATATTTACAATCTACTAAAAGTTTATTAATACTATCCATGATAATTTTAGACGACGTAATCGCCTTTTCAGAAGTTTGGGAAATTTCTGCCTCTCTATCACACATACAATATTCAGGTAAAATACCTATTTCGGTACAACTGAAAATAAAATTGTAATTAGGTAGGATTTATTCAATCTAATTTTTTTTTTTTTATAAAAAGAGTTGAGAAAAATATATGTACAGCGATGATGGATGTAAAAAATATTGAACTTACGTGCGGCTATCATTAAATGGACGGAAGATTGATTTTCCAATAGCTTTAGGTCTTATGTTTGTAGCTTGTTCGCCTAAATCGTTCAAAGAAATGTCTACAAGCATTTCGTGTATATCGTACCAACTAAGAAGAGTCTCTGAGTGAGAAGCGAGTGCAGACTAAAAGTAATATATTACAAATAATAAAAACAAAAATGAATCCTTAATGATGTGAATTTGTTATACTACCTGAAGATGAGGATGAGACTTCTGTAACGAATGCGGCAATAGGATCCCTAAAAACGGCATTCGTTCTTCGATTCTTCCTATGAACGTGCTTCGAATATCATCGAATCGATGACCGTGATCGCCCATCACTATTAATATGGTATTATCGAATAGATCATTATCGAACATTCTTTCAAAGAAATGTAATATATCCATATCCATATTCTAAAAGTATTCAGTAAGTAAATAACAAACGTTTAATTTAACGACATCAATTATCTTCAAAATAGTTACCTTAACGTCGTTTAAATATTCGTGGCTCATTTCAACAAAAAAACTTAAAGCGAAGTATCTTAAATTAGCCATTTCAGTCAAAAACTCTTCTGTGTAATTTAACATGTATTTATAAGAAGGTTCGTTTGCTAAGCAGTATCGCCATTTCGATCTATCCCAAAATTTCAATTTATTATTTTCTATATTAGACAAAGTGTCTTTAAGACTGACATATGTCGATCGGTAATAATAATGAACGGGATCATTTAAGAATCCTGGCTCTAATAAACTAAAAATGGCATCGAGATATTCTTCAGCATAACTGGAAGTATAAAACATGTTGATTTAAATTTCAGCAACAATAATTAATAAAATTTGTCAATGAATCAATTACAATGTAACATATCCTAATTCTTTTAATGTTTTCCATATAATCGGCATGTCATCAAATTTTTTCATGGTAGAGTTACGGCCAATGGACCAAGTCGGCATATGGGACATATCTTTTCTTTGATAAGCCATAAAACCAGCTAAGAGAGCCACCATATTTGGATAAGTATTGTCGGCAACCTGAAAAATCGCAATTGTCATTCAGATCATATTTCAAATTAACGTTGAATGATTTGTAAATGGTATTACTTTATTGAGTCCTTTGAAAACGTGCATTTTATGTTTATTTACTAAATATTCATATGTTTGAGATAAACATCGGATAAAATTTCCTCTAGACATAGAATCTATGGTGAAAATTAAAATGCTCGGATGAACAGGTGGAATAGCTTTATTTTTTTCAATGACATCATCTGGTAATAGTTTGATTTGGCTATGAATCATTTTGTAGATTTTTAGAGAATTATCGAAACAATTCACTCGAATGACTGGTTCTTCAATGAAAATTGGAAACTTGTCTATTGTACGAGATTTACTATATAAAACTTTATAATCGTTGGATGCATCTCTGGTAACTACATCGTATGTACATTTAAGATCTGCAAAAATACAAATTGATTATTAAAACAATAATGATAAATATGTAAAACATAATGAGCATTATTTTAAATTTTATTTGATAATTTTGAATAAGCAATTTGATACGCAAATCATAAATTGATTAAAAATATAACGGGAATTTTTTTAATGTAAAATATAGTATACACTTTTCCTCAAACTGAAGCACTCGTTGCAATTAGTAATGTTATATCATTTTGAATTACAACAAATATTTTATTATTCATCATTTACCCAAATACTATCAGATGGACGATTTTCAAGTCAGCTTTGAAAAACCGACTTTTTAGGTGAATGAAAGATTTTGTTTTTACAGACAAATTCCGCAATCAAAGTTATCATAGGATTAGATCATTTACATTTACATAATCTTTAGATTTTATGGTTTTATGGAAATGTCGAATTTTGTATGAATCCTAGATGCTATACTCATATTTAATAGTCATCATCATCATAAAATTTTGATCTAAAAAATATGTTATTTTCCTCAAACCGAATCATCAAATATATGTTACTTTCCTCAAACTTTACTCATTGTAATTGATAATATTATAATGTTATACATGAAAATAATTAGGAGGGGGGGTCTTTGCTCCCCACCTGTGTTTGAAGTCATGAGCCGACCCTCAGTTATATCATATTTAATTACAATGAATACTTTACTTTAATTTGGGGGGCCAAAATACAATCGTTTATATGTACGCGATACAAATAAACTGTTGTTTTTCATTTGAAATATGTATATTGTGTGTAAATTCAAGCCGTTCAAAGAATTCATTCAGATATATTACAGTTGTGTGATATATTTCAACACAGTTAAGTAAAATTTATAATTGTTTTTAAAATTTGGGTAAGGCCCATGGACCCCCCTTCTAGTTACGCCCATGTTATAATCCTCCATATAATAATAGTGTTAATAATTGATAAAATTGTATTTTATGCAAACCTCTTAATTTCTTGGAATAATAATCTTTCTTTTTTAATGAAAATAGACACTCTTTGTTTGGCCTTAGTCAGTTTTTTTTAAACAATTGTGCAACCATTTTAACAGCAAAAATAAAAAAAAAGCTTCGTATATAAATTCAACTCACACAATACCACAAAAGTAAAAAAAAACAATCACCTAAAAAACAATTGATTTCCAATTCAGTTTCATTAACATACAACATTCCATCCCAATCCATATAAGTGAGATATGGTTGAGGATATCCACAATCGATAACAGTAACTGGTTTATCGATGTACTTCCTGATCTGAGGATCGTACAGATCATACATGGGCAATCTGCAGGTAGTCACATTCAAAGTGTCCAATAGCCGATGATTCTCCCTGTAGAAGTCGAGGCTGATCTGGTGGGTACTCTCCTGGCTTTTCAAATGGATGAAGCATGCACAAACAACGAAGATCAGCACCAAGATGACCACCTTGAACTTGGCTGTGGTCCTGCGAACGACCACCATTTTCTGGTTGGTCTGCGGAACCTCAACCGGTAGAGAGTTCTGATGAAGGTCGCCTGGTCATTTTACGTGACCTGAAACAATTGGAGAACGGTTTCAATTATCAATAATTTGCGTGACGTACATGCATTGAATTTATCGCGAAATGGGAGGAATTATTTTCGTGTGATTTATCAACAAGTAGTGAAAAAAAGTTAAATTGAGTTTGGTCAAATTAGATGACAGAGGAAAACGTTCATAATCCATGGAATGTAGACTTATCGTTTCGCGGAAATTGGTGGAAAACTGAATTTTGGTATGAATCTTGGTATTGTGGTTTTTAACAAAATGGGAAAAATCCATATCGATTTCAGGTCAGTATAAAATTTTACGTGAGGTCAAAGGTTACCGAAAATGGTTTTTCGTAAATATCTCGTTAACTATAACTTTTACAGAAAAATATTGTTTACAAAAATTGTAGTTTAGAAAATTTCCTATAAAATATATATTATAATATTTATTCGTAAGAGTAACTGTTTTAAAGATAATTCGACTAATAGAATTGGTACTACACCTAATCCTCTTTTTACACGGTTCCGAAATAACACGGTTCAAGGAAGATGAACCGATTACTTTTTTTACACTGATTTTTCACTTTAACACGGTATAAAAATAATAAAAAAATGTATTATTATGTCACAGTGGTAAGATTCAATGCAGGCCAGTATACTGATATAATTATATGTATGTAATTCTAGTTATTAAATAAAAAATTCCGATGTTTTTTGATGATTTTACACGGCAAAAAATTTTCACATTGCACATTTTTTATAAAGTATATTTGGATGAAAGTTCTATCCAAGTGATGGAACCTATCTCCAATTTTTGTATGGTCACCATACATTTTTTCACACGGTTTTTTTTACACGATAGTCTCTGGAACGTATCCCCGTGTAAAAAGAGGATCGTATTTTGTATGTAGCCCTCGGCGATATGTGCGTAGAGATGTCAAAAAATTCTAAAGAAATGTTTTTGATTCGTAAAACTTAATTTATGTGATTATAAAACTTTTGAAACCTAGTTTATGTGGTATTATTATGATTTCTGAGAAATATTTACATGTGGTTTTATATGAATAGCATAATAGCAATTAGCAATAATAGCAATGTTTATATAAATATCGTGTTACGGTTTTTTTTCGCTCATTTTTCCGGTTTTTATAGAAAATTTAATGTAAGTTAAATCTTAATTACCGGTAAACTGCTGGTTAGTAAAAATGAAAATTACAGTAAATTTAGCCTCCCTAGAAGGGACTGAAATTTTTTTATGTAAAACGGATTTCATATTGAACATCGTAATATTTTGTCAGGTCCGTAGTATTATTTCTTGTTAACCGATTTTTCAAGTAGAGCGTTTTCGTGTTACACGATTTCCACTGTATTTGATCATCTAATTTTATAAACTGCGATTTAATACTATTATTTAATAAAATTTCATTCACAATAAGCCTGTAGCGTTAGTCATAAAACGATTCGATTAAAATTACAAATTGTTATTTTTTACAATAGTTACCGTGGGGACAGAAATATGCTTTTGTGTTAAGCGTTACATCTAATGTTACATAGTATTTTGTGGGACCATGGGAAAATTTTGTGTTAGCTGATTTTTTTACATTAAAAGTTTCCGCGTTAAACGATTTCAACTGTAATAAAAAATTTCGTATAAATTACCACTTGTTTTCCATGATGAAGTGAAATTTGTAATAAACGACGAATACAGAAGTAGACAGCTAAATAACAATAAGTCCATAACGTTAAGCCTTCTATGATTTTTGTCTATTTCCAAAATTCAAATTTGCGAATAAAACAGAAATTTTTTTATTTGATGAAGAATTTCTAATGTTCTGAAAAGTGTTCGAGGACAATTTCCAGATACGGCAACGTGTTTACTGCTCATAACAGCTAATAAATCAGCGATTCTCAAACTGGGTTTCTCATATTCTTCAGGTTCCATAAAAACTATTACCTTTGTCATTATTTATCGAATTTTTTTTTAAACAGTAATTTCGTAAATGACAAAAATGTATTAATAGTTTTGAAGGATCTCTCAAATGTAAATTATTAATTACTTGAAGTAATTAATTAATTAATTAATAGGTTTGGAGGCGCTGGATTTTATACAATTAATAATATCTTTTAAATGACAATATCCGTTTGTGTGGAGCTTAAAGTTTCAATTTATTTTTTTTAATTCCAGTAATCAATTTACAACGTTTGTACAGTCGCAATTCCGAAAAAGTATTTTTACTAATATATTATATAATAATATAATAATAATATAATAATAATATAATAATAATATAATAATAATCTAATAATCTTTAAAAGATTATAACTTTTCCAAGAATAAACAATGCATTTAATGTACAATTTTTTTTTAATTCGATACGAAAAAATTACTTTTTCTAGTTACGAAAAAATACAAATTACATTTACATGTTCAAAAACAATATCGACGTTATTCTATATTAGAAATAAAAAGCTTGAAAAATACATGGTGTGAAAATTTGGATTGTGGAATGATCATATATTTTCACGCATGTGATAATTACATATTAAGTAATAAATTTTATACATACTACTAAAGCTAGCGAAAATTTCAAGCCAATAGAATGATTAATTAATTAGTTATTAAGAAATTGGTATAGGTACTTTGTCATAAAGTCTGACAATGAATGAAACTTTGTCACATTTAAAGTAACGTGTTTGCATCAAATTTTGTGTTAAAATCAACAAAGATACTTCTGATACTTCTTTTACAATTAGATTAGTACCCTGCGAATTTTCGATAATTAGCGAAAAATACCCAAGAAAATATCTGGTTATTGAAGATATTTCCCAACATTGATAAAATTTAACAAGGAGAAGCTCTTATGTAAGATATTTTTTGTGATTTTAAGGATGTTTGTAATTATTAATCAATATAAGAATATTACATCCTAATACGAATTTATTTTTTTGGCTCAAAATAAGGAAATAAAAATGGTTTTTTGAAAAGCCGATAAATCGGATCAAGATAATTTTGGCGATTCTACGAAAGAGAGTTAAAATCGATACGTTTTTTTTCATTTGAAATTTAAAAAAAAATCCATATCAATAATATCGATATCGTGTTGATTTTGATATCAACAAAAAAATTGATATATGAGGTTTAAAATGATTTTGAAAAATGTACACCATGAATACAAAAGTAGACAATTATGAACAAAAGTTATTATAAATAAATAAATAAAACAATTAATTTATTAAATGGAAAAATTGACGAAATATCAGCATCTATTTGTTTTCTAAAAAAATTCGCGATTAAAAAGAAAATCACAAACTAGAAATGTGCCTCGATAAATGGATCACTTATTATCAGATTAGCAATCTAAAATGTGCTAATATAATATGTAGAGTTTATCGTAAAAATATTGATTATGAAGCAAGATTAATGTATCATGAATTTGGTGAATTAATAAACAAATTAATTTTTTTTTTAGTTTCTTAAATTAAATTTTTTATAAAAATGTTTTCGATTTTATTGATATTCAACCTAATGTGACAAACAATCTCAAGGTATTCTATAAAATAAAAAAAAAACGCTCCTGGACTTTTACTAGGTTTAGTAACACTGAAAATTAATACATAAATTCAAAATGATAGTCTTCCTAAAATAAGAATAAAAATTAATATATAATTCTAATGATTTGGTTTCTACAGAAAATTTCCGCGGACAAAATCGTCAAAGAATTCGAAAATATTTAATATTTTTCTATTATATAATATTTATAGGGAAATTTTAAATTCACCCTAGCTAATCTTAAATCTACCCTAGCTACGACGACGCCTCTGGTGGCTAATTGTCGAAACCGACCCAACTGTCAAATATGTGATAATGGTTTAATTTATCTAATTTTGTTTGTTCCAAGAGATTATTATATTATAATATAGTTAATTATTTATCATTATGTTTCAACAGTAATTATTGAAATTGAAAAAACTTTTGGTGTCTCACTTGATTTAATAACGATTTATTGATTCCAATGATATAATGATCAATTCACTAGATTCCTCCCAAAGTTTATAAGTATATTTCAGATATAAAACGAGATTTTAGCGAGGAATGGGTATATTAGAAGCTAAGAGTGAACCGAAGTGAAATATAACATATATGTTATGTTTCACTTCACCAAGTGCTCCGCTGTTTTGAAGTGTAGGAATATATTCCTACACGATCACACTTCAAATCAGCGGAGCACTTGGTTTCATCCGATATAGCATTTAAAACGCAGTATCCTAAGAAAAACGCATTTTTTATCGTAGCTAGGGTAGATTTAAGATTAGCTAGGGTGATTTTAAAACTTCCCTATATATATATATATATATATATATATATAGGGAATAATAATAATCTCTTGGAACAAACAAAATTAGATAAATTAAACCATTATCACATATTTGACAGTTCGTTTGACAGTTGGGTCGGTTTCGACAATTAGCCACCAGAGGCGTCGTCGTAGCTAGGGTAGATTTAAGATTAGCTAGGGTGATTTTAAAATTTCCCTATTTATAATACTTAACATTTCTCAGTACGAATATTTATATCGATTCGGGGTGATCCTGCACTTTAAGTGCGTAAATTATTTATTTATAATTTTTTTTAAACGAATTTCTCGAATAGTTTGGAGGTTATTTTTGTCAGTTTTTAACCTATCGTAACGAGTTATGAGTTCACATGAGTTCAAACTATTGGCATGTGCTAATTTATACAATACAATTGTAAAGGAAAACGATTTGTAAAACCTGTAAAATATAATCTTTCTTCAACACAAACTACGCATGATATTCGTTAAGAAACCTAATTTGCGGACTTACATAATATTTACTAATTATTAAATATTACTAAATAATACTAAATATTACTAAAATAATATTACTAAATAATATTTCAAATATAATTCAACACGAAACTATACAATGATACCGATTTAAAAGGCGTGTACTGTATATACTCGTACATACTATACTTCCGGCCATACATAATTAGGAAATAAAACAGAAAACAATTTAATACACACCTATAAAATATCGACAAAATTTCAATACACCATCACTCCATTCAATCAAAACGTATGAATACATAATAATAACCAAAAATAAAATACACCGGAAAAGACCTCATACTCGTGCATGGAATCCTTACTTTTTGCATCCCGTTACAATCTAATAATAAATTTCGCGATGCGAATATTTCAGCTATTTTTGCGAGAGGCATACATAACCCTATTAAAATCGAAATTGCTAAACGGGATTAGAATCTCTCCCGTTTTTTACAAACAGGAATAAAACAGAAGGATCGGTCTGTTACAATGGAAAGATAACGAACCTGAAGGGGAGTTGCTGTCTATCGATTTTTACAAAACAAACCGGACGGGTGAACGAACGTCATATATATACGAACGGCCTGCGCACACTAACAATTCTGATGAGATTCTGTTATGCGATGGCTCACAATAATAGGGGTGGTCGTGCAGAATTGTATGCGTTTTGTAAATTCGTGTCCACTGCTTATTGATGAAATCGTTATGAGTAGGGAATCCGTTGCTGGTAAACTGGTTTATCGGTTTATCGATAGGTAACTCGGTAATTTACCTAGAAAAAAAAATACTAAATTTTAACTTTAGTATAGCTGAAGACTTCTGAAGTTGCGATTGTTGGAATTGTTGAGATTAGGGAGTCCGTTACCGGTAAATTGGTTTATCGGTTAATCGATAAATAACCCGAATAACTCGGTAATTTACCTAAAAAAACAAAAAGTTAATTTTAACTTTGGTAAAGGTGAAGTTGCGATCGATGCACTGTTTAAGTTGGCGTTCTGTATCACGCATAAACATGTACATGTACATACTCATTCACAGTTTGACGTTTCAAATAATATGAGATAAATCTACACAAAGTACCTTAATCAACAACGTACACAAAATATCAGAGGCAATGAATTAATCGTTGGAAGGAAGCATTGAAGAATTACTAAGGAACAAAGCACTATCATTCGAATTTATGTTTGATTGTATTTATTTGGGGACAATAATGTGATCAAGATGACTTATTTAAGTTGTTTGTCTCCAGAATTCATATTATAACTTTATGGAAAATAATAAATAAAAGGTGGGTTTCTATGAGCCCAATATAAGATAATTTTACACTCAATAATAAAAAGCTTGTAAAAAAAAGCATGCTCGTGAATAGTTTCGAAATGTAATAGCAATTGTAGTCATTTTTGTTTGTTTTTTTTTTTTTACGAAATTTAATTTTTCGGTAATTTACCGATAAATCGATAATTGCTAAAAAACGGATTAGCGATAAATGATAATCACGGTAAATTTTGACTCCCTAGTTATGACGGTAATGTTGTTGAAAAGATTGGCGGAATTAGTTATGATTTTTTTTGTATAAGATTTGATTATTCTGTTTGATAAAATATTATCTATACATGCTATATAATATTAAACGTTATCGATTTCGTGAGTTTTTTTTTTTAGATTTCATGTTTGCTGATTTGAAGTGGAAATAAAATTTCTTAGATTTATGATTGAATGTTGACCCTTAAATGTGAATAAACCACTTCATCGCCTTACATTTTTTGTAACCACTACAAGTCGCATATTTTCAAATTGGAAAAAAACTATTTTTAATAGTAATGTAATTTAAATTTACATTTCATCATTGCAATACTATTCATTTCGTCTCTTCCTTAAAGCAGAAATTATTATACATTCTCTAAAAAATCGTATATTGACCATTTTATTATTAAGTAAAAAACCAAGCATAACTAAGTATGAACATATAAGTGAATTTAAATTTTAATAATCTATAAAATACTTAAAATTCAAATAATTTCACTTTAATAGCGAAAAATAATTTTTTTTTTGAATTTCCGAATGTAACTCTAATGTTAAAAAAACGTATATTATATATATATTATATAAAAACCGTATATTATATATCGTATAGTCATTACGATCGCAAAAGTGGTCAGCGAGGGCGCAGTCTGCTCAGTCTTTACCTCGTCTACCCCACGGGTAATCATTGAGATTTGCTTCTGTTGTTGCGCGAGATGCCGAATTTCGTTTTGTTTTTCTTGTTTTTATGACAATGATCATACACTTTCTTGCGAATAAATTTTATATTATATATTATCGATAAGTTATATTGTAAGTTAATTGTGTAATTATCCTTATCTTTTACAATGAAAGAAAAAAAAAGTGTAGAGACAGCTTCTGGAGTATCAATCGAGTTCATAGAGCCACTTGTGGGTAATTTGCTATCCCTACGCTCTTAAAATATGTCATTTATTATAGACAATTTATTTTAAATCTATTTTATAATTAACTAGTAAAAAATGATTTTTTTAAATACCTATACATGTTCATGTAAGAAATATATATTTTTTAAATTAATTAAAATGCTTTAAAAATTATATTCGTATTTTATATATATCGTATTTCATATAAAATTAGAATTCATCATTTTCATGAAAAAATCCTTATGTTCCTTCCCATGTGGCAAATGGACTTGGTTCCAGGTACCACCGAGTAATAACAACACGACAATGAATGAAAAAAAAAGGCCAAAAAAAACCCGACTATGACCGTTGCGTCGTCACTGGGTGTCGCCGTATTTTCGGAGTACCATCTATTGACGTATCATAGCATGTACGTCCAAAAATCGAAACTTCAAATGCGTCTAATTCAAAATTGGCTGGGTATTGGGTTTTTATACTTTACCATATTGATACAATAATTTTGATCTATACCCAAATTAAATTTCAAGGTAATCCGTGACGACCAAAGTGTACCTTCTCCTTGTTAGTGGAGAGTCAGTGACCATAAAGACTAGCTCATAGGCTTGCGTACCGTTGGCCTGAGAGCTTTTTTCGTTGGCATGGGCGGATTGGCTCTTATGGTACATGTCCCTTATCGGTACGAGGTTGGCTCTCGGATAAGGTATATAGCCTAGACCAGGGGTCGGCAACCTGCGGCTCTTTGGGTGTGAAGTTGCGGCTCTTTAGTTCCATACGCAAATATTATTTATTTTATTAAAAAAATTTTGTGGCTCTTTAAAAATTTGAAATTTTGTAAATTGTAATTTTGGCTCTTCTGACTCAAAAGGTTGCCGACCCCTGGCCTAGACCCCCAATATTTGATGGGGAGACCTTGTCCTGCAGTGGGCACACAACCGGTCGATATTGATGATGATGATGATATATCGTATATTAAACCCTTATCGGTTTTATAAACTAATTATTCATAATTATCAAAGTAGGGAAAATGTAGCATAAATGTCCAACCCTTATTTTTTGGCAGCAATTTGTAATATTATTGCACTATTGTAAAACTGGTGGGGGGAAGTGCAGTTTTAGCCAAACGCAATACATACTCGCTTTTGCGCAAACGCCGGTTATGTCAACCTTCTCAAGCGGAACAGTTTGTGGGGCGATAAAAAACCGGCTAAATTTACAAAAATTGAAAAAAAACGGTTTCATTCTCATTAGAAGGACATAAATATTATTATGTTTCAATTGGACATTTCAATTCTAATATTTTATGTCATAAAATGCGAATTTGTAAACGAAATTTTTTTCGAGGTTTAAAAAATAGAAAATTAATTATCAAAAAAGCATTTATTCTTGTTAAATGTAATGTTAAATGAATTCAAAAATTAAATGGAAATATATAACTACACACATTTGAATGTTTCGAAGAATACTAATAGTCGAGCAAAGTGCAAATATTTAAATAATAAAAGAAACGTAAACGTAAAAAACGTTATTTGCATTTAGCATAATATTAAAAAATGACATATGTATACGTATATTACATACATAATATATTAAATTAACAACATCATAATGAAAAATCAAAGTATAATACAACGTATTGAATATGAGTATAAGTAAAAAGGCAAATAAGGACAATGATCTCTCTAATCTCCTCTTAATACCCGTGAGTCGATATATTATATGTATCAACTTTCATAGAATCTCTAAAATTACCTTGAACCGATATATGAGCTTTTCAAAAAATCATCTTTATTTCCTAATTTTTAATATAATTTGAGCAAAAAAAATTTTTCTTGTTAGGATTTAATATTCTTATACTGATCAATAATTAATTATTGCAAATACCCTGGTGATTTACGTAATTTAAATTTTGGAAAAAAAATACATCAATCAAAAAAATGAAAAATTTTCTCGCATGTAGTATGTATTATAAATATGGGATTTTTTTTTTTATTGCTTGAGCGTAATGAATATTGATGTAATATAATACATGTAACGAAATTTAATTTGAATTATTTTAAATTATATTTGAAAAACGATTTTAAAATTGGATTTCTTTTAATTTTAATTTTTTCCTTTTGTTTTAATTTTTTAAACTATTTTAATTGAAATAAACTTATTTTTTGAATCTAGGTACTTTATTATACATGTTTCTTAATAGAATATAAAAAAGATCACAAAAAACATCTTATTATTACATTATTAGATATTAGCAGTGTTGAGAAAAATATAAATGTCCTCAAAATCAGATATTTTCTAAGGTATTTTTCGCAAGTAACCGAAAATTTTCAAGGAACTAAGAAGGTTAATTGACGAAACACACATACATTTGTAAATAAACAATTATTTTTTTAAGGTCACACTAACAGTAAATCGAAAAGCATTACTATACATGTGCTATTTTTAACGAAGTTTTAAATTTATACAGCACTGATTTTTATAATGTTTCACCAAAGAATTTATTTCGATTTCGAACTGCTGATTGTGAGATTTCTATTGTAGTATCGTCAGTAAATAAAGGTTTAACGTTTACAGTAATTTTTTTATATAGAATTCGAGAAATTGCAATACACTTTAGAATTTTATCGCACAGCAAACAGAAATGTCGTGTACATGGCTGAGTTTTTTATTTGAAAAATCGTGACTAATATAATAAGTCACAATGGAAGTGTCAATTACGCCATTCAGAAATCAGAAACCATTTTCCGTTTTTTTTTTTTTTATATAAATATACATTGTAAAACTTTATGTTCACATTTAGAATTTTTATTTTATGTCTTATTAGTTTAAGCTCTTCGAAGGATTGACAAAGTTAAGCGATATATGATACACTCAGTAGACGGAAGCGATCTTGTTCTGGAAATAATCTTTTGAAACTGAATAATCTATTTTACAATATTTATTGATATGTATTTTCAAATACATTTTTATCTTTGTAGAATTAAAAAAAATCTTTCAGATCAAAGTCAGATTTTTTAATTTCTTGGATTAACGTTATCTGTAAAAATCGTCAATAATAATAAAATGCCTTATTTTCTCGGAACGCGTAATACAATCCCATTATTTGCAATAAAAAAGCAAACTTGTTTTCAATATAATATTTACGATTCTATTTTCTAAAATCAGAAAAAGTTTGTGCTAATTTTTCCTCAACATCACGATTGTTATTGTTATTACTGAAAATGCATCTTACAACATTTTACCAAAATAAATGCATGAAAAATTACGGTTATGTCTGTTTGCTGAAATAATAATACAAGAAAATTAATTTAAGGATTAATAAGGATGAAATAATGGATGTTCATATCCAGGGCTTCGAACCGTAATTTTTTTCGTTACGGTTTTCGGTTAGGTTCAATAAAAATATATATAGGTTCAGTTCTGGTTTTCTGTTTTCGGTTCAACAACGAGTGATAAATTTTTAACCTTGCATTTTAGGTGCATAAATTATTTGTATAATATTATCAATATTTATATTAAAATTCTCAACGTATTTCACGCGTAATTCATGCATTTATAATTTGTTAATTTTTTTTTTTTGACGAATTTGAAAAAAAAAAAATTTCTGTTACTTATATGCATATTTAAAAGTAATTGTGTATCTTTGAAAATGAATAATATATATAAAGAAAATTTTTAAATTTTCCGAACCGAAATAAGCCGATATTTTTTTTCGGTTCATTTCCGGTTTTCGTTCCGGCAAAAATTTTGATTTTTACCGGTTTTCGGTTTGGATTCAGTTCCGGTTCGAAGTCCTGTTTATATCTTACACACAAAAAAACTCACTCAGCGAGAGCGTTTTGTCATCACCAGGTTAAGCAGCGTATAACGCGGTTAGGTTAGGTTAGTCCTTTTCAATAGTATTTTTAATATGTACAATTCATATTTTATGAAACACAATACGTAATCCAGGATGAGACTTTTCCAATAACATCAGAAGTTAAGATGTTTTTTTCATCAACCCATTCTTTTCGACATCCTACCATTGGACATTCGAATTTTTTTTTATAACGATAATGGGATGGTAACTTTCGTCTCAAAATCAGATCAATGGAAAGCATATCCATATACTGACCGATCCACGTGTCGCTTACTTTGGTAACCGGTAAAAACCTGTTGAATAAAACTTAATTATTGTTGGCGTAGTAATAAAAGAAAGATCAAGGAAATCAAAAACATAATCTCTTGCCATGCATTCACTGACAACGCCAGTTGTTGCTTAACTTTATCTAATTAATTTAAAAATTGAGTAGGTTGATGATACATGAACAACTCCAAGAATTAGCATTATGTAGTAATGTTTTCTAAATTGCAAATGATTCGTCTGACTGAAGCGAACTAGTTGCAAATTGTTCTTTGTTGATACAGTTGATAAAATGTGCAGTTTATTGTTTTGTATTTACTTTGTTGGTATTTAGTTTAAATAGATAGATTTAATGAAAATAGATGTGTAAAGCACTTAAAAAATCATTGTGAAAAATATAATGTGAGATTCGTTTAGAAGAAAATATTTTTTTTGAAAAGTTCACATAAAATTTTTGGTTTCTAAATCGTGAAGTTCATAATAATCATAATAATCCAATTAAACATAATAATCCGATTAACCATAATAATCATGGATTTTGACGTGTAATCATAAATAAGAATAAAAGTTCTTATCTTACTATCTTCAATGAAAATATTTTTTAAATACAATCTCTAATTTACATGCAGTGGCAATTAAAATAAACTCACATTTTAACGATAGTCGTTTCATAACTGCAAATAATCTAAAACGCCTCATTAGTCAATCATTATCATGCAGAATGATTTCCGTTTTAGCTGATTTTTCATTTATATTTCACGTTGACATTAAGAATGTTAGATTAGTTTTGTTTTGTTTACACTTGAAGTAATACATAGCCTCAATCAAACATTGTAAATCCTAAATTAATAATTGTTAAAAAAACTAACAATAAGTAGAATTTGTTTATAATAATAATTTTATTTTATCATTAAGATTTTTATGAATCAATAAAAAATGTTGATTATCGGTTTATAATAAAAAGAAAATAAATTACGCAATATTTTTTATAGGGTACAAACAACATTAGCAAATAATAAGCTGCTTATTCAAAATGAACACTTATCGAATAATTATAACATCACTTTTCATATTTTTTCCGTTAGTTTGCTGTCAGTTTGGGCGTAAGTTTTACATTAAACATTCAATTACATTAATTATTTAAAAATAAATCATATTATGAAATAGATAATTAATTATTTTAGTGGATGATTATATCAATCCGGATGATCTAGAAATCTTTTCTGAAAATTGGCCGAGTTCAACATATAAACCAACAACAGAATCCGAATTTCAAGAAATACGAAAAACACTAACTAAAATTGATGACAGAGTATATTTTTATAATGTAACACTAACGTTTCTTAATCAATGATATATATTTCGATAGATCATTGAATTTTTTGATGATAAAATTTTGTAGATTTCTTCATTAGCGAATAGTTCCCAAGAAACACCCGAGACAGTTGACTGTTTCGGCTTGGGAAATGTAATGTCAAAGTTAAGATGGATTCTGAATTTAAAACCGCAAAACTCTTCTGAAATAAACGTAGAATTTTACTTTAGTAGTAGAAAACAAAGGGACCGAATGCAAGTTATACCTGGTGATCAATTCGGATTGGAGTGGGTATTTTTTGATCCAAAAAAACCCACCGTTGTCATCGTTCATGGTTTTTTGAGTTATAGCAAAGCTGGATGGATAATTAATATGACTAATGCATACTTAGATTATGTAAATAACTTTTTTATTATATTTAATCTTCTAAATGTTTGGTAACAAAGATATTTCTGCTTTTTGCATATAATTCATCAAAATGCAAATATCTCAATTTTTTTCAGGATGACGTTAATGTGATAACAGTCGATTGGAGTCGTGGAGGAAAAACATGGAAATATTGGCGTGCTGTAGCTAACACTCGCACAGTCGGAACTGATCTTGCCAAGTAAAATTATATGTTCATTAAAGTCGCGATTCAAAAATAATGTAGTCTACAATACAATTAAAATAGTTTTTTACAGCAAGTAATGAATTCAACGGGTGCAAAACTCAAAGATTTTCATTTCATTGGTCATAGTTTAGGAGCTCATATATGTTCGTTTGCATCTAACAAATTAGGGCGTGTCAAAAGAATTACTGGTATTAAAGATTTTTATGAAATATAAATGATTTTGCATGAAAAACAACATAACAGTTTCAAATTTCACTCTAATTTTTACATAAGGTTTGGATCCAGCTCAACCGTGTTTTATCACAACAGATTTGAGCAATTTATTAGACAAATCCGATGCTGATTTTGTTGATGTAATACACACAAATGGTAGAAAATTAGCAAAACTAGGATTGGGCGTACCAAACACATGTGGTAAGCAATTGTCTTCTTATATAGAGTGGCTACTAAAAGACTGAAGGCTTTGAAAAAGTCATAAACTGTAAAAATAGTTTGAAAATGAACATATTATGATTTTTTCAAATCCTTCAGTCTTTCAGTGCTAGCCCTATTTTAATTCCGAATGGAAGAACTACAATTCAAAATATTTTTCATGGATGTATTCACCCATCTGTTTTATAAAATAATAACTTTAAGGTCATCAAGATTTTTATCCGAATGGCGGAATGAAACAACCAGGATGTCACATTGAAGAAAAACGATCTTTCGTATCTAGATATTTACCTTATCGTTTTTTCCCTATCACGCAAGAGAGTAAGTCAAATATTATTCAATTATTAAGAAAAAAAATTTAATAAAAAATTTATTTTTAGAATTAAAGCGGGCAATGTGCAATCATGGAAGAGCATACTTATTGTTTACCGAAAGTTTAAAAAGACACAACTGTTCTTTGATAGGTCGTGAATGGAATCTTTTATATAAAGGGTGACTTTCAAAATATCAGATAAATAAACAAAATGAAGCTCTTATAAAATAAATATTTGTATTTTAGAGTGAATGACACTTTCAATACGCCATGCTCTAACGATACTTGTTCAGAGCTGGGAATAAGTTCAATCGAGTCGCCTGCTCGAGGAGCGTTTTATGTAATAACATCTGCTGAACAGCCTTTCTGTAGTATGTTTTCGTTGTTTTATTATCGAAAACTACTATTCTTAGAGTTTCTCAAACCATGATCTGTTTTATTTCAGTTCGGAAGTCTATCAAAACTGAAACAAGAAATGTCCTTCTTAGCGATTTGATTGTTGAATCTACGACAATAGAAAATATGGAATCGCCTCGAAAAGCTGGATGGTTTTCAAGCTGGTTTAGTAAATCAAAACAAACTTGAATTTACTATGTATTTGAATTCAATTATGCAAATATTTGTTATTTTGAAATTAAATCGCAACACATAATATTATTATTTGAAAATTCAGTTGAAGTTTGTGACAGACTCAAGCTCAAATGCTTTCAATTTGTCTAAAAGGTGGTTTATTAAAAAAAAGGCTTTTTTTACATTTGTAAAATTTATATGTATTTAATAAAGACAAGAATTTTTCATTTTAATCCAAAATAGTTTTGAACATATAAAGTAAAAAAAACTTAAAAAAATATATATATTTGTAACATTCAACAAAGAAAATTTATATTTTCATCCAATTACTTAATTTTTTGATTATATATGAACATTTATATAACCCTTCAAAAGTTTTAATACGTAATATTAAAAAAAATTGTAAAATAACTTTTCTCCATACATTTGTATCAAAAAAAAAATTATCTGAAAAATGTAAAAACATCGATTTTGATTAATTTCATAAATAAAACTACAAATACGATAAAATTTCATGCAGCATCTCTTCTCAAATTTCTGGATGTACTAATTCTACAAAAAAAAAAAAAAATTAATAATGAAACAACACATACAATAATTATAACAAAAATATTTCAAATCAAATAACCTGTTTATCAAAATATGCCTATTTGCAAATCTATTCCTGAGACGTGCTGGAATCCGTCGAGTGTTCTGATTCGCTGCTGCTGCTACCGTCTGATTCCGAGTTTGACGACGTATCAGAGGAGGAGTCGGAATTGAATCTGGAAAGTCGTCTAACGAATCCATAAGCGATTCCAAAAAAATCATCACATTCATAATTACCATGGACATTCTGCGTCGAGTTGCTAAAAAAATGAAAAAGGATTTACCGTGTTAGGCGTAACGATATTAAGCTGAAGCAATGCTTCAATGTTCAAGTAAAATTTAACCGACTGATGGAAAATAAAGATTAAATATATTTTAAATTCCACTTACCTAGGTCGATTTTTCTGACGGTGATTCTTTTTCGGTATTGGTTTTTCTGAAAATTATACAAAATTTGCTTAAATTTCTCATTGATTCCTTTACTTAATTACTTACTAATAATTATAATATTTTTAGTTTTAAAGAAATATACGAAATTGATAAATAAAACAATTCGTATACGTTTCGTAAGTGCTCATATAGAAAATCAATAATGTACAAACTAAACAACTCACGTTTACGTTCATCGATTAATTCTTGACGTTTTTTACGTAAGTCCTCGTCAAGGCTTTTCACTATTTTATCGACGACGGAATCAATAACTCTGCATTCTGTTTCCGACGTAATTCTAACTCTATAAAAACAACAATAACAATGAATGAAACAAATTTTACAAACAAGTCGTTATGTTTCTGTTTTCAAGTTTTGTTATAAATTAAAGTAACATAATCAATTAGCAATTCCAAAAACATTGTTCTAGTATAAATACTTAATCCAAAATTTTTAATAATACTATTCGACACGTATAGAACTTCGGTTAAGAAAAATACGTTCATTACATTGTTTTTAAATATTGAAAAACGCAAAAATTTCAATATCTCAATACAAAGAAAGGTAGAATTACGCCATTTTCAAATATAACGACTCGTATGATACTTAAAAACTTGAATGAAGATTTCGATCGTTTCGAAAACATAGGTACCTGCAAAAAGGGCATTCTAACGACCGATTTTTCCATTGCGTTATGCAATGCTTGCAGAAAGTATGAGTGCATCCTAACGTGACTGCGTTGATGAAATACTCCATGCAAATAGTGCAAACCAATTCCGATTCCAGTAAATCTCCGTAGTTGGCCGAATTTGATTCGCTTTCTTCACGTTTCCTTTTCCGCGATATGCCGCCTTCCAAATTCATCTGAAATTTAAATTTGGAAATTCAATCTGATTAGTAATATTATGAAAGTTTTTATTCGAATGAAATAGAAAAGAAAAACAAAAAAGTATATAAACTTGAAATGAAATATTCTTTCGAAAAAATATAGGGACATAATCTTAGGATTTTCATTATTTGAATTTGTTCTCCTTAAAAAAATTCTTATAATTATAAAATTAATAAAATTAATTCATAAATATTTCAAGTATAGTGGAACCTTGATATAACGTTCAAAATATCTGATAAAATTGTTAAAAACATCCTATTAATGTTATATATAAAAAATTCATTTGTTAATTAATTTATTTGATAGAACTTTTTTCTATGAACAAAATTTTCATAATTACCTCGTAATTGTTCAAAATTACATATGTATTATAAATCAATTTATAGAAACTTCACAGTCTTATATTGTGGTTTAATTTCAATAAATAAAAAAACTGCATTCAGAAAACCTACTTTTATATAACGGACATCTCAACCACAATAGTTCATTATATTGAGATTTTACTGTACACAAATAACTTTCAACAACACTTGCCTCAATTTCTGCTATTTTGTTAGACAATTGATCTTTATCTTTATTTAATTTTTCTTCAGTTTCCTTTTTTTCCGCTTCCAGGGCTATACACTTATTT
Organism: Hydropsyche tenuis; assembly: GCA_009617725.1. NCBI lineage: Eukaryota > Metazoa > Arthropoda > Insecta > Trichoptera > Hydropsychidae > Hydropsyche > Hydropsyche tenuis. Next base: position 707,916 of record VTON01000025.1, read on the forward strand.
TTGTATTCAGAGATCTACAAATTTTTTCAATAAACCATTCAATTGTTATGAAAAAAAAATACTTAAATACAAAAAAAATGTGTTATTAAATACTAGTTCCATGTTATTTTTCAAAATTTTTGCATCTTCGATCATTTTCTTCTCCATGATTTCTTTTTCTTTATTGAAATGCGAATCTTTATCGTCGAGCTTTTTCTCTAAATCTTCCACTTTTTTCTCAGATATGTTTGTGATTTCTTGAATTTGCTTTTCGGCTTTTCTTTCGTTATTGAAATTTTCGATGAGGGTTCTATTTTCTTCCATTAATACTTCAACTTGTGATTCGTACTTTTGAATTTTTTTCTGTAATAACATTTTTCACATATTTTAGTTTGGAATTTATTAACATTATATATTAAAAAAAAAAACCAATACCTCTAACGAATCCGTTGTATTTTTAAATTTTAATTCTAATTCTTCTTTATCTCTCTCTACTTTCAAAAGTAATTCTTCTTTTTGTTGTTTTATAACTTCTGAATCGCCTTTCAAACGCTTAATTTGATCTTGGTAATTACTTTCTAACAGACGTAAATCTTCAACATGTTTTGATTGCAAAACAGATTTTTGGTTGACGACAGCTACACGTTTTTCTTCATAATTTTGCAACTGACTCGCTACATTACTAAGATCTTTATTTTGAAAAAGGTTCGATTCACATTCAGGATTTTTTATCCAATTAATAATATCAGAATGAGTACAACTAGATACAGGTTTATTATCACAGATTTCAATTTCATTGATGAAATTATACAAAAAGCTTCCGTTAAAATCTAGTTGAATTATATCGTTATTTTTCAATGGATGGTCGATACTTTTCGGTATTGGTTGATTATTTATTAAAATTCCGGTAGAGCTTTTATCATTTATAAACCATAAGTCATTATCAGTTTGCTTGAAGGAACAATGTTGCCTGGAAATGCTTATATGAGGTATTACATAGTCATTTGATAGTGCTCTTCCAACGTTTACCTAAAATTATAATAAAAATGATGCAAAGTATATAACTATCAGTCATTTCAAGAAATAAGTTTGTATTTATCATTAGCAGCATATATAATTATGCATTGAGGATAGTTATACTATATCGAAAATCAAAAAATTATTTCTAATTGTATGGAAAAGTAACTTTCAGTTATTTATACACTGAAACCATCATTCCAAATTGTCTCAAATTAACAATAAACATCTGCCGATTGTACCACTTATTTATTAACATCAGTGATGAGTGAAACAACGTATCCGAAAAGGATAAACCGTATTTATAAATCAGTTATTGGAATGTTAACTGCAGAAAAATACTTTTTGAATATACCATTGAAATTTAGTGTATTTTTTCGCAAAATAGCTCACTCCTAGGAGACATGCGCTTGATTTTTAACCACCACTCAAAGGGTTAATGAATTTACATATAAATAATCTCAGGTGGACGGTAAAACACACATTTACCGACATAACCATACAACTTACTTCTAAACTTAAACGATCAGTTAAAATCGTCGAAATTAAACTTTTATCTAGAAACATATTGATAAACAAGACTTGAGGTTAGAATTTGTTCATACCAATGGAGGTTTCAGAATAAGCTTGGTCAACAGCTCAAATTGGGTATCCAAATGGCTCACAGCATGGAGACATGCCTCTCCAGACATTGTGAATCTCAAATTCGGGAATTCTCCAGTTTATTTTCGATTTCTATACAGTTATCAAAACTCTGCGCACATCACCAGAGAAACGTCAAACAAACTGACGTTTGCAAGATTGCCAACGTTGTTGTTAAGGTCAATTTTCTTTTTTGTTTTGTTATGTTTGTTTCGGTTGGGGGAAGCTGACACACACGAAGTAAACTCACACGAAGCAAGCTCACACGAAGCAAGCTCACAGGAAGCAAGCTCACACGAAGCAAGCTCACATGCTTTCGAAAATTTTCGTATCATTTAACAAGAAATATTACTTTGGTAGACCGATGACACGGAGGTCGAAGCCAAGTAGGACCAACGGTCTTGCCTCGTTTGACAAACTGGTGGTCATTGCGATCGCAAAGTGGTCAGCGAGGACGCAAGCTCACATGATTTGTTTAGTTCAGCGACCACAAAGACTAGAAAAATTTTCTTATGGTACATGTCCTTATCCCTCTACGATCATTTAACAATGGGGAAATATAAACCGGTCGACTTTGGTACTAACAAAATATTATGGACGTATACTATTACGTCTAACGTGAAATTTGTTGAACACAAAAACGCATTTTGGTGCTTTCAGTTTCGTGTTAAACGTTTTTTACATTAATTTGAAAATTTGAAAATTTTCGAAAGCATGTGAGCTTGCTTCGTGTGAGCTTGCTTCGTGTGAGCTTGCTTCGTGTGAGCTTGCTTCCTGTGAACTTGCCTCGTTTGAGCTTGCTTTGTGTGAGCTCGCTTCGTGTGAGCTTGCTTCCTGTGAGTTTACTTCGTGTGCGTTTGCTTTGTGTGAGTTAGCTTCTGGCCACCGTTTGTTTCTATATAAATTTTAAAGTAATTTGGAAGGATTTTGTGTACGGTAATGTTTTTTTTTTAGGGCTTCGAAGAGTATTTTTTTTGTTCCAGTTTTCGATTACGGTATTTATTTAGGTTCGGTTTCGGTTTCAGGTTTTCGGTTAACGATTTTCAATTCAGCTCCAAGTATTAAAAAAAAACCGACTTTGCCAAAAATTTCGAAAGTTGTTTTCCAAAAAAAAACAACACTTCAAATTTTGGGTATTTTGCTGAAGCGAAATAAACTGATATATTTTTTCGGTTCAGTTCGTGTTTTCTTTTCGTAAAAATTTCAGTTTTTAGTAGTTTTCGGTTACGGTTCAGTTACGGTTCGAAGCCCTGGTTTGTTTTACTTAGAATCTAGACGTTTTCTCAAACGAAAGTAGCACACACGACCCTAAAACACCGAGCGTAGAACACAATTCACGAAAAATTTCGAAAAAGCATGATTAAAATAAAATGTAAGGCATTAATTGAATCATTTAATCATTATTTAGCTTTTCAATTATCCTAAAAAGTGTCGTGTGTACTATTGACGGTACATGCCAGTATCATATGTGTAAACGTCTGGTCACCAAATATCCACATACTTATATGTGTATTTATAACTGAAAATTGAAAACTGTGGGAAAAATGGACTCGAACTCTGAAGTTATAATGTTTACAGAACTCTATAATATAAAAATATTAATTTCAAATTATAATACAGTGGAAAACGTTTGACGCGAAAAAGGATTTTTTCGTATTCCTGACACATCATCGCTCAAATTTAATTTTGGTTTCAATTTCTTATCAAACTATGACGTAATATGAAGCATATTACGATCATTTTCTCATTTTGTTACAATACGATCTATTTTGTACAAAATCTTTCTAATTTTATCACACTAAAAAAGCCAGAAACACAATTTTTAACAGTTTTCCCTTTAAACTAACAAGAAATTCTAAAATCAATCAGTCAACAACCCCAAAACGCTTCAACGTTCCTCGGCGCATATTCGAAATACCGCATCGCGAACAAGAATCCGAAGCGTCCGTTGCGCCATCGAAATGGCCGCAAAACGCGCCGCGTTTCGACCTCGATCGCGAACGGCGGGAAACTTCCATGCGACATTTTATTGTTCTACAAATAAAATTCGTCTTCGAGCTTTTTTTGTTTGCTTCCATTCCGTCATTTTTCAGCTCTGGATTTTTTCACCAGGGACGACTGTTATTTTCGTCGTGAAATTTTTTGAATGTCGCCGTAAATACGTAAGCTGGGAATATGTGAAATGTATTGTGTTTTTTTTTTCAGATTTTCGTATTACATAGATATTACGCACTGGATGTCGTGCTGAGTTAATGTTGTGTTAATTAGTGTGCAAATGCTTTTTGCGATTCTGAAATATGTACTTAAACGTTAAATTATTAATAATGCGGATTCTGAAAAATATTTGTGCAAAGGTATTGATGTTTTCAGCAAATTGTTGTGACAAGAACTAGTTTTGATGTGAAGAATTAAAATTTGTTTATGAGAATTAAATTTGTTGTATTTTTTTTTTTTTTGTTTAAAATTGGACTTTTCTTACGTTTTCTACAATGTGTTATCTATCGGTGAAGAAAAATTGATTTTCATTCAAAATAAATTTCTTTTTATTCGACTGGTTTACATATTATACTAATGGATATAAAAATCCATCATGAAATTACAAAATAATACTTTTCCTCATTAATAGAATTTAAATACACCAGAACCTTTTTTTACACGGGGTATACGTTCCAGACACTACCGTGTAAATAAAAACTGTGTAAAAAATGTATGGTGACCATAAAAAAATTGGAGATAGATTCCATCACTATATTTGGATAGAATTTCCATCCAAATGTACTTTATAAAAAAATGTGTAATGTGAAAAATTTTCGCCGTGTAAAATCATCGAAAATTTTTATTTAATAACCATAATTTCATACATATAATTATATCAGTATACTGGCCTGCAGCGAATCTTACCATTGTAGAATAATAAATTAATAATACATATTTTTATTTTTTATACCGTGTTAAAGTGAAAAATCTGTGTAAAAAAAAAATAATCGGTTCATCTTCCTTGAACTGTGTAATTTCGGAACCGTGTAAATAAGAGGATTGGGGTATATGATAATTTTTAGATAAAATTGTATTTTTTATATCATCGTGCAATTTTCATTTATTTTTATTTTACTTACTGCTGATTATAAACGTATCAGTTCTCATTGATAAGTGGCGAGTGATATTTTTAGTAGACGGATATGATTATGACCTTGAACTATTTCGAGGGATTATTTTTAGTACTCAGTCCTTGAGAATTATTTTAACCTTGTTATTGCGTGTCGAGAACACGCGATAAGAAAATATCAATTTATTTGAGGCTTATTGTTAACTTGGCATCAGGAAAGGCTGTCTTCCACCTGTCAGTGATGTGTTCCCGGTTCTTTGGGCACGTTGAGAGATAGGACAAGAATAGTCTGAAAAAGTTGGTCTTGATCGGAAGTGTTAAAGAGTAAAAGTCCCATCACGATGGATTGATCAGGGACTTCATAAAAAAAGTTTTTGGTTTGGGTTAAGTTAAGTTTTTTTCGATGAAATTTTAGAAGTTGAAAGTGTGTTTCAAGGGAATCTTTATTTCTGAACAGATTCCTTGAAAATAAACATTTACTGATGATACTTTTAATTTAAGATGACCATTTTAAAAAAAAAAAAGGACATCGAGAATTATAAGAGAAATTATTCATATTTTTTCCTTCTTGTTTACTGTTTTTGCTCTGAATTTTTGTGCCCAGTTGAATTTTTCGACTGATCACATTTTGATTGGCAACAAATTATTTGGTCAGATTTTAATTCATAGTTTGGTCTGAATAAAATTGAGTAAACGGTCAGAATAAAATGTTAAATTGTCAGAATAAAATGTTAAATGGTCAGAATAAAATGTTAAATGGTCAGAATGTGACAGTCGATAAATGGTCAAAATTACAGAAAATTACAATCCTTACAGAAAAACTGAACGTGGGGGTTGGGCCAAACGCCGCATTTCTCAGTCAGGGAAAACTAAACGCACTTATTTAATGCCGCACGTCTCAGTCAAAAGTCTGAACGTATTTATTACTAAACGCGTGTTTAGGTTAGGTTAGGTTAGCGTTTTTTGCGTCACATTTACTGAACGTATCTTATTCAATCAGATATTCAGATCGAAAATATTTTATAAGTCTCTATCGTAAAAGTTTCCAACCAGCTATCAAACTGAATAATTATTGGTGCATGTAGGTACGTGTATAAACATGTTTATGAGGTGCCAACTTAAATTCGTATGTATGCTAAAGATCACCTTTATCAAATTCTGACCCATGTATTCTGACCAATATAATATAAATTCTGACCAATGTAATAAAAATTCTGACCATTTAATATTTATTCCGACCACGAAATTCTGACCCATGTATTCTGACCAATATAATATAAATTCTGACCAATATAATATAAATTCTGACCAATATAATGACCATTTAATATTTATTCCGACCACAAAAAATTCTGACCAATATAATATAAATTCTGACCAATGTAATAAAAATTCTGATAAATGAATTAAAAATTCTGACCAAAACGTATTAAAATTCTGACCCGAAAAATACACGCCATTTTGATTTACGTAATTTGTATTACGTAAAACAAGCCAAAAAAGCGCCTCAGGCGAAATTTTTTTCCAAACGTTTTGCTAAATAAAACTGTATCACCAAAAACAATGAATTTACTTATTTTCTTTGGTTTATTATCCGATATTTTCAAAAAAATTTTCTCATATTTAAAAAAAAAGTACCGGAACGCGCTCCCGCCAAGAAATAAAGTGCCGAAACAACTACACCACAATTCGAAACCCAAAAAACCCCTACAAAACCCAACCCATCCCGCAACTAGGCCACCCCGCGCAAAGCTAAGACTCGGAAAACCCCTCGACTGCGCAATGGCCGCGAAGCACAGGGCCGGCGCAGGGGGGGCCAGCCGCACGCGTTTTCCCGCTTTTCCGCCAACTATAAGTGGGGGCTCCGACTTCGCCGCGGCCCCCGCGGGCTACGCCTCATTCGCCAGCAGGCCGAGCGCTCGCCATGAGCTGGAGGGAGTCCGCGGTGAGTCCCCCCGCGCCCCGCCGCCCCCCGCCGCCCCCATCGGCCTGCGCCCCCGCATCGCCCCGCAGGCGAGGGCCCCTTAGCGCCGATCAGATCGATGCGCACTTCCACGCCGTACGTAAGACTTGGTCGTAGTGCGTTTCAGCTTTTTCAGACGTTTTGTAAGACGATACCGTCGTGTAAATTTAGATTTCGGGTTTTCGTTTCAGGTTTTTTGTTTCAGTTGATTTTGATTCCGTTTGATGCTTTCGGGGTGATGGTCGTGTCCGTGTATTGACCGTGTCGTTTCTCGCTTAACTTTAACGCTCAATTTTTTTTTCAAGAAAATAGATTTATTTGATTATTTTTTTAGTCTAGTGATGCGTTATCAATCCATCCATTGGCCATATCGTTTTTCGCTTAACTTTAACGCTCAATTTTTTTTTCAGGAAAATAGATTTATTTGATTATTTTTTTAGTCTAGTGATGCGTTATCAATCCATCCATTGGCCATATCGTTTCTCGCTTAACTTTAACGCTCAATTTTTTTTTTCAAGAAAATAGATTTATTTGATTATTTTTTTAGTCTAGTGATGCGTTATCAATCCATCCATTGGCCATATCGTTTCTCGCTTAGCTTAACGCTCAATTTTTTTTTCAAGAAAACAGTTTTATTTGATTATTTTTTTAGTCTAGTGATGCGTTATCAATCCATCCATTGGCCATATCGTTTCTCGCTTAACTTTAACGCTCAATTTTTTTTTCAAGAAAACAGTTTTATTTGATTATTTTAGTCCAGCGATGCGTTATCAATCCATCCATTGGCCATATCGTTTCTCGCTTAACTTTAACGCTCAATTTTTTTTTTTCAAGAAAATAAGATTTATTTGATTATTTTTTTAGTCTAGTGATGCGTTATCAATCCATCCATTGGCCATATCGTTTTTCGCTTAACTTTAACGCTCAATTTTTTTCAAGAAAATAGATTTATTTGATTATTTTTAGTCCAGCGATGCGTTATCAATCCATCCATTGGCCATTTCATTTTATTCAACAAGATACTATCAACATAGATTTGTGTGAATATTTTTAGATTGTCCGACAATACATGGTCATGTCCATCCGATGACCGTATCGTTTCTCACTTAACTTCAATGAGCAATTTTTTTCAAGAAAACACTATCAACATAAATTTGTTTGATTATTTTTTATTTTTTAGTCCAGCGATGCGTTATCAATCCATCCATTGGCCATATCGTTTCTCGCCCAACTTCCATGATCATTTTATTCAACAAGATACTATCAACATAGATTTGTGTGAATATTTTTAGATTGTCCGACAATACATGGTCATGTCCATCCGATGACCGTATCGTTTCTCACTTAACGATCAATTTGACGATCAATTTGTTCAACAAAATATTGTCGACGTAGATTCATTTGACTAATTTTAGGTTCCAGTGCGACGATATATGATCATGTCCATCCATTGACCTTATCGTTTCTCATTTAACTTCAACGATTCAACAAAATACTGTCAACATAAATTTATTTGATTTTTTTAATTTTTTAGTCCAACAACGCGTTATCAATCCGTCCATTGGCCATATCGTTTCTCAGTCAACTTCAATAATCGTTTTATTCAACAAAGTACTATTGATTTATTTGATTATTTTTAGGTTCAAACTCAACAACGATTGATCTTTGATCATATCCATTCAATGACTGTATTGTTTCTCAACAAAACACTGTCGACATAGATTTATATCATTATTTTTCAATTCAAATCCTACAATATATGATCACATCCATCCATAGATCATAATATTTCTCACTCAACTTCAAAAATTCAATAAAAACTATCATTATAGGTTTATTTGATTATTTTACATAAAATTATTCATTCTGATTGAATAATTTTTCTTAATAAAAGATACATCGCTCAGATTGATAAGTAGACAATAGTCGAAATCCAATATCCAGCGTCGGCTGATTTGCCACAAACATTATTGTTATAAATACCAGACGTGTGGGATCCCAGAGGCCAGAGTTTCACTTTCTTCTATGCTTATTTATATCCTCCGTGATATCATAGTTGTGAAATTCTCCGTGTGTGCGTAACATCTCTATTTATAGACGAAATCCTCCTAGGAATGTACATTTGGCAAGCCGAACGCATATCTCTCATGCTTAACCTATATTATAGGTAATCAATGTTCGATCGGCTCCGATATATTATTTCAACACATCCTCAGTCTCGGATTGTTTATTTTCAAACATGTTTGTGACTTTATATTCAAATTTTTATCGTTTCGAATTTATATTATTTATATGGCACTTTAACATATGTTTGTTTTTATAAAAATAGAATCATGCAAACAGTTTTATGTATTTGTTTATTTTTATGCACGATAATGAATACGGGTGACGTTCGTGCACATTTGCTAAAGACGTGCTAATTTGATTGTTTTTTACATGTACGTTTTCGTAAAGTAAATATTTTTCGTGTTTATTTTGTTTGTATTGACATATTATCGAGAACGAACACTGATTTCTTTATCTCTGACAGCAGTCCACCTTTCCTCGAGTTCATTCGTACTCTGCAGCGAGCGAGCAGAGACTTGGCTCCTACATTAGAGCTTTAATGGTACACTTTTCCCATTGGAGATATGATTTTAAGGCTTGATTTCGACTTAAATGCTGACTGAATAATTTACTTGAATGCGATTTATACTTAAGTTAGAAATTTCTCCTTAACTATCAATATTTGGTAGATACCGTGAATAAGGAATGTAGTTACAATGGCATTTCTATATATTTTAACCGTAATAGATGTTAGCGTGTAATTATAGAAGTGTTATTGTGATTGTCGACTCACCCTCAATAACCCATAGATTGAATAATTGATCCGACTCTTTATTTCCTATAGTAATTTTCTATATAAGTAGTGTATTGTAATAACATATATCAAATCTCATTTCGTCCGAAATGCAATTTGTTATAAAAAAAAATTGTTTTGTTATTTAATTACGGGATCAAAGAGTTGGATATTGAAAAAGTACAAACCGTTCCGCATGGAAATTTCGAGGTTTTAATTAGATTTTATGCTATGTATTGAATTCTTTACGTTGAATGCAATTCTGGTATTGTTGAAAATCCATTGTGAAAATTTTCATTATCGATAACCTTGATTGTAGTGTACAATACAATTGTAATAGCTTTAGAATAATATTTGAATCACATTACCCACATTTGTACGAATAGTTATAGCGAATTATTTTATAGTTTTGATTTTTACTGATTATTGTGGTAAATATTTTAATATAAGTCGAAGCTGTACATAATAAATTGGTATTTTTTTTTGTTTCCCTCATTTTCTAAATTCAAAATTGCATTTTTGTCAGAATGAAACATCTTGCATGTAGCATATTCGACATGTATGATAACGAAAACCGAATTCACTCGATTTGTTTTTAATAAATTGGATATTAATTGTAAGATAATGTCATAACCACTCTATTGCTACATAGCCTATTATGAAAATTAATGCAAATTCTGATTAATTTTTTAGTGTAACGAATCGCATGATCTTTTTAAAATGATAAAACACTCGCTATGTAGTTATGAAACATACCCGATACCGAATTTATGTTTATTTCTAACGTTTCATGTTTTTACAGAGCCCTAGTGGCAGTACAACAACACGTCATTTACTTCATGTAATCAACTCGACACGATCGGCTTCAGATTATCTTCCAGGATATCGTACTTACAGTACGCCTTCCTCAAACTCAACCGAATCGAGTTTTAGAGACATCGATTGCGATGAAGTCTATCCTCGTCTGTTTGTCGGAAATGAGTATGTTATTTAATAATCTCAAGTCTTTTTTATACGTATATTTAAATATGAATTTTATTTTTATCAGAGAAGCAGCAAAATCTAAAAAGTATTTGAAATTGATGGGAATTACTCATGTTTTGAATACGGCTGAAGGTAAACATTTCGGACAAGTCGACACCGATCATCTTTATTATAGAGATTGTCCACGTGTTAAGTATCTCGGTTTTCCATTGATCGATCATCCTTCTACTGATATCTCAAGATATTTTTACATCGCTGCAAAATTCATCAGCGAAGCGATGTATACGGGAGGTAATACATTCGAAATCAACGAAAATTTATATTTTATATATTTACGACACCAGTAATAGACCATGTATTAGTAGTAGACCATCTAAATATAAAAATTTTGGGTGCCACTTTGTGTTTGGCTGAACAGAATTTTGTTTTTCTAACGCAACCTAACCTAATCTAATCTAACCCAAACAAACCTAACCCATGGGTCCTTTAGGTGTTAAGTAATTATTCTAACCCAACCTAACCTAACCCAACCTAACACATCCTAACCCAACCTAAAAGATGCAGTTCAGCTAAACTCAAAGTGGCACCAAATTTTGATTTTTAAAGATGAAAATCTTTCGGAAAAGATGCAATAGATCAATTGTAATGAACGGTTTATCTATCGCATCCTTTTCGAAAGATTATTATCTTTAAAAAGCTTAATTTTTTTTTAAGAGGTGGTCAACCAAAGTATTGTACATCACTAGTGTCGTTATTAGTATGTTTTTTTTCAAGTTTATATCTGCGTTTTCAGGCAAAGTATTGGTGCATTGTAAAATGGGTGTGTCCAGGAGTGCTACGTGTGCGATCGTTTACCTGATGATAGAACGCAACATGACGGCTTCCGAGGCTATAAGGACAGTTCGTAGGAATCGCAACATCCGTCCTAATGACGGATTCATGCTTCAGATCTGCAAGCTCGATCACGAATTAGCCGCTTTGCGAAAGTAAATCCTCTAATGGAGTTCATATAGAGTTGCAAGTATTATATTCTAACAATGTATACATCAACTTTGTACAAATAGTCGGTTACCGTGAAGCTAAGGTTACTATTAGCGTTGTTTGATTAATTAAATTCTAAAGAGATATGTGAATTTTGAAATTTAACGTTTGAAAGATAATGGCACGAAATTCGTTTCATATTGAAGGGCTTATAATAGAATGTGTACATATATTTAAACATTCCTTCAATATTATCATATACACATCTTTATAAACATATCAGAGAATATTTGTTGATAATCTAAATCTGTTTCGTTTACTGATTTGTGTGATGTTAGAGAATTGTGAATTTTTCGGCCTTCTAAAAATGTAATATTTTTATATCTTGAAAAAACATAGTACCTGTTTTTTAGAACAGTACAGTATTGTAATTTATGTTTTGAAATTGACGATTGTCTCACGTTTCCAATCGTCGTTGGTTCTGTTTGTTTTTGATTCGTTTGTACCTATTTAATGTTCGATTCATTTTTTCCCCCATGAAATAAATATAATGAATCTCTCCTAGAAAAGTAGATCTAGTCCAAATTACAAGTTATAAATGTATAGTACACAGTATAGCTATTTATATTTGAGAAAGTATTAAAGTATTTACAATGGGAAGTCTCCCCATATATATTTTTTCGAGGATTTTAAATAATCCTGAAAGATAAATGTTTACAATAATAATACATCCATTGATGTGTATATTTTAGTGAATATTAATTTTCGAAGTTTGCATACTTGTGAGCTTTAGAAATCTGTTGAAATATAAAATATGACGTTTTTGTTAACAAACACATGTATATTTTTTTAATAATATTTGAAAGTTTATTTTCTTTGTTAGTGAATTGAGTCGTCTCTCGGTTTGTTTCCATTTTTTTTTTTAAATCAATGTAAAAATAAGGTAATAATTGTTACTGCATGTTTGAATCTTTACTATTATAAGTATGAAGTCTACAACATTTATCATGATTTTTATGAAAAACTGGAATTGTTAATTAGAAACGAATAGAGAGGCGGCTGTTCTAAATTCTCTTGTAAGTACATGTTATTAAAGCTATCAACAATCATCGACTTTAAGAGCTACAAAAATATATTATTTCAAGTTTATAATATGAAACTTCTTGAAACTTTGTCATTTTATTCGAGGAAATTGTATTTTCGATATCGCAAAATAGAATAGATATGTATCTAGTTGTTAGCCTGAAAAACTGTGATAAGAAATTTATTTTTATTAAAGTTATGTATTTTGAAATTTAATTTTTGTACTGAAATATTTATCATTGTTTTGTTTTTAATCGAGATTTATTTAATTTTCATTATTTAGACACTTATTGTCGGAAAGTCTTCTTAGTGTTGTGGTTGTACAGTTAAATTTTGTCGATTCAGAATCTTTTTTTATTATGATTGTTTTAAGATAGACTCTTCGTAAATTTGTATATATTAAAAACAATATTTTTGATAATTTCTCAAAATTCATGAAATAATACATCAATAACTTTACTCTTTCAAAATAACGTATCAGGCCGCGCTCTACGCAAATGGCTTAATCTATATACAAGAACTGAGGTTTTAAGGTGACCAACTCATACCTCGAATAAGTATAATATAATTTCTGAAATACAAACCTGAAATCCTCAAATATTGTTTCCCCCCATATTTTTTAACGGGCTAGCTTCATATAAGTTCACTTTATCAAAAGACGTCTGCACATCTAATGCAGATTTCGTTTAACCCATTTTCATGACTTTTTTTATTTCAGCAATTATACTTTTAAGATCCTATCATATAATTTCAATGTATCAATAAAGAATCTTTTACTATGTTCATGTAATATTTTGTGATAAAAAATATATCTTATATATACTAACCTGTAATGGTTGTTTTATTTACGAAGGTTGACAGTGGTTTATTATTGTATTGCAGTGCAATTACAATGTAAAGTGAGTCATAAAAAAAAATGTGAATTTGTATACAAATGAAAACTAATTTTATTATCTGGTGGAGTTCATAAAATGCCCACTGCACGATACAGTTTTTTCAATTATCATCAGAAATTTGGGTATTTTTCACTAGTATATGTAATAAAGGTAATACAAGATAATATAAATGACAAATACAAAACATATACAAAATACAAAGTTGAATTGTATTTTGCATATTTTTGTAACAGAGGTTAAGTGATTGATCCATTGGGAAAATAATATATCGGGAAGAAAACCGTTCCATGTCAATAATATACAATCATGATCATGTGTACTGATTGTATGTAACTTCATGTCACTTAATTTTAGTGATACTAAATAGTTAAAAATTCTGCAGTATTTAAAAAAACAAAAATATTAATTTCGGATGATGGGAAATTTATAAAAAAAACTGATCATTTTTGATAGCTATTATTATTTATACATTTCTTTGTTCCTCTATATACAATATCTTAAATAAAATCACATAAATAAGAACTATTGAAAAGTAACTCATTTTTTCTTAAAACATAATATAAAATAGATTTCAATAATTGATAATAATTTTAATAAAACAGATTACACAAAAAAGCCAAATAATTTACTTTTTGATAAACAATCTGTCAAATTCAAAGCTAAAACATATATCTCACTGTTTTTTTATTTATCGGACGGTTACTTGAGAAAAAATCATTTCCATAAAAAAAATAACAATATACGATATCATCACAGTCTTAATTAGTCATCGACAGAACTAATACGGAAGAATAAAAACATAAATACAACTTTAAAGAACATCCTTTGATGACCAACAATACAACTAAATATCATGTCATATTCAATATTATTGATGTATAAAATAATTTGTGAGACTCGAATACACGAAAATGAAAGCGTTTACGTAAAACCTACGTAAACAATATTAATTTTAATTCATAAAGCGCTATTATATAATACGAAGCATTTTCGCCCCTAATTTATTAGATTGCAAATGAGTGGCCGTTGTCGCGTGAAATACTCGAGACTGACTTTAAGAAGTTGATTATCCATTTGAATAACAAATCTTATTTACAAAAATAGTTCTCTACGATTGCTATTACTCTTATCAACACTAAATATTTTTCTTTAATTATCTCAATGATCCCACTGTCGATCGTCTGCGATAAATTATTTAGATTACTGTATTTTGTGACAAAAAAGTTCAGAACACTGGTCGGCAATTTATTAACATAACTCACCGAGTGACCACTAACTTCCTTTTGATGCAATTATACAAAGTTTATCATAAAAAATTGAAATTAAATGTTCAAATAAATGTAAAAGAGCCAATCGTCCCATACCGACGGTATGTGTGTATATGTGCTAGATTTTGTGGTCGCTGTCCACTAAGCATATCGCAATGACAATAAGTGTAAATAACACATTTATTTTTCATACTGAAAGGATCCTCTATCAAAAATGTTAGCAGTCACTGGTAAAGAACAAACACGTTACTTTTTCCTTTTGAACTAATGAAATTTTACTACTCTAGTTATATAATTTGTACATTATAAAAATTTTGAGATAAACACGTAACGGCACATACATCAAAAATTACACAATAGGCGTTCTAAATTCAATATACATAATTCAGTGGGGCATTGAAATAGATAACGGAACGCATTACATTTTGAATAATCAATGAAAATATTTTATCATCTACGTATATGCATATATATAATTTTTAATATCGACGAATCAAACGTAAACGTAAATGTTGCAAAAATATAAATTTTAATATATATATTTGTGATATGAGAATTGTGCAATTTGAAAATACTCTAAAAAACTGGCTTTCAAAAATATTTTCACATCTATTCCAACGCACGTTGAAAACGAAATTTTCAAACGAATCGAAAAGAAAACTTAAAATTTAAAATTAGCACTATAAAAAATATATATCATTTTTCTCTGTACATCTCATACTTTGGTCTTTTTCAAAATTCTGAAAATATAATACATTATATTATGTACACTTTTAATTACTATTACGATTTTAGATTAATAATTAAGCACCAAACGAATATGTAAAATCAAATTGGGAGATACGCTTGAGAAAATACAACGTTAAATACAACAACATTGATCACAATGTTCGTAACATCCTAGTAAATGTAAATATTTAATATCATAGTAAAATAAAACATAATTACTCAATATATTTTCATAATAAACAAAACTTAATAAACATTTGATAACCTTGCTATGAGAATACTACGCCGAATATAAATCAAGAAGTCGCTTTGTCTCTGTCGTAAAATTATAAAAATGACGATAATGATCCTTAATTTTATATTCAAGTACATACTTTGTATTTATTTAAATTAACACCAATTATAAATAAAAATAACACGCAACTGAATAAGTAGTCGAAACTCATTAATATACTTATCAATCATCGCTATGAATCAATTAAACATACAGAATGCAACGCTTAAAACATAAGCCACTACTAATGAATTCGGATAAGCCAAAATCAATGAAATTATACTATGTAGACTGGTAACTGCTGTGAGGATCGGATAACAGTAGATTGGGGCTCGAAACGCCAGTCGGAGTGCTCGTGTTCGAATCCGATGTGAAGTTATCTGTTCCGGACGTGCCTACGTTGTTATCGGACAATTCTAACATGGGTGTGTCACTGTCGGAAAGGGCACTGTTTTCTGGATATAACTGGTCGCTTGATATGACGTCGGACGATGTTTGAGTCGTGCAAAATGTCTCGTTGAGAGGTTTCACGACATGGTTAGCTTCGGGAATCAATCGAGATGATCGAGGACGGCCGGAAGATGTTCTAGGTCTTGGACAGCGAGCGGCGGCCACGGGCGGAGTGGTCTCTCCGTGTGCGGATATGTTCATAAGTCTGATGATTGAGGTTTTTTTTATAAATGAATTTGTATATATGGTTAAGTGGTCGCTATGTTCATGAACGAAGCGAAGAATCTTGTTTTGTTAATTAAATTCAGTGGAATCTACAAGGAGAAGCTCTCAGGTGGGAATTTATTTTATTAATGAAAAATTTTTTTTTAATAGATCACCTTTGTTGCATCGATATGGTAAACTATAAAAGCGCACTGTTGAGCCAATTTAATTATAAACGGCATTAAAGTTTCGATATTTCGCTTCTAAGTACATGCGAGCAAATGCCGTCTGGATACTTGGCGTAAAGGCGTAATTTACCGAACAAGTCGTGCGGCTGAACTTGCTCTTTTTAAAAGAGCTTGTACTGAAGCGCCTGGTGAATTACGCCTTTACACCAAGTATCCAGACGGCATTTGCTCGCATATACTTAAAAGCGAAATATCGAAACTTTGATACCATTCATTATTAAATTGGCTCGACAGCGCACTTTTATATTTTACCGTATCGGTACTATAAAGGCAATCTATTAAAAAAAAAATTTCATTAAGAAATTCAATTCCAACCTGGGAGCTTCTCCTTGCTAGTGGTGTATAGGTTACATTTAGCCTAGGAAAATCATTTGACATCTGTCAAATATGACAGTTGACGTGTCTTATGACATACTGAACAAAAAAAGTTCATCATCTCTGTTGAGAGGCACATCATATTTGACAGAAGACATTTAATGACGCAGCCTTAAATTAAATGGCGATTATACACTACTAGATGTTGTTAAATTTCATAGATAAAGCAAGTTTCTTTGCTTCGTTCATGGAAGAAGCAATTACACAAATACATCATTTGAAATTTCACCTCGTTGGATGCCAATACATAGGCGGAGAAGCGCCTTGCATTATAGCTTCTTGATACGACGGAGGTGGTTCTCTGTATAAATGATATAAGGAACTGTCGTCTAAAGGCTCAACATTTTCATGACGTTGATAGGCGTTCTGGTTTCCAAGAATATTAGCACGGCTACGTGAAGAATAATAACGCCAACCGATCGCAACTCCCAAAACAGCCAAAAGTCCAGAAATGAGAGAACCCATAACGACGACTGTTATCAAAGAATTCTACAAAAAAACATAAACAATTATAAAAAAGTATTAAAACCAGCAAAACGAAACAAAACACGACGTACTTTCAAACAATCACTTTCGTCCGATCCATCACCACAATCGTCGATTCCGTTACAAACCATGAAATCCTCAACGCAACGAGGAGCCGAAGCGCAACGGAACTTTGACGGAAAAGCTACAAAAACAAACAGATTTCGTTAAGCATCATATAACATAAGCAATTGTTCAAAAATATGGCTCCTACATCGACCTAAACATCCGACTTCGTCCGAATTGTCCAAACACTGCGGTTTACCGTCGCATCGTTCCGACGGCGAGTAGCAGCCCTGCACACTGGCACAAGCTATCTTATTTTCACACCCGGCAACTGCGTAAAATAAAATAAAATATAATACTTATTCATATAAATGATATGCAGACATTGCAACGAACCGCAGGAGGTCTCGTCTTCTCCGCCGGGACAATCCATTTGACCGTCGCATCTTTGCAAATTGACGTGGAAGCAATTGCAAGGGTTGTGATAGCCGCAAGGGACGAAGTCGTCTGTGCAGACTCCGCAGCCTCCACGCAGACCTTCGTCCCATCCGCCTGCACAATGAACGATGTTGTCGCAAGCGCCTTTCAGCGGGAAACAACCGCCAGATCTGAAACGAGTCGTTGATGATGGAATGTGAGTGTTGATTAATATGGAATGAAATATAGAAACGCGATCGAAACTCACTTGCAGTAGAGTTTACTACGACCGCACAAAATACAGTTGTTTTCATCGTTGGATGTAATCGGACAGTCTATACTTCCGTCGCAGCGTTCAGTTATGTTGTTATAGCATTTGTTGTCTATACCACCGCACGGTACCATATTGGGTCCATTACATTCTAGTAATTATGAAAAAAATTATAATAAATCATTTTAAAATCTGAATCGCCTATCCCTCGATTTACACGGTACTTGTTTTACACGGTTTAAAAAAAAATAAATGTTGAAAATAATCAATAATAATAACATTGAATTCTATCACTAACTAAAATAGAAGAGCCACTGTTAGGTAAACAACTAGGTGCGTACCCGCACGTTTGTCATTACGTTGTAGTTTGACGTTTCAAGTGTAACCTCAAAACGATATGTCGACCATGATATTAAACATTTTTATAAATTGCTTATTAAAATTAGAAATTCTAAAATTAGGATTTTGGACTAAAATTAACTTAATCTAACCTAAGTTAATAAAAAGCTTGAAAAAACAACCAAATTATGCGTTTTTTGTGTACTTTTCGATTTACACAATTTTACATAAAAAAATATATATTTTTGATTTACACGTTTTTCTCAGGAACCTATCTACCATGTAAATCAAGGGATAGGATGTATTTCATTTTATATATATTACAGTCCAAGTGTATTTCAGTCCATGTATAATTGGAACATAAATACACATTTTTGAGTTAGGTTTTTTTAGAGCAATTTAATTTGTTTTGATAGAAGTTTTGGGTTAGATTGGGTCAAATATACATGGACTAATAATACACATGATCTGCAACATATGCATATAATACCATTGAAAATTTTGTCATCTTTGCAGTCCCATTCATCAGAACCGTCTTTGCACTCTTTTAAACCGTCACATTTCGACCACGAATCTAAACAATTCAGATTATCTGCGCAACGGAATTGATCTTTCTTACAAGTAAGATATTGGATATGGAAACCCCTGCCGCCTCTGATAACCTGAAAAATTAAAAATGTACATAAAAGAAACGCTTACTCAGCACAAACATAATACGGTGATACTCACTTTCGAAGAATGAAATTTAATAACTAGTTTTTCTTTTTTTGCTGTGAATTCGAGCTGTTGAGATTCTTGGCCGCACAAATGTCTTGAAGAAAACTTCAGCCAGTTTTTAGAACAGCAAAGACCAGAAGTGCAGTTTGCATCTTCTTCTATGTCTAAATCTGTTAATCTACGTTTCAAAGAAAATACAAAGGTTATCATAAAGGCATTTGAAGTAAAACATGAGTTGTTTTCGAAAGTGGTGTAAGTCCTTTTATTTATAGTGTGGGATATTTAAAAGTTTGAATTTGTATAAATATTGGCATATGTTAATCAATTTATATAATTATTTTTAAATTGTTAACATGTTAAAGTTTATAATGCAAAAATTTATAGAAAATAATCGATTTTTTTTAGATATAAATTGAATTTTCGTTTAGGGGAGTTTTGTCTAATTTCATGACACATTTAATTTGGTGATAGTCGGAATAAAGTGGAATTTTTTTAAATAATGCCAACGTATTTTAGAAAACTATATTTGATACATTTGAAGAAAACTCTTAGAATGCCATTTCCTAATTTCGAAAACAGAAAGATATTTATATGGAACCAAAATATACCAACACATTATTTTGCACAAACGTACTTACACCACTTTCAAGAAAAACGACTAATACATTTGAGGAAAACTCTTAGAATTCCATTGACCGATTTTGAATACATAAAAATATTTATATCGAACCGAAACATACATGAACACATTATTTTGCGCAAACGTACTTGCACCATTTTCAAGAAAATTGACTTATACATATGAAGAAAACTCTTAGAAAGCCATCGATCGATTTCGAATACATAAAAATATTTATATCGAACCAAAACATATTTACATCGACACATTTTTTTGCGCAAAAGTACTTACACCACTCTCTCAAGGAGATCGAATCATACATTCAAAGAAAACTCTTAGAAAGCCATCGATCGATTTCGAATACATAAAAATATTTAAATCGAACCAAAACATATCGACATCAACACATTTTTTTGCACAAACGCACTTACACCCCTCTCATTTTAAACATCTCATACACAAACAAGGAAAATTCAAAACGAAACAAAGAAAAAGGTCACACCTGAGGGTGATGGTGGAGTCTTCGGGGAAAGCTAGCGTCCACGTGCAGCTGGTGTGCGGGGGATACGAACGAGGATATCCAGGGCTGGATATGTTCCCGGAATATCCTGGCTCCGTCCTGAAGACGCTCTCGCAGGCCTCGAGCAAGGCCGACTCAGGCCCGAAGGCTTCAGCGGACGCGAACACGACAAGGCCCCACCAGACGAGGGCCAGGCCCCGGCGCAGGGGCCTCATCACTCCGCTGGGGGCCCCCATGAGAAGCCCTGCTCCTCTTCGAGGGTGGGTCTTTACAGGGTCATGTACTGAAGGTGGCCAAGTGACACACTGACAGCTCGGTCTCTACAGTTCTACGATTCTGATACACCGCACGAGGGCCGCCAATGTGACGGTGTGTATGGAAAATAGGCTTGTGTCATTCGGGGTTTTCGGTGATGGAATGTGGGATGGTGATGGGATGTGGGATGGTGATGGGATGTGGGATGGTGATGGAATGTGGGGGGAGTGTGAGGAAAAGGGGAAAGTTGGGTTTTAGGGTTTTGGGTGGAAGGGGGTTGGCAGCGATGGTTGCTTTTGCGGTTTGTCATTGCTCATTAGTTTGTGTTTGCGGTGAGGGCTTCGAAACGGAAGTGAACTGTAACCGAAAAATGATGGAAGCTGAAATTTTTGTTGAAAACCGGAACTGAACCGGGAAAATGTGTCGGTTTATTTCGGTGCTGCAAAAAAGTTATCGAAATTTTCGTGTTTCGAATATTTTTAAATAGTGTTGTTTTTTAGAGAATATTTCTTGGGAAAAGTCGGTTTTTATAAGTGTACGTTTTTTTTTAGTCTTTCAGTTTAAAAATATATCACTCGAAACTGAACTGAAAACCGGAACCAAACCTAAATACCTATAAGTATATATTTTTTTGTTGAATCGTAACCGAACACCGGAATGAAAAAAAAAACTACGGTTCAAATCCCTGCAAAATATTTTGAATTTTTTAAGGTATTGCGTCCTAGCGTCGATGTATGCCAACGTCGTATGTGCTACTATCGCTGTGTATCAGCATCGATGTGTACTAGCGTTGATGTGTTCCAGCGTCAAGTGTGCTAATGTCGATGTGTGCTAATGTCGATGTGTGCTAATGTCGATGTGTGCTAATGTCGATGTGTGCCAACGTCATGTGTGCTAATGTCGATGTGTGCTAATGTCGATGTGTGCTAATGTCGATGGTGCTAATGTCGATGTGTGCTAATGTCGATGTGTGCTAATGTCGATGTGTGCCAACGTCAAGTGTGCTAATGTCGATGTGTGCCAACGTCATGTGTTCCAACGTCATGTGCTAATGTCGATGTGTGTTAATGTCGATGTGTGCCAACGTCAAGTGTGCTAATGTCGATGTGTGCTAATGTCGATGTGTGCCAACGTCATGTGTGCTAATGTCGATGTGTGCTAATGTCGATGTGTGCCAACGTTATGTGTGCCAACGTCATGTGTGCCAACGTCATGTGTGCCAACGTCATGTGTGCTAATGTCGATGTGCTAATGTCGACGTGTGCCAACTTCATGTGTGCCAACGTCATTGCCAACGTCATGTGTGCCAACGTCATGTGTGCCAACGTCATGTGTGCTAATGTCGATGTGTGCTAATGTCGATGTGTGCCAACGTTATGTGTGCCAACGTCATGTGTGCCAACGTCATGTGTGCTAATGTCGATGTGTGCTAATGTCGATGTGTGCTAATGTCGATGTGTGCTAATGTCGATGTGTGCTAATGTCGATGTGTGCCAACGTCAAGTGTGCTAATGTCGATGTGTGCCAACGTCATGTGTTCCAACGTCATGTGTGCTAATGTCGATGTGTGTTAATGTCGATGTGTGCCAACGTCAAGTGTGCTAATGTCGATGTGTGCTAATGTCGATGTGTGCCAACGTCATGTGTGCTAATGTCGATGTGTGCCAACATCGCGTGTGCTAACGTCGATATGTGCCAGCATCACATCTGCCACCATCGCTATCGCTGAGCATACCCACCGTCGTTTGCGCTAGCGTCATCCGGGCAAAAACCTCCAAGCCGATACATGCCAGCGCCGTCGACTATTACGTCCACATGTGTCAAAGAGTAAAGTTGGCGGCAGTCGATCGCCTCTTGCCGGCAAACCCGCGATGACGTCTGGCGTGTGGGCGAGTCGCGGGGCGCGCCCCCCCGCCTCCCCCCCCGCAGCCCCAGGCGCCTCCGCCCCCCCCGCGCCCCCCCCAGCCCGACATCGACATCAGCTTGAGTTCGCTCGAACTGCAGGCGCTCTCCGAACTTGACAGGTGCCATAACCTTCGCGCGACGCTATTGCGCATTTGACGTTTGCGTATTTACGCCGTCCGGTTGACGTTTCTGTTCTTTGATCGTTAAACGAATTTGCCGGTATTTTTGAATGTGGTACAAGTTCGTCCGATTATGTTGTGAGATTGTTAAAAGTTTGCGTTTATGTATCAAAATGTTGGCTCACGATTATTTATTCACGTGATTTTTCTTTAGCTGTCAAAATGTTAAAAGTTCAGCCCTCACTTTTGATACAGTTTTCTACTTCGATCCAAATACTTTCCATTTCAAATGAAATATTCTGAATTTTTAATTAAATATTTATATTTTCCATTTCATATCTTCGTCGATTCAAGGACGTTTCATATGTTGAAAATATTTTTTCTTCATTATCGTTCGCATTTGTAGTAGTGGTAATCGATTTAATAATAAATACGTTTAGACTTTTGACTGATAAACAAGGGAGGCTCCCAGGTGGGAAATGAATTTTTTTTTTTCATTAGATTACCTTTATTGTATCGATATGATAAAGTATAAAAACGCACTGTTGAGCCAATTTAATTATAAACTGCATTAAAGTTTCAATACAATAAAGGTAATCTATTGAAAAAAAAAATTTCATTAAGATATTAATTTCCCACCTGAGAGCCTTCCCTTGTAAGACATACAGCATTAAATCAACAAGTTTAGTTTTACTATCTAATATGAGTAGGATTGTCAACTGTTATGGTCAAAAAAAGAGAAAATTTAACAAAAAATTGTTTATTTACAACAATTTTCTTTATAATTGTGCCAGTTATTATTGAAACGAAATAAGTCATTTAACGTACCGAAAATACCATAGTACAAAGCAATCGTAAATTTCCCCTGGTACAGGAAAGATTATATCTATAAGGCTTATGTAATCGTAATGAAAAGTGTGCTTAAAAATTAATTGTTGAATTTAATCCTCATCAGTCTCATTCTCTATTTCATCATCTCTGTTGTTATATTTATTTACACTGCTAATGTGGTCCAAAATTTTCTTATTTTCTTTTATTTCTTTATATATTATACAATATAGTGATAGACTGCGTAAAATTATTGTCTTATGATTGTTATAAATGATTTAATTATGATCTAATTATGATTGTTATAAATGGACTTATTTTACTTTGAAAAAAAAAACATTCTTGCGACATTATTATACAGTTCAACTAGTTCTGATAAATTCATGAGGATATTGTCCAACATTAACAATGTGATTTTGAATATAAAAAGTCCTTATCTGTATCTAACCAAAGCGTAAATTAACTTCTTTCTTTCGGAAAATAGACGTATACATAAAAAAAAACAGTTGAAATAATACTAAAAAATTACTCTATTTTTTTGTTTAATTTTATTTTTCTCACAATTTCGATACTAATTTTTATAATTTATTTTCAGTCGACAGTTCGGATTTCTCAAGTTAAAACAGCCAGAGAATGCAAAGAAGAAAGCGATCATTCTTAAGGCTGTCAAATATTTGGAGCGTATGCTCGTTCAAGTTCAATCTAAAAAGGAAGAAGACAAAATCAAAGCAGAGGAAGAACTGACCACTCCCAAAAACGATGATACTGAAGCGAACGAAGACATGGCCTGTTTGAAAGAAATCAGTATAGACCCGAAAACTTATTGCAAATTAGGACATTTTCATCTATTGCTCGAAGATTACGCTAAAGGTTATTACTGGTTAAATTAAAAAAATCAAGATGACATTTTTACATAATACTTAACACACTTTTTGAAATTTCAGCCATGTCAGCTTACCAAAAATTTTTTAAACTTGAACCTGATAATTGGAAAGATCCAGCTTTCATGTATGGATTAGGATTGTGTTATTTTCACTTCAACGCATATCAATGGTGAGTAATTTTTATTTTTGAACATTTAAGGAAATACATTAATTTCAATTTGATGTTAGTTAGTAAGATATAAATGAAAAAATATTTATTAATAGCTATAATAGCTATAGGACTAACTTTGTTTATCTCTTAATATTAATTTTTTTTTAAATAAATTCGGCAACTTATTTTTAAATTGATTGACTATAGTTATACATTATTTATCAAATTTTCAATTATATAATATTTATTTTGGTTAAATATTTTAATTTTTGTTTTAAATATTAAAATCTAATTGTATTGAAATAGAAATAATCTATATTTATATGAACCTGACTATGAACTGCCAAACGTGTTATATTAGATTTACAAGTTCTATTAGTTTTATGATTGCTGCAATATATGTACTAAAATTATATGAATTAATTCTTACTTTTCATTTTTACACAGAAACTAAAACATTTTTATGATAATTATCTTTAATTTTTTATTATAATCAAAAAATCGTACAATAAAGGATTTTTTTGATATGTTAATAATGAATCGAATCAAATGGGCTTTGAATTTCTTTAATAAAAAAAATAATTACAACATTTAGAAAAATTATTAAATGGACTATCTATATTATTATAAGTATAAGAATTTAAGTATTATTTATAAAAATATAATCCTATTAAAAGAATATTAGTTAGATAAATCCATAAGCAGCAAAGTCATTTGCTATTCCACTTATCCTATCTTGACATCCATGGGTCATAATATTATCATATATAGTTGCGTCAGCGGTTTCTGCCATAACTTCCATGTCGGGCACATTTTCTTTGTCAGCCAACATCATTGGGATCAACATCATTCCTGTTAATAATCCCAGTAGCATAGTGGATTTTACTTGATCTTCGAAAACATGCTTCGGATATAATAATGAAGTTTTGTGACCCATGCGAGTGATGCTCGAATTCAAAGTTTGATAATAAAGTTCTAATGAACTCGCGTAGTAATTAGCTCTTGTTTCTGAATCGGTACTGGAGAACATCATATAGGCAAGATCGGTTATTGGAGAAGCTAATCGAATTATTTGTAAATCGACTATTTTCATTTCTTTAACACGGCCGCCGTTCTGAAAAAAAACGTGTATTCTTTAAAAATATTTTTCATTATTATTTACTTGATTTTTAAACGTCATATGTCATTTTCATTGTTTATGTGAGAAATGCACATAACTGTTGTTCATAAAAATTATATTTATTCATCGATGTATTCGAACGAAATATTTTTTATATTAAAAATTTTGTATTCAATACAAATGAAGAAACAGCTAGTATAATGTATCACAAATGATTGATTTTTTTAATATTTAATAAAATAATTAATTTCAATATAGGCAAATTTCTTACCTCATATTTAAATAAAAAGTTATTGATCCAGCAATCTCCGTGACATATCACATTGTATGGTTCGGTTCTTTCTGGCATAAGATAATTTCTCCATATTTGAATTGAATTTCCTGTGCCTTGTTCTACTCTTTTTCGCATTTCAGGATCTCTTATCATATCTAGACATTTACTTTTCGCATCCTTTACAAATTGTTCTGAATTTTCCATCACATCTAAATCCTTAGCTGCTGAATTGGACATTTCTTGGAAGAATTTTGGGTGTGTTTTTTTCAGAACGAAAGATGTCGCGTGAAACCGAGCAAGCGTTCTGATGACAAGTTCCAGATGTTGTTTATCAAATGAAATTTTTCTATTGTACATTCTAAATCCTGTAGTTGACAAATCTTCCAATATGATACTTTCTTTACCCAAATCTTCAATACATCCGTAAAATTTTGCATACGAAAATCTCTCTTCTATGGGAACTGCGTATTTCACTTGAACTTTATACAAAGCTGGTAATATTGTCTTATATGCTGCCGTTTCCCTCTTGTAAAAAAGTTCTATCGGCATCATTTTTCTCAACATCGGTATATTCGGAGCGTTCTTCACAATGAAATTCTGAGACTTCTGTAGTTTCTTATCGCTGACTCGAACACGTAACAACTGACCCAAGTAATTATCTCCCTTTTCCGATGCTTCGGACACTTCTATCTCTGTATTGAACAAATTTTCACTTGCGGCAATTTTATTAATAAGCCTGTGTACCTCGTCAGTAAGTTGAATGGGGCCCACGGGCGGTTGAATTAAAGCACTGGGCGGTTGAAAAGACTCATCGAGAGGCTGAACAGGGCCGTTGGGCGGTTGGGTCGAAGCTATGGGTGGTTGAATAGGGCCGTTTGGTGGCAGATTTGGACGTTTGATGTTTTCATCCATCTTGGACTCGTTCTCGAAAGAAACTAAAAATGATCACAATATACATATGTAACATTAGCAATTGGTTTTAGATAAAATCGGTTTTATTTAAGATATACTTTGATAAGAACATTTAACCGTCATAAATATTATATCAGTTTTATCAAGATATCATTGTTTAACGAGATTAACAGTAAAATTCCAATCTATGTATGTAAGCGCTAAATTAATAAATATTGATTTTATTGATTCAATTATTTAATATTCGTTTAGGTGTAATATTTCTTTTACAGTTATAAATATAGAACTATTTAATTTCAGCAATAATCAACCTTTTTTTTTCATATGAAATAAAACATTCATACGATATCGAAACTTTTTCGACTCAACAAATAAATTTTAGGCAACTAATTATTTGGCTGGTTAATAATAACTAAAATGATCAGTAAAAAATTGTTAAATGATCAGTAAAAAATTGTTAAATGATCAGTAAAAAATTGTTAAATGATCAGTTAGGTTAGGTTAGGTTAGCTTACTACTACGTGTGACTACATTGAGACTTGATCCAACAAGCTCAAACAGGTTTCCACGTGCACAGAACCGAATAACAACCATATACTTTGTTTTTACTGATCAAAATAGTATTTTTTTTACTGATCAATTAAATACAGACCTAAATTTTATTTCTATTAATCATAGCGATGATTCAATTATTAAAGATTAACTTAAAAAACTGTTGTTGTATTAGATATTAAAATCGATATGTTTTATTTATTCACCATGCAACTAGACGACCATTTGCCAACGTTGGCAAATGATCTGGCCGACGAGCGAAATGCCCCGTTTTCTTCTGGTCTCCGTGGGAATGTTCATCCGGTTTTATCCGCCGAACTGGTCGACCTTGGTCCAAGAACGGTCACATCATCAACAATAAACAACAACGGCAATATTAATAACGCGAATAAATAAAAGCGCTCGATGCGTTTGCCGAATCGAAGCACCGTTACATTTGTTCTTCCGCGGTTTAATCAGATCGTAATCGTCATTTTTTTTTAAATTATCTTTTGATTTAAATTTGCTTGGTCATATTTTTTTTTAATTCTGTGTGGATTTACGTAAATGCTATTTTTTTGGAATTTGTCTAGATCCGTTGATTTCGATTTATCTTAATCTCATCTGCAGGTGTGACGTGATAACTTTGAGTTCTCCAAGTGTAACGTAATGACTATATTTTGAATTCTGAGAAATTTTAAATTAATGAAATTAGCAGAATATGTTTCGATAATTTAATATTTTTTATTAATCGCCCGAGTCGTATAATTTAAATTACAAATTTGAGTGATTTTTACCGAATGTCTGAGAAATTGAAATGTTTTTCTTGTTCGTAATTTGGGTTATGAAAATACAGAATTAATAACCAATTAGTCCAAAAAACATAAATGTAGTGCACTGATATTCAAATATACTAATTTTTGAATATGTTCATGAATTTATATTTATTTATTTATTTAATGTTTGGAATATGAAAATATCTTTATTGTTTTCAATTTAATTGTTATGTCAATTGTTATTACAAATAATAACATTCCTATGAATATTCAATTAAATAAATATTTGAGATGAAATTTTAGATAAGTTAGTTTAATGCTATGTTATGACGTGATAAAAATTAATTTTTCGATTCTTACAATTCGAATTATAGTATCAGTCTTATCTGTCGTGATGGAATTTATTGATTATCTCGTAAAATAATGTGTAATTTTTTCTATGCCTTTTAAGGTAAATAAATTCAATGTTTTTACTCATAAATGACTATTTTTTCTGTAACAATATTTAATCGGTTGTTATAATTAACGTCGGAAACAAAAAATAACATTGACCAATAGTTACTGATAAATATGTGGTCAGTCACCAAAAATAATCAACAAGCCATTACATACAAATAAAACTCTCGACGACTCGAATAATTCACCCGTTTCATTTAAACATTCCGAACTTCGATACGTCATCGCACAATCGGCATCGCCCCCAAAAAAAAAATGTTGACGACCACTCGAAAAAGCGCCATCCACACGCGACGAATCGCGCCGCGCCGAACGAAAACAACGGCCGGGGGGCGGAGGCCCACCCCCGGGTGCGCCCCCATCGCCCCCGCGCCCCGGCCACTGACCCCGCCGCGCGTGAGTACTCGCCCATTCATCGCAAACCGGTGGGTGTCGTCACCGCGCTCCATGTTTTTCTATGGAGATTGCGGTTCGTTTTGGCGATCGCAGCGCCCTCTGTGTTGAAATTGGTAGGGTTTGCAATTTACTGTCTAATTTCGATTATCGGTAAATAATTGGTCTCGTTGCCGGTTTAAAAGATATTTTATTTAAAATGGAGAATGTTTCATTTGATATGGAAAATATTTGATTCGAAGTGGAAAACGTTTAAATTGCATTAAAAAAACTGTAGGGGAAAACGTTTGGTGTGAAAGTGAAGGGATAGAAATTTATTTCGTGCTAAAAGGGTTTCATATTTTTTCATTTCATTTTAGCAGTGTTGTTTCTTGTTAAGCGATTTTTCACGTTAAGGGTTTTCGTGATGGAACAATTTCCACCGTATGTACATGGTAAATCTATCCATCCATCGTCCATTTATAACCCATCTAGGGCTTGCAATTTACCGTCAAATTTCGATTACCGGTAAACGGTAAATAATTGGCCTCGTTACCGGTTTACGGGTAATTTACCGGTAAATAAAAAAAGCACCCTTTCAAAAATTTTTCTGCAATATGTCTATATCTACCCTTAATTCGCAATAAAATCGTTACCGGTAATCTTTTTAATTTACCGGTAACACATTTTGGGCGGTTAACCGGTAAATTGATAAATTTATCGGCAATTACCGAAAACGATTTTATCGCGAATTAAGATATGAGCAAATTATAACGAAAAATTATTGCGGAAAAAATTTGAAAGGGCGCTTTTATGAGTGTGAGGGGCGCTACTGTGTTTTTGTGAACCTGGGGGGGGGTAATCGTTTATTTTAGTTTTAGCTAAAATAAATTATTTTAATTTGAAAATGTTTAAATTAAAATATCAGTTAACATGAAATAATACTGCGATCCCGACAAAATCTGTATAATTCCATATTTTTATTTTAACATGAAAGAAAAATCGCTTAACATGAAATGTGTTAAATATATTTCAATTCTCAGTTTCTTTTTAAACGATTTGTACTGTATTATATTTGAATAATTTTTGCCAATATGTGCTTTACATCAATTTATATTTCTAGTTTTAGCAATTTGAATTCATTTGACAAAACATTGTTTTTTTGTATTAAAATTTACCAATAGTTATATAATAATATACTGGACATACACGATAAGGAATAAGAAGTTTAAACTTTCGACGATGGTCAATATGGAAATTGAATCGAAAATCTAATTTTTCTTTTCGCAATGAACTAATGCACTAATTGTAAAACAATGATACTTACACAAAATTTAACAACAATACGAACAAGCGAGTTGTCCGTTGCGAATACGATCGTGTACTGTTTGTGGTTCCTTTTATCGGAATGTTTGTTCAAATATTTATTTTTTTTTTTACATATTGTCAATGTCATCTGGTAATCTGTCGAAATTTGCGATAGATGTACCGAAAAACGCAAGTCATATATTAATTTATATAACGTTTCGTTAAAAATAAGATTAATATTCTTATTGAGATTAATTTCATCGCATATAAGATTTATTGTTTTCATAATCTTCTTAAAAAATAAATATTTTCGATATCGATCGTTGTACCAAAAATTTTTTGTGAAATAAAACATTTTTCGATAGTTGTATAAAAATTCGATAGATGGAGTCACTGATTCGATTTTTTTTTTAAATCAATTTCTTTTATGACAATATAAAAATCGGTATGATAATATAAAAATCGGTTTTGTGTTAGATTCAACAATACGAAATTATTCATCTTTTAATTTCCGTTTTAGTACCCCTGGTTTTTGTAGTGTGTTGACAGGTGAATTGCCGTTTCGAATCCTGTTAGGCATTGACGAGATTTTAATTGTTATTTTTGTACTTTTTTTTCCAATCAATAACCTTTCATATACTATTTTCATTTGGATCTAATATAAAATTTTCACTCCGTTTCTTCAACGTCAACTCGCCAAATTTCGATTCGCATAATTAAAAAAAAAAAACAATCGATTAGAATCGAACTTCGAAAATAAAATTTTCGCACAGCCAATATATTTTTACGATAACGACACTTTTTATTCGTTTGCAAAAAGGCTTAATTGCTTCGGTAATGCGAACATTCGTATGTGCGAATCGGGGTGCTTAACCCGCGTCCGCCATTAACGATCTCTATGGCGAATCGTTCGAACGGTCGTTTATTATAGTAGTCGAGGCCTATTGAAATGTTAGAGGACTTCGATGTGTATTTGAAGCTGTTGGTGTATGTCTTATTTGTTTAGGAAATCAGTTTGATGTATAGGGTGTTGCAAATGTGATCTAAAAGCGATTCTGTTAGCTAAATAAAAGTGAGGTTATGAATTCAATTGTTATTGATATTTTAGGTAAAATGGGTAGTTGATTTTTGTGTCAGAATTTGTTAAGTAACTTGAATATTTTCGTAAGAGGAGGGGAGCAAGACTCAAATCAAGTAAATAACGCTGGTATAGATCTTATGACGCAAAAAAAAATTTCGTCTGCGGCGCCAATCTTTAAAATATTTCCAATTACCCTCGATTTACACGGTAGATAGGTTCCTGAGAAAAACGTGTACATCGAAATTGTATATTTTTTAATGTAAAATCGTGTGAATCAAAAAGTACACAAAAAACGCATAATTTGGTTGTTTTTTCAAGCTTTTTATTAACTTGGGTTAGGTTAGGTTAATTTTAGTCCGAAACCCTAATTTTAATAAGCAATTTATAAAAATGTTTAATATCATGGTCGACATATCGTTTTGAGGTTACACTTGAAACGTCAAACTACGACGTAATGACAAACGTGCGGGTACGCACTTCGTTTTTTACCTAACAGTGGCTCTTCTATTTTAGTTAGTGATAGAATTCAATGTTAAAATTATTAATGTTATTATTATTGATTATTTTCAGCATTTTTTTTTGACCGTGTAAAAGCGAAAACGTGTGAAAAAAGTACCGTATAAATCGAGGGATAAAGATAGATGTATATTCAATTCATAAAGTTTTTTTTGTAATTAGCAAATAATTATTATAATAAAATGTTCAAATGATTAATTTGAAACCAATCGGTTTTTTTTATTTTTCTTTAAAAAATACGAATTACTTGGAAATAGAAAAATTGTTGGCACATCAACCAAAAAGTTTATGAACCGCTGTTATAGATTTTCTATTGACTGAAAAAAAACTTTAATATTTAACAAATAAAAAAATTCCTGGATATTTCCAACAACTTTATCCTAACGTCAATGCAGACATAAATAAAGAAGTATCAAAATCCACATCTAAAACAATTCCAAATGTGCGTGGTATTGTACCCAGCGTTACACCCCCACACGTACCACCCACCACCCCCTCGGACGGGTCGATATTCGTGTCTCTGGGTATTTTAAACGTGCCGCCGAATCGATATGTAAATATAAACCGTATTACGAACACGTGGACATGTGAAATTCACACATATATCACATGTAGGGTTGTAAATGGGGGTGTATCCGCGATTCGGAGAATTCCACGAATCCGTTCATTCATGGGATGATTTTCGATTCTGACGTTGTAATTCGCATTGATTGATGTTTTGGCGGGGTTTGTTAATGGACAGGTGAAAAGTTGTGGTGTGTGTTGAAATTGAATTGCGAAATTTAAGTGCGAAATTTAAGTGTTGTCGATGAATAGAGCTTGTGAATGTGAGGCTTTTATCGTATCGGGCGTTGCTGTAGTGATGGTTTGCTGTGAGTTTTACTATAGACGGTTTTATGAATGTTCGCTGTCAGAATGTTCATAGAATGAATGTTGACCTCTAAATGTTGATCCCTGAATGTTGACCCCCTAAAAGTTGACCCCCATATTTTTCTTCGCGGGGTTGCTGTAATGTTGATTTGCTGTGAGCATTACCACCGACGGTTTTTTGAATGTTCACTATCAAAAAAATCATAGAACGAATGTTGACCCCCACAATTTTCATCCCGGGGTTGCTATAGTGTTGATTTGCTGTGAGCGTTACTACAGACGGTTATATGAATTTTGGCTACCGAAAAAATTCATAGAGTGAACTTTGACCTCCGAATGTTAACTCAATAGTTTGTATTCCGAAGTTACTATAGTGTTGATTTTCTGTGAACGTTACCACAGACGATTCTATGAATGTTCACTGCCAAAAAATTCATAGAACGAATGTTAACCCCATAATTTTGACCCCGGATCGTTTTCATGCATGGAGATCATTTCGCAACATTGATATTAAACGATTTGTCATTCAACATTTCATATGATCATTAATTCTATGAACAAAATACCCAAATAAAGTGCTAAGGATCGGTCGAAAAAAGGTCTCCAAGGATGAAAATCTAGAGAGTAAAAACAATGCAGAGTGATAACCTTTCGGGATGAAAACTATGGGGTCAACATTTGTTTTATGAATTTTCTGGTAGCGAATATCCGTGACATTATCACAGACAGTTGGAAAATGAGTTATATGAAGATCATCTTTTCGAGGTTATTATTAAAATTGTTGTGTTTTCATATAGATAAATACAATATTTGATCTGATTCTGTGTCAAATTGAACATTTTGACTGGTATTTGATAAAATTGATGATGTGAAGTTTTACTTCCAATACGCGAGAGTGTCACGCAATATAAATATTTTTTTACGATTTCATTGTGATTTGTTTTTTATTGCATATCCATTTAGTTATTATTGATAATTAAATTATATTTTAGTTTGTAATATAATATTTCAATATTTAAACTTTAAGACAAACTTACCTATCAGCACTTAACAAAATTGAAATTCTATTTTCAACGCGTTATAATGTATGTATGTATTATTATTAAAAAAAAAACTTTGAAACACTAGTGAAAAAATTATCGTTTGAAATACATTCGGTTCAAACGTGAAAAAATTATTATATTATACGCCTATCCCTCGATTTTCACAGTACTTTTTTTACACGTTTTCGCTTTTACACGGTTTAAAAAAAATAAAAATAAATGTTGAAAATAATCAATAACAATAACATTGAATTCTGTCACTAATTAAAATAGAAGAGCCACTGTTAGGTAAACAACGAAGTGCGTACCCGCACGTTTGTCATTACGTCGTAGTTTGACGTTTCAGGTGTAACCTCAAAACGATATGTCGACCATGATATTTAAACATTTTTATAAATTGCTTATTAAAATTAGTACTTCGGACTAAAATTAACCTAACCTAACCCAAGTTAATAAAAAGCTTGAAAAAACAACCAAATTATGCGTTTTTTGTGTACTTTTTGATTCACACGATTTTACATTTAAAAATATACAATTTCGATGTACACGTTTTTCTCAGGAACCTATCTACCGTGTAAATCGAGGGATCTGTGTATTATTTACGAAGTGTTATCATCATGCACTTCAATTTTAAGTAAAAAAATTTACGACATTTTCAAGCGTTAAAAAGGTGCGACCCACATTGAATTTCGTCACAATTCCCTGTTTATACACCAAAAACACATCCTTTTGTCGAAATCGCTTTCATATCTCATCCTCGAACAAAAGCAAACATACAAAAATCCTTATCGCTCCTTTAGGCGCCGCACACATCCTCGCCGGGAAATCGTTCAAATTTAAATATTTATACGTCTCGGTTCACGCCGTGTCCTTTTTGTTTTTTATCATCCAAAATTTCCATCTTCCCACGAAGGATGTTCGTCCGTTCGTCCTCGGCACGTACACCTTTTTCGTATCGCGTTCGTTTTGGCCTTTTTCGAACACCCTCTTCTTCGAATTCGACCCATTTTGTACGTTATAGTCCTGATAGACCGTGCCGTTGAAAAATGGAACAATTTGAACGTATTAAACAAAATTGATGAGCATTGAATAAAATATGTGTGCTTTGGAAAAAATAGTATGTGCGATTTGCACGAGCGTTAAAATGCGTGTATTAGAAAAAAATATCTGTTTATTTGAAACGAATAAACGTGCATTAAAACAGGGCGAAATACACCTAATCCTCTTTTTACATGGTATCGAAATAACACGGTTCGAGGAAGATGAAGCGATAACTTTTTTTACACGGTTTTTTGCTTTAACACGGTATAAAAATAATAAAAAATATGTATTATTATACCACAATGGTAAGATTCGATGCAGGTCAGTATACTGATATATGTAATTATAGTTTTTAAATTAAAAATTTCGATATTTTTTGATGATTTACACGGCGAAAATTTTTCACATTACACATTTTTTATAAAGTACATTTGGAAGGACGTTCTATCCAAATATAGTGATGGAACCTATCTCCAATTTTTGTATGGTCACCATACATTTTTTTACACGGTAGTCTCTGGAACGTATCCCCCGTGTAAAAGGAGGATCGGGTGTACCAACCGCACGACCATTATTCGCAACTTTCGCAATAAATCTAATTCAAACAAAATCAACATTGATAAAAAATGGACCAAACTGTTAAAATGTAGTTGACAGTTGTATTGTATTGCCTGTACTCTGGTAACGTTGCCACCTATCTGTTATTTTATTGCACAAAACATTCATTCTATCGCACAATTCATATTATTTTAATGCATACTTTATACTCCACATTTTTTTTATTACACACTGAATAAAATAATGCTCAATACGAATTTTTTTTAAGGCACATCGTATATTTTTCTAATGCACAAGTAATTGGTTTTAAGGCACAATCTATATCTTTTTAATGCACATTTAAATTGTACCCAAAAAAATCCGGTTCCGAAACGAAAATCGCTTCTATTTAATATTACATTAAATGGTGGGTCGTTCAATGAGGTCGGTGTGTAAACACGAGTACCTGCCATCGTGCATTGTGTTTCTTTTTTGAGTGTGTAACTAATTCGATACTCAGGTAACGAATGAGATGAATTCGGTACGACGCATTTCTAGGATCTGAAACGTTTTGTGTTTGAAACTTGTTTGGAGAAAGAAATTTTCTGAGAATCGGAACCCTCTATTTACTAATAGCAGTTAGAAGTACCAGTAAGTTTGATGTTGAATTTAAATTTGACAGGGGTGTACATTCGCTTCGAAATTTAACGATTTTGAAATTCTAAATTTCAAATTGATAAATAGATATTTCACAGCATTGATAATAATACCGCATAAACTAGGTTTTAAATGGTTTATGATTGCGTTAATTATTTTATAATAAATTATTCTATTTTCGAATCGAAAATTTTTCTCTGAATTTTTTTAGCTCTATGTACGTACCGCTGAAGGTTGCATACAAAATAGTACCAATTCTGTTAATCGAACTATTTCCAAAACAGTTGCTCTTACGAATAAATATTACGATATTTTTTTTTTTAGGATATTTTCTAAGTTGCAAATTTGACTTGTAATATTTTTCCGTAAAAATGACAATTAACGAAATGTTTACGAAAAACCGTTTTCATTAACCTTATGTAAAATTTTATATTGATCTCTAATCGACAGGGAGGTTTTTTCATTTTGTTAACCGCAATATCGAACTTTATACCAAAATTCGATTTGTCACTGATTTTTTTCTGAGATGATTTTATCTTCATTCCCCAGACTACTTAACTTCTACTCCGATTAAGCAATTTTACATCAAATTTTCAGCCTATCAATTGCACCATTTCCGAAAAATTACCATTATTGGGAACCTTATTTTTTACGTTTTTCCGACAGATGGTCAATTACTAGTACATGATCAACCACTGATGCATTAATTTTTTTTTTGTTTTTAACTAAATGATCATGCAAGTTATTCTCTTTCTTACTTTGTTCATGCCACAAGTTTTTAACGATTCCACGTCTAGAAGAACTTTATAATACTCTACAAGGCATTACCTTATGCTGGCCATACACGCCACGATATATCGTTCCGAAAAAACTGAGGTACGATTTTTCGCTACGTGTATGTATAAAAAACCGGACGAAAATGAACGGTTTTATAACATACACGTAGCGAAAAATCGTACCTCAGATTTTTCGGAACGATATATCGTGGCGTGTATGGCCAGCATTACATAAAAAAAAGTTCAATATGTCAGATATGTCATCGAAACAGAGTCAGATTCGGTACAGCCCTAAAATCTAACGAAAGCTTCAAGTGTTTACATATCTTCATTATACAAATTTTCGAATCTAACAAAGCCCAAAACGATTTCCCGAACTCGAGTTAACTCATTATTCAAATTTTCGATTCTAAAACGACTTCCTGAACGCGAAACCGACAACCGCCTCTCGTCGAATCTCATCCTCGAAACTTGCACCTCGACACTCACGACTCCTTTGTCTCGAGCGATGCACTCTTCTAAAAACTGGACGAATGCGAACATCTGACGAGTGCAACACCAACTCGACAACAACAACCCACCGCCGGAGGAACGGCCTGGTCGACCTGTGCACCTCGTGTGCTACCTACTGTTACCTGCTCCGAGCCGGAGAACGTTGACCCCTCGCGCACGTACCGTGCTCTTGCTTAGAAGAAGAAGAGCAAGAAGACAGAGAACCTGTCCTAGACAATAAAAGAGGTTTCCAGCGTGCGGCGATGACGCCGTTGGGACGTGCTCCGCGAATCCGAGGAGCTTTCCAAGGGAGTTTTCGCAATGGTGATGAAATTTGGGCTTGGTGTGTACTGTTGGATGCAATTGGAGGGAATTGGATTTTTTGTTGTTGGGTGAGTTGGATGTAGGTCGAATATTGTGAGAAGAAGGAAAGGAGAAGGAATTAAGCGTTACGTTGAATTTTTGAGGTACTTGATTTTTGGCGAAAAAGTCCTAGATGCATATAAATTTTATAAAGATAAAATTTGAAGTAGGATTATTTTGGTCGTTTATGTAGTAAAATGATATATGATTTCTGTGTACTGTTAGATGCAGTTATAGGAAATTAAAATGTTTTTGTTGAATGTGAATATTGACTAGGTCGAATATTGTGAATAGAAGGATAGGAACTAAATATAATATTATAAAACTTTTGAGGCACAAGATTTAAGGCGAAAAAGACATAATTGCACGGAGTTTTAGACAAAAAATGCCCTTAATTGTACAGAAATTTTATCCTCATAAAATTTAACAAAGTTGGATTATTTTGGTTAGTGAAATGATATGATATTAATATAAAAAAAATAAGAAAATTAATAATTTTTTTAATTACATAATTAGGCATGCACTGATAAGTTTACGACGAACAGTTCAACATAAAAAAAATTATATATTATCCATTGGTGAAATATTGAACGATTGTAGTAGATGGGACTTAACCTAAAACTCTGATTCAATTTATTTCAATTTTTCGAGGTGAGACATTGTTAATACCTCTGTGTAAATTAAGGTATCGAAAAGGTGGGATTTTTATTAAAATTATAGTTTGGTTACTATGCCTCAAAGAGTTAAATTAGATTTTGGAAGAATGAATATGATTTTTTAATTAACGTATAATCCGGGGAATAAAGACAAAATATAGCCGTATCTTCGGAAAGTTTAATTTCGGTATGAAGTTTGATTTTGTCACTTTTACAGAAAAATATTGAAATTAAAATTTATAACTTAGAAAATTCCCTACAAAAAATATATCATAATATTTATTCTTAAAAGTAACTGTTTTGGAGATAATTTGATTTATAAAGTTATAACTTATATTCTAATGAAACGCGCACTTCTTTCCATACCACCTTCGAGGTACAGTTGGATGTGTGTTTTTTTTTCATATGGTGTCCCTAATAGGTTTAATCTACGTTTATTTTATTTGAGCGATTTTCATTAATTTCTTAAAGTTTTTCTTCTTCAGACTATTTCAATTTGCATGCTTTTTTCAGAGTATCGAGTCTATGTTTTAGAGCAATAGTTTTACCTTTTAACAAATATGCACTGCAAATTAATCAAATTTCCGCCATTTATGGAGAAATAATTAAATTTCAGTAACAATCACATCCGTTCACAAGAAAATATCACTCAATACACGATAGGTTATTTCTATTTTACGAACATGCGGCCCTTAACTTTCGCACATAATTGGTTTCTGAAAATGTGCGAATATTGAATGTTCGAAAGTTTTGGAATGTAAAAAAAACATCGAAAATTTTAAGTATACACACGGCTAACATTGTATGAAAAAAAATTGATGTAACTATTGAAGTTTTTGAAAAGATTCCGTAATTAAAACAAAGAAACAAACTTGAATTATTCCTAGTTAAGAAAATATTTTTGATTCGTAATAATAATAAATTATTGAAAAATAATTAATGCTATTATGAACCTTTAAATACATAGTTTATGTGCTATTATTTTTATTTCCGGGAGGTATCTACTAATGATTTTATATCAATTTTAAAATTCAGTGAAATGTGCGCAGAGTGCTTACAAAATTCAAAGATTTTTTTAATTCTTAAAAATTCTTATCGAAAAATAATTAAAGCCATTATAAACCTTTGGATACCTAGTTTATGTGTTATTATTTTTATTTCCGGGAGGTATCTACTAATGATTTTATATTATACGCTTGAAAATAAGGTTTTTGCTAGTGATGAGTATGATATGATTAAAGTGATGGATTTTGTATATCGAGAGACTGAAATGGTATAATAGTAGATCGATTATGTGAAGATGGATCGAATTTAAAAAAAAAATGTATAGTTGTAAACATTTATCACGAAACTAAAGAAACCGAAATACTTTTCATATTAAACGATTTCCACTACATGTAGTGAATCAAATGTGTTCATTATATACAAGATTGGAAGATTGATAAGCATTCATCCACTAACGAACGTTGTATGACTACACACGATAACGACATAAGAATCGCTACTGTTACCATCGTCATTGCTGTTCCGTTGTTTCCGCAACTCGCATCATTACTGTACATCTCACACAGTTTCTTTTCACGAAATTTCGCAGCCATCAACTCCCAAAAAAAATTCCAAGAATTCCAAATCACGCCCCCATCGCATCCGGCCCATTGTGCAATTATAAAACACACACGAGGATTATATCGGCGATACGATCGAACTGGTTAGACCAGCCGGCAGGACATGGAAGTTCTTCAGAGTTTGTTCAGCATTGAGATCAAAGCTCTCTAAATAGCTACTCCTCGGCACTGCGGGTTCACTAACCTTTTTATGACCGAGGGTGCATTCTAGTATTTCGGGGGTGCCAGCCAGGCTAGATGTGGGAATAAGTTCAGGACATTGCTGAAAATTCGATATATCAGATTTTATATAGTCAAAATTAAGACCAATTACTGTACGGAGTATAAAAACATAATGAGCTTCCGATGAGGGGTAAAAAAAGACCCCCTAGATTTTTTTTTTATATTAAAATGAAAAGATGCATACATTTGTATCTAAATAGTTATTATACCGTCTGAAAATAAGCCCCACTTTGATTTTTAAAGATTAATTACAAGTCCTACTTGCTCCTTCAGATTTTTATATCTTAAATTTTAGTCTTTCGTGGCATTTCGTTGTTTCATCATGCTCCTAAATATGTGGAAATTGCACTTGACTCCAGATTTCAATGACAACTCGAAGAAGTCCTACTCCGAAAATTAGACCTAGTAAAATATAATATACGAAATAATAGAAATATTGCTTTGTATGAAAAATTGGGGGCATTGAGGCTAATTATTGTGAATTCTCGAGTTTGAGAATTTTTTTTTTTTAATAATATTGCGAATCTCGAGAACTAGAGAATTTTGTTAAATATCTTCGAGAAATCTCGAAAATTTTCATAATTTATTAGAAATACCTATACGTATGGATTTCTATTTCTATAATTATTTTCTTTTGATGAAAATATTGGATTTTTTTCGCAAAAAAATTATACATCCCCCGAAAATAAGCCCTACTGTGGTGTTTTTGATACAAAATCAATATAAGACTGGGTCGTATTTTGAGAGAAAATTGAATATTTGCTATTTTACTGTAAATTATGGATTAAATAATCCGATTAATTATCGAGTTACCGCGAAAATTGTAAACATGAGATTTTGTCACACCCCTCAACACAAAAATCAAATCGTATCTTTAGAAATTATATAAAGTGCGCTTTCGCCGTCCCACACGCGGCGCACAAACACAATCTTAGGGCCAAAACTTAGAAAATCTAAATTTGAGCGTACAAAAAAGAGAGCGCACAAAGGGCTCGCCGTCCGGACGAGCTAGAGAACGTTTACCTGTGCCGCTCGGTCAAAGGTAAAGCGTCTGAGGAGGACGCAAGATGCGCACGCGTACGTTGGTATGCGTGCGCGACGCACACTCGGGCAGTTGGTACGCGTGCACGGACGCATACTTCGCGGTTGGTATTGGCGTGTGCGTGCGTACGCACCAACACGTGCACAGGCGCGCACGCGAATCGGATACGCGCAGGGCTGCCATCCCCGGATCGCGAGATAAGGGAATACCCTTTGGAAGATAAGGGGATTGTTTTATTGAATGCAGTGGAGCCTCGGTTTTTCGGTTTTTGAAAGGGGAAAATAATTTTTACTGGCGATTGTTTGATGTTTATAGATTGGTTGTAAAAAAAGGGTTATTGAATATGTGAGACTAGCGGTAGTACCCGGCGTGCCCGGGTTTTTGGGTTCTTTTTAGTTGTTTTTTTTCTGAAAACTAAAAGCGAAACCAATCGATAGTTTGATGATGTTATCGTCTACTGAAGAAGAATAATATAAACTTGGTTTTAAATGTAAGTTTTTAAATATGGGAGTTTACCTGCGATTTTCTTGTTTTACGCAATAAGAATGCCGAATTTTCCAACTTAAAATTCCAGTATTTTACGACTTGTTTGAGCGTCTATTGTAGAACGGGGTCTTCCCGGAACTACCAAAAATTCTATCTTTTTTTGTTATCGTTCATGTTTATCACATAGTGATAAGGAATGTTATTATCGAAGAGATTAAATACTACAAATAAATTTCCCTACCCAAGTGCTTGTTGATATGTTGAAATAAAACATGTTAGCAAATTTCCAATACGCGGTACGCTTAATTTATTTTGATAATATCCTCCGTACACGAATTGTATTGACAGACTGTAGACGTGTGGGTAGAAAACTAGAGATACCGTACATTGGACATAATATAATAAATCGGTATAAATATAACTAATAATACAATAAATATTGATTTATATATAGGGCGCTAGGGGTCATCGTGTAGGACCATGCGAATTATCGTCAAACTCTATTCGATTTATTAGATAAGGCCAAAACATTAACTAAACAATATTAATTTGCAATATCGCTCTAACAATTGGCAATCACATTCAAATCTTGTTCAAATTCTGTTTGTTATGTTTGTTTTTCTGTGAAAAGTGGGGACCACTTTAGCCTCGGGGTGACCCTTTGAACAAGCCTGTTGTATATGATTCAAAAACAGTGGATATTGTGTTTCACCGAAACGCTTAACGTTAAAAATCGTTTAACAAGTTTAATCGTTTTAATTGTATTTGAATACACATTGTCTAGTTCAGATATATTTCAACAGACGAAAATACAATTTAACTGGTGCTCACTAGTTAAAGTGTATTTTCAACTTGACAGATGAGTTTTGACAGTTTAGATTCTTCAAATGAATATTTGTATTAAATAACGTGTATATTTTACTTCTATACCTGAATATTGAAAAGGTTTTAGTAATACAATAATCTCAACAATGTATTCATCACAAAAACGTTAGTTTTGAGCCTATACAAGTGACGTTTAGTAACCCATATTAGTGGACAAACGAAATTTCTGTGCCTTTCCCTTTAACTATGATAATTAGTTTCTTGAAGAGAGGGTGATATAAATGATAGAAATCGAAGTAAACGTGTGCGGCTGTCATTCGAAACGGTTTGCAAGTGACATTGGCAACCCTGGCTTACAATTCGTTAGCTATAATACACTTTGTCTGATCCTGACCAGTTAAATTATATTTCCATTGTGTCAGATCAAATAACAACGTAGGTTAGATAAAATATATTTTAACTAGTCAAAAAATATTTTAACTGGCAAATACACTTTGACTGTAACATATGCAAATCCATGGGGGGAATAAAAAAATTTAAAAATAAATATTAGTATAAAAATCCATCATATGT
This sequence comes from Hydropsyche tenuis, assembly GCA_009617725.1. Taxonomy (NCBI): domain Eukaryota; kingdom Metazoa; phylum Arthropoda; class Insecta; order Trichoptera; family Hydropsychidae; genus Hydropsyche; species Hydropsyche tenuis. Next base: position 751,064 of record VTON01000025.1, read on the forward strand.
TTAAAAATGTAAAAATAGTAAATAATTACTACCCCCCAGTTTCACAAATAATGGCGCCTCTCACACTCTAAAAAAGCACCCTTTCGAATTTTTTCTGCAATAATACGTCTATATCTCCCCTTAATTCGCAATAAAATCGTTTCCGGTAATAACCGGCATTTTTTTCAATTTACCTAGGACACATTTTTAACGGTTAACCGGCATACCGGAATTGCAATACACACAATCAAAAATTTCTTTAAAAAAAAAAATATATTTACAACCACGATTGGCAACCCTACTCCACACATAGGCAAGGGACGCAACCGCGCGGGGCGGGGGCAACCCAAGGGCCGAATGCAGCCAACACTACAGGGGAAACGCAGGGCCCACCGCGGGGCAAGGGGAAACGCAGGGCACGCCGCGGGGCAAGGGGAAACGCAGGGCACGCCGGGGAGGGGCAAAGCACTCCGCGGGGGGGACGCAGCTCTCGCGCTCCACACTCTGCAGTACGCTGTGAGCCGCGCGAGCGACGCCACGCGCGCGCTCCCCACGCGAACACCCGGCGCACGCTCGCCCCCCCCACCCCTCGCCCCCCAGCGGAGGCTGCGCCCTTCCCGGGCCCCCATTTGGCGGTTGTTTTGGTCGCGGGGGCGCATCGATCGGGCGTGACGTCACGCGCGCCACTGCGAAGTGCCACCCCTAATAAACATCGCGCCCATCCGTCTGATGTGTCCAGTGGTTGTCAAGTTGTTTTAGGATATTGGTTTTTTTTTTGTGAAGAGTGCGCCGTTTGATTTTTTTTTTTTTTGGTGTTTGTGTGTGTTTTTTGTGGAAGTTCGAAGAGGAATATAAATTAGTGTAAAGGTTTGATTTTTTTTTTTTAGGGTGTTTCGATGGGGACGCTCGGTTTTTTGAAATGTGCGATGAAATCATACTGATTTGTCGTATGAGCGAAAACGAATTTGACAGATATCGCTTTATCGACATGGTTGTTATAACCTAACAAATTTCGGGCGTCCCTGTTTCAGACACAATATATTCATAATGTATACCCGATCCTCTTTTTACACGATACGTTCCGTGTAAAAAATATATATATGGTGACAATACAAAAATTGGAGATAGGTTCCATCACTATATTTTGATAGAACTTCCATCCAAATGCACCTTATAAAAAACGAATAATGTGAAAATTTTTATAGAATAACCTTATATATATATGACATTGTGGCATAATAATACATATTTTTATACCGTGTTATTCCTTGAACCGTGTAAAAAGAGGATCGGGTATACATATACATATATATTTATTTATATCGTATATAAGCCCGCAGACAATGGCCATTACGAATTCACGAACCCGCATAGGCGCGCATCCCTTCGGCGCTAGCGACGCTCAACCTTTTTTTTTCTTACATTAAGGTGGCCATATACGCTACGAGAAATCGTTACGATCAGACTGTACAGTTCGAACGCTACCGATAAATCGCTACATGTATGTTATAAAACTGTACAGTTTCATCCGATTTTTTAAGACTGTGCAGTCGAACGGAACAATATGAAAATTTCAATTGATTAATCGGAATCGAATGAACTGTGCCGACTGATCGTAACGTGTATGCGCTCGTTAACGATTTCTCGTAGCGTATATAGCTTGTATGCCATGTACGATAAACTGCACCGTTCGAACTGTACAGTCTGATCGTAGCATATATAGCTTGTATGCCATGTACGATAAACTGTACCGTTCGAACTGTACAGTCTGATCGTAGCGTATATAGCTTGTATGCCATGTACGATAAACTGTACCGTTCGAACTGTACAGTCTGATCGTAACGATTTCTCGTAGCGTATATGACCACCTTTAGATTCGGAATAACCCCGATGACGTCGATGACGTTTTCTGTGTGTGACTGATGGATGACACACGCACGCGGCCACAAAGAGGAGGAAGCGCGAGCATATGCCGTCATGAATATATGGACGTCGTTTTGTTCTTAGCGTAGGATTACGTGCGTGTGCGTGTTTTCATTGAGTCGTGTGTATGTGTTTGTTTTTTTTACGAGTCGCGTGAGTCAATGGCCGTCGACGATGGCGCGCCAAAACAGCTGATTGCTCTATAAATATGTTCTGATAAGATTGCGGTTATACTAAATCCGCGCGGTTTGGTCCAAGAACGCCGGTTTCCGTCCCGGTGAACAAAAACCAGGTTTTCGTAGGAAACGGTGATGGTTGCGCGTTGTGTTTCTTGGACGTTAGTAAATCGAGGCTTTTTTGTGCGGGATTTACTAAAGAACGCTTTGAAGCTTTTGATGTCTTCATTGATTCAATATGAATCATTTGTAGTGTGTTTTCTGGGAACAGTTGTACTCGATAGTTTGTAAATGACCTCAGTTGCGAAATCCACGAATTATTTCATTCAGAACGTTTCAATCAAAATGAAATCACATATGATCTGTAGCGTATTTTCCGTGAACAGTTAGTTGCACTCAACAGTTTATGAATGACCTCAGTTACGAAAATCCACGAATTATTTCATTCAGAACGTTTCAATTAAAATCACATATGATCGATCTGTAGCGTATTTTCCTAGAACAGTTGCACTCAACAGTTTGTGAATGACCTCACTAATGAAAATCCACGAATTATTTCATACGGAAAGTTCCGATCAAAATACCGTACGTTTTTTAGCGTATTTTCCTGGGACAATTTATAAATGACCCCAACAATGAAAATATAGGAAAAAATTTCATTCAGAACGTTTCGATCAAAATCACATACGATTTGTAGCGTATTTTCCGAGAACAGTTGCACTCAACAGTTTGTAAATGACCTCAACAGCGGAAATCCATGAAAAATTTCATTCAGAACGTTTCAATCTGAATCACGTACGTTTTTTAGCGTATTTTCCGAGAACAGTTGTACTCAACAGTTCGTAAATGACCTCACCAACGAAAACGTAGGAAAAATTTCATTCAAAACGTTTCAATCTTTCGACCGAAAGAGACGTTTGATGTCTTTTTCGAGAACATTTGCACTCAACAGTTTGTAAATGACCTCAGCAGCGAAAATCCATGAAAAATTTCATTCAGAACGTTTCAATCTGAATCACGTACGTTTTTTAGCGTATTTTCCGAGAACAGTTGTACTCAACAGTTCGTAAATGACCTCACCAACGAAAACGTAGGAAAAATTTCATTCAAAACGTTTCAATCTTTCGACCGAAAGAGACGTTTGATGTCTTCGATTCAGAAAAAAAATCATCACACTTACCGGTTACCGCAATGATAGTAATCGGCGGAATTGCAAATTTCAATGGTCGTTGAACAGGTTTTTCCGGAGAGCACAGCTGGTCGTCGTACTTACGTCGTTACAGGTGTAGGAGCCGCATAATATTTTTGTGCAATTTTTTACTCGGCAGTTCGAAAAACGTCAATTTTTTCCTCGGCGTAACGGTAGTTCTTATTAATTTCTAAATTTTTTTTTGCCGTTCGAAGAGAAAACTCATAACACTTCGAACTTTGTTCCGACTGCGCGATTTCACACGATCGAAACGTAACTTGACCTAGAATTCCTTATGTAATTTTTATTTTGGATACGAGGAATTCCGTCGGAGTCGGATGTTGAAAGTTTTCGCTAAATTATTGAAAAATGATATTGAAGTGAGTGTTTTTTTCGGAAATGTGGATTTTTAATCGTTTATCGTACAATTTTATGGATCTTTATCTTTATATGATACTTATCGTACTAGATTCATTGTTAAAACTAACTCGATATAGCTTATCAATCTTTGGACTTTTGAAAAATTGATAAATCGTAGAGAAAACGCGACCTTGAAACTTGGGAATATCGAAAACTGAAGGACTTACATGCTTCTTTTTAAGACTTTTACTTTCTCAATATGATTTATCAATCTTCAGACTTTCACAATAACAATTGACACCAAATCAATTTCAAATCATGCAAAAGATACGACCTTGATATCTGCTATTTGATAACACCGCCTATTTTGAAGCTGAAGTTTTTTCATGATTTATTTCTATCTCACTATGATTCATCAAACTTAAATTACCTCCAAACCATGCAAAAGACACGACATCGATCGAACCAATGAAAATCAGCACCAAATCAACCCAGGCACTATCTCACTGTCTCTATCAACAGAGTCTCAAAATACTAGTCATTATGATTCATCAAACTTGAATCACCTCCAAACCGTGCAAAAGACACGAAATCGATCAAACCAATCTCCACACCTGAATATCAACCTAAGCACTACTCCACTATCTCCACCAACCCTCAAAACAATCAGCTAAGCTTCAGGATACTAGTCGTTATAATTCATCAAACTTGAATCACCTTCAAACCGTGCAAAAGACACGACATCGATCGAACCAATCTCCACACATGAAATCAACCTAGGCACTACTCCACAATCTCCACCAACCCTCTAAACCACCAGCAGAGCCTCACGATACTAGTCGTGATGATTCATCAGACTTAAACTACCTCCAAACCGTGCAAAAGACACGGCATCGATCGAACCATTCTCCACACATGAAAATCAACCTAGGCACTACTCCACTATCTCCACCATCCCTCTAAACCACCAGCAGAGCCTCACGATACTAGTCGTTATGATTCATCAGACTTAAACTACCTCCAAACCATGCAAAAGACACGGCATCGATCGAACCAATCTCCACACATGAAAATCAACCTAGGCACTACTCCACTGTCTCCTCCAACCCTCTAAACCACCAGCAGAGCCTCACGATACGCCCCAACACCTCACGGACGTCATCGTCGTCGTCTCCGCGAGGAATGCAGTCTCGACGTGAGGTGTACCACGAACGACGTCTTCTGGCCAGGGGTCGACGAACGACCGATTCGCCCACACCTCCTCCTCCTCCTCTCTAGTGCCCCGTCTCGCTTTTTGCCTCCGTCTCGTTCTTGCCGGCTGTCGATGGACACAATCCGACCGATATTTTCGGTCGGGCTGTTGGCGAATTCCTCGACAGGCGGCCGTGGTCTAGCCGGAGGACCTTAGGAAGGAGCTGGAATGTTTGAGGTTGCGTAATGTTTGTCCTGTTGAGCGATCGCGGTGCTGGTGGAGCGATGTGCGAATTTTTTGTGTGTATAGATGCATGAAAGTTTTATTGGTCGATCACGAGGCGGTTGTGCGTGTGTGTGTTTTTTTAGGAGTTCGTTTTGTAGAAAAAGTTAGGAATTTGTTGAGTTATTTTCGTTGTTAGTGCAATGTAAGTTAGGTGAAATTTTGCATAATATTTACCGTTGTATTCTGTGCGATTTTGTTTAACTTTCACTCGATTTTAGTTCTTATTCGTGTTTGTGATTCGAATATGTGAAGTATAAAGTAGTCGAAATATATTCGATACGTTTAGGGAATCCTTCTACTTTGTAAATATTTTATAACATTTTCCCGAAATCTCTTAATGTATGAAACTAAATCTAGCTGTATTTGATTTCAGTTTTGTAAATCGTAAAAAAAAAACTTTATTTATGTCCAGGTGTATTTCAATCCATGTATATTTGGATCAGTTATACATACACATTTTTGGAGGTTGAGTTGGATTAGATTAGGTTGGGTTATGTTTTTTCGGCAATTTACTTTGTTTTGATCGAAGTTTTGGGTTGGGTCAAATATATATGGACTGATAATACATATGGACTTAAGAGATTTACATCATATTAAAGTTTAAAAAAAAAATTGCTCTACTAAAAATTCATAATTTATGCCTCACGTTAATTGTTACTTATATCACAACATTTCCATTACTCACGTCAAAGGAAAATACTCTAATCTCCAAACCACCGTTACAACGTTCGATAACTAAAAATTTCAACGCAATTCAAACACACCTAACTACATTACCCTCACGTAACAACAAAACGACATAACAACATTTCTAGAACACCCCTGCCGAACAAAAAAAGAGCACGCAGGTTCCCACCACGAAGACCCCTCGCCCATTTCAATGGTCTTACAAGACTCGTTTGCAGCCATCGCACCTGCCGGATGAGGTAATAGAATATCGTTAACTAAAAACTACCATGTGAACCCATGTCCATCCCATCGTCCGGGAGCCATGTCCTCCTAAGAGAGTCGTTTATCTGCTGCTCTGGTCTCACCGGTGTCCGAAAATAATCGCTGCGTGTGTCTATGGTCTAAAAATAAAAAATAAAACATCCGCCAACTTTTACACACGTAATCGTTGTTGGGCACGCGTAAATTGAACGTTATTGTTGTTGAGTTGAGGTTGATTGTGCGAATTCGTATCTTTGTTGCATTTGTGCATTGTTTCTTATCTTCTTTGAACTTGACTTTAATAATGCACTCTCGAGTTCACCGTGTGGTCGATACAAATGTGGAGATATGCTTTTGGTTTTCACTTATCGTGTTTATGTGTTTTTGAGATATTCTTCAATTGCAGGTGATTTTTTGTTTTAGTTTTTGATTCGGAGTGTAGGATGGATTTGAGTGGTCAGTCCAATAGTTGAAAATACGCCCAAGTCTTTTTTATATGGGAGATACGCTCCATTTTTATATTATCGTGTTAAAATATAAAAATTGGAGGTGGGTTCCATCAAAATATTTGGATAGAACTTGCATCGTGAAAAATGTAAAATGGTCATAAAACATTGTAAGTTTTAATTCAATAACCATAATGGTATATTGGCCTAGTCTGGATCTTATCATTGTGACATAATAATACTTATTTTTACACCGTGTTTAAAGTTAAAAAATGATAATCAGTTATTTTTCTTGAACCGTGTCATTTCTAAACCTTGTAAAAAGAGTTTCAAGTATGTACTAAGAAATAGTTATACGAGTGATATAGGAGAAAGCGTGTACCTCACTGATTGTAATTGCGATATGCTTAGTGGACAGCGACCACAGGATGTTAGAGCCTCCTCCGTTAGTATGAGACGGGTTGGTTCTTTTATTCCCTGTCCCTTTAATTATTAACCTGACCTATCACATTAGTTGATAAGACCTTGTCCTAACAGGTTGCTAATAATGATGATAGGAGAAATAATCGCTATATTTGTACCAATATAATAAACATATCCTCTGAAAAAAAAACGATATTTTCATTGAAGATTGATCGACATACAAAAAAAAACCTTTTGTAAAACCCATCAGTTTCACATTTCAGAGTCATACACTAATGTTTAAGAATTCGCAATTTGCATTCAGCACATCCGCGTTCGACTTCGCGAATAATGCACCGGCATTGTTCTCCAGCCCGTTCGTGCACATCTGCATACCACTCACGAGTCGAAATGCTAATCACACAAAAGTGTGCACTTTCGAACCCTTCGTCTCCGTTATGCAAGCCGAGCGGTGGCCCACCCAAGTGTTCGCCCACATTTCACATCATCTAATGCCGACTGGTTCACCTTCTCGATCACTTTCGATTTTCGTGTCCTATTGTTAGTTTTGTGTTCGGATTTAGCACCGCGGCTGGCAGCAGCGATGCTCCTGGCTGTGCAGCATCGGCCAGATCGTTATCACTTGGGAAAAACGACGGAAAACCGGAGGAAGCGAATAGAAATCTGAGGTGTCTCCTCTATTTTCGGAATACGTTGAATAAATCACAGTGCCAAAAGTCGAAATTATAAAGGCAAATCTGAGGTGTCTTCGAGTAAACAAATCGACCTCTAACCGCGTATATCGATTTATGACAGAGGTACGTTCTTGAATCTCTGACCTGGGTCGAATCTATACAAAAAAAATCAATCGATTTTATTTTTATCGAAATTTTAATTTTTAGAGCATTTTCTGTCATGGTCCCTAATTGGGAACAGCGTCTTTTTTTGTTGGTTATACTTTACTAATGTTAACTTAAAGTTTAATCCATTTTTTTTTATTATTAATGCTTTTTTTATTGAAAAATTTTACTAGATCTATTTTTCAGTAAGTAAGAATACACAAATTCTAAAAAGACTGAAAAATAATCTGACAGACGATGTGTTTTAATACAATACAATACAATATCCCTCGATTTACACGGTACTTGTTTTAGACGTTTTCGCTCTTACGCGGTTTAAAAATAATTAAAATTAAAAATAAATGTTGAAAATAATCAATAATAATAATAACATTAATAATTTCAACATTGAATTCTATCACTAACTAAAATAGAAGAGCCACTGTTAGGTAAACAACGAGGTGCGTATCCGCACGTTTGTCATTACGTCGTAGTTTGACGTTTCAAGTGTAACCTCAAAACGATGTGTCGACCATGATATTAAACATTTTTATAAATTTCTAATTAAAATTAGGATTTCGGACTAAAATTAACCTAATCTAACCCAAGTTAATAAAAAGCTTGAAAAAACAACCAAATCATGCGTTTTTTGTGTACTTTTCGATTTACCCGATTTACATTAAAAAATATAAAATTTTGATTTACACGTTTTTCTCAGGAACCTATCTACCGTGTAAATCGAAGGATAGGGTAATTCGAACAAATCCATTGATCGTAGGTAGGTAGATTTTTGAAAAAAAAAATGATAATTTTTTTTTTGTAAATGCAAACCATCGTCATTCGAGGAACTTACCTGTATGTCGATTTTCTGTTTATATTGAACCGCCTTTTTCCCAAAAACACTTCGGATGTTACGGTCAACAGCATTCCCAGACGTACAAATAAACGGATGCGTTGGACTCCTTCCTTCACCGGCGGTGCATTTTTATTTATAAACTGGCGCACGTGCCGAGCTCAACGCACTTCGGGAACGCAAAGTCAATACCGCACGAACTTGGACTTTTCGAAAGTGTTGTCCGCCCGTGTCTGTGTGCGCGTCTGTCTGTCCTGACGCGACTGTCGCGCTCCGGCGGCTATGTCGGCTGTCGCGTGTTTTTTTCTATGGAAAATCGTTGGATGTTGCGCACGCGGGTTGATAACGGTATCTGTTAATTGTTGTCGACATGGTTTCTCTGACTAGCACCTGTCGAATTAGTGTTTTTATCGATTGTGTTTTGGAATGATGTTGTTTTTTTCAAGTGCACGTTATCTCAGATGAAATTTCAAAATAGAATCCGATCAAATGTGAGATAATACCCAACGTTCTAGAGATTACTGTGTGAAAAATGTATGATCATATAAAAATTGGAGATATGTTCCATCAGAATATTCGGATGAAACTTCCATCCAAATAAATTTAAAAAAAAAGTGTAATGTGGTGAATTTTTGTCATGTGAAATCATCAATAAAATATCATAAATTTTCATTTAATAACTGTAATTGCATACCATTCTGGTCTGGATCTTGCCATTGTGGTATAATAATGCATTTTTTTTTTTATTTTTTACACTTTTCTAGTGAAAAAATAATCTGTTCTTTTTCCTGAATCGTGTTATTTCGAAACCGTGTAAAAAGAGTTTTTGGTTTATATTTAGCGATGTCATTACCGGTAAATGACCCAAATAACGATTCGGTAATTTACCGGTAAATTTTCAATATTTACCGGTGAATAAAAAAAATGTTTTGAATATTTTTGAATTGTCGTTCTTTTTTTTTTAAGTCAGGTTTTTGTAAATGGACGGTTCTTTTGAAAAAACTTTAAAAAAATGTTTTTCCCTGTTTTATTTATAATGAAATTTACCGATAATTAGTTAAAAAAAATACCGGTAAATGAAAAACACAGCGAATCTGACATCCCTATTTCGAGCGTATATCAATCGAAATCACGCAAAACAATTTCAACGCTTATTTTAAATCAGAAAATTCCCTTTTACACAAACATTTCCCAGATAACTAGCACGATAAGACCATCAGCTGCTGACTAACATTTCTTATCTGAACCCACCACGACGATTTTATTCAAATCCACTCTCGAATCCATCGACCAACGAACGCGGAAACCCACCACCTGCCCACAACCGTACCCACTCGGCCCTCTGAGGAACGCGGTCCGCGGATTGCGGTGGGGCACGCCTGTCCGATAACGGGTTAACCCAATTTGGCGCGGGCGATGCCCTCGCGCGAGAGAGCCGAGGATCGGACTCCTGCGGTCGACGACTCCTCGACATCACCGGTCTCTTTTCTCATGATGCTGCATCGTCATCGTCGTGAGTTGTGAGTCGTTTGTGCGGGGAGGGTTTGAGGGAGTTTGGGGTGCTGAATTTTTTATTTTTTTTGGATTTTGTGATGTTTTTTTATTGATTGTTGCTGGATGGAGGTTTTTTTTGGTCTTTTTGTTTGTGTTGAGAAATTTTTGACTTTTCAGTGGGAAATTTTTAGGTTATAACGATGTATGTACAACGATGGATGTATGTATAGATCCGTCTATAGACGGATCTATACATACATCCATCGTTGTACATACATCGTTATAACCCAAAAATTTCCCACTGATAGATCCGTATAGATCCGTCTATAGACGGATCTATACATACATCGCTCGAAGACAGAAAATTTCAAACCCCAGTGACGACCACGTAGACGTTCGCACTTAGCTGGAACTCATTTGACATTTATCGCGCATAATCTTACATTACGTCGAACGAAAACGATAGATACTTATAAAATATTTTCGATCTGAATATCTGATTGAATAAGATACGTTCAGTAAATGTGACGCAAAAAACGCTAACTTAACCTAACCTAAACACGCGTTTAGTAATAAATACGTTCAGACTTTTGACTGAGACATGCGGAGTTTGGCCCAACCCCCACGTTCAGTTTTTCTGTAAGGAGAGTGGAAGTAAACACGTCGTTTAGCGTAGCGTAGTTTACTCCAAATTGACGTTGCAAATGTCAAATGAGTGCCAGCTAAGTGCGAACGCGTCTACGTGGTCGTCACTGGGGTTTGAAATGTTTGTCATGAAACTGAAAGGACTGAATTGTTTTTTTTTCTTGTTATACGTGCATAGTATTTCAGGGCTGTAGTATTATTTCTTGTCAATCGATTTTTCATGTTAAACAAATCAAATCCATACAAAAAAAAGCAATTTTATTCATTATCAAAATCAAAATTTCCATTTTCAATACAATGTTTCGAATGAGTCCATATTTTTTTCCGAAATTCATTGACCGTAGGTGATAACAGCTCGTGATTCAATATGTAATTAAAAAAAACGATTAGTTAAAAATTCGGTCGTAAGTCGATGACTATCTGTATTTCTTTTCACTGTCTTTTATACCATTGCAGTACTTCACGTATCCATTTTCCATCCGTACGCGATCGACTCATTGTCGTTTCCGTTTTTTCATCCAGTTTACAATATACATCACTTGTACGCACTGTTTCCCATCAAAGTTAACCAACAAGTTGTAAAATTTGTACACATACATACACCATCCGATACTATTTGGCAAATGATAGCTTTTAGTATTCAAACTCGTTCTTCTCTTCCAACAAATTTCTAGAACGACTTGATGATTTATACAATATTTACCATACCGAAATTCCTATCGTATTCCCATAGAGTCCACCGTCGATTTCGACACCGTCATCAGTTTTACGACTTATTCGATAATATGTAGACGAAAAAAAAAACCAGTCCGCGTCCGTGATGCAACGTACTGCTGTAACGAGTTACACCGACGACCAACTTGACATTGGATTGGAAGCAGGTGAACCGTTCGTCTACTTTCTCCTGCCGCATTCTCCATATCGGTGCATCTTCTCTGTCGGCGTATTTTTGTTTCTTCGCGTTTTACTCCATCCGATGCTTTTGTCGGATACGAGTTCCACGTTTGCGTCATTGAAGAATTTTTGTCTACTGATGAGATATGATCGTATAATATTATTTTTTTGTCGTTGATTTTTGTATTTTTACTTAGTTTTTGGATCGGCATATTCGCTCAATGTAGGGCACATTATGGTTTTAGGGACGCTCGATTTTAAAATTTGATGATTTGCACACGTTGTTCAAGGTTATAACCTTCCATGGTGATTTGCCATATACCACTAAACAATCGATAGTAAATTTGACAGATGTCACTTTGACAACATGGATGTTATAAGTTAATAAATTTCGAGCGTCCCTATTGAAAGATCTTATATATTTATTTGAGAGAGTTGGCAGTACTGGTTAGTCTTATATCTCTGTCAGTTGGTGCTCTTGTGTAGTGTACGTATCATGAATTATGGAATAATTGTTTATTAATTACATTTATATAGTGTGCAAAGTTCATAATTAACCGTTTTTTAATCGAATCCCGATGCAGAATAGTTTCATTGTCGTTTAAATTACGAACTAATGTTGCTAGACATTTTCGTTTCTTGTGTCGTTTGAGAATAAAATTTCAGTCGAAAGTATAATCTATTGGTGCATTAAGAAACTAACATTGAAAAGAACGTAATTAGTGACAAAAATACCTTTTTTTTTTAAATAAATGTAAAGGTGGCCATATACGCTACGAGAAATCGTTACGATTAGACTGTACAGTTCGAACGGTACCGATAAATCGCTACATGTATGTTATAAAACTGTACAGTTTCTTCCGATTTTTGAAGACTGCAGTCGAACGGAACAATACGAAAATTTCAATTGATTAATCGGAATCGAATGAACTGTGCCGACTGATCGTAACGTGTATGCGCTCATTAACGATTTCTCGTAGCGTATATAGCTTGTATGCCATGTACGATAAACTGTACCGTTTGAACTGTACAGTCTGATCGTAACGATTTCTCGTAGCATATATGGCCACCATAATAGTATTCTAAAACCATAATTTCCCAACGTTTACTAATAAAATTTATTCTATCTTTTTTTTTTTAATTCAACAACCACGACTTCCTGCCTCGATTTCGCGCTCCGTTGACTCTTATCCGTTCAGACGAGCTCAAAACTGAAAAACCAAAGCAAGGGCCGTCCATTGTCCATTTCGACGCTTTTCAATAAGACCATTTGCATAAAACCCGTTTGCGGCCATAGACCACGCGAAACTACACGTACTGCTCGAAATGCAACGGCGTCGGCAACCAGTGCGAATGCCATTGACTTCGGCGCCGTTGACAAAAGGCAACGGTACAATTGGCTCGGCTAGAAAACGGGACGATCAGCTGGTCGATTGCGTTTTTTTCAGCTGTTTGTATTGGGTCGATGCACAAGTTTCGTCGTGTTGAGAAATCGCGCCGATGCAACGCTTTTTTTGTAGGTTGGTTCCTGTTTTGATGTGGATCGGTATTGATTATGGCCAGTAGCAAGTCATCGTCAGTTAGCCGTTATGTCAAAATAAGGGCTAACCGATGCCCAGGGGCGGCTCGAATAGGGAGCAGAGTGTGCACTTGCCTAGGGCGCCAATGTCAAAGAAACGCTTTGCGACATTCTCACTTTTTCTTTGGTTATGAAATTGAAATATTATTATTTATATTTTGAAAAATGTCGAATAATTTCGAAAAGCGTTGACCTTTTTTTACTAGCGGAAGGAGGAAAAATCTTTTATAGACACCACCGGATCCGTGTACGTTGATAGTGTGCGATTCTCCCCTTTCGGCATACCCACTAAAAAAAATCTTCTTTTCACTCCTTTGTCCTAACATTACTCCGGAATACTATTATTGTGATCATCCGTGTTTCAATCTAGTAAATTTTTGTAATAAATTACACTTTTTAGTGTAAAAAGCTTGTTTTTTTTTATTATCATTTGTTGGCTGTATCGGAAGAAATAGGTTTTTTATCATAAAAAAACGTTCATCTTTGTCGGTAAAATTTAAACGTACCTGTGACGATTTACAAAAATTCCCACGGCGTATTCGAAGATCATTTCAATAAACGATCGTTTCCGAATTTATTTAATTTTATAATAATGTAAAAATTAATTTTGACATAAAAAATCATGTTTTGTAACTGTTGATTGTACATAAAAAAAATAATCTATTAATGAAAAATCCCTAGATCTGAATTTTGAAAATCACAACTGAATGATTCTAACTTTAATTGCATCTAACTGTGTACATTACAATCATTATTAGTTACCGCGGTTGCGTTATTATTTTTACAAAATTTGTACAGTGATAAATTCACTCTATTATTAGACATTTCAATAATTTTTACGGGCTGTTTATTGTTCACTTGCTATGTCGAAACTTAACAGGTAATTGAAAATGAAGTATCCTCCACATAATAGAATCATTCGAAGGAAAAAAAATTGGACCATCGAAAAAACTCACGCATTGAACTAATAGTTTCAATATTTGCGGAATTCCCGACTGTAACACCGCGGGTTTTTCACTAATTAAACAACGAACGATTAAAAACCACTTAAGCCCCGTCGTTATCTTCAATTTTCAAAAACGTCCAAACCGATGCCCTTTTTGAACCTCCAACAATCAGTTCACTTCACCGAACACGCTTTCTCGTATCTATTTTCTCTCTACTCGACCCTTCGATTAAAATATTCTCGAAAGTCGCACGCCACTTTATCCGTTAGCGCAACACGTTAGTTTCACTCGCCTACTTCCGTATCGATTCCGCATATTTATAATAGCGAAAAAAATCGCACGAACAGGGCCAGGACCTTATCGATCCTTAGCACCTTTCAGCGAATGGCGTGTCGCTAAAATGACGTGTAGCTAAAATGTCGTGTAGCAACAAACGCTCGAGGGCCATGGCACAGTTTCAAATGCATTTTACGTTCGTGTGTGTGTGTTACATGCCTCTGTGCACGTTCCGCATGTAAGTGCGTGCCAAGCTCACTGACCTTGTTGCGTTATTCATTATATGCACTTTGTTATGCGTTTAATGCACGCGAGTTCGCCTCCTTTGTCGACTTTGGCATACCTTCGGCGATTCTTCTTCCTGGACGACGAACAAGGACGTCGAGTATGTGCACGAGAGCCTTATCGCTGTGAGTTGTCGCTGATGGGTTTTCCGGTGAATATATTAGCTCGAATATGCATTATCACTTTCAATTGGAAGAGTTTGTGTCGGTGTCGAAGAAGGTGAACGCTCACTATGGAGTTTCGGCCTGTTATTCGTCCGTTGACTATGTTAATTGTTGGTCGTGTTTGATTGTGTTCGAATGATCGTCTAGTTCGGTGCTATGTAATCACTGTGCCGCGGTGCGGTTCCAAATACAAGAAAAATTCAAATGATTTACTAAATACATTTCAAATACGTTTTTAATTTTTCGTGTGTCTAGGATGACCAAATGTTCAATTTTTGCCAGAACAGTCCTGTTTTTTTTTGTGCTTCACGTTTATCTTGTCATTTTTTTTAAATTACAATTGTATTTATTGTTAGAAAAATCATTTTGCTTTGTAAAAGAAAATGAAATTTTTGATTGCACACAATTTTCGTATCCAAAATAAACTGAGAATACATTTAAAAATATGTACGTAATTTATTGTTCATTTTTCATGTTTTACAATTAGCAAAAAAGAAATCGCCTGCGGCGCTATAATAATTTTTATATAAGCATAAAGTATTAGTATAGATTATTTTTCATTTTTACAATTAAAAATTATTTTTCTAATGATGTTAAAAATTGTAAAATTATTGGACGTGCACAACATTTAAATTTTAATATGAAGAAAAATACAACTTTTATTTGTTTTTACTGAACATTCTGTTTAAAGTCCTAAGAAATATGATCACCATGGTAGGTGTGTCGCAAATTTTTTTATATATCAGTGTAATGCGAAAGGAAAAAGTTTACAGAGCTCTGGTCTAACTGTTTTGCATGTTTTAATTATCGCAGCTGCATAGATCTCACATGCGCTAATAATGCGATTTCGTATCCTTGTGCTCAATTGCATGAAAAGTGCATCGTTGCTAAACCATTCTAAGGTGTATAAATTTACTTTCGCTCCGACCTTCGCGAGATAACTCGAGATGTTTTCATAAATGCATTAGCTTTGTGTTGACGTTATGCGCGACCTTTAATGCAATTTTTATTACCGTGCTTCACGTCATCACCTCGATTTTTCGACACTGACAAATAATCGAGACATCAAATCGACTAATCACCTCAATTTTTCGGCACGCAAACAAATCGAGACATCAAATCATTAGGTCATTCGGTCCGAATTGTCGCCAAATTTAATATCGAAAACTTTATGCACTTGGGTCTGTTTTTATACGTTCCACGGAGAGTCGCATATAAAAAATTCGCATAAAAAAGTCTACATAGAAAACTGAAGTTTAGGTTCCATTATTTTTAAAAATCGCTTTAAAAAAGTTTACAACACAATACATATTTATCTTAGAATTGCTTTATTAAAGTCTATTTTATACGATAATCATACAAATTATCGTTATCATTCAGCATACATATGTATATCAGAACTATCATCACTAAATGATAATAATCGGCATGGTTTATGAACTTGGCCCAGATCACTTTCATCACTGGACGAAAGTGATCTGGGTTTTTTTATGCGCATTCGCATAAAAAAAGCTTTGTCTTCTATAGAAAAAAAATGAAGGATAGGTTCTATCATTTTTGAAAACCGCGTAACTTCAAAATCGCATAAAAACAGACCCAAGTGTATATGTTACAGTCAAAATGTATTTGCCAGTCAAAATATATTTTGACTAGTTAAAATAAATTTTATCTAACCTACGTAGTTATTTCATCTGACACAATGGAAATATAATTTAACTGGTCAGGATCAGTCAAAGTGTATTATAGCTAACGAATTGTAAGCCAGGGTTGCCAACGCCACTTGCAAACCGTTTCGAATAACAGCCGCACATGTTTACTTCGGTTTCTATCATTTATATCACCCTCTCTTCAAGAAACCAATTATCATAGTTAAAGGGAAAGGCAAAGAAATTTCGTTTGTCCACTAATATGGGTCACTAAACGTCACTTGTATAGGCTCAAAACTAAAGTTTTTGTGATAAATGCATTGTTGAGATAATTGTATTACTAAAATCTTTTCAATATTCAGGTATAGAAGTAAAATATACGCGTTATTTAATAAAAATATTCATTTGAAAAATCTGAACTGTCAAAACTCATCTGTCAAGTTGAAAATACATTTTAACTAGCGAGAACCAGTTAAATTGTATTTTCGTCTGTTGAAATATATCTGAACTAGACAATGTGTATTCAAATACAAATTATCTAAAACGTCAGACAAAATATATTTTAACTAAAGATACACTTTGACTGTAACATATACAAAAACGAAACGTCGTCGACTACGCCCCGCACGGAATTAATTTAGGTCACGACCTTATAACTGGAGCAACTCTTATGTTATGCAACATAAAACAGTCGGCCAATACAATCGCGTTTTATAACAGCAAACATGATCCGAGACATTATTTATTGTTATTGTTATTGCATCCTTTCTATGCAGCGGCCGGTTCTGCGTTGTCTCTAAAGTGCATTGTTCTCGGTGCAGCGGCGTGTCCGGCTGGTTGTCCGTTTCGCTCTCGGGTTGTGCCTGTCTCGTTTTCTCTAGTCGAGGTCCTCTTGAGTGCAACGACATGGTGCAATCGACAATTTCAATTCCACGGTGTTGGTTCAATTTCCGCCTGCACGCGGTTGGTGCTTGGGAAATCTATCGACACGTGTTCGATGTTGTTTTAGTTGATTGGATCGGTATTAGAAATTTGGTTGTTGTGAGGGAATGTATGCGTTAATCCGTTATTGTGATGTGTATGTTAGTTGTCTGTTTTCTTAAAAATTTCCAGTGGCGGATTTATTTGTATGCGGTGGAGGGTCTCGCCTCAATGCCCTTACCGTTATTGAAAAATTATTTTTTAATATTAATTCAATGGACATTATGAAATTTGAATCGTTTAAAAAAAAAAATAAAGCATTTGTTTGCACAAAAGCAAATTTTATTTTATAAAATCGCCCATTTGACCTTTATTCAAGCTTTTTATTTTATGAAAGCGACTCAATAATAAACGATAAAATTGCCTTCAGCTCTATTTGCATTCAATTTTAACGATTTGTATTCAATAAGGAGGGAGAAGGTAAGTTTAGAACCCAGCCCTGCATATTTATACATGCAATGAAAACACTAAACATTTTTTGAGCTCCCCGTACAGAAAATACCTAACAAATAGTTGAAACTATTCTATCTGAACCAACGCGCACTGTTTCTTTCACAATCTTTCGAATGAAACAACATTTATTTTATTACTCAACGATCTAAATAACAAACTCCATTCCGGCCACGCTGAAAACGCTTATCCGACCGCCACATTAGTGAAACGACACTATCGTAAACACAACTCTATTATGCTTATCAACCGCAGTGTTTTCCAACAGATATTGATTCGGTATCGGAGCACAAAACCCACTATCTGCTCACATTTCATACACACACATCGACTCTGAAGTAGGGCTTGCGTTGCCGGTTAACCGGTTCGTCGATTTACCAGTTCACCGGTGAATAGCCAAAAACGTACCATCGGTAATTACCGGTAAATTGGGAAATTTACCGGTAATTACCGAAAACGATTTTATTGCGAATTAAGGACTGATTATATCAAAAGATTATTGCGAAAGAAATTTGAAAGGGTGCTTTTATGAGTGTGAGGGGCACTACTATGGTTTTGCGAACATGGGGGGTAATCATTTATTTTAGTTTCAGTATTGAAAGTCACATCATATATATGTATGGATTTATGACATTCATCTATAACGAGTTTGAAAATATTTAGGTCTCAATCAAGGTATTGTTTTTAGTAAAGGTAGCTAGGGTATTGTGCACCCGGGGAAAAATTATATAAATACCCCCTCCCCCCTTATTTTCGAATATAAATAAAAACTAACAAGTTCGAAAAATTTGTATTGAAAAAATACTTGAAACAAAATATTGATTCATATCATTGTAAGTAATTGAAAGAAATTGGCGCCGCAGTTGAAATTTTTTTTCGTTTTTCATTGATACACTATGGAATGATCTAAATTAAAAATATATAAAAAAACTTGCGAAAGTTATATATGCATTTCTAATGGAATTTAAATACATATTTTTCGAACCTCGTTTTTTCGCCCCTGTCAGTTTGATGCCCGGGGGTCTCTGTACCCCCTTACCCCCTACTACGCCTCTGGGTAGCCATACACAGTTATACTCTAATTATCCAATTACCTACAACAATTTTTTTTAATTTACCGTTTACCAATAATTGAGACGGTAAATCGCAAGCCCTACTCTGAAGCACGGGAAACGACTCTTTCAACGAGAGCATCGCTCTCGCGACCCACATAGCCACGAGCTGGCCAATAAAAGCAAACGCTATAGTCGTTTCGATATTAATCGGGTGCTGGAGCACACGCCATGTGTTCGAAAACGAAACAATGAGCGTGCTCGGACTTTTGGACATCTGCGGGTTTTTTTTTTGGTTGATGATGATGATGATGGTTTGCAGTTGTATGCGCGTGCGTGACGCGATGGTAGTTCCGTCATTGTGACGTCATTTCGTTGGGTGTTGTTGAGGTTTGGGCGCCACCCACTTCGATTGCGGAAGTCGAGGGATTGTGTGGTTTTTTTAGTTGGGGTTACCTGTTGGTGGTTTTTGGAATGTTTTGGGTTCGGTGTGGATGTTTTTTTTGTGTTGTGGGTTGGTGATAAGAAATTTTTGGGTTTGTTTTTCGATTATCTTCTTTGTTTGGATTGATAAATTGAATTCGAAATATCGACGTTTTGATTTTATTGTATCGAGTGTTTTCCATTGACAGGTGAAGCCTTTGCACTCCAAATTCAGCATTTTGTATTTCAAATTCAACTTTTCAAACTTACAAATTAAACCTTTTACAAATGAAATTCAACCATCGTAAATTTATTTTCTTCATTTTTCAATTTTTTTATGATTCGATGAAAAATATCAATAAAACGTAAGGTACATCCATGTTCCTATTACGTGTTACCTAGTTTAGGTATCCATGGTGCCTATTTTCAGATTGACTTATAAAAAAAATTTATTATGTATGTTAAATTTCATCAAATGATAGTATCGAGAGTCAAATTGAAAGAGCAAGCTAATAAAAAGCTTGAAAAATATATAGTGTGTTTCATTGATTACAATTTATGGACTTATGCTTTTTTTATGAATATTTATTAAATTTCTCAAGGTTGAATTTGTATTGTAAAATGTTTAATTTGAAGTTTAAAATGTTGAATTTGATTTGTATAAAGTTGAATTTGGAGTGATTTGATTTTGGTTTGAGTTGATTTTGGAGCTGTGGGTAAAAAAAATCGACTATTATCATAACACTTTTAGTCATCCCAAATGAATCATTCGCTCAAAATAGGTCACTTATCACCATAACAAGTCAACATCAACATTTCCGCCATCCAACAACTCAACCTTTGAATCGATCCGCCCATATCTCGGATCACACAGTTCACAATTTCCTTGTTTACATCACAGCTCTCATACCCAGGTACAGTGAACCTAGCACATTCGCCATGACAACGCTCGTGACCTATTTTCCCTCTCGGCGAGTGTCCTTCCTCGTTTTTGGGTCAAGTTGTGACCCGGACGAGCTCGCCTACCGCCTGCTGCCTCTCGCTGGCTTCCCGAAATAACCCAGAGGATAAACAGTTTAAATCGAGAGTGAGGAGCGAGAATGCGTGCAGATGACCCGATTGATGACCCGTTTTCGTCTGGACGGTGTCCATTCATTGGTCGTGGAAGTGTTTTTTAGCAAAGCATAATATTACGTGGGTTGCGCAATGGTGGGAAGAGTTTCGTTGAACTTTTAATTTGTTGAGCTTTCGTCGCACGCTTGTTAGGTTCTTACGTTTCCGTTATAATTAAATGGATTTGTTTTGTTTTTTATTGTGGGCCGTTTCAGGGTTGTACTTCGTGTTTATACGTTTTCGAATTTTCAATATTGGTTCAAAATTCGGCTATTTTTGGAGCAACTACTACTAACAATAAGTTGTTTCGCTCCGACATCAAAGTACTTGCTCCAATTTCTACGCTCGGAATAAATTAAATTAATATTCAATATGAAAATACACAATACTTGTCTAATTCCGTGATATTAAGCGCTGGTTTGTCGTTATCTCGTATTCTATTGTAAAATAATTAAAAAAAGCTTACAAAAATAAAGCAGCAAGCTTATTTTTCATTGAATCATTATTTAGATGTTGTAATTAATTACCAATTTTCTATGACATCTCAAATGGTCGAATCTGCGATGTAGTTACTCGATTATTGGATAAACTTCATAATATAATTTTTTTGGATAACAAAAAAGATTTTCATTGAAATGCATCCCTAACTATATCACAGTGGAGTGGAAAGGAATACTGATAAAAATCAATACAATCTAATTGATATCTAATTTTTGGACAACTTTATTTTCTTCAAATATCCCTGCTCCTAATAAAAACCCGTTGCTCCACTTGCTCCAAGCTCCGCCTCAAACCTCCGGTACAATCGTATTTATAGAAACGATTCCCTTTAAAAAATTCGATTTGAGGTCGTCCTTGAACGTTTTTGTGTGTTGATAGGGGTTGCTACACCCCTCGCCAAACTCACGAATCTTCTGCAACTGCACTGTGTATCCCTACCGATTTCATAATTCGCTCTCACCCTCCCATTGTGACGTATCCCAAAAAGGGGAGAACGTAACCCTTTTTATATACACCCTGACGTCGAATTCGGTCGATTCTATCACACCCCTCCCACCCATTGATGCGAAAGTTTTGCGTGTTCGCAACTGTTACGGAAATTATTAATTTGCATTAAACATGACCATTCATTTAGTGACGCATAAGCTTTATCGGGACCGGGATAAGCTTTCTTGACCCATTTCCTTCAACGCGCAAACTTTGGATGCAACATCTAAATAAAATACAATACATCTATCCCTACCTATCCCTCGATTTACACGGTACTTGTTTCACACGTTTTCGCTTTTACACGGTTTAAAAAAAAAATAAATGTTGAAAATAATCAATAATAATAACATTAATAATTTTAACATTGAATTCTATCACTAACCAAAATAGAAGAGCCACTATTAGGTAAACAACGAGGTGCGTACCCGCACGTTTGTCATTACGTCGTAGTTTGACGTTTCAAGTGTAACCTCAAAACGATATGTTGACCATGATATTTAACATTTTTATAAATTGTTTATTAAAATTAGGATTTCGGACTAAAATTAACCTAACCTAAGTTAATAAAAAGCTTGAAAAAACAACCAAATTATGCGTTTTTTTGTGTACTTTTCGATTTACACGATTTTACATTAAAAAATATACAATTTTGATTTACACGTTTTTCTCGGGAATCTATCTACCGTGTAAATCGAGGGATAAACTCTACTCTATAGTAAACTCTCGTCTTACACCTGCTCTTTTGAAAGCATGTGTTACGCAAGTTCACATGGCAGATGCACCCCCGTTTATTGAACTGTTGCAGATGCACTATGAATCGTTGCGTGTCCTTGGTGTCTTTTGTCTGCTACCTTTCTCATATGCGAGCTTGTATTCGGACGAGTCCCATATGCAGACGAAACCCAATCTGCCAAAACACACACAGGTGGTCGTGCTCTTTGTGGACCCACGAGCTTACCTGTGCCTCATTGTGTGCGATCGAGCCTCTCAAATCCCGCATAGCATCGGTCCACGTTTTGAATCTCGCGTTTTGTTAACGAGACGTCGTTCTCGGTTCGTTCCGTGACCAAAAGGATTTCGGGCAAAAGAAAGAAACTGAATGCGGCAGCCAAAAAAATAGGGATCGTCTTGTTTTCCCGTATTATGCTACGGGCTCGCGTTTCGGCGACGACAATGTGCGCAATTGTTCAACGCTTTCGTGATTTATTACGTTCTGTTGTGACTTTTAGTCTTCGACGACTATATTTGTTTATTTATTAGTCGTAAACCATTTTTTCGTCGCTCCATTTTGGTTAAACGTCGTCACCGTGACCCAGTCGTAAATCATAGAAACAATTCGGAACTAAAATCCAAACGTTTCGTTCTACATTATTTATGAGCAACCTTTTTTTTTACATCAACTCACTTCCTCGAAAGAAAGCTTTCTACGCAGGTAGCGTGGGCGTATAAAGCGACCGGACAGCTGGTTTCGTCCGAAAACTCCCAACAATATGAACAAAAAACATCTGTACTTCTGAGGAGCAGGTGATATCGACACATGCGGCACACGTCCACCAAAATCGCTCGACAAATACTTCGACGATCTACCAAAAAGCAACAATTTGCATAGTCTGGGTCCTCAAATGCCCGGGTACTTAGGGTGGGGAGCAGGGTGGCATCGAGGGGTAGACAAGGGCATCGGCCGAACGGGGCAGATTCGTGCCCGGCGTCACGTAGGCACCATTGCAAGCCTAGGTACATCTGCACGGGGATGTTCACCCGGCACGATTATCGACCGGCTGCTTTGGCTTGGGTTTTAATGCTTTTACGTGAGTTGTCGGCGTGTGTGTGTTGTTGGGCGTTTTTGGGATTGGGGTGGATTTGGTTGTGGGTGGATTTTTTGAAGATGGCGTACTGTAGAACCTCTGATCAAAAGAGTTTCGTTTTAAATATAGGGTTTTTCAATAACGCTTTTAAAATGTGCAATAAAGTTGTACACGTTGTTCAGCGCTATGGTGATTTGCCGTACGCTACTGAATAATTGACAATACATTTGACTTATGTCACTTTAACGGCATGGCTGATATTACCTGAAAAAAATCGAGCGTCCCTATTGAAAGATCTTATATTTTCAGTTTTTTTATATAAAAAACGCTCGATTTTAAAATGTGCAATAAAGTTTGATGATTTGTACACGTTGTTCAGCGCTATGGTGATTTGCCGTACGCTACTGAATAATTGACAATACATTTGACTTATGTCACTTTAACGGCATGGTTGATATGACATAAAAAAATTCGAGCGTCCCTATTGAAAGATCTTATATTTTCAGTTTTTTATATAAAAAACGCTCGATTTTAAAATGTGCAATAAAGTTTGATGATTTGTACACGTTGTTCAGCGCTATGGTGATTTGCCGTACGCTACTGAATAATTGACAATACATTTGACTTATGTCACTTTAACGGCATGGCTGATATAACCTGAAAAAATCGAGCGTCCCTATTGAAAGATCTTATATTTTCAGTTTTTTTATATAAAAATCGCTCGATTTTAAAATGTGCAATAAAGTTTGATGATTTGTACACGTTGTTCAGCGCTATGGTGATTTGCCGTACGCTACTGAATAATTGACAATACATTTGACTGATGTCACTTTAACGGCATGGCTGATATTACCTAAAAAAATTCGAGCGTCCCTATTGAAAGATCTTATATTTTCAGTTTTTTTTATATAAAAAACGCTCGATTTTAAAATGTGCAATAAAGTTTGATGATTTGTACACGTTGTTCAGCGCTATGGTGATTTGCCGTGCACTACTGAATAATTGACCATAAATTTGACTGATGTCACGTTAACGGCATGGCTGGTATAACCTGAAAAAATTCCAGCGTCCCTATTGAATGATCCTATAGCACTGCAAAATCTGCTATACTATACCGGGTATAGTATAGCAGATTTTGTTGTTTTTTTTTATATGAAATGTGTCTAAAAATTTACGAGTATGTAACAAAATTATACTAATGATGATAGACTCAACTATGAAGTAGATAAAACTAAAACCTGTCCGAAATTTTGTATTTAAAATAAAATTTACAGCTTATAAAGTGATCGTAACATAATTTATTTTCGAAAACCAATTGGTTTGTGCGAAATTATACAATTTCTATGTTTAAAAAATTTGGAGTTAAAAAAACTTCTCACGGGTGGTGTTAAAAATTATGACTTCATTAATTATTTTCTTGGGAACCGATGAATACCTATCATGGCGATTTAATGTTATGTTTTCTAATTTTACCAGTATCGAATAACCGAATATAGTAATAATAAATATACTGTAGATACGTTTAAAAAATTCTTAAGGACTGTGTGCATAATTATGCACACCAAAAATTTTTATAAGTCATCAAATTATATTTCTGATTAACTCTTAATTTTTTTTCTTGTCTCGTTTATACGCTATCCAGACGATCTCAATCTCTGTTTAGTCCGAATAATCGATGTTCTACTGTATATTGAAACATTGTATTGTTTGTGGGTGGTTTTTTAAAAAAAAAGGTTGAAAGAGACTATTTTTAAGATGATTTGTTTTTTTATTGAAACATGTTAATTATGGTTGTTTTTCTCTATTACGATCGTGTCACATCAATTATCCACATTTATTACAATTACGCTTTCGTATCTTTGTTTACTGTATTGACAATCTGCGTTTCTTTTATGAATGAAAACGTTTTTTTTTTTATATGACCGTCTCTGATAAAATTTATTATATTGTTTTGCTGACTCGTTCATAAATTAATTTGAACGAGTCTACGTCGATGGATTAATTTGAATTTTGATTCGAATATGATTCATTGAAATCAAAAGTTCATATAAATATTCATTGAGTTTTAGCGATATCGAATAGTTTTTTCATTTCATTTTGACCATGCAGTCGATTCGCTTCATTCGATGTATTTACAAATATTTGAATCACCTTTTTTTTTCATTCATAGATTCATTTTGGCGATAGATTATTCAAAAATTTATGAATGACTCAAAACTCGGTTCGAACACTCATACATAGTTTAGTTTAGTTAATAAATATTTCAATATTTCCGAATCCGCATTTCTCACCATCGTCCACCAAACCGCAACTTCCGTTCGATTCCGCACACAATCCTAAAAAAAAAAACATTTCTAAAATAATTCAGGTATTATTATAACATCCAAGCAGGGGAATACGAAATGCTCCAATTATCCAAATCTTATTTTTGCACCGAAGACCTCCCACTTTGCAAAAACTGACCGAAACCAAAAAAAATTCCGACTAAGCGGGAGTCTCGATTTTCAAAAAAAAATCTACAATTAGTATGCGAATTTTTTTCTAATCGCGAACGACCCAGTTTACTCTAATCGTGTTTATTTGCCTTATAACTGAAAAACGTCAGCGTCGTAAAGCCAGCTGATAGCATTTATTCGTGTTAAGGACGAGTGCTTCACCACTTTGTTGTGCGTGCAATTGCGCTGAAAGTGCATGCAATTGACGTTTGCGTCATTCTGTCCGGCGTGGGTGCATGTGCAGCGTTTTCCCATTCACTCGTCGAAGGTTTTCTGTTTTTCCTTGTGCTTTTCTTGTGAATAAATGTGTTGTTGTTTATTTGTTAGGGTTTTGTTTGATATGGTGTAATTTTATCGAATGCGACGTTCATCTTGCGGTTGACCTTTTCATTTTGTTATTGTTTTCTTGTGATCTTTCTTAATTTTTAGCGGGGGTGTAATGATATTAAGATGTAGTATTATTAAGCAAATTCATACATTTTTATTTTTCAAGCTTTTTTTTTATCATAAACTCGTGAATTTTATCCTTATCAATATAATGATCGAGTTTCGATACTAACAATTCAAATTTTCGGTACACAAATCCATATATAAACCGCACTATTTGTCGCTTAACTTCTGTTAGGACTTGATAAAAAACAAGTGTTATTTACACTCGAACGAATTAGACTGGTTCTATTCAAAATTCGTACTGCTTTTAATGCATTTGTAGTGTAACATGCAGTGTTGTTGAAATTAAAATTTTTGTAACGTGTGGTAAAACTGTTAACACGCCAAAAACGTATAAAGTCAGTGATAATTTTATATTGAACCATTCTATAATTTCATCGCTCATGCGAGACAGACATAAACAGTGTTACCTTTCAATGACCCAATATTACATTTCAACTTGAATTTCATTGATACAGTAAATTTTGTTTATAAATTAAATAATTTAATTATTGTTTTAAAAATTTTGCGATACAATCAAATATCGATAAAAAAATTAATATTTGACCCGATATTTAAATAATTTCACGACTATTTTCATTCATACCTGCTGCATATGCAGCGCATCCCATTCAAATCACCAAAATCATATCCAAATTTCAAACTTCGATAAAATTTCCATTTCATCAATCCACTGATCATAATCGATACCTTTTCATAACGATTTTCGGTACTACTAGGTTTAAGGTTGAACCGAATTTTGTTTTCCTTACCCAACCCAGCCGGATCTAACCTGGCCCTTGGGTGCTCTGGGTGTTGAGTAAGTAACTGAACACCTGGGGGTTGGGTAGAAATAAAAAGCTTGAAAAAGGTTCGGTTTGAGGGAATTCGGTTCAACCTTGAACCCGCTAACACTCAGCCTAGCCCTTGGGTGCTCTAGGTGTTACGTAAGGTTTCTAATCTAACCGAACTTAACATCTGGGGGTTAGATTTTTTGGAGGAGTACTGTCACGTACCCCTCCCCACCTTAATTATTATTTTATATTTAACTCCTACCTAAAATTTTAAATTTTAATTTAAGGGGTTAGGTTAGTTTCGGTTTGAAAAAAATCAGTTCAACCTTAAACCCAGTAGCACCCAACCTAACCAAATCTAACCTAGCCCTTGGATGCTTTAGATGTTAAATGGGGTTTCTAACCTAACCTAACTTAGCACCTGGAGACACCTGGTAGTTGGGTTGGTTTCGATTTAACAAAAATTCAGTTCAACCTTAAACCCAATAGCACCCAACCTAACCGAATCTAACCTAGCCCTAGGATGCTTTAGATGTCGAGTGGGGCTTCTAACCTAACCTAACCTAACCTAACTGAGCACCTGGAGACAACTGGTCTTCGGGTTGGTTTCGGTTTCACAAAAATTCAGTTCAACCTTAAACCCAGTAGCACCCAACCTAACCGAATCTAACCTAGCTCTTGAGTGCTTTAGATGTTGAGTGGGGTTTCTAACCTAACCTAACTTAGCACCTGGAGACACCTGGTAGTTGGGTTGGTTTCGGTTTAACAAAAATTCAGTTCAACCTTAAACCCAATAGCACCCAACCTAACCGAATCTAACCTAGCCCTAGGATGCTTTAGATGTCGAGTGGGGCTTCTAACCTAACCTAACCTAACCTAACCTAACTGAGCGCCTGGAGACAACTGGTCTTCGGGTTGGTTTCGATTTAACAAAAATTCAGTTCAACCTTAAACCCAATAGCACCCAACCTAACCGAATCTAACCTAGCCCTAGGATGCTTTAGATGTCGAGTGGGGCTTCTAACCTAACCTAACCTAACCTAACCTAACCTAACCTAACTGAGCGCCTGGAGACAACTGGTCATCGGGTTGGTTTCGGTTTAACAAAAATTCAGTTCAAATTTAAACTCAGTGGCACCCAATCAAAACCTACTCACCTCCGACAATTCCCCACATCACTCAAACCCAAACACAACCACATCAACACCACAAAACCCATCACAACCCAAATCCCCAAACACCCACCACCCACACCGAACCGGGGCCCCCATCGGGGGGCGCGCCCCCGCCCCCGTGACCCGGTTACGGGCGCCGCCCACGCCCCACGACCACGTGCTCACCCGCGAACGTACTCCGCTCACTATCCGGCCATGTGCTCGTGGCTGCGCACTTGGGCGGCTGCGCTGTCGTAATCGTGAAACGTAACGGCTGCGTACGGCGGGGGCTGCGTGGGTAGCAGGATGGATTTTTAGCCCCGGCTTGTTTATGTTTTCGTTTTCGGTGTGAGTGTGAATGTGGGGTTTAGTCGTCGTCAACCTTTTTCGGTGTGGGAATTGTTTTTTTGTTTGGGTTGGTGCGTTGTTGGTATTGTCCGTCGTCGTGTGTGATTTGTGTGACGTATAATTTTTGGTGGTACTGGGTTTAAGGTTGAATTGAGTTTTTTTTTTTTTTTAACCGAATTTGGTAAAAGTGATCTTTGGCATACATACGAATTTATGTTGGCACCTCAGAAACACGCACCAATACTCATTCGCATTTTGACAGTTGGTTGGAAACTTTTACGATAGAGACTTATAAAATATTTTCCTAACCTAACCCCTAGGTTCCTCTAGGTGTTAGGGTTCGGCTAGGTTGATTTTAGTGGGTAAGAATCCCACACTACCTTCGGCCATGTAAGCCGGTGTCTGTCTTTTTGATGATTTCCCCTCTTCGACAAAAAAGAGGTTAGAAACTTTACTCAACACCTAGAGCACCTAAAGCTAGACGCAAACTACAGACTTTTTGTCCGCCGATAATTTTAATCAGTATTGTTCAATTTTTTTTTTCATGAAAATTGTTTTCATACAAATATAACAGTTTCCCCGTATGTTTTTGAAAGTCAAGGTTGCAATAACAAAAAAAATAACAAGCATCAATGATTTGAGCATTGCACACCCAAAATCATTCAAATTCCCCTCCCCCCCCCATAGGACATAGACCTGAAATTGGCAAACATTGATATCTAGTCATTTTTAGTTTCCATCTACCAAGTTTCCAATCCACTACCATTTCTTGTTTCATAACTATAATTTTACTCCAACCTTTCGTTCAATCTCATAATTTTCTTGATTTACCCATCCATCATACACTCGATCTACATAATTTATCTTTTCTAATACTTCACGTGTACATATTTCATCCATACTTGACTGTCACACTGCTATTCCACTCTTATTACTTTGTTTATCTATTTTTAATAACAAGTTATCTTCAGATAAGTTTGAATACTTTCATTAATCTCACACGATTATATCGATCACATAATTTGCCACTTATAATGTGTATCAGTACATTCGACGAGACTAAACAGTATGTCAGTATATGGATTCGTTAAAATGTATAATAGTTGTTATCGTTACGACATAGTTTAAGTATGAAAATTATTTGAATGGCATTTATAAGAGCGTGATGATGTTGACTTTGCATATGACACATATTCGATTGTCAAAATCTCTTCGCTTGCATTGTTTTGAAAATTTTAATATGCAAAATATAGTTATTGTAGAAGTGTGAAAATTAGTTGATTACGGATGATGACTTTAAAAGGTCTTTGAAAATTGTGTTGAACCTTCAATTATGACCTCGTCACTCACTAGGGCATGATGACGTGTTTTTTATCACATGGGTGCCTTATTTGGTTATCGATTGTTAATTTGCGATAGGATCTATCTGAAAATTACAATATAATGTTTTTTTTATTAGAATCCTATCGCATAAATTTAAAAATCGATGGCATAATTCCATAATTCACGGTTGCATTTCGTATAAAAATCTTTCATAATAAATAAGTCTTGCATTTTATTTTCTGTGATGCTTCGATTTTTTAACATTCCTTTTCAACCTTCTTTTCACTTGAAATTAAAATTATTTAAACAACGCACCGAAGTTGATGGCTAAACAAATAATCGTCAAATATTTCCTGTTTGTTATTCAAAAAAAAAAATTGTCGGAAAGTTCTTTGATTACAAGATTTCTGTATTGAAAATATTATATTTTTTTATAAATTACAAAATTTATTCGCTCGTGCTAAATTTTTTTTAGATTTTGAATGATTATGAAGAAAATTCACTCATTAACAATCAACGTCTTTTGATATATGAATAATACATTAAAAAATATTGATAATAATCATTTAACAACTACTTATTTACATTTTATGCTTATTCGCTAAAAACACTGACCACACTCAACAAATTTACCTCTTTATATCACATATATTATGTAAGCAAATTTACATAATCACCAGATTAGTTTCAGCATAAGGAAAACGCACTTCTATTTTCCTCGTTCAATTGAAAATATTATTTCCTCATTCAACCGAAACATTTCTTACTCGTTATAAAGCTCTGCAAAAGTAAAAAACATTTTAGTTCGTTTAAATATACGTTGTTGCCATGAAATTGTGAAAATTATAGCGCGATTAACTCGAATGATCTTATGTGTGTGTGCCTTTTACGGTCGAAAGGATGAGTTATTTTTTTGCTACAAAACATTAATATGGGATAATACGAGCTCCGATAATAATACATAATTCGATGTTAGAAATTTTATATTAAATGTATCGGCTGCATTATGAATAATAACGACAACTCGGCTGAGCTATAATTTTAGCGATTTGAAATGCCTCACTATAAAAAATCTACGCATTTTTTTTTACTATACAAACGATACTTTATCATATTAAATTTTATTCATAATAAGTAGGCATATTCGAAAAAAATAATCATATTCCATATACCAACATATTCTTCATAAAACTATCGATTGGTTTCACTTTTTCAAAATAAAAAAAACCCGGGAAACGCCGGGTACTACCGCTAATTCCATATAAATCAACCCCTTCGATTTTCAACGTATTTTTTTAACCTTTTCGAAGAAGTTAACATATGAAAAATGTATTGTCTTCATTTCCTGGTACATATATGATTCTTCAATATCGGACCCCTTCAAATTAACCCTTTCCGAAGGGGACTTATCACCATAACTACCCCCACGTGCGTGAGTTTATTCGCGGTGCATTTTTCGCAATTGCATCGTTTGCATTTTCGCGTGCAGCACGCGATACGACCACCGTTTGTCCGCAACTATTACGCGAACATCCCCGAAGATCGATTCTGTCGACTTTCCAAAGTGAAATCGTTTGATTATAAAATACTAGCGGGTAGTACCCGGCGTTGCTCGGGACTCTATGGAAATTAATTGTGTATTGTCACAATCAATCGTGACGCCGGCACATTTTATATTATAGTTTGTAGGGCTCGATAGAAAAAACTGAAATGCGAAACGATATTAAAAAAAACTGAATGCTTATTTAGTTTGTCTGGATTTCAAAGCACATTATTGCTAAATTTGGTTGATTTGTCTATCAGTTTAGGAGTTTATTGGATATGTACATATAATCGTTTGAGTTTTATATATGAGCCGTTCAGTGCACAGACTGATTAACTCCACTTTTTGAAAAATCTTGAATTTAAGTATTAAAGCACTTGGTATAGTCATAACTATTTATATTTAAAATAACTTTCCTGAATAATGAAGATTAACATAAAAAAACGACAAAAAATTTTTGACCATTGAATAATAAATAATTTATTTCGGGGCCATTTTGATTAATTCTATACTCTAATGTAAATCATTGCAATAATGCAACTCAAATGCACTAAACCTGTATTTATGCATTCTACAATATTTATTTGAATTTATATTATAAAGGGAATTTTAAAAAACAATAAACATTGTTTCATCTATTTTCTCAACATTTTGCTTTATGGAGTTAGTCATTGTGTGCACTGAACGGCTCAATTATATAGATATTTCGCATAATTTCGCCATAGTTCAACGTTATTACTGGCGAGAGTGCATTGTTGCATTTTCGAATCGAGTTTAGCAACGGCTCGATAGTTATCCGTGCACAATCTGTCGCAATCAGAAATTGCATTCGCCATTTCCGGAACCGCAAACCGTATTCCGATATAATTCTATTTGCTGAATGGAGTAATGACCATTCGTCCATCTTTGTGGATGAGTTTTCGAAATTTCGTCATCCCCTTCGTGAGGATTATGTTTTACCCCCTCGTGTTTCTGTAATCGTGTCCGATCTTTAATTAACGATATACAGTAGAACCCCTATTATCTGGATTGATCAAAATCATTATTTAATTTAAATAGCAGATTTAAAGATTTTTTTTTAACATAGCACGTGTCCAATGATGTATATGAGTATGTAAAATAAATAGATTCAACTCTTGTCTGGTTTTAGTTTGATCACATTTGCATTTGTAAAGTTGTATTAGTCCGGGGAATAAAGACATCGATCGCATTGCGAAAATTGATAACAAATTGAATTTTGGTATGAAGTTTGATATTGTGGTTCTTAACAAAATGTCAAAACCTCCCTGTCGATTAGAGTGACCTCTATACTGACGTATAAAATTTTACGTGAGGTCAAAGGTTACTGAAAACGGTTTTTCGTAAATATCTCATTGACTGTCACTTGTACAGAAAAATATTGGAAGTCAAATTTGTTGCGTAGAAAATATTATGCAAAAAAGATATTGTATTATTTATTCGTAAGAGTAACTGTTTTGGAGATAATTCGATTAACAGAATTTGTCCTATTTTGTATGCAACTCTTACAATTAGCAGTATGTACGTGGAGAGCTCAAAAAATTGTAAGAAAATGTTTTTAATTCGTAAACAGAACAACTTATTAAAAAATAATTAATGCGATTATAAACCTTTTGATATCTTGTTTATATGGTATTATTATCAGTACTATGAAATATTTACTTGTGATTTTATAACAATTTTAAAATTCATAAAATTAACCCAATTCAAAATTTCTGAGGCTTTTGAGTCTTTTTTTAAATTTTAAAACCTCCGTAAAGTTATTTTTTAGTAATTTTAATATGTATTTATAATATAATCTTAAATAAAACGTGTTATACCATCATTGAAAGATAAATTGGATTTGATAAATCAATGCCCTGAAAAGAAGTACTTTGGAACATTTGTATCTTATAAAAATGTGATAAATTTTTCCTCGTCTCGATTATCCAGACATTCGAGATTCTACTGTATTCGAATATGCTATTATAATATAAAATTTCGCACAGACTCGATTTGTGCATCCTGAACGTTTTTCCCATAGGCGCTCGAGCAAAGTGCATTCGCGTGATTCGCGCCTCTTATTTTTTCGCAAAATTCTTTTGTGCTATGGAAAAATCTATAGTTACGTGCCGAGTCGGATTTTATTTTGAATGAAAAAAAAACATTGTCCTTCACGAAAGGTGAAGTCTTCGTGGTCAAGCACCCGGTTAATTACCCCTGAAATGGGGGCAACAATCTGATGTCAAACGCGTGTGCAGTATAACGTCACGCACCGATTGCTATCAAATTGTGTATAAAAAAAGTTAAAATAAACAAATATAGCACGTGCTCGTGTTAACTAGTCATAATCGGCTTGATTGCTTTGATTTTTTGAGTTTTTTTTTTTTAGATTTAATTGAATTCAATGACCTTATGTTTCTGTGTACTAATCGATGATTTGCAGTAGAACTTTGATTATTCGGTCTAAACGGATATTGAGATGGTCTGGATAGCGAAAGATACTTTTTTGAGTTTTTTTTTAGATTTAATTGAATTCAATGACTACGTTTATGTGTTATATATAATTTGCAATAGAACTTTGATTATTTGGGCTAAATAGAGATTGAGATGGTCTGGATAGTAAAAAAACAAAATATATTATAAAAAATGAATGAATTAGAAATTAAATTAAATTATTTACAGACATTTTTGCTGGGCATAATTATGCATAATATTTTTTTAAACGTATTTACAGTCTAATTTCTTTTTACTATTTTTGGTTATTTAATACTAGTCAAATTTGAGAACATAACATGAAAACGCCATAGTAGCGTATTCATCGATTCTTAAGATAATAATTAAATAATTCATAATTTTTATCTATGAGAAGATTTTTGACTTCAAATTTTTCAAAAATAAATAGGTTTTAATTTGATTACCCTTATAGTTGAATCCATATGATTTTGTTACGTACTCGTAAATTTTTAGACGCGTATTATCTAAAAAAATAATAAAATATTCTATTTAAAAAGAATAAATTATTTTTTTAGATGAATTCGGATAATAGAGGTTCTACTGTATTTTTAAAATATGACTTCACGACTTTTTGTTAATAGATCGATTTTTTTTTATTGAACGCTTTAAAAGCATTAACCTGATGCTCTTCACCTGTTGATTAAACGTACACGCGCTTTTCATATGGCAGGTGTAATATAGTCAGGTGGCGTTTTGACAGCTGGTGCTGCAGCTCTTTAGGCTTGTTAAGCGACAGTTGCTCCTTGGAAACCCTTCTTCTATTTTTGTCATAGAACCGTAGCTTCATATGAACGTAGTCGGCCTTATGAGACAGTCGAGGCTCATATGTGTATATAATTAAAACAAAAACCTCGATTTTGGATTATTAAGTGATAGTTGCTCCTTAGAAACTTTCTTCTAATTTTATCTTACAATTAAAATCATAACTTCATATGAACATAATCGGCCTTATGAGACAATCAAGGCTCGTGTGTGTATATAGTTAAAACAAAAACCTCGATTTTGGGTTATTAAGTGATGATTGCTCCTTAGAAATCCTTCTATTTTTATCTTACAATTAGAACTATAACTTCATATGAACGTAGTCGGCCTTATGAGACAATCAAGGCACGTGTGTGTATATATAGTTAAAACAAAAACGTCGATGTTGGGTTGTGCAGGTCCATCAAGGCGTTGCAGCAAGTGTTGTATTGTTGTCCGTCGTTCACTCGTGCTGCCGAGGTGCATATGCGACTTGGGTTGATGTTCAAGGCTCTCAATCAGTGGATTCCAGCTATTAAACATTTACAGTTGGCTCTTCTCGATTCGTCGGATGCAACGTTCACTAAACTAGATGGTTTGTGCTTTTTTTTCACACAAATAAATTCTAACGATCGTTCGTAATGGCCATTTCGTTTCGTATAATATTTTTGTATATTGTGTTTATTTTTTTTACTCATTCTGTTGTTTACTGATTACAGTGAAATTTCACATCGCCCACACTTATGAAATACAAGGGAAAAGTAAAACCGCCAGGGATACTTATGAATCTTTGCTCAAAGAACCGAACCTCTCTGTGTCTTTAAAGGCTGATATATATAGACAGCTAGGTTATTATGTACTCAATTCTGTAACGTTTATACATTTCATTTATATATTTTGTCTACAACTCGATGTTGTGTGTTGCAGGATGGATATATCAGTGTGTTCCCACTTTAGGTGAACGACACAATCGTGAACGTGCAGCTGGATGGTATTTGCAGCGGTCAGTAGGCGCAGAGTCAGCCAGTGGCCAAGGGCTCTACCTGCTAGGCCGCTGCTTTGCCGCACAGGGCAAAGTTCACGACGCTTTTATCGCATATAGGAATTCTGTCGAGAAATCCGAAGGCAACGCAGATACATGGTGCTCTATCGGGTAAATAATTCAGCGATTCTTCGACTAATAAATTTAAGAATTGGTTAATTTGAGTGTTTTTCATTATTCAGGGTACTGTATCAACAACAAAACCAGCCTATGGATGCACTGCAAGCGTACATATGTGCTGTACAGCTTGACAAGTGTCACTCGGCCGCGTGGACTAATCTTGGAATATTATATGAGAGCTGCCTGATGGCGCGAGATGCTTTTGCATGCTATCTTAACGGTTCTCCAGCTCAGCTAGGGAAATCACACCGAGGCGGACCAGTAGCGCAACGTATTAATTTCTTAAAAGGACACTTGGCACAAGCACCGATGCCTTCTGTAACTAGCAAGTGAGTAAAGTTTTTTTTACCGTGACTGTATCATGGTTCCCCTTAGATGTCAGATTGAATATTTCGCTCTGTTAATCTAAAAAAGAAATGTGTTGTGATTAATTTGTAACGTTTGCATCTCTTCCTGCTGCCCAATGCTTGAAGTGATGTTTACTAAAGCGGGAAAGGTTAGTCATATAAGAATTTGAATGTTTATTGATAATTAATCAAACGTTATTTTTGTTTAATTATTTTAATAAACTTCATATACGAATGACCCAAGTAGCTTTCTTTTTTATTTTTGGGAACAATATATGTCCTATATTTTTCCAATGTTTATTTTATTTATTGTATATATCGATAATTTAAATTTTATTATTATTTCATAGGAGGCGCCAGCTTCCTTCTATTGAAGAAGCATGGAATCTACCTATATCTGCCGAAATGTCTTCAAGGCATCCAAAGCCTCATCAGGTGAGTCAAAGTTTATTCATTCATCCTTTCGTAATTAATTTTATAAACTAAAATTGTCCTCGTTTTCAGTCTGGCGGTGCTGGTGCACCTCCCCCTTATCCTGTAAAACGTTCCAGAGGAGAGAGTGGGAACTTGGTTAATCAAGTTCCCTTAAATACTAATATAACTCGAGCACCACAACTTACTCCCCAAGAATTGCAAATGTTGCAGTATTTTCAGCAAAATGTACATAATCTCACTCCATCCCAACAGGTTTGTTTTCAATTTGAATAGCCTAGAATATGATGTATCTTTTTTTTGTTATAATAATTATGTTTTCTATTAATTTTAGGCTCAAATGCAACAATTAGCAGCCCAGTATCGGTTAATGCAACAAGCTCGGTTAAGAAATCAACAACAACAACAACAGCAGCAGCAGCAACCTCAACAACAGCAGCCGCAACAACAGCAGCAACCGCAGCAACAACAACAGCAGCAGCAACAACAACTTCAACAATCTCAACACATTCAACAACAACGAATACACCAACAACAACAAATTCAACAACAGCAAATTCAACAGCAACAAACTCAACAGCAGCAACAAATTCAACAACAGCAAATTCAACAACAGCAGATTCAACAACAACCAACACAAATACAAAATGTGATTATTTTTCTTTTGGCTTTGATAACTTTACTGTATTTGCATTTATAACATTTTATTAATATTTGCAGGATGTAAAACCAATCTCTCAAGAAGTAACGAACGAGAATGTGTTGCCGGAATCAATAGCTGAAAATCTCTTGAAAAATTTATCCCAAGAAACCTCAACTGCGATAAAACAAGAAACTCAAGGTTATTTTTTATATCTTGATTCATATAATGTTATAGATCAGGCTTGTCCAAAGGGCCACATCGGTGCCAGAGTGGCCCCCCGCTTTTCACACAGCATTTTGAGCTCTTTTCTCGAATTTTGCTGTAATTCGAGGAAAATTAGTATTCTTTTTTTGAATTATTGAAGAATCCATTTTTTTAAAGTACATTCTAATCAAAATATATGTATTTTATCATTAAATTGAAAAAAAATGCAAATCAACGATGCTCGTGAATGACCGTGTTATGCTCAGATTGCACCCTTAAGCTTGACATTTCTTTTGTGCGATTATTTATTTCAATGATACAGCATTCATCTCAAAAATATTACGATAAATCGATCCAAGAATCATATAATAAGACAAATCACCCATAAAATAAAGGCCTGTATTTAATTGATCAGTTAAAAGATCCTATTTTGATCAGTAAAAACAAAGTATATGGTTGTTATTCGGTTCTGTGCACGTGGAAACCTGTTTGAACTTATTGAAACAAATCTCAATGTAGTCACACGTAGTAGTAACCTAACCTAACCTAATCTAACCTAAACCTAACCTAAACTAACATAACCTAACCTAACTGATCATTTAACAATTTTTTACTGATCATTTTAGTTGTAATTAACCAACCAAATAATTAGTTGCCTAAAATAAATCACGATAGTGAAAAAATGTCGCAAATAACGCATGTTAACATTTTGATCATATCAATTGGAAGTTGTCAAAAAATGGATCACACAAAACACAAGGATATGCGCCCATAAACTAACAGCATTTATTTCGAAATGTACTCGTCGAAATGGTTTTATAATGGAGATAAATAACTTTACCAATATTTCAATACTTATTATGTTTTGAATTTATAACGATTGAAATTTTATAATTCGAAATTTATAAGTGGCCCCCGATGTTTGTACATTTCGGACAAAGTGGCCCTCGCGTGCCGAAATGTTGGACAAGCCTGTTATAGATTTTTAATATGCGAATGTTATTTTATGTTATTTTAATTATGTCAGATGGTGCAAATCCTGTTGATATCAAACCCGAAATCAAAACGGAAAAATCTGAAAGTAAATCTGTTTCCGCATCTATTTCAAATTTTTTACCCAAAGGCAAGGAACCTGTAGTTAAATTAGAACCATTAAAACAAGACGCATTAAATGTGCAAGACTTCAATGTTAATTTGAATTCTAAACAAATAGTGGAAATGAGCAAGTATGTAACATCCGATCAATATTTTTCGTTTTGTATATTATTCAATTATCATTTTATCTATATTTTTAAATTACAGAGAAAATTTGCTGGCAGCGTGTGGTCCATGGAATATATTGGGCGATGGACACGGTCCTCCAATGCCGCCGGCTTGTCCACCGACAAAACTTACACCTCAACAGTTATCTCCCCCTACTCCGTCTGTCTATTTAGAATCTAAAAAAGATGCTTTTTCTCCTCAGTTACAGGATTTTTGTCTTAAACATCCAATAGCCGTTGTAAGAGGGATTGCCGGTGCTTTAAAATTAGGTAAATTTTATATCTCGATCGTCGTTATTAATAATATATTTTTATTTTTCTGTTTATTAATTATATTTTTCATATTAGATTTAGGATTATTTTCAACAAAAACCCTTGTTGAGGCATGGCCTGAGCATACTGTGGAAGTTCGAACGCAAGTTCATCAATCTGCCGATGAGAACTGGGACCAACAAGGTGAAAAACGAGTGTGGGCCTGTGTATCGCATCGCTCGCATACAACTGTACATAAATATGCGCAATATCAAGCTAGTAGTTTTCAAGATAGCTTAAAGGTAATTTGAAAGATTTCATCGTCGTAATAGAGCCAATTCATCTTAAACGTCATCTTATTTTTGATTATTCAGGAGGAGCGAGAGAAAGCTGCTGGAGGTGGTGTTACGAGTAATATGAGTGACTCTGATTCGAAAGATTCGACTGGCCCTAACGGAAAAAAGAAAAGGGGCATCAATAAATACAATGGCAACAAAATGCTCAGGTAATGCGAAACTTGTGCTTTTCAATAACGAACCAATCAAATTTTCTATATATAATCCTCATTTTGAATTATTATTATAGATTTGGAACGAATGTCGATCTGTCTGACGAGCGAAAATGGCGCCCGCAACTGCAAGAACTGATGAAACTTCCCGCCTTTACACGAGTCGTTTCTGCAGCTAACATGTTATCTCATGTGGGGCATGTTATTTTGGGAATGAATACGGTTCAGTTATATATGAAGGTGCTTACATGTCTTTTTCGAATCGTAAACAGCTATTGTGTGTGCGTGTTTTGATCGATAACGTGTTTTCGCAGGTGCCAGGTTCACGGACGCCGGGTCATCAGGAAAACAATAACTTTTGTTCCATAAACATCAACATCGGTCCCGGCGAGTGCGAGTGGTTCGGAGTACCTGACGCATATTGGGGCGGTATACAAGCTCTTTGCGAACAAAATAATTTAAGTTACCTTCACGGTTCTTGGTGGCCTGCCTTAGAAGATTTACAAGCGGCGAATATACCTGTATATCGTTTCACTCAACGGCCTGGCGATCTCGTTTGGGTCAATGCTGGTAATTGATATTGACTATTTCTTCGAAATTTTGATCGTTTGATTGCGTATTTATGTATCGATTCAATTTTAGGATGCGTACATTGGGTTCAAGCTATCGGATGGTGCAACAACATAGCTTGGAATGTCGGACCTTTAACGGCCAGGCAGTATTCGTTGGCTTTGGAACGTTACGAGTGGAATAAATTGCAAGCGTTTAAATCGATTGTTCCCATGGTGCACTTATCTTGGAACTTAGCGAGAAATATTAAAGTAGCTGACAAACATCTTTACAAATTGATCAAGTGAGTAAATTATATCTTTTTTTTAATATTAGGTTGTCCCTTGTATGCTGTCAGTGGCTATCAATGAAATGAAAGAATTTATTTTTCAGTTATTTGTTTATTAAAATTTTAAAATATAATTTCGATTATATTCTATGACATTATTCTATCGTTCAAGCAGTTTTCTTATTCCATTTTTATAAAAATATTTCAATTTTTTTTTTATTTCCGCATAATTTTCAAATATTTTCAATGACTGATTTTGCTTTCTCGCCTTTTTTTTCATTGCACATGCTTGAGAGGTGAAATATTTAACGAAAACTAACTTTTTCTTTGAAAAAAAAAAACATTGAAACGTTAACTTCGAGTTGTCTGAATAAGAATTAAATGCATTCTGGGATTTTTTTGTATTAAAATATAGAAAATATGAAGCCAAAAACAAAAATCACTGACAGAATATACAGAACAGTCTAATATATAAAAATTTCGCTGCTCATATTCACACATTGGTATATTTTCAGAACTTGTTTATTGCAAACTTTGCGTCAAACCGTTAGTATGTTGGAGTTTGTCAAAGCTCGAGGAGTAGAAGTTCGTTTTCATGGTCGTGCTAAGAATGAAGCGTCGCATTATTGCGGACAGTGCGAATTGGAGGTGTGGAACATATTGCTGATTCGAGAACAAGAAAAGCGTCACGTAGTACACTGCCTTAATTGTGCTCGTCGCAACTCTCCAACGCTGTCCGGTTTCGTATGTCTGGAAGAGTACCATCTCGAAGATTTGATGCGGACGTTCGATGCCTTTGCTCTTCATTCTTCGTCTACAGTAGACCATTCCTAATTTAGGTTTTATCTTCCATTTTTAGCGTGTCTTTCGAATGTAATATATATAGAGATGCGTTAACATAGTAGAATTTACACTTGGCAATACTAAAAAGTTGTTTAGTGTTATCATTCAATTATTTCATGTGATAACTAAAAATACTTTGTTGATTCCGGGACGTTTTGTATTTTACCATTTTATAAATTATTGAAAAATCTCTAAAAAATAATGAAGGTTATCTTTTATAGTTTTATTTTATCAAACGATTTGTACTTTCATTGTATTTTATTTAATTTAAGTGTGCATAATTAAATTATATCAATGAATTTATTTTATACATTACATGTATTATATTATTTAATATTTGAAATGTTTATATTTGTTCATATTAAATTATTAAGAGGATCAGAGAGTTTAAATAGACTTAATATTTATGTATATTTTGAATTAATTGTAATTCTTTTTTGACATTAGGTTTCGTAATTACTATTTTTCATATGAAATTGTACATAAAACTAGTGTATAACCACTGAAGGTGATGAAAACTATATTAGTTATGCGTCCTTTCATTTATTTCGCAAAATACCTATTTCATTTTATTGTGTAAAAACTGCTTTAGGTCAATTTTAATAAATTCATTTTAGTATAGAAGTGTCATCACAGATCTCATAAACTTAGGTTACGATGATTATTTTAGAGAATTAAACGCAAATTGGTCGTAATAAATACATAATTAGATTAATTTTGATCGCAATAATCTTCATAGACATCACGAGGTTGTTTTTTTTTTTTATAGATTCTCAACTCAAATGTTTTCGAAATTATATTTTTATTTTTACAATTATGAGATTTTTTTTTTAGGTATTTCTGAAAATTTTTATTAAATTTATCAATTCAGTTCCACGAACAAATCGTACTTTTTTTTTGTCTATTTCAAATTTATTATACTGACGATTGTCACTTATTGAAAATGTGTTCTGCGGCCAAATCGCCCATATCCTAATTGATCGTATTATCTTTAAATAAATTTCGGTAGTTTGATAAATAATATTGTTGAGGTAATTTGATCATGTCGATAAGTATTTTTTATTAAATTAATAATGAAAAATGGATCTAATGATAATCGTGCATCGAGTTTAATTGATGTCGTATTGGTTTCTACCGACAATTAGGTCTTCTATAAAAAAAGTTACACCAATAAATTTGCATAAAAGACTTGGCTTTTGTTACCATCGACTGATTTTGATTACGTATATTAAAACAAAATATACTTAGTACACGACAAATGCTCACTTTTGATAAATACGTATTTTATTTATATATACATACGTTTAGCATTTAGATAACAGATGTGATCACGTTATTTTAATAATGTTAATTATTGTAGCGACTACCTTAATATTTAAAAATTTCGGTGTTGTGAGGAGTGCATAAAATGTATTTATTAGATTAATAGACTTTCATAGAGTATATTAAAAA
Organism: Hydropsyche tenuis; assembly: GCA_009617725.1. Taxonomy (NCBI): domain Eukaryota; kingdom Metazoa; phylum Arthropoda; class Insecta; order Trichoptera; family Hydropsychidae; genus Hydropsyche; species Hydropsyche tenuis. Next base: position 793,666 of record VTON01000025.1, read on the forward strand.
TATGAATATTGCAGTTTAAAACATTGTTGATTTGAGACTGAGGAAGACGTGTGTTTTACAAGGCATTTAACGTAGTGCTCGAAACACATATGAAAGCCAGTTGTATCACTGCCATATGTATAAACTACAATCTTGTAATCCCTCCATGTATTTAAACGGAATCCTTTCGTTTGAACTCGATCTGCTTAGCACACATATTGTTAGTACATTTTTCATTGAAAATCAATTTAATTATATACAAAATAGTGCATATGCTCTTTTTTTTCTTATATACACAACGCACTGGTTATGCAAACGGGTAATTTTTATTTTTGTAATGATGCAGTTTAGCGAAACTGTCGATTCAACGCTTGAACCTCTGTCGGAACAAACAGCAATAATATGTTAAATAAATATAAAATGTTTATAATCAACTGTCTGTAAAAAATTGCCTAGTATGTAGCCAGTACACGAATAAAACGCTGAATTTATTCAATAATATAGGTCTATTCTCATAACACAGATTATGGTACATATTATTTTTCTACAAAACAGTACAAATTAATTTATATGAATATATCACTAACCACATATTCTATTTATTGTATAATCAGACATGCCTTGCTACCATTTGATGTGCAATTACATATTTGTCGATGAATTTACCTTAATTCAGAATGTATAGTGTATAAAGGAAATTTAGTATTGATAATAGTAATTTTTCTAGTTTTTCACAATTACAATACAAATAGAGAGAAAATATTAACTGAATTGTATTTTTCGTATTCTTAGAAGAATAGTTTTCCTATCTGTATATTTTGAAATGCTTGTTTTTTTTTTTAATATTTCAACATGTTTTTGTGGTCGTTACCAAAAATTATTTTAAAGTAACAGTTTTTTTTTTTTAATCTTCGATTCGCTTCTGTATCCTATTTATTTAAATAATATATTTTGTCGTGTTTTTTCAATAACGTTTTCTATATAGTTACCACATTTTAAGATTTTCGATTTAACCACTATTCAATTCAATTCCTCGATCGTTTTAAACGCATCGACCGCCCCCATTTTTTTTCTCAAAATTTTTGACCAATACGTGAAATTTACACTTTTCTGATAAGTTGATCTCAATTTGTTTATATTTCGTATTTTGTGTATATTTCACGCAATCAAACAGAATTTTATAACGATACGAGCCTTCAGTCGATTAATATGTACCATTATCGTTTTCTTTGCGTAAAAGTTAATTCACTACACACATACTTTGCCATAAATATTTTTATTGTAAATTAAACTCGGTATCGTAATCTTGTAAATAATTATTTTGAAATATAAATTAGTTAGATTTATACATTACCAAATATCTTCTAATCAAATCGAAATGCCTTCAAACATGGTACGAACGAGTATTGTTACAGGTGTGGACATCGATGCCACTTTTACAGTGGAAACAATACGCGTGTTTTGATTTCGAGAAAAAGGCATCTTACCTCTGTCTAATAGGATTAATGCAGTCGATATTGTTTGAAGTAGTCGTGAAGTTGTTCGGTAGGATCCTTTTTCTTGAATCAATATTAGATGCATGTACAATTATTGTGGTGTGAGCCTGATTGTGAAACCCTTTATATTTATACATGTATAAATAAATATCACTGCCACTTTTATTTGTGAATTTTATTTTTTGACCCTACTCGATGTCGATAATTTCAGTTTTTACCGATCATCAAAAGTGATATGACCACATACATTGAACTGATTGTGAGATTAGAGATAAATTTCAATACAAAGTTAAAACCAAAATAAAATAAACGTAAATTAACTTGTAATGATTTCAATACAATCATTTCCTCAATTTAACTATGATATTCTCCATTGGTGGATTCCTACATTTTTTCACGTACTAAATTAATTTTGTTTTTTAATAAATTAATCTGAGATTATGTTTGGTACATATAGATATTGTACCAGATTTTTTTTTAATATAGATATTCTTCATAAAATCATAAGAAAATTAAAAATGAAGAAAATAAACTTGCGATGGGTGAATTTCATTTGAAAAAGGTTGTATTTGGAGTGTAAAAGCTGAGGTACAATAATAATCAAGGAATCAATAAACAATAATCAAGGAATCTCTTTAAAATATCTAATTTGCAAATTTTGTCGTAATGTAATCGTCAGGGTATAAAAAGAAAATGTCAAAAACAATTTGAATAATTAATTTTATATTCATATCTTAGAATTAGAATTTATAAAACATGTTTGATCGTATTTGTATAAAATTATTTTGAATTTTCTCTCGATAAAATAGCCCTAGCCAATGGCCATGGAATTTCTATAGCTCTTAACATGCGTCGAGGTCCATTTATGGATGGCATAGGAATCCAGTTGTCGTTTTCATCGTCGTACATTTCCATTGTTGACCAATTATTTGTGTAACTTGAGGATCCACCTATATATCGTAAAGAATAAACGAAATGTCATTAATCGATTTGTTTTTAAACCAGAGTTCAAATTAAAATATTTTATTAAATAAAATCATGAATTTGAAAATGAAATCTACTAACCTACGATCACGAATTTTCCAAAAAGGTTTCCACTTCCCATCCATGCGTTAATATTTTGTAACGAATGGACCATTGTCCACTTATCAATTCTGGGATCATATTTTTCAACAGTATTTAAATGGACTTTATCTATCTTTCCACCCGCAACATACAAATAATCACCTATGACAGTCGCCTATAGATTAATGAAATAGAAATTATAATTAAAATTGAACTAAAAATAGTTTCAATGTAAAAAAGTTAAAACCATAGCTAAAGTGTTCAAACATTGATACATATATATTATATTAACATATATTTAATTTTTTAAAGCATACCCCAGGAGCGTATCGTTGCTCATTCATTGAAGCGCATTTTTTCCACTTATCTGTAACAGGATTGTAGCTTTCAGTATCGGAAAGGTAGTTGTTTCTATTTGTTCCTCCCCCAATAACAAAAATTTCTTCATGTAAAATCTTGGCTTCACATCCTTGGCGTGGTATCAACATCGGGGCAAGTTCATTCCATTTTTGTGATACTGGGTCCCACCTATTTTTGTCATATTATTAAGAATTTTATCTAATAATAGAATAAATTTTTAGCGCTATATTTACTTACATTTCTACGTTAGCTAAATCAGTTTTGTTAAGTCCACCATTTGAGTATGTAACTCCACCTATTGCATATATACGTCCTTTGAATTCTACCGCTGATAACCTTTCTCTTGCATATTTCATTGGCGGCAGATTTTCCATTGTACCCGTTTTCAAATCATAGCTCTGAACCTAAAATGATATTTTTATGAGTTATCAAAATATTTTAATTTAAAATTAATTCTAATTCATACTTACTGTATTGAAAACAATATTCGAGTTTTTTTCACCTCCAATCAATATCAGTTTATGTTCCAACAATACCGCAGAAAATAATTGTCTATCGTGTACAAAATTTTCTACTTTTATCCATTTCTCGTTTGTCATATCGAATATTTCCATAGTTTTTGATTTCTGAATGATTTTAATTCAATAATATTAATTAAATATTAAAGTTACATTAATAGATTTATCTGATAATATATAATACATACACTACGATTTTCAGAGCCAACAATCGTCAAAGTAGTATAAGATTCTCTTGGGTTTCCATCAGAAGTTTTCGGTTTCTTATTGTTTTTCCATCGCTGAGCATTCAAAATTTTACTTAAACATTCAGCTGATGAATTATCGTGGCAAAAAGATTGAAAATCAGAACTACTCAAAATCTAAGAAAAAAAAAAATCATACAGGCTATATAGTAAGTATAATAACATTTCTAAAAGCTATATATTAATATTTTAAACTCACAATTCCAGGTAAATATTCAAATCGAATGCTTTTCGACAATTCATCCAGATGTTGTTTCCTCGATGCCCTATTGTGGTTGATCCATTTCTTGACAGAGTTGAAAACGATCGTTTCAGATGTTACGGCAATGTCGGAACTCAGTAATTCTAAAATTTCTGTACCGTTCAAATTCAAAAACTCGGGTGAATGAGAAACCTGAATCGTTAATTATCAATGCAGTAATTAATCATGGTTAAAGAAAGATAATTTCAAATGAAAGTGAGAAAAAAATACCTTTTCGAAATTCTGCCTGGCGTATTCGATTGCGATGTTCTTCAAATATTTTGATTTAGCCAATTTCCAAGTCGAAATGCAGTTCGAAGGATCAATTTTTTTTGCTAATATTTTTTCACAGCCTTCAATAATCGGGGTTATTTTCAAAAATTTCGCCGACAGCATTATTTTTTGCAAATTTTTTTGTGATACTCCTATGTAACCAAAAAAAAAGTATAAGAATAAAATAAAAGTATAAAGTATAAGAATTAAACACTTCTGTATTATTAGATTATTGTTAGCAATTCCATGCTTACTTATAATTCCGGTATAGCAATATTCGAGTAGCGACCGGAATGTTTCTAAATCCATATTTTCCAATTCTGTATCACTCATCGATTCATTGTCACTGAATATTTTTTCGAAGTATTCACTGGATGACGCCAAAACAATTTTGTGTGCGGGGATTCTGTATGATGGAAAAAAAAAAGAAAATGTTACCGCGATATATATTATAATCATCATAACCATCATTAGCTTATTAGTTATATCTATTATACATCATTTACATTATAATAATATCATTAATCTTGGAATATCATTTAAATAAATTAAATTTTCTCACCTTTCTCTTTCGACGCCTATTTCGACATCACAAAACATAATTCTGTTTTTCAAATCAAGAAGGTGATCGCCAAACTCCTTCGGATTTCTGATGATGGTTTCAAAGTCGCTCATTTTGGACGATTGATTGAAGGTGTCTGCCGAAGATACTAATCAGACAGAAACTGCTCCTCGTTTTATACTAGATTTTCTAACCGCGATATTATTTATACAAGATAAATTCAATAATCACGGTTGAATAACCACAATCATGAGAATAACAAATAAAAAAAATATTTTCAAAATAAGTAGTGATTTTAGTTTCTTTTCACGGAAAAAACATTCAAACGACTTTTATTTTAAGAAAATCACGTTAAGTTATGAACAAGAAACATTATTTCAAAGCGTTGGATCATTTTCGCAAAGAGAATATTCATTGTTCAAAGTAAAGTTGGGTCAAGTTCGGTTACAAACGCGAGGAATTATTTCAAAAGGTTGGATCAATTTTGCAGCGACAATATTAACAATCAGCCTAGGCAAATTTTTTTTATGATATGTAATTAAATATATATATGATTGAAAAAATGTATTTCTCCAGTGTTTTGCTAAAAAAAATAAAAAATTTCTGCCTTAATTTGAATATCTTACTTTAGATGGTAAACTTATACAATTTATCACCTTTCTGTATTTTTTTATGTAAATTATTATTTTTCTTCAATCCATTTAATATTTATCCTTCATGTTGAAAAAAATTTCCCTCATCTCAAAGGTGCACTTGACTCATTTTAATTTTTAAATAATTAAAAAAGGATAATTCCTTAGAGGAGAACAAAGAAGAACAGAATACATATTTGAAAAAAACAAGATTTCTGAAAAGTGGTCAATCCTCCTCTATCAATTGCGAAACGTGCGAAATTTTTCAAAAATAGTTCCACACAAGGAAAATCTACGACTGGAGATCTCAGATTTCGATGAAATTTTGTGTAATGTTAGTTTACCTTTATGATCACAATATGTCATATATGTATAGCTAAAATTTCCTGAATACCGATTCCGAAAAAATATGAATTCTCAATAATAGTTTGTAAAAAAATGGCATACGAGTATAACGTTAGGTTGTCAAGTTTTTTTTTGTTTCGCATATTTTGGAAATATATTCTCAATTTGGAGGCCCCAGGCATATGCCTCAATTGCAGTGCCCTAATCTGCCACTGATTACAATTTAAATTTTTAATTAACCTCAATCTTGGGGACGAAAAGAAAAATAATTATTTATCAGTTTACATGTTTTGTTGTTCCATTTGTCCTTTTGACTTTCCTTTTATTATGATTATGATATTTTATAAATAATAACCACAAAAATGTCGGTGTCTGATTGTAAAACACTTTTCGAAGTTATACTCTTTTTTAAGCGTGAAATTGAAATAATGGACGTGGATATTTATACATACAGTATGTGTACAAGTTAACAAAGCCAAAACCACCCATTCAGCTAAACCCTTTACCCTACAGTGTTAATATTAAAAAGGATTTTTCACCGAGATTTTTCACCGGATTTTTCAAGAAAAGGTTCACCAAAAAAATGTATTTATGTTCGGTTTTCGATTCAGCTCCGAGTGATAAATTTGTAAATTAAAAAACTAGAAAAAACAAAAACATTTGTCAAAAAAAATTGTACATTTACAAAAACCGACTTTCCCAAAAATTCCAAAAAATATTTCTCTGATATTCTTCTAACCATTCAAACAATACTTTTAGTTCTGCAACTCTTTTTGTTGACAAACTAAATTCATTATAAATTTTCACAACTATCATCTCTATATCAAAAATTAAAGTTAATAAAAGGTGACACTCCAGGTTGTCTACATTAAGCAAGCCTCTATAACTATATTATATATCTACATTTTTTATTCAAAAAATTAATTAAGTCGGGATTTTCAGAGGCAATACGGGACTCGGGATTGTCCCGCTCAAATAGAGACGTCTGGCAACCCTGCTCCCAAATGAAGTCCTTGAAAATATACATTAAAAATTTTCATATGTAACTCTTTCGAGACAATATGATACATATGAAGCTTTATTATTTAGGTGAAAAAAATCAATAAAATTTTAGTATCGATGAGTAAATTCAAACGAATTCCTTTCTTCATAGCTTCGAATTACGTTGAAAATAAAATTCTTTTAAATTCCAAAAAAAGTTATATATAAATCTTATAAAGTTGCCAAATAGGTGCATTATGAAATAAAAAAAAACTTGATGAATTCTATCAGGTTTTAATATAGTTTCAAAATGTTCAGTATGTATCGGCAAGATTAGCAACACTTTTTTCATGAAAACTAACTAAAAACGAAAACTCTACTCGAGAATTGTATAAATTGAAAACTAATAAAAAAGCAAGATATACAGTTTACAAGTTTTTATTTGATAAAATAGTTAAATCCATAGTGATGAGTTAAACTCGTCACTACACATAACCCAAAACATGGTATTATATTGTATGGTATAACAACCAGTCATTAAAATTAAAAATGCATTCCTCGAGACGAAACAAAGAATAAAATTTTATTATAAAATAATCAACGATATGAAAAATAGCATAAAACTTTTTAAGCATTAAACATATAAGTAGGCATATTATGTATGTATTAAAAAAAATTGAAGGAATGTCAAAAATATCAAAAAGTCGAAAACCTGAACGACATTTACTTAATACTAATATGCACATCGATAAAATTAATTTTGATCCCATTTTAAATGACTCAATACACAGCATGCAGGCGAATCTGGTTCAACTTGAAAAAGTATATTTTCCTCTCGCTACATGGCCGTAGAACAGGGGATCTCAAATGTGTATATTCCTCCATCTTCATCTCCGTTTTCATCTAAAGAACTTGACGTATAAAGCAGGAATTTTTTTGTGTATTGAATTTCTTTTTTCATCTCCGATGAAGGTTTTTCGGAGATTTCTGAAAAGTTATATTCAACTCGTGAATTCATTTTATTCGAAAAATAAAGAACCTCTATTATTTGGATTGATAATTTTTGTAAATAAAAGATTATTTAAAGACAAAAGTAAAATCTTACACTTGTTTTTTTTTTTCTTTTCAATGGAAACTCGAGGCATCGGTGATTCTTTTTCTGGTACAAAAATGAAAGGAATTGTTAAAAAAAATCATTTTTTAATTTAAAATACTATTGAAAAACAATACACACCTTCGATGACGTCCTGATTTTCTTTGTTTTCCCAGTTTTGAGATTTTTCAGGTTGTTTCCGATCGCTGAGTAACACAGACCAGTCGTGTAAAGAGCCAAAAGGTTCGGTTTCATTGACCTTTTTTATAGTATACTTATCTTTACTATTCTTGTATATTTTACACATATGTTCAGCATCCTATCAAAATAAAAAAAAAAATAATACATCAATTTGTAAACAGGAAAATCGCCAAAAAAATTTATAAAGGAACATACTCCTACGAAAGAAGATCGGGCTGGTTTGAACACACATGAAAATATCGGTATATTGCAAAATTTCTGTGGACATGCGATCGAGTGAATTATATCGGAATGTTTAACAATGTTCCCATTGTCCACTAATCCGAACATATTGTTGGGCAATTGCAGCGCTCTGTACCAAGTTTTTTTTTCTTCTTTGTCGATGTATACAGCTATCATTTGACCATTCGCATTGCTGAAACATTACATACATATAAATTTTGTAAACGAAGCATTTTTATATTGTTCAAAATTGATATCTTACAGCTCTGCCGAATTCCCTGTCACTTTATTACACGCGTCTTGAAAGTCTTGAAACAATGAATCGTATTCAACCGTAAAATCGATCGAAATGATCAAGCAAAGGAAAGAACTGTCGTCCAGTTTACTGCAAGTTAACAATATTATCTCGCTGTTCGACGTCAACAATTTGAAAACCGATCTGAAAATAAGAAAAATCAAATTTGAATAATGTAGAAGGTTGAATATTAAAGGGTATTGACTTTTTTCTAAAAAGTACATTTGATTAGATAATATAATGTGAAAAAAAAACTAATAAAAAAGTCATACTCGTATTGCATTGGCGATGATTGGATTGACGCACTTTCAACTGTATCGATGGAGATTTTGTTCGTTTTTGCGATAAGCATAAATTCATTACACAAGTGACATTTTTGTCTTTGAAACGTGAATGATAATTGACCCTAAAATTGACAAATTGAATAATATGAATATCGGATATGACAACAATACAAAAAATACGATCTTTTAAACAAAGCAAAACTGACTTCTGCTTCGGGATGAATATATCCAAAGTCCAATTTTTTATAAATTACGCATTTGCATTTCGACGCGTTACTTAAAAAATTAAAAAGACCTTCAATATGTTGAAAAGCGTTTTCACATACGCTTAAGTCTTCAATTTTCGAATTTTCCCCTGATTTATAAGAAAACAAGCGATTTTGAGGAGAAATGGTTATTTTTTCTGTAGACTGAAAAAACAATGAATAAAATATGAATGGAAATTGTGATGAAAATATTAAAAAAATATATAAATACCAAATGCAAAGATTCTTCATTGCACGGAATTTTTTAGAACATTCCTTCTTATTGTTAGTACTAAAAGAGCAATGAGAAAAAAAATTGTTATAAAAGTCATAAGAATTAATACAGTACAAAAATTAAACATGTTATACGTACTCTGACATAATTTTGGGAGTTTTCACATTCGATTCACTCCAATCTGTATGAGAAGTATTGTATCGTTTGAGATTTTTCTTCAATGATATATTGTCATAATTTTTCTGTAAGAGAGTACACATATATTATGTTAGTAAATTGAAAAAAAATGAATCGAAATTAGGACTAGAAAGTGGTCTAACAATAAGTCACTAAACTGGAGAAAATGAGTTAATCAATTAATTTGCAACACATAACTTTAAATTGATATAAGTATGATGAAAATTTTAACAATTGTGAAAAGTTCGAAAAGTTATATTCAGTGTAAGATACAAAGTATGTTTATTTTGATAATGGTCTAATTGTAAGTAAGTGGTATATAATACATTAGTTCTAATTGTAAGTCCTTAGTGGTTTTTTAGTTATATTCGGGCCACCCGAACTTGTTACATAAAAAATGTCTTATAAATAAAAAAGGATAGGTTAGATGAGGGTTTTAGTTGTAGTCGTAGCATTATTTTTTTGATAATATTCATATGAATCGCAAAAATTATTTATCTAATGAAAAAAGTCTCCTTCAAATATGGTGATTTTTTTTTGTGGTTTTATAGCACTTTGTAAATGTCAAACAACTAACAGGATATGTAATATGTGTTAAAAGACCGATAGTTAAAACACAAATGACGCTCAAAAATAAGTGCGAAAAATATGACATTTTCGTCCGGTCTTCCTAATATTTCCTTATAAGCTGCATACTAAATTTATATGTCAAGAATAAATTATAAATCTAGTAGACTAAATAAATTGTGAAACATTGTGTTGTGCAATAGAAAAATACTTTTTAATCACTTCAAACGCAAACCTTTAAATAACTCGAAATAAAAGAAACGCGACTTAGACCACTAAAAGGGTACATTTGAATTTGTATTTCGCTGAAAAAAAAGTGTAAGTAGCACTGTAAGTTTACTAAAGGACTTTTACACAAGTTCAAATGCAACAGTACGATTTTTTTCAGACGAAGGCTTTGTTGTATTCGAAAAAATTATATTCTAGCACTTGAATATGTGTACTAATTTCTATTTTCGCGTATGAAATAATTTCGAATAGATTATAACGGGACAGAATAAAACAATTCGTTGAATTATTGTAATAATTAGAAGTAGGCACGATTACAACAGGACTCTCGTGTCTGTATATAATTAGATTTTGCGAACACGAGAATTCTCATGATCCGCCTTCAATTTGTCTGTAAATATTAACAGTATTAAAGTTCAGAAAGATAATAACATAAATACCGTAAACGCGTAAGAAACGGTCCATCCAAAATGTTTACTCTGGAGTTCCGCCAAAGCACTTGAAGCCATCCTAAAGAGAGAACATGATTTGATTTAAAAAAATATTCTCATTATGTGACAAACAGATAAATCGACACTACTTTTATAATATGTAATAATAAATTTAAGAATAATACGTACCACTTTTCAGTATATTTGCAAAACGCATACGAAACGGAGCCATCGAATTTTTTAACGTACCAATATTGTATTTTTCCATATTTCGAACAACAGGATTTTAGTGCCGAAACAGACATCTTTTTTAGGAAATTCTTTTATAAATATTGTATACTTGTCCATTCTGCAAAATATATAATGGTAATTCTTTAGTGCTAAAAACCAACTCTTATTTAATGATCTCAAGTTCATTTTTAACGGCAGGTGATTAAATCGACATACGAACCGAAGACTATAGAATTTGTAAAGTAATACAAATTAAATAAATCATGAATCTGGGTCTGGAATCTCTTTATAGACAAAGTGAGGGTTATTTTGCATGAGTTAGTATCAGAATAGGGGTATATGTAAAATTGTGTAGAATTTTTATATTAATATTTAATTAATTGAAATTGGACACATCAGATTTGATCATTTGAGATATGACATAAAATAGGTATAGATTTATAACATCTAAATAATTGTTGTTTTTTTTTTACTATAATTTACGTTTAACAAAATTGTTGAAAAGGACTGCCGATTATTTATTTCTTCAAAAAAAAAAAAAAAAGTTAATAAGGAATAGATTTTATAAAAAAAATAGTTAACATGGGCCTCATGTTTCATACTGTTGTATTTTTGTCTCATTTGCAGATGTATTACAAATAATCCTCGATTTACAACAGTTCAAGTTACAACAGTTCAAGTTACAACGGTTCACATTTACAAATAACATAATTTTTCAAAAATTTCTCACTAAATCACGGGCTACGGTTGATGCATTTCGAAAAAAATATGGACTCGTTCGAATTATTATATTAAAAATGAAAATTTTGATATGAATCAAATTGATTGATTCTTTTAGTATAGATTAGACTTACGACCGAGATTCAGGGACGTATTTCTATCGTAAATTGAGGAATATATGTATAAATAACAACCCACAAATAGAATGCCTATAAAATATAGGCTTTATTTTTTATATGCGATCGAAAGAATTCATTTTAAAAATGCATGTTCTTTAAAATGCATTCTTTATATAAAAATTAAATAGTTAAAATATATTTGCATAAACTAAAAAAAAAAAACAGGATTATTTTTTTTGTATTATGTATTTGTGGCATGATGATCGTTTGCCACTAATTTTTTCTTATATAGAGCTTTATTTTGTATTTATTCCCCAGATTATTAATAAATGTAATGTTTATATTGTATCTATCATTGTAAAAAAGTTTTATTTCATATTTTGAGCATCCCTCAAATCTTGGTGCCCTTGGCAAACGTCCCTTTGCCAATGTCTGACGTCCCAATGCTTTCTTACGGTCCAGCATTTATAAAATTTTTTGCAGACAAAAAAAAGAATTACAATGTACGTACATATATTACTCATTGATTTTATTAAATAAAATGGCAGATAATGTAAGTGATGTTTAAATACACTGTAAGTGATGTGTAAATACACTGTAAGTTGTAATGCAAAGTGTTCAATATTAAATTAAAAAAATACATATATCCAGGGACGGCTCGTGACTTCAAAGACAGGTGGGCACATGGTGCAAAGGTCCCCGCCTCCTGATTCTTTCCCCGAAAAAATGAAAAAAATATTTTTAGTATATTCATATATTATTTGAAAATTAAAGCATACTTTGTAAAATATAGTGTATTTTTCAAATCGTATAGACCAGGCTTGTCCAAAATTTCAGTATGCGGGGGCCACTTACAAATTTCAATGTTTGTAAATTCAAAACGTAATAAGTATTAAAATATTGATAAAGTTATTTATTTCCATTATAAAACTATTTCGATGAGTACATTTCGGAATAAATTCTGTTTGTTTTTGTTTGAAAAGTGGGGGTCACTTTGGACAAGCCTGGTATAGACAATACATATATGGGACAGGGCAGACGTGCTTTCGCCCAAAAGAGATCTTTAGCAATCAACGAAAAGCAACCTTCTGTATACGAGATACAGATTCTGATACATTTTGATTGATTAACAATAAGACGTTTGAAAAAAATTTTCACCTGCAGCACCATTTTTGTCGCTTGTTATAAAAATATTGATAAATTAACCAAAGAAAAAAGTTTGTTAGTAGAAATTAAGTAAATTAATAGTTTTTGGTTATACATTTGATTAAGTAAAACATTTGCTAAAAAATTTTCGCCTGCGGTGCCCTTTTGATTTGTTTTACATAATATCAAATATCAATTTTGAATCTATTAATTTATACGTTTTTCTAAAATACAGTTTATGCATATATAATAATAATAATCATTTTGTTTCTTTATAACCTCTTGCTGTTGAATTTTATCATCATCATAAGCAGACCACTCACGCCCACTGCTGGACAAAGGCCTCGCCGATACTTTTCCATTCGCTTCTATCCTGAGTCACTCTCGTCCATGCGAGACCACACATCTTGTGTATTTCGTCTACCCATTCGCAATGCCGCATGTCTCACAATCAGTCAGCCAAAATCTGAACGTATTTATTACAGAACGCGTTGATATACGTATGAACGTATTTTTCCTAAGCGTATCATATTCAATCAGGTATTCAGATCGAGGTAATTTTTTTTTACATATAGGAGTCGCCAAATTGACATGATGTGGGGTGATGGCATAGTAGCCCCGGGCCCCATAATTTATATGGGGGGTAAAAAAATTGAAATTGAATTGGGGTGGGTGTAAAAATTGAACTTTTCAGTAATACTTTTTTTGGTGCCACTATGTTTTTGGCTGAACTGAATTTTGTTTTTCTAACCCAACCTAACATAATCTAATCTAACCTAAACAAGCCTAACCCATAGGCGCTTTAGGTGTTAAGTAATTATTCTAACCCAACCTAAAAGATGCAGTTCAGCTAAACTCATAGTAGCACCCTTTTTTTAACATTACATCACTGCTTGCGAGCGCCAAAGAAGCAGGTAAACGGGAGGGGACCCAGACACAAAAGCGTCTGCCCTGCCTGGCATTTTGTAAAAAAACCCATACTTACCTGTAGCGCGGCGATTGCATGTAAATACATGCATTTGTGACCGCTATGCCAGTCATACGCGCTAGACATATCGGCTATACGCTTTTAGAGGGTTAATTATAAATTTTCCCGTTGCAAACGCTAACAAACATGCCACATGTTCATGCAGACATCCCACAAGATACGGTTAAAAACCGACGAAAACTTCATAAAAAAAATAAAAATAAAATGAAATCACACGTGTGCAAGTCGAAAACCTCAATTCGAGCGCGTACAACGCACTTTTACTCGTTCAAAACGCGAATTTGCCGATAAGCAATTTATGCACCTAAAGTGCACGTGTATCGAACTGGGCACGATTGCCGAAAGCATCAAATCGCCGGCTAAAAGGTTATGTGGTAATTGCGATTTCTTACTCTCTGGACTCGTCGTTTTCCCCATACCTTCCCGCCATCGCGCTTCGAGGGTTTCGAAAACGAACCGCGCCTTTTTTTTTTGGAATTCTAATTCGAAATCGAACTAGAATCGGATTTTCGAATAAGAACAGAAAGTGCAGACGGACGAACGGCGCGCAAATGAGACCTGCGTCTATTTGCGCATCAGCGTGGTGCTGTTTGGTACTTTGTTTAGGAAAATTCTTTGGTGAATTTACGTCCTTATAATACTTGTGCGTAAGAATGTTTTTGGTGTGTTAATAAATAGTTTTTCGTCACTTCTATCACCTTCTATCGAAGGATTGTTGTAACTCCATTAATTTTGTCCATTAATTTTTTGGGTTCCCAGATCTAAGCGCACATGATCTAACAATAAGCGTACATGATCCAAGCGCAATTGATCTAATTGTAAGCGCACATGATTAAAATCGGTTAGCAAGAAATAGTACTTTGGTAATTAAAAAATACTGTGTACGTATACTATAATATAACATCTAATGTGAAATTCTTTTAACACAAACAACATATATTTGGTCCTTTTAGTTTCGCGTTAAACGTTTTCCACTTTGATTTGAAAATATCAAAAATTTCGAAAACATGTGCGCTTGGAACATTGCTTTTTTAGACGTGGGAACCATACGAAGGTGACGCGCACCGACGTTAGCGCATAATTTTTATTATTAATACTAATTATTAATTATTATTATTATTATTATTATTATTATTAATATATTCTAATATTATAAACACATATCCGGCGAATAATATGCAATATTTTGATTATGTTCTCATAACTCTGATTGGATTCTAACAATATGTGTAGTATGTATTTATAAATTTTAGGTTACATGACTCTTGCACCCCAACCAACTAGAATTTTACGCCAACTAGAATTGCATGCCAGTTAGAATATCACTTTGTCAAAAGAAAATAATATAGATGTCACCACATTGAGAAAAATATATACAAATAACACCTATTTATTTGGGGAAGTATGGATGTCTTTCCAGAGTAGTTCTTAATTCTTTAAAAAAAAAAAAAACACAAGTGCTTCGGGTTTGGTTGTGGGTTTGTGAATGAACAAAATTTATCAAAGAATTAACCACAATCGCCAAGAGTTTTATAAACTGCTTATCAAATTAATAACGAAAATTACATACTCACTATAATTATGTGTTCAAAAGTACATTGATATGTTTCAGGTATCATTAGCATGTTAGAAATTATATACCGGTTTCCCGAAATTCATTAAACCTTTGAATGTAATCGTCCAAATAAAAAAAAAACCATAATTTTTATATATTCATCTCTTTTTTGGAATAATTAACATAACATAAATAGTTTCAAATAATTAATACATAACATAACATAACATAAATTAGATTTTAAAATCTTCCCATATAAAAAAATGAAAGTAATCTATTACCAATATCAATTTCATTGAAATCTGAAATTATCAAGTCATGTCTTCCCTTTATTAAACGAAAAAAAAATATTTTGATTTATTTACTTCGTGATAATTTTCGGCATGTAATTTATAAAATATTATATGCAGAAGGACAGCCACCGTGGCAACACCGTTGTTATTGTCTCCCGTTCTCAATCAGTTCCGGCCCTCCTTTCATCAACCTTAACCTTCTATCACCAGTTCTAATTGTAGCTCTCCTTCAATTAATCGCGACCGCGATTAATCCGACCGCGTGCGTCTATTCTATGTTGATAACATCTGTGCGAGTGCTAATAATATTTCCTAGAAACGCTCAAAAAACCCCTTTTTTTTTTTTTTTGCGTCCGCCCGGTTTTTCCTTTCGTTTATACGCGTCCGTTTTTACTTGGAAATGTGATTTCATGAACACACGTGCCTCAACGCGATGCTTCTTAATAATATCAAATTAACTGTGATCTGCTATAATCCTGTTCACGGGATTTATTCGACGCGTTATTAATCGTAGTGCATGTATCTCGTTTCGCGGGTGAATAATGTGTATCTTATTGTTAGTGTCCTGGATCACTTCAGCCTCCGAAGGGCGGTAACCACTCAATATTTTTCCAATTTTATAATTTTCTGTCAAATTGAAATTCAAATTAGTATTAATTACTTCATCTTTATTTCGTTGTCGATTTTATTAAACGTACATCTATTCGCTCGTAAGCTACACGCATATTTATTAATCTATCCATTAAATAAATAGATTGAGAGAACACATTTAAAATCAATTTTTTTGTTTTTCGTAATTTTATAAAATAGTCCGTTTTAGTCAAAGGGCGCTCCGTAAATCTCTGAATTTTACTAGTTTCTCCTCGACAGCCACCCGCGCGCAACACCGGCGCTTGCGCGAAGGCGGCCGGCGCGTCGGCCGGCGGATCAAATTCCCGCGCTGGATCAGACTTGTCCAGAATTTCCGGTTTGCGAGGGCCACTTTGGGCCAAAACACGGGACATTCACGAACGTCGTTGATTTGCATTTTTTTTTTTTTTTTTTTTTTTTTAATTTAATGATAAAATACATATATTTTGATTAGAATGTACATACTTGAAAAAAAAAAAAAAAATTGATTTTAAAAATTGAAAAAAAAAAAAAAAAAAAAAAAATTTTTTTTTTCTTCGAATTGGAACAAGGTTCGTAAATTGTTGTGTTTGAAAATTGGGAGAGATATTGACAATGGTTGCACAAAACAAACGAATGTGGAATGGTTTTACGAGAAATACACTCCCGGACTCATAAAATTGCGATTGTACCATAACATATGTTCATTTAGCAAACTTAAAAGCTTTTCTTTGGTGATGAATATTAACTGACTAACAATAAATATCTTGCATGATCATAATAATAATAATAATAGTAATAATTAATCATTAAATTGTTATACGTAATATACACGACGATGCTGACGTTACGAATAAATTCCGACCGCCTTTTCTTTTAATTCACGATCAACCATTCGCCAGTTTACTATAATCGTATCTTTCGGGTGAACTTGTGTAGGTACCCAATTCAAAATAATACCTTATGTGACCCTTATCCTGTAAAAGTGTCACCAATATTATTTTATTTATAAGCCCTTTATCACTACTATATCCCATAGCAGAATAGTATATTGCATACTAACTCAATTATTTTATAATCCTAACAATTATACAATATAATACTAACCATTATAGGACTAGAGTAATTACGCTACCATGATTCTGTTGTAGTAACACCTAACACATAACCCATAAATAATGGACCAACTGGGAATCCGACTAAAATCATAGATATCCTCACTTATTCTAAATTAACTAATATCTATTAACATATTTGGTTAATGTCATGCCCTATGTCATACTAATTAAAAATTAACCGCATGCTCTTGTAATTAGTCTAAATTGAAACAACTGAGACATAAATATTAATCAACTAACAATAACTAACTCACTTCCGAACAATATACAGAGATACACCTAACGAGATGAAGGCATGAAAAAAACAAAAAGAATAACTTGCATGACCATTTAATTAATTAACAAAAAAAAAAAAAAAACTCTTTGGTAATGGTAAAGACCAATGACGTGTGTTCTACCGAGGTCCGAACCATGTAGGACCAACGGTCTGCCTCGTCTATCAAACTGGTGATCATTACGATCGCAAAGTGGCAGCGAGGGCGCAGTCTGCTTAGTCTCTAACTCGTCTGTCCCGCTGGTGGTCATTGCGATCCGCCCAGAAGACAGCGACCACAGAGTCTAGCACATAGACACGCGTATCGTTGGTCTGAGAACCTCCTTCGCTGGCATGGGCGGACTGGTTCTTATGGTACATGTCCCTCACCGAAATACGACTTGGGCTAGCGCGGTGAGGTATAGCCTAGACTGCCGCATTTGTCTGGTAAGGCCTTGTCCTGCAGTGGATAACTTATAGGCTGCTAATGATGATGATATGCAGAAGGTGTGACATCTAAAATAATTCAAAAGAAATCTACTGCAAAAGAATCGATTTTTTTGTTGAAGGTATCAGTTTGTGTTTAGAAAAAATCTTTTACATTTACCGATTAACGAAAAATATGACAGAAATTAACAGTAATCTGTTGCAACGAGGGATTATTTGATCTTTGCAACAACATCTTTCATCGTTATCTGTAAAATATCACTTACTAAACAAAAGAGAATTCCGAGAAAATTTGTTGAAAATATCAGTTAGTGTTTTGATTTCGTTTTTTTCATAAAAATTAGAAATAGGTTATCTGATTTGTTCTTAAATACTCTAATATTTTCAAAATTTCTTTCATTTTCAAAATTGTGGTTAAGTTTTTGATGAGAAAATTAATTCATGGACCTGCAATTGAATTCGAAGCATTTTTCTTTTTTTTTAAGCATTTTGTGCTGAAGGAATATCTATATTTTTTTGAATAGATAGGTGTAATAATAAATATACATTTTAATATAATGACATCTATAATTTTCCTTCAAACTTTTGTAGCGATCCTGTAGTGGACAAAGTTGTTGGAATCCAGTTGGATGCTGCGTGCAATTCTGATTGGGGTGCAACGATCCGATCACCGCAAGAGTCATGTAACCAACCATTTTCTTTTGACAAAGTGATATTCTAACTGGCATGCAATTCTAATTGGCGTAAAATTCTAGTTGGTTGGGGTGCAAGAGTCATGTAACCGAATATACTCTTTTCATTTCATTCCTTTTCAGGTCTTCAACACTATTGCAGATGGTGTGGATTTGTTGTTTGCAATACATGTTCTCCTAATCGATTACCCTGTTATAGGCTTTGAATCCCATAAGCATGTCTGTAATGCTCGCTATAACACCTTGAAAGCTGAACCGTATGTTTATGTATTCAATGTAAGTATAAGTATGGTTAATCGCCAACACAATTTCAAACAAAATAATATTTCGAATTTGAAATTGCAGACATGAATGCCCAGTCGTCACCTCTTTTCAATGCCCAGTTGCCAAAAGAGGCAACATATGCACATTCAAACCCGATGGATGTCTATCGAAATGTAAACAATACTTCTAATGTGCTAATTATAAACTATCTTCTTACTATATGTGTCCAGCAAAAATTTTTTTGACAGAATCAGTCCATCCACGGAGAAATCCTCGCTCACCTAAAGTTTTCATTTGCGAAAGAAATAATTTTTATTTAGACTTACCTTCCAGGTGTAAATTGTTATCATCTTTGTATCGATAAAAGGAAGACTACTTTGGAACGTAATAGTGAATGTGTGTATGTGTATTCAACATACAACTCTCATTTCTCCGGATGAATATTCACAATACCAATGTTGCATTACCGTTTGATGAGGACCATCGTGTAATAATAGAATGAAATGTTCATTGCCACAATGATTCACTCCACGAGTCCATTCTAGGCGCTCAATCCATACATATGACCAAGTGTAAATCTAGTTTTATTAAATCAATAAACATTTAAAAATATTGCGTTGTTTCGATTATTGTACATATCATTAAAAAAATCATCTTTTAAAGGGGAAATATATATTAAAATTGCACTTTAACCCTTTCATTATGGGCGTTTATTGAAAAAAATATAGCGGTCGTAAGACTGCTATATTTTAAAACAATTACTTGTTAAGATATATTGATAATTCTTTTTGCAATGAATTAAGGACTATATTCCCTATTGAAAAATGCATTGTATCAAATAGCTAGATAAGTTATTATAAACGAAAAAAAGCGATAAAGTGAAAAAAAGTTATTCTCTTGCTTAATATTTGACTTTGAAATCAAATATCATTTATTATAAAATTAAAAAATGTACTCATCAATACGTTATTTCAAAATATAACTCATTCTTGGTATCGCATAACGAAGCTGTTTGTTCAAAACCATTTTTCACTCAATACCAAGAACAAACTCGTAAAAATGTCTAAATCAACGCCAACAAATGAAGGAATTTGGGATTCAGTAAAAATGTGTTATACGTAAAAAACCATTTTTTTGGAAACTGATATTTGTAAATTATTTGGTGATCCAAAGTGTAGCAAATTTATGCTCGAAATGAATGAATGAATAAGAAAAAAACAACGATTTCAATTAAAAAAAAACGAACGTAATCAATTAAATCAACTACCTTGGAATGAATAAAAATGTAAGATCGAGTAACAAATTCACTTGAAAGCAAAATAAATTATGTAATTCAACCTATTTTTAATTTTTTCAACAACGAAATGATATCTGTTAAAAAGTATGTTAAATGATCGATGAAATATCACACCATGCGACCGTCTCATTTGAGACGACCCGTAATAAAAGGGTTAATTAAGATATCATAGTATACACTTGGTACACCTCAAGTTTAATTAAAGTACTTTCCACTTTGAAATTGACGAATCTAAATTCCACCATAATACCACTGACGTCACTACAAAGAGGGGCAATGGTCTTTGGTGGAATTGAAAGATAGCAGTGAGATAATCCTAATGGAAGCACTCACTGCTCTCTTAATACTCTGCTGGGCTATAAAATGGACTTGAGTGTTTAAGTAAATTATTTTATCAAAATGATAATAATGATACTAACAATAAGTATGTACAGTGAAAATTGTTTACTATGACGTCTAACATGAAAATTTTTTTTACACCAAAAACATATTTTGGTCCTTTCAGTTTTGTGTTAAACATTTTCCACTTATTGTTAAATTTGAAAATTTTGAAAACATGTGCGCTTGCATCTTGTTAGCTTGTGTCGCATGCGTTTACATCTGGGAACCCGTTTCTGTTTGTAAGCGAAAAATGAAAAGATTCAGAAATATTTGAATAAAGCATATTTATGATTAATTAATCAACATTAATGATTAATTAAGTATAGTTAATTTTGAAATAACAAATGTAAAAAAAAAAAAAAAATACAAAAGAAGTATAGGACATAATGCTGAAATCACTTTAAAGAAATTGGTTTACGATTAAAATAATTATTTGATTATTTATGTATTTTGAGATATAGCTTTAAATTACAGTTTTGAATAATAGTCTTTTTGCAATATTCTCATTTGTACAGTTGGGTAGTGGTGTGGATTCTCATGTGCCTTATCAGTGTAGTTTTTTGTGTAAAAGATTTACTGCAAACATCACATTCGAAATTTTTCTCACCTAAAAAACAATAGTTTTATGAAAGCACACAACCTTTGAAATATCGAAAAAATAATATAAAGTAAATTTTATATACCTGTATGTATTTTTAAGTGAATATCCAAATATTTCTTTTTTAAAAACTTTTTTTTGCACAGGGTACATTCGAAATTTTTATCATCTAAATCACAAAAGTCTTATGAAAACATACAACCTTCGAAATACCAATAAAATTATATAAAGAAAATTTGATTTACTTGTATGTATTATAAAGTGACTATCCAAATATTTTTTTCTGATAAACTTTTTATTGCACACTTTACATTCAAAATTTTTCTCACCTAAAACACAAAAATTTTATGAAAACATATAACCTTCGAAAAATCAATAAAATAATACACTAGGTTCTCTTTTTATGCGAATTTAGAGTTATGCGGTTTTTTTTAAATACAATTTTTTTTTTTTAATATATTTTTTTGGACTACATATATGAACGTACAAATGTATGTACAATGTAATAACTTAACTAAGAGTACATTGTTAATAGAAATACATTTTTTTTTATGTGATTTTAGGTATATTTTATATAGCAGTTTCACTTTTTCTATGTAAAATCATATCTTTTTTTATGCGGAACGGAACGCATCTACCACATAAAAAGAGAACCTAGTGTATAAAGGAAATTTAATTTACCTGTATGCGTTACACAGTGATAATCCAAACTGCTTTTTCTGACAAACTTTTCTTTGCACACCGTACATTCGAAATTTTTCCAACCTAAAACACAAAAGTTTTATGAAAACATATAACCTTCGAAATACCAAAAAAAATATATAAAGGAAATTTGCTTTACCTGTATGCGTTACAAAGTGATAATCCAAACTGCTTTTTCTGACAAACTTTTCTTTGCACACGGTACATTCGAAATTTTTCTCACCTAAATCATGTAAGTCTTATGAAAACATACAACCTTCGAAATACCAATAAAATTATATAAAGAATATTTTATATACCTGTATGTATTCTTAAGTGACTATCCAAATATTTCTTTCTTAAAAACTTTTTTTGGCACAGGGTACATTCGAAATTTTTATCATCTAAATCACAAAAGTTTTACGAAAACATTCAATCTTCGAAATACCAATAAAATAAAATGAAGGAAATTTTATTTACCTGTATGGGATAAGAAGTGATAATCCAAACTGCTTTTTCTAACAAACTTTTTATTGCACACTTTACATTAAAAATTTTTCTCACTAAAACACAAAAGTTTTATGAAAACATATAACCTTCGAAAAATCAATAAAATAATATAAAAGAAATTTGATTTACCTGTATGCGTTACACAGTGATAATCCAAACTGCTTTTTCTGACAAACTTTTCTTTGCACACGGTACATTCGAAATTTTTCTCACCTAAAACACAAAAGTTTTCAGAAAACATACAACCTTCGAAATACCAATAAAATAATATGAAGGAAATTTGATTTACCGGTATGTATTATTAACAAGTGATAATTCAAATTGCTCTTAGAGGAATACTTTTTTTTGCACACAGTGCATTCGAAATTTTTCTCACCTAGAACACAAAAGTTTTATGAAAACATATAACCTTCGAAATATTAATAGAATAATATAAAGTAAATTTGATTTACCTGTATGCTTTACAAAGTGAAGATTCAAATTGTTCTTAGAGGAAAACTTTTTTTTGCACACGGTACATTCGAAATTTTTCTCCCCTAAATCACAAAATTTTTACGAAAACATCCAACCTTCGAAATAAAATAATATAAAGGAAATTTTATTTACCTTTATGCGTTACAAAGTGACGATCCAAGTGCCACTTTTGGGAGAACATTTTATTGCACACGGTACATTTGAAATTTTTGACTTTCTGATGAACCTTCCCGATATGACAGGACAGCCCATTTGATGTATTAAAAGATTTTCCGCAGTTAGGACAAGCGTATGTTTTGGCTGTTTTTAAACTGTGTTTCGATAAATGCTTTATCAGGCTGGTTTTGGTTACATGCGCATCTCCGCAAATGTCACATATGTAATTAAGGTTGTGATTCGGATAGTGTTGCAATAATAAGGTATGGGAATTGAATTCTTGTTTACAAACAGGACAAATCAAAGCCGACGACTCTATACTAGGGATGAAACTGTTGGAAATTTCAGAAAGAGTTTTTGGGAGATGATAAATCGTGTCGTTCTTCTCATTGTGCTTTTTTTCGGGGTTTTTTGTTTTCGAATCGGATTTATCACTTTGAAAATCGATCAAAGAACTTGATTTTGTGTTTTTATCACTTTTGAAACCCGAAATATTTAATTTTGATTTATCACTTTCGAAATCAACCAAAATATTTGATTTTGGGTTCTTATCACTTTCATTATTGGATTCCGCTTCGAATTCTGACAAAAAAGATTCTAAATCGTTACAGTCATCAATCAGACATTCGTTTTTGACAACAAATGCTAATTTAAGTTTGGAATAGTCACTACTGCAATTGTCTTCATATACTTTTTGAGCTAAAACAAAGAGTTAAATCAGTAAATTAGAAGCTTGAAAAATACAAATGAAAATAGAGAATATAGCAGTGACCACTGACTGATGCTGAAAGTGATTCAGAATATATGTGCTGGCATATCTGCATGATAAATTTTGAGTGACTGCTGAAATAGTGATGAGCGAGGCAGTGGAATTGGTATGAAAAATACGTGCATCGAATTGAATTACTTGTTTTCTTTTAAGTGTGAATGAAAGTGAAAATAACGCTGCTGTTTGTGAGTTTTTAACAATATGTTTATTTACCGAGCCAGTGGTCATGTTCTAAGGCATGTGATAAATATGAAAACGAACAGATTGTCGATGTCAAGATAGAGAATATTTAAGTTTTACTTATTTAGTTATAATGTTGAATTATTTGTTTAATATACCAAAAGTCCTTTTCTTTGAAAATTTCTCTAATAATGGTTATTTTATATAAAAAAATTAAAGACAATCTGGTTCAATATTGATTACACCTTGTAATTTTAAAAGTATCAAATCAATGTGTATGGAAAACATAAATGTATCAAATGATAATGCTTACTTGATTGTCGGGAAATGATAAAACAATCCAACTTGTGCTTAAACTCGAGCGCCCCGCTCAATCGTTCAATACATATTTCACATATTTTTAAATCTTCACTAACTCTTTTTATCTAGAAAAAAATATAGTTGATATATTACGTTGCTGATGGCACAAACAAATTAACTGCAACTGCAATATTTTGTTACTTGTATATTGAAACAGTTCATTAGCATGGTAGAATATTTTGAGGTGCGTTCATTTTTTTTTAATATGAATTTTAAGTTTCTTCTCCCTGAGCAAAATGCACAGTCGACGAAAGGGAAACATTCTGACTTTTCACGTTTTATTTCCATCTGAGGAACTTAATTTTCGTTGCTAACTGTAAAAGGAAAACAATTTCTGAATTAAAATTAATAAAAAATCAACAATTTGAAATAATAACAGGTAAAATCATTAAAATTATTGACGAAAACCAAAAATAATATAGGAAAATTAGAATTTAAGAATTTTTAAATAAAAATTTGGTTGCGAAAATCGGTTAAAAATGATATTAGTTATTTACGATAACCTTTTTTGAATGGAGCGAATGACAGACGTCAACATTGTATAGATAAGAATACCAACCTATGTTTCGGCACAGTCGTACCAGCATCAGTTCGTAGATCGGTTTTTTTGGCGACCAGACGCAAGCGCACACGATGTAAGTGCACATGTTTTGAAAGGTTGGGGGAAGCTAACGCACATGAAGCAAACGCACACGAAGTAAACTCATAGGAAGCAAGCTCACACGAAGCAAGCTCACATGCTTTCGAAAATTTTCAAATATTCAGACTAAAGTGAAAAACGTTTAAAACGAAACTGAAAGCACCAAAATGCGTTTTTGTGTTAAAAGAATTTCACGTTAGACGTAATAGTATACGTCCATAATATTTTGTCAGTACCAAAGTAATATTTCTTGTTTATGATACGAAAATTTTCAAAAGCATGTGAGCTTGCTTCGTGTGAGCTTGCTTCCTGTGAGCTTGCCTCGCTTGAGCTTGCTTCGTGTGAGCTTGCTTCCTATGACTTTACTTCGTGTGCGTTTGCTTCGTGTGCGTTAGCTTCCCCCAACCTTTAATCATCTAATCTACGTACGTTTTTATTTTTTTATTTTTACCGGTAAATAATCGGTAAACCGGTAATGAAATTAATTATTTACCCTTTACCGGTAATCGAATTTCGACGGTAAATTGCAAGCCCTACTAACAATTAGATCCGGTCACCAAAAATATTTTGACATTTATCCGCACATGGTCTCAAATCGACACATCACTACCGTCGCTGTGTATCCCAAACGTCATAGCCGTTCGGCAGCCATCAACTTTCCCAACGTGATCAAATTAACTATCTTATAACACACAAAACTAAACCAAAATTCGCAAACACAACAATCCCCAAACACAAACCCCATTACAAAAACCCACACCTGAAAACCTTCGAAACAGAAACGATTGTAACATATGCATCAAACCCTCTTTCAGCGCCGAAAAGGACACCGCCAGTCGCGATGTGGTGAGTGGCCAGTGCTCGGTGCAGTGCCCTGCAATCGTCGGGGACTCCGCCCCCGGGCCCCCATCGGCCGGAGCGTGCGCCCCTCGCCCCCCAACGGTACAGAGCGATGCGGCGATGACTATGGAGCGGCGCATCAAGCTGAAGACGCTCAACACGCACATCACGTGCAAGATATGCAAGGGATACTTCATAGATGCGACTACTGTCACCGAATGCTTGCATACTTGTTAGGGGAGGGATTTTTTTTTTTTAATATAAAAATTTGTATGTTTTCTTTGTGTGATTTAGTTTCGTTTTGATGTTTGTGTTTTGAAAATTTTGGGTATTTTGTGTGATGTTTCATATATGTGACAGCTGTCATTGAATGCCTGGATGTGTGTTGGAGACTTTTGTGTTTTTTGATGGTTGTATGTGTTGGGTTTCATGTTTTGTTATATGTCTTTGTATTTGTATATTTTACATTCATTTTGAAGTTTATGTTATGGGTTTTGAAATTTTTGGGTATTTTGTGTGATGATATGTGATAGCTGTCATTGAATGCCTGAATGTGTGTTGGAGACTTTTGTGTTTTTCGATGTTTGTATAGGTGTCCCAAAATTCACGCAAGATGTAATTTTGATAGAAAACACAGATTTATAATTAAAACTGTAATTTTTTTTTGATTCATACAGTATACAGTATAGGGTTATGTGTGGAATAGCATATCGGGTAAATGCCTTTACTGGCATATACATTTTTTTGTTAAAAATTTCCATACATGTTGCTGTTTTTTGTTGATATAGTGCTAAATTTCCTCCTTCATTTTGAAGGTGATCATGGGCTTGTTGGCATAAACCTTAAACTTCAAAACCACCAAAGGCGTTAAATCGCATGATATTGCCAATTCTAATCACCAAAAAACATAAAATTACATCAGTTTTACAAAATGAATCATCCAATGATTGAATTGCTTCTTAGGGAGTTTATTTTCTTTTCTTTAGGGAGTTTCTTAAGTTTTTCTAGGGAGTTTTTGAAGTCTATGGTTTTTGCCAACAAGCTCACGGCTCCCCACACCTTGAATGAGGAAATTGAGCACTATATCAATTAAATTCAGCTACATTTACGCGAAAAAGTAGTGGAAAATTTCAACGAAAAAATGCGTATATGCCAGTAAAGCAATTTACCTGATATGCTATTCCACACGTAACCCTTTACTGTATACTGTGTGAATCAATAAAAAAATTACCATCTCTTTGAGTACATCTCATTATTTTACTTTTCATTATATTATATCACCTTTTTTCATTCCATCGTCAAATTAACGTTGATATTAAGCATCGTTTTACTTTACAGTTTGTAAGAGTTGCCTCGTAAAGCATTTGGAAGATAACAATACGTGTCCAACATGCACTATTGTGATTCATCAATCACATCCACTTCAATACATAAGCTTTGACCGTACCATGCAAGATATCGTCTATAAACTGGTACCCAATTTGCAGCAAAGTATGTCTTATTTTCTATTCGTCAATTACTTCGATATGTTCTTTTTTAATATTTGATCGTTGACGAACAGATGAAATGGCAAGAGAGAGAGAGTTTTATAAGAATCGCGGAATACCCTGTCCTAAAGACGCTGCGCTTGGAGACGCGGCTAACGGTGGACCTGGAGGTGATAGAACAGTGCCTGCTAACGACGAAAACCATCCGGATTCTACAGATTATCATCGTAGAGATGAACAAGTATGAATTTATTATTTATATTGTTATAATATATGATATAATGGGATTCGGGTCCGGGATCCCATCGAGAGCGGACGTGTTTCGTTACGCTCTTTGAGTTTCTGAGTTTTTTTTTTAATCCTTAATCCTTCTCTTGTATCTAACTTTCTAACAGTGTATATAGAGTTGCCGAGAGAAATTCCGGGCCATGGTGTATAATCGTATGGATGGACCCTCCCCTGTTTTTTATTAATTTCATAATTTTTAATTTTCATCACTCTTTAAAATTATTTGAAACATAAAAAAATTTTCTAAAAATAAGGTTGACCCCTTTTAAAGTTATTCGACAGTTTTCAAAATTATTCAAATCAGAATTTACTTCACACTTATTTAAATTTTATTAAACACAATCCGGGCCTTGGAACTCTGTACCCCCTAGTACCCCCCTCTCGTCAGGCCAGAGTTTATACGTGATTAATTGCCTATACCATAGTGTTCTGAAGTTATATTCTAGCTAGTGAATCGATCGATAATCGCGTTTCCATATTTTAAAATATTTGCGAATTTCGAGAATGTTAGAGTCCCTCAAAGTAAATAAAAACTCAAATTCTTACGAATTTTTATAAATAATTGTTCGATTCTTTCTAGATGCTTTGATCAAAGTATAGTTGGGAGTGAAAATATAAATTAACGCAAACCGATCAGCAATTCCCGCGACAAAACTTCAAATATTATAACTCAGAAACAGCATCGGCAACATCGTCTAGATTTCGGCAGGGGTCGAATTGCCTTTTTTTCCAAACGGTCGGTCCTTTGTCTAACATGTTCTTCGGCATCGTCTGTTTGTCTCTCTATTGGTGTTTTTTGCGTTTGCGGTTGTGTGCATCGAACAGGAACGAATCTGGAAGAATTTGGTCTGCATGCAGATTTCGTAAAAGGCTACTAGTCGCATTTCTGCGTCATCTCTTGTCGCTCCCATTCGTCACGATTTTATTTATTTTTCTGCACGAAAGTTGATTGTTGTTGTTTTTTTTTTTTGTCGAACCTCTAATTTTGACCTTATTAAGTAATTTTCTAGTTAATAATTTTGCATGCGGCTCGGCAGATTAACTATAATTTCTATTCTCAATCAATCCCCTCGATAAGATTATTCCGAATTCATCATTGTCGCATGCTACCCCTAATAATAATTACCGTATTTTCAATATACGCGCGACGATGTTAACAATTATCTTTTCCATTTAATTTTTACATTTTATTACTAAATTATAAACCTTTGTGCGAAGTAAATTTAAATTTATCACTCGAACCATCGAAGTTCCAATCCTGTCTAAACCGTAGTCGATCCTGAATTTATTTTTAAATAATAATAAACGACAGACTCCGAATAGCATGTAGAATATTTGGGGGAAGGAATGCCTGAGTAAAGTATCAAAGAACTAACCGCATGATCAGATAGTAATGCTAAAACAAAAATCTTTGGTAATGGCGAGGACCGATGAGGTGTGCTATACTGAGGTTTAAACCATGTAGGGCCATCGGGTTAACTTCGGATGTCAACTGGAGACCACTTGATCAAAAGCGGGCAGAGAGGAAGCAATCTGCTCAGTCTCTGCCTCGTCTGTCTCACTGGTTATCATTGCGATATGCTTACTGAGCAGCGACCGGATTCGGACATATAGATACGCGTTAGGATGGCCCGAGATCCTTCCCCGTTGGTATGGGGTGGAGTTGGTTCTTACCTTCCTTGCCCCTTATCGAAGCATGGTGGGCACACGTGATATAGTACTGCCCAGACTGTCAACGTTAGTTGATAAGACTTCATCCTGCATTGGATGTTTATGTTGATGATGATGATGATATGATATAATGAGTATATTGCATTTTATTTAATCAAACTTGTGATTTCAGGTGAACGTTTGTTTAGAATGTACGTCTGCAACGCTTAAGACTTTGAAGAGGAGGTTTATTAGGTGTTCGGCTCAAGCGACCATAACTCATTTAAAGAAATTTATTGCTAAGAAGGTGCTAAACGGAATAGATAAATATAGAGATGTGAGTTTTCAGTTTTTTTTTTTGTATGAATTATCGTTTTTCTTTTGGAATTTTATGAGAATCCTTCTTTTTTGCAGATCGATATTTTATGTAACAATGAGCTTTTAGGAAAAGACCACACATTGAAATTCGTGTACGTTACGAGGTGGCGGTTTAGGGATCCGCCACTACGTCTTCAGTATCGTCCTCGAATAGATCTCTAAGATTTATATATTACTCATATACTATTTATGTATGTTTACTTTATAGACTAATATAAGCATTTTTATGATTTTAA
The DNA here is from genome assembly GCA_009617725.1 of Hydropsyche tenuis. Lineage (NCBI taxonomy): Eukaryota > Metazoa > Arthropoda > Insecta > Trichoptera > Hydropsychidae > Hydropsyche > Hydropsyche tenuis. The sequence continues at coordinate 823,701 of VTON01000025.1, forward strand.
TGTTCGGTTGGACGTTGGTGAATTTGCATGCCAACGTTTTCACATATCATTCGTTTTCTTCCGTTTAATGAATTATCAATGTATTGTTTTATTTTCATAAATTTTTTTATTATGACAAAAGTGCATTAAATTGTATAACAAAAAATTATAAATCAATTAAATGTTATTAATAAGTGTTCTATGTCTAGATTTATCGTATTTAATTTTGATTTGTTGAATTCTTATAATTTGCATCGTTTTTTTCATTTTTTAAATGTATTTCTTTTGAAATTTGTGAGCGCTTTTGTATTTTTTATGATGAATTTTATTCTTTAATTCTTAAATATTATAGATGTTTAAGGTTAATATTCAATTTTAAATTAAATGTTATTAAATTATAAAATAATTATAGGTAAAAATGTATATTTCTTTAATTGAATTATTTAATTGTATTTATTATGGATGTAGTTAAATCTCGTTAATAATAATTTTATATTTTGGGACTGATTGAAAATACGAAAATAGTATCTCGAATTAGAAAATATAAAAAAAAATAAGATAATTTATTATATTATAAGCACTTTTTTTAATTATAATATTATTTATAATGCATTTTTTGAGCAAAAAGTCATAATTTTACATGTTAAGTTTTATCGTTAACGAGATTTTTCTATATATAGCTATTGTAAGTTCTTAGATTAGTGCAATATTTGATAGTGTCATTTTATGACTTGTATTCGGAGAACAAATGATTTCAACAATTAATATTTGTCACATAATCTTCTTTGTTTCGTTTTCTTCATAAACAATGTGCATAAATTTTCTTCTAAAAAACATTTCCTCGGTGAAGACTGAAATTTTACAAAAATGGGTATGTTTTAAGTTTTCGGCCCTTTACAACCTTGTCTCCCTATTTATTGTAAATCAAATTTGATGTGTGTACGGAATTGTTAACTATATAATATGAAATATATTTTTACAAACACTCGTTGAACTCGTTTATTTGATTCCCGAAATTAAACTAGCACATATGACAAGAGCACACAACGAGAATAGCACAGGTAGTGTAGAATACAATCTGCCAAAAATTTGGAAACAGTAAGATTAAAGTTAATTATTTAAAAATCATTTCAGATTTTTCCAAAGGGGGGGGGGGGAGCAGACCAAAACTTTTTTTTCAAAGAAGCTTTTTGGTCACCAATTTTAAGCTACCCAAAACCCAAAAGTAACAAAAATTAAAAGCTTGAATAACATTCATCGATCCAAAGTATTTTGTTAATCATTAAATTCATACTGTTTCTAAAAATTTAGGAGGGCAGCTGCCACGATTCACGAAATATGATTAAAATAAATTATAAAACATTTATTGGATCATTTAACCATCGCTAAATCCTTCAATTGTTCTAAAATATGTTGTATGTGCCAATATCGGGTGTGTACCAATATCATATGTGCAAATGTCTGTCCACCGTAGCCTTTCAATTAGGTAGGGACAATATATTGGTCACAGTATTTACATTACAAATTCACAGTATATGTAACGTCAAATTCGCAACAAAAGGTTATATTCGAGATCACATACTATACAAAAGTATAGCGTGGCATAGCATTTTATTTAGTTGGTAGTTAGTCCCTGTCAAAGCTAATGACAAGTAACTGATTTTGTGAAGAAATCAATTACTTTACAATGTTTTGAGATGATCTCACAAAGAAAGACATATTTTATTCCACCGTATTATAATTCGAGGTAATGTATTGTTTTTATTAAACAAATAGTCATTATATTATACACAATGTGATTGATTTCCATACGAAATATTATGCAAATTAAGAATATTTTGAATTCAGTTATATCATTTTCTTTTGTTACTGGCAACTTTACTGTGCGAAATTCTAAATTATACTGCTCGAACTAACACCATTATACCGGGCCGAATATTGGTACCCTTAAAACAATTGTCCCAAAACGTATTATGTGCGCTACTATCGCTCCTCAATTTTCATTCAAAACTGCCACCCTGCTCTCAAACGCACAACCCAAACAGTTGCCTACGTGCACCGAAGCGTCTCCACCTCCCACCCATCACAGAATAAACACCCCAACGCCCTCCTCCATAAAACCCACAATCGCCCATCACCCCCAAAATATTGTTTAAATAAAACACTATTAGCGTCGCAGTTCGCTCCGAGACGTCACCGGTGACGGTCACACGCCAGGCTGGGGTCCGAACCGTTCGAGTCGCGGGACGCCAGACACGCGGGGGGCCGCCTGCTGGGCCGCGCGGACCACACTTTTGTGGCCCACGTCACCGAGGACATCGAGGGCTTCGTCTGCGAAGCTCCAAAACTCCCGACTTGGTATGGTGACGTTTATGTAATCGGTGTTGTTTACGTCAGGTTATGTTTGACAGGTGGGATGTTTAACACTTTGCAGACCGGAAGTAATGGGTGCTGGATTTAACTGATGCACGTTTTTGCAAAAAAATATCGTTTTTAGCGAAATTTGCTTGAATTGTTGTGAATTTATTATCGATTTTTACGAAAAACTTTCTGAAATTATTCATTGTGGATGTGTTTACGTGTAAATGAAAAAAAAACAATTTTTTTTTATTAATTTAATTTAGAAATACGTTCAAATAATTCAATAAAAAATGTTTAGAATCTCTGGCACAGCACTCATGATCGTTTTAGGATTAAAACTGCATGAATCAAGGGCATAAACAATTTATGGGTCGCACCATTGACATATTTTTTTATTTTTATCATATAGTGTCCCAAAATTCACGCAAGAAATAATTTTGATAGAAAACACAGGTTTATAATTCAAAATTGTAATTTTTTTATGGATTCATACAGTATACAGTATAGGGTTACGTGTGGAATAGCATATCAGGTAAATGGCTTTACTGACACATACACACTTTTTTGTTGAAATTTTCCATGAATTTTTTCCATGTATGTTGCAAATTTTATTAATATAGTGCTCAATTTTCTCCTTCAAGGTGTGGGTGGTCATGGGCTTGTTGACATAAATCTTAAACTTCAAAAACACCAAAGGCGTTAAATCGCATGATCCGGCCAATTCTGATCACCAAAACGGAAAATTACACGACCAGGAAATGAATCATGCAGTGATTGAATTGCTTCTTAGGGAGTTTCTTTTCTTTTCTTTAGGGATTTTCTTAAATTTCTTAAGGAGTTTTTGAAGTCTAAGGTTCATGCCAACAAGCTTACGACCCTTCACACCTTGAATGAGGGAATTGAGCGCTATATCAACGAAATTCAGCTACATTTACGCATGAAAGTCGTAGAAAATTTCAACGAAAAAATACGTATATGCCAGTAAAGACATTTACCCGATATGCTATTCCACACATAACCTTATACTGTATACTGTATGAATCGATAAAAAAAAATTATAATTTTTAATTAGAAATCTGTGTCTTCTATCAAAATTAACTTTGTGCGTGAATTTTGAGACACCTTTTATTGTATAATTATTACAATTCACAAACATAAGAACATCAAATAGTTTTAATTCACGATTAATTCATCAATTAGATTTTAAAAGTTTCGATACCTAAATAGAAAATCATCGTTTTTGCGAGAATAGCAAAGTTTGCGTATCTGAGGACGCCACGTTGGCGTCTCCGGTCGTTTGAACGAAAAAAAAGGACGTCAATGCTGCGTCTGCGGTCAGTAAAATATTAAGGTGAATTTTGGGTGCGCAAATTGTTGACGAATGTTGTATGGAGGTTATGTTTGACAGTTTTTAGTAAAGTTTGTTTTTTTTTTTAATTCCTATATTCGTCTTGTACAGGTGTATAAATGCGATACATATTTTGATTATTTTATGTGTTGATGATGACGTTTTCGTATTTTGTAAAACATGTAAACCCGAAACTAGTTAAGATATTTTTCAAAATGGATAAACATGATCTTGAATTTGTTAAAAATAACATTATTTACACTTATATTACTTCCGAAATATTTCAAGAATCTCAAATTAAGCGTTATTCGTGTTAAAATGAAAATTTCTCAATAAATAATCCAAGGACATAAAGTAAACCATCACCTTGATTGGTAGCGAACGATTGTTTATCACTCGAATGTAAACAAATCGATTCGACGTGTTTTGAAATTTTCGAGTATGTGGATTTTCGAGATAGCTATTTGAGAATTGTGAATCATATTTTGGCAAGAAAATTCTCGGTTTGTTCTCGCGTGAATCATCAGACGATTTATATAGTATTATAGATAGAATTGGTTTTCTTATCGAACAATCATTTGGAAATTGATAAAATATAACAGACGCGTCATTGTAAACGTTTAACTGTTTACCGAAAATAACATAGGTGGGCGATTTATAAACCATTTTCGAAACATCGTTCTCGTCTAGTCTATTTTGGTTACGTTTGCATGTTGCCGATTTCGTCATAAAACGTTTGCGATTCGAAAACGTGTCGATTACCCGAATAATTTTCATGCTCTTAGGAATTCCGCCATTTTTCATACACATCTGAATTCCTCTATTTTTCAAACCTTTTTTCATTCACATCTGAATTCCGTCATTTATTTTACGAATCCAGATTTCCCTCAATCTTTCTACACGTCCAGATTCTTGCACGTCTAAATTTTATCATTTTTCAAGCTTTTTATTAGCTTGCTCTGATTCAGAAATGTTGTTTTTCTATATATTCATATTCTTACACATCCAAATCCATAATTTTTCCTACACATTCAGATTCTTTCACACCCAAATTCCATCATTATTCTTACACATTCAAATCCTGTCATTATTCTTACACATCCAAATTCCATAAATTTTCCTACACATCCAGATTCTTTCACATCTAAATTCCATCATTATTCTTAAACATCCAGATTTCCATCATTCTTCCTACACGTCCATATTCGTACACATCTAAATTCCATCATTTTTCTATAAATTCATATTCTTACACATCCAAATCCATAATTTTTCCTACACATTCAGATTCTTTCATACCCAAATTCCATCATTATTCTTACACATTCAAATCCTGTCATTATTCTTACACATCCAAATTCCATAAATTTTCCTACACATCCAGATTCTTTTCACATCTAAATTCCATCATTATTCTTAAACATCCAGATTTCCATCATTCTTCCTACACGTCCATATTCGTACACATCTAAATTCCATCATTTTTCTATAAATTCATTTTCTTACACATCCAAATCCATAATTTTTCCTACACATTCAGATTCTTTCATACCCAAATTCCATCATTATTCTTACACATTCAAATCCTGTCATTATTCTTACACATCCAAATTCCATAATTTTTCCTACACATCTAAATTCCATCATTATTCTTAAACATCCAGATTTCCGCCATTATTCTCACACGTCCAGATTCTTACGCATCCAAATGCCATAATTTTCCTATATATTTATTTTCTTACACATCCAAATCCATAATTTTTCCTACACATTCAGATTCTTTCATACCAAATTCCATCATTATTCTTACACATCCAAATTCCATCATTTTCCCAACATCCAGATTCTTACACATCCAAATTCCATAATTTTCCCACACATCCAGATTCTTACACATCCAAATCCTGTCATTATTCTTACACACCCAAATTCCATAGTTTTCCCCCACATCCAGATTCTTACACATCCAAATTCCATAATTTTCCCCACACATCCAATTTCTTACACATCCAAATTCCAACATTTTCCCTACACATCCAAATCCTGTTATTATTCTTACACATCCAAATTCCATCATTTTTTCTATACATTCAGATTCTTACACATCCAAATTCCATCATTTTCCCTACACATCCAAATCATGTTATTATTCTTACACATCCAAATTCCATCATTTTTTCTATACATTCAGATTCTTACACATCCAAATTCCATCATTTTCCCTACACATCCCGATTCTTACACCCAAATTCCGTCATTACTCTCACACATCCAAATCCTGCCATTATTCTCTCACCCGAACTTCCATCATCTCACCTCACACCCATTCATACCCCACCATTACCCACACGCATCCAAACCCCCCATATTTTCCCCCATCCAACCCAGGTAACCAAATTCCATCTAAACAAAACCTATCCCAACACCGAAAACGGATCCGTTAAACCGTTAACGAACAACAGTTAAATAGAACCTCGAGCATCTCGTTCAGAACCGGTACGCGGCGATTAGCGCGCGCCATTTTTTTTCCGCATTTCGTAATGGTGCTGGTGTTCCGTTCGTTGCGGGTTTTTATCGGTTTGCGCGTTTCTTTGTCGCGATTGCATTGTTGCAAGTTGCAATTATCGCACGGAGGCTTTTATGCAATTTCGTGTGCGAAAATCGGATTTCACTTTCGCTCGGGCGCCGCCGTTTCGTCATTGTGGGATGTTATGGTTGTGAGAAAGAAGTGCATTCGTTTTGTTCATCTCGCGGCGGTTCCTCAACTTTCGTGTCGCGTTCGGATGATTGTTTAGTGGTTCTCAATCTTTTTTCGATGTACAGTTTTTACACTTCGAATTCAACGTTTTACGTTTCGCGTTTCAAATCCGACGTTTTACATTTCAAATTCGACGTTTTACACTTCGAATTCAATTATGGGAAAGTGTTACTAATTGTAAGACCATTGTCATAGTAATCAATTTAATCAACCAGATTCATAATGAGTTTCATTGATTACTATGATAACGGTCTTACAAGGGGAAGGTACACTTTCGTCGTCACGGATTACCTTGATATTGGATTTGGGTATAGATCAAAATTATTGTATCAATATGGTAAAGTATAAAAACCCAATACCCAGCCAATTTTGAATTAGACGCATTTGAAGTTTCGATTTTTGGACGTACATGCTATGATACGTCAATAGATGGTACTCCGAAAATACGGCGGCACCCAGTGACGACGGTCGCGTCGGTCATAGTCGGGTTTTTTTTTCATTCATTGTCGTGTTGTTATTACTCGGTGGTACCTGGAACCAAGTCCATTTGCCACATGGGAAGGAACATAAGGATTTTTTCATGAAAATGATGAATTCTAATTTTATATGAAATACGATATATATAAAATACGAATATAATTTTTAAAGCATTTTAATTAATTTAAAAAATATATATTTCTTACATGAACATGTATAGGTATTTAAAAAATCATTTTTTACTAGTTAATTATAAAATAGATTTAAAATAAATTGTCATTAATAAATGACATATTTTAAGAGCGTAGGGATAGCAAATTACCCACAAATGGCTCTATGAACTCGATTGATCCTCCAGAAGCTGTCTCTACACATTTTTTTTTTTTTTCTTTCATTGTAAAGATAAGGATAATTATACAATTAACTTATTATATAAATTATCAATAATATATAATTAACTTATAATATAACTTATGGATAATTATACAACTAACTTATAATATAACTTATCGATAATGCACGATTCATTGTCAATAATAAATGTCAATGAAGTTTGTTTTCCGAACGATCTTCTAAAAATACCTTGCAGTTGTAAAAAGTCTTCTTTTATTTGTTGCGCGAGATGCCGAATTTCGTTTTGTTTTTCTTGTTTTTATGACAATGATCATACACTTTCTTGCGAATAAATTTTATATTATATATTATCGATAAGTTATATTGTAAGTTGATTGTGTAATTATCCTTATCTTTTACAATGAAATAAAAAAAAATGTGCAGAGACAGCTTCTGGAGGATCAATCGAGTTCATAGAGCCACTTGTGGGTAATTCGTATCCCTACGCTCTTAAAATATGTCATTTATTATTGACAATGAATCGTGCATTATCGATAAGTTATATTATAAGTTAGTTGTATAATTATCCATAAGTTATATTATAAGTTAATTATATATTATTGATAATTTATATAATAAGTTAATTGTATAATTATCCTTATCTTTTACAATGAAAGAAAAAAAAAATGTGTAGAGACAGCTTCTGGAGGATCAATCGAGTTCATAGAGCCATTTGTGGGTAATTTGCTATCCCTACGCTCTTAAAATATGTCATTTATTAATGACAATTTATTTTAAATCTATTTTATAATTAACTAGTAAAAAATGATTTTTTTAAATACCTATACATGTTCATGTAAGAAATATATATTTTTTAAATTAATTAAAATGCTTTAAAAATTATATTCGTATTTTATATATATCGTATTTCATATAAAATTAGAATTCATCATTTTCATGAAAAAATCCTTATGTTCCTTCCCATGTGGCAAATGGACTTGGTTCCAGGTACCACCGAGTAATAACAACACGACAATGAATGAAAAAAAAACCCGACTATGACCGACGCGACCGTCGTCACTGGGTGCCGCCGTATTTTCGGAGTACCATCTATTGACGTATCATAGCATGTACGTCCAAAAATCGAAACTTCAAATGCGTCTAATTCAAAATTGGCTGGGTATTGGGTTTTTATACTTTACCATATTGATACAATAATTTTGATCTATACCCAAATCCAATATCAAGGTAATCCGTGACGACGAAAGTGTACCTTCCCCTTGTTAGTAATTAATACTTATTGTTAGTATTATAATACTAATCTTACCAATTTTTTTTACGATTTGCCTAAAAATTTTAGCTTCTATCGCTTAATATTTGAAGCTTACAATACAAACATAGATTATTTTTTTATATAATTATTCTTTAGTGTTTCCTTCACATAAAAATGTTATTATTTTCAATATTTCACCAAAAAATAACCATCTGAGAGCAACAAATATTTAACATTCCAGTGCGTCCCAATTGGGGATCATGTTAGGATATAAGTTAATAATACTTTCCCGTACTTGAAATTGAAGTGTAAAAATCATTGAATTTGAAATGTAAAACGTTGAATTTGAAGTGTAAAAACTGTATTTAAATCTTATTGGGACTTGAGGTGCGTCACTTTAGTGTGAGGTTTATCCGATTTTTTTTATCTTGTGTTTTCAATAAATAAGGTAATGCACCAGTGGTTGACCATGAATCTACAATTGACCATTTGACGGAAAAACGTAAAAATTAAGGTTTCTGAAATTGGTAATTTTTCAGAAAGGGTGCAATTGATAGGCTGTAGTTTATGGCTTATCAGATGCACCCTTTCCAAAATATTACTATTGTTAGAAACCTTAATTTTTACGTTTTTCTGTTACATGGTCAATTATAGATTCGTGGTCAACCACTGGTGCATTGCCTTATATAATCTTATGTCTTTAAAAAATACAAAAAAGACTCTGTATACATTCTGATATAATGATGTATCTTAACTTTTTATGCCATAATATGAAGTAAAATGAAGTCTTATCGACTTTTATTTCCGGAATAAGTATTTGACCTTGTTTTTTCTTAAAATAAATTACCTTGGGAAACTACATTAATGATGTATAATCCTAGTAATGATTTTTTTTGTGGTAATAAAATTTAACCACTAATTTAAGATATTTGGTACGATAAATTAACATCGTTAATTGTTCTAGAATGTGATTTGATCGAATAAACAGATTATTAAAAAAACACTATAATCAATGGAATACCAAATACTAAATTTATTCTCGAAAATGGTATTGAAAGTACGCAATTTTTTTTTTACTTTCATTTAGAAGGAAAAAACAATTCATTGAAACTTTAACGTTTCTTTCGCCTAAGAAGTTTTTTTTAATTTAATTTCATTAATTATTTTAGGAATGGTTAATGTGAAACGGAAACATCGTTTTCCGAAAGGAATGCGAATTCATGTCAGCGAATTATTTTTGCAAAGTATTCGTAGAAATGTATTTAAAGCTGACTGCGCTTCTTCGAGTAATTTCGTATGAAAGTAACATTAATATTCCATGCTGTGTTCCATTATTTCGGTCACCGTTGAATCATTATATAATTCAACGATGTAATCGAGAAATGTCGATGTGTTACAAACAATTGTATTTTCTTCATAATGTTACGATTTGACATCAAAATATGTATAAAACGACATTTTTAGACATAATTTTTTATATTGCAATACCAAATACATCATTCATAAAATATGATCAGCTGTTTCGATTGTGCACACATATTATTCAATATATTGTCAACAACGACAATAAATTCTCGAACTATTCCATCGAAACACATGTATTTCAACAATTTTACGACAGCAACATAAAACTCATGCGAAAAACTCATGACACAGTTAAAATTTTTAAATAGAGCCGGACAGGTCGCCAACCCGATATTGTATTTTCGACATATTTCCTCATCCATGTAATCGACCTTATTTTACAATTTTAATATTGAACATATCCGGGACTTGTGTCTAAAATTCAGTTCGAAACGATTCATTGACAAAAATTGTGATCATTTTATGTCGTTTGACGATTTCGTGGATGTAATAGGATCTTTTTTGCTTTTAAATTTTGCAATATATTGCGATACTAGTTGAGAGAGTAAATACAATCTCTTTTATGCAATAAAAATTATGTATGAAATATTTATTATTCGAAAATCACTGTCAGATTCAATAGGAATGAATGAAAGTAGATTTGCGTCAGTAATGCGTCATCAATCTGCGTAATGGTTCATAAAAAAAAACATTCATGTTGCAAGTTTAATAACAATTTTTTGTCCATTTGCAAAATTAACCTTTCTGTTTTGTATATGGCTAAAAAATAAATCCAGCTTTTCTCATATGACGAAGCAGGAAGAAGTATAAAAGCGACCGTGACGCTTTTGTCACATTCCTATCGAAGAGAAAGACACCAGTTCTAGCTCAGTACTGTGACCATGCGTCAATATTTTTAAGGTTATATCAAATTGGGATAGGTTATGACACATTTTTCGATCGACATCATTGAATATAACGACAATCGTTCCAATTTGACGCTTTTGACACATTCCCGTCAAAGAGAAAGCCATCAGTTCTCGGTCAATATTTTTAAGGTTATGTCGAACCGTGTTAGGTTATGTCGAACCGGGTTAGGTTATGAAACATTTTTCAATCGACATCATTTAATATAACGACAATCGTTGCAATTTGACGCTTTCGTCCCATTCCCGCGAAAAGAAAGCCATCAGTTCTCGCTATATTGACTATGCGCCAATATTTTTAAGGTTATATCAAATCGGGTTAGGTTATGACACATTTTTCAATCGACATCATTTAATATAACGACAATCGTTCCAATTTGAACTTTCATCCATTCCCGTCAAAGAGAAAGCCATCAGTTCTCGGTCAATATTTTTAAGGTTATATCGAACCGGGTTAGGTTATGACACATTTTTCGATCGACATTATTGAATATAACGACAATCGTTCCAATTTGCACTTTCATCCATTCCCGTCAAAGAGAAAGCCATCAGTTCTCGGTCAATATTTTTAAGGTTATATCGAACCGGATTAGGTTATGACACATTTTTCGATCGACATCATTGAATATAACGACAATCGTTCCAATTTGCACTTTCATCCATTCCCGTCAAAGAAAAAGCCATCAGTTCTCGGTCAATATTTTTAAGGTTATATCGAACCGGGTTAGGTTATGACACATTTTTCGATCGACATCATTGAATATAACGACAATCGTTGTAATTTGACACTCTCATCCATTCCCGTCAAAGAGAAAGCCATCAGTTCTCGGTCAATATTTTTAAGGTTATATCGAACCGGGTTAGGTTAAGACACATTTTCCGATCGACATCATCAAACACAACGACAATTCTTGCTGCAACTCTTCTACGTGCACTCTCGCAGCTAAATCATCATCATATTAACGGAGATAATTCCGCAAATAGACACGTCTCATTTGTTTAACCTTTATCCGCGGCGAGGTCGATCCCGCACAAAAAATTAGCTATTTATAAGCGCTAACGACAACGACGATGATGATGATGGCCCGATTGCGATGAAGAAAGACGTCACGGGCTGGTCATCGCAGTCTTGTCAAAGTGAAAGCACGTGGCGGAAGGCGGGCCGTTGCGCAACAGAGGTCTTCGGCCTCTCTGATGATGAAGACTGTTTGTTCTGATGATGAAGACTGTCTTGTTCTGATGATGAAGGCTGATGTTACAATTTGTGGGATTTTCAGCGTGCTGGTGTTCCCGCCTGTGTCCAACTTCAGGAGGTTCTTGATACACAGGACTGCTGAGGAGCTGAAGCAGAAGCATAAGGGTATCGTCACGTTCTCCATCGGGCAGGGGGATGATCGGAGGACTGTAGTCTGCTATGATCATCAGCTTATTAGGTTAATGGTTTTTTCAAGATTTTATTAACTTGATTCGTGTCTAGGTTTTTTTGTCTGAAAATTGTTATCGGTCTTGAAATTTTTGTTTAAAAAAATCGTTGTTTATTTGGTCGGTAAATTGAATCGATTGTAAGGTAATGCACCAGTGATCGGCCATGAATCTAAAGTTGATCGTCTGTCAGAAAAATGCAAAAAATAATGTTTCCGAAAACGGTAATTTTTCGAAAAGGGTGATTGATTCGATTGATAGGCTGTAATACAGCCAAAAATTACCATTTTTGGAAACGTTGTTTTTTTGCGTTTTTCTGGCAGATGGCCAACTTTAGATTCGTGGCCGGCCACTGGTGCATTACCTTATGTAATATGTTTGTCGCCGTCCAAGTTTATATTCAGTCCATGTATATATGGACTGGCGTTTCCGTCTATGTGTATAATGTGTATTAACGCGATATTATATACATGGACGGGTCATTTCATGCCATGTGTATATATCGTCTGTCATAATTGATAGCTGATAAGCGATAAAATCGATATATTTGTTTACGGTGATCGATTCAATGATAATATATGAAGAAAAACTACCCCTAAAATCATTTACGGTAATGAAAAAATTTCGGAAACAACGCAAACAAATATTTCGATTTTATTGTTTGCTGCAGCCATTTTTTGACAGCTGTCAAAACATGTTTGTCGACACGATACGCGATGTTGCACTGTATGGAACATACTTTTAATTCTCATATTCGCATGCGAACATTATAGAAACGATGCCTACATTCATATATGAGCGTTAAATCGTATTACATAAAGCATAAATGTGCATTAAGTTTGTTTTTATACGCTTTGACTGAAATCGGGTAGACCAGGTATATTTAGTATGGGGAAAAAATTGTTTATACACATGGACTAGGCCATGTGTATAAATGAGTCGTTTATATACACTCGGACTGAACATATACCTGGGCGGTAACATATACATGGACTGCAACATATTCAAATTATTATTTATCAATTATCGTTTATTCAATTAAATTTTGACTGGTTATTTATTTTTATATTTAGTTATTGGCTATTTTTATATACGTAGTTACTGACCATATATGTATATCTGTAGTTACTGACTAAATAATTATTCGCATTTTTTTTCTGTAATTTTATCTTTATCAAAAAAAAGTTAAGAACCCCTGCAATTCAATTGTATTAATTCGGCTTGTTTTAATTTACAGAAACATCCATGAACCAGCCAATAAAATGGTGGTCGAGTCGTACAAACCATCAAATTATTCATCCATAAAAGATGCAGGTAAACAATTTCTTATTACACGAAAACTTTGAACTTTCAGTTTCGTCTAATTGACGTAACCTTGCCATTATGCAAAACAAAACTGGTATGACCAGACCGCACGTAATTACTTTATCATGATCCGTCGAATATATGGAACGTATAGTTCTTTTTTTCGAGCACTCTTCGTCGGCGAGCTGCGAAGGCAGTACGTCTGGCCCACTTTGCCTCTCGTACTTCCTTCCTGGCCGTTACCAAATGTGTGTGATGTAACTGTGCCGCAATTGTGTAATAACAGCTGTTGAATAACAGCCTCGAGTGTTATGCTTGTGCTGATCCGTTTGTTGGATTGAGATTCAGTGAAAGTTCTTGTGTTTTAGGTGGGGAGAGCTCGGGCTCATGTCACCCTCCTCAGACTCAGCAACAGCAGCCGCACAGGTAACATCGTCTCGATATGTATTTGGTGCTTTGTTTGTGAAATTGCTATGTTTGTGTACAAAGTACAGTGGAATAGTGCTCTGTTTATTCAAGCTTTTTTATTTTTTCAATAGGATTTGAACTTTTTTCATTGTCTTCATTTCTATATCTTTTCCTATTCGTGATCTTGGAAGTATCAATGGTTAATTTTGGTTGGGTTTGATTTTTTTTTTTTTTTAGTTTTATGCTTTAATTGTTTAAGCTTTTATTAATTATTTATAAAGTTGAAGTTTTATAAGTTGGAAAAGAAGGCAATAAAAAAGTTTCAATTTCAGACAGTTAATGCGTTTATTTTTGAAAAACATCAAGGAAGCATCTTCCCACTATATCAACAAAATTCAGCGACATGTATGGAAAAAATTCATGAAAAATTTCAACAAAAAAATGCATATATGCCAGTAAAGCCATTTACCCGATATGCTATTCCACACATAACCCTATACAGTATACTGTATGAATCAATAAAAAAATTACAATTTTTAATTATAAATCTGTATTTTCTATCAAAATTACTTATTGCGTGAATTTTGGGACACTTTATAAAGCAGTTTGCATACGACACAAAACTTTTTGTGTTTTACACAAACGTAACAATTTCACAAATTAAGCATAACATAACTATATAGGGTAACGACACTAGTGATGGACCATGCAACTATAATTGATTATCTCTGAAAAATTTATAAATTGAGGTTTTTATAGATGATAATCTTTCGGAAAGGGTATAATAGATAAGTTCCTTATTATAGCTTATCTATCGCACCCTTTCTTAAGGATTATCATCTTTAAAACCTTTGATTTATACATTTTTCTGCGAGATGATCAACTACAAGTGCATGGTCCACTACTGGTGTCGTTACCCTATCTATTTATATTTTAGTTTTTTTTTTTAATGCAAATTTTTTATTATAGAGAAAATCCCAGCAGGGTGAGAAGACCTGATCGTGCGGTGTACGTGCCTCGTGCACGAAGAGCAGTTGCTAGTTCGGCTTCTGTAACTCCTCCGCCGCCTGCTCCTGATTCTCTTCAGACGATTCCTCTGGATTCACCGGCTTGCTCTTCTAAGTCGGTCGTCCACAACGTTCCGCAGCCATCCGTTTCCAATTCTTCACCGAAAGAAAAAGCACCGGTGACGCCCAAGTCGAAACGATCGATCGATAGGAATTTTTGCAACGTTTACAAACCGCCGCATGCGAGATGCGTCGAAGGCAGCGATAAAATTGTGAATTGTGTCGACAGTGAATCTCTTCCTCGAACTAAGTCATGTGAATCTTCTAGAAAAGTGCCTCGGAAAGCGTTCGCTGATGATTTAGTGCCAAAACTCGAGTGTTTCCAACCGCCATTAGTGAATAATTGTGAACAAGTTGTATTCAGTGCTAATGAATCGGCTGCATTCGACTGTGCCATAGACTCGTCCATAGATTACATGAACAGCAGCGATTCGGTCGTAACACCAGAAAAGGTTTCACAAGGATCTCTTTTAGATAATAATTCTATTGTCGAAAATGGTTTTGACGATATTACTGATATTGTTCCAAATCCTGAGCATATTAATAACATTGCCGATGATTCTCAGGAATATTTGAGTTCTTCCAACTATATAGATGTTACAAACACCAATAGTCAAATAGATAATAATATTTTGTTAAGTTGCGACGTCAACATGGACAGTGAGAAAAATTTCGATTATATATTACAAACTGTGCCTGACGTAGACGTGAATTCGTCTACAAATCCAGATATTATTATAGAGAATAGTAACGAAAATGCTTGGAATAATGATAAAGACGAAGACAAAGAAGAGAAAGAATTAAAAAAAGCATCAAAAGAAATTAACAGAAGTAATAGACGTTTGATGAAACAAAGTTTCGTATCCGACGTCCTTATAATATCCGATTCAACAACGGACAAAAAGCAAAGTTCATCCGACGCTTCAAACAATTGCGACGAATATTGCAATTCCGAGAACCACAAGAACGCAGAGAATCACCACGACAATGCGAAAATCTTCAATCCTGAAGAGGAAGACTGGGAAGCCATAATAGACGAAAACGGAGAATGGCTACCCCCGCAACTTATGGACGAGTTGACGGCGACGGTGGGAAAAGTCACCATTCAAAAGCCGAGGATGTCGTATAACAAGTATCAGGCTGCGGCTATGCAAGGGTTTTCGCACGTTTTAGAAATATATGATTTTCCGACAGCTTTTACGACGAATGATTTGTTGTCTGTGCTGTCGGATTTCAAAGATACTGGCTTCGAAATTAAATGGGTCGACGACAATCATGCTCTGGCTGTTTTCAGCAGCACTGAAATCGGTATGTTTCGTTTATATGTTATTATATAATCTACGATAGTTTAAGAAACTAGAACGTAATGGAAAGTTGTCATTCAAGGGCGGAATGTGTTCAATTAACGTATTTGCACTTGTCAGTGACATCGTTACGAGTTTTAAATCTATTTTAGTAACTCATTGCTATTATAATTTGTGCCAAGTCGGTTTAATTAAAGATTATCTTTTGCATCAGCTGCCGAAGTTCTCGCATACAATCATCCGATGGTCAAAACTCGTCCTTTACACGAAGCCACACATGAATCTCGAACGAAGGCTAAAAAGTGTGCTGAATTTTTACAACCTTACAGGTGAATATGAAAATTTCAATGTATCCCGATATAATAATGTTATAATAATCAATTTTATTATCATTTCTCATAACAGAACGAGACCTGAAACGTGCGTGGCTCTCGCTCGACGTCTCGTAACAGGCGCTTTAGGTGTGAGATTGCCGACTCAAAACCAAGAACGGCTCGAAGAAAAAGAAAAGCTTTCGATTGCAAGAGGTTAAGATTTCTTTTTAGATTTCAATTTTATGTTAATGTTTGATCTAATCGGTTTATTTTACGATTGCAGAAAAGAAACGATTAGCTGCGAAGCATCGAGAAGCTGCTTGGGACGGATCGCTCGGTGAATCTTAATCTTGTTGTACGTGCAATCACATGTTTCAGTCGGTTAAGGCTTTAATTCAATTAAGTCTCAGCTTAAGTCAGATAATTAGTGAAAAGGCAAACGTTTAGGTTTCATTTTGTTATAATTTCATGCGTACGTGAGTTTGTGCGTATATTTTTTTATATTTTTCGTATTGTTGAAGTAGATGAAAATACGCTGTGAAGTTGAATCGACGTTGTGTACTATTTATAGAGAATTTTACAATATATTTACATATAGGCAGTGAATTTGCGAATGTGCAGACCGAGAGAGCAACACAATTTAATTTCAACGTCATTATTTTTTAAATGTTAAAGTGAAACTGTGATATTTATTCATAAATGTATGTATGTGTACTAAATTCAGATCCGTACGGGAACAAAATTCAAATTTCGAAGAGAATATTTTTGTTATCCTTTTCACAACGCGTAATAGTATGAATTTCGTCCAGCTTTATCGTAAATGAATATACACAGGCCGCAAGGCGAAGTGCAATGATGCAGTCACTACTCCGTTAAAACGTTCATTACCTTTTCATGTGTGAAATATTTCCAATTCTAAGCCGAGATTATATAAAATATTTATATATGTATTATATTTATGTATTGAGAATAGAATTATATTGTGTTCAAACTCTACAGAATTTAGATTTATACAAAGTATATGAAATATATTCGATTACTTATATATTTTACTTGAAAGTATTCATATAAGTATGTTATTGAACATTAATTGTTATGAGAGCATTTTAATTGTAATAATTTTTTGGTTGTAATTTTTTTTATTATCGCATTACAATGTAACATGTTACACCTCGATCTTTGAACAATTGTAAGAACTGAAAATATTCAATGTATTTTTTTTTAATATTACTTTTGACTGTTTGTTTTATAATTGGGGTGTAATTTTCATGTATTACATTCAAAACATAATATTTATATATTCGGATTTTAAAGCTGATGAGTAAAACAAAACGATTATTTGTCAAAATATATTGTGATTTTGTATTACATTTCAAGAATATAGAATATCACAGAGATACACTTGTTTTATTGACATTAAATTGTTTCAGGGATAAGATTTTTCCATATATAATAAATATGTTTAATGCAAATAAAATTTACAATTTAATAAATAACATTTTTTGTGAAATTTCAAAGAAAATACATTTTTTTAAATATACAATTACGCTGTGTAATGTTGCAGCTTTCACCCAAATAATGCACGTAAAACTCGACTATGTATATACAAATAATTTGAATAAGAAAATATTGCTATTAATCTGTAATTAACGACAGTAATGAACAATCTTATGTTATAAAATTGGTACACAAAAAATTTAAAATCACGACGACTTCCAATAACAAATAAAATTATTTTCGATAATACAAACTACTATTGGTAATATAATGTCAGGAACCAATTTTTTTTAGTGTAACACATAATAATTAAAATAAATAATACATACTAATGGAGGAATGCATTTCTTACACCGTCATAAAATATACTCAATAAATTCAACTAATTGTAAGTAAATGTGCGTTTTGATGAGGTTATCACTGGGAAATGTTTAACATATTGTTTCCGTAAGAATAATGACTTATTTAGCCTCCGTTGCTTTGTCATGAAGATTCTCATTTCAATAATGTGCAAAAAATATAAATTAAAACCTTCTAACGATAATTATAAAATACGTCCGATATAAAAGACAACTTATTTACAACCGACTATTCCAACTTTTGGATAATGTCACACACAAAAATTGATTCTATTGATAATTAGATTTTTATGCAATTTTGTGCAATGAGAGTCAAAGCAAACACAGCCACAGTTTTGATTTCAAATTTTACATTTTGAAAACTGTTTTTTTAGAATATCGCCTGATGTTACCGCAGCATTTTTCTAAAATCTTCCAATTCTCTTATACTCGTAGATAATCTAAAATTATAAGAATTGTATAGTAAGTATCATTAGAAAAATTAAAGTATAAAACATTTCATATACAGTGAAATCCTGTTTTTACGTTTTTGAAAGAACTGACAATATTAGAGAGAAAAATGTAGATTGGGGGATTTAGAATACAAAAATTTAAGTTTTCAGGAATTAAAATGTGAATTCTGGATACGTAAAATCAGCATTTCACTGTATTTTTAAGGTCATTACCTTCCAAATGCATTAAACAGTGCAACAATTTCTCGCCTGTCGAGTTGAAACCGGTTTTTATGTCTGATCGCCAATTTTCCACTGGATGGGTCAACTTCGTCAAATTTACCCGAAAACAAAATCTTCAAAGCTGTACCTAGACCTTGTACCTATTGAAAAAACAAAAAATTTCAATAACAATCTCTACACAGACAAAAATAATATAAAAACATATTTTACTTGTAATTTTCCCCATAGTTTGCATTTATCACATCCGACACAATCCATAATGCGAGATATATTGCGAAAGTGTTGTTTGAACTCGTCTTTTAACTTCACAGCTTTCTCACCGCCGGAAAACATCACCGTTTCGTTGAAATGATCAGGAAACGAGCTGCGACGAAAAACGTACGTAAATACAAAGCGAAAACGGTCCGACTACATTTTTACATTCAATCACAATGTTTACCCAACTGAAAAACCATTCACCCGAAAAAGAAAACAAACACATCAAATTACTCACTAAATGACACCGAGTAAATTCTTCACAGCTGCCCTGACTTCGGCATCGTCTACTTCGTTGCCGGTGAAGTATTCGATCTTGTCTAAATACGGCCCGGCTTTCGCTATCGCTCTCATTTCCAACAGATAGACGAAATATAGGTTTTTCAACCAGTTGGGACCTTCACCGTTGGTTTGCGACGGATCGAATCTGCGTTGGAACTCGTCAAGGTTCGAACCCCATTCCGTTGATTTGGTTGAAAATTGGAAACCAGCTTTTTCTATAAACAAATTAGTCAATTCGATGCTTTTATCGGCGGTGATATATTATATTATATTATGAGTATTTATTTAAACAGATGTGTTATTTTCATTATTCAAATAAGGTTATCGGTAATGTTACAAAGAAAAAGTAACTTGTTCATTTATCTGTTTATATAAAGGAAATTGTTTAACATAAAACTGTGGGGAGTGAAATATGTTTTCGTGTTAAACTATTTTTTTAATTATATAGTATATCTTTGGGACTGATTGAAGTATTATTTTGTTTAAATTAAACAAATATTTTGTAAAGTTATCTTCGGTATGGAAAAACCCGTTGAAAGTTTTATCAAAATGATTTAAATAGATTAATTGATTAAGCTGGAGGTAAAATTTGAAAATGATATACTCGGAGTGTATAATCATATATAAAAATGTTATTGATTGAAAATCGATGGATTTTAACTAAAGAATGCTTACCTGATAAAAGATATTGTGAACATAAATGTATGTTAATACTTGAATGTAATCCGGAGATTACGCGATAGAATGCACGTTTTTCAATGCACATATTCTTGACGTCCGTACTTTCGATATACGGAAATATACTTTTCTGAGGTCTGAAATAAAATGAATAAGATGATAATATTCTATGAAGATTATAAGAAAAAGAATATCAATGTACCGAAAACAGTTTTCCATGTAAATACTTCTCCAAATTCTATGTGCAGAAGCTCCCTTATATCCCGTATATCTTTCAGGGTTTAATAATAAATCTACATATTCTTCATCACCATTAGCATCGTCCATTGCGCAAAAATTGTCCTGAATAAAGATTTTTCTATTAAAACGATTCAAAGTATGAAATCATTAATGTTTTCAGAAAAACTACCTGAGCATCGTCATAAGCAGACCATTTTGCGAATTCTTCATACGTAGCTGCACTTATTGTAGTATTAATAAAACTTAATTGATCGTTATGATCAGAATTGCAATTCTCTTCTTCAGTATACTGAATAATAAAAAAAATATATAAAAAAAACGATTTCAGAATATTATAAAAACAATATTATGTTTAAATACTTTGGCAAACGATTCTTCTTGAATTTCTACACTATCATCTAAAATATTTTTTAATCCCGGTGGAATATCTTCATCATGACAGGCTTCGACGTGGCAATATTTCATCGCACATCTGCTATCATCGCTCCAAAACGGGCATTCCTGTAATATTAAAACCAATATAGTAATCTACATTGAAACGTTTGGATATTTGCTTAGTAATAAAACGATTGTTGAAATATATGGGATTACTTCATCACTACTGAAATAGATTAATCGAATAACAGATGGTTGTTTTGTAGGGCGGATACCGATTTTTCAATATACATTATAGATAATGAACTCGATATATTATATTACCTTTTTCAGGTTGACTTTGTAAAATCTAAAATAATTTTTGGTAAGGAGACTACGAAGACGTGGAAATAATTTGACATTGTTAAAGTAGTCCACCGTATCAACGTTACAGCTGCAATCGTCCAAATTTCCTTTCAGCTGAAAAAAAGAATATGTATTTAATAAAATATATGCCATTATAATTTGAGATGTCTGAAATGCTTCATAAAATCCTGAAAATGGATTATTATATTATCGATCGACGTTTAACTATATACCCAAGTCTCTGTTTACACGGGATACGTTTATCAAACATTTAAAAATTGTAGATAGTTTCCATTTGTACATTTAAATTGAACTTCTATTTGAATATAAGTACTTCATAAAAAATGTACAATAGCGAAAAATTTCATCATGTGAAATCACCGAAGAATATCGTAAATTTTAATTCAATAACTATAATTTTATACTAGCCTGGTTCAGATCTTAACATAATACTTAGTATTTTAAATTTTTGAACTGTTGTAGTGAAAAATATAGAGGAAAAAAATCAGTTATTTTTCCTGAACTGTTTTAAAAGAGTTTTGGGTATTTTTACACTTTTTACATTATATTTAAAACTGATTGATCCAAGGTTAAAGGTGAATAGATCAATGGTTCCTTTAGAGAATTAGATAAAAATGTTTATCTTATTATTGAGAAAAATGTGCATTTATTACAAATTATAAATTATAAATGTACCACCCTGCTAATTTCCTGGAACCGCCCCTGATTTATTTGATTTAAATGAATAATAAAAGATATTAAAATCGAATCTAAATATTATTATATGAAATTCTTATTATTATTATTATTTAAATCTCAATAATTTTTATAATAATTATCGAAAATTCTTATTATTATTATTTAATTCTTATAAAAAGTATCGAAATTTATTTAAAAACAAAATATTTTCAAATATAATTAAATTAGATCATTTCCAATACGGCCCATGTATTGGAGCCAAATGAGAAAGCTTTGAGATGAAAACAAGAGAAAGTTTACACTATTATATTTCAAAATCAGAACAATCTCAATAGAAATCAACGCACATCAATAAAATGAAGATGCATACAAAAAATTAACGAAACCTTTGCTGAAATTACCTGGCAAAAGCAAGGTTCGCTATCTTTGAGTTCAGATCCGAAATAAGCTGAAGATCCAGACACGAACAACGCCACGAGAAGCAGCATCAGCCCACAAGAACGTCTATACTCCATCGTGGTACGAAATCAAATCGAAACGAAGATCACGATCCATTTACATATAGAAAATACGTGCAACGTAATGCAAACCTCCACCATCGACCACTTTTACTAGAGTACTGATCGTTTTTTAGTACTTTTGCTGTCAAATTCAACAATATAAACACCAAAACCGCCTTTATCACAACATAAAATAAGATACACTTTCGCTTATATTACAATATATTTTTTTAATATATTCAATATACATTGCGCCGTTTCGCGGCTTTTTCCCTATTGATACAGTGACGTTTTAAAAATTTTGATACGCAATTTTTGCTCTAATGTTTCTTATTATAAAAGCTCTTTTGGAGTGATGGTTAGTTTAATAACGGGGAGTGGTGGCGTGTGGGACGTCACGTCTGCCGGCCAATGGTGACTGTTTGTGGTTTACGTGGCCCGTTCGAAATCCGTATTTGATGTGCGTCAGAAATACGAAAATAATGAAATGCTTTCTATTCTTGCGTATTTTTCGAATGTGTTGTGTGGTTTCGTAAGATGTTGCGTGTTGTATGGTCGTGTCGAAATGTGTTTGGTCCGATTTTTAAATAACGGAGGGAAAATTTGATGAAATATTTTTGAATGTTCATGAAATTAAAGACTTCACTTTATAAAATGAAGTTGTATGGTCGTATTGAATGATGTTTGGTCAAATTTCGATATAATATAGGGAAAGATTAGGTGTTTGGTGTGATATTTTTTAATTATTCATGAAATGAATGACTTCAGTTTATAAAATGAAGTTGTATGGTCATATTTTGTTTGATTTTGAAAAATGAATGTTGAGTGATATATTTTTTATTTTTCATAAAATAATTTATAAAATAAAGTTGTATGGAGTTATATTGAATGATGTTTGGTCCAATTTTGAAACAATGGAGGGAAAATAGAATGTTGGGTGTAATATTTTTTAATTATTCATAAAATAAATCATTTCAGTTTGTAAAATAAAGTCGTGTGTTAATATTAAATGATGTTTGGTCTAATTTTGAAATGATGGAGGGAAAAACTTGTAATTATTTATGAAATGAATGACTTCGGTTCATAATAAGTAGAATATTTTTATTGAATTCAAAACCAGGTCATTTTTTTATCAATAAAAGAACTAGGATGACCAAGGGTGAAAATAAAACTGGAAAATTTAATCGCTTAATTGGAAATTTAACAATTTTTTATTTTGTAGTCCTAAAAGTGTGCTAATTTCATCCCACAATTAACCAAGAAAACTCTTAAAACCAATACAAATGGTCACCCTAAATTAAAATGTGTTGTTTATGTATCTTATAATTGCATTTACATTGTAAGTTGTTTAAAACATTAGTTTCCTAATCTGTATGTTTATGTTTTATTTAGATAAAACACAAGGAAATAAGTAATTTAGATAATTTAAAAATAATTGTGGACTTTTATGTATCATTATAAAATGGAAATGGAATTTTCAATAAAAAAATTCAGATATCAGACTTCTATTTGCTTTAATCAAGGGAACAATAAAACATCGAAATAATACATTAATATTTATTCAGAAATATTGAGAATACACATTTTTTCTTGTCATAAAGTATTCTTCGTTTTATAAAAATTGCTCGGGGCAGATATTCTGAGCTCGCTATAAATTTTCAATCAGAAATACAAAAAAAAATCCTTAATCAAACACATGGGGACAGACGAAAATGTCACTATAAAGCGCCAAAGAAAAAAGGTAAAATCAACAATATAACGATGTAGAACGAAAGCTCAATTTGGCACTTTAAAAATATAATATTTATATATAATTTTCATCCTTATTCAGAAGATTACAACACTCTAATCGAGGTATATGTCAATTTGTCGACACTTTTATATATATAAATATGTTTTCTTTCTAAAATTTAGATCAATATAAATCTTAAGACTTCCATAAGCTCTCATTTCTCATATATTTCCCGTTTCCAAATTAACATACCATTCACAGCCCGTAGAATCTCTTGAGTTTTCAATTCGACGCTCTCTAAAATTTTATTTTACACGCTAAGTGAAACCTAGACTGATCTAAATATTTATAATAAAATCTGAAAAAAAATCCAAATAACTTTCAATAAAAATCACACTGCAAACATTAAAATGGTGACAAATTCACTATTAAAAATACATGCGTACATACGAAACAAAACCGACAAATATATTCATCTAAAAGAATATGCATTTTTTAAATAAACAAAATCGACGTTTACGAACATATAAAATGATCGAAAACGAAAGTAGTATTTTAAATACATGCAACGACACAATAGAATTAAATAAAATAACTTGTTCAATCGATTGGTCTGTTAAAAAACACACCCAAATCTCTTTTTATATGTTTTTGAAATACTACTATTCAAGAAAAGATACGATTATTCTTTTTAGACTTATTTTTCGCTTTAAAACGATGTCAAAATAAAAAAAAAGTATTATTATACCACAATGGTAATATTTGAAACGAATCAGTATCTAATTATAGTTATTAAATGAAAATTACGATGTTTTGTGACGATTATGGCGAAATTTTGCCATAAAATGGCAAAGTACATTTGGATGGAAATTCCATGCAAATATATCTTCAATTTTTATATGTTTACCATACTTTTTTTTTAAAACATATCTACTATATAAAAAGAGATTTGGGTGTATATAAATTTCGGAAAAGCGTCGGTGTAATGAAAAAAAATAAAATTGCACTCAATTTTCAGAATATTTAAAACAAAACAAGGCACAACATCATATGTAAGCATATAAAGAAAAAAAAACTTTACACTATACTAGTCAATTATCAAAGTATATTATTATAAATGTGCGTATTTCCAATAAAAAATATACATATGTCGATTCAGTACATTCGTAAAACCTTATATTATTTGTAATTCTTTTAAACATTTCATAAATCCACAGGGAAAAAATTAATCAATCATTTTTCAAATATAAACTAGTGAAACAACATAACATAGTTAAATAATTATCCGCGTTAAAATTAAGCCTATACATAAAACATACATATACAACATATGCAAAAAAAATGATTTGTAAATTTGATAAATACTCAAAATATTACATTAAAAATAATAACTTGGATAAAAATTTGGCAAATGCTCAGTATCATCGACAAAAGATGAAAACATTTTATCGTCACAATATAATCACATTAGTTCACATATAATAAAATACAAAACGAACTTAAATAAATAACACAATTTATCTTAAAAAGAAAAACGCAATGCATATCATTGCTGAATAAATCGAATCGATCGATTTTTACACTTAAAAGAAATAATGAGAGCGAAAAAATCATATTTATAAATAAAAGCAAAATCGGTAAGTAGTATACGTTTGCAACATTTCAACGAAAATGCATACGAAAAATTCACAACAGAACACAAATGAAAAAAAAAAAATATATATATAGCCAAAAACACAGCCGTAACGTTCACAAAAAACTATGTTTTAATTTTTTAAGAGTTCGTAGCGAAATTTAAACGGCAAAACGAATCGTAAGCTTACGAAATACTCACAAAAATCAGATTGCGGATAGAAAATATTGAAAGTTCCTTTGGTTTTTCATTTTGTTTTACACACGGTGTGAATTATTATACAATTCAGCTTTGCTATTTACAAACGCGTGAAACTCTAAATTGTCCAAATCGTAAATCCGAAATGGGAGTTAAAATTTTCACAATTACATTTATATTTACATCAAATATAATCATAGAAAGTAGTGCAAAAATTGGGATATTTATTCACCATGTTACAGACCACCCATTTTTTTTCAATTATTATAGAATTCACTTATATTCAAAAATATATTCTTATTTATCATAATTTTAATTAAATTATTAACGTTTCAAAAGTACATCCATTTGTACTTAAAGTTAAGACTAATCTATATTACAATTATAAATTTTTTAGACTTCAATTGATTCAATCGTACGATAAATTAAAATCGTTCTAATTCCATTTTGATAATCCTGCGATTATATAATAAAACTATTAACGCCTGCATTAAAAAATTGAAATCAATTTACATTTCGAACGGAAAACGACATAAAACATCAATGAATTGTACAGTTTTTGGTAAAAATATAATAAATTGTACACCGATTCAATATAGAAAAAGGTAACTGTAATATCGTAAGTTTTTCACAAAAACAACAAGACGGACCACAAAAATGGAAAATAAAACCAAGCGATTACGTGTTTTACGCAAATATTGAATATATACACACAAAAAACTCATCAATCGTTAATCGATTGATCGTTCAAAGACAATTTCCGAAAAAAAATCACAAATAATCAGATGCAATTGCGAAAATATCACTACTGTATTGTATCGACGTAATAGCATACAACGGCTATGTCGTTATAAATGTTCATTTTACGAGCTAAGCTTACGTTATCATAAACTATTTTATTACACAAACTCTGTGGCTTCTTTCAAGTAAATCCCACTGTAAATTGATTTCATTACAATGTGAAAATTGTAAGTGCATACGATGCTCGTGTAAAAGTGTCCTTTTACGAACAAAGTGCGACCGTGTCGATATAAAAATATTGATAAATATATTTGTACCAAATCAGTGAATAAGGTATTAGATCACGCAGCGTCGTAAACTGTTTACGATTCAGAATTTTTATAGAAAAACGTTTGGATTTGAGTCCGTTTTTGAGTCGAATTTGTTCTGAATTGTATCGAAAGTTTTCTGAGCCCGTGTTTCAATTTGTAGAAAAATATTATTCAATAATACCATAACAATTATCATTGGTTTATAACACAAATGTATGTAAATCGATGCATACATCTCATAAATATATAGATCTATTTTCTTACGCACGCATATCGGTCCTTCAGATTTCAAAATATTTTAACTTTACATATCTTGTTAATTACAAACGACTTCTTTTGAAATATTATAACAGTAATTACAACTGGATAAAATGAGATCTTTTAAAAATTATATCTAAAGTACATATAATAAAATCGTTAATTTATATTTCATAATCATTCACAATCGTTCAAATTAACAAAAGGAAATTTAATAAATTTCGTTCTAAATGCAAATATACACTAATTATTCTTCACGAACAAGCAAACTGATAGTAAAAAAAAAACTAAACTTGGACTTTTTTTAGCACCCCGATTATCTGATTATCAACAATTTCATAATTCTCACTATAAACTACAATACAAATTATCAAATCTCAAATATTACACTTTCAAAACGATCACTATATAAAATATTTATGAGATTGAACTTGTGTTTATAAAAATTTCACACCATCCACATTATCAAACTCGCATTTATATAAACTTATAATTTTCTCAAACGAGTTCATGAAAGAAACATTTCAATGTTTTTTCGCCTTCCTTCTACGCGCATTAAAATAAACATAACTTGCCACTTAAAAATGTCGTTGATATTTAAATAAACCACACAAAAATCAATTTACCGTGAGCACTCTTATTTTTGTACAGTGGGATAACAAAGAACAACGAAAAAGACAAAAATAACATATACGTAGCCTATTTCATTTCTCTAAAGTAGCTGAAGGGTGTTTCGAAAAATATTTTTCACATCAATAACGCCCTTTTCATTGTTGTGTTTTTTGTTTTTGACTAGTTTTCAGTATAAAGAATATTTCGATTTCGTATTAAAGCAACATTAAAAATTATCTGGTTGAGTGGTGTCTCAAAAGAAGCCTAACAGTTCCTACTCCATAGTGCGCGGCCCATCTATAGGCATGTTGTGGAGAACTTCGTCGAGCAACTGAAGTGCTCTGTGCAAGTGAACTTCTACCCAACACGGAGTCTCCTTGATGGATTGACGAGGGTAATCTGGACCCCATCCTTTGACGAAAGATAGTCGAACTATACATAAACGTCTAAGATCGTCCACTCCGATACCGGCTGCGGCAGTTAAATCTGGAAATTTGAATGGATTTCGGATCATTTACGAATCGTGTTAATGAGAATCGTTGAAAATGTATAATTACGTTTGTTAATATTTGGTAATTGAGGAGTTACGTGTCCGGCGACGGCGGCAGCTTGTGCAGCGGCTGCCGCTTGTGCTGATGCTGCTTGACTTTGCATTTGTTGATGACATTGTCTCAAATCGAAGACCTAAAAATTGAAAAAAATATATATTTTGAATTCGAGGAAAGTTGTATAAGTTACATATCAGTTTATTTTCAAAGGCATATTCACCTTTATACAAGCACTAGGGTATATTTTGTGTACTGCATCTCCTGGTGCTCTACCGGCTTCGCGATCGAGATAATAACTCTGTACAAATACAGAGTGATCAGACAAACATCTTAACCATACGTCACCTTCACCTCTAACATCCAATTGGACCCCCTTTCCGATGTGTAATCTACGAACATTAAAAATAATCACAAATCTATTTTATCGCAATATAAAATCTTCGAAAGATCCACATAACAAACTTACCTAGCCTTTTCACTTTGTTCAGTACGATGAACATTACTTAGAGCACCTAAACAAAATCTATTTCCTCCCGAAGGATCAACATATCCATCAACCTAAAAATCAATGTGAAATGAGTACAATAAAAAAACAGAATCATGAGGAAAAAGGTACTTTTGATAAGGGCTCAGTACAACTGACAGTCACATATACAAAGTGTGTGTGTAAAGAGCGATCTACATTATTTTGAAATTCTATACAGTTTATGTTCACTTTCCTTTTAGAAAAACTGAACGTATAGTTTGAGTAAATGTTGCATGTTTCAGCCAAAAGTTTGAAAGTATTTATTATCGAATGTTTGATTAGGTTAGTTATTTTGAAATTCTAGAACGTTAACTTTAACTTTCCTTTTAGTGTAAACGAACATAGGGGTTCGGGAAAAAGCTGTATTTCTCACTAAACGTATATATTTAAATCAAGTTTGAAACATTATTGAATTTAGACATAGTAAATCAACGATTTGTATGCATTTGTATGAGCCGCTGGACCCATACAAGTCAAAAGTACCGCAAAAATTCACACTTACTGTAACATTAGGTCGACTAGACGGCACTTTGAAAGTTTCTCCAACCTGAGTGTCCAGTTCAAAATAAGCTACCGAACACCAATATTCAGGTGCCGGTTGAGAGGACAACAATCCACCAGCGCCGACCGTTCCACCTTCGACACCTCCAGTATGCGGCCCTGCGACATCAATTAGATTAATACATAAAAAAAATACACCATCGAATAATCTACATTGTCAATTCCGTACAGTATGCATGGTGATGCGGTCGCGGAGGATCTGCAGGAGGAATGCTCTGAGTATATGTAAGCGTACTCGAACCAGTCCAAGTGGCGTGAGCGGATGGAGGAGGAGGCGCTTCACACGTCAAAGGAGTAGCGACGGCAGGTACGACCGGAGCAATAGAAGCTGTCGTAACAGTTTGTGTTCCACCGTTAGTAGCAGCGTATCCGTTTTGGGAGACTTGTCTGGTCGACACTGCCGTAGTTCCTGTACTCCCTACGCGAGAAAGGACATTTTAAAATAAACAATTTGAGATTTATAATGGTATTTATAATGGTATTTATAAAATATTTACCGATCGCTTGTGGCAATTGAGTTTCAGCGGGAGTGTGTTCCGCTGCGGGAAAAAACGTAGAGTTCCCGGTCGGATCTAACAAAGGATTCGTCGAACTATTGCTAATCGCCATTTCGTGTCCGATCGCAACGGCTGAAAATAACATCGAAAAAAAATTAAAACGGAACAAAAACGTTGATAATGATAAAAAGAAAACGACGGGTTTCGGTAAAAACCAAACGAAACAAATAAAAAAAATAAATCCTCACAATGTGCCATTCGGGTGGGCAGCCAAGTGGCACGTTGACAACCTGAATTGTCTTGCGGTTCGTGTTTGGCTCTTAGCATCGGTCCCAACGAGGCTAAAGACGAAGGGGGTGACGGACGAGGCTGCGAAAACATCCCCGGCGTCACCCCCACTGCTTCGCCAGTTACCGTTTCCCCGGAGCCTCCGTGCATCATCGGGCGCACTGGCATCATACCTAACGTGGTCACACGTGGGCAAATCATAATGGAAATAATAAAACAGAAACGGATAATGAAAGAACGTATATAAATGAAAGTGTCAAATTGACGATAATGCGAAAAGTAAAACGGAATGATGGCGATATGTTATTTTGAGGTATTGACCTTGCGTCGGTTGCATGTGCATCCCGTAGGGTTGATGATGGTGGTGCGGAGACGTCGCGTGTTGGGCGTGGTGCTGTATCGTCTGCTGGACGACCATTTGCTCGGAGTCCACTTCCATTCCGGCGCTCGGAGGCGCGGGGACGGCGGTCGACGCGACGGCGCCTGCTGAATATTCATCTTTTACTAACCGGCTGGGCCCAGATTGCAATGTTAGTCCTGATAAATCTGAAACGATGTATCGATCATTTAAGATTTTTAAGGGAAAACCTCTATTCCGGATTTTTGAGATGGCTAAGTTAGGTACCGACAACATTAGGCAAAACTAGGGACGTCGTTTACAAACTGGGAACTCTACGTTTAATTTTTATTTAAGGAATTGCAAATGCTGTTTTCAAGGGGGTGTACGGAATGCTGGGAGATCGTTTAAGAGTTATGATTTGATGTTTGAAGTGAAACCCACTATCTTACCTTTTACAAGCATCCCACTCAATTTTAGCTTTCTGAAACAGCTAAGTCGGGTACCAACAACATTAGGCAAAACTAGGGACGCCATATTTACATTTACTGGGAGCTCTACGTTTAATTTTTATCTAAGCAATCACAAATGTGACTTTTTGGGGGGCATAGGGAATACCGGGCAATCATTTTAAATGTTATAGTTTGATATTGTATGAAGTAAAACTCATCATCTCACTCTATTCCAGCTTTTTGAGCCGGCTACATTAAATACCAATAATATAAGGCAAAATTATAGTGCCACATTCACGCGGAACTATACATTTAATTTTGATCTAATCGTAAGCAATCGCAAATATTGTTTTCCAGGGGACATAAAGAATGTTGGCGTCGATCGTCTAAGAGTTATGAATCGATTTAGCCCAAAGACAAAACTTCTTCTTACCAATTCCAGGCGACACAACTCGTTCATAATGATACGGGTTGACGCAGACGCTGTCGCACTTGAGATCGAACGCAAACTGGCAATATTTGACATGCTTCAATTCGTTCTTGTGCAAATCCGGCCATCTCCAAATGCGCGCGTATATAACGTGCGGAAATCCTTTCCTGCCGGCGACCTGCATTTTCAAAACATTAATAACCGTCGACACACAATCCAAACATACATTTTCCATTAATAATACCTGCAAACGGCCGTCGAGTGTTCTTTGTATCGTAACACATTTGCTCGGATGAGCTCCGTTTGTCGTTATTGCTGTAATGAGTGAGTCAAGTTCTTCACGTTTCTCTTTTAATTTTTTCACCAGCGATTCGATCGCTCTTTTGGCGAAACCTTCACTCTCGCCGCCTTGCCTGTGGCACAGCAAAGAATGAACGATACTAAGACAGGCATCTGCCGATGTCGGCGCGTTTGTAGTCATAGCACTCATTTCGCGAGCTAAAATGTACAAAAATATATATTACACACAAAAATTATGAGTCATATAATGTGAAAAGTGTAAAATTTTAATGTATGTAATCGAAGGGAAGCCCACTATAATGCTTTTTACGTGTACTATGATCTTTATCAGTTTCTTGAGCTGTTTTACAATTAGTTGAATAAAGACAACATTAGGAAAAACTACAGATATCTTATTTACATTTACTAGGGACTTTATGAATAGTTTTTAGTTAAGCAATGCAAAGGACTGCTTTATGGGAAACCATACGGAATTTCAAGATGATTTAATTTATGGGAGAGGTACTGAAAGACTGAAGGGTTTGAAAAAGTCATAATTTTTTATAGATTATAGAACATCTTTCGGAGATTAAAATGGTACATATAATTTCCAGCAATAATCAATAATCGTTAGGTTTTAATATATCAGTAAAAGATTAATTATTGAAAGTCAAAGAAAAAATTGCATCAAATATATTTTTGATGATGAAATTGATGCTGATGTGTTTTCCTAGCATTTTCAGTATCACAAAATTAGCAGTTTTGTTTGTTGATGTATTTGTTTGAATGAAAACGAGTCTAACCACTCATTATTAACTAATATAGCATCAAAATATTGCTGGTATATTCTGTGAGTTTCAATAATTGATCATTCATTAAAATAAAAAAACCTAATGAGTTTTATTCATTGCTGGATATTATATTTAGTCATTTTAATCTACAGAGTCCTTCTATAAACTATAACCTGTAAATAAAAGAAAATAAACAAATTACAACTTTTACAAACCCTTTAGTCTTTCAGAAACCATCTTGTATATGAATTATTGATTGAATAAAAAAACTGATCGATAATTTTATCGATGGACCGAATTTTATATGATTTCGTTACGGTTTCATATAAACTATTATTTCACGATCGAAATACTATACACATAGAATAAAATGAATCACAACAAACCCTTCAATCTATCAACAGCCATTTGTATATGAATCATTGATTAATTACAAGAACTGATTGACAATTTTATCAATGGATGAGTTTAATATGATTTTGTTACCGTTCTATATAAACCGTTACTTTGTGATCAATCAAAAGACTATAGATTTAGAATGAAATGAATCATAACAAACTCCAATCTTTCAATGGCCGTATATGAATCATTGATTAATTACAAAAATTACAAGAAGTGATCGATAAATTTATCAATGGACCAAATTTAATATGATTTCCTTACCGTTCAATATAAACTATTACTTTGTGATCAATCAAAAGACTATAGATTTAGAACGAAATGAATCACAACAAACCCTTCAATCTTTCAATGGCCATTTGTATACAAATTATTGATTAATTACAAGAAGTGATCGATAAATTTATCAATGGACCAAATTTGATATGATTTCCTTACCGTTTTCCATAAACTATTACTTTGTGATCAATCAAAAGACTATAGATTTTGAACGAAATGAATCACAACAAACCCTTCAATCTTTCAATGGCCATTTCATATATGAATCATTGATTAATTACAAGAAGTCATCGATAATTTTATCAATGGACCAAATTTAATACGATTTCCTTACCGTTCCATATAAACTATTGATTTCCATATAAACTATTACATTGTGATCAAAACACAATAGATTTAGAACAAAATAAATTCATAACAACCGATCTATACATCGTCCAATATAAAAAAACCAAACCGCACCATCGTCAACACATCTCCCATACAACAACATCCTCAATCCAGAAACCGACAACGGGAACACAAAGCTACCGATCCTTCGACCACCCTCCTGTCAGACACGCACCATCGCGAGGCCCGGTCGATGTGTATGTGCGTATTTATAAACAACGCCGCGGCCCCCATCCCACAACCTGGGGGCGCAGGCCCCGCGCGGGGGCTCCTTTGGCAAAAATGACGTCACCTGCGTGAGTCGGCGGGGGCTGGAGGTGTGTGGCGGCCGGCAGCCCCACCATGGTCCGCGGGGGGCGCGGGGGTGAGGGGCGCGGGGGGCGAGGCGCTCCGCCCCCTCGCTGTGCCGGGGGAGGGGCGAGGGGGGAGATGGGGGCGCGGGGAAAGAAGGCGCTGAAGCGTTCGCCCGCCCGCCGCCCACCGGTGATCGGTGAACGCGAACGCGAGGCAAGGGTTCGCGAACGTTAGAACAGGGGTGTTCGCGAGTTTTTGGGTTTTTTGTTTGGCCTGTGTTTAATTGATCAGTAAAAAAATACTATTTTGATCAGTAAAAATAAAGTACTTTGGGTAAAATACAGTAGGTTCTCTTTTTATGCGACTTTTTTTAATGCGAATTCGGAGTTATGCGGTTTTTTTTAAATACAATTTTTTTTTTAAATACAATTTTTTTTTATGGACTGTATGAACGTACAAATGTATGTAAAATGTAATAACTTAACTAACAATAAGAGTATACTAGGTTCTCTTTTTATGCGGTAGATGCGTTCCGTTCCGTATAAAAAAAATCGCATGAAAAAATATATGAAAAAGTGAAAGTAGGTATATAAAATATACCTAAAATCGCATAAAAAAAATGTATTTCTATTAACAATGTACTCTTAGTTAAGTTATTACATTATACATACATTTGTACGTTCATATAGTCCAAAAAAAAAAATATTGTATTTAAAAAAAACCGCATAAAAAGAGAACCTAGTGTACACTAGGTTCTCTTTTTATGCGGTAGATGCGTTCCGTTCCGTATAAAAAAAATCGCATAAAAAAATATATGAAAAAGTGGAACTGCTAAGTATATAAAATATACCTAAAATCGCATAAAAAAAATTAATTTCTATTAACAATGTACTCTTAGTTAAGTTATTACATTATACATACATTTGTACGTTCATATAGTCCAAAAAAAAAATATTAAAAAATATATTGTATTTAAAAAAAACCGCATAAAAAGAGAACCTAGTGTACACTAGGTTCTCTTTTTATGCGGTAGATGCGTTCCGTTCCGCATAAAATAAAATCGCATAAAAAAATATATGAAAAAGTAAAAGTAGGTATATAAAATATACCTAAAATCGGATAAAAAAAATGTATTTCTATTAACAATGTACTCTTAGTTAAGTTATTACATTGTACATACATTTGTACGTTCATATAGTCCAAAAAAAAAATATTAAAAAAAATATTGTATTTAAAAAAAACCGCATAACTCTGAATTGGCATAAAAAAAACCGCATAAAAAGAGAACCTAGTGTATATGGTTGTTATTCGGTTCTGTGCACGTGGAAACCTGTTTGAACTTGTTGGATCAAGTCTCAATGTAGTCACACGTAGTACCTAACCTAACCTAACTGATCATTTAACAATTTTTTATTGATCATTTTGGTTATTATTAATCAGCCAAATAATTAGTTGCCTTTTTGTTTTTGTTTTTGGGTTGATTGATTAGAATGGATTGTTTGTTTTGTGTGTTGGGTTTTGTGGTTGGATGTTTGCTCGAATTGCTGAAACGTTGCGGGTGTATCGTGTGCGTTGGGGTTGTGTGCGCTAGCGTCCTGTGGGTTAGCGTAGGGGTTGCAATTTACGGTTGGGAGAAGCTAACGCACACGAAGTAAATTCACAGGCAGCAAGCTCACACGAAGCAAACTCATACGAAGCGAGCTCACACGAAGCAAGCTCAAACGAGGCAAGCTCACAGGATGCAAGCTCACACAAAGCGAGCTCACACGAAGCAAGCTCAAACGAGGCAAGCTCACAGGAAGCAAGCTCACACGAAGCAAGTTCACATGCTTTCGAAAATTCTCGTATCATTTAACAAGAAATATTACTTTGGTACTGACAAAATATTATGGACGTATACATTACGTCTAACGTGAAATTCGTGAAATTCGTGAACACAAAATCGCATTTTGGTGCTTTCAGTTTCGTGTTAAACGTTTTTCACTTTAATTTGAAAATTTGAAAATTTTTGAAAGCATGTGAGCTTGCTTCGTGTAAGCTTGCTTCCTGTGAGTTTACTTCGTGTGCGTTTGCTTCGTGTGAGTTAGCTTCTGGCCACCGCAATTTGCCGTCAAATTTTAATTACCGGTAAACGGTAAATAATTAGTCCCGTTACCGGTTTACCGGTCATTTTCCGGTAAAAAATAATAAAAAAATAAATGTATGTAGATTAAATGATTAAAATAACTTTATGTGGCTATTTTTACAAAAAAAAAACAGTATCCTTGATTAAAACCTAAACATTAGATAAAATATATGTATGAAAATCGATGGAGGGGTGGGGGGTAGTAATCGTTTGTTCTAGTTACAGCACCGAAAGTCACATTGTATAAAATATATTAATGAAAATCCATACAATGATGTGACTTTCGGTGCTTCAACTAGAATAAATGATTACTACCCCTCCCCCCAAGGTTATGGAATAAAAAAAAATTTTTTTAGCCTGCCCCCCCTTTGGAAAAATCTAAAATGATGCCCCTGGCCAAAACCATATTCTGCCTTTAATTTATATTGAAATAATAAAATTTCTGTTACAAATAACATGAAGATTTATATTTTCAATATTTTTAGCCAATATACATATTTTCGTTTGTGATGACGGTCGATATAATAAAAGGAAATTGTCGATATTTTGGTTTTTTTTTCATTCAAATCGACTTACATACGTTACAATACGATCAATGTCATCACTTGTTTGAATTTTTATTACAATACATAAAATCTATCATAAACTAATCGCATTGATTCATTTTCGTAAACGATAATCATTGCAATCACGATTTCCATACATCATAACATTGAAAAGACCCGATTATATTATTTGTTTAAGAGTTTCTCTTGCTAAAAATTACAGCGCTGATATTTTATGACTCATTCGTATTTGCATACTAATATATTCGTTCGTTTTCTTATCGAACTATGGATCCCGTTACCTTTAAATACTCATTTAACTTTGAAAATTCTGAAAACACACCACCAAACCGTACATACATATTTTTAAAATTTATATCGTTTAAAAATAACATTAACATATTTTTTTATACAATAAGAAAACGACGTTTATATATTTTGCAATTATTAATGCCATCTAAATATTAAATCGAAATAAAAATTAAATTTTACTTCGTAAATGTACTTTATATGAAAATTAAATTCCTTTCAGTCAGAATTTAAATGATTTTTTTTAATATTAAACATTTATTTGACACAATTTTTGGTAATATGAAAATAAAAATATATATGAATTAAATATTCAAGGATTCGATATCTAATTATATCAAAACATTCAAGTTGAACATACCTGCATTAGTTTAAATATAGCGAACGTATAAAAGCATTCATAAAGCGTACACAATTGTTAAGTTAGTCAGTAGTTGTTCGACTATCGTCGATGATCGAAATCCAAATCGTCGAATTACTTATTTGAATATGGACAGAGATGGCCTGGACTTCCTGGAAACTGTGCCGAAGTTGCTGAAAGATGCACAGGTCCTGAAACCGGACTGCGATAATGTCAAGATTGTTGAATTTCATTACCCGATTGAACTGAAAGTATGTACATTTATGTGTTAATGATTTTTTATTATGGTATAATAGTTAATCTTTGTTAAATATTTTTATTGATATGATCTGAAAAAACGGTGTTTGATTCGATTTGATCTAAAAAAAAAAAAAAACGGTATTTAATTCGATTTGATCTAAAAAAACGGTATTTAATTCGATTTGATCTGAAAAAAACGGTATATAATTCGATTTAAGTTTTTGACAGTTTGATTGAAAATTCGTGAATGGATGAATGTATTTTAATGTTTATTCAATTAATTATATTATCATTATATTGCTATATTTAATTTATTATGATATTTTGATTTTTCGAATGGATTAGAAGAAAATAATTATGAATGGCTTTATCTATTATATTTATACTCGTTGCCAATTATTTATCATCAAATAAATATATGCCTACTTTCTATAAGTACTTCCATTGGAAAAGTTAAGATAAGTGTGCATTTTCTAATTAAACAGTTTCGATTTAGAAATTGAAGTATGTGAACCCTAAAATCATTATTATTTCTTCAAAAAATTTCGTTAAAAAATGCAAAAATTCAAATTTTTACAATTGTAAAACGGTCAACCTACTCATATTCTTATTTTTTTTTAAAACAAAAAAGCAATTACAAACACTTGCGAACTATTAGTTGTTTTCCCACAAAAAAAAAGTGTATAAAAAGAACGAACATCTGCAAAAATAAGTACACACGAAGATTACGTAATCTTATGACACTTTGGAACAGTAATATTCTTAATAACGATTAATTTTTGTAAAGTGCGAAATGAAGATCGTTGAACTGGGAAGAACAAAAGCATTGCAATCTAAACTAATAAATTACTGGGTGGACAATCACATGATTAATTAATTTCGCGATATATTCGTTTTATACGAATCGTTAATTGTGAATTATGGTATATGGTTATTATCTTATTTATTGGTTGTAAAAAGGGATAAAATTATTTTAAAATAATTGCTTTTATTTCGTCGTGTGCTCGGAAGATTTTACTTGTAATTAATATCGTAATATCTAGTACTATCACGTTGACCATACGTCCTTTGTTTAAGTGGACATTTCTTTATTTCCTGCTCTGTCCTTTAGATTTATTCATTTTCTAAAATTGCCCTTTTGTCCTTTTCTTTGAAAAATTTCTCCCATGGTGCAAATTTTTAGAAATATTTTCAATACGAATTTTATCTCTATGATAATGGATTTTAACTCAAATAGAACAAAATGTTGCTTATTTGGAATGAATAATTTTTGAGGAAAGAAAGCAGGCAATAGTAATCAATTTTGACGAAACAGAATGAACTAGAATTCTTGATTTTTAAAATGCCCTTTAATTTCTCCGAAAAAATATGGTCCTTTTAAGTGTAACAAAAGTATGAAAGTAAATGTGGTTCAATTGACTAAATAAAATTCATAGATTATGGGACTTTCACACAAACTAATGAACAGTAATAACATATGATTTTTGATACGTGAAAAATTTCACAACTCTATGAAAAATGAGAATAGACTTTGCTTTGTAAATTTTCAAAATCTCATCATCTGGCAAATTATTTCACATGATTCTAATGATTATTTTTTCTTTCAATTTCCGATTCATAACATTGTTGTGTCATTTCAAATGTGTTTTATATTTTTTTCAGTCTATACTGAAACCATCTTTAAAAGATTCCCGGAAACCAACCGACGACGAAGAGCTGAAAAAACTTTGCGAATCTATACTGAAATACAGCGTGAAAACAAACCATCGCCATTTTTACATCCAATTATATGGCGGAGTAGATTATTATGGTCTTGCTGGTTCATGGATAACAGATGCGCTAAATACCAGTCAGTGAGTATCCTTTTTTTATTTCAGTGAATTATTTCAGTGAATTATTTGATTGATATTTTTTGGAATAGTGTTTATATTTGGATTTTTTTTCAATCAGATACACATTCGAAGTTGCTCCTGCTTTAACACTGATCGAGCAAGCCGTTTTGAAAAAAGCCATGTCAATTTTCGGCTATCCTGAAGGATCAGATGGTATATTTTCACCAGGTGGAAGCATCTCCACCATGTATGGTGTCATCCTGGCCAGATATAAAGCATTTCCAAATGTTAAAGAACACGGAATGGCTGCGCTTCCTCAACTCGCATTATTCACTTCGGAAGACGTAATAATAATTTAATCTCATTTCACTATCCAAAATGGTGACCAGAAGTTTTAATAATTTCAATTTTAGGGTCATTATGCAACGATGAAGATATCTAATTGGCTTGGTTTAGGTACAAAGAATCTAATAAAAGTAAATACTGATAACGAGGGACGAATGATACCGGAGGAATTGGAGCGGGAGCTGATCATGGCCACTGAACGAGGAATGACTCCATTCTTCGTCAATGCTACGGCTGGAACTACAGTTTTTGGTGCTTTTGATCCTTTGGATCGTATTGCTGATATATGCGAAAAGTATCAAGTGTGGATGCATGTGGATGTAAGTAATTTTTTTTATTAGAAATTAATTTGAATTTGGTTTAGAAGTCAACTTTGATTGAAAAGTTCGATGTTTACATTCAAATATCTGATTATTCCAATGATGTATAGATGTCTCTAAAAATATTTTAATTACAATGTTTTTTTTTACTATTTTGCACATATTCTATAGTAATTATATATTTTGAAAAAGACAAAAAGAAATCCTTTTTAATTCATTCACATAAATGATAGTGAAAAGGATTAAACATATAGATTCAAATCTTATTCCTATTACTCGTTG
The DNA here is from genome assembly GCA_009617725.1 of Hydropsyche tenuis. NCBI lineage: Eukaryota > Metazoa > Arthropoda > Insecta > Trichoptera > Hydropsychidae > Hydropsyche > Hydropsyche tenuis. The sequence continues at coordinate 864,139 of VTON01000025.1, forward strand.
AAGTTAAGTGATATAGGCTGCAAGCAATGATTAACGATATATTATACTAGTCCATGGATATATATTTTATTTCTGGTTTGTTTTTTATAATTCCATTAAACCCGGATATGTTTCTATCTGTGAAATGTTTTTGTCATTACATGCACTTCACGCTCTTGAAATCAAGATGCCATTTATGGTAAACAATATATAACTACAAAGGGTATTTGAAAAACCAGTTGTATTCTTAACAGGGAAATATGAGAAGTTTTCTTTTTCATTGAAAATATGTACTTTTTCACTGACAATGAGTGATGTGACGATTTGAATAATTTTGACTTTCTAATTGTGAATTTTTTAAATGTACAATTATTTTTCAGGCTTGCTGGGGGGGATCTTTGGGTTTATCACAAAAACATGGGAAAAAATTAAAAGGAATAGAGAGGTGAGCTTCAACGTTTAAACCTTTTAAGTTCTCAAATATGATTTTAATATTAAAGGAATTTTCAATCATTGTTTCAGATCTGATTCATTAGGATGGAATCCTCATAAGTTGCTCGGTGCACCATTGCAGTGTTCATTGTTCTTGGTGAAACATGGAGGATTGATGCATCAATGTAACAGTGCATCTGCTAAATATCTTTTTCAGCAGGATAAATTTTATGATGTATCATATGATACTGGCGATAAAAGCGTTCAATGTGGCAGAAAGGTAAATATCATAAGGTTTATTGAGTTACCTATATTAATTTAACCTCATATCATATCCTGAAAAAGTACGATACTATATTTCAATACTAATAAAATAATTGTCATATTTCTTCGAAGGTTGATGCTTTCAAGTTGTGGTTGATGTGGAAGGCTAGGGGTGACGAAGGTCTGGCTCAGCTTATAGATAATGCAATGGAAGTTTCTCAATATTTGAAAGATAAAATCTCAAATCGCCCTGGTTTTGAAGTCATCAATAATGCGAAAGAATTGACAAATGTATGTTTTCATTATATACCAACATCGCTGAGAAATAAAGAAAGAACAGAAGAGTGGTGGAATCTCATTAGTAAGGTATTTACTTTTGATACATTTATTTACCTGTTCTCAATTTCATCATTTAATTAACATATGAAAAAGTTAGTTGAATCCTATTTGAAAATTTCAATGGTTTTTATAGGTTCCACCTGAAGTAAAAGAAGATTTAATCAAACGTGGAATCATTATTTTGGCATATAACCCTATGCCGCAAAAAGGTCTGAAGAACTTTTTCAGAATAGCTATTAAATGTCACCCACCTCTCGGAACACACGATATGGATTATGTAATTGAAAAGATTGAAAAATCTGGAGAAAGCTACGATGAAAACTTTAATGAAAAACAATCCATATGAGTGTACTTAAATGATAACCGAGTGTATAGTCGGTTTGTTATTAAGAGTCCCAGTTGATGATGTCTAATTAATCAAATAAATCTTAAATATGATGTTTAAGGCTGAATCCAAAAAATAGATGTTGGTAAAATTTTAATATATTCCGAAGAAGTTTATGAATCATCATCACATTTAAATTGTGTGAAGATTAGGGTTTTTGTATGTTTCGGGATGTTATAATACAATATTAATAATGCAGTAAGATATAAATTATCATACAGAAAATACAATTATAAATATTTCATGACAGTCAAGAGTGTCACGACTAAAATATCATGATGACTTTACTGATTTAAAAAAATGTAAAATAATGATAAAGACATTTGTATTGCTGATAATTGATTTGCTAGTATACACGTAAACTCATATTATAGATATATTATATTTCATGATTTCAACTTATTTGTTACCAGAAAGATATTTTTTATTCTCATACAGGGTTTTCGCATTAATAATTGTTTATTCATATTTTATTTATACTATTAAGTATATATTTTATAATGTACAGCATTTTATTTGTAATAAATTTTTTTTTTAAGAAAATAGATTTTTATATTCCCTGAAAACTAAACAAATAGTTCTGAAAGATATTAGAAATATTATTAATACTTATATTTTGCTAAAAATTCATTTTAGATGGACTTATTTTGGATTTCTTTTAACTTTGTATAAAAATAAAATCTATGATCAAATCATAAAAATATTGATTTGAAAACAGAATCTATAAATATAAAATCTAATACGCACCAACATTTTATTTATCTAAAAAAAGAGTGAATCAGAAGTGTCTCAATACCATTCAATTTTATTTTTAGTTCCCAAATAATTTCATTGAGTACTTTGACTGTATTATTTATTAAATATGTTATAAGTATATTGAGAATTACATATAAATGAATCCGAAAAACTTTTTCGTAAGTTAAAATGTACTACACTGATAAATTTCTCAGTATCTCAGATTATTATTACTGTATAGATAAGTTATATAATAAACAACTTGTGATTGAATTTCAAGGTTAAAATAATATGATTGTTAAGTGGTATTTATAGAATACATAATACTGTGCGTTAGTTAACATTTCTATTTCATTTTTGACACTTGTGTTACGAAAAGAAGATGGAAACGAATGGATCGAGTTTTTTGAGTGAAATACTCGAATTACTGAAAACTGGCGGTATTATAGACACTGATAAAAACAAGACGAATGTGGTAGAGTTTGTTCAACCAAAAAAATTAGAGGTAAGTTAACATTTGCATTTACATATGTCAAATATATTCAACAGCACATTAAAAAAATAATACGTGTATTCAGTCTATCTTACAACTATCCTTGGAGAATGCAAAAGATGAAACCGATGAAAAAGAACTGAAAAAGTTCTGTGAAAATATTGTGAAGTACACTCCCAAGGGCCACCATCCTAGCTATCATATTCAATTTTCGGGCGGAGTCGATTATTATGGTTTAGCAGGGTCATGGATATCGGAAGCTCTGAACTCATCTTCGTATGTTTAGATATATTACAAAATACATAAACACACTCATAAAAAAATGTAAGGTAATCATATTATGTAATTTTGATAATTATTTATTTTAGGACCATTTACGAACTGTCACCAGCAATAACATTGGTAGAACAAGCAATTATAAGAAAGACGGCTAAAATATTTGGATATCCCAACGATGCAGATGGTACTTTGACCCCTGGTGGAAGTATATCCAATATGTATGCAGTTGCTTTGTCGAGATATAATGCATATCCTAATGTTAGAGAAGATGGAATGGCTGCACTTCCACGTTTGGTCCTCCTCACTTCTGATGATGTAAAGATTAAAATTAATAGAGAACTTATTTTTATATATCAAGTAAACGAAGTTCTTATTTTAGAGTCACTTTTCATTGGCGAAAGTTTCAAACTGGTTAGGTATTGGAATGAAGAATGTGTTACAAGTGAAAACTGATTCGGGGGGTCGTATGATACCAGAAGAATTGGAAATAGAGATAAAAAAAGCTATTGCGAACGGCATGAAGCCATTCTGCGTCAATGCTACTTCAGGAACGACAATTTATGGAGCGTTCGATGATATTGAAAAAATATCAGATATTTGTAAAAGATATGGAATTTGGTTGCACGTTGATGTATGTATTTTTGTTAGATAATTTACTTAATTAGAAAAAGTTTACAATCGAAAAGATGAATTATTTCAGTGTTGCTGGGGAGGGTCTTTGATATTTTCTAAAAAATACAAAAGTATTTTGAAAGGAATCGAAAAGTAAGTTTGATTAATTGATACTGAAAAATCATAATTTTTTTAATATAAAAATATTTCTAGGTCCGATTCGTTTGCATGGAACCCTCATAAATTATTAAATGCTCCAGTACCATGCTCTATAATTATGGTAAAAGATAAAGACATAATGCTTCGATGCAATAGCTCAGGTGCCGATTATTTGTTTGCAAAAGATAAATACTATGACATGTCTTATGATCTGGGGGACAAAAATATTCTTTGTGGAAGAAAAGTAAATGAAAAAACAATAAAAACCAATAAAATATACATTTTAAACTATATTATATTAACTGTTGTAAAATTTTTAAGGGTGATGCTTTCAAATTATGGCTGATGTGGAAAGCCAGAGGTGATAATGGATTTGAAAAACTCGTCGATAATGCTATGGATGCTACAGCTTATCTCAAAGATAAGATTTGCAACCATCCAGGTTTTGAATTGGTTAATAAAGACAAAGAATTGACGAACATATGCTTTTATTATATTCCTCCGTCAATGAGAAATCAAGAACGAACTGAAGATTGGAAGCAAAGGCTAACTCAGGTTTTCGTAGAAAGTATAGTGATATATTTTCAATGAATAATTGAGAATCTAATACATTTATTTCATGTATAATAGGTAGCACCTAAAATCAAAGAAAACTTGATGCTAAGCGGAAAATTAATGTTGGCATATAATACTGCAAGTCACAGGAACTTGAAGAATTTCTTGAGAATAATTGTGACGTGTCATCCACCAGCTAATACATCTGATATGGATTACATTATCGAAGAAATAGATAAATGTGGCAAAAATTTCTAGAGCTCTCCTCATTTTTTAGTATCAAAACTGTTATTTTGATGTAAAATTATCATAATAAACAAAATTATTATAGTTTTCAATCAAACCATTGCTTTTTAATATAAAATAAGAAATTTTACTAAAACATTTGTACAGTGAAAAAGTTTAAATATAAGATAATGTTTTATTTAATACAGAATAAATCTCATAAGCCACTATATTCCAAATTTTAACATGCAGTTTAGTGAAAATGACATTCAAATGAGAATCAAAAATAGAAAGTTTCATAAAAACTTACATCGTTAAATATTTCAAAATTACATAAAAAATAAATACACATTAATTAATACAACTATAATATTTTAAAACGTAAATGAACAAATCAAAAAGACGCATCGATGTCAAATGTGTTGTCTTCAAAATCGGACTCGTTATCTTTCAGGAGATCTAAAATAACAATAGTAACGTTAATTTAATTTTGTAGTGTTAAAAAAAGGCTTAAATGAAACATTTTAATATAGAATATAATATATACCGAATAAATCATCGGGATCGTTTAGTGGCAAATTAAGCATTTTCGGAGTTTGAATTTTAGGCGCAGGAGTATAATTATTTGTGGGTAGACCAAAAATCAATTTATCCACTTGTTCATCGGTAAATTCGAATTCATCATCAGAAACTAGAAGAATTAATGATCGTAAAATGTAACTATCTAAATAAATAAAAATGAAAATAAAAAAACTATATACCGTCAACGACCGGTTTACGATTATATTCCATTTTTATCATTTCTTCCTCAAGTTTGTCTATGGGTTGGGTATCTTCATAAATTTGCAATTTTTTCTTCAAAGCGGGCGTAGATATGGTTTTTTGGGGGTTCGCAAAAGAACGGAATGCTTGTATAGAAGCGCCTTCATTCTGAAGAAAAGTTTTCTTTTTGGTGCTGTTAATTTTTGGGGAATGGATATTTTTATTGATTTTAGTGGGAGTGAGTCCTTTTTGAATGGCACCGAGTTTTTTAGAAGCAATCACTGAAATTCGATAAAAGAAAAATGAGAAATTGAGTAAATTGATATATTGAGTTGTTTGGTTACCATTTTCGCCTTGGTTTGGCGGGAAAAGTTTGTTTTGAACTGGATCAGCGTGATGTGTTCCGAAAATGTTAAAAAGTGTATTCGCCATGGCTACAATTTGAAGAAAGTTGTACAATTGATAAAAATAAAATATTTATTGTTAAGAATTATTATATTTTTTACCTTTTTTTCTAGTTTTTTAAAGTTTTGTAAATAACAAATAGAAAACGTAAAGCACTCAGCTGACAAAACCGCCAGATTGTAACTGACAATAATAAACGGTTCGATGTTCTAACAAATCGTAATTCAACCATGTCATTTAAATAATAATTTTTTTTATTTGCTTACTGAAGAGTGACTCTTTAACTTTAAGATAAATGCATAAATTATAAATGAGGAAGAAAACTTCGTTAGGCACGTTTTTTATAGAATGTTTGGATATTTCGAATTTTTATAACTGTGTATCAGGGTTTCAAACTGGAACTGAACCGTAACCGGAAACCACTAAAAACCGAAATTTTTGTCAAAACCAGAACTGAACCGGTTAAAAAAAAATCGGTTAAAAGTGTTTTTTAGAATTTTTGAAAGACGGTTTTTTGAAAAAATGCTCTTTTTTTCAATTTAATAATTTATCACTCGTAGCTGAACCAAAAACCGAACCTAAATATATTTTTTGTTGAACTTTTTTTCCAAAAGACACTACAAAACCGAGCGTAGAACACAATCTGCAGAAATTTTCGAAATACATAGCACGATTAAAATAAATTATAAAGCATTAATTGGATCATTTTACCATTATTTACTCCTTCAATCGTCCTAAAACGTATTGGCGTTTAATCAACAACTTGGAACCGTATTTTTATTCAAGCTTTTTATTATTACTATCATCATCATCATCATCATCATTAGCAGCCTATAAGTTATCCACTGCAGGACAAGACCTTACCAGTCAAATGCGGCAGTCTAGGCTATACCTCACCGCGCTAGCCCAAGTCGTATTTCGGTGAGGGACATGTTCCATAAGATAAAAAATTTATTATGTTCAGTATTATTATTTAAGCGTGGTGAATACGCTCTTAATAAACACTTATTATATCGGTCAATTTATTGAATTTTTGCATCAAAAAGCGTCAGTTTGACGTTTCCATCGTGTGGCCGTCAGCTAAGGCTGACTGTCATCACCAAAATGAGTAATTCTGATAATAAAGGGACTGCAGTTAGCAATATCCCTGGAAATTTAGTGATAAAGACTGAACCGGGCTTGATAACTCCTGGAAGACTCTCTTCATTTAAAGCCCCTAGAGATTTGATGTTGAATAACCTAAATGTTAATAAACAACAACCGAAAAAAGTTTTTACTCCCAATTTGAACGTTGCTAGAAATAAGAATAAACAGTAAGTATATTTTTGCGTTTATTGAAAGACATACAATTAACAGATTTAAATTTAAATTTTTGAAAAAGTAATATTTCATAAGAGTAGTTGTTTTGAAATTCTCATTAATATCAATAAGCATATAGATTATTTATCTATTTCATGAATATGTAAATTTCTTAATACTACTTTTACAAATAATCTATTCTAAAACTGGATAATTGTTAGAATTTTATAATTTTTTAAATTCAACAATTTTCACACATTTCATTAAAATTCTAGTTTGCTTATTATTGATACTAATAAACAGAAGAAACATAGAGAGAGGAATGATAGGTATGATAAAAATGATCGCACAAAAATTGGAAATCAAAATAAAGGTCCTGGAGTTCTTAGATCATCTGGTGTCTTTTCAGAAGGTGTATTTTTTAACTATATTCTGTTTATATTTGTTATTTTTTTGTACTAAAATTAACTCAATTATTGATTTTTTAATATAGGTATTGCAGCGGGTCCTAAACGATTTCATTTAAGGGAAAATTATTCTGGAGGTTATTCAAAAGATGGACAATCTGAGTTAAAAAAACCAGTATATAAAGTTAAATCAGAAAAAAAGGTATGTCTTTATTTGCGTATTTTAAGTTAGATCGTTTGTAACCGTTACAAGATAATAGATTGAATCAATGCTTATATTATTTTAGGTAGAGAAAGAATTTGAAGGTTTACAAATAAAAGCTTATATGAGTGATGAAGAGAGCGACGAAGACCTCACAGATTCACATCTTTTACCCATAAGACTGCCTTTAGTCGATTCTCAAGGTAATAATTCATATAGTTTTATTGATCGACAGCAATTTATGACGGTAATCATTTTTGTTTCTTCAATTTTCTGAGTGAAAGAAAACAAAATGAGAAAAAAAACGAAGGTTCCCTGTTATTTTTACGAATTGTTAGATATTCATTTTGTAAAATCGATTTTTAGGTCTATTTTTACCCAAGAAGAAGAATACCGTTTTAACATCCACACAGGGAATAAAACTAGAATCAGTCATAAAGACCGAACCAACTGACGATAGTCTGAGTAAGATAGAATGATATATGTTACGTTGCTCGCTTTACGTTTCCAAAGCATTTCTGTCCATCAAGCTGAAGTGAACAATTCACTTTCAGTTATTGCAGATGCAAAAATTAATTTCAGCATTTTGTCTTGACTTAAACATTTTAATTTGTGTATTTTTTCGATCGTATGCCGCTGTTTTTTTTTATTAAATTTTCATGTTTTGTATTAGATTTATTTTCGTATTGTATTTGTATTGTTTGTTTTTTGGATTTCAGTTGAGGATCAACCACCTAAAATCGAAGTAGCCAATCATATAAAATTAGAAACGAATAATCCTAATTCAGTTTTAGATTATTTTCAAAATCCTACATCATCTATTTTAGTGCTTCAAGTGATTTATTTATATATACAATAATTTTTTAGATTATTTCGTGACCCAATTTAATATGTTTTTTAAATTATTTTTCAGTTTCCCGACAGTTTGCCTGGAAGAGGTCCAGACACTGTATCTGAAACGAAGGATAAAAATTCTAAAACTGACGACACGTCACAAGAAGTATTATTTCATATATTCATCCTTACAATTCATTTTTCCTATAAAATTAAAGACAAATATTATTAATTATATAATAAACGCATTAGATTCTTCTTTATCGCAAATGATTTACAAAATCGTTCATAAATTCGTATTAAATATTAATATAATAACTTTTTTATTTTAGATACCAAACGTATGTACTTTTAATAATTTAGAAGAGGGCCAAATCGGCAAAATTCAACTTTACAAGTCTGGAAAAGTGAAACTTCTCATCGGAGATACTCACTATGATTTATCTCTAGGTTCACTATCTAATTATAGACAAGATGTCGTGTCTATTTCTACTAATCAAGAAGAACATATAGGTACAATGATACATCTCGGAGAAATACAAACGAAGCTTATCGCTACTCCGAATTGGGAAAATTTGTGCGAAGATGACAAATCATTATAGTTAACACACTATCGACTCATTTTATAATTCTAGTAAACTTAATTTTTTAGTTGGAAGACTCACTTCTAAAATGTAATAGAAAAAAATCCACTAACTTATGTTAAGTTTTATTTAAACTACAAGTTTATATGTATATTATGAAATCAAATATTTTTCTATAAGCTAGAATTTTGAAAAACATGTCATTTAACCTGTCTCAATCTGAATTGCAAGTTTTTATATTCCATATTTATTTTATGTTAACTTCGCATAAATGTGTAATAAATATCATGTGTAATAAAAACAATTGTACACTGAATTAAATAATAATTTTTACGATTCATTCGATAATTTTCTAGTTTTAGATAAGTTTACTCATTTTCATATCTTGTTCGAGAGCTGATTTTATTTTAACTAATTACAAATTAATTATTTTCAAATGGTTTGAATGAGAACAACATTTTTTTCGTTATATTTTAATTAATACATAAAAATTACAAAGAAAATTAAAACAGCACTAAATGTTACTTCACTCCAAATCCATAGCTTTCAATGTCATGTTTTCGGGATTCGTTTTTCTTCCATGGTAATAGTTGCCTTCCAAATCAATGGCATAATTAAAATCTACTGGGTTCTTCAAACAATTTTCGATAGCCTCATCCAAGTTTTCTAAAGTGATGAAGTTTTCACTTTGTTGCTGTAAAAAACAAACATAAATAAATATATTATACATACAATTTTGTACATTGGGAATGTATATACTTACAATTTCTTCTTGTATCAACTCTTCAGCGACTTTGACTATGTGTTCTTTTATAGCCGTTTTATGTTTAATCCTTTTATTCACCTTTTGCTCTATAGCAACGTCCGCCCACTGGAAATAAACTTCCCTTTCTTCGGCTATCTTTTTGTTCCACTCGTCGTTCAAAGCGAACGAACGCTCTAATTCGAGCTTTTCCTCGCGCAGACTCTTCTCAGACCTGACGTTGGCCAGCGAGTCCATCTCAGCCATGTGTTGACTGACCAATTGTTTCCGCATACCCTTCATCTGGGTGCGGTATTGGTTGTGCAAGCGTTTGAGCTCTTCATATTCTTCTATGGGGACCGTGGGCCTAGTCGGTATCTTGAAGACTTTGCCTTTGGCTATTGGAACCCATCGGGGTTTTCGGTACCAGCGTGAGAGTTGGTTTTGTATTAAAATTTGTGGTTTTTGAAAGGTTGAGGGATATGTGAGAGCCCTGCATGACCACATCGCGAAGACACTTAACCTCAAAACCTATTTTGACATTTGACGTTTGTGATTATTTGGTATTAAGGTATTAATGTACGATCAAATGTATTTGTTTGAAATTTTCGGTGACTAGATGTTTGCGCAAATGACATTTGCGTATACGATACTAGCGCCAGGGCTTCGAACCGTAATTTTTTTCGTTCCGGTTTTTGGTTACGGTTCAACAAAAAAATGGTGACCAGACAAAGCGCATGTTTTAAAAATTTTGAAATTGAAGTGGAAAACGTTTAACATAAAACTGAAAGGACCATATTATGTTTTTTGTGTTAAAAGAATTTCATATTAGACATTATAGTATACGTATACAGTATTTTTTCAGTACCACAGTACTATTTCTTATCTATCGATTTTCACTGTAGTATCATTATTATCATTTTGATTAAATCATTTTCGTAAACACTCGAGTCTATTTCATAATCCTGATTCTTGGTGAACCTTTTTTCGTTTTCGTGCCAAAATTTTCAAATACATATTTTTTACTGATGTGAGTATCGAGCGTGCTAAAAAAGTTTTATTGACAAAAAATTCTCTCAAAAATTTGATTGATTGAACGATACGTTCGATTTGGTCCTTTTAGCATACTCATTGTCAGTAAAAAAAATATGTATTTGGAAATTTAAATATATACGATTTTGATGTACGATCCCTATTTTCCAGGGTTTCCAAACCTTTCATCCTTTTAATATTCATAATATTTTATTTCATTTAATATCTCAACTCATTTAATATTTAATACTCACACGTGACCTACCGCCCGCAGAAAATAAAACTAATACAATTATGACTATCGCACGACCATTTACTTGAACGAAACTGAAAATAACCATTACAGAATCAATAACTGATTAATAACAACTATCTCATGGCCGAACGGCACACAGATATATTTTTGTAGAACGGTTGCATGGTTATATAGAATTGAGAACGTGTTGCATGTGTATTTAGTTAACTTAAAAACTTCTCTTTGGTAATGGTGAAGACCAATGACGTGTGTTTTACCGAGGTCTAAGCCACGTAGGGTCAACGGTCTTGCCTCGTCTATCAAACTGGTGATCATTACGATCGCAAAGTGGGTAGCGAGGGCGCAGTCTGCTCAGTCTTTAACTCGTCTGTCCCGCTGGTGGTCATTACGATCCGCTTAGAAGACAGCGACCATAGAGTCTAGCACATAGACACGCGTATCGTTGGTCTGAGAACCTCCTTCGCTGGCATGGGCGGACTGGTTCTTATGGTACATGTCCCTCACCGAAATACGACTTGGGCTAGCGCGGTGAGGTATAGCCTAGACTGCCGCATTTGTCTGGTAAGGCCTTGTCCTGCAGTGGATAACTTATAGGCTGCTAATGATGATGATGATGATGTACGATCAAGTGGAGATTAGAAGTTTGTTCAAATGATATTAGCACATACGAAACTGGTACACACCGATAGCAGCATGCGTTCATGTTTTAGGACAATTGGAAGACTATATGATGGTTAAATGATTCAATTATAATTTATTTTTATCGATGACTAGACGATTGCTTAAATGACACTGGGACACACAATACTGGTGCATAGCGACGCTGGCGCACACCGACGTTAGTGCATAGTTTTCGAAAAATTTCAAAATAGTATCACTATTATCATTTTGATAAAATCATTTACATATACACCCAATTACCTTTTTATAGTCCAGATCCAGCGGTGGCGAACCATTTTTTTAATGAAACGAACCATTTTCCGTTTCTTTAAAGATTTTTTTAGGAGGTTAACAATTTATGAAATCAAATGAGGTTTATAATATTCTTTAATTAGCAAAATAATTACAATATTTACAATTAGATAACAATACTTTATAGTTTATGTATTAGTAAAATTTAATTGTATAATATTTAAAGAATATTAGATGTACCCGTACGCAACAAAATCATTTACAATTCCATCTATCCTATCCTGACATCCTTGGTTTATAATTTTCATATACATACTCGGATCAGGATTTTCTGACATAGCTGCCATGTCAGGCGCATCTTCCTTCTCACATAACATCATTGGGACCAGCATCATACCTGCTATCAATCCCAATGGCATAGTAGATTTGACTTGATCTTTGAAAACATTCATCGGATATAATAATGAGGTTTTGTGACCCATGCGAGTGATGCTCGAATCCAAAGTTCGATAATAAAGATCTAATGTACTCGCGTAGCAATTAGCTCTTATTTCTGCATCAGTACTAGAGAATATCATATAGGCAAGATCAGTTATAGGAGACGAAATTCGAATTATTTGTAAATCAATCAATTTCATCTCTTTAACACGATCGTTCTGAAGAAAAAAAAAAACATTACATATTTAAAAATATTTTCATTATTACTAACAATATTTAATAAAAAAAATAGATTTCAATATATATTTTTTTACCTCATATTTAAATAAAAAGTTGTTGATCCAACAATCTCCGTGACATATCACATTGTATGGTTCAGTTCTTTTTGGGTTAACATATTCTCTCCATGGTTGTATTAAATTTCCCGTGATGTCGTTTACTTTTTTTAGAATTTCAGGATCTCTTATCATACCTAGACATTTACTTTTTGCTTCTGTTAAATATTCTTCTGAATTGTCCGCGAAATCTAAATCCTTGGCTGCGAGATCGGATAATCCCTGGAAGAATTTTGGATGTGTCTTTTTCAGAACAAAAGATGTCGCGTGAAACCGAGCAAGCGTTCTGATAACAAGTTCTAGATGTTGTTTATCAAATGGAATTTTTCTGTTGTACATTCTGAATCCTGTAGTTGACAAATCTTCCATTATGATACTTTCTTTCTCCAAATCTTCAATACATCCAAAAAATTTTGCATACGAAAATCTTTCTTCTATGGGAATAGAGTATTTCACTTGAACTTTGTAGAGAGCTGGTAATATCGTCTTATACGCTGCCATTTCCCTCTTGTAAAGAATTTCCACTGGCATCATTTCTCTCAACTTCGGATGATTCGGAGCATTCTTCACAATGAAATTCTGAGACTTCTGTTGTTTCTTATCGATGACTCGAACACGTAACAACTGACCCAAGTAATTATCCCCTTTCTCCGATGCTTCCGTAACTTCTATCTCCGTATTGAACAAATTTTCACCTTCGGCAATTTTAATAATAAGCTTATGTACCTCATCAGTAAGTTGAATGGGGCTAACGGGTGGTTTAATTAAAGCACTGGGTGGTTGAATAGACTCATCGAGTGATTGAACAGGACCATTGGGTGGCTGAATCAAAGCAATCGGTGGTTGAACAGGGCCATTGGGTGGCAGATTTGGACGTTTGATGTTTTCATCCATCTTGGACTAGTTCTCGAAAGAGACTAAAGGTTATCACGATTTTTTGCAACAATATATGTGATATTAGCAATTAGTTTTAGATAAAATCGATTTATTTTAGATATATTGATAAAAACATTAATATGCCAAGGTATTTGGTATTTGTCTGGTTTGTTTACATTTTTCTTAAACTTATCAGTAAAAATGTTATGATAACATTGATGTTAATAAATCAGACATCCTTCATTTTGTTTGTAAAACTTCGAAGTGTTAACATAACATAATGATTATATTTTGAATTTCAAGAAATCTTAAATTAAGAAAACTAGGGGAATAGCGTGATAATTTTTTTGATCGTCCAAGTCGTATAATTTAAATTATAAATTTAATTGTATTTTTATCGAATGTAATTTTTGAGCGATTTAAATATTTCAATATCTTTAGAATTTGTGTTGTGTAAATAAATTTGTGAAAATGCAGAATTGAAAACAAATTAGTCCAAAAACTGTACGCAGTTCGCTGTTATTCAAATGAACTATTATCTATTTTTTTAAATCCTTATTAATTTTTATTAATTTATTTAACTTGAAATATGAAAATTTCTTTATTATCCTTAATTTAATTGTTATGTTAATTAACTACATATTATATTAATATGCCAAATATGCCATTGGGTGGCAGATTTGGACGTTTGATGTTTTCATCCATCTTGGACGCGTTCTTGAAAGAGACTAAGATGCATACGATATTTTTCACAATTATATATGTTAGGAGTTTTTTTCTCCCCGACAGCCACCGTGGCAACACCGTTGTTATTGTCTCCCGTTCTCAATCAGTTCCGGCCCTCCTTTCATCAACCTTAACCTTCTATCACCAGTTCTAATTGTAGCTCTCCTTCAATTAATCGCGACCGCGATTAATCCGACCGCGTGCGTCTATTTTATGTTGATAACATCTGTGCGAGTGCTAATAATATTTCCTAGAAACGCTCAAAAAAACCCTTTTTTTTTTTTTGCGTCCGCCCGGTTTTCCCTTCGTTTATACGCGTCCGTTTTTACTTGGAAATGTGATTTCATGAACACACGTGCCTCAACGCGATGCTTCTTAATAATATCAAATTAACTGTGATCTGCTATAATCCTGTTCACGGGATTTATTCGACGCGTTATTAATCGTAGTGCATGTATCTCGTTTCGCGGGTGAATAATGTGTATCTTATTGTTAGTGTCCTGGATCACTTCAGCCTCCGAAGGGCGGTAACCACTCAATATTTTTCCAATTTTTATAATTTTCTGTCAAATTGAAATTCAAATTAGTATTAATTACTTCATCTTCATTTCGTTGTCGATTTTATTAAACGTACATCTATTCGCTCGTAAGCTACACGCATATTTATTAATCTATCCATTAAATAAATAGATTGAGAGAACACATTTAAAATCAATTTTTTGTTTTTCGTAATTTTATAAAATAGTCCGTTTTAGTCAAAGGGCGCTCCGTAAATCTCTGAATTTTACTAGTTTCTCCCCGACAGCCACCCGCGCGCAACACCGGCGCTTGCGCGAAAGGCCGCCGGCGCGTCGGCTGTCGCGTCGGCGGATCAAATTCCCGCGCTGGGTCAGACTTGTCCAGAATTTCGGTTTGCGAGGGCCACTTTGGCCAAAACACGGGACATTCACGAACGTCGTCGATTTGCATTTTTTTTTTTTTTTTTCTTTAATTTAATGATAAAATACATATATTTTGATTAGAATGTACATACTTGAAAAAAAAAAAAAAAATTGATTTTTAATAATTCGAAAATAATTAAAAAAAAAAAAAATTTTTTTTTTCTTCGAATTAGAACAAAATTCGTAAATTATTATGTTTGAAAATTGGGAGAGATATTGACAATGGTTGCACAAAACAAACGAATGTGGAATGGTTTTACGGGAAATACACTCCCGGACTCATAAAATTGCGATTGTACCATAACATATGTTCATTTAGCAAACTTAAAAGCTTTTCTTTGGTGATGAATATTAACTGACTAACAATAAATATCTTGCATGATCATTTCGTAATAATAATAATAATAATAATAATAATAATAATAATAATAATAATAATAATAATAATAATAATAATAATAATAATAATAATAATAATAATAATAATAATAATAATAATAATAATAATAATAATAATAATAGTGATAATTAATCATTAAATTGTTATACGTAATATACATGACGATGCTGACGTTACGAATAAATTGCGACCGCCTTTTCTTTAATTCACGATCAACCATTCGCCAGTTTACTATAATCGTATCTTTCAGGTGAACTTTGTAGGTACCCAATTCAAAATAATACCTTATGAGACCCTTATCCTGTAAAAGTGTCACCAATATTATTTTATTTATAAGCCCTTTATCACTACTATATCCCATAGCAGAATAGTATATTGCATACTAACTCAATTATTTTATAATCCCTAACAATTATACAATATAATACTAACCATCATAGGACTAGAGTAATTACGCTACCACGATTCTATTGTAGTAACACCTAACACATAACCCATAAATAATGGACCAACTGGGAATCCGACTAAAATCATAGATATCCTCACTTATTCTAAATTAACTAATATCTATTAACATATTTGGTTAATGTCATGCCCTATGTCATACTAATTAAAAAAATTAACCGCATGCTCTTGTAATTAGTCTAAATTGAAACAACTGAGACATAAATATTAATCAACTAACAATAACTAACTCACTTCCGAACAATATACAGAGATACACCTAACGAGATGAAGGCATGAAAAAAACCAAAAAAGAATAACTTGCATGACCATTTAATTAATTAACAAAAAAAAAAAAAACTCTTTGGTAATGGTAAAGACCAATGACGTGTGTTCTACCGAGGTCCGAACCATGTAGGACCAACGGTCTCGCCTCGTCTATCAAACTGGTGATCATTACGATCGCAAAGTGGGCAGCGAGGGCGCAGTCTGCTTAGTCTCTAACTCGTCTGTCCCGCTGGTGGTCATTGCGATCCGCCCAGAAGACAGCGACCACAGAGTCTAGCACATAGACACGCGTATCGTTGGTCTGAGAACCTCCTTCGCTGGCATGGGCGGACTGGTTCTTATGGTACATGTCCCTCACCGAAATACGACTTGGGATAGCGCGGTGAGGTATAGCCTAGACTGCCGCATTTGTCTGGTAAGGCCTTGTCCTGCAGTGGATAACTTATAGGCTGCTAATGATGATGATGATGATATATGTTAGCGTCAGCGATAGATTTTAGATAAAATTTGTTTTATTTTAAATATTTCGATAAGAACATTTATGCATCATAAATGTCAATTTTTCCAAGATATTATTGCTTACGCAAACAGTAACGTTTCTCTCAATCAGAATTTATGCCCTGAATTATTAGTTTTTATTGAGTTCATTTTTTAATACTTCATTTAGGCATAATGTTTTTTTATAGTTATGAACATAAAACTATTCAATTTCAGCAATAAATAATATTTTTTAATATGAAATAAATTTTCATACGATATTGAAACTTTCTTGATTCCTCATAAAATTAGTTTTATCTCTATTTATCATTTTGATGATTCAATTATTAAAAACTAACATATAAAAACTGTCTGTTTTACATCAGATATTAAAATTAGTGTATTTTATTTATTTACCAATAAAATAGATTACTATTTCCCAATATTGACGAATGATCTGACCGTCGAGAGAAATGTCCCATTTTCTTCTCGTCTCCAGAGGAATGTTCATTTGATTTTGTTCACCGAACTGGTCGACTCTGATCCAAGAATGGTCACATCACCAACAATAAATAACAATGGCGGCAATATCAATAACTCAAGTAAATAAAAGCTGTATATGTGTTTTCCGAATCAAAATACTGTTCCATTTGTTCTATCGATTTTTTCTCACGTCGAAGTTGTTAATTTTTTGTTATCTTTTAATTTAAATTTACCTATCTTCAGTCTGCTTAGTCTTTACCTCGTCTGCCCTGCTGGTGGTCATTGCGATGTGCTTAGTGGACAGCAATCACAAAGTCTAGCATATAGACATGCGAACTGTTGGTCTGAGAGCCTTCTCCGTTGACATAAGGTAGATTGGATCTTATGTTCCCTGTCTCTTATCAATACGAGGTGGGCTACGAATAGCTACGAATAGCTCGAATAGCTACGGCCCATATCTTCAAGATTTAATTAAGAGACCTTGTCCTGCAGTAGATGACTAACAGGTCGATATTGACAATGACGATGATCTTAAAAGGTATCGAAAAAAATAATTGTTTTATGAGATAATCAATTAATCAATTAATTCCGTCACAACGGATAACATTGATACTTCAATTATAATTGTAAGAATCGAAAAGTTAGTTTATTATTATCGTGTCATTATGAATTATATTATATTATTACAGCTTTAAGGCTAGGTGCAAATTACAGAATTTTTGTCGGCCGATAGTTTGGTCGGGTTCTTAATCAGTTTGGAGATATATGCAAATGGGCAAATCATAACGAGTCGTTATAATTTTTGTTATGTTGGGCACACTGTGTGTTTTTTTTGGTTTTCAATTTTGTATTTTCACAAGTTTATTTACACAACACATATTCCAAATAAGAAATTAAAACATTTCAACCACTCAAATATTAGACATTCGATAAAAATTACTCAAATTTATAATTCAAATAATACAACATGGACGATCAATAAAAATTATTATGTCATTGAAGTATTAAATATTCTCCTAATTAATTTTAAATTTCTTGAAATTCAAAATATAATCATTATGTTGCTCTTCGAGTTTTTACAAACAAAATAAAGAATGTCTGATTTATTAACATATACTGAAAAAAATGTTATCATATTTTTTTTCACAGATAAAGTTAAAATAAATCAAAACCTACGAATCTAGAAAAATACTACAAAATATCAAAATAATATTTGCGTAATTCTATACAGAATTTGATAAAAAGTTGATCAATTGTGAGTTTTCACTGACCACTTTGCGATCGCAATGACGACCAGTTTGACAGACAAGGCGAGACCGTTGGCTCAGACATCGAAATTAATATACGACATCAGCCTTTACCATTACCAAAGTTTTTTAAAGTTAACTAAATGACCGTGCAATTCATTCTTTTTATATTTTTCATAACCATTCATCCCCCCCAAATAACTCTGCATGCCTTTCGAAAATATGTCAGTTGATGTTAGACCATTAGAAATAATTTTAGAATCATCTATGGTTTAGACAGGATTAAAACGATTAAAATATTAATTAATTTAATTTATATTTATTTTCAAATCTAGAATAAAAAGGTGCTAGAATGAAAAAGTTGTAAGTACAGTGGTTAATTTAAAAGGTAATCTACGAAATTGTATATTTTGTACCGCGCTTGTTGTTTTGAAAACAGAAATTTCAACCATTTTACACAATTGCATGTAAATTTTTTAACTAAAATGTCACTAAATTAGGTATAAATAAGAGGTATAATAAGAAATAATCTACTTTTGGACAAGAAAAAAAAATCACGATGGATGGGGACGGTTTGTAAACATTGTTGACCGTCGGGTTGTTTGCGATGGAATCATTTTTGTAATAATTTCCTTTTTTGAAATATTCTATTTAAAAAAAAAAAATTTGCACAATAAATATTTTTTTTTGAATGTTAATAATCAATAAAAACACATGAGCTTTACAATTTTCTTTAATTAAAAAAATAATTAAAACATTAAGAAATTACCATTAACAATTTATATTATATCTAGTTTATGCAAAAGAAAAATTTGAATGTATTAAAAAAAATATTAGATATACCCGTACGCAACAAAATCATTTGCTATTCCATCTATCCTATCCTGACATCCTTGGGTAATAATTTTTTCATACATAGCTGGATCAGGGGTTTCTGTCATAGCTTCCATGTCTGGGACATTTTCTTTGTCACATAACATCATGGGGACCAACATAATACCTGTTATTAATCCCAGTGGCATAGTAGATTTTACCTGATCTTCAAAAATATGCTTCGGATATAATAATGAAGTCTTGTGACCCATGCGAGTGATGCTCGAATCCAAAGTTTGATAATAAAGATTTAATGTACTTTTATAGTAACTGGCTCTCATGTCTGCATCAGTACTAGAGAATATCATGTAGGCAAGATCAGTTATAGGAGAAGATATTCGAATTATTTGTAAATCGATTAATTTCATTTCCTTGACAAGATTGTTCTGAAGAAAAATAAACAAAACATTACATAAACTTTAAAAATATTATCATTATTATTTACTTAATAAAAAAGTTGATTTCAATATATATTTCTTGCCTTATATTTAAATAAAAAGTTGTTGATCCAACAATCTCCGTGACATATCACATTGTATGGTTCAGTTCTTTCAGGCTTAACGTATTCGCTCCAGGGTTGTATTAAATTTCCTATGTTGTCTTGCACTTTTTTTCGAATTTCAGGATCTCTAATCATATCTAGACATTTAGTTTTCACATCTTTTAAAAATTCTTTTGAATTTTCCATAAAGTCTAAATCCTTGGCTGCTAGATTGCACAATTCCTGGAAGTATTTTGGATGTGTTTTTTTCAGAACAAAAGATGTCGCGTGAAACCGAGCAAGCGTTCTGATAACAAGTTCTAGATGTTGTTTATCAAATGGAATTTTTCTGTTGTACATTCTGAATCCTGTAGTTGACAAATCTTCCATTATGATACTTTCTTTCTCCAAATCTTCAATACATCCAAAAAATTTTGCATACGAAAATCTTTCTTCTATGGGAATAGAGTATTTCACTTGGACTTTGTAGAGAGCTGGTAATATTGTCTTGTATGCTGCTATTTCCCTCTTATAAAGTTTTTCCATTGGTACCATTTTCCTCAGCGTCGGGTGATTTGGAGCATTCTTCACAATGAAATTCTGAGACTTCTGTTGTTTCTTATCACTGACTTGAACACGTAACAACTGGCCCATATAATTATCTCCTTTTTCTGATGCTTCCGACACTTCTATTACCGTATTGAACAGATTTTCACCTTCGGCAATTTTATTAATAAGCTTATGTACTTCATCAGTAAGTTCAATAGGGTCGACGGGTGGTTGAATTAAAGCACTGGGTGGTTGAAAAGACTCATCGAGGGGTTGAACTGGGCCATTGGGTGGTTGAATTAAAGTGATGGGTGGTTGAATTAAAGCGATGGGTGGTTGAATTAAAGCACTAGGTGGTTGAATAGACTCATCGAGGGGCTGTACAGGGCCGTTGGGTGGTTGAATCAAAGCGATGGGTGTTTGAATTAAGGCACTAGGTGGTTGAATAGACTCATCGAGGGGCTGTATAGGGCCGTTGGGTGGTTGAATTAAAGCGATGGGTGGTTGAACAGGTCCATTGGGTGGCATATTTGGACGTTTGATATTTTCATCCATCTCGGACTAGTTCTTGAAAGAAACTGAAGATGAGCACGATTTTTTTCACAATTATATATTTAGTATTAGCAATAGGTTTTAGATAAAATCGGTTATATTTAAGATATTTTGATAAGAATATTTAAAAAATTATAAATGTCAATTTTTCCAAGATATCATTGTTTATCGAGATAAACAGCAAAGATTCAATTATTTGGAATGTAAGCCCCGAGTTTTTATAGAGTTCATTGTTTAATATTGCATTTAGGTGTAATAAATATTTCCTTTATAGTTATAAATATAGAACTATGTATCCAATTTAAAAAATAATCATTTTTTTTATATGAAAGAAATTTTCATACGATATTGAAAGATTCTTGACTCTTCAACAAATTAACTTCATCTTTATTAATTATTTTAATCATTCAACTATTAAAAACCATCATATAAAACTGTCTATTTTACATCAGATATTAAAATTAGAGTATTTTATTTATTCACCAATAAACTAGATGAACATTTTCCAATATTGACGAATGATCTGGCCGATGGACTAAATTCCCTTTTTTTCAAGCTTTTTTATCTCTAGGGAATGTTTATTCATCATCATGTTAATTCATCAGGCTTTATTCACCGAACTGGTTGACCTTGATCCATGAACAGTTACATCATCAACAATAAACAACAACGTCAATATTGATAACGCGAATAAATAAAAGTGCCCTATGCGTTTTACGAATCAAAAAACTGCCACGTTTGTTCTTTCGTATTTTTCTCACGTTGAAATTTCCAATTTTTTGTTGTCTTTAAATTTAAATTTGCTTAGTCAACATTTTAGCAAATTCTGTATGGATTACGTAAATACCATTTGTTTTTTTGTTGTATTTATCTATATTCGTAGGTTTTGATGTATTTTAACTTTATCTATAAAAAAAATTATGATAACATTGTTTTCAGTATAATAAATCAGACATTCTTTATTTTGTTTGTGAAAACCCGAAGTGCAACATAATGATTTTATTTGGAATTTCAATAAATTTAAAATTAATTAGGTGAATATTTAATACTTCAATGACATAACAATTTTTATTGATCATCCAAGTCTTACAATTTTAATTATAAATTTGAGTAATTTTTATCGAATGTACTAATATGTATTTGAGTGATTGAAATGTTTTAACTTCTTGTTTGGTTTTTGTGTTGTGTAAATAGAGAGTTGAAAACCAATCAGGTCGAAAAACTCATAATCTGTTAATATCCAAACATACTAATTTTTAATATCTTTATGAATTTTTATTAATTTATAGGGCTTGAAATATAAAATTTTCTTCATTACCATTAATTCAATTATTATGTTAATTCACTATTAATTGTATTCTCCGCTCAAAATCACCCGGGTATTAATCGTGACATCTACTTCGTTAAATATTCAATTTATTGAGTAAAAATTAAGTAAATTTTCTTCGTTACATATTCAATTTATAAGACCTGTATTTATCAGTTAAAAGATCCTATTTTGATCAGTAAAAACAAAGTATATGGTTGTTATTCGGTTCTGTGCACGTGGAAACCTGTTTGAAGTCTCAATGTAGTTACACGTAGTAGTAACCTAACCTAACCTAACCTAACCTAAACCTAACCTAACCTAACCTAACTGATCATTTAACAATTTTTTACTGATCATTTTAGTTATTATTAACCAGCCAAATAATTAGTTGCCAATTTATAATTTTGTCCGCGAGTTTTATTCGTCGCGTTATAAATCCAAGTGCTTACTTACATATATCTCGTTTTGCAGTTGAAAATACGTGCTTCTAGTGTCTGTTTCCGAAAGGCGATAATCATTAAAACTTTTTCTCATTTTTATGTTTTTTAGGTTTAATTGATATTCAAATTAGTCTCATTAATTATTCCATTTTTACTCCGTAGCCGAGTCTTGTTAATCGTGCGAATTTTCGTCGTAAGCTACACGCATATTTATTACTCTAACAATAAAAGAAATAGAAAGAGACGAGAATACTTTTAAAATCAATTTTTTTTTGTTTTTCGGTATTTTCAAAATTCGTCCGTTTTGGACTGAATCTCTGTGAGTGCGTGTTCAGCGTGCGTGACTTCACATTAACATAATGACACATCTTTCTGTCATTATACTTACATAATTATCATACAATATAATAGTTTAATATAGGTATCGACAAACTCAGGCCTGCGGGCCAAATCCGGCCCGCTCCCTATTTTCAATCCCGCGGGTTAATATTGTTTTTACATGAAAAAAAAAAAAAAAAAATTGAATCAATTTAGAAATTATCATGCTTAAAAAAATTGTAGGAGATATCCTCCATATAATAATAGCGCTATTCTGTCTGTCTGTCTGTGTGTGTGTGTGTGGGGTCACGCTAGAAATTATGCACTGAATTAGATCCTTTGCCAATGTGCGTTAAGGACTATTTCAGCGTTCACATTTTCACGCTAGAAATTATGCACTGTTCGAAATTGGAAATTTTTGTTTTTTATTTGAATTTGAATTATAAATATTTTTTTTTTTACATTTGAATTTAAGTAATTTTTATTTTGATTATTATATTAGGGGTACCGGAAAAAAATCCATTTTTTTTAAACATAATAAAAATTTATTCATATATATTTACGGGCATATAGTAATTATAAAATATAATCGCCATCATTATTTAGGACTGTCTGCCATCTATTAGGCAGCTTTTCGATCCCTTTTTTCTAAAATATGGCTAAAATGTTCTAAAATTATATAATTGGCGCCTCCCACCCCAATTTAAAAATATAGAAAAATCAAAAAAGTTTGAATGAAAAAAAATGTTGATTTAAAACAAAATATCGATCACGTATCATTGAAATTAAATGAAAAAATTGGCACCACAGGCGAAGTTTTTTTCGTTTTTCATTAATATATTATGAAATGATCTAACAAACTAAAAATTATATGTATTTCAAATGGCATTTTTTCGCCCCTCTTAATTTGGCGCTCAAGGGTCTCTCTACCCCCTTTCCCCCCTAGCTACGCCTCTGATCAAAACAAAAACTTAAACAAATCCGATAGCGAAACTGCAAATATTCAGTTGCAATCTGTTTCAACGTTTGTACATACATAACTGTGAAAATGAGGCTAGGTCATCTGGCCTTTTTTGAAAAAAGTTTGCTGACCCTCTTTAATCTACAACTTGTATTAATTTAATCTATATTTAGAACCATACGTTTGTTTACGTTTATATAACTAATAAAATTAACTTTTATTGTAGGTATTTCTCAATTCTTACGGGGTGGCACTCGAACTCGAATTTTAAATATCAAAGGGAACATAGTTTTCAAGCTTTTTATGATAAAATCATTTTATTATTTTATTATTTTATTATTAGAGGGAGGTAAAAAATTCGAAATATATTTAGCTATTAAAATTTACTTTTATTGCATGTGTTTTTGAAAATCAAATGAGGTGACACTTGAACTTGATTTTGAAATGTCTTAAGGGAAACAATTGATTGAAACAATGATTTATTTTGGAATTTTAATAAAAATAAATGAGCTTAACAATTTTCGTTATTAAAAAAATGATTACAATATTTAGAAAATACAATTAATGGTCAAAAATTTATAGCTATTTTATGCATTAGTAAAATTTGTATATATTAAAAAATTATTAAATATAACCGTACGCAACAAAGTCTTTTGCTATTCCATCTATCCTATCTTGACATCCTTGGGATATCATTTTGTCATACAAAGCTGGATCAAGGTTTTCTGTTATATCTTCTGCGTCGGGCACATTTTGTTTCTCACATAACATCATTGGGATCAACAAAATACTTGTTAATAATCCTAGTGGCATGGTAGATTTTATTTGATCTTCGAAAACATGCTTCGGGTATAATAATGAAGTCTTGTGACCCATACGAGTGATGCTCGAATCCAATGTTCGATAATAAAGATCTAGTGTATTCGCATAGTAATTAGCTCTCATTTCTGCATCGGTGCTAGAGAATATCATATAGGCAAGATCAGTTATAGGAGAACATATTCGAATTAATTGTAAATCAATAAATTTCATCTCTTTAACACGATCGTTCTGAAAAAAAAACATCACATTATCTTTAAAAATATTTTCATTGTTATTTAAATGATTTTTAATATATATATTTTATAAATATTTATGTGAGAAATACACCCAAAAATTATTCATTAAAATAATATTATTGATTGGATGTATTATCGATATCGATATATTCGAATGAAATGTTTTTCCAATAAAAAATTTAGTACTCAATACACCATGAAGAAATTGCAAGTTAGTGTAATATATCACGTACAATTTTTTTTTTAATATTTAGTTTAAAAAAATGATCTCAATATACATTTCTTACCTCATATTTAAACAACAAGTTATTGATCCAACAGTCTCCGTGACATATAACATTGTATGGTTCAGTTCTTTTTGGGTTAACATATTCATTCCATGGTTGCATGAAATTTCCTATAATGTCGTTTACTCTTTTTCGAATTTCAGGATCTCTTATCATATCTAGACATTTACTTTTTGCATCCTTTACAAATTGTTCGGACTTGTCCATAAAATCTATATCCTTAGCTACTAAATCGGACAATTCTTGAAAGAGTTTTGGATGTGTTTTTTTCAGAACAAAAGATGTCGCGTGAAACCGAGCAAGCATCCTGATAACAAGTTCTAAATGTTGTTTATCAAATGGAATTTTTCTGTTGTACATTCTGAATCCTGTAGTTGACAAATCTTCCATTACGATACATTCTTTCTCCAAATCTTCAATATATCCATACAATTTTGCATACGAAAATCTTTCTTCTGGGGATATAGCACATTTCACTTGAACATTGTAGAGAGCTGGTAATATTGTCCTATATGCTTCTATTTCCCTCTTGTAAAGAATTTCCACTGGCACCATTTTCCTCAGCATCTGGTGATTTGGAACATTCTTCACAATGAAATTCTGTGACTTTTGTTGTTTCTTATCGCTAACTTGAACTCGTAACAACTGGCCCATATAATTATCTCCTTTTTCTGATGCTTCCGTCACTTCTATCTCCGTATTGAACAAGTTTTCACCTTCGGCTATTTTATTAATAAGCTCATGTACCTCATTAGTAAGTTGAATGGAGTCGACTGGTGGTTCAATTAAACCACTGGGTGGTTGAATAGACTCATCGAGGGGTTGAACAGGGCCATTGGGTGGCAGATTTGGACTTTTGACGTTTTCATCCATCTTGGACTAGTTCTTAAAAGAAATTGAAAATGAACACGTTTTTTTTTACAATTATATATGCAATATTAGTAATAGGTTTTAGATAAAATCTGTTTTATTTTAGATATTTGGATAAGAAAATTTATTCATCATAAATATCAATTTTTCGGAAATATCATAGTTAAACTAGATAAATAATAAAGTTCCAATCAATCAGAATGTAAGCTTTGAGTTAATAGTTTTTATAGAGTTAATTATTTAATACTGCACTTAGGTTTAATTTTTTTTTTATAGTTATAAATATAGAACTATTCAATTTCAACAATAATCAATATTTTTTATATGAAATAAATTTTTATACGATATTGAAACATTCTCGGCTCTTCAACAAATTAATTTCATCGCTATTAATCATTTCGACGATTCAATTATTGTAAGTTAACTTATGAAACTGTCTATTTTGTATTAAATATTAAAATTAATATATTTTATTTATTCACAAAGAAACTAGATGACCGTTTCCCAGCGTTGATGAATGATCTAGCACAGGTATCGGCAAACTCCGGCCCGCGGGCCAAATCCGGCTCGTGGATTAATATTGTTTTTATATGAAAAATTCAGTAAATTAAAAAAAAATTAGAATCAATTTAGAAATTCCCATCCTCAGATAACGCAGGAAATATATTTTTTGAATTTGTTATTAAACTAGCACTGGAATTTTCAAATAACTACTTTGAGGTCGATTAATTTCAACTTTTTCAAATTTTGAACTTATTTTTTTTCCTCTTTAAGTAGAATTACCCATATTATATTGTCGAGTTTGCTATCCGACCCGCAGAGTCTCAAATTTTTACGATTTGGCCCTTTGCCCTGACCCAAAAAAAGTTTGCCGACCCCTGATCTAGCCGATGAACGAAATTTTCCGCTTTCTTTTTGTCTCCAGGGGGATTTTACCTGGTTTAATTCATCAAACTGGTCGACTTTGATCCACGAACAGTCATATCATCAACAATAACAACAACAATAATAAATAAAAGCACCGGACGTGTTTTCCGAACCGAATTTGTTCTTCCGTTCTCATTTTAAAAATCGTCATTTTTTAGTATTTTATTTACTTAGTTATCTTCTTTTTAATCTGTAAAATTACGTAAATACTATTTTGGAATTTGTCTAGATTCATAGGTTTCATCTTAACCTTATCTGTAAATATTTTTTGATAACCTTGTTTGTATTATAAATCAGACATTCTTTGTTTTGTTTATAAAAACTCGAAGTGCAACGTAATTATTATATTTTGAATCTCTAGAAATTTTAAATTAATAAAAAAATTACATACATACTTCAATTTATTCAAGTTGTTATTGATTGTTTAAGTCGTATAATTTTAATTGTAAACATGAGATTTTTTTTAATCGAATGTACTAATTTTAAAGTAATTGATGTGTCATAATTTCAATGGAATTTGTGTTATGTAAATAAATTAGTAAAAATATAAAGTTATAAACCAATTAGGTCAACAAACTCGTTGTTGTTGACGACACGCCGACAGCAACACTCCAGCAATACTGTCAGTATGGCTCCCAAATATTCATCGAATTCAACTATTCGAATAATGAATATCAAACGAGGAGGTAGTCGAATATTCGAATGTATTCGGCATTTTTAAAATTTTTTTATAAATTTTCATTAAAAAATAATTAATTAATTAATTATGATCGTGTGATTTGTTTCTCAAACTGTTTGGTTTTCTATTTCAAATGTTGGGATTTTCGCGGAATTTATTTATTTTGTGTTCAAGGCGATACAAAGGACAAAACACGTTGAAATGAGTGAGCTAATAAGTGTTTGGGGAATTTATCGACATTGACATAGAATGTATGGTAGAAATAAAATTTGAGGTTACAGTCGTTTTATAGCAATTTTTATTCTTAAAATTATCGAAAATATTTAGATTATTAATTATTTTCAGAAAAATATCGCATGAAAATAAAAGATAGATTTTTTCTATAATACTACATATTCTTATTATAAAAAAACCGTAAATATATTATCTGTCACTTCTGATCTTGTTTATTTTTTCTAAATATACATTTATAATGATATTATCAATTATTTTGAGTGATAAATTCGTTATAAAATGTATGATATTGGAAAAAATATGGGTAGGCAAATATATTTTACCGGTAGTGTATGTATATCAAACCCAAGAAAAATTCAGAAGCTCAATGAATAAGTTTCTTTCCGTATTCACTGTAAATAAATAAGAATTAAAGTAAAATCAAAAATATGTCCCACAGCTTGACATTCGATGAGAACCAAACTGCACCGAACATAATATGAAACGACACTCATAGACTGAATTAAAACAAAAACCGTTTGACAAGCACTGCAACGCCGCCGATGTACTACATACGAACAAATTACCCACCAAATGCTCAGCACTTCAAAACCACATACAGCGTCCAAAAAGCAGATAAATAAAAAAAACAAACAAAAGGTAAAACACACTGACCTAACACCGAAAAACAATTATAAAAACATAATACGAACACGAAGGTACAGTACGTAAGTACACGAAGAACACGTAACGTAACACGTAAGAACGTAACGTAACGTAACGTAACACGTAAGAACACGAAGGTACTAATTGTAAGTCCTCGACTTACGCGATTTAAAAAATGAGCGTTTTTGTTATTTTCTCGATTTTTTCCGCATGTTAGTTAAAAAATAAAACCCCTAATCATGTCGAATATACGTAAATGATATTCTCGAATTAACTAGTAGTTTGTACTTACATAAATGTAACTATATAGGTAGAAATGATTATGTTCATATCTGAATTAATAAAATTTTCTAAAAATAATATTATATAATAATGTTTATTAAATATATGTATGTAAATCTATTATATTTTCAATTATCGGTATTCTTGATGTACACGGGTGCGTAGCGACTCGCTCGCATTTATATGAATCTCAAGCTAACACATCGCCGATTCGCAGCGAAATTGTAAAGCGTGTCTACATTATGTTAAAATTTTATAATTTTTCAAATGACGCTAATATTATATATGTTACAGTTAAAGCGTTCATCGTCGTTAATACATACATTGTCTAGAGAATGTATACGCGGACTTCACGTTTTAGAGAAAGCGTACGATACTCGATTCAGTATACACAATCTCTAGACATAGCATATATTAACGAGATAATGAATAGAACCTCTGACATCGATCAGACAAACCGTAAATTGAACAAAATCGAGCGATTTGACAGATGCGTTAGTTTTGTTATTAACAGTTGGCAACACATACGAGACCAGTACACGTTCGATGATTTTTTCGCATATAGCTGTCATTAGCTGTCATTGTACGAATTGTACATAATAAATGAAAAAACATCATATAATACTTTAATACAAACCGGATTTATTTAATGAACTGTAATACGATCAATTAATTCAGGTTAAGGTAAAGATGTTTATTATTTATTCATACTTACAATAGTATAGATTATGCTCAATTATCTGTGTCTAAATATCTTACCAACAAAAAATCACATTTTTTTTAATTTCGTAACATGAGAACTGCATTTTATAATACAAAGCGTGTATGGGTCTCTATGTGTTGCCAACCGTTTTCCGTTCCCGCAACGATATTTATCTGTCAAAATTTCTAGTGCGTAAATCAAAAATAAATTAGCGTAAATTGGATAATTTGGGTTTCTCGTGTTTCCTAAAATAAAACAACCCTACTATAATTCCCTAATTGCGATTTATTTATTTTGTTAACACGATCTACGTTGCAACAGATGACGCATACATTCTCTAGTTGACGTGTTCATTTTTACTCCCGTGTATGTTTTCTCTGTTCGTTTTAGACAATGTATTCATTTGCGAGAGAATGTACGTATTAACTGGATTGATGCATTGGCTGTAACATATATACGACATCGTTACCCACAAAATATTAGGGATAATCTATAGCAGGCTTGTCCAAAGGGCCACCACGGTGCCAAAGTGGCCCCCACTTTTCAAACAAAAACAAACATAACAAACAGAATTTATGCCGAAATGTACTCATCGAAATATGTAGTTTTATAATGGAAATAAATAACTTTATCGATATTTTAATACTTATTACGTTTTGAATTTACAATAATTGAAATTTTGAGATTTGAAATTTGCAAGTGGCCCCCGCATACTGAAATTTTGGACAAGCCTGATCTATAGCGTCACCCCGCATAAAATTATACATTTAGCGACATTATTAGCGAAAATTATGTGTTAGCGACATATAGACGTGTTTCCCTTCCATTTTTCTTTTAGAAAACTGAACGTGAGGGTTGGTCGGGCAAGGCCGCATTTCTGTCAGTAAAACGTATCTTTATCAATCAGGTATTCAAATCTAGTTTAAAGCATGTTGTCATCATTTTATATTTTATACGTCAATAAGTTCTAGAATTTCAATTATATATATATATATAGTGTAGATCGTGCTTTACACTGGATACAAATCCGTAAATTATGACAGCTGGCGCTTTGTATATGTATGTGAGTGCGCTAGCCGCGAAGCTTCCGTATAGATGATAAGTACCCACCTATCTTTAAAACTAATACATATTGTATCAAAAATTTCTCAAATTTAAGGTTTGTTTTACTTACGCGAAAACCTTCGAAATGAATTAATCACGTAAGTCGAGGACTAACTACAGTCCATTCAGCGTAATACGTCCGTTCCTAGTGCCGCCCGAATGCATAAAAAAAATATAGTGTGGCAATATCCAAACATAATAATTGTTTACTATCTTTATCAAATTTTAAACAAACTAACATTCCCTATGAATATAGGGGGAGACATGTCTAATTCGGTGATAGTCGAAATAAAGTTGATTGTTTTTAATAATGCCCACGTGTTTTAGAGAACTATATTTACTGAAAGTTTGCCACTATATATACGAATTCACGATGATGTATAATAATTTATTGATAAAAGTTCACGCATGATACTATATACACGTTAGTATATGATAGTATAGACACGTTTTGGGGCGATTTTTTGTTTTTTCACCGTGCGGAGTACACCCACGATTCAAATAAGTAAAGCAAAGCTTTCGATCTACATAAAAATATTTTTTTACTGTCAACAGATAGCATAGTAGTTTATTTATAAGTATGTACATATATAGCATTTTTTTAATTAAAATATTTACAGGGATGAGTATAGTCTTAAGAATCTGAGTATTGTTTTAGCATTTTATAACAACATCATATTTTATGATAAATTACAAATAATTGTTGCGCAGATATCCAATAGTCGGTATTGATGAAAATATTCATTATCAAAATTATTTTTACTGAGAAAAATAGTTTTTTCATTTACTTTAGCTTTTCTCGAAACTGCGAAAGGTATTCAAATAAATTCATCAGTTATTTTGAAAAAATATTGTTAATGGTAAACCTTCTATAACATTTCAATGCTAATATTTTTATTATAAAAAAAATAATATTACGAAGCTTTTCTCAAAATTGAGTACGCCATCACAGAATTACACGATCACTA
This sequence comes from Hydropsyche tenuis, assembly GCA_009617725.1. Lineage (NCBI taxonomy): Eukaryota > Metazoa > Arthropoda > Insecta > Trichoptera > Hydropsychidae > Hydropsyche > Hydropsyche tenuis. Next base: position 895,926 of record VTON01000025.1, read on the forward strand.
TCGCGGAATTAGCCAATGTATTATGGAATTAGACGTCTCATATTCAATCATTTGAGGAGACATCACACAAAATTGGTAATGATTTACAACATCTAAATAATGGTTCGATGAAAAAGAAGGTTGATGCTTTATGATTATAAGATTTGTTTTAATTATTTTACAATAGAATACAAGATAATGACAAACATAATGATAATCACAAAATCAGGCAAGTCTCCTCGACACTTAAAAATATTTTTAATATTATGAAATTTTAGATATGTTAGTTCGAAGCTATATTACGATATGATAACGAAAAACTTACGTTACGATTTTTACAATTAAAGTATCAGTCTTATCTGTTGTTATGAAATTTATTGATCATCTCGTGAAACAATGTGTTATTTTTTCGATAACCTTATCGAAATGAATGATTTTTCTCATAAACGACGATTTTTTCCGATTAAATTGGAATTTTTTTTGTATTAACATTTATCAAGAGTCATATTATTATATGATATATTGGAAAAACACAATAAGAAAAAAAATGTTTGAACAAACAAATGTTGAACTTTCGATGATGCAATATGGAAATTGAGTCAAAAACCTATTTTTTTTTTTAAATTTAACAATTGCACTATAACAATAATACTTACAACAATACGAAACGAACGAGCAAATTGATGGTTACGAATATGATTGTATACTGTTTGTCGTTCTCTTCTGTCGGAATGTTTATTCAAATATTTTCGTGATATGAATATGGTTTTCATTTTATAGATGTTGTCAATGTCATTTGGTAATCGGTTATAATTTGTGATAGACGTATTGAAAAATATGAGACATTTATTAATTAATATTACGTTTCGTTAAAAATAAGATTAATTTTCTTATCGAGATAAATGTTATCGCATCTAACAATTCATTGTTTTCTTAATCTTCGTAAAAAAACAAATATTTTCGATATCGATTGTTGCAACGAAAAGTAGGGATGTCATTACCGGTAAACGACTCAAAAAACAGTTCGGTAATTTACCGATAAAATTTTTAATTTTTACCGGTAAATAAAAATACGTTTAGAATATTTTTGAAAAGTGTTGCTGTTTTTTTTTTAGAAAATACTTTTTTGAATTTTCGGAAAATTCGGAATTTGTACGGTTTTTTTGAAAAAGTTGTTTTTTGTTTTAAGAAAACATTTTCGGTTTTTCAATTTTTTCGTTTTCTCGTTATTTTTTGAGGGTTTTTTACGTAATTTTTTTTTAATTTGATTTACCGGTAAACCGGTAATTCGAATGTTTTACCTGATTACCGGTAAATGAAATTTTTGATTAATCTGACATCCCTAACGAAAACTATTTTCGAAATATAACATTTTACGATAGTTATAACAAAATTCGATAGATGGCATCAACGGTTCGATTTTATTCTTTTTTAGTACATTTTTTTTATAATAATATAAAAATCACTTTAACGTTACAGAATGAAATCATTTTAGTATCCTTTGGATTTTGTGGTTGTTTTCCTTTTTTAGTGGTAAGTCCTTGGTTTTCACTACAAAATCCTAGGGTATTATTTAAGGGACATCATTTTGGATACCATGTGTTTTTTATACAGTACCAATCCTAATAAATAAATTGAGTTATTATTTTGTCAAGAAACAAACCAAATTTAAATTTCATCCGAGTTTAATTTCACAATTAATCCTAAAACCTAGATTTCGTCCGAACCGCTTGCCAACCATTCGGTTTTTATTTTCGATAGGATGTGAGACGATTACTAAATCCGAAATCGGATTGCGAAATGTCGTTAAAACGACAAATGTCGTATTTTCAAAACACGCAAACACATCTATCTAATCCAAAGTTAAATAACGATTAAAATTACACATCATATAGATAATTTAAGGGCTTTGGCTTTGTGGGTTTTGTCGTTCAAAATATCCGTCAGTCATTTCGTGCGTTTGAACAAAACAAATGTCGATTTGTAAAATAATAATGTGTAATCGGAAAAAATAACGTCTGTTGCATAAGCTTTCACTTTTACTTTCCCAAATCGAAGTACGAAAATTTCAAAAATCGAAACCGTTTTATCTCCATCGTGGGATTATCGTGATTTAGTGTAGAATATCGTCCATTTTGTTTTTCGAATCTCATCATTTTATTATTTGTGTTATTTTTAAAATGTGAATTGCATCCGTTGCAAATTATCCATTGTTTTCTCGAGACGACGTTCTTTGGAAAAAGTTAATTTTTATATAGAAAGTAATATCAATTTCTATATAAATTATTATGTATCAGTTAAATGGATCATTATTCATAAGAATAGTTTGAATCAATTGATTAATTGACTTTCAATTTGATTATGAAATACTACGATGATATGATGAATAATTTTGAATTTCTATTTTTATTTTTTAATGTCAATATATTCGAAATACGATTAGATTAATAATCTAATATTAAAGTCATTTTATTAGGGAAAACGTGTCTTATTCCGAGATAATTCGAATATAGTTGATTTTTTAAAATAATGTCAACGTATTTAGAGAAATATATTTATTAAAAGTTTGCCACAAAAATATATCAGCAAAAAAATTTACTATCAAAAAATTACTTCAAAATTAGACTATTCTTCCCTATATTTAATTAGTCCAAGTGACTAATTAAATATTTTTTTATTTGACCAATACTAAAATAACTTATTATAATCACACATCATTAAAAAAACATATCAAAACCGCACGATTACATATGAAAAATTCAGATTTGATTTCAGCAAGGTACAATTTGGAAAACGCCAAACTAGAAACACTTCGAAAATCATTTGAATTTCGCAAAAAGTATAGTGAAAAAAAAACAATAGTCCACATTCGTACGTTTCTTCGAAAACGGTCGCGATTGCGCAACGCCATTGTTCGGCTCCGTGGGCCATTATTATTTTGATCTGTAAACGACAAAGCACACTTTTTTCAGAAGCCAGAAATCGGCATGGCCTATTCGGACACTAAAATAATCCGAAAATCGGAATAAATAACCGCATTCCGTTCGAGGTGTGTCAAGGATAATCGTCGTGAGAAGTTTTTGTGTAGTTTTCGAAAATCTTTTAAAATCATTTTAGGAAACTACATCATAATCCATCATAATGAAAGTTTGTAATATTTTTTAAATTTTTGATATGAAAAAAAATAATTTTTAAAGGGAAAATAGTGCTTGGAGATTGTCAGTTGTTAGTGCCATCTATGTATTATTTATAGTATTTGTAAATAAAATGTAATTATTTTAATTTGAAATGATATTCATATCGATAATAATGAAAATTTTGAACGAAGCAAAGAATATTGTCTATGAAATTTAAAAACATCTGGCGGAATATAGGCACCATTTATCGTATGTAGGTACATCATTTATAATATTCTGTCAAATATGATAGTCGACGTGCCTTACGATAGTGGTAGCAATTCTTTTTTCGTTTACGTGACAAAATTTTAAAATAATTTTTACTAATTGCAAGTATCAGGTGTGGCAAGGAAATTTTGATGACTTCTATAAATATTTCGTAAGATACGTCAACTGTCATATTTGAAAGAAGACGTTAAATGATTCACCTATGATGCGCCTGCACTAAATTGCACATATATTCCACCAGATGTTGTTAAACTTGATAGACTAATTGTAAGTAAGATTCTTTGTTTCGTTCATGGACGAAGTGATTACAAAAATGTAGCGTAACATATTATATACATATATTTTTTAATAAATTGTCTCAAATACAATAGAAGTAAGATACGACTCATCGACATTTGATTTAAACACACTTTCATTGTAACTTTGTTTTATTTACATTTCAATAAATCGACATATATATGAATGTAATAATTTTTTCCACACATGTAAAATATGATTTTTTCACACGCACAACTGAAGAAAACGTACTGAAAAAGAACAATCTACTTTTGCGTGTTGAAAATATTCAGAGTCAAGCATGAAAACTTAGGTCAAGCGAATCGACGATTTCCGATGATTAAAAAAAATATCATAAATAAAACAAATGGGAAATAAAAACGTGTAAAACAGACATTTTTTCCGCATTCTTGAACATTGTTATCTTATTGTAAGATTGTTTTACATACGTGCGTGATTGAAGGGAATCGCAAGTTTACCAATTAAATAGATTCAAACGGAACTCGAAAGTGGTTTGCTCGAATGGAATTCTGTGGTGTAATGCAATTCCATTATTTATAATATGATTAAATAATACAAAAAAAATGTGTCGATATAATCAAAAAGGAAGATTATATTACGAGTTAGAATGTTATATAGAAATCTGTGAATATTTTATTTATATATAGCTTTTTACACTACAAATTCAATCTGATACAAATCAAATTCAGCATTTTTCAAATCAAATTCAATTTTTTGAATTTCAAAATAAAACTTTATAAATCAAACTCAATCAACAGAAAGTATTATTAAGATTATTGTTGAAGTAATGAATGAAATACAATCTATTCTTCAATTCAACTTTGATTATCTCATAGGTGATTTTTTTACATACATAATTAATTAATTTTTTTAATAAATCGATCTGAAAATAGATACTAAAGATATTTTCTTAACGTTTATTTTATATTTTTCATGAAATCATAAAAAAATTGAAAAATTAAGAAAACAAATTTGTGAAGATTAAATTTGATTTGTAAACGATTTGAAATTTAAAAGGTTGTATTTAATTTGTATAAAGTTTAATTTAAAACGTTAAAGCTATACAATCATATTATAATATTGAATTTTATATAATTGACGTTATTAGATTATTATAAATTATTGTTATTGGATCGATCGCATGCACTATTGCACTGCAACAAATAACAGTAAATACCACTAGTACGTATTATACAATGGGAACATGAAGATTTACATTATGCGATGATTTTTTAAGGATCCGAGGCCAGAGGCTTGGGATTTATATAGATCGATAGATCGTAGAGGAAACGAAAGCGAGAGTGAACGAGAATTGCGCAATTTTGTCGTTTGCCAATCGGATTCTTCGCAGTTTGTATTAGAGAAAATCTAGAGCAATGTTTTTGGATTATCAGGAAAAATTGTTAAAACACGTATTTTTCCATTTGAAATATTTTCATATGTGGCTCATATTTCGATTACATATTTTTGTATATTTAGATACTATATATAAAACTTAAACGGTATATGTATGTATGTATATATCCAATAAACTCCTAAACCAATAGACGAATCTTCACTAAATTTGACAATAATGTGCTTTGAAATCCGTAGAAACTATAAAAGCATTATACAAAGATTCGCATTTCAGTTTTTTCTATCGATCGTTATACAAATTATAATATAAAAATGTGCCGACGTCGCGATTGATTGTGACAATAATTACAATCGGTACACAATTTATTTTCATAGAGTTCCGAGCACGACGGGTACTATCCGTTAGTTATAGTATAAAATTTCAGATATTTTTTCAAGAAAGTTAACATTTGAAAAGTATTATATGAGATGATATTAGTTTCCTGAACGCTCCACATATCGCTCGATTTCCGGTGATTGCTGAAAATTTACATATTATATTTAACAAGATCGTTTGACAAGACTTATGTCAATATATTGCGTTGATGTACCCATTTAAACGTTGATTTAATTTCGACGATTTTTACATTCTGTTACGAAATCTAATAATATCAGGTTTTCGTTGTAAAAACTATGATTGAACAATTTCCAATTAATTTATTGCCAGTTTTTCATAATATTATATTAATGCAAATCGACCTCGCAAGCTTCCTCTACAATTCCATTAATTGAAACGGTCCAAATTTACGAAATTCAAATTATTTAAAACCTTGACATTTGCAAGAAAGTGTTCTGTATTACTTAAACCATTTTTATACTCATCTATCAAATCTGTAACAAGATAATGATTATCTTTTCGACCTTCATCCTAAATCAGATCTGAAAAGAATTTCTATGATTTTGATACGAAAACGAATCAATTCGATTACTTTTGTTATTGCATTCGAAGTACAAAATCGCATTGAATTCAATTATATCTGCTATTTGATTTATAATCGACTTAATAGCATCCATTATTTAAATGAATGTTTTTATGATTTTATCACGAGTTATTTTTTTGTGGTTGTTAATGATGAGAATTCGACAAAGTGCAACATTTAATACGTTTACGGTTCATTGTTTCGTGTGAGAAAAATCGGTCTTCCTTCTTTCCAATTAGTTAAAAAGTTAATAATATTATTATGTGCGACTTTAATTATGTTATTTATACGTTTTCGGATAAGGTGTATCCGTAATGAAATGAAAATAAGGAAATAATTAATTGAAATATTTGTTTTAAGTATGTTTTTAATTTATTTTTTCGTATGCGTAGTTAATAATTAATTAGTTTTCGAAAATAGGGTTGAAATTCGAAGTGTAATAGATACAAATTGATATGTATCTATTACTTGGAGTGTTTCCAGCTTTCGAAAGAACAATACTTTCACTACAATCGAATGTTCTATCAAATTTTCAAATACAATTTGAAATTCAAATAGAAATGTCGTCATTTTCAAGTTCAATACCTTATACGTATTATAACAATGTACATAAAAAATATTATATTACGTTAGAAACGATATATATGTGTATAATAATAATAATAATAATAATAATAATAATAATAATAATAATAATAATAATAATAATAATAATAATAATAATAATAATAATAATAATAATAATAATAATAATAATAATAATAATAATAATATATTAATTCAATTTAGCAATTTGCTAAGATGATGAAAAATAACAATTATTAATGAAAGATAAAACCATCTTCATTGTATGAGAATTCGAAATAATATTTTTTTCTAAACATTCAACTAATTTAATATTATATATGATATTTAATATTGTATTGTATATGATCAATGCTTGGATGAATGCATTTAACATATGCTATTGATTTGATCAACAATTTATTAAAAGACATTTGACATCTTGAGATTTCCTTTCTAGATCATTATAAAAAAACTTCAAATCACATCGGAAAAACCATGTATAAGAATGGACATCAAATTTTCATCATCATCATCATATACATAATGACAACGAAATGAGTTATAATTCCAATTTCACATTTATAACATCACATACATTAAGAACTTTAAATTTATTAAATTTTTCATTAGTTTATTTTATATCATTTCACCATCATCACACCCAATCTTCCTTCATTCGAAGATAAAAACTCTACTGTTTATATTATTTATTCAAAATCTAAAAAACCACCCAATCCATACTCATAATCTATAATCTATACACATATATAAAATTCAAACGGTGTAATGTATGAATGTATAGTATATGTATATGTATGTATGTATGCATGCAATAAACTCCTAAATCGATAGACGAATCTTCACTAAATTTGGCAAGAATGTTCTTTGAAATCCGGTGAAACTATGTAGCATTCAGTTTTTTTTATCGATCGCCATACAAATATAATATAATGTATCAGCGTCGCGATTGATTGTGACAACAATTACAATCGGTACACAATTTATTTTCACAGAGTTCCGAGCAACACTGGGTACTACCCGCTACTGCCCAATAAAAAAAAACATCCAAAATCCAAAATCACGAACCACAATCGAACAAAACAAACACGTTTCGAACACATCACGGAACCGCGAACCGTCGATAATGGCGCACAGGAACAAGGATGTGAACGGAACAATAATGGTGTCGTTAACGTAATTTGCCACGATGCACACGAGCGAGAAACGGCGTAAGTTCACTGCCAGGCGCCATTGTGCAACGCGAACGCATTATCGTACAGCAACATTGTTTTTGCACGAAAATTCGCCGAAAGCGAGCGGTAATTGGTGTTGTGGCCCGTGTTTTGTCGCAGCCGTGGATATTCGGGGGAAATGAGAGTGATTTGTGGTTCTCAAAAGGTGGTTCGTTAAGTTATAATGTATTAAGGTTATTATAGTTTGAAGATAAACAGATGTTGAATATATTTGGTTATTGAAAGATGTTGTGGCCCACGTTTTGTCCCAGCCGTGGAGATTCGGGGGAAATGAGTGATTTGTGGTTCTCAAAAGGTAGTCCGTTAAAGTATAATGTATTAAGGTTATTATACTTTAAAAACAAATAGATGCTAAATATATTTGGTTATCGATTTTTTTTAAAAATAATTTTTGATATATTATTTTTTATGATCTTCTGGAAAATTCGTAATTTACTAAAATTTTATGAATTTGATATGAAAAATATTTAAATAAGGTTTGCAGTAGAGAATAATTTTGAAATTTAGATGTTTTATGTAACGGATTTTTATTAGAAATTATTAATTATTAAAATTTTCTATTATAAGAAATTATAAGCTGGAAATGTACGTATCGAATTTAACATTTCAATTAAATGAATATATTTAAGATACATCCGTGAAATTGATATGTTTTGAATAGTTTTTACATTTCTTTATTATTAATTTTTATAATATTAATAATAATAAAGTCATATAAAAAACCATCATTATTATTAGAAAGTAATTTTGTCAATACGTTGATTTTTTTTCATGATACATAATATAATATTTGAAAAATGTAGTTTTTATGAAAAATACCATAATATAATATAATAGATTGATACATTTTCAAAAGTATTGTATTTACTAATTGAGTGTTAAAATATTTTTTTGTAATTTTTTTAATAAGCAACAACGGCGATAAATTTTGATTTTTGTTAAGTAGCACAGTCGAAATAATTTGATGATTTTCGATCCAAAGCCGCATAAATTATGAATTAAACGTATTAATTGTACCAAATTAATTACGATTCATCATTTTTATCGGAAACACGGAAACATCTTGGCATTATAATTTCATAAGAGGAATCTATTAAAATAATTCTTCTTATGAAAAAAAAAAACTATCATAAAATTCGATCAATATGTAACAGATTTTTCCGCTAGTAAAAATTCAAAAGAACAAAAACAAGAGCGAATGGAATGTTATGTTCGGCTGGTTATAACGTACATAAAAGCAATTTGCGGTTTGTGAAATTCATTAACTTTTTATTAAGTAATTTTAACAACAGATCTGTCTTTTGATCTTCTCGATTATGAAACTTCCCATATTATTATGTAGCGAAATTCGATCGAATCTTAATTTTACATCCACCCTTTCATAGAAGCCTTAAAACAAATTAATTCAAAATGAGACCGTCGAAAGGAAAGAAAATTTTGAAATATCCGATCTCTCAACTGTCAAATTTCGAAACTGCACGAAAAAAACTCAGTTGCATTCGAGAAAAGTGAAAAAAAATGCATCTAGCAAATTTGCATACAAAATACTAGCCCCTTTTGACAGTGGCGGATTATTTTCGAAAAGTGAACCGTTTAATAATTTTCCCACGATAACGTGGGATACGAAAGATTAAAAAAAATGCGTTGTTTCGATTTTTCACGCATTTCAGCCGATTGTTTGGTGGAAATTTACAAGTGTAAATTCCAAAAGTGTGCGATTTACGATCGAGAATTTTCTCAGCGGTCACAAATAATATTTGAAGGATCAGTTCTAGATCAAAACTCTGAACTGAAATTGTGAAGAAATTGATCATTGATAAATATTTGAGTAATTTGCATAGAAAAGTGGAAAATTAATTTAAAAATAATAAAAATTATATTTTGAGAAAATATGAGTATTGTATAATATGAATATGAAAATATGTCGGATTTATTTTATTAGAATTTATTGTGCTCGATTTTATTCAAATCTATGTTAATTTTTTTCAGTGTCAAATTTGTTTTGACTTTCTTGCAAGCATTTTAATATTTGGTTTATGTTGATGAGTTTTTATCAAAACAGTTTATTTTCAATTGGCATTAATTACATTAAAACAAAAAAATGGAATGAGTGTTTATCAATAAAGATTTTTTTACTAATATGTATGTTGATAATTATAACTGAACCGTTGTTTTTGAAAGTGGTATGAGTTCATATTCGGGAAAAATGAGTTAATGCGTGTTTTGATTGACTAAACCAATACGTTTAACTAAAAGTACATTAACTCATTAATAGACTTATACCACTTTCAAAAACAACGGTTGAATTATAAGTAAATAAAATGAGATATGTCAAAAAATATTATCTTAAGAAATTTTTTATAACAACTATTTTACGATTCCATTGATATTTTACGAGAAAATATATTGGATATCAATAAAAAATTAAATTTTAATTATAAATATCAACACATATTCATAGGATAACTATCGGATAGTGCTCGGGATTCTGTGAAAATAAATTGTGTACCGATTGTAATTATTGTCTCAATCAATTGCGACGCCGGCACATATTATACATATTATAATTTGTATGGCGATTGATAGAAAAAACTGAAATGCGAATCGGTATTAAAAAATTGAATACTCACCTAGTTACTTCGAATTTCAAAGCACATTTTTTCCAAATTTAGTAAAGATTCGTCTATCGGTATAGGAGTTTATTTGATACATACATACATCATACATACATACATACGTACATACAGTACCCTTATTTTATCCAATATCATATGTTTATTAACGAATTTTTCACTCAAAATAACAATCAAGTAAAAGATAATATCATTATAAACATATTTAGGTAAATACACATGATCAGAAGTGACAGAAAATATTTTTATGAATTTTTCCAATAAGAATAGAACTATATACATATACATACATACTATAATACATACATACATACGCCGTTTGAGTTTTATATATACAGAAGATAATATTTTTTGATACGTGTGAAGCTGAATTAAATTAAAATAATTTTTTCATGTAAAAAAATTAAAAATATCAAATTTTTATCCAATATAAAAAAAGTATTTTTTTTCTAAAACCTCATCAAATCAATCAACTTCCTTCAAGAATTATAAACTTTCACACCAAAAACTCAAAAACTCACACAACAAACATTCCAAAAAAAAACCCTCCTCCCACCCTTCACCTGAAAAACCCCTGAAAACCACAAAATTTTCCGGAAAACCTCCCATAGAGTAGAAGGGGCACAATTCGAGAGGGGCGCCGCCTTATAAGCCCCCGCCGCTGGACAGAGAGCCGCACAACCTCGAACCGTCCCAGCTCGGAACGACCAAAAATACGGTAAATATCACTTTGTTTCCATCGGAATGTTGAGTCGAAATAGCCTTTGGGATATCCGGGATAGCCTGGAGAGACCCAAGGACTGATTGTGACGTTTGTGCGGTTTCGGTGTGACGATTTTTAGTGGTTTTTTTTAAGTGTTGTGAAGTTGTTATAATGTCTTTGATGATTTTTTTTGATCTATTAAAAAATTATGTTAAGATATTTTTATTTGATGAAAGTATATAAAATCGATTGATATATACATTTTTTGTTTCAGATCAGTTGTTTAGTTAAAAAGTGACAATGAAGTTTTTGCTGTTATTCGTCTCGCTGCATGGTAAGCTTTCATTCATATTCATTTTGTGATTTAGTTCTTTGAAAATTTAATTTTGGTTGAAGAAATATTTTGTTCTCATTTAAAATAGGTATATTTTTGTTAACGTGAGAAATTTGTTAAAATAAACAGCCTTTCACTATATTCATACTAGTTTCTAATAACCGTTATGATTAGCATATGATAATAATAATGTCATAAATATTTTCCTAATTTTCCTGTTAATAATAAAATTATAATTTTTATTTAGATTTCTATTAAATTTAGACGTACATTACATAAATTCTAATTTTATCAATGATATTATTACATAAATTAACTATTACGGAATTTTATTTACATACTCACTAATTATTTTAATATAAATCAATTTAAACGATGACCTTCATAGCCTTTCTTGTCAGAATGAGGGCGTGAAATACAAAAAAAAGATTTTTCAATAATGCTTTCATATAAATAGCATAATTCATTAATGCATGTGTTTCGAAAGTAATTTTTTCAAGGATCAATCTACATTTGCACAAAATAATTTATTGTTACTCTTAAATAATTAGATCAAATTAATCGAAAGCGATTTTTAAACCTGTTTTGTAATATGTGATTTGCGATCTATAATTGCTATTATGTTTCGGAAGGAAAACCCCATCATAATTAAATTCAAATTGAAAAACTTAATACTGTGAGAGTTTTAAACGAAAGTAAAAGGACCAAATCGCATATTTACGAAGAGAAATTCTGGCGATCAAACAAAAAAAATAAAACACTCTTTCTCCAAATGATGAATAATAAAATTACAACATTTCGATCCATAAATTACAAACCAAGTCGTGCTAAAATCGAAACCAACCGTGACATTGACCGTTGTTTATTTTCCAATACAATAATGAATTTTTTATTAGAAACCATTTTAATAATAATGATAAAAACATGTCAAATTATTGTAAATTAATAGCAATTATTTATTGAAGTATTTACCAAGACTTTTTCATCAATCTAATCATTTGAATCGGAAGTGCTTTTTAGAAGAGTTTTTAATAATATTTTACAATACAAATTTTTAGTAGATTAGCATAAAAAATGATTGCAATATTGATCGTAGTTAACTTTCCAATACAAATAATACAATACTGGATTTTTTATCAGAAACATTTCTTATGATAATGATAAAAACATTTCAAATAATTGTAAATTAATAGAGATTATTTATTGAAGTATTGAACAAGATTTTTTCATCGATTTAATCTTTTGAATCGAAAGTATTTTCAAGCTTTTTATTGAGAAATGTTTTTAAGAATATATTACGATACAAATTTCAGTACATTAGTAGCAAAAACAATCGCGACATTAACCGTTCGTTTCCCGTCACCTTTTATCAACTTTCCACTGAAAAAGCAGTTAAAGACTTTCAGTAAAAAAACCATTTTAAAAACCCATTAAACTAAAGAACTTCCGAACAAACTCGAGCCATAAATTACAACACATCCCGATCAAAAGCGAAACCGACCGCGACATTGACCGCGGTTTCTTTTCCGTCATTTTTTCTCGTCTCGACACTGAAAACTGGCAGATGAAGCCGTCTTGAAAATTCCAGTCCTATTCCTGAAAGGCATGCCGTTTTTCCGAGTGAAAACGAACTGCATATGTGCAAATCGGAAAACGTACAATGTCCGGTTTCGTATGCATGTCCATAGGAGAGTTCCACTTTCTAGAGTAGACGTGAAGTTAATTATTCAGATTCGGTTAAAGACCTGATGATGGATTACTTCACGAGGCTGTTGCATCATTTCGTATTCGGTACGTTTGTTTGTTTGTTTTTTTTTTGCTGTGTTATTTTCGCAAACGTGTTTGTTGTGTAGATCACGTTTCGTTCGAAATGTCATTTTTTTGTATTGTTCATGATCTGTTGATGAAACAATATTATTACGAGAATCATTTGATTTTTTTTATGGGAGGATTAAATAAACACAGTTAAAACGAGGGATATTTTATTTTCTATAAGAAAAATTGATATAGTAAAAATCATTATAAGTTTCATGAAAAATTTACATTAAATATATGAGCTATTGTTTTTGAAAATATATACATAGATCATTTTCGGAAAAAAAATAGTTGATGCACATTTTGGTTATTCAAAATGTACGTCAAAAACTCATTTTTTCTAAAAATGGGCATGATTTTACATTTATTACATTATAACATTTAACATTTTATAACATTTTCATTTAATATTATAATTATAACATTATAACATTTTCAAAAATAATGACTCGTATGTGTATATTATATAATATACATTTCAAATACCTATATTTCACTTTGTATTTCTATATTTTTTATATATTTATCAAAAATAATTATACCTCTCTTTTTATACGGTACTTTTACACAGTTCAAAGAAGAAAAAGAACCGATTTTTTTACACTGTCTTTTCACTTTAACACAGTATAAAAAAAAACATGTATTATAAATGCCACAATGATAAGATTCGGTATAGGCCAGTATACAATTATAGTTATTAAATAAAAATTTTCAATGTTTTTTGATGATTTCACATGGCGAAATTTTTCCACATTATACATTTTTTTGGATGGAAGTTCCATCCAGATATACTGATGAAACCTATCTCCAATTTTTTATATGATCACCATATTTTTTTTATTTTTGTAATCTCTGGAACGCATTCCCTGTGTAAGAAAGAGGATTAGGTATTTTCAAAGAATCATTATATTTAAAACTGTACTATTGTGTAAAAAAACAATACGAAAAATTAACAAAACAGCTAAAAAAAAATGACAATAATCCGCGATCAAACAATTTGTCTTTCATTCACGTTTTTCTGAATCATACAAAATTCAACTCTCACCAACATGCAAATGCAAGGATTTGATATTTCATTCGAAAAACGACAATCTACAATGACTCACGAGCCCGTAACATAGAAAGCTCAACGTGCGCGGGGTAACTTTGCCCGCGGCCAGTTTCACCAATCCGTAACACTGTATTGGCGCGAAACTGCGCAAATTTCAAACTCCACTTATTAACAGAGTGCCAACGAACGCGAAAATCGACAAATACCGCCGTTTAAAAGCCGTTCGAACAACCGGTGAGCCAAGTTCAGACCGGACCGTTTGAGAAACTCGAGTTCTATAATAAGATAGCGAAAGTGATTCCGTTCTGGTTTCGTATATATGTATTTTTTTCGCTTTGCAGTATTCTGCGTCATTCGACTCGTACTTGTTGTTTGACGCCGGTAAAGCGAACGTTATCGATAATGTTGTAATTGACGCGTGGAAATCTGTACATATAACGTAATTGTTAATTGCTCTCAATGGACTGTTGAGATTTTTGGATTGTGGAATTGTGTTTGTTAGTGATTCGTTTTGAAATGAGGCTGTTGAGATTTCTCGAAATTGCAGTGTTGTAATTAGAATAATTTTGACTAAATCGAGTTAATTAAATTTTAAAATTAGACTTTAATTTTGTGTGCTAATAAGAAAAATGTTTTTTCAGTTAATTTAATGTAATTTTAATGATTGCAATTTTTTTAAATATTATATTTTACTTTCCAAATTGTTTTTTTATAATGAATCATTATAAATTCAAATCAATATATTATATAAATTTCGAAATCATTAAATGCATCATTTTGCAACAAAAGCTTCATAAAAAATGACAAATTTAAAGCTTCAGGAAGAAAAGACATGGACGCGTGGGTTAGCGCTAAACCCACACTCAAAAAACTATTCATTTTGATAATAATTAATGTCTTATTTCCTAATATTGATGAATATGGGCATTAGAGTGTGACCACATAAATGTTAAACGTCTTGTTTCAAGCCGCGACTATTTAAATACAAGTAATTTGTTGTATAGAAATTTTAATTTTCTCCGTCGAACCGCAAACAGCTATAATAACACGTAATAAGTCGTAACGGTTTCACGTGCAATTTGTTACTTTCGATTTTTTTTTTCAATTTCGAGCGTGTGTCTAACTATTATTGTGTTGTTGAAAATGGTGAATATATATTTTTTATTGTTTCGATTGTTCGTATCTAAGAATTTTGTCATACGTAACAAAACAATAACGTATTAAAAGAATTACGTGGAGAACGAGAAAGTTTACGTTACAATTCTATATAAGGTCGAATTTTATCCGAGTATTTACGTTTGTTTTAAATAATATGCATTGTTGAGTTTTTCAATGATGGCCGTTTACTATAAGCTAAATTGTTTAATTAACTTATTGATTCTTATCTGAAATAAAAGATCATTAGCATTGAAATTCAATAGCAAAGAATTCGAAAGCAACGATTTTACCATTCTCTCCGACACACGTACTGCATCATAATTTATTAATGAAGTACAGATGTTACTTGAAACGAATCAATGTCAATGTTATATTTTTACAATTCAAATTGCGTTAAATAAATGTGGGTCTTCTACGATACTATCGCCTTAATTGCATTCTTCCGACCGTGAAATTTACTTTCTTCTTAACAATACGTGATCGTAATGCTGAAACTGTTATGAAATGTACAGAATATCGAATGTACTATGTATTTTATTAATGAATTCTTATTTTGTGATACATATCAGTTTTTATACTGTAGACATGTGAAATGTAGTATATCTGATTTTTTTATGACAGGTTCGTGTTTGGTATATACATATATATATTTTTGACTTTCATGCTCTAATTTGTGAGGCTTTGATATGTGAAAATAATAATTGCAAGTTCATGGACTATAGGTGAAATTTATCGAAATTATGCGATCCCATCGTTCTCTTGCAAGTTTCTCACACACGTGTTATGGAGTGAATAAATTTTGAATTTGTTATCGAATTCGGAAATCACTTTCGATGTTCTCTTTGTAAAAAAGCGAAGTCTGTTTTTCATTCACACGGGTCAAAGTTTCGAATTTGCCAATCGATTTTCGCACAAGAAAAATTTACACGTACGGTCGTTAACAATGGCCTTTTGTTGATGGCTTTGTGCGTTTTCCCTTCACGAAAAATTCACGCAAACTCATCGAATCGAAGAGCAAAAGTGCGTGTTAACAATAGTCGATTATAATCGATTACAAATTTTTAGTTTCCGAATGACATGTATTGAGATTATTGTTTGAAAATTGACGGGATTTGATCAAGGTCTTTGAAGTCGACGATAATTGTTGAAAGCTTAATTTAAAACGATCCTGTTCAAGGTCCGGTTTGAAAGAATATGATTCGTTTTGTTCTATTATCGGGTTTTTATGATATTGTAAAGTTTAGAATTAGTACAGATTGTTCGAGAGCAGGTTCAAGGCTGACACGCCTAAACATTTATTCTCATACGAAGTCCATAACGATTTAAAGTTCAATGATAAATTAAGCATAGTTTTTATATGAACTTCAAAAAAAATGACAAAATTAGCCATTACATTATTCGACAACGATAAATTATCTTATTTATTTGATAACGGAAAAAAGTCAGCTATTTTGTTTAACACATATACAATAATATACACCTTATCCTCTTTATACACTTTTTTAAAATAAGACGATTCGAACAAGAAGAACCGATTTTTTACACTGTTTTTCACTTTAATACAATATAAAAATATTTAAAAAATATATCATTATGCCACAATGGTAAGATTCGATAAAGGCCAGTATATAATTAAAGTTATTAAATAAAAAAATTGGATGTTTTGGATGATTTCACATGGCGAATGCACATTTTCATAAAGTATATTTGGATACAATTTTTATACGATCACAATACATTTGTTTTATACAGTAGTATTTGGAACGTATGCCCTTGTAAAAAGAGTATTGGATGTATTAAGATTTAAATACAATTACCAATTGAACATACAACTATTTCCGAATCAGACCCAACCAAAATTCTCACAACCATTCAAACATTCTAGACACGTATCTATAACAAAACAATTACCATTTCACACACGCACTTCATACGAATCGAGAACAAACTTATCAAAGTGGGCCGAATTTCGAAGGGATCCACCGTCCCACTTTTCCTCACGAAACATCGATCCACAATATCGATCGGATCTCGGCGTGCGACTTTACCACATTTTCGTAATATTTTATTACTCTGCAGCTGAATATATCCAGCACATTTAGCGAAGACAGTGTGGGAAAGGTACGAGTGAACGGACCGCATTGCACAGCACAACCTTGATAGGGTAACATGACAATTTGCCACACGCCACGAAGCTAAATTATTACCTTAGACGACTCTAATTATCTCAAAAGTTGAAAAGTAATTAAGCTTCGAGGTCCGTTTTGAAATTCGTGGCGGATTTAGTGTCGTTTTCGATTTTTTTCACGTGTGAATCGGTCTGTTTTGAGATTGTGACCTTTCTGTTTGTTTTGTATGCTTTTTGTATTGCGAAGTTTTCGTATTATATGAGAATATTGTTAAAAAAAATTATAATATTATAATAAATGATTAATCGATCATTGTATGATAGATAATCATCAGAATATCATAATTGATTGGACGAGTTTTCAACAAAGTAAATATAATATAATAGTGACACAATAAAGTAGTACCGAGAAAATTATTATTAATAAATTCTTTGAGACAAATTTAGTTCTTTCGATATCAGGTCAGATTAGACTATGTTAGATTTAATAATATTTTAAAAGGAAGTCTGTCATTTATGGAGTTGTGTAATATCGATTCAAAGTGAAATAAAGTTGATAAAGTGAATGAATAATTGAGAATTATAAAACGTTTGCTATCTTGAATCGAATATTTATCGTATACAATTATAAACAATTTCATTATTCAATTTTAAACCTTTCATTATATAAACGTACTATATGACTTCATAAGATCCAGTTATTAAAATAATAACAAATTTCTTCTTTTAGAAAACGTATAAAAATTAACAAAAACCTATTAAAAAAACAACAAAGAAGCGTATGAGATCAACACGATCTGTTCACAACAAAAAGTAGGAAACGAACAGAAAAAAAGCACAAATGTCACATTATCAAACTTCTGAACAATGAAACTTATAAAACGCGTGAGCATTTTTCTCATCGTTTAAGTGACGTTTTATAATACTTATAGTATACTGTTTTATAAACAGTATAGCAAAATCGTGAAAGTAGGAAGTCGATGATAGATCCGATCGAAATGGCGGGTTCAAGGATCGAAATTACGACATTAGATCATTGCAAATAGATCTATACGATCCTGTGATTATATAATGTAACTTTGAAAGGTATCGACCGCATAAAATTGCGGGAGATTTAAAAATATCGATATTTGTCAATAAATCATGTATTTAGATTCGTGATTCAGCGTTTTCGTAATACAAATCTGTTACGAAAATTTAAAAAAATGAAATTTATGTAAGTTAACATTTGTTTTTTTGCAGTGTTATTGGCGACGTGTCGATGCGAAGATAAGGCTGTCGAAGAGGTCAAAGATGTAAAGGATGAGGTCGTGGTCTTGGAAGTCGAAACTGATGATGATGCTGCAAAGCCTAAGAGACAAACAGAAGAAGGTAGAGCCATTGGTGGTGCAACTCAACACATTTATGGATCTGCTCCAGGTCATTATGTGTTGAGGACTTCGCCCAAAGAAATCGGCATCGAGGTATTTTTTTTGTAATATTGACCTATAATTATAATGATTCAAAATACGCGCCATATCGATGATTTTAATTATTGAAAAAAATGCGCCTTGACCTTTTTCATTTTAAGGTGGTTTTGTTTTGACAAATTTGATAGTCGATTGTAAAGATTTCCCATTCAATATAAAAGTCAAATATTAATATAAATTCGATAGTAAATTTTAAACGGTTTCTGCATATGCATTTCATTTGAATAAATAATATAAATTATTCAAAATTTAAATGCTCTTTTAAAAATCTGAAGTTCATTCAATACATTTCGATATCACGATTCGAACATTTATTTGTACTGTTGAATCGGAATTCTTAAGATACAATCAAGAACTAATCCAACAAGCACGCATGACAAACATTCGAACCGATTACATAAAATTAGTCTGGAATTTCCTTGTTTTCTCAAATATCCCGACATTCGATACATAGAAAGTGCCGCAAATTGGATCGGATACGAAATTATGTGACCATCCGCTAATGATGACCATAATAATGTTAGAGTAAACGCACCGTCGTTCTGCACGGATTTGGCTTAATGTCGATTGCGTAATAATGTTATATTGCATGTCAGGGGTTCTCAAACCTTTTATCGACCATTCAAGAGGATGATTGGTTTGATAAGGGATGGATTTAGTATTTATTTCTTCGAGGGATGTTTTTACAGCATTTACAATCCAAATTCGATCTATTTTATAAAAAAATCAAATTCAATCATTTTCAAATCAAATTCAACCTTTCAAAAATCAAATTTAATCTTTTACAAATCAAATTCAACTATCGAAAAGTATTAAAGACCACATTGTCATAGTAATCAATAAAATAAATATAATTAATTCCTCAATTCAACCAAATCAAATTTAAACTTTTTCAAATCAAATTCAAGTTTTTACAAATCAAATTTAATCTTTTACAAATCAAATTCAACCATCGGAAAGTATTAAAGACCATTGTTATTGTAATCAATGTGATACAATTAATTCTTCAGTTCAGCCTTTTATGAATCGAATTCCAGCCCCTTTAAAATGAAATTCAACGTTTTACAAATCAAATTTTAACATTTTCAAATAAAATTCAACTAAACCAAATTTATTTATATTTTTTATAGATTATGGGATTTAAATATGCATAAATAAGTATCAGTTAAAACAATATGATTGTCCATAAAACAAGAAAGTTCATATTCTTATTGTTTGTGCATAAAAATTTGTAAAAGTCATCAATTGAGATTTAACAACGTCAAATTGAAGAATGGATTAATTAATACTAGAGTTTTTACACTTCAAATGTAAGTTTTTACGCTTCAACGTTTAATTTAAAATGTAAAACGTTGAATTTGAAGTGGAAAACGTTGAATTTGAAGTAAAAAAAATTGTATGACAATGTTCTTAATAATACTTTCCGATGGTTGAATTTGATTTGTAAAAAAATGAATATGATTTGAAAATTGTTGAATTCGATTTTTAAAAGACTGAATTCAGAATGTAAAAGTTGATATGTAAAAAATTTTGACACTATAAAAGCTCGCTATAAAAGCATCGATTCATAAATTGAGAACCACTGTTACATATTTATACATTAGTACAATGTTCGCGTACAGTCCTTAGTGTCCGAGGACCAACAAACGTGTACAATATAATGATTCTTCTGGCCAGAATGGGGCAACGATCGTCGACAACAGAACGGTCCATTGGCCAACCGAATCGTCGTGACTGGGTTGTATTTGCCAACTGGAGCTTCGAGGGATCGATATAACACTTTGCAAATGTAAAGTTTGATATTTGACTTCGTAGAGAGTGGATATTCGCAGGTTGATTGGGTGTACTTTGTATCGTTATGTGTGAGAAGTTACGTGTTTCGTGTTACGTTCATGAATTATTGAATGGGAATGTGTTTTATGATAGTTTGTGATTTGTATATGCTTGTATGTAAATGATGGTTGGACGTTTGTGTAAATATGTTATTTTTATATGAGAAAGTATATAAAAATGAGTGGGGAAGTGAAATTTGAATCTCTTTTCGTCAATTGATTTAATGATCAAGTTAATGAGATAAAAAAATTGATTAAACCGTAAGCAATTTAAAAAAAAGTAATATTTAGAAAATTGTTGAATAATTTATATAATATGCAAATTCGTATTTAAATTTGTAGTCAATGATTAGTTTGCATACTGCAACTGAAGTTTAACTGATATAGAAATAATAAATTTATATTTGCATTTCTTGCTGTTTGCATATAAAATCTAACGGTTCCGATAAATTTCGAATATAAAATGTTTGAATCTATCGAAACAATATTTCAAGGATATAAAATTTGAATACGAAGTTATTTTTTCATAACTAGAAAATTTAAATGAAAATGAATATTTACCAAATTTCAAAATTAACAATATCGAACATAAGCATGAGTGAACTCAATTTTGCGAAAAAAAAAAAACAATACGTCGTGGTTAATTTAACTCGTTTCGTAACCGGATAACGATCGGTTGCACTTTGAATCTTCGTCGTTTGCGGTTTTTCGCATATAACCTATTATTGCGATGTCGTTGTTTTTATTGTTTTTGACGCAATTTCGAAAAATTTATAAACCATCGAAGAATCCGGTTGGGCAACGAGCTCACCCAACAATGAGCGACAATAACGACGTGTTTGTAATGAAAAAGAAACTGAACCGGAACGGAATCTGATGAAAAATATGCTGAATGATGGCGAAAAGATGGTGCTGAAGACCGGTCGTCGTTTCTTAAGTCGATGGTCTTTTTAGATAAGAGATTTATTGTCATGTGACGATCTTGATATGTGCAGTAATCGACATTGTATTCTTTATTCGTATGCTATTATCGTTTATCTTTGTTTAGTTTGAAAATCAACATTTCGTAATATAGGAAATGGTTTTAAATTTTATTATTATTGTCATATTATGAACAATGTTTATCTTGAACGTTTATGTGTTCATTTAATTTGGAATTTTATCTAGTTTTGATTATCAGAGTGAAAGCTAAATTAATACTTTTTTTCATTGAATCGGATATGTCACAGTCATGAAATTGTTGACAGGTTTTAGTTCACCCTCATAGTTGCGTCTATCATGAACCAATATAATTTTGTTACATACTCGTAAATTTTTGGACGCTTGTTACGTAAAAAATTGAAAAATCTGCTATTTAAAAAAATAAATAGTTTTTTTGATCAATCCGAATAATATAAATTCTGTATGTTATTAGTCCGTGTATATTTGACTCAACCAAAACCCAAACTTCGATCAAAACAAATTAAATTTCCAAAAAATCCTAATCCAACCTTATCTAACCCAACTTAACCCCAATCTGTATTTGACTGATCAAAATATACATGGACTGAAACACACCTGGACTGTGATAGATATATTGATTCGAAACATTATGTGTTTAAATATATTCTGTTATGGTAAATCGACGAAACACAAGAAAAGGAAAGTATGGAGAAATTAACCGTTGAACGTATTGTCGACTCGAAAGCGTAATCTGGGTCGACATAACACTGAAACTCTTAACCGCATTTCAGTATTTGATACTTAAATTTATTAAAATCAAAATTGCACCAGATTGGCGGATAGAAAGTGACGTTTTCGGGTACAAAAGTGCATTCGTTTTCACTATTTTTTTCGGAACCTATTCAAAAGACATTAGCGTTTGATTGTGCATCGTAAATTTTGAACTCGACGGTTAAGTTTCACTTTCGTTGAAAATTTTAAAATAGTGTCGCTTTTCACGCGTCGTCGACGGAATAGAAACTTTTCCGTTTTAGTATATTTTTTGACCTGTTTCGATTCAGAGTGTGTTATAATTTTCGAATTCGTTTTTCAGTCTGAAGCCGACTATTTGAGCATCCTCAGACAATTGGAAAGCAGCAATCTTCAACAGACCGCAGCTGCCCAAGCTAGACCTACTGTGCAACAATATTTAATACCAAGGTGAATGATTTGTATATTGCTTTATTGACACGAATGAGTTTAGAGAGAAAATATGTCATTTCCGGTTGTTTCATCAAAAATAAATAAATACTAAGAAGTCGTATAAAGTTAAAACAAGGAAAACTCGATGGTTTATAACAAAACAGATAAAGTAATGTCAACAATGTTTATTTTTAGTTGCTCGAAAAATCGTTCATTCATTTCGCTTATCGGAGTAGATTATAATATAATCTAAGTAACATAAATTATATTTATAAAATAGTTTTTTTTCGTATTGAAAAAAATATATGTTCATGTTAAAAAATGGGTGTGATTCAACTGTACATTGAAAAAATATAGATTGCGCCTTTAAACGAATTACTGGTGCATTAGAATAATATTCGATGTGCATTATTTTTGGTGCATTAAAGAATCTCATATTAAGCATCATTTTATTTGTAGTGTGCAATGAAAAAAAAATTGTGCATTATAAAGTGAGCATTAAAAATATGAAATGATCAATAGAAATAAAAGGTTAAAGTAAATTAAAGTCTTCCTTCATAGACAATACAATACAAATGTTAACTGTCAATTTTTATTTTTGTTAAAATTTTGATTTAATTTAATTTTAATCACATTTTAACAATTTGGTCCAATTTGATTTTATTATGAAAGTAATGAATAATTATCGTGTCGTTGGTATTTCGCCCTGTTCACATTTACGGCATTGCCGATCATTTATTTCTATTCATTTTAATGCACGTTTAGATATATTTTCAATGATCAAAATATTTTTTCGAATGCACACATTTCAATGCTCGCGCAAAATGCACACATTATTTTTTTTAATGAACACTAATTTTATTAAATGTTCTGGTTAAATACACATTTATTTTATGCAATTTTACAATCTTTATTATTTTAATAAAACATTTTTGGCATTACGCAATAATTTTCCGTGCATTTTAGAAATAATTTTACCGCAAATATTGTTGAGTCTGAGAATGCACGTTATCGCAATTCCCAGCAGGTAAAGCTTATCGCTTTTTATAACCAAATATTGACTTTACACGTCAATGTTTGACAACGAACAAGACAAATTCTGTCGAAATCCCAAAACGAAATCGAATGTGACACGGATCACGTATCTTGCACAATTGCGTTTAAAATTTCGCAAATTTGATTTCAGACAACCCCAACCCACATTCGCATCGAACGTTGAGCAGAAATACGTGCAATTGCAGCCTACTCAGTCGAGCAAGCAGAGACCTGCGATCAACTTTGGTCAAAATTTGCAGGCTTCGTACCAGAACCAGAGGCTTCCGTTGGTGTTCCGTCCTTCTCAACCTGTGAGGCCTAATGGTGGTCAAGCCGTTTATTCGAGCCCTGGTTTCTTCGGGAATGCGCAAGGACATGCTTTACATGAAGCTAGAGTTCAAGCTGCATTGGCTGTTGGTGAAAATAAGCCATCGTTAGGTCAAGGCAATAGTCAAGCTGTTTTCCAGTTTGCTAATAAGCCACAGGCTGTTGGAGATTCGTCTTTTGAAAAAGAGTTGGCTCAATTAGTCGCTGCTAACCATGCTGCTGAATTGAAAGCTAAGCCTCAGGCTGTTCAATATATTCAAACCGCTCAGCAGAAACCTTCGTATACGATAATTCCTTCTCCTAAACCAAAACCTTATTCTTCATTTAGACAAGATGCTCAAGTGCAAAAATACGTTGCTCCTTCTATCAGAGGAAAATCTCCTCAAAAGTTGCCTCAACAATATTTGATTGAAACAACAAAACCTCAACCTGCAAGGCCAATTTTGAAAGCGAAACCTCAATATATCTTCCAGCAGCAACAACAACCACAACATCAACAACAACAACAACAACAACAACTACAACAACAACACCAACAACTGCAACAACAACAACAACAACAACAACAGCAACAACAACTGCAACAACAACTGCAACAACAAGACGAACCTAAACTGTACGATTTTCAATCATTCCAGGAGTCACCAAACCCAATGAAGGTCGTACCAGCGCCTCAACTTCATCAATCTCAAGCTCCTCCTCAATATAGATTAGCCCAAAAAGAATCTAGTGAATCTGTTTTTCCTGCATACTTACAGTATTATCAAGCCATTAAGCCTCAAGCTGAAGAAGGTGCCAAATTGGAATCGTATGTTCCGAGCTATACCGGACGCAAAGTTCAACCAAGCGCTTCAACACCATCCGAAGACTACATTTCTAAATATCAATTACAAACCAAAGAAGAAGAACCCACGAATTATGTAAGATTCAAAGCAGCTAAACCTCAACTGAGCCAATACTCGTCAGATGATGACAGTTTTATTCAATCTGTGTTGGCAGCACAAGCTTTGCAAAAACCCAAACAAGCACCGACCAAAACTGCAAGTAGTGAAGTTAGACCAACACTTTCAGCTCCTTCACATTCCTCTATCTTTGTATCCAAATCTTTGGTACCAAAAAAGAATCCTAGCCATTCGATTACTATTGAACAAGCTGATGAAGCTGAAGAAGAACTCCAAACTGTCAGATTGCCTCCACCAAAGAACAACAAAGTTTACACTCAAGATGAATTCCAAGCATTGTTAGCGGCTGGATATTCAGTGACTCCAGTTCCTGTAACCGACGATGAAGATACGAAACCTAGATTCAGTCCAGCTCCTGAAAACTATCCTGGTCATAACAAATACCAATCACTTTCTACAGCATCACCAGAAATCCAAACATTCCAAAAGCAATCTAGCGAGTCTTATGCTTCTGTAACTCAAGCACCAAGGACTAGAAAGGTTCAAAGGAGACGTCCTATCAGTCAACCTCGTTACAGAATCCAACACGAAGACACCCAAGCTGAAAGCGAATCACAACCTCAAGTTTCTTACGCTTTGCCAATTGAACAGTCTGAAAGAGTCAGTTACGGAATGAGGAAACAAGTGAGGATTAGGAATCAGGCTAGACAAGAAGACGATTTGAGAGAAGAATCCGAATCATAAATCGTGATACTCATTTTGGCTATTTGAATTCATATTTATAATTAGTTCAAATTGAAAAATTTATCCGAACAAATTTGTATAAAATATCGAAACGAAAGAATATGATAATGCTTTCTATGAAAATTTTTTCGAAATTTCAACTGTACTTATATAGAATCGAAGGCTTTAGAAATGTATTATTTATTAGAAATCGTATGTTTTAATAAATTACAAAAACAAATTCAAATCGATATAGTCTGTCAGGCGACGAATGCATGCGATGTACATAAAATGATAATATATTTGTAATTTAAATTTAGCGTTCCGCTGCCATGTGGGACAATGTAAATAACTTCAAAAATATATGTCGAATGTGAGAAATGCATGAATGCTTATTATTATAATAATAATGTATTTGTAAGGTTAGATAATATTTTATAATTCAATACGTATTGATTTTAATATTGTTGTAACAAATTTGTGCAATAAATACGCGTGTCTATTACGAAAATAAATATTTTATTTGAACTTTTTTTCCCTTCAACAAAAACCAAAAAATAATTGGTTTGTGCCTTTTGAAACTCAGATTTAAAATCACTATCGATTCTAGATAAAAAATTGGTGAACAAACACTATTATCTATATGTATATCCATAAAAGCCGTATTGGTAATCAATCTGTGAGTTAGCAAAAATTTATATAATAATTCAATTTTAAAATTGGAATATTATTTTTTTCAGTTTTAACAATGATAAGTTTGGGTCATTGCGAATATGTTTGATATAAAATTAATGCATTTTGAAAATGAGCGGAGTACATCAAAACAACATATGAGATTGTGTTGTATTTTCATTTGAACTCATATCTATAATATTGCAAAAACTTGACATGTTTTCGTGGCATTTTTGTATTTTTTGTTCGTTAATTTAAATGAGATGAAAAAAAAACAAATAGGAAATGAACTTTAATTAAATTTGAAACCAGCTTTGATGATCTGAATCGATGCATTTCGAATAAGATATAAATTTCGCATATGTTTAACAGATGCGAATTAGAAAAAAAAATTAAATCACATCCTTGGTTTTAGAAATTGATTACATTTTTCTACGTAAACCAGTCTATGTTTTTTTTAAATTCAATAAATTAGTTTCTCCTTTTTATTATTACGAGTTCAGTAGATGTTTATGCAATATGTTTTTGAAAAATAAATCATTATGAACAATTAATTTTGATGTACAATAAAAATTGTGATCATCTATAATTTTTTTTAGTCATAAAAATTAATTAAAAAAAATTAAGCTTACTATTATATTATATAATATTTAATTCATCCTTAGTTTGGCTCTGGTAATATTTGCCAAACCTGCAGGTGTAGATTGACATTTGATGGAGATTTTCATCAATTCAAGACAACTTCCTGAATAAAATATATATATTAAATATAATATTCAAAAACGTCTAAAGTTTGAGAATCGTCGATAGGAAACGTCTGCATTACAATACTACCGACGCGACATCGTCCCGCACTTTGAACTCGCCCATACACAACGACGCACAGTTTACAGTAAATTCCATCAATTTCATCAAAGCCTTCAACTTTATTTAACAATTACAATGGCAGAACCAGTAGCAGTCGTCCCTACTAGCGCAAACGGAATAATACCGATGATGGCAGAAGAAGTTCCTCAGTCTGTTGAAAGCCAAGAAGTTGCTGCTGCTGTGCAAGTAGTCGCTGCTGTACAAGAAGCAGCCGGTGCTGTGCAAGAAGTTGCTCCTGTTGTGCAAGAAGTTGCTGCTGTTGTGCAAGAAGAAGCTGCTGCAGTCGCTCCCATTGTTGAGAATGCTAATCCTAACAAAGTGTCTGCTGCAGCTGCTGAAGCTGCTTCAGCTGCTGGAGCTGCTGGAGCTGCTGGAGCTGCTAGTGCTGCTAGTGTTGCTGGAACCTCTAGAGCTGTTAGTGCTGTTGCTGCTTCTTCGTCTAACACTGGAGGATCTTCGGATTCTTCTCCGGAAAAGACCACTCCTCCTGTTGCTACTGCTGCTGTCACTCCTGCCAAGTCTGATTATAAGGCTGCCAGTTCTGTATACGAATTCACTGTCAAGGATGCTTCTGGTAACGATGTCAGCATGGATAAGTATAAGGGGCATGTGCTACTTATTGTCAACATCGCTTCCAAGTGTGGATATACTCCGTCGAATAATAGAGAGTTGACTGAATTGAAGGAGAAATATGAATCACAAGGTTGGTATTTTGAATTTATTTTTATTCTAATGAGGTAAATTTGTGCGAAAATAGAGATAACCGTTATTAAAATTTAAAATTAAACATGACGTGCATTATCTGTGTGTTTTTTCATTTTGTTTTTATTGAAGTTATCTCATTTCACGCGTATTAGATTACGTTCTAAATAGCATATATTCAATTTCACTGCCAAGGTGGTCAACGAGATAAAAATAACACGACCACATAACAATCATTAAAATATAGAATATCGACACCAGTGGTAGACCATATATTCATAGTTGACCATCTTTCAGAAAAACATAAAAATTCAGGTTTTTAAAGGTTAAAATCTTTCGAAAACGGTGTGATAGATAAATTGTAATAAGCAGCTTATCTATTGCACCATTTCTGAAAGATAATTATCTTTAAAAAAAAAAATTTAATGTTTTTCTGAGAGATGGTCAACCACCGGTGTCATTACCCTAATTATTGTCACTTTAAATCCAATTTCTAATTACAGGATTGCGAATACTGGCATTTCCATGCAACCAATTCTTGGGTCAAGAACCAGGCACTAATGAAGAAATTGCCTGCTTTTTAGCCAAGAAAAAGGTAGATTTTGGCGACGTTTTCGGCAAATGTGACGTGAACGGATCCAACAGCACGCCCCTGTACAAATATTTGAAGCACAAGTTGCCCGGGACCATGGGCAATTTTATTAAGTGGAACTACACCAAGTTCATTGTGGACAAGAACGGACTACCCGTGGAAAGACATGGACCGAACGTGTCCCCAAACTCGCTCATTCCTAATATCGAAAGATATCTATGATTTTGAAATTTTTGATGATTTTAACTGTCGGTTTTTCAGTGTTCAAAACGATGTTGAAAGGTCGAAGTTCAGGCTGTGTAAATATTATAAAATAATAGACAAATTGTGTTGATGATTCAATAGTTTTTGATTTTTATAATTGTTGTAATTATGTAGGTATATATTATTATGAATTTAATTTTTGTAGGTGGATTTTATAATGATCGAATGATAATTGTCAAAAAATAAAATAGAATGGTGCAGATTTGAATTTGCACGTTAAAAATGTTATGATTCATGTTGCATACTTTTAATATTATATAATTTAAAATATATTTTTGAAAATTTTTATTAATTTTTTTAAAATCTATGTGACACAAGTATGATGTTCATATTGTAAATTTAATGAGTGTTTGCGATTGTATGAGCGATAATTAAAAAAAATATAATTATCTTAATAAATATTCATCGTGAACATTAATCATTGTTTGATTTCTATATTTAAACAACCGAATTTCAAAAAAAGTACCCTGATTGAAAAAAATATATAATGTAAGTTTCTTTATATCGATTAACATAAAACTTTTTCGAATATTAACATATCAGTTGAGTCAAGGCTGATTTTTTCAACGAATGTCCTAAAAAAGTGGAAATATTCGTAGAATATATCAAAGATTCTTATAATTTATCAATAAAAAATATTTTCCGGTTAAATCGAAAGATCAACATTTCATCGGAAATTTATTTCCAATTTCCTGAGATTTTCCACTGAAAAAACACTCACATATAATTCGATTAATATCGATACACTTCCTAGACACTAATCAATCTATCGTTATCAATTTCCACAAAATATAACAGTTTTCCTTGAATGATATAATTCGCGAGAAACGACTTTGTCGATAAGCCATGGAAAAAACTGCTAAAACCAGATCAAGGTTACTGGGCTTCCGTTTAAGAGCACTTTCGTCTGGTCTGGTCTGATCATGACTCACAAAAACACCCTTTTACTTTCAACATTGCGAATTATTGTACGCAAAGTGGTGTGTATGTAATGGTTCGACCTTTCGTAAGCTTTTGTTGAACGCGACAAATGGGCTTTATTGATTACACGGTTGTTTGTATGGGGAATCGGTTCCGCAATGGTTTTGAATTATTAAATAACAATGCGGATTGTATGTTCGAAAAGCATATCAATGAGGGGGAGTTGATTCGAGAAATGTTTTGATTTAGAAAGTGTAATTTTGGCATGAAGGTAAGTTTTGTGTCGAGTCATAAATGATAAAATTTCGTTTTTCAGTGCTACAAGTACATGATTAATCTTATTAAGAATACTCATATGATAATTGATTTGAAATTTTGTTTTAATTCGTATTTTGGTATATTTAATAATTGTATATTTACATTTTATCCAATTGATTATTAAAATATAGATAAAAAAACGTATGTATTGTCAATACAAGGAAAAGGATTAATATTCAAGAGATAGAATTGATTTATAAAAAATAATAAATCGCTGTCAATTTAATATGACATGAATTATATACAGCCATAGAAAAAAAAATTAAATATTATTTTCTATCAAAACGATAAAGTTTTATGACTCATTTATACAACTATTGTTTTATTGCTTCATAGTGAAAAATACTCTTTTTTAGTTTTTAACTCATCTAATGAGTGATAATTCTAGAATTTTTTTATTAATTTAATACAAAATTGGAAGAATATACACAATTGGAAAACATTTTTATTCATAGGTATACCCTAATTTTGAAAATCGATTAGTTAAAAAATATTTGATAGATCGATCGGAAGAGCTTTAAATAGAGATATTTTTAAAAATACGTACTTGAACATTTTGGACATAGTTTTTTTTAAACAAGAAATACTAAAAAATCTAGTTTCCCTTTAATTCAGCAAGTTTTTTTTAAATAATCATGTATTTTAAATAGTTTTGTGTTGATATAAAAGTTTATGGGTTAAATACAAAATAAACAAAAAAAAAATATTTGTCTACCATGTTACTTTTATGAGCAAGTTCGAGATTTTGAATTTTTTCTTAAAAATCGAAATAATAATAACTCAAAAACTATGGTATGTATGTACTTTGGGCTGAGGTATGTTTGGTTTAAAATGTTCCAAATAACATGATCTATTACCTCTTTAAGGCTTTAAGGAGACCTTTGTAACACTCTGTATATTAAAAATAATATATCTTAATTAGAATCTTATCATATCATCATCTTATCATATCTTAGAGTCTTATTCATTCTTAAAAAATAACCTTTTCCGACAAATCCAAACGATCTTCACTAAACAGATTCTAATCAACTTATTAGGACATCACATGCAACAACTCCTACGTGCCAAAGTTTTCGATTTTCGAATTTATACGATTCCGTTGCACTTTTTCTGGTGCAGCGTAAACATGCGCAGAATAATCAAAATCGCGGAGAAGGTCGCACGTTTTTCGGGACATTCTGTATTTCGTAGTATTTCGACTTGTGCATGACTAAAATTCGTATGTCGGGATTAGAACGGTGAAAGGTGTTCGTGTTGCACAATTTTTGTATGCAAATATTTTTTCCGTTCAGGAAGCTAGATGCAAAAAAGTGCATTAACGAGGGTTTGCGCAAATTTTGGACGCGGTAGGATTTTCGGTGTCGATTTCCTTAATGTAATCATTAATCTAGTATTCGATGTGTTATTTTTATTGTTTTATAATGTGCTTCTTTAAAGTCGTCGCGTGTAGTTGATCTAGTATTTAAATTAGAGGATCGTTTATTTTGAGCAGGTTGTTTGTAATTTATGTATGTAAGTTTTTGCGGTGGAAAAAAATGCTGATGATATTTTATAGTGAGTGATTAGATAAGTTGAAGAATTATACTGACTATATTTTCAGACTGATAATATGAAAATATAGTGAAACCCTGATTTTATGTACCCGAAATATTTTATATTTTTTCGATAATAACGGAAAAATGTATTAAATAATTTAATTTTGCAGTTCCAAAAACTCAAATTCTGAATTTTAAACCCCTAATCTAGGTTTTTCCTCTAAAACCGATTTTTTTCAAAAAACTAACAACGCCCCGGTTAAAAATAAAAAAAATCGGGTTTTACTGTATATGTATGTATTAGGGAGGCTATTACCGGCAAACCGGTTTACTGGTTAATGACCAAAATAAAAGATCGGTAATTTACCAGTAAATGTTTACCGGCAAGGTAATACACCAGTGGTTAACCATCTACCAATAATCGACTATCTGTCGGAGAAACGTAAAAAATAATGTTTCCAATAATTTTTCGGAAAGGGTGCGATTGATAGGTTGTAAATAACACCCTATTTATTTATAGCCAATATTTTTTTAGTTTTTTTTCCAGGTTTTTCTAGTTTTTACACAAAATTTAATTTAGCAGTAAATCGATAATTAGTAAAAAAAAAACACCGGATTATCAATAAATGAAACATACTGTAAATTTGGTCTGCCTAGTTATGTATGATATTTAATGACACATATTTATTAATTTATTTAAATGTAATAATATTTTGGCCTTTAAAAAATTAAAGGTTGTATCAAAAAACTAAACATAAACAAGGCTAATATAATAATTAAGCGATCAAATAAACATCCTTATAATTTTAACCATCCAAAATGCATATTTATTCATCTAAAACATCCACAAAAAACAAAATGCACTTTTCGAAACAGTTCCGAAAATTCATGGCCAATCGCCTCAACCGAATTTCGAATTTCAAGCACAAAATCCACGCAACGTCCCCAAATTTCTTCAAAGACATTATCGACAAAAAGCCTTAACGCAATCTTCTCATATCGAAATCCAAAACATTTTTCTCACGCGACCTTGGCTCGGTATCAAAACATTTTGCAATTTCGAATTGCGCGCGCAAACCGGAATGTAAATCGGCCGAAATGCGTCGGATCGATATCGATAGTCGAAAACGGATCGATATGTGTATATTTGGAGCCATTTGTGTTTAGATTTGTAAAAAAAATGTAACGAATCGAAGTAATCGAAAAAAATCGGCGGTAAAAAAGGCGTGTTCTAGATTTTTTTAGGTACCTTTCTTTCGTCTGGTTGATTTATTGCAAAATTATGAATGTGTTCATTGAATTATGGTTTTGAATCGGTTAATGACTCAATACGGATCTATTTTTTTTAATCGTTGAAGATGTATGGGATTGTTCATTACTGAAAATTAAAGTGATAAATTTTGTAAAAAAAATTATATTTATATACACATTTTGCGGTATTGGCATATATCATTATGTCCATTGCGTCACGTGATTATGTATTTTTAATATATATAATATTAGAATGCACTTTTTTGCAGTGCCAAAACGTGAAAACCCACGCAATCATACCAAAATATAAGGTCAAAACATTTCAACATTATGCGTCTAATTGTCATTATAGCTTTTCGAAAGTAAATGTGTGATAAAAAAGCATCATGTTTTTTTCGAACTTTTAAGTACAACAGAATTTTAATTAAGAAATAACTATTTTAAAATTTTATACAGATTTCACACTCCAAATTCAATATTTTAAACTTTAAGGTCAAACTTTTACACAACAAACTAAACCTATAACAAATCGAATTCAATCATCGCATATATATTTTCTTCATTTCTCAATTTTTTTAACGATTTCATGAAATATATAAAGGAAACTTAAGTACATATTTATGTACCTATTTTCAGATTGATTTATTAAAAAAGTAATTAATTATGTATTTAAAAATTTGTAAAAATAACCAACGAGATTATCAATGTCAAACTGAAGAATAGATTATATTGTGCTTAATTGATTAATATGACAACAGTCTTAATATTATATTATAATATTTTCCGTTAGTTGAAAAGTTTTAGTTTAAAAAGCTTAAATTTGAAGTTTAAAAGATTGAATTTGGTTTGTACAGATTTTGCACTTCTGATTTAACTTTTTAAACATCAAATTCAATCTTTTAACGCGAATTTTTACTTACTTACCTAAGCAATCATAGTCGAAAAATTTGTACCGCGAATGATCAGCATTTAAACAAAACTATAAGGAATATCATATATTTTATTGTTTAAAAAAATATTATAGTATATGTACCAATTGATATATCTGGTTATTAGATAAAATATTACAATGCATATTTATATTAGAAAACTTAGCTACGAACTTCTATGGCTATTGCGTCGAAGGTAAATAATTTAACTTCAATCATAAGAAGGTATTAATTTAATGTGATGCTTAAAAGGTTGAATTAAAAGTATACAGTTTGTATAAGGTTAAATCTGTAGTGTAAAAGATGTTATTATTTATCAAATCCATCAAAAACAATCAGTATACACTAAAATTCATACCAAAACCATCCTTGAATACGAAAAATTTCAAAACCCAAAAGACCCATCTTCATCACGATCCAATTCCAACAACAAAGCAACACATGATCGACGACATACGTGACGAATAATCTTTTGTTCCATTGTCGACACATTTCATCGCTTTCTTCGAAAGTTGCGCAACAAATCGTTAACCTTTCATAAAAGCGGCGAATATGCACAATGACCATTCTAGGCTGTGTGATATTTGGGTCGATTTGAGATGGAAATTTATCATTTATCGCCTTTTTGTGAAACGTAGCGTGATCAGTCAAGTCGATGAATGAACTGAATATAATAGATTAGGATTGTGTAATGGATAAACATCGATTTGAACGGACTGGTTTTTATATTGTGGATAATTTGCTGTGAGTTTAAATGCAACTATCTGACGCTTGTCTTATTATAAGATTGTTTGAGTTCTTATTAAATTGTGTTCTAGATTGGTTGAGTTGTTAGCATTTTGTTGTAAGAGGTTAGAGTGGTTGCAAAATTTATTTAAGTATTATAAGAAACAATGGTGTTTGAATATTGTGTAGTTATATAAAAATATCTATCGATAGTTTATATTCAAAGAAAGTTTATCGATTGAGAATATTTTGCAAATATATTTTTTTATTTTTTCGAAAGAATAAGTCTAATAGTTTTATCATTAGTAAAAAACGTATGAAAAGGTTAGATAAGAATATGTATTATATTATATTATAGATTATTTAAAAATAGCTTATTATATGTCAGTGTTTATTCTAAAAAATATATCGTTTATTTCTAAGATTATAATTGAATATTTCAACTTGCAACTGTTTGTTATAAAAAAAAGATTTATAAGAACCATAAAAAATGAATTATTTAAACTAAAAAAGGACAAATACTGCATATTTTTTGAATTTCAAATAAAAAATAGAAACTATAATTTTAATCGAAATCTTTGGAAAAGGATTTGTGTAAAGTTTACGAAAGCATATTATGAACATATTGCTATATCTATTGTAAAAAATAGTTAAATCGATCTATCGATCGATCGAAATCTAACGTGCAGTGGCGAAAAGTCGACCGCGCCAAAAACACGGCCCAGTGCTACCACCACTCCGGGTGCATTTGGCCGAAACTATAAAAAGGCCGAGCGGCAACCCTTTCGGCTCACAACGCCGAAACGCACTTGTCGAAGGAACGCACGACATAAAACGAGGTTAGAAAATTTATTTGCATTTACTATTAACACGGTCACGTTGGCGACCTTGGAAATTTTCGATTATTTTTTTTTTACAAAATAATTAAACGCTCCAAATGTCACCCGAGTTTGGAAAGTGCGACTTTGAATTATGTGCATGTGAATTTTTTAAAAGTGCCATTTTTTTCAATGAGACAACTGGTCGGTTTTCTTTGTTTGAGTCAATGATCTAAATGTGTTTTATTTATGATTGGATCCATTTGATTATATAATCATTAAAAAATATATATTTCATTCGTATATATATATATATATATATATATATACATACATTATATTAATCGATCTCTTTTCTATTCTTATATTCAATTTTATGAAACTACGCACAATACAAAAAGCCTTTTTTAAACAAATCATACAGATTTTTCCTATCTATTCCGCAATATCTATTCAATACAAGGTCGCCACTAAAAACGTAACGATTGATCTATTTTATAAAAAAACAAATTAACACAAACAGAAGTGAACCACCTTCGGCAAGGACTGTTCGAATCCGGTTCATGTCTGCTATATACACATTTTTTTGAAATTTACTCTTTCAAATCCTAGACTGCATGTCATTGCGATTATTCAACTAAACAGGATACAAATAAGATCTCAACTCTATCCGGCAATAGATCAGAATAACTGATCCAGTTTTGTATAACCAGTCGCATTTTCGAAATCGTCAGGTTTGATCCCTTTCTAAAAATATTAATTATGATTTGCTTTTATGGAAGCTTTTCATCTCTGAATTCATTTTTGTTAACCGTATATGGTTTGAATTCGCAAATGTGTGGATGCTGCTTTTTAGTTACGTGTCGAAGGTTGTTGGTTTTTTCTTTAAAGTAATCTGGCGGTTCAAAAATCAGAGCAGCTGTTGACTCAATTATAAAGTAAAATCTATATCGCGTTAAGAAGGAATTTGAACAAATTGTTGTTAAAGTCGGGCGTCAAATTAAGATCAAGGCTCATTTTGTAATACTTATGGTGTATTAAAAAATATTTGTATAAGTGTCGGTACGTGATAATTATTGCTATGAATGAAATTTCGATCACAATTATTGAAAATCGAAAAATTATATATAGCAGTTTCCGTTTGAATCATTTTCATCTATTATACTAACGATCGTGCAATTTATATATTCAATATGCAACTTTACATATGCAATTGCAATCCAATTTTATTAACTTATCAAGGTCGTCGTATCGAACATTTCTTAATATATCTATATTTCACTGTCACTTCTTATCCTCGACAACTTTATGTTAACATTGTCAATAAATTATGCAATCCTTTCATTGATCATATACTCATTTTTCGTGCCTTGCACATAAAAATTTTAGTCATTGGTTTTAACCTTGCCGAATTTATGGTTCCTATAGAATCTATAGGAACCATTTGCTTAACTTTATTGATCTTTGTGAGCATAGATCAATAAAGCTAAGCAATATATGATATGGTCAGTAAATGGATTTAACTAAAAAATGTTAATTTAACTAACTTGAAATTATTCGATAATCGATGGTTTCAATATAAAACTGCTCTTTTACAAAAGCATCCCTTTTGTGAAAAAAACCTTGTATAATATATAACAAGCAGGGTATAAAACAATATTTGCTTGAAAGTTTTCTCTATATCATAAATATAAGAAAGATGAAAGATCAAAGTCAGATTAATATTTTAAAGGTCAATTACATTAGTTAATGATTTTGACGAAATGAGCTTTTGAAAATGAAATTTAATTTTTTTGTAGATGAAGTTTTTCATTGTGGCCGTGGCCTTAGTCCACGCCGTATCATGCGGTCATGTAGCAGTAAGGATGCCTTTCCTTAACCCAGCTGGAGTAACATACACCTCATATGGACAAGTACCATCATACGGACAAGCACCCTCATACGATTATGGTGAACAAGCTTTGGCCTATGGCAACGCCTATGCTGCCGATGCTCATGCTCAAGCTGCTTATGCCGGAGAAGCTCTCTATCAAAATGTTCATCACCAACAGTTAGCTGTAGCTAAAGCTCCAGTTGCTGTAGGATATGCCCAAGTACCAGTAAAGGCTGCCGTAGCTGTACCTACTGTCCATCACGTGCAAGCTGTTGCTGATGTGCCTTATACCAAGATT
Organism: Hydropsyche tenuis; assembly: GCA_009617725.1. NCBI lineage: Eukaryota > Metazoa > Arthropoda > Insecta > Trichoptera > Hydropsychidae > Hydropsyche > Hydropsyche tenuis. Next base: position 933,741 of record VTON01000025.1, read on the forward strand.
GAAGCTCAACCAGCTGTCGTTCAAAAGATCGTCGATGTTGCCAAGCCCGCCATTAAGACCAGGAAATACGAGGTGAGATTTTTTTCGTTTTATAATTTATTTTTGAGCTTTCACATTTAATTCGTTTTTGTTATTGTAGATTCGTCGTCCCGCTATCCAAAAGCAATTCTACGATATCGAAGAACGTACAATCATCCGTCCAGTCGGATCTGCTCTTGTCGAACTTGATGAGCCTCTATCAAAATCCCAAAAAGGTCCTTCCATCGTTTCTTCTTTGGATGGTCATCAACACGCAGTCGTAGATGATCATCATGAACACGAAGTTGCTGTAGCTCATGCTGGCATTCATCATGCTCAAATTGGTCACGCTTCCTTGTCCCATGCTCCACTCGCAGTCGCAGTAACTCCTGCTTCTCACACCGTTGCCATCACCCCAATTTCCCACACCGTAGCCATCACCCCTGCTCCTTACCACAATGTCCACTATGAGCAAGCTGCTTATGAAGATTCTCCATATCTCCACAAGAAACCAATTGCCATTCCTGTTCAACACGTAGCTGTTTCCTCCACTGCTTCTCCATTGTATGCCACACCTGAACCATACATAGTATCCTCTACTCCAGCTCCTTACTATTCTGATGACTCAATTGCCATCGAAGCTGCTGCAAGAAACGCTGCTGCTCACGATGCCGCTGTTCACGATGCTGCTATCCATAATGCTGCTGCTCATGAAGCTGCTGTCCGTGGCGCTGCTCATCAAGCTGCTCTCCACAATGCTGCTGCTCACGAAGCTGCTGCTCATGAAGCTGCTGCTCATGAAGCTGCTGCTCGTGGTGCTGCTATCCACGGTGCTGCTATTCACGGCGAAGCCCATTTGGGACAAGTTATTGACCCAGCTCACGTCAGCCACTCTGAAGCTCAAGAAAACCAACAAAAACTCATCAAGTTGTTGACAGCTAAAGGAGGTGTTGCTGAAGTAGGTTTTGGAAGAGCTGGACCTTCTGAACATGTTGGAGACGCTGGTTTCTCCAGAGCCCGCGTACTTTCTGCTACTCCATCCCCTTATCATGAACCAGTTGAAGAAAAAATCAACACTAGAAGAATCGTTGTCTCAAAAGCCGTACATACTCTTCAAGAAATCGATGTTGTTGAACCAGCTACTAAGATCGAACAAGTTGCTATCAATACACCAACTTACATCAAGACTGCTAGAGTTGGAGTCCAAAGAGTCCAAACCTCTGTTCCAGTTTATGGAAAGGCTTTAGCACCAGCTATTGCTCACGCTCAAGTTCCCGTCAGCTATTACCATTAAATTTTTATTAAATCTATACAGCAAAGTCAGATTTTCTTTGAAGGTTTTTTGAACTTTTCAAACGAGGCTATATCAGAATCAAATCATTGAAATTATATTTCAAGACAATGGTAACACGAAATAATTTGCTGTATGAATATGAATAAAATTGATGGTGACTAATTTTACGTTAACGAGTTTGACTCGAGTCAAATTTAAATTAGAGTGCGTTAATTATTATATATTTCCTTGATATTTAAATTTAAATTTTTTTTGTAAATAATTTCCGTGTCTTTAATGTCTAATTAAATAAATTATTTAAAAATTAAAAATCAATTATTTTCACGAAAGAAAAATTATGCAAACATACAAATGTAGATTTTTTATTTTTAGATAATGATTCATCCAAAAATTACAATAGACTTGGGTCTCGTATAAAATGGTTCCACAAAATTGTCTTGTAATACAAATCCGTATTATACGAGGTTCATATAAAATTAGTTCCAAAAACATATCGAAGTTTTTAATACCCTTTTTAAAATAAAAAATACAAAAAATAAAAATTTACGTATTTAGATAAAATGCATTATGGGTGTTTAAATTAAATTTATTAAGGGTTTCACGCATAATTTATGCATTATAAGTCCACAAATTAGATTTCTTAACGAATTAATAGTTTTTATGCGGGTGTGTTGTGAAAAGGTTATGTTTGACAGTTTTTACACATAATTTTCCTTTAGATCATCTAAATTTGCACATGCTAACAATTTGGATGGAAAAAGGTACTATTGAACAACACGTAAACCAGAAATTTGTTAAGATATGATTAAAAATTGATAAATATAACTTCCAAACTACACGCGAAATTCGTCAAAAAAAAAGTAAAAAAATTTCCCATTTATTAATACATGAATTATGCATGAAATTTGTTTTGTGAATCTCAATTTAAGTACTTATAATACATTTTTATTCATATTAAAATACAAATTTGTCAATAAATATTTTTTGTAAAGTTATGTAATTTTACCTATTCATTTTTTTTTCTAAAATCGTATTATACAAAAATAGAGCACAATTCATTAACCGTTCAAAATCGTGTCATATAAAACCGAGTCATACGAAACCCGAGTGCACATTTAGATAAAACACAGAATCAAACCATAAAAAGATTAACTAAAGATAACTATTATAAAAAAAAATGCACAAAACTCATATCTCAATACCAAAATCTACACAATGTCTTCATTATAAATTTATAATAAAAAACCAAACCCGAACTATAATATTACATAAAAACTATCGTTTTTAACGACTCAATAAATCGACACGAGAAACGCACAGATTTCCATCTACCAAGAAAACCCATAAAAAACATGACCCACGTGCACGAAAGGCGAAAGTGCAACGGGACACCTCTCGGACCCATAACACTCCATAACTCCATTGCGCAACAGTATGACGAACTTTCCGCAGTTTTCCGTGTTCCCTCGCATTACACACACACCCGAGTAGGCCTCCGTGCAAATGCACTCTGTAAGGTACCATTATGGTACAATGAGAAATATCCTCGGGAGTCGATGTCGTGCTCGGCTCGTGTCACGATCCACGCAAAGGTCGTGATGGAAATTGTGGTGGAAGTGTTGTTTGGGAGTTGCGTCATTTTTTTTGGGTTATGGTGTTGTTTGGGTTGTTTGTGGGAGGGAGGTTTGGGGTAAAACCTATAAAAAGTGCATGTATGTAGTTTTTATAGGTTAGTTTTTTAGATTAGTTTTTTAGGTTAGTTTTTTAGGTTAGTTTTATAGGTTAGATTTATAAGTTAGATTTATCGGTTAGATTTTTCAGGCATTTTATAGTTTTTCACTGAATTTTTAAGAAGTTTGGACTTTTATTTTGATACAGGATGGTAGATTTTGATGAATTTGAATACAGTTTTTACACTGCAAATTCAATGTTTCACTCTTTATATTAAAAAAATCAACAATAATTCATAGTAATTAATTTCATTGGTTACTATGAAAATGGTCTTGATGATATTTTTCCGTCGTTGAATTTGAAATGTAAAATGTTGAATTTGAAGCGTAAAACGTTGAATTTAAAGTGTAAAAACTTTATCAGATTTTTTTCTTTGTTACAACTTTTACTCTCCGAATTCAACATTTTCCAAATCAAATTCAACCATTGGAAAGTATAATATTATGAAGAAAATTGTCATAGTAATCAACGAAGTAAAATATATTCTTCAATTTGACTTTGATAAACTCAGTTGATAATTTTTATATATAAAATAAGTTTCATTTTTTAATAAATTAATCTGAAAATCGGTACCATGAATATGTGCTAGAAGTTTCTTGTATATTTTTCATGAAATCATAAAAAAATTGATAAATGAAGAAAATAAATTTGCGATACCTGTATTCAATTTAAAAAAAGTTTAATTTGAAGTTTACCTATATTGCTGAATTTAAAGTTTGAAAGGTTTAATTTGATGTATAAAAGGTTGAATTTGGAATAAAAAAGATGTATTCGATTTCTGTTTAATGATACGTGTATCCATTTTCAAATCGTGCTGCTTATTACGAATTTAATAATTGATGCGTTCAATAAAATTGTGCCGTTGACGAAGAAGGGTTGTATGAATGAAAGAAACAAGGAATTTGCCATTGTAATCGATTCGAATACAAGTATATTAAAGTAGTGTTAAATTTTCTGGATTAACTGGTTGCAAAAGTTAAGGGAAACGTGATGTGACCTTACCTAAAGTTCATTATGATTAACTAGTGACTTTTCCATATGCTGTTAGTCTTGAACCATTTAACAAAGGATAGGTCAAGTATTCAACTCTTTAAAAGTTGTTTTATCCTTATTATTTGAGCCGCTATATATAATATAAGGCGTATTTTCTTTGTTTCTAGATATTTAAGGTTTTGCATTTTTCAATATTTAATCATACTGTTTATTTGTAATTAACATATTTTTCTTTTTCGAAGTTCTAGACATATCTAATTTAAAAGTAAAAATAAAAAATTTGGATTAAGTATAAATGAAAAAATGTTTTTAGAACTAAAAATTTATTATACTATAATATTTAATTCATGACGAAACATGAAAAACTTTATAAACCGTTATGGATGAAAGTGTTGTAAATGCCAATTTTGCAAAAATTTATTTGAATCTAGATTTAAGTTAATATGAATGTCCACTTCGTATGCTTATAATAAACAAAGTCAACACAGTATAATATCCTCATGAAACGAACAAAAGATATTTCGTTGTAAAATATTATTGCATATCTCTTAATTTTGAAATTGGTGTATTTCTACTTATTATTTACGCTCCGTAATCCAACATCATGTTGCCAAAATTTTAATACAAAGAGGACAACTACATATGTTAATTTAAATCCGGGATTAACTCATTTTTTACAAATTGACATACACTCCACTTTCATACATAACGCCTCACATGGTGAAAAAAAACCTCAATCTTCTAATACTTTCGGAAAAACCATGTCTTACACTCATTATTTCGAATTCATATGACGATAATCAATTATACTACAAGGAAATATATTGATCCGATTCTTTCTAACTCACAATACGAATCATAGAAACGTTTCGCTTTCGTCACGAATCCGTCCATTTATATAATTTCCGTCCATTTGGAACGTCAAATGATTATCTGTCGAAGGGTGGAGCTTTTCAAATTGTGTTTTTGCACAAATGCCATTTTCATATTTTACATAAGACGTGATTTATCGGCCAGCAACCGTGTGATCGTGCAGCACGTGCTGTGAGAATTTTCTTTGTAAAAATTTATTATTTCTTTCCTGCTAGTATCCGTCTGGTTTATGATAATTGATATTGTCGGTCGTGTTGGTTTTGTTTTGATTTAAAGATTGCTGAAAAAAAAATGCGCTTGTTTCGAGACGTAATTAATTATGACTTTGCCGAGCCGTTTGTGAATTTGAAAGGAACTATTTTGTGTCGCTTGAAGTTGATTTATTCAGAGATAAAAATGGTTGGAGCTTTTGTTGTTGTTCGTTATTTCGTTGCTTTTATTGGTTAGAAAAAATTATAAAAGTTTCGATTTATTTATCAATGTTTGGTATTTATATTCTAAGCAAAAAAAAAATTGGAAAAGTCAAATTGAATATTCGTTTAATTTATATTGACATCTATTATGCTATTTAAAACTATTAATTCTTGAATGGAAAATCATTTTCATTTTTGACTTTGAAAAATCGATCACAGATGTCGCTAATAAGATAAAATAATTAATCTTATTTTTATTTATTTACAAGTTATAATTTTAATAAATCAGTATTTTTTGATTATTTATTTCAAATCAAAATTAGAATGGAAATTAAAATTTGAATAATTAGCGTCTAAAGTAAGGTTTTCGTTGAAAATATTTTGAACATATGGGCCATTTACTACGAATTAATTAACCTATTTTTTTATTGATACTATGAATCGAATATTCTAAGATTTATACCATATACTTCCTATTTTGGAATATTTCATCATCCATGCAAACAAGAGCGAAAGGTACATTTTGACCTCAAGATGCAAACAAAATAGTCATTGACCGTTTGGCGTATAGAACGAAGACAATATTATCATCTTATTAATACAGTTGATTATTAAGTTCTAAGATTTTTTTAATTATAAACTTGAATTTTATTTAAATGAAATTGTAAAAAATTTGCATTTTCATATTGATTCATCGGGGAATTTAAATATTAAAAACAAATAAACTCATCGGCATACTATAAATTTTATTTAAAATTTTAATTACAAGAAAAATTAGATTCGGTTGTAAGTAATAAATTTTTGTATTTTTCTTTTTGATTTGTTTAAAGAAAAATATGAAAAAAAAAGTTATATTTGATACAAAGAAATAATTCATAATTTTTTTTAATTATTGTGGTCGAATTTAAAGCAAACACAATAAATACGAAATATTTTAAACAAATTCAAAATTGATACAGGTTTTACACTTCAAATTCAACTTTTCAAACTTTAATTTAGACCTGTTAAACTTCAAATTCAACAATAGGAAAGTATTATTAAGACCGTTATCCTAATAATCAATCAAATTAAAAGGGTCTTTCCAAAACACTTTCCGATGATTGAATTTGAATTTAAATGGTTTAATTTGAAGTGTAACCTCAGTTAGAGATGATATTTTATTATTATTTTTGTAAAATACCAATACAGATTATATGTAAACGTTTTAGGCCGTTTCATATATCAGGTAATGTCTATCGTTATTCATTTTCATTGAGCTTTATGAACTACGATTTAAGGCTCATTATAATGCTGCGTATAGGGCTTGCAATTCTGGTTTATCGGTTTACCGGTTAACCGCCCAAAATATACCAAAATGTGTTACCGGTAATTACCGGTAAATTGAAAAAATTACCGGTAATTACCGGAAACGATTTTATTGCGAATTAAGGACAGATACAGGTATATTATGACGAAATTTTATTGTTATATGTATACGAAGTTTTGCTATATATATATATATATATATATATATATCATATATCCGCATAAATGTTGGCCGAAATGCGATTTTACGAAACCGAATGATAAGAATAACGATGGAAAATACTGGTATTGGAATCGGTTGCCAAAATCTGGTATCATCAGTTTGATTCAGTTCGTCAGATCCAGAGAAAGCTTGAAAAAATGATATATACTATATATATATATATATATATATATATATATATATATATATATATATATATATATATATATATATATATATACTAGCGGTAGGCCGATGTTAATCAAATCGCATGTGTGATTTGAGGAAAAATTTTGAAAATACAATATAATGACAGTATATTTACCCTGCTGCTGAATGCTGCTTAAATTCAGAACGTTACATGCGCGTATTCATGGATTCAAATATGAGCGTTAAATCCTTTGTCATAAAGCATAATATGTATTTTTAGGTAGATTCTAGCGTTAGAGATTTCCCGAAATAGAAACTGCCTATAACATATACAAATCAAAAGGAACATTTTCAATCACCAAAACAACTCCTAGAACTTTTCAAACAACCCAATTACACATAATGTAACATACAATAATATACAAAACTCGGAAAGCGTTCCGGTCCATTCGACAAGGAAAACTTCTTCCAAGAGAGGCCGGATGGTGAAGATCACGACCTTCACCAGTTCGACGAACTCCGACCGAGGAACTAGGCGTGTCGGTTAACGTGCAAGTGCAACTGACCACAAAAAATCGTAGAAATGACGCATTTTCGGCACCTTGGTACCCGTTGACCCACAGAAAATATACTGATATGATCAGGTGAACTGGAAGTCAAAGTCCTAAATGAAGGTTGTTGGGGTGTTATGAGCAAACAACGGTTAAGTGGATGGGAAATACAGTGGAGTGTTGATATTGCAGTGGTTTGGTGGAGGAAATTGTTCGTTCCGGGAATTAAATTGTTATAGTATCATGAGAAATTTGATAGAAAAGTATTAGTTCGCAGCTTTTTTACAATTAGATGATCGAATACAGTGGAAATTGTTTAATATGAAAACACTTAATGTGAAAAATCGGTTAATGAGAAATATTATTGCGGTTCTAACAAAATACTATGTATTATATATATATACAGGTGTTACAAAGGTCTAGTCTTCCTTTACGTCAACAAGCTTTTGATAACTAATCATGTATAATATTTTTAAATAGTTTTGTGTTGATATAGAAAATAATATTTATTTACCATATTATCTTTAATTTGGGTATTATTAGTGTGCAAATGTGAGATTTAAATTTTTTTTCTTAATAATTGAAATAAGAATAATAACATGAATATTATGATACTTTGGACTAACAATAAGATATGTATGTTTGGTTTATAATGTTCCAAATAACATGATCCACCTCTTCAAAGCTTTAAGGAGACCTTTGTAACACCTGTATATGATATGACGCTTAACATGAAAAAATGATTAATAAGAAATAATACTGCGGTCCTAACAAAATACTATGTACATAACATATACTATGACGTTTAATATGTAAACATATTCCGGTCTCTTCAGTTTCGTGTTAAACGTTTTCCACTGTAATTCATTCTATGTAATTAAAAACTATAGACATTAACGTCGGATTAATACGAAAAAATACATAAAGTGTCAAAAAATGAAAGAGTTTGAGTAAACTGAATTTTTTTTAAATGATGCTAAACGAGAAACATCACGATAATAAAATATACAAGCACTTTTATTTCCATTAAAACTGAAAATAAATTGAAGTCTAAAAATTTATTAAGCGATATAAATAATAATCAGGTTTTCACTGTACACCAAAACCAATAACACGCAAGGATTTTCAGATGCAGGTTCAATGATCTCATTGATTTATGTGTCGATTCGTAGAAACTAACATTATGCATTTTCGTGGTAATGTCTGCAATGTCCTCACATTCGATATGTTACAATTAAATCGTAAATATAAATGTAAACGAACTGTTTTTTAATTGTAGGCCAGTGCCAGTCTTGGGGCTATCTAATACCTTGACTACGGTCAACACTTTAACAGAGGTTCTTTGTAAAAGGGTTAAAATAAAATGTATCGATTGTGCCTTCCATATCCTTGATCTTTAGAGTGAATTTTTGACGTTTTGTACATTAATAAATCGTGTTTTGTATTTTTTTTTCAAATTGTATAGAATAATGGCATTTCCTTGAACTTAACTTATGTAAAAAGGTTTATGTATAATAGATTGTTTATTGATTATTTTTATGTTAAAAAATAATTAGAAAATCTTGTAAAAAAGGGAAAAAATATTGTTAATATAATTTAAAATAATGGTATTATATTTGTCTTATGCTACGTTTGTATAATCGCATCGTTCATGAACGAAGCAAAGAATCTTATTTTTTCTATGAAATTTAACATCTGGTGGTGTATTTAGTCAAATATGATAATTAACATGTATTACAACATACTTATGAAAGACATTAAAATTTCCTTTGCACACCTGATACTCAATAAAAAACATTTAGAAATTTTGGCACGTGAACCGAAAAAAGTTCACCACCACTGTCGTAAAGCATGTCAACTGTTATATTTGATAGAAGACATTAAACGATGCACTTATGACGCGCTTATAGACCACCAGATGTTGTTAAATTTCATAGACAAAGCAAGATTCTTTGCTTTGTTCATAGATGAAGCAATTACACAAATGTAGCCTAATATATATAAAAAAATAGTAATACTATCTGAAAATTATATCGTAGTTCAAATTTTCATTCATCTGATTATAATAGACGATTAATCATAAAATTACATAGACTTATAAAATTTCCATAATACACAAACAAAATAAAAAATGCAATAACATTATTATGCAAATACAAAAATAATTGAATAATATTTATTAAAAAAAAGTATCGGTCAAATACCGAAAGAACATGAACCGGGTTGACCTTGACTGTTTTCCACTATTCGTAATGCGCTCATGACGGCTGCCGATGAATGATCTTTTATTTTTTTCAACACATTCAGAATAATATTGTGTATACAAGCATATAAGGAAGTAATCCTCGTCGAAGGCTGACTCTCGATCCGATATAAATTGGTTCACACACACCCTGTACACCATCAGTGCACCAACGCTCGCATTGTTGAGAACAACTGTATCCGATAAGGGTATTTGCTGAAAGCTTCAATAAAACTAACAAGTAAGTTTTGAAATATCGTTTATTGTTCATTTTAGAAGTGATTTGATTAAGAATTTTAAATCAATGTATCGTTTTTGTATGAGAAATTCGATTAAATTTAATATTGTTTTTTTTTGTATATGTTTGATGGTGATGCCTGAAAATGTTTGTGTAAACGATATTAGTTGAAAAATTTTGTTCTAAATATAAAATATTGATTCATTCAAGTAATATTATTTATAATTATTATAATAAATTAATATATTTTCATTATGATTAGTATGAAATTTTTTTACCAAATAAGGTATTGTTTTTAAATTGTTCAAGGTTATAATTCAGAATTCCTTTCTTAGTTCACGATAGTAAAGTGCTTGTGAAATTCTATCAAATTGGAACAATTAGATAATGTGTATTCTGTTTTTGATTATTGATGAAAGAGTGAACGAAATTTAAGTATGTGCGAGGAAATTCAATGTTTTTCATTGCGCAATATTGCAAAGTAGAACATTGGAAAAATGTGATCGTATTTTAAATTTTAAGTTGAATCAATGTATTTCTATTTATTTAATTGAAATAAATTTAGATATATTAAGACTTATATTTTGTTAATTGAAAAATCATAATTGAATAAAATTTATTTCAGATATCATCATGAAAGTAATCGCAGCTATCTTGTCTTTGGCCATGGTCTTCCACATGTGCTCATCTCAACTCCTCTTCCACCAGCCCATTGCTCTTCAACTCGGTCAACCTAACCCAAATTCAGGAACACCCCATAGAGCTGTAGAAATAAATGCTGCTCACGAAGCTCTCTTGCCTCCAGAATTGTTGAAATCCAAGAAATTCTACGACAACCCAAGAGTAGCTGCTGCTCTTTCTAAGGATTCCTGGTTCGGAGATAAGGAAACTCAAGTCCATGAAAGGGAAGCTGAAAAGATTCCCAGAGAACGTATATACAAGTTGGCTAAGGATGCTGGTTTCATCAGAAGGAGATAGATTTATTTTTTGTTAATTTAGTTATTTGACTGATTTTAGAAGCGATGCTATCTATAGTCTTATTTATTTATTGATCTTATTATGATTTATTTAAGTAATAAAATTATTTAATTTTTTAAATATTTGTTTTAATTTTTATTGCTAAGAAAACTGATATAAATTAAAATAGAGTATTCTATAAAAGAAATACAAGTTGTTATAAAAATTATAAAAATGATAAAAACATTCAAAAGATGTCGTTATTTTTTTAACATAAAAAACAAGGTTTTATAACCATAGTTTATTTTTAATTGGTACTTTTTTGACTTTCAAAAGATGTCACTATTTTCATTTTTATCCCGATACCATTATCATAGTTCATCAGAAAGAATTTATGATCCCAATTTTTTTACAACATTTTTGAATATAATGAATAATAATAATAATAATAATAATAATAATAATAATATAAATAAACGTATACAAAAGATTAATTATTTTATCAATATAAATGATATCCTTTGTATTATTTATAACATATATGTAATAATCAACTTTCAACTGAAAAGTGACAAATTTTTACATTAAAAGTTTATAGATTATTCAATTCAATTCTATCGCGTAAATCAATTCATATTCTTTAAAAAAATATACAGTAAAACGTTTTATCTTTCTTAAAAGTTTGGTTTTATAATATGTATAAGCAACTGTCGTGACACACGACACCGTTAGTTTTCCCATAGAGCGTTCCAGTTATATAAAACGAAGCAGAATCTTCTGCATATCGTTCACATGCAATTCGGCGATGACGATAATGATTATAGAATAGTTTCGACACCAAATGCAAATGCGCAATATCGGATCATGAATGCTTTCGTATTATTCACGATATATCTTAAATACTTGGGCATAAAAAAGCGTATGTGATTTGCCAATTGATGTTCACATAGGAATCGAGGTATGTATTTCAAATTTCGAAAACAAATTAGAGAGGTGAATTCAATTCATTTTAAAAGAGTTCATGGTTTAGTTTGATGACATGTGCAAAGAGAAATTCAAAAGAAATGCATGCGAATTTTCATTTGAAAAAACCTTTATTTGAATCTATAGTTTTTCATTTTGCTTTATTGTGGTGACATTTTGATTGTTTGTCGAAGTCGAGGCAATCGTTTCTTGATTTATTGAAAGGTGAGATTTTTGTATCTTGTTTAATTTTTATTTTCGCACAATATATTAAAGGTAGTTAAATGGCACGACATCGGTTGCAGATGTGCAACAAACGCATCACGATTTACTTAACCCGGAATTTCACTTTCGTACAAACGTATTCTTATATTTTGCATCGGAAAACAACACGATCCATCAACATTTTTATATTTTGCATAAGAAAATAATGAAAAGACGCTTGTAAAATAATCAAAACAAATATACTTGAATTGAAAAATTTATAATTTTTTTTATATTGTACATAAAAAAATTATGGAAAGATGCTTGTAAAATAGCTAGAAGGATTTGAAAAATAATCAAGTGGTTAATTATGATTAAGGCGATGAAGCATTAAAAAAATAGCAATGGATTTGTCGTTTCAAATGATTCATATGACAAAAGTAACAAATGAAAGATGGAGATGCAAAATATTAAGGTAAAATTTTATAAAGAAAACATAGTAGACAAAAAATAAAAAATACATATTTACTATCAAAAGGAATGTTATAAGATTGAGAAGGGTCTTTTTGTAATAATTGATGCTAACTTAAGTGTTAATTGTTATTATAGGTTTCACCCTTCAAATTCAACCTTTTGAACTTTAAACCATCGGAAAGTATTATTAAGAAATGGTCTTATTGCCAAATTTGATTTATAAGAGGTTTAATTTGATGTTTAAATAGTTGAATTTGAATCTTAACTTGTATAAAGAAATAAAAAATGATAATATGAAGCTCAAACAGAAAATAAATAGTTTTAAAATAAAAATTGGCGATAGAACGTTGTTGTTTTGTAGTGACTTTATAAGAAGATCGAATGCACTTAGCATATATGTATGTATGTCGTATCACGCGCACGTAACAAGTACATAGACTACTATAAAAGCTCACATCCGATCGGATCCCTTTACTAAAACCAAACGATCATTCGAGATGGCTTGTCGAAGAAACACAAAAGGGAAAACAACATGAAAATGCTGAAAAATGCCATCTGGACATTGGTCATTTTTATCAGCCTAATCTTCAACAATAAGGTGTGTAAATTCGATATATTAAAATATATTTTTTCATTCAATAACATAAATGTTATGTTACTAAGATTTTAGCATATGGCGAAGACTTCCCGAACATCAAATACGATTCGGTGTCTCCAGTTTCATCATTGATCACATCAGATGACGATTCTTTGTATGAGAACGATCTGAAATCGGGTCGTTCTGAAGGTTTTAAATCGAGAGGAAGTCGAACATATGATGATTCGAATGATGGTGGAAAGGATGATGGATCGTATGATGGAAAATGGGTAGATACGATTCCTGGAGATGCTGGAAAGGATTTTCCATCATACGAACAAATCCCTAAAACAAGCTTTTCTTGTCAAGGTAGAAGAGTTTCTGGATATTATGCAGACATCGAAACGGATTGTCAAGTATTTTTTTTTTAATTTGTTATTATTTATTAGTAGAACAGTTTATATAACTTAACTGAAATATTGGTAAAGGGCAGTATTTTACTTGATTAATTAAATATTATTATCAGATGAAGTTCGAATATGAAATATACACGTCCGTTTCTTCAGCTTGTAAATTTAACAATTCGTGTTTTTATCGAACATCAAAAGGTTGTTAAAATTTCGATTATATAATAATAAAGTTAATAAATTACACATTGCAAAAAAATTAATTTATCATTAACTCATTGAAAGTCATCGGTGAAAAAGATTTGCATGTTTTTTCTTACATAATGAAAGTCATTACTTTAAATCGTGAAAACAAAAATCGGCAATCAATAAATAAAAACAATCTACTCAACACAATATTCTTTCACATTTCACAATAATTTCAGGTATTTCACATATGCGGAGCTGGCGGTCAAAAAATCTCATTCTTATGTCCAAACGGAAGTATTTTCAATCAGAAAGTTTTGGTTTGTGATTGGTGGTACGATGTGGATTGTGGATCTTCCAATGACATAATCCAATCGTTCGAAGAAGTTGCAAGGTTCCAAAACAACCACCCTGAAGAAGTAGTGGTTATTGATGGATATGGAATCGAAGGTGGATACGATTTGAATTTGGCTTCTTCTGGTGGAAACGAACCTCCTCAGAAGTCGAATAATGTTGCTGATACTGTGAATAATGTGGAAGAAGATATGCGAAAAGATGAACGCGAAAAAGTTAATACGAGTAGTAGATTTAGTAAAAATAAGAAGACTAATGTGTGAATAAATAAAACATGTCTAAAAAAAATATCGGTTTTTATTATTTTATTATTAATATTAGGCTGATGCGAAAAATGTCACGAATTTTTTATCAAATGATAATATTGTTTTTTTTTTATGAATTTTTATTATTTCAATCAATTATACGGTTTCTTTTAATGCTATAATAATAACCTTCTTCTACCTTTCTACAAGCATTTTTATTCCTTTTTTATAAAAACCTTTATATTTCGAACAGAAAAATGAATCGAGAGCTGTTTTGAGTTCGGGTATTGATGTATTTTTTTCCATGAAGGAAATTTTTTAAGGGATGTTGTTAAGGGCTTGGTTAAAAAAATTGAAGTCCAAAGTTCATTATTTTGTTACTATAAGATACAAAGAAAAATGCTGTTATTTTTGAACTAATAAAAAAACTTTCATATTTATTTAATTTAGTGTTGATAGATAAATGTGTGATCGTAATATGATATAATATTATATTATATCATACAACTTTTAATTTACATATCAGAAGATCTTATTGTAAAAATTTGGGAAAAATAATTATATTATATAATTTTCTTGTTATTTGCTGTAAATTAAAATTTTCTAAAACATTAGAATGTCTTTTTAAATTTTTCAGGAAAAAAAGAATAGTTTTCTTAATATCGTAGTATTGTTATACCAACTATTGTCGAATATGAAATTTGAAATATATTTTCATAAATATAATTGAAGAAAGTTGATTTGAAAGATTGTTTGATTATATATGTAAATAAAAATGAACGGTTCATTTTACAAAAGCTCGTAAAGCTATGTAAATGTCGTACAGCTTAATATATTATAATATATTTATTTTGAGTGAGAAAAGAATATTATTGTATGTGTATCAATACGTTAAATAAAAATCGTTGTTCTTCAAAAATAAACAAATTTATTTGAATAACTAAGAATTAAATTATTACATAAATAAACGACTGAGATTTTTCACTAATTATAGCATGGTTAATTATATTCATCATTGGGGTGGTAAATAAGAACGACTAGGGGTGTATGCTTCTTCTCCGTTTCCATTGTCTTGAGCAAGTTCTTCTCCAGGGCTTGATAAGTCTTCGATGGCTGCTAATTGACCGTTTCCATTTCCATTACCATTGCTGTATCCGTTTCCATTTCCATTACCGTTGCTGTAACCGTTTCCGTTTCCATTACCGTTGCTGTATCCGTTTCCGTTTCCATTTCCGTTTCCGTTTTTGATTGAGGGTGGCAAATAAGATTTTTCGATATTACCATTGCCGTTGCCATTACCATTGCTGTAACCGTTTCCGTTTCCATTGCCGTTTGTGTATGCTGCAGTTATATCAACTGATGGTGCACCATAAACTGGTTTGATTCCGTTTCCATTACCGTTTCCATTTTTATATCCATTACCATTTCCGTTTCCATTTCCATTTTTATACCCATTACCGTTACCATTACCATTTCCATTTTTATATCCATTGCCGTTACCGTTTCCATTTTTGGATCCGTTTCCATTTTTGGATCCGTTTCCATTTCCGTTTCCGTTACCGTTTCCGTTGCCATTGCCGTTTGTATATTGTACAGCAGCTACAGTGATACCATTAGAAGGAACGCCGTAAACTGGTTTGATACCGTTACCGTTTCCATTTCCATTTCCATTTGTGTATCCGTTTCCATTACCATTTTTGTAAGCTCCATTTCCGTTGCCATTTCCATTGCCATTTCTGTTGCCATTCCCATTACCATTTCCATTTTTATATCCATTTCCGTTTCCATTTCCGTTTTTGTAACCGTTTCCGTTACCGTTTCCATTGCTGTAACCGTTGCCGTTTCCATTTCCATTTGCTGGAGCGCTAAGTGCAGCTAAATCAACAGCTGGTGCACCATATACTGGTTTTACTCCATTTCCGTTTCCGTTTCCATTTTTATATCCGTTGCCATTTCCATTACCATTTCCATTTTTATATCCATTTCCGTTTCCATTTCCGTTTTTGTAACCGTTTCCGTTACCGTTTCCATTGCTGTAACCGTTGCCGTTTCCATTTCCATTTGCTGGAGCGCTAAGTGCAGCTAAATCAACAGCTGGTGCACCATATACTGGTTTTACTCCATTTCCATTTCCATTTCCATTTCCGTTTCCATTGCCGTTTCCATTTCCGTTTCCATTGCCGTTTCCATTTCCGTTTCCATTTCCATTTTTGTAACCGTTTCCGTTTCCATTGCCGTTCTGTCCTACTAAAGGTGCACTATATGAATAACCTCCATTTTGTTGTTTCAATTGTTCTAATCTAGCATCAGCTTCTTCCATAGCTTTAACAATCATTTCGTTGACGCTGTAAAACTCTTCAGCTTTGCTGCAATCGACATTACTCCACCAATCACAGACGAGGACTTCTTGGTTGAAGAGAGTTCCATTAGGGCACAAGAAGGAATCCTTTTTGCCGCCAGTTTGGCAAATGTGGAATACTTGGCATTGAGCTTCAGGATCTGCGTAGTATCCTATGAATTGTTGGTTATCACAGCTAAAACTGGTTTCAGGGACTTCGTCGTAAATTGGGTAGTCTTTTCCAGCTTCTCCAGGAATTTCTCCACCGCTAGATTCTTCGTCTCCACCTTCGGTATAGCCTTGTTGTTCATATCCAAGTTGATTAGACGGGACATCTCTGGAATATCCATTTTGTCCTTTGACAGCGATTGCGCACAGCAGAAGTAAGTAAAGTTTTGACGACATCTTGAATCTGTATATAATTATTAAAGGTTTTTTATTAGAATAAATTATTTACAAAATTTAGCTAGGGGTAGTTCTTCTAACGTCGGAAAGTTGTATTTTGAAAATATTTGTTGTGACCCAGTTAAATATTTAATGATATAAAATAGTATTTGGAGTTGTTTATATATATGTATACACAATATAAAAAAAATAAAGAATACTTAACTAAATTTTAAGTTTTGTGAGAATATCGATCAAATTTATAACAAAAACTTATGAAAAAGCTCTACGTGTAAAAAAGTTTTCTTTTTTTTTGAAAATATAATATCGATGAATGAAAATAGTAATGTTATAATATTAATAAATAAAACAACTAAAAATTATTATTGAATTTATAATAATAATTTTATAATGAAAGCTTTCAATATTGGATAGTTTATGATTAAAATATTATAGATAGTACTAAAAAAATTTTAATTTATAGAAATCAAATCAAAACGAAGGAAAATTTTTAAATTCATTTTTGAAATTCGGAAAAACATAAATGATAAATTTAATTAAAAAGTTCAATTCGAAAAATATTTCTATCAAAATTGAAATGCCATAAAGATGTTTTCAATTAAAATCAAAATCATACATAAAAAAAAGCTTGAAAAACAAAGCATCTACTGAAAATGTTAACAAGAAATAGATTACCAATTAAAAACTTTAATCATCACCAGAAACATTGCACATATCACGACCCACGCCAAATATTGATTCTAATCGAATTAATTCGACACTCGAAAATTTCCCAACTCCGAAAAAAATCGATCAATCACGCATCAACATACTCACACGATCTTTGGCTGAACGGATCGTCGATGATGATCCTCGTCCACCGTCTTGGGACTTCTGCTGCTCCAAATCACAAAGCCCAATCTTTATATACCATTTTGGACCATCGCGAAGGCTAAAGATGCTCCCCCTCCGTGTCATCGTCATGTGCGAACGGACCGAACTTTAAGATGGAAAAAATAATAATAAATAAACGGACTCGGAACGTTTCGAAAAAATAATATTTTTTTTCGTTCGTGTCCAGGGGCGTCGTCACGATGAGCAGTTGACTGATTGCCGTTGCATTTTTGGGTTGCATCATCGGTGTTGCATGGTTTAAGGTTCTGTTGGGCGAAATCGATATGGGAAATGTTGTTTGATTGTTGAGGTTTTGAGTTTGGGTGGGAAAAGTAGGGTTGAGTTTGTTGGAGTCGAAGGATGGTGAGGTAATGGATTTGATGGATGTGGTCTATTCTGTTTTTTGGGAAATGTTGTTTAATTATTGAGTTTGGGTGGGAAAAGTAGGGTTGAGTTTGTTGGAGTCGAAGGATGGTGAGGTAATAGAGTTGATGGATGTGGTCTAGATATGTGTAGTTATTTGATGACTGATTTGTTAATGGGGGAAAGGTCAGTATGGATTGGTTTGAGATTATGTTGAAAAATAGTTTTTAATTAGTTTGGATATATATTTGAATTTTATGTGTTTTTAAAAGTGCTGTTGATTATAGCTTTAGAGCGTTTTAATTAATTGGATAGTTTGTGGTTTCGTCGCTAGAGGTTAAGTCGATGATTTAGGAAATGGAATTTTTTCAATAAAACAGTTTGTTGTCGATTAAGTTTCTGTTGAAATTGAAAGCTTTTTTAAATTTCAAAAATTATTTTAAAGAAATTTTCAAAAGAGTTGTCTTATGAAAATATGAAAAATTCAATATTAATGCAATTTTGTGATATTTAAATAATAAATCAATTTATTATAAAAATCAGAAGCAAATACAGCGGTTCTCGATTTTCACACAATTTGCTACTTTGCACATTTTTAAAAATTAGTTTTTTCAAGGATTTTGTCGATAATGCAAAAATAAAATTTATAAATGCAATGTAAGTAATAAACTTATGGGCATCTGAAATCTTTAAATGGGCATCTGAAAGCTCTTAAACACGCCTCGTTAACTTAATTATGTATGAACCTATTGATAAATAAATATTTTAAAATATATAAAATTTTTGATGTTTTTTTTACATCCCTTTCAATTTCATCAAATCATTTCTATAAAAAAAAATCCCAGATATCAAACGACATATAGAAGGTATTAGAAAAGCTGATTATCAGGCTTGTATTGTTATAAAAGCGAAACACCTCTTTTGACAAATACACCCAATTCTCTTTTTACACGGTTTCGAAATAACACGGTTATTATTATGCCACAATAGTAAAATTCAGTGTAGGTCAGTATACAATTATTGTTACTAAAAAAAATTCGATGTTTTTTGATGATTTACGTGACGAAATTTTTCCGCATTACACATTTTTGATAAAGTATATTTGGATGAAAGTTCTATCAAAATATACTGATGAAAACTATTTTCAATTTTTATATCGTTTCCATATGAGCCGTTCACTGCACACATTGGTTAACTTCATAAAACAAAAAGTTGAGAAATGTGATGAAATAATGTACATTGTTTTTTAAAATTCCCTTTATAATATAAATTCAAATAAATATTATAGAATGCATAAATACAGATTTAGTATATTTGAGTTGCATTATTTCAATAATTTACTTTAAAGTATCGAATTAATCAAAATGGCCTCTGAAATAAATAATTTATTATTCAATGGCCAAAAAAATTTTGTCGATTAATTATGTTAATCTTTATTATTCAGGAAAGTTATTATAAATATTAAAAGTTACGACTATAAGTGATTACGACCAAGTGATTTGATACTTAAATTTAAGATTTTTCAAAAGGTGGAATTAATCGATTTGTGCAATGAACGGCTCATATATTATTTTTACACGATAGTCTCTGGAGTGTATCCCCAGTGTAAAAAGAGGATTGAGTGTATTATGAAATTCAGAATAGAAAAAAATATCCAATGAATACCCAACCCTACAAACCATCAAATTCATAAACCCACAAAACCCTAACCACGTAACAAAAAACCATTACCCAACATCTGATACACTTCCACAACAAACGCAACATCCAACGAACGCATTATGCAAAACCGTCATAACGAAATGGGACATGAGAACATCTACATGCCCATATCTTCATCTGCGCATCCTCCACACATTAATTCGAATATCTGCACTTTTGCAGATGCAATCGGATGCTTCGAAAGGTTAACGGCGGCCGCTTCTTCGGGCCGTCAGCCGCAAACGACCCAATTTGTGGCGGCAATTCGCCTCGTTTGAAAATAATCCGAATAACGAAAACGAGTTCTAATCTTGGACGCGTGGGCTCGAGAAACGTGCATTACGCGACTTTGCACAAGATGTGAGTGTAATTTATATCTTTCACGACGGAATTGCTGAAGATTTTTTTCAGAGTTGTGACATGTCGGAGTTATCTCGGTGAGGTGATCTGGATGGATGGGAAACTTTGAGTTTTAGGTGCATAAATTTGTCATGTATGTACTAAGGTTGTTTTGTCGTAATTATAAATTTGTATTAGCTACGGGAATATTTTAGTTGTTATTATCGTTGAATGGAATTTATATAGCATCAATTGTGTGATGGGGTAATGAGATTGTTTATTTATTTCGTATCTAGTTGTAAGACAAAAAAGTGAAAAGAGAATAAGATGAGATGAGGCAATGATATGTTATTTGAAGTTTGTGCGATTGGCCCGTTACAAAAAATTCATTTAAATATGAAAAATAATTATTTCAATAATATCCAAATTGAAATATGATAAATCCCTTACATTGATATCACTAACTTTTGTTAGTTCAAACGTTATTGTTGTTAGATGAAAATTAATGCTTTTTCGTTCACTTATAGATTGAAAATCTATATGTATTTTGATTATAGAATAATGGAAAATAAAAAAAGGTAAATAACAAAAAAGTAATGGATAACAAAATATTACATAATCTATAAAACTTTGATGGATACAAAGCACATTTTTATTTGAATAATATTTTCAATAAAAAAAACTTATAAAAGTTATCATTAGCTTCATAAATTACCCATATAAATTGAATGAATAAATGCGTATTTTTATGTAAAATTGAATTTATTAATGACAATATATGATGATACAGTTTAAAAAAATTTTATGCTAATGTTTATGTTTATGCTTCTACCTATGTGGCAATTGGGCCTGGCTCCAGATACTACCGAACAATAACAACAAGAAGAAAAAGTTCAATTTTGAATCTATGCTTCAATAGTAGAAGATTGATATCACATCCAATTATTGACCGCCCTATATATCGCTCAACTTCGGCGATCGGTGAGAATTTTTGCATCAGTTAAGGTTAAACCGTTAAATAAATACGTTTTATTAAATTACGACATATCCAGTCACTTTTTATAGCTTTAACATATCATAATTGGGAATCAATGTACATAAGATCTGTTGATAAATGGTGGGCGCTCAATAAAGAAAAACTCATTGATGACCTGAAATAACATAATTATAATTTTTATGCAACGCAGAAATAACCATTAAAACAATAAAAAAAAACAGCAAACGTCATCCGCGTATTTCGCAAACTCATTAGCCTTTCATTATTCGCGAAAATGGGTTATAAATGCAGTAAACTTGATCTTGATTTATTATCGCGATCGTTAACTGTATTGAAAGGGTTAAAAACATTTTTTAAACAAATTGCATTCTCGACCTTTCCAATACATAACACTGATTGAATATTAGACCGCAACTACTTAAGCCAATCAATACATTTGTTATACACACTTTCTATGATCGAACTTTTAAATATTTACCTGTTATATCCATAAAGTATTCCATTGCAAAATTTTTGATTAGATCTCGACGTATGCTATATTAAATCGGCATTCCATAAAGATGTATTTCAAAAGGCTCGTGCAAACAACACGACAATTGAAATTAACAGATTCTCACGTTCACCATTTAAAATTTCGATCTGTTCTGGCCGCGCACAAATATTGTTCCACTAAATAAAGTATTATGCAAATAAATATGAGGCTCATGACTCAGATGTTGCTCAAGCGAATCATCGCATTTAGAAAATAAACAAACCTAAATTTAAATCAAGTACACGTTCATGCAAGTTTCGACACAATATCAATTAAAAAATTTGAGTATTTGAACGTCTCATTTCGGAGAAAAAGGCTTTGGTTCGTGTTCTAGATTTTCGAATGAGATATGGCACACGACAAAGTTTGCGATGACATCCTTTTATAATATTGGAGGATGGGTTTTTTTGATTGAATACATTTTTATTTTTTAATATGAAAAAAATTTTAATATACGAAAGTGCTGTGTTTAAAATTGTGCATTTCATATTCAAGGTATTATTCAATTTTGGTTAACCTTAAATGTTTTCTTGATGAACACGTAATTATAGGCCACGTTTAAGGTGAATTTAATTCGAATTCGATTTATTAATTTTTTTTTATAAAAAAGGAAAATCTTAAAATTGTATTATATGTAAAGTTCACAAGTAATGTTGACTGAAGGTTTTTGTATAATCAATCAAGGGTTTTTGAATTTATGAGAAAAATTAAAGATTTATTTAATATTTAAAAGATGAAAACTTGAGATATGTATAATGTTGTATAAAACCATATTCAAAAACCTTAATTTCGAATGGTTTTAATACTGAGATTTTTAGAATCAGGATACTACCTTATTCAATCTTACATAAATATTCTTTGTCATAATTTTAATTTGAAATCTTTTTTAGTGATTATAAAATAAAATAAAGCATCTATTTATTTTCTTGAAAAATATATTGATGATTTTTTTTTCATTTAACTTTCATCAAATAATTAGCAGCAGTTTAATAATTTAGTCTTTCTCAATAACTACAAAAAGTCAATATTTAATTTTATTGCCTCATTTGATATGATTCTAGAACAGATCAATTTTCATAAACCAATCAGTAGAAAAAATATTTTTTTCAGTAAAAACATTTTGATGGTTTTAGCACAAATTTCATATTACAAAAAAAATTTCATTTGCCTAATTTTTCAATCATTTTACTAATATGTATAAAATTAATTTTCAACTTTTTTCAATCGTGAGTACTAACCGTCGTAAGTCGAGGCTACCTATTATATCCAGTTCATCGCTGCACGCCCACCGGTGGACACTTTATTCCTACAGCCTAAATAAAGCGAAATTTTGACTTAAATCGATTGTGACTCATGATTATAAAAGTAAAAAATAAAATAAATGTAATTAAAAAAAAAAAAAAAATGTTTTTTTTTTCAAATTGAAAATGGGTGCGATTTAATTGTGCTTTAAAAATATAGATGGTACCTTAAAACGAATTACTTGTGCATTAGGAAAATATACGATGTGCATTATTTATGGTGCATTAAAGAATCTCGTATTGAGCATTATTTTATTCATAGAGTGCAATAAAAAAAATGTGCAGTATAAAGTGAGCATTAGAAAAATAAGAAATGTGCGATAGAATGAATATTTTATGTATTAAAATGACTGATAGGTGGCAACGTCACCAGAGTAAAGTAAATTTCTACAGGGCAATAAAATACAACTTTCAACTACATTTTAACAATTTAATCCATTTTTTTTATCAATTTTGATATTGTTTGAATTCGGTTTATTATATTCGGTATATTATATTATGAAAGTTGTAAATAATGGTTATGCGGTTGGTATTTCACCCTGTTCTAAAGCAACTTTATTCGTTTTAAGGTACAGATATTTTTTCTAATGCACACGTTTTAATGCTCGTGCAAAATGCACACATTATTTTTTTAATGCACACTTATTTTATTGAATGCGCATTTATTTTATTTAACCCACGTTTAAATTGTTCTCATTAAATGCGATGGTTAAAAAATCCACAAATCCAACCCCGTACAAGCCGGCTCGAGGGTATATGGCACTCTAGGCAGATTGCTTTTCAGTACCCCGCCATCCCATATTTTACAAATGTTTTTTGAATTTAAAAATTATTCGAACCCCAAAAATATTTTCCTAAAAAAAGGTAGACGCATTTCGAAATTATTCGACACTTTTCAAAATATAAATTATAATATTTCAATTTAATAACCAAAGAAGAAAAAGCGAGAGCGGCGCAAAGCACCCCTATAACTTTGGCGCCCTAGGCAAGTGCCTACTCTGCTCCCTATTCGAGCCGCCCCTACCCCGTGCAATCTCAAAAACCTCAAAACCCAAACCCCACTCATCTCCACGAACAAAGGCCATCCTCCACATTACAACACCATCCGCACCGCGAAAGATACACCCCCATAGTCGATCATGGATACCGCACCGTGACGAAACCCGATGACCACCGAGCCTCGAGAGTGTTGCCATACGCCAATGTGTAACATTGGAGTGTGCGACGTCACGACTAGGTCTAATTAAGAGGCTGTCGAAAGTGCGAGTTGCCACGATTTTTTTGCCGGCGTTTTTCGGCCGGGCACGTCTTCGTATTTATGTGTTATATGCCCGTGCTATACGTGCCGCTTGTGGCGAATAGGTTGCGAATTTTTGCGCGCAGGTGATTTCAACTGGTCCGATGGGAGAATTGGATCATGACGGTTGTGTGCGATGGAGCGTTGGGATGATGGTGTGTTTGCTTTGCGCGATTTTGAGTCTTTGGTGTTTTTTTTTTATTTATTTAGAATGGTAGTTTTTATGATCGAGTGTTTAATATATCAATTATGAATGGAAAAGGATTATTTTTTTATTTTTGAGATGATAATTTTGATAATTTTTTTTTACATATAGTTTTCACACTTCAAATTCAACAAATCAATAATAATAATAATAATAATATATCACAATGTAAATTTAATTAAGTTAATTATTATTATCACTATTATTATTAATTAATAATAATAATAATAATAATAATAATAATAATAATAATAATAATAATAATAATAATAATAATGATGATGATGATGATGATGATAATAATAATAATAATAATAATAATAATAATAATAATAATAATAATTGATTTACAATGAAAATTGTTTAATTGTAAGATGAAAACGCTCAACTTGAAAAATGAGTTAACAAGAAATCATATTGCAGTCCTAACAAAATATGCAAGTATACTATGACGTTTAACATGCAATTTTTTTTAACATGAAAAAATATTTCGGTCCCTTCAGTTTCGTGTTAAATGTTTTCCATCGAATTTATTAAAAAAAAATAGATTCGATAGCCATCCAAATTATCATAATAAGAAGCTTGAAAAAATAATCGAACCTTTTCTTCTTCATTTTACAAGATATTTTTGCAAAATTTATTTATTATACATATATCACCACATTTTTTTCAAAATACGGTGTCGTTGACGGTTAAATTGACATAATTTATTTTTTATCATCAATTCTAAATGAATAATATATGAATAAATTAAGTTCAAATCTAATATCAATCCATCAAAACCGAAAAAAAAACGAATGAACTATTTCAACTTCTCAATATTAATTAGACTAATCATCTACGCAACGACTCTTTAATGGTCCAACTAATCGCACCATCAATTACCAATCAAACATCGATACAATTTTATCAAATAATTACACTTCTCCAATCTCCAGACAAATTACACTACACATTAACACCTCTGACCTGCATTCCGCCATCTCACACAAACCAGCCCCAAACACCACATATTATTTACCTTGGATCATCAAACATGCACACACCTTAAAAGCCCATTAAACCCTCCGGCAAATTTTCCACCTAAAACCCGCATATTGCACACACACATTTCTGCGTGCTGGCACGACGTCCCAAGGTTGGCCATCGATGGCCCATCCTCGCCGAGGAGACGTTCAACGTAATATTTTATGTGATATACATGTGTTTTTAATACGAGATCACGTTTCGCTTTCATAACGCACATGTTTATATTATAGTTTTCGGTTTCGTCACATCGCCGATTTTTTGCGTTTTAATTTTCTCGGCAGAAGATTGATCATTTTTCGCGTCCCGGACCCGTGGGGGTCAATATTGAAGTGAAGAAAGCGGCCGTGAACTATATTGTATGATCACGCTTCGTGTGAGTGTGTGTGTGTGTGTGTGTGTAATAATACGTGTTTAAGTGTGTCCAATTTGATGTGGTGAATAATGACCGGACGAAACCGGTGTTGAGGTCTGAAGGAAATTATATATTCGGTGTTAATTCATTGAGATGAGCATGGGAAAATTTTGGTTGTTTTAACATATACTGATAAGTTATACAGATTTTGCACTCAAAATTTACCCCTTCACAAATCGAATTCAGCCTTTTTATATTCAAATTTTAGCCTTTTATAAACCAAAAACCTTTTGAAAATTTTCTTCAGTAAAAAAAATGATTGAAAAAAAATTACTTATTAATTCAGAATTTAAAAAAATTCATGAATTGCTCATTCAAAAATATATTGAGTCATCAATTTCAAATAAAAAACTTAAAATTTCAAAAGGGTGAATTTGTTCAACCTTTTTCGAATCAAATTCAATCAACGAGAATATATTTTCTATTATAGATTATGGGTTTTAAATATGTAGAAATGAGTATTAGTTAAGGCAACATGGTCTTCCATAAGACAAAAAAGTTCATATTCTTTTCATTTATATGGAAAAATTTATAAAAATCACTAAGATTATCAAAGTTTTTACAATTTTAATTCAAATTTTACGTTTTACATTTCAAATTCAACGTTCTACACTTCAAACTAAACTATATGAAAGTATTATTGAGAGTCTAAGGAGGCTATTACCGGTAAACCAGTAAATGACCCAAATAATAGCTCGGTAATTTACTGGTAAATTTTTAATCATTTAATTTATTAGTGAATTTTTAATTTATCGGTAAACCGATAAATGCAAATTACGGTAAATTTGGCTTTCTTCATTAAGACCATTCTCATAGTAATCAATAAAATTAATTACTTGAAATTCTTGGTGATTGATCGAATTTGAAGTATAAAACATTAAATTTGAAATGTAAACATTGAAATTGAAATGTAAAAACTGTAGAAATTTGTAAAAATCATCAACTATTATAAGATTATCAAAGTTAAATTTTAATAATATTATAGATTATGTTTCATTAATTACTATGACAATGGTTTTAATAATGCGTTTCCGATGGTTGGATTTAATTTGTAAAAGGATGAATTTGATCTGAAATGGGTTGAATTTGGTCTGAAAAGGATTGAATTTGGTGTATAAAAAGTTGAATTTAGAGTGTAAAAACTGCATGGGTCGTATAAAAGGATGATCTAGTTAAAAAAATCTGTTTTTTATTGATCACGAAGTTTGAACGATTTATGGTTCAAATAAAACGGTTTATATAAGTTGCTCAACAGTTTGCAAAAAATATTCGATAATGAAATTTTGATTAAGTGCCAAAGGGTCCATAGATGATTTTCAAAAAAAAAAATGTTTGCACAACCCCATCAAAATATATTGATTTTATTATAATAATTCAGGAAGCAATTTACAAAAATAATACTTTTAGATGCACTTTTAAATGAATATGCAAAATTTTCCATGATTCAACAAAATTCATTAATTGAACTAATATTTAAAAACGATCTTTACTATTTATACATCCTTATACTAAAACATAAAATTTCGGTATCGCAATAATTCACAATCGATTTCCTCGTGTTCATGGACAGCCGAAATGTTACATATTAATCCATCCGAAGGTAACGAGATGATCCGTTTCTACCGAAAAAAAGACTAAATTAGATACTCTAGAGAAAAAATTGTCCTCATTAGTGTAATTGCAGTTACGATGATGCTTCTGTGTAACATTTTTTTCACACATAAGGTCAATATCAATTTTTATACGGTGAATTGCACAATGCGAATATTCGTACATAAATCGATGGGAACCAACCAATTAATGTGATTTGTGTTTTATTCAAGAAAAAAAAATAGTAACGATTTAGTTTGATTTAATGGCAGTTAACGTTTCGTATTATAATATATTTTTTGAAGAATTTTGATTGAGATGTTCTATAGAAAAGCGTTCACGGCCAATATATAAAATTTTGATTGTTCTTGAAACGTTTCATGTTGCATAATGTAATGATACTTTTACATAACCGATTCAAGATGATTTTTTTGTTATAAATAAATTTATATATAAAAAAAAATTAAAATATTGATTTTTATAACCTTTTAATTTAAGTACTTAATACAAAATTACTTAATCTTAAAAAATCCGGAAAATAAAAAACGAATTATTCTTCAGTAAAAACGACTCATTTTATGGTTCATATAAAATTATAAACAAAATGGAAAATTTATAAAAGGTCATAATATAATATAAAGTAAAATAATCAATATAATGAGATTATACGATAAAATATATAATGATAATTAATAACAAAAATTACTTTGGTATTGATCCATTTCATACATTTCACCTTCACATATACAAAAATTTCTTCAACATTTTCCACATATTTAACACAACATCATCCAATGCTAAACCGCAATGATATAATAACACTAATAAAGAATCAATCAACCTAAAATTGCAAACAATGATCACATCGGAACATTACAAATCCCTATCATCACCATCAATCACACACCATCATCGGTTGCCGATCTACGAACAGAGGCAGGACGCTCATGTTGCACATACACACGTCCATTTATTCTAGATCGCGATCCAGTTTTTTAGGCGTCAATTTTCACGTTTTTCGCCAGGCGGGGGCATCGTCACGAAGCCATCATCATCCACTCTCCGTATATATAAAGAAGGTGGTCTCGATGAGGAGCAGATCACAACCGATTAGAGGGCTTTTGAGTGAGCTTTGCAAGTTGTAGAGGAAGGTGCTGCTCTTGTTTGAGAATCGAGTTTTTTCCGATCGGAGAGAGGTGAGGGAAATTTTAAGGTTTTACGATTGAAATTGATGATTTTATATATTTTTGAATGAACAGTTTATTAAATTTTTTAAATTCTGGATTAATAAGAAATTTTTTTTTTCAATAATTTTTTTTATTGAAGAAAATTTTAACGAATTTTCCAGATATAATGTATTCAGAATTTGAAATTTTTTATATTATATTACTCGAGAGTTTTCCTCTATTTTTTATACAAAAAATCTTAATAATAGTTAAATATTTTTTTAAGTATCAGTCATCATGATTAAAATGCACTTTTATGATCTAAATAGTTTTTATTGCAATGAGTCCAATTAAAGTATTATTTTTTTGAACTTTTAGTAAGTGCTTCAATTTTATAATCTGTTTCATAATAAAATTATTTTAAGAATGAAACATTGCAAATTATTATTATATGTAATTGATATTTTTAGAATTAAAATTTTGAATCAAGATCATATTGCGAAAATTTTTTTCACTTCAATACTGTATATTATTTTACATCGAAATAGTGAAAACATCATACTTAAACAAGATCGATTTAAAAAATAAATAGAACATATATTTTTTAACTAATCATAACGATTTCTTAACCGAATACCTAAATTTTGAAAGTCGTGTACACATAATTTTTAACCTTGACTAAAAAAAAATAAGAGCGGCATCGAAACGTAATTAAACAAACACATCTAATTACGTTTAATGATCTTTCGTTTGTTTTTCCACAGACGTCTAACCATCATGTTGTTGAAATGGTGGTGTTTGATGGCCGTTTGCCTGACAGCTTCGGTCAGTGCCCAAAATGGATACCCAAGAGACTCTCCGTCCAGTCAATTAGGTTACAATTATAACAGTCCGTTCTCAGCTGGTGATGAAGATGAAATAAACGGAGATGAAATCCCCGGAGAAGCTGGCAAGGATTATCCAATCTATAACGAAGTCCCCGAAACAGGATTTAGCTGTGATAACCAACAATACCCTGGATATTACGCCGATCCTGAAGCTCAATGTCAAGCTTTTTACATCTGTCAAAGGGGTGGTAAGAGCGACTCGTTCTTGTGTCCAAATGGTACCGTTTTCAATCAAGAGTTTCTCGTTTGCGATTGGTGGTACAATTTCGATTGCAGCCGTGCTCAAGAGCTTTACAGTGTGAACGAAGCTGTTGTTAAGGCTATGGAAGAAGCTGATGCTCGTCTTAGCCAACAACAACAAGGTGGATATAATTATAATGCTCCTGGACAAGGTGGACCAAGCCCTGTGTATGGAGCACCAGCTGATTTTGTTCAATTGTTGAGAAATGGAAATGGAAACGGTAACGGAAATGGAAATGGATACAAGAATGGAAATGGAAATGGTAATGGAAACGGATACAAAAATGGTAATGGTAACGGAAACGGAAATGGATACAAGAATGGAAATGGAAACGGAAACGGATACAAGAATGGAAATGGAAATGGTAATGGAAATGGTAACGGAAACGGTATCAAGCCAGTTTATGGATTACCTTCATCTGATTTGACAGCAATCAGTGGTCCAAGTGGTAACGGAAATGGATACAGTAATGGAAATGGTAACGGAAACGGTTACAAGAACGGAAATGGAAACGGAAACGGAAACGGATACAAGAATGGAAACGGTAATGGATATTCCAATGGAAACGGAAACGGTTACAAAAATGGAAATGGTAATGGTAATGGTTATTCTAATGGAAACGGAAATGGTTACAAAAATGGAAATGGTAATGGCAATGGTTATTCCAATGGAAACGGAAATGGTTATAAGAATGGAAATGGAAACGGAAACGGAAATGGTTATAAAAATGGGAACGGAAACGGCAGTGGTTATAAGAATGGTAATGGAAATGGTAACGGTTACAAAAACGGAAACGGCAATGGCTATAAAAATGGCAATGGAAACGGTAACGGATATTCCAACGGCAATGGAAACGGCAACGGATATTCCAATGGAAATGGTTACAGCAACGGCCAGTCAATTAGTGCCCCTCAAAGAACTTACTTACCCCAAACTAACGGAAACGGAAACGGCAATGGTTACAAGAACGGTAACGGAAACGGAAATGGATACAACGGCAACGGTAACGGTAACGGCAACGGTGTCCAGGACTTATCAGCCTACAGAAACGGTCTCGGAAATGGACCATCAACTCCTGACCGTAGCTACTTGCCTCCAAGGACCAATGGCTTCGGAGGATCCCCCAGTGCCCAATATGGAGTACCTAGCCAGGATTCCATTGACTTTAGCACACCCAACGTATACAATCCGAGTGCCCAATATGGCGTACCCGACAGATCGTACTTGCCTTCTTCCAAATAGGTTCTCTTTTTAATTAATCTGCTTGTATTGATATGAATATTTAATGTTTTTTAATTAACGTACGCTTCTTGAAAATGCGTCGAATGTGTATGTATATTCGTCAATGTTACCACCTATGTATGTTCTAATATTTTAGGTTTAATTTATTAATTTAAATAGGTACGTCAAAATGTATGTGAAAATGGTAATAAAAAAATTATTAAAAATACTTTTTTTATTTATGGATTAATTATATTTTATTATGCCCAATCCTCTTTTTACACGGAGGATACTTTATCGTAGAAAAAATGTATGGTGACCAAATAAAAATTGGAGATACATAGGTTCCATCAGTATATATGGATGGAACTTCCATCCAAATATACTTCATAAAAAGTATGTAATGTGGAAAAATTTTGCCATGTTAAATCATCAAAACACATAGAATGTTTTCATTTAATAACAATAATTGTATAATGATTCGGGTCCGAGACCCCTCCGAGAGCGGACGTATTTCGCTAACCTCTTATACATAGTTTCCAAGTTTTTTCAACCCTTATCCACTTTTCTTGCATCCAACTTTTTAACAGTGTATACGTGATTAATTGCCTATAACATAGTGTTCCGAAATTATATTCTAGCCAGTGAATCGATCAATAATCGCGTTTTCAAATTTAAAATATCTGCGAACTTCGAGAATATCGCATATTGTCTCGTGCGACGAAGCGACAACCGACATTATACCTGAAGTTTTTATACCCTCACCGGACCAAGTAGCACGGGAGAGAGAGAGAGAGACGCCAGTTCCGACGCACACAAACCCAGATAACAAATGACTTGATAATTTATTGTATATTAGAATTAGAATTAAATTAGAGTAGATGACTAACTATTAATCCAATAATCGTAATAGCATTTAACACCCGTATTTTCTCAATACGGTTCACAGTCTTTGTTGTGTGAACACGTGGTACGATGAGCTCCTCGAGATTCTGAACTTTTTTAACCCTTAATCACTTAACTTCATCCAACTTCTTGGTAGTGGTAACATGATTGTTTACCTATAACATAGCGTTACAAAATTCCACTCAAATCAGTGCATCGATCAAAAATCGCGTTCCGTGTATCAAAATTATGTAAATTCAAAACCGCAACGATGACGTTTTTCTACCTGATTTTTTCTATAGGCCCAACTATTTCAACATCTGGAACCGATCGCGTTCAATCGTTGACAACGCCCTTCATCGCCCTTTTTGTTTTTTGAATTATAAATATTTTTATTTACATTTGATTTTACTAGCGTGGCGCCCTCGAGCGGCGTCCTCGAGGGCGCCTCCTTTACTGAAATACAATATTGTGCTTTATGGAATACGAATTATAGCCTATATTTGCACTCCGCAGCCCGCTGTTAAAAATGTATACAAATATAGGTTTTAATTCGTATTCCATAAAACGCAATATTGTATCTCTGGTTGGATTGATTCCGCGAACGAGATCGGCACGTGAGTTCCGCGCGAGGACCGCCTTTTTTCGGCCTTCACTTAAATACGATTTTGCGTTTTATGGAATACGCATTAAAACCTATATTTGAATAATTTTCGAAAATTGAGCGGTCCGCGGGCGGTCCTCGCGTGGTTCAATGTGCGACAACCTTAATAATACATTTTTCAAATATTTTTATACCGTATTAAAGTGAAAAAAATAATTACTTCTTCTTCGTGTTATTTCAGAGTCGCGTAAAAAGTGGATTTGGCATATTTAATAATGTTTTATTGAAAAATAATTATTTTAAGTAGAGAGACATCTATGATTCAATATTAAAAACTATTTGATAAATCAAACTTTTCATTAAATCACTCATACTTTTCGATAAATTGTAAACATAACGATCACATAAATAACATTTATTTATACAAAAATATTAAACCAAATTATTACATTAATTTTATAATTAAATAAACTAAAAAATATGTACATACACATACCTTAAACTTATAATAAATTTCCCCTAAAACAAAAAAAAAGACAAAATGATCAATAAACGACCACAACCCGCTCTTATGCAACTCGCTATGCACTTTTGCGCATAACACGCGGTACGTTGGCCATGAACGCAGTCCTCGTTGAACTTGCTTTTATCTACCCATACTCACATGCACCATGAGAACGCAATTGTTATACATACATACAGTGCGATGGCATTGCATCGCTATTGGTTTCAAGTGCAGTGGGACACGTGCACGTCATGTGCGATAAGCTGACCCAGTTACTGCTGAAGCGAATGCAATTGTTGTTTTTTGTTATGAAATACTTGAATTATACCATTTTTTATTCAGTAGTGTTGTTTTTCAGTCGAAATAAATTATTATGAAGTGAATCATAAAGTATAAACTTCGAATCGTAGTCAAGGATAGACGAAAACTTTGGATCGAATCCAACGGTTTTCTATTTCGATTTTAACTTCGGATGCATTTGAAAATTTTCTATATTGTATGCACTATCGATCCTTGTGCCAATTTCCTCAATTAGACATTCAAGGGTGTATTGTTCAGTTTGCTTTAAATCAACATAGTTTTGTAAACAAAATCAAAGATGCACTTTGTTAATTGCATTAACTATTGATTCTGTAAAATATTTATTAGAATCAACAACGTGTGCATTTAAAAATATATGACGCATTTGATATATTATTTATCATAACAGGAAGAATCGTTATATTGGATTATGCAATATTCATTCAAATAAATTGAATATATTTGATAAATAATTAATTTAAACCACAATATTGAGATAATGAAAATATTTCGATCGTATCGACATTTTATGTATTTTCAATAAATTTTTTCGAAACTTTGAGAAACACTGGTCGACTGCATACACCCGGACACCAACAAAGAGTGACCTTGGCATCACATCGTGGTCACGTTGCAATAGATGGGTTCATCGATCGCGAATCAAGTTCTGGGTTATATAACAGAATGCACCAAAGCTTTTTAGTGGTGTTTGGAAAATTCGGATTTTCGCATAGGAAATGTTCGGAAAATTAAATGAAAAATCCGTTCTAAAGTATAAATTTTATACGAGATTTTTCACGATAATCAAATGAAATTTTATAACCATATCCATAAAATTTACGAGTATTATAAATATATACAATATTCCGATGATTGTTTTGTAGAATTTTAACTGATTTCTTCGAAATATATTCGAAATATTCATAACAATCAATTGTTAAATACGATAATTTATTACAAAAAAATTATTATCAATTATCATTAACACACTAATACCTAATGCTCAATTAATTGAAAATATCAAACACAACTTTGCAATTTAAAATATTAATATTAACACAATGGTCTTCTTATACATATAAAGCGATTACGATTCACCGTTTTCTAACGATTTATTCGTTGTCAACTTAAAGAATTACAGACGGTACTTCATGTGATGAACGTCGAAGGTTTTCTATATCATTCAATAGATTTATTTGCTCATATAATAGTTAGAAGCCGTAAAATCAACTATGAGTTTCCTAGAAGAGTTCTGTTGACGCCATTGGTAACCTTGAACGATGCAATACGGCGCCATTGTGTGCAGAAAATGCAAAAACAATGAGTACTCTACTACTATTTGATATAATAAATGTAAATATTGAATCGATTTCCGGGGTTTGTTTTATATTTTATAGTACACCCTAAGCTTTTTTTACATGGTTCAAAAAAAAACCGATCATTTTTTCACTTTAACGCGGTATAAAAAAATTATTATTATGCCACAATGGTAAAATGTGGAGCAAACCAGTATACACCTAATCCTCTTTATACATGGTTCCGAAATAACACGGTTCAAGGAAGAAGAACCGATTATTTTTTTACACGGTTTTTTCACTTTAATACGGTATAAAAATATGTATTATTATGCCATAGTGGTAAGATTTGGTGCATGCTAGTAAATTGTAATAATTATATGTATGTAATTATAGTTATTAAATATTAAAGTTTTATATTGATGATTATACATGGCTAATTTTATTCACATTACTCATTTTTTTTATAAAGTACATTTGGGTGGAAATTATATCCAAATATACTAATGGAACCTATCTCCAATTTTTATATGATCACTAAAATTTTTTTACACGGTAGTCTCTGAAACGTATCCCCCATGAAAAAAGAGACTTAGGTGTATTTTAGTATAAGTAAAATCAATAAGATTGTAAAAAAAATATTTGAAACGCTCTAGTATTTTAATTTATTTATAAAAATAAACTGTCAAAATATTAAGTCATAAATTAATAAAAAATATTGTTATGCAATTTTATGATCAATATAATCATATATACAGATTGTACAGTTACGTTGTAATTCGCAAGGCCAAATGCACTTTTTTTGCAGCAAATCCGCATTGCATACACGTCTATTATGCATTATTTATTTTCAACTAACGACTTTTAAAGCACAAACCTCTTCCTGCACAACGTTTGGCATTTGAGATTTCGTCAAGAGTCTCGAACACTATGCAAAAAAAAAATAATGCATTCGAAAAGTCGCAAAAAAAAAAACATCACCAAGGCCGTGCAGTTGCATTAAGAATTTGAAAATAGCCGATTTGAATTTTTATTTTTCTAAACGTTTCGTTTTTTATTCCGATTAGTGGCTAGACGTGCATCGGATGAGACTTTGCTAAAAGAATACGGGTTCACGGTCGAGATGCAAAAAAATGCAAACTGCTTTTTTATTCAGATCGCATCTCAAATGCATACTAAAACTCGCGTCAATTCAAATGTCGAATAAAAATTAACAAAAAAATATGAATTTTATTCAAACGATAAATAAAACTTATGCTGTTACATAGGTGGTCCAAAGGACTTTGGAAAGACTAAAAAAGTGATAGATCGTGTCATTTGGAACATTTTAAACTAAACATACCTTAGTCCAAAGTATCGTAGTTTTTGAGCTATTATTATTTTTTAGATTGCTTATTGCGTCTTTCTATATCTACGTGTTTGATATATTAATCGAAAAATCTTTAAGCAGAGATGCTTTAAAAATGTTTGAACACTTTGAGATTCGTTTTTTTAAACAAGAAATATCAAAAAACTTTAGTCTCCTTTACTTCAGTAATTTTTTGATAGCTTATCATGTATTTTTAATAGTTTTGTGTTGATATAGATGTTTGTATCCATATTTATGGATTAGTAAATAAATACATAATAAACAAACAAATAAAAATTATCTACCATGTTATCTTTTGCTTGAGTATTATTAGTGGGCAAGTGCGAGTTTTTGGGTTTTTTCTTAGAAATCTAAAAAAAAAATAATAAATCAAAAACTATGATAATTTTGACTAAGTTTAAAATTGGTTTAAAATGTTCCAAATGACGTGACCTAGTACCTTTTCAAGACTTTCCAAAGACCTTTGGACCACCTGTATACATATTATACGCTAGTTCGATTTCAGATTTATCTTAGAAAATTTCTTATCAAATTATTTTATTCGCAATAACAAATAAACAATCTACAGAAGCGTTCAAAAATTATATGACTTCGTATTCATACATTTTCATGATTTTATCTTTTCATAATAATAAAATTATATAATACAGTAGAGAATACTTTGTATTAATGCATCGCTGTCGAATGCACTAAAGTGCATTAACACTGTGGCACGTGTACGGCTCAACTGGTAACAATACATATGGTAAATAAATGATAAGGATTATTTTGCGGAAAATTTAGCACGTGTATGCTTTAAGTATCAACGGTTGAATGAACGGAATGATTGTTTTATTGTTCCTTGTTCGAATTATAAAGCGTAAGTTGTATAAACATGATTTGCGCATTCGAGAATGCGATGATTCTACATATTTGCAAGAAATGCATTTAAGAATTTATATAAACATGTTTACAAATACATATTTAGTCTAGTCTAAATATTTCATATTAATATATAAAAAAAATTGTTATAACATGAAATTATCTATCGGTATATTGAAATTAAATGTTTAAGATTTTCAAAAGGTTCTGAAATATAAAAAACTAATTTTTACAGTTTGAAAAGTTTGAGAACTAGGCATCGGCAAGTGGAAAATTCCCGCGCCGTGGAAAAGCTCCACGAGGAAAAGCTCAGAAAATCATGCGCCAACAACGTGACTATATCTCGAAGAAAATTTTGAATTGTTCTCGCGAATGTTGCATGTTGACATTGCCAATGTCAATATGCAACAATAAAATGCGTTTAAAGTCGTCGAACGGGGCATTGAACTAGGATGGATAGTTTTGTTCGAGTTTTCGATTTTCAAATATTTTTATCTATTTTAGTCAAGATTTTTGATCGGTGTAAAGAATTTTTCTAACGGTGACAAATTTTGATCAAAAGTTTTAATAAAATGTCAATTTTAATTTTGATACAAATTTTTTTGAAACATCAACCATTTTCTTTAAACTTTTTATACGATACTTCTTTAAAATTTTATCTTTTGATTAATTTGATTAATTTCAAACTACAATCTAGTTTATTCACATATACCAAATGCAATTTTCGACAAAACAAAAAAAAAACTAGTTTACAATACGAAAAAAATTTGCATCTATGATGACATTGAAAATGCAAATGGTACTATACAAATTCATCACATCTACTCTATCTATAAAAACGATGTTGATCCGAGAATAAATCAAATTGAATTAAAACGCAATAATAATATATTCGGTTGCATTTCTTCCGCTTGGCGAATGCAAAAAGCTATGCAACTCTTTTTTTGCGACTCGAAATGAACCGTAACTAAAAAAAAGTGAATTATGATTCGACGAATGCAATTGTATGACAGTTGTTTAAAATTACTTCCTTATCACAACGGGATAAATTGCATATGCACAAAAGATTCAATAATTTATGCATTCGATTCTAGTTCCGCGTGTCGACATTTAAAATTTTGCATAATTTGTTTGAGAATGCATTTTTCTTAATATTATCGAAATTTGAATTTTTTTTGTGGAAAATGTATTAATGTTGTTAACTTTTTATAAAACAATGTGTTTTATGTTTGAAATATAATTTCTTGATATAGATTTTATGTATTGGAAATATAAATTTATGATATTGTGTACAATAATAGATTTATCTTGGTAAGCTTAATGATAATAAAATATAATTATTATTTTCTTATGATATCGAATTATTATTGCAAATCATTATCGAATATATAATTATTGTTGAGAAAATTTATTATGAATATACATTTTTTCAAACATACAAAAAAATCAACGTCAAAAAAGTAACTTTTTACAAACATCGTGAAGCTTTCAAAATATAACATTCAAAATAACCATGAAATTTTGCAAAAACTCGATATTGAATAATTTATTTGAACAGATTATTTGAAATGAAATCATTTTGACAATATTCTAATTAGGTTCAATGAACTCAATTGACAATTTATATAATGTAATATGCAATGAGCATGATTCGAACGAAGTCATCGAACTTTATCGCACGTTTATCACAGGTATGCTATTGATTAATATTTTTGGTATATAATATTATGTATTTTTTGATGACTGATAAGATTTTTCGGCAATCTTTTTGAACTTTCCCTTGACCGATTACCGGGTTTGTTACTTTTTTATGATTTTGTGTTTGACCGATAAAGTTGGTAGTTTAAAAAGTTGATGGTTTAAATTTTCAGTTCATTTCATGGAATAAAGAATTTGAATTTCTAGTCAAAATTCATTGTATTAATTTAACATTAAAATAATCTAAAAATAACTTATGAACATTAACTTTATAAAATCTATATTCCACTTTTCATATGAAAAATGTACTATTAACCTTCCCTTGGAATTTCATATCCATTTATGATATCTACTATCAATTTTCAAACAAAGATTGTATAAACTATATTATACAATATTTTTTAAAAATATTTATAGGTCAATGTTAATGTAACGTTTAATATAATTATTAATATGTCTATAATACAATCGATAAAAATTAATTGTATATTACAGAAAGTAAAATCAGGTTCTTTTTTATTTGTTGAAAGAAAGTAACTTCAACTTTTATTAACGAGGTTATGAATATTAATATTTTTATGTGGTTTTTTAATATTGAATGATTTGTGTAAAAATAATTTTTATTTTTTCAATTTACAGATCGCCGAAGTCCTCACGTGCAAATATAAAAAGTTTTTTTTAATGTTCTTGAGTGTGTGATTATTGTCACGTCTTAAGAATTAAAAAAAAATTTTTTTGAAACTGATCAACTCATTGAGAAAGAAATGAAACACATAGTAAGCAAATTTTCTTTATAAATTTTTGGACTTTTTTATATATTTTTTGGTTTTATTAAAAATATTTGATCTTATATTTTGTTAATGTATTTATATATTAGAATTTTCCTAATTAAAAAAAATCTATTGATTGTTTTAGTTTTCTAGTGATATTTTTAGTTTCTGTTTTATTCATATCACACATTAGTATTTTTCAAATTTTAACCCTTTACTTTTTCAGAAGAGGACTTTTCGAATATTAAGATCAATTGATTCAAAAATTTACGGCGCAGAAAAAACGACAAGTAGATTAATCAGGAACAAGAGTTCAACAGAAACGATAAAGGTACTATTAGAAAATTGGAATGATAGTTTGATAAAGTTTAACAAAAAGAAACCCTTGAACTTTTTTATCTAAATATGTTGTACAAAACAGTAATTTAATGAAGTTAAAAAGACAAATAAAAAAATGAGATAGAAGCTTGAATTCAATACATTAAGAGAATACATGTATTATGCAATGGAAATTTATAAAAAAAAAATTGTGTATAGTATTTTTATTTGTCGAAAACTTTTTTTTAACATCGTCAATTTTGTTGAATGCTATCTTTTAAATCAAGGACCAATAATAAATATATAGATATACCTCTGTATGTAACATATGTTACATATATTTTTTTACAAATGATTCAACCACAGTTTAGAACAATTCGAAATTTTTTGATTTTTTTTGACGATATTAGAAATAGGAAGTACTACAGAAATTGTTTTATCGAATATTTTATAATAACGTAAACAAATTAAATAGCTATATATAAATTCATAAAAATTATATAATGATTATAAAATATATCGCCATTCATTAAACAACATCGGTCAAACGTATAAATTGATATAAATATAATATAAATTAATTATAAACAAGTATCATAATGTCAATAATTTTATTTTTAAATACCTTTCATTTCTGATTTGCATTAAAACCTCTATGAAAACTTAAGGGCGGGCCTTCATGGTAAGCATGAACATAAAACTACCTTATTTTTTTATACGCTTTTATAAGTTTACGTTCACAATGAGGCCTCAGTTTCGAAAATTTTTCTAAAACTCCTTTCACTTCCGGTCTATATTAACTATTCCATAGAATTTTCATTATAAAAAATCATCTAAACGTTTTTTTTAAACTCACCATAAATTTCACCCATACTTTAATGACCCTTCTCCGAAGTGACCAAATTCAACCATTTACATGGTTGAATTTGATTTGAAAAAGACTGGATTTGATTTGTAATAGGTTGAATTTGAAGTAAAAAACTTTTACAGGTTACCAGGCCACAGTTACCTTTACTCCCATGAAATTTTCATTAAAAAAATCATCTAAATTTCTTTTAAACTCTCCTATGAGTTTTACCTTTACTCCAGTAAAATGTATCGAAATTTTTCTCATTTCTGGTCTACACTAAAGATTTTACACAACAAATTCAACCTTTTTCAATTCATTTAAAAATCTCAATTCAGGTTGAATTTTATTTTTAAATATTTGAATTTAGAGTGAAAAACGTGTAACACTCTCATAGAATTTTCATTTAAAAAAAAATCATCCGAATGTTTTATAAACTTACCATTAACTTTTACCTTTATTTAAATTTTTTTTTTAAATTATTTTCATTTCTTGTCTGTACTAGCTCTCTTATAAAATTTTCATTAAAAAAAATCATCTGAATATTTTTTACGCTCACCATTGAACTTCACCCTTATTTCAGAAAAATCTTAAAAAAATCTTCATTTCCGATCCATATTAACACTCCCATACAATCTTCACACAATAAATCCCAAAAAAACCACCCGACACCCTACCCAAAATCCAAAACCCTACTTCAACAATCCAAAACATTTTCACAACATAAAATAAAATGCAATATACGGCACACATGCATCGCACAATATGACGTGTGCAACGTGGTGGGTGCAAGGTCGCCATCGGCCCACTATATCTAGCGAATGTCCGACGTATGGCGGAACAGTGCACCACCGAACCCCGCCCCTGACCGTCGTAAAGGTGAGCCTTATCACCATGGTGGTATTATATGGGTTTTCCATGGGTTTTCATGGCCGAGATGTAGTTGGGGTGGGTTTTTGAGCGGAGAAAATGCGCTTCCGGGTGCGGTTTTTAGGAGATTTTAGTGTCGAGTGATGTGTTTTGTTCGGATGTTGATGGTGTTATGATGGTTATTTGAATGAGGCGTTTGGTTTGGATGTTAATGTTGATTGTGATGTTGATTTTGAAGAAGAAGAAGAAGGTTAGAATGTTGCTGATGATTTTGATGTTTGTTTTTTTTAATTTGGTTTGGATGTTAATGTTGATTGTGATGGTAAGATTTTGAAGAAGATGTTTGGTTTGGATATTGGTGGTGATTTTGATGGTTGTTTTTTAATGAGTCATTTGATGTCGATATTAATGTTGATTGTTATGGTAATATTTGGAAGAAGATGTTTGGTTTGGATGTTAATTTTGATTGTGATGGTAAGATTTTGAAGAAGAAGAATGTTTAGATGTTGCTGGTTGTTTTTTTAATGAGGCGTTTGGTTTGGATGGTGGAGTTAAGTTTTTGTGAAAAGTTTTGTTAATTTATGGACGGTGTTTGTTTAGTTAGTCACCGATTAGTATTGTAAAATAATAATAAAAAATTGTGTCAGATTTGTTTTTTGTGAAAATTTTGAAACAGTTTTCATATTGTTGCGTTAGAAAAAAACATAAACATTTCCGGGTCAATATTAAAATTGAAAATGTATGTGTATTATTTTTTTTTTCTAAGAATTTTGTATTTCATTTGGTCTTTCTCGGATGATTTGTGATTTTTTTGTATTAAAATTTCATTATTGAATATTGTAATTCTAAAAGGATTTTTAAAATTATATTTTCACTCTCAAACCATTTCTTGATTTAGCTTAAAACAAGAATTAATTGAACAGGTTTTCAGCAACTATTATACATAATCGTTTATGGGTAATTATTGATGATATGATTTTAATATCAATAAAAATGTGTATAAACGCATTAATTAACGATTAATTTTTCAATGAAAGATATAAAATATCAATTTGAATCCAATCATATGATTTTTCATGTTTATGTTCATTCCATTAAGTTATTTTGTGAATTCTGTAAAAATCAATATTTATTCCATCGATACGAGATTTTTAGAATTTTCCAATAATTTAAACGTTTTAACATTGGAAAATTTTATGACCATTTTCCCCGTTTGATATATAGAGCTGAATAACAAAGTGCAAACATCGTTCTATTAATAATGTGTAGACCTTCCTTTACATTACCTTAACCTCGATGCACATTAAGTTCATCGATGACATTGAAAATTATACGAATATTGTATAAAAATAAAAAAATTATTAAAAAATCAAAACAATATCAATCAGTAAAAATCCGAATTTTCCACAAAGAAACTCCCAAATTTACAAAATACAATTGCACGTAAATGAAAAATGATTTGATAAATCATTGGTCATTCGAATGATTGTGTAGTAGTAGTGCAAATTGTGTGACACAATAGTGATATGTATTGCAACTTTTAATTTGTGCATCAAAACCAATCAGCTCTAGTATGGGAGCTCAGTCGTATTCGATCGCTCGTGACACGACGAACCCTTTTTGTTTCAAATTGTTAACAAAGACACTTAAAAATTTATTTTATTTAAATTTTTCGATATCCAAATTTATCGTGTGATAATTACGAAGAATTTTTAAAATTTTAATTTTAATATAATTTTTCATCATCGAGGGTACATCGAAAAACAAGGTGAGGTTTTTCACAAAAATTTATATTGATCTCATTTTATAATTATTAATCGATATAATAAAATTGAACATTTAAACTTTGAACTAATGCGATACATTTTTATGAATAATAATTGTATAGAAACGACTCAATCAGTGTCTCAGAATCATTTCCGCATAATTTCATTCCGATCACATATGAATCATTAGAAACGTACAAACATGGAAATTTTCCGTTAAAAAATATTACACAATAAACGTCATCGGAAGGTTCATTTTTATAAACTATGCGATAGCGTTCAAGGCTCGAAACGTTTATCTCGTAAATAAACATATCGAATCGGTTTTTAAAATATTCAATATTTAGTTTGAAATGTTTCTTCAATAATTTCTTAATTATTATGGAAAATTTATCTGTATCCATTGATGATTGTTGTTTTTTAAACATGTTTTGTTGATAGGTATTTCGATGATCTTATTTGATTACGAAAGGTTTTAGGGTCGTTTATTCACTTTTAAATATTATAAATAATGCCATTGAACTCCATTTAAAGAAAATATTATGATTACAAAGTTCACGAGACTGCAATATTAGATCATTCTGATTATAAAATTTATTTAATACAAATCAACAATAACATAAAAAAATGATGATCTAATTGAGTAAACGTTTGTTTTATTCTGTTATGAAAAGTTTCGAATGACTGGACTGTGATAAAATAATTTCAATGGCACGTTATTTAAAAATTTTCTACGATCAAATTTCGGTTTCTCATTCTAATATAAAAGTACCACCAATGCCAATGTCGGTAATACGATCATTCATATCTGCACTTGAAATGTGAGTTCAATGAACTCAATAGCTCTGAATATAAATTCAATTATAAAATTGACGGTTATTCAGAATTGGAATTTGCAAAAGTGCAATATAAATCAGTAAAATTTAATCGGGAAAACATTGACTCATTTCTCGAAATTTATTTTCATAAAAAAAATCGAGATCGATTTCGTATTGGAAGGCTTCCGTTTCGATACATATTAATAAAACGCGTGTTCAGATCAAAGGTTGCAAAATTATCAGATGTCGGGTTCGATGAACTCGAAAATATTATCAGAAAGTATCAATTATCCATTTGATTATTGATGAATCGATTGAACTTTAGAATTTTGCAAATGTGCATTCTTATTCATGATAGGTCGATGACTTTTCTATGATATATAAATAATCAACATAGGTCGTTTACCTATTGAAAATTGCATACGCTAATTTTTTTTCGTATGACAAGTGCATTTTAGTATGAGAGTACAATGAACTGTTGTATTATATAATATGACATTTATGGGACTATTTAAAAATATAGAATCATTT
The DNA here is from genome assembly GCA_009617725.1 of Hydropsyche tenuis. NCBI lineage: Eukaryota > Metazoa > Arthropoda > Insecta > Trichoptera > Hydropsychidae > Hydropsyche > Hydropsyche tenuis. The sequence goes on from VTON01000025.1 coordinate 978,452, forward strand.
TTTTATTATTATTTCCCTTATTAATATAAAATTTTATTCATTTTCAGATGCCAGGGTTCACGGATGATTACGTTTTTACCGACAAAAGACTATTGACTAAAATACTTCATGATGAATTCAAAGACCATGCTATAAAAATTACTGATTTAAAGTCGACACCAGCATGCAAAAAGGGCGACAATTTTATCTCGCAAGTGCAACGGTTGCAAATCACTGCTTCTAACGAAAATGAAAATACTCAAAATTTTGGTAATATTTTTTTTATTTTTTTAAGTGTTTGTTTTAGATTTCATGTTGTATTGAATGAAAGCTCTTGATTTTTTTTACAAAAATGGATTTTTTCATAATGAATGAAATGAAAGTTTATCATTTAAAATGATATGCTCTGTTTCAATTTAAATTCATGAACTTATATAAAATATTAATAACCAATTTTAATTTCAGCACTGAATAAGGACATGATACTGAAGATAAATGTTATTGATAATAAATCAGACATTATATTAACCCCTGTTTTATGGAAATGCGAAAAATTCGTCTACGGAAGTCTATTACCGAAATTCGAAAAACTCTGCAATGTTTCCTTTGAATTTCCCAAGTATTATTATGGAGACGAAGATATTATTTTGTTGGAGGATCTTAAGGCAAAAGGGTATTATCTTGCGGATAAGAAAAAAGGCGTGAATCTCGAGCAAGCGTTTGTTGTTATGGATGTAAGAATCATATTTGTATATACTTAAGTACCAAAAAGTATATTTGCAAAACTATAATATAGATTCGAATCGTTAATATAAAAATTGCAACAATTTTTGACAGAAAAACCACCATAAAATATAGAAATTCATTAAAAAATTCCTTATATCGTTTGAGAAACATTGTAGCTCCACAAACACCCACACACATCGTAAAATGCACGTATTTCTTGTACAAAACGATGCACAAGCTCATGGATTGCATTCGCAACCTTGACCATGTGCAATAATAACAGCTAGGTCATCCGACCTCGCGGAAGTGCATTTTATTGATGCACACCACGCATCTGCGCAATAGTGCGATCGATATGAATATATGCATGTTCTATTTCGAAACAAATTCTTTGATAATTATGAACGTAGTTACAACGAAGATTTTCAATATCACGTGTTAAGGATGTCATTATTGGTAAATAACCCAAATAACGGTTCGGTAATTTACCGGTAAATTAAAAAAAAATTGTTTTGAATATTTTTGAGAAGTGTTGTTTTTTTTTTTGAATATTTTTTTAAAGTCGGTTTTTGTAAGTGTAGTATTTTCTTTTGAAAAATGTGTTTTTTGGAAAGTATACGGTTTTTTCGGATTTTCGTTATTTTTTTTTTCAGTTTTTATATAAAATTTAATTTATCAGTAAACCGGTAAATAGTAAAAAAATACCGAATCACCAGCAAATTAAAATTACGGTAAATCTGACATCCCTTTCACGCGTTAAATAGAATAATTTTTCAATACAGTTTTATACTCCAAATTAAGCCTTTTAAATTTACAATTTAGCCTGAAAAGTTGAAGTTTAAAAAACTTCAAATTCAACCTTTAAATTTCAAATTAAATCATTTACAAATCAAATTCATCGCAAATTTGTTTTTATCTTTTTTCTATTTTTTAATGATTTCATGAAAAATATTAAAAAAAAGTTAATTGCATATACATGGTACCTATTTTTAAATTGATAAATGTGTAAAAATTTGTGAAAATCACAAACTGAGATTATCAAATTCACATTGAAAAATAGATTATATTATACTTCATTGAGTACTGTGGCAATGGTCTTAATAATACTTTCCGATGGTTGAATTTAATTCGTAAAAAGATTGAATTTGATTTGTAAATGACTAAATTTAATTTAAAAAAGGTTCAATAAGATTTTTAAAAGGTTGAGTTTAAAATTTAAAACCTTAATCGAATCAAATTGACCTGTAGATTATATAAAATTTCATTGATTACCTACCACGTGTGGTTTTCGGTCGTAACTTTCCGATGGTTGAAGTTTATTTTTAAAAGGTTTAATATGATCTGAAAAAAAGTTAAATTTGATTTGAAAAAAAAACTGAATTTGGAGTGTAAAAAGCTGTACAAAAAAAAGCAATATCAAAAATACTACTTTTATTATTACAGTTTTAAGAGCTAATTTTTTAGATTAGCTCTTAAAGCTGTAAACTCAAAACGAGCTGAAAACTCATACTCTCTTCAATTCTAAAAGTTCTTAAATATTAATATATTTTTTAAATAAATTTCAGAAACTCGCACAATTCCATTCCGCCTCATTCGTAATGAAACAAAACAATCCCGAAGAATACGAAGAGGTCATGGCCACTTACGATCATCCATATTCGACAGAAAAGTGCTTGTCATCGTCAGCACCATTCATCGAGCACCACCTGAGAAACGCCACAGACCTGATAAAAAAATCAGTCCACAATCCACAAAAGTACGAATCTCTACTCGAATACTTGAACGATCTGGCATGTGTCAAAAAAATGTGCCTTTTCGAAAAGCACATCCATTCCCCGAACCCCGTTTTCATACACGGAGACCTTTGGGGAAACAACATGATGTTCATGGATAAAGATGGCAAAGTGGACGATGTGGCATTTTTGGATTTCCAAGCAACCAGGCCAGGATCTCCTGTCAAGGATTTGTTGTATTTTATGTACATGAGTGTACAACCTGCAGTTAGGGCGAAGAGTTTCGATGAAATCGCCCAATTTTACTTCGATAAGAGGAATGATTATTTGAAGCAGTGGTCCATGAGTGGTGTTAATGTCGATGAAGAGTATAGCTTGACCAAATTCAAAGCAGAGATGTGGCAGTATAGGTATTACGGTTTGATGAATGCCATCCTTTCGTTGCCCGTGATCGTTTTCGATGGTAAGGATGAAAAGTGTGACTTTTTCACTTTTGACAAAAATAACAATCAGTCTAAATTCCGCGATCGTCTTTTGGATATTTTCGATGAATTCTTGGAAAGGGGGAATCATACAGCGTTCGATGATTAATAATATTTTTATTTATACAAAATTTTTAACTTTTTTTTACAAATTTAAAATTTTTATGTGTGTCTATTTAATACGCAACGTTTGAAGATTGTAAAAATTGAAATTTGTCATTGATTGACGTGTTAGATATAAAAATTATAGTTTTTATTGTGAAGAATGTTGCTTGTTAAATAGATGATAATTTTTTTATTATATTTTGAAGGGTAAGTTGAAGTATTGTTTCTTTTTTGCGATACGAAACTCATCTTTGAAAATGTAATATGTGATTATTATTTATGTTTTGTTTTGTCGATGCACCTATGAAAACTGTGATATTTAGTAGGCAAACTAATTAGTAATTTGTGATTGTTTTTGAAAAGTGAAAAGTTCTCAATCATTCGATAGTTGAACTAATCAATGATTTGAGTACCAGCTAATTTTACCAGCTTTTTTATGTCCAATATAAAAAAAATTCTTAGAGAACTTATTAATGCACATTGATTCAAACTTTTTTTTTAATTTTGACAACATTAAGATTTTTTTTTAATGATCAAAATATCTGTTCCAGAATCTTTTAACTATTTTTTTAATGTTGATTGTAATAATTCCGACAAGAACAGTATTTTTATTATTTTAAGATTTTTTTATTATGTCGTTCTGAAATTATAATTAGTTCTAGTTTAAGTAATTTTTTGCCATTTCGTACCAAATTTTTAGAAAATTGTGTGAAATAGTTACCATAAGTTTGATTATTTTATATACTTTTAAATATTTTTATTAAATCTGATTAATTTATATGACAATTAATGAATAACAAGACGATTTTTGAATGGTACAAATATATTTTCGATGTTTAATTATACAAATTATGGCATACCTGAATTGAATTATTATTATACAAAAACCATTGATTAATGTTAATGAACGTGTACCAAATTTATTTATAATTTTATTTCAATGATTAAATTATATGTTAGTGTTATTTAAGTAAAAACTATTCTATATATTTTTATTTTTTATTTTGAGTACAAATAATAGAATTTAAACATTGAATGTTATCATGAATACATATTTAAATTTAAATTTTATGACCATGATATCGCATTATAAATATTTCAATAAAATATGATTATGAACATAGAAACGTTAATTATTTTTTTAAATTGTCCAAGAAACATACCCGTTTATAAAATTTCATGTTGGAAAATAACTCGATAGATGTCAGATTTGATTTTTAAACATTTTTAAAATTTCTTAGATTTTCAAATTACATATAGGTATATCTAATAAGTAAATATATATTTTTTAAATTGAGACCAGGATATTTCATAATAATAAAATATCATATCCTATAATTTCATAGATATTTTTCATAAAAGAATTCACAAATATTTATTTCAGTTTCATAATACGACTCATATAATGGCTATTATTATCACATCATTTCTAAAACTTTATTTATAGTCTCAAAGTTAAAAAATGCAGTTAAATCTGGATACCAAAAATTCCAGTTGTTTTCAACCATCATTTCTAATTTTTTTATATTCAATAGCACAAAAATATCTGATGCTCTTTCTTAACTTATCAAGACGAAGAAAAGATCAAAGGCAACATTTAATATTTAATATAATGAATAAACTTTAAATATTTTTATCACAAAGCAATATTGTATTTGATACTGCACTAAAACCGACTGAACACATTACGATAATATTGTTTGTTGAAATTAAAATCCAAATAAGACGATTTCAAAATAAGTGTAGTATTTATGTTTCAACAAAATTTTGCCTGTTGGTTTTTTTTTTATAGACATGCAAGAAATAGCTTTTTGAAGCTGTGCTCCTATTATCAATGTGATAATTAGATAATATCGCACATTAAATAATATAATAGAGTGGTTTGAAAAATTTGTTGAACACGTTTTTTTAACATGGATAAATCCATAAAATTTCGATATGGAGATATTTGTATCATTTATACCCCGCAAATTATATTATTTTGAATTTTTTTTTAAATGATCATTGTATAATATTAAACTAAAACTAATGTGCGAGAATATTATTTCTTAAAACAAAGAATGTTAAAATTAACTTGGAAATTCATTCTTGAAAGTATTTATAATAGAAAAAAAGTAAAAAGTGTGTACACAAAAATATTTCTGGAAGTATTTTCCAAACATGAAAATAGTTTTAACCGGTCTTTTTAGTGAAAAGAAAGTAAATAACTTTACTTAAACACGATCATAATGTATACGCATTTCATCACAGACGTGGCCGTCAGTTATTCGGGGAAATTCTATTGAAAAAGTCATAGAACCATACAATTTTTACATTCACCTACAAATATGAAGTTAAATCTAGAATTGTTAATATTTTTTATAACATTATCGAACTCGAAACAAAGCAAAGTGAATTCGCATCAATTGGAAAATTGTCCAAACGTGAAAAACCCTGAAGTTTTACTATCCAGAAAAAAACGATCGTTAAAATTTCCTGATGGAAGCAGTTTTGTGGTAAATTTTCAAATATTTTATATATTGTTATTTTATTAATGCACATTGAATTTATTGATTTTCAGATTTCTCAAGCATTCGGTCAAGGTTTGCTGGTAGGATGGAATTTGGGTTGGTATCAACTTATGGAATTAGATGTTCTTTTTAAAGTTCCGGGATTTAGTGATATGCTATTTTATAAGTATCATCGCAAAAGACTTCATAAAAGGCAAAAACGTGATCTTTTGAAGGGAATCGAAGGTGCTATAAACGTGTAAGATCAAATTGAAATTATATATGAATATTATATACAAAAAAGTTACGTTAATGATAATTCATTATTTATTTATAGACACGGTGTTAATGGAAAATTTTGTGTATTGAGATCGATTTGTGAAGTCAAATATCTGCTTAGTCCGAAGTATGAAGATTTTGTTGAAGATTTCTTAAGAATTTTTTTAGAGTGAGTTTTTACTGTTTCCTTTAACTGTGAAATTGTTGCATTTGATTAACGAAATTTTGATGTTTTAGTTTTTCAGATGATGATTTATCTACCGATCAATATGCGGTGGCAAGTAAGGAAAATGATTGCAATAAATATGGTGGTGATAGAAAATGTCCGTTTTCACTTTTAGAAGCTTTTCTATATTCAGACCGAATAGTTTGAGAATATTTAATTTAATATTGTGAACAGAAAAGACTAATAAAATTTTTGATACTGAATAGTTCCTGATTCTTGATTTATGACATTGATTATTTCTTTAATAATGAATTCTTGATTTATAATATTGATGACGTGATATTTTAAATGAAAAATAATTTAATTCGTATTATAAAAGTATGTTTTGGTTAATTAATTAGTTAATATATTTTCGAACGCGTGAAATGAGTGAAAGGTTAATTGAAAATGGTGACATATTTTGAAAGTTTCTAAAAATTACAGCATCAAAATATTTTTGAAAATTTGATTAAAGTAAGTATGTATGTATATTAAAAATATGAACTTGTCAATTAAAAAATGAATATATCAAATTTACGCGAATAAATTTAAAAATTTATAACGTGTGAATTATGATAATTTTTCTTTGTTTGAAATTTTTTTCTGAAAAAAAAGAAACTAAATTCGAAAATCAATTGATTTGATTGTCGAATTTATCATGAAAACTATAATATTTTTATTTTCAGTGTATATTTTTAGATTCAGAGATTAAATTTAGTAAAGAGCGTTATACTTTCATTCACAAGAAATTTATATTTCCAAGAATCAAACCATTTTACTCAATATTTCATATAACGTCGAATCTACAGATGTCGCATTTAAAAAGAAAATTTAATTTTCCTAGAATTATATTTTAAGATACAATCAAAATGGAAAATTTCAAATTCATTATACTGAAAAAATGAAGATGTCATTTTAAATTGTTCTATAATGAGAATTTTAACATTTTTCACGGATGTAAAACGATAAATCCACAACATCTTCATCTTCATATTCTATTCAGAATCAAGATCAGATCTTTCGAAAATCGAACATGACATTAATTTAATCTATATATATAAAACTCAAAAGGTGTATATACGTATGTATTCAATAAACTTTTAAACCGATAGACGAATCTTCACTAAATTTGGCAAGAATGTGCTTTGAAATCTAGAGAACCTTAGTAAGCATTCAGTTTTTTAATATCGTTTCGCATTTTAGTTTTTTTCTATCTATCGCCATACAAATTATAATATAATCGGTGTCGCGATTGATTGTGACAATAATTACAATCGGTACGCAATTTATTCTCAAAGAGTCCCGAGCAACGTTGTGACAATATAACGCTAGTTAAATATAAAAGTTGATACATTATCATAAGCTACAACTTTTCTTGCACAAATTTTAAATTTATACGAACAAGCACTATATGATTCATATGTCAGAACAAACAGATCAACAATCTCCTAGATTCATACTCATTAATCCAACATGGAACGAAATCACACATACGACTCATGTTCGAAAACCATATTGATTTTATGAATCAATATCTAGCAGTTGAATCCGGATACGTTATAACCAGTTAACACCGCACGAATCAGATTCATAAAAGGAAATATTTTATGAGAACGCATCGCTTGCATAACACAATTGTCGTGATGCTGCAAAAGACGAAGACGATGATGGACACACGAAGATAAGGCCATCCGAGAACGACTTCAGTAACGAAAACCCACACGTTCGTGATGCAGAGCGATCTCGTTTTGTATATGAGAAAAGACGATCAATATTTTAGAATATTTGTGAAGATTCGATTTATAAATGTATTTTGATTTATGTGTCAAATTTTGATATGAATAATGTTGTTTCTTTTTTTGAAGATGTTATTGAAATCAAAAATAGCATCTGAAACGTAGTGTAGGGCAGTGATGAGTAATATATGGCTCGTGAATAATTTTAATGTGGCATGCAAAGTTATTCAGTTTGTCTCAAAGTTATTCAGACTATGTCGATTTTCTTAGATTTTATTTCATCTAGTTATAATCAGGGATATCATTACAAATAAACTGATTTACCAGTTTATTGGCAAATGATCCAAATAAAAATTTGGTAATTTATCGGTAAATAATTTTTTTTGCGTTTCGAATATTTTTGATAAGTGTTGTTTTTTTATAAAATATTTTTTGAAATAGTAGGTTTTTGTAAATGTACTTGAAATTTAATTTACCGATAATTTACCGGTAGTTAGTATAAAAAATACCGGACTACTAATAATACCGGATAACTTATAATATAATAATTAAGTTATTATCTTTTTTGGGGTTAAGATTGTGAATTGTGATCTACATATATATTGAATTTTCGATTTCAGTTCGCTGAAAAAAAGGTTGTTCATTACTAGTCTATACTAGAATGTTCTACGTTTATACGTTCTATAGAACGTATAAATATTAACGGTTTTGTTTCGTCACAGCTTTGTTTTTTATATTAATTTTCTTAGAATTTTTCTTTGTTTGATTTTTCAGTTTACTTCTTTGTTCTATTATATAAGTATGATTATTGATTTATATTATATTTGGTTTATCAAAAGTTTCTTCAATTATTTTTTCTTAATATAAATGATAAAAAGTTATATATTAAAATAAAATAAAAAACATTCGAAGTACATGAATATGAAATTTTAAAATTTTGCGAGAAAATACGAAAATGATTTTGATTACGTGAACAGATAGTTTCTATTAATTTTTTTATTTTTAAAATAAATTTACAGTTTAAGTTAAATTTCCTAAATAATAAATAACGAATCACTTACATTAATCGGAGATTGATGTTTTAATTTTTTCACATGAACAAAAACCACATTTAGATTTTAAGAATTTTTTTTATTATCAGTGTGATAATCAGATTATTGCACATTAAATATAGAGTGGTACGAAAAATTTGTTAAACACGTTTCTTAAAGACAAAACAAACATTCTAACTTAAGCACCGTTTTTTAAGACCATTTTGAAAAGCTGTCAGTTATTTGACGAAGTTCCATTGAAGAGGTTCTAATTCGGAAGTTACACTTTTCCGGTGTCAACGATGAAGTTGAGCATAATTTCAATCATTCTATTGGTCACTATTTTGAATGATCAGGTATTTTCAAATGAGTCGGATTCTTGTCCAAATGTTAAAAGTTCTGAAATTGTGCTGTGCAGGAAGAAAAGGGCTTTAAAGTTTCCCGAAGGAAGCAATTTTGTTGTAAGTATTCAATGTTTTGGAAAAATTTGATCTTATTTTTAAATTTGTATTAAATGTTGGTAGATGACGAATTCGTTGGTTAAGACTTTAGCGATTGGATTGCCTTTGGGTTGGAATTTTCTTATGGAAATGGATTCAATTTTTAAATCACCAGGATTACATGAATTATTCTTGTATAAGTTTAAACGATTCCGACTTCATAATAGACAAAAAAGAGACCTTTTTAAGGGAATTGAATATTCTATGAATGCGTAAAATATATTTTTTTTGTGATAAATAAACATAAATATTATTTGAATGAATATTAAAAAAATAATAATTTTGCAGACATAATATAGATGGTAATAATTGTTTATTGAGATCCATTTGTGAAGCGAAATATTTACTAAGCCCAGAAAACGAAAATTTCTACGAAGATGTTCTAAGAATATTGTTGAAGTAAGTATAATATATTTGATTTTTTTTATGAAAGAATATATTTTATCGTCGAAATTTCATTTACTTGTATTGTTTTAAAAAAAAATACTAAAAAATAATATTTTAAATATATTTCTATCTGTGTAAAATTCAAAAATATTTAATGAAATTTTAATAATTTCAGAGTTCCAGAAAACGATCCATTCAACAAACGATACCTCAAAGCAAGCAAAGAAAAAAACTGCAACAAATACATCGGCGACAAAAAATGCTCATTTTCCCTCATACAAGCACTACAATATTCAGAACGAATAATCTAAAACTGTACACGTAAACATCAATAAACTACCTATTTTCAAACAAACCCAAAAAAACATTAAAAAATATCTCCACGTACACGTACACACGAAACACCTCAGCTCATTACCGATACGTGATTTTATCGGGAAAAGATTCACATGGGTATATTTTTTTATACACATTTTTAATTTCTTCCACACCAAATTGCGGACATTACAGAAACGTGATGGTATTATTTTCACTAGGATTCTGCCTTGACATTTGGACAACGACCTGGATTTTGGAACGATTTTCCAGAGCGGTTTATCTGACGCACGTATGTAGCGTTCTTCAATGAAATCATCGGTTTTGCATCTGTTGTGTGTTACACGTTTTTCCATATATTTTAATGGCTAACCTAGATTGGAGATTCAAGGATCGAAAAGTTCTCTTTGTCGCGTATGTGAAATATCGTGGAATCGCAAATGAGGTTAAATCGATTGTTGATTTGTTTGGAATTTCGAGAATTTTTGATTTGGTAATAACCAAATCAAAAATTAATAACTAATAAGTTTTGATATAAGTAAATATATTAGTGAATATTTTTAAATTAAAATCACATGTTAGGTTTTAGTATTCAAAATTAATGTGGTCAATATAATCGATATTTCTAATCAGTCATTATTACTATGAACTCTATCTATGTAAGGTATCAATTTTGAATAACAACAAATTAAAAAAAAAATACACATCCAATGTCGAAAATAATCAAAATACAATATAACTAACGAAGGCTGTGTACAACTTTGACCCAGAAGACGAGCACGATTCATAACAAATTTTTCCATACATTTAATTTAAGACAACACGGAAATTCACATAACTATGCGACCTTTCGTTATGAAATCGTTATTCCCAATCAGTCCAATGCAAATATTTAACATTTTTCATTAAAAGATCATTTAGTTTACCTCATACAGATTTTATACTCTAAATTCAACCTTATACAAATGAAATTCAATCTTTGAAACTTAATTTTTTAAGTACTGTTTTAAGCACTACTTATTACTTATAAGGCTCTAAAATTTCATACTGAATGTTTTAAACTACAAATTCAACCTTTTAAACTTCAAATTCAACTATTTAAACTTCAAATAAATCTTTTTAAATTACTTCAACTTTAAACTTCAACCTTTTACAAATCAAATTCATTTATAGCAAATTAATTTTTCAATTTTTTTCATAATTTCTTTGGAAATATAAAAGAAACGTTAGAAACATATCGATGGTACCTATTTTTAAATTGATTTATTAAAAAAATAATTAATTATGTATGTGAAATTTAAAAAAAAATCACAAACAGATTATCAAAGTCAAGTTGAAGAATAAATTGTATTTCATTCATTACTATGACAAGTGTTTTAATAGTAATTTCCGACGATTGAATTTGTTATATAAAAAGTTTAAGTTGAATTTTAAATCTAAATTATTGAATTTTATTAGAAAAAGGTTACATATAAGATTGAATTTGGAGCGTAAAAGCAGCATTCATTACGATTAAATCTTAAAAAATTAATATTTAATTAAAATTCCAATACAACACCAACATATTCAACACACACATCACACTTAGCACATCACGAACAGAATTATCGAAACTGGGAGCAAAAATGCATAATCCACGTATTGAAACGAACGTGCTCGAACAAATGCACCGTGAAGGGTTCCCTCTCGTTTCGCAATTCATATGTTAATTTAACGACTCGTACGAGTAATGTTTTGCTAAAAAATTGACTCTTCCGGCGAACTCACGTATGTAAGAAGATCGATTTAATATCTCGAGATGGTAAATTGGCGGTTGTGTTCGAAAACGATTGCTGTATTCGTGATCGAACCTGTCACCAATGGTGTGCATGACTGTATTAATAGGATACGTGTTTTAATGTTGGATTATGTGTTTTTTTTGTCGTGTTTTGAATGGTGAGAAGATGTCGATTTTTATTAATTTTGCTTGAGAATATTGTGAACTTTAATTTGTGATTTTTTTTCATTTGAAATATTGAAAAAATGAAAGCTTGTTTTTTGATCAACAGTTGAATCATATTTTTGGCCACTAAATCAAATTTGTTTGAAAATAATGTAATCAATATTAAAAAAATCAATAGTCACTGATTAAAATGTCACAATCCAAGTGTATTTCAGTCCATGTATATTTGGATTGGTCATAAATATACATTATTGGGAGTTGAGTTTGGTTAGATAAGGATAGATTGATTAGGTATTTTTCGACAATTTTATTTATTTTGATCAAAGTTTTGGATTGGGTTAGATTAGGTTGGGTTAGGTCAAATATACATGGACTAATAATATATAAGTATATATGGACTGCGATATGCATATATGGTCGATCACTAAAATAAACGATCAATAAGTATAATAATAAAAGTATCGCATTCGTTTAAAGTTACTGATGGAATTATTGCCCAATTAACGATAAAATTAGGTATTTTTTGTTGTAAATGGATTTCAATAAACACATTATCACAATAATGATCTTATTTAATCACAATTAACTGCCGATAACTTTCAAAAATAAAAATAGATCATCCAACAAGAAATCACGTAATACATAATAACGGCGTGCAAACGATCATCTTCAGATGCAACGCGATATTAAAAAAAAAAACATGTAATGCATAAATAAAAATTTCTAATACATGTAATACGAGCCTTGGTATGGTTCTGTTTCCCACGGGCTTTTATCAAATCGTTTTTAACAAATTGTGCTATTGTGTTATTCATGTGATAAATATCATAGTTAAACTTAACGGTTTTTTATTACGTTGTTCTAAAAATTACGGTTGCACCTCGGGGTGAATATTTAGTCTGTATTACAAAATTACAGGGTATTTCCTATGTAGGATTTAGATGTGTTTAAAAGTTCAAGTTCAATTTATATGTATAATATGTATTTATAAAAAAATATCAAATGGCTTATTTATTTAGAATTTCGATTTAAAATTTTATCGAAAAACCTTGATTTAATAAATTAGATTTTCACTAAAATTAATCTGAATTATTGATACAATTCGAATTCTTTACCGAAATATTCAACCTTTAGATAAAACCATCAAAAAATTCATATAGAATCGTGAAAACCCATTTCCACATAAATCTAATTAACGACACCGTTTCTTCGAATCCATCTAAAATAATTTATATCAATAAAGTTTCGTAAATGTAGCGATTTCGATCTCTTATAAATGGCACGCACCCATGCAATTCATTATATCCGTTGCAGAACGAAGAGCCTTATCTGAATCGTGGATTTTACGAAATTGATACGAATTACAATATTATATTATAATATATCAATGCTAGAACAATATCGAATATTTATTTTAATTAAAAAAAACCAACCGAAAATGTGCGTCTCGTGACAAAACTGACCCCATTTCGGAGAAATGTATTAGAAAAAAAGCTTGAAAAAGCAACGTCTTCTGTCTTCTATAATAACGTTTTCATAACAACGATTTTATGAGAACGTGATGCATTTTTTTGAATGAAAATTTGAAGAAATACGCAAACGGATTGGGACGTCTAAAGGTCGGGTTGGGAAATTTTGTGGATTTGTCGACTTTTTGTGTGTCAACATTGCGAAAGGGCGCTAATATTTTAAAATTTGCGTTCGCTGTAATTTATATTCGTATTGTTGTAGTTGAATGCAGGCGGTGAAAGAATCCAATTGATAGTCGGAGTTGTAAGATGGGGAACATCTCACGAAGCAGCGTTTTACAATGAGGATATTCTAAGTGTACGTAATTTAGCGTTTATATAAAGAAAATGCATGTAATGTTTCAATTTGACATTACGAGATTTATGCTGCGTTATTACAATCCGTGTAACTATTTTTCGAAGAATTTCGATATAATAATTTTAATATAAAGTACATATGAACCGTTCATTGCACATATCGATTATCTCCATAAAACAAAAAGTTGAGAAATGCGATGAAACAATGAACATTATTTTTTTTTAAATTCCCTTTATAATATAAATTCAAATAAATATTGTAGAATGCATAAATACAGATGTAGTGCATTTGAGTTGTGTTATCGCAATGATTTACATTAGAGTATGGAATTAATCAAAATGGCCTCTAAAATAAATTATTTATTATTCAACGGAAAAAAAATTGTCGTTTAATTATGTTAATCTTTATTATTCAGGAAAGTTAATATAAACATAAAAAGTTATGACTATACCAAGTGCATTAACACGTAAATTTAAGATTTTTCAAAAAGTGGACTTAATCGATTTGTGCAGTGAACAGCTCATATATAGTTGAAGTTGTTTGATTCAAATGCATATAGTAACGGCTTGAAAATTTTTGTTGCTTCAGTCCTTCGTGAATTTCAAAATTGAAGAATGTTAACATTTCCATACACCGCTTGTACTGAAAAAGAAATAGTATTACCAAACGAATGACATTGTTAAGAACTTGTACCGAGGAGCTTTTACATACATTCACTCGATCTGAAAAAATTGCTGAACATTTCAGAGATGGTAAACGTGAAACTATTGTTTCTAGAAATGCGGAATAGCAACGATTGCATCCATAGATGCATAATGATAGAAATTTTAAACAATCCATACTTTTTCGTAAGATTGAAATGGAATTAAAAACTATGAAATATTTTATGATTGGTAATAATTTGATGATAAAATAAATCGTTATAACTGAAAAAATAAACAAACAAACTCTCAAGAATCTTTATTTTGGAAAAATTGGATTTGATCTGAAATTTAATTGAAAAATTGTATACAGGTTAAGTAATGTTTGTGTAACCGCATTTTTTATGAAAAAAAACTTGCGTTTCATATAAAATGTTGAATAATTTCTATATAATAACTATAATACAGGGTCTTCCCCGGGACTTTTATAACTTGTAATCGGATTTAAAGTGACTTAGAGTCATGATAGAGAAGTGAGAGTGATACCATTCCGAATGAAATCGGCTACAATTTATTTTTCATTCCCCCCCCTCAAATTTTACCTCTCCCCCCCCTCTTCCATCGTCGAATAGCGTACTGGTAGGTAAAAAAAAAATATTTGAACTGTACGAGTTAGTGGACGGAAGTACGACGATGGAAGAGGGGGGGAGGTAAAATTTGAGGGGGGGGGATGAAAAATAAATTGTAGCCGATTTCATTCGGAATGGTATGACTCTCACTTCTCTATCATGACTCTAAGTCGCTTTAAATCCGATTAGAAGTTATAAAAGTCCCGGGGAAGACCCTGTATAATCTATTATATTTTAAACACAAAATCGAATATCAACATCAAAAAAACTATCGAGAACCGCAACACAAAGAGGAAACACCCGGAAACGTATACGGATTTATTAAACGGCCATCGACGTCTCGTGCGTGAGCTGACCATCATCATCATCATCATCATCATCATCATCACCCATAGCACACAGTGCTTTGTATACAGAGTGCAGTGAAAGTGATCCGATGTAGTCGGCGAAATGGTAGCATCCGATCCTTTCGAACGATAAGGATTTCGCGGTTTCATCTCACGACTTACATGAGTTCGAACATCGCAGAATATCTTCTCTACCGATCGATTAATTTTATTGTGGTCGTTAGTTTTTAATGGTACGGTGATTTAATCGATATTGAGATCGTGTGCGATATCGTTTGTAATTGGGGCATGATCGGTGATTTTGGGTTTTTAAATAAATATTGATTTTCGATTTGAACGAATCGATTAAACGTGTTATGATCAGATATCGTGATTAGTATCTTATGGTTTGATCTAACTGCAGATGCATCTAAATGTACTTGGATCTCGTATAATATGGTTGTATGGTTCCACAAAAAAGTCGTGTAATACAAATTCGTATTATAAATTAGGGTTTTCGTTCCAAAAAAATATCGATGTTTGTTAATATCCTTTTTTCGAATGCATAAAATATGTATTTATATTAAAAAAAACCTTAAATAATGTATGATAGATCATTCACTCGTCATCACTATTGCTTACAATTCCATATATTCGACTCTTTTGTAAAATGCATTTTTATTCATGTTAAAATACAAATTTATCAATAAATAATTTACATACCTAAAGTAAGAGATTATTTTTTTTAATACCTGTTATACAGGGTCTTTCAATATGAACGCTTGATTTTAAAATGTATGATAAAATTTTACTATTTGCACACGTTGTTCAACGCTGTAACCTTCCATGGTGATTTGCCGTACACTACTAAACAATTTACAACAAAATTGACAAATGCCACTTTAACGACATGGCTGCTATAACCTAACAAATTTTAAGCATTCCTATTTCAGGCACAATATATTCGTCATGAAGGGTCTTTCAATAAGGATGCTCAATTTTAAAATTTGATGATTTACACACGTTGTTCAACGCCATAATCTTCCGTAGTGATTTGCAGTACACTACTAAACCATTGACAACAAATCTGGCAAATTTCACTTTAACAACATGGCTGCTATAACCTAACAAATTTTGAGCATTCCTATTTCAGGCACAATATATTCTTCATAAAGGGTCTTTCAATAAGGACGCTCATTTTTAAAATGTACTATTAATGTTACGCTATAACCTTCCATGGTGGTTTTCCGTACACTACTAAACAATCAACAACAAATTTGATAGTTATACAAACAACATGTCATACGAAACCGGAGTATATTTCAATATATTATTTCCCTTATATTTCACATCCATCAACTATTTACTACCTTTTCAAAATTAAAAAATCCTCCCACACAACACCCTCAGGCTCCAACAACGTTAACACATCATTTTTCCAAACATTTACGATTTTGTCACGGCTTTGCAGACACGTATCGAATTCTCTCCCCTCAGGCAGATGAGGATCGAAAGCCTACCACTCTCTGCGACTGCAAGACATGACATAGCAGGCATACATTATTTAATACAATAGAACACGAGGCAGAGGTCTCCGGGTTGCGACAACGCTCACATAATCAATTTGTGTGAACGCTGATCCGTTTGCCGTCTGCAATTTAGCGGTTCGTGTCTGAGAAGTGGATCCCATCGTGGAATATTTTGTGGGATGACCTCACAGTGTTGCATATTTATTAAGAAGAAGATAGGTCCCTTAGGGATGCGTGGTTGTCGATGCTGATTATGAAGCAGTGGTGGGTTTCGTTTTTTATTTGTGAAAGAATTATGTTTTGTTTTGAAAAATAAGTATTTTTGTGTATTATATTGATATTATATTACGTAATATTTATTTGGAATATTTTGAGACAAATAAAATCTTTGGTATATTCATTAATTATATCTATAAATTCATTTAATATCATTAGGTAATTCATTGATTTACTTGTTAAAAAATATTTGAATATTCGGATAAAAATTCAATATATACACAATATAAGAACAGATGTGTAAAATATATCACTATTGTAAACGTGTCCCAAAATTCACGCAATAAGTAATTTTGATAGAAAACAAAGATTTATAAATAAAAATTGTAATATTTTTATTGATTCATACAGTATACTGTATAGGGTTATGTGTGAAATAGCATATCGGGTAAATGGCTTTACTGGCATATACGCACTTTTTCGTTGAATTTTTCCACGACTTTTTCGCGTAAATGTAGCTGAATTCCGTTGATATAGTGCTCAATTTCTTCATTAAAGGTATGGGAGGGGGGTCTGAGCTTATTGGCATAAACCATGAGCTTGTTGGCATAAACCATAGACTTCAAAAAATCCCTAAGAAAAAAGTCCATTAGCATTAATCTGGGTGGCCAATTTTGATCACCAAAACGAGAAATTACACGACCAGGATATGAATCACGCAGAAATTGAATTGTTTAATATATATTTAATATAATGTTGCTAATAATTCCATAATATGTTATTTTCCTAAATTTCTTGTTCATAAAAATCAACACATAATTTTTTTTAAATAATTTTGATTGTAAATCAATTGCATACTTCTATCTAGATAAGATATAATTCCAGCATATGACTCTTGAAAAATGTTATTAATATAAAAAAAAAAATATTTTGTATTTAAAGCCACATAAATTGCATACGATAAAAAAAATGGTATCGACAAATAATCAGACCCGCCTCTGACCATCGGATCGATTTTCGCTAACGACACGTGCGCAAAGTAGCCCCAACCCAATTCCCACGTGGCTCGGTCGGCACTCTCCGATTGGCAAACGGACGTTTGGGAACCACTGGCACGAGGAAGAGAGAATCCGACCCGATCTCGAGCAAGAGATAGATCGCTTCTGTGTGTTCCGCAAGAGCATGAGAGAACAATTGCACACGGTGTCGTCAATTGTGCAACGGATGCAATAATCCGCGCAGAATTCGATGAATAATTGAATCGGGGGGGGGGGGAATTTGCAAAAAAAAAGATACAAGACGACCTTGTCGAGTGTTGGCAAATTTTAAGCTGTTCTCCATTGTCGTCGCTGATTATTCGTAATGATATTTTCGATGTGCGTTTTAATTATGATGTATGATGTTTGAGAAATGGTGGCCGCGTTTTTCGGGTGTTAATTAGATTGTTTTGTAATTGTTTATGTTTTTTTTTATTGTTGGGTATGAATTCTGAATATTTATTGTATGAATTATTATTTTCAGTTAATTAGCAATTTCTACACGTATTGAAATTTAGTGAAAATAGAACAAATCTGTATGAATGAACGCTCATAGAATTTATGGTAATTGATATGGATATTTTTTTTCATTAGACAGAATCATTCAACCTTTTTATTTTTACACTGATTCAAATATGCATTACACAGATATAGTATAATTTTTACATTCCAAATTCAGCCTTTTACAAATCAAATTCGACCAATTTCAATTCAAATTTAATCTTTTAAAAATCAAATTCAACTATCAGAAATGTATAATATTATTAAGACTGTTATCATTGTGTAATTAATGAAATATAAACTATTCAAGAGTTAAATTTCATAATCTCAATTGATAATTTTTACAAAATTTACATACAAACGACAAAAATATTGAACTTTCTTTCCTTATGGACGATCATGTTGCCCTAACTAATACTTATTTATTCATATTTAAAACACATTTCCATAAAAAAATACATTTCCATTGGTTAAATTCGATTTGTAAAATATTAAATTTGATTTGTGATAGGCTGAATTTGTAATGTAAAAGCTATAAATATAAATTTATCTTCTTCCTCTTATTTTCATAATTCATACCAAACTAGCGGCTTGTACCTGGCGTTGCTCGGGACTCTGTAAAAATAAATGATGCACAGATAGTAATTATTGTCACAATAAATCGCGACACCGGCACATTATATTATAATTTATATGGAGATTGATAAGAAAAACTGAATTCTAAAATGATATTAAAAAGGCAACTAATTATTTGGCTGGTTAATAATAACTAAAATGATCAGTAAAAAATTGTTAAATTATCAGTTAGGTTAGGTTAGGTTAGGTTTAGGTTAGGTTAGGTTAGCTTACTACTACGTCTGACTACATTGAGACTTGATCCAACAAGTTCAAATAGGTTTCCACGTGAACAGAACCGAATAACAACCATATACTTTTTTTTTACTGATCAAAATAGTATTTTTTTACTGATCAATTAAATACAGGCCTATTAAAAAACTGAAAACCTACTTAGCTTCTCCGGATTTCAAAGCACATTCTTTCCAAATTTGACGAAGACTCATCTATCAGTCAAGAGTTTATTGGTTAAAAAATCACCAAAAAACCCGTCTAGAACACATCAACCACAAAAAAACCACAATTTTTCCAAACCTAACAACATGACATAATACGACAATCGGGGGTCAACCGTCGAAAGACCTTCGCTGCTAACGGCACATCTCATCCACCATAAACGTAATGTGGATATAATTGGCGAGTCGACATTGTTACCGATTCGCCAAAATCGCATTGCAAGACACGTATGATACGTCGGAGGCATTTTGCGGCGAATTAAAACGAACGTGCGAGGCCGCGGCGAAATGTCGGAATCATGCGTAATCATGGTTCGCGTGTTAGATCATTGCATTTGGACTGATGGGTGGTTTTCTTTTTTGCCGTTTTGGACTTGGAGGTTGCGGGTAAAGTTCAAGTGCGTTTGGGGTGAGGTTGGTGTGAGGAGTGTTGCCGTTTTATGAGGTTTTCTTTCGTTTTTTTGTTTGGTTGACATTGAGAATTATCGTTTTATAAAAATTGGATTTGATCTGAAAAGGGTTTACTTAAAAAATAAAAAATACTTTTGAAAAATTGTTTGAATATAATAAGCAGATTTGTGAAATCGCATTTTTTATGGAAAACGCAGAAAATCTTACAGTTTTTGTGAAATTTAAACATAATTTGAGTTTTGTATCAAAATGATTTTATCAACTGGCAACTCCCCGACTTTTATCTTCCAGAATCAAGTATAAGTTCTTTTGTGACTTAAAAAACCGAGTCTGTGAGTCTGTGGTCTGTGTTTGTGGTCCTCAATAGGGATTGTATGGATATAGTAAGCAATGTTTGTGAAATCGCATTTTTTATGGAAAACGCAGAAAATCCTTGCAGTTTTTGTGAAATTTAAACATAATTTGAGTTTTGTATCAAAATTATTTCATCGACTGGCAACTCCCCGATTTTTATCTTCCAGAATCAAGTATAAGTTCTTTTGTGACTTATAAAACCGAGTCTGTGAGTCTGTGGTCTGTGTTTGTGGTCCTCAATAGGGATTGTATGGATATAGTAAGCAATGTTTGTGAAATCGCATTTTTTATGGAAAACGCAGAAAATCCTTACAGCTTTTGTGAAATTTAAACATAATTTGAGTTTTGTATCAAAATTATTTCATCGACTGGCAACTCCCCGATTTTTATCTTCCAGAATCAAGTATAAGTTCTTTTGTGACTTAAAAAACCGAGTCTGTGAGTCTGTGGTCTGTGTTTGTGGTCCTCAATAGGGATTGTATGGATATAGTAAGCAATGTTTGTGAAATCGCATTTTTTATGGAAAACGCAGAAAATCCTTACAGTTTTTATGAAATTTAAACATAATTTGAGTTTTGTATCAAAATTATTTCATCGACAGGCAACTCCCCGACTTTTATCTTCCAGAATCAAGTATAAGTTCTTTTGTGACTTAAAAAACCGAGTCTGTGTTTGTGGTCCTCAATAGGAAGGCCTTTACCGATAAATGACCCAAATAGCCGTCCGGTAATTTACTCAAAGTCCTTTTAAACTAAATTTCAATATCAGCAATGTAAGTCTTTACCAGTTTTCCATAGGTATATCCTTTGATGATGAGATGACATTAAATTTTTTTTTAATAACATCAACAGAAGGGGACAACACATTGAGTACATATGACAATAAATTTCACTAAAAACGAATATTTTCACATTTTCCATGGAAAATTCAATTGCAAAAAGTTTGCGTAACATATACATATAGCAATAAAGTTTATAAATTCGATTGAAAAGTTAATTGAAATTGATTTTTATAAGACTGTGAGTCTTAAAGTATGTAATTAACCTGTTTCTTAACTGCATACGAGATCTCATCTGTCTTATTGCTTTGATCTTTAATTGCTTATTTTGATATTTTACGATTGAAATCATTTTAAAATGATATTATAATGATTTTTCAATTCAATTGAAAAATTAAATTATAAATATCAATTAAAAATAAAATTAACATCTGCGAAATCGTAGGAAACACGGTCAAATGACCGCAAGTCGCAAACCGCCAATGAATCATCGAAATCAATAGCTGTTAACGAACTGACCGGAATTGAACCATTATAATGATGGATCATTGAACAATCGTCAAGGCTTCGTCAAGGCATTCGATCCATTTCTTTTGATCTATTGTAATCGTGGGAAGATCTATTCATTGTCAATGTTATCGAACTCTTGAAGACTTTAGGTCGATCGCTTGATAAGTTTGTATTCAAATCAGCTAAATTTTGAATTCTCATGTGTATAAGAGTATCTTAAAATAGTCGTTGATTCTGTGAAGATAATTTATTTAATTGAATCAATGGTATGTCGACCTCTAAAAAAATCTTGTACATCCGCTTATTTTTTTGTATCGACTTAATAAATCCAATTATGTTAAAATCCACGAAGATGATGATCGAGATCAATTATTTACTACTCAAGCACTTAGAGTCTATTAAAAAAGCCAACAAATTTATTCGGCATTTGGTATAAAAATGGCATCACACACAATCAAACATTGTGCGAACGAGCTACCGAAATGAAGAAAAAATACACTTCGATAGACACGCAATAATTTTAATCACGACAGACAATCAAATTTTTTATAAGACCCATCTAAAACACGGATGCTCAAATGTTAATTTGCATATAAATAATACGGCTTTTTGACGCAAGCGATTTGCATACACGAAACTTTTTTGTCGATTGATGCACCTATTGCACGATATGCAATAAAAAATGCATACAATTATACGATAATTATGTGGCTAATTATTGCCTGATTAAGACATTAGCTTGTAATTATTTTCACACGTATTACGAAAGATATGAATCTTAATATTTAATATTTTGAACCTTATATATTTATGATGATATAAAAATTATTTTGAGGGATATTACAGCTTTTAAAATTCAAATTCAATCTTTTTAGCTTCAAATTACTTCGAATTTGAGCTTCAACCTTTTGTACATCAAATTCAACCTTTTAAATTTTACAAAACCTTTTTGAAATCAAATTCAACACACGAAAACTATTAATAAACTATTATTATAGTAATCAATGAAACACAATCTATTTTTTAGTTCAAATTATAATTCAACCTTTTCAATACCGAATTACTTCAATTTCAAACTTCAACTTTTTACTAATCAAATTTAACCATTGCAAATTAATTTTCTTTTTTTTACGAGTATATGATTTCGTGAAAAATATTTTAAAAGAATTTAAGTAAATTTCTGTACTTATTTTAACAATTTATTATACCATGGTACCTTTTTCCAGATTGATTTATTAAAAAATGTAATAAATTATGTAAGTAAAAATCATCAACTGAGATTATCAAAGCCAAATTGTAAAATTGATTGTATTTCATTGATTACTATGACATTTTTTCAACAATGCTTTTCGTTGGTTGAATTTAATTTGTAAAAGGTTTAATTTGAACCATAAAAGGTTATATTCGATTTGAAAAAGGTTGAATTTGGAGTGTAAAAGCTATATAAGGTAAAAGTTATATCGATTACAACATTTTTAACTGATTACTTAAGTTTAGCGATACGTGGCGTAATCAATAGATAGATAAGTGACTTACAATTAGCCATATATCAAATTGAAACAACTTTCGCAAAACATATCAATATAATTCTCATTTGTATAATGGCTTCGGAAAGGATTTTTTTTATATTAGATTTTACATAGGTTACAAATGATCCTAATGATTATTATTATATATTAATTGGAAGATGCTTTTAATATCCCAAATGATTCGGATTGATACAATAATTTCTGACTTTCATGGACAAATTTATGTAATACTCGATTAAACGAAATATGTTCGTTTCGCAACCGATCGATTCGTCATATTGTGTAAAAATTTTGATCGATCATAATTTTTTTTGATGGATCCGAAATGGATATATGCGCAGGTGAATCTCCGAAGTGTATTACGAAAAGTGTAATTTCACGTTCAAAAATTATTTTTCGGTTATTATTTTTTCGACACTTGGTACTTTCGGGACGTTTGCGTAAATTATTCATTATTGTCGTACGTCATTAAATCCGCGTACAATGTGACGGTTCGATCGTAAAATTTTATTACGTTTTGTGCTTATTATGACAAGTCAAAATATTTAAAGTCGTTTTGAAAAACCGTCGTAATTTTCATAATGATAGGGTATGTATGAGAAAATAGACGATTGCATAATTCTACTAAATATAAAATCGTTGTTTTCAAAATTAATTTTGATTTATCCATACGAAAATATTATATCATATCCCATTGAGACTTCGAAAACTTAACATATTGACAATGCAAATTCACACCGTCTCGCTAATCCGAACTAATTAATTGCGCCATTCAGTGTTTTCAAAGGATGCAGATAGTAAAACGGTGACGATATTTCTCCTCGAGCTTTTCACATCATCTGGAAACAAAAGCTCGTTTCTGGTGCATCTTTCGACGACTACACCTCCACACACTGATTTATGACTAGAACAAACTGCAATAATTGAGAGATGCTACATTTAACGGCGGATGCATCTCTGCGCTGCAGATTTCGCAATGTTCATTATGTATGAAGAGTGCAGGTTCGAAACTGGTTATCTTTGTTCGTGGATGGTGTTGTGAAGGTAGTTATTCAATATTGATAACTTATTATGTATTCA
The DNA here is from genome assembly GCA_009617725.1 of Hydropsyche tenuis. Lineage (NCBI taxonomy): Eukaryota > Metazoa > Arthropoda > Insecta > Trichoptera > Hydropsychidae > Hydropsyche > Hydropsyche tenuis. The sequence goes on from VTON01000025.1 coordinate 1,002,799, forward strand.
GTGAAGGTTATAGAAAATTTCTATAAAAACCTTCACTGAAAAGAAGTAGAAGTAGACTCTTTTTATTACACTGGGGATACGTTCTAGTAAAAAAATATGGATCATATAAAAATTGGAGATAGGTCCCATTGATATATTTGAAAGAAACTTCCATCCAAATATATTTTATAAAAAAATGTGTGATGTGGAAAAAATTTGCCATGTGAAATCATAAAAAAAATGTCGAAAATTTTTATTTAATAATTATTCGTATATTGGCTTGCAGCGAATCTTATCATTATGGAATAATAATACATTTTTTTATACCGTGTTTTTAATGTGAAAAAAATAGTAAAAAAGTAATATGTTCTTTGAACCGTGTAACAAGAGGAATTAGTGTATGTGCAGATGATGATTTGATTTATAATAGCAGTTAGAGGTGAAGAATATTTTAGTTAGTTATTGGATATTTAATTGGATTAGAAAGGTTTTAATCTAGAAATGGATGGTAAATGACACGATATGATGATGATTCATGTATTTATTATGTGATAATAAATGAGATGTTATTTTTAATGTAATTATCATGTGGAGTCTGTGTAATGTTAATCAAAGAATAATATATTTCTAATAAGGTCGAAAGATTATATATTTTTCATAATAATATAAAAAGATAATTTTTGATCATCAAACGATCTTATTTCAAATCATTTCATGCTGATTGATTGTATGCGATTAGATCGGCTATTATATAATATTATAACCATATTACATGTTGATTCATATTATAATTTCAATCAATAAAAAATATTCAAATTATCCAAAATGCAGTTATTTACAGTTTTTAAATTGAAAATTCAACTTTTTAAACTTCAAATTAAACCTTTTATAAATCAATTTCAACCATCAAAAACTATGATAATATCAAGACCGTTGGCATATTAATGAATGAAATCTTATCATATCTTTTCTTCAATTTGTCTTTGATAATCTCAGTTGATGATTTTTACAAATGTTCACATATATTACATTATATATTAATTACATTTTTTAATAAATCAATCTAAAAATAAGTACAATGGATGTATCTAACATTTATTTTATATTTTAATCATAAAAAAATTAAAAATAAAGAAAATAAATTTACAACTAGTATATATTTGAATTTGATTAGTAAAAGGTTAAATTTGATTTATATTAGATTGAATTCGGAATGTAAAAGCTCAAGTGAGTTTTGATCCTGCAATCCCCAATTATATCTCGAGTGCAAGATCGTACAACTTCTGCAAGTGTTCCAAAGTGAACAGAGATCACCACAAGATTCGTTTTGGTTCGAATGCGCCATTACACTGTCTTCGACAATAAATTTCAAAAGTTCCATCGTGCGACGATTGCGATGCACCCGATGCAATCTGCTAATAATTAATCGGTCTTAAACGGATTCTTTACTCAAATTGTGCAACGACGCGAAACCTCATCATGTTCTATGACCACTTTCATTGACAGGTTTCATAATATTGTGCGTGCGAATCGAATCGGATTCGCATTTCTGTATTTCTATTGAGAAAATCATTATATATGTAGTTCAGTCGATAAAGGTATTTGCGTCCGAAAAACTGTAATGAAGCTAGATTTTGGAGAAAAGCTCGATAATTTGGTTCTTAAACAAAATGCAAAATGTTTATATCGATTTGAGATTTGCGTAAAATTTTACGTGAATAACTCGTTAACTGTCACATATATTTAGAGAAATATAATGTACGTAAAATTTATAGTTCAAAAAAATTTCGACAGAAAAGATATGATAACTTATATTTGTAAGAGTAAATGTTTTGAAAATAATTCAGCTTAAAATGTTGTTACAAACAGTATGCAGTTTTCGACAGACTGACTAATTATTGTACGTGGGGAGTTCAAAAAGTTTCAGAAAATGTTTTTTTAACTCGTAAACAAAATAAATTATTTAAAAATAATTAATACAATTATATATTTCTTGAGATTTTTTTTATATGGTATTAGTATCAATGCTGTGAAATATTTACACATGATTTTATGTCCATTTGAAAAACGTACGTCAGTCCGTTGAAGACTGCTTACTGTTTGTAGCAACTTTTTAAACTATCTTCAAAATTATTACTCTTACGAATACATGTTTTTTATATCTTTTCTATAGGAATTTCTTTAAGCTACAAATTTAACGTACATTATATTTCTGTAAATGTGGCAATTAACGAAATATTTGCAAAATATTGTTTTCGGCACCCTTTGACAACCGCGTAAAATTTCATACAAATCTCAATTCGGTATAGACTTTTTTCATTTGATTTAAGAACCACAATATCAAACTTCTTTCTAAATCAAGCTTTTCTGAAGTTTTTAGGCAATTCGACCATTTTTTTCGTCTTTATTGACTAGACATAACAATACGAACTAATTTTTATTGCCGCCGAAAACCCACCGAAGCGATGACATAGCGCACCATCATGAAGCGTTCATCGTTGATTATGTCAAGGAGCTTTGAAATATTCGATCATTATTACACTATCCTGTACATAATATATGCGCGCATGATTCCGAAGCTCGTGCATGCACAATGCATCATATCCACGATGATGATGATGAATGCAACGAAGGCCGCTCAACAGTTGCCAGCTGCCAAAGGCGAAGGTCTCGTTTTAGGTTTGTTGTTAATAGTGTGCTTTTGAAAGGGAGCTTTTTGCGAAAGCTCCATAGTTCTAGATCTCGGAGAACAAAGCCGGTTATCTGGTGTAGTAATTATTTCTGTGAACCGCGTGCATAAATCGTTTGCGGTTCAGTTTGTCGATGCTTTAGACATTATGCATATTTATAATGTGACCTATGAAGTAAGCGATGATCTGAAAATGAAAAATGACGTTACGTTTGTGAATGATTCGAATTCGAATATTTGATGATGAATTCGAAGCACATCATAGTGCAATAACGGTATCGATGACACAAGAAGAAATACACGATTCGTCATTTGTCGTTTTGTGAAAATCGAAAGGTCGAATCTTAATGTTTCGATTTGGAGCAAAAATAGCATAGTAACATAATAATATCGCAAATAATACAATGTTACATCTCCGTGAAGCAACCGGTCTGAAATATCAGTTGAATTGTAGTTGTTAAAAATCAATATGCAACTATTGTATGCAAGAAATTTCTATATGCACCAAAACATTTCCGAGAGAGTTTCTGTTACCGAAAGTTCTTTGAGATTTGTTGAAAGTTTTTCATTATTGGAAAAATTGGTTTACTTTCTCTGTACGTGTGAAATTTCGTTTATCCGCTAAAAATCGAACGTTATTATCACCGTGAAATATCTCTGAATACAAATTGATACAAGTGTTTTATGAATATGAAACAGATATAATACTGCCAATTTTTCAAAAGAATCTTTTATACAGTACCGACAGTGTATTGCCCGCCCATATTTTTTTCAATATCATAACAAATTTCAATATTTAACAAATTTTTCACTCAAAATAACTTTCACGTAATAGATAATATTATTTTAAATATATTTAGGTAAATATACATACATGATCAAAAGAAACAACAAATATTTTTATGTATTTCAAGAATGAAATCTATCTTTCGTTTTCATGCAATATTTTTAGTTTTAGTCAACCGAATTATTTTATTATCTTCTATTAGTGGAATAATATTTAATTAATTCAAAAATATATTAGAGTTTTATTTTGCTTTTTGGTTTTCATAGGAAAAACAGTGTTCGAGTTTCACGCTTTTTGCATCATATCTTATCTGCGATTTCAATTTCATGTCAGTATATTGTTTTTATTTTTACTTATTTATATGTCATTATAAGCAAAATAGAGTATTTAGAATCATTATTGCGCTGAAATATAAATCTTTTCCGCAAAATATTCAATTCTAATGGCTACATTTTAGTCTTTAGGTGCTATTGGTACTTTTTTTATATAATTCCTTGAATTTTACAATTATCACCAAATTTATTATTAGTTTTATATGACAGAAAACCTTTTTATATAACAATACGTATAATTGTTCATAAAACATATAAGAAAAATTATAAACTCGTTAAAACGTTTAGATTTCGCAAGAGTCTTCATATAAAAGCTCGAGCGCTGTCGTCACAAAGTAACCGACTTCACATAATCTCTTATAAATGGGTGAACTTTACAAAAGACAAAAAAATACGCTCAACAACCACGACATCAGTTCTGGCCTAAAAACAAGATTGTGAATCGGCGTTTGCAAAAACCACGAATTGATTTACTGCCGACCGCGCTAGGACACGAACCTTTACTAGGATACATCACATTATATTATATACAGGCTCGATTTGATTTATGAAATCGTCGATGGCTGACGGCAAACGAGCCCTTGAAATCGGCCCAGATGCAAACCGCTCAATCCTCGTAATATCCGTGCCAGAAAAGAGGCTGTGCGGCATCTGGAAGAAGTAGAAGACGGTCACGACTTTCGCCTATGTGTATGTATTGTACAAATTGCACGAAATCAAATTCGCTCGTCGGAGATGCCGTTACGAAATTCGTACCTGAGGAGTATTTTTGTGTATGTAAATGTGGAATTTTTATGAAAAAATCGGTAATAGAGCGAGCGTTGTCAACAGTAATGTTTTAGTACTTGCGCGATTTTTGGTGAACGGACCGCGACCTTTGTGTTCGTGAATTATGTGACAGTGGTTGTAAAATTTTGTTTTTATATCATAATTTTTTTTTTAAACCGAAAATATTATGTATATGTACAGTATACTCTCGATTATCCGGGCTAATTCCAAGGAGGACGGGCACAGATTTTTTCATGTCCGGATTGTTATGTGTGAGATTGGAGGTGAGATTTAAGAAGGAAGAAGAACCACAGATTCCAAATAGCTCATTTTTGCGACAGGATGCGATTTAACTGTGCGTTAAAAAAATAGATTGTGCCTTAAAATGAATTACTTGTGCATTCGAATAATATACGATGTGCATTATTTATAGTGCATTAAAGAATCTTATATTGAGCAACATTTTGAATAAAAATTGCAAAAACAATTTTTGTGCATTATAAAGTGAGCATTAAAAAATATAAAATGAGTAATAGAAAGAATATTTTGTACATTAAAATGATCGAGGAGGTCATTTAGAGTAAAGTCTTCCTCCACAGACAATACAACTGTCAACTGACAAATAGATATCACCCTTTTCTATTCATTATAATTTTCATGATTTGTTATTATTGAAAATTGTATAAATCCATTTGTAGATGAAAAATCGATTATTTTCTTAATTATATTTGCATAATAATCTTTAAGATGTTTACAATTAATTTTTTTAAATTTATTGACGTGCGCCAATATTTTTATACTTATGTAAACGCAAACCTTTAAATATCTCGCAATATAAATAAATGGAATCACTTACAAAACATCATTCCAATGTACGTAATGCACTCGAACGCATAAGGAGAAATAAATTTTTTGCAGAAAATATAAAGACTTGCTATTATGATCGGCTTGTGGTGCATATGACGCTTTATTTTTAAAAAAAATGACTTTTTGGATCATAAATAATAGAAAAAAATACAATGCATTATTATATCACGCTGTTAGTTTTATATGTCACATTAGTATCGTGTTCTCATTAAAAAAAATACAATCATTTAAATAAATTATATTTAATTGAATATATTTTAGACACCGATAATCGAGAATGTACTGTAATATATTTGGAATTTTTTTTAATTTTTCATAAAAAAAAAACAATCGAGTTATATTATAAATCACCGAATTTGTAATTTTTATCAAAATTTTTATCTGGTATCATGATTCGAAGCTGCTGCTTTAATTAGCTCTCCTATTGTATGCAAGAATGTTTCGGTAGCGCAAAGTCAACCGAAGAAGAATACCTGAGCATCGTTAACATTTCGTTCCGCAATACGTTTTATAAAATAGCGCAACGATTTATTTGGCAAGTACAGAACGAATGAATGAAAAAAAAGTGAACAAATTCTTTCTCTGGGCTAATTTGCTCGAAAAAAAACGAGTGCAAATTTATTTCTGTAACACGAGCTTTTGTATAACTAACAGATCAACTCACCTCGGACATAATTAGAGTTGATTCGGTTTCGTAAAAGTTCACGTATAATAGCAATTATGTAAGAATTTTTTATGCGATCTTCATTAGTGTCAAATTATCAGATAAACGATCATTGTTACGCCCAAAATAAATATGTTTTAACTTTTATTGCAGGCGCACGCAATTCTTTCATATACAATCTATTTTTTGTTTGTATAATATATTTGTTTCAAAGTTCATACTGAATATTTTAAAAAGCTTTATGTATTACAGTATTGTATCTATTGCAATCCATGTATAATATATTATCATTCCATGTATATTTGACCCAACCTAATCTAATCTAACCCAACCCAACCTTATCTAACTTAATTCAATCTCCAAAAAATTGTATTTATGACCGATCCAAATATGTATATTATACATGGACTGAAATATACCTGGACTGTGTCATATCCATTAGATATTATAGTTATTAAAAAAAAAATTAATATCCAATACGTTTTATATATGAGATTTAAAATTCGCTTGCCACAGTCAATGTTGTGATACAATCTTTCAAACAGAAAGATTTCTTCGCAATTGATTCACACGAGCCTCTCGCAAAAGGAAACCATCGGAGATAGGCCATCGTTGGGCAACACCATCGGCAACACAAAACAACGACAATATCGATTAACAACAGTGTAAAAGATGCCTCTTTACGATCGATAATTACCTTTTCCCTACAGCCTTATTATCATCCGATTTATGCAACGGTATTCTAACTTGCTAACACTTATCGTACTAGCAATGTAAACATTAGCGAAAGTCGAACATTCGCAATTCATTATACGTCTACAAAATATATAACATCAACTCTTTTTGAAAATTAGGTAGAACCTTTCTATAGATTAAACCGAATCGAAGATCCCGATGTTCGATTACAAATTTTAAAATGAAGAAAGACAACATTGCGTAATATGAATTTTCCGATACGTTTTTATTTATTGCAGAATTGATAACTTCCTTCCTTCCAGTTGTTAACGGAACTAGAAAAGTTAAAGTGAAATTGTTTCGATTGTCGGTCACGATTTTTAACAGTCGTTAGGACGATGACTCACGACAAGTCGGAGACATTGAAACCATCCATAGTCTGCTTCTGAGACCTGATGGATATTCGTTTTATTGTATATTGGCCGTGACAAATCGCTGTGGAAAATATCAACGTCATTATGATATTTTTGTTTCGGAAATACTTTGTAAAGTGGAGGAGTTTGAGTCGTGTACTACGACAATGATGCGCTTTTCTGTTTTCAAGGATGTAATGCAACTCGGTAATGAGATTGCGGATCTAATTAGGTCTATTTATCATTCGGATTAAATGTAAGGATTTTCATTGTAAAAGAATTGGGATATTATGTCGAAAATTTGTATCAAATAATCTATGATATTTCATTTCCTTATTGCATGGTTTTTATATTACTTTAAAATAACTTTTGAATGACATTATATAATAATAGGGGAGATTTAACAGATTAGGTTAACAACCATAAGTTTTAAGATAAATTACAAATAATTGTTTCGCAGAAATCTAATAGCCAGTATTGATGAAAATATTAGCAACGGAATTCCTACACATAGCATCGGAAATTTGTTTACCTTAGCAACGGAATTCCTTCGCATAGCATCGGATTTTTGTTTACCTTAGCAACGAAATTCCTTCGCATAGCATCGGAATTTTGTTTACCTTAGCAACGGAATTCCTTCGCATAGCATCGGATTTTTGTTTACCTTAGCAACGGAATTCCTATATATAGCATCGGAATTTTGTTTACCTTAGCAACGGAATTCCTACACATAGCATCGGAATTTTGTTTACCTTAGCAACGGAATTCCTATATATAGCATCGGAATTTTGTTTACCTTAGCAACGGAATTCCTATACATAGTATCGGAATTTTGTTTACAAATTCGATCATTTGAGATGTCACACAAAATTGGTAATGAATTATTATACAACATCTACATAAATAATAATTCTATGAAATAGAAGGTTGATTCTTTATGATTGTAAGCTTTGTTTTAATTATTTTGACAAACACGCGCTTAATATCACGAAATTAGACAAGTCTCCGCTAATAAATATAAAAAATATTTCAAATAATTAAACTATTAGAATATTTTTTGAATGAAATGACTAATTTCAATGAATATTCACTTTTCAATGAATATGACTAATTCTTGTTATATGTCACGATAGTGATTGTTTCAATTACATTTTCTATTGTTTACTAGAACACTAATATATGGCATTATAACAATTCTTTTATATAGACAAAGTACGTCAACAGCGAAACGGTTTCGATATTACACATTATTGCGGTGTGTATCCGTTAACGTTGTATACGACAATTTAAAACTGTTCTCACGGAATAAATTAATAATTAAATATGTAACGAAACTGCGACCGGCGGTCGAATGAAAAAAAATCGGCGGATAAGTAATTTTCAATAACGTTTCTTAATAACTTATTGTACAGGTCATGGTTGGGTGTATTATTAAAAATTCATGCACGTATATGTGCTTTTATGTTAAGCATTTCGTTCGGAACAATTGTTTCCCACAATTCGCGAAACAAAAAAAACCAGCAACGGGCAAATATACTGCACCGCAAAGGTGTGAAAATCGCGTCGTTTTTGCTATATAATTCCATCTTTTGTCGTTTTTTTTCGCATTTATTTATTTTTATATGAACGAATATTGAAATGATTGATTATGATCGCAATTAGTTATAACGTAATCTTGACTTTCCTTTGTACGTAATTTACGATGTTGATTCAAAAATTTTCAATTTGACCGCATTGTTTGTTTCATTTCGACATCCATTCAAAATTTTTGTTCAAAACGTGACATTTTATTATAAAAAATCATATAATTATTGTTGATTTCATAAAAATATTAATTAATTAAAAAGGCATATTCGTTTCCTAGTGTATTGAGCAGAGATTAATTGTTTATTAAAAGTTTCTTCAATTATTAAAAAAAAACTTAAACTCATAGTAATGTCGATGAACTAATCGCGTATAAAATTTATTCTAAATAAATCATTTTCAGCACAATTCTTTTGTCAAACTACTAAGCAATAATAAATACATTGAATCTAAATTAGTTGCAAAATTAACCATAACTATTCCGCAAACACAAAGTCGGCATGAAATCAATTAGCTATTGCAATACATCACCATTTGTATAATAATAACGTGTGTACAAAACATTATTAACGTGTTCTCTTCGAAATTATTTACTGACAACATAAATCAATTTTCGACGCTGCAGAACAGTTCAATTCAATAAATCAACATATGATCGATCAATTGCTACCGTATTATAATATAATACAATCATCGAGTTGCGTTTCAACATTCATTCACATATGATTTCAATAACGATGCATCGCAAAGATCCACATACCATTATTCTTTTGTTATTTCAAGATATTTTTATATTTATCAGTTGATAAACTAATCAAACCCTATACAATCTTTTGACAATATGATGTTAAACGTTACAAGAAGTAAGTCAAACATTTCGTAGTGATCATATCGATTTAATTTGACGTAACTATGGAATCGTAGAGCTTTCGTTTTCTCTCGTTTTTTTTATTCTGTGCAATACGGTGCATTGCGGTGCAATATGATTTAGTTCGGTATCCAACTCCTGAGGATCGTCACGAAGAAGTGTTGGATGCACAAAGCATCTGTGATACATTATAGTCGAGGTTGTCGGAAGCGAAAGATGTAATTCCAGAGAAATGGGTGTCTTTTGTGCACTATTGCTTTCAAGATAGGTCAGATCTAAAACCATATAAAGCGCGTTGGTTTGTATTGAAGTATTTCTAAATATGGGTTATTATATCATGATGTAAAGTTGAAATTTATTTTGAAGGTTTCTACTATGGAATATTTTATATATTGAATCATAAACTGTGCTCAAATTTGATATATGATTTGATTGAATTTAAATTGTTTTAATAATTAGATTTGAAGACATAACTCGTGTTAAGCTAGACATAATTTGAATAAATAATGTTCGTATAGGTGAATTGTTGGGTTTTGGAACCTTTTCCCTGTCGCCTCCGGATACGATTTGAATATTTACAATATGGACCGCCGTCCTTGCGCAATGCATTCTGCTGCATTTCCGCAATCGTTGTTATGCGAATGTATCACGATGTATAGCATTGATTTTAAATAGAAATTTTCTACATTTGGACATGTTTTTTCCTTCATTTATATTCAAATGTCGGATTTTTTAAATTCTTTCAATGGGATTTATAATTATACAATAATTTAAATTAATCAATCAGACATCGAAACACTATGCGTTTTTCTTCGTTAAACATTGGAAACCTAAAATTCAAATTTAATATTTGTACGAAAACGAATGATTTTTTTTTAAACTAGATGTCCAATTTGGATTTTTAATCTAATGTCTTGAAAATAATAATTATGAATAAAAAATTTTGGGTTTCGATCTTCACCGCGCGTTAATGTTATTTCATGTTAGAGTTTTTTGTTTGGACTTTTAAAAATATTTTAGTATAATTTTTATAAATCTCACTTACATCTAGAATCAATTACATATTTTTTAAACGGAAACCTTTCTTCATTTCTTCACTTGGCATTATCAAAATAACAATTTCAAATAGTTACATTTCACTTATTAAAATATGAAAATCAATATTGTTTTGACAGGTCAATCGAAAACTTTGACAGCCTTATTACAATGCGCATCGCATTACATAATGAAAACTTATCCATTACGATCGGGCGTGTTCTCATGCAAAAAAACGCACATTATATAAATAAAGTTATTATAATCTTTACTATTTGCGAAGCAGATTCATTTTTTTACATCCAGTTCGGATTACATAGATTGCATAACATGACGGTCGGTCACGAGTATAGAAAAAATCTTAATTGTCGGATCGAAGACTTTTTCGTGACCGAGTATCGGAAAGCGTCCGAAAACGCAATTTTGACCCCTTGAACCGACTACTGACATCGTTTATTTTCTATTTTTTCCATTTTGAGGCAGTGAGGGTTTTCGCAACTTTTTTCTGAAATCCGGTAGCGTGTCTGTGATTAAAAATGGGTCCATTGATCATTCGTAATGGAAGATGCCAATTAAAAGCGATTTTAAATATTGAAAGATACATTTCACGATGTTGTTTGATTGCATGTTATTTATTATTTCATGGTTTAAAGGTCCTTTAAAAGAACCTCGGTGAAATTAGTAAGATCAAAGAAATTCGGTGTTGATGAATTAGATTTTTTTAACTCAAAGCGTTTTTGTATTTATCAATGACATGTTTATATGATTATTGAATTTTTTTTAATTATAGTTACTTATTGTAAACTTAGTCTTCTAAGATGAATTTTATTACAATAAATCTGTGAAATAATAAGAAAAATGATGAGATACGTTTCAATGCAAGTGTTAAAATGTCAACTGAAAAATGAACGACGTTTCATCAATCAAATCGATATAAACGAAGAACTCACAGCTTGAACTTAAAGCAATTCGAAAACAATAAAACTTTGGTTTAGTAGACGATAACAAATGACAATAAAGCAATAAAAGGACGCAACAATATTGTTCAGTGTATGTAACATGAAATAAAATTGCCTGATTTTACGACTCGTCTAACTTGGTCATCTTCACTTCTTTCGTCACGTGCGCATTTTTCATTTTCATAATGATAATATTGAATAAAAAAATTATACGTGTATAGAGAGTCAATATTCTTACTTTGGAGACGTTCTCATTGCGAAAATATGATTTACCGAAATGGTTGATGGTAATTGCTTGACGTATTGATGATGGCAAGCGTTTTCGATTCGATTGGTCATCAATATTAAATGTATTGATGATTTTTTTTATAGTATGAATGAAAATTGTGATAGGAAATATTTAACACGTATTCAAAATTGCATTTATTAAAATAATTCTTATGACATTTATTTTTTAATATGACCCATAGAAATTTTCCACGGAAATGCATTTAATATCCCCAATTATACAATAACCATTTCCTATGCATTTCGAACACTCCAAACTACTTCTATTACCACTAATTACATTTCATTATACACTTTTATACTATTTCAGTCAAATAACAGTGCATCGAGATTCGACTTCATAGAAAATCAGGTTTCGGGGGTCTCGATCGCGCACGACCGCACATCAGAGGTCAATTTCGGAGTGTTGGAAATGTACTTCACATCTAATTAATACGATCGCCTTTGACGCAATGTGAGTCAGTAAAAAATAAAATGTATATTATAAAATATCGAGATTCGATGGCCCCTTTCGCACGTGTGGTCGAGGTCGTTTTTATATTCTAATGAAGTGTTGTTATTATTACGTTTCGAATCGTTGCTTTCGAAAGAAGGATCTTCCATTGGGTTGTCGGTCTTTTTATTGTTTCGAAAATTCGTATTGATTGGATGGAAAACGTGCAATGATGCGACATATTTAGTGTTGGGCCTTGAATGTATACAAAAGTCATATCAAATATATTCCCACATATTATACATTAAAAACGTGTGCACGAAATTTATATTATAAAGGTTATCGAATATTCGAAGTGTTCTGTAACAAGAGATAATTAAATTGTTTATTTTTAGATGTTCGTATTGGAAATTGGGTCAACGTGTACGTTTCAGTATAGATTTTGGACATTTTAATTAAATTTAGAACCGAAACTAATTTGCTGGTTGACTTTGAAGTGCGAAATTAATATCACGATCTAAAGGATAAATATATGATAAGCTACATCATGATGCATAAGAAGTCGAATGATCTCATGAACCACACTAAATGTACGTATGTACTTGCAGTTTGTGAAATCATTGCAACATTTGCACAAAGGTCAAAAAATTTGATCCGAAAAAGGAACAAATTGCTAATATTCAATGCTTAATTGAACGAGAGGAATTCAGCAAATTGAGCAATTTAATTTTATTACATTCTTCGATAAGATTTAAATTGCGAATTTTCACCAAAAAATTTTCCCCCATAACCATCGTTAACGCACATAGATAAAATCTAAATGCCAAACGCTATTTTTTTCAATCTCGACATTTCGAAAAGAAGCTTTTCCACAAACTGAACCAATAAAACGATACATGACTCTCCAATTAGTCCACGAACGCCTCTGATCTTTCGGATCTCGTTAGTGAGGATACTGCGGAGTCTTTTTGCCAAGTTTGGACCATTATTTTTTTATGATAAATATAATTTTCGAGCAGGCTTTGACGCCTCGAGCCGAAGCCTCGTTTTGCGTCAATCTTCTTCGGTTCTGAACGCAATTTATGAACGTTGCAAAATCTAAGTCGTCCAGTGCTTGTGTGCGCTAGAAGGCTTTATCAATTTGAACCGTTAACCCGAATGATGGATTGACGATGGACTAAATGTCACGTGGCTTTGTCGTTTTGTTTTTAAAACGTTTCGATTTGCGTAGAATTGCGATAGTGCCTCGTTGGTCGTGTAATAGTTTTCTAATATCGAATTATGTAACGTTATTCCATTATAAATTGATAATAGATAAGTATGATCATTTAAGAACTAATGGTTTTATTTTTATTAGTTTGTCATTTTATAATATAAAAAATTATTTGAAATACAAAAAATATATAAATAATTTAATTCAATGATTCAAATATAGATACGGATTATTTATACGCTTGAGTAACTAAAGTGTATTAATGTATTTTAAGTATAATAATTATTGCGATAAACGCGTAATCTAAACGTCGTAAAAAGTTGCAACCGAGTGCTTGCAAAACGCGCACATAAATTTCTACGATGGTTAAATATTTGATGTATATAATTATGATATAAAAATTGGTATATAATCAAGCCATAAAATAAAAAAAAATGGTTCAAACGGCGAAAATGTGGTTTGAATTACGATGGGAAAAAAATGATGTGCAAATTTTGTTTATGGTGCTTGTTTGTTCACACTGAAAAGCTCTAAATTGAAATGGCCAATAAATTTTACTTGAATAAATAATTGTAAATTAGCGCATCATAAACGTTATTGCTAGTTTTTTTTATAATAGTTAACTGTAAATATAAATACAATACCAATTTTTAACCTGTTTTACAAAAAAGGATCACAAGACCAGTAGAGAAGAAGATTTATCTACGACATTGAAAGATTCACATTTTTTTCCATTCCATATAAATCCATACCATTTATAAACGCTAAGTATAGCACATGTTCGATGACATCGCATTGAAAATATAGAACAAAACATTTACTATGATGCCTACCGGTTCAATTGATGTCATCGCCTATTCATTTGATATTACAAAGCACTCGCAACAACCACTGAATTCAAAATATCTCAAACTAAACCTCTCAAAAGTACGCTTAACCAATCACGAACCGACCGAAGATTTTTCACAATTCAACAACACGTCAAATCTCGATTGTTTCGAATCGAAAGGCGACGATTCTAATCATTTAGAATTTCACGGAACGTCGTAAAATGAACGAACGTTCGAACATCCCGTACTCGCAATTAGCTTTCGCAATTTTATCGCGGAAAATTGTTAAATCGGTTAGCGTACTTATCATATGGGCTTGTGGGCTGTTGGCCAATTGTCGAAGATGGCTCTTTTAAGGGTTCGGTTGTTGGAAAAAGTCTTTTAGAGAAAGGAAGGTTTCGGTTTTATGGATGCGTCGGATTTTATTGTTTGTTATGTGCGATTATGGTTTAGGATTATTGCAGGGTTTTTTTGTATGTTGGAGGTTTCTAAACATTTGTTTTGTATAATATTTGGAATGAAATATTAAAATTTGACGAATGAATTATATAATAAAATTATTATATAACCGAGCAATTTTTGTACTAAATAAAATTGGAAATACATATTAATAAAAATGATAATGTTAAAATATTATCAAAAAAATATATACTTGGACCTTGTATAATACAGTTATATGGTTCCACAAATCCGTATTATACTAAGTTTGAGTTCATACAAAATTAAGATTTTCGTTAAAAAAAACGTTTTAAATACCCTTTTATTAATAAACAATACAGAAAATATACATTTACGTATTTAAAAAAAATGCATTATAGGTACTTAAATAAAATTTCTTAATGTATTTTACGTGTAATTTATGCAATAAGTCCGCAAAATAGGTTTTTTTTTTTTTTTATTCTAAAACCGTGTTATATCAAAATCGTGTTATACGAGACCCGAGTCCATATGCATTTTCACTTTTCTCAAACGATTTGGTTAATTGAAAAGATTTGCTGTGCACTTTAGAAGCTTTTGTGTTAATTGTTTTGTCGATTGTTTCGTAGTTATGAAACTAAAACATTAATAAGCGATGGAAGCGTGAATGCAAAAGCTCATTATCTTTTAATGTTCGGATTCCAATAATGTAACATAAATTTTGTGTTATTGCGCTTCTTCAATAAATAAACCTATTGTATTCGAAACTCACACAAATTTTATCATGCATGTTGTAAGTATTAATTTTAATTGACATTTTGAATAAATTAATTCGATTATTTAATTTTATAATTAAAAACTGATCCGTCAATAACCACAAATTGTAACAGAGATTACTTACCAAATGTTAAACCAAAATAACAATTAAAACTAAACTATTTAATACGATATTATTCAAAATAATCAATCACTCTTCGACAACACAAACTGTAACAGATATTAAACCAAAATATCAATTAAAACTGATCCATTTAATATAATATTAAACAATCAATCTACCGACTTCACATTCCAATCAAATGAAACCACAAACAACCAAAAACGCCCGATTTTTTAATAAATTTATTTGATTATTTACTTTTATAATCACTGAAAACTGATTCTTCAACAACAACAAACTGTAATAGACGTTAAACCAAAAATATCAATTAAAACTGAACTATTTAATATAATCAATCTACCGACTTCATATTCCAATCGAATTAAACCGCCAACAACCAAAGACGCCCGAATTTCGAATAATTAAATTCAATTTTTTAATTCTATAATCACTGAAAACAATCTCAAACTATAACAGACATTAAACTAAAAATATCAATTAGAGCTGAACCACTTAATATAGGTGTCCGCAAAGTGTGAGTGCAGTTTAAAAGTACTCACTCACTAAAGTGCACTTACTTTTTCGAACACCTATATAATCAATCTACCGATTTCATATTCCAGTTAAATTAAACCAAGACGCCTCCCGCAACAAACAACCACAACAATTACATCCCAAACCCAACACGAATCCATAAACCTCCATTACGTAAACGCACATAACCGTAACACACTCCAACACCATCACACCGCAGATGGGATATGCGACTTTTACCGATGGCCCGACCACCACCAGCCACGACAGACGATGGCTCACGATGGCTCACGAAGGCAGTGGTGGTGCAAAACCCTGGTATAAATGGTGGGCAGGCCCCACGGCTACGTCAGTCTGACTCCGGCTACGAATCGGCGATATTCGCTTTGTGAGGATCGGAGTGGTCTGAGGTGAGTTGGTTGAGGGTGTGAGGAGGTTGGGTTGTATGGAGTGCTTGAGGGTTGGGGTTGGTTGGAGTTTTGATGGGTTGTTTAAATTTTGGGGTTGTTTTGATGATGTTTTTGTGTGTTAAGGGAGGGTTTTTTGGTTGAGATTTTGAATTTTAGTTTAGTTGTTTGAATCAGTTGAATTTTGTGTTGAAGATATTATTGAAATTTTTGTTGTAATATAAGGGTTGTTATTGATTGATGAAAATATTGTGTTTAAAACTCGAGTAATTTTAAAAAAAATTATTATTAGTGAGGGATAGTTTTTTGGTTTTCGTTTGTTATTTTGAAACTGTTTAGTTGTTTAGAATCGGTTAAATCTTATGTTGAAAATATTATGGGAAATTTTGTTATAGTTGTTGTAATATAAGGGTGGTTATTTCTATTGAAATATTGATTGATGAAAATATTTGGTTTTTTTCACTCAAAAATTTTTGAAAGAGATTAATATAAGTGATAAATGAAACGATTGATAATTGTAAAATGGATTACAAAGATGTAAAATAATACATATTTTCGTATGTTCAAAATATATATTGATAATATTTTAGAGATTTTTGTTATCGTGTTGTAATATAAAGGTGGTTATTTCTATTGTAATATTGTGTTTTTATTATAACTCTAAAAATTTTGAAAGAAATTAATGATATATAAAACGGTTGATAACTTTCAAATAGATTCAATAATATAAAATAATAAATATTTTCATGTGAATATGTTTAAAAATCTATGTAGTTCAAGTGCATATTACTTTAAACAGTAATTTTTCTTCAATAAGTAACGATAATTTTTAATTAAAATTTGTTTGAAATTTTATATAATAGTTTCATTGTGGTTAGGAAAAACTTATTTTTTTCTATTAAATAATATTTAAAAAATATAACCGTAACATCATTTTAAAATTGTTAATTTTGATTAAAAATATTTTTTAAATTTTATTTTAAATACCTGTATACCGTAGAGTTTATTTTCAAAATAATTTTATAGATAACAAACAGTTAATTTCATCAAACAAAATAGTTGATAACATATAATTCAATTCATCATAAAATTAAATAGTTTTTTTTGTATTAGTTTAAATTAGTTAGAAAATTTAACAATATATAAAAAAATAATCAAAATTTCAAAAAAATACAAATT
Organism: Hydropsyche tenuis; assembly: GCA_009617725.1. Classification (NCBI taxonomy): domain Eukaryota; kingdom Metazoa; phylum Arthropoda; class Insecta; order Trichoptera; family Hydropsychidae; genus Hydropsyche; species Hydropsyche tenuis. The sequence goes on from VTON01000025.1 coordinate 1,020,600, forward strand.
AATAATATTAATATTATTTCCATAACAGTGAAAAGTACGAAATTTCCACCAAAACATGTAAACAAACAATAAAACCGCAACTTTCTTTACAGCCCAACTAAAACCAATCGAAGGAGCGCGAAACAGCCAACATGCGTCATTCATCACTATTAATCGGTAAGACCACAAAATTAACATATCCAACACCGACAATCGATCCGATGAATAAAAAAAAACCTTTTCGTTGTTTTCTTGGGAAAAAAGAGCGAAAACGCATCGGTGCATCCGCCTTGCGTTTTCCGCACGCTCCAAGAATCGGGTCATCGATCACAATGATGCATTTCATCAAGTTTTTTGTTGTTCACACGGTGCATCTCCGAGGTGCATTGCATGTGTAATGTATATAAGTGTTTGGGTCGGTTATGTTATTGCAGTTGAAGAGAGATTTTCGTTCGCAGAAGATTTCATCGGCGGTTATGAGGGTTTTCATTGTCGATTTTATGGATGACGGTGCGGTTGAAGTCTATTGATATATGTTTGTTATGAAATTAATATAGTACAGATCTTAGACTTCGAATTCAACGTTTTAAACTTCGAATTAGACGTTTTACATTTCAAATTCGATGTTTCATACTTTAAATTCAACGTTTTATATTTTTTATTCAACATTTTACGCTTCAATTTCAACAAATCAACAAAAATTCATAGTAACAACGACAACATATTCATATTATGCGAACGGCCTTAATAATACTGTCCTACAGTTATAAAAATTGTATGGAACATAATTTTCAAGTTTTTTTAGTATTATATAAAAAACGATGTTTTAAACACTTTGTTTAATGCATAATAAAAATCGTTTAACACGAAGACGCTCAATATGAAAAATCGGTAAACTATTATAGAAATAATATTGCAGTTTTACAAAATAGTATATACGTATAATATAATGCTTAATATGAAATTCTTTTAAAACGAAAAAAATACTTCGGTCTCTTCAGTTTCGTGTTAAACGTTTTCCACTGTATTATATTTAAAAAAAAATTATGAAATTTTGGAATGATTTGATTTTTAATTATCATGACATACAGTTTTCACATTTCATATTCTACGTTTTACATTTTGAATTGGACTATATGAAAGAATTATTAAGACCGTTGTCATTCATGAAATTCATTACTGTGAATTCTTGTATTTGAAGTGTAAAATGTTAAATTTGAAGTTTAAAACGTTAAATTTGAAGTGCAAAAACTGTAATATATGTTTGATCTATAAAATATTACCATTTTCCTAAAAAAATATAAGAGCGATCAAATTTCTTCAGTAAATACAATATAATCGATCAATACACTTCAAAATATTTTGACTTATTTAAAAATCATATTTCAACCTAAAATTATTTAATTTTAATATCTATGCATGAATATAATCAAAATTTTCCAATGAAAACCCATACGAATAAGAAAACGTCATTAATTAATTTTTCACTAATTACAAATTATACAATTAACATTGCATACATTACAAAAAATCATACTAAAAACCACCTTTTAAACAAAAAAAACCACCATTATCCAACACGAATTCCACGAAAGAAAACGCCGTTAAATCACGCTACAGTTTTTCCTCTACAGAATTTTCCTCGGGTCACGCTCCTGCGAATTCCGCCCAACAATCCGCGCAACAATCGGTCGTATATCAAAGCCTCGAGGCTATCGAACATGCGTGTCTCGATCGACGTGTGCTAAAGTGGCCGAAGAACACCACAAGAACATATATATATCCCTCGGACGATGATGGTGTTGCGAAACCATTATTATGTGGCCGACACGCGCGAAAAACGCCGTGAAAAATCGATACTTTTATCTCGCGAAAATCGACCGATTGTCTTGTTATGGTTTTTTTTATATGGGATGTGCTTGGGTTTTTATGGATTCGTTCCGTCGATCGGTTTTCCAGGATGTCTCTGTGGAAAATTTGATGATTGTAATTGATTTATTATGTATAGGGTGTTCGGAAAGTGTGAGTGCGGTTTATAAGCACTCACTCACTGAAGTGCACTAACACTTTCCGAACACCTATATAACAGATCGTTAACTTAATATGTATGTATGTTTTCAATTAGTAACAAAACATGTTTCTTATGTATACAAATCAATCAGGTATTCCATAATTGAAATTGATTCATTAAATGTCGACGGTAAACATTTATATATTATTTCATTAAAATAATCATTTCTGACATTCAAAATTAGTATAATTTTATTTGAAATATCCACTGCCGTGTTCCATTGTATGCAGTTATTTAATGTATTATTAATAACTCATTCAAGACATTTTCTCAGCGAAAATTCAGCGTTGGCTTTCTTAATTTGTATATAAATACTCGCAGTTTTTCAAAAATATTTTTTATACACCACCACGAGCGACAATTTCGTATGTCGAGGAGCGCAATTAAAATGCAATAATAATTCTAACTGCATAACCTTAGGACCGGTAACGGTCGATCGTTAAAGTTAACTATTTCAAAATATAGTCGTGATAACTGCAATAAAGCCTTTCGTTTCGATGACACCGTTTCCGACAGTGTAAAAGATTCACAGATTCATTCTATCCTCCTCATGCTAACATTTTCTTAAAAAGTATCAGATATTACGGATTTTCTTACTAAAATTCAAAAGCAATAAATTTTCTTTGTATCGATTTTCCTTCAGATACAAACTGCGTAAAAGCTCAAAAGCTTCCATATCAGATACCATCATCCATGTCTAACACATTAGAACGAGCCGTTAAACGGCAACTAACACCTGAAACAACAAGACAAGCGAAATTACATTGCACTTATTATCTCGGTTCTTATCAAATGGGAAAGATCTGAAGCTCGCACATACAAAGCGAATAAAGTTTCGCAGTTATGTTGCGCCAGCGGTTCCCAAACGCTTCGTCGATTACTATTCGCTTTTGCACTAATTGCGATCGAGTTTGCGACATTGATGTCGATTTTAGAATGAAAATTAATACGTGAGAGCTGCGAGTTTTTCGATTGTTAATTGATTCAATGAATTTTCAGTGGTTTGTTATTATAGGGAGAGTGTGAATTAACTTTTTTGCTACATTGAAGTTTTAACATGTATTTAATTAGTTTTTCTTTTCAATTTTCAATATATCTCAATTTGCAAAACTTTAGAACAATACGAAGTGTAATACATCACGTTTAAGAAGTGCGAATTCTAGCGGCTTAAATTCGCCATTGTTTGCTTAAAGCTCGTATCTATTCTTTGTTACAAGACCGAAATCAATTTGTATATATGTAGGTAGAACATGCGTTTTTTTTTATTTTCAAAAGACGTATTTGCATCGTAGTGTGAACGACGAGAAGCGTACCGAATTCAAAATGGTCAATTAATTTCCGATTGTGTTTCGACCTTAGAGCTTCAAGACCTTTTCAAAATTTTCACAATTCGCGGAAAGACATGAATTTTGATTTTTAAATATCCAATGAAAAAATGATTAGAATTCGACAGTACAAAAAAGTCATTAAAACTTTTTTACATCACAATAAATTTTTTATATATCCGTTACAAAATTTATAGTCAAAACTGACATATCCATCAATTAAACACTTAACCATCTCCGAATTACACAAACGACTAATAAACCCAAATATAAAACACCCAATTAAGAATGCCCCATTAACAATCGGGTCAAACTCGGTTCGCACAAAAAAATCGCACTAACCTTTTCGAAACGCGCGAATTCTCGAAATATCAAACAATGGCCCCGAGAGGCAACAATCGGGGGAAACTGGCGCAACTGAACATCATCAACATCATCGTAAAAAAGTCGAGATCCTAACGAAAACAAAAACGGGCAGAATCGCCGTTTTGAAACGTTCGAATGCGTTGCGGATCATTTATTTGCGCATCGCGCTTTTTCGCGGTCGGTATTGAGAAATTTTCCGTTTTTTCTTCTGTGATGTGTAAATGGATCAGTTTTTATTGTTTCATATTCATATGATATATGAAATTATAGCTTAAATCCAATTTTTTATAATGCCAAAAGTTTTTAAATTATATCTTTAACATTATATTGTTATTTGGACAATCAAACGCATTTAACCGGAATGTATAACGACTTAATAGGGCCATACAGTCGAGACGTTTACGTCACACACGACACACATTTCACATTCGATATTTTTCCCAATGATTCGAGACTAGAAGAAGTGTTGATGCTTCGGTCACGTATTCCCCATACGACCCACACCATGGAGCATCGGATTACCACCGGACGACGATTTCACTTTCTGCTGAAGAAGAAAAGTTCTCTTCCGATCACGAACGAGCCGAATAAGGTCTCCTTTGTGCGATTTTTTCACCATCATTCACCATGCGAATTTCGACGTCGCCTTTGCGCAAGCGGCCCAATTTCATATATTAGGGACTTAACAGTTTTTATAACATTTCCTATCATATTCGAATGTTATAAACGAGTTAAACCTGTCAAATCTTTTCGAAAAATTAATCAATTCAAAACGATGTCCATTCGATAATCGTGCGTTTTTAAATATCGTGAAAGGTTTTTTAAATTATTTGAATAATAAATCATAATTTTTTTTTAGTATGCTTTCAAAAATTTTCAGTGCATACTACATCTACGTCCTCCGATGAATGAAAATTCGACGATGAAGGCTTCTTCAGGTTTTGCAAGAAGGCCTCCGGGGGTTCACTTTGTCCAATTATCGTGCGATTATTCGCAAAATGTATCCGCGAGATGGGCCGTCGAAAGCCATTTTCCGTAATGACGGATAATGCGTCATTATATGCGCGTACGTACTTGAAAATTCGCAGTTAGGAACACACGTAGATATGACGAAACAACACTTGGTCTGGGGATGTTCTTGAAGATGTGTATGAAGAAATTCGCGTAATGCGATTTGATTGTGACTTATACGAATGCGGAAATTGCAAGTTGCATCTTTGCGAGTGCAATCTTTGCAGATTTCGATTAGTGACCATTTGTCAAAGAGCTTGCGAGATTATTTAATTACCTTTGAGCTTAATCGATTCAGTTTTTGTTCGGAAACTATTAAAAATCTTGAAAATTGAGCATTTTCAGTTTCGCGCTTAACCGCTCGTTGAAGTCTCTTTCAATTATACCGAAATTTTACGCAATTTCATACATTTGATATTTATGCAACGATTCGCAAAATCAATGTTGAAATTGAAAACACATTACAAATATCATCGCATATTTCGGTCGTGACGGTACTTAAATGTTGAACTTAGCGTTTTACGATCGTTCGAATTCCCATGACGCGATATTTACCACAACATCCGTTTTTCCCCACTGAAGATGCAACGAATCCATGCCAAAGATAAGCCGATGTCTCTTGCCGAAGTCAAATGTCGATTCGATCATGATCGAGACGAAGATTTGAGAAAATTGCGTCAACCGGATTACTTCGTGCTTCGCATGCCAATTAACCTCAGTGTAATGTTCGGAGTATGATCCGATGACTAATGAATGTACTAAAAATATGATCGTTTGTTTCGCAACGTTATTTAGATGATTCTAATGATTTGACAAGCTAACGAAGAAACGTTTATGTTCAGTATGGCGAGGAATTTGTATTTTATTTAAATTGAGCATATTGAGCTTCATAATTTTCCAAGAATGCTTTGTGCATTTTTAGCACAATTCTCAAGTTTATATTTTTAAATTAATACATTTTGAATTGGGAAGTGATAAAATATTTTTATATTAAAATGAAATCTTATTTCAATATGCCTATTTTATATTATGCTGAATTTCAATCTTTGATTACTTCGACTAATAATATTAAATCGACTTTTAACTAGTAATGTTTCTGTAACAAATTTTAAGAACTTCTTTACAAATTTCAGTAACTATTCCATTCCATAAATCTCAATGGTTTCTTTACAAAAAAATTAAATAATTGCATTTTAAAAGTATTCATATATCAACAATTTCATATGATATTTGCCAATCGCTCAAATTTTCAAATCTAAGCTCGAAATGAAGCGCATCGCAAAAAACAGAAAATGCAATCGACAATTACACCAGCTGAATCGTGACACAAAATCGACTTTTAATCACCATATATTAATCAACAATGTTCCTCGGCTGCAATTTTTCTCAAACTCTTACATCCTCTGATTCCTGCGACTCTTTTGCAAATTCCTACGACCTCTTTGCCAATGAATATCTGCGATTTCGACGAGGGCGTCACTTTGACAAATCGCCGACGTTACACCATTGGCCAGTTCTTGTCTGGTACAACACGTACCATAGACAATGGCCTCTCGAGGTAAACGCTCTCGATGCATCTCGGTTTCACACGGAATAATCGGATTGTGCTTGCTTGCGTTTCTCAACCTTTTTTCCGTCCGCGGATTTATAAATAATTAAGCAAAGCATTTGTTTCGAACGTCCGAGATATTTAAATAATTAACTGTTTTCCCAATTTTATTCTTTCGGACGGGATATCTCTTTTATTCGCATGAAGATTTAAATTATTTTGTAATATTTGGCGCAAGTATTTTTGCATTGTATTGAAACTCTTTTTTGATATTGATAACAATCTGATGTATTCTTGAAAATTGAAAACTTCTATGTGCTAAATATATTTTTGTGTGTATGGGATAATCGTCAATACCAAACAAAATAAATAGAAAAAGTTTTTGCAATGCTATAATTATAATAAGAATTCTTTTACAGCCATAAAAGACCCATAACTGTGCATATGTTGTAAATCCAAGAAAAACAAACAAACAAACGTGAAAACTTGAAATGGTTCCAAATAGCGAATTATGAAATTTTCGGCAAGCAATTATTTAACAATCAATTCGAAAAAGTGTTTGAAACGCTTGGAGTTTGTTTGTTTTATGAAGATCGAGTTCTTTGAGTGCCATTGTGGAAAATTTTACATACATTCAGTTTTGCATGTGCATTTTTATTTGCTTTGATGAAATGGTCGATTGGCAGTTACCGTTGAAAGTGCGCAAATAAATATTTATCGACCGAAAACTTCACAATAAAAAGGTTTTATTTCGAGGACTCTTCTCGAGTTCTAACAGCGACCTTTCGCATAAACAATTCTGTATGCGTTTTTTGTATGTGATTTGTCGGCGTAATGATTGTGCGAAATGTAAACAATCGTTTTGTTAACGATTACATTATTGTTCATAAAAACAAAGGGACTAATAAATCAAACTTTGAACGCCTAATTTTTTTAGTCTTGTATGCAATTAATATCATCTACTGAATTTGATATTATAATCCTTGAAAATTATCTCAATACCAATTAATCTTTTTTTTTTGTTAATTTCAGTGCTGTTTGCCATCAGTGCAACTGTTCAAGTAAGCATTGTAAATTAATTTTATATATTTTTTTAATTCATATTACTAATTATCACACATCAAATTTAGGGTCAGAATGGATATAATTATGATAGACCCAATAAACCTTTGGGATCTCCTACGTCTCCCCGTCCGGGAAGTTCTGGTGGAAGTTATCCTGGTTCAACTCCAATAGGCGGAACTCAAGGCTATCCATCTACTCCCTCATACCCTGGATCCAGTCCATCATTTGGAGGTTCTACTCCGTCTTTCGGTGGATCGAGTCCTTCCTTTGGAGGTTCGAGTCCCTCGTACCCATCTGGATCAACAAGTGGATACCCATCTGGAAAACCACAAGGTCCGTCTTTTGGATCTCAAGGTGACAGTCAACCTGGAAGACCTCAAGGAGGTTATCCTTCCGGACCATCCGGACCATCTGGATCTGGTGGTGGTTTTCCACAAGGTGGACAGCAAAGGCCTTCTGGACCAAGTGGATCTGGTGGTTATCCTCAAGGTCCCCAACAACCTGGATCAAGTGGTGGTTATCCTCAAGGTCCCCAACAACCTGGATCAAGTGGTGGATATCCTCAAGGTCCTCAACAGCCTGGATCAAGTGGTGGATATCCACAAGGAGGCTCAGGACCTTCTGGTCCATCGAGACCTGGTGGATTCCCTCAAGGACCTTCCGGGCCAAGCAGACCAAGCGGCTCATACCCACAAGGACCTTCCGGACCCTCTTCTGACTATCCACAAGGTGGATCTGGATCATATCCTCAAGGTGGATCAGGTGGTGATTTTGGACATGGAAATGATGATGGTTCATATGACGGTGGAGATTATTCTGCTATTCCTGGAGAACCTGGACAAGATTATCCAATCTATTCAGAAGTACCACAGACATCTTTCAGTTGCGATTCTCAACAATATCCTGGATATTACGCTGATGTCGAAGCTCAATGTCAAGTTTTCCATATTTGTTCCAACAACAAAACATATAGCTTCTTGTGTCCCAATGGCACAATATTTTCTCAAGAATTCTTTGTATGTGTTTGGTGGAATCAATTTGATTGCAACTCTGCTCCAAGCTTCTTTGGATTGAACGCTAATTTGTATGACTATTCAATTGTTGGAAGCCAGCAATCTGGATCCTATCCAGGTTCTCAAGGTGGTTATCCTGGACAAAGTGGACCACAAGGACCCCAAAGCACTTATCCTGGACAAAGTGGTCCCCAAGGTCCTCAAGCTGGTTATCCTGGACAAGGTAGACCTCAAGGTCCTCAAGCTGGTTATCCAAGCCAAAGCGGACCTCAAGGTCCTCAAGCTAGCTATCCTGGACAAAGCGGACCCCAAGGTCCTCAAGCCAATTACCCAGGTCAAAGTGGACCTCAAGGACCAACAGCTAATTACCCAGGACAATTCGGACCTCAAGGCCCTACTGGACCTCAAGGACCATCCGGACCCCAAGGACCATCAGGACCTCAAGGACCATCCGGACCTCAGAGACCATCTGCACCACAAGGCGGATATCCAAGTTCTCAAAGACCGAGCGCAGATTATCCAGGATCTTCACAAGGCTACCCAACTGGAACCACGAGCCCAGCTGGTGGTTATCCTGGATCAAGACCATCGACTCCCTTCCCTGGATCTCAAAGCCCATCAACTTCATATCCTGGATCTCAGGGCCCCCAATCATCTTACCCAGGATCCCAAAGGCCGTCTTCTTCATTCCCTGGATCTCAAGGATCAACGCCGTCTTACCCTGGATCCCAAGGACCACAAGGGGGATCTCAAGGATACCCATCTGGAGCACCAAGTGGACCAGCTTTCCCACCTGGACCTGGATCCAGCCGTCCTGGTGGTTTCCCATCCCAATCTGATTCTGGATTCCCTGGAAGCCCGCAACAACCAAACAGAGAATACTTGCCACCAAGAAATTGATTTAACTCGTCGATGCATATATTTTAACAACTTGAGGATGCCGACTTTTCACTACCATTTCGCGACATTTTAATTCGATTAAAATAAACGAAAGCTCCCTGTCATAGAAAAGTAAGCATCCTTGACTTGGCAACGATAATGGTTTGGATGATTATTTAAAAATATTTATATTGAAATTTAAAATGAAAATAAATTAAGTAAAATACGACATTGATTGTGGAAAATTTACGCGGTCGGTGCTGGTCTATTTGCTTATGATTTATTTTTAATTTGTACATAAATTATTTAAATCGGCCAGTAGATTTATTCTTGAAAGATTTTCGCTTATCGTTCATCATTATTAATTTATTAAAAGTTACCATTACCAACCAATGAAAATTTTTTTTCGAAAGTCAAAATCCGGTTACCTTTACACTATTTTGTATCATTTAGGTTATAATTAGTTTATTTGTATCATATACAAATTTTTATATTATTATTTTTCATTCTTTTATATTATTTTTTATAGAATCTAATGCCATATTGAGTTAAATATATAATTTAAATATTAACAACTGTATTACATCATAAACTTTTTCAGCAATAGATTAGATATATTCTAATATACAATAATTATAATTATTTTTTTCATTTGAAAAACACATAAATTATGTGAAATATTTCTGTATTTCATGAAGTGTTCATTTTTTTAGTGCATTTGTATTTTTTTGTTTCTTTTTGTATTTTTATTTGCAATAATAAAAGGAAAAGCCTTTTGGAAAAAAAACATGATTTTTTTTATTTACTCTACAACTATTATTTTTTTATTGAAAAAATACACCATTGAAATGATTATTCAATAATAATAAAAGAAACACATTTCTTTACATTTTTCAATAATTATGAGAAAAAATCACATAAAAATATGATTTTTTTTTAAATAGTTATTGCAGTAACTGTTTAATTAAAAATCTTAAAAGTTAAATGAAATTTTTTTTTAATATTATATATTACACTATGTATATGTTCATAATAAAATTAATGTAGCACAAACTATTTTGAAGTTGTGGGAAACAATCGTTTTTACTTTCTTTCCATTGTAGGGTCATGACCTAGGAAGAGGAAATGCAACGATTGATGTTTCTTTTAATGATAATCACCGATTGATTCGTACAAATTTATCGATCACTTGGCAGAGAAAAGTCTCCCATTTTAATACTAGGTTTTTCAACTTTTTAGAAAAATAATATAATGTAACTTTTCAACTATCAATAAATCAGAAAATTTATTGATTATATTATGATAAATTATACTAGGAATTGCACATTCAAACTGTCAGTTTTCGCATTATCATTTTCAATAGTAATTTTCAAAGAAATAAATTTCCAAAATTTGTTATATTATATTTTACATACCCTTAAAACATCGCAAATTTTGTAACGATAAATATGCAATTTGAGATCGTTTATTTACAGAATATAATTTAAAATTACGTATCGACTCCTTAAACATTTGAATAAATTGTATAATATCATGTAAAAAATATAATCAATCAAATACACATACTAAATTAAAAAGGCATAATAATTCCACTCGTTATCAATTTATTTTTATTTTGAAAAACTAGTCACATATTATGTATATTTTTCGCAATTTTTTAGCGGCCCCTATGGATAGTATTAAAAATATTTTCGAATTAGTAAATTATGAGATAAATTTGATAAAATGAAATATGCACATCGTGAATTTTTACTCCTTCGGATTTTATGAAAGCAAACCAAAATACATCAGTAACGGTTTATTGTTAAAGAATTTTTTTTTAATTATCCAATTATCAATTATATTTATTAATTATCAATTCAATAAATAATGAATTGTTTTTCAATCATTTATGAATTAAAGATTTTTCCAGAAACTTATTGAGTGATGGATTTTCATTAATATATCAATGGATATGTGAATCATATATAAGAAAATTGGTGCTAGTATTCTTTTTGGTACTTCTTCGCATATTTAGCATAATACAGCAAAATATAATTACAGAATGTTGTGATATAAATAATTTTGATAGTTTTCAATGTTATCTTCTGATTAAATAATTTCATATAGAAAATGAAAAGCTTTTTAGATTTTCCATAATTTTTATTAACAATACGCACAAGCAGTCAAATAATACAACAACACATTCACTCTTTTATTTATAATACAATATTATTTTAGCTATCTAAATAGTATGATATCGTATTCTGTATCCGCGTACACACAATATTTCAATTATACCAAATATTATTGAGTTTTTCAAACTTATGATTATAATCAACTCAGACACTCCATTATATATTTACATAAAATCTATGGCTTCTTTATAAAATGAATTCGTATAAAAATTGATTTATTTTCTTACGAGATTTACTTAAGAATTAAAAATTAAAACAACATAGGAATTGGATAAGAATTAAGAGTAAAGTTGTAAATCTAAAATACATAAAAGTAACGTTTTTAAGCGATTTTGAAAATTCTCATTCCGAGAAAACGCGGAACATTACAACCTAATTGACATAACAATAAATTACAGTTTGCTTTCAGTAGTAAATAAAATGAGGAATCAGTGTATTTACAAAAACCATTACACAAATCGCTGAAGAAATATTGATAATTTTCCTCTTATTCTTCTCTGGTGACGTTGAAAATGATATCGAAAACATTGAAATAACTATGATTTTTTTTAACATCAGCATTTTTAACCCCATCTTGCTGCCAATGAATATAACGACCTCAACAATTCCAAAGCTCTAGTATCAGATGGCACCGTTTGATCCTCCAACGATAATGCGCTTCCTTTTTCAATAGAACTATATGAATCTCCACCGAAAGATTGTTTAGAATTTACTGGAGTCTTCGTTGACTTTAGCACATACTTTCTTCCTCCTCTCCTTCCTGTTTTTATGGAAACGACTGGAGTGGATTTAGTGGTTGTCGAAGTGGTCGTTGTTGAAGATACTGTGGTCGGTGGCGGAACTGTTGTGGTTGTCGTAGTCGTAGTAGTTGTAGTAGTAGGAGTCGTAGTTGGTATCGTAGTCGTGATTGGAACTGTGGTTGGTTCAGTCGTAGTTGTAGTCACTTCTTTGTAAGTTGTTTCAGCTTGTTGAGTTGTTGAAGCTTCGAAGCTTTTACCTTTTCTTTCAGGACGTTCATATTTCGTGTCGTCAGTCTCGATTATTTCATCGGATCGTCTAGATTGGTAATCGTTGTAATTGTTAAATATCGGCGTGGTTTCTTTATACTGACCGGTTATATCCAAATTATCGCTAACTGTTGATATCGATTCCGCGTCTTGCACGGGTAATCTTATCAAAGCATCTAAAAGAGCAGTTCTCGAAGCTTCCAAAGTCTTATTATGATCATCATCACATGTTTGAATCAGCAATAAAATCAATCGGCGAACTGTTGTATTTTTATCGGCTTGTTTCATAACATTCATCAAAGTATTAGCACTAGTAGCGTTCAATCCGCCAAACATCTCTTTAGCCTTAGCCATCATGGTTTGATCAACATCTGTGGAATTCAATCTTTGCAATGGGGCATCTGAAATTATTGATTTTCCACCTCTCTCCTTCTTTCTTGGAGCAAGTGAATGACTCGATCTTCTAAACTGATCTAAATATTCGCTATTTTCAATTATACTAGCGTAAGACTGAGATGAAGATTCGTAACTATCTGGATGATATGTAGTAACTTCTTCGGGCGTAGCAGTGGTGTATTCTTCTTTAAAAGTCGACACAGGTGTCGTATATGTAGAATATTGATTTTGGTCAATACTAACAGTTGGGTCGTATCTATGATTTGCCCACATTTTTGTTACACCATGAATATATGTGTTAGCGCTAGGTTGTACAGTTTCACTACCATCTTCGCTCAATCCATCATTAATTGTCATTGGATCCAAGAAAACTGTTGTCTGCCATAAATTGCCCAAAGAAGAAGTCGACCAAATATTATATTGTGAAGTGCTTCCGAGGTTTTGTGATTTCGTTGAAATTTTGGTGTAATCTTGAGTGGTAGATGCTTCGAAATTTGTTGTAGAGTCATCAACAATGATTGGATTTGACGTAGTCTGTTCGGTGATTGTTGATTCTGTTGGGACTGAAACGAACCTAGTTGTTGCTGTGTAACTCATGCTAGTTGGTTTCGATAAAATATCTTTCAAAGTTGGCAAAGATAATATAATACCGTTCGATGTTCTTACTGTAACAGTTGAGTTATCAGCAGATAATCTATCATCGGTTTTAGACTCGTCATTTTTAACTTGGTTTCTAATTTTTTTGCTTCGCCTTCCGATTTGGTTATTTGATGACACAAACGATTGACTGTGAGCCCTTTGCAACTGTTCATCATCGTTCAAAGTTCTGTCGTTATCAGTATAAATATCACTATAAGTAGTATATTTCAGCGTGACGCTTTCAGTATTTAACTTTTCTGTTGTAGATTCAGTGTTATTGATAGTTGCTAAATCGTTCAGATCTTCCGGCACAAAAGAGTTCAATATAGACATTTCAACCGAATCTAATTTATTGCTTTGTTGATATTCGCTAGGTGGAAGTAGATCTAAAGATGGTACTTTCGGATTCACAGATGAATCACTTGCTGTTTTTGTAGTTAAGGAATCTCCCCAGTGTATGGGAATTGCTTCAGAATTTGGAGGAATAGAAGTGTAAACGTCGGTAATTGGAGTTGAATCTTTAGGCTTCACTCCTTCACCATATGGTGAACTATTTACATCGGATGAATTATTTTGGAAACCTCCGAAACGAGTAGGGAAATAACTGGTATCTGCATTAAAATCGCTAGAATTTTTTGTGGATTCGATAGCGAATGTTTGTGGTAATTTATCATTACTCAATGTTAGTCCTCCGTTGATTTCTTCAGCTATAGGATTGCTGGTTAAAGGAATTTCAGTTGTGGACAAAACTTTACCACGTCGACTTTCACTGCCATCTTCTATGGTTCCTTGAGTGATAAAACGAGAGCCAGGTGTTCTATCTTTATTGTTGAAGTTCGTAGATGCGGTCGTTTGTATTTGATTATCAGTTGTTTCGAAGGTAACGAATGAAGGAAGGGTTGGTGATTTCAAAATTTTAGATACATCTGAAAAATCTAACACTTCGTCATCTTCTTTTGTTACCGAAGAGTATTCATTAGCAATTGTAGTCGGTTCATAATAAGTGCTCGATGTTGTTGATACTTCACCGTATGGAGTTGGATCAGTCGGTCTAATTTCAGATAAAACTCGTCTGAATGTTTCAGGATCTTGAAGATAAGCAGATAACGCGTGAGTGAAAACTTGCGCCAATTCCCTTATTTGTGGAGACGAAGTTAGAGGTCCTCGACTTTGTGACAAATCCAAATCATTACTTTCATCTTCTTCAGCTCGTTCTTCAGCATTATAAGTTTCTGTCATATTTTTAAACAAATCGGTATATTTTTCTAAAGTATTTTTACTCAAAAGGGATGTAAAAGATTCCTTGCTATCTTCAGTAGTCTTTTCATTTTCTGCAACTTGTTCAGTAACTTCTGAAATTTCATCAACTTCTGTTGTAGGTGAAGTGGCAGGTGCTAAATTATCAACTGCTGTCGCAAAATAAATCGCTAATGAATGTAAAGTATTCGGACCTGCTGAAGGTGGTACAACTAATCCTGGCCTTTTCCCTAAAATTTTCTCTGTTTCTGTAGTCGATTGAGATGAACCAAACTCTAATTCTTCTAACGTCTTCAACATATCAATCGCATGTTCCGAAACCGAAGAAGGTGTAGTAGTAGAAGTAGTCGTTTCATACGTGGTTTTAATTTGAATCGGTTGTGAAGTCACCGTCGGTACAGTTGGATCATATACGTTTGCCTTACTACTTTTGTCGTACAACGGGTAAGTATTTCTATTGGCCGATTTGATTGTATCTTGATTGTTCTGGAACGCTTTGCCCTTTCGTACTTCAGTTAAGTTGAATTGGTTATTCGGTACGTTGGTAGTAGGAAATTGGTTGTAATGGATATAACTAAACGATACGTTTTCGTTGTTTGACGTACTTTGAGGAGCGATCGGTGTCGTAGATTCTGTTTGAGCAAAAGTATTGGTGTTGGATACCGATTGCGAGATGCTTCTGCTTACTTCTACGTAACTTTTAGTTCCAGGTACATAAGTCGTAGTGTACGTCGGTCTAGTAGTTCTTGCCGATGGTAAAGATGATGGCGAATAAGTGGGTTGGGCCGTGGTTCTAGCTCTATTATCAAAAGCCGTTGAATAATGGTAATAATTATTTTTTCCACGATTACCAGCAAAAGAAGCCGATTCGGCGGCTACTTGAGTTTCTTTCGAATTCCTCGCCGATGTTGAAGAACGATACAAATTGGCGTCAGTGTAATCTAAAGTGGTTCTTCGAGTTGTAGAAGTTTTGTAATCTTTAACATTACCACGCCTCCTCGATTCATCGTCTTCCTTAGAATATTCGAAACTCGAATATTGCCTGCTGTTCGGTTTTTCCTGATTCTGGAATCTCTTTTGATCATTTTTATTAGCCGGGGATTGAGCAACGCTTGTGAAACTAGCTTCGGCTTTGTATTCGTTATTGCTGTTTCGGGCCGATAATATGTTAGAAGGTACGTCATCTAAAAGACGTTTGCGTGCCGTTTGAATTGTGTCAAAGTTCCTCGAGCTTTTGGCCCTTTGACTTTTCCTTTGATCAGCCGCCAAGTGTTCAGCACTTTCTTCATATTGACCTGGAGAGTCACTACAGTCCACCTTGAACCACCAGTCGCATATCAAGTGCGATTGGCGGAAGATGGTTCCATTGGGACACAGGAATGATATTCTGCGGCCTCCGTCGCATATGTGGAACACCTGAAAATTGTTGATTGACGTATTAATATTTTTATTATTTAATATTTGTGTTATATTGATTGCACAATTGATTATAATCTAGAACGGGTAAATTCTAATATTCAAAACGATCCATAATTTTACATAGATATTAAATGAAATTCTTGTATTAATTTAAATTCAACGGATTGAATATATTTATGAACCAACAGATATTTGACGTACATTTTTATCGATGTTCAAATTATTATGGTTTTTACACTTCGAATTCAACGTTTTACACTTCAAATTGGACTATCACACTTCGAATTGGAGGTTTAACAGTTTCAACAAATTAACAATAATTCATAGTAATTAATTTCATTGATTACTATGACAATAATCGTAATAATACTTTCCTATAGTTGAATTTGAAGTTCAAGACATTCAATTTGATGTGTCAAAACTGTATATGAATTTTCTTTTACTTTACTTTACATTACTTTTCAGTCATTCGAATATATGGATCCAAATTAACTGCACTTGAATTATTTTTTGAAAATAAAAAAATGTTAATTATTATATAATAAAATTAACAACCTGACAATCAGTATCCAAATCCGCATAATAACCAGTAGTAACTTGTTTACAATTGAAGCCAGTGTTGGGTATTGACGGCAACACCGGAAAATCAATACCGGGCCTTCCCATAACACCTGAAAAACACAAAAACACCCATCAAAACACAATAAAACATAAATATAAAAAAAAACACAATACAATACCTTGATACGTAAGGTATTCGACATTGTCGCCATCATCAACATCAGCATTGGCCTTCGAGTTGCTGCGAATACTGGCTTGTGCCAAAGCGTCCACGTTCAGTTCTTCGAATCCAGCAGCACCCACAGAATCAGCAATATGCCTCAAAGCCTCAGGAGTGGGATTAGCAGGCAGGAGGTTGCTCTGGAATGTCAAATTTCGAAATCAAAAGCACGTGTCAAAGCTGCACTTTCGCCGTTACGTCGCGGTTGCGTCACAATGGTGAAAAGGAGTTCGCTTTTTCTGCGTAACTGTTCTCTTATATATATTTTTTTTATATACGCCACGTGGGAAAAACTGTCGTTTTTCGAATGGGCGATAGTGGGTGAATATCTCACACGAAAAATGGGGCTAGATCGGATATGAGAACTCGGCTACGTAACGGACCAGGGCTTTTCAAATCGAAAGTGAATTAATTCCTTTTGGAAATTCGGAAAAGTTATCTCAAGTACATTTGATTGTTTATGAAATCGATTTAATTTTAAAATTTCAAGAAATAATCGATTCGTTTTACATAAATTTCAAAGAAAACTCACGAACTTTGATTTGCACTTAATGTTTTCGCAATTGATATCATTCAAATGAAAATTTCCAATGAAAACCACGTCGTAATTCACACATAGAAATCTCACCGACATAATGAGATCTTATCGGAGGCCATTATATATGAAATTTCCCTGACTTTTGGCCGAGCGTTGCGCGTTTATGATATGCCCAAACAAAAGCACGTATAAGTGTGTATTTTTTTTTTTCGCCAATATGCGTGAAAACCGAAATACATGCTCATGCGAAAAAATAAATACGTGCACGCGTATGTGCGCAATTCACGTAAATAATTAAGCACTTTTACGCCCATTGTTCTCGGCGGGCGAAAAATCTAGGCCTGGCGCTTATATCACGTATGCGATTATTGTTTATTTTTTTCCTGACTTTTTCGTATATCAAATGGCGACATTCACATATTTGTATCAATAATTGCCGTCATTGTTTCGCATTTGGATTTTTTTTTGTTAACTAACAGCGGGGCGTTCAGTTTCGTTGATAGAATTCATAATTAAGTAAAATACTTATGTTACGTATCGTTTGTAAAATTACTTATTTCGCGTACTGCGCAAAATATTATAGTTTATGCGAAAAATATATTAGGTCAATGTAAGCTTCATAGTATTGTATCGTCAAATATTTTTATCCTTTCTCCGAACTATTGAATAACATCTATATTTAAAGTATTCCATTATGTGGAGGATACTTCATTTTCAGTGTCTGTTAAGTTTTGGCCTAGCCAGTGAACAATAAAAAGCCCGTAGAAATTTTTGAAATGTCTAATAATAAAGTGCATTTTTTTTAAAATAATTACTCGACTTAGGTGATGTGTATAATAAGATGCAATTACATATAGTTAGAATCACTAAATTTTGGTTTTCAATATTCATATCTAGGGATTTATCTATTGACAATTGACTGGGCGGCCTTTGAAGACTGATGATGATATGTTACTGGCCATAATTAATGTTGATCCAAGTCAAAATATGAGAAAGATAGTTTTGAAGATAAGAGTAAAGTAGTTTATATTGTTAGAATACGACACAAAACTGTTTTTCATCGTACGTGAACTAAGCAATTTCGTAAACCACACATACATAAAATCGATAAAAGTCTCAATATGAAAAATAACTCATATAATGACTCAATTCGAAATATTATCAAACTCGATAATCACACATTAAATTGTTCAGATTCCGTTGCGATAGAAAGGGCAAATAAGCTCGACCAGTTTCGCAAAATACCTCCGTTTTTTCCTATTCTCATTTTCTACCGTATTTTTTGCGATTATCGTAAATACGTAGCGATAACGTCCGGTTTAGATAACTAACATGGCATCCGCTTTTTGTTCGCAACATCTCGAATGTGACGGGATTCTGCCCAGTAGTGTTTCGTTTCATTTACTTATTCTATTTTATTCCGATTGTAGATCTCGAAGACGGCCGCTTTCATGAATGACGATGTAAAAATGCGGTATTTATGTAAAAAATTATGTAAAATGTCGTGACAATAACGACACAGTTCAAACTCGGACGAGTGCCATAAACAAAACGGTTTTGCAAGCTCCGAACGTTTCCTAGTACGTTTAATTAATTAATGCATCATCTTCATAATTCATCGTTTTATAAGAGCGTGTCGGGAATTTTATGAGGCGTTTGTCTGTTTGAAGTTGTAGATTATTGGCAATTCTATATGAGAATCGTGATTGTTTAAGTTGGTTTCTAGTGAAATCTCAAAACAGTATTGCAAGAGTTTGAAATAATCAACTATTTTCCAATCGTTGAAGACCACTATCAGTGCAATCGTTTGATACAGTTTTTTTTCCTGTATACACTTGTATTATTCAATCGAATGAAAATTTTATCATTACTCAAACTGAAATTAACTACTTTGTTAATTTTTTTATTGGTAGTTCAAAAAAATTAATAAAATTCGTTTCGGATATATCAGTATAACTGAAACTAAAACATATTTTGAAATTATCAATAACCTATATTTTTTAGAACAGTGATGAGAAATACTTTTTTCGTGGACTATTTAAATATGATTTAAAGAAAATTATTTTTTTGTTATAATGAAAATTTTGTGTATAAAATTATTAATATTTTTAATTTGTTCTACGTAAGATACTTTATTTTATCTTATACCTTATCTTCCAATTTTATTTTTCTGTTTAAAAATTTGCAAACTCCTCTTAATTTTTTAGTTATGGTTTATTAGAAAAAAATATTGCTCATCGTTAATTTAGAACAGTCAAAGAAAAAAATAATACTCAATCTCAAATCTCAATCAACTCAAATTCTACAGTTTTTACTCTCCAAATTCAACGTTTTATAATTAAAAATTCAACTTTTTACATTTTAAATTCAACGTTTAACACTTCAAATTTAACGTTTTTCACTTCAAATTCAATAGATGAACAAGAATTCATAGTATGTAATGAATTTCATTGATTACTATGTCAATGGTCTTAATACTTTCCTATAATTGAATTTGAATGATAAAGCGTCGAATTTGAATTGTAAAACGTCCAATTTGAAATGTAAAACGATGAATTTGAAGTGCAAAACCTGTACCAACACTGCAATTAAAACTGAATCGAACACTTCAGAATTTAAAAAAAAAACGCAAATTTCCCAACAACCACTCCATACATTTTCCACCGCCTCGACTCTCGCTGAAACTGAAAAAGCCACTCGGCGCCGAGAAACCCGCCGATTTCCCAATGGCGAAATGGCGAATGAAGACGGTCATTTCATTCAGTTTCGCAGCGCGGCTGAAATACGTGTCATTACGTGTCTAATTGTGGCATCGAACTTCCCACGGCTGTTCCGTGCAATTTTTCATTGCGGCAGCGCAACACGAACCACGCTCGGATGCATGTCTTTCGCGGCGACAATGTATCGGACTTAATCGGCAACGGTTGCCCAATGGTGGCAAGTCAAATCTGGAAAATGTCCAAGAGGGAAATGGCTGTTTTTTGACGTGTTTAAGCTGAATTTTGATGAAGAAAATGGCCGCGTTTCGGATGTTTCTTTTGGAGTGTTAGGGTTTGGGTTGAGGAGGTCGAATTTGACGTGATTTTCATTTAGCGGTAATTCGGATTTTTTTTTACTAATTATTGGTAAGTCAAATTTGGAAAATGTCCAAGAGGGAAATGGCTATTTTTTGACGTGTTTGGGCTGAATTTTGATGAAGAAAATGACCGCGTTTCGTATGTTTCTTTTGGGGTGTTAGGGTTTGGGTTGAGGAGGTTGAATTTGACGTAATTTTCATTTAGCGGTAATTCGGATTTTTTTCAACCTTTTTATTTTACTAATTGAGCCGTTCAGTACACACAATGACTAACTCCATAAAACAAAATGTTGAGAAAATCGATGAAACAAGGTTCATTGTTTTTTTTAAATTCCTTTATAATATAAATTCAAATAAATATTGTAGAATGTATAAATACAGGTTTAGTGCATTTGATTTGCATTATTGCCATGATTTACATTAGAGTATGGAATTAATCAAAATGGCCCTGAAATAAATTATTTATTATTCGATGGCCAAAAAAATTTTGTCGTTTTTTGATGTTAATCTTCATTATTCAGGAAAAATATTTTGAACATAAATAGTTATGACTATACTAAGTGCTTTAACACTTAAATTCAAGATTTTTCAAAAAGTGGAGTTAATCAGTTTTGGCACTGAACGGATCAATTACTGGTAAGTCAATCTGGAAAATGTCGACGAGGGAAATGGCTGTCTTTTGACGTGTTTAAGCTGAATTTTGATGAGGAAAATGGTCGCGTTTCGGATGTTTCTTTTGAGATGTAGGCTTTTGGTAGGGAGGTTATATTTAGTGTAGTTTTCATGTGTCGGTAATTCGGTAATTTTTTTACTAATTACTGGTAAGTCAAATCTGAAAAATGTCAACGATGGAAATGGGTGTTTTTTGACGTGTTTGAGCTGAATTTTCACGAGGAAAATGGCCGCGTTTCGGATGTTTCTTTTGAGGTGTTAGGGCTTGTGGTAGTAAGGTCAAATTTAGCGTAATTTTCATTTATCGATAATACAGTATATTTTTTTTACTAATTACCGGTTTACCGGTAAGGTAACATCACCAGTGGTTGACCATGTACCTGTGGTTGACCACTTCTCAGAAAATCGTAAAAATTAAGGTTTTTGCAGACGATAATCTTTTGGAAAGGATGCAATAGATAAGATGTAATAAATAGCTAATCTATCGCACTCTTTCCGAAAGATAATCATCTTTAAAAACCATAATTTTTAAGTTTTTCTAAGAAGTGGTCAATTACTGGTATATGGTCAACCACTGGTGCAGTACCTTAAATTAAATTTCGTACAAAAATCGGGGAAAAACCGGAAAAAATAACGGAAAACCTATACTCGTACAAACCGATATTTTTTCAAAAATATTCTTTAAAGAAAACCGTAAACCTACAAAACCCAACTAGGGAGGTCATCACCGGTAAACGACCTGAATAATAGTTCAGTAATTTACTGGTAAATTTGCAATTTTGATCGGGAAATAAAAAGAAAAATTGGGGTTCGAATATTTTTGAAAAAATGTCGGGTTGTGTAGGTTTACGGTATTTTTTTTGTTTTTCGTTATTTTTTCCAGTTTTTATACAAAATTTAATTTACCAGTCATAATCATCATCATTGTTGACCTATTATTACACCACATAAATAGTAAATGAAAAGTATGGTAAATTCGGCCTCCTTAAGCCCGACCTTTTTTCAAAAATATTCGAAACACAAAAATTATTATTTTTTATTTATTTATCAGTAAAAATTCAAAATTTACCGAGCTATTTACTATCTAGGTCATTTACCGTTAATGGCCTCCCTAGCTTGTGGTGAATCGAGCTTTTTTGATGAATGTCGAGTGGAATATCGATGTTAGATTTAATCTGTGCGATTCGATGACTTTTGAATGTCGTTGTTTTTTATGTTTGTTTGATAAAATGGCGTGTTGTTAGAAAGGTTTTCGATGATTTAGCTTCTTGTGTAACATCCTCAATCTTTATACCGATTCGTCTTCACAAAATCTATTTATATAATATTTCATTATTATAAGGAAGACTTTCAAGTTTTTCTACGTAAATATTTCGTTATTAATTTGAATCGATTTATATCTAAAAAGTAGTCAAAATTCATATTTTTCGATGATATAACAGTATTATGCATTCTAAATAAAAATATTATACAGTCGTCTTTCCATAAACACTAAACCAAATTTACTACAATTCTAATAAAATGGAAAGTTTCTACAAGATCATATCTTATCGCATTTAGATAAGGATCTATTTGTTCCTCCGATCACGATTATATTCCCAATAAATCAAACAATATGCGTTTCTCGCCGATATCTCAAAAGGCGATCTCTCCATATAACAATTCTGATACCCCATAAACAAACAATAAAGAAGATGAACCGTGAGAATGAAAAAATCTTGAAATTTCTCCGAAATGTAAAAAAATACTACCACAGATATCAAATATCTCATCTCAAAGGAACTTAATGAACCAACACTATTTCTTAACACTGCAAATCATCAAAGTTTACATAAAGCAGTTGAATATATATGTAGGTACATGAAGGTTCTATCTTTCTCGTCAAAACGTCGATCGATGGCAATCGTTGAGGTCAAAACGTTAAGTCACCGATGCTGAAAACTGTGAGAAATTGCAAAATGCAAAACGCCGATCAAAATTCAAAACTCGAACGGACAGCTAACAAGTGTCCATCGATTATTTAGCTCCGAGGAAAAAAGTACCTTTGTTGATTCGCCAAGTTTCAAAAGGTCGCACGATTCTCATCTTCGGTTGGGAATATTATGGTAAATTCTGTACGCAGACATAGTGGTTTTAAAGGCAAAAGACAATAAACCGTCAACAATAATGTTCATGACAGAAACGCCATAAATTAGCATCGGAAGACGTTAACGGTCAATTTGAATAAATTTTGCATCATTTGTTTCTTAGATATAGGTTTATGCTTAATTATACATGTGAAAACATTTATTTTTATTTATATACTACAGTAGAACCTCTCTTATCAAAACAAAAATATTATATTTTTTAAATAGCAGATTTTACTATTTTTTTCATAATACGCATCCAAAAATTTACGAGTAACAAAATTATACTAATTCATGAAAGACTCAATTATGAGGGTGATAAAACTAAACTTAACAGGAATTTTATTTTTAAAATAATTTTTACAGCTTATAAGGTGATAGTAAAATAAAAAAATTTCTATGTTTAAAAAAATTTGCGTTTAAAAAGACTTTTCACAGATAGCGTTAAAAATTTTGAATTCGTTGATTATTATTTTAGGAACCGATGGCGATTTAGAACTACCATGGCGATTTAATGTTATGTTTACAAATTTTGACAGTATTAAATAATCAAAAATATTCAAAATAAATAAACTGTAATTACGTTTAAAAAATACTTAAAGATTGTATGCATTATGCACACCAAAATTTCTATAAATAATTTAACTTATAATTCATAATTTTCATTTAATATAATTTTTTCTTGACTAGATTAGTTTTAGATGTTAAGTTCAAATAATCGAAATTCTACTATATTTTGAATTAATATTAACAAAAAATCTTACGCTTCGTCTGGCAGCCGATGTCAAATCCACCAACAAAACAGCACCTGAAATCAAACAACACAAATTAGACCAAACTAAAACCACCTTATATAAACATCATTCAAATCCCACAACGAGAAAGTCATAAGCGATAATTAACGAAAATTCTTCACGAGCCAACCTTAAGCAACACTAATTAAAACGATAACGAACCAAAAGGGAATTTTCCAAATTGAATTTCAAAAGCGGGCGCGAAAAACGCGCTAATTTCCCTCGTGGTTGGCGATTGACATCTTTCGGAACAATGGAGTGGTAACAATGAATAATTAGGCGCACACGAATCTGCATATATTTATTTATTTGCACGCATTCGCAATTGAACCGGAAGACTTTCTACGATGGACAACGTGGGTGCTTCTCAACGCTTGTGCAATTTTCAGCCGGATTTATGTTTCTCGTTTAGTCAAGATGAGACTTAGATGAATTTTTAAGTGGTATTATGTGCTCGTTTATTTTTATGGAGTTCAATTTAATTTTATGCTCTGTGTATTATTTTTTAATTATATATGATTGAAAAAAATAATATAACAACATAAAATAACATTGAACATAAATTATTTGTATAGCGTGAAAATGATTTGAACCTCTTATCATTGTTTGTTGCATAATGTTTTTATCGCATTTATTTTATTTAAATAAAATTTTGGAATGTTTTTTAAATAAATTACTATCATTAAGAATACTTTTCCATATTAATTAGAGTTGTGTTTATTTCAGGATAAATCTATCAAAATACCTTTAATATATCGTGTTTTTTCATGCATTGTAATCAGAAATAGATAACTTTCAAGATGTTGGATGTTGAAAAAAATCGCTTATCATATCATTTTAGACCGATTTTTGATGACTGATACTCGTCAAATTATTGGAGGCTGGTCATTTATTAAAGTAATTATCAATTATAAATTAGCTTAGGTAGTAATTAGAGATCGAATTGAGTAAGAAATTAGAGGATTTCGTACGTATCATTATGAAAATTATCGAAGATGTGAATTGATTAGATATAAAAGAATTGTCTGTACATAAAATAATATACAAGGTGTTAAAAGGTCTCTTAAAAACCTTAAAGAGGTGATAGGTCATGATATTCGGAACATTTTAAGCCAAACATACCTTAGTCCAAAGTATCATTAGTCAAAGTATTGCTAATAATTATAACATCATACAATATATTTTCCTTATAATTCAGAAAACTCAATCTTGATTAAAAAAATCACAAATTTTCTAACATCAATCGATTATAATTTTCCACATGTAAAATATAAAATATAAGCTTAAGACATATGAGCCGTTCAGTGCACACAATGACTAACTCCATAAAACAAAAAGTTGAGAAAATCGATGAAACAAGGTTCATTGTTTTTTTTAAATTCCTTTATAATATAAATTCAAATAAATATTTTAGAATGCATAAATACAGGTTTAGTGCATTTGAGTTGCATTATTGCAATGATTTACATTAGAGTATGGAATTAATCAAAATGGCCCAGAAATAAATTATTTATTATTCAATGGCCAAAAAAATTTTGTCGTTTTTTTATGTTAATCTTCATTATACAGGAAAGTTATTTTAAACATAAATAGTTATGACTATACCAAATGCTTTAACACTTAAATTCAAGATTTTTCAAAAAGTGGAGTTAATCAGTCTGTGCACTGAACGGCTCATATAATATATTATATAATGATGTAATTAAGAATGTACGATATAAAATTTTCAACCTCAACAATCATCAACATTCAACACTATAAATCATTCCAAAAACACACGAAAAACTCCATTCATTCACACATTCAAATGACCCCACAACACGATAACCCTTCCTTATACAGCAACACACGAGATCCGGAAGCACTCCAACTCTCCAAACCCAATCTTCTGACTAACCCAAGCGAGCTTTTGCGGAAGAAGCTCACCAGTTCTCACAGCTACTCGATTACACGCAAAACGAATTTGTTTTTCGAGACGAACCACGACCGGCCACTCTTCTTGGCAAATGTTGCGCAACGGCCATTGTTCGATAACCATCGCTCTCGTCTTCCGTTTTTTCAGTGTTTTTAGGAGTTTTCGAGTTTTCCCGCATTTGAATTTTCGATTTTGGTCGTGCGCATTGTTAGCGGTCACGCGATGGTGTCCGATTATTATGATGATGGCGCTGGGTTGAAGAAAGTTTCGCGTTTATCGTACCGCGTGTTAGATTAGCATAAATTTTCAGTTGTTGAATTATGTAGGGAATAGATGGGCCCCATCGCCGGGGTTCGGAGATTGGATTTTAATTGAATATGGATTTGCGATGGGAGGTCTGGAGTTTGAAAATTAGATATGTAGTGTAAATTGTTATATTATAATAAAAAGTTTATACTCTAAATTCAGCCTATTATGAATGGAATTCAAACTTTTTAAAATCAAATTCAGATTTTTACAAATCAAATTCAACTATATATTTGCAAATCAAATTTAAATTTTTGTAAATCAAATTCAATCATCGAAAAGTATTATAACATTATAAAGTATTATAAAGTATTATGACCATTGTCATAGTAATCAATTATCTATTCTTCAATTTGACTTTAATAATTTCAGTTGATAATTTTTACAAATTTTTATATACAAACAAAAATATAGACTTTCTTATTTTACGAAGAGAAAATTTAATCTTTTTCAGATCAAATTCAGACTTTCACAAATCAAATTCAACTCTTTTCAAATCATATTCAACCATCGGAAAGTATTATAATATTATATTAAGACTGTTGTTATAATAATTAATGAAATATTCTTCAATTTGACTTTAATTATCTTATTGTTAGTTGATGACTTTTTATATATAAACAAGAATATGGACTTTCTTATCTTTTGTGCGGTCATGTTTCCGTAATTAATGCTTATTTCTACATTTTATTTTCAAAATCTGTTATTTATAAAAAATACATTTCCGATGCTTGAATTTGATTTGAAAAAGATTGAATTTGATTTATAAAAGGCTCAATTTAGAGTCTAAAAATTATATATGTTACAGTTCAAGTATCCATTTCAGTCTGTTCATAAACGTACTAGTTTGTTTATACACATACTATTGATTTTAGTTTAAGTATAAACAAACTAGTACGATACTATAAAAATTTTACGATAGATACTTATAAAATATTTTCGATTTGAATACCTGATTGAATAAGATACGTTCAGTAAATGTGACGAAAAAAACGCTAACCTAACCTAACCTAAATACGCGTTTTATAATAAATACGTTCAGACTTTTGACTGAGATATGCGGCGTTTGGCCCAACCCCTACGTTCAATTTTAATCTCAATACAATACTCAGACTAAAGATCATCAGTACGAGTATACTTATTGTTAGACTAATTTGTATGTTCATTATTTATTTCGTGTACATTTGAACTAGCCAATTTAGAATGTGTATAAACAAACTAGTACTTTTATGAACAGACTGAATGCATACTTGAACTGTGACATATACATTATGTAAGTATTCATTGATCATTTATTTTCAGTTTGAATGTGAATAAAAGTTCATTTTTTTCAGTCGATTGGATTGACCGACTCTATACAGATCATCATTATTTTAATTATAAGTTTCAACATATGAATCTTCACACTCGCCTAACCAACTAATTGTAAAACAAAGAAAGCAAATCAAACGAACCAATTTGAATCATCATTGTTCGAACCATTCACAACCACTCCGACCACCACAATCGACACCACGCCATAATAGCTCAATAATACACACGAAAGGCAACGAACAACGGCATTTCTTTTGTCCGCCACTTTTTCAGAACGGCAATTACCGATACGACGTTAGAATCGAGACCGCTTAATTAGAAAAGATAAATACTGCGAAAACAAGAACAACAATGAAAGTCTCGTTGTTTGAACGCCCCACCCCCACAACTTCGTTGCCCAATATGCCTGTCCGAATGGCCGACAAACACTGTATCATTAACGGATCGAGAATGTCGAAAATCATCGAATTACCTCGGCCGAAACGGTCGATTCATCATTCGATGTGTGGCTGATGTTTGTTCGGTCGGTTTCGATAATCTATTGTGGGGTTTTCGAGCGGTGATTATGTTTTAAGGTCGGTTTGATGATTTTTGTTTTGTAATGTCGTGTTGTATGTATTATACCTATCCCTCAATTTACACGATAGATAGGTTCCTGAGAAAGATTTGTAAATCAAAATTGTATATTTTCTAATGTAAAATCGTGTTAATCGAAAAGTACACAAAAAACGCATAATTTGGTTGTTTTTTCAAGCTTTTTATTAATTTATGTTAGGTTAGGTTAATTTTAGTCCGAAATCCTAATTTTCGAAGTCCTAATTTTAATAAGCAATTTATAAAAATGTTTAATATCATGGTTGACATATCGTTTTGAGGTTACACTTGAAACGTCAAACTACGACGTAATGACAAACGTGCGGGTACGCACCTCGTTGTTTACCTAACAGTGGCTCTTCTATTTTAGTTAGTGATAGAATTCAATGTTAAAATTATTAATGTTATTATTATTGATTATTTTCAACATTTATTTGTTTTTAAACCGTGTAAAACAAGTACCGTGTAAATCGAGAGATAGGTGTACTTGGGTTTTTTATAACATGGTTAAATGGGGACTACGAAATTTCGTGTGATGAGAAGTTTGAGGTTCATAGAAAATTAGGGTTTTAGTTCCAAAAAAAGTAACGATGTTTTTTGATACCCTTTTATTAATGAACAATACAGAAAATATACTTGGGCTTCATATAATAAGGTTATATGATTCCACAAAAACATTGTGTATTATACAAATCCATGTTATGCGAGGTTCGAAGTTCATACAAAATTATGGTTTTCGTTCTAAAATATCGAATTTTGTTATTACCCTTTTTTTAATGAATAATATAAATCGCTTATTCATTACTATCACATATAATTTTATATAATCGGATGAAAAAAAGTACTAATAGATAATATGTAAATCCGAAACTGGTTAAGATATGGTAAAAAATTGATAAATATAACATCTGAACTACAAACGAAGTTCGTTTAAAAAAATAATAATATACGCACTTACAGAGTATGAATTACACGTTAAGTTCGTTAAGAATCCCAATTTTTATTTATGACAAAATGCAAATTTGTCAATAAATATTTTATGGACATAACTAAAGCATTACTTCATTATTTTTTTTCTAAAACAACAATTCACTATCAAAATCGTATTATACGAGTCCCGAGTGTATTTGGTTCTTTGACACGATGATGAGTTTGTATTGTATTACAAGAACTGATTGAATTGTGAAACAAAATTGAAAATCCGAAGAGTAAATCGATAAAATAATCGGATGCGTATTAAATTGTAAAAGAAAGAGGCGCATCGTCGAAACACACGAAATAAATCAATCTATATTGGGAAACCACAATGAGACCCATACTCGTGAGCAGCGAGAGTTACTATTCCTTTTCAAAACGAAAAAAAGCGAAATTAAATAACGTCGAAAAAAGCATAAGAGGATTTGGCTCTTCGGTAGGCGGATGTCGTAAACTCGAGTGAATTTTCATTACGTACAAAAATAAATGCCAGCAGTCGCGAATTTGAACATTACCCAACCGCCTTTTACGATAATCGCTGAACTATATGCGAAAGATGATTGATAGGTCGAATCGAAAAAGAGTACGAAATTCAAAACCAGTCTGAAGATCCTTGGGAACCACATGCATTGAGTGCATCTTGCATTTGTATTCGCGAGGTCAAGGAAAGTGAGCGTTCTTCCAATCCGGTGTGGTAGATAACCATCATCATCATCATTATAACCACAGTATAACCGAATGCAATATCGCACTAATTGCTGAACGATATTTTGTATGGACGGTGAAAAATCGAGCGATTTTCGTCCGTTAATCGGGTCTTTATCGGTATGACCTGCAATTTTGGATATTCGCCGTTGATTTATCGCTTGTTATGTGTTGTTGCATTATTTTTTAGTGAAAGTGTGGTTTATGAGTCGTCATATACATTTTTGCAATGCGACATAACGGATTTGAATTGTGTGAGAGTTTCTCGCGAATCATCTGTTGAATGGATTATAAAGTACGTGTCGTATGCTCGTTAATTAATATAATTGATGAATATGGTTCGGAATTGAAACGAGATGTTTATCTTTGTGCGATTGAGGATATCCGGAGAATGTTTAACATATTTTTAAAGTACGGGATAATATTGTTAGATGATTATCTGAAGTAGATGTCTGAATGGTACGCATTGTTGCATAAACGACTCTTACTTTTATGCATGTCTAATTCGATGCAATAATGACATTGCGAATTATGATAAAAATGATTATTAATTGATGCTTCAACTGATCTTCGTACTGGAATCGAATATATTATATTAATTCATCATTTATTAAATTGATAATATATTATACTTTCTTTTTCACTCGAATAACACATGACGGACATGAAAACTTCCTATTATAATATAAATAAAATATCTAAACCAAACATTAGGAGAAACTTGGATAGTTCCGTGATATTAAGCGTTCGTTATCATTATTTCGTATTTTAATATAAAATAGTATAAAAAATATTATCATAAAGCATTTACTTTATTTTTCATCGAACTATTATTTAGATGTTGTATGACATTTTCTCAAGTGATCAAATGTGATACGTCTAATTTTATAATAGTCTACGGTAAATTCAAAATCTTAAGGCTATCATATTAGATATTTCAATAGGAAAATTTTATAAAATTTTACATATAATATATAATTTTATTATTATATATATTAATAATAAAAATATTTTGTATGCAGATTGAAAGCCTTGTTATTTATGCATGTTCAAACCAAAAACTATCAAAAAATTTCGATATTGACATCACATATGAACGGTTATTATTATAATAAATTATATCAACATAGATTCATGTATCTTCTAATAAGTATAATTCTAAAAAATACATTGATGTTATCAAAAAATCGACTCGATTCAAACTATCACGGATTCACCCAAGTTTCCCCATACATCAATTCATTTTTTATTCACCCACAGTTAAACGACAATAAACTTTCTTCCAAACATGACACACCGAAAAAAATATGTAAAAAAAACCAAAAACAGCTTATAACATCCGACATAACAACAAAAGCGCAAAAGCTAATATCTTTTACGACACCGCCTCACAAAAGCCGATTGACAATCAAACCACCGATAACCGTATCGAACGGGTGAAAGGCTTTCGTGGCAACATCCACACACCACAAAACGTACTCAAACCCGTGAAAATCGAACAACAAAGCCGCCGTTGCATCAAATCCAATAACACGTATCGGGCGTGAATAATGGCATTGCACTAATCCAGCTTCCTTTGGGATTTTGTTTCGCCATTAATGATAATAATATGTGTGTGCTTCCGATGAATAGGGGTCTGCAACGTGCTGGGTTTCGTCATGTGAGGCTTTTGTTCTCGTTTTCACGATTCGATGGGTCAGGTGTTAAGATCGGTGGTGGCTGTCGAAAAGGGTGTTGGGTTTGAGTGCGATTTGAGGCTTTGTGTTCGAGTGATTCATAAGCATTGCGATAGTTTGGAGGATTTCGTAAATTTTGTGTTGCCGCTGTTTTGAAATGATTTTTATTCATATGGAAGGTCAGAATCATAACGCGATTCGAGTCTGAAGATTAGTTTTTTATGTATAAATTTTGCAACTATTATATATTATTTATTTAATATAATATATGTTACGGTTCGTTTGTGAAATTGCTATAATGTAAAGTGAAATAGCGTTCTGCATGTGTTTTTTCATCAAGATTTGATTTTTTTCCTTTACATTGTCTTCGTTTCCCCTTCCTATTTATGATTCTGAAGTACCAATGGTTTAGGTTGGTTTGGATTTGATATTTTTTATAATAATTTTATGCTCTCATTTTTATCTACAAGGCTAAAGTTTCGTAAGTTGATAAAGAAAGCAATGAAAAAGAAGTTCAAATTTCATACAATGAATGTGTTTAATTTTTAAAAACCTTCCCACTATATATAGGGCATTCCAAAACCTTTAAGAGGTAATAGGCCATGTTATTTGAAACACTTTAAACCAAACATACTTTGGTCTAATTATTTTTCTAAGAAAATATCCAAAATCTCGCACTTACTCACTAATAATTTACAAATGAAAGGTAATACAGCAAACAAATCTTTTTTTTTGTCTGTTTATTATGAATTTAATCCTTAAATATAAATACAAAAAAATATATCAGCATAAAACTATTAGAAATATATCAATAGTTATCAAAAAATTACTGAAATAAAGGGGGACTAATGATTTTTTTATATTTCTTGTGAAAAAAAAAACGAAACCCAAAGTTTTTCAAATATTTTTAAAAACATCTTTATTTAAAGCTCTTTCGACTGATGTATCAAACATGCAGATATCTAACCAATTTTCAAAACTAGAATACAAAAACGAAACAAAGCTTAACATATTAGTATATTATTAACATTTTTGCAATATTTAAGAGCAAAGACTCCTCCCGACGCAATAAATCTGATTTAAAATTGAAATTTTAACATTTCACAATTAACAACATCCCAAACATCCATTTTCTCATAACTCCAATGACCATTCGTGACTCACAAAAAAACTCGTGTCAATCGCGACAAAATGTGAATATAAAAAAAGTCATTTGGGTGATTGATGACCCGAAAACGATGGGTTCGACGTGACGCGAACTCTTCACGTAATATAACACAAAATAATAAAAAGCTTGAATAACATTTGAATGGCCACACATTGCGCAAACAGACCCTTTCGTCTCCGCACTTTCTTCCCAATCTCACATGAATAAAAACGAGACTTTCTGTCGACATTCGTCACACGTATGAACATGTGCAATCATCCGACATCTGCCGCTGATTCTGACTGGCAAATATTGAAATAACGGTTATTGCGACCGCTCTCGATCGCAACAATGGGCGTTGGATGGAAAAGTGTGCAATTTTCCGATCTGCATGTTCGCTCTTGTCTTGTTTCGCTAAAGACCATTGTTCGAAGCGGTACATGGTCATCTTCGGGGGTTCGTTGAGGCCTTGGGGTCTCGAAAACGAATCCGCTTCTCACACTCTCGTCTCGGCGATAATCGTTCAATAAATCAATAAAACATCCGTTAAGTTGTTCTTAATTATCACGTTTCTTTGTTGTTTTTTAACCGCTATATCGCCGCGTATTTTCAATTTGAAAAAAAAAAACTATTTTTTAATAATTTTAAACAATCAATGAGCCACAATTGATTTGAGTCAAATATTCGCGAAAAAAAAACAGATTGTTATCACAAGGGTTGTCACTCAATGGTCAAATATTCAATAGTTAAAAAAAAATTTACATGTCGATTTGTAAAGTTTGATATGATAAAATATTTGAAATACATCCAAAGATCTTTTACACGGGGGATTCGTTCCAAAAAAATGGTAACCATATAAAAATTGGAGATAAATTCCATCAGTAGGTATATTTGGATGGAAGTTCCATTCAAATATACTTTATGAAAAAATGCGTAATGTGAAATTTTTTTTATATATTATATAATAATTGTAATTGTATACTGGCCTGCACTGAATAATACCAATATGATATTATTTTTATTTTTATAGCGTGTTGAAGTGAAAAATCCATAAAAAAAATAATCGGTTCTTCTTCTTTGAATTGTGTTATTTTGGAACAGTGTAAAAAGAGGATTGTACACATATAATACGTAATAAAATTAATATTTTTGCCTGTGTTATATTTTGAAGCGAAGTTTTTGAACTGAAGAAATCTCAAGTATCAATTATGATGATCCATATTTGAATTTACCCTGACTTAACGGAAAATATTAATATTTTTTTCAAAACATATTCACAGATATGTTTAAAAATAAATATAAATTAATTTCGCTTTATTTAGTCTGTAGAAATAAAATACTCACCAGTTGCACGGCAATGAACTGGTGAGTATTGTAAATTGTAATTTAAAAAAAATTTATGTTTTTATATAAACATATTGTAAATTGTGTAATTGTCTTGTTGATTCCGATACTACAAATTTTGTTAAGTAATATTTCACAATCTGATGTCTGACATTCGAAAAGTTGACCACTTAAAATTATTCAAGTTCATCGATCGAAAGGAACATCCAAAATGCGAATCACGCGAAGATTTTATTTTTGGAACCAATTTTAACACGCGTAACTTTATAAATCAAGGACCAAGCTTTCGATACCCAATTAATATGGGTCACGAACATAATTCGGATATCAAAACAAAGATATCAGAATTTATTACCCTTTTTATTCATACGCACAAATCGATAAATGCGAATCTTCTAGCCCATCTTGATGACCGACCTAGATAAATAACAGTACGCGAAACCTACCAGTTAAATGCAGAGGTTATCAACTATTTTTATAATAAATAAACATTGTATTTAATTTTATGCATCATTTATGTTAATAGAGCAAGTTTGATAAAGTTTAAATTAGATAATCTTTCAATCAATAGAAAAAATAAATATTAAAATTTTTCATAATAATGAGTTTGTCCTGAATATAAATCAGAAAATCTATACAAAAGTATCATATATCATTTTTCCACACTCCAGTATATAATTTTTCGATGTAACTTTTCATTACCAATTACATATTAAATACGAAACCCGTATCTTATTCACCCGAAACTCTTTGTACATGATTTTTTACAAGGTTCAAAAAATATAACCGACAATTTTTTGCATTGTATTTTTTTACACTAAAAATAAAAATATATTATTACTATGCCACAATAATAAAAAACCAAAGCAAGTCAGTGTACAATTATAGTCATTGAATGAAAAATTTTCAATATTTTTTGATTAATTCACATGTCGAAATTTTGTCATATTATAGTAAGTATGTATTTTATAAAGTTTGGATTGAAGTTCCATTCAACCGTACTGATTGAACCTATCTCTATTTTTATATGTCACCATACTTTTTTTCACACAATAGTCTTTGGAACGTATCCCCGTGTAAAAAGAAACTTGGGTGTATTTCACTCACTCAATAAAATAATTTTTCGAGGAAAATACCATAAAATAATATCAACAACATATCATCCAAAAATTTTCTGTATCATCAGGTGACCCTAACATAAGCGATCACTTTCAATAATTATCCTGGAAAATGATAACTGTAATACTTTCCCGTTACCTTCTTCAACGATAAGACGTATTACCAACCATTCAAAGATACAAAAATTACAGACCACAGACCTACTATTCTCAAAGGCTGGTCCGCGCGTTGGTGTCTCATCAAAGGCCACCACGACAGACCGGCGACGTCAACCACGAAGACGTCGAAAGAGGAGACCTTGATGCTGCATCAAGAGTTGGCCAATCGGCCAGCAGGTCCAGGTCCGAGGGTTCCCACGGTCCGAGATTCGTGACCATTGAGGATTGAGACATTCGCGTCATCGGAGTGTCCGACAAGTGTCGTTAGTACGCATCGAAAATTTGGTCCAACGATCAGAGGATTTGGGTCGGTTATGATGACGAAGATGGATGAAATAATGTAACTTTTTATTGATCAATAAAGGGAGAATGTAACTCTAAACGAATCTGATAGTGGAAAATTTTTAACGTGAAACTGAAGGGGCAGAAATATTCTTTCAATTTTTTCCAGCAATCGGAAGATTGGATCGGTTATGATGATGAAGATGAATGGAGTAATTTGCATTTTTTGGTGATCAATAAAGGGAAAATGTAGCGCTAAACGAATCTAACAGATTGCAGTGGAAAATATTTAATACGAAACTGAAGAGACAGAATTTTTTTTCAATTTTGTCCAGTAATCAGAGGATTTGGGTGATGGCGAGGATAGATGGATTAATTTTTGCTTTTTTGTTGATTTGATAAAGAAAAATGTAGCTCTAAATGAATCTTATAGATAGTATACGGTGGAAAATGTTTGATACGAAACTGAAGGGGAAGAATTTTTTTTTTCAATTTGGTCCAGTAATCAGAGGATCTAGGTCGGTCGGTTATGATGCCAAAGATATAATGGATGGAGTGATGTATTTTTTTTTTGTTAATCAAGGAAAAATTTAGCTTTAAACGAATCTGATAGATAGTATACAGTAGAAAATGAAACTAAAAGGACATAAATATTTTTTCATATAAAAATAATTATAATGTTAAACGTCATAGTATACGTGTATAATATTTTGTTAGGATCGCAGTATTATTTCTTGCTAATCGATTTTTCACCTTAAGCGTTTTTGTGTTTAATGATTTCCACTCTATTAGTTAATATTATGAAATCTATTCAAAATCTATTAAAGAATAAAACCTTTTCATCGAATATTTAAGAATTTTCCTTTTTCTTCTATATTGCCTATTTAATAAAAAATGAAGTAATTTCCAGGAATTTATATGATACTCAAAATAAACCTTTTCAAATGGTCTCATATCGATAATACGTCTATTTACAGATCATTCCCCATATCACTTAACTTTAACGTTGAAATGGAAATTTATTAGTTATAATAAATTGAATGACTCTAGGTCTTGATTCTACAAATAAATAAATAAATAAATAATATTAAGTCAATATTATAAACAGAAAAAATTTCAATCAAACAATAAAGCTTTTGCACTCCAAATTTAGCCTTATATAAATCAAATTCAATCTTTTAAACTTCAAATTTAACTTTTTAAACTTCAAATTCAAACTTTTAAACATCAACCTAATCTAAAGCTTGAAAATTTTAATCAACTAAAACAGTTTTTAAACTTCAAATTAAACCTTTTATAAATCTAATTCAACGATTGCAAAATTAATGTAATTAATTGTGTATGTACAAATATGTAAAAATCATCAATTGAGGTTATCAAAGGTAAAATTTCATTGACTACTATTACAACGATCTTAATAATATAATATTTTCTGATTATTGAACTTCATTCTACAAAGGTTTAATTTAAATTTTAAAAGGTTTAACTTAATTTGAAAAGGGTTGAGTTTGTATTGTAAAAAGCTTCAATACAAAAAAGCTTGACAACATCAATCAAACCATACCAAAACACCAATTATTAATCCAAAACCGATATCAAAACCAGTAGCAAACCCCATACCGCAACCCATCGACCTTCCCACCATTAACAACACTTCAAAACCGATCAAAATCCTTACAATAAATCGATCCATATAATTGCTTAGTGCTAAAACGACGCCATTGAAGCTCGATGGCCCGAAGCGTCCTCTCACCGAACAAGGCCGAGCCTCGATCTATTGTTGTGTCGACTTTGCATAGGAAGTGCATTCGATGGGTTAAGACAAAAGGGTTAAATGGGTCTTCTCGAGGATCTAGGCATTGTTGAAAATCGCGGTGAGTAATCTAATCGGTCGAATGAGCGAGTTCTGCGGTGTGATCTTTGGAAAAGAATTAGGATAATCGGTTGTGTTAAGTGCTTCGTGTAATCTGTGTCAGTGAATGTGAGGATGGAAATAATGTGTTTTCTTAAGTGTGGAATTGGAAATGTTTGTAATATTGGATAAATAAATGAATTTGTTTTAATTAGTAGATACAAATGTAGATTTTTTTGTAATTATCGTGTGGCGCGTATTAACATTTGACATTTTTTCAAAAATGTTGACCGAAAATCAAAAGAACGACATTAATCAATTATAGCGAATGATATTTAAAGTTCACATACTGTATAAATGACAGTAATAATTATTTCGGATTTACCTTTCGACGAAACGTAAATGCTCTACATAAGATCAACTAGTTTTTTTGATTATAAATTTATGCTAAAAAAAATCAAATTCAAAATGGCATTCCAAGGTTAATGAATAAACATATTTGGATCGATAGAATAACAACAAATTAAACTTTCTTCAAAAAATTCAAATGCGGAAAAACTAAATTATAAAACGTTTTTCTCAAGAAAATTCCAGTTCGTAAAAGTATTGAGCCTTGAATATGTCATTTCAACAACCACTTAAAAAAAACAATCAATTCGAATATATCATTTCTTGTATTAACAATGATCTATAAAAAAACTATATGAATATCCTTCCATCAAGAAGTATTGAATCGAAAAAATGCAGAGGATGTTAAACTACATGTCAACTTCGAGGACACCGGGAAAAGAACTCAAAAGACCTTCAACTTAACAAAGTAAAACCCTTTGTCTTATCACCTATCTTCAACCAGTTTTTCTACATTCTGCCTAAGGGAAGCATTCTTTTAACTTGAAAATCAAGAGTTATCGTCTTTATAATTTTTATTTTTTATTTATTTACACGCATAAAAGCAATTGGACACGTTTTAAATGGCGATCGAAAACAAGAGCAATCTCAAGGCAAGCGAGAGTTTCAACAGTATATATTATATATGCAGAATCATCGGACCGTTATGTTAATAATTACGTGAGTTATAGATGCGCATATTAACATTTAACCAGAAGCTGGTTTGGAAGAAGACCTCGCGTGCGAAAGTTTTTTTCTTTTTATTGTTAGCCTTCATTGGTTGCTTTTTTGTCGATGAAATATCATTAGATATCGTTGCATTAAATATACTATAAAATATTAATTAGAATTCGCATGTTGTCTGTGAACTTTAAATATCAAAAGTTTAACATTGTCTAATCTATATTCTGAAGTGTTAAAAAAAATACGTGATATCGAAAAAAAATATTTTTTGTAACAATCGCAATTACAATATCAATTAAATAAGATTTTATCGTTTTTAAATGTATTTGGAACATGAAATTAAATATTAAATTTTTCTATGAAGTACATAAGTATTCTAATTTTCTTAATGTTGATATTATCACAATTACGTTCACAATTGACAAATTTCTCATATCAGAAGATATAATATTTATGAAATTTTCAGAATTAAATCAACTTTCATCAAACTCAAATTAAAATTCCTTAAATATATAAATAAATAAATTAAATACGAGTTTCTCAAAACGATCATTATACAACCAAATTTCAATGAACTTGAAAAACAATTCCAATGTCAAACATCGATTCATACAGTCGCGTTTCACGAAAATCTTACATAAAACCGATACATACAGATTTAATACTTCGAATTCAACCTTTTATACTTCAAATTCAACTATATAAATGTATTATTATTATGAATTATTAAGACTATTGTCATAATAATCAATTCACCACTACAGTTTTCACACTTCAAATTAAATATTTTACACATTAAATTCAATAGATCAACAGGAATTCATAGTAATTTATTACATTGACTACTATGACAATAGTCTTAATAATACTATCTTATAGTTGAATTTGAAATGTAAAACTGTATGAATTCTTGTTGATTTGTTAAATTTGAAGTGTAAATAACGTTGAATTTGAAATATGAAATGTTGAATTTGAAGTATGAAAACTGTATGAATTCTCGTTGATTTGTTAAATTTGAAGTATAAAACGTTGAATTTGAAGTATAAAAACTATTCTAAACACCGACATCCAATACGAACAAACTCAACAGTTAAATATGGACCTCAAGAACACATCGTTAAAGCAGCGGTCGGAAACGATTGCGACAGCCTTTCGCGTAACGACAATCAGAACCAGAAGCGAAAGCACAACCATTCAAGAAGTCTTCCGAGGAAAGCAAAGAGCATCATTTACCCAACCATCAACCGCAACATCTGCAAACGACCCGGCGAATATTGCCTTTTGCGGAATCACCGTGACATTCGTTCGACCGAAAAATTTGTATAATATATGTACATATGTATATGCGCTCGTATGCGAATTTCAACAATTTCAATTTTATCTGAACATCTGTCAAATTTATTGTCAATTGTTTAGTAGTGTATGGCAAATCGCCATAGAAGGTTATAGCGTTGCGTAGTGTGCAAATCATCGAATTTTATTATAAAAGTCACTGAAGGGTTTTTCAGTAGGGACGCTCAATTTTAAAATGTAAATAAAACAAGTTGTGTGTGTTTTTTTTTTCATTAGAAAGTATATTTTATGGCATTAAGTATGGAATATAACAATGTTCAAATATCTACCGCGGCTTTGCTTAGTGGCACGTATTCGGGAGGTCCAATTTTCAATGACTATGTCATATAAATCTGGCTGAATTTGCTGGATGACGTTTGCTATGTTGACTTTGAGGGCGTCAATTGCTTGCGGTTTAAACAATTGGTCACTTTACCAATATGACTGCTATAACCTTTTTTTTCGTTAGGAGCAGCGATTTTGATCATTATTATAACCGATAACCTTCCATGGTGATTTGCCGTATACTGTTAAACAATTGACAACAAATTTAATAGATGTAACTTTAACAATATGGCTGCTTATAACCTAACAAATTTTGAGTGTCCCTATTGAAAAATCTATATATGCGCTCGTATGCGAATTTCAAAATTCGGATTCGATAAGCAATTTTGCGATTTTGTTCGATGTATAGGCGCAATCGAAGATGGTCGTGTCAAGTGGTGTTGTTAGAGGATATGTGTGTTATAATAATGAGGTGTTGGTGGTTGTGTGAACTTTGCGAAAGGCATTAAAAGCCTCGCATCGTTATTATTATTGTATTGCAAAACTGTTGTTCAATTCGCTTTCTAAGCGTGCGGTTAATTTTCTCTCGTTTTCGTTTCGATTATTATTGCTTTTTTAAATGATTTCGATTATGAATGTACTCAAAGGTTATGGTTTCGTTATTATATAAAGGCAACGTTGATTTGAAGTTCCTGTTCAATGATATATAGTCATTATAACCCATCATAATTTTATTAGCAAAAAATATGAACAATTCATTATGAAATGAGATTATAAATAAAATATAGGGGAAACTTGTCTAAATCCGTGATAGTTCGAATAAAGTTGATTTGTTTAATAATATATTTACTGAAACTATGTTATGAAAAATATTTAAATAAAATCGCCAGTAATTTGGAAAAAAATATTGTTAATGATAAATCTTCTATAAAACTTTAATGCTAATCAAAAAAATCAAATTACTAAACTTTTCTCAAAATTGAGTATACTATCACGGAATTATACGATCACTATCACGAAATTAGTCATAGTATCACAGAATTAAACCAATTTGATCATTTGAGAAGATGTCACACAAAATTGGTAATGAATTACAACACCTAAATAATGGTCGATGAAAAAGAAGATAGATGCTTTATAATTGTAAGCTTTTTTTGTTATTTCATAATAAAATATAAGATAATGTCAAATTAACGCTTAATATTACGAAATTAGGCAAGTCTCCCCTCTAGTTATTATAATTTTAATACAAGAACATATGGATAATTCATTACGAAATGAGATTATAAATAAATTATCTATATTATAAATATAAA
Organism: Hydropsyche tenuis; assembly: GCA_009617725.1. Taxonomy (NCBI): domain Eukaryota; kingdom Metazoa; phylum Arthropoda; class Insecta; order Trichoptera; family Hydropsychidae; genus Hydropsyche; species Hydropsyche tenuis. Next base: position 1,062,131 of record VTON01000025.1, read on the forward strand.
CTGCAATGAAAATTTCTCAGAATGATTAATCATATGATCAATTAACCAAAATTACATTTAATATCATAATTATAAAACATCCTACAATTAAATTTCAATCGAAACACTACTTAACCCCATCAAATTCTAATACCATACGAAAAACACATTACATAAAACCTTCATGACTTATTAAGAGAAAATTCGAAGCGCACAGCAAAACCCACGAACGTAACGAGCATTTCCCCGAAACGTATCGTCATTATAATGCGCGTACCTCGTGTGTATGTAAATATAATATAATAAAGATCGTATGAGGAAATTGCGTTTGTATTATGACGTGTGTGTTACGTGCCTTTTCAATTGGTGCGTCACGACCTCGCAATCGCGCACATCTTCGTTTGGGAAATCCGAGAGAAATGGAGTGAGAGGTTGTACGGAGGTCGTTCTTTATGGTCAGATGGTATTTCGATTGTTTTTCGGATGAAATTGTTTGTTTAGAATGGGAAAAAGTTGGTTTAATCGGAAGTTTTTGCGAGAAACTTCTGGCTGAATTAGTGTTGATGACACAGTCATGTATATTTGGATTGGTCATAAATTCATATTATTGGGAGTTGGGTTTGGTTTTTTTTGCTAATTTGATCGAATTTTTAGGTTGGATTCGATTAGGTAAGGGGCCATATTGGTAAATTTATTTGATTTATAATAGAAACATTTATATTACATTAAAATTCAATGTAAAAAAAATTGATCCATTAACTGATCTAAATCGTATAATGGACATAATAAAACTTGAACGAAACGCATAACGAGAATTACTCAATAAACGGTACTAATGCACAAAAAATTCAAAAACAATTTTCCACCCATCAAAGCAAATCGCACCGATTGAAATTTTGCAAGTCAATAACGACACGATTCATATAAAACAATATTAGCATTTAATGCATCACCAAATCAAGCGTTAATGCCTTTTTAACAACGGCTATCAATTCCGATACAAAAAACAACACCAAACACAAAAGAATGCACCGATACAAAAACTAATATATCGACATCCTAAAAAAAACACATCCATCCATTGCCTAATTGGGTCAGATGTTACACGGTTTAATAATCGCATTATTTCACACATGAAACGACAATACCCCTCTTATCCTTTTTCGCCTTTTTGCCGCAGACAGCTGAACTATTGGCCAACCGGTTAACGGAGCATATTTCAAAATTGCCGAAAAGTACGTTCGTTGTTGTTGTTATTATTATGTTCTGTGCGATATAGTGTAATCTGGTCGTCATTGTGTTTTATTTTTTCGCGCACGGGATTCTCTCACGGTGAGAAGGTCGCGAACCAGTTAAATTGGGACACATTTGAACCAGTAATTATAAACGAATCAAAAAAATATAGAAATCGGGTCGCGGCACGTTCCCAACGAATTCCACACTGATTCGATTTGATCTGAATTCGAAAAAGTTACGTTTCAAAATTTTGAATATTGCCTAATCGAATCTGCGACATTTCGCAATGTTTAACAATGCATTGTTAACGAAGGTATTCTCAGACACGTGCCATCACTTTTCATCGCCTCTAAATGCCAAAATCAATCATTTTAGCCATCTACATCACACGACACCATAACGGAAATCGTGACGGCTATGTTTATATGAGGCTTCGTGGCAAATGGTCTCGCACGAGATTCGGGGACTCGGCAATGGCCCCTAAGATCACCTATGACCTCTAAACCAGTATTAAAACGAGGAAATATCTTCTTTGTGTGTACGTTCTATATGTTACGCGACTTTCTTCTTGCCAACTTTCGATCTCGTCGTGCCGTTTTGCAGAACCTTTTCACTTGGTCCCTTTGAATATTCAATGGAACTTTCGCACGGTGTCGATATTCTGTGATTTTTCGTGGTGTATGAAATTTTCTATTGGTGTTTCGTTTGAATCATTCGTATTTTATACGTATAAATAGATTATTGTTATATATTGTTTGTGTTATAAGCAAACCTCGACTTTCGCACATAATTAGTTCCTGAAAATGTGGAATGTTAAAAAACATCAAAAATTTTATGTACATATTATAAAATTTTTATTTATCAATGAACATATTGATAAATTATTAAGTTAACAAGGCGTGTTTAAGAGCTTTCAGGTGCTCATTTATAAATTTTTATTTCATTTTAAAATTTATTTTTGCATTATCAACAAAAACCTTGAAAAAAAACGAATTTCGAGCCGCCTATACTTCATATTTCGATTTATATGTAGTTTAATTATAGCTTAACTGAAAAATTCTTTTGAAATTATTAGATAAAAATCGTCACGGATCATTGGTATATCTTTTGTATGTAAATTTTATTGTTCAACTTATTTATATACGATTTAAATAATATTTTTTAAATCTGAGATTAAGCTATATAAAAATATGAAAATGATACTTTGAATAGATATAATTATTTCAGTTTCAGTCCCGGAAATGAGACAATGAACTATTATATTGCATCTCAGAACAATTGTCTAATAAGGATGTATACAGAATCACTAATTTACATAATATCAAAATATCATTCGACCTCGATAAATATTTAAAATATATTACACGTAATAAAACAATACAAGCGATAATTGCTTCTCAAAAAAAAAATGTACATGCTAATTCGCACAATTTTTCACCGTTTTCAAAATGCACAATCTGCGAAATTTATTATGACAGTTACAATAATACGAAAAAAACAACTGAGGCGCAAAACTTGATAAGCATCAAAGTACGCACGTTTTGTCATCGTAGGTTTTTATAATGTTTTATGTATAATACAATAATGTTATAAATTAAGTAAACTCCATTGTTCGAGACGAACCGCTATTTCTACATGCGCATTGCGCAAATTGTTAACCTTACGCGTGCGTAAAGTTCCGTGCTGTTTTTACACGAAAAGTGCACATAGTATGTACCGAAAAAAAGAGTAATTTCAGTAAAAAAATAATAAAAATCACTCACCCAATATCAGAGAGATACACGCGAAGTTCGTAACCCCCATATTGATGGAAAACTCGGTTCGATCTGCAAATAAAAAAGAATCGAATGTAAACATTGTGCAATGGTATAATGATGTGTTATAGTTAAGGTCGACCGTCGTTTTTACGAATGTATGTATGTTTTTGGTGTGAAAAAGTCGAGATGATTGCTTGCGATTTCTGGAAAATGATCCGCCATTATGATCTATTAAAAGTTTTGCAATTTTCGCCGTGAAGATGAAGCGCCTTTTAAATAACAAGGTTATGATGATTTTCTTAGACGTTGCCGTTGATGGTTCTATTATAATCATATGTATTAGAATAATAAGTTGGATTTCGAAAGGGTTTTATGAATGGGAGTTTTATGTACAATGGGACACGCACGAATGTTCGTATAAGAGGAATAAGTGAATTTTGGATTCAATTGATTTTTTTTTTAGATATAGGTTGAAAAAATAATCTATAGAAAATTTGATGAAATTAAATTCTATTCACTATTAAAATATATTGATAATAAATGTTGTATATTGTTCTCGAGATCAAAAGTTCAGTCGTGTCAAACGATACGATCATCAAAATTAAATGATAAGTTTTACACTTCAAATTGAACTATTATTAAAACTGTTGTCGTAGTAATCAATGAAATTAATTACTATGAGTTATTGTTGATTTGTTGAACATGAAGTGAAAAACGTCCAATTTCAAATATAAAACGTTGAATTTGAATTTTAAAACGTTCAATTTGTAGTGAATAAACTCTATTTTATTTGGATTTTGGGTTTCATACTTTCAGATAAAGAAAATGTTTAGTGCGTTGATGTTTAAAATATGTAATCGGTTTTTACACAATTTGAATTTATGACGCCAATAATAAATATCATTTCTTTTTTCACATTTAAGATCGCATCTATTTTAAGACGAAAAAACAGCTTAAAAGCATATTATCCTTAATATACCAAACAAACTAGAAAAAACAAATCGCTTCTGAGTGCTAATATTACCTAACCATCCACACAAACAAACCAAACAATGAAAATAACCTACTTCAAACATACCAGAGCATTTCAAATAATCCCAAAAAAACAAATATCAATAAAACATTTCATAACGGCGATGACTCAAAAGAAATTCTCTCCATTGATACGTGTCATTACAGTAGATTTCGTGCACGTCAATCACAGCCAATTAACATGCCGAAATTGATACGTAACACAATAAATGCGTGGGCAGCCTTAATACGACCATAATAATATTTCGAAAAGAACTCGAAGGCCGACATTAACCTTGACATTTGCAAAAATTGTCGTACGATTCCGGCAATCGTGCTAATGTAGGTCCGATGAACCTTTTAGATATTGCGATGGTAATTTTCCTTGTCATGTGTAACTGTTACATATATTTTTTTTATGTTAAATATCAACAACATTTCGAAGATTTACTTTATGGGATAACGGCTATTCGTGGACCTTGAGTTGTTTGAGAATTGCATATCTTTCGATGTGTCAGATTTGGTACTGTTTTTAATTGCGAAATGTCAATACGATCTAGATTATTTTTATTTTATAAGATCTTTTTATTTTTTTATACACTTAATGATAATTTGATACGGCAATTATTAAAATATTATATTTAATTTCATATAAAAAGCCTCATTGCTGTTACAATTATATACTTTGCTTTAATGTGAAGAAGATTCTGTATTACTTTACATATTTAAAACTTCCAACAAAAAAAATAATAATATTTCATAATATCAAGTAATAAATATTTTACACGTTTCTGAAACTTTTAAATTATTGTGAAGTTATTATATGCATAAAAATATTTTTTATGATGAAACTGGTTGATCTTTTGTTCGTAAAGATCACAATCTATATTGATGCATAAAACAGAAGCGTAAAAATTTTATTTTTATTTACGAAATTTAAATAAAACCAGCGTAAAATTTTTGATCTTCCCTTCGTAAAGATCACTAGTTTCACATTTCAAAAAACCTTCAGTATGTGTTGTAATCAGATTTCCGAAGATTAATGGACATCTGATTGCTCACCATTTAGCTGATTGATTATAAATAAATATAGAAAAATGAAGAACGTTTTGCAATGATCGTAATGTTTTCATTACAAAATATTTTGCCAGTAATCGGTATTGTTTTGTCATATGATTGTCATTGTTTAGAGTCCATTTGCGTCAGTATAATAATGTCGCTAGAATTTTAGATACCATTTTTTAGATATGAGAATTTTGCGATTGGTAATTTTAATGGAAAAACGAGAGTGGTGAAACTGTTTATTATACAAATTAAATGGTCAATTAGATGCACGTAGAAATTATCATTAAACGTATGGAGTATGAAATTATTCAACACAGTTTACATTGTTATATATTAGATAGTTTAATAAAATTTAAATTTTCTTATTGAAAAATGATGCTCTCAAAAATATAGCATAAGAGAAAGTGAATCTATCTTTCCGAAAAATGAATCATTTCTTATAGTTTTTTATAAAATGTCACCGGAATTGCGTTGTAAAAACAAGTATTCAAATCAATTTTTTTCTCTAAAAATGAACCATTTGAATTTTATAAACACCATCAATCAAACGTAAGAAAGTTGAAACGCATCAACCTCAATACATTCCGAAATCGTAAATTCTCATAACGAGCATAAACTTATTTTAATTTAACCTTTTGAAAAAAATGTGACACATAAAAATACAATCCAAAAAAAATTGATACGAAAATTGGTCCAGTTATCCAGGCCGAACGTTGGTATTTAACACATTGTTATCAAAGGTCAATTGATTGCCCACTTCTTGGGTATACATGAATGTGCCAATCGTTGGCCAATCGATCTTCTGGCTCCTTAACAAAAACGAAAGGATCCACTGTTATTAATTTTCGGAGATCGTTTCTGATAAATGGAAACATTTGGCTAAAACGGATTGCGAAAATCTGTATAATGCATATACGATTTCCAAATACAACCTTTAATCGTTCCGACAATTGACCCGCACTGACAGTTGGGCAATTGACATTGTTTTCCTATAATTTCGTTATTAAATGTGTGAAAAAAATATCAACCGGGCGAAATTGCTTTTGTTTCGTTTTTTAGATGTTCTGCGATAATGTGAATTGTTCCGATTTTTTATATCATCCAAATTATTCTATAAAATACTATGTATGTGTTTCGATTTTTTTGATAAATATATACGTGACGCCCTCATCGTATATCAGAAACAATGCCATAAATGAGTTTCTTCACAATTACAAAATTTTAACGCCATTTAGAGCAAATGATAATTAACAATATCGTTATGAAATTGCATTTGTCATCGTCGTCGAAAGGTCGCAATAATTTTTCGATCTTTACAAAATATCAAATTTAAATAAATCTTACTTTCCACCAAATTATGAATAATTAACAGCTTCTGAAAATACGAGCGTTTACGTATACTCGACTCTTGTCCATTTATCACAATGAACATCCAAAGAAAGTCAACGTGTTCTTTTAAAGCATAAACGAACTTCATTCATAAGCAAATCGCTCCATTTATAAACCGAAATCTCAACGGGTAAGAAAACCTATGAATATTTCAAAACGAAACAACCGAACAATTGTCCGTGACATTCATTCTAGAAATTTCAAAGGAACCACGAAAAATTTCACTCATGAATAAAACCACCCGCAACGACACTATATTCGATTTTTTTTATTGTTAATATTTTTGAAAATTCATATTGATTACGTATCACTTCGGATCCTCGAACTCTCACTTTCATGTGACGAGAATGTTAAGTTTTCATACATTTTTCGCGGAGAAATCTTCAGAAACATCACACCGAGCAAAGGAAAGCCGCTTAATGCATATGCAAAATATCGAATATTCTTCCGCGAGGTCACCACAATGGCGACAGAGACAATCACCTTCTAAAATATATGCAAATCGTTTCGAAATGTCGATATCCTCAAATGGAAAATTGGCTGATAAACCGGAGTCATCGGCTGCTTTGCATACGCTTCTTCGACGAAAACGAAAGTGATTCACTTCTAATCTCGTTTGGAAGCACTTGTGTCACGAAGTATGTCGGTCAGATCATGCAACTTGATATACCAATATAAATATTCACGATAAATTATGTATTGGTATTGAAAAGTTATTGGTAATGCGTTGTGGGCGGATCGCAGTCCATCTTTGGATCGTCTGAAGCCAAATTCTTACTACGCAATTCCAATAAAATTTCAAAACGTCGTCACATTGTTCCAAATATCAAAATTATATGCATTATTGATACTAAATTTTAGTTGAAAGAAGACGATCGTTCAGAGCAATTTTTCGATGATTTATAGAGGCGTTGCAAAACTAATTGATGACCCTGTGTGTTCGGTCAATATTTTGGGCAATGTTTACCCAGGTCAAAAGTAAAGAGAGCAAAGTTCAGAGCGTTTAGAAAGCGAAATGATGATGATGATGATTCGACTGAAAGTGTGAGCGATTATGCGTTTCTCAGGTGTTGCAAGCACTTTTGTAATTTGTATAGGTACACTTTTTTTTTAATTGAGATCAAATTCTACAAATTCTCGGCACAGATTTAATTATTGCGCCACATTTTTGTGAAGTGAAGGCAATTTTTATTTAAATATGAGTACGTGCGAAAACGTTTAAAGTAGTCGGGTCAAATTGCAGTTTATGTAAGACGGCGAATGGTTAATTAAGTACAATTGCTGAGAGGATCTTTAATAATTCATCATTCGAATATATAAAAATATATATTTTAACTGAAAATAATTTAAAAACATACACGAGACTATAAATATAAATTTTAATGATGTTAATCTTAAAAAATGAAAAAGTAGTACAATAAATTATCATTACACAATAACAAAAATTAAATTATGAATATAATGCAATCTTCGACCCGAAAATCATCAAATTACCCAAATTTTTAGAACAAAAACTGAAAGTGAAAGTGAAAAACAAAGCGGAATAAACTTTTTGTGTAGCAGTCCCTTTTATTACGAATTGCGCGTCTCCCTTATGAAAATCCACGGAATGCTTTCATTTTTATGCGATAATTACGATGTAATAACGTCAATTGCGCAATATCGAGCTGAAGTAAAAAAAAAAAAATAGGAAAAAACGTGGAAAAGGTTACGCGAGAGAGTCTCTTAAAACGATGGCCATTGTTCTCCGTTCGAAACGAAGGCGACGTGAAAAAATATACACACACATATTATGTACGCGAAAATGAACACAGTTAACCCTAGATTTATAATATGTAACAGTGTTACATCAGATTTTTCATTATTTGGAGCTGACTTTGTAAAAGAATGAAAGAATATTGAAAAAAATCCGTCTAAAGAACGGATTGTTATGAAAAGATGATGAATCCAGTTGAAAAATTATAGATTATACTTTATTCAAATAAGAAATGTACATGTTATATATGAGATTCAAATTATAGTAAACTGAGAATTTGTGTTATAAATTTCCATCGAAATTCGTGTTAAATCTATATTATTATGGAATCAGTTTTATTACAAGGAAACATTTCTCCGTAACCTTTCTCCGTTCAATGATGATTTATTTTGATATAATATATTGTAGTTTGAAATAGTTTGTGATAGGTTTCGAACTGAATTCGCTATGAAAAAAAAATAATTTCTCAACGCAATTTCGCTATCAAAATCCCATAGTTTTGTATTTAGCCTCTGGCCATTATTCCATTATCGCACGCAATCAAATATGATAATGTTAAAATCTTACGTACTTCTTAGTATATTTTGTTAAATTCAAAAACATAAAATTTTGACAAAAAATATGTCAATAAAATAATTTACGAAATATTCAATTATTATTATTATTATTATTATTATTATTATTATTAAGAAATCGCAACTTTCATACGCGATTTATAAAAAATAAAATTTCCCATCTAAAACATTTCGACAATCAATTCCAGATATGGAAATCGCTTCGTTTCCAACAACCAAGGATTTGTTTCCTCATTTCATCCTGCGCGATCGCTTATCGACGATTTATCGGCTCGATTTCGAAAAACCATCACAGAGCTCGTAAGAAAAAAAGAAGAATCGAATCTCGAAAGCGATGAAGAAGAAAAAACAATGGTATTTTTGTTGGGTTTCCGTTTTGGCAACATCCTCGGCCGTGAAAAGCAACGCGGCCATGTTTCTCTATGGAAAATAATGCAAATGTACCAGTTAAATTTAACCGCTCAAATCGTATCGCCGTTAACTAGATTCGATTTAATGGCGTGCCACTTTGTTTAGCTCATCGCATTATAATTGAAACGTTAATTAGCTCGTTTTACTGTTTAATGACGGTCAAGAAAATCCTTGGTTATTTTTAAACAGTGTTGAATGCACATAAAATGCCGATCGTCGTGATTTTGCTAATTATTTTATTCAATTATTCAGCTGTTGCGAATATAATTGTTTTGATGCGGTGTGACTGGCGAATTTTCGGATTGTATCATTGTTCATGATTTATTCATTTTATTTTGAGCAATGAAATGTTACGACGGGTCAATTTTCACGACTCAATGGCAAAGCAATAAACGTATAAATTTCGATAAAATATGAGTTAGAAATATATGATATTAAATCAATGATTTTTTAAGAAGTCTAAATTTTTTTGATTGATTAACTATAATTATTTTATTTTTATTTTAAGAAGTTCATTGATAATCAATTTTGATGATGATCTTTCAAAAAGATTAATGCACCCTTTCAAAATAATTAAAGCTAATAAACAAATTTTTTCACACATTTTTTTTTACATTTTGCAACAAAAAGCGCATAACATTCACATGCTCATCGAAGGTGAAATTCGCCGAAAACACATTTGCAAATTAACAAAACCGATCGAATCCATTTAGAAGGCTACCTTGAACTTTCTTTTAATTGAAAAATAATACAGTTTATCTCTCACATACGAGATTCGATGTGAAAAATACCGTTTCGAAATGCCAAATATCTCCGGCACTGATCTTCCGACGCTTCGATGCACTAATGGTTCAAATGGCTCATTGTTGATGTGTTTGCATTTGCAATTGCATTTTTGTTCAAATCGTTTGCGTGTTTTTTTCTCATTTAAAATGTGTAAAAGTATCGCACTTTTTTTATTTGAGATTCGAAACGGAAACCGCATTCTTTCCTATGAAAATGATCGTTTGCGGAAACGAATGCGTTTTCTTTTGATTAAATTATATCCGGACACGAATTTCATTTTTCCACGAGATCTTGAAATTGAATGCTTATGTACAATACATATTTAAAGATTGATATAAAAATTATTTTCGATCCAATTTTCAATGATGATTTCGTTATATTCAAAAAATATATAACCAATAAATTTTTCTTATTGAAATTTCACTCAATAATCTCAAAAAATTCTTAAATATAAAAAAAAACATAATTTAAATAATCCTAAAAATAAAATCATATATCTATTTTACGCATAATAACTTGAAATTATAATGAAAACAACATTTCCATCAAACTCGACAACTATTATCAAACTAAAATGAAATGTCGACGCGCGAACGGATGAACGGATATTGCAACACTATTTCACCATAATGGGGTAAATTATTTACATGATTGCTACAATTATGTGAGATATATCTCATCGTATTAAAAACAATTATTTCGTCATTGCAGATCAGTTTTGTGATATATATGTCACTTTCGATGTACGCGTTTCCGCATAATTATAAATAGCTATATGTAGTTATTATAGAAATAGTGTTATATGTTAATTAATTTTGATTTGTGGGCATAATTATGTGTTAAATTTGCAAAGTAGTTACATTAATCAAAATCTGTCAAAAATTTCGATATTGACAATGGGTCGTGAAAATATGGGATGAATACCAATGTTTGATTTATTGTTGATTTTAAAGGAAAATATTATAAATAATGATAAAGGTATTATTATATTTTGCAAAATATATATATTTTATATTTTATTAGTCTATATTAGTGCAAATTTTAAATTATTTACTTTTTCAATGAAAATAAATTTTATTGAATGAATTTCATTATCAAATGTTTCTTTTTGTTCAGCAAATCAACACGATTGAAGCCAACAATTATCTGCGCAGTCAGCTCTTTAAACGAATTATCAATACTCAAATTATATAATAATATAATAAACGCGTAGATTACATCTCCCATTATACCGTTTCCCAACATTATATTTTAATATTTAGAAAAATAATAAGGTAATTATTTTTCGCACTTAAGACAATAATATACGCTTAGAATTAACCGTGTGAAGCCACGTATTACATCGACTCTTACCCATTGTTTTTTCAAAACCGAAGAACGATTTTCTTCAAGAAAACTCACGTACACACACACACATCCATACTCACGTTACCTAAATATATAATAAATATATTAAATTAAACCTAATGGAGCCGTTAGCAAATTGACGATGCGCAACGGTTCAATTTTAAACCGTTTATCTCTTATTGTTTCGCGTGACGTACGCCAATTAACACACGCACGACATTATTTTCACCATTTTTCTTTATTATTATTTTTTTTGTATTAATTTAACGTTTCGCAACGCTTTGAAAACGTGTCGAGATCTTGTGCAAACCCCCAGCTGCGGTTAGCGACGTTTTAATTGTGAAAAAACAATTTCAAAGCTGGATGATGAGGTTAAGGAACGGTGCAAAGTAGTACCCTAGTATCGTAGTTGCTCAAGGATGTCGTTGCGAAGGTTGTCCGGTGCTTCTTTGTTCATATTTGACATGTAAATTGTAAAGGAGGCTTGCACTAAAATGGATAATTCAACATTCTTGTATGTTTTGAAGGTTAACGAGACGAGTTAAGGGTTAATACGTGGGTTGCTTCTTTGTTGTATCGAAGGGTTGAATGAACGAATCGATTTATTAGTGCAGTTTTTAAACGAGTTTTAAATGTTAAATGTGTTCTGAAATATATGTTTTGTATCAATGTTTTGACTCTTTCAACAGATCGGATCGTTAATTACATGAACACGCAAATGCAAATCATAAAATAAATTAAGCAAGATACATTGAATTTGTTCAACTTTCAAAAACAGCATCTCGTGTAATAAATTTATAAATATGATATTCAAATACAACGATGATTTAAATTTTATTGATCGTACTCGTTTCTAACGATCGACGAAGTTAAGCAATTGATGGCGCGATCTGTTTATGGATTCTTATATCCGTTGATTCGAGATAATTTGGCAAGAGACTTTTTTTTTTTGTAATTCAAACTCATATAAAAGTTGCCTGAACTTTAAATTGAATTTTTTTACTCTTGTCCTGTAGTGGACTTTTTATAAATTGCACATAATGATGATAATAAGAACGTATATTAAAACGCCAACCATTTCCGACTCATTACAGCTTTTACACTCCAATTTCAGCCTTCTACAAATCAAATTGAACTATTTTCGAATCAAATTCAATTTTTTACAAATCAAATTTAACCATCGGAAATGTATTAATACCTTTGTCATGGTAATCAACAATCAATATAACTTTGATAATATCAATTGATGATTTTTATAATATTTCACATAGAAACGACAGGAATATAAATTGTCTTGTCTAATAGACGATCATTTTGTCCAAATTAAAATTTATTTCAATAATACGTACTTAAAACTATCACTACTACCTATCTACTATCTATCTACTTTTCTTATAAATAAAAAATATATTTCCATTGGTTGAATCTGATTTGAAAAATATTGAATTTGATGTGGAAAAAGCTGAGTTTGGGGTATAAATACTATTACATATAAATACACCCAATCTTATTTTTACATGGGAGATACGTTTCAAAGACTACCGCGTAAAAAAATGTATGGTGACCATATAAAAATTGGAGATAGGTTTCATCAATATATTTGGATGGAAGTTACATCCAAATATGTATATTGATGAAACCTATCTCCAATTTTTATATGATGGAACTTCCATCCAAATATATAATACCTTATAAAAAAATGTGTAATATAGAAAAATGTTGCCATTTAAAATCATCAAAAAACATCGGATTTTTTTAATTTAATAACTACAATTGTATACTGGTATGGTTGGGATCTTACCATTGTGGCATAATAATATATATTCTTTTATTTTTATACCGTATTAAAGTGAAGAAATAATTGATTCTTCTTCTTTGAACCGTACAAAAAACTGATTGGGTGTATACACCAACTCCAATAGTATTACAGATTTTACAGTGTTAAAGCAAAAAAAAAACAGTGCAAAAATTATCGATTCTTCTTTGAACCGTATAAAAATCTGATTGGGTATATCAACATACACTAACTTCCAATAGCACTACAGGCTTTACACAGTGTTAAAGCGAAAAACAGTACAAAAAATAATCGATTCTTCTTTGAACCATATAAAAATCTGATTGGGTATATCAACATACACCAACTTCCAACAACACTCCAAACCATCATCGAACTCCAATCATCCGCAATCCAATCGATGACATAACTAATCCACGACCGCTCCAATTATGCACCTCGACTTGCCCAACATTCGTGAGCCTCTCCTGGGACCGCCGCTTCTGCTTTTACTTCTTGCTCATCTCATCTTATTTCATCATGGCGTGGGAGAAGATGAAATTGATAAGAGCCATCGACGATTGTAATCGCAGAACGGAGGCTTCGTGCTTGACCCTTTCTCCGTTTTGACGACAATGGTCGCATCCATCAAGCGCGAACGTGTGGCACTTTTCGTGATGTGGAGAATTTTGCAAAGGCGTGTAAAAGTTGGAATGGTCTTTTTTTAGTTTGAGGCTTTTTTTTTTTGAATTTTTATGTTCTGAAATAATTTATGTGGGATTTGGTATTGTGTTTGTGTTTTCAGATGGCTTTGTAGAATGTTTCATGATTTTAATAAAATTTGAATATAGTGAAGCTTTGTTTTTATGTACGAAATTTTCATATTTTGTTGCTATTAAGTATCGTTTCGTTATAGTTTATTTTATATCCGCAATTAATGTCTGAAATTATTTCAGATTTACCGTAATTTTCATTTACCGGCAATCCGGCAATTTTTTTTTACTAATTATTAATGAATTAAATTTTAAATAAAGCCCGGAAGAAAATAACGATGAGTCGAAAAAACCGTAAAACCAAAATTATTATACTTCCCGAAAAAACAACATTTTTAAAAAAAAAACGTACACTTTAAATTTGACGGTAAATTACCGAAATGTTATTTGGGTCATTTACCGGTAAATCGATAATATCATTCCTAGTCTGAAATATTAAAAATCCAATTCAATGAATTTTATAAAAATATTTAATTAACTTCGCGACGATTGACAAACTTTGTTCAAATGTATCAATCGTTTATTTCTGACATTTGTTAATTTATAATTTTTCTGTTTTTTTTTTACCCTATTCTATCTGTTTTCTGATCTTGCTTTTAATATGATGATATCAAAAGTTCAAATCCATTTATATTATCGAAAGAATTTATATAAACTCAAAAATATGTGCCAAATGCGTAATTTTTTCAATAGAATGTATTTACCTATATAAGCGTGATTATTTCAATAAAAAAATATTTTTTCAAAATATTTAAAATCTTTAATCTATGTCTTTCCCCTAATTACTATTTTTTGTCGACCCCTTAACGTAAAAATGAGGTTTCACTGAGGTTAGTAAGCTAAGTTCATATTTCATATTCTGTACATTTTTTGTATCTTTATTAATATTTGATATTTGAAAAGGCGAAGATTAAATATTGAAATTCGATATCGCATATGCCTTGTTTATATTACCATTTTGGAAAATTATAAATATTGTGAAATGTCATTTTTGAAAAAAAAAGTTTGCTTTCTATATGTCAGGGAAAAAACGTCATCGCTTAACAAATATGCACAATTAACAAAAATTTATTTATAAAAAAACCAAATTATAATCGATTCGCATTCTAATTGCACATCTCCCAGTCGTCAATCATCTGCACCAACAATCGAACGTTAAACTTTTTACATCACCGAGCGCATAATATCGTGCATTAATTGCACCATAAAAACGCAACTTTCCCAAGCAAAACCTCCAAAAAAAACCTATAAATAAAACGCAATTAATCCTATGAGGAAACATCCCGACGATACACAAACCCAATCCCAAATGTCAATCGTGTTCTTCATACCAAAATACCCACACAAGATACGACCTTTTTTAACGTAACTGGCTTTTGCGCGACCCATATAACGTAAAATGTATACTTTCACTGCTTCCGATGGTCAATTTTTCACGATTTCGTCACGCCTATTAATTCGAGGAGGTATCTTTTGGATCGTGGCCGAAAGGTTGCCGATTCGGTGGGGTCAATTTTGCCGGTTTCCGCATGCAATCATCAATTTCATTATCAAAACGTCGTTGATGATGGCTTTTTTTCGTTGGTAATGAAGGGCGTAATAGAATGTAAGAATTAGTTGGGTTTTTTTGTTGTTGTCTGTAAACATTCGGTTTTTTTTCGGTCGTGCAAAAGAAACGTGTCGTCACTTTCGCCCATAGAGCTCTCACTTTTGATGGAATGAAAAAATATTTTTTGTGTTGTATAATATATATGTATGAATATTTATTGATGGAAATGAGATATATCGATTTGTTTCTGGTATAAATTATTTTAAATATATTTGTTATTAATCAAATTTTCATTGAAAAAATCGAATCGTTGATCTTATCAAAGATTCGATATATAAATAATTATTTATACCAACGATGCATCTTATATTTGACAAGCGTATTAATTTTTAAATTAACCTACATATTATACTTATGATATGTAAATACTTAAATTAAAATCAATCACGAAATCTACCGTTGCATATTATACAACCTATTTATTGAACAAATAAATGATATACGGCGTATATGATAATCCAATTACTATGAGTAATATTTATATTATATTTCTAAGCGTTAATTAAATTCATTAAAGTAATCCATCATTATTTATAATCATCAAAGAAAGATGAGTACTATAATTAAGACGTCAAAATTACTACATTTTGTAATTATTGACTGAATACAAACAGTAAGTTCTTAGAATGCAATAAACATTACTTTTATATTACACATATGATTGATATTAAATTAAATTATGACATATTATTATTTAATCCTTTTTGACGTATTATAAGCTTTAAGCTTCTTAAAATAATTATTTACATAATTTTTCACACATACAATGAAAAACGTTTAACACGGTTCTGAATGAACAGAAATATTTTCTAGTATTAAATAATTCAATGTTTAACATCATAGTATTAGAACCATAATACATATTACTTCTTATTAATCAAATTTTCACGTAAATCATTTTCATTTTAAACGATTTCACTTTCTATAAAAAATTAAAAATAGTTAAACCAATGATATCTCATCACATAAACCGCTCAATCTAAAAACCGCAAACCGATTTTCAAACACTAAACAAACACTGAAGAATCATCGTCATTATCATGTTAAAAAAGATCCACTCGTCCTGTTATGTCATTCTCAATCATTCACGTACTCAATCATCTTTGTAAAAGTTCGCATTTGAACCGGGGTCGTCAACGGACATATAAATACAATCGTTCCGATTATAATAATTCAATCGAGATCTGGCATTTTGATTTGTTCACAATTGAACACGTTCGAGGCATCGTTTATAATGTATTCGCAACTTCAAATGTGGCGTTCGATTGAATTGTGATTTATTCGAGTCGCAAACGTGTGTTTGTAGTTGAGATGTTACGTGTGTAATTGTGGAAATAATTGAGCTTTCGCAATCGATTCGTGTTGAATGCTGCGTTTAAATTTAATCAGTGGTGCTTCGATAATTATCGTATTAATTCAATTTTGTTGAATTCGAAATTTTGTTTAAGTAAATTTTTGTGTTTTTATAATGAGATTTTTGCAATATTGTTAAGAGTTGATTTTTTCATATACAAATAAGGAAAGATGACTTTGAAGAAGCTCAATACTGGAACCTGACGTTTCCAAAAATATCAATATATGCACGACTCATTTTGATGAAAAAAAAAATATTTTTGTATATGGTTGAGTTCAGAATTACTTGCTTCATCGAATTTCATAATTAAAATTTTATATCTTGAAAAAATATATTACTTTAGTTAAATTATTTTTAAGAGTTGTATTATTTAAAAAAAAACTTTCAATATATCAAAATAAACCAATAATTGATTTTATACGGTTGTAAATTTTAAAAATTTACAATATAGGTCACAGTCCAATTGTATTTCATAAATACACATTGTTGAGGATTGAGTTGGGTTAGATAAGATAATTAGATAATTAGATTGGATTAGGTCAAATATATTATACATGGACTAATAATATACAAGTCTGTGACATATAAAACGTTATTTTAAAAATAACAAGAACAAAAAAAGATATAAGACATTAGAAAAAAAAATTTGACCCTTCTGAAAAGTCATCATATGTGTTTTATTTTATATATCGAAATGATCTCAATTCAATAATAATCACATTCTTCGATTGATTAAAAAATACATCGCTTAACTTTTATAACCGTCAACAAAATTCATTATACTCGTATAATACATTAAAAATAAATAATCAATCAATAATCAATTAAATTGACACCAACTCAATAACCCATCAAAAAATCATCAGAATCCATAACCATGCATCCGAGCAATCACAAAACACTTATAAAACGTAACACTTTTCCTAATGGTAAATACATACGTTTTGTACATAGAGCGCAGAACGCATCAATTACAAAGCCGTTAACGTTCCAGCGTTTCCCAATCGGTCCGAATGAAAAATTCGCCACGATTCCGCAACAATAGATCTGCCGAATGAATCGTGTCAGACAGGCGAAAAACACATACACGTGTACGAAAAAAAAATAAAAAATAAAGCTCGAAAAATGCACATTTGCATTGGGTCCATTGCCAAATCGGCAGAAAATTCGCACTCGAAGATTAATATCGTTTTAATTGAACCCTATTGTGTACGTGGGCGCTCGATTTATTATGTTTTATTATATTTGATTGTTATGTGTTGATGGTGTCGGAATTGAGGTGTGTTTGGTTTAATTTTTTTAATCAATCATTATTTTGAATGTGTATTGTGATTTTTTTATATAAAATTTCTTTTATATTATTTTATTAATTATAAAAATTAAAATGTTGGGAAACACTGGACGACTTCGTGAGCAACACCAAAATGCCATTTATAAACGCATCCGAAAGGTTGCGATGCTATCAACGCTCTTACGTTAACGAATCCCTATTTTTATACGTATGTAATTGATTCATTGTTTAAAAATGTCAAGTTAAGTTAAGTTTAGTTGGGTTAAGTTAACTCGGAGTTATAATATAATAGATTAAGTAACGTTTCGCGTAATTGGTCTGATCGGATCTGTGTTGTATAATCGATTTAATTACGATTATACTATAAAAGGATTGATTGTTTCGATTATTTCAAATTATATTGAAACTTAAATGCATTCTTATTGAATAATGATATTTCGAATTAGTCCTTTCATTCATAATATGAAAACTTCATATACAACAATGAATTGAAATACATTTAATTATAAAAAATTTAGGTTACCAAAAATTCTAGATTAAAGTACCAGTTTAAAAGGTTAAATATTTCTTAAACATCTTTGCCGAAATAATGATCTGTTTTAATTAACACATCAGATGAAGCGATTTCATTATCCGCAAACCCCATTAACCTTTCGCCGAGAGGAATCGAACTTTTTTTCTCACATATGTTTGTATATCTTCAAAATCGTAACGGCCTTTTGCAAAATCGAACAAACGAACATTATCAAAAACGGCTCATAAGCGGAAAGGCAATTAACCGAATAAAGGGGGCCGATATTGACCAACGAGGCGAAATTTCGCTATTATATTATATGCTAATGAGTTGTGGAAATCGGCCAGTTTTGTTATACAGAATCGAAATTTTACTTGTATCTATATTTTTGTTAAAATTAAATTTGATGTTGTACAGCTCTATTGTTTATAAATTTCATTATCGGAACGCGTAAAAGTGATGTAAAAATTTCGTATATGTTTTTTTTTGGATGCATGATTTATTATATTAAGTCTCTTTTGAATTGGTTTTTTTGATAAATTTGAATTTTCAATATGTGGGTTTTTTTAATACAAAATGCTCTTGTTCCGATGTGAAGTGAGATCGATATCGTTTTCATTGTAAATATTAAACTTGAATGTAAGAGGCGTTTTAAATTTATAATATCGAAGCCTACGCGCGTATTTATAACAGAAATATTTTACAATTGTCAAAAGAACTTGTTTGTATTCAAAATGCTAACTGAACTGGTTCGTGTCAAGTTTGCTCTTGAATGCGAAATTGCAATAAGCATTTCCTAGACGCCCTTGATGACAGTATAGCACACGAAACGGAATCTAACACTTAAATAACAACTACATTCGAAACACCGATGGCTTATATATAATTTTAAATGTTAATATTTTCACACACCAAAACATTAAACGACAGTAGTAGTGGACCATGTACTTGTAGTTGACTATCTTATAAAAAAAAAACGTAAATTTTATGGTTTTTATGGACGATAATCTTTCAAAAAGGTTGAGATAGATAAACAGCTTATCTATTGCACATTTTCCGAAAGATTTTCATATATAAAACTTTAATTTTAACAATTTTTTTTGCAGAATGATCAACTACAGATACTTGATCCACCACTAATGTCGTTATCTCAATATTTATTTTATTAATAATCAATTATTTTTATTCAGATCAATTGATTTTTTTAACATGAAAAAAACGTTTAACATTTCAACCGAATAAAAAAATATTTTTAAAGATTTGACCCACAAAAACAAAGCTTCCTGATATTTTTTTTCATACGCAAACACCTTTCAGACATTTCACAATTGAAAAACGACACACGTGAACTTTCCACATCGAATCTAGATTATTTTAACATTTCAAATGCTAATACGCGAACGACACGTATCGGATGCGATTTCGTTGCACACATTTCTGCAAGCGCACTTTAAAATCGGATTTTTTTACGCAAACCGTTTCCAAACATTCCACAACACATGCGGAGAGATAAATCTGCGTACCGGAGCACAATTTGTAAGGTGTCGTGTTGCAAAAGCCGACACGTCGAGGGGAAAATATGAAAAATTTCGATCATGCGAACGCAGACAATGCCGACTTTCTTCGGTTGCATGCAAATATTTCGTCTTCCTGCCGTTCCGAGGCCGTTTTCTTTTATTCTCGACCGATGATGATGATGATGATGATGGCGATGTGACGCAACTGAAGCCTCCGAGAAAATCTGTCGAAACCGCGGTCTGGATTTGATCCGTATTTTATTGACGCGCTCGTTATCACGTCGTTTTATGCTCCATTTTTAGATCGTTTTGTGTGATTTACTATTAAAATCTTATTGTTGTTGAGCTTGTTATATTATTTTTGCAATAATAGTGCGTGCGAATTGCGTGTAATTCGATAACGCGTTTAACCTTTGCAATGTCGTGTTGTAACAGTATATGAAATGAAGTTCAACCGTGACATCGATTAAAGTGCAACATGCGATTTTACATTTTTTTATCGAAAATCAGCTTGGATTTTTTTAAATACAGTAGAAAACGTTTAATACGAAATTTAAAAGACTGAAATATTATTTTGTGTTAAAAAAAATTGAATGTTTAATGTCACGGTATTTTGTGAAGATCACAGTTTAATTGATTTTTCATATTAAGCTTTTTTGTATTAAACAATTTCCACCATACATATCAAATTATATGAATCAACAACAAGTTTATTATTCCATTAATATTTCGAAAAAAAGATGAATAATTAATTAAAAAACAGCTTCGATTTATAAAATGTAAAAAAAATATACGTGTACATCTAAATATGGGATTGGACTATGTATAGTATTATTTAAAAAAAAAATGTAGTATTATAATTATGCCAAGAAGATTGATTCAACATAAAACTGAAAAAAAACTATAATACTTAAAAAATATATTTATTTTTTGTATTATATAAAAAAGATCAGTAGGTATTTATAAGCCCAAAGATTGGTTCAATACCTACAATCTTAGAAATAAAGCTCTTTTCCATTTATGACTTAATCACAGTAATGTATGAATCAATAAATTTCCATTTCATATCCGAAAAACGAGAAAAAAACCTATACCTAAAAATCGAAAACAATACCCAAATTTCTTAACATGTTAATCAAAAAAGTCTGCAGGGCGTTCCGCTCCAGCGCAACAATCGACATGTGCCGATTTCAAAAGTGACCTTATATCTCACCGAATTTCGATCGTTTTGACACACACGCGAGGTTGGCCAACCTGCGGGGCGATTCTTTTCGGAAAAACCGAGGGAAAATACGAATTGTTCGGACGACGGGTATTTTGGACAAGGACGCGTGTCATGCTGTTATTGTTGCGGACTGGTTCGCCATTTTTTTCCCATAGACGGGTGTTTGAAAGATTTTGCGCGCCGTTTTATCGTTGATTTTTTTTTTGCGAATATGTGCAACTGGTCGTTGCTTCATTTAAATTGTTGATTTTAAAATGCAGTGTCTTAATTCGTCTAGATGTAGAGTGCTAGAATGGATGTGTTTGAATGAGTGTTGAGTGAGCGATCGGAAAATTAGGTATTATTGTCAATATTTGAATTAATTTGCTATCTGATTTTTAATGTAAATCCATTCAAAAATTTTATTTGATTTGTTTTCATTCAAATTTCAGTTTTTCAGAAACTTTTTTTAATACTTAAAGTTTCTTTCTATATTTCATCACTACAATAGATGTTTTGAATGAGTTTTTTTTTCGTAGTTGATTAAAAAATTAGGTATTATCTTCATTATATGAATTTATTTGTCAACTAATTTTAAATGAAAATCCTTTCAAAGATCCTTTTTGATTTATTTTCATTCAAATTTCAGTTTTTTAGAAACTTTTTTACATTTTAATACATGATTCTTTCAATGTCTTCACCTAACAAAGAATCATATTATATAATAATAATAATAATAATAAGTATTTACAAATTGAGTAAAAAAAATTAAAATATATGAAATGATGCTATAATTAAAATCATTAAGAAAATTAATGATTCATAACTCAAAGAAAAATATAAATTATAATTATCAACTTGCCATTTTTGCTATATCATTAATTAATATTTAAGCATTAGAAAGTGTCAACAAAAAAAACTAACGAATTTAATGAAAAAATACATTTTTCAAAAAAAAAATAAATAAACTTGACTCACAATCAATAAAAAATCTTCACAAAAAACCACATATGATTTAACATCAGAAAAAAAGCCATCAAACATTTCCCCTTCATTCCACAACCACACATAACCATTATGCAAATTCAAAATCATGGTCATCGAACGGTGGGCGCGTTTCTAGTACAAGTCGTTAAATGTGTGAAAACCGCGATTTGTATGAATGAACCGAACATGCCACCTTTTGTATAAATAAATGTTAATAGATAACGCTATTGCAATTACGACGCATTTCCTTCGGCTCTTCGGTCGCTAGGGATCTCCGCAATTACGATTATATTACAAGTGATGAAAGTAAAAGACGTATGCAAAACAATAAGTCGGGTTCTCACACGGCTGGTGTCGCTTCGCACATAACGTAATTTTGTCGTAATAATGCGGGTGGTTCGTACTTTTTGATATATTGCCGATTTCTTAACGATATGTAAATTTATTCAAGAAAATATCGCTCGTTACACATGCGGATGGATGAGAGTAGTGTGTGGATTTTGTGTATTTTTAAAATATATTTTTGAGATAATGAAATTTATGTTCATTGATTAATTTAAATAAAATAATAAATTAACAGTTGAACTTTGGAAAAATAGAAATTTCCTATAGAAAATTTTGCGACTTTCGTTAATTTTCTTTTTCATATAAATTTATATAACGACTCAATTAAACATTTTTTTACAGAAGCAACGAAAGGCAGAGCGTAATTAATAACACTCGGAAGTCACAGTTCAAACAGCGATTATGAGTTCGAAAGGGTCACCGTTATACAATTTGGAGATTTTGAAAAATGACCGACGATCGATCATCTCGCGAAGAAAAAAAAAATATTGCGCCGCACTTGACGAGCTTTCGATTTTTTTCAGCACGCGATCTTGTCGTTTCTATTTGCATGACGACACGCTATTTACTCTTGTGTTCGCTAATTTACGGGATGCTGGTATCGTGTCACATTTAATTTTATCGTTTTATCTACGGATGACCTGGAATGAGACTGTTATAAAAGCGAACTTGAAGCGGTAACGCATGCGAAACTTTTGTATTGTTGTGCGCGAATGATTCCGATTTTCACTCTCGAGAAAATGCAATGAAAGCTCATTTATGAGTTATTTCAATTATTTGATACGTATAATAGATTAGTGTGATTAATATATTTTCAAGATTAAATCTTCATTGTGTTGTAATCATAATCACAATATAAATAAAACAATTACTCACCTCAAATACAAATCGTAACCGCCTATAAGCCTCGCCGTCCTTTTACAGCTCACGACTTTCAGCGAACACGCGAACAAAATCCTACAATCCAACTAAATCCCAGCAATAAATTGACACGATCACTGATTCAACAAATAAAGGTAGTACCACAAAAGCATCGTCGACCCGAAAACCGGCAAGGGTGGCGGGTTTGGCGCTTACCCGCTCGTCGATGTTACCGACAAAATCGATGTAATTTTAGTAAATTCGCGATATTTTCAAAAGTCTCTTTATTCTACAGACGTTTAGTGATGCTGTGGATCTTCGATGATGAGATGGTTCGTTTGAAATATGGAATACTGATCAGAATGAGGCTTTAGAGTGATGTGGCGACGTGCGCGCACTGCCGTCGCCGAGAACGGACTGCTTCGGTTGTGTGGCAAAACCGCCAAGATGAACGTTCTCGCTTCTCGTCGATTGTCGTTGGTGGAGTGTGACTTATGTGGTGAGCTGATGCTGCCGATGTTGGTGCATTGATGCACCGTGGATTTTTATTTTGTATAGAATAATTGTTCGGATTGGAAATATTCCGGTTTGGTGGGATCGGGAGTTTTTTCAGGTTTTCTTCTGGTGAGTTGAGGTTTAATTTTTTCAGATTTTCTTCTCTTTTATTAATATATTGAGTTTAAATGTTACTTGTTCTTTGCACTTTTTTTTTATTTTTTTTAATAAGATCGTATAATTTTGTCGTTCTTTGAAGAATGACGGAGAGAAAAGAATGTGCATGTATTACTTAAATCTGTTGCAGATTTTACATTTCAAATTCAACGTTTAAACTTCAAATTCAAGAAAAATTCATAGTAGTGAATTTTTTTATTACTATAATAACGGTCTTAATAATACTTTCTTATACATAGTTCAATTCGAAGCGTAAAATGTCCAATTTGAAGTATAAAACGTTGAATTTTGAAGATTAAAATGTTTAATTTAAAGTGTAAAAACTGTATAATGATAATAATAATAATATAACATGCGATTTTTTTTTCATTTAGTTATAGACGTTTTTCGCACTTCTAATACACTTATGAATTGAATTATTAAACATCCATGCGGAAAATTCTATTGTAATTAAAAATACTCCAAAAATATTCATTTCAAAATTCATTATTGCGTTATTCTACTAACCATAACCTACAACCAATATTTTACTAGTCCAAACATAAACTTCATGCTAAATACGAATCTAGTCTAAAAACATATTTACGACCCATCATTTTCGTACAAATCACAGCATCGTGCTTTCTTCGTTTTGGGCGATTCCTCCATCTGAACAAAATACCATCAACAATCAGTCACGCACAATGAACCCACCGCAAACACAATACGCAAACATGACATATAACGATCACTCATTAATTAGGATGGCCTATCTTCTTCTACGATTCTGATATAAATTCACACACATTCAGAGGACGTAATTAACTTGGCATTTCATCGCTGACCTATGTCGTTGTGTGCTTAAACCGCGAAAAACCGAGATTTTGAAAGACGTCCCAGATTCGTTAGCATTGAAGCGATCCATCGATCATGTTGCGATCCAGAAACCTTAGATTCGGGTATTGTTGAAAGCTTCATTGTCGAAAGGTGCGATTTCACGCTGAATTTGGTCAGAGTCAAGGAAAGAGAATTTCGATGTTGGTTATCGGAAAGCGTGGGAATTTGGATCGGTCTGAAATTTCCATGTTGAAAAATGAAATTGATCTATTGATGTATGTGTGAAAAAGCTTATCTCAAAAATCGGAATAGTAATGGGTTTATTTAACTTTAACCGATTTATTATTATTCATAAAATACAATATGAAGAATTACTTTATCAAATATCAGAAAATTAAAATGAAAATAATGAAACTAAATTAGTTATAGGAAATAGTTTTGATGATCAACAATTTAATTGAGGAAGTAAATGAAAATTTTCCTAATGTGTGTATTTTATTAATCAATTAAATTTCATTTTCGGTCAACTTGTTGTCGTGTAATTATTTTACACGTTCAAAATAAAATAAGTGTGTTAATTCGATTCACTTTTATGTTTATTATAAAATCTTATGTTCGTTTTCCGACATATGTATTGTTTTGCACGCATGATTTTAAAAACACAACTCTTTGTTATGTCAAAATATGTTTTATGTGTTTCAAAAAAATTTTGTATTTAATTTATTTTCGTATTACCAAATAGTTCAAGTTAATTTTCACACACATTTCGTATCCGATACATTCGTTTAAATGACAACGTTTCTATTATTACCAAATTCATTTCGTTTTTATATTACATTTTTTTTAACTTACGAACAAATACACAATCCCTGCACATATTATGTGCGGAATCTGAAGAATAATGCATGTAATTAATTCAAAATGCGGGAGTTAATTATGCGTGAACGTAATAAAAAATAATTGTTGATGATTGATTAGAAATTTCCACTCTTGCTCTAATTTATGCGTAAACAATAATAAATATATCATTTGAAATGCTTTCCTTTTGCGAAAACCACTTTATAGCGCATTTTAATTCAATTAACAATATTGAATGTGATTTCGAAGATTACACAAAACATAATGACGCTATCTTCAAAATTGATATAATTTTGTTTAATTTCTAAATTAAATTCAGATGATTACCTTGGTATTTGATACAGAAATGATGATCTTATTAAATTGTTAAAATGAGACCTTGATACCAATATTGTGATACGCAGGTGATCGTTTGAAAAGAAAATGAAAAATTCGGTATATTTCAATGACGTTTCAATTAAATAAATATAATCAGGTCAAATGATTCCAATTGATGACACCGCATAAAAAAAATCTGAAATTTCGCCACATTCGAATTGGACTACTTTAAATAATAGATCATATTATTTGAGAAAGGAAACGTCAATCGCATACGAAGTCTGCTTAATCTCCGATACGTTACGAAAATATTGTACGTGATAAAAAAAAATATGAATCATTTCCTTATGAAACACGTTCAGAATTTTAAATTTAGGTTTTTTCAAACTCGTGTGTTCTCGAATTTTAATTTTCTTTTGTGCATGTGCAGATAATTATTGTTTCGAGAACATTGCTTATTGTTTGCAGTTGAAATGAATTAATGAACATTTTGCCATTGACTGCTATTGTTGTTTGGAAATTTCGCAAAATAAATCATATGAATTTTTAGTTATGTTTTCTGAAATTGATTCCTTGTCGTCAATTTTATTTTTAAAATAATGTGAAATGAAAGAGTACTAATGAATAATGAATTATTATGTTTTTACTATATATCATTAATCAATAGATTTTAAAAACACATATCGATGTATAAATTTATGATAATTTCAAACAAGGTTGTATATTTGCTTAAAATTTACTTAAACGATTTCAATAAGATCAAATTTTCTTATAAAATTCATAGTAAATAATACAAATACATAAAAACGATTTTCAAAATAAATTCGCACCACAAAAATCTTATAAATTAAAAATTTGAAAAAAATACCTTCTCCATACTTTTATATTTTATTATAATGATGAATCAATTAAATTTTTGAAGTGTTTGATATGGAAATTGTTATTTTTTTTTCAAAAATATTACATATATTTTAAACAAAACCGACCATGACGTATTTAAGACTATGAATATGTCGACGAAACATAACAAATCGTTTGTTTTGACAGATTGTACGAGACGGTAGAAACGATCGGTTTTAGCCAAAACATTAAAGAAAATAATAAAAAGAAATCGAACTTTGACTCTAACGAAATCGGCACAACCCTGATTTCAAAGATAACCCAAGAAATCCAATATTCAAAACCGCACCGACTAATTTATTCCGATCCCAATCACAAAATCATCATTCGCAACAAATATAAACGGCCTCGTTACTTTTTCGCAACATCGAAATTGATTAAAAGCGACAATATTTCATGGCATCGGCGATCTGCGTTTGTGCAACATCAGATGCATTTGTTACAGAGGCGGACGAACCTTCGTGACATTTGAGACGACACAATACCAGATTTTATTGCTTAACGGACAATGTTAAAATTGGAATTTGCCCGTGTCCCCTTTGACACTTGGGCAAGATGTTGCCTTTTTGTCGATTTTCCGATCGTGAGGATTGTTGAGGGTTAGTTTTGTTGGTAGATGTCGGTTTTGTGTCTGTTTTTATGAGCATGTGTGTTTTGTTGTGTAATTTGGATCAATGGATTAAGTTCATTCGTATGTTAGAGTCGTATAGTTTTTACAATTCTAATTCAAATTTTTATACTTCAAATTCAACAAATCGACAAAAAATCATAGTAATTAATTCAGTGATTATTATGACAACAGTCTTAATAATATTATACTTTCCTATAGTTGGATTTGAATTATAAAACGTTAAATAAACTGTATATAAAAATAGTGAATAGTTATGGTTCAGTGGAAATAAATGCGTAGTATGGAAATTTTAATGAACGTATTTTTGGTGTTGCAATTCATGAAGTTTTGATTTTGCTACAATTTGAATAATTAGCGATAAATTTAAATGACTAGTTGTATAATACCATACAGTAAACTATGGATTTTTATTTGATTAATCGAAATGAATATTTATGACATTTAATGTAACCTCGTTTCGATAATTTATATAGTATTAAAGTCACAATTTCTTAATTTATAAAATTTCTTTAACAGTACAGAATTACAAGTTTTCTTGCGATTTTATAACTAAATGATATTCTCAAAATAATAAAACATCTTTAATTTTCTCATTGTAAAATACCAAGTTACAAAAGAACAATAAAAAATATTATTTAAAAAAAATGAAACCTTTTTGCGTAAGTTTTGCGATAACACTGGGCTATCCCTATTAGCACCTCTTTTATTTATTATACAATTTTACACATCAAATTCAACGTTTTACACTTCAAATTGGACATTTTACTCTTCAAATTCAACAAATTAAAAAGAATTCATATTATAGTAATGAATTTCATTGATTACTATGACAACGATCTTAATACTTTTCTACAGTCCAATTTGAAGTGTAAATCGTTCAATTTTTTGTGTAAAACGTCCAATTTGAAGTATAAATCTTTGAATTTGAAGTTTAAAGCGTTGAATTTGAAGTATAAAAACTGTATCATCATCATTATTAGTAACCTATTCAACCTTTTCAACAGAATAAAATATTTCAAATATCATTGAAAATTTGAACGTTTTTTCTATTTACCTTCGAATTTCATTTCCATTTACTGATCAAATCACATATCGCTTAACTTCAACGATCTGCTATAATCTAAAAATTTGATTTAAACTTCATATACTCAAATTTTTCTTACAAAAATCAATAAAATCCGGATCAAACGCCGCCGCAAACTAAACACAAATTTGCGCATTTCACGAAAATGTCCCCCATTGTGACTGCCGTTATTCAACAAAACCAGACAAACAGACAATCGAGGTTCACACATTTGTCTGTCTGATGGTCTGTTCGAGCAGAGCCCCATATGGCGAAAAATTACATAAGGAAAGCGCATTATTATACCAGAGCGAAAATGTATATGTGTGTGTTCTGGCGCGCGTGTAAACCACGTCACATAATGGGTATAATGGTAAATCGCTTTTCCGAGAAAATAAAAAGGTGGTTTATGTAATTAACGGTGTCGTGGGTGTTTCTATGGATAATCTTCTGATGTGTGTGTGAAGACTTATGGGAAATTTTGTGTCGA
Source organism: Hydropsyche tenuis (assembly GCA_009617725.1). Lineage (NCBI taxonomy): Eukaryota > Metazoa > Arthropoda > Insecta > Trichoptera > Hydropsychidae > Hydropsyche > Hydropsyche tenuis. Next base: position 1,091,420 of record VTON01000025.1, read on the forward strand.
TTGTGCGAGGCGTGAACTGTTTTTCTATACGTTGTGCGTATCTGGAAGCTTTTTTATAATTGGATTTTGTTTGAAAGTTGTTGTATTTTATTGTTTAACCTTTGGCTTTTTGTCGTAATCGATTTTAATAATTGGTTCTATTTTATTGTGTTTTTTTTTATTGGATATTAGAATGTATTTGTTTCTCACTTGTATGTGAAATTTTTGTAGTGATTGGAAATCGAATTAATTTTGTATCATCGCAGACAATAAAAACTAAATCGCTATCACATATATTATTATATATGAAGAAAATATATAATAAATCTTGAGAAATCGAATACTGAAACTATCCTTTTTCGATGATTTTATACAAATAAATTTATACAATATATCTTTTAACTGCAATGACCTCTGACAAAGCTAAAATATCAACTGGTTTTATTTATTTTTTAAATAAAATTGATGATACAATTAGGGATGTCAGATCTACCGTAATTTTCATTTAACGACAATCCGATGTTATGTTTTAGTAATTACTGGTTTACCAATATATTAAATTTTAAATAAAAACTGGGAAAAAATAATGAACAACCAAAAAAACTGTAAAACCAAAAATACTTTCCTAAAAAAACAACGTTTTTCAAAAATATTCGAAACAAAAAGAATTTTTTGTATTTACCGGTAAATATTGAAAATATAACTCTTAAAAAGTTAAATACTGAAACCATAATTTTCCAATGATTTTGTACAAATAAATTCATACATGTCTTTTAACTTCAATGACCTCTGACAAAATTAAAATATCAACTGCTTTTATTTTACAAAAATCAAAATTGATGATACAATCTAATTCTTCAAGCATTCACATATTCAAATTCTATTTTATCATTCGAAAAATCAAACAAAACTTTTGCATACAGATATAATGTCATATACGTTCTTATTCGGTAGTTATTCTGATATTCAAATCAGCATTTTAATTGCTATACTCTGAACTATTAGCGGTATGATGAGTTTGTAAATGTGGCTCTTATGATGGCAGATTGACGTTTCTCATTGTATGCTTTCTAGTAAATTGAATTACCTAATGCGGCAGATATACGATTATTGTGTGAATTGTTCGGTGTCATGCGATAAAACTGGGTCAATCGTATTGTTTTGTCCGTTTTTTCATATGACTTCATAATGTTATCGCTTATTTTTTACGGCCGAAAGAACGCACGAGAAATGTTTGAACCAGTAACATCAATCACAGATCAATGCGATACGAATGCGTAAAAACCTTCAAAATGAAAATCGTTAAAAAAATATAATTAAATTATTCTCACATATCATATACAGCTTTTGTATTACGAATTCAACCTTATACAAATCAAATTCAACCTTTTTCAAATCAAATTCAACCTTTTTCAAATCAAATTCAACATTTCAAACTTCAAATTTAACATTTCAAACATCAAATATAAAAAAAAACGTCAAATATTATATTAATACTTTCCAATAGTTGAATTTGAAGTTTGAAAACTAGTTTTTACAAATTTTACAATTTTTAATTCAACAAAAATTCATAGTAACGAATTTCATCGATTACTATAACCATGGTCTTAATAATACTTTCTTATAATTGAATTGTAAGAGTTATTAAATTGAATATGAAGTTGATAATGTTGAATTTGAAGTTAATAAAGTGGAATTTGAAGTTAATAAAGTTGGATTTGAAGTTTAAAAACTACAGTTTTTACAAATTTTGCAATTTTTAAATCAACGAGAATTCATAGTAATGAATTTCATTGATTACTATGGCAATGGTCATAATAATTTCTTTTAATCTCCTACAATTTTTTTCCCTATAGTAGAATTTGAAATGTAAAAACTGTAATATACATTATTAAGACCATTGTCAAAGTATTGATGATATACAATCTATTCTTTAACTTGTTTTTGATAATCTCAGACGGTGAATTTAAAAAATTTTTACATACAAAATTATTTACATTTTTTAAATAAATCAATCTGAAAATAGGTACCATTGATACGTATCTGACATTTCTTTGATATTTTTCATGAAAATCATAAAAAATTGAGATATTTACAAAATTAACCTACGACGATTGAATTTGATTAGTAAAATATTCAATTTGAAGATTTAAAAGGTTCAATTTAAAGTCTAAAAGGTTCAATTTGAAATTTAAAGGGTTTGATTTGGAGTTTAAAAGTTCGAATTTGATTTATATAAAGTTGAATTTAGAGTTTAAAAATGATACAAGACAAGCATCACCACAAAAACCCAAACATCGCATTCCACTAAACCGCAAGCTCATTTCTCAGACTTTCGCAACGCGATCTTCGATAAAACCGATCGGCGATCCCCCCAATGGCGAAACACTGAAAAGCGACATTTCGTCACCGTTTTTCCGGCAAATTTCCCGCGTCGTGAAAGGCCGATGATCCACAGATCGTCGCCGATGCGATCGTGGAAATGCGCGGGAAGAGAGTGCGCTTGCGCAATAGACGCTCGTTACCATCCAATTTTCGGTCTCGCAATTCGAATGGCAAGGTGCTCGCGATTCGTATGCAAATGTATGTATAGGACCATCCATACCATCATCTTATATTGAAGGATGATGGGTATTTTTCTGTGGTTGAGTTGAGGGGTTTGAGTTTTGTGTGGGGAAATTGTGGGATGTCTTTTTTGTGGGTTTTGTTTTGTTTGAGTGTGACGTTAAATTTCATTAGTTAGTATCACTATTGATCATAGTGTGACTTGTGACATTACTGATCAAATTATAGTTAGTATTCACTATCACAACGTTCTCATTTCTGGAGAAATGAAAATCATCGAGAAATCAGAATCCCTAATGGTGTGGATGTTTGGTATGTATACCATCATCCTATATTGAAGGATGATGGTATGTTAGGTATCTTTCTGTGGTTGAGTTGGGGGGTTTGAGTTTTGTGTAAGGAAATTGTGGGATGGTCTTTTTGTGTGGGTTTTGTTTTGGTTGTATTTGTCTTGATTGGATTGTTAAAATGGATTAATATTTCTAGTGGTTGAGAAAAAAAATTTCTCGAGAAAAAATGCCAAAATCGGGGTTTGAGTTCATGATATCAGAATCCCTAATGGTATGGAAATGTGTGGGATGGTACCATCATCCTTTTGAAAGGTGATGGTATGTTGGGTTTTTTTTTGGTTGAGTTGAGGGATTTGGGTTTTGTGTGGGGAAATTTTGGGATGGTCTCTTTTGGGTGGGTTTTGTTTTGGTTGTATTTGTGTTGAATGGATTAGTATAAATTTCTGTGATTATATAGTGATGTGTAATATTCTTTTCGTAAATTTCTCGAGAAAAAAATGCGAAATCGAGAATTCTCATTTCTTGAGATATGAAAATCATCGAGAAATCAGAATCCCTAAAGAGGTAGATTTTTGGTATGAATAGTGATTTTGTTGGAGTTGAATCAGAAAGTTTTGAATGTAGAGTAAAATGATAGGTAGAATAATTTGATGTGTGTTGTGGGTTTAGTTATAGTTTTTAGTGCGTATAGATTAATTGAATTGGAAGTAATACGAAAAATCGGTTAACAAGAAATAATATTATGGTCCTGACAAAATACCATGTTCGTACATATAATACTATGAAGTTTGAAATTAATAACTTTTAACACTAAAAAATATGTCGGTTTCTTCAGTTTCGTCTTAAACGTTTTCCACTATATTATAAAAATGGATAGAATATGATTTTTGCCTTGGTGTATCGTAATAATTCGATTTATTCATATGATTTTGAAATAAATTATAAATATTGGGTTGTCGATGTTATTGCTGATTTGAATGTGGGGGCTGAAAAATATTTATTCGAAATAAAATTTTGATGATATAAAATTATAAAATATGTAAAACAACTAAAAATTTGTATAAAACTAATTTTGAATTAAATTTTGGATAAAAGTATTTAACATTTCAAAATTTTCAAAACATTTTTCATATGTATCTATATAAAAATACTGATTTTTTTTTATAATCTTGTATTTTTATTTGATATTACAATATTTCAGAAATGTATGATTTCTCAATGCATAAACATCTTCAAAATTATTTAAAAAAAATAAACAAAAGCCTTCATATTCTTTTAAGTATTACTAATTTAGCTAATAATGCTAATTACTTTTTCAATAACTATCAATCATGAAGCATTTATCTCACCTAATTTTTCAATAACATAAAAAAATCGATTTGTGTTAATAAATTATAAAATCAATTAAACTTTCAACCATTTCAAAATTCACAACAAAAAAATATATCAAAGTTTATCAAGATAAGCAACACAAAAGCCAAAATCTTACACTTCAAATTGACCCGCCACGTGCGCACCCGTACCATTTAATTAATCGGGCAAAAGCGAAACAATTTTTTAACCATATACGAAAACAATGGTCGGGTTCAAAGTTGAAAAAGTGAAAGCGGCAATTTTGAAAACGTGACGGATCATCAATTCAAGCAGCCGGTTTTGACAAGCGACTAATTAACATCGATTATTAATCACAATATAAAAACGGACGCGAAAACCGCTCCCATTGTTCGATTATACAATAAAAATTGTGCCGCGAAAGGAATTATATCATCTCGCTTTTTCGAATTGGATTATGCAAAAAAATATGGTACAATCATATAAAAAAAGGCAACGATTCGGTTTAATCTGATAGGAAAAATCTGCAGTGTCGGTCAATTTCTGAGCTCTCGATTTTTGCTTTTTTACAATTTCGTAACATTTTTGCGAGATGCAATTTTTTTTTTGTATAGAAGCATCTGATAAGAGCCATTCTACTTTCTTCAACCGAAATGTTCATGAGCTTTATATTTTTTACGGTTCGTAAATCAAGATGACTCTTATATTATGCACTCTTCAAAGGCTAAACAGTTGATTAACAATGAGAAAGAGTGTTTTTTTATGCACTCTTTGTATTTTGGATTTCCGTTCGTGTAATTCGATTTGATTTAATGAAGAATAAAATTTAGTGGAATATCAGTTTTGTTCAATTGAAATGCTGAATTTTTATATCTCGGATCAGATAAGCTTTATTGTTTGTTGATATTGTATTTAAATGAAGAAAAAGTCTTTAAAATAAATGTTGTATTTTGGTCTTAAAATAGTTTTATTTTACTATTGTTTTAGTTTAATACAATTTTTAAGATAATATACTTTTAAAAATAACTATTTATTTTAACAATTTGTCTTTTTTTCATAAAAAATTGACAATTTGTCCTACTTTTACAATTTCTAATCTGGTATCCTTATCAAAGGTCATTTTTTTCTATTGTTGAAATAAAAAAAATAAAGGATTCATCCAATTATTTTTTTATTTAGTAGATATTTTATACAAAAAAATAAAAAAGATTTATTTAGTGATGGATTGATTAAATCAAAAAAATGTGGAGTACATTGCATGAGAATTTCTCAAATTTAGAAAGAATGAAAAATAGATTCGAAACATCTTCTTTCGTCAAAAGATAATCAATTTATGATGTTGAATGGAAATCGTTTAATATTTAACTATGTGGATCAAAATATTTTTTCGTGTTAATAGAATTATGAAAGCAATATTGGGAGAAACGTAAGATTCAGTACGTTTTCAATTTAAAAAAAAATATATACTTGGATTCTGACATAGTATAATATATCATAAAAGCAACCTCCTCAGTCCTGATTTTTTTTCATAAAAAAATATTTTTTTAATTTTGTATTTGTAGCATTGAAGAAGCATAAAAAGATTTTTTTTAATGACTTTTTTATCTATCTAAATCACATAATATTATAATAACTGATTATTTGAAAAGAACAAATACTGCTAAAGTGACAAAAACGACTCTTCAAACCAAATTCACGTTCAAATGTTCATTCATGTTTGATGTTAAATTATGATATGATACATTTACAACAAATAATACAATTATATTTTGGTTTCAATCAATAAAAGCAGTCTTTTTTTTATTAAAATTGTACCATATCAATGTTACGTGAGTGATTTTTTTAATAACAAAATATTGAAAATAAAACGTGACTTATTATGACGTCGTTGAGATATCAAGCAAAACTGCCACATAATAAAAATTTCGCGCCCTATATTTAGAAACAGACAAAATTAAACGAAATAACATAATTTACAAAAAGTCTCGATGAAAATAAATCTAAAATAACTTCAAAAAAGGCAACAAAGTCTATGCACATTGTAATGTACATAGAGACCGAAGAGGTTAAATAACATAACAAAATTGAATATCATAAAACCTCAACTCGAAAAACGACGAAAGTCAAACAAGTGTGTGTGAAAACCAACTCGGCATTATTCGAAAACGAAACGCTTCATTTTTGTTTTGTTAATAAAGACAATGGGACGTCTCCGCAGACGAAAAACGCTCGCTTTTTCACACAAAAAGCCATCTGGAGAAATAAAGCGAAAATTCAAAGATCCGGAACTGGATCGTTTCGCAACGCGAATGCACCGCGTCAAAACCGTTTCAATTATGACTCCCATTTTCCCGCCATTGGCCGGAAAGAGACGGTCAATGTTGTGCAATTATCGGATGCGTGGGCGTCGCCATTGTTTCGGAGATCATGCGAATCGAGTGGTGTTACACGTGTAAGGCTTTTCGGGGATTTGGGACGGGTTTGCGTGTGTTTTTGGTGGTTTTCTTTGTTTTTTTTATGGTTGAGTGGATGTTGAAATTTTGGAAATTGGTAATTAGGGAGTTTGAGATGGTGTGTGTGGTTGAGATGCGGGAAACCGCCTCCCCTGTAGATCGAAGAAAAAATTTCTAAAATCATGCGTTTTCGATTAGAAAATGATTATCGACCATAAAACATTATTTTTAGCAAAATAAACACGAAAAACGCATTTTTAAACAATTTTTTTTTCATACTGTAACCCTGATTTTCCAAAAAAGATGGAAAAACTTCTATATTTATATATTAGCTTATCCAGTACTTACTCTCCAGATCTTACACCATCAGATTACCAAATTTTTAGGTCATTACAAAATTATTTATATATGAAAATTCAAAAAATGCAGAGGTGGTGAAATAAGGACTTTCCGAATATTTTAATTCATAACCGACATAATTTTACAAAAAAGCTATCGAAAATTTAAAAGAAAGGTGGAAAGAAATGTTCTATAACGGTTGAAATTATATTTTGAATTAATAATTAATAAATAAATAAAGTTTTTATTAAAAATTTCATCTGTCTTTTGAACCTGTGAATCATGAACCTAACCCGAGTTTCGGAAATATTTTTGCGAATTTCTCACTAAACGTAACACAACATGTCGTCGCAAGATGAATAAATTCGCGTGAACCTAACCCAAGTATCGGAATATATTTGCACATTTCTCACCCAACCTAACCCAACCGGTCGTTTATATTGAATAATTTCGCGTGAATCGAACTCAAGTATCGGAAATATTTTTGCGAATTTCTCATTTAACTCAACCCAACCTGTTGTCGTAGGATGAAAATATTGGCGTGAACCTAACCCAAGTTTCGGAAATATTTTTGCGAATTTCTCACTAAACGTAACCCAACCTGTCGTCGCAAGATGAATATACTCTCGTAAACCTAACCCAAGTATCGGAAATATTTTTTCTAATTTCTCATTAAACGTAACCCAACCTGTCGTCGCAAGATGAATAAATTCGCGTGAACCTAACCCAAGTTTCGAAAATATTTTTGCGAATTTCTCACCCAACCAAACCCAACTTGTCGTGATGTGATGAATAAATTCGCGTGAACCTAACCCAAGTATGGGAAATATTTTTGCTAATTTCTCATCTAACCCAACCCAATCTGTTGTTGTAGGATGAAAATATTGGCGTGAACCTAACCCAAGTATCGGAAATATTTTTGCGAATTTCTCACTAAACGTAACCCAACCTGTCGTCGCAAGATGAATATACTCTCGTAAACCTAACCTAAGTATCGGAAATATTTTTTTCTAATTTCTCACTAAACGTAACCCAACCTGTCGTCGCAAGATGAATAAATTCGCGTGAACCTAACCCATGTTTCGAAAATATTTTTGCGAATTTCTCACCCAACCAAACCCAACTTGTCGTGGTGTGATGAATAAATTCGCGTGAACCTAACCCAAGTATGGGAAATATTTTTGCTAATTTCTCAACTAAACTAACCCAACCTGTCGTTTATTACAATTTTTCCAATAATCTTAATCTTAATCTTAATCTCTCCATATCATTTGAATATTTTATTATTATTAAATATTCAAATGATTAATTTGAAACCAATCGGTTTTTTTTATTTTTCATTGAGGCTCACAAATTATTTGGGAATAAGAAAATTATTGGCATATTAAGCACTTCATGAAACACTGTTATAGATTTATAATTGTATTTAAAGAAAAAAATCTTTAAAATTTAACAAATAAAAATAATTCTGAAAAATCGCCCCTCCTGTGAAAAATTCCTGGATTCGTCGCTGCTGATCAGGCACTTTTTTTAGCACTACATCACTGTTCGTAATACAAACCAAACTATCTACAAAATGGTTACTCTTACAAATAAAAATCAAAATATCTTTTTTATATGAAATTTTCATAGTTGTATTTGAAAATTTTGCACGATATATTATACAAAACAAAATTTAATCTCAAACCAAATACTTGTGAAATTCAATTTTAACAATCCCTCACTAACCTCAACAAATACAACCAACAAACCCATCATCCAAAAAACACATAAACACCAAACCATAAAACAACCAAAACAATATTAGGACCAATTGCGCAAAAACCCATCGAAAAAATTGCCCAACCATCGAAAGCGAGCGACTCTCCCAAATCCCATCGTCATCACGCAAAATTGTATCCATTGAATCATCGCAGGAAGCATTCTAAATCATCAGATCGAAAGAAACGACACGAATATCAATTACAAAGGTCGCGTTCGTAATTAATGGCCCGTTTCCGCGGAATGGCGTGTTGAGAAATTCTATCGGCAACACTTTCACATGGTCGCGGGAAAACTTGCCGAAATTTCCCACCCTTGCCGGATCTGGTGTGTTTTTTTGGTGTTTGATGGTTTGAGGAACGGTGGTTTTTTTTGTTTGATTATTTTTAGTTGTTGGGAGGTGATGTTGATTGATTTTGGATGGGGCGATGTGAAAATTTTTTTGTTTGTGTGATTTTTTTTCAATGGAATCGGTTTATTATATTATCAAATGGTTTTAATTTGATTTTATACATATTTAAATTTATTATAAATAAATACAGGATCCTCGATATACGTTCCTGAATATCGGTCGTAAGTCGAATCCTTACAAAAAAATCAATCAATTTTAGTCATATCAAATTTTTCATTTTTAATACAATAATTCGATTGAGTCGATATTTTTCTCCGAAATGCATTAGCCATAAGTAACTGCAGCTTGTGGTTTAGCAAGTAATTTAAATAAAATAAGTAATTAAAAAATGTATTGTATTTATATTAATTTTTTTCGATCGTAAGTCGAGGACTACAATTAATTTTTTTTTTTTGCTCCTTATCAGGTAACCCTGACGTAGGTGATTACCTTTTCAGTTATTATCCTGAAAAATGGTAATTTAAATGGTTTCACGTTATCTTCTTTGGTGATAGGATGTATTTTATATAAGAAATTAATTATTAGATTATTTCTATATACAGGTTTTACACTCAAAATCCATCCTTTTACAAATCAAATTCAACCTTTTTCGATTAATTTATTGTACAAGTTGAATTTAATTTTTAAATGATTGAATTTAAGTTATAAAAAAATAATTGTAAGTTAGATTTGAAAAAGATTGAATCTTGAGTGGAAACAAAACCTGAAATTATTTCATTTCTATACGAAGCCCGACTGTAGAATGGACGATTTAAAAAACTCAGTTTTACATGAAAATATTTCTAAAATATTTTCTCTAGAAATATAATATATATCGTACACTATTTTTTTTTAATTAATTCTTATTTTTCTTTTAATATTTTGTAAAAAAAAATTAAGAAAATATTTTTCTAACTGTAAGACGTTCACTCATTTTATTGGGAACGGATCATTCTTAAAACTGAGGATGATTATCATTTATACATTGAAAAAACTAAACCATCCGACCTTTTGAAAAAATCATAAATTTTGGATATGATCGATTTGATTATGATTTTTGAAAAAAAAAAATGATTCTACTATAACTTTCCAATCCATCACAAAAGACGAATGATCCAGAGCAATCATAACTCTTAACAATACGAAAGCTCACAATATCCTTAGGCAACATCACGATCATCATTTTAGCCACATCTTTGCATACTAATTCAAAACACATATCGATACGAATATAATAACAACAATAAAGCCATCAAAGTCGAATCTTCTCCATTACAAAACTAAACACTCGAAAATTTCCGTTTAACTCCGACCTCGAAATGGAACTGTCGCAACTCAACTCATCACATTTCTCTGGATAGAATTAAAAGCCTATCCAAGAGCACTTTTCGATTTCAGCGGCGACCTCACCGCAAATCTCAACAACACATTTGCCGAAATCGCGTTAGGAAACATCAAAAGCGAAAACGTTCTGAAATCTCGGGTTGGGCAATCGTCATTATTGTCGCACCACCGCAAGGCGTTAATTTCGTTTGTGACGTTAACGAAATGTATAATAGTGATAAAGAAAAGAGCGGTTGGGAAACTTCAGAAACTTTGGATATAAAGCTCCGAAGGAATCTGGAAGATCGTTCGGTTTTATGGGAGGCGTGGTTGGTTCGTGATCATTGAGTGTGTTTTTCGTATTTGAAATGTGTTTTTTAAAGTTTTTGGTGTTGTTTTTATGTTTTGGAAGAGTTTCTCAAATGGTTTTTATGATGGAACCGTTTGAAAGTCTTTAAATTTTGATAGGAATCTTACATTAGTCTTGAAATTTTCAAAGTATTTATAACCATCGTGTTAATCGTGATAACTTTTTATGGAACTTTATCATTTTTTAGTTTGAGAAGCGTCGTATTAAAAAAATATTGAGTTTTTTTTAATATAGATTTACATAATAATTATTTTGTAGCCTACTGTAGAACAAGATTTTTTTTATAACATCAGAAGTTCTGGATGTTTTTCTTTATAGTAAGAAAAGAGGAAATATTTTTAAGAGTTGAATTATTTAACTATTCTGTACTAAATAGTTTCTATATAATATTATCTATTTATTGACCGTACTATGTGTCGCTTAACTTCGTTGAAACGACACAGTTGAACTATTTACTTTGTATGAATTGATTTCAGTATAACATGAAAATCATTATGAAGTTAAGCGATTTATTATGAAGTCTTTAAATGGATGGATTGTATGATATTGGACTGATTGAGAGACTATTCATTAATTTTGAAAGAATTTTTGGCCATTACAATTTCCTTGGCACCTCTGATACTCAATAAAAAATATTTAGAAATTTTGGTACGTGAACGATAAATGGTTCGCTACCACTCTTCTAGGACAAAGATAGATTTGACGAACGATAAAATGAAGTTATTTCTTTTAAAATACGAATTATTTAATTTTTAATTTTTATATAAATTGAAAGTCGCCTTTTTCAGAACTGAAAACCTGTTGTCGAAGGTTGTAAATTTAGCCAAAAAGTCAAAGACTTTTGACAGCCGACAATCCCTAGCACTCACCCTTGCGAACACCTTATATAAGAAAAGATCAAAGTCATCTCAATTTAACAACAGACACCGAACTATTGCAACGAAAACCAATTTCCCAACGCACGCACAAAATCGGCAACCATTCACAAGAACCCATCATAAACCCATACGTGTTTCATTGAAAACTCCATCTAAACGAAAGATCGATGATCCCCATGATCTACGTAACCGTCCCGAAGATCTATCGGAGGTCAGAGGTGGACCACGAATGGTCCGAGAAGAAAGTGTCTCGCTTTTTTCGCGCCAACGTCGTTGACCGACGATTGGGCGAAAGCACAATGATCGTGATCGGCGAGGCTATTCAAATCGAAATTTATGTGTGCGATGGGTAAAAATGTTGGAAAAGATGTTGTAAACGGTTCGAGTGATTCATAGACGATGATGGTCTGTGTCGGAGGTTGCGAAGATTGGGTAATGGGATTGATTTGGTGTTTTGTATGTGATGTGTTTTAGGTGAATGCGCAAGCTTTATTGGATTTTTTTTGGTGGTCAATTTTTTTTTCTTGTAATGGGAAGTTTTGATTTGTTATTATATAATTTGTGATATATTTTAGGTCGGCAACTAATTATTTGGCTGGTCAATAATAACTAAAATGATCAGTAAAAAATTGTTAAATGATCAGTTAGGTTAGGTTAGGTTAGGTTTATGTTAGGTTAGGTTAGCTTACTACTACATGTGACTACATTGAGACATAGGCCAGGTTCAGATGAGCGTTGTTCAACGCGCGTTGAACGCGCGCTTAATTTTTGTATAGTGTTCACATGACACGCGTTTGTCAGGCGTTGAACACGCGTTTGGCGACCGCTTGTTCAGTAGGTTGTATGCGTGTTGAAGGTCACATATAAAACCAATGATTCAAAGCGCGCGTTAACGCGCGTTGACAACAGACCGGCGTTAGCGCAGCGTTCAACGCGCGCTCCATAAAACGCGTTAGCATCTACATAAAATTAAGTTGTAAACACGCGTTACCAAAACGCGCGACGCTCATGTGAACGTGGCCTTATAAGTTCAAACAGGTTTAAACGTGCACAGAACCGAATAACAACCGTATACTTTGTTTTTACTGATCAAAATAGTATTTTTTTAAAGATCAATTAAATACAGACCTTTTAGGTCGATGCGTAAGTTGTATCGGATTTTTTCGGGGGTCAAATATTATTTTTTTTGGCCACCATGGCGATGTGGGGTGACCTGTTATGCCATGGTGGTATGTTTGTATTTATATTATATTAATGTATGTTATGTGATTGTAAATAAATATCTTTATCTTTTCTTCGAACTGATGAATAGCATCTGTATTCAAACTATTCTATTATGTAGAGCAGAGAATCTGTGGCATGCGTGCCAAAGGTGATACTTACGAAAATTTGGCTGGCAAGCGAAGGATTTACATTTTTTCATTCATTAGTTTAATTTAATTTAATTTAATTTAGTAACGCCGGCTATTGAAATAAGGGTTAAGCAAATGGAAACTTTTGGTTATTAAATGCAGCAAATTTGGCGCACAATAATTTATTTATGTGCTGTTGTGCAATAGTTTTTGCAATAGCTATGTTGTGGGAAAAGTTTTTCAAGCATTTTATTGTATTGATAAAATAAAGCTTTTACCGAATATGAAAACGTCATTGAAAAATAATCAGTTAATTGGTATTAAGATTTGTAAGACAGCAATAAAACAATAATTGTGATTTTTATTTTGATCAAAGCTCAAAGCATATGAAGAAAAATATTGTTCAGCTTTTTTTGGTCATTAAAATTTCTTTGGCACGCCTGATACTTACAATTAATAAATAACATTCGATAATTTTGGCACACATGAACGTAAAAAGGTTTGCCACCACTGATGTAGACATAGAGGATACTTCCTTTTCAATATCTGTTAAGTTTTAGTCTAGCCAATGAAAAATAAACAGTCCATAGAAATTTTTGAAATACCTAATAAAATAAAACGCATTTATGAAATTTTTCATTGTACAAATTTCGTAAAATTAATAACACGACCGCGGAAATCAAAAATACTTGTAATTTGTACAGTAGAGATGCACTTAACATTACAATTATTCAATTTTGGTTCTCAAAATTCAGATCTGATAAATATGATGATGGCATGTTACTAGCCATAATTAATATTGATCCTCGCCAAAATATCAGAGATCTTGTTGAAGATAGGAGTCAACCAATGAAAAAAGAGTGCGGTATCTGCATCGCATCAATTTGGTTTCAAAATACGATGTTTTATAAAAAAAAAATACGATGAAACTTTTGCATTGACCTAATAGTATAATTAATTGAAATAGGGTATGGTGATTGTAGTATGAAAGTTTATCGTCTGTCAGAAGGAAGAAGGTAATTTCGTTGAAGATTCTTGCATCATTTTACAGATGCCTGTCACTGTACAATTTGTCTTTTGAGCCGAAGGTAATTAGGTTCTTCCTAGCTGATCCGTTATTACTGATAATCGACCACTACTCTACTTTCTCCATGAATAAAAACTATTTAAGAGTATCTTCGGTTCATCGGTAGACAATACAACCCAGTTATTAGTCTTCTTACATAAAACAAAAATACTCTGTGCGGATGCTGCTCGTTGTTTCTTAAACAAGAATGGTAAGGTTGTAAAATGAAGATTTATGTATGGTTAGGAAATAAAATGACGTATATATCTCTTCTACATTTATTAATGTTCATCATAAGTAATTTTTACATGTGAATCTTGTTTTTATCAGCACATTTCTATACAGAGCAAAACAACATGTATCAATTCACACACAATGCTTTTTTTCATTGTTCCCTAGACATTTGTATTTTGCTCAAGCATTTGAATATATGTCCATATAGTACATAAATATGATTTCACTATTGCTACTTAACTCATATTGTCTTAATTTAACATTAGTTTTTTTTTCAATTTCAATTTCAAATGAATAACAGCAATTATTTTGTTAAATAAATTTTCTCTTCGATAATATAACGCATTCAACTTTAGATAATATAATATTTTATTCATTATATTTAGAGTTTTAAATATGTAAATACCAGAAGCGCCCCCGCAAATTGAGACGTTTCAAAACTAACATCTAAAAAACGGTGCTAAATATTTTATTCATCACTTAAGAACTAAACCATAATATTATATAATACACTTCAAAAATAATCATTTTATGCAGTCAGAAAAAATAAATTTAACGCCTTAAAAAAATAAAATTTATTGATAAGGACTTGTCAAAGATCACCTCCTTTTCGACTACACAAATACCCAGCTCATGCACATCAACAATGTTTGATACAATCGTGTTTTCATTATTATGCGACAACATAACAACATTCAAATCCCCATGTGCACCAATTCGCTATCCGTAATATACACAATTCATCGATGAAACGATCGGCTTTGTTCACATTTCAAAAATATTACATACTATTGTAAAATTAACCTTTCCTTATAATGAAAATTGGCATTCAACGAGGGAAATGAGACGCAATAAAAGATTAAAATTGAATCCAACAAGTTTCTTTTCTATATATTTCTATCCATATTTCCAATGATATATGTTCAATCATTATATGTTACATATTGCAATTATAATTAAAAAGTATTCTATTTAAAACAAAAAGATAATACATGTCCTTAATATTTTTAAGAGATTTCAATAAGACAAGTGGTATTCTATAAACACCCGTTTGATAAAAACTAAATACCATTAATGTGAAAATATACATTATTGTGTTTGATTTAAGATTGTTTTTTAATCTATGCCCTTAGTCTCATACTCACATTTTGTACAACGCTAATGCATCATTTAAAATTAACTAATTTCACTTAAAAATGAAATAAAATATCACTTGAAATATTCAAATCGTTACAAATAGGACCCATTTTAGCGACTGATCTTAAACAGGTTTCGTTAACAAGCAAAACAAACAAAAAGTACATTAATTTTTATGAACAATTTGACATGAATATAAATATATTATATATTTTAATTTCATGAAATTTAACGCTTTAGGAAAAAAACCTCAATAAATATTTTTAATTCTAAAGCATATTTATTCCTATCACGATTATCAATTATAATCAATACATTCAATTTAACATTTAAATAAGCTAATGGAATATTACTACGTATGATAATATCGAAGAACTCTACCTAACTGATGGAAATGTGGAAGGTTAGCAGTCCAAAATAATAATTAAATCTTTATCTACACAATTGAGATATTCGAAGAAAGAAAAGCTTTTTTTTAAATAAAATATTTTATTTTAGAAATTGAATTCATAAAAATGATCCCTTAACATTTTTGTAAAGTAAATAACCTGATAAACTGAAAATAGTACAAAAATAACGATCTAAAAATTGCAAATATATAAGTTTTTGTACCTTGAATCACAATATAAAACGACACAATTATAACTGATCAAATGAAATTAACGATAATACACTAATGAAAAACTTTAAATATATATATATAGATTTTTCACTATATGACTATTATGATAAAAATATAAAAATATATCCAATGGCTTATTAATTAGTATAATCATCCAACATGCTTATCAAGGATTTCAAACAAAAATTTGCTATCTAAGAAAAAAAAAAATATATATATAAGCACATCGCCCTCCCATTCAGTACAGGAAATAAATATATGTACATAAAACTTATATTTCATACTACAATATAACAGTCTATGAAACACAAAGTAATAATTAATAAAAGATTGTAATCTTCCACTAAATCCATGACATGTAGATTGCCAAGATGTTTTTTTTTTTTTATATGTACAGATACAATTCATTAATTCCATTTTATATCCTGAAAATAAATACATTTGAATTACTTTCGACTCATATGAAATATATAATATTTATTTATATAAAATTTAACAGTGATAAAAATACGTAGCACATCAAATATTCATTAAACAGATATTAATCATTAAATTTTTTTTAATATTCCATCACCAAACTGATATTATATAACGGTAAATATGTAAGAAGCAAACAAATCGGAAATTTATATCATTTACGACAACATTTATGCTTCTTGCATATTTGCGGTAGTTCGTTGTGCAAATTGATTAAAAACTTGAAATATACCTACATAAAGAAACAGACGGCGGTGCAATATGTCGAATAGTAATATGTATCGTTCAGCTTGAGGGTAATTAAATACAAATGGGGGCGAGAGTATATATGTTTATATATTTATATATAATAATTGGGGCGGCTGTGAAGCGATTACAAATTTGTTATATCCTACAGAGCCCCGAAGGGATCTAATGGGATGGTAGGCTGCGCGGCGGGTGGCGGAGGACGGGCCGGAGCACCCCCTAACACCGATGCTCCAGGAGGCTGTTGCGGTTGCTGTTGCTGTTGTGCCCAAACGGTTCCAACACCACGATAAATATGCACAAGATAGATATACAAGATGATTAGTAAAAATGTGCATTTTAGTTGAAAGGATTAAAAAATGAAACCTCATTTTCGTATATAATACAATTTTTTTAACTAAAAACACCAGTGGTTGACCATGTATGTACCAGTAATTGAACACTTTTCATAAAAATTTAGGTTTTTATTTTTTATTTCTTATCTTTCAGATAAGATGTAATAAACAGCTAATCTATCACACCTTTTCCGAAAGATTATTGTCTTTAACCTTTCCCTTACGGTGCTAAAAACAGTCTATGCGTTCCGGCGGTATGTATTTTCGATATCATATGAAAAAGTGATCTAAAACACTAGATCACTGATCACTATGATCACTTTTTCATATGATATCGAAAATACATACCGTCGGAACGCATAGACTGTTTTTAGCACCGCAAGGGAAAGGTTAAAAACCTTAAATTTTTACGTTTTTCTGAAAAGTGGTCGATTATTGGTGAATCACTTAACATTATGATAGATTATATAACGTGTACGAAAATGAAGTTTCATCTTGATAATACAAATATATTTTTTAATATGATGGATTTCGTATATTTGATAAAAATATTGTTAACTTAAGAAATTGTTACTGTTGAAAACTAATTATTGAATATTTTAATTAAATATTTACACACAGATATATAAAATATATGCATATTATATAAAACACATGCTAATATTTGAAATAAAATAAAATAATATATTTTGATTAAATACAAAATGAATGATCTAAAAATAATCTTAAGTGCATATTCTATGAATACAAAGAAAGTGACACAACACAAAGCTGCTTTTAAACAACAAAAATTCGACGACAAAGTGAGGAAGAGAGGACTTTTCGATATATCGTTCGAACACACACAACGAGAAGGAAAATTTAGAAAACATAAGTCGTAAATTGTGCTGATTGAAAGTTGGAACGAATACAATAATACGTAAAAATCATGTCATGCAAATTCGACACGTAAACGATAGACGGCAGTCAGTGAGAAGAAGATAGTACAAGTATATTCGTCGTACGTATTTTCAATATAAATATATATATTTTTATGTATATTTTTTACTTCCTCCGACTTACCATGTTAAAAAGGTGTTGGTTATGGAATGTATGGGACATGGGGGGTAACTGCATGCCTTGACCCTGCAAAAACATAAAAAAGAAAAACAAAATGCGCATGCTCTCAATAATATAGGTTTGTAGTCACGTTGCTCGTTTTGTCCCGTAACTTTGAATGTTGGTTTGATCTTTCGTATTGGTTTTTTTTTTTTTTCGATAAGCGATAAGGGAGTTGTAATCGGAAAAATTGGAATGTGTTCTGTGAAAGCTTTTCTACTCAAAGCGTGAATATTATAATTGAGATTGCATAGTATTTACATAATACAATAATTTTATAAGTAAGCAAAAAATAAAATAAAATTGCTCCAATTATATTGTGAAAATAAATAAAATAAAAATTTAGATAAAATCCTCTAAGTATGATCTATACATTTTTGAGGTAAATGATTTTTAATTATGATTGATAAAATTCTAAGTTTATACTTTGAATTATATGATTTGTAAACAAAACTCGAAATTAAACACATCAACATGCTAAATATGATAAACTGTACATCCATGAAAATCAAATTTGTATGTACAAAAAAATTCAAAAAACACTACATGCAACATTTATACAAAACAATATAACAGATGCAACTGACTAGAAAAATTACAAATTATGTGCAACATAACGATTTCAGAATAAAATAATCCAAATAAAAGAAAAAACTGACAGAATGTCGAAACAAAAATAGACATAGAACAAGAGATTGCACATTGAAGTTCAAAACATCATAAATATTGCAAGTATGTATATACTGTACATGTGAATTTGAATCGAACATTTTATTTTTAACAACATTCTTTCAGTTTTATCATATTTAAATTCTCAAATAAACGTTTTCTATAAAAAAAACTAACTCGTTTCAATATTGAATTTAACAAAAATTTAAAAACATCGTTCAATCATCTCACCATAGGCCTGTAACCAGCCCCGGTCGTTGCAGCCATCGGTTGCGGGGTCCATCCTACAGCACCGGGTTTCGCAGCGTTCTTAGGCGAATTCCACTGAACTCCCCTGAAAAACCAAAAGCCTCACTTTACAAGTATCTGACGCGAACATCAAGCTCGACTTCAAACTTCAAACTCACTTAACGGACTGTTGCGCACTTTTGTTGATGGACAGATTATTGGCGAGCAGTGCCAACGAGGAGTCTAAATCGCCGGTGAGCACCTTCCCGGGCTGCTGTGCAGGTGCGGCTTGTCCCGCTCCTGTAATCGCAGTGACACCTTGAGCCCCGACTGCGACACCGCCCTGGGCACCGGCCGGTCGCAGAACGTCCCCCATGCCATCAAAGCCTGCCGCCCAGCCAACAACCCAGCCAGCGACCAAAGCACATACAAACACACATTCCCAAAGCCAAATGAGACCCACGCCTCAGTGCGATCATGTTAGCAATGTTACTTGCGAGTGATAGCGACAAGGCGTCAAAATTAATCGTTGGGAAGAGGCGTTAATAATAAAATTAGATTTGATATGATGTTTCGATTTGTATATGATATTATGTTTATAGAGGTAAATTATAACGGGATGCAGAATGAAATCATAAGAGCGAAATGCATGCTGAAGATTTGTTAGTATCGATGGTTTTTTCTTTTTGATCGATGTAACTTATCAAAACGATTGGTTATAGTTTTTTGTCGATCTTGAAATAATTGGTTAAAGTAATTAATAAAAAATTATATGTTTTGTTTTAATGCTAATGAAAATAAAGTTTCAAGAACAGAACACTTTTTTAAAGAAATTAAAAATATTCAACACCACAGATTGTGTGAGTAAAAAGTAAAATATCAGCATTTGAGCAAAATATTTTCACATAAAGCATATGCAAAATTAAAAAAAAATCAAAATTAGGTTTTTTTTGAATAACAAAAAAAGAAAAAAATATTTCACAATCAAACATGCAAAATAAAAAACACAAAATGACATAAAAGCACAGAACAAATGTCATAAACATTTTGTTTTCGAATAACCAAGTAATTTTTGATAAATTTCTTCACACGGCTGTAAAGCTCTCAAATTATTTCATTAGAAGTGAAACTTTAGAGATTCGAAAAAAATATTTCATTAAACCGGGATTAATATATTTTTATTAGTATGAAACATGCATTTATATCATTTAGAACAAAACGATAGACGTTGCAATCATTTTCGAATCCATATTTCACCCAAATATCACACAACACATACACATTAATGGTAATAATGATGAGTATACGATTTGCATCAACCTTTAAGTTATATCCTAGAGTTCCAGGGACTCATAAAATTTTTGAATAACCTTCTTGTTTTGAAAACTTTCTTTAATATTCAATTACCAACGACGATATTATACAAAGTCAAAGATCTATATAACAAGACATGACAAAGTTTAGATGTTCGGGACCCAGCCTCGTGCTTGAAATGTTTTTTTTTCATGTTTTCAATACATATTCTATTTAAACGCAATACGCGTCTATTTGAAACGAAGAAATTACGCAATAATTATTTGTCTTAAGACATTTGATCTAAAATAACTGATTGTGAAAAGCTGGGTCCTCAGATCTGTATTCATAACCGACATTACAAATTTTAGGATAACGACTTAAAGGTTAACAAAAAGATGATTTTTAAGAGTCAAAAGCTATTTAATGAATTTAAAAAAAATGTGTATTTGCATCCACTATTGAAAACCGATAAAAATGATTAATAATGATGAAAGATCTAATATTATTAATAAATATTTTTGATATAAAGACTTAAACTTTTATATAGATAAAACGTGAATTATGATATATTATTATTATATTATAAAAACTGCTTTGTGGAACGCAAATGATAAAACAAAATCAAACTACTTTTTAAGCAAACTGCAAAGCACTAATTATCCTAAAACTCTATAAATATCAAGCAAATAGCAACATCATCATCATCATCAGTGACTTTGAAATCACAAACCCATTTGTGATACTGGCTGTTGCTGTTTGGCCGGAGAGCCGAATTGCTGCGAGGACATAGGTAAGGATTGCTGTGGAGGTTGTTTTGACGGAGACCCGCCCATGGCCATCATGATCGTGTCATTGAGATCATCGAGAGCGGACTTGGGTTGGGAGTGGGGTGGAGGACGAGCAGGAGATCCTCCGCCCAAGGGCAGAGTCTCGCCCATAAAGGGATTAACCAGTGTTCCAGCAGCTGCTTGCACACAAGACGGAAAATTTCGATATAGCCAAACATCTTCGGTACAAATTGAAACATTTTAGAATCACAGTTAAATTTTTGCGTTAATTATTTCATTAATATTTGTGTTTTTTGTTTAGTTTTTGATTATAACATTTGTTATTGTTGGTTAAATCGGAACGGTGCGTTAAAAATCCAAGAATCGTGAGTGGCTCAATGCAGTAAGTATTGCTAGTAATGAAAAATATTTAGGTTATATATATATATAAAAACATCATCATGCGAATATTGAACATGAAGTTCAAATTTCATTAAAACGGATACCATTGCAAGGATATAATAAAATTATGTTGAAAAAATTATACACACACCATTCATTTCGAAATGCATTTAAAATTAACAGAAACAAATATTATCTCTTTAAAAAAATTGAATTTAAAATAACGACAATAAAATACTAGCAATATAACCAAGCCCTGTAATCATGTACATGCCAACAAATAAATTAATGTATTTACATGATCTAACAAAATATCGAACAACGCATTATGTAAACTAGACTAAAATAATGAGTGGTGTTAATATTCTTACAAAAATATTAATTTTGATAACAGGCATTTAAAAAAAGATACTAAATCGATATAATATGTTTCAGAAGTTTCTTAGCCTTGGAGTAAATTAATCGGAAATTATTTTTCATAAACTGTTATTAGTTTCATGCTAATTAAAAATTAATCTCATATTTATTGTATTATTTCTACAAAAAATATTCTGTAACTGAACGAAATGTATCAAACTATACCTGCAGGATCGGCATTTCCGAATACGTTGCTAAAGTTCGATTCGGACACAAAGGTATTGTTTTGTGATGTCTGTGTGTGATTTCCCGCTCCGAAACCATTTGTGTTTCCACCCATCCATGGAGGTTGAGAAGCAGTCGGCGCAGCAGCCATAGGGGCTGAAGCTAGATTTGAAAAAACCAAATTAAAAACCGATTTTTCTCCAAAAATTCAAAACATACTAACGACTTACATCCAAACATGTCAGCAAATGGATTTCCAAGTTGCAATAAATCATCGGAAGCTTTTGTAGCATTTTGTCCACCATCGGTTTGAATAGGTGGAGCTGAACCGAATAGATCAACGATCGATTGTTGTTGGCTAGGTGGTGGACCTGAACTAAGGAATGGATTTGTCGCCATAGCGGCAGAATTTGTGGGCGATTGCACCTTCGACTACGGAAAACGTTTTCAAATTAGTATAAATGGATTATTATAAGAGAGTAACATTAGATCAATGCTTAAGTTTCATCGGATTTTTTGATGGTCAAATATTTTTTCCTTATTCTGAAATAATGAATATCGTCTGTATTTAAACTATTCTATTATTTGGAGAATACTTCATTTTCAGTATCTGTTAAGTTTTGGTCTAGCCAATGAATTACATTTAATCCTCTTTTTACACGGTTCCGAAATAACACGGTTCAAGGAAGATGAACCGATTACCTTTTTTTACACGGATTTTCCACTTTAACACGGTATAAAAATAATAAAAATATCTATTATTATGCCACAATGGTAAGATTCGACGCAGGCCAGTAACTGATATAATTATATGTATGTAATTATAGTTTTTAAATAAAAATTTCGATGTTTTTTGATGATTTTTCACGGAGAAAATTTTTCACATCGCAAATTTTATATGAAGTACATTTGGATGGAAGTTCTATCCAAATATAGTGATAGAACCTATCTCCAATTTTTGTATGGTCACCATACATTTTTTTTTACGTGGTAGTCTCTGGAACGTATCCCCCGTGTAAAAAGAGGATCGGTGTATCTGTTGAAATCTTTAAAATGTTTAATAATAAATTGCATTTAGGACATTTTTCACTAATACTTGTAATGTGTATAATAAAGATGCAATTAAAGTTAGAAGCACTCAGTTGTGATTTTCAAAATTCAAATCTGGAAATTTTTCATTAACTGAAAAACCAATGACCGGACAGCTTTTAAAAACTGACAAGTTACTGGCCATAATTGATATTGATCAACGTCAAAATATTAAAAAGATCATATTGAAGATAAGAGTCAACCGATAAAAAAATGCAGTATCCACATTGCATCACGATGGTTTCAAAATACGACGAAACTTTTGCATTGACCTGATATAATCAAATTAACCACCTTATATTGATTGAGCACGGCTTCTTCTTCGGCCAATGCTTGCTGTTTGAGTACATCGTCGATGAACGCAGCCTGACTACCGTTTGTGGGGTGTTGGTCGAGGCGTGTCGATGCAGCGGCACTGCCAAATGAACTGCCAGTAGAGGAAAGGGCACCCATACCGTTCGCCACATTTTTTTGTGCGCTTTTATTTAGAATTTGGACATTTCGCAAATGAAACGCCGTCCATAGATCAACGCGAATGTGTAGTGACGGTATGACAGATTTGGATTCGCAAGGACAAGGTTTCGGATGTGGTTTATGTAACAAAAATGTTTACCGATAATGTCGAAAAGAAAATGTTAACGGTGAAAAAAAATTGGCATACATAGTTGTTACATAAAGGAAGATAGAAAGGTGAATGGAATAAAAGAAAAAAACAACGAAAAATTAATAATATTCTACTATCAATGAAAATAGGATGCTGTGATGTAATGCTTCGAAATTCAGTAAAATACATGCAACATAAAATTATATGGGTCTAATCAAAATAATAGAAAATGGTTTAAAAAAAATGTCAACTTAATTTGTGAAAGGATTTTTTGTGGATTATAACTTGGATTTTCAAAGATATTATCGAAAACTTGCGAATATAAATTCATCAAATTAATAATGAAAACTCAAAAATTCAACATGAAAGCTTTTACAAAAAATACTATTGAATTATATGTACTTGAAAAATGGAAATTTTAATGCTTTATCAAAATTTTATTGAAGTTTTTTTTTTACTTTAATACGTATTTAGCTTTATTTTAAAGTCATATAAATGATTTTAATACATTAATGAAAATATTTACAATGATCAAGCTGTAAGATAAAATATTTACCTAGCGGTTTGTGTAGGTGTATTAGCAGCAGAACCTTTTTTGCCTTCAAGTGTGGCAAGATAACTTTCGAGAGCATCCAAAAGACTACTGGGTGCTTTGGTCAAATCGGGAATATCACCTTTATCGATTCCTACATTTTCTGCAACCTGAAAAGCAATATTGTTAATATCGTTCTATTTTTAAAATCCCTATAATCCATAAAAATAATATGAATACAAACTAACTTTAAGGAATTCACCGACTCGATCCATTCTAATAAGGAACTTCTTATAGAGATCCAGTGCATCTCGACACTGTTTTTTGTTCATATCAAAATATTTCTCAAGTAAATTGATAATACCATCATTGTAACAAGCAAATAGCCTGATCAAATCTCGGAATAAAAGTGTAAAGCACATATTGATTACACCGTTTGTTAGGTCGTTTGCTGTGCAATCGAATTCTAAAAGCGAATCCAACTGAGCTTGAAGCACTGGAAGAGTTTTGAGAAGTTTTTCAGCGTTCATTGTACGAAGTGAGCCTTCTTCTTTTCTGAAATGGAAAAAATAAGTATAATATATTTCTATTATTACATAATGAAACTATTCATCAAAAAATACGAACCCTCTCTTAACTTTACAAAAATCAAAAGCAACAGTTCTATAAGAAAGAGCTTTCTCGTTCAAGTATTTGGCATATCGCCGGATGAATGGTGACATGTCATAACCTGTATTAAATAAATAATATAATAATAAGATTTTTAAAAAAATACAAATAAATACAAATTCACAAACTAAACATAAACCCAAAATGATATTTGATCCATGATTGATTTTTGTATGAATATGAAAATCTAATAAAACATATACTAAAGTGACAAATAATACTACACAAACGGAACAAAACAAAAATCAAAAAGAACACTATTCATTAGTAACAAAATACTCACCGATACGTGCACACACAGCACCTTCAAGAAATTAATACGATAAAAAGTACATTAATAAATTGTTAATATATTAAAAATATACTTGTTATAATAATTAATTAATGTTTAATATAATATAATGTTTAAAATTTGGTTAATATAAATTAACTAAATTTTATTAATTTACGAGTTATAATCATAAGTTATTAGTCTGTTTATAATAATTTTATCAATATTAAATATTAATTAGAGATATTCTCATAAAGATTAAGTTCATATCAAAAACTCACCTTGTAAACCACTTTTATCGAGGAAATTGCTAACTTGAAAACTGGAATTACTAGAGGCAAGGTACTGTGTGAAACGCTGAAACAAACAAGAAAACACTATTAATTTTATATAATAAATTATAAAACATTTCTTAAATCAAAATTAATTTTCACATATTCATTTATTATCATTGCACATTTCACCGAAAAAGAAATATTTATGTAATAATTTAGACAGAGATATTATATAACCTTTTGAACACGTTATGATAGCAGTACTACTCCGTACAAAACACCAAATTTGAGATAGTAAAAAAGAGAACAAGAATATCGACAATTGTTATTACGAATAATTGAAATCATTTTTTAAACAAAACATAATAAGGTTACATAAAAAAATATATATTACATAAAGAAAACATTTTATTGCATTATATTGAATCGGTATACGAAAAACAATGATAGACCATTTGAAAAGCGCAAAAACTCATTTTCGCTTTTGTAAATAACGAAATAATCTTCTCACCGAATGATGTGAAAGCTTTAATAGCACAACGAAATGTATTAAAAAAATATATGTGCGAAAATATATATGCGAAAAGGGGGAAATAAGAATTTTCACGAGTTCGCTTTATCTATCGGAAAATTGAGAAAACGTAGTAAAAGCGATCCGTTTCCCTTTTGATATTAAAATTTTTATAATTTTCACAAAGAATCGATGAGAATAAGAAAATTTTGGATCGATACAAAACGGAAATTCATAAATGTGAAAAATGTTACAAAAAAAATCTCTTGGAACATTCGATATGGACGTATATCGTAAAAGATGGCGAATCTCGAAGGACAAAAAAATGGAAACACGATACGACTTTTCGCCGCCATATTACAATTTCCTTTTTTTTTCTCGGAAATGGCGACGATATCGCAAAATTGAGGTGCTTTTCGCAAGTGGCAAATTTTCGCATACATTCCCCGCAGTTTGTGCGGAACATTACTTAGTGTTAATCCGGGGATTTTCAGATATTCGGTAATAACGAGTGGACCCGAAACGTTCATGAAATAATAATTTTCAGCAGAGATATGGGCTTAATTTTGACGAGGCGGTGCCGAATTACTTGAATATGTTCTGAAATTTTCGATAATCCCTAAGAATATTTTGGACGATTTTCATAATTGTATGTATAAATAGCGGATAGTACCCGGCGTTGCTCGGGACTCTGTGAAAATATATTGTATACCGATTGTAATTATTGTCACAATCAATCAAGAACTGAATAAAAAAAAACTGAATGCTTACTTCGTTTTTCCGGATTTCAAAACACATTCTTGTCAAATTTAGTCAAGATTCGTCTATCGATTTAGGAGTTTATTAGATACATACATACATACACCGTTAGAGTTTTATATATGTATATAGACAAAAACGATGTATTATGAAGATCTTAAAATATTCATAACGTGTGAAATTTATTCGATAATTGTAAAGGTGTTCTACGCATTATTCTATTCCAGAGGGATTTCGGATATTCTGAAATGTACAAAAAAAATTCCCCGTTTCTTGGAAGCAACCAATTTGTATCAATAATATATTCGATACATAAAAAATCCATTATCTTCCGACTAAACGATTGTAGCATAGTGCTTTTCGAAATGTAATATCGAAATCGAAATATTCGAAACGGGTCAAATGCGTGATTTTCATGGTGATAACTTTTCAGTGAACTCTCGCGAGTTAAAAATAAGTAAATTATCAAAATTATACGAAGTTTTTCCGTTTTAAGTTAAATATTTACTCGGAGGTGTGACCGCATGTGAGAACTCATACATTAGTCGGTGTTTGATCGAAAAATTTCGCATATATTTGTTTCCACAATTTTCCGAAATGGATAATGGGATTGTTCGCAGTATTCCATTTCGATGTCCAAAAAACGAATTTGTTAAAATTTAATACGTTTTTATAATTTTTATCTGAAAACCATACATACGGTGGAAATCGATTAAGGAATAATACTGTGGTCCTAACAAAATACTCTGTATGTATTAGGGAGGCTAAATTTACTGTGATTTTTATCTACCGGTAATTTTTACTAATTACCGTTTACCGGTGAATTAAATTTTGTATAAAAATCGGGGAAATTCAAAAAAAATTATGAAAAATCGTAAACATGCACAACCCGACATTTCTTCAAAAATATTTTCCAAAAAAACAAAGCTTTCCGAAAATATTCGAAATACAAAAAATATATATTTTAATTCACCAGTAAATTACCGAGCTGTTATTTAGGTTATTTACCGATTAACCGGTAACGGCTTCTCTAGTATGTATACTATTACGTTTAAAATGAAATTCTTTTAACACGAAAACATATTTCGATTCCTTCAATTTCGGATCAAACATTTTCCACTATATTTAATTACAATAATAAAATATAATAGAACAATGATCATATTCAATACAACACAATAGAAATTCAGGCATTTTCCATATTGCATCATAATAATAATACAAAATTTTAAATCTCAAAGAAATCATTCTATAATATTACCAAAGATATCTAGCTCAATACCCATATATTAACCATTCAAAATTCCGCTTAACTTATGATCATTCTAACAATTTAACATTCAATACAACACAATGGAAATTCAAGCATTTTTCCATATTGCATCATAATAATAGAAAAAGTTAAATCTAAAAAAACCATCCCGTTACCAAATAGTATCTAGCTCATCATCCATCTATTAACCGTTCAAAATTCTGCTTAACTTATAAACATTCGAACAATTTATTAAATCTAATACATTTTTTCAAAAAGATCAGTTAATTTTGGCGCAATATGACATCCGATGAATCACGAAAGAAAACCCGACCCATCCAACACAAAGCCCATCCGCATATCGCAGCATGGTATTGTTGACAATTAGGGATCCCAAATATTCGTGAAATTAGATATTCGAATATCGAATATGAAAATGGTAAAATTCGGATATTCGAATAAATAACACTGAATGTGCTTTGAAATCCGGAAAAACTAAGTAAGCATTCAGTTTTTTAATAT
The DNA here is from genome assembly GCA_009617725.1 of Hydropsyche tenuis. Lineage (NCBI taxonomy): Eukaryota > Metazoa > Arthropoda > Insecta > Trichoptera > Hydropsychidae > Hydropsyche > Hydropsyche tenuis. The sequence goes on from VTON01000025.1 coordinate 1,120,096, forward strand.
CGATTCGCATTTCAGTTTTTTTTAAGTTTTTTCGCTATACAAATTATAATACAATGTACCAGCGTCACGGTTGATTGTGACAATAATTACAATCGGTACACAATTTATTTTCAGAGTCCCGAGCACACCGGGTACAAGCAGTCGAATATAATTTCAAATTTCCTAATATCCGAATACGAAAAAAAGGCCTAAATCACTCGAATATCGAGCATTCGAATATTCGATTCGACATTCCTATTGACAATCGACCCAGACCACCAGACGACAACACCAAAGGAGCCATATAGGAAACGGACGTCGACATCTGAGTTTGCGCGAAGAGCCGGCGACGTCTCGACGCTCTCCGGATCAACAGCTGATTCCGACGAGGGGGGGGTTCGAGGGGAGGGGTCTGGGGTTAAGCTGTGGGTGGCCTGGGTGGGTGGGTGGTCGGGTGGGTCGTGCAGAGTTACGTAAACGTAGCATCTGTGCCGCGGCCCCGGACTCATCGATCGCTCCGACGAATGCCGACCCCTGCCGAAGTACTGGGCAGGGGTTTTGAATCTTTTTTTTTTGAGGTTGTTGTCTGTTGGATTGTGGTTTAGATTTGATTTATTTGTGGGAAAAATTGAAAGTGGTTGTAATCGGTGGTCATTTTGAGTGTAGTAAGTAATAATTTCAAAATATAATAGATGATCCTCAATTTACGGATATTCTTGAATCTCAGTTTGTAAGTTGAATCTATACAAAAAAAAATCAATCGATCTTATTTATATCGAACTTTTCATTTTTAATAGAATAATTCGAATGAGTCAATATTTTTTTCGAAATGCATTTGTAGGTGAAGACAACTCATGATTTTAAATAATTAAAAAAAATATTTTCGAAGTGTGAACTGTCGTAAGTCGAAGACTAACTGTATAACTGTATATTAAAATCATAAAAAAACTATTATTAAAATAAAATGTCGCATCAAAAAGGAAACCCCAAATTTCCGCTTGACCTAATTGAATCCAATAATACTAAATTAAATTCTAGAATATAATATGTATGTACTTCAAATTTTATACAAAATATATATAATTTCAAGAAGTTAAGCAGAATATGGTAGTGAAAATATGGACATAATAATGAAGTGTTGACCTAAAACCACGTAGTTTTAATAATCAATTTCATTTTCCTATTATTATGTCGCAATAAAAAAAATACTCAAATTTCCAATATTATTGAACACAATTATAAGCTACATCATCATCATCATCATTATCATAAATACATTTTATAATACCCATCATAAAACAAATCTTTTCCAACATTCATTAAAAATTCCTACAAAAATTTTCCTCATTGCACCTCAATCACACAAAGAAAACACAACTTTCAACAAATTCTAACATACACCAACCCAACTTAAACCCCGAACCCGACCGATTGAACACCCCTGCTTCGCGGCGGAGTCGCAAAACCCTCACCCCATCATCAGGGGTGCTGAACACCATCGAACTGGCCACCCTGGCCCCGACCATGGTCCATTCATGGGCGCCAAAGGCCGCCTACGTCTGTGCGAAAAACGAAAGTGTACGCCGCCTTATTTCCGGGGGATTGGTGTCTATTTGCATTTCGGGCCGCGCGTGTGTGTGTAATTAATCGTATGGGGTGTGCGTATTTGCATGTGAAGGGGGGGAGGAGTTATGGATGTTGTCTTAGAGTAGGTTCGATGGTATGGTCAGGGTTGTGTGGTGGTTTTGGGTGAATGGGAGTTATTCGAATTTGGTGGTTTGGTGTTGTTTTTTTGTACCGTGAAATTATCGGGATGTATTGATTTTTTTTTTTTCGTTTATTATAATATTATTTTTCTTTGAAGGATAAAAAAATATGTGTACAAGAATTGGGAAAATATCGATTTGATTACATGGAATGTTTGCTGAAAATTTGCTGTGATGAAATATTAAATTGGTCTGTATTACAATCATTGTTTAATAACGAGTTCTTTATTAGAAGTAATTTTTCTAAAAATAGCGTGAATGCAGATTACGCAAGCACAATTCAAATTTGTCAAATGCATATACAGGTATTCCTCAACTTACAACAGAAAAAAGTTCCTGAACCTCAGTTGTAAGTTGAATACAAATAAAATCAATCGATTTTATTTATATAAAATTTTCAATTTTAATACAATTCGAATGAATCCGTATTTTTTCGAAACGCATCGGCCGTAAATGATGGCAGCTCATGATTTAGTAAGTAATTTTTGAAAAATAATTAATTTATATTACTTTTCCAGTCGCAAGTGAGAACCGTGTTATATAATACAAGCATTAATCTACTAATCATCTCATTTAAAAGTTAAATTAATAATCTACGAAATTTCAAAACAATAAAAGATCAAAGAAAATTTTCATAAACCTGAACTCTAAATTGATAAAATATAACTATTGATTAATTTGCAATACGCGATTTCACTCTATATTAAAGTTCAATTTTAAATTATCATTGAATATTAAACACACGTGTACATAATTTCACTTATATAACGTACAATAAAAATTAATTCATTAACAACAAACAATTGTGTAACAACAGACTCGACCGTATCTTAATTTTTTTATATACCGCATTTTAAAACGATAATAAATCGTCTGCATTAAAACGAAGACGGGACGTGATATTTCAAAATGAAATTACACAAACACCAAAGAGGAAAAGCGAGGATTTTCTTCGCGAAAAGTAAACCTTTTCGAAAAGGTCCAACTTCCACGACCATGACCCATTTAAAGGATTTTCGTAACCTGACCTATAAAACGAACTCCTAGAATTTATCGATTAGTTTTAAATGAAAATAAATTGTATCGTTTTCACGTGGAAATCGACGCCTTTCGATAAAATTTGTATTGCTAATGAATAAAGTTGCACGAACGATGTTTTTTTTTTCATTTAATTACCTCTGTACATAATAATGTAATGCATCGATAAGATAACAGAGTGTTTCACCGTTGTGCGATAACATTTTTAAAATCGTATTCTTTTAATTGTCATATCAGTTCAATTAAATAATGACGAGAAATGTCGACAAAATATCATTTAGAATGCTTGTATAATGACGATCGTTCTTACGAATTATCATTATTTTTATTTCTATGTTACGTACGAACATTATCTTATCGCACCTGATACGAAATTTTACATTATTGAGGTATATATCGTATATTATAAAAGCGATGAAAACAACGTACATAAAAAAAATTTTTGATTGATCAAATAAAAAACGAGAATTCTAAATTATCATTCCCTTTTGAAGATTTTGTATTCAATACGAAGACGAAAAATCATAAATATCATTTTTTCGATATATAAATAATTACAATAATAAAAATACATATTCGATGAAAGTACCTTTCACAATCACTTTTGAAAAGTACCCAAACACATACCTTTTAAAGTTCCATTGTAACACAACACACAAGGCATAAATTATGCGAATTTTCCTCCCTAGGGATGTAAGTCGGGAAAATTATGCGAATAACGACTTTTCCTCGGCTTTGGCAAACCCATCGATTTCGCATTAGCACGTGGCGTTAAATTTAACTCACAAGCGAAATAAAACATGCGAACGTGATAAAGATCGAAACCATGTATACTTTTTTTTACGATTTTTCCGAAGAAACCATGCGTGGATTTTAGAATATGTACGTTTTTTCGTGTTTCTGAATCTTTGATTGATTCTATTGTGAAACATAATAGAATGAAAAGAGAAACGTCTGAGTAGAAATGTTATCCATATGCGGTAAACGGAAACGATGGTATCGAATTGATGATCTAATAATCGAATACGATCCAAAGACAAAAGAAAGTAACCGACATTCTATACTGCTCTATATGGGACTACTTTCATTGTATGAACATATCATGAAATGTGATATTGTATCATCATACGTGACCTATTTAAAATCAATCATAGAATAAGACCTATCTAATGATGAAAGCTCATATTGACTATATGTATAATAGCTTAACTTTAGCTGTTTATGAGAATTATCATAGTATCAAAGTATCATAAAATTAAAAAACGCATTGTATCGAAAATAAAATCAAAATCTATTAAAAAATCCTTGTTTTGTTGCGTGCATGTGACCCATACACGTTCCCACGATTAGCATAAAATTGAAAAATAAATCTAATAATAGCAAACGCACCTTTGACACTTTGTCGTGTGAAACAATACTAATTGCTTCGATTGAAAATTGCATGCACGTAACCAACAATATGGAGACGCTTTATAACACACAATATATTTTCGTGATTAATAATTTGCATTTATTTCGAGAAAATATCAGAAAAGTAGAAAATTGACGGACGAAGGACGTCGCCTCGGAAAATATGCGAGTTGAATAATGAGTATTTATTTATTACATAATAAAGTAATATAATATATTCGATGCGACGAAGAAAATTCCGAGACATCGGCGGAATAATGTAGGCGCGTCCGCGAAATATTAAAATTATCCCATTCATCGCGAAAAAAATTTATTATAAAATATTCCGGGCCCATACCGTCATGAATCTGACGATTCCTATGAATATGTTATGTATGAAAAGTTCGAAATCAAATATTCACCCGTCGGAAATTATCTGATTGTGCACTCGAAGCTCTACGTGCATTTATTCGCAAACGTTTCGTCTATATTTATAGCGAAATATAATATTAAAGTCGTACGTTCATATTTAAACGTGAAACGAGTCCTGCGGGAGAACGTATACGAGGTCCATTATGAAAAATTAAATTTTCTACGACCCGTGTACATAATTCATGCGCAGGACTAATAAATTTCAATGACTTTCCTAAAACAGTAAATCACAATGTACATAATTTTTTCAACAGGCTAGGAAAACTTTGTCCAATAAACAATGACGTATATCGATAGTTAAACATGATTAGGGTCACCGTGTGTCATCAGAAACGAGGACACATCCTCGTTTTTTCGATTAAAACTAAATTTTCATCATTGATCGTAAATTTTTTTCATTTTTTTTCGAATGAGGATAATAATTATCCTCTTCAATCCTTATGTACATTACAATTAACATAGACTTTGAAGCTATTTTAGATTTATTTTCATCAGGAATTTTTGTAAATTATAGTATAAACTATTTTATTTCGTTTAGTTTGTCTGTTTTGCCATATAGGGTGCCAAATTTTTGTAATATGGCAGTTTTGCTTGACATCTCAACGACGTCGTGATAAGTCACGTTTTATTTTCAATATTTCATTATTAAAAATTCGCTTAAATAACATTATTATGGTATAATATAAAAAAGGTAGATTACTTTTAACGATTGAAACCAAAATTTTATTGTATGTTATAATATATCATATCATAATATAAAATCAAACATGAATGTACATTAGAACGTAAATTTGGTCTGAAGGGACGTTTTTATCAGTTTAGCAATATTTGTTATTTTTAAATAATCAGTTATTATTATTATGTGATTTAGATAGATTAAAAAATCATTAAAAAAATCTTTTCGTGCTTCTTCAATGCTATAATTTTTTTATGAAAAAAAGGTCAGCACTAATGAAACGATCTCAATAGAAAAATTTAATAATTTCCATTTATTACACGTCAAAACGAAACATTCGATTCACATTCGTCAAACGTGACCGTCTCGCCGTAAAATAACCACTCCATTGATTTCAATTGACCCTGTATTTGTGGACAATTAAGAATTTAGAGTGATATAATTGGGAAAATCATCGACGAGCAATCATCATCGACACCTCGATGCACTACAATACGAAAACGATACAAAGAATCGGATCGAAAACTCGGAATTTTACAATAACGGTACTACACCACGCCGGAGAGCTGAGGTCAAAAGCAGTACAGTGATGAGCCCGATTATTATTAGACTTGTTAGACCACGTAGACGTGCACGTGAAAAACACCATGACGCGTTTTTCGACGTAAACGGTTCGGTTTTACGGCTTTGTGTATGTAAATTTTCGTTTTAATAAAATCGCCCTGCGCGAATTTATGGTGTTGATATTAAATTTCAAGCAATTTCGACGCAACAATGAAGTCGATTTATTTACAATTTTTTTTTGTATGCCCATGGAGCGGAATCATCATGTCGTGACTTCACACATACCGAAAAAAAAAAGAAAAACTCTCAAGATAAGTTATTGACCTGCGGCCTAAATTCGGCTATCTAAAAATGGAAAAATAATGACTTAAACAAAAAATATGAATTAAATATATACAGTAGAATCTCTATTATCCGAATCGATCAAAAAAAAATTTTTTTTTTTTTTTTAAAGCAAATTTTACGATTTTTTTACTCAACACACGTTCAAAAATTGTAAGAAAATTATGCTGACACAACTATGAGGATGACCAAATTGAAACCTGAAAGGAATTTTATTTTTAAAATAATTTTTACAGCTTACGAAGTGATAATAACATAATTTATTATCAAAATTTAAATTTTACAATTTGGAGTTAAAAAAACACTTCTCATAGATGGTTTTAAAAATTATGACTTCGTTAATTATTATCTTGAAAACCGAATTATACACTAACATGGCGATTTTATTTTATATTTACAAATTTTTGACAATATCAAATAACCATAAATAATAAAAATAAATAGACTGTATACCTGTTTAAAAAATACTCAAAGGTTGCGTGCATAATTGTGCACACCAAAAATATCTACAAATAATTTGGTACAGCTAAATTTAGGACTGATACGGATTTTGTTTTCCTACTATAACCCAACTTAATCTAACACCTAGGTACATTAAGTATTAGGGAAGGTTTCTAACCTAACCTAACCCAACAAAAAAAAACAAAATCTGCATCAGACCTAAACTTAGCAGCAAACTTAATTTAATTTCTAATAAATTCACAATTTTTTTATTTCTCATCTCGATTATCCCGAATTTTTCGCTATCCGTACCATCTCAATCCCCGTTTAATCGAGGTTCTACCGTACTTACAAAATTTTAACGGAAGTGCGAAACTTCAGATCGGAAAATACGAGAGGTCGGTTCCGACCTTTTATAGAACACTCATAGAAACGTTTTCGTCGTATCGAAAGTCGAAAAGGACGTCGTTAACACGAGGTCAAGGTGTTTGTGGAGTATTTAGACCTTAACCAAAGAAAATTGTCGCTTTTGTCAGACCTGAGGCAAGGTTGAAAGGATCAAATTGTATTTAGCTCAAACGTACGTATGTCCATTCCGTCAATATTCCACCTATCAAAATCGACCTTAGAATCGTGTTTGGAACTAGAGCGAATATAAATTGGTCGTTGATTATGAAAAAATGTATATTTGGTTGTTATTTTGGGATAATAGCGATTTTCGTTGACATTTGTAATAAAATTATGTTCAAATGTCAGTTATACGGATGAGTTTCTATTTATAATATCAATATTACGAGATTATGTATTCATGAGAAATTGTATATATTTTATAATTAGCGCAATTCGGAAAATATTCTATGAACACGGAAAGTTTTCGGATTGTAAACAGATTAAGTAATTAACAAAATAAATTAACATCAATAATGATTAAACATTAATTTATGAAATTTTGCATATTTGATACACAACAAATTCAAATTTAAGCGATTAATTCACGAACACACACTACAACGATATAAAACAATTAGCCCTAACTTCAACAAATCTCAACAAGAACTGAAAATTATAAAATTTATATTAAATATATAACATTTAAATGTTTTATATACAAAACAATCTCGCCCCTACAGCGATAAACATCCGCAAAATTACCGTTGAGTTTAATGAAAATTAACGATGCCATCGCGGAACAACTTTAACAAGATTTTTTCGTATCAATTTCAATTTCAGATCGAGATCCATTATGCGAACATTTTTGATAAATTTCCAGCTGAAAATAATACACCGGATTCGTTCCGAGAACTCACTTTTAGTCTGACAAATTCAATTTGTCCGCGAAAAGGTGAACGAGTTCGAAGGACGAAACAAAAACGAATTCAATCCGCGGGGACGAACATAGACTTTTTATGCGAATGTATATTTTTTTTATTTTATTTTTTTATATAAAGATATAATAAACGGAACCAAAACAAAAATCGGTAAGTCAGAATTTCGCGCGATTACCTTTTTATCGTCGTTTGGCCTCGCGTCTACTGTTACCCGTATCGAGTTACATGAAAATCGTGTTGTATATTATTATAAAATGTATAGAAAAGATCATTAAATTAACTGTTATTATATACGGATAATCAGTGTCAACTATTTTTGTTTATAATTAATATTGAACGAGTCGATGAACTCCGCAAAAAACTGATTCAAATGTCGAAAATTCGCAATCTATAATAGATTACACGTATTTTTTTTCAGATAGTCGAATCGGAACGAATCGCAAATTCCATTTAACACCATGAAAAATTGTTGAATGTAAACGGAGATGGCGTGATTGAAAATCGATTGCAGTTTTCCCGTTGCGGTCTAGGAATTCAATTTTGCAAAAGGATGTCATTTCGAACGTTTTTATTTCGACGCCAGATAAAAATTCAGTATCGAATATACCCAGAGCGTAGCAATGTTTTTGGCGCCCTTGGCAAATATAAAATTTGGCGTCCCTTTTTTCCAAGGGGAAGCTGGAAAAAAAAATGTTTCCATGGAGAAGCTGACCAAAAATAATTTTTGAATTTCATAATTTTCAAATGAAAAATTATTCGTCACTATTTGAACATGTTCGAACCCCAAAAAAATTTTTCCTTAAAAAAAGTTTAACGCATTAATGTAACTCAACTTTCCGAAATATTTTCGCAAATTTGTTTCCAAGCCTAGCCCAACCTATCGTCGTTTGATAAATAATTTCGCGTGAATGTAACCCAGCTTTCGGAAATATTTTCGCGAATTTCTCACCAAGCGCAACCCAACCTATCGTTGTTTGAAGAATAAATTCGCGTGAAGTTAACTTCACGCGAAATTATTTTACGCTCACTTTCATAAATATTTTTTTCGATATTCGACACTTTTCAAAATTATTCGGACCCCAAAAATTTTTTCCCGTGGAAAACATATAAATTGTTTAAAAGTAATCACTTAAAAAAAATGGAGGGCGACATTGGCGCCCCAAAAGTCACGCGCCCTTGGCGCTTGCCCAATTGCCAATGGCTTGTTACGGTACTGTATACCAAAATAAACGAATATTGATAAATAAAAAAAATCTTAATAAATTATTCACATAAACAACAGATAAATTACCGGAAAAAAAAAACGATAAAAAAACAATAGATAAATTGCACATCGAAATATTTCCAATTAAAAACAAATACAGTATATATTCACCTCATTTCCATATGCTAAAAGATGATGTACTGTAATTAGGGCTTTATAAACGACCACCCAATTGGTACTCTGAGATCTTTCGACCAGCAAATTCGCCAGTTGAGGTATGGACACGTTTGGCTCGTTCGTGCAGTGAACCAAATCTGTAAAAAATATAAAAAATACATTATAACATATTATATAACATAATTAGCAATATACATGTGCGAAATATTCAAAAGCCTCGGTGTAATTTAACGCAGGCGTAACGAAGTTAGTCAACTTGTTTAAACGACGAAAGGTTAACTTAATTTCGGGAATGTTCCGAATATATTGTGAATTATTATCGTCGTGTAAATTTAAACGTGATGTAATTCCAAATGTGTAATATTTATCGAACAGACGTGTTATGAAATTCATACGTAAAAATACGCCCCTCTAGTTATGTTTTGTTGTAAAAATAGATTATTGTTCTGCAAATTTTCCATTGGATGAAATGTCACATTGGAAATTTTTTTTTTAATCGTTTTCGATAAAAATTTCGGAGTTTGAAAAAGTTAAATATTTTATTTTGTTATGAAGTTTGTCGAAATATGATCTTTTGCTTGTGGAATTTTTAATAAATATTGTATTACCGAGATAAACATTGCACAGTTTACGTGCTGCTACTGGCTCGTGAAAATTCTGTATTTTGGGAGAAGAAAGGCTTTTATTTATCCACGTAGTAATCTAATAAATTCTCTAGTTAACTCTGTTTGTAGAACGTACACTTGAAATAGAAAAAAATATTTCAAAACTTTCTCAGTCGATTGAAAAAAAATACAAGCAAAAAGAATTGACGCAATTAACATCCACGAACGAAACTGATTAAACAACTGATATTTCAACGGAATTGAAAGTGTGAATAATTTTCCCGATAAATTTGAAAGGGAAAGGGTTGAAAAATTAACCCCTGACTTTTTCAAAGAAAGAGAAAGTACATTAAATATGTATTGCGAAATGCAGTTAGCGTGCAACGAAGCACCCCAGTACTATTAAAAAATACGATAAACGCAACCAACCAATAAAATGGAAAAAAAAGCTTGAAAAATAAATTAAATTCGTAATAAAATGACTCAAACGTTTTGCTTCGACAAGTAAATATCATCAATTTAATTTATTTTAGTTTCAAAAATGATATTATAATCATATTATTATAACTTTTAACAAATCTATACATATAAAATATAAACGGTGTATGTATAATATGTATGTATCCAATAAACTCCTAACCGATAAACGAATCTTCACTAAATTTTGCAAGAATGTGCTTTGAAATCCGGAAAAACTAAGTAAGTATTCAGTTTTTTTCAGTTTTTTCGCCATACAAATTATAATAAAATGTTTCGGCGTCACGATTGATTGTGACGATAATTACAATCGATACGAAATTTATTTTCATAGTCCTAAGCACACAGTTAGATATAAAATAAAATACTGATTTTATTTATTTTAATAAAAAACATTTTATTTATAGATAAATATAAAGTTTTGACATAGATTTTCGTAATGGAAAATATTAAATCATAATGCGACAAAGAAAATGTTCCATTTCAGCTTGTAGCTTAAAAGGAGAAAAGGTCCCAGATACACACAGAACTAAAAATATAATGAAAAAGTAACAGCACATCAAAAAATATGATTCATACGACATGGCAACCGAGAAGCAGGGGGTTTAACAACCCCATAGTCTACACGCCATACCTCGAAAACAAAAGACACAAAACCACGAATACACGTAAAGCAACTCCCCGTTTTTCCCAGAATTAATCTGTCATTGTATCGTCGAATGAAAAAAAAACAAAACAGAGAAGACGAGGGAACGAAACGGAAAATTAAATTGGCTACCCGGAAAATTAAACAAGGATTCCGATGGAAAATCTTTCTCCTCGCGGAAACTTCGGGAAATCGCTCGTGAAGGATTTGCTCTCTTGTGCGCATTTTCCGGCCGACATAATAAATTCTTTTCACGAAAGCAGAACCTTCCGAATATCTACGGGAAGTTCGATTGAGATCGATCGAATTAAAAAACTTCATGAAAGAACGTCGGAGGTTTTATCAAATCCCGTTTCAATGGACAGATTTTCAATTATGAAACGTAATCTATAATAATTGTATTCGGACAAATCGGAGATTAGGTTTTATGATGAATCGCGCAAAATTTGCAACGAAAGCAAATATTTCGTTCGATTGTTATAAAATAACTAGCGGGTAGTTCCCGGCGTTGCTCGGGACTCTATGAAAATAAATTGTGTACCGATTATAATTATGGTCACAATCAATCGCGACGCCGACACATTTTATATTATAATTTGTAAGGCGATCGATACAAAAAACTGAAATGCGAAACGATATTAAAAAACTGAATGCTTACTTACATTAGTTTCTCCGATTTTCAAAGCACATTTTTGGCAAATTTAGTAAAGATTCGTCTATCGGTTTAGGAGTTTATTGAATACATACATATATACAAACATACATACATAAACCGTTTGAGTTTTATATATATAGATAATTTCGAGATTGAAATTACATAGTAAGAGTATAATTATGTACTCATAAAATTACCAAACAACATTAAATCAAAGACACTTTCTCGACTCGACAAAAAACCTTGTAATGCGATGAGAAAAATTTAAACAATGACGCCTCCGGAACGCAATGATTTCAATTAGATTACTGAAAAAATCGTAGTAACAATAGGATATACTTCACTGAGAACAATTTCAGCAAAATACAAAATTTTTCATAATATAAAACAACGGATCGGAAACACACGTGTAACGATTTCGCATACGGAACGTCACGGTTGCTTGTTCAGGTGGTTTTTCGAGTCACGCAAAGCGCATTTAAGTAAAAATTACCAACGAAAATTAAACATTTCGAATATAAATATTCATGAAAAACGTATTTCGGTAAATTCGGGTAAGAGTAAATCGTGCGAAATAAATAAATTTGATTTCGTGCGAATGATTAAACTTGAAATTTATATGTAAACATTCTGATGTGGTTTGAAAATAAATCTTAATGTTTTAACAGATTGTTAATAGGTTTTGTTTATTTTAAAATTAGTTTATAAACAAGGAATTCTATTATTCTATGAAATTATATTATCATAAGTTTATATTTTATATATGATGAATCTAATACGAAATAAATTATAGAACAATATCTAGTTTCGTTAAATGAAGAGTTTTGAAAGAAAACATATAGAAATAATCAAAATAAAACTAATATTATAACAGAATATATTAAAGTAATAATATAAAACGCATCGTATGCATTAAACGAGATCTTTGAATGCAACATGCAGCAAAATCTAAAACCGTAAAACACAACTTCCTGCAAAGACAAAAGGTACACACACACACGCCAACGAACTCGCTTTCCAGTTCCTGACCTTTTATAAAACCACACCACCTTGTGCTCTATATAAAGTCGAAACGGCAAGTGTAGCCAACGTGAGGATGACGTGGCGCGAAAACAACAGTTCGAATTTCGTTTAGCACTCGACTAGTATCTGTCCAAAATGTCACTGGATCAGATTTCGCAATTTGTCTATCCGAATATGTATGACTCGTTATAATTGCATAATTAATTAATGGTATCGTGTTCTTGGTTGCGTTACGTGAAAATATTATATTATATACGAAACGGCAAAATTTATTTTGTTGAGAAATTATACAATAATGTTTAAATCAAAACGTGGAAATTCCGCTTCGTATCGAATTCCTTATGCATGAATCGATCCGATTCGAAATGCTATTTTAGAAATGTATTTATCTTTGGAGTAAATCCAGTTCGTAATAAATAATTTAACGAATCTGAAATTCATCGTATATATCAATCAGTATAATTCAAATTTCAATCCGAATTTTGTATGAATAATTCTACAATAATAATAAAATTTCAATTAATCATTATTTTTCAAATAAAATTTCAACTGACACGAATATCTTCACAATACGAAAACTTACTAGTGCGGAAAGATTGTAACGTTTCATATTCACTAGAAATTTTCAAAAAAAGTCACCTCAACCCAATTCTGGCATTACGAGCTCAAACCCACATAATATATAAATATTTCAACATTCTTCCCACTTTCTAGACACCGTTCCTGCTTTATCCCGATACCAGCTCGTGATCCGATTGCCGACAGACCAGAAGCTTCAAATATGCAAAAGGTCATAAGGAGGACCTCTTGAGGGCTAGCCTCGGATCGATAACCACGAACTGAAGGTTCTGAGGGCAAGAAACTATAAATAAGACCTAAGAAAGTGTTTTTATTCTAATTGATATTATCAAGTGGTGAGTTTACTTTAGTTGAATGAAGTATTGCACTTTGTGTTAATGAATTGGTTTTCCGTGTTTATGTTTTTGAATGTGTCACGTAAATTATGGGTATTGAAGGTTTTATAGGTTTTTCATGTAAAAACGTTTAGGAGTAAATCTAATTTAATTGCGAGGTCGAAAGTTAATAGGAACGTTGATGATGCCGCAAGTCTATAAAAGCAATACGTTTCATACAACAAAGTCGATCTAATTTTGCATTTGCATCTGTATATGATGCTATTTTTTAAATCTTATACTTTTCCATGTATATGTCGCAGTCCATGCATATTATTAGTCCATGTATATTTGACTCAACCCTAAACTTCGATCAAAACAAATGAAATCGCTGAAAAAAATCTAACACAACTCAAACCCCCAAACCGATCTAAATATACATGGACTGAAATACACTTGGACTGTGACTATTATATTATATAAGTATACTGTAATATAAAAACGATATTCGTTTATAGATATTTTACAATTTCATAATATCCGAATAACGTGACCATTATATATCGTTACCGTAATGAAATAAATAAATTGTACATTTGAAATTATACGAAATGAAATAATTTGATTACTTCAACCTGAAGCGAAATTAAAACTAAATATAGAAACCTTTTGCGCCATTGCTTCATCCAAGCTGGCGATGTTAATAAAACAGAAAACCGTCTGTGAAAATTAATGATAAAATATTCCTTATTCGCAAAATCTGCAAAACGAAACGACGCCAATTACTTACACATCGAAATTCTATCATACGAACTGGAAAACATTTTTTTATATACACCCAATCCTCTTTTTACACGGGGGATACGTTCCAGAGACTACCGTGTAAAAAAATGTATGGTGATCATACAAAAATTGGAGATACATACATAGGTTCCATCACTATATTTGTATAAAACTTCCATCCAAATGTACTTTATAAAAAATGTGCAATGTGAAAAATTTTCGCCATGTAAAATCGTCAAAAAACATCGAAATTTTTTATTTAAAAACTATAATTACATACATATAATTATATCAGTATACTAGCCTGCATCGAATCTTACCATTGTGACATAATAATACATATTTTTATTATTTTTATACGGTGTTAAAATGAAAAATCCGTGTAAAAAAAGTAATCGGTTCATCTTCTTTGAACCGTGTAAAAAGAGGATTATTAGGTACATAAAATTCGACAATTGTGACCGACGCTTGATACTTTTAATACAAAATTACGACACAAAAAAGCGGCCACAAAACACGGCAAATATCCTCAGGCTTCGAAACACGAATGCAAGTGGCTGAAAATGAGCGAATAGCCACTAGCTACGAATCTTCCTCGACAACGTAATAACTCGATTTCTTTCATAAAAACGAAAGCTTTTTCAATGTAATACCCAAAAGAGTCCACGTCTAATGCGATGTGCAAAATAATTGCTGAACATTTTCAGCAAACGAGCGTGTTTAATCGCTATCGAATTAATTAATTGAATGAAAGAGTAATCTTCGAACTATGAGTATTAACGTCAGTCAACATGATGTACGTGACTCTATTATTTTCACGGAAATTATACTTTAATGCTGAAAACGTCGACAAAGCAAACACATAAATATATATGAAAGAACTGTCGAGATAAGGTTCGTATGAAAGTCTCACTCTCCGTGTTCAATCGAACGCCTAAAATCGTTCATATTGGCTCTCGCATGAAACGAAATATTCTTTTGATCCTTTCAATTTTTTTCGCAAGAAAGCCTTTCGAAGTGTTCTAAGAAAAAAATTGATTTTATCGAATCGAATTCTGAAAGTACAATGCGATAGTAACGTCCACTATACGAAAAATCGTTTCATATTTAACGAGGGAAAATACGTTTCTAAATAATTGTTCGAAGTATAATCATTTCCTACCTGTTTCTAAATAACTGACTATTGTTTGGTAATTTGGTAATGATGACTCAAGTACGTCAATTATAATTTATATAAAAAAAAATAGGAAACGAACAAAACAATATGATCGGAAATAAAATTTAAACACAATTGTCACAAATTAATCATAATTTATAGAAAATAATCAGCAACATTTTCTGATAATCAATTCATATTTAAACCATTCAATCAAAAAAAAAATAGCGCAATTTCTACGAACACACAAACCGCACAAAAAACGAAACGTAAATCGAATCTTCAATGAAAAACCAACAACCGATCTATGAATGGAAACAATTAGCATGAAAAGAAGTGAAATCTGACATTACCCGTCCATTCCACATACCGCAATATAAGCAACATATGGCGTATATGTACGAGAAAGAAAAACCATTTTCACTATCGTGAGAAACCGATCTCGGACGGGTTAATTGAACTGGCGTCAATCTGCGTGAAAATAGAAACATACAAATACGGAAAACCCATTACAGGGACCGGAGTTTATTGACGTTTTTTCCAGTTAAGGGTTGTGCGATATAAAGAGAGGACTCAGTATAACGTTGATGTGTAAAAAGGTCGAAGAAAGGTATTTGGGATCATCAATATGGTTGAGAAAAGAATTTTTAGAATCGAAGAGTCTCATTCAATCAAGGAAAATTATTAGGGGATTGAGTTTTATTAGAGTTTTTCTAGTTGAAGTAAGGAATTACTTAATAACGTCGATACGTAAAAGATCGTAGAAAGGTGTTTGGAATCATCAATATGTTTTGAAAAAGATTTATTTTACTGAAAGAGGGCTTCGTCGGTCAGTTGAGTGCGTGTTTATTGACGTTTTTTCTAGTTATAACTTTTTATAATATAAAGAGAGGAATCACTAAGGCCCAGTGACGTCGACACGTAAAAGGTATTTGAAAACATCAATATGATTGAAAAAGATTTTTTAGAATCGAAAGGTTTCATTGGTCGAAGAAAATTATTAGGGAATCGAGTTTCATTTGAGTTTTTCCAGTTGAAATAAGAAATTACTTAATAACGTCGATACGTAAAAGATCGTAGAAAGGTGTTTGGAATCATCAATATGTTTTGAAAAAGATTTATTTTACTGAAAGAGGGCTTCGTCGGTCAGTTGAGTGCGTGTTTATTGACGTTTTTTCTAGTTATAACTTTTTATAATATAAAGAGAGGAATCACTAAGGCCCAGTGACGTTGACACGTAAAAGGTATTTGAAAACATCAATATGATTGGAAAAATATTTTTTAGAATCGAAAGGTTTCATTGGTCGAAGAAAATTATTAGGGAATCGAGTTTCATTTGAGTTTTTCCAGTTGAAATAAGAAATTACTTAATAACGTCGATACGTAAAAGATCGTAGAAAGGTGTTTGGAATCATCAATATGTTTTGAAAAAGATTTATTTTACTGAAAGAGGGCTTCGTCGGTCAGTTGAGTGCGTGTTTATTGACGTTTTTTCTAGTTATAACTTTTTATAATATAAAGAGAGGAATCACTAAGGCCCAGTGACGTCGACACGTAAAAGGTATTTGAAAACATCAATATGATTGAAAAAGATTTTTTAGAATCGAAAGGTTTCATTGGTCGCAGAAAATTATTAGGGAATCGAGTTTCATTTGAGTTTTTCCAGTTGAAATAAGAAATTACTTAATAACGTCGATACGTAAAAGATCGTAGAAAGGTGTTTGGAATCATCAATATGTTTTGAAAAAGATTTATTTTACTGAAAGAGGGCTTCGTCGGTCAGTTGAGTGCGTGTTTATTGACGTTTTTTCTAGTTATAACTTTTTATAATATAAATAGAGGAATCACTAAGGCCCAGTGACGTCGACACGTAAAAGGTATTTGAAAACATCAATATGATTGAAAAAGATTTTTTAGAATCGAAAGGTTTCATTGGTCGAAGAAAATTATTAGGGAATCGAGTTTCATTTGAGTTTTTCCAGTTGAAATAAGAAATTACTTAATAACGTCGATACGTAAAAGATCGTAGAAAGGTATTCGGAATCATCAATATGTTTTAAAAAAGATTTATTTTACTGAAAGAGGGCTTTGTCGGTCAGTTGAGTGCGTGTTTATTGACGTTTTTTCTAGTTATAACTTTTTATAATATAAATAGAGGAATCACTAAGGCCCAGTGACGTTGACACGTAAAAGGTATTTGAAAACATCAATATGATTGGAAAAAGATTTTTTAGAATCGAAAGGTTTCATTGGTCGAAGAAAATTATTAGGGAATCGAGTTTCATTTGAGTTTTTCCAGTTGAAATAAGAAATTACTTAATAACGTCGATACGTAAAAGATCGTAGAAAGGTATTCGGAATCATCAATATGTTTTTCAAAAGATTTCTATTACTAAAAGAGGGCTTCGTCGGTCAGTCGAGTGTTAACGTGACTTTTCTGGGAGGGTTAACAAGTAACGTGTTCAGTGAGTAAAATCGATATGGAAACGGCGAGCGATTAAGCGGGTCACGGACGGCCTTCCTGGGGTTTTATATGAAAAAAATATTAAAATGGAAGGTAAATTTGTAAATGAAAATAGAAATTTTAGAAAATATAGGGCGAAACGACGAGTCGGAAACGGTATTAGATTTCTGCTCGAAATAGACTTTGAGTGACTGTTGTTGAGTGGTGATTGTTTGATCAAACAATACATCCTAGTTGTATTAGAAGCGAAAATGCCTTGTTAACGTTAGTTTATTCAAAGAAACGTTTTGTTCATTATAATAGCGATAGTTCAGCATAAACAAATTTAACATTATCCGAAAGCGAGTAACGTTTGATCAAACTGAGCAAAGTGAGATAAAGTAATTTTGAACTTGATAACTAGCTAGTTTAACAAACTTGCGTTTCGGCCAAAATTTATTACTCTACAATAATAAATTTATTCAAAAATTCACGATCAAAGGAATCGCATGTCAAATCACATTTAACCGACACCATAATCGCGTTACACTGTACCTATAACGTGCACATCTATTATTGAATTACCAAACATGAAGGACACAACGAATCCGAAATGACAGATGAACAAAAAAAAAGCAGACATTACATTATGACAATGTCAGCGAAAAACGGCTACAAAAAGAAAATAAACGCACCCTATTATTACGGGTGCCTTTATTCCGACTAGGCCGGCCTAGTTAGGTACCGACGTCATTATAAAAAAATCGTTATATACAAAGTACGCAAATATACAAGAGGGAACGGTTCGCTTGGCACAAGCCGAGCACGACTTCCCGCATAACGGTAGCTGCAAAATTCAAAACCAATCCGAAAAATTTTACAGAAAAAACGAATAATTCGAACTTCCTCTCGAGTTGCGTTTTGGTTTTGATTACGAAAGAGACCTTCGAAGATCCGAATTGTGAATAAGGCCTGGTTCAGATGAGCGTTGTTCAACGCGCGTTTTGGTAACGCGCGTTTACAACTTACACACATTTTATGCAGGCCGTACAGATGCTAACGCGCGTTTAGCAAAATAAAATGTATGAAGTTGTAAACGCGCGTTGAACAACGCTCATCTGGCAGCGCCCTAAAACGAATAACTGAGTATCAACGGATGTTTTTAAAAATCGAATAAAGGTCGTCGCTCATTTTTATCATATTGTTGATGCAATGTGATATTGTATTGAGAAGCGGTGTTTGAACGATGATAATGTTATCAGATTTAAAACAATAACAGTTTTCTTTTTTCGTATAAAGTTTTATTATAATAAAAAGGTTGAAAAAGGCATACATCGGCTCTTGTTATATCATCGTTATCATCATAAACCGTAAAATGTCCACTGCAGGACAAAGTCTTATCATGTTGACAACGCGAGCGATATTGCTATATAATATATCTGTTATGCAAAGTTTATGTTATTGCATTTTCCATGAAAATTTAACGTTATCTGTAGGTGTGTAGTCTGCCTTTATTGGTGTTATGAAAAATTAAATGTTCAACGTCATCTATCAAATATGACGGTTGATGTGTCTTACGATATATCTATAGAAGGTTGAGAAAGACTTGTATTGCCAAAACCAAAGTATCACAATGTGGTTAAAAAGGATATTGAAAACCACAGACGAAAGACTCGAATTTGTAAATCACAAAATAACTCATTCTAGAACAGGCTTGTCCAAAGGGCCACTATGGTGCCAAAGTGGCCCCCACTTTTCACACAAAAACATACATAACAAACAGCATTTATTCCGAAATGAACTCATCGAAATAGTTTTATAATGGAAATAAATAACCTTACCAATATTTTAATACTTATTACGTTTTGAATGTACAATAATTGAAATTTTGAGATTTGAAATTTGTAAGTGGCCCCCGCATACTGAAATTTTGGACAAGCCTGTTCTAGAAGATAAAAGTCAAGGAATCACCAGTTGAAAAAACCATATTGATACAGATATCAAATTTCACAAAAAACGCAAGATTTTTTGCGTTTTTCATTTAAAAAAAACAATTCTACAAACGCTGAGTAACATATTCAACAATATAACATTAAACCAACACACCGTCGACATCGAACCACCAAGGTATTCCAAAGTCCCCGATCGCGCACAAAGTTTTAACGAGATCCAACATTGTATCGAACGCACTCCAAACCGCTCCAAAGATGGCCATTTCCAACTCCAACACCACACTGGATATAAAAACGAGCACATACACACCGCGAAAGCTTAAACAGGAAAACCGAGACCAGACAATATACAGTCGCGGCAGACGCATGTTCGAAACGTGCCCGGCGAACGAATGGAGTTTTCCCGTTTGCGATTTTCCCGGAAAAACTCGAGAGGATTTATATTCGCGAGTTGGGGGGTTTGTGTTCGTTTTCGTATGTGCTAAGAAAAAGGGACGTGAAAAATGAAGGAAAGCCTTAAAACCGAGCCGGGGTGGAGAAGTAATGTGTGTGTGATGCGACATTTTCCCGTATTTATTATTCTACGTGTTTTCCTTTTCAATTTTTCAGCGTTTCGAATCTGGGAGGTTTTAGCGTCGGCGGGAGTAAATATTTGAAATGTAAACAAATATCTACTGAAACGGATATAATGTTATTACGTTTTCGTATTCGTTCGAGTAAAATGAGATCGTAAGAAACCATCCATTAATCTACCTCTTATAATATAATATGGGAACAATTTAAATGAGCATTAAATAAAATAAGTGTGCATTGAAAAAAAGCGTCGAAACGTGTGCATTAGAAAAAATATCTGTACCTTAAAACGAAAAAACGTGCATTAAAACAGGACGAAATACCTAACCGCACTACCATTGTTTACAACTTTCATAAGGCAACTAATCGATTCGCAATAAAATGAATTAAAAAACAAATTCAACATTGAGGTTTAGGTTAGGTTAAAAATGGGCTACAAATTGTTCAAAAATTGCACAGAACCGAACAATTGTACTTTTTTTTTGCTGATAAAAAGAGATTGACTTTACTGATTGGATACAAGCCCTTTCATATCTGTCATTTAATGAATTCAAAAAATTAATTCTAAAAATTGCACAATTTGTTTTTTTGTTTCAATTTATTTTATTGCCACAATTTTTTTTTATTGGACACTATGAATAATTTAATGCTCAAAAATAACTGTAATGCACCTTTTTTATGTTCAAATAATATACATCAATATTTTTTCTAAGCACACTATGAATAAAATAATTTAAATGATGCACAACAAAAAAAATACTATTTTGATCAGTAAAACAAAGTATATGGTTGTTATTCGGTTCTGTGCACGTGGAAACCTGTTTGAACTTGTTGGATTTCAATGTAGTCACACGTAGTAGTAAGCTAACCTAACCTAACCTAAAACTAACCTAACCTAACCTAAAACTAACTTAACCTAACCTAACTGATCATTTAACAATTTTTTACTGATCATTTTAGTTATTATTAACCAGCCAAATAATTAGTTGCCTTTTTCTAATACACAAGTAATTCATTTTAAGACACAATCTATATTTGTTAATTCACACCCATATAATATCAGTACAATATTATTTTTTTTAATCATATAAGACAGAATATCACTCGGATCAAACCAAATCCATTTATCGATCATATCACGTGTCGCTCAATATTAATATTTTTCAAGAATTGTTCAATAATAATATAAAAAAAACAAGGTTGGCCACCACTGAAGTTGTTGAACGCGGACCGGGCAATGGTCACACCTTGCGCACCGGACGCTCTAAACAAGCTCAGTGTTGAGCATACGCAGAGACCAGAAGACCTTGAACTTGGTCGCTAAATATGCGTGCTTGGACCAACAGAACGGACAGATGTGTTCAACTGCCGGGACCGGGATCTTTGCCGTTGGAACTTTTTATATAAGACATTATTTTTAATGGATGTATCGTAAAAGTTAAGCGATACATGACGCAATCAATTGATGGGTAGATTGTTTCTTTGAAGATTTACTTTGAAGGTTGTCTTTTCTTTATGTAATGTAAATTTTATAAAGAAAACTATGAAAATTTTTGATGATGATTTTCATAAAAAAAAATATGAATAAAATTTGGATTGGATTCATAAAATTATTCAAATTCGTTGAATGTATCGATTCTTAATAATCACAGAAGTTAAGTAATATATAGTACAGTCAATAAATGGATCGATTATTTCGCAAAAGATATACTTGGAAAGTTGCCTTTTCTTTACATAATGAACACATTTGATAAAGAAAACTGTCAGAAATTTTACGACAATGAAAAATACATTTTCACAAAGAAAAATCATATCGAATTTATAAAATGATTTAGATTCGTCAAATGTACTCGAATCTACATACATCCGTTCGTCAAAATTTGAATACAATACATTGCTCGAAACGTGCACAAAAAAAAATTTGTCTTATATTACAAAAAAAGCCTACCCTAGAATTTCATCAAAAAAACTATTTAATACATACGAATACATCTGAATGCACAAAGAAGCGCATACAAATGAATCCTTTGTGTAACGAGATTCAAAGCGTGACCCGAAATAACCCAAAATCCAAAATAAAATATAACAAAAGGCGCATCTCGAGCGCCACAGACAAACAGAATAATTGAAAAAGAAGTACATCACAGACGAAATAATTACCATAAGTAATCGCAAGCGTGCTCAATTGGACGCCAAAAGCTCGAATCGAAATCAATTAGCATTCTGCGAACGGTCGTTAGTTCATTTTTGTGTTCGGTATAAAAGCTTTCGAAAAATGGTGAGCTTTGGGTGTGAAAATAAGCAGTTTAATTTGTATGGGAAAACTAGCGTGTGAAGAAATTTCGTCGAAGATTTTAGAACGCAGAACGAATATAAAACTGAAACGTGTTCTGAAAAATATATGAAGCTGAACAAAATGGTAATTCGATTATTCGCGATCTATTCATTTTGTACATATCGCAGACTATGTATATTATTAATCCGTGTATATTTGGCCTAACCCAATAGTTGAGTTGGGACCCAACCTAAAACAAATCGAATTGTCGAAAAAACCCAACCCAACCTAACTTAACGATATGTAGTCATGACAGATCCAAATATACATGTACTGAAATACACCTCGACTGTCTCTATAAAAAAAAACAATTTCAAACAAAAAATTAACTATTAACTAATCGAGATCCCAAACGACGTACTCAACATCATTAAATCGTCGGAAATTACCTAAACTTCCACCGCAATAATCCGAATCCAATCATTGCGTTGTGTATAAAGCGGTCAGTACTGAGTGCGCAAATATTTTGGTTTCGCATTCAAATCGGATAAATATTTTGAACACCTCGAATACTTCGTTTGCGTCACGCAAAAAAGTCGGAAATTAGAAAACAGACGTAATCCGTGAGAAAATCATATTCGAAAGTAATCGAAACGGATTTATGATCGAATCAAAATAATACTAAACAGATTGCGATATTTTTAAAGCGAAATATTTTTTATTTGGATTATATTGAGCCGGTCGATTTTCGTGTGCTCAAATTCGCTGAAATTTATTTTCAGCCTCTGGAATATTCCAGAATAAAATATGGAACATTGTGCGCACAAGTTTAGGAAAGTTGATAAACTTTCGCGAAGAGTTTGCATAAAAGATGGATTATCAAAATAAACTAAAAAGGCTATATTTGGCGGAAAGTATATACATGGTATATTTTGACGATCTCCGTGATATTTGCGCAAGATTTGTCAATTTGTATGCAAAGTTGATGATAAAATGTTAAATGGATTCTGTGAAATTATTGAGCGAATTGAAAAACACATGATTTCGTAGGAAAGTTGGTTATTGAACTCGCTCAATTGAACAATTGGTCCTATGATGATTCTTTGAAATTGAAAAAATTGCAGCGATGAGTATTGCATTTTTTTAACACGTATCCTTTTACAAATGTGAATGTTAAATATTCACGTTCACAATACGAATATTTAATGAGAATTTTAAAACATTTTATAAAATACGTATAAAAATCTCAAAAATACGAATTATTACATAATATGCATACCGACATAACTCATAGATTCAAAACGTGCCGACAAAGTAACAATTCACATAATTATTAAAATACTGATAACAAATATGCAAAATTTCAATTTAGAAAAATAATATGTGATAAGCACATGGAATTAAACGGAACATTTTACTATTACAAAAAATATAAGAACAATACCACTTGTTGAAGAAGAAAAATTCTGCGGTTATGTAAAGCAATGCGATAACTGATGTCCATTAACAATTCACCACGCGTTTTACCAATACAAAAAAAAGTTAAATCATTTATACAACATTTAAATATTACAATAAAATCATTATTGAATCAAAAAACATACTACACATGAGCCATATTGCACAAATCGATTAACTCCATAAAACAAAAAGTTGAGAAATGCGATGAAACAATGCACATTGTTTTTTTTTAATTCCCTTTATAATATAAATTCAAATAAATATTGTAGAATGCATAAATACAGATGTAGTGCATTTGAATTGCAATATTGCTACGATTTACAATAGAATATGGAATATAAAATAAATTATTTATTGTTGAATAGCCAAAAAAATTTTGTCGTTTAATGATGTTAATCTTTATTATTTAAGAAAGTTATTATAAATATAAAAGTTATGACTATACCAAGTTCTTTGACACTAAAATTTAAGATTTTTCAAAAAATGGAGTTAATCGATTTGTGCAATGAACGGCTCAAATATCAACATCATGTAAACTAGACACCTCTCCAATAAATCACAGAATCCCAAAAATCGAAATCCCAATTACCACAGAATCATCATCATCATCATACGTGATGCAACTACAAACCGACGATAGACGAAGACCAGCTGACTCCTCAGACTGAGTCACGGACGAGCCAATTGCCATTGCGTACAGCAAATCCGAAGGTCGGACTGTCGCTTTCGCATGAGGCCTTCAGCGGTTCTCAAACTGTCCAGGGGGTCCCGGTGGAGTGCCATGAATGGGAGGATGTCCCTAGATGAAGGTCTGAGGGCGTGAAGGCTTTTGAGAAGCGTTGAAAGTGGGAGGATTGATTTGTTTGAAGATGTGTTGGGAAAGGGAACAATTTAAACGTGCATTCATAAAAATTAATTGTGCACTAAATAAAACGAATGTGCATTCAAAAAAATTAGGTGTGCATTTAACACGAGCATTAAAATGCGTGCATTCGAAAAATTATCTGTACCTTAAAATAAATAAACGTGCATTAAAATGAATGTAAGTAAACGACGGCAACGTAGCAAATGTGACCAGGACAAAAAATACCAACCGCACGACCATTATTCACAACTTTCATAATAGAATCTATTCGCAACAAACCGAATTCAAACAAAATCGACATTGATTCAAAAATGGACCAAATTGTTAAAATGTATAAAGTTATGTCGTTCTATTTATACGTAAACAAATGTACACATTGACACTTTGACAGTTGACAGTTGTATTGTATTGTCTATAGAGAAATGCGACGTTGCCACCTACTGTCACTTTAATGCACAAACTATTCATTCTATTGCACATTTCATTTTTAATGCTTACATTATACTGCACAATTTTTTTTTTCTATTGCACACTGAATAAAATAATTTGCAATACGAGATTCATTAATGCACCAGAAATAATGCACATCGTATATTTTTCTAATGCACAGTTAAATCGCACCCGTTGGGAAATTGTTAAGCTAGGCGCAGACTAGACGATAGTTTGGTCGGGTTCTTGATCAGTACGGAGATGTATGCAAGTGCGCAAATTATAATGATTCGTTGTTATTATTAAGAACCCGACAAAACTATCGGCCGACAAAAAGTCTGTAGTCTGCGTCTTGATGTTATAAGTATGGTTGTTCTGTAATAGTGTGCGAATTTGATTTTAGCGCGTTTCTGCAATCGGTGAAAAGATTGCAGTTTCCGTTGCGAACAGAACCAGTTGCGAAATCGACTCTGACATTAATTCGAATCATAAATGAAATCAATGAAAATATTACGAAAATCTGAAGAAAACGTCTCTTGTTCGTTTACAAATTATTCATTCCGAGAAAATCGTATGAGTTGTACATAAAACCCGATGAACCACAAAAAGGAAAATTCACATCACGAACAAATGATAAAAAAAACATTTATTAAACTGAAATGAACAGGCTAGACAGCGGTCGTCAATCTTGTTGACATCGCAGACCACCAACATTTTTTTTTACATTTATAAAAGGCAACTAATTATTTGGCTGGTTAATAATAACTAAAATGATCAGTAAAAAATTGTTAAATGATCGGTTAGGTTAGGTTAGGTTTAGGTTAGGTTAGGTTAGCTTACTACTACGTGTGACTGCATTGAGACTTGATCCAACAAGTTCAAACAGGTTTCCACGTGCACAGAACCGAATAACAACCATATACTCTGTTTTTACTGATCAAAATAGTATTTTTTACTGATCAATTAAATACAGGCCTTTATAAAATAAAAAAAAGGTAATTTATGTTTTATTGATATGCAATACATTCGAAAAAATATCCCACAATCCCACCTGTTATATGGTTCTTGCTCTGCCAGCTTCCTGGGCACTCATTTAATACAATAAAATTATAAATACTTATTTAATTAAAATAAAATCGTAAATTCTTGTTTAATCAAAACAAAATCATTAAATTATAACCTAGTTTAATCTTTTGGCTTGTCAACGATTCCATCACGGCCTCGTTTTCATTATTATTTACTTCCTAATGCTGTTTATGAATTTAATGCAATATGAAGACGGAAATTGTTATTCAAAATCAAGAATTTCTTAGAATAAAGGATAGCGAACCTATGGCACGTTCCAAAATTTGCCTGACACACGAAAGACTTACATTTTTAATTTAATTTAATGGCAGATTAAAGCAAATGGAAATTTTCAGAATTAATAAATGAAGCAAATTCAGCGTACAATAATTTATTTATATGTTGTTGTTCAATAGTTTTTGCAATTGCTAAGTTGTGGAAAAGTTTTTCAAGCATTTGATTGTATTGATGAAATTAACCATTCCCCAAATATGAAAAAAATCATTGAAAAATAGCCATTTAATTGATATAAAAATTTATATGGCATAAAACAATAATTTTATATTTATTTTGAACAAAGCATATGAAGAAAAATCAAACATATAGTTTAATCAGATATATTTTAACAGACGAAAATACAATTTAACCGGTGCTCATTAGTCAAAGTGTATTTTCAACTTGACAGACGAGTTTTGACAGTTCAGATTTTTCAAATGAATATTTGTATTAAATAACGTGTATATTTTACTTCTATACCTGAATATTGAAAAGATTTTAGTAATACAATAATCTCAACAATGCATTAATCACAAAAACGTTAGTTTTGAGCCTATACAAGTAACGTTTAAAGACCCATATTAGTGAACAAACGAAATTTCTGTGCCTTTCCCTTTAACTATGATAATTAGTTTCTTGAAGAAAGGGTGATATAAATGATAGAAACCGAAGTAAACATGTGCGGCTGTCATTCGAAACGGTTCGCAAGTGACGTTGGCAACACTGGCTTACAATTCGTTAGCTATAATACACTTTGTCTGATCCTGACCAGTTAAATTATATTTCCATTGTGTCAGATAAAATAACTACGTAGGTTAGATAAAATATATTTTAACTAGTCAAAATATATTTTAACTAGTCAAAATATATTTTAACTAGTCAAAATATATTTTAACTAGTCAAAATATATTTTAACTGGCAAATACACTTTGACTGTAACAGATACATACATAATACTACCGTTTGATTTTTATATATTATAGATAAACCGCAAAAAACACAAATTTCCCCACAGACCACCGAAACTCTCCCACAGACCACCACTTGGCGACATCTGCACTGATTGTAAATCGCGTCCATATCAAAGCCACATTACACGGAACGAACGAGCATCAATGACTTTATCAACTATGACCGTCAACGCAATAAAACGCCCCCCACATGCACGCCATATCGCGAATATGAAATCGATTGATCTATATGCGTCGTGCGTCGGAACGGCAATGTACACATGTACACATGTCGCGGGAATGCTAACGATCCAAGATTGGAGATGAACGTGCAAGGTCAAGGATCTTGACGATCGTGCGAATGCAGCATGGCGAGTTTCCCATTCGATGACGGTGGAAACGATGATGGAAAGTTCCGATGATGATGGTTTTTGGTTGAGGATTTGATTGATTTTTTGAAAAAATTTTGGTGTTATGTGCGTTAAATATGAGCGTTGGATATTTTATCCAACGCTCATATTTATATCATATTTGTATCCATACATTTTAAGTATGGGTATAAAAAATAAGTGTGCATTAAAAAAAAAATGTTCATTAAAAAAATAAATGTGCATTGAATTTGATGGATTTTTTGAATTTTTTTCGGTGAAATGAGCATTAAACCTGAGCATTGAATAAAATAAGTTTGTATTAAAAATATGATTTGTGCATTAAAAAAAAGTATGCATTAAAAAAATAAATGTGCATTGAAAAAATAAATGTGCATTGAATATGATGGATTTTTTGATTTTTTTTCGATGAAATGTGCATTAAACCTGAGCATTGAATAAAATAAGTATGCATTAAAAATATGATGTGTGCATTAAAAAAAATAAGTGCATTAAAAAAATTAGTGCATTAAAAAATTAAGTATGCATTAAAAAATAGTGTGCATTAAAAAATAATATGTGCATTTTGCAAGAATATTAAAACGTGTGCATTAGAAAAATATCTGTATCTTAAAACGGGTAAGCGTGCATTAAAACAAGGCGAAATACCAACAGCACGACCATTATTCATAACTTCCATAATATAATCGATTCGCAATAAACCGAATTCAAATAATATCAACATTGATTTTTTTTAAATGGACTAATTGTTAAAATTTAGTTCAACAGTTGTATTGTATTGTCTGTAGAGATTTATTTTACTCTGGCAATGTTGCCACCTATCTGTCCTTTTGATGCACAAACTATTCATTCTGTTGCACATTTCATATTTTTTTTTAATGCTCATTTATACTGCACTTTTTTTATTGTACACTGTGAATAAAATAATTCTCAATACGAGATTCTTTAATGCAACAGAAATAATGCACATAATATATTATTCTAATGCACAAATAATTCGTTTTAAGGCACAGCACAATCTATATTTTTTTAAATGCATAGTGAAATCGCATCCAATTTTTTTTAAGATTTTATTGAATTGGGAACGGATTTTTTTTCAAATAAATTTAATAGTTAATTTCAACTTTATATGATGAAGAACGAATAATAGCGAAAAAAAATACATAAAATTTATATTTCTGTGAAACATTGTTCTTCGATCGATCATATTTCAATTTTTCAGTACAAACAGAATCTAGTGAATTTGAAAAGTTATAAAATAAATCGATTTTTATAGCTATATAGAAAAAAACACATTTTAGGGGTCGTAGCAAATTTGCAACAGAATTTAAAGAAATGTTAAGAAAA
The DNA here is from genome assembly GCA_009617725.1 of Hydropsyche tenuis. Taxonomy (NCBI): domain Eukaryota; kingdom Metazoa; phylum Arthropoda; class Insecta; order Trichoptera; family Hydropsychidae; genus Hydropsyche; species Hydropsyche tenuis. The sequence goes on from VTON01000025.1 coordinate 1,149,695, forward strand.
ATGGGAATCATTGATATTTAAATGAAAATAGATTCAAGTGATTTTATAAAAACGGTACATTTTTTTGACAATAAAGGACTTTTTATCACTATGTATAATCGCGTTTTTCATAAAAAACACAAAAAAAATCTTGCATTTTGTGTGAATGAAAACTTCATCTATTGATGTGTTGTCCCTCTTTGTTGGTTTTATTAAAAAATTAAATGTTTAACTTCATCCATCAAATATGACAGTTTGCGTATTTTACGATATACCTATGGAAGACTGGAAAACTTATATTGCAAACACCAGTGTCGCAAGTGATAGAAAAAAGGGTTTTGTGGACCACAAACATAAAGCTCGATTTTTTAAATCATAAAATAGGTCATATTCAATAGGTAGTAATAGGTAATAGGTAATAGGTATAGGTATTTTTAATAGGTCATAGGTCATAAGGCGAATCAGTTGAAAAAAATCATTTTGATAAAGGTATCAAAATGTAATTAAAATTTCGTAAAAAAAAAAAACGCATAATTTTTTGCGCTTTTCATGTAAAAAAACAATTATACAAACGTTGCGTAACAACTACACATATAACTTTCAAAAGAAAATTTTGAAATATAATAATGTAAATAGTGTTAAGTAATCAAATATTTAATTTTTTCAAATTTAAAAATCATTCCACTTTACAAAATCAACATATTAATTCAAAAACGATGATTTAATACATTAAAAAATCTTGATATATGTATAATAATGAAGCACACTCGAATCAGGAAATGACTTTAATTTAATTTATTTCCCATTCGTCACAGTTCTGTTTACATAAACATCAAAAGAAAACGACAACGTTGATAATTTTAAAACATAATAACTAATACGTTTGACCTAAGTCAACTTCTCGAGAATTAATTACAAACAAAATAATAAACAAATCTAATGAATACGAACGATGAGAGATTTCAAACGAATTCTCAAAGAGAAGGCGATAGTAAATTTGCGTGAAGTGCAATTACGATTGCAGAATGGAAAAAGTGTGTCATTCCACTTTTACTTTCGAACGATAGTCAAATGACTCGAAACGCGACACAAAATCATCGATAGTTCATTTTCCCTATCGAGGATATGTCGAAAATAATAACATATCCGATAATTTCGCGAAACGTTCAAACGGAACATATAATAGATACGAAAAACAAATATTATACAAACGAGATAAGATAAAAATCGGATTCGTTTAAAAAAATAATAATTAACGAATTTCGAACGGCGCTTTTACTTAATTGAACAGAAAACGCTAATTTTGTGTGACGTCAAACATTTCGAATTACTCGCTCGTTACAATTCGGCTAATTACTACAAAGAAACCGAAATTATAAATACTGCGTACAAAACGTTTCAAAAACTAGTCCGAAGAGCGAATATATGTATTTTTTCAAGCTTTTTATTAATTTTGAAATTAGAACGTGTTCGTACGATGGAAAAAAAACTAATTGGCAATACGTCAAAATGTTAACATTTGAATTTCGCGGTCAGTGTTAAATCGAAAAAAGTACTATTTAATTGTTTTTGGGAAAATTTAGAAAGGCAATTCGTAAAAAAAATAGGGAAGACTTGTCTAATTCTGTGACACGTCTAACTCAGTGATAGTCGGAATAAAGTTTTTTTTATAGTTTTTTTTTATACACCTATCCCTCGATTTACACGGTACTTTTTTTACACGTTTTCGCTTTTACACGGTTTAAAAATAAAAAAATAAATGTTGAAAATAATCAATAATAATAACATTAATAATTTTAACAATGAATTCTATCACTAACTAAAATATAAGAGCCACTGTTAGGTAAACAACGAGGTGCGTACCCGCACGTTTGTCATTACGTCGTAGTTTGACGTTTCAAGTGTAACCTCAAAACGATATGTCGACCATGATATTAAACATTTTTATAAATTGCTTATTAAAATTAGGACTTCGAAAATTAGGATTTCGGACTAAAATTAACCTAACCGAACCTAAGTTGATAAAAAGCTTGAAAAAACAACCAAATTATGCGTTTTTATGTACTTTTCGATTTAAACGATTTTTCATTAAAAAATATAAAATTTTCATTTACACGTTTTTCTCAGGAACCTATCTACCGTGTAAATCGAGGGATGCAAACGTATTTTAGAAAACTATATTTACTAAAAGTTTGCCACTATACACACGAATTTACGATGACATAATTTATTGATAACCATTCATGTATGATGCTAGTACAGACATTTTTTGTAAATTTTCTATAACATTTCAATGCTAATCTTTTTATTTTCAAAAAAAAATTATATTACGAAGCTTTTCTCAAAATTGTGCATACTATCACGGAATTACACGACCACTATCACGGAATTAGCCAATATATCATGGAATCAGACGTCTCAGATCCGATACACAAAATTGGTAATGAATTACAACATCTAAATAATGGCTCGATGAAAAAGAAGGTTGATGCTTTACGATTGTATGCTTTGTTTTAATTATGATACAAGATAATGACAAACAAGCGGAATTAGACAAGTCTCCCCTATTTAAATAAATTTTGTTTTTAATTTATCAACTGTGGTTAAGTCAAATTTTCATTTAATTAAAATGTAGTTAGTTGAAAAAACAAAATAAACGGTTTTTTTCTCGTGTGAAACTAAATCGGGCCATGCGAAACGATGATGAATGATTCTCTCCGTGAAATTAAATAGTCGTTAGAATTAACAGTTCGAAAGGTTAACAACGAATTTGTTATTGAAATAAAAAGAAATGCTTACATATTTTATAACGGATACGCGAGATAAAACCGTGATAAAAAATCGCTAAAATTTCCAGATAAACTCCTGGACGGAAACTCTGGAGCTGATAGATAAACATGTTCAACAAACAAATGTATGTAGTATATTAAAAAAACAAACATTCGGTCTATTGTCGAAAATGAGATGACAAAAACGCTGAAAGTTTTCACAGAAGTGTTTCAGAAGTGTCGCAGCCAGAGGAAATAACGAGTTTTATAAACCCGAGGATGTTTTCTCGAAACGGTTAAATCCTATTTTTGTCGCGAAAATCTCGAAACTTTAGCTCAACCGTGAATTTGAAATATATTTTTTTTATAATATAAAAGCCTTGGAACGAGTTTTGTAATCGTTCGAGCGAAATCGGTGAATTTAAATAACGACCGTTTCTAATAAATAATCGAATTTTGATACAAAATTATTTACAATTGTGCAAAATATGAAATTCAAATAACTAGGATTAATCTATACATATAAAACTTAAATGGTGTATGTATGTATCCAATAAACTCATAAACCAATAGACTTATCTTCACTAAATTTGGCAAGAATTTGTTTTAAAATCCAGAGAAATTATGTAAGCATTCAGTTTTTTTTTTCAATTTTTTCGCCATACAGATTATAATATAATGTGCCGGCGTCACGATTGATTGTGACAATAATTACAATCGGTACACAATTTATTTTCACAGCATCCCGAGCAACACCAGGTACAAGCCACCAGTATAAAAAAACAAAAATACTTTCATAATATAGAATGGCCAATGAAAAACTAAATCGAAAAAGTGATAATTTGTTCCCCAACAGTCGTAACACAATCATACAAAAGTTATAACTTGTTCTTATTTGAAAATTGACAAAAAATATATATATTTAGGGTCAGAGGCGTTTTATACATTAGTAAAAGGACGTGTCCCCTTTTCGGATGCCATATGGTAACCCTAAAATCGAAAATGATCGAGAGGTCTTCGTCCAGCATTAAATGGTTTATGACGATGATAATTGTTCGAATCAAATGGGTGTGTCTAAGGTCACAGAATGACCTTGACGTTTTCGAAAGTTCGGGTCATCTGTGAGAAGTCATCAGAATCAGAACATATCAGAAAATGTTGATATGACATATCAGATAAGTCTTATCGTGCACGTATTTTGTATTACACAGTAAATAAAGCATTTGAAGTGCAAATTTTTATTTACATCTATCACAATTATTTCAGTAAAAAAATTATTTCATTGTTACTTTTAATAATTCTTCAATCGTTAAATTAATTAAATTGGACCGTTTTGATTTCAAAAGTCTGCAAAATTTATCTGCAAACATTCCTAAACAAATACAAAAATAATCAACAATTATTATAAGTACAAAATGAAAGCTACGATATTTTTCGTATGCGAAAACGTTCAAGTTCCCACCTGTCTTCTGGCACCTGTCCACCCTCAACGATACCCTCAAATACCGTAAAATACCCTCATCTCCTTCTAACTGATCCTCTATTACGATATTTCGTCCTTGTCGCTTTCAAAAGGACAAAAAACTGACCCATCTTTGCGCAAACTAAGGGCTTTTCGTGACTAAACCAACGAAAAAAATCAATTCTAACAATATAAAACGATTATAACAATTATAAAACGACGTAACAATAAATCAATACGTCAATAATTCGATCGATCGTTATCGAAAAAAAAACCGAGTTCAAACGTCGAACTGTTGAACTCGCGTTTTTTACAATTGTACGGCAAAAAAACCGGTAAAAACTACCCAAGGATTAGAAGAAACATCCTCGAGTGTTGAATCACGATCGCTCGATGATTCAAAGCCTCGAAATTCTTGGGAAAACCGGTTTTAGTTTGCGGTAAAAAAACGACATCACCCCTACATTTTCGTTTTCGAAATCGTACCACTTCCACAACGCAAGGCCGCCGAAGTACGAAGAAATTTACTTATGAATTTACTATGAGGGTTCACTCGAAAGTTATATGTCGCATAGAAACTATTATGTATAATGAGAATTGGTCGAGGTTGAGTATTTCAATCGGACAAGCAAGAAAGTAGCGGTTTTTCTGCGAGGATCCAAAACCGGTCTGAAGATGAATGAAACGTGGCCGAAATTTCGAAGGCTTTTAACTCTATGTACATTTGACTTACGGTTTTTGACTCGATGTACATTTGACTTGAGGTTTTCGATTCGATGTACATTTGACTTATCTATGAACTATATCGAGGACGTTTTATATGCATTATAATAATGTCAGTGTCAACGTTTCCTGCACATATATTACGATAGTGAATCGGAAATGGCCGGCGGGCGTTTTTGTCATTTTGCTGTTCGAAGGAACGGTCTTCAGCTGAAATAATGAATGAAACTTCGATCGATGGGCGAATTTCAGAGCTGCAACGCTGTTATGTAAGTCGTGCCAAATAAAAACAATACGTAAATTGAACGGATTCGTCGCTGTAACATAAAAAAGCGCTTGAAAATCGGAAAAATGTCATATTTCGAAAACTCGTTTGTGCACAATAACGAAACCGAATGACTTTTTGTGGTGACCAGACGTTTGCACAAACGATACTAGAACATATGATAATGACACACACCGGTGGTGGGACACATTAAAAATTTCAGGACTACATGATCCAATCAATACTGTATAGTTTATTTTAATCATACTGTTTCGAAATTTTTGTTATATGTTGTTGAGCGGTTTTGTCGGTGTATTCTAATATCGTATGTGCTAGAATCGTTTGGGCAAACGTCTGGGACCCCTTTTTATATTTGTGCAATAGTAATTTTCCATTTCAAAAATTTTCACGAATTGCATCTTATGCTCGACATTATAGTGGTTTTATCGGTATATACCAAAGTCGTTTGCGCTAATAAAAACGTCTGAAAACCACATTTTATATTTGTGCAATAATAATTATCCACTTGAATCATATAATTGCAAAAATTTACACGAATTGCATCCTACTCTCGACATTGTAGTGGTTTCAATCGATGTATGCCAAAGTCGTATGTGCTAAAATCTTTTGGCCAAACGTCTAAGAACCACATTTTCGTGCAATAATAATTTTCAAATTGCAATCATATTATTTTCAAAAAATTTCCGCTAATTTTATTTATATTTCTACCTTTTACAGTCTCGACTGTTTATATCGTTCAGCACCAATTTCTTAAAATCCTTTGGTCTAAAAACCACATTTTATATTTGTGCAATAATTTTCCATTTCAAAAATTTCACGAACCGCATCCTACGCTAGACATACATTATAGTGGTTTTATAACTGTACGCCAATATCTTACGCACTAAAATCCTTTGGTCTAAAAACCACATTTTATATTTGTGCAATAATTTTCCAACTCAAAAATTTTCCCGAATCGCATCCTACGCTAGACATACATTATAGTGGTTTTATAATTGTACGCCAATATCTTATGCACTAAAATCCTTTGGTCTAAAAACCACATTTTATATTTGTGCAATAATTTTCCAACTCAAAAATTTTCCCGAATCGCATCCTACGCTAGACAGACATCATAGTGGTTTTATAGTTATACGCCAATATCTTACGCACTAAAATCCTTTGGTCTAAAAACCACATTTTTATATTTGTGCAATAATTTTCCAACTCAAAAATTTTCCCGAATCGCAACCTACGCTAGACAGACATCATAGTGGTTTTATAGTTATACGCTAACATCCTTTGGCCAAACGTCCAAAACCGCCTTCCACACTCTCCATCAATAAAACACGTCGGCGACGCGCGATCGATACCGTTGACGTTTCTTCACCCGCGTTCGCGAATCCGCAACCCTCACATCCTAGGGGTGGCGGCAATGCGAACTGCGCATTTTTTGACACCTGTCATTTCTGACGTGACACATAAGGGCGCGCGCACAGTATTGTACAAATTTTCATTCCCTCAAGACGCGACACGTAAGGGCACGCGCACATTACAAATTTTAATTTATTTCCTTTCATAGCACCCGTTGTTTCATCGCATTCGTATATGTGGACACGGTTCCAAATCAATGACAAAATGAGGGGTAATGGGCATAACATTGCGGGGGAGGGGGGCACTCACAGTCGAGATGCTTCCTCTTGGGGCCGATCATCTCTTCGGTGGTGGCTTTGCAGACGGACTTGGCCAGGCCTTGGCCGGCGATGCTGTGTCTGGCGGCCAGCAGCCGGTCGTTGATGGTCTGGCCCGCCATCTTCACGCTCATGCCGCGCGAACGCGACGCACGCACGTGTGTAAGCCGCGACCGCCTCTCGCCCACTGGACGTACCGCTCCCCGCTGATGTTGGACGCCCCCCTCCCCTCGGGACGATCGGTCGCAGTGGTTGTTAAACTGTGCGGCGGTCGATTTTGGTCGTGTGATGAAAAGGGGTGCCAATTAGGGATTGCTTGCGGTAAACCGATTTACCAAAATGTGTTATGCTGGCCATACACGCCACGATATATCGTTCCGAAAAAACTGAGGTACGATTTTTCGTGTATGTATAAAAAACCGGACGAAACTGAACGGTTTTATAGCATACACGTAGCGAAATATCGTACCTCAGTTTTTTCGGAACGATATATCGTGGCGTGTATGGCCAGAATTACCGGTAATTACTGGTAAATTAAAAAAATCACCGGAAATGATTTTACTGCGAATTAAGAGTAGATATAGACATGTTATTGCAGAAAAAATTGAAAGGGTGTTTTTATGAGTGTGAGAGGCGCCATTATGGTTTTGTGAACCTGGGGGGGCGGAGTAGTAATTATTTATTCTAGTTTCAGCACTGAAAGTTACATTCAGTTACATTAGTTGTCAAAGCCGTAGCAATGTTTTTAGCGCCCTTGGAAAATACTATTCGACACTTAAGCTCGACGACTTACTTTTTGACAATTCTCAAAATTATTCGAATCACAAATTCAAAAAAAAAAGCCGCAAGCACCTTTGGCGCCCCTAAATCTCACGCGCCCTTGTTACTAGCCCAATTGCCAATGGGTTGCTACGGCACTGTTAGTTGTATACATATATTTCATATCATTTTTAGGTTTCAATCAAGGATACTGTTTTTTTTAGTAAAAGTAGCCACATACAGTCATATTTTACTCATTTAATCTACATAAATTTATTTTTTTTATTTACCGTTTACTGGTAATCGAAATTTGACAGTAAATTGCAAGCCCTAGTACCAATATTCGGCCCGGGGCCACTACGCTATCACCCTATATCATGTCAATATAGCGGCACCTATTAAAATATGGGAACAATTTAAACGTGCATTAAACCAGAGCATTAAATAAAATAAGTGTGCATTAAAAAAATATCGTGTGCATCTTGCACGAGTATTAAGACGTGTGCATTAAAAAAAAATTCAAAATAAAATCGATTCGCAATAAACCGAATTCAAACAAAATCAACAATGGTTGAAAAAAATGGACCAAATTGTTAAAATGTAGTTGACAGTTGTATTTTATTGCCTTTAGAGATTTTCCTTTACTCCGGCGGAGTTGTCACCTATCTGTCATTTTAAAGCACGAACTATTCATTCTATTGCACATTTCATATTTTTTTAATGTTGACTTTATAGTGCACAAATTTTCTTTTATGTTACACACTATGAATAAAATAATGCTCGATACGAGATTGTTCAATGCACCAGAAATAATACTAATACACAATTAACTCAAGTCACAATCTATATTTTTTTAATACACAGTTAAATCAAATTAAATAAAATCATTTTTCAATTAATTACCTAATTTCAATAATTATGTTTAAAAAATAATTATGTAAATATGTTCCAATTTTTAATTTTAAAATTTAAAATTTTATATCATATGTATTATACTTTTTTCAAGAAAATGTGATGGAGGGGAGGTACAGAAAAATATTAAACGCAAAAGGGGCCATGGTCCAAAAAAGGTTAAGAAACACTGCAATATAATAATTGTGCTGGCCATCACGACGACGTTTTTAATCTAGTATTTTTTGCATAATCAATTTTATTCGTATTTGAAATACGGGATAGATTTGTTTATACGTGTATTGACGTTTTAGTATTGGATACGGCTGCGTGACGGCAAGCCGGGAGTAGCATGCGCAACACATATAGGAAACGTGACAGAACGATTTCGATCGTTGCCAATGTGAAGATAATGAGATTTTGAAAATTTCCGAACCGAATTTCTGCCGGAACGAAAACCAGAATTGAAACGAAAAAATATATTGGTTTATTTCGATTCAGAAAAAAAAATTTCAAATATTCAAATATCCGAATATGTACTCGAATATTTTTGAAAAGTGTTGACTTTTTTTAAAAATTGTTTTTGGAAAAATCGGTTTTTATAAGTGTATGGGTTTTTTTGAAAACTCGAAAATGAACCGAAAATTGTAAACTAAAAACCGGAACCGAACTTAAATATATTTTTTATTGAACCGTAACCGAAAATCAGAATGAAAAAAATTGCGGTTCGAAGCCCTGATCATGTGCTACGTTTGTTCTAGCATCATTTGGGCAAGCGTCTGTGGACCCATAGTTGAATACAGTGACCAGGAATTCGAACCGTAACCAAAAATCGCTAAAACCGAAAATTTTGCCAGAATGAAAACCGGAACTGAACCTGGAAAAAAATATCCGATGCGTATGATATTCAATAATCCAGTATGCATCAATATTATTTGTGCAATCGTCTGAAATAAATAAGAGTATTGTTGCATTTAAAAAAAATAGTCATGGGTGGCGAAATGAGTGTTATAACGTGTACTGTTCAGCAATGACATTAAACGGCACTCTGGTTAAATTTTTAAACTAGACACCAAAGTAATGTATAGTTTTCTTGATTTCTTTGAATCTTAATGTTTTGATTTTCATATTTTGGCGCCAAAACTTTTTCATTTTGTTATTATAGATGGACGAATCAACGAACGAAAACCCGATTAATGTTACAGAAGATCACAATCACAGTGTTATCATTGTGAAAAAAATTTATGAATTCTTTAACCAATCTGAATTTTGCGATGCTGTTTTAGTCTTAAATAATATCAGGTCGGCTTTTTGTATGAAATAACAATTTCAATAACAACGATAACTTGAACGCATGTCTACCCTCATGAATTTTTAAATTTCTATTGAAAAATAACTCATCACTAACATCGCTACTAACTGGTCTAACATTTCCTTATGAATATTTGTTGAAATTAAAATTAGTTCATAATTTATTGACCGTTTTGTTAATTTTCATGTTACAGTTATGAAGTGAACAGTATAGTATTGGCAACCTGTGGCGAATATTATGACGCTGCGTTACAGGAAAATCCTTTGAATGAAGAAAAAATATTCACATTCGATTACGAAGGCGAAATTGACTGTACGATTGTGACCAATTTCTTCAAATTGATCCATACTGGAGTTTTAGGTAAGATGGATAAAAATTTTGCTGTGTTTGTCAATACTATCGTTATTTTAACTATGAAATATTTTAATTTTTAGATATAAACTCTGAAAGTTTGGATAAAACATTACTTTTAACAAAGTTTTTGAAAGCTGATATTTTATTACACTACTGTTTTGAACATTATATGAAAGTCCTTACTGCGGATAATGTAATACTTATCTGTAACTTAGTACTAACATGTTGCAATGAAGATATATATTATAATGAATGCAAGAAACTAATGATTGATCAATTTATAAGCGTATTATTTTTGATTTTTAGTCATTTTCAGTGGCGATTTGTACATTTGGGAATAGGGCAAAGGATATCGCAGCTCAAAAGCCATTAATTGATTGTTCACTTCTAAGAAGTACTATATTTGGAAGTAAACAATAATAAATAGTCTACGAGTGAAAGTACTGTTGAATCATCGGGCTGCAGAGCTCCTCACCCAAATATAGTGGGAATCGTTTAACATGAACATGTTTAGCGTAAATAATGGGCTAACATGAAATGATACTGTAATCCTGATAAAATCCATGTAATTTCATACTTTTTTCTTTTAGAATGAAAAAATATCGCTCAATATGAAAATATTTCTCATCTCAAACGAATAAAATTTACCTACTATCAATCTTCACCCCGATGTTTTTACCCTTTTTTCATTAGATACAAATTTTCAAATAATATTTACTTGTTGTAGCTTATCTTAAAATTACCTTACATTCTTACGACATAGAAAATATAGATGCGTTTTTTTGCATGTTATTTTCAACAAGAAAATCTTTTAATATGAAAAAATATTTCAAACCCTCCTGTTTCATGTTAAACGATTACCACTGTACAGCATACATATATATTAGATGACACAGAAAAATATGAACTTTTGAAACACTCTATAAAAATATATGGAACCCAACAAAAAAAATCTTATTGTCAAAAATCGGACTTTTACATCTTACCATTCAAAATCAAAAAAATCCAAATTGACTTTTTTTTTTTAAAATTACATCCTGTAGACAACATTTTCTTCAATGAGTGCATTCATCTTGATTTTGATAATCTGTTTTTTTTTATTAATTTTTTTTGTTTTGTATCATTAGCAACCTATTAGTTATCAAGATCTTATCAACTTTGTGATTGATTAGGCTATACCTTACCGTCCTAGCCAAAGTTATATAGTAAAGGGCAGCGAATGAAAGGGTCAACCCATCCCATGCCAGCGTTATGCCTTTTCATGTACTAAAACCTGTGGTCGCTGTCCACTAAGCATATTGCAATGACAACCAATATTTTTACTAAGCGTTTCAAAAGTTCTTATTTTTCTGACACTGCATACACAAAGTAAGTCGTTACAAAGTAACCGATATAAACAGATTTTACTTCAACTATACTAAAAAGAATAAATGACTTTTTAGGCTGCGATATAATTTGTCCTGCAGCCCATATACACGAATCGTTACTGAATTTTTCACCTATTTCTCATTAAATACTTTTGTATATCGACACTTTATTATATTGTAGGTTGTGAACAGTAGTCATTTTCCCAAATTCAATTTTGATGTATTATTAGAAGTTTTATCCGCAGATAATTTATCAATTAAATACGAAAAGCAAGCACTGCGTGCTGTGGAATTATGGTTGGAGTCTACAGAAAGAGACGAAAATACTTGTACGATTTTTAAAAAAATCAGATATTTATATTTGACACCAGAGGTACATACAAATATTCAAAATATCTTTGAATCTGATACTTAAGAATAAACAATTTATTTCAAAATTTGAATATGTATAATATATTTTCTTAATATGGGTTTTGCAGTGTTTTGTAGAAAAGGTGATACCGTTACTTGATCGATGTGAAATATGTATGAATATATTGAAAAGTTTCTCTGAATACTATTTGAGTCCGAGACGAAAGAACGATCAGGCTAATATCACCATGTATATACCTCCTCGTAATGACACGTTGACGTTGATGGTTGTAGGGAGTATAAACGAAAATGTAACGTTTGTCTTTAATGTTAATTAAAGGCTTTTCAATAAAATTATTTAGCACGATTGTATATTTTCTTTCAGAAAAACTGTATATTCACATATAATCCTGATACAAACATAATAAAATTGTTTATGGATTTTAGAGATACGATAGATCATGATTATTCTGTCTTGAGAAACAATGAGCTGATTGTAATTGCGAAAAGGGGAAATATGCATAGGAATAAGGTATTTTCAATTAAAAATATATATAAATATACTTAAACAAAGTGCAATTTCAGATTTTCTGATTCAAGATAAAATTATAAAAACAGTTAAATTGTGTGCATTTTAATGTTGAAATAAGTAATTTTTTTTATTTCAGAGCTGGACGATAAATTTACAAAATACAAATATTTCCGGTTTAAATATAAACACGCCATTCAATAATTTCGAGGCTGTGGAAATTGACAATTACTTGTACGTTTGTGGCGGCGGACACTCGTCTAACAATTATAGTGATATTGTCACAAAGTGAGATCTTTATGAACTTTTTACTAATAAAGATGTTTTACGGTTTTATATAATTCACAAACTAAATTCGTATTCGCTACGGATCTAATCTTGTTGGTCGAAATCGTTTCAGGTGGAATTTGACCTATAAAATTCAAAATCCGGTCCAATCGATGTTTCAAAGTCGTGCCTTTTTCAAAGCGCTTGCATATGAAAAAAAAATATATGTTTTTGGAGGAAAACCCGATAAATACAATGTTAGTGAATATGTAGAGATTTATAATCCAGAAATCAATGAATGGAGAGCTACAACTCAAATGAATGAAAAAAGAGCATCGTTCGGAGTGAGTAATATTGTAATTTTTTTATGTGACTAAAATATGGGATAATTAATGTTTAACTTTTAAATGTTTCAGATCGCACTTTTAGATAAATACATATATGTTATAGGAGGCAACGAAAATGGGAGTGCTGAAAAGTTTGATACGGTCAATGAAGTTTGGGAGCCAATCGCTTCGTTGCCTAATAAAACTTGTACTGTAATATGTGCTACTGCATTTAAAGGGAATATTTTCTGCTTAGGTTGAAATAATATTCGTTTAATTACTGAAATATTAAATATATTTTTCACTGATCCTTAATATTTATAGTAATGTATATTGTCGTTTTAGGTAATACTAATAATTGGGTATATTATCCTTCCAAAAATATTTGGAAAGAGTTTCTTTGCGGATCAAGGCCTTCGTCCGATTGCAAAATATTTTCTGTGCCAACATTCCACGATGATTTCATTTGAGATTTATATTATAGTCATATTCGTTATTCGTTATTTCGAAATTGTTTTATGAAAATTGAACAAAATTCATTTAAATTTTTTATTTAACCTACATCCATATACATGTTATACATAGTTTTATGATTTATTCTATTGCAACTAGATTGTGATTTTTAGAAATTTTGTTTCGTTTTTAATTTTTGAATTTTATTCATATCTTTTTTATTAATTTATAAGCATTTAAGTTTTAAATAAATATTATCTCTTATCTATCGATTTGTTTTATTTCTAATAAATACTATATTATCAACTGTATCGACATAGACAATAAACTTCTTAACCTTTCCTATGCGGTGCACAAAAACATTATGAGCCCGACAAAGAGTAAACAAAGCCCTAATTCTATTCCATATTAATGCATTATTTAATGATTAATATCGTTAAGAAAATAAACTACTGATAAAATATATTTAACCACCGGGACAAATCAAACAATTTTACGAAAACGACAGGACAAACGCAAGACACGACGAAGACGGGACTGTATCGGTGAAAACGGGACGTCTGGTCAGCCTTTCTGGAGAGCCAAGTCGGTAGGCTCAAAGGGTATAGCAACCTATTCTTCATAAAAATATCGATTGGTTTCGCTTTTTCAGTTTTTCATTTATCTGTTATCATGACTTTTCAAAAAAAAAACATTTAAAAAATCCAAAAAAACCCGGGAAACGCCGGGTACTATCACTAGTGATAAATAAATTCGCGAGAACCTAATCCAAGTCCCGGCTAAATTTTCGTAATTTTAAAATTCAACCTAACCCAACTCATCGATTTATGATGAATCAATTTGCGTGAGCCTCACCCATATCGCGGAAATATTTATTTGCGCGATTTTCTCATTGAACCTAACTGAACTTGTCGTTGAATTGTAAATAAATTCGCGAGAACCTAACCCAAGTCCCGGCCAAATTTTCGTAATTTTCAAATTCAACCTAACCCAACTCATCGATGTATGATGAATAAATTCGCGAGAACCTAACCCAAGTCCCAGGTATATTTTCATACTTTTCTCATTAACCTAACCCAACTCATCAATGTATGATGAATCAATTTGCGTGAGCCTCACCAATGTCGCGGAAATATTTACGCGATTTTCGCATTTCTACTTTATTTCTACTTTTTCACTTCATTTCTTCTTCATTTCTACTTCATTTCTACTTTAGCTAAAGGTTCCACGTTAAGTCCACCTATCGCGTATACCCGTGATATGAATTCTACTGTTGATTGCCTATATCTTGCATATTGTCAATGGCGTTAGATTTTCCATAGTGATGAGTGATGATCAAATCGAAGCTTTGAACCTATAATATAATTGTATTTTTTGTGTAATGTAAATTTTTTAATTCACAATTGATTCTTATTTATACTTACTGTGTTAACAACAGGGCTGTGGAGTCGTTAAAAAAAACACGACTCCGACTCAAAAAATTTTGATTTTATTGAATTTTTTCCTACTTCTTTAAATCAAATATCAACCACAC
Organism: Hydropsyche tenuis; assembly: GCA_009617725.1. Classification (NCBI taxonomy): domain Eukaryota; kingdom Metazoa; phylum Arthropoda; class Insecta; order Trichoptera; family Hydropsychidae; genus Hydropsyche; species Hydropsyche tenuis. The sequence goes on from VTON01000025.1 coordinate 1,164,726, forward strand.
AATCCGGCAAATAGCCAAAATTTTCTTATTATTTATATTATAGGCATAAAAATACAACAAGTATAAACTTTATTTATTTGCATTTATTCTGTAAAATAATATTGCTTCTTAATAGAAGCAATATTAATAAATTTAATAATTTGTATTCGTAGAAGCTCTCAAATCAGAATTACGGATTTTCAGAGCGGAAAACGACCGCTTTACCATTACTTAGGTTTGCGGCAATGCTGTAAAGGTCAATGTCAATTGTCAATCTTTCTGAATACTGAATGATTTCTGAATACTGGTGTATTGCCATTGTAACATTTAAATTAAGATCGGTCAATTTTTTCGACTATTTTCAATGCATCATAAAATTCATTTTCAAATTTTGATATAGAGTTTCCTTCGTCCAAGGCCGGCTCGGAGGTATATGGCACTCTAGGCAGATTGATTTTTAGCGCTCCCCCGTCCCATATTTTTCATATATTTTTCAAATTTAAAAATTATCCGAGCCCCAAAACTTTTTCCAAGAAGGTCGACGCTTTTTTAAATTATTCGAACCTTAAATAATTTTTCTCTAAAAAAAAAAAAAGATCAACGCTTTTCCAAATTATTCGGCACCTTTCAAAATGAATCGAACCCTAAAAAATTTTTGTGAGAGCGGCGCAAAGCGCCTTTTTAACTTTGCCATTGTAGGCAAAGACATTAGAAAGAAAGTGACAAATACTTTTGCGTGGAGTTGTATCAACTTGTATGTATTGGATTTTGGTGACTCGCTGTTTCAAAGCGACTCATAATACTTACACGTTTAATATTCATTCGCTATACACATTAATTATTACGTAATTAAAGTTTCATAAATTTCGCTATTGAAAAAAATGCATTTTATAAAAAAAAATAGTCGGAGTCGCTCATTTTTCACGACTCCGACTCCGACTCCGCAGTCCTGATTTTATTTCATAAAACTAATTTTTCATTTTGTATTGTAGCAACACATTATTTTATATTTTCATACTAGCAACACTTAAATTAGTTGTCAAAGTTTTTTAGGTTATTTCTATCATCTGTCATCGATGAAACATTGAAATCTTTGATTAGAAGTATCATATTATTGTAACTCGAATTTATGTTTAAAAGTAAAATAATAAATGATAAGGGGTTTACCATATTTTTTGTAAATAATAACTTGTGGTTACATATGAAAATAAAATAACCATGTCTTGTCAAGTCAAAACAAATTTAGCTGTACAGGTAAGTTTATAAAATACGTATATGTATTCTAAATATATTTTATGTTTTATTTGGCTATTAGAACACAAAATTTTGAATATGTGAAAAAAATATAATCAATTTATTTTATTTTAATGTTTCAGCTATCCAGGAAACTCAATAAAAATTTATCACCTCTAAATTTTAAAGTTGTCAAAAATGCAGAATCCAACGACTTCATCATGCAATTACCAATAACAGATTCTCAAACGAATAAAACAATAAAAGATTTATCAAAAAACTGTCTAAACGAATGTGGAATAAATACAATCAAATTTAACGAAGAACCCAACAAAACTGTTGCTCATATCCTAATGAACAATGATGATTTCGTGAAGAACGTTATCAAAAGTTCCATATCTCCAAAAATATTAAACAATAATCCTAAAAAAGTTATTTTCGAATATAGTTCACCGAATATCGCAAAACCTTTCCATGTTGGTCATTTACGTTCTACAATTATAGGAAATTTTCTCTCGAACATATACAACCATTTTAATAATGAAGTAGTCAAATTGAACTATCTCGGCGATTGGGGAACCCAATTCGGAATTCTGAAAGTCGGAGTGGACTTGTCTAATTTGACGCAAAACGAAATCCGAGCTAATCCTATGGAATGTTTATTACAAGCATACGTGAAAGCGAACAAGTTAGCAGGATCTGATAATTCGATCGCTATCAAAGCCAGACAAGTATTCAATCAATTGGAGAAAGGGGAAATAAAAGATTTAGACGATTGGAAACTATATAGAGAATATACAGTGAACGAATTGAAAAATATCTACGGCAGAATAGGAATCGAATTCGATGATTACCATTGGGAATCGTCTTATAATGCAAAATCTATAGAATCGATAATTAAAGATTTAGAGAGTAAAGGTGTATTAAAAGTTCATAGTGACGGACAGAAAGTTGCGATAGTCGATGATAACGAAGTTCCTGTTATGAAAAGCGATGGGTCGTCTCTTTATCTAGCTAGAGATATTGCAGCAGTTTTTGATCGATTTTCAAAATATAATTTTGACGAAATGGTGTATGTAGTAGACGGGTCACAATCGAATCATTTTAAAAATCTGATTGGTATCCTCGATCAAGCAGGTTCTCCAATTTCCCAATTTTGCAAACATGTCGCTTTCGGTCGAATTATGGGAATGAGTACTAGAAAAGGCAATGCAGTGTTTCTTAAGGATATTTTAGACGAAGCTAAAGACAGGATGCAAGTAAAACAAAAAAACACCCACAGTGAGTATATTTTATATTTCGTTAATCGTTTACAAAGATCGTAAGAGAAATTAGTACATGCGAAAGATAACTAAAGCCATGGACGTAGTTGAGCTCATAAAGAAATTGAAATGGCAGTAAGCGAGGCATATTGTATGAAGGTTGGTCCTGGATAAGGGAAATCCTGAATTGATATAAGAGGCATCAAACTCACATAAAAGTGGCCATGTGGTAGATAATTGGATGAAGTATATAAAATTTGTAATATAACGTGGATAAAAGTGGCCTAGAATAAAAGCGAAAAGTATTGGGAATCCTTTGTCCAGTAATAGGCGTGAGCCGGCTTTTAAATTCAATATTGATATCTTTTTTACATATTCTTTACTTTAGAATGCTTAAAAATAAATATAATAATCAAAATAGATTTGTTTTGAAAATAAACTAATCAATATTTGTATTTTTTTCAGCAACAAAAGTTGATCTCGATGATGATAAAACATCAGATATTTTAGGAACTACTGCTGTTATAATTAACGATTTGAGGCAAAGGAGAACAAAAAATTATAAATTTTCTTGGGAAAATGTATTGTATGACCGAAAGGGCAGCGGTGTATATTTACAATACGTTCATTGTAGATTGTATAGCATCGAAAAAAATTCCAATACTCAAATTCCCACAGAATGCTTTCCGGCATTAATACAAGAGCCTGAAGCCTTACAACTGATTCAGACAATGGCATGTTTCGAGGATATCGTTGAAGAAACTAAAAAAGAAATGGAAGCGTGTATTCTAGTTGTTTATTTATTTAATCTGTGCACCGCTATAAACAGAACTATCGAAAAACTCAAAGTAAAAGATCAATCCAAAGACTTGTCAGAACAGCGTCTATTGTTGTTTCATGCTGCTAGGTTGACTTTGAAAAGAGGTTTAGAAATTTTAGGGATACAAGTATTGAATCAAATGTGAAAATAAAATTTTTCAATTGAAATATGTATTTTTTATTTATTGTGTCAGTACATCTATAATTACTATTTTTCTATGTATATTGTTAACGTAATATGAAAATGCAAATGACAATTTAACGTTTTTTCCATGTGAACTTTGCTCTAGCTCCTTTCTGTCCTGGCAGTTTTCTTTCTCTTTTCCGAGAGTCTCTCGTAAGTATTCCGGCTAAAAGATATAATTATCAGCATTTTTTTTTTAAATAAATATTAATAATTGTTGCAATTAACATACCTATACGCATTTTTTCTACCATTTCTGGTTCGACAAAACTTCTTAGAGACGTAGCAATGCCCCAACGCAAGGCACCGGCTTGACCTGAATATCCACCTCCGTCAACTTGGCATTCAACATCCACAGAATTGAGTAATTCCGTAAAAATCAAAGGGAATAAAAGCTGAAAAAAAGCATGGTTATTTTTGTTTCGAAAAATTGAATTAAAATATAAGTTTTTTTATAATTGATCATCATAATTTGTCTTAAAATTAAAGCAAGATAAAAGGAAAAAAGTATGTTATGGGTAACACTTTTATTTTTCATATTTTTAATACATTTCAATTAAACATCAACACTAGTCGATTTGTGTATAACAAAGGCACATTTTCATAAAAAAAATAATCTAAAAAAAAAAACTACATCAATTAAATATTTGAATGGTAAATATAATATGGCTAAATAAAAAAGTGCATTTGGAAAATTCTATGACTTAAGTGTAAACTGAAATTAACGTTTCGAAGAGCACTTTTATGTACTTTTAGAGCACTTTCTTCAAATTGACTCTAATATCAATTTACTATCTATTTTAAGTAATTTATTGACTTAATTGGCATTGTCTCTAAGAACACTTCAATATTTCTCAATATGAAAACGACATTTTTTTCTCCAAACAAATTTCTGATAAAAAATAATAGTGTTTCAAGTAAATCTCACTAATTTTGAAGGATTTTTTTCTTAATTGATAAAAGCACCAAATAACTAGTCATAGAAATTTGAAATTTTTCTAAAACTAATACACATTTGTTTTGTTTGTAAATAATGATCTAAAACTAATGTATTCTTAATAAAACTATGACTAATATCATTTTTATAAATTTACAAAATATATATTTGTTTATTATCACATTTCATGCATATTTCCCTTCGCAATATAATATAAAGACTGATGAGCCTCGTATACAATCTCAATTTGTATATTCACAGTATTACTTACGACGAAAATAATAGTATTCTTTTTCAATATATTACAATATTTTATATCATGTACACATAAAAAGTATTAAAACTCCCCAAACTGACTAAACAAACGTCTACAACACATGTCAAAAAACAATCACATATAACAAGAAATTCAAGTATTAATATACTCCTTCTTATGAAAAACTTACAAAAAAATTAGACATAATTCAGTTAACATTTTTTCATATCACAATACAAATATTATTGAGTTAAAAAATAATATTAAATTCCCATGCAATAAATCTTAACAATTCACGGAATGTTCTATGTAGTGTTTGGCATTGTGAGATAACAAAGATTGCATCATAGCCTGCTGTATTTTGATAAGGTCTTTCAATTCTCTTACTTCGTTCGACAAGATTTCAATTCTTTCGGTTCCTTCGTCTACTTTCATCTGCAAAGCATAAAAGCTAGCATCGTACGAGAACTCGCTGTTGGTGGCTCGGTTATTGTTTTCTATCTTTTTGAAAGACTGCGTCACTGATGAACCTTTCGACGATATCGTGTGACCATGAGGCTTCCTCGTTTTGGCTATATCGTAAGCGGCCATCATTATATCCCTAGGTAACCTTTTTTCACCAGGATTCAAAGGCTTCACGCTCAACACCACCCTGTAGGCTTGCGGCGATACTAGAGCAGACCAATGCAATATTTTCAATAGAAATTTAGGCAAGAACGCATTAAACAAAGCCAACTCCATGTATGAGATGAGCTTGGTTTGTCGCACCAATTTGGATAGACCAGCTGTTTTTTTGAGTCCCTGAATATCATGCACAGCTATACCCACCAGTAAATTCATCAGCACAACCGTCACAAACATCACAAACAGAATATAAGTGATTTGGGCTGAAATCTCGAGTAGTATAGGTGGATCAGTCCCGTTAGGAGAGTTGGACAGTACGTCCACGTTCAGCTCGCCAATCATCATTGTCAAAACAGTGATGAAGCCAACGAAGGGGTTGGCGAACACTGGCGAGGTCGGAAATATGACGCAGAAGCTGACCGTGAACCCCATCAGTATGCAAGAGTACGCCATGAACAATTTGGCGAACTCCTTCTGCACCTTCTGATACATGGCCACGTACGAGCCGAACACGGGCAATTGTCCTATCATGAGCATGAGATTGGTCCAGCCGGCGAGCACCGCGAAGGCCCCCACGTGATTCTGCCACGTGTACGTTCTGTTTGTGTACACGTACGATATCAGAAACACGCTCACTATGACGAACCACTCGATTATGTTCTCCAGCTGGGCCAAGTATTGCTTCACGGTCGAGTAGCCAGCTATGCCGTACACCTTCCTGAATATTTCGAAGATTGTTATAGCCGCCAAAAACCACCATTGCATGCCGATGACGAAGGGGTTCTTGCGCAAGAGTTCGCCGAGGATGGATTGCTTTTGGCAGAGCTCCGTTTCGTTTTTGGTCAGGTCGATCATGTCGTTGTTGTAACAATTGTGCGCGAGAGCGGTCAGAACGTACAGAGTCAAAAACAACACAAACATAAAACAGAATACCAGCCTGGCTATGTAATATTTGCGTATTTTCTCCCATTTGATGTACAAGAAAGCCGAGCATAGCGGATGCAACAATATCTCTTTTTGACCTTCGTCAACGAACGTGTTCAAATAGCTTATTTCGCGCGGGTGACAATGCTGCAGTATATTCCTGAAATCCAGTTCGAGTTCTACTTCTCGATTGGTGGAATCGTGCATGTGGTGTAGAGTGATAGCGGCATCCAGCTTTTGGGTGATCATGGCCATCGATGCTGGAGTCTTCCGCGTTATCACATTTAACGCCGAATTTCCTTTTTTGGATTTGGTGGTCACATCAGCGCCATGATAGATCAACGTTTCGACGCAATGAGACAAACCATCGAGAGCAGCCAAGTGTAACGGAGTGAATCCGTACTCGTCTTTTTGGTTCACGTTAGCTCCCCAACTGATTAACGTTTCGATTATATCAAAAGCTGCTTCCGATTTACCTATAGCTGCATGGAGAGGAGTTCTTTTGTCGTAATCTTCGGCGTTTGGATCAGCGTTTCCATTCCTCAGCAACGACTCGACGCATTCGAGACTAGAACATCGAGCTCCTAAGTGAAGAGCAGTGAAACCTCTATGATTTTTCAACTTAGCATCAGCTCCTCTGCTGAGCAACAGATCGACACACTCAACGTTGCCTTCATCAGCAGCCAAATGCAGAGCCGTCGACTCTTTGTCTCTTATTCGAGTCCTGGCGTTGACGTCGGCGTCCTTACTGTTCAACAATATCTCCAAGCACCGCGTCATGCCCAAATCAGCAGCTAAGTGAATGGGATTCGCGCCGCTCGGTTCTATTGAGTTCACGTCAACGCAATCGCTCTCGATGAATATTTGCAAGCATTCGGCCGCGTTGGCTCGCACTGCGCAGTGCAGCATCGTCTCCTCGCAGTTGGTCTTCTTCGTCGTCAACGACACTATGGCCCCGCTGTTGATCAACATCTTCGCTATTTCCGGCTGGTTGCCGAAAGCGGCGCAGTGCAGCGGGCTGAAGCACTTCGGCATCGAGTTGACATCGGCTCCTCGCGATATCAAAAAATTCGTGCAGTTCAAACAGCCGACGAACGACGAAATGTGGATGGCGGACATCCCTCCGGAGTCGTGGAAGTGTATTTCGGCGCCGGCTCTCATCATCGGATCGAGCAGATCCCACCTTTTGTGAAAAGCGGCCCACAGGAAGCAGATGTTCTTTTCGATTTTCGTAGCGTTTTCAAAAGTAGTCAAAGCGGTATCGGGAATGAAGGTAGCAGAAGTGACGTCTTCCAAAAGAGACGTCCTGATGGAAGCCTGGCGAGCTTGTTCGACCAAAGCCTGCCTTATGGTATCGGAGCAAACTTGAACACTCAGTTCAGTGGAAGGCTCTTCGTAACTGTCGTACATGTTGGGAGCACTCTCGGCAGGCGGAGAAGGCCCTACCACCATGTATTCGAAATCGTCAGACGAAGGCATTTCCTCATCTAGGGCAGCCTGCGGGTCGTTCCTCCAGCGGACGCTGACCGACCCCATGGGCTTGTGTTTGGCATTGGCCAAGGGGAGCTCTTCAGTTACCCCAGCATTGGCCACCATTCCAGAGTAAACGCTCACCGCCCTCTTGATGCGGCTGCGGCGAGACGAAGGCTTCGGCGCCACGCCGGGTTCCTTGTATCCGAAGTTGTCCATCTTGATGGCTCGCTTGATGGTGCCCAGGTGGAGTTTGTCAACTGAAATGTCGAGATTGATGTTTGATGATATTGCGGAAGTTTTAAGGTTAGAGAGAACGGAATCGTTTTTTGTGCCAATGTTTATTTATAAAAATATTTTGAATGCGCAAATTGTCGCGGCTTAGAAAAAGGGGTTCTTTGAAACGTTGTTAACCTTCTCAGTTCTGACTTTTTCATTAAAAAAAGATATTTTTTAAATTTCGTATTTATAGCATTGAAGAAGTATAAAAAGTTTTTTTTCTTTTATCAATTTTTTATCTATCTAAATCACATAATGATAACTAATTGTTTGAAAATAACAAATACTGCTAAAGTGACAAAAACGACCCTTCAGACCAAGTTTACATTCTAATGTTCATTAATGTTTGATGTCAAATTACGATATAATACATTACAACATACAATGAAATTTTGATTTCAATCGATAAAAGCAGTCTTCCTTTTTAAGATTGTACCATAATAATGTTACGTGAGTGAATTTTTAATAACAAAATATTGAAAATAAAAAGTGGCTTATCGCGACGTTGTTGAGATGTCAAGCAAAACTGCCAAAAATTTCGCGCCCTATCGAAATAGATAAAATTAAACGAAATAACATAATTTACAGTATAATTTACAAAAAGCCGCGATGAAAATAAATCTAAAATAGCTTCAAAAAAGGCAACGAAGTCTATGTACGTTGTAATGTACATAGGGACTGAGAAGGTTAAGTCATCAAAATAAGAGAGATAATCAATTCTAAAATAAATATTTTAAATTTTATAATTAATAAAAATATATTTGTATTTTATTATAAATATATTAATAACAGTAATTAAATAATTAATAAAATTATTATTCGATCCACAAATCAAGAACCCCTGCTTCGAGACAAGATGAATCACAAATTTATCCAATACAATTTTCAAAACAACTATTATATATAATTCACATCTATGAGTAATGACAATAAAAAAACTACAACAAGCAATTACTAAATAAATAGCCTATTTAGATGCTTGTAGAAAAATACAACAAAAAACGATTCCGCCCAACACTGAGAAAATCCGGTATGGAAAAACTGGGCAAAAATATAAACCAACTATAGCGTCGATGAGGCAACGTTTTCTTACATCACATATCGATCAGATTATTCAATTCAATCATTCATTTCAGCATCCGATTTAATTCTTTCAAACGAACGACACGACAAGGCGCAATTATGCTGAATCAAATTGCACAATGCCGCAGTACGAGAAAAAAAAAATGATTAAACACATTTCGCTTCAATGCGGCAATAACTTTATCGCAGCGTCTATCAAAACAAAATAAAGTTAATATGTGACGTGTTAAGAATTTTTAATTTCGGCATCCAGGTGATTCACCATATTGCGTCAAATCACATATTCAAAACGAATCAACTGCAAAAAGTTCATTCACTCTCAAACGAATTTATTCGAACGTATCAAAGTACTGTTATTATCGCGATAGAGAAATCAGCGCACAACAAAAGCATTTCGCGAAACAAGCCCAATTAACAGGATGGACCAAAAGCGCAGTCCATATTTATTTATTATTTATTTATTAACCCAATATATTAGCACAATACGAATATCCGCGGCACTGCATTCGTATCGCCCACCGTGCACAATAACCGACTATTCCTTTCATCTGCAAACGCTCAAGTGTCCTGCACACAACAACGACTACGACGTGTCTTCCTGATGACGGAGACGATCCTTTAAAAGGACACACACACGCAAGGAACAATACGCGGCGAGGAGCGTCCACGTGACTCTAATGGTCCACTTAACCCATCACCGTTCCAGAGCCTCATCAACGATAGATATGAAAGCACTCACCTGGGACTCATCGAAGGGCTTCAGGTTGTAGGGATCAGGCTTTCGAGGAAGGGACGTGCTTTGCTGTAAGCAGCACGTCCATTGTCGACAGGTCTGCCCTGATGATCGACTGCGGAGCGACTGATCATGGAAGGCTGCTGATGGCGCTGATTTGCCCCACCGCTGCTGACCTTGCCGACGCAGGTGTCATCAACACTGACAGTGATGATGGCGTCGGGAAAAGGGGTTTTTTTTTTGGTATATAGATATTTGACTTGATGAATTTAGCAAAACGTCGAGTTTTCGACCGCGTTTAATTTTGACATGATCGTTTGCAGCATCTCGTGTTGTGCTTTGACGAGGTTTTTCAGTATGGCTAATTCTTCTAGTACGTTGTTGCCTGTTTCGGTTTGTGATCGGATGTTGTTGTCGTATTCAGACACGTCTCTGCTGATGTTTTTGATTTTGTTCAAATAGATGGACATTTTGGATTTGCTTGATGATGTCGAGCGGCCGTATGGAGATGGTTTTTTGGCTATGTCGTACGCTGCCATCATGAGGTCTTGCGGTAGTCGTTTTTCAGCGGGGTTTAAAGGTTTCACGCTTATCACTACTCTGTAAGCTCGCGGCGATATCAACGCGGAAGTGTACAATATTTTCGCCATGTATTTGGGCCAGAACGGTCGTATCAGCGCCGATTCTATTTTCGACATCAATTTAGTCTGTCGTACCAATTTGGAGAGTTCGGCCGTGCTCCTGAGCCCTTGAATGTCGTGGACAGCGATGCCCACCAAGAGGTTCATCAAAACCACAGTCACGAAGAATACGAACAAAATGTAGATTATTTGAACAGAAAATTCCATAAAGTACGAACCGTTCAACATTGTAGTTTCGATTTCTCCTTCGATGCCCACTTCGCCGATCATCATCGTCGTCATAGTGATGAAGCTCATGAGAGGGTCGCTGAATGTATTTAAATTCGAAAATATGACGGTAAAACTTAAGGAGAACCCGATCAATATACAAGAGTATGCCAAAAATAATTTAGCGAATTCCTTTTGCACTTTTTGATACATAACCACGTAAGATCCGAATATAGGCAACTGTCCTATCATCAACATCAGATTGGTCCATCCTCCCAATATTGCCAGAGCACCGATGTGAATTTGCCAAGGTTGAGGTTTGGGATAGTACGATACTAGAAATATGCTCAGTATAAACAAAAATTCGAGTACGTTCTCCGAATGTGATATGTATTGCCTAATCGAATTGTATCCAAATATGCCGTATAATTTGTACAAAATTTCGATACAAGCTAAAACAAGCAACACCCACCATAGAATATAAATAAAGGTTTTTTCCTTACTTGTGATTAGAAGAATATATTTGACACCAGTTCCGTTTGTGTGTATACCCGTTCCGTTTCGTAGCCATTCTTCGTTGGTAGGAAAATTGATCAGTACCGAAAAAATGTATAGAGTAAAAATCGAAACGAATATTAAATAAAACAGGAACCTCGCAATGAAATATTTGCGAATCTTCTGCCATTTGAGATACAAAAACGCCGAGCAGAGCGGATGCAGCAATATCTCTTTTTTGCCATCTTCGACGAAAGCGTTCAAATACTTCATCTCGAACGGATGAAAACAATGCGATATTTGCCTAAAGTCGAACTTGAGTTCAACATCACCCTTATTGGAGGAATCGTGCACATTGTGCAGACTTATGGCCGCGTTGAGCTTCTGGCTGATCATGTCGATCGAGCTGGGCGTTTTTCGCAATATCACGCTCAACGTCGAATTGCCATTGTTCACCTTCGTCGTCACATCCGCGCCATGGAAGATCAACAGTTCGACACAGTCCGAAACACCATCGAGAGCAGCCAAATGCAAAGGAGTGAAGCCGTACTCGTCCTTGGAGTTGACAACGGCGCCTCGTTTGATCAGCATTTCGATTATGTCGAAGCACAAGTCCGATTTGCCTATTGCCGCGTGGAGAGGAGTCCTTTTGTCACAGTCTTCAGCGTTAGGGTTGGCTCTGCCCTTTTTCAGTAGGGCTTCTACGCATTCGATGCTGGAACATTTAGCTGCCAGATGAAGAGCAGTGGCACCTCTGTTGTTGGTCGCGTGGACGTCGGCTCCTTTGCTCAGTAAAAGCTCGACGCATTCCGCGTTGCTTTCTTCTGATGCTATATGTAGGGCAGTCATTCCGTTTAATTTCGTGCTTGTTCTCATATTTACATTGATGTCTTTTGCGTTCAATAATAATTCTAAACACATCATCATTCCCATATCCGCTGCTAAATGGAGAATGTTATAACCACCTTTCCCTATTGAATTTACGTCGACTTTTTCTTGTAAGAGTAATTTTAAGCACTCGGGTGAATTGGCTTTTATAGCGCAATGTAAGGGAGTTTCTTCGCATTTAGTCGTGTTTATTATAGCACCTTTTTCGATAAGTAACTGAACAACACTGGTTTGATTACCAAAAACAGCATAATGCAAAGGAGTATAGTCTATTCCGATTGCGTTCAAATCGGCATTTTGAGATATAAGAAAAAGGACACCCGTCATACATCCAACGAACGATGATATATGGATCGCCATCAGGCCGTCAACATCTTGAAAATTCGGATCAGCACCAAGGCTCATGAGAGGTTCGAAAAGATTATGTTTTCTATGAAACGCCGCCCACAAAAAACACAAATTCTTTTCTATGTCCGAAGAACCGTTGAAGAGAGCCAATGCGGATTCAGCGTCGAATTCACCAGAAGCTATATCGTCATACAACGACATCTTGATTTGAGATTGACGAGCTTGCTCTATCAAAGACTGCCTTATCGTATCCGAATAAATCTGAACACCGATTTCGATCGACGTACCCTCGTTACTTAGCGTATTCGTGATTTCAACGGATTGACACAAATCTTCGAGCACATATTCACTATCAGTCGGCATATCGAGAGACGTAGAGTTGTTGTTCACCCTGCTGTTGCTGGTGAAGACCTTGCGCTTGAAATCGGCCAGCAACGAGTTAGGTCTGACCCCGAAGAACATGTCGGGATGTACAGTAGCTGATCTCTGCAAGCGAGGATACGCCTTCTTGGCCCTGTCAAAGCCCAGGTTATCCATCGTAGAAGAGTTGTGGACAAATTATTGGCAAGACGCCCACTCGATGGCGAGATGACGATGGAAAGGGGGTCACGATTTTGAGCAGCCTTCTTGGTGTTGAGCGAAAAGCCCACCGCCTCTTCTGATGGATGGTCGAAGACTGAGCATAGCCGGTTCTTCGAGCAGGTCTGTTTGAGGAAAGAGAGTTCCAGCTTACCTTGATAACCATACACCTAAAGCGAAGCGCTCACAGAAAGTGTTTAAAATTTGCATAAAAAAGTATACGACAAAAACTCGAAACTCGTAAAGGTGGCGCAACGAAAGGATTTTTTATTCGAACCTGTACAGGGTCATTCAAAATATTTAAAATGTAAAAAAAATGGTCTCATTAAATTACATAAGTGTGAGAAATAAATCAAATTGAATGGAAAGGTTTTTTTTTATTATAAATTGTCGATAGTTCGACGAAACGTATAAAATTGTTTTTTATTCTTTTGTAGAAAAAAAATCTATTTTAAACATCGGCAGAATTCATGTTGAGGAAAATAAATATGATTGTTATTATTTAAAATTAAATAATACACATTCGTTGCATTATTTTTCGTGCAAGGTGCCGTTTTTCATATGTCATCCTTGCAATATAATGAATTTAGTCTCTTTATAGGAATCCGGCTGAAGCAGGTTTCTGATATTTCCAAAGCAGCTTATAAAATTCATAAAATGTACGGTCGAAATAAACAATTATCAAGAATTTTAAATAAACATTTAAAAAAAAATACTAAATTCAGGGATGAACATCCAAACCTTTTTAATGTCCGTTACAAATTATATATAAAGGAATGAATGGATTTTTTTCGCAAAACTATTAACAAGCTATAACGAATATATTCTAAAAAAAAATTGAATGCATCTTCGAAATAACGTGAACTTTTTCAACGTTTTATATTAGAAAAACACAAAACCGGTATTGAAAAACATGATCAGAGAATTGAAAAAAATAATGGTCATATTCTCAGAATGGCGAAGCACAGACTTATCAACGAATTATAAATAAAAATCGAATATTTCAAAAACACAGCGAAATCATTCTTTGTACTGATCAAGTCGAGAAATCTATAGTACCTTATCAATATTGAACAATCGTGCTTGAAAAACCAGCTTGTTTTGAATTTAAATTCATATCACAATGTGGGTTTGAAAATCCTGATTCTTATTAAATACAATACGGGTAAAATACCAATCGAATAAAATGCGTTTAACGGTTACTTTAGGACGATCGTTGAACTTTTCATAGTGCAGGTATTTTAAGAATGAAGGCTACATTTAAACAAGACAACTATATTCCAAAGACACATACATATATAATATATGAACTCAATAAGATCGGATGACAGGAATTGATAAATGATTTTTTCTCAACACAAAAATGTCGTATAAATGATGGGTGATTATAGTCGAACAAAAAAATAAACAATTCATCGCAGAAAGAATTAGTTGAATCATGAAAAAATATAGTAAATTGTCACCACAAAAAACGTAGTAATCAGCGGTTAATTCAGTGGCCGACTACTTTTTATGTAATTAGTAATTATTGATAGGATATGTTCAGTAATAATAGTTATTTTCATTTCAGTTATATTTATATATTTAATTTTAGACGTATTTTCATGAAAAAAAAATCAAATGATATTTTTTTATACATGAATATTATTTTATTGAACTTCAGTTACTGATCATTAAATTGAAAATAAAAACCAAAAAAAATTTTGAAACTAAAAATCAAACAAAACATAAACATCGCGCAGTGACGGACTAAAACAGGCCATTCCCACAAAACAAAAACAAATAACATACAAGAATTAAACTAATTGTAAGTCAACGGACGAAAAACTAATCGAAACACCTCACGAAAGTGAAATTTCCGACAAAACCGACCAAAAACAAACTGGTAACTAAAAATAAACTAAACACCGCGTAGTGACGGACTAAAACAGGCCATTTCTAAAAAACCGAAAAACATACGAGAACTAAAATAAACCAATGAACGAAAAACTAATCAAAACACCTCACGAAAGTGAAATTTTTAACAAAACCGACCGAAAACAAACTGGTAACTAAAATTAAACTAAACACCGCGCAGTGACGGACTAAAACAGGCCATTTCTACAAAACCGAAAAACATACGAGAACCAAAATAAGCCAACGGACGACAAACTAATCGAAACACCTCACGAAAGTGAAATTTTAACAAAACCGACCAAAAACAAACTGGTAACTAAAATTAAACTAAACACCGCGCAGTGACGGACTAAAACAGGCCATTTCTACAAAACCGGAAAAAGTTACGAGAACCAAAATAAGCCAACGGAGGACAAACTAATCGAAACACCTCACGAAAGTGAAATTTTTAACAAAACCGACCAAAAACCAACTGGTAACTAAAATTAAACTAAACACCGCGCAGTGACGGACTAAAACAGGCCATTTCTACAAAACCGAAAAACATACGAGAACCAAAATAAGCCAACGGAGGACAAACTAATCGAAACACCTCACGAAAGTGAAATTTTTAACAAAACCGACCAAAAACCAACTGGTAACTAAAATTAAACTAAACACCGCGCAGTGACGGACTAAAACAGGCCATTTCTACAAAACCGAAAAACATACGAGAACCAAAATAAGCCAACGGAGGACAAACTAATCGAAACACCTCACGAAAGTGAAATTTTTTAACAAAACCAACCAAAAACCAACTGGTAACTAAAATTAAACTAAACACCGCGCAGTGACGGACTGAAACAGGCCATTTCTACAAAACCGAAAAACATACGAGAACCAAAATAAGCCATCGGGCGACAAACTAATCGAAACACCTCACGAAAGTGAAATTTTTAACAAAACCGACCAAAAACCAACTGGTAACTAAAATTAAACTAAACACCGCGCAGTGGCGGACTAAAACAGGCCATTTCTACAAAACCGAAAAACATACGAGAACCAAAATAAGCCAACGGACGACAAACTAATCGAAACACCTCACGAAAGTGAAATTTCCGACAAAACACACCACAAAACGACGACGAGGAGCCGTTACTCCGCCGCGGCACCGGCTCATCAAAAGATTAAGCCACGCTGGTCTCCATCGGCGATCAGTGTCGAAAGAAAATGCAATTTAGACGGACGTATATAAATAGACCTCTAGAATGGAACGACGCCTGACAGTTTGCAACAACAGACGCCATTGAAGATGGCCAGGATGGACAAGGGAGCGCCATTTGTCACACGTCGCGAAAATCCTTTCGTTTTAACCGGTTTTTTGTATGAAGAATCAATTTGTGAGATCATTGTGCGCACTTCGCTTTTTATAGGTTGTTGTGTAATGGAGAAAGCTTTTTTAAAAAATGAACCTCCGTACCCGTGTATTCGACGACACGAACGAAACTCAACTGCGTTAATTCTTTAGTAAATGTGTGTCCGACAAATAAAATATTACGTATTGGTCATACGCGTAAAATTTCAAGGAAGTTGCGGTGAATAATCATATATTTTCAAGTGTCAACGAACGTTTATTTTTTTATACAAAAAAACTAATATGTTTGTATCCTTGTTGGTCGTCCGAATGGTTCGGTTCGATAAGAAAATTTAAATTATAATTGTTGAAGTCCAGGATATGAAAATAACGAATTTGTATAATGACAGTTGGGCAACTCATCCGTGTCGGTTTGTTGACTGAATTGGTTGACTTTGATGTTGAATGTTTTTAGAATAAATTAATATTTAGTATAAACAAAATCGTTTATTATAGTAAAAGATCTTATGATATATTATTGATACACACAAAAATTGCTATTATTAAAATCGTGACTATATTCATCTTCAATGATAATTCGAAATGTGACCTTTCATACGAATAGAACACGTTTAGATTTTATAAATGCATATGAACGCATATTCGGAATTTTTTAGGTGTAAAATTTATGGAGAATATCTGAACGAGGAAAAATTTATTGATAATATACAGACAGTGCTAAATGATTTTGCGCGTGAAAATTCATTTTATACTTCTTCAAAATCAATCACCAAAATCAAAAAAGACTTCAAATCATCGAATAAATAATTTCAACGATTGAGAAAAACAAATGGTTGATGTATATTAATTTTTCTAAGAAAAAGATATATCAATTGGACACAGTTGAAGCAAATTATTTAGAAATCGACAAAATTCTAAAAATGAATGTGAGAAAATTAACACGTTTCAGGAAAAATCTTTAGATGATTAAAAAGAAAAAATCACTCAAACAGAGAACAATGCAATTACGTCTATTTTTAAACTAATTAGATAAATAATATTATTTTTATTTATTAAACAATATACTCTTTACTTTATAACATGAAAACCCATTTCTTTTCGACTACTGAATACGTTGTATAATAATTTCAGACGACGTTAATTTTTTTTCAATGAATTTAATCACATCGATTCATATAAAACCATTCAACCTCTCATAAAACCAATCCATCAAATATTGCAGATCAGACACAATTTAAACTTTTCCTCAATCTATCAACAACAAAAAAACTATTTCAGAAATCAACAAAATTCCGAAAATCAACACATCTCAGGAAAAATCTTTAACAATTAAAATCAATTAACATCTTAACATTTTAACATCACTTATACAGAAGACAATGCAATTACGTCTATTTTTAAACATCAATCAGATAAATAATACTATTGTTATTTATTAAATAATTTACTTCTTGCTTCATTTGCTCAATATCTAAAAACCCTTTTCTTTTCAACTTCTGAATACGTTGTATACAGGTTTTTAATCACAAGTTAAATGTTTTCCACTTCGAACTAAATATTTTTCATTTCAAATAAAATATTTTTCATTTTAAATTAAATGTTTTTTATTTCAAATTAATATAGTTTATAACATTTTAAGTAATTTTTTTGGACGATTAAATACAATAGGGATGTTTGATCTTGACTATTAAGATTTAGACGATTGTAAAAAAATTGTCTTCGCCTACATAAACGTGTCAGAAATAAACTTTTGGCACTTTTGGCGTATAACTTATTATCAGTATCCTTTGGTCTATAATTTTCAGATTGATTTAATAATGTAGTACATATGTAATTGTGAAGAATTAATTCCAGGTATGTAAAAATATACAAAATCGTTTACCGATACTACAAATGCGAATGATAAAGGTGGCCATTTACTTGTATGCCATGTACGATAAACTGTACCGTTCGAACTGTACAGTCTGATCGTAACGATTTCTCGTAGCGTATATGGCCACCATTATAGACAATAAATATTTTTAACAAATGACGGATCGTCCTTGGGTCGACGAAGATTTGAAATGAAAAATATTTATTTTGAAATCAAAAATATTTTATTTAAAATAGAGAATATTTAATTTTAAATAGAAAATATTTGGTTTGTAGTGAAAAACATTTAACTTGGAGTGAAAAAACTGTAATAATTTCAGAAGACATAAATTTTTTCATTGAATTTAATCGCATCGATTCATATGAAGCCATTCTTCAGCAACCTCTCATAAACCAACCCATCAAATACCAAAGATTGAACCCAATCAAAACCTCTCTTCAATCTCACAAAATCAACAAAAAACACAGTTTCATCACCAAAATCATCAACATACACCAACTTTTCCCCAAAAAAAACTCACACTCGACCACCCACTCATCATCGCCCGTCCAAAAAACCGATCTTCCTCAACTCGATCTTGGCATAAAGCGAGCGATGATCTTGCGGCGTACGTCAAACGTTGCGCCTTGAATCATCCCATTCATTCGATCTATTTACTTGTGTTTCGATCCAGAGCGCTTGACCTCTGACCCAAGTGACGGAAGCGTGCCGACGGAAAGACGATCGTGACCACGACGATGATGATGGACGTCGGAGGGGCGAAGGTGAGGGGTTGCGGGGGGATTTCGGAAAAGCGGCATAGTGGAAAATGTCGTGGAAATCTGTGGTGATGGTAGTTGATTTAGTTTAACTTCTGTTATCGCGGAGTTTATATTAGGGTATTGGAAAGTAATCGATTTTTTTTTGGTTGCAGAAAGACGATCGTGAAATCGACGATGATGATGGACGTTGGAGTGGCGAAGGTGGGGAATTTCTGGGGAATGAGGAAAAGCGGCATAGTGGAAATCTGTCGTGATGGTAGTTGATTTAGTTTAACTTCTGTTATTGCGGAGTTTATATTAGGGGGATCGGAAAATAATCATTTTTTTCGGTTGCAGAAAGACGATCGTGAAAACGATGATGATGATGATGATGATGGACGTCGGAGTGGCGAAGGCGAGGGGTTGCGGGGGGATTTCGGAAAAGCGACATAGTGGAAAATGTCGTGGAAATCTGTCATAATGATAGTTGATTTAGTTAAGTTCTGTTATCGCGGAGTTTATATTAGGGGGATCGGTACTTCCGAAAGAAATTGATTATTTATCAATTTTTTTTAGTTGCAGAAAGACGATCGTGAAAACAACGATGATGATGGACGTCGGAGTGGTGAAGGTGAGGGGTTGCAGGGGGTTTCGGAAAAGCGGCATAGTGGAAAATGTAGTGGAAATCTGTCGTAATGGTAGTTGATTTAGGGCCGATCTTTCAATTGTCGATTAAGAGTTATTCTCGGAATAAGCCTTTTAGTTTTTATGGTTATTCACGGCCGGACACGGATAAAGTCACGGACAACTATAAGCTAGTTGTCCGTGACTTTATCCGTGACTTTATACTTGACTTTATCCGTGACCGGCCGCGAATAACCATAAAAACTAAAAGGCTTATTCCGAGAATAACTCTTAACCGACGATTGAAAGATCGGCCCTTAGTATAACTTCTGTTATCGCGGAGTTAATATTATGCTAGGCGTAAACTACAGACTTTTTGTCGGCCGATAGTTTGGTCGGGGACTTAATCAGTATGGAGATGTATGCAAGTGCGCAAATTATAATGACTCATTATAATTTGCGCACTGGCATACTTCTCTCCCTTAAGGGAACCGGAGAGTCATCAATTTTTTATGGTTGCAGAAAGACGATCGTGACAACGATGATGATGATGGACGTCGGAGTGGCGAAATGTGGAAATAGTGGAAAATGTCGAGAAAATCGGTCGTAATGATTGTTAATTTAGTTTACTTCTGTAAATCAATTTTTTTTTTAGTTGCAGAAAAAGTCATCTATTGAATATATGGATTTTTCTGCAACCAAAAAAAATTTCGATAAAAATGGAAAGATTTTTTGAGTTTATTGATTTTCAACTTAATGGACCAATTAACTCAAAATTGCTCTGTAAAAATTATAACACCGTTAAAATTAATGCATAAATATCACTAATGTACAATTTTAAAGAATCAGTTTTTATATTACAGATAAATTCCGCGAACAATGTTGTCACACAATACATATAGAACTTCGATCGCAAAAATAAAATTGAACAAAAATGCATTATTATTCACCGCATGGTTTTCCACATTACGAAAAACGGGCGACACATTCGAATCGTTATATGGAAAATTATGACGTTTTTCTACCGCGGTTGAGGAAAAATCAGCCAAAACTTCGACACGATCACGCGTTTGCGATTTCAATTATGTTAGATCATTCCGTTTCGAGAAAAAAAAGATGGGAATCGAAAAATCGGGCATGGCCGCGATGGGTGGTGTCTGGGGCTTGAAAACGGCGGTCGGTTTAAAATGCGTCATTCATTGTTGTGTTTTCTATTGTGACGAATTCTTTAACATAAAAGGGTGCGGTTATGGCTGGGCATTATACGAATTATAACCGAATTTGAAAATTAGGAAAATAATGGAAATAATGTTATTTAATTGTTAATAATATTATTTTTTTATATAATAACTTATGGTAATGTTTATAGCGAATTCTATTTATTATTATGGTGAACGCTTAATGCGATAAAAGTGAACCGTTAACATTACAATAAAGTTAGAATACAATAAATATTTTATTTTCAATTATTTATGTATTAAACAGTCTGATTTACATACCAATATAAAAAATACGGATGTAATTAAAAAAAAGTTTTATATTGAAACAATTTTTTAGGTGAAAATAAATCTGGTTTAAATTTATTATAATTAATTAACACTCATAAGAAAATGTATGCAAAATTGTTTAATATGGCGAATAAATTAAAATAATCATTTAGCGAAAATATGCATTTTCAACGTAGTGTTGAATCTTAAATTTTATTGAATGCAAAATAAACGTAAATTTTCAATCGTGCATTAAAACAAACGATCTAATAATTAATAGCTAACGGTTAAGTCATATCAACAGTTATCACTGAAGTTAAGCAACATTAATTGCAGTCAATAAATTAACATATACCGTAGAAAATGTCAAACACGAAACTTAAAGGACCGAAATATTTTTCATGTCGTACATAGTATTTTGTCAACAGCGCATTATTATTTCTTGTTAAACGATTTCAAATGTACATACGAATATAAGATCACATTATCTCACAAAACAACTATCTTCAACTATAGTATTTATGTATCCGATAAACTCCTAAACCGATAGACGAATCTTCACCAAATTTGGCAAAAATGTACTTTGAAATCCGGAAAAACTAAAAAATGGTTAAATTTTTTAATATCATTTCGCATTTCAGTTTTTTTCTATCGATCGCGATACAAATTATAATATAATGTGATTGATTGTGACAATAATTACAATCGGTACACAATTAATTTTCAGTGTTCCGAGCAACGCCGGGTACTAGCCGCTAGTACTATACTAAATCTCGTTAAAAAAACATAGAATCATAAAAAAATCCACATTTCCAAGTCATCGAAACAAAATGGAGTCGACATCTTGCAACGCAAAAATTAAAAAAAAAAAAATAAAGAACATGAAAGGCCTTCGAACACGCAGATCTACAAACACTTGGAATTGCTCACCGATAATTACTCACATAAAAAAAAATTTCGTAAAAATCGCGAGATATCACAAAATTATTTCGACTCGTTTGAGGAAAATTCACAAACCGAATCCGTTAAAACAAATGGATCCGTGACGCAAATCAAATTAGCGGTTATTTCTGCTTTCAATGCCAATAAACTGTAGGTGAAAATTTGTAAAACAACCTGGTAAACGTTTGAAAAAACAATGTGTGATCCCACTAAGTATTTAGCGGATTCGTTTGATACAGGATTTGCGATTTTTTCAAAAATTTGCACAATAAACATCAAGCCTTGATCTTTGATACAATTTCAGATTAGATCTGACGCAATGAATTATTTAGAATAATTAAAATATACGATTTTTTTGCTCAATCTCGCAAGATGACCTTAATGCAACGGCTAGTTTACGCACGTAGCGAAATCGTATGATTCCATACATGTGAAATACATCATCGTCAACGTGGGAGTGAAATGCTATGGGATTGTGAAACGTCGATTATTTGAAGAATATCAATATTTGGAGAATCGGAGAAATGAAAAATCGAGGTCGCTAGATGAAAAATTGTGAGTGAATCGCAGTGTTTTGATGTGAAAATGATATTTTATTATTGAAGAATTATTGTTGCCAAAACTCTTTTTTACATGGTTAAAATAAGATCTGATTGTTTTTTTTCACTTTAACGCAGTATAAAAATAAAAAAGTACATTTATATACCCGATCCTTTTTTTACACGAGAGATACGTTCTAGAGACTACTGTCTAAAAAAATGTATAGCGACCATATAAGAATTGGAGATAGGTTCCTTTACTATATTTTGGATAGAACTTCCATCCAATTGTACTTTATAAAAAATGTATAATGTGAAAAATTTTCGCCGTGAAAAATCATCAAAAATCATCGAAATTTTTATTTAATAACTATAATTACATACATATAATTATATTTGTATACTGGCCTCCATCGAATCTTACCATTTCGGCATAATAATACATATTTTAATTATTTTTATATCGTATTAAAGTGAAAAATCCGTGTAAAAAAATAATCTGTTCATCTTCCTTGAACCGTGTTATTTCGAAATAGTGTAAAAAGAGGATTTTGTGTATCATAATGCCACAATGATAAGATCTGGAGCAAACCAGTATACAATTATAGTTATTTAGTTATTAAATGAAAATTTACGATATTTTTCAATGATTTCACGTGACAAAATTTTGCTACATTACACATTTCTTGTAAAGTATATTTGAGTAAAAGTTCCATCCAAATATACTGATATACTGATGGGACTTGACTTTTATTTTTATATCACCATACATTTTTTACACGATAGTCTCTGGAACATATCCCTCATCTAAAAAGAGACTTGAGTGTACTTTACGAATCGATTAAAGGGAATGCTCTATTTGGCGGTCACGTGACAAAGTAGCGCTTTATACTACAGTCAAACTTGTAAATTTTTTGTCCTACTTTTAAAATGATATGAGACTAAAGTAATAATAAAAAATTGAAGTCAAAGAAAAACGTAAACGAAAGAATAAATAAAATACCTCCTTTTCGATACAATATGGTTACCCTGCGAAAAACCAGACAGCAAAAAGCAGATCACAGATAGCGATCCGGAAAACCCGCTTTTTGTGAGTCACACGGATAAAACTCACAATCAAAAACAGAATGTGTTAAATACGAACGGTGAGAATCAAATCACAACAGGAAAAAAACCTAGATGCAAATTTGAATAATGGCGCGATTTAAATGACGGCTTCCTACACGTTTGCGGATAACACAAAAACGTTGTTGTTGTTGCACTTTGACGGAATAATTTAATGCGAGAGAAAAAAAACATGTTAAATCGAAGTCAGAGTGCCGGGTTGTGGTTATGGAGAAAAGTGAAATTGATGATAATTAACGTTTCGAAATATTATGCGTAGAACTCTCGTATACCCTATCCCTCGATTTACACGGTACTTTTTTTACACGTTTTCGCTTTTACACGGTTTAAAAAAAAATTAAAATTAAAAATAAATGTTGAAAATAATCAATAATAATAACATTAATAATTTTAACATTGAATTCTATCACTAACTAAAATAGAAGAGCCACTGTTAGGTAAACAACGAGGTGCGTACCCGCACGTTTGTCATTACGTCGTAGTTTGACGTTTCGAGTGTAACCTCAAAACGATATGTCGATCATGATATTAAATATTTTTATAAATCGCTTATTAAAATTAGGGCTTCGAAAATTAGGATTTCGGACTAAAATTAACCTAACCTAACCTATGTTAATAAAAAGCTTGAAAAAACAATCAAATTATGCGTTTTTTGTGTATTTTTCGATTTAAACGATTTTATATTAAAAAAATATACAATTTTGATTTACACGTTTTTCTCAGGAAACTATCTACCGTGTAAATCGAGGGATAGGTATTGGAATTTTAATGTTAAAATTCGATTGTATGAATTCTTTGAATCTGATTTAAAATTCGGTTAATAAAAGTGTTACGAAAAAAAAATGGGTAAATACAGACAAGTGTTATAAAACGTGGGGGATTTCGCAAGAGAAATTTATATATGTATGTATGTGCTTGCATACAAAGTGCATATTTCGAAAGTATGTATTGGCAATTTGCATTGCGATTCTCAGTATTTAAATTAGCGTATGAACTGAATATGTAATAAATGTTAAGAGTACGTATTTAACACTTATTTCAGCAATGGTGAATTTATTTATAAGGGATGGAGGCTCTCAACTCTGATTGGAAAAGTACCCTAGAATTTTTGGAAAATAAAACTTTGTTGAATTATTAGTTTTTTCAAGCTTTTTCTAAACCATTCGAATAAACGTCATAAAATTTGAATCACTCTTCGAAGAAAAAAAAAGGCGTTCATTTGCACAAAAATATATTTTATTTTCTAAAATCGCCCATTTTTTTATGAAACCGACTATTACATATCAATAATAAACGAAGAAATCTTCATCTATGACGCTATTTTTCCATTTTAATAATTTATATATAATTGGGAATCCGTTCCATATAAATTTGGAACCCATCCCTATATATATTTATATTAGCGAAGTAAATCCGCCACTGCTAATTTGAATATTACTTCATTAATAAAACGCATAAAAAGCATGAAATACAATCATATAAAAAAAATCAAAACTACATACAATAAAATGATGTGAAATACTGAAAATTTCCAGCTGTCAAATCCATCGGAAAACATTCGAAAAAACACGAGACGAATATGCAAAGTCCTCTAGATAAAAAGATAAAGGTATCTTACGTACAAGATACGAATAAACATGATATTTTTATGCAGACCTACGCATCGAAAACGAAAGTTGAAAAAGCCTTATTACATTGTAATGTGCATACGTGCAAAAATTCTAAAATTCGAATTGCAATATATTGTTATGGGAGTTGGTGCAACTTCAAGGACATTAATCAAGTATTGTTATATATATATACTCGTTATGCAAGAGTGCACAGGACAATCAAAATTTATTACGGTTAATCCCGATTGTCTGCAACGGTGAAAGAATCTGACCGGCAGGATAAGTTTATGAAGTGTTGATCAAGTATTGCATATTTGCAATGTTCGTATTACGTAATGCATTAAAATATTCTATTATAGAATAATTTGAACATTAGAAACGTACATACATATATGGTAAATATGTCAATACCAGTTTTGTATATTAGCAATGTTAATGTTTGCTTTCAAGAAGAATTGTGTTTTTTACAACAATGTAAATCTTCTATAAAGAGAAAAATGTGAAACGTGTCCCAGCAAAATGAAAAAATGATAAGCACGTTCATTCAAATGAGTAAACTAATGTATGAACGTAAATTTATTACACAACTGATAATTTTAATACAATTTGTACAAGATTAGATTTAAAAAATCTTCAAGTTATAAAAATATATTTAGGAAACATGTTTTGTGGCATAATAGAAAATTTATAAAAATACCACACAAGCCCTGCATCATTATTCATTCTACAAAATGAAAATTTAATAAATAGCATTATGGCCTTCAGTTTGATACATTGGTCAATCTAATATTAATTTTCATCTTACGAAAACAGTTTAAAAATACAAGAAAACATATATGTAAACATTTTAGTAATAGATTAACCCTGATCGGACATTAAAAATGACCTTTAAATAATAAAATTATTACATCATTAGTCATATTTGTGTATTATGATACGCTACATTTTTGACAACTCATTTGCATACTTACCATGACAATAAAAACATATAGATAAAACTTGTGAGATAGTGGATTAAATTCGTACGGAGACAATACACTGAATGCACATTTGCAGTTCCCATATCAATCTAAACTTTAACAATGATCAATGACACAATAGAATTGTCAGAACGGTGCTTCTGCAATGTCTGAAAACTCGGCGTGGGAGCATCGATACAATCTATTATTCAGCGTATGAATTGTTGGATCGATAGAATGCATTTAACCCATAAATTAACATACGTAATGTTTTATTATATGACTAATTGGAGTTAAAACTGATAATTATATTCGAAGGGAAGAACGACATCTCACCTTTTACATGTACTCATTTTATGCCAGATTCCTGAGTTAATTTAGTTGGATACCAGCAACATTACGATGAACTCATACTATCCCGACTAGTTAGTCAAAACCATAAAATACTATGCCTAGATCGGGAGACGAGTTTTCCAAGATATGCATCCGTTTTGGAAGTCATCGCTCACAATTCGACACATTGTACTTTTTAGGTAAACTAATCAGGTTTACACAAAAATACTGGCGCCACATTTACATTTACTGAGAACTTTATATTTAACTTTTATCTAACAATAAGCAAAAGCAAAGAATTGCTTTTTGGGAGCCATACGAAATTCCAAGACAAATAAATCGTTGGAAAATTTATTTTCATAAACTAACCTTAGGAAAAGGTACAAAACACATGAAAGGTGAATTTCGAAATAAAAAGATCGATATTAAAGCTGGGTAAGAGTTCGGGAAAATATATCCTTTTTTTTATTTTCTACCAGAAAACCAAACCAAAGGATATAATCCGGATTCTGAATATTTTTACAGACACAGTGAAGATCATTTCACATACCAAGATGCGAAATGGTCTTCACTGTGCAATAAAAATTATAATAAAAACCACATAGAAAATTTTTGGATACAAATTATGATGATCAATATTACAAAAATTAAAATTTAAGTTAAGTTATCAAACCACTTACCTGATGACGCGATTGTTTATCTCTAAAATAGTTAATATCTTGACCGTTAATAGAAATGATACCAGTGCCGGGTGATCGTACAGTAACTTGTCCTCTCGCACTTTTTCTTAAACATTCTACGATAATCCAATACATATTAAAAAAAAATACATAATAATTATTATAAAAAGAAGAAATTTACAAAATATAATACCGTAAGTTGTGATGTAAGATCGTCCGTTTTCATCTATTAGAGGCAAAGGAACGTCTAATGCTTTCTTTTGAGCGACTAGAGGTTTTCGGTATTGAAAAATAAAATCTTTGCATCTCTTGGAATACGGTACTTTTACGAGTCTTTCGAAGGCTGATATAAAAATTTTATATTCCAAATCACTTACAGTTTCAATTAAAATTTTGGACAACTCATCGATATTTACCCAAACAGATCCAGATACATCTCTAAAATATTATATAATTAAAAAATATGCATATAAATAAAAAAATTTACATAAATGAATTTTATATACAATTCCGAATCTGGATCTATAGCAGCTTTTTTTATCAACAAATCGTTGTGGTACTTTTTTAAATCATCCATTTGCGTTCTCACATCCTGAAAACGTTAAATTTTAACGATATTGTACAAAATGTATAAACTTCAAGAAATACATGGTTCAATCCTTACAAATAAAACTTTGAAATATACTGGTTTTCCCGTATAGAAAAAGGGATGAAAAGGTCGACCGTCGTTATCGAATTCGGCCGCTTTTTTCGAAGGAAAAATTGCTTCGGGAGGCTTAAAAAGCGGTCGTGCGGCACGGTCGAATATTCCACTCGGGAACAAATATGCAATAGCGTCCTGAAATTCAGACATTCTTCATGTAATAAATTACGGACAAATAAAGGTGTGATTTAACTGTGCATTAAAAAAATATAGATTGTGCCTTAAAAGAATTACTTGTGCATTAAAGAAATATACGATGTGCATTATTTCTGGTGCATTGAAGAATCTCGTATTGAACATTATTTTATTCATAAAAGAAAATTTGTACAGTATAAAGCGAGCATTAAAAAAAATGAAATATGCAATAGAATGAATAGTTTGTGCATTAAAATGACGGATAAATGGCAATGCCGTAGGAATAAAATCAATCTCTACATCAATACAAAAAAATGTCAACTACATTTTAACAATTTGGTCCATTTTTTTTAACAAGCGTTGATTTTGTTTGAATTCAGTTTATTGCAAATCGATCATATTATGAAAGTTGTGAATAATAGTTATGCGGTTGATATTTCGCGATGTTCTAATGCACGTTTATTCATTTTAAAATACAGATATTTTTTCTAATGCACACGTTTTAATGCTTGTGCAAAATGCACACATTGTTTTTTTTAATGCACACTAAATGCTCATTAATTTTATTTAATGCATGTTTAAATCGTTCCCAATAAATAACATATATGTACATATGAAAAAGTTTCAAGATTCCAATGCATACATCGACCATGTCTTGAGTGAAAGTCTCCGGGTCTTCACCCATCATATTGGCGAGGTGTCGTTTGCCCAATTGGTAACTGATCTGTTGTTTTTTCATGAACTCGTCGTGTTCTTTGGCACGTTGCAAATACGCTTTCATTGCTCGGCTCGTTCGTTCCCTTTTCAAACTCGAATCCCAAGAGTCTGCGAGGTTTTCGAAATTGAGATCTTTTTCAATATTCGTCACGTATGTACTTGCTATGACTCCCTATAATTTTAATGTGAATGTGAAA
This sequence comes from Hydropsyche tenuis, assembly GCA_009617725.1. Lineage (NCBI taxonomy): Eukaryota > Metazoa > Arthropoda > Insecta > Trichoptera > Hydropsychidae > Hydropsyche > Hydropsyche tenuis. The sequence goes on from VTON01000025.1 coordinate 1,193,581, forward strand.
AATTAATCAACTTTATGAATTTTAATATAAAAAATGTTGGTTTTCAAATAACTACAAAAACATACCGCGCCATACTTTTCTCCAAATTGGCATAGTTTTTGGTTTTTTACAAATCTCAAACATTTTAACACATTCAATGCCATTGCGGCAAAATATTATAGGTTAGAAATAACCTGACATATAACTTGAAGCCATAACAAAAACAAGTCCTTCCATGACTGTGACCAGATGTTTGCGTAAATGACGTTTGTGCACACAACGCTAGCGCACACCGACATTAGCGAATACCGACGCTAGTGCATGATGACGCTAGCACGTATGTATTATATATTCACGCTAGCGTTATGTGCGCAAGTGTGATTTGAGCAAACATCTATTTTTTGTATCTTTGGTTTTCGTATTATTTCAAATTTTCACATTGATATGCAAAAATCAAGTAAATAATTGTCTCAATATTAAATACATTAAATTAAATATAATCGATTAATACAATTCATTTTATTTAAGTATGTATTTGAAAAAAATCATTCACAAATTGTGTGAATAATAACGATAACATAACATCATAAATACAGATATTTATTTCAGAAAAATCATTGTTAATATTTCAAAGTTCTTATTTTTTTATTAATCGTTCAATCAATCTCATGCCCAAAAGATCAAGAGCTGCATAACGACTCAAGATGTCTTCTTCACGACTTTTGCAACAGCAAGGCAAAATTGGAACATCGCAGGCTTTCAGTTGAATTGCCTTTAAATTAAATAAATCAATATAACATTTAGTTTCAAAACGACCAACTTTTATAATAATTTACTTAAAATGTTGTTAAAAACATTTCATTATTAAAACAATTTATATTTAGATTCATAAAAAAGATAATATTGAGATAAAAGTTGATTGACCTCATTTGAACAATTAATTAAATTACCTTTAAAAATTCTGGAGTCTCTGAAATGCATTGAAGCAATCCATTTAATGGTTCTGTCGACATCGCACACAAAATAACTGCAACTGTGCGATCTTTAACATTTGGAGATCTATTCAAAGATTCGATCAAAGGGACTAATAACGGTGGGAGCGTGGATTCATAATTTTTCAAGAATAATTTCACTGTAGAACCATTGATGCATTCTTCGAGATGAGGTTGCTGAATGAAGACGCATTTTGATTAATTAAATGTTTTACACTATATATGAGTATTTTTTAAAGTACTCACAGTTACAAATGGATATGAAGTTGGACATGAAAATCTAGCTAAACTGGATCTGATAGTGAAATTTACTGCTGCTCTAATAAGCACACTATAATCTATAATTGCTTGGTTGTATTCCTTCGTATCAAAGTCATCATCCAATATTGTCAAATATAATATCTAATATGGGAATGAATATTCATATAATCATTATTTAAAAACACTATCTATAAATCAAAATATAAATGAAAAACTATATGTGAAGATAGTCAGAAGTAACAACAATTTTTTTTGCTTGCTTTATACATTTGAATTCTTATTTCTATTGGGTAAATAGAGAAAAATGACGGAAGTGAGTGAACCTATCACTTTCCTCTACTTGGGTATCTTATTCCTAATATATTTCTAATATTTAAATCAAACAATAATTATCAAACGTAACAACTTACTTTTTCAAAAACGCAAGAAATCGACAAATTATTAGGTTGGAAACCAGTATATACATTCATTGCCCACAAAGATTGACCAAATATCGTATTCAATTTATGATCCGGTTCCGTTAAGTTTCTAGACATACTCGTCAATACATTTGCCAACTTCATTCCTAGAGGAGTTATATTTTTAACTGCATTCCATAATTGACGGACAACTTGACTGAAATTATTTTCGTATAAAAAAGTATGATTTTGTATCGAAATATTTCAAAGTTACAAATCAAACATACGCTTGAGTATATCTATTGCACGTTGTTGCAACACATAGTTGTTCCATTCCAAAAGCAGGATAAAAATTTATCATGGAAAACTAAAATAGAATTTTTGAAAGTTTTATTCACATTTAAGTACATACTATGAATGATTAGAAAAATTGTCTCCTTGAATTGCATACTTACTATGATGAAAGAATATAGAAAACAGTTCTTCATTGTGCAATATGTTTATGTTGCAGCAATGTGTACTTTACTATAATTATATTTATTAAGTCCTTTGTGCCGTTATGTGGTCAATATATATGCATATGCGAAAAACACTTACGTTAATAAAATTTTGTAAAACGATTTTCTTTTATGGTTTTGGCGTTATTGATAATCGGAATTATTACAAATATTCATAGTATAATTTTTTACGTGCATAAGTGAATCGTTTGGGTTGTTTTTATTACAAAATCGTGAAAACAATATAAATAATTTTTATATATGTAATTAAATGTATTTGTATGTTTTATAATATAAAATAAACATTTATATGTTTGCATATCTCACGATTTTTGTAGTGAACTAACATTATGTGTGCATTTGTCTGGGAACCAATAAACTGATTTGAAATACAGTGGAAATTGTTTAATATGAAAATGCTTAATGTAAAAAAACCATCAAATGTGAAATAATGTTGTGATCCAAACAAAATCTATTTATTTGGAAGAAATTTTGATTTTTACAAATAGATTGATAGACAAAAATATGTTACTTGAATTTCTAAAACAATCTCAAAAATAAATACAAATTTTATTTTGAGGTATATACTAAAAAAAATCATTAAATTTGTCTTAATTTATATTTCTTTTGACAAGTGTGTCTCTTCCAAACAATTTTCAATGAAAAAGTAAAAAAGAATTCCAAAATGTCATTATGCACATTACACAAATCACAATTTTAATATGTCTTTAAAAATGTCGAAAATAAACAACTTATCATCTTATGGAAATCAAATTGAAAAAATATAATTGTATAATTTAAATTGCTATTATAATGCAAAATATATTTTCGAAAAATAATAATGTACAATTCATTTCCATGAGTCTAATTCCAATATTAAAATAACCACAATAAAAGTCAACTTAATTTATTTCCACAACAAAGAATTATTTGAATTTCAACGACATGTTTGGCAAATCTTTGAATTTTACGATCCACTCATGCTTCATCACATCTGGAAGAGTAATCCTTTTGCTACTGTCTCGAACAAGAAGCTGCAATACAAACGATTCCATAAACTATCGTAAAAATTTGATATATTTCAAATAAAAACAAAATTTACTTTGCTGATCACATCTTTCCCTCCTTGAGGCATGAAACTAGGAAACTCCATTTGTAACGCATTTATTTTTTGGTACGTATCTTCTTTTTTCTCACTTTCAAATGGAGGATTTCCGACTAAAAATTCGTAACACAACACGCCTAAACACCAATGATCGACTTTTGTATCGTACGTTTTCCCGTTAACCATTTCCGGAGGTAAATAATCGATGGTGCCGCACATAGTTTTTCGCCTGAAAAAATTCATATAAAATTATAGCAAAATATTTAACAAATTTTTTAATTATTTTTGTAATAGTTACCTATCTGATGGTGCGTGAACAGACCAGCCGAAATCGGCTAATTTGAGATCCCAATTTATCGTTACCAAAATATTTTCTGGTTTCAAATCTCTATGCATTACTTTGTTGAGATGACAATAATGTAAAGCTGATGCGATCTACAAAGTATTAGTTGTATGTTAAATGTGATAAATAAAAAGAAACAGAAAGTATAATATTATATTTTATATCGTACTTGATACGTATATTTTGCTGAAACTTGCTCAGGAAATCTTTGATTGGGGGCTTTTCTTAAATAATTATACAATTCACCTTTCGGAGAAAACTCTAATGCTAAATATATTCTAGATTTATCATGAAACCACGTGTACATCCTCAATATATGCGGATGCCTAAAACATAACGAGTTTTATCCATGAATAACATAAAAATCGATATTTTAATAATTTTAAAAGAAAAATTCATACTTAAGATGAGATTGAATCTCGATTTCTCGAAGAACCTGTCTTTCGACACCATACTTTATCATTTCGTCTTTGAAAAGGATTTTCAATGCGATAACATGACCAGATTGTCTTTCTTTTGCACAATACACTCTACCAAACTTTCCTCTACCCATTTGAAAGCCCAACTCAAAATCAGTCATCGACCACGGATAACTAAAAACATAAAACAACATATAGATTCAATGACAAAGATGAACAAATTGCAAAAGTCGAACTCGACGTACGGTTTCCCATAAGCCTCATGGTTCAGCATCCGTTTTAGCATGTCTTTTGTAGCACTTTTATTCTTATCTGGGACATCTTTTAAAAGGACCATTACTTTGGAGTCCATAGGATTTTCTAGAGGTGAATATAAAAAATTAAAGCCTACACGAACTTTCGAAATGGAATGGGCATTTCATAATAATACATACCGACTTCCATTATGGATTAATATCGAGTTTAAAAGGTGAAGTTTTTATGTGAAACTTATATTTATAAAATTAAACTACGAAATGGTGGTGAACTCGTTACGAACAGCAAGCAACGTTTTAAACTGTCAACGGTCGCGACTGTTAGCCATCTATTGATGACGTTTAGTACTATAGATTTTTTCAAATATGTATTTTTATATTTTGATAGATTCTAAATCTAATTAGTTTATGATGTATGTATTATGCGGTATTTTTATGAAGATTTTGGGTATTTGTTTGATTAAAAATATAATTAAATTACGAATTGTTATAATGTCTGATATAATAGCGGAATATATAATGAATTCGTCTTTAATTGAGATGCTGATTAGTTTGATCAACTAATTATTTGGGATGATTGATCCCAAGGAATAAAAACTAAATGAAAAAAAATAATACTAATTTATTTATTTCCAGTGGCAACACTGGACTGTTGAGGTTAGGAACACTAGAACTGTCAAAATTAATAATTTTTAGTTGTAAACGATGTGCTGTTGATTTCCACAAAAATTCGTTAACTGACAACTCGTTAACGGGCAATTCGTTAACTGACAAATCTTTAACAAGACAAATCGTTGACACGACATATACAGCGTGTTATAGAGTGCAAAAGGAACCAATATGTTGAGAAAAGACTTGACATTTTCAAAGAAAATCTCTTTTTTGGATGAAGTTAAAAAGTATATACATATATGGTACAAATCTTCGTCAAATTTTAAGTTGACTGATGTACCTAAATCAATATTATCTTGTACCATGAGGTTCAAGAGACTTAACTGCGCGAAAAATGAGAGTTATATGGACCCCAAACAGAAACACTAAAAAGAAAGTAAGAAAAAGGATCTAAATATCGAGGAAATTAACAATGAATATCCCCATGTTTTTGTGACTTATTGAAAACCAGTATTTCACAGCCATTGGAAGAGATAATGGCTCATTCTTCTCAAAAACAGATAACCACTCAAAGAAGCATCGTCCTAGAGACCATAATGCATATTGGATGTCTTAAGCAAACCAATAGAAAGGTTACAAAGGGTTTAAAATCACACAAAGCCTAACGAAGCTTCTCGGTCAGTTTCAACGAGGAATTTCGACGATCAATGCAATCGAAAAAGTGATGGAAATCATCAAGAAAACATAGATGGTTTGGTGAGGACTATAAGCCAAACAAAGAAAGCTTTATGCTAATATCAACCACTCGGTTCTCCTTTATGGAGCTCCTATTTGGATAAATTGTCTCATGGATTGAAATCATAAGAACTTGACCTGAGCACAGAGACAAATTGCACTGAGGGTGATCTCTGAGTATTCCACCGTATCTGAAAATGCAGTGCTGATGATAGTGGATTTGCTATCTATTAACCTTAGTAAAAGAGGAAGAAATTTTATAAAAGCTTCAAGAGAGCTAACGAGAGAATGGCCGTGAAAAATAATGAGAATTTTGGGAGATTTTAAAGTTGGAAATTCGAAGTGATACAACTCTTAAAAAAAGAAGAGATTTTATCAGATTTTTCGATTCACATAAATTAAAATAATAATGTAAATATAGTAATAAATTTATCCAAAAAATATTATAGCATCTTTCATTCAGGTTTAAGCATGTTAACTCTGTTTATTTTTCATGTTTTTCTGTACAATAATAACAATAATACAAATATAATAACAATATCATTCAGTTGTATTTTCTACAATCCAAGGTATATATTTTATAACTCGAGTATACAGTCCTGGTCGGCCTGGTAAGCCACAATACAAACCCCATGATACAACACCGACTGAAATCCATCGTCCATTTGATAATTTGTACATCAGGGGACCTCCACTATCTCCCTGCATAGTTTAAGAATATTAAAATACAAAGAAGCTATGAAATTTAGATACGAATAGAACGAAAGTTTGAAATTACTTGACAGGAATCTTTCCTTCCTGCCGCCACACCAGCACATAACATAGTATCCTTAATTGATCGTTCTGGATATGCTGCAACGCATCTTTCGTGACCCCAAATTGGTAAATCAACCTCCATTAAGACATCGCTGGGTGCTCCTCCAAATCCTTGGGTTCCCCATCCTTTTTTAAAGTTGAAATATTAATCTTATTACGTAAAAATTTATAGTATTCTTGTACCTGTAACTGTTGCAGTTTTATTTTCAAAATCGTCCACGACTGAAGGTAAGCAAATGGGTCTAATAAAATCGTCATAATTGGTAGTTCTATGTATCTTCAAAATCGATATATCATTTTCATATGTTTCCGGGTCATACTCGGGATGTTCTCTTACATCTACGACTCTGAAATCTTTTGACATACTTTCATCTTTACTTGCGAAGTCATACTCACCTAATCTCACAGTAATTTCATGAGGTTTAAATCTAAAATGTAATTAACTATTCAGTATATTGAATTGATAAAATAGTATTTTGACATACATAATTAAATATCAATTAACCCGTTTGTGCAGTGTGCTGCAGATATTATATGTCTTTTAGTTATAAGCACACCACCGCAAAAGTTAGAAACTCGGTTTCGTAAAAGAGCCACCATCCACGGCCATTCTTTCGGATCAGCTGGTCTTCCACCCATAATTTTGGGCCTATATACTGAACTGATGCCGCATCCTAGTAATTTTTTCAATGATCAGTATAACTTGAATGACAATTAAATACTTTAAACATTTATACCTTGGAACTGAGAAGATCTCAAATAATTTTCATTTTCCGTGCTTTCCAAATCATTTTCTTCATCAACATTGGGCTCTTCTATTATTTTTGCTGTTTTTTCTAATTCATCTGGGCAACAAATTCCTACAGAAAACCTATGATAACGTTAAGATTATTTTCTGAAATACTTTGCTGAAAATTGTAAAACTTACCAGCTATCCATTCCACAAAAAGTCGACGTGAATTGAGAAATATTCTCCCATAAGTTATTCATGAAACAATGATGTATTGGTTGACATAGTCCAGTGCGATTATTAGGAGTAATACAAGACTTAACCGTTGGATTTGACTTGAAAAAATTAAATTGATTTTCAATTTAAAACAGGAAAAAAGTATAAAATAGTATTCCATAAGAACTTACCATATACCAAAATCTTTTGACGCGATTCAACGGTTCAGAATTCGTTGAATTCATAAAATATATAGCAAGCAAAACAATAACGTAACTATTCTTAAACATTTTATAGAAAAATATAATGTCTTTTGTCTACAACTAACAGAACACTACTGGTATTTAGAACGGACAATTCATAATGAAATAAAGAAGTCAACAATACTGCTTTAATTATAACTGGAGCATGCTGATATTTAAATTAACTTTTTAATTAGATATCTTATTTTCAAACAATAAACATTTAAATAAATTACACAATGACCTAATTTGCAACATTAAGATAAAAGCTTTCATACAATATTTTCAAACTCGTATTTTCAGAAATAAAAAAAAATATTTTACAAAACTTTATTATCTGGTTTTCTACAATGCAACATATCAATGCCAGACTGCGTTATACTCTTATTTCCATCGCAACAGTTTGTGAGATTAATTTTTTCAGGATTGGAATTGAAAAGATTGAAATCTCTTAACATCGGTAGCGAACTGACATCAGACAATTCATCAAGCTGCTTGTCGACTTCCAACTGATGAATATTCATGGTGTCTTCCACTGCAGTAATTATTATTCAAAAATAAAAAGTTATCTAACACAACTCAAACGCAGTGGCGGATTCACTTTGTCAAGGGTCAAAACATCATAATTTTTGTGGGAACTTTTGGGACCGAAATTCAAACTTAATCCCCTTATTACACATAAAATATTAAAATTTAAAAAAAATATAGAATACCTTTTTTCTTTAAGAAGTGATTGAACTTTTATAATGTCTAATGAACTGGTATAGAAAAATCGGTGATGGATTTACCTAAACAGTGGAGACGCTTGTCTTGGGGATCTTTGATAGGAAAGTGCCTTTAGCAGGGTCGAATTTGGATGAACCTACGATTACGATTTAGAGACCCTAGGCTATTCTACTTACGAGTCCCTTCCACCTCTCATTTGCAATTTTTTTAAATTACATATGACAAATAATATAATAAAGTGTGCAAAAATAACACAGTTGAAGTGTTCGAATTTTCAATATGTAAGTACACATTTTTAAGCAAAAAATTTTATTATTAATTTAATACACCTCGGATGGAGGCCCCTCTTGATCTTGAGGGCCTAGGCTGAAGCCTAATTAGTAAAATGACCATTTGTACTGGATTTACCAGGACAGTACTATTTCTCAGTACTGTTAAGATTTTTTTTTAAATGCTAGGGACCTGAAGCGAAAGTCTGCATCTCTTATAACTAAATCCGCCACTGCTCAAACGTGTCAAAAGTCTTCTAAATTATCACACAACATTGTCGATTGGAACTATTTCTTTTTCCTAAAATTTCAAACGCATGAAAAAGATGTTATATTCGGCGTCCTTGAACTGTAACGGATGACCTTAAAGATGAAAATAAAGCTTGCATCGCCAGAAGTTACCTGGACTTGGGCCTAAAGCTTTACAAATATCGTAATAAAAAAAAGGCCACATGGAGCCTATGGCCTGAGATGAATTTGTGTGTGCGGAAATATGTTCCTTATCCGTACGTGTGTTAAAGGTTTTTTCGTATACGGAAAAGTTCGACGGCGAATCGGCCCAAGATGTGTACAGGTTTCTTTCGTACGGTACTGCGATGCTCAAACTTTTATTGTTTCTGTGATAAATTTAAATATTAGAGTTTGATTATAAATGTATTGGTGATTTTGTTTCAAATGGTAGGTTTGCCGGGGGTTCTTTTTCGAGGAAGATTATCCCACTTTAGGAAACATTGACATCGAGTTTGTATAGTAGAACCTTTTGCCATCTAAACTGATAGCATATGTAAATTTAGACGATCCAAGAAAAAATTATTTCTAAAAATTAACAAACGTAACCTCCCTACAATACGTACAAGTATAAAATATGCGCGAACTTCGTTAAGAAACCTAATTTTCGGACTTTCTCTTGAGAAAGATAAAGGAGGACAGAATTTTCGATGAGGTCATCATCAAAAATTCTGTCTTCCAATCAATGTTACATTGATTGGAAGACAGACAGACATACATTTTATACTTGTACGTATTGTAGGGAGGTTACGTTTGTTAATTTTTAGAAATCATTTTTTCTTGGATCGTCTAAATTAGCACATTTTATCAGTTTAGACAGCAAAAAGTTCTACTATACAAACTCGAAACTCGTCAAGATATGATTAAAAAAAAAAACATAACCTCCAAATACGCACGAAAATCGTTAAAAAAATTAATTTATAATGTATAAATTATACGTAAAAACACGTTAACTGAATCTTAATTTAAGCACTTATAATGCATTTTTATTCATGTTAAAATGCAAATTGAACAATAAATAAACGCATTTAAAGTTCAGAATTACCCAAAATTAATTTACGAAAAGTCATCTCACATAAAAAAAACTCAAGTTTATTTTTAAACTATTATCAATTAACCTTTATCCATGCAATTATCCTTATCGCACACACACAATAACGATAAAGATAATTTAAAAATCCCGGGATTACTTGTTGTTCAGCGGTTAAAGATTAAAACAATCAGCTCACATCGGCACACATAAACCGCCATACGCGTTAATCAAACCAAAAATTATCTCACAACATAAACAAACCCACAGTTGTGGAACCGCAGACTGCGCCGCATGCGGTTGTTTAGAGGTTCTGTTTAGTTTGGCAAGGACGTTCGTCGTTGCTAGTCGCGTTTACCGCTTCTTGTTCGAAAACATTGACTTCAAACTGTTAAACAAACTTCATAAACTTTGTTAAAGTGTCGTGTTCCAAACGTAACAATAAACCTGTGACGTTAAAAGGCTTTCGTGTCTGGTTTTTTTGAATTGTGCGCGTTTTTTGTTGGCCGCAAACCGGTGTTTTGTGTCCACGCGCGGGATTGTGACAACTCGAAAAAAATCGGAGGTTGAGATTCACATTTGCGATTCGGTATGTTGTTTTTTTTGTATCGTATTCTAAAACTTATACAAAGTATGGTTTATATTTCAAAATAAGACATTTTGTTTCATGTCTTTAATAACTTAAGTTTAGATTCAAAGTAACGTAACTTCTCATTGCTTATAATGTAAATTTTTGTAAATTTTTAGACATAGTTTGAAAATGTCAATATCTTTAATTTGATGATGTCAAAACAATATTCATTTATGTATTTTATTTACTATTCGAAGTTGTTGCGCATTTCGATGCATATAAACTTTGATTTTGACTTATGCGATCGTGTATTTTAGGTGAGTAAATTATTTATTAAAAAATTTGAACTTTAACGTGAATCAAAATGCATTATAAGTGCTTAAATTAAGATTCTAACGTATTTCACGCATAATTTATGCATTATAAGTAAAAAGCGAAAGATTCATACGTTTTGAAGGGAAACCAGAGTGTGCATTATAAGTGCGTAAATTATTTTTTTAACGAATTAAGTAACGAATAAGTTTGGAGTTTATATAATATTTTACAATTTTTAACAATATCTTAAAAAGTTTCGATAATACATGTTGTACAATTGCACCTTTTGTCGTCTGAACTGTTAGCATGTGCAAATTTAGATAAACTAACAAGAGATTTGAAAAACGTAAAACATACCCTCCATACAATACGGTACAAAATGCGCGCGAAATTAATTTAAAAAAAAACTAATTTACGTATTTATAAAATACGTAAAGATTCTTAATTTAAGCACTTATAATGCATTTTTATCCACGTTAAAATGCAGGGTTACCCTCACTCATTATTTTAGAGATTATTAATGTTGTAGATGGCTTGCTTTTTTTTTACTGATTTCCTACCGCAAGATGACGTTTATTCAAATGAATTATAAAAATAAAAAATTACAAAATCATTTATTCTACAACGATACATTATTTATAGTCAAATCAAATAATTATTTATAGTAAATTGAATTTTTTTTCTATTAAAAAAAGATTCTGAAAACGATCAAGTATTATAATTTTATACATAAAAATTTTCATAATTAGGGTTGAAAATTTTCGCCCTTTTGTTCCAAGGGGCGGGTATTCGTGATCACGTTTGATTTAGCGATTTTTTGCAAAATGGACATATTTTAAAACGAATGACCTTTTTCACGATCGCTCACGATTTTATTATAAAAACGTGAAAGAATTTTAACGAAGTCGCAATTAAACAACTTCGATTCGAAAACCGTATATTTTAGAATACAAATTTCTGTATAAACATTTTGGTAATTTGCAATAGTTGGAAAATCCATCACGGCGTCCCTTTTCGAATTTCGATCGACATTTTGTAATTTTCCTAAACCGTTACAATTACGCCTGTTTTTTTTTTTTGTAATCGCATGTAAATGTATTCGCACGTAACGCAATGTCGAATGATTTATGTGTACGCTTTTTTTTAATTCAATTTCGTTTTTTTTACTATGCCTTTTTAGAAATTATCGATACAGTGAAAAAAAAAATTACGTTTAATTAACGAACCTAAAGCTCTAACGATAAAATTATAATATTGTATTTCGATACAAAAAAAAATTCCAAATGATCTCATTGTTAGATCAATAGTTAAATCCAACTACTGACCGCATATTAATCGCTTAACTTCATAAAAATTGTTTCATGCCTTTTTGAAATTATCGATGCGAAGTGAAAAAAATTTTTTTTAACGTTAAACTTCTAACGATAAAAATTATAATATTATATTGAAAATTTTTTTTAAATATTTCCAAATGATCTCATTGTTAGATCAACAGTTAAATCCAACTACTGACCGCATATTATTCGCTTAACTTCATAAAAATCGTTTCATTCAATAAAATTTTCTAACAAAAATAAAATAAAACTTCTTGTAATGAGCGTGCTTGGCATGTACACATTTTTTTGCTTTATTCACTTTTTTGTAGACGGCCATTATGCAAATTGTTATTTTTTTTATTGCCATGTTATCGCCTACCATGGCGATAAATAAATTTTAATCGAATTTCGAACACTGTTTTAAAATTATTATAATATATACGCTTCTTCTGTGTCGTCACTTTTCGATTGAAAGGTTTTATTATTGTTTACAATAATAAAACCTCACAATTAGTGTGAACGAACTTTAGTTCGTTCACACTTTGCAATATGATCGATTTTTTCAATTACAAAAATTATATATTACCTTATACGTAACAATAGAGGTTTAAAATAATATTAAAAAAATATTTAAATATACATTTTGATGAACATTCATTATAATGACATTTTTATCAATTATTTTTCAGTCGATTATTTATGGTTTTTAAATGACTTCATATAATTGATAAAATGATAATTTCAACATAAAAAATACAATTATAATTTATTACAAGATTCAATAATGTTTTTATTATTCAAATTGTCTCTTTTGATTGTCACCCGCCATGCGTGACTTTTTATTGCTTAATGTAACGTTTCTTAACATTTTCTTTACCTTTTTTAAAAATACGCTTGTTAAAAACCTTGTAAATTTCAAATTAGATGTGAAAACGTTTTTTTTTTAAATTGAAAAAGGAAAAATTTGCATGAGTACTCAAAAAATACATATTTTTATTCAATTTTCGGCACACATTTTGAGAACAATTTCCTTCAAAAAATTCCATACAATTTTCGAATAATTTTATGAAACTCGTCAATTTTCACGATCGTTATGATGAAGCGAAATTTATTAAAAGAAAACGTCAAATCATCTACTTAACTAGTGACCGTCATTTTTATTCGAATAATCTACAATCGATTGTTCGCCGTTATTTTCTAAAAACGAAAAGGCTTCAAAATAGTACAATATAAAGAGGAAACACGTAAAAGAATGAAAATATATATATTACCTTTTCGCTTTGGACACAAACTGTATCATAAAGCCCAGACGTGATTTCGTTTCGGAAAAGAAGCTGAAATCTTTTGATATAAAGCTCACGATAAGTGTGTTTTGATATTTTCCCTTATTCGAACTAAATAACTTTCGAATACTAAAAATTTATATATGACATTATAACGTTTTGATTTATTATTCGAATTTACAATATTGAAACGAGCTGAAATATAACATTCGTTAAATTAAACAACGTTAATTTCTGTATTTGTTTCGTGTTTAAGTTCGTCTCGGAAAGTTTTAATCGAGTTTATACATTTTAGTCGTAGTTTTGATTGAATCGAAAATTTTGAACTTCTGTTGTTCTTTTTAATCATAAACGATTCAATTTTATACAAAAACACTTCAAGCTTCATATTTTTTTACATTTCACTCATCAAAACGATGAAATATCTCAAAAAAAACCTTTCACTTTCCATTTTTTTAAATTTTATTATTTATATATGTATAAAATCATTGATTTTTTTATGTCTGTCGATTTCATGATGGGTCCCTTTCTCACTTCGTCATCGAATGTCCGATTGACACCTTCAACTGTCAATCGGTTGAAATTAATTCGATACGTTTTTTTATCGATTCGTTTTTATGTTTATTTAATCTTCGACGTATTCGTATTCCATTTGTGGATAAAAGCCTTTCCGGTTATTATATTTCATTAGTTAACGATTTAGTGTTGTCGAAAACACCGGTTTTGAGTTAAGCGACATGTGATAGGGTCAGTAGGATCGATGCCAAGTATAAATCAAAATAAGGCGTAATTTGTTGAAAGTTGTATATAAAATATTTGTGTGGTTGTATTCAGAATTTATTTTTATCCTTTAAGACAGATTTGAAACGAGAAAAAAAGCCTTAATTGCACAGAGATTTTATCTTCATAAAGTTTAACGAAGTAGGATTATTTTGGTTACTAAAGAAGTAAAATGACATAATATTAATAAAAAAAAAAAAAAGTAATTATTTTTTTAATTAATTAGATATACACTGACAAGTTTATAGCCAACGGTTCAACGAAAAAAAAATCATCCATTAGTGAAATACGAAAAAATTAAATTTTCCTATATTGAGAGGGTGTCACAAAAACCCCATATTCACAATTTTCGCGATAACTCGATAATTAATCGGACTATTTAACCAATAATTTACATTAAAATACTTTAAAATACAAAATATAATAATAATAATTTAGATACAATAATACAGATCTTTCACATATGAAAAAAAATAGGGATTTTTTACTCCTCGTCTGAAGCTCGTTATGTTTTTCAAGCTTTTTATTATGTTCAATACACGAAGGGACGTAACATTCTGTGATTAAATTTATTTTAATTTTTCGAAATGGCACATTTTTTTAATATCACTTTACAAATTAAGATATCAAAAATGTGGGACATATTTTATTACAGAATACCTCAAAGAATCAACTCTTATAATTTTACGAAAAATGGCTACTTTCAAAAAGACTTTGTATTGAAATGGCCTTTATACACTCAAGATGAATCCGCTCGACTTCTCAAACGACCGAAAGTTGCAAAACGCACTTTTGCCAGTTTATTTAACGTTATTTGTGGAAATGAGTTGTCGGCGTGGGCCAGTGTCGAGTGGTCCTCCTACATGACGCATTCTTGTTAGCAAACAACGTTTGTCGACCGACTGGTTCGATGTTCTTGTACCTGTCCACAACAGTTTTCGTATCGCCAGGTTGTCGCGAGTGGGATTATTGTATTTTTGAATGCGGGTTTGTATTACAAATTCGCTTTGCTTATCGAAAATTTCGCGAATTCGACACGATTGTGTGTGTTTTTGAGTGTGCGCTTGTTATGCGTTGTTTGCGCCATCTCTCGGTCGTTTATGATACACTAAAATTGTTAATACGATCTATTTATTATCCGGGGAATAATGACAAAATAGAGCAAAAAACTGATGTATTTTGGTATAAAGCTTGATATTGTGTGATAATGACAAAATTTTATGTCGAAATGAGATTAGTAAAAGATTTTATGGGGGGGTCAAAGGTTACCCAAAACTGTTTTTTGCGAATATCTCGTTAATTATCACTTTTAAAGAAAAATACTTGAAGTCAGATTTGTAGTTTAAAATAATTCTTACAAAAAAGATATTTTGATATTTATTCGTAAGAGTAACTGTTTTGAAGATAATTCGATTAACAGAATTGCTACTATAATATTTTGTATGCAACCCTCAGTAGGGAGCTCAAAAAATTCTAAAATAATATTTCTAATTCGTAAACAGAATAACTTATTAAAAAAATAATTAATGCAATTAAAACCGATTGAAATCTAGTTTATGTGGTATTATTATCAATGCTGTAAAATATGTACTTGTGATTTTGTAACAATTTGAAAATTCAAAAGTTCATAAAATTCATTCAATTCAAGAGATTCAACGAATGTACAAAATAATGATAATTTTTGCATTTTCTTATTTAAATAATTTTTTGATTCGGTATGACTTAATTTATGACATCATTAGGAGTTTAAATAATAGCAATTTATCTTTACGATTGCATCAAATGCTCCATTTTATATCAAGAGTATATATTTTATTGCAGTGCAAGTGCTTATTACTTTACAACATTAGATAGAGCTATCGATAAATTTTATTTAATTACAATCAATATTGTGAAACGTGTTCAATTATCGATCGTAAAGACCTCTACTTTACATAATACGAATGATCTCATGAACATCACGATTTTTAACATCATAATGCCGATAATGTCGAACAATCATGATTTTCTAAGTGCATCGAATGTATGTACTTACTTCAAGTTTTATCAGAATTGTGCAGTGGAAGGAACTTTTCATTTAACAGCCATTTTTTCTTATCAGAACACAAAGAAATGAGATAAGTTATTCCTGGACTCGTCTGTTTTCGATCAGACGTTCTCAAATGTATTATTATTATAATATGTCAATTGGAATGTACCGAAAAATCTGTGTAGTAAATATTTATGGGGAAAAAAGACGTATTTCAGCGACGTCAATTAAATTAGATGGGGACGACGTTCGAAATGGCGAATGCGAGACGTTTCGATTTCCGTTATTTAAAAAAAAAACGACCGTTTAATTTAATGGCGGAAATATTAAGAAGGCTTTGTCGTAAATCGATCTCACTTTCGCGTTTTATGCTTATTTTTTAAATGTGATTTTTAAAAGGAAAATTTTTGTTCAATCTTCATATATTATCATAAAATTTTGTTCGATTTCAATAATGCGCTGTTTGAAAGTATGAGTTATGAAATCGATTATTTATTTTGTGATTTTTTTAAAATATAAATTGTATACGTGAATTCACGTTGAATTTTGTCTTGAAAATAAAATTTTTTTAATTTTAAAATCCTAATAACGGTTTTTTTTTGTTGGTTCCTTCGAAAATGTAAACACGGAGTTTCGGCTGTGTTTTGTCGACTTTTTCGAAAGATTTCGAATGAAATTGAGATTGAATTTAGATGAAAATCTAACTGAGAATTATGCATGGTATGCAATCGAGCGAAATGAATCAAAGGGCCCTTATTAGATTTATACGCCAGCTTGAATTTAAAATGCAAATCTGTCAACGCAGAAATTAAATTCGGAGGTGGTCGATCGAGATGCAAATTGATATTCCAAATTCATGAAAATTTAACGAAAAATTTAATTATTATACAGAAACAGACAAAACTTTGAGTTATTTTAATTCGAAAACTTTGGCATACAGGTTTTACATTTCAAATCCAACCTTGTATATTTCAAAGTCAACTTTTTAAATGTTGATTGGATTTTATTTATAAATGATTGAATTTGAAGTTTAATAGGTTGAATTTGTAGTGTAAAACCTGTATAGTCCAAGTGTATTTCAGTCCATGTATATTTGGATTTGTCATAAATACATATTTTAGGGGTTTAAATGTACTATAGATAAAGTTGAGTTGGGTTGGATTAGATTGAGTTAGGCTTTTTCAATAATTTCATTTATTTTGATAGAAATTTTAGGTTGGATTGGGTCAAATATACATGGACTAATAATATACATATGTAATCTGCGACATATACAAAAAAAATTTCGAATACATTTCATACAACATCTCATGATTAAATAATCGTTTTTATTTTTCAGGTTTGAGATGCTTTCATCTACATCTACTTCTCTTCTACTCACCCACTCAGCGAAGGCGAAACTGTGGGGCCATTGAACATTAAAAAAAGTGACACAATAATTTTTTTTTCGCATTTTCGCGCGAGTTCAATTGTCGTTATACTTTTACGTGTGCCGTTGTGAAAGTGCGCCATCATTATTAGCATTTTAATGGAAATTTATGCGAAACGTTTCGTGCTTGATTTATTTCGACCATCGGCCGTGAGGTGTGTGGCTTTTCGTTGAATGAATCGTTGCCGAGGTGAGTTTCGTTTTTTCGCATTTGTTTTGTATTTTTTTAACATTACCATAGAATGTAGCGAGATTGTCTTATCTGAAGGGAAAGGCACAACGACGGAAATCAACTTCGATATGGGATTTTTTTTTCGATAGATCACCTCTATTGATTTGATATGGCAAAATATAAGCGCGCACCACCGAGCCAATTTAATTATAAACGACTTTAAAGTTTCGAAAAAATGTGTATAGCGCGGTTTAGCGTTTAGCGCCGTCTCGATATGTGGCGTAAGGTCTAAATCGCCGAATCACTGGCACGTAAGCATCTGCGGTGACGCCTAGAATGGGAGGAGTTTATAGTACTTTACGCCACATATCGAGATGGCGTCCAATCGCATATATTGATTTATCGAAACTTAATTTCGTTTATAATTAAATTGGCTCGGTGGTGCGCACTTATACTTTGCCATATCAAATCAATAGAGGTAATCTATCGAAAAAAAAATCCCATATCGAAGTTGATTTCCGTCGTTGTACCTTCTCCTTGTGAGTTCTGTCGACTTAATACTAATTAATTCATATATAGTTTTGTACGATGGAAGCGTCTAGTCAGATAAAAAGTACCTAAAGGGGTTAATTTATGCATGGATCGTTCAGTATTATTTTTTTATCAGTGTTGCTAAATAGAGCCTTTAGTATGGCGTGTAATTTTATACCGTTTTGCATATTGTGTCATAACAAGTTTTTTTTTCATTTAAACATATATCGATCATACTCCTGCACGAAAATTATACATTTCCAAACATCGGAAAGTTTAATCTAAAATATTTCCATAACGGAACATCAATTTTTCTTTTTAAACGTCTCAAATTTTCATTATAATGACGTTTCGAGGCTTAACCGAGCAGACGCCGGATTAACCCATAAGACGACCCGAATTTCGAACGAATCCCTTTTTTTTTCTTCTGGATAAAAAATAATAATCCCGCTCGAATGTATTCGGAATCGATTCATCGTTGCGTCATTTGATTTGCGAACGGCAAATATTTACGAGATTGCGCGGCAAATTCAAATCGATGTCCGCCTTTTAATGATGTTTATATCGTTTGTTTGTTTGGCGAAGTTCACTCAATAGTCTACTTGTTTATGAGATGTGTCATCGGTTCGTAATTTGAAATGTTTTGGATATAGTGTTTTTTTTGTATATGTTATATGATAATGAAATGATATTGGATGTATGAGGTCAATGCGAACGTTTCATCGTATTTAAAAAAAAATCAAATATCGTATTTTGAAACCATACTGATGGTATGCAGATACTACACTTTTTTATCAGTTGACTTCTGATCGGTTGATTGTTGATCTTTAATACGATCTCTTTGTTATTTTTATATGATCAGCATTAATTATGGTCAGTAATATGTCATCATCATGTTAATCAGTTGATAAAAAATCTTCAGATCTGAATTTTGAAAACCCCAATTGAGCGATTCTAACGTTAACTACATACATACATCTCTACTATATCATATTGCCAGTATTTTTATTGCTTATTATTTTTACAAAATTTACACAAAAAAAAAATACCATAAATACAATTTATTATTAGATATTTCAAAAATGTTTATGGGCTGATTATTGTTCACTGGCTAGGCCACAACTTAACAAAAATGAAAAGGAAGTATTCTCATAATAGAATAGTTTGAATACAGATGTTATTCATTAGTTGGGAGATAGAAGAAAAATATGTGACCATCAAAAAAATACGTTGAAACTTATGCATTGATATAAATATAAAAATTTGTTGAATCAATAGAATTTGTTTATTTTTTAGGTTCCAAGTATAATTTTTATAATTGGTTCTTCGCATAATTTGATTATATTAATTGCAAATTCGCAATTTTATTGAATTTCATGACGCACTGTGAAACAATTTTCGCGAATTCGTGCGTCTGTACATAGTACAAATGGCAAAATCGTGAACGCACACTTTTTTCACATTGAATTTATATCAAACGTTGAATATATGAATAACGGTCAAACTTTATCTGATCGATAATTAATCACCGCGTGAAATATATACACACGAGTCGAGTTAAAGTTATCGAGCGGCGTATCGTCAAATTTAAATTTTTAACGAAGCCAAAAACCCACATTACATCGAAAACATTCGTACAAGATCGATTAAACTTTCAGGCCGTGTTATTGGCCGAGATTGTTCGAATAGCCGCTGAAAACCTGAAACTTTCCTCACGTGTCTTCGCACAAAGAGATGTATCGAGCCTTTGTTCTCGATTTTGCCCAACTTAAACAATGCACCATTGCGTGGTAAGGATGAAAGGTAAAAAAAGAACGTGTGTTTTTTTTCATTATTAGAAAAGCGGCAAATTGTTTTCCAAGACAGAATGGAGGCTGTGTGGCCAACAACAATACATCATGTTGGTTTTTGTTACCTCCCCATATTCGATCGCGTGCTCTGAAAATTCCTCGGATATGAAATCTATTATCGTCCTGAAAATTAGTTTCGCCACCTTCATGCACCGGGATTATTAATTTTCCTTATGGATAATCGATGGGTTTCTCAGAATAATTATTGGAAACTATAGGAATGTTAATATGAGAGTTTTTATCGAGTCGGCGGGGTCGAAAGGTTAAAATTGTTGATATACGTCGTCGGGTCAAAACATCGCATACGAAATTGACGTTTCACATTCGATTTTGTCGACGAAAAAATCAATACATATTTACAATTGAATACGATTTGAAATCTGAAACGTTTTGTCAGTAGGAAGTGGTTTTTTCGAATAAATCAAACGGACATAGTCGATCACGACATACGTATTCTTGTTTGTTTGAAAGCGAATTCGTTGCACAATAATTTCGTTTTGTGATCTCCTTGAATGATACGATCTTTTTTTATTTTGAATCGTGATCAACTTCTGATTTCGCTTTTAACATATAAATTTAAAAAAAATCATTTTTATAAATTTAGGTGTGAAAATGATAAAACATACCATTTAAAAAAAATCATAAAGGTCAATTCGTATAAAATATCAAACATTTTTATTTGAATTTCGATAAAAATGAATGTATCGAATTCTTAATTGTTTGCTGAATCGAACTAATCGTGATTAATTAAATGTAATGTAACGGCTTTTGTATCGAAAGTCCTTCAATCTCATAACTGCACGTTGACATTTTAACCTCGAACATAGTTCGTCGATTGTGTTTATGAAAGGACTCGTTTGTAACCATTGATCTAAAAACTATTATATTTAATTCGAGAAGAATCCGGATAATATAACATGTTTTTTATAAACCAATTTTGCAATTTTTTAATCTTATACAAACAAAATCTAATAACATATGCACTATATAATTATTCAATGTCAAAAATGCATCTATAGTCTACTTGTTCACGTTTTTTCCATACGCCCGTTCTTTCCATAGTATTAAATTGTTTTTATGAACGCAATATATCGTTGTAAATTATCTACCGAATTATATGGGCGAGTGTAACCTTTCATAAATTTTCTAAACCGTTTTCACATTCCGCATCGTTAAATTTTTCGAGCAGTACATTCGACCCGTTTAAATAACGCGTAACTGCTTCGATCTATCATAAAAACGGAAAGATCCTCGAAGGAACGATATTTGAATGGAGTCCTGTTCTAGAAACAATCCTCGTTCGTTAAGGAATCTTCATTCAATAATTCATTTTTACCTGTGAAATCGTATTACATTGTAAAAAGGTACTTGAAAGTATTTCTTGATGATTAACGACTCGGTAAAACGGACGTGCTTTGGCTCTCAAATGTTTTGTAAAAGTATTGACATTTAAATTGGATAGTTAATGAATGTATTTTATAGTCCAGGTGTATTTCAGTCCATGTATGTTTGGATCGATTATAAATACACATTGTTGGGGATTGAGTTTGGTTAAGATTTTTTTTGCAATTTTATTTATTTTGATCGATGTTTGGGTTAAATATACATGGACTAATAATATTATACACATGGTCTGCAACATATATACACTTTTGATCGAAGTTTTGAATTAGATTGGGTCAAATATACATGGACTAATAATATAATATACATGGTCTGCGACATATAACATCAAATTGAATATTTTTACCTTTTATCATAAACATGTCCGTTCGACACGTTAATTTCTTCGAAGCGAGAAACTCGAAGCAATTTTAACACTTCGAAATTTCAGAAAAAAGCTCGACGCAACAATAGAAAAGTGATAATTGACACCTTTCGAAGTTAACACGAGACTTTTGCCGAGTAAATTCTCTATACAGGTCGAAATTTTCATCGACATTTATTTTTATTTCGAAAAATTGCCTTCGGTAATCATCGCGTCATATTTTCTCCGGGTGATTGAACGCAGTTAATAGTTTCGTAGTCATCGTTATTTACGGCAATGAACTCCAAACCGCGTCCATTATTCATTATTTATCGACTTTCGAACGGCGATTTTGTACTCGTAATTTGCGCCAATTTTTATAATGACTTTTTTCGTGTGTCAATTTTGAAAATTGGTCAAATTCCGATATGCAATCGAAAATGAATTGCAATCAACTAAAACTTGCAGTGGCGGATTCGCTTTAGAGGCATCAATTTTGTATACATATACAGGGTGTTACAAAGGTCTCCTTAATGCTTTATAGAAGTGATAAATTCACGTTATTTAGAACATTTTAAACCAAACATACCTTGGTCCAAAATATAATAGTTTTCGAGTTATTATTAATATTATTTAGATTTTTAAGAAAAAAATTAAAAAAACTCACACTTGTGAACTAATAATACCCAAAATGAAAGGTAATATGGTAGAAAAATTTCATTTTTTTGTTTGTTTATTATATACACCTAATCCTCTTTTTACACGGTTCCGAAATAACACGGTTCAAGGAAGATGAACCGATTACTTTTTTTACACGGATTTTCCACTTTAACACGGTATAAAAACAATAAAAAAATGTATTATTATGCCACAATGGTAAAATTCGACGCAGGCCAGTATACTGATATAATTATATGCATGTAATTATAGTTTTTGTATAAAAATTTCGATGTTTTTGATGATTTTTCATGGCGAAAATTTTTCACGGCAAAAATTTTCCACGGTGAAAATTTTTCACATCGCACATTTTTTATAAAGTACATTTGAATGGAAGTTCTATCCAAATATAGTGGCGGAACCTATCTCCAATTTTTGTATGGTCACCATACATTTTTTTACACGGTAGTCTCTGGAACGTATCCCCCGTGTAAAAAGAGGATCGGGTGTATTTAATCCATAAATATGAATAAAAACTTCTACATCAACACAAAACTGTTTAAATTACTTTATTAATTATTAAAAAACCTGCTGAAGTAAAAGGAAACTAGAGTTTTCCGACATTTCTTGTTTAAAAAAAACGATGTCCAAAAAGTATTTTTATAAACATCTCTGTTTAAAGCTCTTTCGATTGTTTGATCAAACATTCAATCGACTAGATTCGGATTTTGTTTATTGAATTGGATTGATATAAAAAAAACTATAACAATTCATCAAAAAATTATTTTCCAAATTTTCTAAGGGCCCTAAAGCAAAAGCTTCCACCGCTTATAGATAAACCCGCCACCGAAAACATGCATTATCATATTTCTCCCCGCAATTTGAACCGTCCAAACAAAAATCATTAAAACCCTTGACCGACCCAAGGCCGAAATTCTATAACACGGCTAATTGCCGGTTACGGAAAAAAATGATATTTCCAAAACCCAAAAAAACGGCCCCATAACGACGGGAGGTTGTTACGGATGATGATGATTACCAGCAACTACCGTGATGATGATGGTGAAACGGAGCCGAAATCGAGTCGCCAATCGCGATCTATGTCGACGATGATTAATTGAAACTTTCTAGTGAGCGAAATTAATTAACTTCGCCATTGTTCTAACTGTAATGGTCGAAAATCGCAATGGGTTTTTTTTGACCGCCCATAGTCGATTATTTCCGACTGCAATTTTGTGTTTTGATGGTTTTTTTTTTCGGTTTTCAGATCGTCGATCGCGTACAAGGTCGGTCGATTATATGAGAGTTTTTGTGTGTGTGTAAAAAAAGGTAGATGTGCGATTTTCTTAATAGAAATCCGTTTAAAATGTGTGGACGGTTTTATCGTGTAACTCGTTAATATCTTAAGTAGCCATCGTGTTACATGATATATTGTTTGAAAATCGATAACTTATTTGATATGATTTCAATTTTTTTTTGATGAATCCAATAAAAACGACTCTTGAAACTTCTGCCAAATATTTCATACAGTTTTTAAATTTCAAATTCAACGTTTTACATTTTAAATTCAACGTTTTACACTTCAAATTCGAATTTGGCAATAGTTTCTTATAGTCGACTATGGGAATCTGTAATATTAATAACACCTTTGTCATAATAATCAATGGAATTCATTATTATGAATTCTTGGTGATTCGTTGAATTTGAATTGTAATAAAAAATTGTACTACTGTATTGGTTTTTATTACATAAGTTGTTAATATCTGTATTGAGTACCCATCATGTTACATGAAATATCGTTTAACAATCGATAACTTATTTGATATGATTTCAAAAATTTTTTTTAATCCGATATAAACGACTCGCCAAACTTCCGCCAAATATATCATACTACCGTATTGGTTTTATTGTTTATTCAAGTATTTCAGTTTTATCGTTCGTTTCTGAAGCCGATATTTATAATTCAAACACTTGATCGACCTCATACCAGTTCGATAAGATAAACTCACCATTTTCGTTTCAACATTGAGAAATGTCCATGTCGTTTGACGATCCGATACCGTTTTCTCGCTTTGCACTATATCAGTTTATTTATTGTGTATCTAGAACTAGATTATCTCTTCTTTATCGTTGACATTTATCGTCTGTATATATATTTTTTTCTTGAAGTCAAATGTTTATCTTTTGAATGGTGATTTTTGATTGAATAAACTCTAACCATGCACTGTGCAATGTATCGGATCATTTTTACTGTATTTTCAATATAAAGATATATGAAAAGAATATTTTAATTGAATTAATAATATATGATGATTAATTTTTGTTTCTGTTTCAATATTTAATGACCCGATTAAATTTTTCAACGGTTTGCTTTGATCTTTCGTATGCGTAATCGTTTATTGTTCGAATATGTTTTCCATTTCAAAATATTTTCATTATAATTATTTTGTTATCAATGTTTTTGTTATTTACATTCAATAACATGTTACTCTTTTGATTATTATAAATTTTCGAAAAGTTTTTACTCGATTTTTATATAATTTTTCATATTAGGCTAAAATATTTTCGACGGCACAAAAATCGAAAAAATCGTGCGTTTTTAAGGTCAATTTTATTTTTGAAAAAAAATGAAATAAAATGGAAAGAAAATTCGAGGCGAAAGTTAAATTTGACGAGAAACGTTCTCCGTGGAGATTCGCACCGCACCTGGGTACCTTTACTTAAGAAAATTTCACCGGGCTGAAATTTTTTCACGTTTTCTCATATGACGTGGAAATATACAAACTTTTTCATCCGAAACGACTTCATATTATTCATTTCGAGTTTCCGTGCTTCTCGAATTATGCAATCGGCGCATAATGCGTGCGTCGTAAAACCTGCAGGAAAATTTGATCGCTGAATCATCTATTTTTTTCACATCGCTTGTGCAATTCGATATTGCTTTTGAAATATGAATATTGGCCATTATTCAAAGACGCATACGTGCTTGAATGTGCGAAAACTGCAACGTTTTGCAAAGTAAAACTTATGTGTGAGAATATTTTTTCAATTGACTCGTGAAAGGTGAATATGTCGATTTGGTACTTTTTCATTTAAAATGTTCCGATAAATTTAAAGCGACTGAAGCCAAAAACTATTTATTGTATTATTTTTATTTATTGAAATCGTCTTACTAAATCTATTGGTTTTTTAAAGAATTTTCACAGTTAACCCGTCTAGTTCTGCTCTATACATTTTCTAAACAAGATTTATGCGTTCGAAACGTTAACTCTTTAAGATTTGGGTCTTTTGCCTTATCCATTATGTTCTGTGAAAGCTCGAGGGCTTTTAATACCTTCCCTTCGGTCGTAATAAATTAAAGGAAGCCTTTGCTTTGGATTTGAACTTTCGGAAAAAGGCATAAGGCGTCGAACTGTCTGCTGCTGCTAAATGAGTTATTTCTAAACGACCTTGCAAAGATATATTTTTTCGTAGTAAAATTATTATTCTTATCTAATCAATATACTGTGTATTTAACTCGAATTATCATTATATAAATTAAGATATTTTTTAGATATGATATCAGTTAGTTTTCGCCCACTCGACAATTGTTATTGTATTATTATCATTAAAAATATTTAAACGTTTCAATTTAAATAATATTTTTGTTTTATTTAATTATTCATATTTTAACTATTATATTCTGAATTTTATGAATATACTTTTTATAGAAGTCTATTTGAAATTTGATTTTCGAATACACTTCGTTATCTTTGACATTCATAGGTTATCTCTTCGGTCAAAATATGCATTTTGAACTAATCAATCAGATAAAATAAATATTATCATTACCTATTCTAACGGATTGAATATTTTCAAAGTACACAAACATCATAACAACCCAAACCATTAAAAATCCTCGAACTCCAATTTACCGTCTTCTACACACATTCCATTTGTACAAACTGCCTTTTTAATAGTCAAACATGCGTGTTGTGTACAACAATGGATGCTTTTTAGTTACACGTGTCCAAACAACGATCGCATACTAAACGATGCACTAGCAAAGTGCAGTATATTATTTACTAGTGTATTGACCCTTTTCAATCGTCAGAAAACAAATTAAATTTTTTTATACAACTGTTAAAATTACTCTCGCACGTTCGTTCGATATAAATTGTGTGACCCAGTATCAATCCCTCCCAAATCCACTTTTTTTTCAAAGTTGAGATTTTAATGCAGATATATAGTATCCATTGAAATGAACAATTCTTTCATATAAAAATCTACCAAATCCTTCGGAATTTGGTAGATTTTTAACATTTTAAGACCAATATCTCCTAAATCCTCACGCACGCGCAATCAGCCAGATCAACCGGTCGAATCCACCAATAGGAACGCAGCATTCAAAGCTGCGACCGTTTAGTAGTTTGTTGGCCGTCGTCAGAGTGAAGTCAGAGTGAAATCAGAGTCACGTTGTTTTTGTTTCTGGCGATTTAAAATGGACGAAGACAGGATTCAACACGAGGAACCAGTTAAAAATTTAACCAGGAAAAGAAAAAGGCAGCCTAATCGCTGGAAAATCCTGATCCTTAGAATCAATATCTCCTATCTCCATATTTATTTCCCTTTTTTTGCGTAGTGTATTGAAATTTACATGAAAATATACATGCCAATTTGCTCTAAACAATCCAAAGAATAATTTAAAAAATAAAAGTCATAGTTAAAAACGATGGTGAATAAATAAGAAGTTTTTCGTTGTTTGCCAAAAATTTACCAAAACGGATTTGGGAGAAATTGATACTAGGCTCCACATATAAGGTTAGGCGCAAACTACATATTTTTTGTCGGCCGATAGTTTGTTCGGGCTTTTGATCGGATCTTGTTATAATTTGCGCACTTGCATACATCTCCGTACTGATCAAGAACCTGACCAAACTATCGGCCGACAAAAATTCTGTAGTTTGCGCCTAGCGTAATTCGTTTATATCGAACGATTTACATTTTTGTTCTCATTCCGAAAATGTGTATTTTTTTAATTTGAATAAATTCCTGTTATGCAAATTCGCCATCCTGATTTATTAATGAGGACGCGAGTCGAACGGAGAAAACCGTACGAACGAAAATTTATTACACTTTCGAGTCGTGTTATTATTATTTCAATTATTTTAAACGTTGCATTATTTCATTTTAACATTGTGCAATTAATTATCGTCAATATTCGCGCAATTATCGCGTACGCGTAAAATCGCGCAATTAATTCTCCCTTTCAAACTTTTTGGTTGCATAGTTAATTAGTCGCATTGTTTCATGCTCTTTCGAGAAATGTTGAAAAATTCAATTTGCATACTTTTTAATGTTTCAATGTTTGTTTTTGTCTTTCTTTTAAAAGCCTTTCGGTGCGAATTTTCACTCGATATGAATAATTTGTTTGCGATTTTGACGTATTTTCAATATCGGAACGATCGGTTACGATAATTTGAATATGTGACACATGATCAGTCTTCGTTTTTTATAAATTTTAAATATTCATGGAAATAATGTATTTTCGGTTTGAAATTGTTAAAAAAATTCAACTTAACACTGCCGTTCAAAAATATTTATATTTAATTTTAACTTAAAATTGTATTGCAAATGTTGATTTGAGGTAAGTTAATTGTTTAGTTTGTCGTATGTTACATTAACTTCAATGTTTGTATTTTTTATTTTTATTTTTGGCCACCATGGCGATTTTGTGTGATCTGTATGTAATGTCATGGTTGTATGTTTGTATTTATATTCGTGTATGTTTATAAATTATTTAATTAATTAAGAAAGAAAGAAATAAATAAATAAATATACAATATATTGACACAAAATAAAAATCGAAGATATGATGCAAAAAGTGCGAAATTTAAACGCTGTTTTTTATGAAAATTAAATTCAAAATGAATATCCAATACATTTTTGAATTAAGTATTATTTCATTAATAGAAAATATGAAAAGAATGAAAGAATTTGATTAACTGAAACGAAAAATATCGCATAAAAACAAAAATGGATTTTTTCTATAATTCTATTTTTATAATATTATAAAAATATATAAAAATATTTTCCGCTACTTCTATTCACTTTTATTTATCCAAATATATTTAAAACGATATAATCTATCATTTTGAGTGATACATTCGTTCATATTCAATATGAAATTACAAGCAAATACAATATTGATCCTAAAACTATCGCAATTAATATTTCTGAAAGCCCAAAATAAAAAGTTAGAACAAATTGAGTTTCGTTGTACAAACTTCATACATTATTTAATACATATTATATTTTATCGCTTTAATACTTTTCCATTTCAAAGTTATCCCCCATAAACATCCCTTACTCGGGACGATCCTCGGTAATTCCCACTCTGGCATAATGAGCGTTCCGAACAATAAACGCGCCGACTTCGCCCTTTATACTCTCACGTACGACATGTAAAATGCTCATTTAATATGCCGGTAATTAATGATGATGAAGAGGCGTAACCTAATTATCTAATCTTCGAACTGGATTACTCACGCGCAAAGCAAACTCATTTAGATAAAGAAGACCGTTTCGAAAAGCCATCTTCAAATACTCGGTGAGTTTGTTTCCGTAGAAAAGTCTGGGTTTTTCGACGTCTTGGCTATTTTAATATTGTAAATTAATTTGGTGTCGTGCGCAAATGTTTGAGGTTGTATAATAGAAAGTGGATTCGTGTTGATGTGCGTAATATTTGTGGTTTTAGTCATTGTTTGAGGAGTGGATGTGTCTTCGTTTTGTGGTTTTGCATACGTTTCGATGTCACATTGAGATACAAGTTCAAAGGGACTTGTAAAATATTCACGTTTAAAGTGTCTGAAAATATAACTTTTCTCATCTATTCCATTATGTAGGATACGTGATTCAAACCTACTATATTTTTAATGATTTTCTGCAGCGTAGTTCTAAAAATATGTAGTAAATTTTTATGAAAGTTCTACTTTAGCGTACTACACGTCCTTTGAATTTTAATCAGTCTCTCTTTACATCATCATCATATGCAGCCTATATGACGTCCTTTGTCGGATAAGTCTTTCCAATACCCTTTCAAAATAAAAATAAAAATAATGAAAAGAATTTAATCAACCCTCACGAAGCTGAAAACTGAAAATTTTACCGAAATATCTCCGGCCAACACAGGTTGTTTAACATCAATGATTTTATTATTTTCAATATGGCTACGTTAAATAACGTCTTTTACTTTTTAAATTCAACCTTTTATACTTCAAATTCAACCATCGGAAAAAATTATATTATTAAGACCGTTTTCACAATAATCAATGATATACAATCTATACTTCAGTTTCACTTTGATCTTTATACACATTTTTTAATAAAACGATCTGAAAATTAGTACTACAGATATGTAGCTGACGTTTTTTCATGCATTTCATGGAATCATAAAAAAATTTTAAATGGTTAAATTTGATTTGTAAAAGGTTGAATTTGGAATGTAAAATTTGTATCAACTTTTTATAAATATCACAGTACATGTATATTTGACCCAACTTAATCTAACCTAATCCAAAACTTCGATCAAAACAATTAAAATTTCCGAAAAATAAACCCAACTCAACTCTCAAAAATGTTTATTTATGACCGATCCAAATATACATGGACTGAAACACACTTATAACATATATATTTATAAAAAAATCACTGAATATTTTTCCAATACCCATTCATAAGATAGGACTTTTACGACATTTGAAAACACCAACGATACGACACATTCAGACATTTTTCCGCAAACGCCCGATCTACAACGAGGCAAACGATAAAATTAATGAGCTTTGATTGACGACCCATCGACTCTGTTCGGACATGGCCGGCAAAAGCATTAATTGAGCAGTAAAAATCGCACAACGCCTTTTATAAATAGTCCGCGCGAGTTTACGACGGATCGTAAATGTAGTTTACCTCGTTCTATCGCAGGCGCGTTTATTTTTCGGTTCGCTTTTTTCCTCGGCGGCCTACGCTTCGTTAAGCGTTTCGTAATCGTTTCGCAATATGCAGATTATTATAAATTATGAACGATGGTTGTATGTGTTTCGAATATAAATATATGTTCAGGGAATTTTTTTGAATGGTTCTGGATTTTTTTTAGGTCCCTTTCGGACGTTTCGCAATATAAAAGTTTTATGATGTGTGTTCGTTATAGTTTTTTTTTAACGATGGTATTTTTCTTTGTGATAATCGTATCAAGATATGAAAGGTTTCATATGTTGCTTATCAGTGTTTTATGTTGAGAAAAGTTTGTTCATAACGAGAAATAGATAAAAGTTTTCATTTGATACTTTTTTTCTTATCATTTTCGAATCAACGCTTCTTGAATTGACTCAGTGCTTTGACCTTTCGAAAGTCAATTAAAGTTCGTCCAATTACCTTTTCGAAAATGTACAAGTTCATATTCTAAAGTACTGGTGAAAATTGGCCAAATTATTTGAACAAACTTTTAAACAGTTAATATTTGAAAATTTTCCATTTTATAACTGCTTCAAATGTACTATTTTAATATCACTTAAAACTCAAACCTCTATTGGAAAGATAATCAAACAAAGCTTAATTTACTTTATAATGCAAACAATTCATGAAACACACCGATTCGAAAACCGAACTTTTGTACTCAAAAAAATCAATATAAAACACTTACACAATACAAAACCAAAATAGCACCAAAAACCTTATCGATAATTCATCGAACCCACTCCAGAACTCCTCACGACCTGCGATACATTTTCATAACACCGATTCGGGGATCTTCTTTATTTCACTTACCCACAGTCCAGAACTAGTGTCGACCCTATTTATAAAGCATGACCCACACACGTACAAAGGCTTTCTCGGATTTATTGGTCGGCGCAGTTTAGCACCGTAATACGAAGATGTGATAAAAATATTATCCTACGTGCATCCGATACCGAGTGCTCGTTCTTCTAAGCCCACACGCGTCAATTTATCTCCATATAGTGGTTCTCAAATGTGGGATAATATTGTTGTGTATGTTCTGTGTTATAGGGTGAGTTTCTGTCGTTTATTCAAATCACTGTTATTCGAATCGGTTCGCTCTTATCCTTTCGTAGTCCGCTTTTTATGGTTAGAAATCGGTTTTGTTATCTGACTTACGACGAATCGAGTCTGATTTAATTATAAAATGCGGCCATTATCCTGATATCTAAATCAACCTGATTTTCGAAGACTGGTTTGCTCGTTTTAGTAATGGGGTTTTCGTTTTTAATAAGGTTCTCGATGTTCCGTTAGATTTTCGTATCGAACACTTATAAGTTTAAGTTTTATTGTTTTTTTTTTAAATGTATATATAAAAATATAAATAAAATTGTACGTTTTGTGATAAGATATAAATATACTCAAAGTTAATAGTTTGTCCAATCTTTAATGAAGATCGTCAACGCGGGAATAAAACTTGATGTTAGATCTTTACTACTGAAACTCATACGCAAGTTTATCGTAGAAAAAGTTCAAACCCCCCAAAGACCCACTATGTATTTTATTTATTTTCAAAAAACATTTTCATTTTCGACTCCTCCGCTTCGAATCCAATTTTTTTTCAAACCACAATCCACACCATCCTCCGCATCTCCTGTTAAAGAAAACCTGTCCCATGCATCGTCTTATTTGAAAACAGTCTTGGACCTCCACAATTGCTGGACATTAACACCGAACCACCCTGTACACCCAGAGGCGATTTTGCGCAGATGAATCATACCACGTAACCTGTCCTCTCGCGAGTTCGCCTTCCCGTTAATATATGCACTTGCTGCGCTTGCATACAATGCGGTGTATGAGCGGGTTCGAGCTCTGCATAAACGACACCGCTTACGATTAGTAATAATTCTGTACATCAATTGTGGAGATTTGATTCGTTAGATATTATAATTTCTGCTGCAATAATGTGTAAATGATTCAGTGACAGATGGTGACTTTTTCATTAGGACCTGTCGAAACAAAAATATTAAAAAAAAATTTTTTTTTTGCGTTATTTTTTTATAAAAATCATCTACAGGGTCTTCCCCGGGACTTTGATAACTTCTAATCGGATTTAAAGTGACTCAGAGTCATGATAGAGAAGTGAGAGTGATACCATTCCGAATGAAATCGGCTACAATTTATTTTTCCTTTTTTACCCCCCCCTCAAATTTTACCTCTCCCCCCCTCTTCCATCGTCGAATGGGTAAAAAAAATATTTTAACTGTACGATTTAGTGGACGGAAGTACGCTATTCGACGATGGAAGAGGGGGGAGAGGTAAAATTTGAGGGGGGGGTAAAAATGTAAAAATAAATTGTAGCCGATTTCATTCGGAATGGTATCACTCTCACTTCTCTATCATGACTCTGAGTCACTTTAAATCCGATTAGAAGTTATCAAAGTCCCGGGGAAGACCCTGTATAAACCGCATCATAGAAAGCATCGTTTTTTTTTTTTAAACTAATTGTAAGTATTATATAAATGATTCTTTGATAGATATTCAGGGCATGCGCTGCATCTACTGCATCCATAGACCACACGTTACTGATATTTAAAAAAAAAGTTTAGTATCTCTTATTTTCTTGAGAATTGGCTGCTTCATCTTATGGCTATCTGGTCTAAGAAAAGCTCTCGAACCTTACCGATGTTCTGTATACGATTTTAGTACATTAAATACATTATATATTTCGAATTTGTATTATATAGTGAATAGTCGAATATGTCAAGTATCGACAATCATCGATCCACTTAATAAGCGACATTTGACACGGCCAATAAATTAATAAGTCGTCGATTTGAGAACATTGATAGAAGATGTTTTGAGTGTTATTGAGAGTTATTCGACAACTTAATCTTATGAAATTATTCAACAATTTACTCTCCTTTTCGATATGCTACACATGAATATATAATATCTTGATTATAAAACGAAAACGTGGCGTTTCCTTTTCGGCCATCACTAATCGTTTCCCAGAAGCCTTCCGATCTCGAGTTTTCATAATGATCTTGCGATACTAATGCATAATGTATCGCAAATTCACAGAATCGTGAAGTTCTCAGAAAAATTTTTGCCGGACACCGCCTATCAAAGGAATATTTATTGCTGATGACGTTTTCGGGTTTTTTCGACCGTACCATAGATTTTTTTATTCATATTTTCCGCCACAATAATTCATACCTAGATCACCTTTGTAAAAAATGTTAATATTCGTTGAAGAACGCTTAAACGTTCCTGAATACATTTTTCATTATATTTCGCCGAACCAAACGCGATTTTCGTTCACGGTACTTTCCCATTAGACTGGCGCAATTCACATATACTCATCGCTGATTTGCAGTGAAATTGTAAAGCACGCCTACACTATGTACAAATTCTATAATGTTTTAATTTTTAAAAGTGTTCTGATTGAGAAATGCGGCCTTTATCCAAACCCCTATGTACTATGTAGTTATTGTACTAAAAAGAAAGTAAATGTTTATACAATTTCAAAATAACTAATCTAATCAAACGTTCAATAATAAATATGTTCAGACTTTTGATTGAGGCATGTGCTATTTTTTCGACCCTTATGTTAAGTTTTTATAAAAGAAAAGTGGCAATGAACGTTATAAAATTTCAAAATAGTATACACACGCTTTATATCTTGGCTTCAAATTCACGATTTGACATCTAGCGTTTTGTGTTAATGTTATTATAGTCTAATGCGAAAATATTTCACTTTTTCAAGCTTTTTATTTTATTTGCAGTATAATATGAAAATATGCAAACTAAAAAATATATACAATTATAAAAAACACTCCCTAGAACACACTACGTGCTAATTTGTGCAATTTTTAAAGCAAACAATCGCCCACGGACAAATCACACTCTAGAGTCCAAGGTTTTGCAAACTTGTCGTTTTTCCGACTCTCGCAAGATCTGCGTTATTTAACATTTACACTAATAACGAAATGGCGTGTATGCACCGACTTGCATATAATTTATTTGCATTTAGCCGAATGCAAATAAATTAATGTCAGCGGCCGTGCGTCGTAAATTAAATCTAATTTTTGTTTTTACACTGAACGTTCGTATTCCCAGTCGTATTTTGTGGTCATAGTGCAATTGCAGATTGAATTTTTTTTCGAATATCGATTATATTGAATTGTGTGGTAATTTATAGTTACGATTGCGTTTCTTTTAAAATTGTATGTAATTAGAGTTATGAATACTTTGTTGCGTTTCTCTATATGAGTTCGTAATGTACAATTACGCCTTATATGTATGTATTCAAATGAATATACGACAATTGCACGAAACGAAAGTTGTGCATGTGGATTTCAGACGTATTATTATTAGTGTGATTGTAATTTGAAGAATAAACTGGAAATGTCGAGTGACTTTATTTAATTTTCGACTTAACGAGCTCCATCGATGCATCTTGGACGTTGCACTTACACTTCAATTGCAGGATGCGTCCATTACCATGTGGACATCCTGTTGCCGTGTTTCTTGTCCGTGTTAATGCCTTTTTCAATTCCAATAATGACTAATGTTCGATGAATTTTAACTCTTCATTACATTCTGTTGCAAATTTGCTACAATCCCTAAAATGTGATTATTTTCCCATATAGCTTTAAAATCCATTTTTTTTTAATTCACTACGTTTTGTACTAAAAAAATAAAATATGGTCGATTGAAACGCTACACTTCACAAAAATACATTTTAAAAGTAAAATTCTATATTAATTATTTTTTCATAATTATTCTTCCTTTGACAAACAGAATTGAAAAATTAACCATCAAATTTTTTGTCGAAAAATACAAAATTCATACAAAAAATACCGGTTTTCGAATCGATTCCTAAATGGATCATAGGTATTTACTATTAACGTTTGTTTATACTAAAAAATATTAACTTTGAATATCCAAAAAAATTCCGTTTTTGCAAAATTAATGCGTCACCAGTAAAAACATTGATCATTTTGTGTTGTGATAGCACTTCACATGGTACCTTGAAATAATGTGAATGCCGTTTAGTTATGGAAGTTGTATAATAAAAAAGTGATGTTGTAATTTCATTTTATGATTGTTTGTTTTTCATTTAATGTCCGTTTTCGTTAAAAAAATAATGATAAATCTCCCATTATATTATTTTAAATACTAGCCTTTACGTCAATAAATCATCATTTACATATCAAACAATCACAATATTACCAATTTTATTTGCGAAAACGCCGATATTCATCATCGTTTTTTTTTAAATTCGAAACCTCTCAAGGTTATACAAATTTCTCACAGGATAAACCAAATTTCAATATCGAATAACACCGACTGTAATTTTACTTTTTCCTAAAACAACATCGGCCCATTCGAATCTATTTATCGAACTTTCTTCTCGTACACATCGAGATCATATTTCTAACTTTTTTTTGGGTTTATTTTACAACCACATTCCCCGACAAATCTCCATCTAATATCTAATAAAATTTACATATATTCCATAGCATATTTATAAACAATTGTGGTCCGTTCTTGACATAAACCTTGATGCATCCAAACAACCGTACTTAATCCGTGACGCTCAAATTATGCATCCGTAACATTTTTTTCGTAAATCTTTTTAATTTATTTTGAACTACCTCCTGCTTGATGAGATTCTTAAGGTTTTTTGTGCAAATATTTTTCGACGTAAGCGATTTTTTTTAAATTGTTAATCTCGTGTCTTCTGAACGAGCGATTCGGATTGAGTGCGGATTAAAATATTTGACGTACCATCTGCGATTTTTGTTTAAGCAAATATGTAAATTGGCAAGACTTTATTTGCTCGTGATGTTTTTTTCGTGTTGCATCACAAAAAGTTTAATAAATTTAATTATTCAATTACCATGGAAACGTAATCCGTGCAGAAAAAAGGTCATCATCGATCGGCACGTGATAATATGCGTTCTTTGGCGACTTCTTGTCGAAGTATTCGAAGATAAATGCATAGTACGTGACGTCGAGGTGGCATAAATATGCTGTATATAATATGTGCTTACAATATAGAGGAAGCTGTGCAATTTTCGCATTATTTTAATTCGAATGAATCCCATTCTAAAGTCACTTATTTACGCATCCTAAGTCATTCGACTTGAATTATCAGTGGAAATCGGTTTGTTAGACTTGAACAGGTCGTTGGTATTCTGAATAGTCGTTGCTCAAAAAGTAATCGAATATTTTTTATAATAAAACCGTTTATTTTCAAATACATTTTTGCACTGATACAAATTTTACAATCCGAATTTAATATTTTACAAATCAAAGACAACCCTATTCGAATCAAATTCAATGTTTCACAAATCAAATTCAACTATCGGAAATGTATTTTTTTATATTCAAATATGTAGAAATAAGTATTAGTTAATGCAATATATCGTTCATAAAATAAAAATGTTCATATTCTTGTTCGTACGTAAAAATTATTATAACAATTGAGAGTATCAAAGTCATATTGAAGAATAGATTATATTTCATTGATTACTATAACAACAGTCTTAATAATACTTTCCGGTTATTGAATTTAATTTGTAAAAATCAGAATTTAATTTGTAAAAGGCTGAATTTGGAGTGTAAAGGCTTTATTAATAAACCCTTTACTCGCGACGAAGAAATGAACATACAAGTCCGTATACGTATTTAATCGAGTTTTTGACTATAAATATGCATCGTAATATTTTTTTTGGTAACCAAATATATCAATACATACTTATATTAGTATATACTTTTTAAATAAAGAAATACATAACATTCCTTATAATTTTCGTCTATATGTCGGTCTTCCGCACTACAGACTTTTTGACTATGACTTCTATAGCGGTCAATGGCTTTGAAAGGGCGGCTTATATATTTTTTTTCTATATAATTAGCTTCGACTATTCAATAAATATAATACAGAATCAGCCGATTTTCCCCGATGCCAAAAAGCTTCGAAATTTGTCGAAGTCACGTACTTAGTGCGTATTGACTGAACAGCGAGTGCGTTACCACTTCGCACATTCTTCGGCTGCTGTGCACTTGCTGATTGTCCAAGTTTTTTTTTCTTCAATTTTCAATATGTGACTTCGATTTTTTGTCGATGTTTCGAAGAAATTCACGGTATTGAGCATTAAGAGAATTTTTGTCGGCGTTCGTGTCATTTTTCGATGAAGCAATGTCGATTGTTGAGGTGACATGTTTTGAATTCTTTGTTAATGTGCTTGTTGTGAAAGAATGTACTTTTTATGTGAATATTTGTGAAAATCATAATTTCATTAATCTATCATAAATAGGCTTTATGTTTTGTAAAAATAATTATATTATAGAAAACCTAGTATCACTTATGTAGAGTTGAATTTTTTTTAGTATGTATTGAAAATGCAAATATTGTTTTTAAATAAACATTTTTTATTTATTTTTCAGGCGCTTGAAGATTTCCAATGCATCGCAAATAACAACTGACGATTTCCAAGTACGTATTTATTTTATCTTAAAATTCATCGAATTGATCGATATATTATTATACTTTTATCAGAATTTATAACATTTTACCTTAAACATTTGATTGATCGTTGTTAACAATCTACCATTCAATACTAAAAATATTTTGATTATCTCGTTCTGAAATTTTATACTCGACATAAATCCGTATGAATTTATAACATAATCTTTTCATATATTCGAATAATTAGCCCACATGATATTCGCAAGATTGTTACACAATCTCCGATTACATTCTGCTTATTTTCGAGATAAATCTTCAACATTATGTGATCGTTTCAAATGTTATCGACATACAAAGTGGCACACACATGCACAACATAATCGTCAACATTCACTTTTAAATATATCACGATGGAACTTTCACGAGTCAAAACACTTCGCCGTAAAACATTGACGGTTTTCGATTTACGTAACGAAACCCGTGAAAATTTCGACGAACGTATTAATCGATATATTGACAGTGAATTTTCGTGTGTTTTGATCTTCTGACGTGTACAAAAATTAAATTTTCACACATGTCAAAAGATCGAGCTTGTTTACACGTCGGCGTGGAAAGGTCAAAACGCTCGCATAGTAAAAGTCAAAAGCGCCATTCAACTTTTCGTTTCAACAGACGAAACGTAATAAATATGAAAAAATAAGAACGTATCCGATTTCTTTTCCATTAAACGCATTCAGAAAAAGCACTTTCGATTGATTTATCCGCACGAGACGTGAAATGTCCACGACAAAAGACCACACGCAACATCTCGCCGGTTTGATTTACGACGATTCGCCAAAGCTTTTGTCCAGTTCTTTTCTCGAATAATAGGTTAAAATTGACAATAGTCCATGTTTGGGCTTTCGGATTTCGATGCGGTCTATTTTGTTCGTGGCATTGTCTACGCTTTTTCCTTTTGTTGTTCGGTTGATAGTCTTAAAACGCTGACCGAACATTGTCAATGTCTGATGCTTTATGGTTTTTTTTATATTATTGCATCATTTGATGGACAAGATCTTCCCAATAATATCTTTGAAAATCAATACGCTTCGAGTGTAAGAAAGTTGATTTGACGTAAGCTAACTGAACGAAAAACTACCTGACGAAAGCCAACAGGGCGAAAGCTAACGAACCATGTGAACAAAAGCCAACTTGACGATTTTTTTTATAAAATAGCATATTATTCAACTTGCACATATTTAAGTTGAAATTGAATTACTGTATGTATTGTGTGTATACTTATGTTTGAATTATATACGCTATTTTATAAAGACTTTTGTCAAGTTGACTTTCGCCCTCTTGATCTTTGTCCAGTTTATTTTTGTCAAGACGAATTTGTCCAGAAATCTTTATTAAGACTTTCATCCACTTGGTTTACGTCCAGTTTGTTTTCGTCAAAAAAAATTTGTTCAGAAATCTCTATAAAGACTTTCGCCCGCTTGGGCTTTGTCCAGTTTGTTTTTGTCAAGACGAATTTGTCCAGAAATCTTTATTAAAACTTCCATTCACTTGGTTTTCGTCAAGATGACTTTCGTCCACTTGATTTTCTTTGTCCAGTTTGTTTTAATCAAGACGAATTCGTCCAGTTATCTTTCGTCGTCTTGGCCATATCCGTCTCAACACCAAAAAATCATTCTTTGATTCATTTTAACTTTGTTGCATTAACTAAAAACAAATCGTTGACTTGACATTGGTCTCAAATCGCTACCATTGTCAAAAAAATGTCTTATAAATATCGACAATCGAATCATAACACATCTCACGTTTCGCCAAAACCGAAGCCTCCGCATCCGAAACGATTTCTCCGAAAGTTACAGTTCGAAAGCGCAATCTCCGTATCTTCCGGGGGCAATTAAAGTATAATATTGCGTTCGGTAACGCGATATGCGGTACGACAACCGCACATACGTACCACCAGGGCCGTATTTAGGAAAGGGGCAAAGTTGGCTTTCGTCCAGGTCAGCAGGCTTCAGACGAGCGGAAAATTTCATTAATTTTTACAAAAAATATAGGAAAATCTGTTATAGACCTTAAAAAATAACCGTGCAGTGTTTTCAAATGAAAATAGTTCTTTAATAACCCAATTCTATTAAAATCTTATTCGGAAAATTTTTAAATATTAATAAACCCATAAAAATCACATGTCTTTTCTAATTATAAGATATTTTTTATTCGAAGTTGTTAATTTAAATAAATACGGGTCTGAATACAGCACGCGATAATACATACAGTAATATGCATTTAATTTATTGGCGACGTATGTAATCGATTCGGGGGCGTGTGGAGTACTGGCTTTATAAAGCGCATCGTGCTCTCTTGCATTGCTGTTTGTAATTATTGCCTTTTTTGTTTATTTCGTCGTTTATCTTCCGAAATTTTAAATTTTGAGCGGGTTTTTAATAGTCTTTTATTTTGATGGATGTGTGAGTCGTGTTCAATGTGTTAAAGTTATAAATTTTAATTGAATTTTAATTATTTACAGTAAAAAAGTGGGATGTTTCAAATGTTATTCTGAATTGATTAATTCTAAATATTATTATTGTGTTAAAAAGAATTTTTTAATAAATTGATTTAATATATGAATAATTGAATATGAATTCAACGAATATGGTAGTTTATCGTGATATTTCGAATATTATTCTTTTGATCCTTTATATTCAGTATAATGTATTAATTAATTAGTTATGTTATTAAAAGCCATACAATTTATTAATAATACTTTTTTCGATAATAATATTATATAATAATGTAGACCACACACTAATCCGGTACTTTAATAATAATGAATAGACATGTTTATTATTATTATACTATTATATTACCTTGTCAGTTTGATTTAATTATATATCCATAATTAATTGTTATTTTCATCTAGTTAACTAACGAATATATTAAACATAGTGATTTTTCGAATTAATCTACCATATCAAATTTATCTACCGTACATTTCATTAGCTCACAATTCCCAGAATAACTCAATAAAACTCTTCAAACCTCTGTTACAATAAAAAATTCATATCGGACATTTTACGACGTTCATGCAGAACCTCTCATTTTTCATCGCCTGAAAAAATAAAACGATCAAAAATTCTATCCGCTTAAATTACGCCCCGTTCTCGTAATTGGCGAGCGTTCGACGTCGTTCGCCCAGATTGAATTATAAACAATTCAAGAAAATCCCTATACTCACATACACATTCATTTATGGAAGCGGAATAACACACGGTAACCTCCAGGCTATCGAAGGCCTTCCCCTCCCCTTCCCCCCGAATTGGAGCCTCCGATCCTTATTTTTGGGTATAATAAGTTAAGCATATGTTATACGTAGGGATTCTGATTTCTCGAGAAATGAGAATTCTCGGTTTCATTTTTTTCAAATTAAGGCGGATACTAATACTAGAGAATTGTATATGGCACAGTTCAAGTATCCATTCAGTCTGTTCATAAACGTACTAGTTTGTTTATACACATTCTAAATTGGTTAGTTCAAATGTACACGAAATAAATAATGAACATACAAATTAGTCTTAGTATACTCGTACTAATGATCTTTAGTTTGAGTATTGTATTGAGATTAAAACTGAACGTTGGGCCAAACGCCGCATTTCTCAGTCAGGGAAAACTAAACGCACTTATTTAATGCCGCATGTCTCAGTCAAAAGTCTGAACGTATTTATTATTAAACGCGTGTTTAGGTTAGGTTAGCGTTTTTTGCGTCACATTTACTGA
Organism: Hydropsyche tenuis; assembly: GCA_009617725.1. Lineage (NCBI taxonomy): Eukaryota > Metazoa > Arthropoda > Insecta > Trichoptera > Hydropsychidae > Hydropsyche > Hydropsyche tenuis. The sequence continues at coordinate 1,235,401 of VTON01000025.1, forward strand.
ACGTATCTTATTCAATCAGGTATTCAGATCGAAAATATTTTATAAGTATCTATCGTAAAAGTTTTATAGTATCGTACTAGTTTGTTTATACTCAAACTAAAATCGATAGCTTGTGTATAAACAAACTAGTACGTCTATGAACAGACTGAAATGGATTCTTGAACTGTAACATATACAAAATTTTCTATCAAAAACTAGTCCCCTTTTAACTATAATATTTGCACTCCACGCAAAAGACCAAAGCAGGTTACCGATTCTCAATCACAAATAAATCCTAACAATATCTGAAATTGACAGAAATCCTTTCAAGATTGTAAATAAATAAACATTTTAACATTCAAAACGACCATTGAGTTGGATTAATCAATAAAAAAAAAATGAAAATTTCTCGAGAAATGAGAATTCTCGATTTCGGAATTTTTCTTGAGAAATTTTCGAGAAAAATCACTAGTTATACGACAGCAATCTATAACGTATGTGCGATTTTAATTGATTGCAATTAAGTTAATGTTTGAATTATATATTTTATATAAATTTTTTTGCAAAAAATGGATTCGTATGGCAATGTTGGCCATCTGTGCTTTGTGCGGTTAAATCGAAATCAAAACGTGTACGAACCGAGCTAACAACTCGGTGTTAATTAATTGCTGTACGTTGGCTGGAATTTCCTTTGAATTATTATCCACAACATTAGTTCTCTATTCAGTTTTTTTCTTGATTAATTAATGCGTATGTTTCCGTTTATCAAGGATCGTATTATTATTCATAATATTGTTAGGATTCGTGTTTATATTACAGCGAACTGTTGATATTGAAATTATTATAATAAAAATAATTTATATCGATGAACTTTAATAAAATAAATAAACGAACTCTCACGAAATTATCGTAGCGTATTTAACGTGTTATTTCTACGGTTTACAATTTTCGTCTAATCAAACCGAAACACAAACCTACGTAAGTTTGATTAAGTAAACGCTCGCGATAGTTTTCACAGTCCGTACAATTAATTCGATGTCTGGATCAGCGCTTCGCAAACTAAGGTTCTTCGCGAGTCCCTCTGGGGTTTGAGAGGGTGTTTCGAAAAGCGAGGCTGTGGATGTTATATGTTCCTTTGCTAAATAAACAGCGTAAAAATTAAAGGTTCAACGCGTATAATTTGCGATGGTAATGTAAATTATGAATTTGCATGAGATACGGTTTTAGATGTTTGTTTTTGTAATGTGTTGTCGTATTCGTGTGCGACGTTCACTTTGGGGGTTCAATTTTGAAATTGTCAAAACAATATGTGTTCAAATGTAAAGGTTCATTTTTGTTTAACTTTGATGATTGATGAGAACCTTTTGGACTTTTTTTGGGTCCTTAAAACTCTTTAAAGTTAAACTAAATATAAATTGTTCAGTAAATGAATAAGTGGCTTTGATTTGGAACATTTAGAAAATTATGATTCAACACTATAAAAATTACCTTACCCTTATCGTCATTGTCGTCTTAGAAAGTCATTGCATCCTCTGCTGTATGAAAACCTTTCAAATCCTCTTCAATTCTTGTATATCTTGAATAATTTTCCTCCATCATTCAGCCTTCATTTTTTTCATGTACTTTCAAAAACCATTCCAGTACTTCACGTATCTATCTTGACTGAAAATGAGCGTTGAGCATTGAGTATTTACTGCTGCAAAGTATTATATATTTTTTCTAATTTTAGTTAATACTAACACACAACTTTGTATGTGTTATTAAGCTATGTTTATGTAATTGCTTCTTTCATGAACGAAGTAAATGATTTTGCTTTATCTATAAAATTTAACATCTGGTGGAGGAGTATAGACGCCATTTAGTTTAGATGCATCATTTGACATATTCTGTCAAATATGACGGTTGACGTATCTTATGATATACTATTGGAAGGCATTTAAATTCCCTTGGCACGCCTGATACTCAGTAAAAAATATTTGGAAATTTTGACATTTGAACGAAAAACGATTCGCCACCACTGTTGTAAGACCCGTCATATTTGACAGAAGAGGTTAAATGATGCACCTATGATGCGCCTATACATCTCCGGATGTTATTAAATTTCATAAACAAACCAAGATTCTTTACTTCGTTAATAGACGAAACGATTAAAATACATCTATCCCTCGATTTACACGGTAGATAGGTTCCTGAGAAAAACGTGTAAATCAAAATTGTATATTTTTTAATGTAAAATCGTGTAAATTGAAAAGTACACAAAAAACGCATAATTTGGTTGTTTTTTCAAGATTTTTATTAACTTAGGTTAGGTTAGGTTAATTTTAGTCCGAAATCCTAATTTTCGAAGTCCTAATTTTAATAAGCAATTTATAAAAATGTTTAATATCATGGTCGACATATCGTTTTGAGGTTACACTCGAAACGTCAAACTACGACGTAATGACAAACGTGCGGGCACGCACCTCGTTGTTTACCTAACAGTGGCTCTTCTATTTTAGTTAGTGATAGAATTCAATGTTAAAATTATTAATGTTATTATTATTGATTATTTTCAACATTTATTTTTTTTTAAACCGTGTAAAAGCGAAAACATGTAAATCGAGGGATAAGGTGTACGTACACAATCTTTCACAAATATCCCGACAATAATGATGAATCAAACCGACATTCAATTCCTCACCATGATTCAAAATCACGCGTAACTTTGCTTCAACACAAAAACGCTCACTTCATAGAAATTTAACCCCTTAACCCCAGATATCGGATCGAATCGGAGATTCGATCCCGTAGAGCCAACTGAAACCTAAATGGCGACGCCTCATTGTGCCGTGGGACGTAACAACGAAACGCAACAGGGCCGTTTGATAATGCGGAATCGGCCACGATCGAGCCGTCGTTGCTAGCAACAATACAACGATTTCCATTATCGCTCCCAGATCGGATTTTATAATGGCGGAGCGGCGGACAAAGGGTCCCGGTATCGTTGCTTTATGTGTTGCCGTTGGATGTCCCGCCGTTGTTTTGTCTTGGAGTTAAATGGTGGAGGCTTTGATTCGGATCGAGATGTTTGTGTGGTGGAATGTTTTTTTTTTTGGAATTACAGTGAAATCCTGTTTTTAAGTTCGATTTCTGCAATCCCGTTTTATTGTTAGTGCATTTTGATACACGTTTATTTTCCGCGATTTACATTTGAAATCAGGACTGATAAGGCATTGGTAAAGGGACATTTGCCAAGGAGGGAAAATTTGAAAGGGGCTCGAAATATGAAGTAAAAGTTTCTTACGACAATTACATTACGTGGGAAATATTTAAAATTCAATTGATTTTATAAAAATCATTATATTCGCAATTGACAATCTTTGTTCAAATATATAAATCGCTTGTTGCTGACATTCGTTAATATTTGTTTTTTCTGTCCTTTTTTTATTTTGTGTTTAGTCCCATTCAAACGGTTTTCTGATCTTGTTTTCAATCTGATAAAATCAAAAGTTCTAATCCATTTATATCATCAAATAGCTTATATAAACACAAAAATATCTCCCAAATGTGTGATTTTATCAATAAAAAATGGTTTTTTTCTTTTTTTTAAATATTGTGAAACTCCGTTTGTACATTTTAGAAGGGACCAATAAAATAAGCTTTATCATAGGGAAAACGAAGATCGAGAGCTTAAAATTAAAAAAATTGAGTTTTCCGGGCTGCAAAGTTGAAGGACGTGAATTCCAGACACGTAAAATCGGAATTTAACTGTATTTAAAATTTTCAATCTACGTTTTCCCTATAATGATGTTTTTATTTTTTCGGTCCCTTCAATAACGTAAAAATGGGGTTTTACTGTATTCTCATTGTTGAAATGATTGTGTTTTGATTTTCTCGAAGGGAAAGATGATTCGCATATAAAAATGATCAGTGCCATCTATTCAGTATTCAAATTAGTAATATCAAAAATAATTCCGTTGTAATTCTATTATTTTTAACAAATTTTCCATATATGCTGGTGTTATTTTTCAGTGTATTATATTATATGGTTGTATAATAGAGTTTTGGAGCATTCTGCTTAATTTAACCCTCAAAGCGCGCGGATATTTTATGGCGGTAAAGATAAACGACGTTCTTCTTGTGCGTCTTTTATGTTTTTATCGTTTACGTTTTTTCCAGTAATATAATATTTACATGCGGAGGAAAAATTGAATAAAAAAACAAGAATTATCTCATAATGTTGCGTGTTATAAATTTTTATTTTAATATTTGTTGATATAATGCAATTGCAAGATATTGTCATAGTAATAAAAAAAGTACTTGATGATTCCTTTGGGGAAAATAATTTTAGTCGAATTAAAATTTTTGTTCTTAATAAAAAAAATAGATATTTATGTCACGATTCCCATCTGAATATATCGTACAAATTATGGTAATAAATATATGTTTTTCCGCTATATTATTACTTAATTAATTTAATTATCTTATTAAAGTTTATATGTTAATTATCACAACTAAACTTCCACGTTGGCACATTCGAGAATTCATTGAATCATCTTCAATAGTTTAGTGCGATCGTTAATTTCGTACATTCACGTCAACGCGTATCTTTTTATCGCCATCATTACACGTCCGTAATTATTTCGAAATTTCGTATCGTCCGAATTAGAAACCGGCAATTAAATACTTTCCATTCAATAATTCGACCATTTGAATAATCCCGTCGAATTATAATCGCGACACACTTTTTTTATCCATATTTGCATGTAATAACGTATGCATCATTAGCCCTGAAGGAAAACGGAAACTTTAACGGCAACCATAATCTTAAATGTTTAAATACGATTCTATTGCTTTTATATTCCAAATTCGGCCTTTTACAAATCAAATTTAATCTTTTTCATATTAAAATCAGTATTTTATAAGTCAAATTCAATCTTTCTTAAATCGATTTCATTCATCATTAGAAAATTTGAACTTCTTTTTCATAGTCTTCTTTTCCACCTAACGAAATTTTAGCCTTTTCGATAACAATCAGAGCTTAAAACTAAAAAAACAAAACAAAGCTTACTTAACCATTGACACACTTCCAATATCATGAAAAGAGAGGAATGTGGAAACGAAGATAATGAAAAAGAAAAAGTCTAAATGTTGATGAAATCATGGACAAAGCTCCATCCCACTATATTGTCTGAAAAAAATTGCGTCATTCGCGAACTAAACAATTTTGCAAACTATGCATAACATATGTATCGTTAACTCTGAAGAAAAACGGAAAATTTAACGTCAACCATAATCATAAATCTGTTCAATTACGATTGTATTGATATGTAGATATCGTCAATAATTCGCCAAGCTGAATAGTTTTTATTTCATATTAAAAAATCAACGATCCCAATAAAAAGTAACAGTAAAATCTTTTAACCCCTTCAAGTATTTTTTTAATGTATTTACAGTCTATTTATTTTTGTTATTTGATAATAAAATTTTATTTTAATTTTATTATAATTTATTTGATACTAAAATTAAAGTTCGGGAATATAATCGCCATGATAAAATATTCAATGGCTCCCAAGAAAATAATTAATCAAGTCAAAATTTTTCATCAATCAGAATTTTTTTAAGTCAATTTTTTTACATAAAAATAGTTTTACATAAAATATGTTTTCTTTAAAGCAATTGTTTTTCAATTATTTTACTATCACTCTATAAGCTGAAAAAATATTTTAATACAAAAAAAATTATGGAAGTATTTTTAATACTCTTTTTACACGGGTTATGATATATTCCAGAGACTACCGTGTTAATAAAAAAACCATGTAAAAATTGGAGATAGGTTCCATCACTATATTTAGATGTACCCAAATGTACTTTACAGAAGATGTGTAATGTGAAAAATTTTTGCCATGTAAAATGATAAAAAAACATTGAAAATTTTTATTTAATAATTATAATTATATCAGTATTCTGGCCTGTACCGAATCTCACCATTGTGGCATAATATTATAATATATATTTTTATACCGTATTAAAGTGAAAAATCCGTGTAAAAAAATAATCGGTTCTTCCTTTAACCGTGTTATTTCGGAACCGTGTAAAAAAAGGATTGAATGTAATTTCATTCGCGACATCTGAGAACATAGTAGAGCATAACTGACCATCATTTTTTTTTAAATATTTTCATCATAATCCACATTTTCATATCCTTTAAAATTAACATTTCACCGAACCGGTTAAAACGTATCCATTTATACTATTATAAGTATTAAAGTTTGTTTGTCTGTCTATCTGTCTGAATCCATTTCGAAAAAAATTATTTTGTGACTTAATACAAATTTTACCTAGTTTCCAATAAACAACAAACAATACCCAAAGAAATCTCCAATTAACCGAAAATTTACCGCTCCTCCGACATTCGGGTCCTTCAGCCGCGTTGTCGCCATGTTATATGTTGATCATTGTTATGCTAATTTTCGTGCAAATACAAATTGCCGATATATCCTCGAGAGCGATTCGCTGCACCCACGCCTAACTACACTCGTGCAAAATTGAGTTTATGTAAATAAATGGCCTTTTTTGTCGGTCGATTGTCCCGTGTTTTGAATGCTCGTTGCCCAATGAATGTGTTGGTATAAATAAATTTTTGTTCGAGTAGTTTGGGTGGTCGGATTTAATTGTTTTCAAAATGTTTATTCGGTAATTTATCGGCTCGAGTGGTGGTTTGATTGGATAAACGTGTAATGGGAATCCTGATATCGTTTTGCATGGGAGATGATGGGGTTTTGTGAAAAAATATGTTTATAAATTATACTTAGAAGTTGTATAAATATCGTTGAAAGGTCAAGCCGATTTGTCGGTTATATGAAATTCAATTTAATAGATTAGCTACTATGATTCGCTGAGTCAATATTTTCGAATTGTGCTATTTGCATTTTTTTCGTATAAACAATTCATTGTATTTCTTTTTTGTATAACCGGACTCGGTAAATTATCCACTTTTCATAAATCAGTTAAACAAACTGACCTTTCTCGACAATCGACCGACGTTTTTATAGCGGTTTATTCTCGAATCGTTTCAGCTGAGCAAATTTTCGATCTTTTTCGGAAGTTCCATCCTTTTGAATCAATAGATCGTCCATAAAACAAACAAAAAGACTCGATATGTAAAGCGATAAATCAGAGTTCACATATCGGCTGCATACGGAGAAAGAACCCGTTCGTTTTTCTTCCTTCTTCCACTTCTTGGTTCTTTTTCTTCCCTCGAAATGAGTTCTTTCTTTTGCCGTTGAATGATGGGTATTGTCTGAGCTTCGAAGCGGGATCCCATTGTTTCGTGGGTTGGATCTTTTTGTTTAAAACACCGAACCGTTTTGTTCCATGTGTGTTATTGTAAATAATCGATGGAAAAATATGGATTTGAGGTGATATTGTTATTTTTATCAGATAAAGCTCTTGCGCCATATCCTCGTGTATGCAAACCGAATATTGAATTTTCATTACGGATACGGATATTTGTACGTTTTCGTATATTTGAAATAGTGATATTGCGTTTTTCGGAAATTCGAATATGTATCGCGTAATTAAATTGTTCGATTTTCAATGGAACAATGAACGTTAATAACAAATAACAACGGGAGGTCATTATCATACAACCAGCGATGTTCATACTTTTTTATTTCGATTGAAAGATCTGCATAATTTAAAACACATGTTTCTGATTCATTAAAAATTTTTAACAATTCAAAGCACGTTTCTGAAATTATTCAAAGTTTACATCAAGGACGTAATTAGCAAAACGCCACTTCACTACAAAATTATGTATAAATTCAAACGTTTGAATTACAAATTTCGCTCAACAAATTAAACTGTATCCAATCCCATTAAACATTGAAACACCAAAGTTTTAACACCACACACTCACATCCTGAGCACGCATCTTCATACATACATTTCTTTTTACTTTATTAATCATCGTGCGTTCTTTTTTTCCATTTTTACTCTTCGGAGCAATGAGCGTTTAAGTGTTTCCATCCCGATGATGAATGGAGTCGACTTACGCCCTTGCTCCTTCGTCTCTGGATAAATTGTGTATGGCTTTATGTACGGAGGACCACAAAGGATCGTAATTCAGACCTCACAAATAATTGTGATGTGGACGCGTGTAGGACAATGGGGATCTATGGTTACAGAGTCGATCGAGGTGCTAGTAAACTATGGTATATTATCCGAGGCTCCGATTCGTTCTCGAGGATGCTTGGGTTCTATCGTTTTCGGGTTTCTCAAACTGTGAGGAGTTCGTTGGGATATTATGAGATTTAATTTGGATATTTGATAGTTATTTTATTCTTATTTTGAGAATTTTGATCATTTGAATATGAAATTTTATCAATTTTTCAATATCTATTTCTTCGCTTATACAGCTTTTACATTCCAAATTCGACCTTTTAAGAATCAAATTCAACCTTCGAAAATGTGTAATTAAGACCGTTGTCGTACAAATTTTACACCCCAAATTCAGCTTTTTACAAATCAAATTCAACCTTTTACAAATCAAATTCATTCGTTAAACGTAAAATTTAACCTTTTACAAATCAATTTCTTCTTTTGGGGGTGTGTGATTAAGACCGTTGTCGTACAACTTTTATACGCCAAATTCAGCCTTTTACAAAACCAATTAAACCTTTTACAAATCATATTCACCATTCGGAAATATGTAATTTATACTGTTTCATATCAGTTTCATACTTCAAATTCAATGTTTTACATTTCAAATTCAAGAAGTCAACAAGAATAAGAATACTTTCCTATAGTTGAATTTTATGTGTAAAATGTTGAATTTGAAGTATAAAACTGTATAACGTCTACTGCATGACACAATCAGGAAAACACACAATATTATAAATGTTTTTATGGTTGATTAATTTATCCTTTCAGTTTCCGAAAATTTCCCAAGTGATAAAGAGAATGTGTAGTTCGAATCTGAAGTGTAAAATGTTAAATTTGAAATGTAATACGTTGAATTTGAATTGTAAAAACTGTAGTAATCAATGAAATCCAATCTATTCTTCAATTTAACTTTGGTAATCTGAGTTGATGATTTTTATAATTGTTTATATACAAACAACAAGAATATAACTTTCTTGTTTTATGGGCAATCATATTGCCTTAACTAATACTTATATCTACCTATTTAAAATAAATAATGTATTTTTTTTAAATAACACATTTCCAATAGTTGAATTTGGAGTATAAAAACTATATAAAAAAATACTCAAACTCTCAATGGTCTCAAAAAACCATTTAGGATATAATATAGAATGGATTGATCCAATTGAAAAATGTACACTAAATGAGGTATTATTCAGTTTTTCGGCAATCCGTTTGAGAACCTTCAAGTCGTAGAATATAATCGATCCTCGAATATGTGTTTGATGTTCAACGGGTGTGCCTTTGTTCGATGTTTCGGAAAAATTTGACTTATACAAGTACATAAATGTTCTCTGGAGGAAAGTGATCGAGACCAAGGTCTGGGTTCTCGATTGCTATTAAGTGTGGTCCATTAAAAGAAGTGTGATAGATTTTTAGCATCATGGAGAGATTCTTGGAAACGTGATATCAAATGTTTGTGTGCAAATGGAGTGCGAAGATTAAATTTGTAGATAACGTATCGTCGTGTTTGGTTAATCTTATAAGAAGCATATCAAATGATGCAGTGTATATTTTTAAAATTTACTCACTTTTCTTAGTAATATAATTTTTTTAAATCTTGTATCATCGATTGATACGTTTATAATCATTTTCATCTTCGATATTATCGATTTCAATGTCAAAATAATGTCAGTACGTTACTAATTATGATCACATAATGAATACACGAGAATCGCTAAGATAATTAACTGGAAAAAAAACCTTCATCATCATCATCTCATGAAGGACGTCTGAGCTTAATTCAGACTGACCCATATAGCAATTACGAGATGATGAGCACCATCATCGGTTGACGTGCGACAAAAAAAAAAATCACCACTCTAACAATCGTACTAATTATATTATTTTACAATAAGTAATCTTCTCAAAAAACTAAAATTGTAATTGCAATATTTTAAAAACGTCAGTGATATCATTAGCGATTTCATCTAGATCTAAATTATGATTTTATAACGATTTGCGATTCTTGTTACAGTAGAATCTCGTATAGTAGATTGAAATTTATAGATTGCAATTTTGAAAATTAACAGGATCAATAAATTCACTTTTCGATCATAAAAACCTTGATTTCAATTTATTCGACAACTCAATGCTACTACTTTTATTCTACTATATACTATTAAGAACTATATGGGAAACTTGGATCATTCCGTGTTATTAAATAATTAAAAAAAGTTTACTGTCATAAAATATATAGGTACATTCTTTTTTATTGAACTATTATTTAGATGTTATAAACTTTATTAATTTCGTGTGATATCTCATCAAATGATCAAATATGGTGATAAGTCTAATTTCGTGATACTGCAGTCAATTCAAATTCTTAAAATTATTATATTCGTTTCTGTAGATATTTTAATAGAAAAATTCTATAAAATTTTACATATACATAGTCCTATTCCATCAATTGATGATAAAAATATTTTTTTATACAAGTTGAAAGCCTTATTTTATTCAACCTTTTTATTAGCTTGCTCTTTCATCTGAATCATGAATGTGCTCCGAACAACGAAAAACAAAAACTGTCACAAAACATGTCTATACTATCATCATACATAGACAATTATAACTAAATTACATATATCAAAATGAATTCATATATCTACTGACAACCTTCTATTAGATATAATTCTCGTAAATACATTGATATTATTTTAAAAAAATCGACTTAATTCATACCACCACAGATTTACGCGAGTTTCCCCTACATTTTTCATCTAATGCTGGCCATACACGCTACGAGAAATCGTTACGATAAAACTGTACAGTTCGAAAGGTACGATTTATCGCTACATGTATGTAAAACTGTACAGTTTTATAACATACATGTAGCGATAAACCGTACCTTAGTTTTATCGTAACGATTTCTCGTAGCGTGTATGGCCAGCATTATCCACAACAATTCATTTAAAAATATTTTACAATCTTAAATATCAACCTATCTAGACTTCACTGTGGTTAGACTTGAAGCATAGCACGTTCATCATGTACGATCCATCACCCCCGGCGAATTTCACAACGTCCCGAATTGCTTAACGTTATTGTCCGTAATTCTGTTGCCGGCTCATAGGCGCCCACCACTTGTCGCCATTGAATAATGATGGTGCAGATTGAGTCCATCGTCAGGTCGCTTCCTCGTCTCGGTATATCCGTAAGTTCACGATTGTGATATGGTCGACTCGTAAATAGTTTAATGATCGATGGAAGGTGTTTGAATTGTGCGTCTTTTACAGTATGCACGGTTTTGACGCTTCATATTCGACTTTGACACTTCAAATTCAACGTTTTATGCTTCAAATCAACAAGGGTAATTAATTAGTAACTAACATGGTAATTTCATTGATTACTATGACAACAATCTTAATCCTTTGTACGCTAGGGCCGATCTTTCAATCGTCGGTTAAGAGTTATTCTCGGAATAAGCCTTTTAGTTTTATGGTTATTCGCGGCCGGTCACGGATAAAGTCACGTATAAAGTCACGGATAAAGTCACGGACAACTAGCTTATAGTTGTCCGTGACTTTATACGTGACTTTATCCGTGACCGGCCGTGAATAACCATAAAAACTAAAAGGTTTATTCCGAGAATAACTCTTAACCGACAATTGAAAGATCGGCCCTAAGTCGCACATCGACTCGCTATATGAATTGCAAAGATTTCTCTTAAAACGTACAAATTATTTCATTCAAATTTAAGTATACTAGTAGGATCTACAGCCGGACAGATTTAAAAATAAAATAAATCGATGGTTTTGAGTTTTTCAACAATTGCTAGCGTACAGGTAAAGATCGAATATTTCGCGAATAGCTGTTAAGGAGAAATACTTTTCTAAAATTGGATTTGGAGTGTAAAATCTTGTATTTGAAGTGTGAAAACTGTATAACGTCCACTGCATGACATAATCAAAAAATTGCTCGTTATTATCAATTTTGTGTGATTGATTAATTTTCTCTTTCAGTTTCCGCAAATTTCCTATGTGGTAAGGAAAATGTGTGGTTCAGATTAAATTATATAATAATCAACGTTGAAATAATAAAATTTTTATATTGGTTTCTTCGGAATGTATTTTTAGAAAATCCTTAAAAAACACTTAACTTTTATCGCTGGAACCGCTTGCATGTCGTCTAAATTTAATGACTATTTACTCTATGAAAAAAAAAACTCACACTCAAACTAGTACATATATTTGTTCGCATAAAATCACCGTATATTTAGAATTTTTATTACACAAACACTTAACGACCAGTAAAATTTCTCACAATCGATTTACACCGCTCGTTTTCCTTTCATAATTCGATTGTTACGGCATCGACAATAGAAAGAAAACACAACAAACATTCGGCCATTCTCTTTTACGCGCGAAAATCCGCGGATCCTCCCTTATTTTTTCATCTTTATCGCGTGCTTACATACACACGCATTTTTCGAAAATGATAATGGCGCGAACGACGCAATCTGGCCTCTTTGAAAGCGGACCTCAAAAAGCCCGCGAAAAAATGGCACGGAGCAAAAAGCGTATAAGAAAAGGACGAAACGGTTTCGCTATCTATTTTATTGCGCGTTTCAGCGCCTCCATTGTGCGGCCCTTTCGTGGGTGATCTTTTTTGGCGCGCTTTTTGACTTTCGTTATGTTAATTTATGGCCGCTCTTTTTGCGGTAATATTATGTGTATTGGCGGGGTTTCGCAGTGAGATTTTTGCGTGATCTTTTCGGTTTTGGATTCGGTGGTTTTTATGCGTTTCCAGATGGTGAGGTTGTGAAATTGTGGGGATTGTGTTTTCGATTTTATGCGATTATCGCATGTTTGCGATTAATGCGAGGATGTGCGTTTCCTATACGTTTTTCGAATCGGTTTTTCGTTCATTAAATGGTATCCGGTTGGATGAAAAAACGGTTTTTATTAGATCGTTGAACATCGAATAACCTACAGAATGTAAAAAAAAATCATTGACTTTTAATCAGTTCATTGCTCTGCACTTATCGGTGGCTACTTTGTTTTTACAGCCTAAATAAAGTTAAATTTATTTTGATTTCTTTACAAACACATCTATAAATATGTTTTGAAAATAATGCAATTGAAAAAAATCATATTTTTAATCAATTTGGGATAAATTCAATATGAGTCATTAGGACTGTAACTGAAGATTTCTCCAATTCCACTCTTTTCAAAAATTCGCTTTAAAATATATCATACGCAAAAAATATTAATTTTATTATGTATTTGAAATGTTTTAAATTTTACAAATCGATATGTAATTTTTTTTTTAATTATTCAACATTTTACCATTGAGTGGCAATATTTAACCCTTGTAAAAATGAAATGTGTTTTTTTCTCGTGAAAATTTGATTCAAATCGATTGCGACTTACTATATGAGTAAAAAATATTAAAATAATTAAATTACTAGTAAAAATAGGATTTTTTTCCAAAGTGAAAATACGCAGCTGTATGAATGCGCTTGGCTACAAAAATATGTGGCGATGAAGTTGTTAAAAAAAAATGTTTATGCTTAAATTTGATAATAATAACTGAACATATGTAATTAAGTTTGTAACAAATAATAAATTTCGTCATTGAAATTCATGCTAATTTCAGTCCTTACTATTTTTTTTAACAATTCACGCATAACAATGGACGTATTTCATCTTAATTTTTTTTAAATTCATTGTTTTTGAACCTCCATATAACAATTACCATCCGCGAAAACTCCCTCCTAAAACCGAAAATTTCAAAATTTCCAAACACAAAACCAACCTCTACAACCACAACATCACGATACCGAAACGTGGGCTTCGCCGATAACCAATTACCATCCCGCAGCGTGATCCCCGAATCCGTGGGCCGATTTGGAAACGTTTCCTTCGTACGTTTCGAAATTAACAGTTCCCTTTCTCTCGAGAGGGCAATTACGCGAATAACAGGGTGCCATCGAGGGCCGCAATGGAACACGTGTGCAATTGTGCTTTCGCGAAATTGACCATTGTGTTCTCGGGTACGAAAATATCCGGGGACGAAGGGTGGTTGCACTCTTTACGGCCTTGCCCTTCGCAATGTCGATGCATAAAATGCTGGTTTGTTATTGACGCAATTGGAACATATGTGAGTGTGAGTGTGGTCAGTGGTGGATTTGCTTCATTAGGCGTCAAAAATTTTTGAATGTTCCATTACATATATGCAGGGCTGGATTCCGAAATTGTCCTTCCCCATTATGCTGGCCATATACGCTACGAGAAATCGTTACGATCAGACTGTACAGTTCGAACGGTACCGATAAATCGCTACATGTATGTTATAAAACTGTACAGTTTCGTCCGATTTTTGCTTGTATGCCATGTACGATAAACTGTACCGTTCGAACTGTACAGTCTGATCGTAACGATTTCTCGTTGCGTATATGGCCAGCATTATACATAAATTAATACCGGAAATAAAAAAACCTTGCCCTTCGCAATGTCAATGTATAAAACGGTCTTTTGTTGTTGACGCAATTGGAACATATAAGTGTGAGTGTGGTCAGTGGTGGATTTGCTTCATTAGGCGTCAAAAAATTTTGAATGTTCCATTACATATATGCAGGGCTGGATTCCGAAATTGTCCTTCCCCATTATGCTGGCCATATACGCTACGAGAAATCGTTACGATCAGACTGTACAGTTCGAACGGTACCGATAAATCGCTACATGTATGTTATAAAACTGTACAGTTTCGTCCGATTTTTGCTTGTATGCCATGTACGATAAACTGTACCGTTCGAACTGTACAGTCTGATCGTAACGATTTCTCGTAGCGTATATGGCCAGCATTATACATAAATTAATACCGGAAATAAAAAAACCTTGTCCTTCGCAATGTCAATGTATAAAACGGTCTTTTGTTGTTGACGCAATTGGAACATGTATGAGTGTGAATGTGTGGTCAGTTGCGGATTTACTTCACTGGAGATTTGAGGCGTCAAAATTTTTTGAATGCTCCATTACATATACAGAGCCGAGTTCCAAACTTATTTCTCCTTATTATAATACACAAATTGTTAAAATTGGAAAAAGTAGCGCCGCAGTCGAAAATTTGATTGTTTATTATTGATTCATCATGATCAATAACCAATTCGTTATCTACTGCAGGTCTTATCAACTAATGAGTTGGTTTCATAAAATATGATACAAATGGGTAATTTTTGAAAATAAAATTTACTTTTGTGCAAATAAACACCTTTTTTCTATAGAAAGTGATTCAAATTTCTTGATGTCTATTGAGTTGATGTAGAAAAACTAGAAAAATCCACCAAAAAATTATTTTTCAAAAATCGTAGAGGCTCTGAGATATAAGCCTCCACTGCCAAATTCACCACTGTGTATGGTTTTTATCAAATTATGATTTTAACCAATTTGTTTTGGATATTGCATAATTTTTTCGCTTGCACGCGGAACGAACTGATAAGTGGTTCTTCGATAAATTTCAAAGAAAAAAACTGTTCTTGAGACTTTATAAACGACAAGAGTGATTCCTCTAATTTAGCATAAAAGATCGTTCGATTTTATCGAGTGCTCTTCAATAAATCGCTGACCAATATTTTCCATAAAAAAACGAACTTAAACTTTTAGAACGTCCAGCGCATTGTTACTATCTTCGAAAATAAATAAACGTATTATAACAGACACGCGAACGTATACGGATCTAAAGCCGTTAAGTTATGCGACATTTTTTAAATAAATTTGCATATCAATGTGTTTTTTTTTCATCGTATATTACGACAATACTTCATTGCGATCACACGCGTAGCGGTCCACGGACAAAACAGCGCAACCGAAAAAATCCATTAAACTCAACTGACCACATAAACCACAGTTCTCTCGAGACCGAGCACTCATCTAATTCAGTGCTCCGTAACCTTTTTTTTATATAGCACAATAACGATATCTCCAAAATTTCCAAAGCTTTAAACAGAATACTCTTAAAACCAAATAAAATTGTACCCTTCCCATCTACATATGTCAAAAAAGTGTTATTCGTGCAAATATTTTACAATTTTTTTTATTGAAGAACTATTGATATCGTTAAAGAAACATATTTTTTTCAGAATGCACAATTGTATAAAAGGAAAAATTAAAATCAATTATAATGTTTCATTTCATGTTTATATTAGGTAATCCGGTAAATGGTGACGCATTTATGATGGTCCTTTTCGATCCTCAATTGTGTCGTGTTCGTCGAATTTTCATCACGTGTTTTTTGTTATATATTGATCACAGATATTCTCAAAAACGTATTTATCGCATAATTTTTTTATTTTCAAACCATTTTGCAAATAGACACATTTATTTCGAGTGACAAATTTATTCGATTTTCTATGCTTTACCTTTCCTTGAAGAAGAAGTGCAAATTTCGCTACTAACAATATTTGCGACAATTTTTTCAGGTCATTGCAAAATTATTTAAATAGGACTTTTTTTAAAATGCAGAGGATGTGAAAAATGGAATTTTTTGCAAAGCAACGGTTTTTTTCTAATAAGTACATCGTAATTTTACGAAAACGACTGAGCAAATTCGAAGCACGAAAAAAACTCCCGGCCAAAACTAGACATTTGGTGTGCCGCATACCAAAAATACAAATATTTATAAAAATGTGCTTTTGTCTATGGAAATTATATTATAGGAAAACTATTTGATTTTTTTTCTTGTATGGGAAAAATACGTTGCGGCACTAGCATCGTCTCGCGGCCCAACTGTTGCGTATCACTGATCTAATTCTCTCGTGGGCATACAAAAGCACGTCTATACCTCGTTTTATCAGCGGACCTGCCACTTTTTTGCGTACCGTTCCTTTTAGATGTTTATCCAGAGTGCGATTGGCGCCGTCGCCATTACCACTGTCCAAACACGCGATCCATCATTGGTCAAAAGAATTCGCACTTGAAAAAACTATGTATAAATAATAATACGAAAAACAGGACTCGTACGTGCGAGGCCCTCGTATGTGCGTGGGCGAGCCACGAGTAAAATTTACAATATTCGGTAATAGAGTGTCTTGTAAATACTGTTATGGGTTTCGGCCAGTCGTGAGATGAATCATTTTATGGGATTTACATGTTTTTTGTTCGGGTCCGATCGATGGGCTGTAATGAGTCATGTTGGATTTGAATGGGTTTGATATTTGCGTTGATTAGTGATGCTAATTTGGATGTAATTAGTACGAAGAAAAATTCGTGTTTATGCAGATGATGGTTGTTCACCATGATAGTATAATTATGATTTTTATATTAACATAATTGGTTTTATTTCCGTTTATCTGTTCGAGTGCTATTTTTATTTAAATTTTTTTCAGGATTCTTTTCGCGGAATGTTTATTAAATTAATTTATTTGATAGGCGCCACTTCGATAGATCTAAAATCTTTATATGGCTATTTCATTTACATTCCTTTTAATCTGAATATCTTTTTTGATCATTTTAGATATGCGGATTTTTATTGCGCATCGCGAAAATACATTTTTTCTCACACGTCTATAAAAGGAAACTTGAAGTTTTTTTTTTACGAAAGGATCGTGTCTCGAAACAGTTTTATTATATGAATAAAATTTTATTTTAACTTTTCCTACTCTTCCGTGCACATAATCCCAATATAATGTACTTTAATAATAATAGGATTTATTTATGCACGTTTCATAGAAAATGTTCAGCTTGAATTATGATTAAGTACCTTCGTAACGTGTGGAGGAGGCGCATTGTTTAATATTTTCGATGTTCATATTTTAAATATATTTGACATAATCTTCTCGTTTGAAAGGTTCAATGATTAATGCGAGACGACCTTAATTTTTCGTAATCCTCGAAAACCGATTTGCAACAATATATCAGTATTCGTAATATTACAAAATTTATATTCATTGAAACGTATATTTTTGACAGTTGATGTTGTATAATACTGATTATTCATGTTAATAGAAAGATAGATGACTCGATTGAATCAGATACAGTGAAGCCCCATTTTAATGTTTTTTTTATGAGACTGGCAAAAAAACGTCGCTTAAACAATTCAAATGTTTAAAAAATAGTCAAAAATAATATTTTATTAAAAAAAATCATACGAATAATGTAATTTATTCATAAAAATCACGCATTTGGAATATATTTTTGCATTTATATAAGATCTTTCGATTGTATAAATTGATTTGAACTTTCGATGTGCAGTAAATTGTTTGAATGAGGGTAACCAAAAAAATACAAATTAATAAATGTCAGCAACAAGCAGCCAATACATTTAAACAAAGATTGTCAATCGCTGCGAATTTGTGTTCAAATATTTTTGTAAAATTAATTGAATTTCAATATTTCAGACGTAAATTGCGGGAAATAAAAACGTAAAAGTGGGCATTTAAAAATCAAACAAGACTGCAGAAATCGAACGGTAATAC
Organism: Hydropsyche tenuis; assembly: GCA_009617725.1. Lineage (NCBI taxonomy): Eukaryota > Metazoa > Arthropoda > Insecta > Trichoptera > Hydropsychidae > Hydropsyche > Hydropsyche tenuis. Next base: position 1,253,978 of record VTON01000025.1, read on the forward strand.
AGTTTTTATACATCGAATTCAAAGTTTTACGCTTCAAATTCAACAAAAAGACTTCATAGTAATGAATTTTATTGATTACTATAACAAATATTTTAATAATACTTCCTTATAGTTGAATTTAAAGTGTAAAAGTTGTAGCGGGAAATCTTGAATTCCGGACTTGAAAAAATTTTGCAGTTTGATAATTTGCAGAAAAAGTTTGATAATTTAAAAAATTCTAGATACATAAATCTTTTTATGTTTTGAAATTTCGTGCTTCAAATAGTTAAAACAACGATCTCGATAATACTTTTCAATAGTTGAATTTGAAGTATAAAACGTTGAATTTGAAGTATACAAACTGTAACGGGAAAACGTGGATTCCGAACACATAAAAACGGAGTTTCACCGTATATGTTGCTTGTTGAGAGTTTGAAAATTTAAAAATTTCTAAATACAGCTATTTTTATCCTCTGAAATTTCGTGCTTCAAGCAGTTAAAAAAATTTCCATCTAATAATACTTTTCTATAGTTTAATTTGAAGTATAAAAATTGTAACGGTAAAAACGTAGATTCCCAACACATAAAAACAAAGTCTCACTCTATATGTAACATACATATGTTGCTTTTTAAGATTTTGAAAATTTAAAAAATTCTAAATAAATTTCTTTTTTATTCTCTAAAACAGTTAAAACGATTCAATCACCCCAAAAAACCAACACAATTCAAAACCTTTGTCTAATCTCAGATCGAAATCGCGACAGATTCAAGGCTTCATATTTGCATACAACTACATAATTTCCGATCCAAAAAAAGATCAACTCGCCACATTATGGCACATTGACATGTCGACAATTCGTCAATGTCGTCGCGTGGGCGAGATGCATTCTTGACAATGTTGACCGTCGGTAGACCACCTCGTACCTCGGAAAAACACACAACCAAAATATTTTCTTAATGATTTTTTTCTACCTGCCAATGTACGTACACGTATCGTTCGCTTAACGCGCGTACGTGACTGGAAGTGTGAGCCGGAGTCGAAGCCTCGATGTTTGTTTGTCGTTCGTACGAAATATTGTGTTTTTTGGGATGGATTTGTGTGTTTTCCGCGTTTGAGGATTTTTATGATGGCGTGGTTTGGTATCAATGCCGTTTTTTTTATTGTGTTTTATGGTTTTTGGTTTGAATGTGTATTTGCGGTTTCTTAGAAACGATAGATATAGAGTTTGGTGGTGATTCATTGTGAAGTGCAGTTGGGTTTGTTTGATGAAGGATAAAGTTTTGAGTTTATAGTAAATCCTTGGTTTTATGTGCCCGGAATTCACGTTTGTCCGTTTTACGTTATTTTTCGAAATGTTTAGAATTCAATTCATTTTATAAAAATATTTATTTAAATTCGAAGCTATTGACAATCTTTGTTCAAACGTATAGATCGCGTTTGCTAACGTTTGTCGATTTATAATTTTTCTGTTCTTACCTTTAATGTGGTTGCATCAAAAATTCGAATCCATTTATATCATCGAAAAATCTTATATAAACCTATAAATATGTGCCAATGCGTGATTTTTTAATAAAAAAATATTTAGACAATTTTTTAAAAATACATGAAACCCTTAATCTACGTTTTCCCACGTTTTGTCAGTCCCTCAAAAACTTAAAAACGGGGTTTCACTTTATTTAAAAGGCAATGTTTTTCATTCCGGTTCTCATTTTTAAAATGAATCTTGTTTTATTAAAATTTATAATAAAAAACAGAACTAAAATTCGTTTCTCGACTGGTTTATTTTACAAGCCTTTTCCAAACGTGTAATCGAAAATTTCACCAATACAAAATTTATCACCGCGCGTAAAAGTGAAACAACACACAAAACATCTAACGATCGATTTATCATATTTAAATTAAAATTCACTCATTGTCAGTATATTTCTATTTTAAGGAACCTTGATCTTAACCATTCCTGTACGGAGCATAAAACATAAACGGTGTATAATATGTATGTATCTAATAAACTTCACTAAATTGGCAAGAATGTGCTTTAAAACCCAGAGAAACTAAGTGAACGTTCAGTTTTTTTAATATCTTTTCGCATTTCAGTTTTTTATATCGATCAACATAAATATAATACAATTTATAGGTGTTCGAAAAGTGTGAGTGCACTTTAGTGAGTGAGTGCTTTTAAACTGCACTCACACTTTGCGAACATCTATATAATATAAAATGCTCCGGCGTCTCCATTGATTTTGACAACGAATACAATCTGTCGTCGACAATCGGTACACAATTTATTTTCACAGCCGGGTACTACCCGCTAGTTTATAATAAAAATATGCATATATTTATATCTAAATCATTATTATACGTATAAACTTCGAATATTTGGTATTTTAATGAAAATTATGGATTGAACGGTCCGATTAATTACGAATAAACGTGGGGTTTTTACCAATACATGGAAGTTTAAACAAACGTTTCGATATTTTCCCGCACATCAAAAAGCGCGGATCGATCTTCCGCTTAATTAAATTTCTTAATTACGAACCGTCCAACATCCATAACGCTTTAGACTTCCTGTGTGCATTAATTACCCGACATTAAACCGTTCACATATAGGTAAAGGTGTTTCTAGTTAATGTTCGAGTGCTATCTCAATACGAACGGCGTGGGACGGGTACTTTCTCGTTTCCCCATATCCTAATTATTCTCAGGTGTGTGTGTATGTGCTAAGGTAACAATATTGCTATGAATAATATTGTTGCTGCGAAATGTCGATGTTTATGGCGTTTTCGCTAAGCGATCGTGAGAGTCTATCGTTGCGTTTATCTGATGTGTGTATGTTTGTTAAATGTGGTTAATAATTTTGTGTGTGGGATGTTCTGAAATGTATGTTTGTGTATCGGTTTATTTTTATTTTTAATAAAATTCATGAATATATTGAACAGATGAAAAAGTTCACGTGAAACCTATCCATCATACAAGTCAACGAATATTTTTACAAAATATTTTTCAGTAAACATTTTTTCTAGCGAAGTTCTTGAATTATTCAAATATTTAAAAAATAATATTATTCAAAATATTCGTATAATAAATTTTGTATATTTTGTGAAACACGCTGTATGTCGAGGTGTAGGGATTTTAACTTCCTACGTCGAATTATTGTAAATTGCGATTATTGCGTTTGACCTCATCAACGATCGAAAACGTTTAGATAGATACAATCTCATATTCGATTACGCTTCAAGAATACTTAAATACGAAATCGTGAAACTACTTTTATTGTAGATGTAAATGGCTAATAAATAAAGATTCGTAATGTACTTTTGGAGAAGTTACCTTCACGAACGGAGAGAAACATCATTTCGATTTTGTAATAAAAATGTATATGTATAATTTTGTTTAAAAAAAATTATAGGTTTATTAATATGAATTAATTCTATTAATTAAAAAAAATTGCTTGGATGATGCATTTTGAAAATATCACTAACATTTGACATTATACAAGGCTTTATTAGAGTTTTTAATTTATTTATTTATACAAGGCTTTTTCGATGTTATTAAAAGTTCGCACGTTTTTCGTTATAAACATTAATGAAAAGTTAACTCTTATTAAAATTAATACTGAAATCATATTTTATCTAATAATAAGCTAACTTATCACTTATCCATCTATCAACTTCCTCACATTTCTCATTTCTCAACTTTACGATCGATATTAGGGCTCTCATTCGAATATTCGAATTATTCACCCATTTTATAACTATTCATAATTCGAATTATTGATAAAATATTTGAATGTTATTCGTGTACATTTTTTTTATAATAAAAGCAATTTTTTTCAAAAAAATTTGTTCGATTTTATTTTGATATATTGTAGTTTTCGTAGACATTTCATTATCAGTATGATAAAGAGTTGAGTTCTTGTGTTTTGATCGAAACATCAATTTATTTAAAAAAAGTCATAAAAAATTACTGAAAAATTGATACAGTTTTTACACTTCAAATTCAACACATCAACAAAAATTTCATTGATGTCAATTTCAACGGTCTTAATAATACTATAAGTAGTTATATTTGAAATGTAAAAACTGTATAATCGGTACAAGTCAAAGGACGTTCAGTTGGTACATTATATATTTTTAAATAAAATTAATTGATGCGGAAGATATTTCCATTGATAGTTAAAGTTGATCGAATATTAATATAGTAATTAGATTGATATGATTACATATCACTGATCAAAATTCATTTAACCCAAACCATCTATCTATATTTATATTATATGAATCTCAAACGATGTATGTATGTATGTATCCAATTAACTCTTAAACCGATAGACCTTCACTAAATTTGAAAAAAATATGCTTTTAAATCCGGAAAAACTTCAAAAGCATTCAGTTTTTTTAATATCGATTCGCATTTCAACTTTCTTCATTTTCTTCAGTTTTTTCGCCATACAAATTATAACATAACATACCTGCGTCACGATTGATCGTGACAATAATTACACAATTTATTTTCACCGACTTCCGACCAACGCCGATCACAAACCGCTATGTTAGTTGACTAACAAAAACCCAATTCGAACCAACACTTTTCGCATCCGATACGATCTCATCCATCCAATTCCGATATCCTCATCACCATCACCATTATCACCGTCGCGATCATCCTCAACTTTGTGCACTCTCGTTCCGTATATGGCGCCGGCCGGGGTGGGTGGGTGGGTGGGTGTCGTGGGTGCTTCAACCTCACAACTCGAACGTTGCGACTTTTCGACCATATGGCCGATAATTTCGTAACCGTGTCTCCGGTTCGTATTTTCATTTTTTACGAACCTCATCGATATCGGCTCTTTTTAATTTCGTAAAAAATCGATCCGTTTCATAATTATGTTAATGCGTATAAATGTGTCGTGGCGAAATTTGACCGTTGTCCGCTGGCGGTTTAATTTCTGGTTTTTCTATTTTTGTTTAATTTTATTGAATGTACATAAGTTGAACGATGTATTGTATCATCATTCGATGGTTAACAAAAATTAAAATAAACGATGAGTTAGCTAAGTTGATTAACTATAAGCTAGTTGTCCGTGACTTTATCCGTGACTTTATACGTGACTTTATCCGTGACCGGCCGCGAATAACCATAAAAACTAAAAGGCTTATTCCGAGAATAACTCTTAACCGACGATTGAAAGATCGGCCCTAAGGGATGATTTTAATATTGGACTATTTAAGAGTTATTTTGTCCTCAAATCCAATTAATGATTATATTCAATAGCGAGTAGTACCCGGCGGTGCTCGGGACTCTATGAAAATAAATTGTGTACCGATTGTAATTATTGTCACAATAAATCGCGACAACAGCACATTTTATATTATAATTTGTATGTTGATCGATAGAAAAAACTAAATAACGAAACGATATTTAAAAATTGAATGCTTATTTAGCTTCTCCGGATTTCAAAATACATTCTTGCCAAATTTAATGATGATTCGTCTATCGGTTTAGTTTATTGGATATATACATATATAGATTAATCAAAATATCAAAATCCTCATTATAATATATCGATTAATAAAATAAAAATTATATAAAACACAAAAGTTACGTGTATACGGACAATATTTCTTAATCGGGCAACTATCGCCACCGTGTTAACGAGCGACCCGTTTACATACATTTAAATATTCAAATTTCGCCGACTTCTGTATTTTTTCATCACGGTCGTTTTTTTTGGAACGTACTCGTTCAACATTTTGTATAAAATATCGATCGGCCTTCGTCTGCATTATCTTCTTGTAGATCGATATCGCACTAATGGACCAAAGGTCGCCGCGTACGGAATCAATCATGCGTTTAAATCGTTTATGGAATATTCATAAATTTGTATTGAAAAAAAATTACAAATCTAAAAATCGAAGGATGTGAAGGCCGGTGGGTTTCCCGTTGAGCTTATTGACCTTTCTAAAGGCTCATGTTGAAAGGATTTGCTTCTTAGGTTCGATTTTATTTGAAAAATATCGATGAACTCATCAGGGAAATAATTTGTTGGATGCTTTTCGGTAGTGCTGATAAAAATTATATATATTTTCTTTATTAGATTACGCTGTATTGGGTGTGACATAATGCGTCAACGAAAAATAGTGTGTGCTTAAATTTTGCTGGTAATATAAAAAAAATGATTTATTCGTATTGCGATACGTTATTTGCGATAATAGGATTAAATTATTGCATATAGCGTTTTTGCGACCGATGAAAAAGTTCGTGAAAATAATTTAATGAACCTGTTTAGAACGTCGTCGTATTACACAATAGATAATGTATATTATTATATTTTTTCACGGTTCAAATCTAAATTTTCCAAATGCATTTTTAATGTAGACCTAACAAAAGACGATACGTACATTTTCAGAAGTTAAAAGCGTTTGTTTCGATAAAAAACGGATGACGGCATATACATTTCATTGATGTCTTTAAATATATGTTACCGGAGGTATTAAGCCATTGCATACAATATTATATTGTACGCAACGAATGATGTAATTTGACTTTAAACCTAGGCGAATCGCATTCGCAATGATTAATGATCATCAATCGCATACAGAAACGTACAAAAAATGTGTTTGGAGCATAATAGTAACATCGTATGCGGATGTTAGTACGAAATCGTGAACGATATTACACATGGTAGTGTAACGCAATGCTATTTGAAAATTAGGTCTGTTTAATTGCTGATTTGTGTCTGTGCAGTTCGAAATATCAAGTTTGATTTTTTTTAGCTTGCTCTGATTCATATAATATCGAATTCAATATAAAATATTTTCTATGATATTGAATATTTGTGCTTTTTTCGATTTAAAAAAATATAAATAACTATTATCTCTTACTATAGAATAAATAATATCATACTTAAGATTACATCTTGTACTAATCATTTAACTTTATTGGTCTATGCGAATTATTTCCTGTTGATAAAGCTATTGTTTATGTATTCTATAACTAAATTGGAATTGATAATGTACAATAATTTACATTTAATATTTAGATTTTCTCATTTCTAATCTTCTGATATTTCAATGTTCAATACACTCATTCGAAACTGTCATAAAATCATGAGAATGCATATTATTATTATACCAATTGACTTGAAAAGAGATTGTATAATAGAAGAACCATTTCATATCGGAATTCAATCCGAAACTAACTTATAAAATTATTTTAATGCACAAGAATGTCGACTCTTAAAATTTCCGACGTTATAATTAACGGCTTTTGGTATCTCTTACAATTTTTTTTTACACTCATCGATGATGGACACTTCGCGTGTAAGTCACATCGAAGCAACAATTACACGGAATATTCTTCATTAAGAAATAATATCGTAAAAAATCGAAACGAATTAAATTTCGTCCGACGATAATGGTCATTATTGTTGTCGTTATGTACATATCCGTCGTAACGGTACATAGCCTCGATCGAACCTATTAAAAGTTAATCACGAAATCGTGGATATATCTCTCTCGTTGACGATGGCCGTGTTTGCTTTCTTTCGTAATAAATAATTTCGGAAAAAAGTTTTGATTAGGCACATAAATTACGTATTGTCGTTAACACTTAACAGGCTGAATTTTTTTTTAATATTTTTTTTTTTTTTTCAGAAAATCTTCGAAGATGTCCAGGAGAGTGGCGACTCTCCTCGTGCTTTGCGCCACTCTTTCGTGGACTTCCTGCGAGGACGTCGAGAAGGACTTCAGATATATATCTCCAGAAGGTAAGGAACCCTTTGATGATATGCGATAAACCTTTCGAAAATATCTTTTATCTTTTGGATCTGGGACGATTTTTTTCATCTTCGAGAGCTATTAATTTTATCGAGTGGCATTGTGTTCGTGCTTTACAAAGTCTATTTGATTTATTTTCGTGAATTTGAATTCAGATTTTAAGCTTCGACCACCCGTTATTAGAAAGTTATTTGTTTATTTAGTATTGAAATACCAACGAACTTCGATAAACATGAACTTGTTGACATTTGTATTGAGATATCGAAACTCTTTATTGATCTATAAATATTTAAACAAATTAGTCCGATCGTTGGGCGTTTTAATATGAATAAACAATTCGATACTGATTATTCGGTGATTTCGCAAAAACCTTGTCCTATTTCGAAACATTCAGTAAAAATATAAGGAACTTAACAATAAAAAACTTTTTAACAGAAATAAATCTATATTTCGCCATTTAAAAAACAGAAATCAAAAATATCATTTTTTTTGAAAATTATGTCTTGTAAATGACATTTTCTACAACGAGTACATTCATTCAGTTTACTGTTGAGGTTGTTTATTACAATATAATATCTCAACTGAGAAATCATGGTGGTACCATATTATTCAAAGTGATGATATAGTGTGAAATTTTCTCACTGAGTAATCGAGCTTTACTTTTTCATAAATAATAAAAAGCTTAAAAAGCGGATCAATGTTACATGATTGCGGTTACAGCATATAATGAAGAACTTCAACAGTAGACTGGAAGAATGGACTTATCGAAAAAAAATCAAAAATTATCAATTTTGATTCCTGTCTCTTAAATGACAAGATGTAGTGATTCGATTTTTGTCAAAAAAACTTTTTTTTTTATGTTCCATATTACCCTTTTACACGTTTAGAAATAACATATGTTTTTTTCTCATTAGCACGGTATAAAAATAAGAAAAATTTGCATTATTATGCCACAATGGTAAGATTCGATACAGGCCAATACACAATTATAGTTATTAAATAAAAAATGTCGATGTTTTTCGATGATTTCACTTGGCACAATTTTTCCACATTACAAATTTTTTATATTTGGATGAAAGTTCCATCCAAATATACTGATGGAACTTATCTCCAATTTTTACATGATCACCATACATTTTTTCACACAATAATCTCTGGAACGTATCCCCCATATAAAAATAAAATTAAATATATTTTTATTAAGCGTTTTCTATGACACTCTATACATATTGCACAAAATGGAGACGAATCAATAATCACTCCCCATACATTTACGATCGATAATTCGATCAAAAGAACCAGTGGAAGTCGTACGTGCTCCTCACAATAATATCGCAACGAGAAACAACCCATTGCCGCGCAATTACACACCATAAATACACACCGGCGGGAAGGTGTTGAAATTGCACGTCTTTTCTCGAAATTGGTCACGTTTGCCCACGTCGTCCGGAAGGGGTTAACTCCAGATATTATTTCGCGCTAATCGCCAGGGCAGCTAACCTGATGTCGCGTATCCGCACTTTGACTTCTCTAGACGGAGATGGTGTCGCGGACCTTTGGCACTGTTGATTAATTTTCTCGTGCGTTTTTATGGGCCGTTTTGGATGGGGTTTTGGTGAAGTCGTGCGCGACCGAAATTCAATTTGTGGTGTTGTCGATTAGGTTTTTTGTGTGTGATAGTTTATATGGTTGGAAATTTTTTGATGATTTATTGATGGTTTTTACGTGATATGTTTGGTTGTTAATTGATTAGATGTTTTGTCTTGTTTTGACTCATATTTTTTGCGATTCAACTAAAAATTTTAGCTTTTATCGCTTGATACTCGAAACTTGCAATAAAAAACATAGATAATTTATTTATATAATTATACTTCAGAGTTTGTTTTGACTCATATTTTTTGCGATTTACCTGAAAATTTTAGCTTATATCGCTTGATACTCGAAACTTGCAATAAAAAACATAGATAATTTACTTATATAATTTTACTTTAGAGTTTTCTTTACTCAAATATGAAATATGTTATTATTTGTAACATTTCGTATAAAAAATATTGTGCGTTTTAGTGCGTCCCAATTGGGGATCATGGCAGCATATGGCATAAAATTATATCGCTTTGAAAGGATAATGAATAATATTGTTCTATTTGTAGAATTGATTGTTTGATTTTTCGTATACGTACATACAGTTTTTACACTTCAAATTCAACGTTTTGAACTATTATAGTACTGCTAGTTATAAAAAAAAGATACTCATTTTAACTTCACACTGACTAAGTCCTTTATTTTTAAGAAGATAGTTCTTTATTTCATTGGGTGGAGAAGTGGGAGGATAACATTCGCATGAATCGTTTTCGTAGTCTACTACAAATCCTTGATTTTTAAAATATCGTTTTTCTCCGAAAAAATGTAGTCACCGTAACTATAATAGGTACTAGTAATGATATTTAAAAAAACAAAAATTGTAATAGTTTTCTTTTTATAACGAATGATTATTCTTTTCCTTCAACGAATTCTATTTTGAAATTTCGAAAGATCAATACAAGGAGATATATGAAAAAAATTTAAGCCCAAAACCAAAAAAATAATATACACACTCAATATAAAATGACTACCAACATAACTGATTTACCATCACGAACGACAAAAGCGCAAAAATCAATTAACATTTCCGATTTCGCCACGCTCTCAACAACCTCTAAACTCGACACATAACAGCAAAACTGCGCTTTCTACGAGCTTATTTCAAAACCGTATCCGCGGATCTTTCGCGCCCAATCGAAAACAGATAATCTCGCGGCCATAGCCGCTTTTCCCGCCGCCGTTCGAAAATTTCGTTGTCTCCGACTTCCGTTATTCCGTTATATCTTTGTCGCGATCCGTGTTTTGCGAAGTGTTCGCGATTTATGTCGGGTGCTTATCGGAGCTTTCGATCGGTCGTGTGAGTGGAGGTTTGTGCTTTTCGAGTTGATTCGAGAATGATGAGGTTGTGGTTGAAGAGTGATCAAGGGTCGGTTCGAAAGGTGTTTTCGATTGTTGCGTTCTGTATGTGTATGTGTGGTGTTTTTTGTTGTTTTTAAAAAATGACGAAATCGAGAATTCTCACTTTTCGAGAAATTTGCAAATTTCTCGAGAATTTTAAAATGAATTTTTTATTATAAAAAAATTAAATTACACAAATATTTATCATTTACAATCACAGCTTTTTGATGCCACTGTATATGTATAAGATTTGAAAATATACATACTTCTTAAGAAGGTTAAAACTCTTTGCACCCTGGAATTTTTTTCTTAAGCTGTTTGCGACACATAATTTTTAATTGTTTGGGTGAGTAAGAACCATGGATTTATATAAATATAAAAAAACTTCACATTTTCATAATTAAAAATATTAGAATTAGTTACATATATTTGGAACATCGTATCGTGTCATTTATTCAGTTATGAAAAAAATTATATTTATGAAAATATTTTTTTTAATTTCAATATGTAATAGAAAAAATAAATTAAAAGAAAGAAAAATAGTCGATAGACTTCAAATTTTTTTTCAAAATAGTATTTGATCTGACTTTATCTGACTTTAATCTGAATTTATTAGGAAAAAAGTCAAGTATGTTTTTTCCATACATTGAAATTTCTCGAAAAATTTGAGAGTGAAATCGAGAATTCTCGTTTCTCGAGAAATAAAAATCACCGAGAAATCAGTATACCTATTCATGTGTGTGTTAACAGATGGAATTGGTTTATTACTTTTAAGTTTAATCGTGTCGCAATATCAATTAAATCTAGTCGAATTTATTTCTATTGAAAAATTGTTATTGTAATACTATGACAGATGTGTTATTGAACATTTCGATAGTTAATATTCATTATGTAAAATAGGTTAATGACATTATACTTTATATGTATTCTATTAAAAAATATATATACGAACCCACAATACAATGTGTTCATTTTCAAAATCAAAATATACGTCGAAATATTGCAACATGATTAAAATAAATCTTTATCATAAAAAGGATCGTGCATGTACGATTTTTTTTCATTTTGGTCATCTAACCAATGTTGAAAGTCATCTATTAGCTACACATAATGCAATCAATAAAAGATTTTGATCTTTGATAGACCAACAATGGCCGAGCTTTTGACAATCGACTTTTGGCAACGTAGACGATCGATAACTTTCCGTTTTGGTGACCATATTTTTTATTCGTCGTTTTAAACTAAACATTATATATCATTCGATTAAATAATATTACAATAAAAAAACCTTTGTTAGCCAACATATAAATGTCAAAAGTTCGTCATATGTTATAATCAAACTCATTTTTTTTTTAATATTCTATGATCTATGATATAACATATTATTTTTATTGAAAAACTAGCGGCTTGTACCTGACATGCTCGAGACTCTGTAAAAATAAATTGTGCACCGATTGTACTTATTGTCATAATAAATCGCGTCGCCGACATATTATATTATAATTTGTATAGCGATCGATAGAAAAAACTGAAATGCGAAACGATATTAAAAAAAAACTGAATGTTTATTTAGTTTCTCCGAATTTCAAAGCACATTCTTGCCGAATTTAGTGAAGATTCGTCTATCGGTTTAGGAGTTTATTGAATACATACATACACCGTTTGAATTTTAATACATAGATAGATTAACTCCGTATAACATAACATGATATATATGTATAGTCATCTATATTAGCATTAGACCCGTTACTATAAGGCCTTAGCGGTGCTTCATTGAAAATAAAACGAAACCAAAAAAAGTAGAAATATCAATATATGCAAAAGGCGTGAAAAATTAGCATAATCGCGCGTGAAATTATCGCCAATAATGACCGAGCACGCAGCTCGTTTTATCTGTTCGCAACTGTTGATCTTGATGATGGTCGTTTATCCGATGATGTAGACTAGGGACCTTAACCTTTTCTACATCACCTTTGAATATCTTTCAGTCGCTTCGTATATGCAAAGTGCATATAATGTTTGTTTGATGCACTTGAAAAAGCATCGATGCTTTCATAGTCACTTTCAATAATCTGATAATATTTTATATTTATCTTAAAAATGTCTATTTTTGCATCATTGAAAATTGAGAATCGCTGACGTCGATCATCATTTTATCTTACCAAGATGATGATGATGATGATGATCTGTAATATAGACCATCGCTGATACTGATTCTATATCAGTGATTCTTAGTCTTCATCGTCAGCTGATACTTGGAACTAGTCCGATTTGCATCCAAGTTCAATATCCTTGGTGCAACGGGTTCAGTTCAAATATGTTGGATTTTATGAGATGATTTTGCTTTAATTAAAACCCATTTATGATGAATCGAATTCTTGCTAGTATAATGAGTAATTCAATTAACGTCATACGAATATTAACCGCTCGTTTCAATAAGAAATTGTTATTCAATAAAATAATTCTATATTTGACTCTATTGTTTTTATCTTTTTATAACCGCATTTTTATTCGGACATTAATCACTTTTACGATGGCGCATTAATTTTTGAAATTTACGATTTTATTCCGAAAAATTACATCCCGCCATAAGTGATAAAACGAATTTCGTTTTACAAAGCATCATCGAACACGCACACATTCGAATTACGTTCAAATCGGCCATTTTGTAAATTGATAACGATCACAATTCTGCATACCGTTACCGATCTTTTCAATTTCCTCGAACGTGCGTGCCCGAGTCGACGTCTATACGAGTATTCGACATAATTAACGTCGATTATTGATCTATCGGAAATTTCTCCGTTCGATCATATTGCGATTTATCTGCAAATTGTCCTCCGGATTGATGTTGATTCGAAGTGTCTGCAAGCGTGTTGCTTTTGAGCGGTGATGTTTGGGAAATTGTGGTTTGGATCTTTGTGTTGAAATCGTGGTTGGTTTATATTGTTTTGGTGGGTTGTTGTGAGGTTTGGTTTTGATTGTTTGTGGTGAAATTTTTGGTGAATGATGTTTTACTTGTTTTGTGTGTTTTCATGTGTTTTTTTTATCAGTTATGCTTTCTTTATCTCTTAAGTATTTTTCAAACTGCTGGTAATTTAACTACTTGACAAAATAATCGTGTTGATAAAAAATTTTGTTTGATATGTTCAAAGTTCAACATCAGATTGCAATACTCACGTACGCCAAACTTATATTTTTAAACCGATAAATATTTTAATGGACGAGATAATAAAAATTCTGTTAAATTGAATAATTCTGTACATATATTTACTACGAAATGCATAAAGAGAAAGCAACTCTCGAAGAGTTTGATATCATCCTTAACAAAATAGTTACAAATTATTATAACAACACACAGTCTTTATTCTACAATAGTTATTGACCCGGTCAATTTCGCTTAACTTTTTGAATAAAATGCTTATGCATTCATAATGAAAAATCACGTTAATTATTTGTTTTTGTTGAATGCACCAACTTCCATCAATCACGGAAGTTAAGTGATACATGACACGGTCAGTAGTTGAATGAAATCACATTAGTTTTACACATTTTTCAATTAACAACTTGAAAGTTAAAGAAAATTCCTGATACACTCCTAGATGAAAAACTTTCCAATCCTCTTCCACTTTTGTCAATTCCGATCAACTCTCAACCAATCTACTCCACACATCATCCACAATCTTTATTTTCATATATCACTTCTCAAACTCCACACATCATTTATTACCCTTTCAATTAACAACTTGAAAGTTAAAAAAAATTGTTAATACACTCCTAAATGAAAAACTTTCCAATCCTCTTCCACTTTTGTTAATTCCGATCAACTCTCAACCAATCTACTCCACACATCATCCACAATCTTTATTTTCATATATCACTTCTCAAACTCCACACATCACTTATTACCCTTTCAATTAACAACATGAAAGTTAAAAAAAAATGTTAATACACTCCTAAATGAAAAACTTTCCAATCCTCTTCCACTTTTGTCAATGTTGATCAACTCTCATCCAATCTTCTCCACACATCATTTCGATTTCATCATCCACTCAATCCTTATTTTCATACAATTTCTCAAACTCCATACATCATTCATAAAAAATCGAATCATTCAATCCTCCATTACCACACAATACCACCAACCGAACGAATTCCAAAACAACTTTTCGCAACGACAAAGATTTTCATCATTCATTTTTCAACACACACAGTAGTCGCAACAGCACAAAGCACACGCATAATCCCCCTACAACATAAACATCGCAGATAAAGAGCGATGTATTTATTGCTTGCCCGCTGCACTGGCATCTATGCGCGATCGCCGATTTCGCAGGCCTTTCAGCGTTTCTCAAACTTCCGCTGACCCCATGCCACTTACCTGTGGGTCATTAGGAATTATTCACGGCTCGGTATCGGCGATTTATCAAGGATCGATGTATCATTAGCGTCGAAAGTCGCCCGCTAGGAACGCCCGTTGTTCTCTCCGGAGTAATTCGTACTTTCGATTCGCCGATTGGGAGTCGATGGGTTTTGTGATTTGGTTGGTTTTGGTTTGGAATTGGATAATTTGGGAGTTTATTTTGAATTTTTGGTCTAGTCTGGTCTATTCTTAGGAATATTTGTTGAAGATAAAATCGTTTTTGTTTTCGAAAGAATATTTTCTAGCTTTTTCTTACCTTTCCCTTACGGTGCTAAAAAATCCCGCGCGTTCCCGTAATGTGTATTTACTACACATTATGAAAAAGTGATTTAAAGCCCGAAAAAGTTGAATGTTTTTAAATATTGTTTTTAATGACCATAGTTGAAATAGAAATGAAACAATTTTTGTAATGTTAGCTCCTGAAAAGTGGCATGGTTATTATCTTATAATCGGAACAGTGTTATTCAATATGGAGCCTACGCCCCACTGGGAGGTAATTTGAATATTTTAAAGAGGCAATTCTCAAATCATGAATATTTGTTAAATTTTTTTTTTGTTAAAAAAAATATTTTTTAAATATTGTAACTTCGATTTTGCTAAAAAAAAGACATCGACACTGTTATATTTATATAAAAAATATGTTTCAGACAAAAAATATTAAGCAATTCTAATTTTATCAATTTTATTGGCTAAATAAGAGTGTTATGACTAATTTATTTGTACTTGTTGTGTTGTGAATCATTTGGGTAAAATGGCTAGTTAATTAGATTTTCAGGATTTGTTAGGTAACTTCAAAATTTTGATAGAAGAGAGGGTATATGAAGATTTTTGAATCGTTGAAATGGAATATGGAAAAAATAAGGTTGAGAAACACTGAATTAGATTAATTTAAAGCCGTTTGAGTTCATTAAAATTCTCTAGAATTGTTTATTTGTTAAAGAATAATACTCTTTATCTTATTTTTTTAATATTTTACCATTAGTTTTCATACCATTTCGTTACAATTCAACTTCAGTTTTTATGAAAACAGATATAACAGTAATACTATTTAGAAAATATTTTTTCTTCAAATTTTCTTTTTAATAAGAACCAAGATTATTAAGAGAATTTTATCGTTTTACTTTTATCATTACGAATGTCACTGTCAGCAAGAAAAGTTAAAAAAATCTCTGCTATTTAGATAATTTGATCTATTATTTTGTGAGATTTTTTAGATGTAGACTATTGTATTAGCAGGCTCGATAAATTGCTGAAAATATTTTAAAACGAAAACTCCTTCGAAAAATATCAACCTGTTCTCAAATTTCAACTCATCACTCATCACATTTACATTCATTCAACATATCAATCGCAAATCTCGACAACTTCTTCACACAAGAACTCAATCGATTCCTTCCCGTCATAACCCACCTGAAAAATCGCGTCTGCCGTCTCAACCTTACACACCATTGTGCCGATTCAGGTGAAAGCAGCATAGTTCAACCCGCAAAAGGTTAGCAAAATCCATCATCTTTCCTCAGCGGAGTTGCGTGGTCCGTACTACCGGCAACGGTCCCATTGGCGGCAAAGCCTTCGCTGCGGTCGGGTCGCAAATAACCCATGTCTAATGAAACGTTAATAGGTCCGTAGACGGAACGTGCTAACTCGCGTGTCCCGTCGCGCGGTCGGCGGCCGTTATGTTAGTAAGGGCCGGAAGAGTTGGTGCAAAATGTTTTTCCTCTACCGTCTTTTTGAGGTCTTTTTTTGAAGTTTTTTTGATTTCATATTATGTATTATGGTCGTTTTTAGTATTATGGTTAATATTTTTAATGTATCTTTTTTGAAAGTATTGAAAATTTAAATTTTTTCAAAATTAATCTTTGGAGATGTTTATTTTTTAATCTCTAACATTCTTTTGTAACGAAAATTATGCAAAATCATTTCGTATATGAAAATTTTCAATCGTTTTAATATCGGAACGAAAAACGAGCGTGACTCGACTCACAATAAATATTTAAAATTAAATTTTCGTACGCGAAATTGGCCCCGGCCGTAAATCTCAAAGCGCTCTTTTGAGACGTCATTGGATGAAAATAAAAAATAAATTACACTCGCGTATTTTTTAAAAACCATATTTCAAAAAATGATTGACACTCCGCGGCGAAACGTTGTTGGTTACCCGACGGCTAACGTACACTTAGCACGTCAAAAGAAAAGGGATGCTCGAGAAACGAGCGCCTTGTTAACATTGACATCAACAACAATAATGACGGAGAGAGCCGAAATGATCGAATGAAAAATTTTATCGCATCCCGACACTCGAACGGGGAATTTGATTTTGCAATTTTTTTATCCGATGCTCTTTAATAGGGGTGATAGAATTTGCTTTTATTATAAAGCTTTTATACTCTAAAATTGGAGATTTTTTATTAGATCGAATTTGGAGTCTAATTCAATCTAATACAAATCAAAGTCAACCTTGTGCAAATTAAAGTCAATCTTTTGAACTTCAAATCTTTAACAAATCAAATTCAACGATCGCAAATTTATCTTACAAATTTTTCAATTTTTTAAATTATTTTATGAAAAATATTTAAAAAAAAAAAGTTAGGTACCTATTTTTAGTTTGATTTATGAAAAAAATGTAATTAATTGTGTATGTAAAATTTTGTAAAAATCACTAACTAAGATTATGAAAGTCAAATTGAACAATATGTTGTATTTCATTAATTACAACAATGAACTTACACTTTTTTTAGAAATTTTCATTTGATTTATAAAAGATTCAATTTGAAGTTTTCAGGGTTGAATTTAATTTAAAATATATTGAATTTGATTTGTATAAAATTGAATTTGTAGTATAAAAGTTATATTCATACAAAAGTAATAGATGAACATATGACTTGTGCCATTAACCTGAAATTAATTAGAATGAATCGATATCTAATTTCTAGAACATTAACGTTCCTAGTGACCAAACTTCTGATAAAACCGGAAATAATACCGTACCTATATCATAAACATCTCGGACATACAATGATTTTATTTTTAATTACTTCTTCAATCTCCTCAACTCATCAATCAAACTTTTAGATACCTTCCCACTTATTTTCAATTTTTACACTACCCAATAAACTTCCAGATACCTTCCCACTTTTCACCCATCAAAATACCTTAACACCAATATTGAAACAATACGCAAACTTTCACAACATCATACCCACAAAACGCGACCTCACCAAACCCGTACCTATGCATCACCAATAGACAGCCAACGTCCATCTCGGCGGACGCAAAAGGGTTCAAAAAAGCCATAGCTGCCTATCGCAGAGCCTCAGGAATTAGCATAAATCAAAAAGTCAATCAGAAAATCAATCATGTGCGCGAAAACCCAAGTCCATTGACCGGTTTCCTCGACCAACGAGTAATGGAGCGCGCGATATCGTTAAATTGCCCTCGTGTAACGAGAACCGAGAGAAAAAAGTGCACAATCTCTATCTCGTTTGTAAACGTCGATGGTGTGTGTGTGTATTATAGTTTTCAGTATGGAATAATGCGTTGCCGTGAATGGCAGGAGCTTGTATGAATCATGGGCGACGATTGATAATTGTGATTCATTAACGGGTTGTGTATGAAGTCGTGTCGTGGATCCGTGCAGATTATTGATGATGATATTGTGATTGTATGTGATTATTTAGGTTTGAAAATAATTATGTTCTGAGTGATGTATCGTACTAACTGTTTTTGCGTTGTATAAACATAATAATTTGTACGGTATTAGATGTAGTAATCGGATTCAGCAACTCGGTTAGAAATACAACTCGAAAGCTACTTATAAAGTGACTCAAACTATTTCAATTTCAATTTATAATAAGTTTCCTTTGAATCTTCTTCATATAAAAACGTTACTAAACCAAAGTAACATTTTTTTAAGTGGTAAGTTCGTTTTCGGATTAAAATTAGTTATTGTTCATTTCGGTTAGATTATAGTTATAATGATTTGGTTACCAAAATGAACATTACCTCATTTTTTTCTCTAAAATGGACTTATACCTCATTTAATTATAATATTATACAAATCTTTTGTAGAATTAAATTCAATAAAATAGAATAGAAATTAAATAACATTACTTACTATCGGTTTTCGATGAAAAATTGCAGTTATCAAACAAATGACAAGTTAGAATCGTTGACTGAT
This sequence comes from Hydropsyche tenuis, assembly GCA_009617725.1. Taxonomy (NCBI): domain Eukaryota; kingdom Metazoa; phylum Arthropoda; class Insecta; order Trichoptera; family Hydropsychidae; genus Hydropsyche; species Hydropsyche tenuis. Next base: position 1,273,315 of record VTON01000025.1, read on the forward strand.
TCCTCGCATTAATTTCAGAAATTCACAACAACCTTTACGTGTGTACATACTGCAATATCTATTACCGGATTTACCGGTGAAATAAAATGATTTCAATTAAAAGCACCCAGACTAATTGAAATCGCGTCCAGTGGAAACTCTAGTTTGTTCGATCTTTTGATGTGGATTTATCGCCGACGTGCTCCATATTATTTATTTATACTAAAACAAATTACTTCCACGTCGTTTATTTTATTCGATCGAATAGAAAAAAATGATATTTCGACTCGCAAAATAAACCACATACGAATTCGCAAAGCGTCCATTCATACGTCCTCTTTCAGAAGTCGCTTCGTCCTCTACGGATCGTGTTTTTTTCGTATACAGATTATAACTATAGTAGAACCTCGATTATTTGGATTTATCAAAAAAATATTTTTTTTTAAATAGCAGATTTTGCGAATTTTTTACATAACATGAGCCCAAAAATTTGACAAAGTATATGACAAAATTATACTGATTCATGACAGATTCAACTGTAAAGGTGAGCAAACTAAAAGCTGAAAGGAATCTTATTTTAAAAATAATCTTTACAGCTTGTGAAGTAACAGTAACATAATTTATTTTCAAAAACAATCATTTCATACAAAATAAAACAATTTCTATGTTTAAAAAATTGGAGTCGAAAAAACTTCTCACAGATAGTCTTAAAAATTATGACTTAAATAATTATTATCTTGGAAACATAACATAATAGGGATTTTATGTTATGGTCACAAATGTTGCCAGTATCAAATAACCAAAAATGGTAAAAATAAATTGACTGTAAATACGTTTAAAAAATGCTTAAAGATTGTGTGCATTATTATACACACCAAAAACTTCTATAAATAATGTAATTTCTAATAATTCATAATTTTTTTCTTGTCTCGATTATCCGTACCACCTCAATCCCCGTTTCATCCGGATAATCAAGATTCTACTAAAAAATTCTAGCACTTAATTTGATCAATTATAAGTTCTCTTACTATAATTTGTTTCAATCGGTCATAAACTATTACGAGTCGTGAGTATTCCAACGACCATCTTAATCTCCGTTTACTCCAAATAATCGAGGTCCTACTGTAAAATTCTAGCGCTTATTCGACCAACTATAAGTACTATTATTAACATTCTTCAAACATTCGTTTCAATCGATCACAAACCATTACAATTTCGAATTTGACCAACTCAATCCCCGTTTAGTCCAGATAATCGAGGTCCTACTACACACACGCCGTATATTCATAATAATATGTAACATATGTAATATTCTAGTGCCTTTTTTCCCTTTTACAAGTCCTTTGTGTGTTTTAAAAACAACGTATCCTCGATGTTCGGTAGCCGGGATGCGACGGCTGCCGTTCGCGTGTTTCGAATCCTAAATCAACAATTCACCAGCTCGAGGATCACGGTTACCATAAATCGTCTTTGCTTTTTTCGATCTTGTTTTGTCTTATTCGAATCCGTTTTTTAGTTTTTAATTCTGTTTAGTTGCGATACCCGCGGCCGTTTCGCGACATGAAATATTCATATGTTTTAAGATGCGGTGTATTAATTCAAGCTTTTTATTATTTTTGTTTATTGTCGTGTTTGCTTTTTATCGATGCGATTGTCTCTTGTAATTAATGAATATTTAAATTTATAAAGAATGTTATTTGTTGTTATTATATTCGGCCCGTTTGCGCTTGACGTAAAATGTTTTTATGTTTCATTATTGTAAAATAAAAATGCATCGTATTGTAGTCGATTTTATATTTATTTTATTTAACTTCTGTTGCCGAAAATTGCACCATCGGCTGTTAAAATGAAATGATTCAACAACTGTTATGCAACAAAAATGCATGTTAAAAAAATTGTATAAATATTATTCTATAGATTTGAGTGAGGATACTTATAACTTTTTCAATCAAAATTCAACTTAATGCAAATCAAATTCAACCTTTTAAACTTTTAATTACAAATTAAATTCAACCATCAAAAAGTATTAAAGTTTTTATACTTCAAATTCAACTTTTACAAAATTTTTATACTTCAAATTCAATAAATCAATAAGAATTCATAGTAACGAATTTCATTGATTTCTATGACAATGGTCTTAATATTACTCTCTTATAGTTAAATATACGTATAAAACGTTGAAAACTGTATTTGAACTATTATTACAGTAATCACTGAAATACAATTTATTTTTCAATTTGATAATCTTGGTTGATAATCTTGACAAATTTTTACATACATATGATTATTTATTAATTTTTACTTAATAAATCAATCTGAAAATATGTAGGTACCATGGATATTTACTTAACGTTTCTTTTATATTTTTCATAAAATCATACAAAATTCAAAAACGAAGAAAATAAATTTACGACAGTTGAATTCGATTCGTTAAAGGTTTAATTCAAAGTTCTAAAAGTTCGATTGAATTCTATAAAGTTGAATTTGATTCGTATAAGATTGAATCAGGAGTTTAAAAGCTGCATCTATTCACTTTAATATAAACACAAAATTAATTACATTTCTTACGAAATGAATTACACTACATTCAATCCCGGTATCGGCAAACTCCGACCGGCAGACCGAATTCGATTTTTAAAACAATTTTTAAATCGATCACTTTTAACTTTTTTAACTTATTTCCCTGAACAGAATTACCCATCTAAATATCTTTGAGTTTACTATGGGTGCGATTTAACTGTGCATTAAAAAAATAGAATGAATACTTTGTGCATTAAAATGACAGATAGGTAGCAACGTAAAGTCAATCTCAACTATCGACTACATTTTAACAATTTGGCCCATTTTTTAATCAATATTGATTTTGATTGAATTCAGTTTGTTGCAAATCGATTATATTATGAATTTTGTGAATGATGCTCGTGCGGTTGGTATTTCGTCCTATTCTAATGCACGTTTTTACGTTATAAGGTACATATATTTTTTCCAATGCACATGTTTTAATGCTCATGCAAGTGCTCACATATATTTTTTTAATGCATACTTATTTTATTTGCTCAGATTCAATACACATTTATTTTATTTAATACAAGTTTGTTCCTTTTAAGGTACAGATATTTTTTCTAATGCTGGCCATACACGCTACGAGAAATCCTTACGATAAAACTGTACAGTTCGAAAGGTACGATTTATCGCTACACATATGTATGTAAAACTGTACCGTTTTATAACATACATGTAGCGATAAATCATACCTTAGTTTTATCGTAACGATTTCTCGTAGCGTGTATGGCCAGCATAACGCTCACGTTTTAATGCTCGTTCGAAGTTCACACATAATTTTTTTAATGCACTTATTTTACTTAATGCTCAGGTTTAATGCATATTTATTTTATTTAAGCAAGTTTAAATTGTTCCCGTTTACTATCTGGTCCACCGACTCCCAAATTTTTACGTTTAACCCAACCCTTGAATTTCAATCTAAAAACTTCTTTCCCACCGCATTTTTAAAACACAACTCCAAACAATAAAATCCAAACAAACCAAGCATTTCTCCCCTCATTATTTAACACCCATAACAATAGGCCACGTCTCACTTTTATCCAATCCGATTGCGCAAAGGCCTAGTTTTCGCCTTCGAACCGATAGTGCATATTTCCGTATCGCGAAGCGTGATTGTCGTATTTAGATCTTTATCATCGGTGCGATTTCGACATCTGGCCAACTCGCCGGGTTTTTGAACCCTTTCGTTTCCTCCGAACGGGTTTTTCGGTTCTGATTTTCGTTTTTGTCTTGTTTTGGACGTTTTCGGTTTCGTTCGATCGTCCTGTTTGTTTGGTGGCTTTTCGTTTTGTCGCGACCGCAGAAACTCGTTACGACCTCTGAGTCCTTTGATGATGGATAGATTTTCTGGGAATTTTCGGACAAGGTCGTGTTTTTAGGTGGAGTCGTTCGGGTGTATTGTTTTGGTGTTTGCGTAGTTTGATTTTATGTAATAAGCGGCTTGTAAATAAATATATTGTAAATACTTGCTAGAGACTCTATGAAAATAAATTGTGTACTGATTGTCCACGACCGATTGTAATTGTTGTGGCAATCAGTCACGATGCTGGCATATTATATTATTATTTGTATGGCGATCGATAGAAAAAACTTAAAAAAACTGAAATGCGAAACGATATTAAAAAACTGAATGCTTAGTTAGTTTCTCTGGATTTCAAAGCGCATTCTTATCAAATTTAGTGAAAATTCGTCTATCGGTTTAGGAGTTTATTGGATACATACATACATACATACATACACCGTTTGAGTTTTATATAATTAGTTTTGTTCTTCTATGGATTTAAATGTGAGGGAATATTTTTTATGATGTGTTTGTTTTGATTTATAAATAAAATTGGATTAGGGATGTCAGATTTACTGTAATTTTCATTTACCGATTTATCGATAAATTAAATTTTAAATGAAAATCGAAAAAAATATCGAAAAGCCGAAAAAAGATTAAAGCCAAAAAATACTTTCCCAAAAAAACAATACATTCGAAACATTTTTTTTTTTTAATTATTCACCGGTAAATATTGAAAATTTATCGTTAAATCGCCGTTCTATTTTGGTCACTTACCCGTAATGATATCCCTAATTGGAATATATGAAAATGTTAAAAGATTCGTTGATAATTATAATTTTCGGATGTGCCAATATGATAATACTAGTTTAAAACGGTAACTGCTCATTTTTACCTTGATACTCATTACTGAATTCAGTAATGAGTTCAAAACTCATTACTGAAGTCCACGAAATTACCGACCGAATATAATATTTTGATTTATTCGCTTGGTAACTTTAAAGTTGGATAAGAACTTTGAGTACATACTTGTTAAACATAAAACGCTCGAAAAATAACACGTATCTGACTTTCTCATTTCTATATAAGGAAAATATGAAAATTCATCGTACATATGAGACAAGAGACGAAAATTACGCATTTTTATAATAATTTACTCTGGCAATTTTATTTCTTAAAACCACTTACTGAAAAAAAAATCGCATGCAAATTCCCATATGTTCAGTTTAGCACATTTCCTCGTATTATGTACATGCGCAATAAATGCAAAATTAAACGATTATTATTCAAGGAATGTACTCATTTTTTTCTTTAAATAATAAATATGCACATTTGTATGCACAAAACGCGATATGAATTCTGAAATTGGATGACTAGCACGTGTCAGATGTATGATTTTTTTCAATATTCATTTTAAACGGACTCATGTGCAGTTATGAGTTATAAAATTATTTCCTTTCATAGAAGCGATATGTATAGAATATTAAAACATGAATTTACAGTTAAAATTTCATTCGATTTACGGTTATTATATTTATTTTCGAATCTATCTAAATTTAATTTAGAATCTACAAAACAGAAAGTGAAGCTTTTGATATTTTAATAAATCTTATTTTTTTCAAACGTTTACATCGGTAATATTTCAACGCCTACTTCCATTCATACCAAATTAGGATAGGTCATCTAAAAACCATCAACACCACGTTCTAATTCGCAAATAATTTTCTGCGATCATATCTAGAGCGGATCCATGCAATTTCGATCCATCGATCACATTCGCACACATTTCACTATTAACATTCGACGTATAAGTGAGATTTAATTGTTCGACCTCGAGCGACTGTTGAACTTTCGCCGAACGAAAGCGATTCTATTCTTTCGCAGTGTTATATTATGTATTATATTATCGATGGATCACACCCATGTTGCAGAATTTTGCGTGTGCTGGTCTAAAACTAGGCCAATTGGGCTTTGTGTTGGATCGGTCAAGATAGTGCGATTGTGCATAGTTTGAGTTGCGTACAACACGACTGGGCTTATTTCAGAGATAACAGACCATTATTCGTGTGGGTATTGTTCAGGTGATGTGTGTGGTTTAATTTGAGTGTTTGTTGGTTTGGGTTGGTTTTGATTCGATTGAGTTTGTTCCAGGTTTTGTGAAGGGAAAGATGGTTTTAGTTTTCTTGGGCTTATGATAAGGAAAAATGTTTAGAATGATGTTGATGATATATTATAATAAATAAATACCCAAATCTCTTTTTACGTGACGGATATGTTCCAGAGACTATCGTGTAAAAAAAAATTATAGTTAACATATAAAAATTGGAGATCATGAAATAATTGAGTTAAAAATATATGGAGATCATATAAAAATTGGTGATAAGTTTCACCAGTATTCAGTATATTTGGATGGAACTTCCTTTCAAATATTATCCACCCCTCTTTTTACACGGTTCAAAGAAGAAGAACCGATTTTTTTTACAATGTTTTGACACGGTATAAAAAAGTATGTACATATATTATTATGCCACAATGGTAAGATTCGGTGCAGGTCAGTATACAATTATAGTTATTACATAAAATTTTCGATGTTTTTTGATGATTTAACATGAAAAAATGGTCACATTACACATTTTTCATATGATCTCCATACATTTTTTACACGGTAGTCTCTGGAACGTATCCTCCCTGTAAAAAGAGGATTGGTACTTCATAAAAGACGTGTGATATAACAAAATTTGGCCATGTAAAATCATCGAAAAACATAGTAAATTTTCATCTAATTATTATAATTTTATATTGGTTTGATCCGTATCACATAATTGTGGCATAATAATACATATATATTTTTTTTAATCTTTAAACCGTGTCAAAGTGAAAAATAATCGATTCTTTTTCTTGGATCATTTAAAAAGAGTTGTATTTATTTTTAAAAAAATGATATTCAATAAAAATTTGTAAAACATATCGATGAATCAATTTAAAGAATCTCATATAAAAAATGACCTTCGTTATTTTGTTCAATGTCATGTATAGACATTCAGGTTTTAAAATTTTTCTTTGAATATCTATGAATCATCTTTAATGAATGTTCAATTTGACGATTATTTGATTTATCGAAAAAAAAAAACACACACATTCATCAGACTTCGAACTCAAAGAATTATCGAACTTTTCAATCTACCACGAAACTATACCGCCTTTGGCGTTCTCAAAACTCGACACGCTTTTCAAAATTATCTCAAAATATTCAAAAAAAAAATCGTAATAAAAATTAACGACCGCCGGAACGCTTTCATTTGCACCTAATTTTTAACGCACTACGACTTTTCGACGTCGTTAAAATTTATAAAAAAAATAATAATTTTTCGACGACGCCCGCCATAGTTAAACGGCAGAGAAGTAATGGCGACCTTAAAGCGCTCGCCCGTAATGTCCGTTAATTGCGTGGTCACCGTATAATTTTACTACCGTTTTGACGTCTCCTGAGAAATTTATCGACGCGATCGACTTTACGATTATTTCGATTCGACTAAACGCTCCGGACCATAAAACTGACATTAATTCATATTTTTATATTGTGGCCGAATTCTGCATATGTGTCCCGAACTATTCATTAATTTATAGTATTCGATTCTGTAATGTTATATCTGATCGTCTTTAAATAATTGTAAATTGTGATATTGATAGACTAAAGTAGATTGATTCGGTTTATGTGTTTATTCTTATTGAAAAATGGTATTAATATCTATGTTAATTTGGATTGGTTTTCTGATACGATCATAGGATATTTTAATTCTTAAATTGTTGTCGAATTCTGCATATGTGTTTCGAACTATTCATTAATGTATAGTATTCGATTCTGTAATGTTATATCTGATCGTCTTTAGATTATTGTAAATTGTGATATTGATAGACTAAAGTAGATTGATTCGGTTTATGTGTGTATTATTATTGAAAAATGGTATTAATATCTATGTTAATTTAGATTGGTTTTCTGATACGTTCATAGGATATTTTATATCGAATTTTGCATGTGTCCCGAACTGTTCATTAATTTATAACGTTCGATTCTGTATTGTTATATCTGATCGTCTTTTGGTTATTGTGAATTGATAGACTAAAGTAGATAGATTTGGTTTATATGTGGGTTTATTTGTCTATTCTTATTGAAAAATGGCATTAATATCTATGTTAATATGGATTGGTTTTATGATACGTTCATAAGATTTTTTTTTTCTGATGTTATATTTTAAAATAGTGTTATTTAACATGTGGTTTTTGAACCACAAGGGGTCCGTTATGTCCACACAGGGGTCCTTAAAGATTCATATAAATATAAAAATTGTTAAATCTACAACAATTCTCTTAAATTCTAGTAACAAAAAAGCGCTCATTATTATCATATAAATTCGAAAGATTCACACTTTATTTTTTCAATATGTTTCTTTTACAAACAAAAACTTGAAAATCCACAAAATAAATTATCAATTCTGTGACCATCACATCGTAATTGATTTGATAGAAATGGCATAATTTAAAACTTCTTTCAACCGTTCATTCTAATTTAATTTCGTATTTAAAAAGCGTTCTATTGCGCCTAATTAACGCCCAACTTTACGACCGATTCCATCGCATATTTGTACGTTGTAATGCATTAATTATAATCGTATAATCGTTTCGTAATTATACGCATTCGTCGAGGCGTATCGTGCTTGAAATTTCGGATATGATGTCCCGCTTCGAAAGGACAGGTCCTTATCTCTCCTTGATTTAATTGATTACCATAATCATTCAAAGCGATTCGTATGAAAAATTGGATGTGGCTTCTTCGTATATATTTATTATGTAAGACGGAATTGTCAGAGCGTTCTTTGAATATAAATAAGTGATTGAGGGACGAAAAAAGTAGTTTTTTTAATGAGTTTTTATTTTTAAAATACACTTGGGTCTCATATAACGCGGTTATGTGGTTCCATAAAAATGTTGTGTAATATAATACAAATCCGTGTTATACGAGGTTTGAATTTCGTACAAAATTAGGGTTTTCGTTCCAAAAAATATCAAAATTCGTTAATTCGTAATATTTAACAATTTTTAGAAATCATTTTTTTTCTTATTGTTAGATCATTTCAATTTGCACATACTAACAGTTCCGACTGTTACTGGATAAAATGTAAACCTGAAACTCGTTAATTGTAAGATAGATATGATTAAAAATTAATAAATATGATTTCCTAATTGCACTAAAAATTCGATTTAAAAAAAATTACGTATTCCTAATGCATGAATTACGCATGAAATTCATTAAGAACTTAAGTACTTACGATACATTTTTATTCATGTTAACATAAAAATTTCTCAATAAATAATTTACGCACCTAAGTAAAGAATTACTTAATTAATTTTTATTTTCTAAAGTCGTGTTATATAAAACGTCTTGTACGAAAATAGGTCACAATTCATCAACCGTGTTATACCAAAACCATGTTGTACAAAAATAGATCACAATTCATCAACCGTGTATATAAAAACAGTATTATATAAAACATGCTGTACAAAAATATAATAGATCACAATTCATCAACCGTGCTATACCAAAAACCTTGTTATACAAAACCCGACCGTACCTAATAAAATACGTACCTCAAAAACATCGAATCAGCAATACAACCGATAAGCATCACCATATCCGGCGCACGAAAAATCCACAATCAACATTTCGAAATGACTACCATTCGCATCCAAATTACACAAACACCACAATAATTGCAACCCGATACTCCTACAACGGATGTACCCATAATTACCATCACCGATTCGGCTGCAAATTGCAACCATTGCCACCTCGGAGAGCGACCGACATCTCGAAGACCATGACGACGATGATGATGACCACGAAGACACGGAGCCGGTCATCATGCATAATTTTGTTTGTTCTGAGGCGTGTTAGAGTCAACACGCCGGTAGCTGATTTCACCGCGCTCAAAAGTTACCGGTTCTTCTTCTGTGTTATCGTCGAGTTATTGTATGTTATGCGCTCGTGTTATTCTAATTTCGGAGTTGGTGGTGTGTGCGATGACTGTAATTTGATGATCGATTCGTATTGTGGGTTGATGAAGCTTGGTGTGTTGAATGACAGTTGTTTGTGTTATGTTATGTGATTTGCGAATGAGGAAACTTTGGTTTTTTGAAAAAAAATTTTAATGTATAAGTTTCGTTTTTTTTTTTTTTCGATGGTCAAATATTTTTTTCCTTTAATGAATAATATTTGGATTCAAACTATTCTATTATGTGGAGGATGCTTCTTTTTTTAGTGTCTGTTAAGTTTTGTCCTAGCCAATGAACAATAAACAGACCGCAAAAATTTTCGAAATTTTTAATAACCAAGTGCATTTATAACATTTTTGACTACAAATTTTGTAAAAATAATAATGCGGCAACCAAAAAAACTTATAATTTGTTATGTTAACGTTAGAATCACTCATTAAAGGTTTTCAAAATTCAGACCTAAGAATTTTTCATTAACTAATAAACATGATGATGATAATATTTTACTAACTGTAATTAATACTAATCCACGTCAAAATATCAGAAGATCGTATTAAAGATATGAGTTAACCGATAAAAAAAGTGTTATATCTGGATTGCATCATGTTAGTTTCAAAATGCGATGACACTTGCATTAACCTAATAATTAGTTGAGATCATAAAATTCTTGTATTTGATTTTTTTTCAATACTTGTTTCACAAGATTTTGATTCTAACCATAATGACCAAATGCTTAATTTCATTCATTACCCTCACGTTTCCATTGCTACATAAAACAATCTTCAAATCAAACAATAGGACATTATCTCAACACTATCTTCCCTTCCGCAATAAAATCTGACCATCTCCCATTAAATTAACAAAATAACGAACCAGCAATATCAACGCTGAACGCACTTTAACAACAACCATGAAACCTCAACAACGACAATCGCGAACACTCCACAACAGCACAGAGGCCTTCCACTTAACGAGCTGGAAGAGGGAGCCCTTTGTGGCGCACGGCAGATGGATATCTTCAGGGACCTTAGGATTCTTCGACTTGTGCATCGTTAGCTGTCCACCGACGTGTTAATTTATTCGTTCGCCTTGTGGTTCGAGATCAGAGAAAAGCGCCGATTCGGCTTTCATTTATCGAGCGTTGATGCGTTTCCATTTGAAGGTTTTTGAACTCATTGTCAGTTGTTATAAAGACAAAATAAAACCCTATCTAACAATAAGAAAAAATCAGTAACGAACTGAATATGAAGTTTGATATTGCGGTTCTTAATAAAATGACAAAACCTCCTTGTCGATTAGTGGTCAATATAAAATTGTATATGAGGTCAAAAGTTACTGAAAACGGTTTTTTTTGTAAATATCTCGTTACCTGTCACTTTTACTGAAAAATATTGTTTTTGTAGCTTAGAAAATTTCTGACTTCAAATTTTGATTTTTGAATTGTGATTTTCTAAAAATATTTTAATATTTATTTGTAAGAGTAACTGTTTTGTAGATAATTCAATTAACAGATTTGGTACTATTTTGTATGCAGCTCTCAGCGGTATTTACGTAGAGCTCTAAATTAAAAAGAAATGTTTTTAATTCGTAAAAAAATAACTTATCAAAAAACAATTAATGTGATTATAAACCTTTTGGAACCTAATTTATGTGATATTATTATCATTGCTGGGAAATATCTACTTATGATTTTATAACAATTTGAAAATTCAAAAATCCGAAATTCATTCAATTCAAAATTCGATATTCAATAGATTGACATATGTAGATTTACTTGTGAATGCATATAAATCAAGATAATATTGTACTTATTTGAAAAGCTTGAAATTTTCATTGGATTTATAATCGAAGGTTCGATTTCGACACGAAAAAGATTTAAATAATATCATTCTTTGATCTTCGGGTACCTGAATTCCCAAAAATATTTTCATTATATCGAATCCTTAGAGACCTCACACGCTTATGTGTTCATGTAAGAAACGTCGATATCGCATCTATCGGACATTGAATTATGTTGCCACATTCGATGCACTTCGTTCGTTTGACGTTTCTACATATAAATTTATTTTTTTCCGTTCGAGCAAAAAATAAAGTACAGAGAAATAAATGTGACCGGTGCTCGCTTCGTATGAATTAAGGGTTAATAAATACACCATCAATCTTACGTACCTCCGAGGGCCTCACGCACGTTGCTTTAATTACGGCCTGTCGCTCCGGAGGACTCGCTCGAGGATCAAATAACAAAATAAAAATATTAGAAAAGTACAGGATGCATTAGAAGTTGTTTTGAATATGATTAAGCAGTGCGCTATAATTTTTCGATGCCATGAATAGGTATTTATATTATTATAACATTGATATTTATATTCAAATGCTTGACTCAATTTTGCATATTTTATATACAGAAAATAACGTTAATTTTTACGATTAATAAATCATAATAATAAATAAAGACCTTACACATATACTGTATGTCAAATTGAGTGCATTTCGGTTTTTATTTTCATAATAATTTCGTTTTTGGGAGATCTCGACGCGTGGGCCAGGTACAAACCCGTTCGGTAATCCGAGAGGTGGGATCTGGTCTAGCCGCAAATCAGATAACGAAAATTAATATGAAATAATATCATAAAAAAGAACATGCGGATTGTTCGACGGCAGATTACCCGGTTTTTTTTATTGGGACATTAAAAAAACCACGTTCTGTATGTGCGTATACAAAAAAATACGTATTAAGTTTGATGGACAGCTCGTTCCAGTTGATGCGCCGTTTAAGGACGTTGTACATACTGTGTTTTGATCGATTTTTTTCTTTTAATACAATATTAATATTCGATACGATTTATGTTTAATTAATCGCCACTGTCATCGTCGCGAAATTTCAATATCGATGGTGTCAGATGTGTCTATTTTATATAAGTAATTATGCTGATAATATTTATATTATATCCGCAAGTTGACGTTGTTTAACTTCAAATTATACAATGAAATCATTTGTTTTTACTTATACATAGTTTCTATAATGGAAATTCAAATACGTTCAAACAATACCGCATTTATCCAAACAACATTACGACAATTAGATAAAACGCAAACGTTCGATCTGAACTCGCAGTGCGGTAGATCATTAGATTTAAATAACTTTCCCGCTACGAACGACATTTATTTACATCTCCACACGACAATAAAGAGTAGAACCTTACAGCCAGAACCACGGCTCCGGCGGAACAAAGCAATTAACATATTCCATTGTCGACGCGAAACACAATTAACAGATCGCAGAACGAACGGTACACGTGTCGCGTTATTTGGACGCGGAAATCTGCCGTTTTCGTCCGTTTTTCGAACAGGCCAACTTTCTCAAAGGTCGATCGGATCCTTCTTTATTTGTACGTGTGTGCGAATTCGAATGGGAAGGCTTCAAACAGTCAAACTCGTGATCCACATTTCGCCCGGATTGACACCGGAGTGCAACTCGTGACATGGCAAAGAAGGACTGTTCGTTGACTTTTCCAGCATGCAGTGGATATCAATTTTGTTTGTGTATTTTATATATTTTTTTATAATTTGAATCATCAAATCCAAAATCATCATCATGCCCACTGCTGGACGAAAGTCTCCCCGATACTTTTCCATTCGCTTCTATTTTTATAAACTGGGTGTCCAGAAAGGGTGAGTGCAGTTTAAAAGTAAAATAATAAGAAATAGCACTCACCATTTTGGACACCGTGTATATATGACATTAATCTTACTGTTGATATATTTTTGGTGCGATTTAACTGCATTGAAAAAATATAGATTGTCCCTTAAAACGAATTACTTGTGCATTAGAATAATATACGATGTGCATTATTTGTGATGTATTAAAGAATCTTGTATTGAGCATCATTTTATTTGTAGTATACAATGAAAAAAACATGCATTATAAAGTTAGCATTAAAAAATATGGAATAAAAAATAGAAAAAATAGTTTGTGTATAAAAATGATCGAGAGGTGGCAACGTCACCAAAATAAAGTCTTCCTCTAAAGACAATACAGTACAATTATCAATGTTTCCTTTTGTAAAATTTTTAATTTTAATCATATTTTAAGAATTTGGTACAATTTGATTTTATTATGAAAGTTGTGAATAATGGTCGTGCGGTTGGTATTTCACCCTGTTCGCGTTTACGTCGTTGCCGATTCTTTATTTACATTCATTCTAATACACGTTTTTGGTACAGATATTTTTTCTATGATCAAAATATTTTTTCAAATACAAACATTATTTTTTTTAGTGCACACAAATTTTATTAAATGCACATTTAAATTCTCTCCATATATTTTTATTAAACAAATACGTGAATGAATTTCGTTTTCTTTTGAACATATGAAATTCTTCATGTATGAAATAATTTAACTCGGTATTTTGATGTGTTTTTATAATGAAACATTTTCGTGCGATGAAACAATGTTGAGAATGTCTGTTCGTATGAACCAACGCCAAGGGTCAAGTCCCTACGAAATTGAATTTTAATTTCAATCTCGCGGATTGTCCCGGATCGAAAACGGCAAGGTTTCATGCTCGAGGAAATGTTGCGGTTGTCTTTCACGTTCACATTATTTATTATAATGCACGTTATTATAATTCAAAATTGAACATATGCAAAAGCGAACGTATATGTGTGGAATAGACAGCAAAACCATTTTCTCATTCGAAAATTTTATAAGCTCGAAAAAATTCCAAGCCATCTATATATTATGTCATTCATTTTTTCCATATTTGAAAAAATACCCGATATTATCAGCTAAACGGCTCATCTTTATAACGTTAACCCTTTCACGTCGTCTTTCATCCCAGAAAATTATATTATATCGTTTCTCAGGACACATAAATAAGCATTGGAGGCTTCTAAAAGTAAAGGGATAAGGGACCTCGTGGTAGGCGGTCCCGTCCTCCGCGTATCAAAAGCCAACATGAAATATAACAGCGGGATAGTGCTTTTAAAATTTAACGCGTATCGCTATAAAGCACCGCTTTTTATATCGTAGGCGACGGTCTAGTGATTTTATTGTCGGCCGTCTCGGTGCTGTCGTTTCAATGGAAATTTTATTATGGCGGCCTTGGCTCGAAAGTCTATGGTGATTCTGCCATCTCGGGAATTTGTGGTTCTTGTGTGCGTGCGCTTTTGGCGTACCATGACGTAATTTAAGCTTCTGATTTTTTAGTGAAGTATAGAATTACCTGAATGCTTTTTTTATTCGGATCGTTTTACTTGCACGTGTGCGAAATGTTCGGCAAACTTTCAAATTTATTTTATGCAAGAAATTAGACACCCACGTTATCTAACCATTTAAATATTTTTGTGTTTACAGTAGAACCTCGATTATCTAAATTGATCAAAAAAAAATTTTTTTTTTAATAGGAGATTTTACTTCTTTTTTTTTTTTTTTACAAAACACGTCCAAAAATTTATGAGTGTGTAATTTGTTACACACTCATAAATTTTTGTAATTTGTTACTATATTGACTCAACTATGAGGGTGATCAAACTAAAACTTGAAAGAAATTTTATTTTTAAAATAATCTTTACAGCTTATAAAATGATAGTAACATCATTTAATTTCTAAAACAATTGTTTTTCACAAAATAAAACAATTTCAATGTTTGAAAATTTTTAAGTTAAAAAAGAAACTTCTAACAGGTGGCATTTAAAAATTATGACTTCATTAATTATTATCTTGGGAACTGATGAATACACTATCATGTCGATTTTATGTTATGTTCAAAAATTTTGTCAGTATCAAATAACCAAAAATAGTTAAAATAAATCGTCGGTAAATATGTTAAAAAAATACTTAAAGAATGTATGCATAATTATGCAGACCGCAAATTTCTATAAATCATTTAATTTAATTTCGAATTAATTCATGATTTTTATTTAACATAATTTTTTTCTTGTCTCAATTATCTGGACCATCTGAATCCTCGTTTCCTACGGATAATCGAAACAAGAAAAAAATTATAAATATATTAGAAATTAAATTAAATTTTTGGTTCTACTATAAAATTCTAGCACTTATTTGATCAACCACAAGCACTCATATTAAAATTCTTCAAATACTCATTTCAATCAGTCATAAACTATCACACATTTCAAGTATTCCAACGAACATTCTTCAAAAATAAAAATTCTCCACACACACAAAGACACATCGGAACTTAATCTATTGTAACGCAACGCCTCGGAATGCGCAACGGCCGCGATACAATTTCGAAAATCACTCTCATCGCACTTCGAATTTCGAAATCCACCACTTCTCAAAGCGTCCTCGACTTGGAAATCGGTGGGCGTCGGCAACGATAACGTACCACCACCCTCGAAACGCCAATAAATCGTTTAATTTGCATATCGTCTCCGACCGGTCCTTCGGCCATCTACTTCTTGAAAAGTCGACCGGTCCCCGACGATCAGGGGTCGTAAATCACGCAGAGGACGATGATTGTGGATGTGGAAGGTCTTCGGGAGTCGCCGATGATGGGTTGTGCGGGGACTCGTAGTCCTTGGCTACTGTGGTTCGTTGCTTCTTTGTGGATGATGGTGATGTTTTGCTTGTTTGTTTACTTTGATGATTATCTTTGATGTTTTTGCCCTTTTGATGTAGATAAGTGTGGTCGATTTATTGGTTTTTTTTAATGTTATGAAAAAAGTTGATGAAGGTTATGTCTTGAATTTTTTGTGTAAAAAATTCATTTTCTGAGAATATTGTTCCTAATTGTTGTTTTTCAATTGTGAAGGTATCTTCTTTCGACATGTTCAAATTGACCAAGACAATTTTCGAAATTTTCCAATTAAGAACTGTAAACAGAAGAAAACATGCAATCAACTCGAGGCTCGTTATTTTTTCTCACTTCAGCTTTATGCATTTTGAAGTGTCTCCATTCGATTTCAAACTAAAAAATGAACAGAAATAATTTTCTGAAACCTATAATTGTGCATTCAGAAAGAGTCTCATTACTCTCGATTGCTTGTATGTTATGAATTCTTTACTTTTTGTGTCGACAATCTGATTTTCCGTGTCTGCATTCGATTTCACAGTAAAGAATCCACAGAAATAATTTTCTGAAACCTATAATTGTGCATTCAAAAAGTGTCTCGTTACTCTCGCCTAATGGCTGCAAATGAAGGGCGGCAAAATAAATTTAGTACTGAATATTTTTCTTTATACAAACAATTTGTATTTCGGAATAAATTTACGACATGAAAATGGTATTTATTATAAAATATTTATCTATCTATCTATCTAATATTAGAATTATTATCACAAAAATCATTTGATCTTTGAACTATATTTCTAGAAAAGGTAACATTTTAAACTTTGTTTAACGGCCACACAGTTCACTGGTGTCATCAACCAGATTTTCCAAAAATATCTTCTATATATTTTTTCAATTACAAAACACTTTCATTCGAAACGTTAACGACCGCCATGTCAATTTTAAAATAATCCAATTAGGGACTACCCAACAAACAATCAGTTTTTGTCAACAATACGCATTTCAAAGTGCACCTCTTTGATTTCCCGCCGAAGGTTCGAAAGAGACGACCATCCAACGAGCACTCTTATCCAGAAGAAGCCTCGTTGTCCTTGACTGCTTGGATGTCGTCAATCCTCTCGTTTTCGAAGCGTCTCCTTTTTTGCCGGCTCTTTCAGCTCCATTCATCGGGCTTTGTTGAATCAAAAGCTGGAACGGTGGACGTTGACCATTTACGGCTTGGACCACTTCTGATCGAGGGTTTTTTGTCTTACGAGGTCAGTCCACTCGTCGGGATGTCGTCTACCCTTATGCAATGCGGGAATGTCGTAAGAAGTCTCAAAACAATGCGAAGCACGAGTTTTAACTTTATAAGGTTCGCGTTCTGCGGCCGGATTTACATTGTGGCAGGTTCCTTTTCAGGTGTTCTGCTTTTGTGAATGTCTCGGGAATTTGTATGAATTCACATGTGACTTGTATAGATTTGATCGGAACGAGAGAAAATATATTGGTGACACTTTTTTCTGTCTCGACTGGTATTTCTATAAGACCACACTGTGCGGTGACATTTATAGTGTCTCCGAAGCATATCTCTCTATTTGACTTTTCCTATTACATGAAAACGCTATGAATCAACAATTTTATACCGTTTCCAATACTGATTTATTATTACTCCCAAATAAAAATCGTATGTAACGCGTATCGGAAATTGTAACGTTCCGACGAATTTATTACGGCACCGTCAAAATTTGTCGTTTATCGTCGCATCCATAACGAGATCGCTTTATTTATACTTTGCTATTATTATTCGCTGGAAATTATCGAAAATTCGAGGTTAACATGCGACTTTTTTTACAATCGCCGATAAATATTGTCGTAAAAACGATCCTCCTAACTCGGAAGGGTTAAGGCGCCATACAAACATACAATAAAACGAATGTGGACATAAATTTTCAGGAAAATTCAATACATCGATCGCATTTTCATTTCCCATACGTTGCCGTAAGTCAAGCAATATAATTCTTTACCCAATTCGAAATAACGACGAATAAATCATTAGGAAAGTATCGATCATCGTATTATGTTTTTGTTAAGTCCACTATTCATAACTTCGACGAAACAAATTTAATTTTATAGGACTTGTATCACTCGGTAAAATGTGGTTTGCGAAATTTCAACTCACTTGACAGTTCTGACATATCGCAATTTTTTTATAAAACCACGCACTGTCGGAAGGCTTCGTTTGATCAACTATCGATCAGATTGCGACATTTTTTTTTTCTAATCGTAATCATCTACTCATTTTTCTAAAGTCATTACACCGGCATGATATCGGCATATTATTATTGATCGATCGTTTTTATTTTCACTTTATTTATTTCGTATTGGAGTTTTGTCTGTCAGTTATAGTAATTAGCAGACATCGGCTTCTATTCTGCGTCCGTTTGATTGCGTTTTTTATTAATTATTATTTATGAAATGATTCGAATATTATTTATATTTTGAATGGATTACTGTTTATTTTCAATTATTTATATGATTGGAATTTTAACATATTCGCTTATAGAATTTTAATGTGTCTCTTTATTGTTTTTAGATTTTCCTTGAATAATACATTAAAATAATCAACGCTGGGTTATCTATAAATATTTTTATAATGAATATGAAAATACTGTCCTTTCCTTATTTACTCACATACTCATTATGTTTATTAAGTGCGCAATCAATATAATGAATGTTTCGTTGAATCAATAAATGTATAATACGTAATTTTTATATAAAAATTTACCATTCTTATCACATGCGTAATATGATATTTCAAAATAAGACATTCTATCCCTTGAACATGAATTAAATCAATTCATTTTCCCATTTGTCAACACGCCTATTCACGCATATAATGTCGACGACAATTGCCCACAATATACCTACAAAAGATCAATTTACCAACAATGAATCTGTCCAAATACTCGACACGCACCCGTCAATTATTTCCAACCTGATCAATTCAATTCGTCCATTCTTATCTACGAAGTGTTCTATATTTTCATCATATTCTGGCGGATGTCCACTTCGAGGACACGATCTGATAGGAAAGCCTTCGGATCGTTGCCGTCGATTCGTGTTAAATGATCAAAGAGACGTTTTAGAAAATGATCTTCGACGAAAGCGTTTCGTTTTAATATTTTAATTAACTTTTTCTGGCGGTTGAAATAGAGCGGATGTTCGAAGTGTGAACGTTACAAATCGAGTACAGCGTAATTGACGCGTTCAATGTTCGATACATTTTTTTTTGTTGAAGCCTTCTAGGTTTTTTCTAATTACTACAATGTTTGGGCGTTCCCTGTTACTTGTAAACTCGATTCCTCGTATCTAAAGCGTTATTTCATTATTATAATATTTTTTTAAACTCGATTTTTTACTATAGATCCTTATGAAAATAAAACGATAGTATTTCAATTATCAAACTAATTTAAAACAGAATGGAAATAGTATTATGTTTATTCTGATTCTGTCAAATCAAAAAAATAATGAGGTCAAGTTGAACGGTAATTTTACCTGTTTGGTTGTGTTGTGACTAATGGAGTGTAACGATATTTTTTGCCTCATTAAAAAATATTTGTTTGATGTATAAATAGTTTCAATTTTACGTATGGATAAATGAATGTTGACATGTCGAACATGAACAACCTGTGTTCAGGTGCAACGAAAATGTTATTTGAAAATACAGTTAAGCACAAATTTGTAAATTTTCGAAACGGGTAAACCCGTTATTTACGTGTGAAAAAATGTTTCAACAAGCCCGTCGTAACTTTTCCCTTAAGTACGTATGTAAATTAAACAGAATCGTACATAACCAAATTTTCTCTCCCGACAATAATTTCATGTGGTAAACGGTTCCTCGTTAACTTCGACCATAAACTTTAAATAAGCCTTTCAATCCTTTTTCGTTTTGTATAACTTGCGTACTTGAACATTACATGTATTTTCAATTGTTTTTTATTCATGTTGATTTTTTTTCTTTTCAGATCTTATGTCAACAGGAGGTGAACGCTTTTCAGATGAAAACATCGCTTCATATGGTCAGATACTCTTTGATGTAGCCAGAGATCAGCTCTTCGCCGGAACGAAGTAAGTAATCTACATAATAAAATATGAATCCTTTCTTTTTAATCGTTTTCGTTATGTATTCTTTCTTAAATACAGTCATATTTATTTCATGATTATTCTAAAGTGGTAATGAATCGTTTTACGTTCGCATGCCCCAATTTCTAAATATTTTTTACTAATAATGAGTACCAAAGAAATTTCAGTCACCGAAAAAGTACACTTTCAAAACTTTACCGATTGAACGATATTTTTCTTCTTATTCTTTGAGCTTTGATCAAAATAAACATCAACATTTCCAAATATTTTTTACTGATTGTAAGTATCAGACTTGCCAAGGAAATTTCAATGATCGAAAAAAAGCTCTCGAAAATTTTGTCGATTGAACGATATGTTAAATTTTTCTTCGTGTGCGCTTTGATCAAACATCAAATTTATTTTTTTTGCTGCCTTAAAAATCTTGATATCAATCAACTGAATATTTTTCAATGACATTTTCATTCAATAGATTAATTTCATCAATACAATCAAATGCTTGAAAAACTTTTTCACAACTCAGCTATTGCTATTGTACGCCAAATTTGATTCATTTAATAAAACTGAAAATTTCCATTTGCATAATCCTCAATTAAATTGAAAAAAAAATAGTAAATCCTTTTTATGCCAGCCGAATTTTTATACATAGGTTCGCCATCCCTGTTCTAAATAAATATTAGAACTATTAAAGAACTATTTCGAACACATCATTGTACTTTCTTCTAAACAATTCCGTTGAAACGAAAAATTTCAAAATTCTCAGAAAACTTCCTTTCTTTCAATCACAAAACATCATCAACCCATCACGAAACTCGGAAAGCACGTCCTTTCCATTGCAGAGCAAGACCTCAAAACACACGTCATACGACATGCACATTCGCCGCGAATTTCCCTCACATCACTTATCACGTTTACGCTATTTAAAACAGATACCATCACCTAATTGCCGAAGCGTGCTCGCCCACCTTTCATGTTCGCCGACCGGCCATCGAGCGTTCTCGCGCATAGAAACGTGTGTGGCCCTCTTGTGGGATGGGATATCCATCGTCTGATGGACGTCTGCGAGACTAGGGTGTCCATCTTCGAGAGGAAAATCGCTCCTCGTGAGCGTCGGGCGTCGTAATGGGCCACGGTGGCACGCAACGCTGCGTGTCTCATTATCGGAAGAAAGCTCCGGAGATCGTGAACTTTCTATTAGGACGGGTGGATGTGTTACAAGGTCGTTAGTTTTGTTTTTGTGTGTGTGTTTTTGGCGTGTTTTGGTGTTTGGGTGTGTAAAAGATGGATTTTAAACTGTTGAAATGTGACGTTTTTTAGTCGTATCTAATCACAATGGTTAACATCATATACATATACCAGGCTTGTCCAAAATTTCAGTATGCGGGGGCCACTTGCAAATTTCAAATCTCAAAATTTCAATTATTGTAAATTCAAAACGTAATAAGTATTAAAATATTGATAAAGTTATTTATTTCCATTATAAAACTATTTCGATGAGTACATTTCGGAATAAATTCTGTTTGTTATGTTTGTTTTTGTTTGAAAAGTGGGAGCCACTTTGGCACTGTGGTGGCCCTTTGGACAAGCTTGATATATACAGTTCCTGAAGTACCTTTCTTTTATAATGATGCTGGTTTAAGTGTTTTTGGCATGTTTTGTTCTTTAGGTATGAAAAAGTTGAAATCTTCAATTGTTGATCGAAATGTGAATTTTTTTAGTCGTATTAAATCACAAAGGTCGAACTATTATAATATAAAACTATTATAATATTATATTATAATCATTTCAAATTTTTCTTTTTTTTTAAATATCTGTCTCTTATCATAACGTAGTCAAACCATACAATGCTGGATAAAATCATAAGTGAGGTAAGCAAGTGTTTAGGGTATCTTCTAATAATTTTACTATGAAAGCTCTCGTATTCCATTTGTTATTTAAGCTGCATATAGATTATACTCTTCAAATCCTATGTTTCAAACTTAAAATTCAATCTGAAAACCTTCAACGAAATTTTCATTGCTTACTATGATGGCAACGATCTTAATAATACTTTCCGATACTTTTGAATTTTAAGTTTAAAAAGTTTAATTTGATGTTCGAATGATTGTATTTGAAATATAAAACTTGTATGATCATATTTTTATGAGATATTATAAATATAAAAATAATTATATAAACAAATTATACTCCTTTGTGTGCCCCGTTTGAAATGCAGCCATTCAATTAAAACTACGTGCAATTACGCTTTGTAGAAATATGACATTCGATTGCAAAACATTTTCAATAATATGCTGGTTCATTAATTTCAATTTGAAAGCCATTGTATTACACAGTTTCAAACATTATTTCAATGACAACTTCAACATTTACATCCAACCAAAATGTCAATCCCATAACCCCCGAACGCTTCTTACAAAACTCGTTTGAACCAACAATCCTTTTTCATCCAATTTTTTTTATATACCGTCCTTGACCCTCACCACATCCGAAGAGCGCCATCACCATCTCGACTACGCACATTTTCATATTACATCAACTAATTTCATCAGATACGCCTCCGACAAGATTAATTCGCACATTGCGTATCGCATTAGAAATAATCTTCCTTCCTACGATTTCCAAAATGGCGTGTTCGCGATTTATCACCGGTCGTTAGACTACTTAGAATTCGATTTCCTTTTTTTTTATCTCTTTGTATAATCCTAGTATGAAGTCCATTGATGGTTTTTTTCCCGCGCGAACAAATTGCGCAACGTTTTTGAGTTCATGAATATTTATTTGTCAAAGTCGTTTTTTGTTCTTGTTTATTGTTGCGGTGTCGATGTTAATTTTTGGACAATTTACATATTGTTTAAAGTGTTATTAATTGAATCGAAACTCGTGTTTCATATTTTTTGCAGTCGTCTAAAAATCGTTCCCTCCGAAGTGTCGGAGTTAAATGCTAATTTAATTGGTGCTTTGTACTTTTTACGTGGTTCAAATTGAAACGTTTGTTGCTAAAAGAGGAACGAATCAAATTTGATACATTTTATAATTTATTTAGCGAGCGTGTTATTCGTACGTTAGTAAAAAATGCAATAAATTGTATTTTTTTTATGTTTTTGATATATTGAGTCAAATTATGATCCGATTCATTATAATTTCGGTCTGATATTATTATTGTAACGATATTTTAATCGAACCATGTAGTTACAAAAAATAAATTAAACATTCCCAATTTTTAATATGATATGCAGTGAAACCCCGTTTTTTTGTGACCGGAATTCACGTTTTCTTTCTATTTGTGTTTATTTTCTGCAGTTTTTCTGTTTCATTTTGATACGTTTAATACCCGCTTTTACATTTTTTTTATTTCCTGCAATTTATGTCTGAAATATTTAAATTTCATTTAATTATATAAAAATATTTAATAGAATTCACGACTATTGACAATCTTTATTAAAATGTGTCGGTTGCTTGTTGCTGATATTTTTTTTTTTTTTTTATTCTTTTGTTACCCTCATTCAAATGGTTTTCTGATCTTGCCTTTAGTATTATAATGTCATTGAAAGTTCAAATCCATTTATGTCGTAAAAAGAGTCTGTATAAATACAAAAATATGTGCGAAATGGATTTTTTTTCAATAAATTCAACATTCGCGTATTTTTTCAATAAAAAATATTTTTCAACTTTTTTTACACATTTGAAACCTTCAAACTACGTTCTCCTTTTAATAACATTGTTTTTTTTGTCAGTCCCTTCAAAAATGTAAAAACGTGATTTTACTGTATCATTATTTAAAGTACACGATATGCATGAAAATAAATTACTTAAATATAATATAATATTTTACTTTATCACATTCACATTCATCATTACCTAATAGATGTAAAAAAACTCAATAAATAATCTAAACAGTTCCCTTTCCAGTCAAATTTTGTTTTTTTATCGACCGACCATATTTTTATATATGAAAAAATTATATTTTTAAGTTTAATCAATATTGATCGTAGATACATAAAATAAGATATACATTCTTCAATTATATACCAAATTTTTAATAATATACGAATATTATAACTCGAAAAAAAACACAATTTAAATTACGTAAGTTACGAAAATCTCAAATTTTCGCAAATCACTGGCGCCACCTATTGCCAAAATCTTTCGAATGCAAAAGTTAAATTTGTGAAAATATAATATGTTATTGTTTTCTTACATAACAGAATTCTACTTTTTATATCATAACTATATTATAAAATAAACAAGCGTCAATCAATACAATCGCCATCGAACGAAAACCGTTGAACATATGCAAATGTCAAACCTCGAATCGAACACAACCTAATCCCCTTTCATACCAGTTACGCCGATTAGCACGAAACTCACCCAACATTCGATACGACAATTACAACAGCGTTTATCGGATTACCGTATCCGAGTTCGCCTTTTACCATCGGCCGGCGCGTAAATCATCAACAACCAGATTACCGTTCGCGTAATATGGACTCCTCGGCCGATTCCGGTCCTGGTCTTCCGACTTCCGACCACCTCTTGGCCCGATATGGAGACTTTGGAATTGGCTGTCCGAATCGAAACGGTCGTAAATCGGAGGTGGGATGTTGTGGATCGGTGGCAAATGAACGCTTGTCGGATTCGTGTATTGTCGGTTGTGTTAATGCCGGAGTTAATTGGCCGAAATGGAGGCTTTTCCGGTCCTCCTCAGTCCCGATGTACATAGACTTTGTTGCCTTTTTTGAAGCTATTTTGGAATTATTTTCATCGGGAGTTTTTGTAAATTATGGTATAAATTAAGTTGTTTCGTTTGTTTTGCCATATATTTGCATAAATTTTTGTTATATGGAAATTTTGTTTGACATCTCAAAGACGTCGCGATAAGTCACGTTTTATTTTCAATATTTTTTTATTAAAAATTCACTCACATAACACAATTATGGTACAATCTTATAAGGGAAGACTACTTTTAACGATTGAAACCAAAATTTCATTGCATTTTGTAATATATCATATCATAATTTGACATCAAACATTAATGTACATTAGATTAGAAGGTCTGAGGGTAGTTTTTGTCAGTTTAGCAGTATTTGTTAGTTTCAAATAATCAGTTGTTATTGTGTGATTTAAATAGATAAAAAAGTCATTAAAAAAATTATGACAATAAGTCAGGATTGAGGACGTTAATAGGAGTTTTGTTTATTGAATGTGGAAATCATTGATTTTTTTTGTGATTATACCGGATTTCCAAGAAGCGTGAGTGCAGTTTAAAAGTATAATAAAATAGCAAGAAATAGCACTCACCCTTTCTGGACATCATGTATAAGAGAAATATCGGAAATAAACAAGGGTGTAAATGCCATTTTTATGATTTTGAAATACGATGGTTTTTGGCAAGAAATTCCCATAATGGCTATACAAGTTCGTTGATATACAATATTAAAAACCGATTTTGGGGACTTCGATCATATTTTATACATGGGCGTCGGTATGTAGAACGTGGCATAAAACGGATTTTAGATTTTCTGCAGTTAAGTCCTTTTCTGATTTCCGGTATTCAAGTTATGCAAAATGTGTGTGAAGAAATCGTATATTTTTGTGATTTTATGAGTTGTGTTTCTAAATATGTCGATGAAATAATTTTTGTCCAAAAAATAATGGTTATTCGATTCTTTATCCTTATATGAAATCTTTTACAATATTCTATAATACGAAATCTCTATCTTCAGTTAACATTATCCTCCCACTTTAATACGAGTCTTCCCACTTGTTTTCTACTAGATCATAAGATTAGCAGTTCCTGTTTCAAGCTACTAATTCATACCAAATCCGAAAACATATCAAATACAACAACACAATATTATAAACATTTCTCTTAAACTCATCACATATACATTAAATCACTTGGGATTTTACAGTTTTTACTCTTAAAATTTTAATACAATATTTCATATTAATCAATTTCATTGATTACTATGGCAACAGTCGTAATATTATAATACGTTCCTATAGTTGAATTTTAAGTTTAAAAACTGTATCAAATCCTTATCAAATATCAAATGCAATAACACAATACAACCATTTTTTAAAAACTCATCACATACATCATACAAATCATTTGGGATTATACAGTTTTTACACTTCAAATCCGAATGCAAGAATTCATAATAATTAATTTCATTGATTACTATGACAATAGTCTTAATATTATAATACTTTCCTATGGTTGAATTTTAAGTTTAAAAACTGTATCAAATCCGTATCAAATATCAAATGCAATAACACAATACAACCATTTTTTAAAAACTCATCACATACACAAATCACTTGGGATTATATCAGTAACACAAAAGGCGACATCCATTCACACTTTCCAACATTCTCATACCCAGCTGCGCATATGCGTCACGAACATACAAACGTCACAAATCTGCATACGCATTCAATTATCTTAATTGACGTCCAACCGGCAGCTCCTCGAGACTCTTCTGAGGCTCGACAACCGCGAACCGGTCCCCGCATTTTATTATTTCATCAAACGACGGACTTCCTACGGCAGCAACGTGTTAATTTTCAACTGTATCGAGAGAAAAAACGTTCCCTCGAGGCGGGCGACAGGCGTCAAGAAGTCGAGGAACAAAAATTAAAATAAAACGCAAAGCGAGAAATTTGTGCAACGTCGGACGCCCACGCTTCGGCCAGGGGAAACCAGGGCTGTTCAACCTGTCGTTTGTTAAGAGACAACACTTCTCGGTTGCGCAACCGGGTCTAGAAGGCGCCGGCGCGAACCGAGGACAATCCGGTAATTACCGGGACATTTGCTGTGTTTCTTGGTGATGCTTCAGGCACTTTTCAGAATCTTGAAATATGAGTTTGATGATTCTAATGTTTTTCTAGTGAAAATAATTTAAATATGCATATTTTCAAGGAAGTTCTCTCATATTCTGATGAAAGTTGTTCAATCATTTGATTGGTTTAATCGATTTATTTAAAAAAAAAAGCTGATTTTATTCTATAATTGATTATTAATTTTGATCGAAATATCGAATAAGATATTATGTAGTAGAAGGTTATATTTGATTTATAGATTATTGAATTCAACTGGACTGCAAAACATTTTTGCATAATTCTTATAGAGTTGTTGCAGTTCGGTCATTTTAAATTTAAAAAAAAACAGCAGTCGACCTTCTAAAAATTTCTTGTCGGAAAGATCATCGAGTCATAATAGAGGATTAAATTTAAAATCAACATTTATCGATATCACAATGGCTTTTCTAACAAATGAATATGTCGGATAATATTATTATAAAATTACATAAACTCTCATACACAAAATGCAATTAGGCGAAAACTCCATCAAGAGCATCAAATCGCCATTTAAACGATCACAAAAAAATAGAAATAACACGTCGCACACTTCAACCATTATTGATCGGTCATTGGACATGGGAATATTCCTTTTCACCACATATCCATACGTCGGATGATTTCCACTTAATCTCCATATAAAGAGAAATCGTCCTCGCAATTGTCAGCGATTAAGCACTCGTTATTATTTATTGTTTACATATGTAAATTTCGGGTGCGTAATATTAAAACGACGGTATAGAATTTCAAGGCAAACACTCACCGTTTTCACGCACTCGATTATCGTTTCGTATTCGAAATCTCAAACAGCGCTTTTTAAATATGCTCGAAATGGGTTTTTTTGACGTTTTCGAATTAAGGTTTTTCGCGTTGTGCATGTTCGGGTTTCGCACTTCGCCTTGCGTCGATGTCTCCGAAAAAATATTTTCTACAAATAATTCTTTGTGAAATTCATTGTTGATAAAACACTTCACATATAAACATGCATAATATTAAGCAATATTTTAAATTCCATAATCATATAATATATTATAAAAAAATAATCATTGTACTTTATGAAATACTCACAGTCAACTTTTTTTATTAATTTCGACAAATGTGCATTTTAAATTAAAAAAACTTTCTCGTATCGTTCAATATTTAATATGTAAATATTTAAAAAAAAAACTGATTTGGTATTTAAGTACTTCGTACATATATTTATTTCAACCAGCTTCCTTGTTAGGATATTTATTCAATTAGCCTACAATTATATTATATTATATAATGTGAAACTTTTTCGCCCCTTTTAAGCAACCAGCATAATCTGAAGTTGTATTTATTTTATTCTATAAATCAGTTTTCAAAGTTTATAACGTTTTATTTTCATTATTCTATTTTATTATATTATATCGCGTTTTAACAAATTAGACATCAATGCACTTAAATTTTTCTTTAGATGTAAGCACGAAACCCAAAACTCTAATTCGCAGATTTTCTTGGTTCAATTGTATACATTTTAATTTTGAATACTAAATTTTATAATTTTTTTATATCAAAAATCATATCTTTTAAATGATTAATAGAAATAGAATTAATTCATTCGTTAAAATTAATTAACAAATTAGATATTAACGCACTAAGTTTTTTCTCGAATGTAAGCACGAAACCCAAAATTCAAATTCGACATTTACATAAAAACTCATGAAACTACATGATTATTTAATCTCGAATTATATTAAACATCAAAATCACCACAAATTACTTAGTAACAAATCAAATTCCCAACAGAAACCTACACCAATCCACCATACAACCCTCAATTTCATCGAACCGACATCGATCCGCAAAAAACCCCATACCGAGCACGTTGCCACGAATCAATAGATCTCCCATAAAGCCGCTTTATCATTTCGCGAACGCCAACTCGCGCCTCCAACGCGCCGCATACCGGCGCTCATTACGACCGGGCCTCTTTGCTATCGACTCGTTTTATAAATCGTATGACAATTTCGATATCGGCCGTTTGTGCGGACCGCCATAAGTTATATAATAATATAAACGATCCGCCGAGACGCGGAATGGCGATCGATAGAAAGTCCGTTTCAATTACTGTTTCGCTCGAGTGTTTTATGTGCGTTCGGTGGAGGGTTTTGTCGGTTGGAAGTTGGAAGTTGTAGGGTGACCATTTTTTTCAAAATCAAAACCGGGATATTTTATCGAGAAAATTAAAAAGAGAATCGGGAGTATTCATCCAAAATGATGCACCAATTATAATACAATGTTTATAAGTAAATATATTTTATAGTTAGTAAAATATAATAATATCTAACAAGGTAAATAATAAATATAACGCCATCTTACAACCAATACAATAAAGTAACAATTGACAATACTAAAAAATGTTGAAAACTATTATTTCTTTAAATTAATTATTTTTTTTATTTATTAGTCTCAAAAAGAGTACCGGTTTAGTCTTACAGAACAGAGACCCTTAAAACCGGTACGAATGGTCACCTTGTTTGGGTGTTTTGTGTCGTAAATTTTGACATTTTTGATTTGTTGCTGATTGGTTGTTCGTAGTTTTTTTTTGTTGTTGTGAATTTGATGGATTTTTGAATGATATATGAGAAGTTTTTGCATTGTGTTTTATTTATCAACTTAAGAATTTTTTTATGATATATTTAATCATCATTATATGCACCCATATAATATCCAATTCAGTATCCAAGACTTTTACGATATATATTTTTTTCCTTATACCAATTTTAAATAAAAATAACCCTTAAAAAGTTTAGATACTGATCGATCAATGTGCCGATCGTATCATATGTCGCTCAACTTTGATAAACTATGAAAACTGATGCGTTGAACATTAAACAATCAAAACAACATATTTATATCAATTTATCGATTCAAATTCACAAATCATCGTGACTTGAAAAATTTCGCAATAATAATTCCGTTTCAAATACGCTTGTAATTTATAGCATAAAAAGCGTAGTATATAATCAAATCAGACCCAATTTAACCAAAAATTAATTCCAAAAAAAAAAATTTCACACTAACCCGCATATTTCATCAATCCGCTTTTAATTACACGCTTCTTTGACGTTGCGCAAACCGCGTATTTTATTTTTTTGCGCCGATTTTACGCTTATCCATAAAGTTTCGACCATTTGCAAAAAAGTCGATCTCGTTCGCATCCGTCTGGTTATAATATAATATTATGCACACTGAAAAAAAATAACTGGGACGATCTCGCGAAATATTTTCAACAGACCATATGGTCGACAAGGCCGGCCATATTTGCGTACGCTCATCTCGAAAGTCGAAAAGACAGGTTGATTTCATTACTTGTTTATTATTGTGCATTTTTTTTAAATTCATTTTTCATTATTTCGGCCTGTTAATAACGCAAGAGTAAAGTAACGTGTTAGTGTCCCCCGGGGATATTGGATCGAATCGCTTTTTTATTATCTCGGGGATAATCGATTAAAAAAAATTTTTGAATTTATTCGGTTGTAAATTGGATTTTTTTTAATTTGGACGATGTCATTTATGAAAATTATCGGTGTGGTGTACTGGAAATTTCGATTAAAGTAATCAAAACGGGGCGGAAATTCGCGTATTCTGAATCCGTGTTTGAATTTATTTTATTTTTTCGTATGAGAATTGTGGGAAAAATATTATACTATTTGTAAGAACGGATGCTTCTAATAATATTTGTGGATTCTGCACATGTGTCAACCAATCATATAAATAATTTGAATAAACAAAACGTGCTCATTTGCAAAAACATTTCCATCTAACATATGTGTCTAATTTTTCATTCGATATTAGCTAATATAAAAAAATTCTGAGGATTCTATAAATACAATTAATCCTCTTTTTTTACACCGGGGATACGTAAACGTTCTATAGACTGCCGTGTAAAAAAATATATGGTGACCATATAAAAATTGGAGTTAGGTTCTATCAATATATTTGGATGGAATTTCCATCCAAATGTATTTTATAAATTATAAAAATGTGTAATGTGTAATTTTTTATTTAATAATTCAATTGTATACTGGCCTGCTTCGGATCTTACTACCATTGTGGCATAATATAATAATAAATTTTTGTATACTATGTTCAAGTGAAAAAACAGTGTAAAAAAAATAATCGATTATTTTTCTTTGAACCGTGTTATTTCGGAACCGTGTAAAAAGAGTTTTGGATGTATAGGGTCTTTCAATAGAGACGCTCGAAATTTGTTAGGTTATAGCAGCCATGTTATTAATGTGACATCTGTCAAAATTATTGTCAATTGTTTATTAGTGCACGGCAAATCATCATGGATAGTTATAGCGTTGAATAACGTGTGCAAATCATCGAATTTTATTATACATTTTAAAATCGAGCATCCCTATTGAAAAACCATGATATCCAATAAAAAAAAATACGACCAACCCACAGTTTGAGGACAATCCAGGATTCGATATGCAAAATCGATTAAGCATACACGCTTCATGCGCTTTCATCGTGGCATATTTCACTTACGTCAGGTGGGCGTCACACGTGGCACACATATCTTCCGCGCGAATTAACAGTCTCAAAGAAACCTGGCAAAACCAAAAAAAGGGTGCATATCACGTTAATTTTTTCAAAGTTATTCCAGCATCGAATTTCTAATCGAACAGAAACGCTATCCGCCCTTCGATGTAGTCTTTAAAACGCATATTGAAGGTTTTTTTTTTCCATCGAAACTTGAGTGCTTTTTGTTCATTTTTTTGTACTATTAATCATATTTATATAACACTCACTTTTACTAAAAATTTCCATGACATTTAACTGTACTTTTTTATAGATACGTTTTACGAATTGACACATACATTTTTTTCAATTAAATACGGAAGCAAATTCTGCAATTTTCGAGTGCTTTCAAAGCAAGTGTACGTCAAGGATTCTCGTAAATTTGTAATACAAGTGTGTCGGTATATTGTTGCAACGTTCTTCGTCGGATCGGTGCATTCTCTCGAAACCGATTTCCATGATTTTAACCTCGATAAAGTGTAATGTGCCGGAATCTGGTGTGATTTCGACGAGACATGATCGCATATTTCAACCGTCGATCGACTCGTTAACACACGCAAATCGGTCAGTTTAAATTAAAAAAATAATAATTTTAAATTCATTTCCGTTCGATACACTTACGAGTCATAAAATTTACTATCACTTTATACTCTATTAATATTATCAACATGTGCGAAGTTCTAAAATTAAACTCGCAATCGACAACCGTCATTTCAATCATAGCCCGTTATAAAACCGCACTAAATTATTTAACAGCCCAATTATCGACAATTCCACTCAATTTCCGCCAAAAAGCCACTTAAGGCTTTCGCTTTCTGCGATGCGTTTATCATAACATATTCATAATGAAAATATTCCACCTTACGAGTCGTGTCAGACGCGAAAGCCGTTCGTGATAAAATATACAGCCTCTTTCAAGTCTTGGGCAAAATGTGTGCCTAACCGTTAAATCATCGGCGAAACGTCTTTATTACGCGCCTTTATTGCCCGCTGGTCTGACAAATGGTTGTTCCGTTGTTACGTTCACCTTTTAATGTTGGATGTTTTAATGTTGTTGCGGTGAAGCCACCCTTAGGTCGATCTATCTAGTCGTTGACCTTTGGTTTTAGTACGGTTGTTGTTGTTTTGGTTGATGGTATTGATTGTGGATCTTGGGTTTGTTTGTGTGAAGCCACCCTTACGTAGGTCGATTTGACTAGTCGTTGACCTCTGGTTTTAGTATGGTTGATGGTATTGATTGTGGATCTTTGGTTTGTGTATTACGATTGAATTATATTACTATTAAGTTGATTTGATATTTTCTTAATGAGTTTTTCATTATTATTATGTGAAGTCACCCTTACGTAGGTCTATCTATCTAGTCGTTGACCTTTGGTTTTAGTACGGTTGATGATATTGATTGTGGATCGTTGTATATTGCGATTTGAATTATTATTGGTTTGATTGGAATATTTCCGTAGTAGGTATTTTATGTCTGTATCTACCCTTACTTAGGTCAATTTGTCTAGTTGTTGACCTTTGGTTTTAGTGTGGTTGTTGTTTTGATTGTTGGTATTGATTGTAGATCTTTGTATTGCCATTTAAATTATTATTATTGGGTTGATTGGAATATTTCTTCAGTGAGTTTTTTATGTCTGTGTGAAGCCACTCGTAGGTCAATCGGTCTAGTTGTTGGCATTTGGTTTTAGTACGGTTGACAGTATTGATTGTGGATCTTTGGTTTGTGTATTACGGTTTGAATTATTATTGGGTCGATTAGAAAATTTCCTTGGTAGGTTGTTATATCTGTTTGTGTAAATAATATCTTGTTATTGAAATAATTCTGGATTTTCATATCCGTGGTGATAAATATAAAACGATAAGGAGTGTATAATATAACATACAATGTAATACATTCTGAATAATATTCATTAAAATTATCGTATAAAGTCAATCTAAAGTTTAATTCTATACAAAACTGTTCTGATTTCTTCACCAATTTAATTAAATGCGTTATAATAAGATGAAAATAAATTTTAATTGGTTTATTATAGAATCAATAACACTCATTCGCTCAGCCAAATGTCAACAATATTTATTAATAAGTTCGATACAATAGCCAATTTCGAACGAATCATGCAAACCCAAGAAAATTTTATTGATTCTACTAAACTTAACAGTTAACAAAACAAACAAACAAACAACACTCAAACGTTTGCGCTACAAAAATAATTTCCAATACTGTTCAAATCAAACAATGGCAACTCAAAGAAAAATCTATTTTTACCGTTTGATTCAAACCCGACCATACATCCTACGAATGTTCCATTTAAAAACAAATACGCTGCACTCGATATAATCCTAGATGTTATCTTAAACTGCACGGCAAAGGCAAATAAAACTATATTCCCGACACCCGTTCAAATATTTACGACGAGAAAACGTTTCATTCAATTAAAACTCGCATATTGCGAGACCTTGCAGCGGTCGATCACCTTTTTTTTTCAGTCGAATTCAAAAGCGGATTACGTCCACTCGATGCGAGTCCATCGTGTCTAATCTAGGCTTTAAAAAACGACAAAAAAGCTTAAGGGGGAAAGAAAATCTCACAAACAATGAGCGCGCAAACAAAAAAGCCCACGACCGAAAAGCTCTAATGGAGTAATCAAACGTCAAATGTGGTTTCGGAAAAAAGGCAAAAACTACTGTAACACCTTTTTTCGATGTGACAACCTCGAAAGGAATTCGTTTTTTTCGTTTTACGGTGTGAAGAGTTACTTTTTATGTTTTATTTTTATGTGGCACAAACCGCAGTGTTTTTCCCATAATCAGGAGTGTTCGATAATATAATAGGTTATCGCATTTTTCGCGGTTTTACACAGTTATTATTAAAAAAACGTTGATAAAATAAATTGTATATATTTCCGGTAGTTTATGCGTATCTATAAACCGATCGCTATTTATATACAAGATGACCTGAAAGTTTGTAGGAAATGTCAAATGTTAAAAAAACCGTCTGGTTTAAAACGATGTTATATTTGAATGTGATTTTTTTGTTAAGAATTAGAATTGCTTCCTGACAACGGAAACAAACGGCATTCTTTAATTTAATTTTAGATCGATTGAATATTTTTTTGGTTTCTCTGAAATTTACAATATTAACACGTCTGAAAAGTTTTAATTTAAAACTTTTATTCATATAACGATGTGCTTTGAACTTTTGAACTCGTTCATAGTAACTTTAAATATAATATTTACAGACTCGTTTATTCATATTATTTTTATTCAACTACCAACTTTTCCATTATATACAGGTCGTTTTCGACTTACGACGGAGATACGTTCCTGAACTTCAGTCGTAAGTCGAATCCTTACAAAAAAATCAAACAATTTTTTCATATCAAAATTATCGTTTTTAACCCGTGTCCTGCCGTGGTTAATATAATAATATAAAATATTTTACACAGATTTATTTTTCAATAATTAAGAACATATACATATGTACATATATCCCAAAACGAACATAAAATGTGTCAAATTATAGGTTTTAATATTATACAATAATTCGAACGAGTCCATATTTTTTTTCGAAATTCATTTACCCATAAGTAACGACAGCTTGTGATTTTAATAAGTAATTTTTAATAAAAAAAAATTTTCGATCGTAAGTGCGAACCATCATAAGTCGAAAACTACCCGTAATCAAAATTTCGTTCAATAAACACAATCTTTACGACTAATCAAAATAATGCAATTACTTCACCCAATCATTATAAAAACCCTTATAACCCAAATAGTCAAAACCCATAATCAAACGCGCCTATTCTCCACCACACGAAAATAATTGAATCACCAACAATTCTACGATCATAAAATCGAAACCCGATCAAAATCGAACCTGGACGCAATGGGAGCAAACCCACACCTGTTGGCGCAGATCTCAGACGGCGATCTCTCACGGTGCTTTGGCGCCATGGTGCTCCAGCTAACACCATAACAAAGCCATGGCATGGGGGAGGACGAGGAGAACGAGGAAGGTGGGCGTAGACACCCACCTGCGCCGAGGAGTGCTCGAGTTGTATGCAGATACGAGCTGGACAAGTTACGAGACAACGCAAAGACATGCGATCAATTAACACGCCCGGATCGAGCCGGTGTCATATCTGAGGTTGTTGTGGCCTTTTGGATTTTGCTGAACCTTAACAGTAGAGAAGGGGGTAAATCAGTACCGGATTTAGATTATGTGAGGCCCTAGGTTATTTTACTTACGAGGTCCCGCTACTATTCGAAACATAAAAATAATTGGCCTGTATTTAATTGATCAGTAAAAAAATACTATTTTGATTAGTAAAAACAAAGTATATGGTTGTTATTCGGTTCTGTGCACGTGGAAACCTGTTTGAACTTGTTGGATTAAGTCTCAATGTAGTAAGCTAACCTAACCTAACCTAACTGATCATTTAACAATTTTTTACTGATCATTTTAGTTATTGTTAACCAGCCAAATAATTAGTTGCCAAAATAATTTCCAATTAGTTGAAGTCAGATTTTCTCCTACAGATTGTCACATCCTAGTTTTTTTTGTCCCTTGTGGCGTCCGTTGTTTCTTTATGTTCCTTCCCATGTGGCAATTGGACTTGGTTCCAAGTACCACCAAACAATGACAACACGAAGAAGAGTTGAAGTTAGTTTTCAGATGTTCGAATTTTCAATATATACATACTTTTTAGCGTAAATTTTTAATTTATTACACCTTGGATGGAGGCCCTAGGCTTAAACCTATTTAGCCTATAGGTAAATCCGGCACTGGGGTAAATTGTAAGGGCCAATCTAGGGCCAGTGGGCAATTTCGGTTTGTTTCAAGCTTTTATTAACATGACTTCGAGATATGTTTGTATGTTCGCTTTTGCGTTGAAAAAGATCTGTTTCAATCTCGAATACCACACCTCCGATTGATTTTAAAATTCGTACACTGACAATACGCAATTATACAACATAAAATCATCTCCGGAATGAAGCTGGAGGAATTTAATCGTTTAATTTCGAGTTAAAAAGTGACATGTCAAAAATTGACAATGGGTGAGTCGTCTTTCAGGCATGAAACGTTTTGGTTCGATTTCAGAATTTGATGCGACGCATAATTTAATTTGATTTCAGTACTTTATTGTGTTTTTTCGAAAATTAATACTATTGTTTTATAATAACTTGACTGCTCTATACATTGGATACAAATTTTCACGTTTAATACATGGTGATTTGATTTAAATGAGAAAAAAATTCGTCTACGGCACTACTTTCTTTTAATTTATTCTATGTGTAAACAGAGGAATTTTGAATCTCGTCCTGTATATGGGACCCCAAAAATGAATCCGCCATTGTATAAATAACTATTTATTTTAAAAACAAAATTAAAAGACACGAAAACACAAAACTTTTTTTTCCTGAAATTTATCTCTATGTCCCTGCTAAGGGATGGTTTAAATTTGATACAAACTTCGAAGGATGATTCGAATTTGATACGATCTTTTCGAAGATGTACAATCTGATCGGTCATGATGATAAATCTCATCGTCATTCATCATAATATCTAATGGATAAAATCTATTTGTTGTGATCATTATGTTTTTTTTTATATTACTCGTTCGAGGGTTTTATATCGGTGTTTAAAACTTTCTAATGATCTATTAATGTACGTCATTAAAGATCGTATTGATGGTGATTTTGATAGTCTCCGGTGGTGATTTATCTCGTTAATGATTTCGATTTTATTAACGATTCAAAGTATAAAATGTAATTAGAGATCACCAATTCAAACTGAAAACAACAAAAATGATTTTGATGATTCTGAAAGTATCAAATAAACTTTTGAATTCAAAAAAAATGATACGAAAAGGTCAAATTGCTATGTCTGAATCAAGTTTTTTTCCAAGAATTCCACAGAAATCATCTCGTTAAAATTGTCATCAAATCTCGAAATCGCATACAGAGAATTCGCTTCGACACGATTAAAATTCGCAACGTAACCAGAGAAGCACGGTTTCGCATTTCATATGGACCTCCACGTCGCCTTCTCAGAAGTTATATTCGATTAAATAATGCAACGAAAAAGCATACAACGCCTCATCGCTAATTAGTCACCGCCAAATAAGGTTTCCTCATTGCCTCCCCGTCGTTAAACGAGCTCACTTACACGACTATGCAAATTCTTAGTCATATCGAAGTTGAGGGTACTTTGTTGAGCTAAACTTCGTTTCCGACTTGCAGCGGATCCTCAACTGTATGACCTTCTTAACCTACTTATGGTTGGATTAAATCAATATTAATTATCTAGGGAGATTCAATTATATTCTCAGTTTCTTTACATATGTTACTCAACGTTTGTATAATTGCGTTTTATATGAAAAACGAAAACTGTTTTATGTTTTTTGTGAAATTGAAGCAAAATTCGATATCTGTATCAAAATGATTTTTTCAACTGGCAACTCCTCGACTCTTATCTTATAAAACGAGCTCTTCTATTATTTACAAAGTCAAGATCTACGTCTGTGGTTCTCTTATTGTGTTTGAATAACGCGAAAAATCTTGCATTTTTTGTAAAATTGAAACCTTTCAATATCCATATCGAAATCACTTTTTCAACTGGAAACCCCTGACTTTCATTTTATAAAATGAGCTCTTTTATTATTTACAAAGCCAAGCCCTTCATCTGTGATCCTCAAGCCCTTTTTTCAAGCTTTTTATTAGCTTGCTCTGACGCACACCGTTGTTTATTAACCACATTACAATACT
Source organism: Hydropsyche tenuis (assembly GCA_009617725.1). Lineage (NCBI taxonomy): Eukaryota > Metazoa > Arthropoda > Insecta > Trichoptera > Hydropsychidae > Hydropsyche > Hydropsyche tenuis. The sequence goes on from VTON01000025.1 coordinate 1,312,036, forward strand.
CAGGTGTCAACACTGCGAGTTTTTCTCATTCTTCCATAGGTGTATCATTAGACACGTCAACTGTCATATTTGACAGATTAAACATATAATCATCGAACAATATCAACAAAAAAGGACAACATATCTGCAGATGACGTTTAATTCACAAAAAACGCAAAATTTTCTGCATTTTTTAATGGAAAACGGCATTACACGAACGTGGCGTAACGTATACAGTTTTTACACTACAAATTCAACGTTTTACACTTCAAATTCAACGTTTTAAACTTCAAATTCAAGAAATCAACAAAAATTCATAATAATAAACTTCATTGATTACAATGACAATAGTCTTACTTAATACTTTCTTATAGTTGAATTTGAAGTATGAAAAGTTAAATTTGAAATGTAAAACGTTGAATTTGAAGTATAAAACGTTGAATTTAAAGTACAAAATGTTGAATTTGAAGTACACAAACTGTCGATCAGGGTTGTCCAAATGGCCACCACAGTGCCAAAGTGGCCCCCACTTTTCACACAAAAACTAAAATAACAAACAGCATTCATTCCGAAATGTACTCATCGAAATAGTTTATAAACGAAAATAAATAACTTTATCAATACTTTAAGGGCCGATCTTTCAATTGTCGGTTAAGAGTTATTCTCGGAATAAGCCTTTTAGTTTTTATGGTTATTCACGGCCGGTCACGGATAAAGTCACGGACAACTATGCTAGTTGTCCGTGACTTTATCCGTGACTTTATCCGTGACCGGCCGCGAATAACCATAAAAACTAAAAGGCTTATTCCGAGAATAACTCTTAACCGACGATTGAAAGATCGGCCCTTTTACTTATTACGTTTTGAATTTACAATAATTGAAATTTCGAGATTCGAAATTTTTAAGTGGCCCCTCATACTGAAATTTTGGACAAGCCTGCTGTAGATGTTATAAAAAATAAATATCTATACAAAACAATCCATTGTTACACCTTTTACCTCATTCGAGAACAAACGGGCCAGCACTTCGACATCTCTCTTTCGCAGATTTCGCAAATTCATTCCTCGGTCCTTGAGTCGGTCGCCTTACAGTACGCCCACCGTTCTCCGATTAACATCGAGTCCTTTTATTACTTACACGTTGTCGCCTTTTGTGATCTTCGACATCTCCCGTTGCTGCCGTTGCTGGGTCGTTACGCTCGAGGTCCTTGTCCAACAGCGTGCGCTTGTTCCTCGAACTTTATGGGTGTCGTTATGTTGCCGACTAATTAACACGCCTACGATCGAACTTGCTCCGGTGACGACTTTGGAAATGTATGCAAATGATTTTTTGATGTGGACACTTTCGGCGGTCGAATTGTTTTTTCAAGCTTTTATTAACTTACTCTTTGTTAAATGGGTGATTTTGGGTGAATCATAATTATAGTAGATGCTTTTCGTTTTTTTTTTTTCTTTTTACAGTAGCTTAATCTGATTCATTATACGAATTGATCAGGAAAAATTATTTGTTTTAAAGTGAAATAGATTTTAAAATTTTTTTACATAACGAATAAAATGTATACAATTTATTTTTTTGATGTTGACCCCCTCAAATTTTCGGCGGTCGAATTGTTTTTTTAAATGGGTGATTTCATTGGGAATGGAATCATTCTAATTATAGTGGACTTTAAATCCGATTTTCGTTTTTTTTTTTCTATATACAGTAGAATCTCTATTATACGAATTGATCAAAAAAATTATTTGTTTTTTGTAAATAGATTTTAAATTTTTTTTACATAACGCGAAATGTATGCAAACGATTTTTTGATGTTGACATTTTCGGCGGTCGAATTGTTTTTTAAATGGGTGATTTTGGGTGAATCATAATTGTAGTAGACACTTTTCGGTTTTTTTTCTATATACAGTAAAACCTCTATTATGGGGATTGATCAACAAAAAAATGTATTTTTTATAAATAGAAGATTTTAAGATTTTTTTTACTATAACGCGTCCAAAAATTTACAAAAATTATACTGACCCAAATATGACGGTGATCAAACTAAAACTTGACTAGAATTTTATTTTTAAAATAATATTTGCAGCTCACAAAGTGATAGTTACATAATTTATATTCAAAAACAATTGTTTTATACAAAATAAAAAAAATTATGTTTGAAAAAATTGGAGTTTAAAAAAAAACTTCTCAGAAATAGTTTTAAATATTATGACTTCATCAATTATTATCTTGGGAACCGATGAATATACTATCATACCGATTTTATGTTATATTCACAAATTTTTCCAGTAAAAAATAACCAAAAATACTAAAATAACCAGACTTTTAAACACGTTTAAAAAATACTTAAAAATAATTGTGCTTAATTATGCACATCAAAAATTTCTATAAATAATTTGACTAATTCATAATTTTTCATCTCAATCTCGTTTAATCCAAACAATCAAGATTTTATGTATTGATATACGTAAAATTATTTATGATTATTATTATTTATATTCCATAATTTTTTCGTATTCCATTACATAAGTCTTTTATACAATCGTGATCGAATCAACATCTCACAATACCAGAAGTGCATTGCGTGCAGCCTTATCAATAACTCCACTTCCCTCTTGTCGATCACGTAATCCTCGAACGTTTTAACAACCACGAATTGTAGACATCCTTCCAGACGTCTCCAGGATCACAATGGACCCCAAATAGAGCCTTTTAGCGGACAAGCACATCCTTCTCGGGGTCTAGACGAGTTCGATTAACTGGCGCCAGACATAGGCCGAAGGATAACTTTCTAAAAAAAGGCGACAACTTATCTTGGAACGGGTACAGAACTATCTGACGTTATCGTAGATATGTAAATCGAAGCCTTTTTTGCGTTATGTTTTTGTATGGTTATGGCGACTGTTTTTGAAGGGAAATGAACGATAATAAAAAAGATTTATGATTGAAAAATATTCGTATTTTATGCTTTCATAGACTCAAAAATGAAATTGCGATTGCTTTTATTCGAACGTTCTTTTGAAAATCATTTCGTTAAAATTTTAATAAAATTTTTTCATACATTTACTTTTTCGTTGAATGAAAACTTTTGAATACGAAAGATCTTTCATATAGTTATATTAACCAACTGTATTTTCCTTTTGCCTCTTATAAAAGTGACCATAGAATTTCCAATTATAAACAACTCCATTACAATTCAATAAATACATAAACATTCTCATATTCATTTAATTACTTTCAGCAAGAAAACGATCTTGAATGACACCTGTTATAAAAAGCCTACAACCGCCACGAGGCGTTTTAATATCTGCGATAAATTCCTCGAGTTCGTTCGCTTTTTGCAATGACTTATTGTTAATTTCGAATCCTTGATATTAAATGTGTTAATATACTTAATAACTAATACGAGCCGCGCATTGTGCTAAAGCACCATTAAGGTCGCATTAAAATGAATGATTGTCGAAACTATGGCGGCGCTCGTTACAAGTTTTGCCATTATAATGGAACAATTAACGCTCGTATAAATAATTTAAATACGACGAAACGCTTTCGCTGTTACTCTATTGTTATTGTTGTTATTGCGTCTTTAATTTTAATATATTGCGCGAGCTTTCGGTATCATTTTTAAACGCAAAACTTTCGACCGAACTTTTCGACATTTTTCGTTATAACATTCGAATGTTGAGTGTATAATTATTAAGTTTTCAATTATTGTCGACATTTTCCGATAATTGTCGACGTTCAAAGACCGGCTCGTTATCTGGAATCCTTCGGCGGAGGTGTCTCCAGAACGCGAAGGTGGAAAAGTACACGAGGGTCCAGGTCTCGGAGACCAGCTCCGAGACACGTCCGCCCATCATATTTATTATGTCGACAGTTTACAGATAAATGTGTACGTATTAAATTTCGAATTGATCGATGACGAGAATATAAATCGGGCAAACGAAGGCCTTTTCGTCGACTTTAACTCTTCGTTAGTCGCGTGGTGTCGTCAGACAACAGTGGGTTAAAATTAAAAATATCTTTAGAATTAGAAATGTTAAAAATCTCTCTTTCAACATACCTTTTTATTACTGATCGATTATTCATTGCAATAACTTTTTGTATAAATCGGGCAAACGAAAGCCTTCCCATAGACTTTAAACCTCAGTTTTAACCTTTAACACTCACACGAATAACTCGTATGTCAGACAATATTGGTTGAAAAACAAAAATATCTTTAGAAAAGATAAGAAACTCTCTTTCAACATACCTTTTTATTACTAATCAATGATTTATTGCAACAATTTTCATTAGTCTTGAATGATATTTGTGGAATTTGTAGTAATATGAAAATTTGATCAAACTAAAAACGAATTGTAGTTTTATATCTAACAATAAGATAATAGGTTTTATTGATAATTTTTTTTTAGTTTTATATTAAGTCAATCTTCATAATTTTATTTGTAAGAAATCTTTGTGTAGTGTATTAATTTTTATTTTATAACCAATTTTGTCAACGCATTTTTTTAACCTATGCGATTTCAAAGATAAGCGACACACGAATAGAGATTATGATAAATTCGATGATGATTATGATGATTCTCGATAAATTCGAGAAATCTCATTTCGAAAATTCTCGCTAAATTCAAATTTTTCATTTATATGACATATTCTCTCTCATTTTTTTTATCCATATTTAATTCACCCTTAGTATTTAAACATTAATTCATATGACACGAACACCATTTTTTTTTTAATTAAATAAACAGCATCTGAGACTTTTGTAATGCTTAGGTTCAGAAACATATTCTTATTTTATTACTAGAATTTTTTAAATATTTTTTTCGAATATCTCAATGAAATCGCACGTACTATTATCCAATAGACACCACGCGAATAATCGAAGATTAACATACAGGATTTTCATACTTTAAATTTACAACTCCAATCTGAACCATCTCCCAAAGAAGATCTGATCTCTCCTCGGTACTTACCAAGGGCCATCATATCATCATCATCATCGTCGCCAGCCTTTCAGCAGATAAAAGGCGATCTCGTTCGACTTTACAAGATTTACGACGACTCGGCGAGGAATGCAGACCGCATGGGCGTTTTGATTTAAATTTCAACATGCTAAGGACGCTTTGCATGCAGCACGTTGTGTTTATGCTGTTATGCTAAAGTGCGCTCATTATTGCGACAATGGCTCCGGGGCCGTATATTCGAATAGGCGGTGGATTCTTGCTGGTTTTTAGACTCATTGTGTAATAAGTTTCGTCGGTTTTTGAATGATGCGTGTCATCGTGTATGTAACGTTTGTTGGTGAGTGTGGCCTTTTATCATTATCATGCGTAAAGAATAAAGACAAAATAAAGCCCTGTATAAGAAAAAATCAGTGACAAACCAAATTTTGGTATAAAGTTTGATATTGCAATTTAAGATTTCACAACCTCCTTGTCGATTAGGGATCAGTATAAAATTTTACGTGAGGTCAGAGGTCATTGAAAACGGTTTTTCGTATTAAATTTCACTTTTACAGAAAAATATTCAAAGTCAAATGTGTAGCTTAGAACATTTCCTACAAAAAAGATATTGTGATATTTATTCGTACAAGTAACTATTTTGGAGATAATTCGATTAATAGAAGTGGTACTATCGTATTTTGTATGCGGCCCTTACTTATTGTTAGTGGTATGTACGTAGAGTTCAAAAAATTCTAAAAAAATGTTTCTAATTCGTAAACAGAATAACTTATTAAAAAATAATTAATGCGATTATAAACCTATTGATACCTAGTTTACATGGTATTATCATCAGTGTAATAAAATATTTATTTGTGATTTTATAACAATTTGAAAATTCTAAATTTCAAATTGACATAAAATCAATTTATTCATGTAAATGTACTTCATAACTTATATACTTAAGTTAAATAAAAACAATATTTATATTTTACATTTGCCATATTTGTAATATTTTGCAATAACATTTTTGATCAAATTATAATCTATGAAAACAATGGAACCGCTTAACCGCTATAGTAGTCATAGCCAAAAATTCTGTAGTGCGGAAGAGCGGTATTTAAACAAAAACTATAAAGAATATTATGTATTTTATTATTTAAAAAAATTCTGTAAGTGTGAATTGATATATTTAGTTACTAGAGAAAAATATTACGATACATATTTATAATTGATAACTCGATTAAATACGGTTATGACTTGTACGGCTATTTCTTCGTCGCGGGTAAAGGGGGAATGTTTACCACTCATTTCTATTGTCATTTATTTTTATTCTGACCATTCTTTATTTATAATATGAGTTATGACCACATGCTATTTGTATTCAGACCATTTAATTTAATTTTATGTTCTTTATCTGTTACCGTAATTAATTTATATTTTTCCTTTCTTTTCAGAGACAATTTGTTAAGATTAACTTTGAGAGGTCTAAAATTATTAGAAAGGGCCAAATGGGAGGCGCCTGCTGGGACAATTTCCCTCTGCCAAGACAAGGGACAGCCCGAAGAAAACTGCCACAATTACATTAAAGTGCTTCTGAACGATGGAAGGAAACTCTTCACGTGTGGCACCTACGCATTTTCCCCGAAATGCTCGTGGAGAGAGGTTAGTTATCGACTATTCAAAACAATAACACAATTTATTACCATTGTTTATGACGTAATTTTCGACATTGTCTCCGAGTGAATCGAACAAGCTTTCGAAACTCCACCTATTCGATTTGCATAAGCATATATCATTACCGACGACGATGACTTTGAAATTCGTGCCGAGGTGTTGACACATGGTGCAAAAATAAATTCGTCATTATTCGACGATTCGAATCAAATCTCATTATATTCATTCGAACTTGAAATGCGAATTCAATTCCGTCGTTTCATTCAAAATGTTCATGAAGTTGTTGAAAATGCTGTATTTAACGTTTGAAAAAAATATATATTTCTATATTTAAAGGCGAGAGTTTCTTGTCGCACAAGAATGGACCAATCGCCGCAAACTTTTTGATTGAACCACTTCAGACCACAACTTTCAGACTCCCTTCGATACTCGATGGAGTTTCTTTCGAAGTTTCCTCGAACTCCAAACCCATCCCACATTGTCTCCCGAATCTTCGTATTTGCTCGATTCCACTTTTGCCCTTCGAAACATCAAAAATATAAAATTTAAACCCTCACACATAAAACTTCACATGCACCGATTATCGTAGACAATGAATTCGTCCGCTTTTGTATAGACACGTGTGTCGTCTCCGAAGGTGTCCCTCTTCGAGGTGAAACTTTCGACGATGGGAGGCGTGGATCCACCTCTTCTGGACGTGTGAAGAGGCGTATTGAACGATGACGTTGTAAATATTACAATTACCCGTTCGAAATTTAAATTTCGGAGTGTTTATATGAAAGCTGGTCGCGATATACTTTTATGTCGTTTTTTTCGAAAGTACAATGTGCTTTAAATTTTCTGTTGTTGAATTCTTATCTGTTGTGTTTGTCGTTGTCCGTGTATATTATCAGTCCATACATATTTGACCTAACCTAACATAATGAGGTAAAGCTGTAGTTGCGCTTTATGTTAAATTTAAGTTGGCGCCCTGTATAAAAATCACCAGCTGTAGATTTATATCCAGTGTAAAGCGCGAACTATACTATTTTGAAATTCTATAACGTTTACTTCCACTTTCCTTTTAGAAAAACTGAACGTAGGGGGTTGGGCGAAGGCCGCATTTCTCAGTCAGTAAATTAAACGCATTTACTTAATGCCACATGTCTCATTGTCAGTCAAAAGTCTAAACGTATTTATTACTGAACGTATGAATGGGTTGGGCAGGAGAAGTTTTTTCCGTGACATTTCCTAAACGTAAATTCATTTAGGTATTCAGATCGAAAATAAGTACCATTATTTGATAATAACTTAACCGTGCTTTACACTGAATCCACACGATTTGACAGTTGACAATTTGTATACAGTGCGCCAACTTAAATTTAACATATAGCGCAACTTCAGCTTTACCACCAATGAAACCTGACCTATCCTTGTCTAACGCAACTCAACCCCCAACAATATGCATTTATGATCGATCCAAATATACATGGACTGAAATACAGTACTATGACATATTGATTTTGATTTTTTTTTACAGTTGCACAACATAAGTACCGTATTGGAGTCGGTCGACGGTGTGGCCAAATGTCCTTACAATCCGAATTCAAATATCACCGCTTTGATGACAATGTCCGGACAGTACTACGTCGGTACACCCACAGACTTTTCCGGATTGGATCCGGCCATTAACAGGCAAGTTTGGAAAGCGAAACCGTATCGCGTTTCTCCTAAAAACTTTTATTAATGTTCATTTTCGAAACGCAGAGCTTTCGGCGGACATACCCTGAGGACTCATCAGTACGATTCGAAATGGCTGAACGAGCCACAATTCGTCGGGTCCTTCGAAAACGACCAGTTCGTTTTCTTCGTCTTCAGAGAATCCGCCGTTGAATACATCAATTGTGGAAAGGTAAATACCTTTTAGATAAATATCTATTTTTATAGTATGTAAAAAAATTTTTCGTTATAATTTTTTTCTTATAAACAATGATACAGAGTGGTCATAGAATGACTGAATGTTTTGGAAAAGTTATGACTTGCTCATTTTCATTTTTTTTTTACAGGTTAGGTTAAAGATAAACCTTTTGAGATTAAAATGGTTACGTATGATGTTCAGTAACGATTAAAACTCATTAGGTTTTTTTCTATTCCAATGAATGAGCAATTATTGAAACTTGAAGAAAATACCGGCAATATTTTATGACTTTCAATAATTGTTCATTCATCGAATAGAAAAAAAAATAACGAGTTTTGATCATTGCTGGACATCATATATAGCTATTTTAATCTCCAATAGATACTTTATAACTTATAAAAAAATGAGATAAAAAAAATTTGAAATGAAGAAGTTACGACTTTTCCAAACCCTTCAGTCTTTCAATAGCCACTCTAATAAGAAGATTAATCTTAAAGTGTTTCAATACTAAAAATCATCCCTTATCAAAAAATTATTTTAAATCAACCACACACAATCCCATCCATAGACTAACCGCATCAATTACCACTTAACTTCGTTATCAAAACTAATCCATTAACCGAATAAGCATATCGACGTTTAAACATTTACGAGTTTGCCGCGTTCGAAATTTCAAAATTTCCCAACCGAAGAATCGTATGTGTGGCAACACTGAGCCCACGCGCGTTCGGAAAATTATCGATCGTCATCTTATAAATCATGGGGCGTTCTTTTCAAAAGCGAATATCAATTAAACGCGCGTTATTTGAAAAAAAAATCAATTAATCTCTCTTTCGAGTGGGTAACGCGATACAACGGTGTGGGCATTATTTCGGGACACGGTGCTCAGGAAAGCTCTCGGCGAAATTTATATATTTGTCCGAGCTTTTGTGTATATTTATAAATATGCGTGTATATAAGTCTCGAAAGCTTCCGTTTCGAGTGCCCGAGGTGCTTCAAACGAAAGTCGTGAGTGCTTCGAGTGGATTTCGAACTTCCGATGCTCGAAGAACAGTTCGACCGGTAGCTATTCGATTTATATTGCTTTTCGTAAAATGGTTGAGTTTATTTCTATATAAGAATGTATAAAATTCTGTTTATGCGCGTACGAATCGAAGCGAAAATCGAAAATTTCCCGGGAAAATCAGAATTGAAGGAAATCGCTACTTACTTTGCTTAACATTATTTGCTCACGATTTTGTTTTGACGTTAGTGCTCAGTGACGTCTTGACGGTATATACAAATAAGAATGTCTAATGGTGGCAAAATAAATTTATAATAAATATTTTCTTTATAAAAACATATTCGACAAAAAAATTAACAAGAGTATTTGTGTTTCGGAATAAATTTACGACATATAAATATAATTTTAAATATCTATCTACAATATTAGAATTATTATTTTTTTTAAATCGTTTAAACTTTTGAACTATATTTTTAGAGAAGGTGACATTTTAAACTTTGCCTAACGACGGTACATCGTCTCGAAACATCACTGATATTACTGATTTTCATTGATCAGTTAAGCAATAATTTTCGCGATCAATAAACACATTTTTTTTTAATCTGAATTGAATATTTTTATTGCACAAACTCTTCGAAAGTTTTCAGTACGCATTTACCTCAAACTTTCGCTAGTACATATAATTTTTTTATTTGAAAATGTTTCAATCACATCGTCACGTATATGTAAATGTGCATTTAAACATCGGTGAAACTTAGAAAGTTTTCGTCGATGCGAAAATAATCGAAATGTGTTTTATATGGTCAACATTCAATATTTGTATGCAATAAATCGGCTCGTAAACAACTGAAAGCTTCCGTGAAGAATCATACGAAGGCATGCGTATAAAGTGAACATAATATAATAATAACATTCCATACAAAATTTCTTTGATAACAGCACTTTTATGCCATCGTAAAATTTATTACGTTTCACTCGATCGAAACATAGAAACGTGATAAATAATGACCGATAACTTTCGTTTCACACATTAAAAAATAACATGCATACTTCTCATACTTCTATCCTGCAAAAAACATATAGAAAATAATAATTCTAGAACATAAATGTACTAATAAAATTATTTTATTCTTCGAGATATCTACAATATTGAATTTTATTATATAAATTTTTCCGAAGATAAAACCGGATCTAAAAACTTATAAATGACCCTAAAACTCAATTGCATTAACTCTTTAAAGATATCTGCTATAAAAGGAACATCTTGAATAGCGTGGGAAGGCAAACTCAAAGGCGCATCTCTCTGAAGATGTGTGCTTTCGTATCACCTTGTAGTTCTTGCGCAGCAGAACCACCTTGCAGTTCTTTGCATCTTACCTAGTGACGGTTCAGAATCGAAACGTGCTCGAAAATTGCGTGGGTAGACTCCACTAATGAGGAATTATTGCCGTGGTTGTAATAAGGAGAGTGTGCGGGACCGTTCTCTAGGGTCTAGGAGTTATTGTCAATATGCAATGAATTGAATGGATTTGCTCTGCAGAATTGTGTTGGGTCGTTTGATTCGGTTTGATGGTGTTTAGTATTGTATCGAATCGTTTAGTGAGGTATTTACATAGTTGATAATTGTACGGCTCTATTTGAATTGGGTTGACGGCTCGGAATTGTGTGAGAGGTGTCATTTATGCAATATGAACTATATATTTGATTGTTGATTTAATATTTATGTGATATCATAAATCAATTGTGGAATGCTTCTATATTATTGTTTTATTTCGTTTTTATGGCATTGTTTTATTAGTAACCAAACATACATTAAATAATGTGCAATTAATTTGATCGCTATTTTATTGTTATTTTTTTATTCTTTGTTAAAATATGTTATGTATGTTGTTGTTTTCAGAGAATATATTCTCGGATTGCAAGAGTTTGCAAAAATGATGTCGGTGGTAATTACATGCTTCGTGACAATTGGACAACATTTGTAAAAGCTCGCTTGAACTGCTCAGTACCAGGAGAGTATCCGTTTTACTATGATGAAATTCAAGGGATGGAATATTTGCCTGATCAACGTCTGTTGTATGCAACTTTCACAACACCATCGTAAGTTTGGAGTTTATACACTATTTGAAAATAATTGTAATGTTAATAAAAAAAATCTTAACTTTGCTTTCAGGAATAGCATAGCAGGTTCAGCAATATGTGTATTTGACATGGCGGCTATTGAAGAAGCGTTTCAAGGACCGTTCAAACACCAAGATTCTCCAGGAAGCGCATGGGAGAGTCGTCAAGTTGATCATCAATATCACACACGTTGTGGACTCGAATCACGGTACAATTCTACATTTATTATAATGCTCATAATTGAACTTATTGTTATTCATTATATTACAATTTATGATTGTATATTTTTAGATCATCGTCACATTCAGCCAGTATGTTACGATATCAGTTAATGGATAAAGCTATTCAATCAGCTACTGCCGAACCTTTACATACAATAAACCTCGAACGTTATAGTCATTTGACAGCTGCTGAAATCACCACCCAACATTCTTATTCTCATGTTTTGTTTGTGGCGACTGATTCTGGATATATCAAAAAGATTTCTGTATTACCCAAATTTGAAAAAACTTGCGTCATCGAGATATGGAAACCTGAACAAAACAATATTATATCACCGATTAAAACTATTGGTTATTTGAAAGAAACCGTAAGTTCAATTTCTTAAATTTATTCATCGGAAAAATATCATGGCTTGACAACTTTTATTTTTTTCATAGAATTCTGTATATGTTGGAACTGAAAATGCATTAATTCGGATCCCTGCTGCCCGATGTGGTAGACATTCATCACGTGCCAGTTGTTTGGGTGCTCAAGATCCAATGTGTGGATGGGATGAAAGACGTGAATCTTGCATAAGCACACCAGCATCACTATTCCCTTATTGGGTTCAAGAAAAACCTTCTTGTCCTGACACATCTATGCCTTGTTAGTACAATATACAAATATTGAATATCTCTATTGATAAGTTTTTATCTATTTTGTGACATTCTTCCTTTTTTTCAGTGGATGGTGGCTGGTCTTCATGGTCAACATGGGAAGTTTGTATGCAAAAAAATGACGAATTAGATTTAGATGACGGATTACAAAGTGATAAACATGATAAATGTATGTGCCAAACTAGAAAATGTAATAATCCAACACCTCGTAGCGGGGGAAAACAATGTGAAGGTAATTTATCACCGAAATTATCATTAAAATCAATTTTGATCTACATTTTTTATAATCAATTCTCCATTCTCAGGTGCTTCAATAAGTGTAACAAATTGTACTGTTCACGGTGGATGGACTGCTTGGTCAGGATGGTCAGCATGTAGCGCAACTTGCGGTGTAGCCGTGAAATGGCGTAGACGCACTTGTGCTGCGCCGACTCCTCAGCATGGAGGTCGGCTTTGTGTCGGCACAGATCGAAACGAAATATATTGCACACAAAATCCACCCTGTCCAGGTTATTATCGTTTCATTATTATTGGTTATTTTTAAATGTTCCCGTTTGTAATTTTTTATTTATTATTTAGTTCCAGTACCAGCTATAGTTGAAGCTGGATGGTCTGAATGGGGTACTTGGACACATTGCTCAGCACCGTGTGGTGGAGGTGTTCGCTGGAGAAATCGCCGCTGTGATAACCCTCCACCTTCTGAAGGAGGCCCGACTTGTCCAGGTTGTCATATTGAAGCTGAAACATGCAACTCGCATTTGTGTGATGTTCGCAGATATTCTGCATTTACTCCTTGGGTAGCTGTCTTATCGAGTGAGTATATAAAACTGATTGTTATTTTAATTTTATTTGTTACATTATTTATTAAATTTATTTTTAATTTAACTTCAGATTCATCTGACGATGGTTATGTAGAAAAAAGATTTAAGTTCACTTGTAAAGCACATACTACTGAACCAATTAAGGTTTCCTATTTTGTTTATATCGAGATTTATTTAATTAAATGTTTTCAATTTCATCTCAATTCTTAAATTTGAATTTTAGGTTAGTTCTTCTAAAGCGGAAGAACGATATTGTACAGATGATGGCTCATGTGGAGCAAATCCTCCATCAAATGGCTGGTCATCTTGGAGTCCATGGAATCAGTGTAGTGTCAGTTGTGGCGGGGGCTATCAAATTTCCACTAGAACTTGTTTAGTTTCAAAATGTTTAGGAAATACTAGTCGACAACAAGCTTGTAATACACATTCTTGCAATGGTAATGCTATTTCGATGATTTTATCTTTGTTGCAGTTATAATACAAAATCGTTAATTTTATTTAAATTTTTTTTTATTTTTAGACGGATGGGGTTGTTGGTCAGAGTGGTCAGAATGTTCAGTTACATGTGGCGAAGGCCGTTCTAAACGTACAAGGTCTTGTTTCGTCCCTGAAGGTTGTGAAGGCAATTATGAAGACTACAAGTATTGTGATAAACCATCTTGTTCTGGTATGGCTTAAACTTATTTTGATACTAAATTTGATATGAATATTTTTCACATTGTATAAAATTTCTGTAGTATCCAATGGTTGGAGTGATTGGTCTGAATGGTCAGAATGTGAAAACGACAAACAAACTCGAACTAGAAACTGCATTGATGATAATCGGATTCATTTGAATATTTGTAAAGGCAAAAATATTGAGGAGAGAAGCTGTTTAGATGATATTGACAACAGTAAGATTAACTAGATATTTTATAAATTACATTATTTTATATAAACTTGTTTTTAATTAAATTTGCTAATTATTTTTGCAGCTTTAATCGTTTCAGCTGCTCATAGACCTGGACCTGTAATGGCCGTCAGAAATGATAATATTCAAAAGGGCATGGTTACAAATATTCTGATTTCTTTTCTGGCTATTTTAGCCATCTTATTACTTCTCATGACAGCATATATTTATAAATTGAGATGTAGAACTAGTAGAGGAAATCGAATCCCTTCTAGCCCACTTTATATAACGCAACCTAATTCTTATGTTAGCGTGCCGTTGAAAGAGGTAAAGTAAACAAAGGTCTTGTAAATACAAAATATTTCTTTTATTTTTTTATTGAATGTAACATTATAATTTCAGATTCCGAAAAAACGAAAACCTTCATTTTCGGGAGTACAAACCTCTGGCAATTTGACATTATCAAAAACAAACAATATAAATTGTGACAAAAACCACATGATGGGCACACCTAAGTTATATCCAAAATCTATGGCTGCTGATTACGAAACTGCCACCATGAAACGAAATTCACACAATAATGGCAACGGAAATTGTAGAAATAATTTAGATCTTGAACAAGAGAAGTTCTACTAATTTTTTGGAAAAGTGAAGGACGACAATATTATAAAAACTCTTTTATAGGGTTATGACTCTATTTTAAGATGAGTAATACATAATGTTAGTCATATTAAAAGAATCAAATTCTTTTCACTAAAATGAACGCTTAGCATTATCATATTTGTGTCAACAATTCAAAAAATTTGCCATATTCAATTTCATTTTTCACTTCGTTAACTGATTCTTAAATTTTCACCCCAAAATAGTATTTTTTTATTTTATTTAATATTTTATAAGACTGATTGTTAACACTTTTCTTTAATTGAACTCGTGAGTTAACTTTAATTTTATCAATGTAAAATAAATGATGTAGATATTCAATTGTACATATAAGTTAAAAAGAGGCTTTATAGTATTATAATCTATTAACAAAAATATGTTATATAAAAATGTAAAAGTGTATATATTTCGTTTAATATCTAATTTGAAATTTTGTGATTCGAAAATCGAGCCCTAAATTTGTGAAAAAAAATTATTCGTTTTAACTTTTGAGACAACTTAAGTTCAAAGAGCTTTCAAATTAAATTTCTTATTCTTAGGGCTTTACATTGAATGTGTAAATATTAAAATTATAATACTAACAGTGCCATTGTAAAATTATTTTTAGTAATAATAATCATAATATATAATATTTATACTGCTCATATTGAGTAGTATTTCAAGTGATACATGTGTATCGTGATAACTCGTTATATTCCATATGACAAACAATTGCGGATCAATTTGTATAGGAAACTATAAAATATATTTTATGAATGACTGAACCCAATGCATTTTATTTTCACTTTTCATTATAATATCATCTATATGTTATCTTTAATCATCATCGATCATTGTAATATTTGTCGGAACATCCGACGAATCTTCAGGAATACTGATTTGGAATTGCAATAATACAACCAGATATGTCACCATTGTCGCCAGTAACTGGAAAAGTATTTACACTTATAATTTTACTCACAATCAGTATAAAACAAACATACTTATATCATTATAGATAATATTTTTGACTTACTGATTTGAATAAATTACGATTTACATCGAAAAATCCTCCCAAGCTTATACTTGAGGGATTCATCTCTGTCGCTCTTAAAAACATGTTAATTTCTGTTTGAGCATCCGAATTCATCCAGGACAATTCTACCATCAAAAGTTTCTTTTGGAAATTGCTTCGTACCTTCAATTTTAAAAGAACATTGAAATGATTGTTAAATATTCATCACTTTACAATTTATTCGAACACTCTACATTTTGAGATGCGTAATGTGCCACATCGCAAATGTAAAAAAGCAAGCAAATACTATAACATGCTGTCGCAAAAAGACCAATATCCTTTACGCCAAATCCTTCTGATAGTTGCGACATCAATCCATAAATAGATAATGTGATAATAAGGAAAAGATAGAGATTCATGAATGTGAATGTGTAACAATTTGCAACACCAGTATCTTTTGCAAGTTTACTCAAACGAAGCCACAAAGCTCTGTATTCTGAAACCAATGATGCTGGGCCGATATGTTTCAATGCCTGAAATAATAAACATATTTTGAATACTCTTACAGGTAACTGATTAAATTATCATGAATGAAATACTTGTTGAAAATCTTCAGCAAGAATTGTAGCTGAAGCAGTTAAAGATTCACATAGTAAATACCAATAACCGCCCAATATATAGGTGAAAATTTCCAAAAACACGTACGGAATCATCTTAAAACAAAAATTTATGCTTTTATCTAATTATCTATCAAATTTATATAAATAAATCACTTTTTTTTGTAAAATTATTACTTACTTGTATCAATTTGAAATGTATCATCGTTGCATGAGTTATGAAAACAGAAGCCGTCGAAAGAACTGGAATCAGAATACCAATTACTACAGCTCTTTTCCCTAATCCTAAAGGCATTGGTCTTCCGGATACTCTTCGATAACAAATTTCAAAATCTGTCCAACTATTGAAAACCTCGGCTATCTTCTTCGTTTCATACCACATAATCGGTATCATTAACAGTGGACATAATTGTATCGTAAACAGATATGAGATGACGGCTTCTTCGAATCGACCTTCCGATGCTTTTGAAGACTTAGTTCGATTCATGGATATGTAAACTATATAAGCAATCAGTGCAAAAAAAACGAAAAATGAATAAGCCATTGCCGGAGAAGCGATGGCAAATAAAGTAACTCCAGGTTTTGGACGTGTGATCGGGAATGCTCCTAGACCTCTTAATATCATAATCACTGGCTTTACATTTTCATATACTATATCTCTTTGAGGTTGAGAAAACATCATCTCTCCATCGGGTTTTTCAAAGGCAGATTCCTTGTTAAATAATGGTGGTCTTTTATCATCAGGAGATTCTATCGGCTTGACATCTAAGAAAACTACTCTTGGTTTTTCCGGAGCCACGCGATCTCCTATCACTGATACTCTATTATTATTATACATTTTGAGATTGTTGAAACTGTGACTGCACTGAACGAGTGTGTTGGAGTTACTGAACCGCTTCTCGGTGAACTGTTTTCAGGAAACCTTCCGACATGTATATATGTATATCGACATGTATGTATCGATAGATGACATTGAACAAGAAATTGAAATTTTTTTATGAATTTTTCATGCTGTAATTGGCTTCTAGAAAAGCATACCACTCTTAAAGTACTAATGAATTATATTTATATAGTTGCGATTTAATTAATATTTGAGATTTAAAGAAAATACGTTAGTTTCAAAATTTATATATTTGTACATTTTGTATATTGTATAAAATAAAAACAAAATGTTTAATTTTTATTAAATATAAATACATACATATGTATGTTCAAAATAAGCACTATTGAATTTTTATATTTTTTTCTATAATATTTTTACGAATGTTATATTCTGCAATATTCAATTTTTTCCCTTAGTAGCCACTGTTAACCTATGTTTTTGAATCATTTTTTCTACGAAGACCTTCTTAAATATTATATTGATTAACCCTTGCCTTCTATTTTTCTCATTGACAAGCAATCAATCACTCAATCAAGGTAAAATATGTACTAAACGAAACAGCCAGCATATGAACTTCATATATAAAATAAGATTTTGAAGGTTAATAAACTTATTATTTTTTCAGCAAATTTTCAGAAAAATATTTGTAATAACTAATAATGATGTTATATTTTTGTATATCGAACCATAAAAGTTGATATATCGAAGAAAAACCCACGTTTATACCGCCTTTTACATATACCCACTCTATATGAGCTTCCTGAACCAGTATAACTGATCGTAAGTACCAGCTATTGCTAATTCGCGAAAATATTTCCGAAAGTTGGGTTACATTCACGCAAATTCATTCATTAAATAACGATAGGTTGGGTTAGGCTTGGTGAGAAATTCGCGAAAATATTTCCGAAGGTTGGGTTACATTCACGCGAATTTATTCATCAAACAATAATAGGTCGGGTTAGGCTTGGTGAGAAATTCGCGAAAATATTTCCAAAAGTTGGGTTACATTCACGCGAATTTATTCATCAAACAACGATAGGTTGGGTCAGGCTTGGTGAGGAATTCGAAAAAATATTTCCGAAAGTTGGGTTACATTCACGCGAATTTATTCATCAAACAACGATAGGTTGGGTTAGGCTTGGTGAGGAATTCGAAAAAATATTTCCGAAAGTTGGGCTACATTAATGCGTTTAGCATTTTTTTTTAGGAAAATTTTTTTTGGATTCGAATAGTGACGATTAGTGACGAATAGTTTCAAAGAGCATTGAGTTCTTTTTGTAGAAATAATTTTTTTGGGATTCGAACACGTTCGAATAGTGACGAATAATTTTTTTTTTATAAATTATGAAATTAAAAAACTGAATTTTCTTTATTATTATTACTGATTATTTTTAGCGTACCACCAACCAGTGACTCAGTGACTTGTCAGTGACACAGGTTGGGAAACGCTGATTTAGAATACTCACTGATTATTTCGAAATATTTACTGATAATTTAGTTATTTTTAAGTTGGATAAGTTACTGATCAATTAAATACAAGCCTTTTTATCACACGTTGAAAAACGAAAATTATTTTATTACGAGCGGTAGGCCCGATGTTATAGCCCGATGTTAATGCCCGATGAAAAAATTTGAAAATACAATATAATTACAGTATATTTACCCGTTGAATATAGTTGAAAATGTGAAATGTTTATTTAATTTATTATATAAAATATTATAGAATATTTTGTAGATATTACAATATTTATTTTAATTTAATATTAATTTATCTAATAAAGCATAGATTTCCACATCACCCAGGAGGTACTATGCTAGATGCTTTACATTTTTTTTAATGTGGGAAAATTGCCGAATTAAATTTCGAAGTTAAAAAATCATCTTCCTTGCGCCATCAGATTTTTATTTGTTTATGTTCTTGGAGCATTCACTAAGGGAAAAAAAGTCAACAGGGTGAAAAATTTAGAAAACCATTTAAATTCATATTTTGCATCAAAGCCATATTTTAGAAAAAAAGGGATCGAAAAGCTGCCTAATAGATGGCAGACAGTCCTAAATAATGATGGCGATTATATTTTATAATTACTATATGCCCGTAAATATATATGAATACATTTTTATTATGTTTAAAAAAAATGGAATTTTTTTCCGGTACCCCTAATACAAATTTTTATTATGTTTAAAAAAAATGGATTTTTTTCCGGTACCCCTAATATAATAATCAAAATAAAAATTATTTAAATTCAAATGTAAAAAAAAATATTATTAATTAAATATTAATAATTAATAATTATAATTCAAATTCAAATAAAAAACAAAAATTTCCAATTTCGAACAGTGCATAATTTCTAGCGTGAAAATGTGAACGCTGAAATAGTCCTTAACGCACATTGGCAAAGGATCTAATTCAGTGCATAATTTCTAGCGTGACCCCACACAGACAGACAGACAGACAGACAGACAGACAGAATAGCGCTATTATTATATGGAGGATAAGCACATTCAAATCAAACTAACAATAAAATTCGAAAATTCAGCGCGAAACCAAAAAAAATCTTAACACCCAAAAAATCCAACAGATGTCACCGCAAACAAAAAAGTTTACGAACAAAGTTGTCACAAGGTGGCGCGCGTGTGGCGTCTTTAGCCGCTAACATTCCGACGATTTTGCTAGAAGGCTACCGAAGGAGTGAACGCCTCAGACCATCGAAGCCCCATCCTCCTACAGGCCCTCCTGTTACAAAAAGTCCTGCTTAACCTGAAGCCCAAGGCTCCCAGGAAGTCGCCCGGTATCTACAAGACCCTCGCGGTTTTGCGCAAGATCCCTAAATCATGGTGGACTACAGCAAGTGGAAGAACATCGAGGTGGGTGGTCTTCGAGGTTCATCGTCTGATGATTTTCGTTGATTTGAGGTCTTTGTATTTCAATATTCAGTATCCTGTGAATGATTTTCGTTGATTTGAGGCTTTGTAGTTCAATATTAAGTATCAACGTTGATTTAGCATCGTTCGGGTTTCGAATGCGGCATATTTTCGTTCTAGATTTGTTCGAATTGTTGTTAAAATTGTCAAGAATCTGTGAAAATTGTTTATCTTTCAATTAGAATGTGTTTGTAATCTATCGTTTTATTTTTATACACGTTTCTGAGAATTGCAATTTTGTATGGAGATGTCAAAATTTCTAACCTCACTTGGTGTCATTAACTTTTCATATCAATCGATCATATTGAGTCACGTATCTTTATCATTGTTGTATTATTTTGGATTGAATCACAAATAATGAAAAGGCATTAATAATTCCATCAGCATTCATCTAATACATTCTTTCGAATTTTAATTTCGTATCGAGTTGTCAAAATTTCCATCCTCGTTTAGTAAAATTGTTTTCTTCATATCAATCGTTTACAATGAGTCTCATATCAGCTCCTGTTTTGGATTGAATCACAAATAATGAAAAGTCATTAAATAATTTATGTTAATCTTGTAAATATACTAACATTGTATATTAATGTATACTAATACATTCTTTACTATGCTATTTTATTCGAAAACATTCTTTTAAATTGTAATTTTGTAATTAAATTGTCAAAATTTCCAACCTCACTTTCATTATTAATTTTTTCACATCATTAATTTTCATTTAATCATATATTTTTGTCGTATCAGTTCACAACTGTAGTTAGGGTCACGTATGGAGACCCTGACACTTTAAATCTTGAAAAATAATTACAAATTATGCTTAATCATATCACATTCGTGAATAAATTCATTGAACCCCTTAAATTTACACACATTATGCTTCAAACAAAAAAACAATAGCATATTTGTATCACATACTTTTATAGTAATTTTTTTAATAATCCATGTATCAGTTCCTGTTTTGAATTGAATCATAAATAATATAAAATCATTAAATCCATCTCGTAAATATGAATATTAACATTGTATTGATATCAGATTTCAGACGACGAAGATGAAACCCATCCAAATATCGATACCGGGTCGCTGTTTCGATGGCGACATCAAGCTCGGGTCGAAAGGATGGAAGAAAAAAAGAAAGAAGTCGAAGATCATGAAAAACTCAAAGCCGATCACAAAAAGAAAATGAACGATGCGAAGCAAAAGTTAGCCGAAGCCGAAAAAACCGGCAACAACATGGAAGATCTTCAAAAGGCGATCAAAGACTTGGAGAAGGAAGCCGAAGGTATTAAAAATAAGGAAGAAGAAATAGTTAAGAAAGAAAAGTCGACGCCTTGGAACGTCGACACCATTAGCAATCCAGGCTTTACCAAAACAGTGATAAACAAAAACGCTCCGAGACCTGACCCTGAAAATCTATCGGACGAACAAAGAGAAGAAAACATGCGCAAATTCATCAAAGAAAACGAAAAACTGATCAAAAAGTTTGGAATGATGAGAAAATACGATGATTCGAAGAAATTCTTGCAAGATCACAATCAACTCGTTTGTGAAGAAACTGCTAACTACCTCGTTATATGGTGCATTAATTTAGAAATGGAAGAAGTACGTCATTGATATTTTTATTTCATATCATTATTCGTCTATTATATATACTATTTCATTTTTCAGAAACGTGACTTAATGGAGCATGTCGCTCATCAAACAATTTGTATGCAATATATTTTAGAACTATCGAGAGAATTAAACGTAGATCCCAGAGCTTGTGTATCATCATTTTTCACCAAGTGAGATATTTTTTTTATGAACGTATTCCGTTATCGAAAATAGATATTTAATTTTTCTTTTTTTCTCAGAATTCAGGTTGCTATGAAATCATATAAAGAATCTTTCGATGACGAATTGAGACAATTTAAAATCCGAATTGAAAAACGTGCCAAAGAAAAAATCGCCGAAGCCTTAGCTCAGGAAGAAGCCGAGCGTGAAGCCGAAAGACAAGCTCGGTTAGGACCTGGCGGTTTAGATCCTCAAGAAGTATTCGAAGAATTGCCTGAAGTATGCCTGAACACTCACGAAACAATAAAAAAATTATAATTGAATATCTTATTTATACATTTCATTTTCAGGAATTACAAAAGTGTTTTAACGAAAGAAACATTCCAATGTTACAAGAAACGATCGCAAAAATGCCCACGGAAGAAGCAATGTACCACATGAAGAGATGTATCGATTCCGGTCTGTGGGTTCCGGAAGCCGGAGAAGTTCCTTTGATGGAAAAAACTGAAACGCCGGCTGAAAACTCGAACGCGTCTCCTTCTAAAGCGTTCGATGTAGATTAATCAATAATATCTTTCTCCGATGTTTTGAATAGCCTTTATTCAATTATTGCATTTTATTTAAACCAATTATCGTTTGCTTTATGTATTATTTTCGTTTTGTCTTAAAATAAGAAGTCTGACTTGAACGGTTTGTTCCTTAAACTCATCAACACGACAATTAGCTTTATGGGCCGACACTAAGCTGGTCTTATTGTATACGTTATCGAGTACTCACTGCCAATTATGCAATAATATAAATTAAAATGTGAATTTTTTGGGTCGGACTTGGCCGTGTAAAATTTGAATCGCGTATGTTTGTATATGTTGATATTTTCCCTTCTGAATATTGAATTATACTTGTCAAGATTTTATTTAAATAAAATTTTAATTAATCAAAACAATTTTGTTATAAATCGAAAGGTGCGTTTTAATTTTGTCCACCCCGATATTGAACACAAGTAAAAAATGAACTGATAAAGACATCTGACTAAACGACACTAAAACACCGAGCATAATATAAATATAAAGCATTAATTGCACAGCTTTGGAGCAGAGCACTTAGCAGGTGGATGGAGCAACTGGTTTCTGCCCAAAGTTGGAGCACAAAAATTTTTAGTGCTCTGCTGCTCCAATATTGAATGAAGGATTGAACAAAATAATTTTATAATTTGAAATCAATCTAATTTTTAATTATGATTAGATTGTATCGATTTTATAACTATTCTCTTACACTTCATATTAATAAAAGTATAATATTTATATTATTTGTGTATTTTTATAATTAAAGTAATGCATCTGTGGTTGATCATGAATCTATAATTGACCATGTCAGAAAAAATTAAAAAATAAGGTTTCCATAAATCGTAATTTTTTGGAAAGGGTGCAATTGATAAACTAGCTTACAGCCTATGGGTCGCCCCCTTTCCGAAAAATTACTATTTTTAGAAACCTTAATTTTTATATTACTCTGTCATATGGTCAATTATGGATTCATGGTCAAACACAAATGCATTACCATAATTATATTTAATCGGAGCACAATTATTTAATTACCATAATTATATTTAGTGGAGCCGAAGCAAGTACTTTGATTCTGGAGCAGAGCAACTCAAAAAAATTGTCGCTCCAAAGCTCTGATTAATTGGATCATTTGACCATCATGTATTCCTCATATTCAGGAACGTCATTTCAGATTTTTCAAATGGGGGGCAAGCCAAAAATTATTCGAACCCCAAAAATTTTTTCTCTAAAAAAAGATCAACGCTTTTTAAAATTATTCAATACTTTTCAAAATTATTCGAACATCAAAATTTTGGTTGGAGGAAGCTAACGCACACTAAGTAAACTCACCCGAAGCAAGCTCACACGAAGCGAGCTCAAACGAGGCAAGCTCACACGAACCAAGCTCACATGCCTTAGAAAATTTTCGTATCGTTTAACAAGAAATATTGCTTCAGTACTGACAAAATATTATGGACGTATACTATTACGTGTAACGTGAAATTGTTTTAAAACAAAAACGCATTTTGGTGCTTTCAGTTTCGTGTTAAACATTTTTCACTTTAATTTGAAAATTTGAAAATTTTCAAAAGCATGTGAGCTTGCTTCGTGTGAGCTTGCTTCCTGTGAGTTTACTTCGTGTGCGTTTGCTTCGTGTGAGTTAACTTCTGGCCACCGTCCTAAAACGTTATTTTCGATGTGCGCCAGTGTCGTTCAGACAAAACGTCCAGTCACCGTAATTAAAAAAAACAATATTCCAATCAAGAAAATGCCCACATTTATCAACGTTAGAAACACATGGCTATTGACATGTGGAAATGATCGTTCCGATGCCACTCACATGATTACACACACGATATAAATGTTCTTATAACATTCACCAATAGATTCGAATTTTAAATACAAAAGGTAATAACAGAGATCTTTTTGCACAAACAAATATATTGATTTTGATACATCGCAATAAGAGCGGTAATAGCATGCCATTTTACACACATTGCAGCACCGAAACGGACACTTTGACATAGACTGTCGAGTGGCATTTGGTCCTTTCGTCAAACGGACACGGTCAGGTCACTTTGTGACCGACCACACCCCCTTTGCAGACAGGTAATTAATTTTTATAACACTAATTACCTTCAAATACCCACATCACACAACCTCCAAGTTATAATAACACTCAGAACTCGATCGAACATCAGTTACATCAATTTTTCGTTTGGAGGTTATGTCTCGCGACAACACATATGGATCGTTCTATTACTCGATCACTTTCTCGTGTTTTAAATGTTAAAAAAATATAGATTGTGCCTTAAAACAGATTGGATGTGCGTTAGGAAAATATTTGATGTGCATTAAAGAATCTTGTATTGAGCATTATTTTATATTATGGTATTTTAAAAAAAAATTGCAGTATAAAGTGGGCATTAAAATAATATGAAATGTGCTATATGTTGAATGGTTTGTGTATTAAAATGATAAATAGATGAAAACGTCCCCAGAGTAAAGTCAATCTCTACCGGAAATATACAACTATCGACTATATTTTAACAATTCGTTCCATTTTTTTTTTTGATCAATATTGATTTTCTTTGAATTTGGTTTATTACGAATCGATTATAATATGAATTTTGTGAATAATTATCATGCCGTTAGTATTTCGCCCTGTTCTAATTCAGGTTTATTCGTTTTAAACTACAAATACTTTTTCTAATGCACACGTTTTAACGCTCATACAAAATTCACTATTATTTTATTTAATACTCAGGTTTAATACACATTTAAATTGTTCCCATAATTTCTATTCCAATATAAAAAATTTATACATTCGAAATCGATTCATCACAAAAACACCACATGACACACTTTCTATTATATTATAATATACTTCTATGTAATAATTTCTAATTCTAAACGCTCTACATATTACTGTTATCCTATAGAAATATGAGCCGGGTATGTTCGGTTTCAGTCATGTCCCGCAGTAGGTGCAATGACGAGACCGATAAGCAAACTCGCATTGCTATCGTCAACGCGGACAGATGCAAACCGAAAAGATGTCGGCAGGAGTGCAAACGGAGCTGTCCCGTTGTACGTATGGGGAAATTGTGCATCGAAGTCACTCCGAATAATAAAATCGCAGCTATATCGGAAGAGTTGTGTATCGGATGCGGTATATGCGTCAAGGTAATTATAGGTTTTTGTTAATGGGATTGAAATATTTGGTCGGTGTTGAAATATTGTTGAGGTCGGTATTATTTTGTTGGGTTTTCAGTATAAATAAAAGAGGGACTAGTTTTTTTTATATTTTTAGTTTAAAAAAATCGAAATCTAAAGTTTTCAAATACTTTCAAAAACATCTCTGTTTAAAGCCCTTTCGATTAATATATAAAACATGAAGGTATCTAATCTATTCTCAAAACTAGGGTACAAAAACGAAATTGAAAGACGAAATTTTTGAGCTCTCCACGTACATATCGTTGAAGGCTGCATACAAAATAGTAAAATGGTTTGAAATGTTCCAAATAACATAACCCAACACCTCTTTTTGGCTTTACGGAAACCTTTCGACCACCTATATAATATTAATTAGGGAATTTATATATTTGCAAAATAAACACTTTGCTTGTAACATACTCGTATTTAGCAAAGTTCTAATAAAGCATGTTTTATCCAGATATTGTGATAAACTCTCGATAATGTAAAAAATTGTCACCTGTCTTTACTCTCGAAAATATTAACAATAAATACTGACCGCTTAATATAAATATGGAACATTTAATATAAATAATCAGTATTAGTACGAGTGATTTAAAATACTGACCAAAAACATTAGAGACTATTATTAATTCATAATTTTTTTTATTTAAAAATTTATTTGCTATAACTTTTTTCAGAAATGCCCCTTTGATGCAATTACGATCATCAATTTGCCCTCAAATTTAGAGAAGCATACGACGCATCGTTACTCCAAAAACTCTTTCAAACTCCATAGATTACCTATACCGAGACCAGGGGAAGTTTTAGGATTGGTCGGTCAAAATGGTATCGGCAAATCTACTGCTCTTAAAATCCTAGCTGGAAAACAGAAGCCTAATTTGGGACGATTCAATGTACGTTAATTTGATTTTATTGAACGAAATTATAAATTTTTTATTTATTTCATGTATTATTTGCAGGATCCTCCCGACTGGACTGAAATCCTTTCTTATTTCCGCGGTTCTGAACTGCAGAACTACTTCACGAAAATTTTGGAAGATCATTTAAGAGCTTTGATCAAACCACAATATGTGGATCAAATACCTAAGGCCGTCAAAGGCACAGTAGGTCAACTATTAGATAAGAAGGACGAACGGAAAAACCAAGTAGAAATTTGCAAAATGCTCCGTAATCTATCTTCTTCAAATCCATACTTTTTTCGTTAACAATTTTATTAATTACTTTTAACATATTGTTCTATTCCTTCAGAACTCTCTCATATACGCGACAGAAACATTTCTGAGCTTTCCGGAGGTGAACTGCAAAGATTTGCTTGTGCCATGGTGTGTATACAGGCAGGGGATATTTTCATGTTCGATGAGCCGTCTTCGTATTTGGACGTAAAACAAAGATTGAATGCTGCTATGACTATCAGATCGCTCGTAGATCCTGACAAGTGTGTTTCGATACTTTTTCATATTAAAAAAACGTTTAAATATTATATTTATTGATGTTTCAATTTGATTTTTCAGATTCGTCATAGTAGTCGAGCACGATTTGTCCGTTTTGGATTATCTATCCGATTTTATTTGCTGCCTTTACGGTATGCCGGGAGTTTATGGTGTAGTTACTATGCCGTTTTCTGTTCGAGAAGGTATAATATTTTGTTTTGTGGTATAAAAATGCTTTAGTAGTATAATCCTGAAAATTTCATGTTTAAGGTATCAATATTTTCCTCGACGGATACGTTCCTACTGAAAATATGAGGTTCCGTACCGAATCTCTGATATTCAAAGTGTCAGAGTCCGCCATTGAAGAAGAGGTAATGTCTTTTTTTGATTTGTATTAAAAACTTTGTATGTAACAATTTTAAAAATTTCATGTTGATTCGATAGATCAAACGTATGAAACACTACGAATATCCAAAAATGGTCAAAACAATGGGTGACGACTTCAAATTGATCGTAGACAAAGGTCAATTCTCTGATTCTGAAATATTGGTTCTGTTGGGCGAGAACGGAACTGGAAAAACAACTTTCATTCGAATGTTGGCTGGAAAATTGGAGCCCGATAATGGTGATTTTTTTTTAAATCTGACTTTTAATATAAAATGATTATTGATTGGTTTTATACAGCTTTCAAGCTCCAGATTCAAACATTTAAACTTCAAATTCATCTTTTATCTTCAAATTTAATCTTTTATAAATCAAATTCAACTATCAGAAAGTATTATTAAGATCTTAGTATAGTATGATCAATGAAATACATACAATCCGTACTTTAATTGTATGTACACATGAGTTTCTTTTTATATGAAAAAAAAAAGGATGGAACTAAGATAGGTTCCATCATTTATTTGGATGGAACTTCCATTCAAATAAACTTTGAGAAAAATGTGTAATGTGGAAAAATTTTGCTATGTGAAATCATCAAAAAACATAAATTTTCATCTTATAATCTTCAATTGTATACTACTAGCCTGGTCTGATCTTACCATTGTGGCATAATAATGCATTTTTTTTAATTTTTACACTTTAAGTGAAAAATAAACAATTCTTCATAGTTGAATTAGATTTGTAGAAGGTTTAATTTGAAGATTTGAAGATTAAAAGGTTGAAGTTGAAGTTTTAAAGGTTGTATTTGAAGTTCGAGGTTGTATTTGTAGTTCGAGGTTGAATTTGGAGTGTGAAAGCTGTATGAATTAGGGTGACTAGACGTTTGTCCAAACGACAGTACCAGACACTACACGTTTTAGGGCAATTAAAAAACTACATGATTAAATGATCCGATCAATGCTTTTGAATCATATTTTTTCGAAATTTTTCTCAGATTATGTTCTACACTCGATATTATGAGATTGTGCAAACGCCTCTCAACCACAAATTAGTTATTACATCCATTTTTTTTATTATCTATCAACGATTTTGCCAGGGCTTCAAACCGTAATTTTTCCGGTTACTGTTCAACAAAAAAATATATTTAGGTTCGTTTTCGGTACAGCTCGATTTTTCAAAAAAACCATACGCTTACACAATATTTCCAAAAATTCCAAAAAGCAATTTTCAAACACTTCAAAAATATTCGATTATTTTTCGCTGAACCGAAATAAACCTATATTTTTTCCGGTTTTCGTTCCGGCGAAAATTTCGGTTTTCAGTTCCGGTTCGAAGCCCTGTCGTAAACCGAAAACCATTACCGAACCTAAACATATGTTTTTGTTGAACCGAAACGAAAAAAACCGGTTCGAAACCCTGATTACATCCTTTATCATTCATCAACGATATCCCAAAACGCCCACGTACCACACTTCACAGTTGGCAACCCTACTTTGACATGCGCTGTCACTGATCGTCCACTTCTCTCCGGTCGTTTTTCGCACATATTGCGCACATTTGCACAATTTCGCGACCCGTTTCGAAAATTCGCACGAATCCCGGCGAATCCCGATGAATCTGCGCGAATCGCGCGCCCAAACCGTCACCCGGCTGTCGGATAACGTTGAGGTTATGTCCCGTCGAAGAAACCATGATTGAACTTGTGCCTGTGGCGGGACGTCGATCGATTGTGTGCCTCAAAAATGGCTAAGAATGATCTGTTCGAGTTGTTCTTCGATCCCGTGTTCCAGAAGTGTTTGATCCATGCGCAGAACTCGTCGGCTGCCGATGGTATATTGAATATTGGTGTATTAGTATGTTGGATTTGTTGTTTTGGGTTTTTGTGTGGGTTTTGTATAGGTTGAAATGTGGAAATGTGTGTGGTTTGATAGTTGGATGTATTACTAAAGTGTTCGTTGAAGAAATAGTTGCATAAAATATGAGAGGATTGGAGAAGTCTTCAATCAAAAGTGAATGAAAATAGGATCATTGAAAGTTTTTATGGGTGGGTTTTGTATCGGTCGAAATGTGGAAATGTATCTGGTTTGATAGTTGGATGTGTTTGTGAAAGAAATAGTTGCATAGAAGATGAGAGGATTGGAGAAGTCTTCAACCGAAAGTGAATGAAAATAGAATCATTGAAAGTTTTTATGGGTGGGTTTTGTATTGATTGAAATGTGGAAATGTATGTGGTTTGATAGTTGGATGTGTTTGTGAATGAAATAGTTGCATAAAAGATGAGAGGATTAGAGAAGTTTTCCACCAAAAGTGGATAATAATGTTGAAAATATGATCATTGAAAGTTTTTATGGATAAAAATATTTCGACTTGGTGATTATAGGCGGCCGTCAACTTTTGGATAAATGTGTGCGAATGTTGAATGTTTGAAAGTAGAGGGATGTAAAAAAATCGAAAATTAATGTATTTTAAAAATTTTATTTATCTATGGGTGTATTGATATATGATTGATTTAACCTTTCCCTTACGGTGCTAAAAACAGTCTATGCGTTCCGACGGTATGTATTTTCGATATCATATGAAAAAGTTATCTAAAATACTAGATCACTGATCACTATAATCACTTTTTCATATGATAGATCTTTAGATCACTTTTTCATATGATATCGAAAATACATACCATTGGAACGCATATTGTTTTTAGCACCGTAAGGGAAAGGTTAATGAGGCGTGTTTACAAGCTTTCGGGTGCTCTTTTGCAAACTTTTATTGTATTTTAATACTTTATTTTTGCATTATCGACGAAAACCTTGAAAATAACCTAGTTTTGAAAAATGTGCTAAAGTCGAAGGCTCCCTCCCTGTATTTCAATTTAAGTTACGTCAAGTTTTTATCGCATTGTCATTAAAATTGTTTGATTTAAATTTTTTTTATATATGGTGGAAAACATTTAACGAATCTGAAGGTATTGAGATATTTTTTCATATTAAACGAATTTCATGTTTAACATCATAGTATTATATTATATATGTACAGAGTATTTTGTTGGGGTCACGGTATTATTTCTTGTTAACCAATATTTTATGTTAAGTGTTTTTGTATTAAAAGGTTTACACTAGATATTTCATAATAGATTTTCAATATCATCATAAAATTTAATTCATTTTCAATAACATCAATAATTTTGACTATTTCTAATCAATTTATATAATTTAAAAACTATTCAAGGATCTGGAAAATTACCTCAGTTGAACATCAGCTACAAACCACAAAAGATATCTCCGAAATCACAAGGTTTAGTCAGTCAATTGCTCCATGAGAAAATTAGGGATGCATACGTTCATCCTCAGGTACGTTTTCATTAAATTAAACTTTATTTATATATATCACTCTTACATATACATAAAATTGAATATTACAGTTTATCACTGACGTAATGAAACCCATGAAAATCGAAGAAATAATGGACCAAGAAGTTCAGAATCTTTCCGGTGGTGAGTTGCAACGTGTAGCTCTTGTCTTGTGCCTTGGCAAACCAGCTGATGTGTATCTTATCGATGAACCTTCTGCCTATCTCGACTCCGAACAACGTTTAGTCGCTGCTAAAGTTATTAAACGGTAATAAAATTGATGATAATTTGTAATAATTTTATTATTCGTTATAATAATACTAATCGTTTTTGGTTTTCCAGGTTCATCCTTCATGCGAAGAAAACTGGTTTCGTTGTCGAGCACGATTTCATAATGGCTACATATTTGGCCGATCGTGTGATCGTTTTTGAAGGATTGCCTTCGGTGAATGCTACTGCTCACACTCCACAAACACTTCTTAACGGAATGAATCGGTTCTTAGAATTATTGAGTATTACTTTCAGGAGAGATCCAAACAATTTCAGGCCGAGAATCAATAAGTTGGCATCAGTAAAGGTTAATGTTGTTTATTTGTATCGATTAATATCGTTCAATTATATAAATACTAATGATTTTATTCGAATTTGCAGGATATGGAACAAAAACGTGCTGGACAATATTTCTTCTTAGAAGATTAAGAAAACTGAAAAATCCTTCTGTCTCTTCTATGTTAACAAATTCCTTTTTTTATTTATTGCAATATTTTACACCAATTGTCTAGTATTGATATTACTAAAATAAAATTTGTTCAGTTCAGTCTATGTTTTAATTATGGTAAATAATTGTTACGATTTTGTATATCATATGATGGATATGGAATAAATATGTATTCAAATTATTTCGTTTTTCATTTGTATAATAGATTTAGAATCAGATAAGAAAAAATTGATAATATGTATAGTAGTTAATTATAATATAGACGCAAAGTAATAGTGGGGATTTTCTTTTGGATTTAAAATACTTTTCATATGTATTCAATACAAATATGCTGTTGTTTTTCATTTGGAGTATAATATACGTGTAAATTCAAGGGGTCAAAGAATTTATTTACTATCTGTGATATATCTTAACTTAATTATCATAATTAAGTATAATTTGTATTCATTTTCAAAACTTAGGGGAGATTCAGAGAATCCATACACCTTTTTTACAACCTCGATTAGGAAGAAGTATTATATTAATCCATTGAGCCAGAATGACTAGTCTGATTCGTCATGCGTAATCCAGAACAAAAGTAGAAATAATGAGTTAGACTCATCATATAATTTTTAACTATTCACACATTGCACCAGTATAGTGTACATAACGACCTATAAAAAAATAGCAGTAAAATTAGAAAACAATTGTCGCTACAAATAAAAAAGCTGCTCTTTGATCACAATTTTATGAAAAAAAAAATACTGACATTGTGTTAATAAATTAAGAGATTTTACCGACATCTATTTATCGATAAAACAACAATAAAAATAATCTTTTCTTCATACAAAAACATTCACTTATGATTCAAACTTAAAAAAAGCTTGAATAAAAATCCTTATGAGGCTCCAACTAGAAATTTCCAAACATTGCACAATCACAACAAAATCCACATCCATTAACAAAACCCAGAGCCGTAGCAATGTTTTTAACGCCCCTCTATTATATATTTATTACTGCATACTGTAAAACCCATGACAAAACAACAAACCCCATTCCAGTCACGTCCCAACAACCGACTTTTCCTCTCGATTAATGACCCGCCATTCCAGTGGACCGATTACGCACTGTACACACATTCATGACGAACTCGCAATGAAGTCACGAGATGACGAGACACCTGATCATGCCAGCTTGACGTCACTGCGAGCCTTCGAGGCCTCCGACGATGAGTCATCAGCTCGAAGGTGCACCTTGAGGT
The DNA here is from genome assembly GCA_009617725.1 of Hydropsyche tenuis. Taxonomy (NCBI): domain Eukaryota; kingdom Metazoa; phylum Arthropoda; class Insecta; order Trichoptera; family Hydropsychidae; genus Hydropsyche; species Hydropsyche tenuis. Next base: position 1,344,967 of record VTON01000025.1, read on the forward strand.
TTATTTTTTTGGGCGAAATGTATATGGCGTTTGCGGCGTCGGAATATTGATTTGATGTCGAACGGATGTGATGGTTTGTTTTTAGTAAATATCAATTTTTATGTTATGATCCATTTATTATTATTTATCATTTTTTTATATTTGTTTTAAAGAACTGAAATACTATTATAAATCAATCGATATCATTGATAATTTCAATTGGTACGAATTATGATATCTAATAATTTTTATCATAGTTTATTTTAGTATTACAAATGCTAAAATAAACTATCATAAATTTTATTGCAGTTTACTTTAATGTTAGTATTACGGTTTAAGGTTACCATATTATATCCAAAAGAAGAAAATTTTTTTTTCATATACTTAAATAAAAAGTTCTTTCTTGACCCTAAAATTTCCTCTCTTTTCGGTTGTTTCGGTTCAATGCAATTTTTAAAATAATTAAAATAAAAAGATATTGTTTACGACTAACTTTGAGAGTTACATAAATTGCTATTTTGTCACGTGACTGCAAAATAGAGTACTCTCATTGGTCGGTTTGTAAAGCTATCACTATCAGTGATCTGATGGCGAAAATTATATAGAAAAAGAACAAAAACGCTAAATAATGCAAAGTTTTAGCTTTTATTATAATATAAAATTCTATTTTATCACATATCTGCTAAATGGATCACTTTCATGATGACGATGAAATGATAATAACAAAATATCCCTCTTTTTTGTTCAAATATACCAATTTTTCCTCCTTTTCTCATATTCCATCTGATAACCCTTATATAAATAATGCAAAACCAATTTTTCTTGAATTCCAGAACAAAAACATAAATTATTATTTCACTATGAAAGTTGGAACGTCGCCGATGAACCGTCGCATTGCATCGCTTTGCAGGTCAACATAGCGGTACTGAGAAATTTTGCGAATATGCCAATTCTTGTTTTTTCGATGCGAAATATTCGCCGTGCTGTATATAAAAAAAACCGATTTGAATAGTTCTAGGTCTCACAAGTCAGGTAATGGAGTGAAATAAGAGGAATTAATGATCGCGAATTATGCAAATGTCCGAATTGCGCATGAAAGCCATTACGCTTCGTGAAAACATGTCATTTAGCGATTATAATCTTTCAATAGTAAAAGTAGGTCGAAATATCGATTTTTTGAATGAATAATGGTTTTATTCCATTTGGTTTATTGGTATGTTAAAATTGATACAAACAGGTAATATTTATTTTTTAGTTATAAAAATATACATTCAGTGGAAAATGTTTAACACAAATCTAAAGAGACTGTTAATGAAATGTTTTTTTTTGGGTTAAAAGAATTTCATTTTAAACATGATAGTATACGTAATTATACTTATCATTTATTTATTGATAAATATTACAAAGAAAAACGATTATTGATCAAACGTCAAATCGAATTTCAAAAGTTCCCGCCTTAAATATCCAATTCGCTACCATGGCATGAATCATAAAAGACGATGAGCGTTTAATTTAAACGCTTCAAGGAAACCGATAATACGAATCGAAAATATGGCATGATGGCCATTTCCCAAATTAAAACTTCGCCTATGAAGACTTTTTTAATTAGCGGATGTAGCCGAAGTTCAAACTGTTTCGTTTCGCAGAGTTTAAAAAAAACCGCCATTTGCCCAGATGCGATCCGATAAGAGTTTACACGAGGTGTGTATTTTCGTAACAATACTACGTTTTTTTTTCGGTTTTGAATTTCGCGAGGGAACACCAGAACTTTCCCACATCCATCTTTTTCGCTATTTACGGAATGGTGATTTTTTAGGGTGTTCACATTAGCGAAACACGCGATAGTACGTTACCAATTTCGGTGTACAACCAAAACAAATATTTTTTTTATTTAAATATATAATCTCGTATCATATGACATATTATGTATCATCATATCTATAAATATTAGGCTAATGTGAAACTCCTTACGTATTTTTTAGATGGTAAAATATTTTTCGCTTTTCTCCGAAGCAATGAGTTATATATATCTGTATTCAAACTATTCTATTATGTGAAGGATACTTCCTTTTCAGTATTTGTTAAGTTTTGGCCTAGGCAGTGAACGTTAAATAGAAATTTTTGAATTGTCTAATAATGAAGTGTATTTATGGCATTTTTCACTGTAAAAAATACGTGACAATTTTCGCATCAGCCTAATAAATTGACCGAATGATCCGAAAGCAATTTACCAACATGATATAATAGCATAATAACATCAAAAAACACTTCAGGTGAGACCTATATACTACGTTTATCAATTCAAATTTATTTTTATTTTTATTCAACCCAGTCACGCATTAGTACTCTGGCACAAAAAAAATCACACGCGTAGTAAATACAATTAGAATCGAATTCCTATCCGTGAAGGTCTATTGAAATGGCGGCAACGTAGCGTGTTAAATCGAAAAAATTTAAAGGGACACGCGAATTCGGCTCGTTTTTATTTCGCGCCAACTACCTGTGGGTCGAGGTCTTTCGAATTATCGATCTGCACTAGATTTCGATTATGTAATTTCGAGGAAATGACCTTATTTTGCTCCATGCGACATATAGGCGCCATCCCCATCCTCTTGCTCCAAACCTAGAATACGAAAATGGCCTTTGCATCGGTTTGTTTTCACCTTTTATCACTCATGCGTGCATTTTGACATTTTAATTCGACAAAATTGTTTTTAGAAGTAAGGTAACGACGACCATGTACTTGTAATTGACCACATCTCAGAAAAACGTAAAAATTAACGTTTTTAAAGACGATTATCTTTCGGAAAGATAAAATCGCATATTGCACCCTTTTTCTTGGTTTTTTTACTTGGTTTAGACAATTTCTGGTACAGGTCAACAGGAATGTCATTGGGGGGAGAGAATGGGAGGCAGTTTCCCCCTCTAAATTTTTGGGGTTCGAATAATTTTGAAAAGTGTCGAATAATTTTTGGCCTGCCCCCCCCTCCTTGGAAAAATCTGAAATGACGTCCCTGATGGTCAACCACTAGTACATTACCTTAAATTCTGGAATGTGCAATACATTGTTGATCATCAAAAAGTTATGCACTTATTTGACTCTGCAATTTAATAACATCACTTTCAAATAAATCATGTCCGAAATTTCAGACAGGATAACTCGATCAATCAGACTGTCTGCACTGTTGATTTTTCATGGCTGGGAAATAACTTTTTCAATTGTCGCCAATCAAGATTCAACGACCGACTGTCTAGTTTACAACATTATTACAATTTCGTTGTAAGAAACGCGTTACAAAAGAACCTCATAGTATATTCGTCATTTGATGATGGAATCCTGACGATGGTATACGTATTTTGGAGTTGCGGCATCCCCGACGATGATGTCATCTTTAGAAGGGCGTGACGATGAAGCCGAAGAAGGCCAAACATAAACAGTACGTTCGTACAGATGATTGACATATGTATAACATTGTTTTGATATTTCTAAATTCTAGAAATATTAAAATGATGTTATGTGTCAATCCAACGTCGATCTTCTAGAACCTAGAAGATCGACGTCAGATTCTTTTTTGTACGTTATTTGGTATTCGATTCGGAGAAATTATGACGCTGACGCTGATTATGTGACGCTGATCAAATTATGAATCGGGTAGAAGTTTGCTGTGAAGATAATTTTCATATTTGAAAGTCATAGCCTCGATTCTCATTGGTTGTTGAAGTTAAGAAATGCGTGTTTAAGTCAATAGATGGATGTGATTGCGTGTTGTTGATTTAAAAATAGATGGACGATGGACGTTTTTAGTACTTTTTTTATAGTATAATATTTATCAGGGTATTGGATTGGTATATGAAGTACGGAATGCAAAGCAGTGAAGTGAAGGATTTTTATACTGATTTTGAAAGTGAAATTTGAAATGCTCCATTGCTCCGATTGTTTTATAAATGAAATAGTTTTTTTTTTTCTATAAAGATAAATAAATTTTATTTTTTATTTTTGTAAATATTTTGAAGCGAAGCAGAGTAGTTAGTGAATAGTTCATTGAACTCTAAAGCCCCGATATTTATAACTTATTGAAAGCTTTTTTTTCTATCGGAAAAGCTTTAACTTGCAACGAACGTAGTAAATCTTATAAAAGCTTCAAGTGACGATACACTAGCAAAATATATTTTATTTATTGAATTAATCTTTATAAACGGCAAAAAGACCACGTTAAATAACATTGTAGAGTTAGAACTATCCTCCCATTGAAAAAAAATACCACTCGAAAACTTTATCAGAACACTCAAATTACAACACTTCTATAAACCGATTAAACTTCCAATAATCCATGTTCACCACCGATATCAAATTTAATCACAAATAACAGAACATCACAACAAAACACCAAACCCCATTGATAAATTTACTAAAAACACATTACCACGATCAATTTCAAGCACACACTTCCTATAACTTTTCCAACAACTGATGAATCACTATCAAATCCAACAAAAAACTATGTATATAAATTCTGTCCACACAACGCGAACGTAGTATACTCGTGCCTAGTGCGCCGAACGCATACTTACTTCGCTTCAGTCGCGTTCCACGAGCGGTTCAGTTCGTACTTGTCTACTCGTTCCATTCCCGAATTACGGTAAATAATTACATCTAATCAATTTTCAATTAGTGTCAGAACATTCTAGAAGCTATCAGTTATCACTTCTCATAATTGAATTCGCGGAATTTTGTATAATTTCGTTAAAATTTCGATTCGCCGGTGGGTAGTCGCCATAATGCCGGCCGCGCCTAGTCTCGTTTTCCTCGTACGGGTTTTTCTTTTTGTTTTAATTCGAATTTGCCGCTTTTGATGGATTCTTTGATAGTTTTTTAATTTATTTTGAATTTCACTTTTTGCGTGAAAGATTTATTTTCGTATTTATTTCTGTACCGGTGCGTTGGGCCACGTACTGCGTTTGCGATTATTTTTTTTATTTGCCGGTCTTTTGCAACATGCAACCCATACACGTTCATCATCAAACAATTTAATCTTTATTAGTGCAATATAATACAAATGTGATTCTGCGAACACTTGATTAATTTTTCCTTATAAACGTTCTTAACTAGTAATAAAAAACCTTTTTTTTAATTTCTAAACATTTTTTATATGTTGATATTTATTTATGAATGGCAATCACTATTGCCACATTTTTCGATTGGATCGTTGACCCCGCATGAATCATATGACCCAGATTTTTCCGTTTTATGCGGCTACGCGTTTGTACTGTGAGGAAATGTAGTTAATAAAGCGTGAGAATGTGCTGAGCAAAGAAATTCGATAATTTTATTCTGGAAAGAAGCCAGAAAAGCTCTACAGATAGAAAAATATAAAATTTTATAGGTTTTTTTTGTTGATGGTCGTCTCTGGAGTAAATTTTATATCGAACGGGCATTGTCTTTTTCAAGCTTTTTATTCGATTTATTAGCTTGAGTTTGTGTCTTTTTGTACAATTTCTAACGTGTTTTATGTGGGATGGGAATTTGGTGCCATAAGTTTTGTAGGCGGTTATGAAATCGATTTTCTTCAGAGAAACAGTAAAACGATTATTATTTAATGTGTCTTGAAATTTAATTCAATCTTTTAAACTTTTATTTCGTTTGAGCATTAATTGGAAACAAATATAAAATCCATACTAAAAATTTTGAGTAATTATTAATGAGTAATTATTTTAATTACTCTTCGATTAACTATCGTGATAGAAAGTGCATGTCAAATGTCAATTATTAGTTATTGTTGTCGAGGAAATACCGAACATGAAAAACCAAGCTATTTTTAAAAATGACTTCAAGTTAGCTGATTAGAATGTTTTGAGCTTATCAATCAACAAACCAATGTCTCGTTAAAAATATGCAGATTACATTTTTCCTTCAATTAAAAAACGATAATAACATCGGAATTTCACACTGCAGTTGAATTTATGCATATGCATCGAAAACGAGTGAATCAACTCAATTAGAATCGTTTGTAATGTAATTACATTCGTCATCTATGACTGTACAAGATATTTTCGATTATACAGTTTAAACATTTTCTCAGAAATCAAGAAGGATCTTTTATAAACATTGAATCAGATTTTAAAGGTGACTTTGCTGATCCATCAAACGACAAATTTATATTGAAAATGTATCGTATACATTTGTAAAAATGATAAATTGAAGATTTACCTTATTTAATTTCCGCATTCGATAAAATAAAAATCCCATACTAAAAAATTTCTAATCAGATCCCAGAATACTTTACGACAAAACCGGAATTTACACGAAACGCGTTTTTGTTTCGAAACAAAACCGCGTTATTAAAATTTAATTTTGGAATTTGTGAATCGTAACGTGTGTAGGGTCAAATATCCCGTCATTTTCGGCAATTCAAGGTCTTCACAATCCTCATTGTTGATTCGTTTTGTTACAGGTCATCATCAGACGAAGATGTCGGACTCCGCGCAATACTTCCCGTTCAAGGTTAGACTATTATCTCATCTCAATATCGTTTTTGTGATATTTTTATTTTTTTATCTTATTCTTATTCGAAGGGAAAATTGGATATATTCGTATACGAATCGATTTTCCGAGAAAGAAAATGGTTGCTGAGTATTGATCGTTCCGTATAATAGATGTACATAATTGATCATTATTCAAGTGTACGTTTTCGAGTTTTACGTAATGCTTATTTTTAAAATAATTACTTTATCAGTAGATTTTGATCTAAACTTTTGCGGTTTTCCATATTTTTCCACATATATATGAAATTATTTAACTTAAAAGGTCTTAATGAATATTTTTTTTATATATAAAAAAAACTATTTGAGAAATATGGAAAACCATTTTTTTCTAATATTTTATCTACTTCGAGTGCTAATGTTGTTTCGCAGGTGTAAATGAACATACAATTTCACACTACTAGAATTTCATTCTTATCATATTCTTACAAACATTCTAAAAAACTTCTTGTTCAAATATTGAACAAAAAAATAAATATTTGCACACTTTTGCTTTAAAGGATGTAATTTTTCAACATTTTTACAATTTTCAATATATAACTGCTAACCCTAACTAACTTAAGTATCATTGATATTTAAATTTAACTCGTCAGCTCTGTTGTAATCGCAACTAATAGTAGTTTTTCTCAGTAAATGAGTCATTGACTTTTAAACTGCTCATTGTGATAATTTTGTACATTGCATAATAACCCGACCAATTTTCTTACATCACGAATCGATTTAAAAACAAAAATGTCAAAATTACACATTGATCGAATTGATACTAAAATTCATATGCACAAAACAAACAACAAACATTTGTCCACGCCAGACATATATCACATGGTCAAGGTCGTTGATGGCATGGAAACATTCCAATAATAGAAACACATCTGTGTTGTTTTTTCAGTCGTTCACAATCCTACAGAGTACTTGACACATTGATTCCAACGTATATTTATCATTTCTAAAATTAAACGTTAACTTACAATTCAACGTATCGTCATTGAGTGAATATGTGCAGACAATGTACTCCTCATTATATGTATGGAATCAGTGTGGGCATGCTAATGAGTACACCTTAAAAGGTGTCTAGTTGGTTTTTTAATCAATAATGAAGTCGTATTTCGAAGAAAAATTCATATTGTTATAAATATGTCGCATAGATGGTGCTAACAACTTATCGTGTATGAACGTTTGGTTCGGTGATTATTATTATCTGGATAATTCCTCGCATTGAGAACGCTTTCTAGAATATTACTATCTGGAAGAATAGTGTCATGAAAATATATCTCACAGAATATTTCTTTCAAAGGAATATCTCCCTCAAAAGAATATTCCTCTCCGTAGTTTGGAAAAATATGTAGATGAACCTTAGAGAGATATCTATATATTTTTTCAAGTTACATAGGAGGATATTCTTTTGATAGAAATATTCTGTGAGATATATTTTCATGAGACCGTTCTTCCAGATAGCAATATTCATGAAAACGTTCTTGATGTGAAGGATTTTCCAGATAACGATAATCATTGAACTTATTGTATATGAACGTTATTAAAATCAAAATAATTAATGAATTGTGTAAAATTTTCAGTGCACCCCAACTGTCTACCCAGCTGAGCCTTTCGATGCTGAAGCTGATGCTGCCACACTCCGTAAAGCCATGAAGGGCTTCGGAACTGATGAGAAGGCCATTATTGATGTCCTTGCTCGTCGTGGCATTGTTCAACGCTTGGAAATCGCTGAAACCTTCAAAACAGCTTATGGAAAGGTAAATTAAATGCCATAAAATGCACCAAAAAAATATATTGCAAACAAAATTCTAAAATCATTTGAAATATAGGATTTGATCAGCGAATTGAAGAGCGAACTTGGTGGAAAATTCGAAGATGTCATTCTCGCATTGATGACACCTTTACCTCATTTCTACGCCAAGGAATTGCATGATGCTATTTCTGGAGTGGGAACTGACGAAGAAGCCATCGTGGAAATCCTCTGCACTCTTTCCAACTATGGTATTCGTACCATTTCAGCATTCTACGAACAATGTAATTATTTTGAATTCTTACGCACATCGAAATGAATATGTAAATCAAAAACAATATTATAAATATCTGTTATATTTACAGTGTATGGCAAATCCTTGGAAAAAGATCTTAAAGGTGACACATCGGGCCATTTCAAACGCCTCTGTGTATCACTTTGCATGGCTAACCGCGATGAAAATCAAGGAATTGACCAAGGCGCTGCTGTTGCCGATGCTGAAGCTCTTGCTGCCGCTGGTGATGGACAATGGGGAACCGATGAATCCATCTTCAATGCTGTTCTTATCACACGCTCTTACCAACAATTGAGACAGGTATATTTTGTTGCAAATTATGGCTTTTAACATTTTTATAATTAATTGATAAATTTTCGTTTAGATCTTCGTTGAATATGAAACTATTACTGGCAAGAATATCGAAGAAACCATCAAGAATGAATTCTCTGGAAGCATCGAAAAAGGCCTTTTGGGAATTGGTATGTGAAAAAAAGTAGTTAGATCGAAAATAATGGTTTGATCAATTTTTTGATTTGTTTTTGTTTTTTTATAGTAAAATGCGTTAACAGCAAAGTAGGCTATTTCGCTGAAAGATTATACGATTCTATGCATGGTATGGGAACAAAGGACAAGACCTTGATCCGCATCATTGTAAGTCGTTCCGAAATCGATTTAGGTGATATCAAACAAGCTTTCGAAGAGAAGTATGAAAAGTCCTTGGAGAGTTGGATCGCTGTAAGTACAAACTATTTATTACAACGTAGTTCATTTGTATCGTTAGAAAATAAACATTTTTTTCATAGAAGCATGTCTATTAGAATATGAAAATTAGAAACACAAAATTTATCTGTTTTTTTCTATAGACTGACATTTTCTTTTTTTATTTAAAATAATAATTCAAGTGACATTCATTTAATATTAAGATGCATGTTACCATTGTAATTTCTTCCAACATAATCTGAATAATTTACGTTTTTGATAATTCATTATGAAAATTAACATAATCTTGCTTTTGCTTTAAATATTATGTTACGTTTGATTTACCAAAGCATGGATTCAATTTCCATTTAAATTTAATCAAATAAAACATTATTTCGAAAGCCTTGCTATATGATTGATTTCAATATTCGACTAACTAATAAATGTTTGATTTATATTTTTATCAAATTTAAATTCATATCGCAAGCATGATGCGAAATTTTCATATTTTATATGTTAATTTTTCTTTATGAAATTGAGCTCTTAGATGAGCTGATAGTTGATTGGTTGACATTTTACAGGGGGACACTTCTGGAGATTACAAGCGGGTCTTGCTGACTCTTGTCGAGTAAAAAGAATATCGCGTCAAGTGTATCATTCGTACGTTACAAAAATGTCCACAAAAATATCGCTAAAACTGTCAATAATGTTAACTATACAAACAAGGTTTTTTTTTTATTGATTGATTTTGTTATTAAAACTTTCGCTGAAGTTTCGAATTTCTGTGTATACATATTTTTTACACAAAACAAGGCTTTTTTGTATGTCTGTAATTGTTAATCGTTATTTATCCAACCGTTCTAATCCCACCGGACACAAACCTATCCTTGTTAGCACTGCTTAATTCTGTGACGACGGCTAATGTTTCTTTTATTATTTCTTGTCATTAAACTCACCAAAATGCATGAAAATTTTGAAGCTAACATCGAGGTTTCTCACCGACGCAAATTATTTTTCATCATCGAATTTTATTCTCCTTACAGGATGATATCGGTGGAGAACTCAGTCAACTTTTGGTCACGATGGCTAATTAAGCCTGTTACCATTCCAATTATTCAGTTCAATACGATCTTTTTTTATAATTTATTTTTTATTTTTATATTATTTTGCATTAAATGCGTATTTGTGATAAGACGCAACGGTCAAATTTTGAAGCAGTCGGATAGGTTTGTGCTTCACTAATTTAAATTGGATCGTGGTTCGTATTTGATGGATGGCTGTGTTTCCAGGACGACATTTCTGGGGATGTCAAAGACGTGCTAGTCACCCTCGCCTCATAGATCCATCATCGTCATTGATCGTCGAGTGTTCTTATTCACAAATAAACTATTACACTTATATATTTGTTATATAAATTCAGTATTGTCAATTGTTATCGAATAAAAATTGATCTTTTTTAATATTAAAAGTATATTATGTATTTTTTTTTTGTAATTTTGATGTATTTCAAATAAAAATTAGTGTGTGGTAGTAAGGTATTGAAGGAATATATTACATAACTTTATTAAATGTTATTATAAAGCCTTTTTGAAAGTGTTAGAAGTCCAAACTATTAAAAGTATAGCATATTTTTATAAATTTTATTGCACAAATTTATATATTTATTTACGAGAGCAAATTATATTGGCAAATGTAACATGCTTATTGGTGCTGACAATTTCGATGGATTTGTTATTTCTAAACCTGCATGTTGGAATAAATGAGTAATTAATAACGATGTATTTTATTTTTTCATGTACAATCCCTTATCCCTTCTTTGGTTATCTGAATAAACAAAAATAAGTTAAATACATAATTATAAAAATAATAAAATTCACTTCAATTTTGCATAGACCTTCGATTTAATAGATAAAAAAACATCATGTATATTATATACAATTTTATGCATCATATTTATTTTTAAACATACATTATATTTGAATAAAATTATATTTCAAAGGTCAGAATCATTATAATGATGAATAAATATTATTTTCAAATTATACTTGCATAATAACCTAATTTTTCCAGACATGTTCATACAAACAAATAATAAATTTTGAATTTGGTTTTTTACAATTTCTATATCACTTTTAATAAAAAAATATAGTTTTTTTTTCAGTTCATTTATCAAAAATTGAAAGTCTTAAACAAATATTTATCAACTTACTCGTATTTCAGCAGCAGAATCTGGTTTCCCCATATTGTGTGTTACAGCTATATGAGGCGTAGCCATGTATAATCTAATTCCGGAACAATGAGCCCAAACATCGCCTAAAGCGCCTACAACACCTATACCTATTCTAGTAGACATCTCATTAGTTATGACAATCTGAAATTAAATACGAATGTTAAGATTTTATATGATTTAACTGAAAAAAATGGAACTTACAGCAATATTCTTTTCTACGGCAATCTTTTTGAGTATCGCAATGTTTCGGCATAATATACCGGTACGACTAGAATCTAATTTTTCACTTTTGAAAGGAAAAGCTATATTATCGATCACTACTAACTTAATCTGAAAAAAAATAACGATTTAAATAATATATAAAATTAGATAAAATCATATTTAAATACAGAAATTATATACTTTTTCATTTTCATTCAACAATTTTTCTAATAAGATTATGGAAGCGCAAAATTGAGATACTCCAAACGTTTCTATACAGTGAATTCCAGATAATATACTAGAACTCCATGTGTCTTCAGAAATGTTTGAATTTTCCGAAATGATCTTTCTACAGCCTTCGGCTATTTCTAAAAACAAACCGATTAAGTAAAAAATAAAAAAAAAATATCGATTGCTTGTCAAATATTTAACATACCTAGTAAACGTGATGTTTTAAAATTTGATGATGTGTCAATATATACTGCTTGTCCACCGATGCCGCCTAATTCAACAGGAATTTGTACGGAAACGCAAATTTGTATACTAAAAATATATTTTTTTATATTTAAAAATGAGAATTTGATTTTATATATGCAGAATTTATATTTGAACATTTAAAACATTAATAATATCAACTAAGACTTATTGTTAATTAGATATTGATTAATTTGGTGATATATCACAGTAATTTCATTGTAATGAAAGTTAAAACTTTTTTTGTTCTTTTCAAAATTTTAATTATATTTTTACAATGACGATATAATTCTACGATTATACAGAATGGTCGTTAAAAGACTGAAGGGTTTAGAAAAGTCACTTATTCTTTTTTAATTTTTTTTCCATTTATTCTTTTACAGATTATTACAGAGCATCTTTTGGAGATTTAAATGGCTTTGTATGATATCTAGCAAGATTAAAACCCATTAGGTTTTTATATTTCATTGTCAGTGAAAGATCAATTATTGAAACATTGAGAAAGTACCGGCAATATTTCATGACTTTAATTATTGATCATTCATCGGAATAGAAAAACTCAACGAGTTTTACTCATTTCTGGACATCATACAAAGGCATTTTAATCTTCAAAGGTTTCTCTATATCGTATAAAAAAAGAAAATAAATAAATAAACCCTTCAGTCTTTCCGTGACCACAAAATACAACTTTAAACGTACCAAAGCTGTGTTCTACCACAACCAGGTAAACCGCATATCTCTGTAATTTGACCTAACGGAATCCCATCACCTAAAGCCTTGTCTAAAGAGCAACTCATCGTAATAATACTTTTCCTTGCCAATTCCGCCTGTGAAAAAAATACAAGATTATTTCAATTGACATTGGATAAAGTTATCAAACGGGTTTTACCGAAATAAACTTAACTGGCTGCAATCTAAAGCAGATACGAGAAAAGGTGTTCGATTATTCTCACAGATGCTGGAAAATGTGTTTTTGACCCACACTTCTTGCGAATTTTGAATATCTTCGTAATAATGATAACCTTTGTTCCTGAATTTTTCTATCGTCTTTTGCGAAACACGAAAAGATGAAATTGGTTGAAACATTGCGATGGAATTTAAGATTTTTATATTTATAATTTATACTCAAAACGTTTAGAATTTGAAACAATTCCAAACTACGTATTTTATTAACTCGAATGGTTTAAACTGACAGCAAATGTCAAATTTACCGCCATCTGTCAAATTTGCACGTAAAACTACATATTTTGTCCATGAATGTGAAAAAGTTATGAAATCAGATTGAGGAAATGTTTTTTCAATTCTTTAGAAAATATAATAGATGTCATATTATTATTGTCTTTTTAATCATCAATATCAAAGTTTATCGGGTTTCTGTTCGTTAACGTCATTAGGGGTTAAAATAACAATAAATTAAAATTAAAATGCGTATTTAATGATTTACATTTATTATTTTACAAAATCAACCATTTATTCCTAGTTTATATGTTAACTACATTCGACTTTTGGAATATGAATTGTTTTATTTTCTCACAATTACCTGCAATTGAATATGTGTAAACACACATTTTTAATAACAATTATTGAATTATTTTGTCATAGATATAAAATAATAAACTAGCAAATAACTCAAGATTCATATCACTAAAAGTTTTCACAAATTTACAAAATGATGCAACATAAATTATGATATTATTAATTATTATTAATAGATAGATAATTACATTTACTCACAATAAACTTCATTAAAAACCATTATATAAAACTTAAAATAATTTAATATATTTACTACTTCACTATACATGTTACTTATTATAGATATAAGTAGAAAATAGAAATATACCTTCATTACTAAATTTATCATACAATTTTACTTAAGTAAATATGCGTGCATAACAAAATCTAAAACATAAATGCAAAATTCATACAAATCGATTTTGATTAACATAGAACTATCAATAATTCGAATACTCGTATATTTCAATATAAACATAATGATACACAAAATTAGATTTGATATATTGAAATATATATTGCTATAAAAATAGAATATCAGTCTTTTATCACGTTTATATTTAAAATTTTGAGAAATGTTGGTGAACCACCTATGTCTTGGAGAACATCCTCAAGAATCCTGTTGAAAAAAATTCAAATATTAATATGGAATTGCAAAAAACCTGATAATTTCTTAATCTTTCGTATAAAATGAGAGTTCTATTGACATTCTGTTGACCTGAGGAATACGATATGCAATTTGTCCGTTTCTTATTGCATTTTCCAAAAGGCAATCGAAAAATCACAGTGTTCTTTATCTGAATATTGACATTGTCACAACACTATTGTTTATTTACATGCCTCGTGTATATAATTGGAAAAATAATTGTTTAATTTCAAAGCAATCGGCCACAATTTAAATGGCATTATCTCATATTTCATTTAATATGTTGATAAATAAATAATCAAAATGACTATTGTTTCTCCAAAACTAAATGAGGGTTTATCAATAATTGATTATTTTGAAGTTCGTTAACAAAATATAGTAGTATTTGATAAATAAATTTTTAAAAACTTTTTATTTTCCATAGTGTTGTTTTAGTCCCTTTATATATTCACGTTAACAGTTTAAATAGGAGTAAGTCTATAGTAGATGATTATGGTTACGTATCATTGGCAAGAAGTGGGTTAAGTTTTAAATCTCATCGAGCGTTAACTTCCTCTTATCACCACATAGTGGGCACATGCGACAAAGAAATAAATATAAACTTTGAATGGTATCAGAAAAACTTCACCCTACAGCAATCTTTTATTTGGACTAAGAGCATGACGATGATGATTCATATTATTTGTTTGTAAAGGAGAGAAAACAACGTTCATAAGAAATCAGTTATCGATATTATTTGCTTATTAATAGAATTATATTGCTTTTAACAAATTTTCCATTTACGAGTATAATTACATTTAATTTTAAATTAATTACATTTTCTATAATTTTCCATTTCCAACTTCATGAAAATAGATCTAGATCATTCTTTTAATTAGATATTGAAATCGGTGACCTTTATACCCTGAGTTTCACATATAGATTTTTTCGAAAAATAAATGCTGATTTTTAAATAGTAAAATTTATAGAATTACCAATAATTTTGAATAGACTAGAACTTTATAAAATTTCAATACTTTTTTTCAGCAACAATATATATTATACTTATTGATTAATGTATCACTAATTATTATTTTATTTTCAAAACAAACATATATTTAGATATGTATAGACAAATTTAATGCATCCTAAATGTTTTCGCACAGTATAAACAGGCCACTCGATTATTCGCATAGCAACAAATGTTTGTTGTTCGTATAGATAACTGAACTTATTTATGACCTTATGTCTAATTTAGTTTATTTCTTGATGTTGTTACTTTCGACACTCATATATGAATTTTTTTTAAATACGTCGATACACTTCGCCGGAATAATATTTATATTGAAAACGCAATTAGTGCTATCGATTTGAGACATTAATAAAGTCTGAATTAAAAATGGAGGGTAAATATTTTTGCTTACATTATAATATGCTGTTCCTCCGAACATTTCTTGCGACGCGTATGTGATGTATAGAAAACCATCGTCACTAGCAAAGTTTTGGTACGCTTGCTCCATTGTTTGACTCATACTAAGCATCGAACGATTGTCTATCAAAAGGTAAATTGCCTGAAAAATCAACAAATTAGCATTCGATGTTTTAAACAGCGTATAATGTATATAAAAATAATTTTTTTACCTGACTAGGAAGAATTTGCATCCGATTTCTAATAATTATTAAGAATTGGGACATAGTTATTTCTTGAGGAACTAGAAATTTGGTTTTGTCGAGGTGCGGTAACGATGTTTCCTTATAATATCTTTTTACGATCAACTGAATAAAATTAAAATATGATTATTTTTATAATTTATTATTATAAGGTCTATTTTATTTAATAATTACCGGTATTTTTGTAGGAAATTTGCTTTTTATCGCTTCGATTTCTTCTCTTCTATTATCTGTTAATAAAACAAAAAATTATTAAGTATCAAATGTACATGTTGTGAAAACTATTGAAACTATTTATAAAATACAATTAAATTTAATGATAGCGATAATTCAAACAATAAATAGATTTTATTTGTAAAAAGTTCAAGAAAACATTTCAAATGAAAGAATTGTTTACACATATTGAAGCTATTCATATTAACATCGAGTTTGATGCTCTATGTATTTTTTATCTATGGTTGTTCTATAATTAAAAAAACGCGATTTTGATAAATTATAGACGTTTGTTTTAATTGTTTTATAAATTTGAATGAAACCGAAGTCGATTCACTAATAATTGCTGTAACAATCAGTGAACTATTGACATTGAATGAAACCACTATCACCTGAAAGTCAATTAAAATACATGTAAGTAAATTAAGTAAATGAACATTTTCGTTTCATTATTTATTTGAATAAACAACAAATTATACAATCACATGCTGACTGGGATAAATAATCAATTCATGAGCATTTTCGAACTGATGCAGATTATGCAAACGTGGAATGTTTTCGATCAAGCAAACCGATAAACAAAGCTTATGAAACATTTACAATTTGTAGTTTTGTTAATTTATATTGTCCTCATTTCGAGAAGTAAATAAAATTCAAAAACATGTTTGTGTCATGAAATTATTGAAAGGCGAAAAAAAACTTTTATAGATTCTCGTTTCATTGATTGTTTATTAGCTGAGAAAGGATGCTCATGTTAATATCTATTAATTATTTAAAAAAACATGTTTAATTAATTTAATTGATGTTCTGTCAATGGGTAGTTGATTGGTGCATTGATTGTCTTATTGTATAAAAAAAATAAGAATTAAGAATTGGTAGTTTCTTTTGAAAACTAATGTGTTTTGAGAGTTCAAGTTAATAATAATTTAATCTATGCGTAAAAAAATGAAAATATTTAAATTATTATTATGTATGTCAAATTCTATACTTTTTTGCAATTTCTGATATGAACACAGAGACAAGTGGTTAGAAACAAGACATGCTGTTTAGAAATAAAATAAAATGGTAATTAAATAAACTAATATGACTTTGATGAGCTAAAAAATAATTTTGGAAACTTGTTTTGGGAATTCGATAACATCATAGCATATGCCGCATCTGTGAATGGTACACAATTGGAACAGTTAAAATATTCACTGATAACAAACTTTTATATCGAAACTAATTCGAGAAACTTCTTTATTTATTTATATTCTAAAATGTTGAGTTGATTTCTTAGCACAAAATAAACCGTAAAATTAAAAAATTAGTTTATTCAAAAATGTAAAATGAACTAAACCGCCATATAAGAATGCACATAAAATAATAAATACAATTTAATTTTTCGAACTTGTGCAAATAACATAGGGTAGGATAGACTTACCGAAAGGCTGCCCATTTCTAAAACACTGTTTCAGGTTGCAGTTCATGTCGTGCTTCAAGACACTCTTGGCTGTCGCACAGTTCAGCTCCATGTTTAATTTTTCGATAAATATTTTGAATAATATCGAGGCACAACCTGCATTCGCTGTAGACTGAACAAAACTGACGAACTCTTTCAACAATTACAACTGCTTACAATTATGTCAATATTTGCAGGTTTTGCAAAATTCGTTCTTAACAATCAGCACTCTAAGAACTATTGTCTTGATGTTATTAATTGTGTTTTGTTAATGTGTATTGCTGAAATGCAATATGTTTTTATAATAATGATTTTTTTAATAATATTTTATCTTTTATTGAGAAAATAGTTTTTTTATTTGAAAATTTTTTTTTTTAATATCTGATATTAGTATCTAATTGTTGCTATGATTGGAATAAGTCGTTGATATTTGATTAAGGTTTATTTAAAAATGTATTTTTCATATCATATGCGAATATGATTTATGGCAACAAGGGTGAGTTCACTTTCTACTCGATAGATACGTTCAAAGTTCACTGCTATCATATATTTTAAATATTTAATGAGACGATCAAGGATTGCCAACTATAAAACAATAAATTTAACTTTGAAAATAGATTGTGGTTATCAAAATTTGAAAGTTTATCTATATTTTATGTATATACAATGTTACGCAATTTTGAAAATGTAACAGAAATAGCGACCAAAGATATTTTTTCAATGTTGTATATTGATTTAGGTCATTGAAGTTAAGTGACAAGTCTACAGTCAATAGATGGATGTGAACATGTATGAACGAGGCAATAGTTTCAGAATTATATGGTGTGGATAAGCTCTTTCTGCTCTCTGAACTTCTTGAGACTTATTTTTCCTTTTTCTAATATTATGATGATGATGATGATGATTTTGCATTGGAGTTTTACTCAGTTGATTATTATAATTAAAATAAATAGAAAAATCTCATGAATACTGTTTTTTTATTATATGAATATTATATGAAACATTTGAACATTTACAAAACTGGCATATCGAGAAAAAAAAATTAAATAAGATATATGACACTTGATTCAAATAAAACTATAAAAAGAAATATACACAACTTCAAACTTCTAGCATATAAAATTATTACAATAATTTACATAATACACAAAACCATAATGGACGAAACATCTTTGTGAGCTATAAAATATAAAATATCTTCAAGTACCGATTAACGATACGTCATATATACAATTAAAACACTTTAATGATTCCACTGAATTACTTCCGGTGTATTGAAAGATTCAGCTATTAAATAAAAATAAACTAAGTCAACACATATGACACATGATTAATGCAATCAACTGATTGATAATTGATCAACAATTTTATAATACATATCGATAAAAATATAAACAAAACTCCTTCCGGTCAGATAGTAGAAAATATTTCACATAATCATAGGCCATCTATAATCAAAAGAAATAATTCTGATAATGTTTTATTGCAACATTCTTAATTGTCTCTCTTTAAAGATCATAAAGATAGGATACTTTATATCTATTTAAGGATAAAATTAGGTCGTCTTCGATGGTTTAAAAGGAAACCATTCTATAATACTAAATGTCAGTGCTAGTTTGAAAACCATAACATTTCAAAAAGTATTGTCTAAATACGGTGATAATTTCACAATTATATATGGATGGAGTTAACGTGGACACGAAAACATGCGAAATTAAACAATACGAAAAATAGACATTATATAAATAAGCCGTTATAAGTGGTATAAGTTGAAACGTTATTTTCATACCGTTTTTATAAAATGTCTAGCCTCGGTCAGCACAATCAATATTTATCATTTTTTATACATTATTCAAGGGTGAATAAAGAAGGTAACATCAACAATAAATACAATTGAAAATATATGAGATTTTTATGATTGTACTTTAGGGTGTCAACAATGAATAAGTAACAGTCAACAATGTGAAAATATTAAGTAGGTATCAATATTTTGATTATATAGTTTAAATAGACATGTCCAATTTGAAAACAGTGCTTTATAGACACTATGATATAATAATTAAATTTTTTAGTACCAAAGCACTGCGAAAGGGTGTAGTTAACGCAGGTGGATCGATGGTGAATATTGGATCGGTATTTCAGGGAAAATTATATTTTGGTCGAAGTGAATTCGATCCAAAATATATTGTGATCAGTCCTCCTGCAGTGATAAATGTATTTGCAATACAATTTTCACTTATAAATATGTGTTAGGCAATTGAAACATAAGAAGCTGTATTGCGCATTGTTGTGCGCGTTTTAATATCAAACTTTGCAATTATTAGAAATGAAGCTTTCTTACATTCGAAAATCGTCACTACTGTTAATTTTTTTATCGTAAACTTGCACAATACATAAGATATTGTGAATACTATTTTTAGTTTCGGTATACAAAATACAAAACTTCAAATATAACATCAAACACTTGCCGTTTACAAATTTTGCACATTCAATAAGTAGATGATACTGGTGATTCGACAGTCGATTAAAATAAGCTCATTTCATCAGACGTTTATTCGTTTTGAATAAATCAATTGAAATATTTGAAAGCTTGTATATCAAATAACTTATTTGATTATCATGCTCTAAATTGACATTTGATTAATTACTACTTTGTAAAACGAATTTACTAAATTTTTCTATTGTCGTTTTATGTATGTGCAGAAAAATTGATAATACTCTTGAGACAAATTTCATAAACCTTTCTTTGCACTCAATGTAAACAAGAAGACTTTATTCGCTTAAAATTTAATGGGAAATTGACAATTTTATTGACAAAGTGATTTGATAATGACTTAGCTTAAAAATGTATATAATACACACTAGCTCTCAGCTTCTCAATTTAATTGTGAATTTATTCATGATTTATTTTTTTCAGAACAAAATACACTACAGTCTACGTTTAAACTTGTTTGTTTATGATAATATAATATATAATATGGAAGTATTCAACAGTCAGGCAGTTTTATACATTTTCATAATTGAATTAAATAGGATTAGGAACTCAGTACAAAACATATAATGAAAGTATGCTCGTTTATATAATTCGTTTCAATAGTTACTAATTTTAGGATTTTTTTTTTAATATGTTTGAAGATAAAATTCGTTCATTATTGCAAGATAAAAATTCAAATTCTTCATTTATATTATATTAATCATAAACCAATTGTGAAAATTTCAAATGGCATTAAGCGTTCATTTTTCAAAAAATCGTAGTCAAAAAATGTAGAGGTAGTTAACTAATTTTTGAAAACATTTTCACATTTTACATATTCAATAAAATATTTACCAAATTGTGCGGATTTTCATGAAAGTTTACATTATAATTAGAATATTCAATCACTCACAGATTAAGTTATTCAAAATTCATGCAATTTTAAACATGATTATTTACCAAGTAAATAAACTATAGCATAAATGTTATTCAACTCTATAAACTTTATATTGATAATATCTTCTTTGGTATACGAAGAATCGATCAGCATATTTTTACTAACAATACATGTCGATATCTTCACATAAATAACATTCACTAATGCTAATAGAATATTGTATAACGATTATGACATCACAATAGTCTGGATACACAAATTATATCACACAATCGTGCGGTAAATGAAACATTACCTAATCTATAACCGTGAATGGCAAATTGTGATATGTCTAATTTGATTCAACAATAAATTCCTAATTTACTTTAGTAAATTTATTAACATTGCATTAGAAGTTAGGAAAGTCTCTATATAATTGAATTTCAAGTAAAGTAATTGTCCCTTTGTTGATAAAGTGGTAATTCTACGTCAGGGGAAAGGTCTTCGGAATCGTAATTTGACTCACTTTCCGATGGTAATTTCTCTAAAGCTTTAACTGTAACAAATATCGAAATGTTATTATGGTTGAAATAATTTAAAAATTATTATTTTTATTTATTTTTTCAAAGAATAATACGAAAATATATCTGATAATTAAATATAAATGAGGACATGGATAAATAATTTAAGAATTAAGAATTCGATAAAAAAAAAACAAAACTCACATAATATTTTGTCAAGCTTATCACATGAAAAAACCAAGCATTAGTATTTTTGCTAAATGCACTTGCAGTAGAGCAGTTGTGGTAGTGATGGTGGTGGAATGGGTGACAAATAATCTAAGTTTAATTTGGATGCTGATTTATTTTTTTAGGATTTTTGATTTGCAGAACTCGGTGAGGGCACTGATTGTGGATTATCAACTCCGGTACCTAATTACAAAAAAATTACAACACAAACACATAAAAGCAAAAAGGGTCATGCATTCATAATATAATAAACACACACTTTTTTTGTGATGTTAATGTACGAACATTCGCTCGGGATATACATACATTGACATGGTAAAAAAGATTATGTTTTCAAGTAGAAAAGATACATAAATACAAAATGAATTTTAATTAAAACACTTCTTACAATGATACTGAATGAAATTGTATGGTAAATTGAACATATGGAATGTGTATTGATAAAAAGGTGCATGTTTCATTGTAAGAATGTTTTCACTTTTGAAATTAAATATTAGCAAATAATTTTTGTAATTTTAATATTGGCAAATACGTGAATATATTTCTCAGAAAAAATTTGAAGCTTTTAGCACATTTTTGCATATAAAAATCGCCTACGATAATGAATATGATTGCCGTAAAATACTTTTTAATGCCTAGATACGTTTTATACTTTAATTAAATTATTATATTTATGTATACATTGATGAAAAATTATCAAAATTTTAAATAGAAATCATATTAATTGATAAATAAATTAACCACTCAAAAACAGTAAGCCATAAATATTTAAAAAATAATGCTTTAAAAATTTAAACTATTACAGCTGCTTACTGCAAAAAAAATGGTTCATAGTGCACAAATGGAATGTATAAAAAATGTAAATAGAACAAGAAAATGAGAATAGATATCACTCAAAATATAAAAATTATATAATGTTCAGAATTAATCATAATCAGATAAAACACACTTTTTTTCTATTGTTTAAGAAAATTAGGAAATGTTTCTATTTCAAAAAACAACAATTACTCAAAACGTAATAGTAGTTAGAATAGTCGAAAACCATGCGTCTTTCAAAAATTAGTTTTTCATATATTTAGCTTACCAGCCACAATTTTGCTCATCTCCATAACTTGTTTAGCCAATATTTGATTTAATTGCAGCAAGTGCTCTCTTTGACGTTTGTCTTCGACGTCTGGACTCTGAAAGAAACAATGCAAACATTAAGAATCATACACAAAAAATTTGAATAATGAAATCGGAAAATTTATGTTTGTATACTTTATTTGGATCACTAGAAGGTGTTGTTGTACTTGACAACATTTTTTTGATAGATTCAACTTTTTCTTTTCGCTTTTTCTGCTCCTCGGGTGAAAGTTCTGGTGCCTACAAAATATAATTATCATTTGAATATTTATTAAACCTTGTAATCATTAATGATAAAGTTAAATTTAATATATATTACCTGCTCTGGTACGTAACGTTCGGGAATAAGTATTTTATTAGGAGCAGCAAGGAGTCTATCAATTGTATGCTCAGAGTAATGCTCTGGTAATGGCCCAGTAGGTAAAGTGGATCGTACAACATCAGGAGGAGCGACCAGTGGAGGTGGACCATGTTTATTTGCTCCGTTGATTCCACTTCGCAAAACTCGTTCCATGTCGACATCGTCTCGAGCCCTCCACCATTTCTGTACATGAAATAAAACCGTTATTTGAAAAAATATATTACATGAAAAATTATTTTTTATAATGCAACGAAGTTTTACATCTTGGAAGAAAATATCATCGTCGGCTGATTTTTCTAAAGTTTTAGAAATAACATCATGAGGTGCTGTGTAATGCCTTCGTTTTTCTTTGGGCACTTGTCTTCTATGTTGAGAACCATTATTATTTTGGACAAATCCATTTTTTTCTCCAGCCATTTCGATAATGATTTGTCTAGCTGTTTCGCTCGTGAAAACGGGAGACAATTCTGCATTACCTTTATTCAGACTGTTGATACTTCCGTTTTTCGATGCTTCTGGACTGATCGGTCCGTTTGTCAATGGTCTATTCACATCAACTGGACTATCTAGATATGGAATTGAACGTGATAAGCTTTCTTTAGGTAAGGTGTAGTTGGTAGAGTAATGATCAGTGTAACCATATTTGCTGGTATAATAATTCGATGATGAATCTTTGTGATTGGTAAGGTATTCATTATTATTTAACGATGGACTGGAAAGATATTTACTGGTAGAATTTGCACTTGACGTAGACATACTTTCGAAAGGAATGTTTACATTTGTCAGTGAAAGTGTGTTAGGTGGATTTGATTGAGGTCTGTATTGGCTAGGTATATTTTCACTTTGAAGGTAGGATTTAGAGCTTAAACTATCATTTGTATATGAGGAACTATAAGATGTCTGAGATTGGTTCGATTGGAATCCACGTGGTAATGAAGTAGATCGGTTTTGATATGATGATAAGGCATCTTCTTCTACAAGTTGATCGAGAATGCTTCCAGTCTGCTGACTGGACCAATCCGAATTACCAGGTTGCAAAGATCTTTCTCTATCTCTTTGACGTCTTTCACTTTCACGTTTAACAATACGTACTGTTTTGATCTCTTGTTTTTCAACATTAGTCAAGTTATCTGTAAACAATTAAACAAATATTGAAAATATGAAAATTAAATATAATTATAATTATGAAAGAAATAAATACTTACTGAACATGTTGTTTTGGCTAAATTCATCACTAACAATTGGTGAAGGTTCTATGTCCTTATTTTCACTATTATAGTGAGTATTTGATTGGGTATCGATATAAAGAGGGGTTAGTTTCTTCGTAGACGATAACGATGAACTAGACATATTTCCACTAGTTCCGTGCTCAACAAAAGTATTAGTATCAAGATCAGTTTCTAGCCATACTGTATTATTTCGACCTCTGCTTGAAGAATCTAGAATTCGATATTTCACACGTATTATTATGCATATATCTAAATATCAAATTAAGTTAAAATATAACAAACCTTTAGAATTATAAGTTTCATTGATAGCTGGTTGTGACTGTTTTGTAGGAGATATCAAACCAAGTGTTTGAGATTTATCTGTCAATTGTCTGACTGCTACACTGAGTTCTTGACGTTGTTTCTGAAGATCTCCTACCAAATGTTGAACTCTCCTTAATTCTAATAATTTATTTGAATTAAATAAAAAAATGAACTACAAAATTAAAACAGTTTTTAATAAGTAATGTAGAAATACCATCTTCAAGCAGAGCTGTAGCATCAGCAGCAGTACGTGCATCTATACCGAGTTCCCCATTAGAAGAACCAGCACTTAGGTGCTGTGTTGAGCCATTAAGTTGTTGTTGTTGAAGTTTTTGGCGCAAAACCATCAACTCTTGTTCGAGACGAGCATTACCAGCTACTGTTTGTTCCAATTTCTATAAAAGTAAAAATATGTCAACATCAGTAATTTCAAAAACAACAAAAAGCTATTTTATATCACAATTTAACCTTTGAATTTATTGCAAGCATAGCATGCACTCGGGATAGATCCTGCTGTAAAGCTGGACCCGATAAAGATTCTCTTTCTTGTTTTAAGCCACGTAATGTTCCAGCCTCGCCAGCTACCCAACGCTCCATCGCACGAAGTTCTTCAACACGACGTTCGATATGTTCTCGAGGAAGACATTCAGATGATTCTGCCCATCTGTAATAAATTATATTTATATTAGAAAATCAATTAAATATAACTTTTAATCAAGTCTTAAAAGAGGAAAAACAATAAACCTCTTTTGTTCTGCTGCCTGCTCCATCAATGCTCTCTCTCTTATCATTTGATTATATTCCAAACGATCTAAGGTTGAAGGAACTGATCCTGAACCTCTATTGTAAAGTGTGCCTAGTTTCACCATGTTATCAACTAGATGAACAAGTGGTTTACTCTTTTCATAATGTTTTTCTAATTCCATCAAATGATGTTTCAATTGCTCTAATCTCTGAAGATTTTCTTGTTTATGTTCTAACATTTCACTCAAATTTATACGACTCTGAAAATGATATATAGAAATGAAATAAATGTTTGAAATATTATTAACAAAACATAAAATTTTCAAAAAAATAAAATAAAAATTGGAACTAAAAAAAACCTGAACACTTTTTATTTGCATGCAACATTGGTCAATAGCATTAGCAGTTGCTGTGTGTTTTCTTCGAAGTTGAATTAACAATAATACTAATTCCTCGTGAGTTCTCCCGAGAAGTTCACCAGCAGAAAGATTATTTGTGCTAACCGGATTTTCATTACTAGGATTTGGTGGTTGTGTAGTAGGCTAATTTAAATGAAAAATAAATAAAAAAAAAAAAAAAAAATAACAAAAAATTAAACAATTTCGGAAACCATCAAAATATTTACCCGTTCATCAACATCTGATGCTCTACGCACTCTTGGACTAACTGCTCTTATAGGTTGGGTACTTTGTCGTGATGGAGATCTTACTGTTGACCAGTTGTCTTCGATCAGATGATTTTGTGATGGCTAAAATACACAATAATTAAATAAAACATCACCATTTTCACAAATATAATAATACTTATAAAATAAACAACAACAAAAGTGAATTACCGTTTGGTTATTCCATGTTTCATAATCGTGATTGTTTTGGCTATTCCATGGTTGTGCACTAGATGATCTAACACGGGGACTCACTGCACGTACAGGAATCGATATATCTCGGGAACTTGTACGTACCAATGATGGATTACTTCCAGTAAAAGATTTTTTTATCGGAAGCGAGTGATTGTTGCTTCTTGAGTTTTCTACGCCATTTATAGAAACTGAAGCTATGGAAAATTATTTCACAAAATTTTATTCAATCATATTTCTAAAAAATAAGTATGAAATTAAAACTAGTTATTGCATTTATGATATATAATATGATGGATGTGTTTTGTAGTGCTTGATGAATGATATAAACCCTGTATACTCTTATTTACACTGTATTAGATTTATACAATTTTAGTTCTGAAAATATGATGTTTCTGTTTCATAAAATTAAGATGGAATTTCTGATAATACAAAATTAATTGAATGAAATGAAATTCAAGTAATTTAGATCAAATAAAAGACTGTTGATACTTTTTTGATACAATTATATTTACATATGTTAAAATACAAAGTAAAAATTGACGTACACAGAGATTCGATAGAATCAATTAAATCGAGTGAGGTGTATTTTGTTGTATAATTAAGTCAATAAAAGGTGAGTGCGATACCTGGTGGGGTGCTGGTATTGTGTGAGCCCCCTCCCTCTGTAGCCCCCCCATTTACATCAGACTCAACGCAGGAACCACTCTCGTTTTTCATCAAACCACTTGACATCAGATCCCATTGTCGTAATTTTTCTCTATCTATTTCAAATTTTTTACGAATTTCACTTTTAGAATCTTCTTCTAATAAAAAAAATCCATCACCGTTAGTTGAATTCTCTTCAAAGTTATTTTTTTCCGACTTAGTCTCTACCGTTAGTTGTTCATAAACCCCATCATCCAAAGTGTCGTGAAATTGTGTTTTTTTGTCTGTATCCAAAGCGAGCTGTACATAAACATCGTTTTCGTTAGCCGAGTCAGTCACTTGCGGTAATAAATGTGACTTGTTACTCATTTTTTTGTGTTGTTTCCTTTTTAAGGTGGCGTTTCGTTGTGTCTTCACATTATCGTTTACATAAGTTACGTCCCTGGTAATTTTTGTATGCCTATTATTAGTATCAGTCAAATTTTTAGAGCTAACTAACATAGTTTTGAGATCTACACTACATCTTCCAGAAATGTTTTCAATGCTGTTAAGACAATCTAAATGATCTAACGATCTGGCATGGCGATGTGAAACTCTTCTTAGATTCTCTCGCCACAATGCGTCTTCATCCCACATCATCTCTCCATCATATGTGGATTTGTTTGATGTGCTTTTATTTGGTTCCGAATTTTTGGCTATACTAACTGAACGATTAGTTTCACAAATAGAAGTATTTTCTGGAATATCTGAAATTCTTCCTAAATTGTTCGATATGATATTCGGGTGTGTAATTTGATTACTTTCAGCATTACTATTACTTTGATTCATACTCCTATTTTGTAATGGACTTACTACATTATGAATTATTTCTTCCCATGATTTGTTATGGCTGCTTGATGAAGATTCATCAAAATTTTCGAATGAACTTATTTTATCGTTATTAGTTGGATATATATTTTTAGAAACTGATGAATGTGCGCTCGCCGAATCTCTCATTTTTTGCTGTTTTAAAGTAGTGGATTCATAAATGTTTTTATTGTCGATATCAGCAATTTTATCTGCAGCACTTAAAAATTCAACAGAAACACATCTAACAGCAGCTGCTATTAAATTTTGAGAATCTTCTTGCCCGACAGCATCATTATACATTGTACTGGAATGAATAGGGTTGTGAATATGACTAATATCACATTTTCTAGCAACTGGTCCTCTTCGTCTTTGATTGTTTAATTTGTTACTGACAGAAAGTATATTTTTATTGTACGATGTAACAGATGATCCTGACAGATTTAAATTGTCTTGTGATGAAAGATCTGAATAGTAATATGGAGCAGATTGTTCTCCAGAGTTATCTCTGTTGTGAAATATTAAGTTAGATGAAAATTTAGGAGCATCAGAATGATGAAGATTCTCGGCACTTTTGGAAGACTTCATTTTATTCATTTCTATTATATTTACTTTGTTTATTGAATCTTTTTGATTTTTATAACGATTCAAATTTTTCAAAATTGACGCATCATTATCGGTTGGTGATGTGTTTTTAGAATAATATGATATTGTGGGTTGTTCAAAACTAGCATGCCTTGTATGACATGGGGTTTCTGGAATTTGAGGTGAAGAGTTGACATTTGTTTGAATCGGTAAAGAACTCCTGCTATCACTCCTTGAAGAATAACCTTTTTCATATTTTGGATTAAAAGGAGATTCTCTAGTTGAAGAAGCAGATGATTTCTGCAAAGAATAAACAGTTTGGAATGTGCTAACAGTATCAGGGTCGCTGATCGTGTTTGATCCATTAGAATTTCTACTTCTACTTCTTTCATTTAAGTTGACGTTTTCATACTGAACTTCTTCTTTAATAGCAGCAACTCGATCATTTAAATAACTTAAAGTCTTCTTATCTAAAGTGTAATCATCATCAAACGCTTTAAACGGATATAAATTCTCAATACCAAATGTATTTCCAGATTGTAATTGATTCACATAATCGTCTAAATTTATATCATGGTTATGTAAATTTTGATCTAGAGATTCAATTTCAAAACACGATTCTTCAGATAAAGGTCTTCTTTTCAACATTTTTTCAAGCTCAATATCAGATAAACGATGTTCATGTCGTAATTTAACAAAATCGTCAGATTCATTTAAGCTCATTGTATCTGTAGTGATGACTGATTGAGGTCGTTCTTCTAATTGATAACCACCGACAGTAGATATATCAAATTTACTACTTATATCTGATTCAATTGACATTCTCGAAGAGCCTCTATCGGCATTGTAACTTAACAATGAATCAGTGTCAGCGTTTCCACTTGTTTTATAACTTGGTGGGACTAATTTTAAATCTAACGATGATCTATGATTTGAATCATTTTCTTTATAAAATCGAGAAGGCTTTTCATTATCTGGCAAACTTATCCTATTTCGTTTGACTCTTTCTCCTTTGAATATAGTGTCATACATAGAGGGAGTATTTCCATAGTCCATAAGGGAAGTTGATTTTCTTTCAGGTAACTCTGTTTGGGAAATATTAATTGGTGCTTTTATAGGGTCTTCTGTTTTCCCATGGCTAAGGGAGCTATCAGATACTTCAAGCTCTTCCATTGGTGGTGGGGACATTGGTATTGGAGGAGGAGACAAAATTTCACTGTCTGAACTGTCTTGCAAATCGTTTAACATATTTTTTGATCGCAAATAGTAAGAAGCTGGTCGAAAAGTATCAGATAAACTAAATCTTGAATATGCTTTTTGCAGTGAAAAATCTTTAGAACATTCGTCATCTGCATCTGAACTGTCAGATTTTTCAGTAAATTCTTTATTTTGTGAAGCCATTAGAATATCAGGTAAAGGTGATTTGACATCAGTTCTCATCAAACTTTTTACAGCTAGTTTGCTATCTGATTTTTGTTTGCGTAAAATGGATTTAGGAACTGGACTACCTTTATTATCTGAAAAGTTCTTTTCATCTGTATCAGGCTGAATATTTGACTTATTTAAATCAGATTCACTAAAGGCATTTTTGACTGAAACGTTATTTAATTCCATGTAAACGGGTTCGACTTTTCCACTTGAAACACAAACAATTTCGTAAGCCTGAGTTTCTTCTTTGCTGAATGCACTTTCCATACCGCCTTGGCTCATCTCGACATAAGGATTATCTTCATGATGGTCTTCACAAAAAGCTGTCATGCTTTTAATTATTGCTATATGTGGTGGTTCTATATTCACAACAGCTTTTCTCGGTGACATGGGTAAATAATGGTTTTCACATACATCAGGGTTTGTTGGTGTGTTGACTGGTGTCACAATCTTGTTTCTCAGACTACTTTTATCTTCAGGTACAACTAGTTGATTAATTTCACATATCTCATAATCAGGATATGCTTCTTTTTGAGAATTATTATTTGTAGATTCAATGTTAGACGAAGCTTTATTATTTTCTGATGAATCATTTAACACTGGTTTTTTTTCACAACTAGTTTTTTTACTATTTCCATCTTCATCATCGTCATACAATCCAAGAACTTCGTCTAAATCTGCATCAGTATATTCTAGTTCGTCTGAATCATCTTTATTTTCACCTTCAGGACGAGTGTTGATTGACGGATTCGCAGTGATATTTTTTGGAGATTCATATTCGATGTTTTTAGTTGAAATTTGACTACCTAACTCTTTTAAATCAATATTCGATAGAGAAAAATTACTTTCATTTGTGATATTAAGCGGGTTTGTTTCTGTGTCAAGGGTTGGTGTGAATGTGAGAGCTGCGTCGTGTTTGTTGTTGGAATTCGTAGAAAGGGTGGGTAATGGAGGGGGAGAGGGGGACCTTCCTGCCTGCCTTTGCCCTGCCGTTGTGCTCGGATTGCCCGCGATATTGTCAGCCAACCGTTCTGAACCGACCGACAGGCATACATTACATTAACTCATGACATACCTTCTTATAAATCATTAAATACAGACTTCATAATATATAAAAGTGTTTACAGTAAATGTTAATTATTATTTTAATTTACTTTTCATAATCAATTTGAAAAATGATACATTCACGACATACCATTCATTCAGAGTACTTAAAATTAAATTAAACCATATCCTTGTGTTAGTAATAATTAACTATTTTAGCTACGTTAATCAAAATAATATATACATATCCTTAAATACCATTCACCATATACTTTTATCATCGTCTTCCACCCTTGTTAGTAAGTAGAACCCAAGCAGGCAGGAAGGTAAACTTTGCAAAGCTATCAATGAAGATTTTCTTTTAATTACCAAATGATAATAATAAAATATTATATGAATGATTATTACATTGACTGCTAAGTATTGTTTGTAGGTACATATTTTATGTTTAATATACTTAGATCGTATTAGTGTGGCTAAGAAAATTACTAGAATTTAATTTGTATAAAAAAAAATAATAAATAAAAAAATAATGTAAAAAGTTAATTTAAATTAAATTAACGAATAAAGAAAGAACAAAAAATATATTTTCCAAAAGGTATGATTAACCTAAATCTAACTAAATTTTGTGGTTCGTGGTAAAAAAAAATTGTGTACTTTTAAAATCATGCAATTCATATAAAATTCAGATAAAAACAATGAAGGCAATCGGTAAATTGAAATTGTAATCATCTATTAATTTGAATATCATTGTAAATATCTGAATTATATACTTCATCTTATTGAAAAACATATAATCGAAATTATTCAACAAATAAAGTGACTGAGATTTTTTTATTAATGAATTGAAAAAAATTATGCGTGATTCCAGATCAATCACTTTATTGATGGAATAAAAAATAAAAAATGATTTTGAAATAAAATTACCTTCATCGTCGGAAGAATAACTGTTATAAACTGTGTGATGATTCAATTGCTTCATTGATGTTTTAGGGAATGTTTGACCAGATATAACAGTGTATCTGTCATTGAAACCTTGAGTTTGAGATAGAGACTTGGTCTGATTCAAGCTTCGAGCTAACGACAAAGTAGCTGGAGTTGTTTTCCTGGTTAATGGAGACTGCAACATTCGTTGTTTCCATTCTAACAAACGTTTCATGGATTCTTCCCGCTACAAAAAATAATTATGAACAATTTATTTGTTTTTATGATGTGTTGATAGTATTGAAAACACTTTACCTGTTGCACTTTACGTTCGCCGTCTCTGGATGTCATTGGTTCTGATGCAGGCAATCGTGCACTAGCAGATCTTATGAATAAATCACCGTTTTCATTCATTTGATCTTTATTGAAACCGCTAGCTGTAGAACCTTCACTCATTGCACTGTTACTTCTATTATATGTGTCATCATGAAGTGGGATATGAGACAGACTTTTGTTTCTTAAAGTCCAATTGGAATTCAATCCAGTGTTTTCGTTCATTTTATAATTGTTCATTCCGCTAATATTTTTATTTTGATCTCTTGAACCATATACTGGTTCTCTCTCTACACGTATATCATTATCATAATTCATATCATTAACTCTAAACGTTGGAGCAGACATTTTACGATGACTCACAAAATCAGAAGATTTTACACTACCTCGTTTCACATTGACTGAATTACTCGCAGATGCTTTGCTTCGTAAATAATGAGCAGATTGACGCATTTTCTCAGCATAACTCGCTTCAGAATAATACTGACTATCACCATTATAATCATAATTATTGATATCCAAGCTCGATTTAGGTCTTGGAGGTTGTCGACTTGCATTTGATGCATATTTATTAGGAATCATGGGATCGTGTATGGGATTCTTCGATTCATACTCTAAGAAATCTGCACTATGTGGACGTGGAACAGTATTGTATGGAAGAACAGGAGCTGTATAATTATGTGGTATTTTTTTCTGACGAATATGTGAAGATGATGAATATAATTGAATCTGAAATGATTTTATATTGATTTTTTATTGTTTTATTGTATTTAAATAGATTTAATATTAATCGAGTACTTACATTTTCATTATTAGGTTCATATCTTTGACTTTCGTAATGGGAAGAAACTTTTCTATCTTCATATGTCATTGGGCTTAATGGTCTTTGGTATTTATCAACAAAATTTTGTTCATTAGATTGATTATTATAGACGTCTTCATAATCACCAGTTCTTCCTTTACTATAATAACCAGGAACAATGGCAGATCTGCCATATGTATCAGGAGTTCTTCTTTCGAAAGCCTGTCGTTCCATTGGAATATGATTTAACATATTTTGCTGATAAACATCTTGCGCATATTTTTCTCTCATTTCTTCGTTTTTATGATATTCTTGTTGTTGAACCATTTTCTGATAACCAGATTCAGCGTAAACATTTTGTTTTTCTTTTGGATAATTGTAAGGTGATTGTTGGTGGTCTTGTTGATAACTATTTCTATTGTCTACATATGATTTGTTATGACTAAGTCTATTCTCACTCATTTCTGTCATTCTATTTGATGGATTATCTTGATGACTATAAGATGGCTTATTATTTTCCAATCTGGTTGTTGCTGTGTTTTTAAGAGGAAGCGATAAATTATGAGCATTATAAACAGGCTCTGGAGATTTAGATAGTTGTCTCTGTGTAGCATAGTTACTAGTTACTGTGCCCGATTTTGATTCATATATTGCATCAGTTCCGGATATTTTTGAATTTGAATGGTTATTGCTATGGTTCTTTGCATCTCTTGATGTTTCATATGTGGGATCATACCTAAAAATGAAAAATACAATGAAGTGATTTGTATTGAAAATTCATAAAAATTACGATGATGATATAAATACCTATCGATTGCTCGTTCGGGACTAGGTGAATTATAACCTTCATTAGATCGTCTAGGTTTCGGAGGAGCATTTTCATAAGTTGGTTGTCTACCAGGGATTATTTCTTGGATTATTTCATCCTATACAAAAATTAATATGTAGAGATAACTCATAAATTCATTATTATAAAATTATTAAATGATCATTTTATTACCTGATCTCCAGATGTATTATTCGTTTTATTTTTATCATTATTGACTTGTAAATTACTCATTTGTGGTATTTTTTCATGTTTGCTAAAATGAAAAAAATATGAAATATAATTTATATATTCTATAACAGGCTTGTCCAAAATTTTGTTGTGCGAGGGCCAAAATGTATAAACATCGGGGGCAACTTACAAATTTCAAAATTTCAATTGTTGTAAATTCGAAACGTATTAAAATATCGGTAAAGTTATTTATTTCCATTATAAAACTATTTCGATGAGTAAATTTCGGAATAAATGCTCTTTGTTATGTTTGTTTTTGTGTGTAAAAAAATTGGGGGCCACTCGCGCGAGCATTGGGGGCCACTTTGGCCCCGAGGAGGCCCTTTGGACAAGCGTGTTCTATAGTAAAAATTGAAAAATATGTTTGAAAGAATATTACCTTCCCTCTTGCATGAGAGCTGCCATTGTAAGTACACTAACCCATTGGTTCATTTGGTCACGATCAGGTGCGGCCAATATGTATGTTCTCATATTTGTGTGCTCACATTTAAATGCGAATTTTCTTAGAACTTTATCATCAGGAGTACATACAGACACTCGATAAGACGGTAATAAAACCGATCCTAAAAGTTTATCTTCTTCTTGACCTTAAATAACAAATGAAATTATAAACAGATATACATTAAGATAATATTTATTATTTAAGTATAGTCATTACCTTTGTAATAAAATAAGCAATATTCCGACAAAACGAACCACCGCTTCCTCCATACTTTTAAACCATCGGATCCTTGTTTATATAACCAGCCAGCCATTGTCACAGGAGCTGTTAAAGGTCTTTGTGCAATAGGAGATCTTAAAGCTTGTGTTGTACCGCTACTACTTCTCCTACTCTCCGATCCACTGGGTGATTTTGAACTAGGGCTGCTAATTTCACATTCATTCCTGTTAGAATTATTAACAGAATAATTCATACTTGGAGGTGATACAGTTTGCTTATGAACGGGTTTGTTATTCATAGGCGTTTGATGATAATAATCATCCGTAGGAGACATCTCTTCATTTTTCCTCAAATATTGTGAGTCAGTCATTTGAGAATCTTTGTGCATCGAATTTGGAGCCAAACCATATTGATTCAGATTTTGTTGAGATACTTGTCTACTATGCAAATGTTGATGTAAAATTTGACGTTGAGCAAAAGTTTGCTGTTGCTGAATTTGAGCTTGTGTTTGATATTGGATCTGTTGCTGCAATTTCATTTGCTGCAATTCGTTATATTGCTGTCTAAGAATTTGAGTGTGACTGTGCCCTTGAGGTGCATAGTTAGATTGTTGCATTCTACCAGAGTAAGGTTGATATAATTTAGGACTTGTGGGCGAATATACATTTTGATGGTTTTGATAAATTTGCTGTGGGTCAAATTGATTTTGGTTCCTTCTTAAATAAGCTTGGTGAACAGAAACATTAAAACCCGGTGGAACAACAGCGTTCAGTATGGGATCTTGACTAGGACTCGGTATCGAATATGAAGAATTACTATGAGGAATAGATTGCTGTTGATGATGTTCCATTCGTTGAGCAGCCATTTGCATTTGTTCTCGAATAGCGTACTGTCTTGAAAGTTCACTCTGTTGTTTTGTGCCATATAACTCTTGATGATTTTCAAGTAATGGGGAGCGTGGTCCCAACTGTTGTTGCATTGGAAGCTTTGTAGGTGGATGACTAATAACATTATTGTGAATCTTCATTTGCTGCTGGTGCATATTGGGTGGTTGTTGAGGGTATTGATTTGTCTGCTGATACTGCATATCGATCCCTTGCTGATTTGTTTGAGAATGTTGCTGCATGACTGCTTGTGCAGCCCTCCCTTGGTTTTGGACGGGCGATGGTGACATTCTTATGCTGTCCATAGAGGCAGATGATGTTAACACAGGCGGATCGAGCCTAAAAATATAAAAATATCCGTTAAATTATGTTGAAAAACGACAATTGGCATTCCACATATTCGAAATGAATACATATTTTATCAATCAAATGAATTATATAAGTAAATAAAAAAATATATAATTTTCGCATCAGCGCAACGGATCATGAGAAGAACTCAAGTGAAGCACATTTTGTATTAAGCAAAGAGCACAAGAGTACTTGTGAATGGAAGTCAAGGAGTAAATCTTCAGTGAAAAATTTAAAATCTGGAGCTTTCATATGAAATTCTCATTACTTGGCGTTTTATTACGTTGAGAGAGCATCTAGCAACTTTTTAATGATAGTCAAGAAGATGAAAAGTACATACTTTGTAACATATGTATATTTATAGTGATTTAAATCTTCTTACTTAGTCATCGATAGCTTGGATAATTTTATACGCAAAGCAGAAAATAAGCTATAGAGTTTTCCTCATATACAATGTACATAGGAGTATATGATTTGATTCAATAATCAAACTTTAATTTATCAGATGATTTAGCGATATATTCATACCACTTTTGAAAATAATAACAGTTAAATTCATATAAATAGTTTCATGAACAAAAACAAAATAAGGAAATATCATTTCCAATCGATTTTCCACATCATCCAACAAACGCGATCGCGATCATCACCATTGTCGTCGGATTAATGGTGGATAAGAAAGTGTGACATGTTGCCAAAGACACGACAAAAGAACTACTCATTCGATCCATTGAAACCAGTTTTCCTGACGTGGCACAGGTCTGTTAAAAAATGACAAACGACAGTTGTTCCTAAGCTGTGTGTAAACACGACAATGCGAACATCCATCGAACTCCGCATGATTTATTGAACGTACAGTTCCATATTATAAAGTCATTAGATGACTGGTGAATAGGAGATTCGTAACATGTGATGGTGATTAAAAAATCGTCATCACCGCTACATAAACTGTGAACATCTTCGCAAACGATAAGAGACCGTTGTTGTCGACCTTGCTTCAACAAACTCATGATGGAGGCAATGGGAATGAATGTAAGTCTGAATTGAGAAGAAACAAGGTACTTATGAACGTTTTGCATTGGAATTGGTACATGAATATGAAATAGTAGCTCTGAAAAGTGTTCTGAACTCGAAAGAAAGAAACGAGAGGTATTCGCTTGGACGACCTTTCATAGTTGTGCCTTTCACTGAGATCACTTGTCGGACGAAACCGCTACAGAGTCTCATCTGGGAGAGTGGAACATTTGTTTGATACGAAGCAAAATATGAATATAACCATTTAAAATTATCTTAACATCGATATTTATTGTGAAAATTCCGAATCAGATTCATTTAGAGCAGTTTTGTCCAACATTTCGGCGTATGAGGGCCACATCGACAGAAATGTACAAATATCGGGGGCCACACACAAATTTTAAATTTCAATTCTTGTAAATTCTAAATAAAATAAATATGAAATAATTGATTGAGTTATTATATTTATCTCTATTATAAAGCTAATTCGATTTCGGGGTAAATTCTGTTTATGGGCGCGCATACATGTGTTTGCGTAATCCATTTTTCGACAGATAAAATCGAAATATTGACTTGCGTTGTTATTGACATTTTTTCACTATCGGGATTTATTTTACTGGCAGTTTATCTTATTAAACGATTTTACATCGATTTATCATAACATTTTTGAGAAGAATGCTATCATTAATGATTTCATCGAAAAATAATCGAACATATGCAATGTCAAACACGAGGGCACAATCTGAGCGTAAAAAGATCAACACGACCATCGTCAATTTAATTTAACGATAAAATTCATATATTTTGATTAAAATGTGTTTGAAAGTATCGATTTTTCGATTATTCGTAAAACGAACTATAATTTTAAACAAAATTTGTTTAAAAAAAGAGCTCGATTTAACTCGAAACGTTATGTGAAATGTGGGGGCCACTTTCGCGAGCACTGGGGGCCACATATGGCCCTGTGACTACCGTTTGAACATGCCTAATTTATAGAATACAAGTTATAAAGATATTTTAATATCAACAGACTATTCTTATCATAATATCCACCTAACAGATAAGATAAACTTTTAAGCAATTCTAAACATTTAAACTATCATAGCCAGCAATCCACAGAAGTCAAAAATAAGAACAAGTGAAAACAAAAACACTTGGGATTAGGAGATGTGCCAAAGTGTACGGGCGTTGTCCGATCGACCTCTAATGTCGGATCTTCGTTACAAAAACAAACACGATCGCCAATCGCACGATCTGAATCCGATAAGCCGCGAAATTTGAATAGAAAAACAACGAAATACAAGCGGAAAAATGGAGCGGTCGCGAAATATAAGCGAGCACGTGCGCCGTCTAAATAACTTGCGCAATTCGAATTTTTTGGCAAACCTGGCCTAGCACATAATTTGTGCCAGTCTAAATATAAAAGAGCAAAACTAGTTTTCTGCATCGGTTTCGATCGAAATAATTCACTGTGGAGTAATCGATTTATATAGATCGTAGATCCGGTCGAAGTTTTCCGGTTTTTGGAGTATTTTTTGAGTGTTTTTAACATTTTGAAGTTTATATGGGTCAAAGTGTTTTGAGATTATAATTAGATTGAATGAAAATACGCAACTGTTTAAATACGCAGCAGATGCAAAAATATACATCCCATTCATACGTAAACATGATTTTTTCGTGAAAATCAATTCAGTTTGAATTTTCCGGCTGAATAAAAGTACACCCAATCCTTTTTTACACGGTTCCGAAATAACACGGTTCATAGAAGAAAAATAGATTATTTGTTCATTGTTTTTTTCACTTTAACGTTATAAAAAAAATTATTAATATGCCACAATGGTCGGTGTAGAGTATATAATTATAATTATTAAATAAAAATTTTCGATATTTTTTGATAATTTCATATGCCGAAATTTTTCCACATTACACATTTTTATATTTGGACGGAAGTTCCACTCAAATATACAGATGGAATTTATCTCTATTTTTTTATATGGTCACCTCTGGAACGTATGTGGATGTTTTGTGTTTGAAGTATGACTTAAAATCAGATATTTCAATCCAAGTAACAATAATCTTCATCAAAAGAAACAATCAGTAAAAAAAATGTATTAAAAAATTCCTTTAATTTCCGGCGCATATCAGCGCTTCTATAGAAGTCATATTTAAAAAAAATAATCAGTAGATGCAACATAAAGATAAACATAATTGACGTATATAAAATTATCACATGTAAACAAACACTTATAACACAACACTTTCTAAAACCAAAATTCTACACTAATTAAATCATAACCGAGTAGGCGTTCGAGAGTGAGACCTCATCCATGACAGAAGCGATCCACTCTCCAAACAAGGACCCACAACGATCCATCTGCGTCTCCTCGAGCCTCTGGAGACCAGGTGGGCGTCGTCAGCTTCCACCAGAGCTGACGATGCGAAGAAGTGGAAGAAAAGTGAAATGTGCAAGAATGCGGTCACTTCGCACGGTTCTAAACACCGTGTGGGAACACGAGAAACAATAACGTTTTGAACAAGGTGTAACGAAAGGGAAACACGGTCTTCTTTCGTTTTTGGATATATCGATTCCGTTTGGGTGGATTGTGAGAAGTTGTTACGGATTGTCGTTTTGGTGTAGATCAGGCTTGTCCAACATTCCGGCGTGTGAGGGCCACATTGACCGAAATGTACAAACATTGGGGGCCACTTTTACAAATTTCAAATGTTGTAAATTCAATATTAAAATATTGGTAAAGATATTTATCTCCATTATAAAACTAGATCGTCGTTTTGGTTAAGACCAGACTTGTCCAAGATTTCGGCGTGTGAGGGCCACATTGACCGAAATGTACAAACGTCGGGGCCACTTTTACAAATTTCAAATGTTGTAAATTCAATATTAAAATATTGGTAAAGATATTTATCTACATTATAAAACTAGATCGTCGTTTTGGTGAAGACCAAGCTTGTCCAACATTTCGGCGTGTAAGGGCCACATTGACCGAAATGTACAAACGGGGGCAACTTCTACAAATATCAAATTTCGAAATGTCAGTTGTTGTAAATTCAAGACATAATAAGTATTAAAATATTGGTAAAGATATTTATCTCCATTATAAACCTATTTCGATGAGTACGTTTCGGAATAAATTCCGTTTGTTTATGGGCGAATACGTATATGTTTTGCGTGAGCCATTTTTTGACAGCTGCCAATTGATAAAGTCGAAATATTAACTTGCGTTGTTTCCGACATTTTTTCACTGTTGTGATTTATTTTACGGGTGGTTTGTTTTATTGTATGATTCTTGGATCGATTTGTCGTAATATTTTTGAGAAGAATAATAATTTCATCGAAATAAATAATCGAATAAATAAAATGCCAAACTTGCGGGCGCAATCACGATCACGAGCAACGTCGATTTAGATTTTTTTAACGATAAAATACATGTATATTGATTAGAATGTGTTTGAAAAAATAGATTCTTGAATAATTCGAAAAAAAAATACTAATTTTCCTCGAATTACTGCAAAATTTGTAAAAAAAAGAGCTCAAAACGCTATGTGAAATGTGGGGGCCACTCGTGCGAGCATTGTGGGCCACTTTGGCCCCCGAGATAACCGTTTGGACAAACCTGGTGTAAACTTAATTGTTGATTGAAAAAAAATTATATTTAAATGAATTTATGGCATGCAAATAAAAAATGTATACAAGAACGGAATATGGAGATACAGAAGATTCCAGAGCACGTATCTAATTAAAAATATGCATCAGATCTGACAGTCATCTGAAGAATCTTCAAATGGAATCGTAAAAGAACCCTCACCGAATTCTTGATCCTCGATAACGGTTGGCAAGGTGACACGTTAAGTATGTGAATCACACAATTTGTTTTTTGCCATAAAAAGCGAGTTGGGATAATAAAAATGGTAAGGAGAACTGATCGAAATCGCATCAATCAAACTGCAACAGTTTGCTAATTGACAAAGAAAAAGTTTGAGCGTGATTGACGAGCTTTAGGGTCACCAAACGTTGTCCTTTTCAAGGAATAATTTGATTTTTTTTGCCAAATAAAAAATAATATTATAAAAAATAAAAAATGAACAAGAAATTATAACTTTCGAATTTTTTGATGATACAAAAAACAGATTGTTTTATTTTGTAAGCAGATCATCTATTTTTGATCCCAGATCATTATCGTGTTTAAAGAGCACTCTTGGACCACTTTT
This sequence comes from Hydropsyche tenuis, assembly GCA_009617725.1. Taxonomy (NCBI): domain Eukaryota; kingdom Metazoa; phylum Arthropoda; class Insecta; order Trichoptera; family Hydropsychidae; genus Hydropsyche; species Hydropsyche tenuis. Next base: position 1,386,094 of record VTON01000025.1, read on the forward strand.
ATTACCCGGGGATGGTAACCCCAACAAACCCGAAAAAAATCTATACAAACTCATAAAAACAATCGAGTGGGCGAACGAAACCGAGAAAAAACAAGACCGGAGGAATTCCATCGTCCGAATAATTCTAATATAAAAGAAGATAAGAAGAGGAAGACGTAAAAAAACCACGATAGACGTTAAACTGGTTCCGCAGCATGACAATCGTCAGAAATGGTAATCGTTTCAAATGGGTACCGTTAGCCGAATGGCAACGGGCGCCAAGAGGAACCTTTGTCCCTGTTGAAGAATTGCTCGAAAGCTCGAAAGCTCGAATCAAGATGTTGAGAGAGAAGGTAGGAAAAAAGAAGGCGTCAAAACCGCATCGTTAGATTACGCAAGAAGGATCTCTGGAGTGGTGGGCAATTAAGAAGTGAAGGAAGTTCGATGAACCTGATTTCGGTGTGATGTAGTGGAGTCTGGGTTTTCGGTATTTTTTTTTAAAAGGTTATTTTCGATGGTAATGGATTTTGGAAATCGTTTTATTAATGGTTGTGTGTTTAATTAATACTGTGGGTTTATGATTAATAATGATTTTGCGAAATTGATTAAATTAATTCAGTATGGAAATGGAAAATTCGTTTCGAAAATTTTTTAATGATTTTTAACTTTATGGAAATAAAAATTTTCGAATTATTAGTTTTTTAAGTTATTGAATATATTTTAAGGTTTTAAATATTGATCAAAAATTTCTATATATTTTTTATTATAACAATTCTTCTACCATTAATTTTGATACTTTATCGAAAATTCATAATCCCATAACATACATTTTAAAGTTTAAAATATTTAGAATATATAGAAATTTTCGATCAGTTATAATAACTGATCGAAAATTTCTATATATTTTTCAGAATAACAATGATTTTTGCCATTCCTTTTACATAAACAAAATCAAGAATTCATAATCCCAAAACGAAAACCCACCAAAAGCAATATTTATAGTATAAATCTCGTTTTTACTGTAGAACCTTCCAGGACGATGATTCGATCATATACCTGAAGACGAGGCCGCCAGGCACATCCTACAATCGTTAACATTCCTACAACCTGACTACGAAAACCGAAAAGCCAAAAGAGATTAAGGAAGCCATCGACAACCATTTCAAAATCTATCACAATTGTACGATCACGTTTCATAACATTGAATGGTCACGCAGCTCATTCAATCCGCTGAAACGAGTCACATAACAAAAGATGCATTTTTGTGCATCTGTATTCAACAGCCCGCATATTCTGTATGGCTGATGTTTTGAAAATTGATTCTGCGGGTTTCGAAAACGTATCCATTTCGAAAAATGACGTCAACGCCACCGTCATGAGTCACGTTTCGATCTTGTGATGATGCTGCAGTATTAGAACGTTATCGAAATGCAATTTGTAAACTGAACTCGATGCATCGAAGATTGGATTGAATTTTGATGCAATTTTCGCGAAACGAATCCGATTTTTACGACGCAGATGAAAATTCGTGAATCTGAAGTACGATTCTATTTCCGAATCAAAAATGGTAGACGATTTAACATTCAACGAACGAAATGTTTACATCGAATACGACCAAATTAAAATCAAACTCTGTAAACAAATAAAGTATGCAAATTCTTCACGTACACCCAATATTTACGCAACACACCCATTCGAACACGAAAAAAACCGAAACCGTCAAACACAAAATCCCACTTTCGTCCACGACGTAAAAATTCCGCATATTCGTCCAGCATGCGGGATTTTGTGCCAATCGGCTCATGATGATGGCGAAGAAGGGTCAGCGTACTTCATGGTCGGTCAAGGACACCTCTTACGAGTTCACAAATCCAGTTTGTTAGGTTCGAATCACTATTTTCTAAAAATTAATATTAAGCAACACGCCAGCCGATTAATATAAGGCAGTATATCTGCCACGCAATCCGGCAATAGTAATTACGCGAAAAAAAAAACGATATAAAACCGAAATTTTATGCATATAATAAACTTTGTAATGTCTTGATCATGCAATGATTATTTTATATTGAAATTTTTAATGTTTTCGTAATATTCGTTTCAATTGAAGATAAAACGTATCATTTCATAAATATGAAGAAAGTATTGAATTTATAATAATTTATTTTGATATTGATCATTATTTGATATACGTCATAGTCCAAGTGTATTTCACAATTAGTCCATGTATATTTCTATCATAAAAACACATTTTTGGGGTTGAGTTGGGTTAAGTTGAAAGTTTTGGGTTGGGTAAAATATACATGGACTAATAATATACATGGACTGCGACAAATACAAAAATATTTTCGTAATATACATTTTAATTGAAGATAAAAAGTATCATTTCATAGATATAAAAAAAAAGGTATTGAATTTATAATATTGTTATGCATTGGAGTTCAGGTATTATAATATAAACAAGTTGAATTGTTTCACGATTTAATAACCTTCAACGGAGAACATTCCACGAATGATCGTTCGTATGCACAACACGACAATGATTTAACATTTACTATACGTACGATTTACATCCTTTAACATTTGAGTATCGGTCGTATTTATATCGAAGTGCACTTCAATAAGTCCTTGTACAGGATTATGGGCGAGTAAACTTTATAAAATAGATCCCCGAACGTTGTTTTTCTCATAAAATATCCATATTTTCATAAAATTTCGTATCGATAAGAGTAATCGAGACATATATTTTTTCAAACTGATAAAAATTCGATAAAAACATATAATATTTTCCTCAATTTGCAGGTCGGCCAAGCGTAAAGTGCAGAACAGGATACGCATCCTTTCGTTTTTCAAGAGGGTGCTTTAAATATTTTAAATTTTTTCCTAATATTTCCTGTATATAAGTGCAAAGCCTGTCTTCCTGCATTCAAATTTAAATCATGAGGTGCTTCCTTGAACTTCCCCAAGAGGAAGATTGGATTGGGTTGGGGTGTAAATTTTTAAAGACCAGATGGGTCCAGGACTTTGTTTGCCTTCTTGAGAAACACCTGCCACACTCGTGTTGTATGAAAATATTCAGGGGTAACAAAATAACGGTAAGTTATAAAGTTTTCTTGATAAAAGTGTCAAGTTAATCTATATATATAAAACTCAAACGGCGTATGTATCCAATAAGCTCCTAAACCGATAGACGAATCTTCACTAAATTTGGCAAAAATGTGCTTTGAAATCCGGACAAACTAATTGTAAGTAAACATTCAGTTTTTTAATATCGATTCGCATTTTAGTTTTTTTTTCAATTTTTTCGCCATACAAATTATAATATAATGTGCCGATGTCACGATTGATTGTGACAATAATTACAATCGGTACACAATTTAACAAACTTTACTTTGACAAAGTTTCCACATCTCGATCATTTTAATGCATTACATATTCACTATATAATGCACAAAAAAAATTTTCATTGCACACTATGAATAAAACAATGTTCAATACTAGATTTTATAATGCAATATTATTCTAATGCACAATCTATTTTTTTTAATGTACAGTTAAATCGTACCCTAAAATTACTAATATTTATAATTTGAGTCTAATCAGTAGATATAATTATAAATAATTGGGAACAAGCCCATAAATATCATTATTTATTATTAACAAGACGTCGAAATAACACCTAAGGCCATAACCCATATAATCCATATCACAAACACCGTTTTTATCAATCAATTTAAATATTCATAAACCGAATTACACCACATTACTCAACACGCTCACTTTCTAAAACCGACCCGATAAGCGCAAACTCGAAAAATTTATCAAAAACAAAGTCAAAACAATTTATTTCGCGCACTTAAACCGTTTTTTGCAAAACCCGTTAAATTTCGTGTAAACACCGTCATTTTTCGACCATTTCGATTATAACGAGGCTCGTGTGAACCTAGGCTTTGATTATATCGTAAAAATTTTATCCGACGTGACAAAACATCGTTTTCATTGTGTTAAATTGCCCGTAGGAATTCGTATTATAATATACGAGATCGCTTCGATGACCCGAAATTCTCACCTTGATTATGTTCGGTGATGATTTCGGTTATTGTTTAGTGGGAAAAACTAGCAGTTTCGGCTTCTGTAGTGATCTCGATTAGAAATTATGTCTGAGTTATGAAAAAAATGCAAATTAATTGGATAATTTTATGGTGGTGATTCTTATCCGTTTCAAAATGGCGGAGAAAGTGCGCGGTTCCGATTATGAAAGTGGATGAAAAAAGTATGCAAATAAAACTTGTGTCAAAAGCACGATGATTTTTAAGGTATTAAAAGTTGTCTTCATATATATTTTTTCATATTATTAAAATTATATTATCTGATTTTTCCGAAAGTGACTTACATGGAATTTCAATTATATTGAATTTTATATCAATATTTAATCAAATAGTATATGAAATATCTATAATAATATTTTTTTTAAGATAATATTTGACTTTTGTACCAACAATATAATATTTCGATCGAATTCAAATTAAAAAAAATGTTGACGACTCAAGATGAAAAATTAATACAAATTATAGGTTCTTTTCCATATTTTTTCTTAACAAAATATTAAAAATCAATTTTTTTTCAATGAAAAACATTTTTATCGAACGAATAATACGATACTGAGATACCGTAAAACGCCTAAGGCCAAGCAATTTATTGCGTAAAAAAAACAGAGAACTAAGTTCAATTTACCGCAAAAAAACTAGATTAAAAAAAAAGATAAAATGATTTTATCGATGACAAATATTCCAAGAATCCACTTCATGTCAAAAAAATAAAAAAATATCCATTGGAAATTCGTAAGGAATCCGGATTCGCGCATTTGCATGACTCACAAATGCAAAATATTGCACTGCCGGATATTCGCCACTATTTTGTACATTGTGGGACAATAGTTTTATAATAATGAGGCTGGTACGTTAAATAATATGGCGGATAACTGTCGTGGATGTGTTTTGTTCGATTTTTTGTAGCGATTGGTAAACTTCGAATTGTTTTGTTTGCATGCAGTTTTCGTGACGCGGGTTTTGTAATTTGAAATTTGGTCTGGTGCAAAAGTGAATTCGTTTTCAGTTGTGTAAATAAAAAGTGTTTGAAGTGGATTTATGTCGATTTTTTTAGTGATATCGCGAAAAATGAAGATTAAATATTGATAAGGAAAACGATCGATCAGTTTACAAGTTAATCGTTCGAAAATTTTGTGATTTGAGACGTGATACAAAATAATTTTTTTGCGTTTTCAATTAGCAATTTCCATTTCCATTAACACGTGCAAAAAATAAACAAAACACCGACACATCACCGAAAAAACATTTCACAAATTAGAATCACAATATACACCGGAAAACGAGGTCAGTTTGAAATTACGGATTTTTTGTGTAAACAAACGATTGAATTTCGAGAATATTAGTCACGATACAATTTTCAACACATGAATTGACACGAAACATCTCAAATTTTCAACATAAATTTCTAACTAATTCGTGAAAAAACAAATCACCTAACATTTCATGCCACATTACATTATTTCGCTTGATATCAGATGACTGACAGACCTAATTGTGTCCAAGCTTTGGTAAAATTTCAAAACTAAAACTTTTTATAACTTATTTAATCCTAAATTATAAAAGACCACCATCTTGTCTGTTACATGCACTTCATTTAATGCTAGTTTCCTGAGCTGGTTTAGCTGGGTACCAGCAACATTGAGCGAAACTACGGGTGCCACATTTACATTTGCTGGGAACTCTACATTGAACTTTTATCAATGCAATCGCTAATAATTGCTTTCCGTAAGGCATAAGAATGCCAGGTAGAAAAAAATTTAACCGAAAATGTACAAAAGGCAGATTTTGAAGAAAAAAAGATCAATATTGATACTTGGAAAGGTCGAAAAACCCGAAAAAATGTCCTTTCTTTCATTTTCTATAGACATCAAAATTATTCCAAAATTTTTAGACCACATAACAATTTTATTCATCAATATTAGCATCATTGGACTAGTATACGACTAGACAAAACTTTTCTAAAATTTTTATTAGGATCAAATTTTTTAGACTAAATAACGATTCTATTGATCAATATCAGAATCCTTAGACTACATATTCGTATCCAGAATCGAACGAAACTTCTAAAATTTTCATTACGATCAAAATTTTAGACCAAATAACAATTCTATTGTTCAATATCAGAATCAACAGACAATTCATATCCAAAACAATTCTAAAATTTTCAAAATGACCAAAATTTTAGACCAAATAACAATTATATTGATCAATATCAGAATCATTAGACTATTTGTATCCAGAATCAAACGAAACTGCTCTAAAATTTTTAAAAGAACCTAAATTATAGACCAAATAACAATTCTATTGATCACTATCGGAATCATTAGACTATTCGTATCCAGAATCGAACGAAACTGTTCTAAAATTTTCATTACGATCAAAATTTTTAGACTAAATAACAATTCTATTGTTCAATATCAGAATCATCAGACAATTCATATCCAAAACAATTCTAAAATTTTCAAAATGACCAAAATTTTAGACCAAATAACAATTCTATTGATCAACATCAGAATCATTAGACTATCCAACACAAAACAATTCGAAAAATTCCAATCACAAAATCCGAAAAGCACAAAAATCGAAACAAACACCCAAAAACCACCAAACAACACTATCCACTCAAAAAAAAAAACCAACACATTTTAAACCGGCACAAAAGCGGCACTGGCGACGCACCTGCCGCGCGCCGCGACAGGTATACCACTCGCACAAAGCGCCCGATGCACCGAAAATGCATACAATTACCGATTTTCGCGCACCTTGCATTCGAGCCCTTAGCGAAACGCGCGCAGCGCCACCGCGGCGAGCTCGCGCATCTCGCGGTTTCGGCGCGAACCAGAGCGCGCGAAACTTGAAAAGTCGCGTGCGGAAACGGCGGCCAGTGGCGCGGTGTGAGCCCAGTGGCGGCGCGATGACAACTGAGGCGCGCCTCCCCTCCGCGCGGAAGGGGAGCCCCCCCCCGGTTTGTGGCCCCGCGTTTTGTGGCCCCGCAGCCCCCCGTTGGCGTCTCGGAGGCTTTGGTCAAGTCGAGAGGTTTATAAACTTGGGTGTGCAGTGGCGTGCGGGGTTTTGTCGGTTTGGAGTTTTTAAAATAGTTGGGGCTTTTGTGGGTTTGTTGAAATTTTTCATGAATTTTTTCGATACATGTTGCTGAATTTTGTTGATATAGTGCTAAATTTTCTCCTTTAAGGTGTGGGTGATCATGGGCTTGTTGGCATAAACCTTAAACTTCAAAAACCACCAAAGGCGTTAAATCGCATGATCCGGCCAATTCTAATCAACAAAATGGGAAATTACACGACTAGGAAATGAATCATGCAATGATTGAATTGCTTCTTAGGGAGTTTATTTTCTTTTCTTTAGGGGGTTTCTTAAATTTCTTTAGGGAGTTTTTGAAGTCTAAGGTTTATGCCAACAAGCTCACGATCCCCCACACCTTGAATGAGGAAATTGAGCGCTATATCAATGAAATTCAGCTACATTTACGCGAGAAAGTCGTGGAAAATTTCAACGAAAAAAGGCGTATATGCCAATAAAGCCATTTACCTGATATGCTATTCCACACGTGACCCTATACTGTATACTGTGTGAATCAATAAAAAAATTACAATTTTTAATTAAAAATCTACGTTTTCTATCAAAATTACTGTTGTCGTCTATTTTGAGACACCTTATATAATGTGTGAAAAGAATTAAGGCATTTAAAGAATCGATATAGATATATCACGATTGAAAGATATATTTTCATGATTTTAGTATAATTTGTTATTATTTTTGTAATTCAGGGGGAGGTTAGGCTCCCATAGTTCCCCCTCAGGCTACGGCCATGAGTGAAACCATGTTGGACTTTTTTTCGGTGGTTTCCAGACGTTTATCCAGTGCTAAATTAATCCATAAGTGGAGTAAGTGTACATGCTTAGGTTATCGAGGGAAGGAGGGATATTATAAGAAATTTTCAATGCATTTGTCCAAAAAATAGCATACATAACACTGGCAAACATCGACAATAGCACATCATACGACCCTATAATACCGAGCGTAGAATACAATCCGCGAAAAGTTTTGAAATAGTATGATTAAAGTAAATTATAATGCATTAATTAAATCATTTAACCATAAAGTAGTCCTCCAATTGTCCTAAAACGTGTCATGTGTGTCATTATCGGTGTATGCTAGTGTTTGAAAAAACGTCTGGTTACCCTCTTCAGTATATGGTTTATGCATTGCTATTTATAATGGAAAACATTTAGTACGAAAATAAAAGTGAAAATAGTGTGTACTAAAAAGATAACAAGAAACTGATAGTTTATGTTAATTTATGAAATTCGAGTTCTCATAAATAATATAATCGTTAATTTGATTGTTTAATGCATTGAATGCATACTGTTGATTAATAGCCTCTTTAATTCCTTTTTATTCCAAGTAACTTTACAAATACGGCCGTTAATTTTAAAGATTTTAGAAAAATTTAAATAGAACACAGACAATAATAATAATGAAATAATCGATTGCAACTTTTCCTGTATTATTACAATACATTTTCTTCCGTTTTTTTATTATTTTTCATGTTTTTAAACTGTTTCTAATTGTAAACCGAATCCACATATCAAAATTCATATATTTTTTTAATAAATTAGGCAATTAGCGTCGAACAAAACTTTGGAAAACTTCCGAAATGCAATCCGATTGGCTCGCACAACATAAAAGCGTATAAGGATGTGTTCAACAAGAGGAGTGGCCAGACTACTGCATAAGTCAGATCAATATCTCGTTTAAACGAGACGCTGGCCAAAACAAATTTAAAACAATATCGCATAAGTGACTCACACATGTTTATATAATGCGACCACATACAATATATTCAATCAAACAACCCATTAAATTTGAATTATCATTACTATCAATTCAATTTAATTTCGAACACGTCTACTTAACTAGTATTTACTGATACAATTATAGATTAAATTCGATCCAATTATAAATTGAAAATTTCATAATCACCTATCCCTCGATTTACACGGTAGATAGGTTCTTGAGAAAAACGTGTATATCGAAATTGTATATTTTTTAAAGTAAAATCGTGTAAATCGAAAAGTACACAAAAAACGCATAATTTGGTTGTTTTTTCAAGCTTTTTATTAACTTAGGTTAGGTTAGGTTAATTTTAGTCCAAAGTCCTAATTTTAATAAGCAATTTATAAAAATGTTTAAATATCATGGTCGACATATCGTTTTGAGGTTACACTTGAAACGTCAAACTACGACGTAATGACAAACGTGCGGATACGCACCTCGTTGTTTACCTAACAGTGGCTCTTCTATTTTAGTTAGTGATAGAATTCAATGTTAAAATTTTTAATGTTATTATTATTGATTATTTTCAACATTTATTTTTTTAACCGTGTAAAAGCGAAAACGTGTAAAAAAAGTACCGTGTAAATCGAGGGATAGGTATAGATTAAATTCGATCCAATTATAAATTGAAAATTTCATAATAAATCAATCAATTAGCCTCCTCTGCTCAAAAATTATCTCATTACATCACTCCACACACAAGCGCAAAACGATGCAACGAATGCACCCACATCCTCGAGACGTGTTAAAAAAAACTCTTCGCGGGTCAATAGTGCAACGCGGGGCGCCCCTGCCCTCCGGATTGCGGGCCGTAAGAAGAGCGAGATGAAAGATGCATTTTTCTCATAAATTTCCATGTGGTTAGAAAGGGACAGAGGACCAAATCGTGGACTACCTGCGGCCGCGCCCACCTCCGGCTGTTGGAACTCCTGGAAGGAGAGACTTCCATTGGACATCAGCATCAGCCTCATCATCGTGATGTGTTTTGGTTGAAGGTGGTTTTGGTGGTATTGACATGTGAAAATCTTTTTTTGTTGGTCGCGATTTTATCTTTTGGTTTCGGGTGTCAAAATAGTGTTGTTTCTTGTACAATGGAAAAGTATGGGATATTCGCACTTCTGAGAAAGAGCACTCTATAAGTGAAATGGTTTATAGAATGGTCATTGTGTTGATAATTATAAAATGCATTCTGAGAAATCGTTCGGTTTTAGATTACAGATGACAATTATTTTAATAATGCAATTCTTAAAAATTATCTGTATATAAACATACATCCAATCCTATTTTTACGCGATTCCGAAATAATACGGTTCAAGAAGAATAAACAGATTTTTTTTAGGCGATTTTTTCACTATAACATGGTTTCAAAATGAAAAAAAATGTATTATTATGCCACAATGGCATGATTCGGTGCAGGCCAATATACTGTTATAATTATAAGTATGTAATTATAGCTATTAAAATAAAGTTTTCGATGATTTTACATGGCGAAATTTTTTCACATTTTTATAAAGTACATTTAGATGATTCAAATATACTGATGGAACCTATCTCCAATTTTTATATGGTCACCATACATTTTTTTTACACGGTAGTCTCTGGAACGTATAAAAAGAGGATTGGGTGTATTTACATATAAATTTTGAATAAACGTTCTAATTTTCCTTTTACTCCCTTATCAAAGCACGTCTTTGTAGCCCAAACCCAACAAAAGGTCGGAAGTTCGTCCGAACAAACCCTTTTTCTTCCAATCTAGTAACAAGATTTAAACAAGAACCGTAACGAATCTTTCCCCAAAACATCCAAAACAAAAAAAACTCCACCAATTCAATCAGGATCGATCAGGAACCGAAACCCGCAAATTCCACACCGTAACGCACGACCACGTGGAAACAGAACGTCCACTCGATACTTTTTTCGATATTACTTAACTTTTTTTCGGACCCGCTCAAGTGTGGACCGGTTCCCAACGGAGATAAGCCGCGGAGGAAAAAAAGGCGCTTTGAACTCGACTTGGCGAGCAATGGCGAGGTGCGTTCGTTGCTCTAGCGACGTGTGTTGTTATAAAACGTATTCTAGAATCATGAAGAGGTTTTGCTTATCGAAAGTTGTTGCTGACTAGTGTGTGGCAATGCGAAAAAATCAGGTCGAATTTTGATCTTGTTTGTACGGGCGGTTCTTGGCGATTTGTGAGTTGGAGCTTAGGCGTGAGTTGTGAAATTTGAAGAGCTTTATGATGTTATGGATAAAAATATTGGGACCCAATCCTCTTTTTACACGGGGGATACGTTCCAGAAACTACCGTATAAAAAAAAAGTATGGTGACCATACAAAAATTGGAGATAGGTGCCATCAGTATATTTAGATAGAACTTCCATCCAAATGTACTTTATAAAAAATGTGAAAACATTTCGTCATGTAAAATCAACAAAATTTTTTATTTAATAACTATAATTACATACATATAATCATATCAGATTCTGGCCTGCATTGAATTTTACCATTGTGGCATAATAATACATATTTTCATACCGTGTTAAAGTGAAAAATTCGTGTAAAAAAGTAATCGGTTCATCTTCCTTGAACCGTGTTATTTCGGAACCGTGTAAAAAGAGGTTTAGGTGCGATATATAAAATGTAATAAACAGCTAATCTATCGCACCTTTCCGAAAGATTAACGTCTTTAAAAACCTTAATTTTACGTTTTTCTGAAAAGTGATCAATTACTGGTGCATTGCCTTATGTAAATTCTATTTATATAAAACTACAGTTTTTACGCTTCATGTTCAACAAATCAACAATAATTCATAGGAATGAATTTCATTGATTACTATAACAACGATTTAAACAATGCTTCCCCATAGTTGAATTTGAAGTGCAAAAACTGTAGAATCAAAACTAAAATTCTTGTATTTTTGAAGAATTTATTCGATGTATGTGTTTTGCCTTATGGTTGCTAAACGTAGGCGTTGAATTTGAAAATTTTTCGAAAAATTTACTATATAAACAGAAGTATACATACTATGGATATTCAAAAATTATAGAAAAAGGAAAACATTAGTGAAAAGTATCACTGAAGTGAAGGATATTGTAGATCGAGTAAAACCAGTAGGTTGACACGTGTATAGAAAATGGATACTGAAATGGTACTCGAGAGATTGTAAAAGGAAATAAGGAAGATCAAGTGGACGATGGATGGATGGATGGATGAAATAAAAAAAAGTTGGATTTTCATTCAGCAATGAATGATGAATGAGCCGCACATGATGATGAAAATTAACCATCATTTTGAATATCAAAATGACTTTATATAAAAAATTAAGACATTTTACGCCACAAAATTTTCCGTCTCACGATCAACATATCTGAAATCAAGTCATTAGTAAAAAGTCACTTGAATTGAGTCTTTTTAATGATTCGAGATTGAAATCTAAAACACTCACGCACGCATAATTTTCGAATATAAAAAAAATACGGCATTTGACCAAACAAATTGTCGATTTCGAAACCGATCCATCAACATCTGTATTTTTGCAGCACTTGGAAACATCGAAAAGTTCGTCAACCATAATGTCCGAAATGACTCCCGGCAAAAACGTGATTCAGTTCAAAAATATTTGCGGTCGATTATTGAAATTATTCGGTCCAGCAACGCGTGACAAATGGTTGTGGTTGCCGTCTTTTAATACGGGACTCCATAAATCGAATGATGTATAATATTCCGAGCAAAGTTCCCTTACAGGGCATCAATCACTTTTGAATTATGAATGGTCCCTTAGAGGCGTACAGTGTCAATGTTGTTGCTCTCGGTGTTGCCAGTCATTAGATTTTGATTTTGACATATGCGTGGGTGCTCTTGATGAATTTTTAGTTTGGATCATATGAATTTATAATGTGGGATTAGCTAAATAAATATTCGTTGATTGAAATGATTATACGTTAAAGTAAATCGACTTTTTTTCAATGAAAAATACGAAAATATGTGATTATTTTTAACACGATCTGTCGGATTGCCAAAACTTATAAAAAGATCGGATTGAAATTTCAAAAAACCTGTTGAAATGTGTCAAATGTTGACATAAAAAACGAGCTAGTTTTGTCCGGAAATGTTCACTGGATTTCCACTGAAAAAATGCGTCGTTTTCAAATTCTCAATATTGAACAATTTACGTTCGTTAATGATTTATTACTCGTCAAAAAAACAATACGTCAATTTGAGTTTACAAAGTTGGTAAATTCAACGTGATGAAATGTCAATAGTAACAATTGATGATGCACGAACGTGCGAATTAATTACGATCAGTGAAAACCTGACAATTTTTATGTAAATGAGCGATGAATCTATGATGTGAAATCAGTTCTGGGAAAAGATGATTATCACGTTACATAAATGATTTGATCTAATGAAGAAAACTTTCAAAATAATTACAATAAATTGCATAGACGGTTTCGATCATTTTAATGATATAAATATGTAATGAAAATTTGTATTCTCAAAATTAAAACCATTTACGATGAAAATCTTGCTTTTCGTATAATTTTATGAGTTTTTCAAATTATATATAGCATAATTGGTTCATACAAAGGTTAATTTAATAATTATTATTATAGATAATCATTATAAAATTCATATTCCAGTTAATGTAATATAATAACGTATAGTGAAGGTTATCTAAATGTTTGTATGTTTTATTTTTTTATATTGAAAATAATTATCAACGCGCATTCTCTTGATAAGATTAAAATTTCCGTAACTGTAAATGAAAATTTATCAAAGTTATAATCTTACAATAAGTACATACAGACAGTCCTCGACTTTCGAACACAATTAGTTCCAGAAAATGTTTTCGAATGTTCGAAAGCAGAGGGAAGTAAAAAAATCAAAAATTGTATGTATTTTTAACCGTTATCAAATCACCAGCTATGTTTCCACCAAGAAGCTGTGTCAATCGGTTTTTAGAAGGTTCATGCCATGAGACAATCGATTCTTTAGTCTTTTATAATGTACTATGATTAGACATTTTTTCCCAAAATAAACTTAAATTTCACCTGGCAATACACATTGTATATTATGGTAAAGTTATCAACTTAAATTTTTTGCATTACCGATAGAAATCTCAAAAAATAGATTTTTTGAAAATGTTCGAAATCGCGAATCGTTTCGTAAATCGAATGTTCAAAAAAGTCAAATGTTACAAGTTTCTACGTTAGTTATTTTACTGTTATAATTATAAAATTATTAATTAATAAGGGATTAAAAGGACCACTCAGACAGCGACGATCCCCACACCACCCATGATCCAAACGGGTGGCGAACGGTCATCGATGACGAACTAACAACTCAAGAGAGTCATCAGTTCGTCCTTCTCACGCTCAGGGAACCGCGCCACATCTCATCAACATGGCCTTTCGCATTCTCTTAAGGAGTATGCTTGACGGGAAAGAACGTACTACAGAAATGATCCTGTGGAGTACAGTCCTAACTTAACATCGCTCCGAGCCCACATATATACTTTCGAGCGCGCCCAAAACTGTTGTTGGTTTGTAGCGCCCCCTGCCATCTAGCGGTGGAAAGCAAAAGTTGTGGAAATGCGCGTCAAACGCGTCGCTATGTGGATACGTCATCTGCCGTTGCGTCATTTGGAATCCGAAACGGATATAAATCTCTATTCGTGTTTTTCTCGTGTTTATGATGTGGCGATCGATTTAAATGTCGGTTCGACGAACTTTGTGAGTGACGGTTTTATATGATAAGATGGGCGTTAAGTGTCGTATATATTTATTTGGTATTTTTGCGAAATCATATTTTATTTAATAGTATATTATTTATGTAGTCCGTTGATAGTTATTTATTTAACGTTCCGAAACGTCGATTCGTTTGAATGAATTTATTGGAATTCTATCGTAAGAAAACAAATGTCTGTGTAAAATATTATCGATACTTTTGTTTTCTTATTCATTCGATTTAAGAATTCATAAACAATGAGCATTCATACGATTCTTGATAGATTAATGTTTCGTGAACGAAAACATATCAACTTCACCGATTTCAATCCATCAAATCAAATAATACATGAACAATACAATTTCGCGTGAAATCAATCAGAGCCATTTTCTAAAGCTGAGTACAGAGACCATGAAATGAATCCAAATTTTGCAGAACAAATCTTAAATTTTGTATTTAGTGTAGTAAAACTTTATGAATGGAATATTTTACGAAGTTTGTAATGAATGTTTATACTTTTTTTATGTAACGTATAATTTAATTTTCATTGATTCAATTGTGTTGAGTTTACATTTGATTTGTTAAGCTTTTAACCTTGCTATATACATAATTTCTAAAGATTATCGAGGTTAATCAACAATTGATGTACTCTGTATATGGATACGTGTATTTTTAGTCTAACAATGAGATTCTTAGTCAAATGATTATTTCTAATATTCAAATTCATCAAGAATTGCCTCCCCCTTATCACTATGTAGTATTTAAAAAAAAATACTTGGATTTTGAATAATTTCATAAAAGCATAATGATATACAACTATGTGATTTTCCGATATGAAACTAATACTAATAAATCACTTCGTGGGTGCAAACAGTCGTTTTTTCAACATTTAGTTTTTTCAGTCAACAAAATCAACACGGAAACTCCCAAACAGCATCAAAAAAGATTTTATCTAACAATATTCCTAACCTAATAAGAACAAAACAATATCATCGACTTTTATATCGAGACCGAGAGAGCTGACACAGTTCGACAGACAGATTTTCGCGTTCTTTCAGGTGCCGGGCAGAAAACGTGACCGAGGTACAGAGCGACCCGCGAAAAAAGCACGCAACCGGAAAAAAGATAAACATAACGCGACCGAGGTGAAAACGAGCTGGGCATAAAAGGCAGCCTGTACTGGGCCACCGGGGGAACCGTAATGTGCTTCCTCGTAATGTCCAAAGACAATATGTGTATTCCATACACGGTGTATGGATGTTTGCTGTTGGGGTTTCGAAGTAATTTTTGTGCTGCGAGTGGATTTTGCCAGGGAAATGTGTGATAAGTTGGAATGTTGTGTTTTTTAAATGGTTGTTAATTAACTTTTGTAATGTTTGTTGGTAATTCAAGCTTTTTATTAGCTTGCTCTGATTCAGAAATGTTGTTTGTTATTTTAAACTTTTGGTTAATATGTTGAAATGTGGAATGAACTAATTTTTATGTAGTTAAAATGAGAAATTATTGTGTGAATTTGGTATTATCATTATCCAATCCCTCGATTTACAAGGTACTTTTTTTACACGTTTTCGCTTTTACATGGTTTAAAAAAAATGAAAAATAAAAATAAATTTTGAAAATAATCAATAATAATAACATTAATAATTTTAATATTGAATTCTATCACTAACTAAAATAGAAGAGCCACTGTTAGGTAAACAACGAGGTGCGTACCCGCACGTTTGTCATTACGTCGTAGTTTGACATTTCAAGTGTAACCTCAAAACGATATTTCGACCATGATATTAAACATTTTTATAAATTGCTTATTAAAATTAGGACTTCGAAAATTAGGATTTCGGACTAAAATTAACCTAACCTAACCTAACTTAATAAAAAGCTTGAAAAATCACCCAAATTATGCGTTTTTTGTGTACTTTTCAATTTACACGATTTTACATAAAAAAATATAAAATTTTGATTTACACATTTTTCTCAGGAACCTATCTACCTTGTAAATCGAGGTAGACTATAAGTAGACTTTTCAACAAAGGGCTTTCTAAAATTCATCGAAAGTTTGAACTTTTTTGTATCATGTAATATTTACTAGGCTATAAGCGTCGGCAACCGTTTTTGGTTGTGGTCAGAAGCAACCAAAATGTGACTCTTATGTAGTGTTTTGGACCAGTAGGTATATTGTAGAAAAGTTTTTAGCGAATAATATTATAAATTTCATTGAAAAAATAATTGATAATCAATAATAATTAATCCAGTAGGTCACTTGAAATTGTTAAATTGGTCAGTCGTTAGTCTGCGGGTCATAGGTTGCTGATAACTGTAAAACTAGGGTAACAACATAAATGGTTGACCGTGTACCTATAACTGACTATCACTTACAATTAAAAAAACATAAAAATTAGCGTTTTTAAAGGTGAGAATATTTTGGAAAGGATGCGATAGATAAGCTGCTTATTACAGTTTATCTATCGCACCCTCTTCGGAAGATTATCCTCTATAAAAACGTTGATTTTTACGTTTTTCTAACAATAAGAGATGGTCAATTTACAGGTACATGTTCCAACACCGGTGTCGCTACAATGTAATGATAAGGGATGGTAACGTTCTTGATGAGTTTGAATTCTAAAAAATTATCTCTTATCAAAAAATTGTCTCATGATCAAGTCAATAGTACGTGTATCTATACATATGCAGACCATGCTACTTATTGCTTAACTTCGGTGATCAGTATGTTCAATAAAACTATGACAGTTGACTTTCATTATTAATCTTTAATATAATATATCACTTATCTTTAAAGCTTTTTACAGTTATCGACTTTTAATTCGGTGCATATTTATAAAGCGAATCAACGTCTTTTTCAAATAATCAATAGAAAGCCATTCCGCTTTGTTAAAAAAAGGAAGAACAAACATCTTACATAAAATTTGTGTACAAAGATCTTCAAATTATATTATCAAGATCAGATTTCGCAAAAAAAAATAATGTCAAGATGTGTTACTGTACGGATTTTACGGTCCAGCGGGCTAAGCATACCAAAACGTCGAAATCCGTTAAAATTATAAGTTACAAACCTCACACAAATTGATTTAACTCAATTCCAACGCAATCAACTCAACTGTAATATAGCGGTTGATTACAGTTGAATCGAAAACTAGATCTACTCTTATTTAATTCTTAACTTCAATTCAAATGACCGAATTCGCAAGCGATTAAGCAGTTTCGATCACCATCAAGATCTAACCGTCATCAATTAAAATCCGACGATTCCAACATCATTCATGCAAAAAAATAAATGATTATTCAAAAACTCACCAATCCCATAGCGTCCAGAAGCAGTTCAACATGATGCAGCCTTGATCCATCTTGCTCTTATAAAATATCACTAACAGTGCAATTTCACATTTTCACAACGATGATGCTGCACAAGTTTAGGACAACGGAGCCATGTTTGAAAGTGGGACAGGCTGTGGTCAGTTAATCGGAACGCGTTCCGACACAATTGCTTCAATTGGGAAAGTGATGATAAGTAAATAAGAACAAAATAATGAAAATAATGTCAACCGTTAAAAGTCATCGGCTATTCAGGGTGCGATCTTTCGTTGTGTCTAAATTCTAATCGTGGTTCGGATCTTATTGCCGTTATTGTCGTGCTTGTGGTATTAATTGTTCTCGAAAGTCAATTGGAAATGGACTCTTGATAAAATATTGTTTGGGGAATTGGATACACGATTTAGAAACCATTAAAAACAAGTCTATAGATTTTTCGTGCCATTTAACGAAAGCTCGCAAAAAGTTGATTTCAATTCCAGGAACTAGAATGATCACACAAGCACTCCGATTCGTATAAACTAAACAGGTATTCGTTCCTTGTGTCACGAAGTCTCGTACTACGTGTTTTACGTGATTTTATGACGAAACGTTAGGCGAATGCAATTAATGAGACAATAGTTGCTTCGGATGATTCACGCGCTTTCTTCTATCCTCCAAAAAAAAAAAAAACAACACTTTGATTTTATGTACTTCTGTTTCTGAGAAATGAAGCCTCTATTGTTCGAAAAAGTAGTACGACGTTTAAATGATTCGTAAATTTAAAACAATTCGGAAAAAGTGTTGAATTCGACCTCGATCAAAGTACGGTAATAATGTATTTTTGTTGATTTTTATTTTCATAGATAGATGGCAGTAATTGCTACGGACCAACACTGTTTTAGAATCCCTAGAAAAGGATAAGTAGGGTTTCGAATTGTTGAAAAGTTAGGACTGTACTCCACAGGATCATTTCTGTAGTACGTTCTTTCCCGTCAAGCATACTCCTTAAGAGAATGCGAAAGGCCATGTTGATGAGATGTGGCGCGGTTCCCTGAGCGTGAGAAGGACAAAATGATGACTTTTCAAAGTTGTCATTTTGTCATCGATGACCGTTCGCCACCCGTTTGGATCATGGGTGGAGTGGGGATCGTCGCTGTCTGAGTGGTCCTTTTTAATCAATATTTAAAAAAAAAATCATTCGATTGGTGAATAAATATATTCTAAAGATTATAAATTATTTATTAAATTTAAAGTTATTAATTAGTCAAATCCATAAATTCGAGTTAGTGATTCGAACACGCATGAAAAATTATTTATGGAACTCAACAGGTACATAATCAAATACATAATCAGCTTACAAACAAAGTAGCAAAACAAAAGCTTTTCAACCATACTAATCGACCCAAAAGCTTATCAACAAAACAGTTAATGCATTATTTGAATTATTATAATCGTTAAATCACAAAAGTTTTTCCACTATATTGCGTTATGAAAATTTCGAACCTCGTTTGTTTCAACAAATAAAAAAAACTTCAAAAGGTGAACATTACCGCGAAAATCATTATGCGTTTCGGAGAAACAAACGCTAACGAGCCTTTTTGTCTTTTCAACGCACTACCGAAATCTCGCTCTTTTTTTAATAAAAAATCCTTTATTTTCATCGCTTTATTTTCCTATTCGTAAAAAGGCGCGAGACAAACAAGGCGGAGAGACTGCGGATGATTTTGGCGGTTTTTCTTTCAAAAGCGACGGAACTAATCGGTCTTCGGCCGCTTTGTCCGAGAAATTCAAATTAGCCATTCTTCGTTGTGGCGAGCCGTAGGTAGCTAATGTTTCGAAAAAAGACAATGACGATAAACCACCGGTTGATTCGGTCTAAAAAAATATCATCTCAAAAAACGCCCGTCATTAATGACCGCTTAATAGTCAGGATGCGGTTTCATCATTAATGCGTGTTTTTTTGTCTCAAAAAACATCCCGGAAGTATCGGTTTGGCAAATATTTTTAGGAGGATTAAATATAGCGAGAATGGTTCCATCATAATTTTATAACAATGAGGGTAAATAACTGGAGATCTGTATTTTTTTTTAAAAGTACCTTAAACATTCTAGTCTTTAATACACTCAAGTCTCTTTTTACAGATTACGGTGAAAAAAAATAGTGACCATATAAAAATTGAAGATAGGTTCCATCAGTATATTTGAAAGGAACTTCCATCCAAATATACTTTTAAAAAAAAAGTGAAATGTGACAAAGTTTCGCCATGTAAAATCATCAAAACATATTGAAATTTTTTATTTGATAAATATAATCGAACATTGGTTCGGATCTTACCATTATGGGGCATTTACTTTAAAAAAAAATATATATAATGTGGAAAAATTTCTCCATATGAAATCATCAAAAAACATCGTAACATTTGAGCCGTTCAGTGCACAGACTGATTAACTCCACTTTTTGAAAAATCTTGAATTTAAGTATTAAAGCACTTGGTATAGTCATAACTATTTATGTTTAAAATAACTTTCCTGAATAATGAATAACATCAAAAAACGACAAAATTTTTTGGCCATTGAATAAGAAATTATTATTTCAGGGCCATTTTGATTAATTCCATATTCTAATGTAAATCATTGCAATAATGCAACTCAAATGCACTAAACCTGTATTTATGCATTCTATAATATTTATTTGAATTATATTATAAAGGAATTTTAAAAAACAATAAACATTGTTTCATCGATTTTCTCAATATTTTGCTTTATGGAGTTAGTCATTGTGTGCACTGAACGGCTCATTTATTATTTATTTTATTTCTATAGCGTTCAATTAACTGGTACTTTTCCATGAACCATGTTATTTTAAAATCGTGCAAAAAGAGCTTTAGGTGTAAATTAAATTAAACTAAATTTAATTTAAATTTTAAATTATTGAATAAGATGATTAAAAAGAACCACTCAGACAGCGACGATCCCCACTCCACCCATGATCCAAACGGGTGGCGAACGGTCATCGATGACAAAATGACAACTTTGAAAAGTCATCATTTTGTCCTTCTCACGCTCAGGGAACCGCGCCACATCTCATCAACATGGCCTTTCGCATTCTCTTAAGGAGTATGCTTGACGGGAAAGAACGTACTACAGAAATGATCCTGTGGAGTACAGTCCTAACTTAACAACCGTTCTATACCTGTCTTATAGTAAACAACAACATTTTTACTAGGAAAGATTAATAACACGTACTGCCATCTAGCGACGATTTGCAAAAATCATCAATATATAAAAATATTGTTTTATTGATGACATTATCATGACAAATATTTGGTATGCCAATTGAATCTTGGTCCGTTTCAATATTAATTCGATCACAATTCAGAATATACCGTATGTTAATCACTATCCAATCATCTCGTGTTTACATAATCATCGACTTGTCAACACTGGCAGATTATTACATATCAAAAGCAATCCCATATGAAATTGATACATCCGCAAGATTAAATTTACTTTGTATCTATTCGTATTGATATAAGGAATTTTATTTTGAACATAGAGCTCGTACAGTCGAGATTTATTTCCAAAATATGTCCAATAAATCTTTTAGATGCATTGAACCTTACCGAGAACTTATAGTAGAAGACTTCTTGTTCTATAAAGAGATGCGAGAACTTTTCAATTAGCCGCTCCCTACTTTTAAATTCAATTTAGCCGACTTCGGTCGAAACGACATAAACATTTAAAGTTGGAAGTTAATTTGTGACTCGTTTGCTGCATTTCTTGTTTGTAAACTACGCAGTCATAAAAACGGTCACAGATTCCAATTGTATAAATAGATTTATAAACGAACTTTTTTCAGAAACGGAAGTTGGTAAATATTAATTTTTCAATAGTGAAACGTAAATTTAGAATCGAGTGATGCTGTATTATTGGAAAGAATGGATTCGATACAGTGATGAGCAAACTTTTGTAAAAGACTAAAAATTTAAACGATTTAATACGTAAAAGGATATTTGAAATAATTATTCAAAAAATATAACTGGTAGATAGTAAAAGTGTAATCAATCGAATTTAAACTACAGTAGAACCTCTATTATCCGGATTTTCGATTATCAAAATATTAATTAAAATTTTAATAGATTTTACGATTTTTTTTTTTATAACATGTGTCCAAAAAATTATGATTAAGTAACAAAATTATACTGATTCATGACAAACTTAACTATGAAAGTGATCAAACTAAAGACTGTTAGGAATTTTATTTAAAAAAAATTTGGGGTTAAAAAACTTCTCACAGATGACGTTAAAAATTATGACTTAATTAATTATCAAGGAAAAGGATGAATACACTACCATGGCGATTTTATGTCATGTTCACAAATTTTATCAGTATCAAATAACCGCAAATAGTAAGAATTAATGGACTGTAACACCCCTTACCACACCACACAACCCTTAACTATTTTTTAACCATATGGTTGAAAAAATAGTTAAGGGTTGTGTGTATGAGTATGCACATCAAATTTTTTATTTTATTTTGTAATAAATTCATTTTTTTTTTCGTTCCGATTATCCAGATTTTTTGCTATTCGGACCATCTCAATCCCCGTTTATTCCGGATAATCGAAGTTCTACTGTACTCCCAACTAGATAGCTTGTTACTCATAACTGAACCAAAAGAAATTCGCTACCATTACAACACATTTCTATTTCACATAAAACTTGTAAAGGCCATTTTCTCAACCATTTTCTTACGCAATCATCAAACGTATCACTCCAACATCATTTCTGTAACAAACCACTTATCAAAAATATACATCCACATCCGCTCCTAGCAAACAACCGAAACAACGGTACAGCAATTCCAAAGAGGACATAAATGATACGTTTTACCCCGACAATGAAAACGATCATCGCACAAGACGGCCACAATGTCGATTGTTACGTATGCGGATTCGAACCCGTGGAATTTTCCCGCGCATTTCAACCGTTGTCTTTTTTTTGTGTGTGTGTGTACTTTTTCGGCATTCGAATGACGTATGATGACAATTGTGGTATTGTTGTACGACCGTACCCAATGACACGCCTCGGTATTCGAAAACGCTTATGGTATTTGTGTTTACGAATGTGTTAAGCGTTTTCGAATGTGTTTAGATCTTTTTTGTGTTGGATTGTCGCGGTTTCCATGTTGTGGAAAATCGATCGTTGTGTGAAGATTTGTGTGGTTTTTCTATGCGAAATTAGGTCAGTACTTGGATGGTCGATGTGATTTTGAGACTATTTGCGTTTTGGTATTCAAATTTTTGTTTTCATCGTCACATTATGTATCGATTAATAAATTTTACTTCAAGACAAAATTTTTCCGTTATAATAATAATAATAATAATAATAAAGTTTAATAAAATTTTAATTGAAGTTTAGATAAAGTTAGAATAACAATTTAAAGTTAAATAGTCGACAATGAATGTACATATGTTAAGTACATCCAATCTTCTTTTTTACACGGGGGATATGTTCCAGAAACTACCGCGTAAAAAATATATGGTTGCCATATAAAAAAAATTGAGATAGGTTCCATTAGTATATTTGGATAGAACTTCCATTCAAATGTACATTATAAAAAATGTGTGATATGAAAATATTTCATAATGTAAAAACATCGAAATTTTAATTTAGTAACTATAATTACTACATATAATTATAAAATCATCATCAAATCTTACCATTATGGCATAATAATACACATATTTTTTAATTTTTATACCGTGTTAAAGCGAAAAAACTGTATAAAAAATAATCGGTTCTTCTTCCTCGAAACGTGCTATTTCGGAATCGTGTAAAAAGAGGATTGGGATTAAAAATTGTATTGTATTGTATTAAAAATCATCCCTTATTATTTTTGTGCTAGTTTAAACATAGAGTTCTTTTGATCAATTCAATTCTCGCTTAACATTCTAAATCTACAAAAACCGATAGTTATAAACAAGACATGTAATACTATTGATAATTCGAATTTACGAACGAAAATTATATATTATCTATTACATTCTTTATCGAGCCATTCGTCTTGCGGCATTCGGAACGACATCTGTAATGAAAATATCTTTCTTTTGGCCGAAACGTGTTTATCGGCGGGCAATAAATAATGTTTAACGACTCGCACGACGCGGATTTTCCCGAAAAATTCATCTCGAAAACGAACATATAGCACTTTTCCCTTTTAGAAAACGTCACTGAATCGATATCGTATTGCCGTATCGCGTGCCACGGGAAAACTTCGAGGAAAACCGAAAGAAAATTAACTCGTTTTCCCACAGGCACGAAGATACTCCTTCATACTTGTTTTATGAGTTTTTTTTTTCCGAAAATTTTCCACCGTCACGCGAATCTTAATCGCTAATTATCAAAACTACATCTGCATACGCATAGTGAAATATTGAAATTTTCCAAATGGCGTGCACGTTACTACGCAAAGCTCGATTATTTCCACGTGTTGTTCAATGCGTTGCAAAATTGTATGGTTTGTTTAATTATTAGATTATTATATTCACAAAAGTATGGTTTCATTGATGATTTTGTCGACGTTCGTGCGTTTGGAACACTCAACAGTTGTCAAATGTGACGTAACCTTTATTGACAAACATTGATTTTCTTTGGATTGTTTTTTTTTTTGTATGAGCCACTATTTTGTATGGGAGTCGTGTTATGTGAGTCATTTCCGAAATTCGGATTATAAAAAATAGGTATTTTTCGGTCGTGATGCGCAATTAGTTCAATAATCGATAAATATCGTAAAAGTTCACGTTATTTAATACGATTTTCCGCGTTTTTCCATCATTACCGTCTGTTTCGTGAAAATCGACACGGGCAACTTTTCAAACGCGAAGACTGTAATTTACGTCCATTAGTGATATCGAAAATTTCACACAAAAAAATACATCGATAAATAATAAAAAAATACCTACACACATTCCCAAACGACAAATCGATAGAAACGAAAATAAAAAATCAAATTATACATTTAATTCAAAATCGATTCTTATCAAATATGCGCATCTATGAATTTTCACATTATGAACTATACAATAGGATTAAGTCATGCTTGATAATTTTTTTTTTAGCTTCTGAATAGATTGTATAATATAATAATTTCAAAGGTTTCGTGTTATTTTTTTTATATACTATTATACACTTTTAAACGATTCATATAATTTTACGATTAAAATGAATACAGATTTCACACTACAAATTCAACCATTTACAGATCAATACCTTTTTACAATACATACTACATATTTACCTTTTTCAATTCAGTCGTTAAATTGACAAGTTAAATTTGATCACGATCGTAGACAAGATTTTTTTTAGTGAGTGGCCAAAACACAACTTTTCATATGTATGTAATACAAATATGATGCGGTTTTTTTTAATTTGAAGTACAATATATGTATGTGTAAATTCAAGACTTTCTATAAATTTATTCATATATTGAATCATAGTTTTGTGATATATATCAAAATATTACGTTGTAACATCCAAAAGGACCGAAATTAATATAATTCTCATAATTAAAAAAAAATTATTATTTTTAAAATTATCTATTTAGAATAGCTAGGAGGGGGGGTCTCTCATGGACCCCCCTTAGCTACGGCCGTTAATTTGATTTGTAAATGTTCGAATTTGATTTGAAACAGGTTGAATTTTATTTGTAAACGGTTGAATTTGAAGTATAAAACAGGCTTGTCCAAAGGGTCGAAGTGGCCCCCACTTTTCACAACATAACAAACAACATTTATTCCAAAATGGTTTTATAATGAAAATAAACACTTTCACCAATATTTTAATACATATTATGTTTTGAATTTACAACAAATAAAATTTTGAAATTTGTAAGTGACCCCCAATGCTTGTATATTTCGGCCAAAGTGGCCCCTGCACACCGGTATAAAACCAATAAATAAATAAAAAATCGTAATCTACACACAGTGCCGTAGCAACCCATTGGCGATTGGGCAAGCGCCAAGGGCGCATGATACTGAGGGGCGCCCAAAATTTTTGTAAAATTTTTTTCGAGGTTCGAATAGTTTTGAAGAGCGTTGTTGTTTATTTTAGGCAAAAACTTTTTGGGGATCGAACACGTTCGAATAGTGACGAATAATTTTTCTTTCGAAAGTTTTATTAAAAAATAATTTTTGTCCAGCTCCCTTTTGGAAAAAAGGGTGCCAAATTTTATATTTGCCAAGGGCGCCAAAAGCATTGCTACGGCTCGTCTACACACCCTGGACGTTACAAAAAATAAAAAAAACAACACATCGAAAGATCGGCACCCTTGCACTACACAAACACAAACACAACCGCCCCTCCCCCTCCCCGCACAAACGTCAAAACACCGAATCGACAACCGCGAAAATCGCACGGCTACCAACCTCAAACGAGCGAAACCCCCCGCGCAATGGCGCAAGATTGTTTACAAAAACACGCCCGCCTTGGCGCACGTGCGAATCGATCGCGGGGGCGCGCCCCCGGGGGCCCGGGGCGTAGCGCCAGGGGCGTAGCACCGGGTTCTGGGGGCCCGGGCTCCGCTGGCGGCGTCCCGGCGCGCTTTACCCCCGGAATTCGATTTCCGTATTGATTATGTGCGCGTCCGGGGGTGGCGCTAGCGTACGCTACTACCGGCGCGCGTAAACCGACTGCCTACATGCGCGTACAGTACGACCGTTGACGCATTTATGCTGCGCTCGGTTGATATGTATTTTAATTTGTGGTCGTGTGTGGTTTTGGTGGGATGTGAAGGTTTTGAAGAATGGATGGTTCTGATTGAGGGGTTGATGTGGATTATGGTAATGTCATCTAAAGATTTTTTGGTGCCACTATGTTTTTGACAATGAACTGAATTTTGTTTTTCTAACCCAACCAGTGGTGTAGTGGGGCCGGAACGCGCCGGAACGTTGTTCCGGCACTTTATTTCTTAGCCGGAACGCGTTCCGATACTTTTTTCTAAATATGAGAAAATTTTTTGTGAAAATATTAGAAAATAAATCAAAGAAAATAAGTAAATTGATAGTTTTTGGTGATACAGTTTGATTAAGCAAAACATTTGGAATTTTTTTTTGCCTGCGGCGCCTTTTTGGCTTGTTTTACGTAATACAAAATTTTTTATCTAATAATTTGAACGTTTTTTAAAAATAAAATCTACATATACATAAGTATATAATAATAATAATTTTGTTTTTTTATAACCTCTTGTTTTTGGATTATACATACAATGAAAATATTATAAAAATTACTTGTTATAAAAAACCCTTATTTTGTTCGATGTCTAAAATAAAAATCATTAGTAGCTATTTTAAAAAAAACCTTAAAAATAATTTGTGTTGGGGGGGGGGGGGTGTAAAAATTGAGCGTTCCGGCACTTTTTTTTTTAGCACTACATCACTATTTACCCAACCTAACCTAATTTAATCTTTTTTTTTCCAGCGCAAGGAGGAAAAATCTTTTATAGACAACATCGGACCTGTGTCCGATGATAGTGTGGGATTCTCCCGATTTGGCATATCCACTAAAAAAAACCTCCTTGTCCCACCCTTGTGTCATGTCCTGCTCTGCCTTCCGGTAATGCGCGGCGCATGACTGTCTCTAAACCAACCTAACCCAACCTAAAAGATGCAGTTCAGATAAACTCATATTAGCACCGATTTTTTGTTCAAAAGCAGTACTATAAACTAGGTTTATCAATGTGTTAAGTAGAGACATCATTTCAGATTTGGTAAAGGACAACCTGAGCGCATGAACGAATTTAAGTTGGCACCCGTGAAACACATACGTATAAATCTTAAGTTTGACGTTTTCGTTCTGTTATGAGTTGGTACTCTGCATTCACGCACCATATTTTGACGTTTGTAACGTCAGTTTGAGGTAAACTACGCTATCACTCTGCACCATGTCAATATAGCGCATCTAGACGTGTTTACTTCCACTTTCCTTATAGAAAAATTGAACCTGGGGTTGGGCCAAACGCCGCATTTCTCAGTTAGGGAAAACTAAACGCACTTTCCAAGCGGGGGGGAGGAGCAGGTCAAAAATTATTCGACACTTTTCAAAATTATTCGAATCTCAAAAATTTTTTCCCTAAAAAAAGGTCAACACTTTTTTAAATTATTCGAATTCTAAAATTTTAGAGGGACAACGCCCCCCCTCCAAATAACGTCCCTGTGTGTGGTTTTGATGGAATGAGACGATATTTAAGATTATGATGTTTTTGATGGAGGAGTTGATGTGGATTATGGTAATGTCTATCGTTATTGAGATAATGGTTTTTTGTTGTTAGTTCTATAAACTAGATTTATCAATGTGCTTATTTGTAGGGATGAGATTTTTATTGTGAGTTTAAATGCAAAAATCATCCCTTGTCAAATGATCTTATTGTTAGCTTCATTTTTTTGACATGGCATGGTTTTTCTGAGCTTTTCCTAATCTAAATGGACACAAAACATAAACATAAATAACACAAAACATAAATTTTACATAATCTTACATAATTCATTACATACGATCAAAACAATACACCAATTAGCTTCCACACACTCAACTCAAAATCAACCACCCTTAACACAACACACTAACATGCAAATGTCGACCATAACAATAGAGAATAGACACCAAAAAAAAAACTAGTCGACCTTCAATCCCAAACTGTTGCACGTGCGTCGACCCCCACGACCCCCCATCTATGCCAAAAAAACAAAAAAATAATAATGTCGCGGAATGCGCCGAGCAATAGTCGCGAATGGACCACCTGTACAGGGTGGGTCAGGTCGCGGGCGACAAATGCGTTGGAGCGGGACGCCATCGCGCTTTTCATGGCCAACAGAGCGGGACGACGCGGGGGGGGGGGGTGGGGCACCATGGGGAACTCTGTGATACGGGAAGGGGAATGGAAGTGATGGATGTAGGGTGTCTGCATTTTCGGGGATTTGAATGTATTATTTTTGGGTTTGATTTGTGTAATGGTGTCCATGGTTTTGATTTTGTTAAATGCACCGAACTTGATTCTGCGTTAATATCATCATCAATTAAAACCCATAAAATGCAAGACATGGTCTCTCTGTGTGTTGATAAAAAGGCAAAAAAGTCTAATGTGCCCATGTAGTGGTATAGTAGGGCCGGAACGCGCCGGAATGTTGTTCCGGTACTTTTTTCTAAATATGAGAAAAATTTTTGTGAAAATATTAGAAAATAAACCAAAGATAATAAATAAATTGATAGTTTTTGATGATACAGTTTGATTAAGCAAAACATTTGGAAAAAAATTTTCGACTGCGGCGCTTTTTCGGCTTGTTTTACGTAATACAAAATTTTGAATCTAATTTGAACGTTTGAACGTTTGAAATAATTTGAACATTTTTCAAAAATAAAATAAAAGTATAATATTAGGGGTACCCGTAAATCCTTGCCAATTTCAATAGACGTCTGTTTGAGCTCAGTTTGTGTCCAGACAGGGTGAAGATAGCATATCCGAAAGTTTTTTTTCTTTAAGAACTATTGTTCAATAATATTGTCGAGTAAAAAAAAAAAAAATTTACGTTAAGGGTAAAATGTCGCAGCCCGAAACCGACCAACATCACATCCGGAATTGTATGCTGCTGCTTTTCGACCAGGAGTTGAACTCCAGCAAGGCCACAAACACCATAAATTACATTTACAGTGAAGTGTTACTATCACGGACATGTCGATTTTGATTTTCTAAATTTAAATCAGGTAACCGAAATTTTAAAAATTCTCCTAGAACTGAAAAACCCTCAAATTTCGATGACGACATCTTGTGAGCTATGGTGGAAACAAATTCTCGATTAAGTATCGAAGAAATATATAGTCGATAGTACA
Organism: Hydropsyche tenuis; assembly: GCA_009617725.1. Classification (NCBI taxonomy): domain Eukaryota; kingdom Metazoa; phylum Arthropoda; class Insecta; order Trichoptera; family Hydropsychidae; genus Hydropsyche; species Hydropsyche tenuis. Next base: position 1,415,952 of record VTON01000025.1, read on the forward strand.
AGAATTTTTAAAACGTATCGGGAAGGCAAATCGAATGGGCATTTGGATGCCGCACGAACTGTCCGAAGACAACGAAGAAGAGCGACGAAACATGTGCAAAGATTTGTTGTAAAAAAAAAAATTCGTCTCTTTTTGTACCGGATTGTAACTGGGGATAAAAAATGGATTGTTAACGATAACATACAAGTCACAAACATCAATGATTTTTGCTAAAACAAAAGCCAGTTTCGACTCCGAAACTTATTGTTAGGTTGGATTTTGAAAAGATTTTGTTTTGTAATGGATGTTATGTAAACTGTATAATAATATGGCATATTGCAATTGTGACAAAAAAATATTATAAAAAATAATGAAATAACAGAATCTAGAAAAAAAATTACATCGGATGATAAATACTCAAAGTGGAATCGGAAAAATCTATACTTTTTCGATATTTTTTTAAATTTTTAATATGAAAAAAATAAACGATTTGCACACATATTTTTTATACATCGTTTTCATCACATGTGTTTCGTATACAATGCCTTTTGTAGGACAAACCCTTTCCGATGGTATCGAAAACTCAGGCATTTTCCCTTATCGCGTGTGCCTATTACGCGATGATAAGGAGAAGATAACTCTCGAAAAGTCAAACACTGAAAACCACCCCTTCCCAAATAAAACCAACATTGAAACTTTTACCGAACGACATCAAAACAACGACGCACATTACCATCCATAATTCATACATACTAGTAGTTCTCAGAAAACTATCATATGGTCGCCCTAATTGCATCGGGTTACTTCGTCCATGTTTCCCCCAAAGGAGAATCCCATAAGTTCCCGATTGCTTTAGGACGACCCAGATGACAGCATCTTCACTACTCCACAAGTTGAATTGTCTACGAAGCACTTCAATATGTCACCGCTTGTCTATATTCTGTTTTACTCGGAATTTCAATCGGGCAGAGTGGTGCATGTTTGATTGGAAAATGTTGATCCGGAGATACGCAATTTGTTTCGTATATAACGAGGAAGATTTGACAGATTTTATAAATAATATATTAAGGTGATGCACCAGTGGTTGAACATGAATCTATAAGTGATCATATGTCAGAAAAACGTGAAAAAATAATGATAAAACATAATAATAACATAATTTTTTTGACGTTTTTCTGACAGATTATAGATTCTTGGTTAACCACTGGTGCATTACCTTATATCAAAATGTGTTTGGATTTATTTTTAAAGCTTTTTATTATTATAATAATGAAATGCATTAAGAATTGAAAAGGGGATTACAAATCAGTCGGTCAAATGGCAGGCAAATTAAAAATGATTTATATTACATTAACTTTTAGGAAAAATATATTAAATTCTATTTTTGATTTACTGAATAGTGAACTTTAATATTTGATTTTTTTTAAATCATAAGATTAAATCAGGGTTTCTCAACGTGGAATCTATGTATACCCCACCGTGGGGAGATTTGAATGTTTTTGAGGGTAATTCTCAAATCATTTATATTTGTTAATGTGAAGAGTTAAAAAAAACATTTTCGAAAATATTTTTTTAATATTGCAACCCTAACTAAAAAGACGGTGACACTGTTATATTTTTATGAAAATACGTTACAAATAAAAAGTTTGAGAAATTTTATCGTTTAAATAAGTGTGAAGTGACTAATTAAGCTGTACTTGTTATTGTGTATCATTTGGTTAAAATGGCTAGTTAATCTTTTTTCAGATTTTAGTTAGCTAACATTAAAATTTTGATAAGGGACATAGAGTTTTTAAAACATTGAATTGGGTCATAGCATAAATAAATTTGAGAAACTCTGGATTAAACTACTACCACATCAAATTTTATTGCAAATTTTAATTTCCAGGTCACTTCCTTTTCTCATTAAAGATAATATTGATTTTTAATTTATAACAGAAAAATTCATCAGAATTTTTTTTTTAATATACGAGTACAGTACATATTATACTTTTTCATATACAATTGCCACTAACAACTCATCATTTACAAAATTTCACATAAAAAAAATCACATAACCCAAAATTTCACATAACCCCCTCCCTTCCTCACCCCTCAAATAAAAAATCAAAACCATACAACAACCCAAATTCAAATTTCATCAATCAAAATACAACAAAAACCACCACAAATCCACACCCCCCTTATTCCCATTCATCAAAATCAACATGTTGCCAACAACGCACGCCTAATCTCCGACACTATTATAATTAGATTTGTATTATGACGCCATCATGTGACCGGCGGTTGGCACTATTGTATTACGTGATCGGTTGCATTATTGCAGCGCGGTTTATCGAGTGCATTCGATACGTCAAGTTCGCGTGTCGAATGCAGTTCACGTGAACGTGATGCGATAATGACGTGTGCGTAACGTTTCGATTTGTATGTGTGAATGATCGTGTCGGTTGGTAAGCGTGTTTCGCAGGCGGGACTTTTCAATTGTCGACTGTCAAATTGAAAGATGGTGGATATTTTTGATAGTTGTACTTGCTTGGTTTTTCAATTTGTTTTGTTTGTTAAAAAAATAGGCTTTGTGGGATTGAATTATCACCATTATGTGTAGTACAATTTTTTTTATAGAATGAGGTTATTGCAATGTCGGTGAAAAGATTGGATTGCATCGTAATATAGGAAAAAGGAATTTGAGATAAAACAATTATTTTATTGATTTTGATAAATAGGCTAAATGCGATTGAATTATAACCATAACCATCATATATTTTTTTAGAATGAGGTTATTGTGGCGTCATCAAAAGTTTAGACTGTATAATATAAGAAAAAGGAATTTGAGATAAATCAATTAGTTTACTGATTTATAATATTTTTTAACTTGGTTGGTAGGAAGTAGGAACTGGTCTTTTTGACAATAAGTGAACTGTTGATCATCCTCGTTGATAGTAATTTATATAAAACATTCTCCAAGATTAAGTTTTATTGGTGCTATCAGTGATAATTTTTCTTATATTCGAAAAAAAGGTTCTCAAGGAACCGTATACTGATCTCAAAACATTGACAGATCATATCACTTCTCATAATAGTCACATCTATCTAATGACCGCTTAATGTCTCGCTTAACTTTGATATTTGACAGTGAGTTAAAAAAAATCGTTAATATTATCAGAAATTGATATGATTAATTTTGTTATTCAAAAAAATTATTGCTTATAATTATAATTCCAATTCACTAATTACATTTCAATCAAAAAATTTGAAACTTGTCAAAAAAAAAAATCTAAAACATCACTTTACATTTTTCAAAATAAACGCATACAAATCAATCAATCTCTCACAAATTAAATTTCCAAAATCAAAACCGACATGCAAAATATTACAAAATCACCGCTACACTTCTCCAGGTTCAATTTTTCGACAATTTGAATGCTAAGCATGCACAGTGCGCGGGTGTTAATGTCGAAACAATGGGACAAATAACACGGTGTGTATGGTAATTCGATGACCCGATCGTGGATACAGCCAGCCTTCGAGGTTTTTGTTCTGTTTCATTTTTTTTAAATTATTTTTATCATCGTTTCGACGAAGACAATGGCCGAAAAAGAATGTCCTTTGTGTCGCGGTGCTCCTCAGTCGAATTAGCTCTCGAAAAATCTGGGTCGAGAATTTTCGCATCGAATTTGTTAAATAATCGTTCTTTTTTTATGAATTCAAAAATCGAGTGGGTCTTTTGAAATACTATATTCGAATACTATACTATATTATGTTTTGTTCGAATGCCGTTATTTTATGGTACAAAAAAACTGTTACTTAGAGTTGTTTACATTTTTTATTGCGTCATAAAATAAGAATTTTATTTTTCTTTAATTATGCAATAAAAAATGTATGTATTCGAATAAATTATAGCTCAGATTACATAAAAAAAATATTGACGTATACAAACGATGCCAATCAAGTAATTTTTAGCTCAATTCAAATATTCGCGCCAATCTATAATTCAACAATTCAGGACGGACTACTAAAGAAATGGTTTCGATTCGATTTTATTATCGAATCCGTTTGGTATTTTCATTGTCTGCCAACAGACAAACACTTCTGGTTCGAGAGTACTCCAATCGATTAAACACCCCTCTGGTTCGGTGAGGTCCTATACTAGGGCATATAAACCTATGATTCGAAGCCCGACATCAATTCATTTTTTTATTTATTTATTTAGTCAATATTCGGATGGATAATCTAATCATATAGGGGAAGTTTGGGTAATTTCGCGATATTAAGCGCTTTTTGCCATTATTTTAATACAATAATAAAAAAGTATACTATCATAAAACATGTACATTATTTTTATCTAGCTTTTATTTAGATGTATCAAAGGCCTTATTTTACCCACTTGAATCATGCGTGTATTGGCATGACGAAAAATCATCGCAAAACATGTCTATATTTTACTAGCATCACACGTGGAAGGTTATCACTAAATTAAATCAGTATGAATTCATGTATCTATTACCAGGCTTCTAGTAGGTATAATTCTCGAAAATATTTCAATATTATTAAAAAAATGACAAAAAAAACTTTGGAGATGGTGAGGTCTGTGCCATGTAGGGTTAAGCCTTGTCTATCAAACTGGTAGTCATTGGGATCGCAAAGTGGACAACAAGGGTGCAGTCTGCTCAGTCTCTGTCTCGTCTGCCTCACTGATTATCATGGCGATATGCTTATTGGATAGTGACCGGAGTCTGACATATGTACCGATGGCCCGAGAGCTTTCCCCATTGACATGGGACGGAGTTGGTTCTTCCTTATCAAAGAGTGGTGGCACACGTGATAAGGTACTGCTCAGACTGTCAACACTAGTTGATAAAACTTTGTCTTGCAGTGGTTGTTTTATGGTTGATAATGATGACGATGATCGCAAAATTATCAGTATCACCGATTTATCCAAGTTTCTTCTATTAGCAGTGAGAATAGTTTCTATTAAGACTTCATTTATTCTTATCAAATATAAGATGTTATCAAAAAAGTTCTTATAATAGATAAAGAATCATCATCCACATCATTGATTTAAAATGCTTCTATTTCGAAAAGTTGAGCCGTCCTGTCGTATTTTATTCCCTTCGTTGATGATCCCCTCTCAAATGGACGCAATTTAATCCATCCCTCGTGTTGGGAACGTGCATTGCGTGATCTTTGAAGAGTGGTCAGTATGTGGAAAAGTCCTGGTCGACTTCTAAAAATTGCTTCTAATCACACCGTTCGATTCTCAGAAGCACCAATTTGCATATACGCTACCTTTACTACTTACTAGAAATTGGTTTTGCAAATCGGGCTGGGCTATTAAGTCCAGGATCCAAGAAGGCACGCTATTCCCATTTGGTTATTGTATATTTTGATTTTTATTATGAAAATGTATTAAGAAATAGCATATTAATAAATTTAAATTAAGAATGTAAGTCGTTACGTTTGAAAATGGAATAAGATCGATTTCGAATGAGATTCTAACTGTTATAGCAAGTTTCAATTGCATGATCAGATACAATATATGATTCATTGATTCAATTCCAAATAAGGTTAGAATGACTTTAATCCGGATTTTATACAGTTTCGTGTCTGTACCCTAATTTCGAAAATTGGTTAGATATCTGCATGTTTGACACATCAATCGAAAGGATTTTAAACAGATATGTTTTTAAAAATGTTTGAAATCTTTTGAATTCGTTTTTTTTAACAAAAAATATCAAAAAACTCTAGTATTCATTTACTTTAGAATTTTTTTTATAACTAATCATGCATAATATTTCTAATAGTTTGATAAGAATTATTAGTATGCAAGTGTGAGATTTTAGTTTTTTTTTAGAAATTAAAAATATATTATAATATTTACTCAAAAACTATGATACTTTGGACTAAGGTATGTATGGTTTAAAATGTTCCAAATAACATGACCTCTTTAAGGTTTTTCCTAGATTATTGGATCACCGATACAATATAAACTTTATAAAAATATCACATTTTCGGAATTGTAGGGAAATTCTTCAAAATTTCTTTCACTTCCAAACATAACATATACACCTCTACAGATTTGAAAATTCAAATTCAACCAATGGTAAGTATTCTTAAGATCTTGTCTTAGTAATCAATGAAATTTTATTGAATTTGATTTATTATGTGTTGAATTTGAAGTTTGAAAGGTTGAATTTGAATTACCAAACAAATAATAAATAACATCTTGCACATGTTTGAAACACGAAATTTCAAGAAAAAGCGGTTCGTGTGAAGCTGCATCACGTGACCAAATGCAATTTGCATCAGAGGTTCGGTTCCTAAACATGTTTCGTTATGCAATTTCTGCACGTTTTCGCGTCTCTATAGGCGTCTGGGTATAGCGGTCGTGAACGGGTTAGGTTAGAAGTATTAAGTTTACCGTTGGTCGGTTGACATTAATGGCGTGCATCTTTCGTGTGGTCTGTTTGAGATGTTTATGGTGTCGGGTGTTGAGGTTAGTAGATAAAGATGTAGACAATCCGTTTTTTGTCCGCTTTTTGACCTTTTTGTGTTGTGCGTTCACCCTTATAAATTGTAAGGGTGTAGTTGATTTTTTATCAGTTTTTTGGAGATGTTACCTATGCAGAACTATTGTTTTTTTAATTAGATTTTAATGAATTCAATGATAAATAAGTATTATAAAGTTGTGAATCATTCGAATCATGAATAATTGTGAAAGACGATGAATTTGGGTCATGCTTAGTTTTAAAAAAAATGTTAGTAATTAACGCAAAGGTACGTGTTTTATTTATGTACGTACGATGACGAATACATATTTCCTTGCGAACTCATTTGAATATGTCACATAGTACGGAAAATAATTAATGTTTAAATAAAAAATGTTTGAAGCAAATTAAATTCAAGGAAGATTTTTATATACGTGATCGAAATTTCGTACGGAAAAACATAGAAGTGATATAGATTTTGAAAAATTCACACGTACGGAATAAAAAAAAATGTATATAATTGGCTACTTGGCTCGTAGAAATCATTCAGTCTTCTGAAAGTATCCGATTTACTTCAGCAAGATGTTCTTCAACTCGAATGCTGCTTTTGGCATCCTTGCCTTATTATTCATTTACGTAAGTATTTTTTCAATTTTTTTTTCTTCTAAATTCGCTTGAATTTAAATAATTACATCGATTATATTATTCCAGGCTTCCATAGCCGATGCAAAAGCTTGTGAATTCTGCAAAAAGAACCGGCCCACTCCTACAACCACAACCACCCCATCTCCTTGTGAACCATCATCAACATGCTGTCCTCAACAATCCCCATTACAACCGGCACCAGCTCCACTTCGACCATCCCTATTCGATATACCAGCTTCATTCCCTCATATACAACTACCCCGTCTAAATTTGCCAACAATTCCATCACTTCCAACTATTCCAAGACTCAGTTCGCTAACTTCATGTAGACAAGCTCCGTTGCCTACGTTTGAAGAAAGAAGAACCGGATGTTCCCTGAATGCTCCAGAATCTTCTTGCAGATTATCACCTAAGCCTTGCTCTATCTCATTACCTACATTGCGTTTACCAGAGTCTGATTCTTATGGATCTTTACAAGATCCGTGTCCATCTGATCAAATCCGCCATCTCCGTTCGGACGATGTCCGAAGACGTCCTTCACTCATTTCTTCGCTCATTCATTCTCGTTTGCCAAATATGTATAATATAAGGACTCCTGGAGCGGGATGTAATGAGATTAATTAAATGAATTTTTTTTTTTAATAAAAAATTCCTTGATTCCATGTTAATTTAATTAGAAATAAATAAATTTTTAAAATAATCTAAAGCTTCGTTGTTTTTTTTTGGTCGAAAATCAATAGTTTTTCAATGTCAGACTTCTTATTAATTTTTCAGCATTCACGATACAGAAATAGCACATAAACTCAAACAAGACAATAAAATTTTTACGTTCATCCAACGATTTGTTTTATGGTGGCGTTTACCTCATTTTTATGTTTGCCAAAAGTACATTTATATTTTTCGTCAACCCATAAACTATGAAACATTAAATTATGACCCGCCTGAAAGATTTTTACTAAATTATTCACCCATCAAAGCAAAAAATAAATACATTCCTCAAGAATTCATTTAACAACAAAGAAACATACATTTGAAAAACAATACACGTGCTTCGGAAAACAATACCACACATCATCTTTTCACATTGACACACCTCGAAATCTCATATAACACTAAACACAGGACAATGCGCTTTTAATTAAAGTTAATTCGAAACTTGCCAAGCATGCTCCTTCATACCATATTAAATATAATGTACGACATTATAGCATATTATGCTTTGAGGAGACCGCAAAGATGGTCTCGCGTTGAACCGGTCCGCTAATAAACGTAAACTTATCTCTTATGTTGGTTGAAGGATGTTTGTGAACATACAACATCCTGCGTGAGACCATCATCGTTATGGGTCTAATGGTGATGATGGAGATCTAAAGGGTTCGAGTTGAATGAAGAAAAGCTATGAAAGCGATAAAAAGTGGTGTCTTTTCTTTGACACATTGCGTAGTAGTGGCTTTATATGGTTAAGGATCGTTTTCATTTTTTTTTCAATAAAAAATATTTATATTTATTATTTTTTTATTTGAAATTATACAAATCAAATAATGGGAAAACATATGTATAATAAGATAGATAAGAATCATTAGATTACACGAAAAAAAAATGAAATTTTGGTTATAGAATATGTGTTAAGAATTTTGCACCAAATTATGATTATCATTAAGAAGTAATAAAAAATAATGAAATCTTAATTCCAATATAAGAAAATCTTCAAATAATTATAGAATTTAATATAGTTTGAACTCGATTTCATTATTATATAATATGATGGTAAAACATAATAAAATTCTGCACTAATTATATAATATTATAATAAAATTCTGATTCTGATTCGTGGTAAAAATTTAAAGTGATTTTAATCGAAAACAATTTGATTTTATTTCATAAGAAAATAGTAATACTATCATAAGATATTATCGATAGTGATGATGAAACGCAGCACGACTCTTCTTCCAATTCACTACTAGTTGGCAGAAAAGCATTTCTTGTTGACGGTCAAAACTCCTCATATTACTTGGAGACCCAGCAAATACCACGTCTACCATTCTAAGATTAGGATTGTTATAAAGAAAAGCGACAGCTCGCCGGACGAAGGCGAGTGTGTATCTTTCTGGACTGTGGTTCAGTAAAAAGGGTTCAGAAACCTCCATTTTCCGCGTAAGCCTTTTGTAATAATACACAATATTTCTAGTGATTAAAGTAAATCATTTGAAGAATGGAAATCGATCGAAAAGTACTTACTCGGTGAATTAAGTATCCCGAAAATTCAAAGAAAGTTATGAGCTCCCTTCGATGTAGATCGATCGACTTCTGATCGTCGAATGACACAATGACGTTGATTTCGTAATGGAAAAATATTTTTGAACGTGTTGAATTTCGCTAGCTATATTAGATGTATTGTATTGAAATTCTTGCGAAATATACCAATAAGCAAAAATCGCTTGTTTTCATTGTAAAAAAATATGATTATAAATTTTATTTTCATCGAAAAGTGCTCAATTTACAGATTTTTTTATTAAAAGAAAAAAATAAAATAGAACATAGAAAAAAATACATAGACAATATAAATTCCGTAACTGAAAACGGTCAACGCGACAAAAACCTCATATTTCATGATCATTATTATATAGGGGTACCCAAATGAAAGCCATTTTTTTTGCATGCCTTGTTTGAGATCAGTCTGTCTCTGGACACCGTGAAGTGAACATCCTTGTAAGTTTTTTTTTCTATAGTATTGTTCCTCAGCTTTATTTTTTCGACCCTTACATTTTTTTTTTCATTAAGGGTAAAATGAGCAAGCCGAAAGCAACAAAGCAACATATACGGCACTGCATGCTCCTTTTTTTTGATGATGGCTGGAATGCGAAAAAGACGGCCGAAAAACTCAATGAAGTTTATGGAGCGGTGACAACGTCCAACAGATGCCAGTTTTGGTTCCGGCGATTCAAATCGGGGGATAGAAGTTTAAAAGACGAGCCGAAATCCGGAAGACCTTTGAAATTTGACGACGATGTGCTGAAGGCCATGGTGGAATCTGATCCTCGTCTAAGTATCGAGGAATTATCACGAAGACTTGATATTCCATGGTCCACAGTGCAAAGACGTTTAAAAATAATCGGTAAAGTCCACAGAATGGGTATTTGGATTCCGCACGCGCTGTCCCAAGACAACAAAGATACGCGAGTGGACGCGTGTAATTCGCTTTTAACGCGACATGAAAATAAGTCAATTTTGAATCGAATTGTCACTAGCGACGAGAAATGGATTGTCTACGACAATGTTAGACGAAAAAAACAGTGGCTTTCAAAGAACGAAGTACCTGTTCCGACCCCTAAGCCGGGACTCACCCTTCGCAAGGTTCTATTGTGTATATGGTGGGATATTCGGGGAATTATCCATTACGAACTCTTAAAACCGGGCAATACAGTAACTGCTGTAGTTTATTGTGAACAGCTCGAAAGAATGAACGAGCAATTAAAAGCGAAACGTCCTCATTTGGTCGATCAAAAAGAAGTTCTTCTTTTGCACGACAACGCACGCCCACACAAGGCAACGATGACCCGTGAAAAAATTTCTCAACTAAATTTTGAAGTTCTAAATCATCCCCCATATTCACCAGATCTCGCACCATCTGATTTTTATCTGTTTAGGTCATTGGAACATTCACTAAGAGAAAAAAAATTCAACAGCGTGAATGATATAAAAAACTACTTAGATACATATTTCGCATCAAAGCCAACCAGTTTTTATAAAAAGGGGATTGAAAAGCTGCCTGAAAGATGGCAAAGAGTCCTCAATAATAATGGCGAATATATTTTGTAATTACCATGTCCTTGTAAAAATATATTAATAAAATTATATTGTATTTGCAAATAATGGTTTTCTTATGGGTACCCCTTATATTAAAGGGAAATAAAGATGACATAACCATTAAAAAGTACGCTTGTTTCACACGGCCATAAAACATCCGGAAAAAATGTCGAATTAACAAGTTATCGGTCAATTAGAGTGACAGTGTTGTCTCACGGTCTCATAAACGGAAGCTGATCATTAACGCACACGATGCCTAAAGGGTTAATTCCAAATGAATCTGCGTTGCCGTGAAATTCTGAGTTTTAGCGATGTTTTAGAATTAGGAATTGTCTAATTTTTGTCTTCGGGTTTTTATTGTTCAATAAAAATATTATATATGTGAACTTGGATTTTTTTGTAATTATATATTTTTTTTGTTTCGATCAAACAATGAGTAATGAAAAGTACATATATTGTGCTTATGATACAAAACATATTATTTTATTGTATGCAAATTTGTGTAGCATTATATGGGATTCATAAAAATATGAAAAATGATATACAATATATTAAAAAATTCTAGACATAAATGAATTTTTTATCAATTCAAAATATTTAAGAATTCACAACAACATTAATAAAGGAAATTATATCCAGCACAAAAAGCATATAATATTTTTTTACATCAAAATTCACGCATTTTTCTAAAATTACCAACAATAAGTTCAAAGCCCTCACCGTAATATTTTTTTCCTGGTTAAAACCATCACTGAAAAGTCGAGGTCACGTCTCTGAAGACTCCTGAAGGAAGAAGTGATTCAGCCAACGCGATTTTTCCACTCCGAATCCTCAGTGGACACATCAGCTGCGGTCTGAAGCAGTTCCAGAGTGAAAGCATAAAAATTTTAAAAGTGAAACCATTTTTTTATATAAAGAAAGTGTCGACAACTTTTTGCGATATTTTTTATGAGCGCTTGTGGAGATCGCAATTTATATTGGGTGCGATTTAACTGTGAGTTGAAAAAATGTAGATTGTGCCTTAAAACGGATTGTTTGGGCATTAGAATGATATACGATGTGCATTATTTGTTAAGGAATTTCGTATTGAGCATCGTTTTATTTGTAGTTCACAATTTGGTCCAATTTAATTGTATAATGAAAGTTGAGAATAATAATCGTACTGTTGGTATTTCATCCTGTTCGCGAATGTACACATTATTATTTTAATGCACATTTATTTTATATTTATAATGCATATGTAGATTGTTTCTATATACTTATATATATGAGTAGCCTATTTACAAAAACGGCTTAAGCCACTTTACAAAATTTTTCACGACAGCTAATTTTTTGTATCTCCTGAAGTTTTTAAGTTATTGCAATTTTTCTTTTTTGAGCTGATCATCGTTTTCATACGGTTTTCAACTTTGTTAAGCAAGCGATACATCACCAGATCGGGCTTCTCGTGTAGAACAAGAATCCATCAAAAAATGAAAACCGATCTAGGATGGCTTAAGCCGTCTTTGTAAATAGGCTACTCATATATTTCCGGAAGAATTTTTAATAGTTAATCATATTAAGTGAATGTTAGATTTAATTAAATATTATTTATTATCGAGTTACGATATTTTTCCATTGAAGATCGAAAGATATTCTAAGGTTTCCGTAACTTTTTGAAACCCGATTCTTTTTATCCTCCATAACACATTCGCACGCTCGAATTTTCGCGTCAAAAAAAACGATTCACAATATTATTTAATACACATAAATTAAAACCACAATCACGAAATATAATAATTTACATTATCTGTATAATTAATTTGCTACTTTGTTCAACGCGGACGCGAAATTAACATAAACTTTTGACCCCTTTGTCCGCGGGAAAACGCAGAGGAACATTATTCGAAACTTTTTTCAGCGAATTGGCCGTTTGAAATTTTTTAAAAAATTGCCGTTTTTATCAGTCGTATACTGAGCATGATAAGCGCAATACTTTGCATAAATTTTGTTTAAACAATCGGTCTTATCGAAGGAATTAAACCGTCAGAAAGCCATGACCGTGTACGGGATTTCGCATTTCGACCTCAGCACGCAACGGACGATAACGATATGCAAATTCCCTTGCAGATTTTTTGTTTTCGCTAATTTTCTTGGTGTTTTTTTGTGTTTTTGGACACGACTCTTCCAAGTTTGCTAGGGATTCACGAATCGGCTCGTCTGCGTGTATCATCATCATGGAACGTATAATTTAGATATGCGCTACACGTATTGTGGTAGAACGCAATTTGTTTGTTGCTATCAGGACCGTATCGAGATATGATTGTTAGAAAAGTGTCATTTTTTTATGTAGTCAGTTTTTTTTTCTCCTCCTTAACTTCGTCTGTAATGATCGAAGTTATATCTGCTTCCAAATTCTAACTTCTATCTACAGCTCAACTGCTAACAATCCCTAGAATTTGTTAATCCAAGTATTTTTTTATAATAAAATTATATGATTAAATATACTATAAAAGTTTAGAAGTTAAGTGATATATAGCATAGTTGGTAAATGGATATATTACATAAAGTTTTTGTAATCGCCTTTTCCATGAAAAATGCAAAAAATTGCACTATTTGTGAAATTTAACTTCATCTGTTTGTGTTATCCCCCTTAATTAGTGTTATTAAAATTTAAATGTTTAATGTCATCCGTCAAATATGTCAGTTTACGTGTCTTATGATATACTTATGGAAGACCGGAAAAGATTTGTATTGCTGATACCAAGAGTTTCGCAATGTGGTTAAAAATGATGAAGACTCGGCTTTGTAAATTATAAAACAGTTCATTCTAGAAAATGAGAGTTGGGGAATCGCCAGTTGAAAAAAATATTTTGATATGGATGACAATGTTGCTTGTTCAATTTTGTTTAAATTCCACAAAAAACGAAAGATTTTGTGCGTTTCTCATGTAAAACGTAAATACTCAAATGTTACTTACCAGATATGCTATTGAATTTATATCAAATATAGTTATACATAATTCAATTTTTGAGTATGATAAGAACAAAAAATAAGTTTTTGATGATTTTGTTCATGAACCGATTGAACTTTTAAAAGACACAAAAAAATTCATGATTATAATGAAATTTTTGTGATGATTATACTTATAGTTTTAATATAACAAAATATGAAGCACTTAAAAAACTTACAATTAAATAACAGTTAATATACTAGAATAATTTTCATTCTGGAAAATGGCTCATAATTAGTAAATTAACCAGTGAAACTTTAAATTATTCACTTGTACAATTACATTTATGTTATGTTGCATTTTATATAATTTAAAACAACAGTGCATCAACATTTTCCAATGCAATTCAACTCCAAATACGGACCTGGTAATATTGTAGTTGTAATGAAATACGATCTCAAAGCGATGAGTCCGCAGCACGTGCTGGTTCACTTCTTCAGATGAAGTATCCATCTACTAAAAAAAAAGCAAATTGTTCCATTTCGTTACTTGTTTCTTTTTTACGCTCGCATGAACTTAAAAACAAATTAGACCAACCTAAATTATAATACATCACGCGTTATTTATATAGAAAAATCATCCTAATAATTCATTCGAATCCTCCGAAAATGGTAAGTCATTTTTTTATAAAAATTATTTCAAAGGTAATCAATTTAACTTGCTAGTCAAATAAAACAAGCATATAAATTTTTTTATACAAAATCTATCAGGTTTTTGCATAAAATAGTACCTATCCCTCGATTTAAACGGTACTTTTTTTTACACGTTTTCGCTTTTACACGGTTTAAAAAAAATGAAAAATAAAAATAAATGTTGAAAATAATCAATAATAATAACATTAATAGTTTTAACATTGAATTCTATCACTAACTAAAATAGAAGAGCCACTGTTAGGTAAACAACTAGGTGCGTACCCGCACGTTTGTCATTACGTCGTAGTTTGACGTTTCAAGTGTAACCTCAAAACGACATGTCGACCATGATATTAAACATTTTTATAAATTGCTTATTAAAATTAGGACTTCAAAAATTAGGATTTTGGACTAAAATTAACCTAACCTAACCTAAGTTAATAAAAAGCTTGAAAAAACTACCAAATTATGCGTTTTTTGTGTACTTTTCGATTTACATGATTTTACATTAAAAAATATAAAATTTTGTTTTACTCGTTTTTCTCAGGAACCTATCTACCTTGTAAATCGAGGGATAGGGTAATATGATCAAAATCGACGATCTCAAATGATCGTTTCGATCTCAGACACGCCCAATGACCACCAGACTATGATATCGAAGATCTACCAGACCAGAAGACCAGCAATTCCTGGATGCGTGACGGTCACGGAAGGCTTCCACCGCGTGTCGTCGAAAAGCGAAAGCACGACCTTTTTCGAAACCTTTCCATTCAGAAAAAATGTTGGATTCGTTTTGTTCGCGAATTTTCGAGGTCGTTTTCGCAGTGGAACTGGTACTGGGGTCCAAGGCTTTGAAATATTATATCTGAACGGGTTTAATTAAAATAATGGAGGATTCAAAGGATTCGTTGACCTTGTCATATGATATTGCTTTGGATTAGACGCTGTGTAGATTTCTTTCATGTGCTGTTGTATCGGATGACCCTTTTTGTGCGCCGTCTTAAATGCGTCTAATAATTAGTTTTGATTTTTTTTTCAATATAAATGTAATGTGTTTATGCTTTTTTAATATAATATGAAGATTTTTATGTAGAATTAACTAATTAAGGTATTTTTAATTAGAAATATGAATGTTTTATTATAAAATGAAAGTAATCTTTATCAAATGATTCAAATCATCACATCTATCTATCTAATAATCACAACTCGTCCCAGTTAACTTTAGTAAGTAATGAAAACTGATGCTTCTAAGACATCATAAATCTTCAAATACATACAAAAACATCAGATCTAATAATTATATAAGTTATTTAAGTTAAGCAATTGGTGCGACCCGTAGGTATCTACCTACGAGCAGCGATTTTCAGGACTCGAATACTCGGTAAGAAAACGATATTCAAACTTTCAACAGTAACAAAAAAACTTGTCCTACATCCTATATTGTTGCTTGGCTGAACATATTCATAATAATAATAATAAACCTCACCCAGGGCCGGATTTATGTACTTATAAGCTGAAGCCTAGAGTTTTCAAATCCAAGCATCCTCCAAATTCAAACCAGAAAATCGATCGATATATCGAAAAATTGATTGTTTGATTGTCTAGATCTGGATACCTCTCGAATTTGGAATCCCTAACCTCATCAAACATCAATCACCATAACGCGAAAGAACCACTCAACGTCTGGATACACCATAACCCGATTCAAAAAACTAAATCCATAAAAAAATCTAACAACACACCTGCATTTGCTTAGCTGAAAATATTCATAATAATAAACCTCATCCAGGACCAGATTTACTTATAAGCTGAAACCTAGAGTTTTCAAATCCAAGCATCCTCAAATTCAAACCAGAAAATCGATCGATATATCGAAAAAAATTGATTGTTTGATTGTCTAGATCTGGATACCTCTCGAATTTGGAATCCCTAACCTCATCAAACATCAATCACCATAACGCGAAAGAACCACTCAACGTCTGGATACACCATAACCCGATTCAAAAAACTAAATCCATAAAAAAATCTTACAACACACCTGCATTTGCTTAGCTGAAAATATTCATAATAATAAACCTCATCCAGGGCCAGATTTACTTATAAGCTGAAACCTAGAGTTTTCAAATCCAAGCATCCTCCAAATTCAAACCAGAAAATCGATCGATATATCGAAAAATTGATTGTTTGATGTCTAGATCTGGATACCTCTCGAATTTGGAATCCCTAACCTCATCAAACATCAATCACCATAACGCGAAAGAACCACTCAACGTCTGGATACACCATAACCCGATTCAAAAAACTAAATCCATAAAAAAATCTAACAACACACCTGCATTTGCTTAGCTGAAAATATTCATAATAATAAACCTCATCCAGGGCCAGATTTACTTATAAGCTGAAACCTAGAGTTTTCAAATCCAAGCATCCTCCAAATTCAAACCAGAAAATCGATCGATATATCGAAAAATTGATTGTTTGATGTCTAGATCTGGTTACCCTTTGAATTTGGAATCCCTGACCTCATCAAACATCAATCACCATAACTTGAAAGAACCGCTCAACATTTAGATACACCACAACCCGATTCATGAAACAAAACCTATAAAAAAGCATAACAACACCTCACACGCCCTACAACCGATTATTTCCTATCGGCGCGCATTAGTTGACCGGTCGTAACGGTGTCACGGTTTCTCTTCCACTTTCCAACGAGCTGGTTCTCCACGTCTTCTTCTCCTCATGAGTGGTAGACGGCCAAGTGAATCATCGCCATCTCACGTCCGTTGAACCCTCGAATATGAGCGTCTTCGTCGTGAAAGTGCAGCATCAGGTGAACGTCTGTTATGGCCGCGAGAGTGAGGGTTATGTCGTGTCAGTTTTCGCGCGCAAAATGCTGTCTTTTGAGTTTTGCGAGTTTGGTTTTTTTTCATCGATTAGAATGTGTTTATGATAATATAGGGTGGTCAATGAAAGACTGGAGGGTTTGAATAAGTCGTTGCTTGTTCATTTTATTTTTAAATTTTTTACAGGTCACAGTAAAGTTAACTTTAGTAAACAACAACATAAATAAGACAATAGTTAAGGCAACAATTTGAACTTTATCTAACGGCGGCACATTGACTCAGTCATTGTTGCTTTATATTTCCGGTATTTTCTTTGAGTTTTAATTTTATAATTCATCGTTTACTACAATATAATAACCTAATGAGTTTTAAATTTTAATCATTGTTGATGGATATCATATGTATCCATTTTAAAATATGATCACCTGTAAAAGATAAATTGAAAATGAACAAGTCATGAGTTTTCCAAATTCATCAGTTTTTCAGTGGCCATTTTGTATTATGAGAAAATAAACAATAAATTAATTAATTAATTTAAGTCATAGTTTTTTCGGTATGCAATAAAAAATTATAATGAATCGAAAATGACACAAAAATAAAAAAATATGGAAATTGATAAGTGAAATCGGCATTTCGAGAAATGCAAAATACGTGGAATGCTTATCATGTTCATGTTTCGAAGAATTCGATTGTGAAATTTGAAAGGTGAGCTATTTATTTATAAACGATGAGAATCGAATTGTTCAATACGATTTCATCATCTCTATTTATAATTTTTTATATGAATTCAACTAAACAAAAAAATCAAATCACACAAATTTCATTACATTGTCTGACATACCTTATATTATATGTAGTGTTATAGTACCAATCCTCTTTTTACACGGTTCCGCAATAACGCGGTTCAAGAAAGAAGAACCCATAATTTTTTTACACAGATTTTCACTTTAACACGGTATAAAAATATGTATAATATTATTATGCCACAATGGTAAGATTCGGTGCAGGCCAGTATACTGATATAATTAATGTATGTAATTATGGTTAATAAAAATTTTCGATATTTTTTGATGACCTTTACACGGCGAAAATTTTTCACATTGCATATTTTTTATAAAGTACATTTGAATGGAAGTTCTATCCAAATATAATGATGGAATCTATCTCCAATTTTTGTACGTTCACCATATTTTTTTACACAGTAGTTTCTGGAACGTATCCCCCGTGTAAAAAGAGGATTGATTGAAAGTACATCAAACTGACAAAAAATTACAATACGAACAATTACATTACATCCAACAACCGCCATGCTTAACCCCGTCAAAACCCATAATTTTTACGCGTTCGGGCAGATAAGATCGGCCATTATTAACCGACTCGCGACATAAACAAAGGGCCGCACTCGCACGGCGGCCATATTGGGCGCACTTATCACCTGTGGATTCGAAAAGGGCCCAAAAAGAATGCGCCCAAAAATGGGTCGCATTGTCGGGCACACGTGTACAAACCGAATGTCGACGAGATGTACGCATTGTTTGTTCGTTTTTCTGTTCGGCACACTTGTCTGTTTGTTCAAAATGGCCCTTTTCATAAGTGGTTTTCTTTTTTTGAATATGGCTTTGTTTTGTTTTTCGGAAACGAGAATTAATTTGTGTGTTTTTTCATTGAATACGTTTTTTTTTAGTTTGTTTTGAATGGAAATTTTATAGTTCGAGTTGAATTATTGCCGTTTTTGAAATAAGTTTATAGTGACATCTATGTGTGAAAGTTATAAAATAGTTTTAATAATTTTGTTTATTCGAAAAGGCACTAATTTTTTTTGGTCAAAATTTGTAAATTCACTAATTATTATTATAAATATACGTTTTTTAATTGTTAATAATGCCAATACTAGTTCCCACATTTAACTAGCTAAAGTTGATTACATACTGACCATGTAATAAAATAATATTTACCTGAAAAATATTTGAAATTGGACCAAATATTCTGCTCCCAAATAAAAATGTGATTATTGTTTAAATATGATTTATTTCAAACATGTCAATATTGCAAATGATCAAAATTCAAACATTTCAAAATCAATAATCATTTGAGTGAAAAATTTATGAAAATCAAATACTTAAACTTAACTTCCTAATTTTTAAATAAGTTTGTCGTGGCAACTAATTCCAAAAAAATTAATACTGTAATCTTCGGCTTATCAAAATTTTCTATGTATTACAACTATAATAAAAACTGAAAAAAATTTAAAGCAGGAAAAGAAACAATATTACCGAAAATCATTTTTAAAAGCCACTTTATAATATATAAAGTAAATATTAAAGAAAATACATTTTATTAATAGCTATAGAGAGCAAATTGTCGTCTTGATTTCCATAAATAAAAATCAATACACATAAATAATACAATATTTCATATTGAAATTTTTGATTGAAAGTAGACTGGCAAACAATAACAAAAAAATTTGACAAAAAGTGAAAAATAAATAAGAATATTTCTTGTCAATCATGTATTATTAATAAAAAATATTTTATCTTATATAATTATATTTACAAAATACATGAACGAAACGCTTAACTATTTTTACTAGCGAGAACTTTCTTGTTAGATGACGGTTGTTTCAGACGTGATATATACTCTTTTTTATCATTCGTAGAATTGTTCAAATTTTCTTTGCATTGCTGAAATTGAATAATAACATTGTTAAAATGTAACTCATCTGGAAAAGTAATAATTTTAATGAAAAACTCACTTTATCGTTTCCTGAATTATATATATCAGATTCTGAACAAGATTTTGTGATCAAATTTTGATTAGGACTTAATTTTACAGGTTTTGGTTCAACGAACAGAGTAACCGAATCGTCTAACAAAGATTTGGAGTTGTTTTGAGATATTTCAACAGTTTTGCAGGGAGTCGATTCTGCACTTTGATCTAGTTCTATTATACTGTTGCTCTAAAATCATAAAACGGATTAGATAATTTTGCGAATATTCAAATATTTGTGTACATATTAGACAACATACTTCAGGAGATTGAGCTTTGGAATTTTTAAATCGCATTAGAAGTCTGTCATGGGGTGAGGTGCTGGCTAAATATTTAGGATATCTATATTCTTTTCTAACTGGAGTTTTTCCTGAAGAAAAAATAATCGTTAATACATTGATACTTAAAAAAAAAACTACAATTTACATTAATGGAAAATTACCTGTCGGAGAATATAATTTGTACTCTTCGTTCAAAAACTTTATTTCAATGTCATCATTGACGATCATATCTTCATGAAGTTTTTCTTTGAAAGTATTCACTGAATGTTTCAAATTGTTCATGTTTTGATTATGGTCTTCTTTTTGTTCACTCGTTTTTTTAATAGTTAAATTTATAGGTTGTAAGATTTCATCTTGTTTGGCTTGACATTTAGAAAGGAAATCCTGTAAAAGAAAACAATATTTAAATTGATCATTAACAAGCTTGAAATAATATTTTTATAAAAATGAAAATAGTACATTATAATGAACGTATTGTTCTTCGATAACGGCAGTTTGAACTGCGTTAACATTTTTCAATGCTTTATCAGTGTTATTCTCAAATTCTATCCAATTTTTCTTACTCGATTCATCGATATCTTCAACAGATACCTATAAATAAAAGATGAGTTGAGTGTCGATTTCACAATCATAATATATTAAAAAAAATCAAACAACCTTTATTTCATGAAGTACGTTTTCACCCAAATCAATATTTTCTGAAAAGTTTTCCACGACTGAAGACAAATCGTTTATGAACAATTTGTTGGTATCGTTGAATGCGGCAATTATATTGTTCGTATCGAGCATTTTGGAATTTAAATCACCATTTGCAGTTTGGAGCATATCTTTGAATGAAATATGTGTTTTCGACAAGTTTTCGCACTGTTGGGTCTCCATAACGTTACGTTCGTTCGATTGCTCCAAGAGTTTTGATTCCAATTTTGAGATAATAGATTTCAAATTATTCAAATCATCAGAGATATCCTTAAAAGTAAATATTCAAATATAATTTTTTTTTATTATAACACGCTTTTACAAGGAAATTTTCGATACTACCTTTTCTTGATGTTTTCGCAAATTTGACAATTTCTGACAGTTTTCCAAATCATTATCATGATTGATATTACGTTGCTCTGCGATATATTTCAAATGGGTGTCAGTACTATTCCACCATTCATTCGAAGCGTGAACTAAGCTTACGATTTTAGCCGTTGATGAAGTTTTCTATAATATTTAAAAATATAAAAGAAACTATTTTGATAATTATGACACATTTAAGTATTTAAAATTCATTTTTAACATAACGTACCCAATACTCTAATTGAGTTTTCATCGTAATCGAAATGTCTTTTTCTTTTTGTCGAACGTCGTTTAATTTTGTCAAAAGTGTGACTAAATCGTTCAATTTTGAATGTATATTGGAGTTTTCTAAAGCAGCATTTTTCTTAATGACATCGAAATTTTCAGTAGTGTTATTACACACCCTACTTGTATAATTATCTTTTGTACATTTTGTGAGCGATATTGTCTCTTGAATCTGATTAAACATTTCATTTATTAATTGCTCGGATTTTAGTTGGTTCTCCATACAAATAGTATGATGTTCATCTATTGTATTGAAAAATAGTCATGTAGTCAAAAATAATACAATTTATGTATGAATTAAATTTAAAAAAAAATACCAATGTTATCTTGCAAAGAACAAGAATCTTTCATGTAGTTCTCATAGAAAGAAATCAAACTATCCTTCATATTCTTTCTGTGTGTTTGGGACTTATCGTTGAAAGATTTTGTAGTGTTTAAATTATTACTTTCAAGTAACCTATGAAATACAAATAATCAAAAAGTATTCATTTAATATTGCACGATCAATAAAAAAATAAAACCAAATTACTTTTTCTTTTCAACAGTATTGTGTAGCAAGTCGATATCAACAGTAGTACAGTCTGCGACGTCTATCAAACTTTTCGCTTGGTCCGATAACGTTTTCTCTGTTTCGACTTGTTTGGACACAATAAACTTTTGTTCTTCGACTTCATTGCGGACCATTTTTAGCTCCTTTAAATACATAACATTAATAAGATATTGGAAATAGAGTAAATTTAAAAAATGGCATAAACATACCTGTTTTTTATCCTTCAATACTGTTTTTGTTTGATTTAAAGTCTGATTCGTAACGTCTAGTTCATTTTCGACCAAATTCAAACGATTCGACTTTTCAGTAAAAAGACTTTCGACGCGATCTTTTTCTTCTTTCATAGCTTTTATATGTAGTATTTGTTCTTGGATTTCTTTATCCTGTTCTTCTATCTTCAATGTCATTTCGGCATATGTTTCATTTGCCAAATATACACCTGAAAATATAAATATTATCAATAAGAAATTCCATTGTATAATAAAATATAATGACATTTTTTACCATTTCGTTCTCTGCTTGCTTGCAAATCTCTCTTCAGCCTATCGATTTCTTCAGAATACTCTTTTAGAACAGCCCGTTTAGTCATCTTTTGATTAATTTCAGGTTTATTTTGAATATTTCTTGCTCTATAAGCATACTCCAAAGTACTGAGAGTTTCTTCGATATCTCTATGTCCAGGCGAAATAGTAGCGATTATAGAAGTTTTAGTTCGCCCACCCAAAGATTCTTGCAAAAGGCGAGTAAGTTTCGATTCTCTAAAATAAAAAATGATTTATAACAAAAATACGAAATAATTAGCCGTATTTTTCAGATATTTATATACCTGTAAGGAATATGAGGATGTCTTTCAACCAATGCTGTAATAACACGACCGAGTGTGAGCAACGATTGATTGATATTGACGCATTCGCGAGCTCGTTCTTTGCGAGCTGGATTATCGCTTCCGGCTTTCGAAATATTTTCACTTCCGGCCAAATCTACTAGATTCAATTTTCCGATTTTCATGAGCTCTTCTCCGTCGGGACTGTTTTCTTTCATGTGGACGACAATTGTGAATACAGTATGGGAACGACTAGAAGATAAGATCAAAAATTCAAAAAATACAGCCCTATCATAAAATTCGAAATCAAATTAATGCGAAATAAACCTTGATTGAGCGTTCATTAACGTAGAAGCCATACGTCGCTTCTCTTGCCCTTTAGCCATTATATTATACACTTCGTTTTTATTGTATACAGTCATTTCTTCAAGTCCGTTAACGATATTAGCACCTTTTTTAGTTACGTCTTCGTAAATTCTCAACTTTGAATTGTCCTCCGATGATGATAACAAATCGAATAGTTCCTCATTGTACAATTCCAAATATGAAACTCTCACGGTATATTCTGAATTTGTGATACGTAACTCGTCAAACAGTTGACTTAAAGATCTCGGAATAATACCGGACATAGGATCCTACAAATCAATCGATAACATGATCAAATGTACATAAATATGAAACTGACGAAACGTATTGATTTTATCCATACATTTTGCCATGGTATATCTCCATTTCCAGAACTCTCTCCGACCATAGTATGAGTTTTACCAGTTCCGGTTTGACCGTAAGCAAAAACCGTACAATTATATCCGGCGAGTACTTCTTCGATTAGTGGACTGACAACATCATGATAAACATCAACCTGAAACATTAAAAATTAGATTTATCAACTTGGACAATAATACAAATATCAAAATACAAACATATTTAACGTACTTGTTTAGAATTAGGTCCAAAAGCTTTATCGAAAGAAAACTTCTTTGTTAACTTGTTATCGGAAAGTGGTTGTTTAACAATTACATCCTTTGTTCCATTTACTTCTACGATTCCGATAGATTTTATATCCCTTTCTCTAGCATTGAGTGGCCTGCAAATAAAAAATATTAAAACCATGCATCATTCATCATCATTATACCTGTTCACACCCAAAACTGGGCTAAGGTTCCTCGATACTTTAAAAAAATGTTTAATTACAAACTATGTGATCAAATGTAAATAAACTAATACGGAAATCAATCATAAATTGGACATTATATTTTGGTTTTATAAGTTTCTTTGCATTATAGAATCTCAATAAGAGTTCATATTCCTTTCTATACCATACAAATGAAAGACGAAATGAACAATTTCAAGCTTTCAAGAAAATACATGATAATTGTTTAAAAATAATCAATCTTGCTCAAACAATGAATCGTTTAGTAATAATATACAGTAGAAATCGTTTAATATGAAAACGCTAAACGTGAAAAGTTGGTTAGCATTCAACAATATCGGATCCTGACAAAATACCATGACATTCAACATGAAATTCTATTAATACAAAAAAATTTCAGTTCCTTCAGTATCATGTTAAACATACTGTACCAATGAAACACATACGACACCATAGAAGTTTCAAACAAAAAACTGCTCCACATTTGATAATCGGTAAACAATATTTGCCACAGAAAGGCTTTACCTAAGTCTGACAAACACGGATATTTTGGTTGCTTCAATATGGTGTTGAACGTACTGTATTAATGAAACAAATATACAACACCATAGAATTTTCAAACAAGGAACTACTCGACAATTGGTAAACGAAATTTGTGACAGGGAGGCCTCATGTGAGTCTGACAAATACTTGAATATTTCAAACAAGGAATTACTCGACAATTGGTAAACGAAATTAGCGACATGGAGACTTTATCTAATTCTGACAAACACTTGGATATTTTGATTCCTTCAATATCGTGTTGAACGTACTGTACTGACGAAACACACAAACAACACCATAGAAGTTTCAAACTAATTGTAAGAATTACTCGACAATTGGTAAGTGAAATTTGGGACATGGAGACTTTACCTGAGTCTGACAAACACTTGGATATTTTAATCAAGGAACTACTCGACAGTTGGTAAACGAAATTTTTCGACAGGAAGACTTTACCTGAATCTGACAACATTTGGATATTTTGATTCCTTCAATATCGTGTTGAACGTACTATACTAACGAAACACGTATACGACAACATACAAGTTTCAAACAAGGAACTATTCGATAATTGACAATTGGTAAACGAAATTAGCCACATGGAGACTTTACCTAATTCTGATAAACACATGGATATTTCGTTTGCTTCAATATCATGTTGAACGTACTATACTAACGAAACACGTATACGACAACATACAAGTTTCAAACAAGGAACTATTCGATAATTGACAATTGGTAAACGAAATAAGCCACATGGAGACTTTACCTAATTCTGATAAACACATGGATATTTCGTTTGCTTCAATATCATGTTGAACGTACTATACTAACGAAACACATATAAGTTTCAAACAAGGAACTATTCGAAATTTGACAATTGACAATTGGTAAACGAAATCAGCGACATGGAGACTTTACCTGAGTCTGACAAACACTTGGATATTTTGATTCTTGTCTTTTCTCGATGTTTGTAAGCGGTCTACGTTGACGGAGGCCATTTTCGGCAGAACTCCTCGACTTTTCGAGCTGCGATCCGAACTCGAGTCCGCCTACCGACCGTTAGCCGTTGACGCTTTTGAAACGCGGCTCGATCGTGTAAGTCACATTCGACCAATCAGAACGCTGCATTTTTTAACTGACACGGAGGCTATGGAGTGCGTTCGCTTTTCGGTGTGTGATTGTTTATTTGGCGAATAGACGTTTGCGCAAACGACGCTAGAACATAGTTGTTTCATTCATCACCTAATATATACCTAAAATCGCATAAAAAAATGTATTTCTATTAACAATGTACTCTTAGTTAAGTTATTACATTATACATACATTTGTACGTTCATATAGTCTAAAAAAAAATATTAAAAAAAATATTGTATTTAAAAAAAAACCGCATAACTCTTAATTCGCATAAAAAAACCACATAAAAAGAGAACCTAGTGTATTGGAGCAGGTATTCTAATTTCTCCAGACTATGTTTTAAGTATTGCCCGAATTAAGTGAATAATTTGAAAAATTCTAAAAAATTAATTGCAATTAAATATAATAGAATAAAGCAAATTTAGTATTTTTAATTGAATTTTATTATTTCAAAAAGTTTTGTTGAACCCTATAAAGTTCACCTCGGTACAAACAATAAAATTAGTGATATACACGATATTCATATTATCAAAGAAGATTTCGTTATCATGATATTAGTTTAATTGAGTGAGTATTGACCTTTTTTAATTATCCGAATATAATATTATAATATCGATACATAAATTCATAATGTGGTGAAAACACGTTACTTATAGTTCTAAATGTAGTCCTTCAAATTGATTATGACCAATTTCAGCTTATGTAATTGCCCATAATATTCATCACTTATGGGATAACCAAATTATTATATGATGGTGGTGTAACGAATTTTATTAAATTCGTACGTAATTGCATAATAATATAACAAAATTTCCAAAGCTCTAACATAAATACGGAAAATTAATATGTTGGTCGTTGTTTTTGAAAATCTTTGGGTTCTAAATTAAACTTAAATTATATTAAACGTTATGTTCATGTCTTATTGTTAGCTGATTTTTTTGGATACGAAATTTCAAGATAAAATTTTGTTGTATAAATAAATTCTTGGTGATTTTTTTGTTAATACATTAGCGTGTCCCGTAATATTATTTGCCTTTTACTTTATAGTTGAACATTGTAGTCTGTATTATTAAAAATATATGCTTGAACTCGATGCTTTTATTTGTTCAAATTCGTTGTTGTAAATTTTACAATGTAAAATGTCAAAATAATTTTAATTGTTATGAAAAAAATATATAGATGTCTCTATGAAATTATTAAAAAAATTTCTTATTTTCAGATTTACAAACTTTTCACGTGTGCATGTAAATTTAAAAAATTACACAATAAAAATTCAGTCATTTTATTTATAATTATTCAAAAACAAACGTAAATAAAAAAAAAAAGTTTCAAACAACAAATTTTTTCTTCACCAAACTCAAACACCATACAACAAATTTTCACAACAAACCACAGACTCCACAAAAAACCAAACCAAAAAATTCAAATTCCAAAAACACCAACCGAACAAACCAAACCCCGAAACGTCCGACCGAATTTTTCGACCCCCTCCCCGAAAATCCCGGCAAGATGGCGTCGCCCCGTCTCAGGTATGCGCCGATGAGTTTTTCGCGCCAGCGCCGCATTATAAATTGATATGGCGGCGTCCGTCGGAGGGCTCGAAAAAAACCGGGCCCTCGGCCGGAGGCCATGAGAACCTCCGGAAAAAATCCGCGGATGAGGCGAGCCGGGCCGAGACCGCTTTTTGCCGTGGCCGACGGGCGGATTCCACGGGAACCTCTTTTTGCCGCCAAAACGGCCCGCCGCCATATTGCGCGCGACAATGGCCGACGCCTATGCGAAAACCGAGCGTGTCTGAAAACGTACGTTTGAACGTTTCGTTGGATATTTTGGTATGGGCGCGATTTAATTGTGCATTGAAATAAAAAAAAATTGCACCTTAAAACAAATTATTTGTGCATTAGAAAAATATATGATGTGCATTATTTCTGGGGCATTAAAGAATCTCGTATTGAGCATTATTTTATTCATAGTGTGCAATAGAAAAAAAATTGTGCAGTATAAATTGAGCATTGAAAAAATATGAAATTTGCAATAGAATGAATGGTTTGCGTTTGTGCATTAAAGTGACTGTAGGTGGCAGTGCCGTAGCAAGCCATTGGCAATTGAGCAAGCGCCAAGGGGGTGTGACTTTTGGGGCGCCAAAGTCGCCCTCCATTTTTTTTAAGTGATTACTTTTAAACAATTTAGATGTTTTCCACGGGAAAAAATTTTTGGGGTCCGAATAATTTTGAGCAGTGTTGAATATCAAAAAAAATATTTCCGAAAGTAAGCGTGAAATAATTTCGCGTGAAGCTAACTTTACGCGAAATTATTCATCAAACAATGATAGGTTGGGTTAGGCTTGGTGAGAAATTCGCGAAAATATTTCCGAAAGTTGGGTTAGCTTCACGCGAATTTATTCATCAAACAACGATAGATTGGGTTAGGCTTGGTGAGAAATTCGCGAAAATATTTCCGAAAGTTGGGTTTGCTTCACGCGAATTTATTCATCAAACGACGATAGGTTGGGTTAGATTTGGTAAAAATTAGCGAACAAAAAAAATTAAAAAATTATAAAATTTTTTCTAGCTCCTTTGGAAAAAAGGGGCGCCAAATTTTATATTTGCCAAGGGCGCCAAAAACATTACTACTCAAACTGTCAACGGAACGACAGAACGTTATACATTTTAACAATTTGATCTATTTTTGAATCAATGTTGATTTTGTTTGAATTAGGTTTGTTGCGAACAGATTCTATTATGAAAGTTTTGAATAATGGTCGTGTGGTTGGTATTTTTTGTTCTGGTCACATTTTCAAAGTTACCGTCGTTTACATACATTCATTTCAATGCACGTTTATTTATTTTAAGGTACAGATATTTTTTCGAATGCACACATTTTAATGCTCTTATTTAATGCACAATTATTTTTTATGAATGCAAGTTTAAATTTTTCCCTTTTGGTATACCCGATGAGTGACGGATTCACGGTGGTGGCAAACTAATTGCCACCACCCTAAATATTTACATAATTGCATACGTATACATTATAATTCGGATTTGAAAAAAAAAATCTGCCT
The DNA here is from genome assembly GCA_009617725.1 of Hydropsyche tenuis. Taxonomy (NCBI): domain Eukaryota; kingdom Metazoa; phylum Arthropoda; class Insecta; order Trichoptera; family Hydropsychidae; genus Hydropsyche; species Hydropsyche tenuis. Next base: position 1,444,996 of record VTON01000025.1, read on the forward strand.
GCGGCGTTAATGTCTCTAATTTTAAGAAAAAATACTATTCAATCGTTTCGTTTTTATCAGAAAAATTAGTATCTTTAGTATATCTCATAAGTTTCATTTACATCGATACTTTTTGTGGAAAAAAAAATTCGCCTGCGGCGCTATTAAATTTTCGACAAAGAAATGTTTCTAAAATCAAATTCATTCAGAACCACCTTCTCTGAAAATACTTTTTTTTAATAAAATGTTTCATTTTAAACTATTTTTAAAAAATAATTTGGGCCAATTTTATGTCATATATTTATTTAAAACGAAACTTTTTTTCATTTCTTGGTAAGAACTAATTCTTTCGAGATTTAAAATGAGAAAACACTGAATTGTTTTGATTCGAATGGTGAAATTGATAATTTTACTTCTTGTTAAACTGGTATTATTTACACCGATTAGTTGACAATTAATAATCCACGATGTAGAAAACATTTATAAGTTAAACGGAAATATTTTTCCAAATATGGTCGAATGTCTGTAATCAGATGAATAGTAGAAAAATGCAATAAACATTATCTTCGATACGCAATTTGCAACAATCTAATCGTAATTTTTTCTATATATGCATACCAAAGTATATTTTTTCAAGCTTTTTTTATTTTAAAATTGAATTAATAAAACTATTATTTTGAAAATCACGAAAAAATATTGAAACAAAAAAAATACTAGGAAAAAAAATATAATGATTTTCAAAAAATTATTTAATTATAATTTCAAATAACTATAGGTATTATATAACTCATGTTTGACGCAATTTGGCTTTTTTTTATAATTTAAAAAAAAATCAGTTGTCAAGTAAAAAATTAAAAAAAGAACTATCATATCAATAAGAATTTATAGTGGAAAACACAACACGTATTTGAAAGGACTGAAATATACATTTTTTTTTTTTCTGTTAAAAGAATTTCATGTTAAACGTCATAGGATTTGTCAGAATCGCAGTATTATTTCTTGTTAACCGATTTTTTCACGTTAAGTGTCTTCCACTGTATATGAAATTATCGACGATTTCCTTAAAAAAATTCGTTTTCACCGATCACTGAAGTTAAATAGCAATCAAAATACTCTGTACATGGATGACACTTCCTAAAATATTATACAGCACAGCCTGAAGGAAAACGTTTAACACGAATTTGAAGGAACCGACATATTTTTTCCTTATAAAAGAATTTCATGTAAAACGTCATAGTATACATATGTATATAATATTTTTTAGAACACTCAAGACTGCAGTATTAATTCTTGTTAATTGAATTTTCACGTAAAGTTGTTAAGTTTTTTCATGTAAAACTTTTTTCCATTGCATATGAAAACTATTAACGATTTTCTTGAACGAATCTATCGTATTTTCACCGATCACTGAAGTTAAGTAACAATCGAAATACTCTATACATGAATGGCACTTCCTGAAATATTATACAGCACAGCCTGAACTTATCGCCGATTTTATATGTTAAGCGTTTCATGTAAAACTTTTTCCACTGCATATGAAAACTATTAACGATTTTCGTTAACAAATCTGTTTTCACCGATCACTGAAGTTGAGTAGCGACCAAATTAATCTATACATGGATGGGACTTCTTAAAAAATACCATACAGCATAGCCTGAACTTATCGTCGATTTTCCTATTAAACTTTTTTTTTTTCCACCGTATATTAAAACTATTAACAATTTTCTTGAACGAATCTGTTTTCACCGATCATTGAAGTTAAGTAACAATCGAAATACTCTATACATGGATGGGACTTTTAAAAAATACCATACAACACAACCTGAACTTATCTCCGATTGCTGAAAACACGCAATATCGCATAACACCATCAGAGTGTTCCTGCTCACCAAAGATGGACACTTCGACGTCCATATGGGACACTGTGGGAACTTTACGCGCCACTTTCAACATTTTTTTTCCATTATTCGATCCTCTCGGTTCAGCCATTTCGATTCTTTCTCACTTGTAAAAGAGTCCGCGGATCAGGTTTCAATTTATGCATTATATAAAAGAGAAGTCGACGCATTTTCCATCGCGCGAAAAAAATTGCTGCATTTCATTTCGAGTGTGTTTATTTCTCGGGGCGTCGGATTGAAAATGGTCGTTTTGAAAATTCAATATTTATTATTATAGTGGGAAACGATCAACGCGAAACTGAAGGTAAAGCTGAAGTTCAGATCGATGCACAATTTAAGTTGGCGCCCTGTACACACATACTCATTCGCAGTTTGATGTTTGATCTAAAACTACAAACGATCAACCAATATGTGAGTAAAGCAATGTTACCTACAAATTTTTGTTTGTTAACACTGCTTTAACAGAAAGTTTCGCAGTTTCTCTGTTTGGTACGCATGTAGTTTTCGATCAAACGTCAAACTGCGAATGAGTATGTGTGTACAGGGCGCCAACTTAAATTGTGCATCGATCTGAACTTCAGCTTTACCACTGAAGCGACCGAAATATATATGTAATATATTTTCGGTTTCCAGACGTTTACCCAAACGATACTAGTTCATACAACACTGACACACATCGACAATAACACACACAACCCTACAACATTGAGTGTAGAACACTTTTTTTTAAATAGCATGATTAAAATAAATTAAAAAACACTAATTGGATCATTTAACCATCATATAGTCCTCAAATTGTTCTAAAACGTATCGTGCGTGCTAATATCGGTGTGTGCCAGTATAGTATGTGCTAGTGTCGTTTGGACAAACGCTTGGTCAATATATTTTCGTATTAAAAGAATTTCATGTTAAACATAATAGTATAATATATGTAAATAGTATTTTAACAAGATCACCGTATTGTTTAACCGATTTTTTTACGTTCATCGTTTTCGTGTTGAACGGTTTTCACTGTATGTATGTATATATAAAATTAATCATTATATGATAATGTTTTAATATGCATAGGAAAAATTTCAATCCAAATATAAACATCTCATCTGTTGCTCAACTCGTAATAATGTAAAAAAAAAAATTACATATCGTAAAACACATTTTGAAAAATTAAGGTATATGTATTTGACATGGAATTTTTTTTATGTTTGTCATGGAAATTTTCCCGCCTTTTCACATATGTGAGTTTTGATTCTGTGCTCGTTTGTTCAGGATCGTTTCGGATTCGAGTGGAGTGGGAAAAAAATGGTCATAGATCGAGAATCGGGTTGGAATTTTGATGGGTCTGATAGGAAAAACTTCCAACTGGACTTCTGAATCTATTTGGATCAGTTTGCAAACTGGCGTCAATATTTTTTTTATAGTTTTATTTTGTACGAGTCGATCAGTAGGATTTTTTTTATAGAATCATTCGAATAAATTTAAATCATTATAACGTCCATTAAGGTATGATCGTTTTAATTCAATCTTAAGTTCATTTTATTATTATTATGTAATTTTAATACGAATTAAACAACAATCGATCAGAAAGGTGCCACATCGATTCAAAATTTTCCTAATACAATATAATTTGAATTTCATAATATTTTGAATAAATGTATTTAATTAATTTGCATTAAAATATGTTAGTATGTGAAATTTTATATTAATAAATCTACAATATCAATTTCGTTTTCATAAATAAATTTGTATAAAACTTTATATATGAAAAAATCTTGATTGTCTCCGAAAATAAGTCATAATGCGGTTTTGATACCAAAATTAATATAAGACCTGCCTTATAATTGAAAAAAAAACACGGTAGTTTATCACAAAAAAAGTTCAATATAAAAAAAAATATATATTTTAATTTAAAAGTTCAAAAGTTCATATAATATTATAATATATAGGTGTTCGAAAAGTGTGAGTGCACTTTAGTGAGTGAGTGATTTTAAACTGCATCCACACTTTATGAACACCCTAAATATTTTACTGTATCACATATCTGCTAAGTAACAATAATAAAATGATAATATTCATGTAACGAAAATTCCATAACCAACCCCCTTTACTATATAGGTGTCCCAAAATTCACGCAAGATGTAATTTTGATAGAAAACAAAGATTTATAATTAAAAATAGTAATTTTTTTATTGATCCATACAGTATACAAATAGGGTTATGTGTGAAATAGCATATCGGGTAAATGGCTTTACTGGCATATACGCATTTTTTGTTGAAATTTTCCATCAATTTTTTCCATTCATGTTGCTGAATTTTGTTGATATAGTGCTAAATTTCCTCCTTCAAGGTGTGGGTGATGATGGGCTTGTTGGCATAAACCTTAAACTTCAAAAACCACCAAAGGCGTTAAATCGCATGATCCGGCCAATTCTAATCACCAAAACGGGAAATTACACGACTAGGAAATGAATCATGCAATGATTGAATTGCTTCTTAGGGAGTTTCTTAAATTCCTCTAGGGAGTTTTTGAATTCTAAGGTTTATGCCAACAAGCTCACGACCCCCCACACCTTGAATGAGGAAATTGAGCGCTATATCAATGAAATCCAGCTACATTTACGCGAGAAAGTCGTGGAAAATTTCAACGAAAAAATGCGTATATGCCAGTAAAGCCATTTACCTGATATGCTATTCCACACGTAACCCTATACTGTATACTGTGTGAATCAATAAAAAACTTACAATTTTTAATTAAAAATCTATGTTTTCTATCAAAATTACTTCTGTCGTCTATTTTGAGACACTATATAAATCCATTTGTAACTTCAACATTTGACAAAACATAATAAATAATAATTAATAAAAAAAAAACTCCTAAAATCCCCCATAGATACACCACTGTTTCTCAATACGAAATTGCGCAATATTGTTTAGGGTTGCAGAGGGGCGGGGCGAGCGGGGCCACTAAAGGGGAGGGGGTTGGCCACGCGATCAGTCGCGTGTCAGCCTTCGCGCGATAAGGTTGTCAGGGTTGTTCGTTCGAAATTCGTTGTGTTGGGAACATTGCGATTTGTTCGTATCTGTTGTTTGTGTTTGTTCGGTTGGCGGCAATTGGAAAGTTGCTGGATTTCCGAATAGTATGTTTGTATATTGATTATTTTATTAAATAAAATTTATATTTCTATTATAGAAATTATTATAATATACACTACCGATTTTATATATTTGCCCACCCTAGGAATTGCATACAAAATGAAACTGTATTTGAGTTTTATTTAAAAGTATATTATTAGAATATAATAGATTTAGAATATATTAAATAGAATTCGATTAACTGAAACGAAAAATATCACATGAAAAAAAATTGATTTTTTTGTATAGATTTAATCTTATTAGAAAAATTCGTAAAGATATTTTCTGTCACTTCTCATCTTGTTTATATAAGTGATATTATCCATTATTTAAAAGTCATTTTGAGTGATAAATTCGTTAATGATTATATGATATTGGAAAAAATATGGATAGGCAAATATATTTTATCGGTAATATATAATATTATTCAACTAAATATGGATTGTTTATTGATTTATATCGAAATGTATTTTCGTTTAATTCAAATGTATGTTATGTGATTTATATATGGTATTAATATATTTTATGGTTTTTGTCTTGTTTTGAACAATGAGTTTCGTCTGTGTGTAAAAAGTCGATTTGTAATTAAAAAAAAATGGTCGTAAGATGAAATAAGAAAATGGTTAGTGCTAATCGAATTTCCTATTATCATCAGATTGAAGTTTGATTCCGAAAAGTCTTGGAATTTGTCATCGAATGAAAAAATGATGCGTTGTTTAGTTTGGTCTTTTTTATGATAAAAAATATGCTTAAGTTATATAAAAAATTATTTTGTAATGTTTCATAGTAAAAAACCGCGGGAAAAACGCCGAAAAGGATTAAATTTTAAGATGTGACGCAAAACGAAACATTTATAATATATAGAAAACAATAAATTTTCAAGAAAGAAATGTGTTTTTTTTTTCGTTTTTCATAAACTTTTTATTCACATTTCTAATATAATATATAATCTCAGCTAATAATCTTTAAATTTAAAAGCGAATATTTGAAATAAGAACTTCACTTTATTAAATTATTACAATGAGGGATTTTTTTTCGACATTCATGTAAGAACATATCGTTTTTATGATCATATACATAAATTTTTTTAAATCAACTATAAAAATATTCAAACGCAAATGCGAAAATGAAACACTTGTTGAATTTCAAACAAAAATATACAATACTAAAATAAATGTAACCTCACTTAATCCAAAAACAAACATACAACTTTCCCTAATTAAAATAATCTAATAAAACATTTTGTTGCAGATATTACAAAATTGGCGCGAAATAAAATGAAGTATTCGATTTGGGCTTCGATCAAATCCGAGTGTGGAAGCACCGAGGGGCGGTGAGGGGTGGCGAATGTGTCTCGGGGGGCACAAGGGCATGGAGGCCCCGCGGAGCCCTAGGCCTACGCCCCCAGATCACGAAACCCATAACGGAAACTCGAAGATATTAGGAAGAAACGCCAACGGCACCAGTGAGTAAACCATTTTGAATTCATATACAGTGAAACCCCAATTTTACGTGGAATTAACGTTTTTTAAACGTAGATCTTTGAATTTTATGAACTCAATCTACGTTTTTTTTTCTAATAACTTTTTACCGGTAAATAACCAGTATAAGAGGTCGGTGATTTATCGGTAAATAAAAAAAATGAATTTTATATTTTTTTTCACGCGTTCATTTTTTTTTTGGCAAATGATCAATCATTTGACGTTTAATATTTTACGACAAAACAATTATTCACGCGATTCAATAAGAAAAAATGATCATTTTATATTAAACGCGTGTTCTGGTATTTTGTTTTTTTTTTGCGTCACATTTTACGATAGATACTTATAAAATATTTTCGATCCGAATATCTGATTGAATAAGATACGTTCAGTAAATGTGATGCAAAAAAAAACGCTAATTTAACTCTAACCTAAACACGCGTTTTTTTTTAAATACTGTTCAGAATATTTGACTGAGACATGCGGCATTAAATATTTTACCGTTTAGTTGACCCCTGACTGAGAAATGCGGCGTTTACCGGTAAAGTGCCAAAAATGCGAACGTCGTGCGAGCGTCAACGATGTCGTATTTGGGGTTTTTTTTTTTCGGTCTTCAAGCGATGTATGTATAGATCGGTCTATAACCTAACTTTTACCGGTAAATGACCCGTATAAGAGGTCGGTGATTTACCGGTAAATAAAAAAAATGTATTTTATATTTTTTCTCACACTTCTGGTATTTCGTTTTTTTTTTGGCAACACTGATCCGAATATTTGAAAGCACAGAATTATATATTTTGTAAAAAAAAATTCAGATTGTGGATATTCACATTTTTTTTTGTTATTAGTTTTTTCCCCGATTTTTTTCACAATATTTAACTAATCAGTAATTAGTAAAAAGATTACCGTATTACCGATAAATGAAAATTATGGTAAATTTGGCCTCCTTAGTCACTCCCTTCAAAAATATAAAAACAAAGTCTCGCAGTACATATTTTAATATGTGAAAAACTATTACTTACCGATAAATTTTAAATAATCATAATTCCGTATATGTCGTAAATCATAAATATCAATAAAAAACAACGAAGAAAAAATTATTCAAATTATACAAAAACCTTTGAACTTTTTTTTTCATCCACAAATTTTTTCATATCAAAAAAGTTAGAATCAACAAATTTTCATCTTCGTCATTGAATTTTAATTACAACTTCATTTAACCATCCAATTAAAAGAAGCTCGCGTTTCGCCAACTCCGATTCGTGTCGAACGTTATATAAATTGTATGAATTATTTTTTTTCGTCCATTTCTTCGATAATGACTGGCAACAATGGTGTGTAGAGATAATCACATGGGAAAGCATGCGTGATGATTCGTTTTCAGCAAAAACTTTTTACAACTTCAGGTCACGTCGAAAATGTCAACGAAAACATTAATGAGACTTCAAATCGATTAAAATTAACATTTTCTTACGATTCTAGTAATATTCATTAATCGAATTCGGTTTAAAATTGTCTAATTATTGGTATTTGCATATTGAATGTTCGGTTGATTCTTACACGTTTTTTTGAAAATTTTTCGAACGTCGTTTTAATTGGTGATCAACATTGTAAACAACCTGTTGCACATCTGCAACGACATTTTCGTCGCGTCGGAATTTCGAAATGTGCAATCGAAACGTTGTAAATATTTTGCATTGAAAAAACGGTCGATTCGTATCGGAAGGTATAAACGATCCAATAAAGTTTTATATTTTTGTGTCGAGATATGTTTATTTTCGATTATTTTTTTAACTAAAGGGAAAAATTGGTTTATTGGAAAATTGAATATGTTGTTTGTTAATAAAATTGTTTTGTAAATATGAGAATGTGAGTGAATTGTATATGTAATTTGGCGATATATACATATAATATATCGCCAAATAATAATAATAATAATAATAATAATAATAATAATAATAATAATAATAATAATAATAATAATAATAATAATAATAATAATAATAATAATAATAATAATAATAATAATAATAATAATAATAATAATAATAATAATAATAATAATAATAATAATAATAATAATAATAATAATATTATTATTATTATTATTATTATATTGATTATTTATAATAATAATAATTGTTGTTTTTATACATTTTATTCATGTGAATCGAAAATATGATAGTTTGAAAATTTTCTTGTTAGAACACAAAATTATAATATAAAATTGTGCGACAATTCTTCAAATTTTTAATTTATCAATTAAAAAATATACATTTTTAAATAGATTATATATATATATGTATTTATAATGAAAATTTTAAATTATTGCCCGTTTAATTTTCCAATTGGCGATAGTTTCTAATTATTAATTAATTACTCTATCATCCGGTATTCGATAAAAATGATTCGCATATTATGCAGATTAGCGCCATCTGTGTTTCAACAAAACATTTAAAAAATAACATTTTCAATACATTCACACTGAATCAATAGAAAAAATATAATATTTTAAATTTCAAACAGACATAAATTTAAAACCAACGCAAACGAATACATAATGAATTTCTATGTCCTTATTCAATCTAATACGCTTATTTATTACAATTCGAATCACCAATAGAACGATATTTCCACATTTCTACACACGCACATTTCCATAACGACCAATCGATGATTTATCACCACTTTGTACGTATCTAATAAGGCTATATTCATTCGTTCAAAGTAAACAACGTAGACATGAAACGTTTACGGTAAACGACTTTCTTGCTCTTATATAGAAATATGAACGGTGGCGAAAAAAAATATAATAATATAATACGTATATATCACTCTATTAATTTATTTCCCAAGGCTCTGTACGTGTATTATTCTCGATCGAGATATGAACTTATTTATGTACGCTCTATCAGATAAAAGTGTATGGAGGGATTTTTTTCGCGTTTGTTGCAAAAATTGCGAACGACCGTTGAATTCGTAATGCACTATGTACGGTTAATGATTGCATTTTATGAAAAGTTTTTAATATTATTTTGATTTATTTATAAATTGATGCGGCTTTTGAACATCGGACATAGATGAAATTTGAAAAAAAAAGTTGAATATGATAAAAAAAGCTTTTACGCATAACTTTTTTATGATTTAATATTTCTTTATCAATAATTATTATAACTACGCGTTTCTCCGAAAATAAGCCCCTTAATAATCACTTTTTTTTAATATAAGCCCTACTAAACAAGACCTAGTAAAAATTCATATTTCCCAAAAAAATATTGATAACATGAGAAATTGGGACCAGTGATTGTGAATTTTCGAGATTGAGAAATCTTTTTTTTTTTTTTTATTTATACAATTATTTTATTTTATAATGCATGAGGACATAAAACTTAATTTTTTCTTTTTACATTTTTTCCGCTAAAATATAATTTATCTACTAAAAATAATCCTTAGTGCATTTTTGATTATAAAATTAATATAAGACCAAATCTTATTTTTAGAAATACATATCGTCATCACAAAAAAAAAAAATATATATTCAATTCGAAACCCCTACCGAAGATTCCCCTCACAAAATTAATGTCTCATATAAAAGTTTAATCATTTTCGATTCGAACTAACACCCCTACAGAAGTTTTCCTTATAAAAGATCCGCTGAAAATTTCAAAAACCTCATTTCATCTGAAAACTCCATCGCTAGACGCCGCGTCTACCCCGCAAGACGGCGGCAATAACAATAAACAATATTTATACGGTGGTGGCGGACAGGAGGGAGGGCAGCAGCGAAGGCGGTTGGCAGCATCGCGCCGTTGGCGGCCCTGAGGGGAAAAAAGCGCGCGATGCAACCGTCGCAAAAAAGAAAGCGGACGGCGGCCATGTTTTATTTTCTTTATTACCCCCCCCCCGCTGGCGGGGCTCAGTGCACCCCCTTCGGTTTTGCTGCAGTTTTTATTGCAGCCGCAGACCAGACGGAGCCCGGTGAGGAGATATATTAAAGTTGAGGGCCGCGGTCGATAATAACATCCAATTGATTTGGGCAATTGACGTTTTTCGATATTTTAAAATTAAATCAATTATTTGGTCACTAATTTTCACAAAGTTAAACAATATGTATTAGGTCAGTGTATAATGGTGGCCATATACGCTACGAGAAATATTTACGATCAGACTGTACAGTTCGAACGGTACAGTTTATTGATCAGACTGTACAGTTCGAACAAGTTTATTGTATGCGCTATGAGAAATCGTTAACGAGCGCATACACGTTACGATCAGTCGGCACAGTTCATTCAATTCCGATTAATCAATTGAAATTTTTGTATTGTTCCGTTCGACTGCACAGTCTTAAAAAATCAGACGAAACTGTACAGTTTTATAACATACATGTAGCGATTTATCGGTACCGTTCAAACTGTACAGTTTTATCGTAACGATTTCTCGTAGCGTATATGGCCACCTTTAGTTTCATTGGATTTTTTCGATGATCAAATATTTTTCTTCTTTCTTAGAACTAATGAATGACATCTATATTCAAACTATTCTATTCTATTATACGAAAGATACTACCTTTTTCAGTATCTGTTAAGTTTTGGCCTAGCCAGTGAGCAATAAATAACTCGTAATTTATTTTTAAATATCTAATAATAAAGTGCATTTATGCTATTTCTCACTGTACAAATTTCGTAAAAATAATAAGGCGACCACGGCAATCAAAAATACTTGTGGTGTGTACAGTAGAGATGCAATTTCAGTTAGAATGACTCATTGTCAGTTATGATTTTTATAATTTAGATCTAGGGATTTTTTATTAACTGATAAACCATTGACCGGGTGGCCTTTGAAGACTGATAATGACATGTTTCTGGTCATAATTATTACTAATCCACGTCAAAATATCAGAGAGATCGTGTTGAAGATAGGAGTCAATCGATAAAAAAAATGCAGTTTATGAATCACATCGGGTTAGTTTCAAAACACGATGAAACTTTTACATTGACCTAATACATAGTATGGTCAGCGGATGAATTTGAATGTCTAACTTTTTTCTGAGACTGTTTATTATATTTATGTTTCTTCTTATTAACACATTCATAAGATAAAATGTCCAAACAATATCGTGAATGATCATTACTTATATTGCAAATTATGATAATGATAATTATATGATTATAATATTCAAAAGCATAATAGACGAGTCTTTTCAATCAATTATATCCATATGTAATTATTGCTGTTTCTTGCATGCCTGCACTCTAAGTAATAAATGTCTTAATTATAACATTGTCTCGAGATTTTTTATCGATTCTTATTATTCCCTCGAGCTTGTCGATGTCGATTCTCGATTTACCAGTTTATAAAATGTGGCATGTCTAGGGACAATCGATGCAATTTTCTATTTCGATAAAAAAGCTGTACGAACATTATTTTTTGCGTACAATTCGCGTTTCAGTAATGGAAAACGATGAAGTCACCCGAACAAAGTGAACGGACAACGCTCGGACGGTGATTTACTTATTGGCAACCCTGTTTTCGAGGAGCCTTTATTTAAAATGGGACATCAAAAGATGGTAGTTAATTCAAAAGACGGTTTTGAATACATGCCAACTTGTGAATGTTCATTAAACGCGCACAATACGGATCCGTTTAATGGACTCGATCGGATTGTCATTTTTATTTTCGTTATATCTTCAGTTATGATATTTTCAATTGAAAGAAATATTCATATGTATAATTTTTTTTTTAATGACAAAATTCCGAAATTCAGAATCTCTAGTCAGTGTTTCCCGACCTTATTTGTGCTATAATCTAACTTCAATGCTTTAATAATCTCCTTGTCCCCATTTTTAACAAAATTTTGAAGTTACCTAACAATTCGAGAAAAAGTTTTAACTTGCCATTTTACCCGAATGGTCCACAAAAAAAAGGAATAGCTAAATTAGTTACTTCACACTTACTTATTTAGCCAATATTACTCAAAAATTTTGTTTGAAACATTTTTTTATACAAATATAACAATATTGCCATATATTTTTTTTAAAGTCACGTTTGTAAAATCAAAAAAATATTTTTCAAATGCGTTTTTAACGAATTTTTTTTTAACAAATATTAAATGATTTGAACATTATTCCCTAAAAATATTTAAATTGCCCCTCAACGGGGACTGAAGTTGAGAAATACTACCCTAGTTTTTACTAATGTCCATATCAAGGCCTCCACTGTGAGGGGGGGGGGAGTTCAGCAAGGCTCTAGCCCTAGGTCCGAAGTTGCAGAAAAACTTGGCATAGATCAATTTTATAAAATTATTCTGCCACTATTTTTAACAGAATCTATCGATTCTGTTTGTCTTCGTATTATACATAATTCGACCTGTCGGTAACTATTAAAAAACTATGTAATTAAAAAAAAATTAGTGAAAAGAAGGGGGTACAATAGAGTTTCTGGCCCTTGACCCTATTTTAAGGTGTGGGGGCCATATAAAAATATTACTACATTCAAAATCAAAAAACACAAAAGAATATTAACAATTGACAAACTAATTAATCATAACAATCAAAACCTAAATAAATCAATAAAAAAAAATCTAAACAACCCAAAAATTGGTAACCCTGTACATCGAGCGTAGCGCATAACCGATACCGTCGTTGGCACGACTGTAAAAACGACATCTTTTTCCCGCTTCGCAAAAAACCGCACCGTACTGCGGCAACCACTTACTTCACATCGCAAACCCACTCACCACCATGCGGAATTTCCTCCGGCGCATTTCGCCAGTTTAATGCACACGTACACGTGTCCCCGCACACGTGCAGACACACTATGTGTGTGTATGGCAGTGTATGTGCGTTGTGTTTTTGTGCGCGTCGCATAGGCGGCGCTAAAAAGCGCACGATATGATGTGTGTAATAAATGCACGCGCTGCAGATGCAATTTCGGCTTTGGCTCGTTTTGGCAAATTCGCTTTGGCAAGTCGGATTGGGTGTGTGTGTGTTTTTCATGTTAGGTTGTTCGAGCGGTGGAATGATGGTGTTTTTCATGTGTTTTTGAGAGGTTTTCAAACGTTTAGGTTTTATTGGGTTGGTTTAGATTCTAAACCAATTTAATTCAAACAGATTCAAAATTGAAATTTTAAACTTTAGAATTTCAATTTTGAGCTATTATTTTTTTTTCTATTGTATTTATAATTTTTATAATATTCCTTATGTGTTTATTAGGGATGTCATTATCGGTAAATGATCCAAATAACAGTTCGGTAAATGTTGTTTTCTTTGGAAAAGTATTTTTGGTTTGACAGTTTTTTCGGTTTTTCGCTATTTTTCCAAAATTTAATGTATCAGTAAATTAAATTTTCGGTAAATCTAACATCTCTAGTGTTTATATAAATATTTATTGTTTGAAAAATTATTTTCGAAATCTATCGGAATCGAAATCGTAGGAAATTCGCATATTTTTTTAATCAAATGTTTTTTTCTAATATAATATGTAATGAGAAAAGACTACTCTTAAAAATTTTCATTATTAATAAAAGTCTCAATATTATTTCATTTTTTCTATGTAATGAGTATAATTCATGACACTTATCTTCAATAATAAACGGAAATATTATTTAATAGCCTTAGAACATTCATACAAGATAATACTTTTCCGAAGCTCAATAGAAATTCGGGATTGTTTTCTTTATTGCACATAGTGATAAAGTGGAATTAATTCATGATAAATTTAAATACAAAAAAAATATTTTAATCCATAAATCACAACATTTTTTTGCACTTTAAAACCGACATTCCAAAGACCGAAACCATAGAAATTTCTCATAAACGAAACTTCTACCATTCTAATACAGACAAAAACGACTTGCGAAAACCCTAAGCTAATTACACCCACCGACAAAAATGCATAAACCATCAGATGCAATTTAACGATACCTCGCACAACCTATTTTTTCCCTCGCAAACCTTATCATCAAAATGCAGAGCCGGCTGCACTTTCCGATGCAGTTCTTACTCACCGCTTTTTTTTCTGCCAGACTTCCGCATCGAAAAAGCTCCAGCGATATGCAAATCGTCATTGTTTCGGGGGACCGTCTTTCGGCGGGTACCTCGTTCTGTTTTCGGCTCTTTTTTGCGTCGTTTACCACTTTTTAGTCTCGATCCGAGCCGTCAGATATGACGGGCACAAAGGGAAGCAGCTGCCCTTTGTCTGTTCCACTGCTCCACATACGTGGATTTTTTTCAATGTTTATTTTCTCGTTTTGTTATTACTCCCATTATCGAGTATTATGTTTTGAAATCTTCGTTTAATACGGACGCATCTGTTTGTGAATAATTATTGCGTTCGGATGATTTTGATCAATATACACCCATTCCTCTTTTTATCAAGGATAGTCCAGTGACGTTCCGAAACAATGTGCCGCCGTTAGGCAATGTTCAAAATTTGTTTTTTCTAAAAATATTGTAGTTCAAAGTTCAATTTTTTTTTAATAATAATTCCAATATTACAGATGGATATTTTAAATTAAATTTTTACGTTGTAAATTTACTTCGAAACACAATTGTTAATTTTTTTTGCCTAATATGTTATTATCGCATTTGTCTGATAAGACCTTGTGCTGCAGTGGATAACTAGCAGGTTATTAATTATGATGATGATGTTTTTATTAAAGAAAATGTTTATTACTAAATTTATTCAGAATTTACCGCTATCAGGTATTATAGCCTTATTTGCTTATGCCATCGGCACGTCACTGGAGGATAGGTTCCAGAGACTACCGTGTAAAAAAATTTATGGTGACCATATAAAAATTGGAAATAAATTCCATCAGTATATTTGGTTGAAACTTTATAAAAATGTGTAAAGTGGAAAAAATTTCGCCAGGTGAAATCATCAAAAAACATAAAATTTTTATAATAACTATAATTGTATACTGGTCTGCTCCGGATCTTAACATTGTGGCATAATATATATATTTTTTTTATGCCGTGTTAAAGTGAAAAAATAATCGGTTCTTCTTTGAACCGCGTAAAAAGAGGATTGAGCATAATTTGTGGATTTAACGAATATGAAAGGCAATTCTTCAAAATAACCAATTTAATTTTACCTGAAACGATGTTCTATCTTCGGCGATATGACAATGTGGCAAAAGAGGATTGGGCATAATTTGTGGATTCAACGAATATGAAAGGCAATTCTTCAAAATAACCAATTCAATTTAACCTGAAATGAGGTTCTATCTTCGGCGATATGACAATGTGGCAAAAGAGGATTGGGCATAATTCATGGATTCAACAAATATGAAACGTAATTCATCAAAATAACCAATTTAATTTAACCTGAAATGAGGTTCTATCTTCGGCGATATGACAATGTGGCAAAAGAGAATCGGGCATAATTTATGGATTCAACGAATATGAAACGTAATTCATCAAAATAACCAATTTAATTTAACCTGAAATGAGGTTCTATCTTCGGCGATATGACAATGTGGCAAAAGAGGATCGGGCATAATTTATGGATTCAACGAACATGAAAGGCAATTCTTCAAAATAACCAATTCAATTTAACCTAAAATGAGGTTCTATCTTCGGCGATATGACAATGTGGCAAAAGAGGATTGGGCATAATTCATGGATTCAACAAATATGAAACGTAATTCATCAAAATAACCAATTTAATTTAACCTGAAATGAGGTTCTATCTTCGGCGATATGACAATGTGGCAAAAGAGGATCGGGCATAATTTATGGATTCAACGAACATGAAAGGCAATTCTTCAAAACAACCAATTCAATTTAACCTGAAATGAGGTTCTATCTTCGGCGATATGACGATGTGGCAAAAGGGAATGTCACCTTCGGCTCATCGCGAGTCCCTTAGGAAAAATGCCTCATCGTCGCAGGAATGCGGTGCGCCGCCATGGTTTTTTCAGGATGTGCAAAAAATTCGCGGGGTCCTCGCTCGCTCGTTCGAAATTCAGCATATAATGTGCGCCCTAAAAACCCGCCACCATTTAATAATATCGCCGTTCGCAGGTGGTGGGATAAAAACGCAAATCGGACGCGACTTCGTGGTCCACTGGTCGGGGTTTTCGCTTTCGGTGTTTTCGTGATGAATATTCTATGGTGGTTTTAAGTATGTGTGTTTTTAAATATTTTTTGATAAATTGTATGATTTGGGTAATTTTTGAAGATAGTTTGATGGGAAAAGTTATGTGAAAAATTCTGGTAGTTTTGATAGCTCTAATTGTAAGTAATTGATGATTTTAATGATATACCGGTTGTAATAATGTATTGGCAATTTATCTACCGAACCATCCAAGTCACTCAAATCGTTTGAGTTACTCAATTTCCTGATACCAAAACCGCGAATCAAACGATTTGAGTAACAAATTGATTGCAATACATCCAACTAATGTATCGGAAATTTGTCTTTTGAACCGCCCGAGTCACTTAAATCGGTCGAGTCGTTCAAATCGCTCGTGTCGCTCAAGTTGCTCAAATCGCAGATATTGAAGCTACATACGAACTCATAATATACATGATTTAATCATTAGTTTACCTTGGTGATCGTATTCCCATCAACCATTTAAGTCACGCGAAATTTAACAGAATCAATAAATGGATGTGATCGTGTATTATCAATTTTAAGCAGATCATTCAATATTATTCTTCTTTAAAATAGAAAATCTTAAAAATTCCAACAGTAATTACTATTTTTCTTGCAATAAACATCACACAATGTTTCAGCACAAACCCATTCGATTCCGAACAATTTCCAAACGAAAAAAAACACACACCAAAACTGGAACAACCGCAAACATTTGACATTTACACAAAAGCAAAAATCCAGCAATTAAGCCCCTCATTGGCGAAAATGGCGTGATGAACGACCATAAAGAGAAGGAGCCGCGTTCTATGGGAGGCGTGTATGGCCCACCGGCATCCGGCATGCAATCAAACGCTCTCTCGTTTGTTCACGTTTCGAGGCACTCCTCTAAAACTCGAAAGTTCAACGTTTAACGAAGGAGGGCCGAGAAAAAAGTGTTCTCGATAGGGTCCGTGGACTGGAGGGCTTTTTTGCGCGGTCGAGATGCTCAATGGTGGCGCGATGGGGTTTTGAAACGGTTGCATTTTGGGTTCGTCGATTTTGTTTGATTTGATGGTTTTGATTCTGTTTATTAGCACCTATCCCTCGATTTACACGGTAGATAGGTTCCTGAGAAAAACGTGTAAATCAAATTTTATATTTTTTAATGTAAAATCGTATAAATCGAAAAGTACACAAAAAACGCATAATTTGGTTGTTTTTTCAAGCTTTTTATTAACTTAGGTTAGGTTAGGTTAATTTTAGTTCGAAGTCCTAATTTTAATAAGCAATTTATAAAAATGTTTAAATATCATGGTCGACATATCGTTTTGAGGTTACACTTGAAACGTCAAACTACGACGTAATGACAAACGTGCGGGTACGCACCTCGTTGTTTACCTAACAGTGGCTCTTCTATTTTAGTGTAAAAAAAGTACCGTGTAAATCGAGGGATAGGGTATGTAGATCAAATTTTTATTTGATACGGTGAAATCTCGAATTTACGTCTCGGTTTTCCGTTATTTGTATTCAATTTTTAGTTCCAGAAACGGTTGCGTTTGGGTTCATCGATGTGCGTTTTGATTTGAAAGATTTGATAGTTTTGATTCTGTTTATTAATTTGTAGATCAAATATTTATTTAATAATATCAATTCAGTAAACCCTCGTATTTAGGTCTTATTTACTTAATTTTTCTAGTCCTAAATACCCAATTTTAAAAATATTTAATCCCCAATTTACGCATTCACTCTAATAATGATTTTTTTGTCGTTCCCAACAAAAACGTAAAAACAGGGTTTCATTATGCTATTTTATTATTATTTTTTTAATGTGACGCCTTTGGATTTCGTTCATATTAGTGATCCATAACATCATTCCACCGTGCATAACTTTATTTATATTCAACTTCGAAAATATTTTTTTTAACCCATATTCGTCGTTATATTATACATACTTAACAATTTAATATACTTAATTGGACTGAATCATAATGTGAACGAACGAACAAAATTATTAAACAGTATACCTTCGTAAATTACCGAATTAATGACCATAATAAAATCGATCGATTTTTTTTTAAATAAAATTAGTATTAGAAAATGAAAATGTCTAATTTTCATAAGTATCGATTCGATGAATTAAACTGTTATAAGTTTGTTGATATTTTTTATAGCTTATTGATATTATTGATTGCTGATATGTTATCATTGAATCAAAAATTTATTGTTATTATATTTTAATTATTTTTATAGATCTCTTTCGTGTTTAATAAACTTGAGTGAATAAGTAGTATATTTATCGTAATCAATGATGAAATATTCTCATGTCCATTAATTGGAACACGTCAAAATCGACACGTCCAAATTAACAACACGACTTCGATACGTCCACTTAAACTCCTCAGTACTGATTTTTTTTTCAAAAATTTATTTTTTTCATTTCGTTTATATAGCATTGAAGATGCATAAAAAGATTTTTTTTCTTTTATGAATTGTTTATCTATCTAAATCACATAATAATGACTAATTATTTGAAAATAAAAAATACTGCTGAAGTGACAAAAAACGACCCTTCAGACTAAATTTACGTTCTAATGTACATTCGTGTTTGATGTCAAATTATGATATGATACATTACAACATACAATGAAATTTTGGTTTCAATCGATAAAAGCAGTCTTCTGTTTTAAGATTGCACCATAATAATGTTATGTGAGTGGATTTTTAATAACAAAATATTGAAAATAAAACGTAACTTAACGCGACGTCGTTGAGCTGTCAAGCAATACTAGCATATAACAAAAATTTCGGCCCCATATTTCGAATCAGACAAAATTAAACGAAATAACATACATAGTTTACACAATAATTTACAAAAAGTCCAGATAAAAATAAATCTAAAATAACTTCATAAAACGGTAACAAAGTCTATGTACATTGTAATGTACACAGGGCTTGAGGAGGTTAAATCAATCAAATAAATCCACTAAACCAATATTTTTTCATCATATCCGAATTTCCAACAACCAAATCGACTTCATATCCAAATTTTTAACTTTCCCATAACAACCAAACATACAAAACTATCCCACATCCTTTTGAAAACCGATCCTCTTCACCCCGTGGCGGATTTTTTCAAACCACTATTATTGAACATATACATTGTTGTTGCCATACATTAATATTTTTAACCCTCGTAGACTTGTTCACCGTTGGGCTCGTCCCCCTCACAGTTTCGTCCAATCAAAAAAGTAGTTTTGGCAACTTTTGGGCTTAGGGTGGGTCTCGTTTTATGCAAAAAATAGTAGGCATTCACTCACGTAGTACTAAAATGGGTCGAAATTATTTTGAATCGACCTGGGGTGGAAATAGTTTACGATTTCAATGCAATCCGGATGAATTTTTCGTTTTTTTTTGTTGTTGTTGAGAATTTCTTATTCGAATCCAGTAGTGTTGAATTCGTTTTTGTTGTATTGTTAAAATGTGGGACTTTTCAATTGAAAAATTATGGTAAATTTTGAAATGTTGATAAAATTATTGTCCATTAGGTAAATTTGAAATTTAATAAAAAACGATCCAATTTTTTAAAATTATAATTAGTTTGAACTTAAAAACAATTATAATGAATCTTTTACATGTGAATTTAATAATATATTTAGTAAAATAAAAGTTAAATCAATCCATTTTTACTAAAATAATATAATTTTACATAATTCATTTTATATTTTTGATACGAAAATTTATTTTAATATTTCTGATTTGATCAATTTGAATATAAATGTTTTTATGTTCATGCAATTTTGTGCAATTTCTTAAAGCTTATGTTTTTTATTAAATAAAATGAATTGTTCTAAAAAGTTAAAAACAAAACCAAAAGCAAAGTCAAACATTATCTACAATAAAATTTATTTTTGCAGTCATTCTTCTACTACTTTTTTGTTAATCGGCAGTTTTTACTTGCTATTTTATAATACGAAATGAAAATTGATTTTATGGTAAACACTATTTTTTGCTTTTATAATGATTAATAATTACAGTATGTGCAAGGATAATGTCAAAATGATATCGTTTTAACATTTTATCAATATAGAAAAAGTTCAATACTAACATCATCCCTTTTCATATTAACTCATTGCACACAATAACATTGAAATTTTTGCAATCGTTTTTCAACAACATTTTTTGTAAATTAACAACTTTGTTATTCCATTATAAAACGAAAATTGATTTTACAGCACATATTATTTTTAGATACAATAACGATGATTAAAGTCTACAACGATAACGTCAGAATGATATTATTTTAACATTTTATCAATACACAAAAAGTTCTATAAAAAAATCGTCTTTTATAATCTCACGGCGAACAATTATATCACCCATCCATCCAACAACCACACCACACACTACTACATCCAGGGACGGATCCAGAGAGAGGGCGGTGGGGGGCAATCGCCCCCTTTGTTGATCATGGTGAAATTTCTAAATGCGTACGTTTTCGAAATCTATAAAAAATAAACGCAAAAATGCAATTTTTTTATGCGATATTGTATTGCTGATCAAAAAATGTGGAAAAACAGCTAATATATTTGTATATAAAAGATATAAGCAATTCTATTAGCTAAATATAAGTGAGTTAGCTAATTCAACTATTGTGGATCTTTTGAGTAAAATTGGTAGTTAATTTAGATCTTATGATACACAAAAAAGTTTTCGCCTGCGGTACTAATCATTAAGCTGTTTGCAATAATATTAAATACATAAGAATTTTTTTAGCAAATAACTTCTTATAGAATATTCAAATGATCATTTTGAAACTTATCGATTTTTTTTCATCGAGGCTGACAGCCTATTTGAAAATAGGTAAATTGTTGGCACATCAGTCAAAAAATTGATGATTTAAAAAATAAATAAAAATTTGAAAAATCACCCCTCCCCCATATGAAAAAATTCTGGATCCGTCTCTGACTACACTATCAATACATTTCAAACTATCTATTTCCCATACCAAATCCGAAACAATAACCGATACAGATATCAAACCGAATCAAAGCGAGCTTTCGATCACCCAACAAAACCAACAACAACAACAATAATGACCACGATGATGATGACGCAGATGATGTTAACCGCATGTTGTCCGACGCAGAACATCTGTCCAGCCTTTCAACCTCTACTTATTATTACGATTTGTGGCAATTACCATCAACTCGAGCTTCATATGTTACGCGCAATATTTAACCCTTTGGTGTTCGTACTATATATAATTTTTTTCATATTTAATATGTATGTTCTAATGATTTTTGACGCTCGTTATTATCGACAGCATGTGCCGGTCGTTTTTTCGTCGTAATTTATATCGAATTTGTTCATTGATTATTTTTTGTGTGGATGTAAAAAATGTACGGATGTGAAAAGTGAAAAGGTTGTTTTTTAATGGGGTTCATAATTCTTTGGAATATTTGTGTTGTAATTAAATTGGTTTCACTTTCGCTTAACATCCTTCCGCGTTAGTCGCTTTCTCGTTAGTGGTTGTAAATTGAAAGATGAATTAAAAAAATATATTTTTGATTAAAAAAAAATTATTTTGAATTCTTCATTGAATTTAAAAATCAGAAATGTATTAAAATCTTTAATTAGTCATAATATTTTTATAGAAACCTTGATTTTTCGATCTCATTATGCGCGTATCCTTGTAAAAAATTTTCTTATCAAAACTGCAGTATAAAACCAAGAATCTTATAACCTGTCTACTTTAAATAAAAAATTGACCATATATGAAACCATATCCCTTTCAACGCATTAAAATTTTATACAGACAAGTATAAAAGCAGAGAGAGCTTTATCATTTAACGTCCATCAAAATTGATGCTTTTTTTTAAGGACACGGAGTAATCAAGCGTGACCTCAGTCTTCCATTCAACACTCAAGCATAAATACCATTTTTTTTAAACCCAACATTAATATATTTATATAAATTTTTTACATACACATTTCGAACATCGCCAACCGAAAGGCGTCCGTTTTTTCCACCAATCGAAACCTTAACACACGACAAAAAGCCTAATGGATTTTTAAGGCAACTTTCAATTAATTCGAAGGCACCCAGAGCACCACTTTTTCTATAATACATACGGGTTTTTTCTATAGAAAATAAAAGTAGGTTCGTTACTTTCGTTCTACTGTGTCATCCCCCGTCCCATGGTGTTTTGAATGGGAAAGGAAACGTTCGTGAGACATATGCCGAACGGGCCCGTGACCCGAAGTCGTTTGTATTAATTAAAAACGAATCATCGTCATCAATTCGTGTGTGCTTAAAGGGTTTAATGTCTTTTGAGGAGAGTCGTGAATGAGACAGGTCGATTGTTCTATATGTAAAGGATGTCGGTTTTATGGGCGAGGGTGTAATTTGTATGTGATTTTATGATATTCGTCATTCGTGTGTAGATTATATGATATTTATTACTGGACGATACGGTTTGAGTATTTATTAAAGAAAATGTATGATGAAATTGAATATTGGAACAATTTTTTCTAGAATGATCTCTATATAAAAGTTTGTGATCATTTACGAAAGTCGCTCAACAGTTTGAATATTTTTTTAATAAAAATTTATTAAAAATTAATATTAAAAGATTTTTTTCTAAAATTTTCTCGAGAAAAAAATATGTGATTATATCCGTCTATTGATCTTTTTAAAGTTGCTCAACTTCAATAAGATTTTATTATATTCAAAATTCATGTGTAGATTATAAGACAGTGGTCGGCAAACTACTACCCGCGGGTAATTGAATTACCCACTACGACATTTTGAATTACCCATCAAGAAAATATGCTGATATTTTAATTTTTTTATAAATATGTTAAATGTGAAATGTGACGGACATGTTGTGTGCACTAGTTTAGTAGTTTATTGAAAATTAATATTGAAACAAATTTTTCTAAAATGATCTTTATATAAAAATTTGTGATCACATCTGTTTATTGATCGCATTAAAAGTTACTCAACTTCAGTAAATTTAAGATTTTACGATACAATGATGCACTTTGAGTATTTTTTAATTGAAAAGTTTATTAAACATATTTTATAAAATGGTCTCAAGATGAAAATATGTGATTAAATCAGTCTATTGATCTCCTTAAAAGTCGTTCAACTTTAATAAATTTAACAAAATAAACCATTAACACGATACGATCATTTAATCGAATTAAATTCACTAAAACCAATAATTTTTTTATAATTAAACAACGAAACTTAAAATATTTTTTACTTTCGCTTTCATATAACACATGTACGACTTGATACAAAGATCCAATTCAAACCATCAAACAAACAGAAGATCTTTCTTTTATGGCCGTTTAGACAGCAATAAAATTTAAATATTCAACAACACACAGTTGACCAGCTGTCGTTTCGATGACATATCAACCCTTTGATGGCCACATAAATAACACACCGTTTAATGTTACTAACTGGCGATAATCTGGTCCTCTTTAATTTATTTAACGACTTCCATAAAAGGACAAACTATCACGAAAATATTTTCGACAAAAAGGATTTCAATATATAAATATTCTTTTGTACAACGTTCCCTTTGATCGCGAACTTCTGAATATTCAAAGATTTCGACTGTTAATATTTCGACGCAATCAATCATAGTTGAGTTGAAAAACAATACAACAACCCCGCGGAAATTTGAATATTTGCGCTCGTACGGTTTTTCGAGAAATGCAAATCGCCGCTTTTTTGTTTGTAATGTAATCGTTTTTTGCTTTATTGTGTCGTCTAATGTGTATAATATTTTGCGTGACTTTCGTTTACTTTTGTGTCTCTATTATGTATGCGAAATTAATAAATTTCCAAACAGATAAGAGCAATTGTTTCATATCCGAGCTCAAATTGCTTTTGCATATGCAAAACGTGTATGAAAAAACGTTTCGAATCAACTATTTTAATGGAATTGTATCCGTTATCCATATTAAAATTTTATACCTAAAATATTAACTAACGATGCACAAATTATTATTTTTTTTTAATTCGGAAAATATTTAAGGTACATTTTGTTTCATTTTTGTTTTTAATTTTACTAAGGTGATGTTAGAGTTAAAGTTTAGAAGAAGTAGAAGTTTAAAATAATGTTTTTAAAATTTTGAAGACTCACAATACCATGAAATGGAATATTAGCTAAAATTTTACTTTGATATATTGCAAGTTTCGTTGCGTTTTTATTTTTACTTTTACAATTAGTAAGGTGACATTAAAGTTAAATTTTAGAAGAAGTAGATGTTTAAAATAAAGTTTCTAAGATTTACAACATTATAAAATGGAATATTAGCTGATATTTTACTTTGATACATTTCAGGTTTTTTTGGATTTAATGTTGTATTTTTGCTTTTACTTTTACTGAGGTAACCTTAAAGTTAAAGTTTAGAAGAAATAGAAGTTGATAATAAAGTTTCTAAGATTTCAAAAATTCACAATATTATGAAATGAAATATTATAATAATTAAAATTTTATTTTGATATATAACAGGTTTTGTTGCAATTTTGTTTTTTACTTTTACTAAGATGACGTTAAAGTTATAGTTTAAAATAATTTTTCTAAGATTTCAAAAATTCATAATACTATAAAATGAAATATTAGCTAAAATTTTACTTTGATAAATTATACATTTTATAAAAATTAAAAAAAAAAACATAAGATACATTCAAAATATAAAAATTCTAAACACACCATTCAAATACTCTACAATTTTTTCCAAAACACCCTCTAGGTCAATTGATACTTTTCGATAAAAATCAAACACACACCAACAAAACTTCTCACACACAACTTTTCCCCCATACAAAAACCAACCCAACACTATTATATAAAATGAAATATTAGCCAAAATTTTACTTTGATAAATTATAAATTTTATAAAAATTAAAAAAAAAATAACATAAGGTACATTCAAAATATAAAAATTCTAAACACACCATTCAAATACTCTAAAATTTTTTCCAAAACATCCTCTAGGTCAATTGATACTTTTCGATAAAAATCAAACACACACCAACAAAACTTCTCACACACAACTTTTTCCCCATACAAAAACCAACCCGGACATAGCACACTTAACTTTTTACCGAAACAAAACACCATACAGCCCACCGTCCACGATGCATCTTCCCACAGCAGCAGCCCCACGTGGAAGTCCACCCTTAACCCTTGCCAGGACAAACAAAAGCCGGTGCAGCGGCCCTTTTCGGACACAAAAAACGGCCGACATATCGTATGCATACGGCCATTACAATAAGTTTATCTTCTGATGTGTGTGGACTGACCACGTACGTTCCCATGGTCCGCACCTTGACGTCCCTTCCTATTTTTTTGGACGGGTTTTTTGTGCTCGTAGGTCACGGCGAGGATGTGTGTGTGCCCTTGGAGAGGTGATCTGGTCCTTGGTCATCTTTTTTGTTAATTAGTTTTTATGGCGTTTGAAAAATTTCGATCGGTTGTGTATGGGAGTTTTTTTTTGTGCATACTGTATTGGAGTTTTCACTTTCATACAGGTTTTACACTCGATTCGATTTTATACAAATCAAACTCGGTTTTCTAAACTTCAAATTCAACCTTTTCAACTCAATATTGACTTGTTTGACTCTATTTTTTGTCTTCATATATTTTTGGTGAAATATAACAATAAAAATTTTAATTTATGTATTTTTTGATTATTAAAATCTCATAAATTTTAACTATATAGCTTTTACACTCCGAATTCAACTTTATACAGATCAAATTCTACCTTTTTCAAATCAAATTCAATCTTTTACAAAACAAATTCAACCATCTTAAATTTATTTTCTTCATTTTAAATTTTTTTATGATTTCATAGAAAAATATAATAAAAACGTTAAGTAGTATAACCCATGGTACCTATTTACAGATTGATTTACTAAAAATGTAATTAATTGTGTATGCAAAAATTGCAAAAATCATCAATTTAGATTATCAAAGTCAATTTAAAGAATAGATTGTATTTAATTGATTACTATGACAACGTTCAACACTTGAGTTAAAATTTAAAGTTAAGTGTTAAATTTTAAGTTAAAAGTTAAAAAGGTAAAGTGTTAATACTTTTCAATGGTTAAATTTTATTTGTAAAAGGTTTAATTTGAAGTTCAAAAGGTTGAATTTGGAATGTAAAAGCTATAATATACAATTTATAGAATTTAAATAATAAAATTTTTTTTATTGTTATATTCCATCAAAGATTCATATAAAAATTAAAAAAAATCTTGAAATAAAACACCTTGTGTCAATTGAATAGCGACAACGTGCACGTTTATCATTTTCTGACCACGATTCCTCTTCGTACACGTTTTGTCGGATCATGATTATTCAAAAATAATTTATTTCGAACTCGTTGCGTCGCCATATGACCGATATTATCTACCCCTTTGATATAAAGTGCCGTGTACTAAAAAAAAACCTCGCATTCGGACATAAAAAATCATCCCCATTATAGCGTGTAATAAGCGATAGGAATACTCGGCTATCGTAAACGTGTTTATTTGTTTCATTATTATTATTATTATTATTATTATTATAAAATTTTTATAATATAAATTCGAAAGTATCAGTGAAAAAATCTATAAGAAACCTCAGACTGGGGTCAAATATTTGCACCGTCTTGAATGACCTGTGCAAAAAGAACGTTTTCTAAGAGTCGTAAAGCCTTTATTTCTAAGCTTAAACATTTGAGCAAAAATAGCGTAAACGTGACAAAGAAATAGAGCGCATTTTGCTGTATAGATAAAGCGGGTAATAAAAATAGGGAACACCATATTTCAACCCTTTAGTGCGTTTTTTTTCCTAAAGTAATAAAACGCGGAAGATGGGTTATTCTTCTTCCTGGTTTGTTGTACTCGACGCAAGTGGGAACCTCGCCAGGGTCAGATTCTCATATATATTTTTTATTTTTAGATAAAAAATATTGTAAATAGATACAAACGTGTAAATAGATAAATATTTGAAGTTTAACTCGATTGTATTTAATTAATTTAAATTATTTTAATATCAATTTATATATAAGAAAAAGCTTGATTAATCAATATGCATTGAAGTATTTTCGTTATTTTATATAGAATTCGGCCCGTGAGGATACCCACCTGCGCCACTGTGTGGTTAACTAAAAAGTTCATATGTAAAAAAAAAGCTTCTCTCAACCCTTTGCTTACTTACCCTCGACCCTTAGCTGGCGGCACCCTTCGATCGTCTTTTTACAGAAAGACACAAAAGTTCCATCGCCTTTTTTTCCATTAATCTAGTCTATTCTGTGACAAAGCAATCCATTATATTATAAATTCAATTTTTTTACATAAAACTTCACACATAAAGCAAATTTCAATATAACTTTTGAAATTATTTTTTTGAGCATTGATAAATTCTGATTTAAAACTATATAATTTTCGATAATATACTAAACACACTGTACATTTTTTTTCTTCCGGAGAAGCACACGTCGTATATCATAATAAATCTTACCTGATCCCTAAAGGGTTATTGACCGCCAAACATCCCCAGAGAAGCGCCCTTTTTCATAGTACCTCTCAATAAGCGGTCAATTATCGATTTGTACAAAACATCCCTCGATCGACATGCGTTATCTGTGAAATGTTGTTTTAATCATATGTAAACACTGCACCTGCATCTGACAAATACAAATGTGTTAACTTATTTTTTTTATATATTTAAATTGAGAGCGAAATGTGTAAAGATTTTTAACAGTTCAAATATGATAAATTGTATCAATCTTTTTTTTTGTATATAAATTAAAATTAAAAATATAGTAATAGTAATTTTAAGTATAGGTACTTATATTGAAATTATATATTTTGATTGAATCTTTTCTTTATATAAAATTAGTATTCTTCGTTATATTCTCATACGTTCGATGTTTAAAAAAAACGTGCTTCTACAAAAGATTCATTTAATTTCTAATGATAAAAGAATGCAAATTAGATCCATTGTCTATTTTTTACATCACTCAAATCATCCCCGAAACTCATTCTCACAAGAAAATCACGAACACCTTAAAAAAAACTCACTTTTACTTCTAAACATATGTGCAATCACGTAACCATTTCCCACCATTCAACTTAACCCTTCAATTAAAAAAAATCTAGAAAAACCATAAAAAACTACACATGCAAATTTTTCCACCGACAAAAAAACAATGCGAAGACACACCGGCGACTTTCCCATAAGCCAAAAAAAGTCGAAATGCCAAAAAAAAAACCTCCAAACCCCCCCCTGCAATTACGGCCCCATACTATGGCGAGCGCTCATATGCATTCGTAATCGGGATTAACTCTAAAAAAAATTAAAGGAACAAAAAGGCGCGAAGACAATGCAGAGACGGTATGCAAATTCGGCCCTTTTTAGTAGCCCTTTAAAGGCGCAGGTCTGTGACGTGAGAAGAGTTTAATGTTATGCGAATGTATTGTGATGTGTGTTTGGGTTGTGCAAAAAAACTCGTGACATAAATTAATGAGGTGTTTGGAAAAAAATGAGGTGTTTGTGAAAAAAATGGGCTGTGTGAATCTTCGGATTGTGCTGGAGTGGGCTGTGCAGTTTTATGGTGATTTGATGAGTTGTGATGTATTATGTGATATGATATGTGAAGTTATTGATATAGTATATTTTGAATGAAATTGAAATTTCAAATCAATTAATTAATGGTGAAATTTTATAATAAGATTGTTATAAATTAAAAAAAAACCAAAACTGAACCGACTTTGACTCCGACTCTGCTGGAATCGAAAAGTCATAGAATTGAAGTTGTAGAAAATTAACCAATTTCGTCTCTTTTCTATAATTTTCTTTAACCTGTCTAAAATTGATAGTTTCCTTTCTACGAACTGTCAAAAAAAGATCCATTATGTTTCGTTGAAATATTCATAACTCTAATATACATCTTACAATTAGCCAGTTTTTTAACATAAATATAATATTTATAAAAAAAAATTCAATATAAAACACTTACAAATTTTAATTGATATAATAAAATATAAAAGTTTGGAAAGCTTATTTTTTCAAATTTTTATTTTATAAGACTTTACCGAGCTTATTCAGTTTTAAAATCATTATTATGTATTTCTATTACCTATTATGAACTTTATTTGTTGACAAGAAAATTTGAAGTTATTAAAATCACTCAAGTCGGACTCGGAATCGAAATCGATATCGAAGTTAATTGTACAGCAAAAGTTAACTTTGGAGTTAAAGTCAGAGTTAATCAATTTTAAAGCGACTTTACACATAGAAACAATAAAACAAAATACATGATAACTATCCACATTATCATTCATCATATAATATCAAAATACAATACAAAAACGTTTAATACGAAACAAAAACGATCAAAAATTTTTTTCGTATTAAACATGATACATACTTATCATATTTTGTTACAGTATTACATTTTACTAACCAATTTTTCATATTAAGCATTTTCGTATTAAACGACTTCCACTTAAACATCAAAACCAACATCGTCAAATTAAAAAAACCACACACGTCAATACGAATTCTCTCACCAGACACAAAACTCTCACGGAATCCTCGTGCATTATAAAACTCTCATTAAATTCAAATCTGCATCCTTTCGACAGGATGTAGGGCTAATTATCCCGTTTGCACAATGCTCCAGTTTTGTGTTCCTGGGTGTGGTCGGACCGTGTCATCAGCGTGATCATCACGTGCATCATCGATTTGCATTTTTGCATAATTTCGAATGCGATTGGCCGCATAATGCACTCTTGTATAAATAAAGATGCGCATTAGAATGACAATGGGGGTGCTTTGTGTTGTGAGATGTGTGAGTTTTATTAGTGCGGTTTGGAAATCGTTGTATGTAGAAAAATTGGGATTTGCTATTATTTTGGTGTTTGTGCGATGAGGGTGGGTTTCGACTTGGACCTCGTATAACACGGTTTTATATAACACGAATTTGAAGTTTAAAAGATTGAATTTGAAGTACAAAAGGTTGCATTTGATTCGTATAAGGTTGAAATTGGAGGGTAAAAGATACAAATATTGAAATTGAAAACATAACATAAAACGTAATTATAGTTCATTTTTTACAATCACGTTCATTTATTAATCATTTCAAGATTTGCTTAACTTTGATGAGCTGCGGTAACCAGTATCCTATCCCTCGATTTACACGGTAGATAGGTTCCTGAGAAAAACGTGTATATCGAAATTGTATATTTTTTAAAGTAAAATCGTGTAAATCGAAAAGTACACAAAAAACGCATAATTTGGTTATTTTTTCAAGCTTTTTATTAACTTAGGTTAGGTTAGGTTAATTTTAGTCCGAAGTCCTAATTTTAATAAGCAATTTATAAAAATGTTTAAATTCATGGTCGACATATCGTTTTGAGGTTACACTTGAAACGTCAAACTACGACGTAATGACAAACGTGCGGGTACGCACCTCGTTGTTTACCTAACAGTGGCTCTTCTATTTTAGTTAGTGATAGAATTCAATGTTAAAATTATTAATGTTATTATTATTGATTATTTTCAACATTTTTTTTATTTTTTTATTTTTTCAAAACCGTGTAAAAAGAGTACCGTGTAAATCGAGGGATAGGTGACATACATACATAGTACAGTACATAGTAGTAATTTTAACGATGATTACAAAAATTATAAATTAATATTTAAAAAAAATCAAATTCTCAAAGGTAGATCAAATCATAAAATAATGAAAAATTTTATTACAATTATTTTCATTATATAAATTTAAAAAAAATAATTTACTAACTTTAACAATTCGACAGATGGACAAGATTCATGTTCTCACGAACTCTCATTGTTCTTATTGTACAACAACCACCCTACAAAATAAATCAATTCTTAACTCGCACGAAAAAAACGATTTCACACAGAGGCCAGTATGAACTCGCACCCTTAAAAAGCACAGATACCGCTTTTTTTCTTCGGCCCTCGGCCAGTATTCATAATTAGTTTTTTCTCGACGGTGGAACCGAACTTTTTTCACCATCCTTTACCTGTCGGACAGACAGAAAAAGTGCACAGGTGGGGTCGCCAGTTAACCCCGTCGGGGTTAATTTTTTTGTGCGGGGTTGCTTTTTTCGATATTCAAATTCACGTCTCACGATCTTTTTGTTTTTTGTGAGGTTTTTTTCGCGGGTCGTCGAGCGTGATTATGTTATAAATATTCATAAAATGTGTTTTTTTTAGTCAGTTGCAAGGAGTCGCTAGCATTAAGCTTGTGAAAAAATGAGGATAATGAACGGTGTTTTTTTATCAGTGATGATACAAAAACGTGAGAACTGCGCAAAAAAGTTGAAGGAATACTCCTTGAATTTTTTGTATGAAAAAATGGTTGATGCATTAATTTAATTTGTGCAATCGAATTTTTTTGTTGATATGTGTGGTAAACGGTTTAGTCTTCTAGAACGGAATGGTTTCTATCGATAAATAAAGTTAAGCGACAAGCAGTAAGGTCATTAATAGAAAGTAATAATATTTTATAATGGATGATTTTAAAAATATCAGAATAACCTCTATACGTGATGATGATAATGATTGATCGAGTTAATTAAAAATTGATCAATATTTTTTTTATAAAAAAATTTCATCATCAACTTTTGTATCATAATTTATATTATTTATTCCAAAATTCTTCAAATATCTATATGATCATAAATTTCAACATATATCATTCTACAATTATGAAGTAACTTTCATAGATTTTAATACCAAAATTACCCATCACAAAATCACAAATCAATGTTATCCAATCAAGTCATCCGTTATCTACTAATTTTACCATTTATCGCTAAGCTTTCAATCAAATACTTATCCAAATATAACAACACTAAATTTCCAAAATGTCTACCCACATTTTTTTCCCCACACACACGAAGGGAGTGGTTTAGCAAAACGTTCAAGGGTGGATACGTTTTTTTTTCCAATCCAAAACGCACCACCCCTCACGCTTTTTTCCACGCACCTTTTTTGTGCGGTTGGTCGATTTTGAATTCCCCACGTGAGATTTTAACGAATGAAAAAGACCGTTGAGGGATAACTACCCCCACCATCCCACATACGAGCGGGAATAACGGCCTTTTTTTCGTCCATGTATCTTTCCGCGTTTGAATAGTGCCATTTTTTGTGCATATTTTAAAATGAAACCCTCTCTGGTATTATATGCTAGCGTTATATTATATTATGTTGGAATTTATTCAAGCCGTTAACAAATAAATTCTTTTTTTTTTGAATTTTCAATGTATACTGTGTTTTATTGTTTCGGATTAGTTTTTATCTATTCAATATTTTATTTATGTATTTTTTTTATTTATTTTGCAGTGGTTGTAACAGCACCACCCGGTAATGAAGCAGAACTCCAATTATATAGAGTACTTCAAAGAGCAAGTTTATTAGCTTATTATGATACTTTATTAGAAATGGGTAATTTATCAAATTATTTTCAATTAAAATTAAAAAATTTATATGATATAAATAATTTTTTTATCAAATTATAGGTGGAGATGATGTACAACAATTATGTGATGCTGGTGAAGAAGAATTCTTAGAAATAATGGCCCTTGTTGGCATGGCTTCGAAACCATTGCACGTTAGAAGGTTTCAAAAAGCTTTGCAAGAATGGGTCACAAATCCTTCTTTATTCCAAATACCAATAGTGCCAACGATATGTTCGAATGACACGCCTTTCTTGTCTTGTAGTCCTAGACTACTTTCGATAACCCCAAGTCATCCTCCTATTTTGCAAAGAAACACTGTAGCTAGTCCAGAAAATAATAGACCAATGTACAGTCCATCTCCTGGAATACCAGAAAGCAGTTGTGGATCAAACTCATCAGCTCCCAACGCGAGTCCGATCCACAACACTTCGAATAACTCCAATTCGAAAACAACAGCAACGGCAACTTCAACAACCACCAACAATATTAGACCATATTCTCCAGTTCCTGCAACGAACTGTCCCCCATCATCAGGATCGAGTCCTTCGTCAGTGAACTGTTCCCCTGTTCAAGTGACTCCTTGCCTTTTAGAAACTCAAATCCAAAGGTTAGCATCCGCTGCAGAAAGATTGAGCAAACATCTTCCCCAACTAGAACCAAAACCTCACAACACTAAAAAAAAGATGTGCAAAGACCTAGAAGCGGTGATGATGATGCCAGAAAACGACCCCAGGAGGATGGAAGAGATCAGAAAATATGCTGCAATTTACGGCAGATTCGACTGCAAGAGGAAACCCGAGAAGCCTCTGACGCTGCACGAGGTGCATACAAAAACATTGCAATTTTATAAATTCGAAGTGTGCAGGGAAAATATTTATTACGACCCGTTCGACACTAAACGCGATTTATGAAAATTGCGCGCCGGGAAAACGGCGCGCTTTTCTCCAGGCGGAAAAGCGCGCGAGGATTTGAATAAATTGCGCAACGTTCCGTAATTTATATGGAACGTGCACTTTATTTTACGTGCGAGCAAATAAACCGATACCGTTAGAACATAAAACGCTATATATTCAAGAAAATAATAATAGATTCGCATATTCATCCATCTTGTTTGAATCTTATTGGATTTTTTTTTATATTTTAATGGCAACTAATTATTTGGCTGGTTAATAATAACTAAAATGATCAGTAAAAAATTGTTAAATGATCAGTTAGGTTAGGTTAGGTTAGGTTTAGGTTAGGTTAGGTTAGCTTACTACTACGTGTGACTACATTGAGACTTGATCCAACAAGTTCAAACAGGTTTCCACATGCACAGAACCGAATAACAACCATATACTTTGTTTTTACTGATCAAAATAGTATTTTTTTACTGATCAATCAAATACAGGCCTATTTTAATTTCAGGTGTCTGTAAACGAAGCAGCAGCCCAAATGTGCAGAGCAGTCCCAGCATTGTTGACGAGGAGAGATGAGCTTTTTCCATTGGCGAGACAAGTAGTCAGACTTTCAGGCTTCAATTACGCCAAAGGGAGTCCTCAGTGAGTTTCATCAAACAATAATATAATCAAAATTGACTATTTAATCATATCCTTTTGGACTTTCAGGATATCCTCGACTTGTGGAGGTCGTTCAAGGTCCGAATCTGATGGTGGAAGTGGTGGAAGTGTGGGCGCGAAGAGGCCGCGAGGAGAGCACGGGGGGCGCGGGGAATCCGCCCCCGGCCAGGTCAGCCCCTGGCGACCACGCCCCATATAGGGTTCAGGGCGGCTTCTTCTCTTCCTCGCATTAATCGAAAGCTTTTTTCCAAAATATTATACTAACAAATCGTTTCGTTCGTTTGAGAATTTGAAATTTTCGAATGCGACGTTGAAGATTGCGCCATCTGTTGGTGCGCTGACGAACTATTTTTCAAATTTAAAATAGTTTTCACAATAAAAATACTTTTTCGTGATAATTTCGCGATTTGTAAATTGATGTATATAGTTAAGATTGATTAGAATAGATGATGTATATTTTATTAGGTTTAATTATCAATTATTATTATATTTTTTTAAATACGCACTTTAGGATCTTTGTAGAAAAAAATAGATTAAATATGAACAGACTAGAATATTTGTACATAAATTAACAAAAATATTAAAATATTCTGAATAGTATCGATATCTTAAGAATATTGCTTATTACTATATTATTATTATTATTTTATTTTTTTTAATAATCATATTTTCATTCTACTATTTTATGATTTTAATCTATTTATTTTTTATTATTAGACTAATATTTCTAGTAAGTTATTTATTTATTTTACTTATACTTTCCATTAATTTACTTTTAACAGGTGAGCTTTTTTTCTTTTTTTTTCTATCATTAACACTGAATTTTTATTCTTTTGCTTGGTAAATAATCAGAAACAATTCCCTAGAAAATTAACACAAAAAATAAAAATCATAAAGCATTTCTTAATATATTTTCAGGATAAAAACTCATCCGATGATGGCATTTTAAGAGGACGTGGAAACGACGGAGATATAAACATGGAAAATTCTCGACATCAATATGCTGCGTCGTATGCATTTTACTTTTCAATCATAATAAAAAATTTTCTTTTGTATATTCATTAGTATATTATTTACAGTGGAATATGGACTAGAGTTGATTCTGACGATGGTGATTCAAGATATTCTTTTAGCAATTCAAGCACGCCTCCAATTCAAGTAAAATTTTTACTACCCACACAATAACGCACATATTTCAAATTCTGTTTTATACAAATTTTGTATATTTTTAGGATCAAGAAGATAGCAGGGCTGAGACTGAAAGCGAAGGTACTCCGAAAGAAAGTAAAGTAAGAGTAGTTGCAGCTAGTGGAGACCACATCATAGCTGTTGCCAATCCAGCTTTGGCTCTATCGAGAACTCTTATGCCGAAACGTGAATGTGGATCATCTTTAGAAGACAATTGAAAATAAAAATTTGGTTATGAACAGTGCCTAAGAAAACATAGAATTAGTATTGTTTAAAAAGCTAGGATTAATTTGAAAGTGCTATTATATGTATAATTGTATATTTAATTTACTTATAGTATCATCAATTTACTTATACAATCATAGTTTTTATTCATATTTAAGTATGACTGATTTAGAAAATATAGAATAATTTTCAAAATTATTATTCAATTACCGAATACTAATTTTTATAATTATTCTATTGACAGTGAAGAAGTTTTAATATTAGAAGAAATTATTTAATTTTACATTATGTTTTTTTTAATCAAAATTTAGCATTCTAAACAGTCGTCTATATTTTTTGACTGTTTTTCAATGTAAATGTGGTATAAAATATATAAAAGGTATATTATAAATCACATTTAATTAAGAAGTGCAGTCAAACTGTAAAAGAAATAAACTTATGTTTATTTTTGTATTGCTTACATATAAATTAGTTAAGATTGAACTGAAAGTTCCTCATGTAACTTAGACTGATTGGAATGTATCGTATCCATTTGTAAATATTTAATATATATTAAATTGGTCATTCGATTCCTGCCAATTCGCTTTCTAGTGATTAATTAGGTGAGAATATGTATTATGTAACATGGCACAATAGTCTTGATGCTGCCTGCCATCAACTATATTGAAATTGTATTATAAATGAAAATTGTAGAATAAACGCAGTACGAAAAAACATATTATACTATTATATTTAGTTATTGGGAAGTCAACGAAAGGTCTTAAGTTCAAATCACATAAGTTAAGAGACATGTGATCTGATCAGCAGATGGACTGAAATCATTTGATAATGGAGAGTTTCAATATTTGACTTCCTGGTAGTTTCCTTTCCGTTTCCACCATTTACAATTAAGAAAATGAAATTTTTAATGCTATTAGAAAACCCTTATCTTGAAAATAAATTTATGACGTTGATGATGGGTATATAAGAATAGGGGAATTTATTTAAAAATAATATTAATCATGCATTTTATGTTATTTAATAAATTTTAAAAATAAATACTCAATAAAACACATACACAAAAATATTTACAAAATAAATTAGAATTTTTAAAAAATATCATCAAATACTCTTAGTATTCATTTAAATTTTGTTCCTTATTAAAAAGTAACATCGCACCTTGTTTTGTCCTTAATATAATATTCACTGGATAATATAATACTTAAATTTCAAAGCTTTTTGAAATAAAATTCATCAAAATTAACAATTGATATGTACAAATGTCGGAAAGCGTATAAATATTATTAATATCATTATCTAATTTTTTTAAATATTCAATTGTGATTCAATCCAAGGTATGAACTCAGTTATTCTCGTATAAACTCCTGGGAATCCAGCTTCAGCACACTTGTATCCATAAGATACTACACCGATCAGATAGAAATGAATGGTATCTTTGCCAGGTGGGAACTGAAAAAAAATTATTTCATTACATTGAATCAACTACGACTGTTATTAAGAAAAATTTTCATGTTATGATAATAATCGTTTATATGAAAAATCTAAATATTAAAGTAAAATTGAGTGAATATAATCTTAAAAGAAGAAAATATAAAGATGTAAAAGAATATTAATATATGGTGAGTAATTGAAACCAAAGGAATATGATAAATTTAGTAAATAAAACAATTTTCTTACAGATGGCCACATAAGAGGTCCTCCACTGTCACCTTGGCAAGCATCTTTTCCACCTCTTGCATAACCAGCACATAACACTCTCTGATCGATAACTTGAGATTTAAAACGAACATATGCTTCTTTACATTCATCATTTGTAACTACAGGGATTTGCAACTCTTGGAGTTGGGACGCTGTTGGACCCTCTGAATAAAAAAGGTGATCCAAATGAATTAAATATAATCTAAATCATATAACAATCAAATGATAAATTCATACGGAATGAAAGGGCTCCCCATCCTGCTATGAAAGGCATATTCCTTTCGAATGTGTTCGCTCTCAGTTCCGGAGATGTTGGTAGACAAATTGGCCATATCAATGCTGAAATTGAAATTGTGTTGTATATTTTTGTGAATATTTCTCAGTGTGAAATAAAATAGAATGATTGCTCACGATTCAAAGGAACGTCATATGCTAATTTCAATACTCCAATATCATTAGTGTATTGATGTGAATTGTAATCTTGATGTTTCAATTGAAGTTCAATAGGTACGTCTATAGGATTCGCTCCATCGTCGGTTCTTTCCAAATCCAATTCACCTAATCTCGCAAGATATCTGCAAACATCATCATCATCATCATCATCATCATCTTCAAAAACAACACTTATACAAAATCAATTTTTTTTATATCAAAATTAAATATCTCCAAGAATACAAAACAGCCAACGAACGTGCACAGCCTCCGAAATCATCACTCAAACTTCGTCACTGGAAAGTTTGATGACGTCAATGGTGACTACGAAACGGAACAATCATTAAATATTTCAGTATACGAAAAACGGCTTATTTCACCAAAGGTTCCAATAAACGTGTAAACTTGAACTCTGAACACAGATGACCACTCAACTGCGTCAACATATTGACCTTACCAATTATTCACGTACATGTTTCAAGGAAACGCGATGCAAACAATTTTGCATTAATTGCACACATCTGCGCGTTAATTTATTTATTTATTGTTATAGGGAATGTCCCTTATTTAATCAATTATTTGTTTAGCGTAAAAGCTATCGAGTATGTTCGTATTTTACATATTCTCGACTTGTTTTCGATCAAAAAAATCATTTGATGTACTTTTTTGGATCTATAAATGATTTTTATACTCACAATGTATCCTCGTGTCCATGGATGCAATGAGCTGCAGTCAACACGTGTCTCCTCGTGATTAGTGTTGCACCACATTGCCACAAGGTTGTACCAGGGTTTCTGATGGATCTGTATCCCAAAGCAACAATCCATGGCCAAGCTCCTATCGAAAAACAACGCGACATTGAATAAGCATTGAATAAAAAAACAATAGGTAGTTCATTCGAGTTTAAGGTCAACTACGATTTGGATCTAACCTAGTGCAGCTGGAACACCTCCGACTACCCTTTTGGCAAATGAACCATTGTTCAAACCACAATTTTCATCTAAAGTAGGCAAAGTATATCCTGGCTTCACTGTAGGAGTTGCAAATGTGGGAAATTGTGGTGTATCGAATGCATCAGGACAGCACACCTATAATTTCGATCGTTTAATAAGATTTTTTTAACAGTAGAACCTCGATTATCCGGAAACGGGGATTGAGATAGTGGAAAAATCCGGATAATCAAGACAAGAAAAAAAATTATGAATTCATTGGAAATCAAATTAAAATATTTATAGAAATTTTTGGTATGTATAATTATACGCAAAATTTTTAAGTACATATTTTTTAAACGTATTTACAGTCTATTTATTTGAACTATTTTTGGTGTTTTGATACTGTCAAAATTTGCAAACATAACATTAAATCGCCATAGTAATGTATTCATTGATTCTCAAGATAAAAATTAATGAATTGATGATTTTTGACATTATGCTACTATCATCCTATAAATTTTAAAGATTATTTTAAAAACAAAATTCCTATCAAGTTTTAGTTTGATAATCCTCGTAGTTGAGTCTGTTATGAGTCAGTATAATTTTGTTATGTACTCGCAAATTTTTTGACGCATTTTGTACAAAAAATCGCAAAATCTGATATTAAAAAAAAAAAAAAATTTTAATGCATACGGATAATAGACGTTCTAATGCACTAAATAAATTTTGAGTTTGAATTAAACATTTTATAAATTTATCAAATACTTACTATAGGATCAACTCCATCGTAACCACATACAGATTCCCTAAGATAGCTCACAGAAGCAGGATACGATCTGATATTCCTGAGGATGTTCAGCAAGGATTCGCACCTCCTTATGTTGTAACATACTCCCATTCTTCCATCAGGTGTAGTGCATCGGTCTTCTGTGT
Source organism: Hydropsyche tenuis (assembly GCA_009617725.1). Taxonomy (NCBI): domain Eukaryota; kingdom Metazoa; phylum Arthropoda; class Insecta; order Trichoptera; family Hydropsychidae; genus Hydropsyche; species Hydropsyche tenuis. Next base: position 1,485,034 of record VTON01000025.1, read on the forward strand.
AAGCAAATTGAAATCCACTATCCGGATAATCTGCATAATACCATCCTGGTGTTACGATAACACTCATCATTTTAATATTATAAACACAACACGGTGCAGCTCCAAAGTCTCTCCAGTTGCTCCAGGTTTTAGAGAAAAGTGCGTGTTTGTATATGTTGATGATTTGTGCTATTTACACACGTCGATGGTATATACAGATGTGCAATGTAAAGACAAGATTGGATGATTGTCGAAATATGGTCAAAAGCATAAACTTTCACCCAATTCAAGCCTGTACAATAGGTTCTTATAGTATATCATAAAAGTGCATGCAATTTTTACATATCGCATAGCCACAAATTGCACATGATTGCAATTTGTGATTGTTCATATGTGATATGTTTAATAAATAACTAGATTAAGATAGAGAAGAAAGCAAAGATTCAGAGCATTCAAAATTTTTCATATTTTCGAAAGAAAGAAGAACCATTTTCCATCAGTTGAGTTTACAAATACACCTTTATCGATGAATTGAACAGCATCCTTTTCCACGGGAGTGCTAGAAGTCCTCAGAATCTTTCTTTCTTTATTGCCAGGCTTTCTTCTCGGAGGTGGAGGAGCCATGGCCACAGATTGGTTCTGGAACGACATCAGATCGGAAAAGGTATCCTTAGGAACACCCAAAGCCCTTGCCAAGCTTTCAATATCCACATCATAGGCATTGTTCTGGTAAGTATGTCCATAACTGTGCCCAGGACTATGGCCTCCATAAACTGGCCTGTACTGACACCTCATGGGGCAAATGTCATCGCAAATCTGCTTTTTATGGGCAATCACGACGATGTACTGCATGGTCTTCAGCAGCAGACATAGCTTTTCCACAGTCATGTTGATCACGTATCACAGAAACGAATGATCGCAAATCCCAGCGCGATATTAAATATATTCGGAAAAGCGGTGATTAGAATTGGGCAGGACCAGATAAAGATCGGCCCATTTGATAACTGGGACATGAAGGATATCGAAATTTTGTAAATTATAATTGGTCATTGTTACGTTTCGAGTTATCTAAATGCATCATAAGTTCAATATTGTATATAGTTGGAGGTCAATTTTGAACGATATATGATCCTAGATATGGATTAGCATTGACACATATTATGTAATGGTTGTTTGATTGAAAAATATGTTTATATCGTTTATTAACATTGATGAATCTTTGCTTTCGTCTGTAGTGTTTTGGTGCATATAAAAGTGCATTAAATATAAAAGTATAGTGCATAAAATTGAAAAAAAGAGACTGACTGCTTCCGACGATTGGAGCTTGAGGTTGCTTTTTCTTTGGTTGATTTTTCGGGCGCATGGACGCACCTAAAACCACATTTATTTAAATAATTACAAAATAGGGAACCTAATTAACCAAAAAACAATAATTTGAGATCATAAGAATCTAAACTAATAGTCTGGAAACTTTTCATATTGAATCTTTAAAGGATTTAAAGTTATATTCAATTAATTTTAAGATCTTACCATAACTAATACTGAAAACTTATTTTGGTGTGAATATTTGAAAAAATATCAATTGAAAATTACAAATTGTAATCTAACATTTTGAAATCAAGTGAATTGAATCTCGGAAGGATTAAAAAATATATTGAAATAATTATAAGATCATTAAAAATAACGACATCGTCAAAACATATTTTGACTTGAATATTTGAAAAAAAATCGATTGAAATTAAAAAAAATCAATCGTAATAGTAAAATTACGTGAATTGAATCTTGAAATGATTCAAATAATTGCAAGATCGTTGTTCCAAAGAATGACATCCAAACTAAAAGGTCAAAGCATATTTTGACTCAAATCTTTGCCATTATTGTATTCAAATGGAACTTCGTATTCCGTGAGAATGCATAATGATAGTGTTTTCATGTACGGCTCTATTGTCGATTTCGTGGTGATCAATCACCGGAATGGTTCAAAGACAAGAAAATAGCCGAGCCTCTAGTTCCTGTTTCTAACAGGAAAAAAATTTGAAACGTTACAAAAAGCCGATGTTGAAACGGTTCATCTTTTGGGCTCGACCTAGACCGGAAAATCGAGTTAAAATGTATGTATAATGTATCAAATGTATTTCCTAATCTGGAAAACTAATGTAAAGGTTTTAATCGACTTGCAGCGGATGTTTGAAATGAGAAATTTTGAGAAATATATAAAAAGGTCACGTCCCATTTGTTTTATCTTGAAAAATATGACCTGATTTTTTTATAAATGTGTCCGGAAATGCATAATTGGCCGTATCGAAATTTCGCGATAAATAAAATGCTCATTTATAATAATATATATATTCGAAATTAATATATGTAAATAATAAAAATTTTGAAGAATGGAAATAGTATGATAAATAAGCGTTTGAATAGTTCATATAATACATAAATCGCAGGAAAAATAACATTTTTTTTGTTTGTGTAATATAATAGAAAGAATAGCAAGCGTATAAAGCGAAGATTGAATTGTTGATAAAATTAATATCACTTGATGATCCGAAATATGCATCATTGAGTTCAATCACTTTTGTATGTACAAATATGAATAAGCGGATAGATTTTTTTGCATATTATACAATTCGAATAGGAGAACAAAACATGTAAATTTAAAAAGTTCTGTAAATAATTTGAAAAAAATTAGTGACGTATTTTAAACAATATCTAGAATTCTACTTGAAGATAATATTCAATATTTGATTTAAATCTTCACTTTACTATTTATGGAAATAGTTTGTTGTACGTGATCGCGGATATTTGAACTTTCAATTTTCGTATATCTTTCAAATTTATAATAAAAACAAACTAGTTTTTTATAATATCCGTGAAAAAAACTTCAAAACCTATAAACAAATGTATTATATTATATAAAAAATTCTATTTGAAAAAAATCAATTATCGGTCTTTGCAGGCTTTTGAACCAACTTCGAAACAAAAAATTACCACTTCAACAATTACTTAATAATACACACTATTCAAAAACAACAAAATACATACCTTGACCATTCATTAGCGGAAAAATAAAAATTAAAACGAAGCAACAACAGACAACACTCTTGATCATTTTGGTGAATTTTTTGTTTGGCACACAAAACACAGGAAAAGGCCTCAAATCATCAAAACCTCGCTCGAGTCAAAATCATTTATGGCACACACAATGATAATCTGCAATTTCACACACATAAATAGATTTAATATGCTGAAATATAATATGTCACGTTTTTTATATGCATTCGATTTTTGCTATGCATTGTGTCATAACTTTTTCAATATTCTAATCGATGTGATTAGGAGACTTCGTTTTTTGCATCGATTTTACATTTAATTTGATATTTATATGAAATTCAATGATTTTTTATATTGTATATGATGAAACATATTTTAACGACACAAGTGATAAACCATATACTTGTTATTGATCATCTCTCAGAAAAATGTAAAAATTAATGTTTTTAAAGACGATAATCTTTCGAAAAGGTTGCGATAGATATAATAATTTTAAAAGTTTTTCATTTTTAAAAACCTTAATTTTTATGAGAGAGGGTCAACTACAGGTGGTTCATCACTAGTGTCATTACTCTATATAAAAACATAATTATATATAAACAAATCACTGATCAAAATAATATTGAAATTTTCAGCATATCCGTATGAACAAAATAACACAAAACACAACACAAAACCAAAATTTTCAACAACAAAAAAAAAATACAATTAGTTATTGGCGAACGCGGCCTTCGCAGCGGAGTTCTGACTGCGAATGACAACAAACCGCACACCGACCTGATGATGATGATGATGATGACGACAACGATGGTGGTGGAAGTCTTGGAGATCGTTTAACACCTCGACGGCCAATGGTGTCCGAAACGGATTGTGGTCTCTACTTATATTGGCGGGGTTCTGAATCAGTTGTTATCTTGAGGAATTTGCGGTGACGTAAATGTATATATTCAGTTCTTGGGAAGAAGGGAAAATTGCCAGTTTGTGTGTAATAAATAAAACTTTTATACTTCGAATTGAACCTTATATAAATAAAATTCGACCGTCGCAATTTTATTTTCTTATTTTCTTAATTTTTCATTTTTTTTTATAATTACATGAAAAATATAAATGAAACTTTGTACATCCATGGAACTTATTTTCAGATTGATTTATTAAAAAAAAAAAAAATTATTATGAGGTAATGCGCCAGTGGTTGACCATGAATCTATAATTGACCATCTGACAGAAAAACTTAAAAATTAAGGTTTCTAAAAATGGTTATTTTTCGAAAAGGGCTATGTTTCGACTCTAATTTACAGCCAATAAATCGCGCCCTTTCCAATAATTTACCATTTTTGGAAACCTTGATTTTTTAAGTTTTTCTGGAAAATGATCAATTATAGATTCATGGTCAACCACTGGTATATTATCTTATATGTAAAAATTTATAAAAATCATCAACTGAGATTATCAAAGTCTAATTGAAGAATTGATTATATTCTATTGATTTATATTGCAATGGTCTTAATAATAATTTTCGATGGATAAATTTGATTTGTAAAAGATATTAACATGAAGTTTAAAAGGTTTGATATGAAAAAGGTCGAATATGATTTGTATAAAGTTCGATTTGGAGTGTAAAACCTCATAAAGAAAATATTGAAAGATTTTTTATGTAAAAATTGTTAGATATTAATTTCAATTCGATGTGAAGATATTTTGATGTCCATTCGGCACAAATTTATGATATTGATGGTAATTATATTTCTACGGCATTGAAAAAAAATCTTTTTAATTTTTTTAACAATCCCGAAATCCTTAAGATTATCTTAATTAATATATCAAGTTGATTTATTATTCAAAGTAATTATTATAAATGCATTCATTATTAAATCAAAACGATAATTATTATATTATAAAATACTTATTCGTATTGTGTAATTTACGAATTTTTGTATAAAAAATTTGTATTTGTTGATTTTCACGCTATATGAATTCGTGTATGTGTATGAAAAAAATATTAAACATCAATCGTGAACACAATTTTCCATTGAAGTTGAAATCGACGTGATTTGAATGAAGATGAATCTGTAAAGTAATGGACGAGGCACTTTAATGCTTTTTTTAATTGTCGATTGTCATGCGTAAGTTTTTCTTATAATTAAACATCAGTAATTGCAGCGTACTTGTTCGATATTGTATGATGTCATTGTTGATCTTTCATCACGTAAAATCTTATTTAAACTGTTAAAAACGATTTAAATTATATTTATTTACCTGTAAAGTTTTGCGCAAATGAGTAATTTTTTTTTTAAGCATCATTTATTACTTATATACTAGTTGGAATCGCGGATAAATAACTTCCGATCAAACTTTAAGTAAATAATCAAAAATTTCCCTACATACAACTTCCGTATGTGTCAATATTTATTTTCGATTGGGGCAGATACGCAACAAAATGTTTATTTTATCTATTTATAATCAATTTCTAGATAAATTAAACTTTTGAGGGATTCCCATCTACATTACAACTATCTATATATAAAAAAAACTCAAACGGCGTATGTATGTATGTATGTAAGTATATATGTATGTATGTATGTATGTATGTATCCAATAAACTCCTAAACCGATAAACGATCTTCACTAAATTTGACAAGAATGTGCTTTGAAATCCGAAGAAACTAAGTAAGCGTTCAGTTTTTTAATATCGTTTCCCGTTTCAGTTTTTTTTCAGTTTTTTCTATCGATCGCCATACAAACTATAATATATGTTAATGTACCGAAGTGATAATAATTGGAAATCGGTACACAATTTATTTTTACAGTCCCAAGCACGTCGGATACAAGCCGCTATTCATATATAAAATATCAATAAATTAATTCAATATGTCCTTTGAACTGAAATTTTTTCAATCTTTCAGACATTTTAGCACATATCGTATATTATTTTTATATAAATACAATCACCAATCAACTAAAATCATACTTCCAAACGATACCGAGAAGTCACATTACAATATGAATACCGATTTCACACATTTTCAACGCAAATCTTCAACACTTAAGATCATAAAATGTCTACACGGATCTCCCTCGTTAGAATCGCACTGATCATATTGCATCATCGTTTGCACATAATGCATCATTTGCGATGCAATTTATAGTTTTGAATCAGTTTCGAGTCGATTCCAAAAAGTCATCGTATCGGTTGACCGTGACACACTTGTGCTGGACAGACAAGGCGAGTTACATTCTTCATGTTCAATCATTTATGAAAGAAAGCAAAGTACTTCGATCGAAAATTGATGTCTGGTTTTAATGATTTTTGATGATTTTGTAAATATATTTAAAAAAAATTGACGAAATATCGTTTTTCGAAAGTATATTTGTGAAATTGAGAGTGGATATGAATTGGATATAATTATATTTTAGTTACCATGTCAACTATTATAATGTGATACACCTATTTCTCAATTTATTAAATTTATACGAGTAATAAAATATTGCTGTAGTTTTCTCTGGGTTTATTTATTATTTGTGAGTTTCAAAAATAGATTTTTTTTTAGAATTGAAAAGCGTAATGATTTTTAATAGTTGCTCTTCATATGTAGCTATTTTAATCCCCAAAAGATGTTCTATAATTTTTTTTTAAATTGAAAATGAACAATTTATGACTTTTCCAAACTCTTCAGTCTTTCAGTGATTACTAAGGACCATTACCAATAAACAGGTAAATGACTTGAATAACGGCTCGGTAATTTAACAGTAAATTTTTATTTTTACCGTATATTTTCGAAAAATGTTGTTTTTTTGGAAAATATTTTTGGTTTATTATTGTTTTTCATTATTTTTTCCGGTGTTTTATAAAATTTAATTTACCCATAAACTAGTAATTAGTACAAAAAATACCAGATTATAAATTAGCATTATATTTAATAAATTATATGATAAATAAGTCTATTAAATAGGAATTGTATAATTCTAGTGATGGGTGTACTTATATTCGAACATGTATAAATTTTCGACATTTAAACGATACGGAAATTTTCACATTACAATGATTCCGCTATCGGCATCAACTTTTCATTATTTACATTTAAAAAATAATCGAATTTAACATTTTTTTGGGAATACCGCAAGCGTGAAATTGCCGGATATGCGGAAGAGTCAATGTCAACTCGCCGATCGAAATCGTCGAGTTTTCTATATAAAAATTACGAAATTTCGTCGGAAACGTGACTTTTTCTTACCGCGCGTTTTTATTAGGCACTTACCGATCGGTAGAAAAAAAACGTGGTTCACGGTCACAATCTGACCGGTCTAGACCTCGAAATTTTGCGGCGGGATTTCGAAATTGATTAGCGGATTTTCGCACAGAAGTCGATCGATTATTCGAAACGAAACCGCAATGTTTATTCGAAATTTCCCACGCAATTAAATCATAATTGAATGCGTCTATTCAATCAATTAACGTCATTTTATATATTGAGTAAAAAGTTATATTATTTCATCGTTTATCAATGAAATTCTAAATATAATTTACTGGGTCAGTCGAGATAAATATTCAGATCACAACACAGACAAATATTCAGATCAGAACACTTCCAGGAATGGATTTAAACTGGAACAAAGTTCATGGATGTAACTGAAATATAAAAAAATAAATCAAACTGATTGCATTAAGTTAAAAATTATTAGTCCGTAAAAGGCCATGGGAAATGCATTCCGAAGACGGTCTTCGATCGCCCTTCGGTTTTTCCAGCTGAATCATTGATCAAGAATATACCGATACGATTCGTTTCGTAGAAAGAGTTCCATGACATTTTCCAAAATCAAAATAACCGGAGTTGTCGATAAAAGTGCTGTCATTGACACGAATATGTATGTCCGATCGTATGGGAAATAAATAAGTAAATGGACCGTTTGTTTAATCAAGTTAATCGTGACGTCTTTGTATATTTTTTTGCTATCTTTTGTATGAGGTTTCTCTTTTTTTCTGTATAGTAATTTTAGATATGTGTATGTCTACAATTATTATACTATGATAATTACTATCACTATATATGTATAATACTATTTAGGGTTGCCGACCGTCTTTTATTGGAAAGGCAGTCCTTTAAAATAATTTTTAGTCCTTGTCTTTTGAAAAAATTAGAAATATCCTTTATTTTGGAATTAAAAATATCTCGCAGCTAAATGATAACATTTAGAATTATAATTTGCAGAATACATATAAATTTCGATGAATTATTATAGTTTTTCTAAATCAATTCATTGGACATCATAAAATCACTTTCTAAAGAAAAACAAGCATTTGTTTGCAAAAAAGCAAATTAAATTTTCTAAAATTGTCTATTATATTTGTCCTTTATTTTTTGTAACTGATTCATATTACATGTCAATATGTAATAAACGAAAAAAAAACCATGATTTTCGAACAGTAATCACAACAGTAAAATAACGTGTTTATTACTTTTTTAAATGAAAATAGAGTTATTTATAACCCCGTTCTTATGGGCTTCGCAATTTCCTATAAGAAGCCTTACACAATGCAGCAATAACAAAAATCTTCCTATATAAGTGTCCGATCACTTTGATGGACATTATTCGAGAAAAGAGATCATCTCGTCCGCAGTCAACTGATCTATCAGGTAAATAAAACACACAAATAAATTATATTGTCATAATTTTATTAAAAAGGAACTCGTTTATAGAAAACTTCAGACAATGTTTCGTTGCACTGCCATCGTACTTCTCATATGTTTTGCTGCAATTTGCACGGCCCAACTTACTTTTACTCCGCAATGGGGAAAGAGAGGAATCTCGCAGGGATCTCAAGTTCAACCGGGACAGTCGGAATCGGGATGCAAAACCTCAGTTGATTCGTTGATGCTTATTTATAAACTTATCCAGGTAAAGAATTTTCCACTTTCACTATATTGTTACTTAATGTTATCAATGTATTTAAATAATTTGATTTCTTTCTAAATGTAGAAATTTTGTATTTGTGTTATGAAAATGTGTATTTCCTTAAAAAGTGTATTAATACATGTGTTTATTATTTTCAGAACGAGGCCCAAAAACTGATCGAGTGTGAAAAATGATAGGACTTGTGAAGTGCGTGCAAAGAAAAATGGCAAAAATTGATTTTACAAATTTTATTGAAAAAATATCTTAATTAAGAGACCATTTTCTGATTTCATGTTTTACAAAATGATAAATAAAATGATTTAAAGAGCATTTATGTTTTTTTATTATTAAATCTTGTATCGATATTCCTCATATTAAAACAATCAGAACAAAAATATTAATACAACTCAAAATAAAGATTCAAAACATAAAAAATTTACAACAATAATGGAACGCTTCAAAATTTACATTACAACACATTATTATTTTATGATTTTTCCGGATTTGATAACATCAAGCTCACATTCTGCTTGTAGAAAAATGTGTGATTCCACTTTCGGTAGTAAGAGTAATAGTGGGTTCATCATCTTCATCATCCAATGCTTGCCTTTGCCTTTGTTTATAAATATCGCTGTCTGGATTATTTTCTTGGTTTCTACACTTTTCAAGTTTTTTTTCGAGCAATTTAACTCGATCTCTAGGAGGGATTTCTACAGCTTTTACCATAGAGCGTATTTTTCGAACCGCTTCTATCAAAATACCTAATTTATCATCACCAGCATCTTTGAAAAGGGTATCTGTAACATAGCTATCCAAATTTTCCTGTTCTTTACTTGCAGCGTGAAGAACAGCAGCTAATGCTATTTGCGAAGGTGCGTAAAGGAGGCAGGCATCTGTTAAAATTGTTTTTTCCAAAAATTCGTCGATCCCTGGCCGCAATCTTTCTGGATTTGATAAGGTACAACGTGTTTTAATATCAATCAAAAACCCTTCCACTGGTCTATACGGATTATGAACGATCAAATGATAATTTAACTGTTTCATCAAAAGCAATTCGTTATTCAATATTATATCCGCAGCCTTTTCTCTATCTCCTTTGATATTTGCAACAAATTGACCTATGGAAAGGATGAATTCTTCTACTTTACATGAAAGAAATACACAAGTAGCTAATATTTCTTTTGGGTGAAAATCCATCGCAGAGTTATATAAATAAAAACGTTTGAAGTAATGAAAGGCTGTTCCAATTACGAATTTAGGCATAGGTGGGTTGAATCTCTTGCAGAAGTCCATCAATTGCAGTTCGTAGAATTTGAGTAACAAACGTTCCTCTTCTGGGGTTAGAAATTGTCTACGATGATTTTCGTCCATGTGAGCGCCATGGCGAGAAACAAAATCGCGGTTACACTTTTCTCGCAATTTTGTTACGTCGACATCATCTCCAAAAGTCCAATATTTATTCTGAGAACTAACCGGATACATTTTGACATATGACAGTTTATCTTAACCTCAAACGTTTTGAAATAGAGACGACACTACTAATACTAAACATGACGACGAAAAGCAACCATACTCTATATTAGTTGAAGATATCTAAATATTGTTTTTTTATGTTTAATTAAATCAATCTTATCGTGTAAATTGAATATATTTCATTAAAGATATATTTTTTGAATCATATAAGTATTTTTTAAATTTACAATATCAATGCGACAAAAATTATAAATACCTTTACAATTAGTTGTTAGTGGTGAAAATAAAAAAATATTAGTTTATAAGAGGATGTGCTTATGAAAAAATCTTATTTTAATAAACAGCAATTAATTTTGGTGGTTCCCAAACGTTTGCGGAAATGACACTAGCCCATACCGACAATAGCACACACAACGCGTTTTAGGACAATTGGAGAACTACATGATGGTTAAATGATCCAATTAATGCTTTATAATTTATTTAAATCATACTTTTTTGAAATTTTCCGCGGATTGCGTTCTACACTCGATGTTACAGTGTCGTATGTACTATTGTCGGTGTGTGCTAGTATCATATGTGCTAGTTTCGTTTGAGTAAACGTCTGGGAACCAATAATTGTATTTTAATAATTAATTTGCAATTTATAATAACCAATTTTATTGAAAACTAAAATGCAGAAAGTGCAATTTTAGCCAAAAGGCAACATTTTGCACTATTTGACTAGCGTCGGTGGATTGTTGACTAAACTGTCACTGTCAAAAGTGGGAGTGGTCGCCTCTTCCAATTTCACAACAAATCACCAAAATGTCTCGTTATATTTATATTTTGGCCGTTCTTCTTCCGTTATTTCATTGTGGTAATTTTCTGTGCACAGTTTCATAGTATTTTTACGCATTCACGATGTTAATATTCGAAATTTACTTCGACAGGTTATAGTTTGATGTGCTACCAATGTGCTCCATCGATGCCTGGCTGTAACGAATTCAATTGGAGAGGAATGGGTTATCTGGGTAAAGCTTGTCCAGAAGAAGACGATATTTGTGTCAAATTAATTGAAAGGAAAGGAGGTGAGATCATTTTAAGTTTAGCTGTTGGACTTTTATAACGTGTAAATTGATGCTAACATCTTTAAATAATTCAATTTCAGCTGATATACAAGTGACTAGAAGCTGTCTTAGTACATTAGAAGCAATACGGACTGATGTACCAGCTGATCGTTATGAAGGATGCAAGCCGGCCTCCGCCGACATACGTCTCGGTCATTATGTTAATAATTCGATCAAAGAATATGACGTACACAGGTAAAACCATGTTCTTTTATCAAGATAAATCTATGCATTAATTTCTCACATGTTGTTTTTTTTCCAGACAATATTTTGACCAAACGACGTGGTGTTTCTGCTTCCTCGATCATCGTTGCAACGGATCCAATTCATTATCAATACCATTATTGAGTATTTTACTTTTAACTTTTTTGACAATTTTAAAATCTCTTTAATATTTTCATGAAGTATGAAGTATTAGAATTTAATTCAGATTCAACATGAAACATTTCAGACAATTGACTGAATGTCTTAATAGGTTTATTACTTTTGGATAATTATTGGCAAAAATTATTTTGCTTTTTACATATAGTGCCTTGAAATTTATATTAAAATGAAATTCCAATTCATATCATTCCAAATAGTACAAACAATACTGAATTTTTAGAAGTAAATATATGTTGATTATTGTTATTATTATAAGTGAATCTCTAAAATGATAGTTTCAAGTATATTTTTGTGCTAAACTGTCTATGAAAAAAACCATGAATTTAATGATATTATAACGAAAACATTCCGTCCAAAATTTTCCATTTTTTATACTCATTTGATGAGAATATTAAGTAATGTTGTGTATTAAATTTTATAAAGATTTACATGTACATATTGTGCCTTGTCCGTTTATAAGATTTTTTTAATAAATATTCAAGAATTCACATAAAATTTCATTAAAAACAAAACAGACCATAGTTTTAAGCAAATTTACTCACAATCCATTCTTACAAAAATATCTTTAGCCATCTTTATACAGATTAAAACTAGATAAAAATACTGAACAACGATATTTAAACTTTTACTACAATATCGATATTTGCCATACAACAAATAACTTTTAATATGCAAATCTCATATCTTCTTTATACCCAAGCTTGTCGAGATTCGGCAAACAGGCGAAATTAATCATAGGCGGCGGACCGCACATGAGCACAAGGACATCGTCTCCAGGCGGGAACATATGTTCCTTAAGCATCTCTTCGTTCACGTGACCTCCGCTATAAGCCCAATCTAAAACGAATTATTTCGATTCGATAAAGATTACACAAAGAAACTAATATGATATTTATTGAATTAAATTTACCCTGTGGAGGAGTATCTAAAGTGTACCACAGTTTAAATTGATCAGGATATTGTCTTTGTGCATCTTCTAATTCTTCTCTGAGTAAAATATCCTTTTGAGTTTGATTGGCGAATAAAAGTCGCATTTCCGTTGTATCATCCTTGTTTTTGCATATATGCCTGATTAGCTGAAGCATCGGTGTAATTCCAGTACCACCTTAAATATAATAACTAATTATAAAAGAATTTCAAAAATTTATGAGCTTATTATCTTAATGCATTTTTCATATAATTTACAATTAGATTGTTAAAATGCTATCATACAATATTTATTGCCGAGCCTAACATATCATTATAGATTAAAGAAGAATATATGTTATAATACCTGCAATCATGTTAAGCTTTTTAGTAAAGACCTTAGTCGGTGGATCTTTGCGGAGTTTTTTAATGCTGAAGTTTCCATTTTCTAAATACATCAATCGACCAGATGGACCACGAACGTCGATAGTATCTCCGATTTTCATGTTCTCTAAATATTGAGACATTTTACCACCATCGGGAAATCGTGGATGTACATTTTTGAAATAAACCTACAAGAAAATTTTTGAAATGCATACGTTTTTCTAATTTTAATGAAAATTAAATTAATAATCGATACCTTGACGACTAAATCGACATATCCATGATCTTCATCTGAAGACACTGGCGTATATGATCGAATAACTAGATCGTTATCGATCTTTGCCGTTAAATGAATATGCTGTCCAATAGGAAGTCCTGAAAATTTATTTTTAATATTATTTCAATTAAAAAAGCATGAATTTATTAAAATTTGATTAAATTGAATATGAAATTGCATAAAGAGATCAAAAAAAATAATACAATAATTAAAAGTACATGAAATAATTCATATTTTATAAATGATATATAAAAACTACCCAAGACGTGATCATCCGAAGGCAATCCCAATCTGTATCTCCTAGTATCGTGACTGAGTTCTTCTTTTTCAATAAGCGGAAGAGGATACTTTACAGTAGAATCTTTCAACGTTATTTGATCCTTCTTCTTTTTCTTCTTCAAACAAGGACATAAGAATGATGCCATGATGATGGTAGCTAACACACACCCGACACCGATCGCTATTTGAGTCTGTGTGTTCTGAAATCAATCGGAGATATGAGATCAAAGATATGGATTAGACTAGCGTCAATTGAAAACTGGTTAATATACGTGAATTGATTAGAGTAAAAGAATAGATCTTTATCGTAAGTGATAAGAAATACAATACAATCCTTAATAAATCTCGTGTCAAAAGTATAGGGTTTTTAAAAATGCTAAAATTTCTTACGAACGAGTAATACTTTTTTGATAGAATTGCATTATGAATCATGAAATGTAATAAAACTGAATAAAGAAGGCTTAATAAATTAAATTTTTGCTTAAATTTGACATAATCTAATCATTAATATGTTTTTAGAATTACGATATTATTCATTTTGTTAAAAAAATTAATGAAATATTCGACGATGAGACTTCGATTGATAATTTGACAAATTACGATTGATAATGATTGTCATTTTTTAATTGAAAAATTATGAAACATACAAATAGGTGTCGCTTTACTAAATTGAATATCTACATTGTAAAGAAAATTAATAAATATATTGTTTTAGCAAATATAGATGGCAAAATGTTTGCGCTAAGAAAATGATATCTTTCGACTTTTATCGCTTTTGAAACGTGATTTTTTTAATTAATTAGTTTTTATCGCTTCAAAATTAAGATTATACAAACTTTCATGTTGATACAATTTAAAGCTGAGGTGACTTAGTTGCACAAAAAATACATAAAAAAATATTTGTTATTTATTTAATCCGTGCACTTTTCTATTTTGAGACATGCAAAGATTGCATCTAACAAATATCTTTCAACAATGAATAAAAATTAATCTATAACAAAAATATAATTTTCTCAATAACAATGTATAAACTTTTAATTTTATAAAAAAAAAATATTTTTCATGTAAATTTGGACAAAATAATACAAAATTTACTATATTTTACTTAAAAACTCATGATGATCGAAAATGATTCTTTGAAAAGACATATTTTAAAAAAAAAACTTTATACATTTTTATTCCAAAATCATTTAAAAATCCTTGACCAAAGGTCAAAATAGAAAAACATTTCAATTCTATGGCTAGATACATTTTTAAATAATTTCATTCAATACAATCGTTCAACATCTCATTTCTCGATATTTCACCATACATAACATTCAACAGTATTCAAAACCATAATTTAAAATTTAGATAAAAACAACGAACAGACGTTTCTTTAGAACAGGCATTTCTATGGAGCAGATATGTTTTTGGAACACCTTTTATAAGCAACATTCGATTATAAAACCTTATTAATTCAAATCCAACTCACAAAAACACCTTCGGCCGATTTCTCTTCCTCCATATCGAAAGATTAGCGTCAAAAATACAAAAAATAACAAAAAAAATATCGAACGTGCCGGTGTTTAGACACGTCGAGATAAGACGATGAACGTTTCCAAACTGAAGTAGTCAGATGTTCGCAGTCCAGATAAACGTTGGCCGTTCCGGTGCTTTATCAGTACAAATACGATGCTCTTTTTGAATATATTGGCGAGGGAATTCCGTCTTTATAACACTTGTTAATAAGGTTGATAAAGCGGTATGTGAGTTTTAATTGTGCTAGTTTTTACAAAGTAATTTGTTTGACAGTGTATTTTCAGGGCTGTGGAATCGTTAAAAAAAACACGACTCCGACTCCAATTACAACTCCGACAAATCCGAATAAAAAATGCTGAGGTTAACTACGCTATCACCCCGCACCAAATTATATAAGCGACATTAGAGTTGTATTTGTACTAGTTTTTACAATGTAATTTATTTGACAGTGTATTTTGCAGAGTTGTGGAGTCGTTAAAAAAAACACTACTCCGACTCCGACTCCAATTCCAGGGTTAACTACCCTATCACCCCGCACCAAATTATATAAGCTACATTAGAGTTATATTTGTACTATTTTTCACAGTGTAATTTATTTGACAGTGTATTTTGCAGAGTTGTGGAGTCGTTAAAAAAAAACACGACTCCGACTCCAATTCCGAATTTTCCAACAACACGACTCCGACTCCAATTCCAGAGTTAACTACGCTATCACCCCGCACCAAATTATATTGGCAATATTTGACGTATTTATTTCCAATTTCCTTATAGAAAAACTGAACGTAGGGTTAGGTCGCAAAGGCTGCATTTCTCAATCAGTAAAACTAAACGCATTTATTTAATGCCGCATGTTTCAAAGTCAGTCAAAAATCTGAAAATATCTTATTCAATCAGGTATTCAAATCGAGGATGTAACGCGACTCCCTTTCCTATTGGCACCCCTGTTAGGGGATGCCACCCCATGCGGGGGTGGCAGCCCTGAAAAGACAACGGTTCTCCTGCCGAGAGCGGGACGCAAAAGGATTCCGCTGCCGACCGTCGTACGTAGAGCACGCTGCTACCCACGACCCACCCTTCTGCGATACCGATCACATGTTGTGAGAAGGTATACCGCGATAAGGTTTATTTTATAGGTGTCGCTATATCGACATGGTGCGGGATGATGGCGTGGCCCCATAACATTAATAAAAAATTTCATATATTTTTATCACAAAGAAAACGTAGCTTTGATTCTTGCAATTAAAAAAATTAACACAGAAATGGAAAGTTATTTGTAAATACTACGCAATGACACGCAGCCTTGATTGCATGATTGATACAAAACAATGACTGAAGAAAAAGTGCATGCATTTTACTGAGCAAATAAATGTATGCATTTCAAGTAACAAATAAAACAAATATCGGATCTAGTTTTTCGACTTAAGAAAGAAAGAGACAAAAACTTTCGCATAACTTTCAACTTGCATTGGATTTTAGTGACTCACTATCTCATTGTCTACTACACGTTTAATATTCATAATCTATATGCATTCATTATAATGTAATTAAAATTTCATAAATTTTGCAATAAAAAAATATGCATTTTATAGAACGAATAGTCGGAGTCATTCATTTTTTGCGACTCCACAACTCCGACTCCGACTGCACAGCCCTGGTATTTTGTATGACAGTATATTTTCATGGGAGTTGCCAGACCGGTGCACCGAAATGCATCCCGTTTTTTTG
The DNA here is from genome assembly GCA_009617725.1 of Hydropsyche tenuis. NCBI lineage: Eukaryota > Metazoa > Arthropoda > Insecta > Trichoptera > Hydropsychidae > Hydropsyche > Hydropsyche tenuis. The sequence continues at coordinate 1,502,011 of VTON01000025.1, forward strand.
TAACTGTAAATTCGTAAATAATTGTATTTTTAATGAGTTTTATCATATTTCTGTATATTAATGATCGATTTGATTTAATGAGATCATGAAATTTTTTTTTTATTTGAAATTATAATAAGAAATTTGGATTTATTTAACATATTTCAGTGATTCATCAGTAATTAAAAACATTTATCAAATTATTTTTGTATTATTGCAATAATTGTCTTAAAAAAATCATATATTTTTATCATAGAAAAACGAATATTAATAGAAATAGAATTCGAATTAAATAAAAATAATAGATGTTGTATCGTTAATATGAATTATTATTATATTAAAATATAATTGGTATTGAAAATATACAATTAATTATCGAAAATGTACGTAAACGCTTATCTTACGAGTAGTGTAATCACAGTTTACTAGTTTACGCGTAAATTCCGATTACATAATGTACTGATTGAATAAAATTATATTATTTATAGTTGATGATTGTGTTTAGAAAGAAAATATGTTGAATTTATCTGGATGTCATAATATATGTTATTTAACGAAAAGTAAAAAGTATAAAAAATAAATATACATATTTCATATTACGCAGTTTTTCTACAAAATTTTATGAAAAGTAATAATCTTAAAAATATATAGAGGGAAATTGAGGAAACGTATAATTTAAATATTCAATTTTTAAATTTATTTTAGAAATACATATAATAATCGACCGTATTTTTATAGCGATTCTGTTTTTTGATTATTAGATATCGATAATCGATAATATTAGATTTGTTCAAATGAAATGGAAAAATTGTTGATATGATTTTGAAACGATTTAAAAAAAATAAAAAACAAGTTTATAGTAAAAATACCCCACTTAAAAATCTTGATTTCTGGAAGCGGGAAAGTCAAGATCGCTTTTAGATCGTATTTATTATTAACTTTTTTAATTATTAAAAATGATAATTTGTTGGATCTGTTAAATATGCAAAATGACGGAGAACTTCGATACGTTATTCGTTAAATTTTGAAAAAGTCAGTTGTGAGACACGTCAACAGTCATATTTGACAGAAGACGTGTACGTAGCAAAGAATTTATATTTGCTTCAATTTTTAATGAATGCTCACACAATAATCAATTTAACTGGCTAAAGTTAAATTAACTAGCATTACTATTTAAAGTAATGCACCAGTACTTGACAATTAATCTATAATTGACCATCTGCTAGAAAAATGTGAAAAAATTGGGTTTCCAAAAATGGTAATTTTTTGGAAAGGGTGCGATAAATTAGCTGTAATTTACAGCCTATCAATCGCACTCTTTTCGAAAAACTACCGTTTTTGGAAACATCTTTTTTTTACGTTTTTCTGACAAATGGTCAATTATAGATAGGCCTTTCCCCGAAAATAAGACCCAGTCTTATATTAAACCATTCTTTAAAATAATGATAGGTCTTATTTTCGGGGTAGACCCTATTTTTGGGAAACGACGGAACATGGTCAACCACTGGTGCATTACCAGTTATACTGACCATCTAATAAAATTATCCCAACAAAAATTTTGTTTCAGATTCTATTACAAAAGTACAAGAGTACAATAACGCACCAAAAAACACAAATTTCAAAATTCTCCATTATAAAAATTTAACAATCAATCTTAACAAAGATACAATCGAAAACGATGACAAATAAGCCGTAATGGCTGCCAAACGGTATGGCACGAAAATTAATTGTCCCGTTATGATTCACAATCCGCTAATAAATGGCAATATTTCGAAACGAAATCCCGGACGTTCTAAATCCGAATGCATCTCGGTTTGCATTGTTCCTAAAATTAGTGCATATTTTAAATTCGCCGCACAAAATGGCGCGAAACCGAACCGTTTATTGACACGGGTCTAAAGTGCATACGATATGTCGTCTGCATAAATTTGCGATTACATCGCATTATTCAATGAACGTAAATTTAGATATACCTTTACATAACATAAAAAAGCACATGTGTTTTGGGCGAGCAATTTATTTCGAGAAATACGCACGTAGTGTTCTTTTTTTGTAATACGGTAGAATTTCGATTCAAATTTAGATTCCCCAATGTCGACGAATGTATACGTTTTTTCTTATCAGATTCCATATAAAAGAGTTAAGTTTGTTCTTTGAAGTGCGTAAGTAAACCATTTTACGTTTTTATTGAATAAATGTTTTATTTCATAAAAGTTCAATAACTTATTTGTGAAGCCGTTATTGATCGAGTGTGAACTTTCACTTATAATTTTGTATGTCGGGCAAGGACGTCGGATTTATTCGATAAAATTTCGATTCAAACATACATTTTTATTACAAAATTAAATCATATAAAATTTTATTATACTTTCAATCATTCAATACATATAAACAACCTGTTTCTTAACAATTCATATATAAATAATAAATATTTGAAATAATCTTCAATCGAGCGAATCAATATTTCGAAAAAATCATGAAAGTAGAGGTTACGTATAATTTTAATAAAAACTATAAAAACGTAGACTTTAATAAACAATTTGCGTATTGTAATATTGTTTGAATAAAAAGTTAGATATCTTTCATCATTGTTTGTGTTTTAATATAAAAAAAAATCCATCGTTTGACATCACTTACGATCGCCATGGCGAGGCCGTCAGATTTGCCCGAGTAACTGTTTATGACTGAAGTCGAGACTTGGTCGTATTTTGAGTTTTAAAATAGAACACAATCAAATAAGAATTAAAATGCACAATCTACGGACTGGCACATACGAAAACATAATGATAATTTTAAATATTGACGATCGAACGGTGACCAGACGTGAGCGCATACGATGCAAGCGTATACGACGCAAGCGCACAAGACGCAAGCGCATAAGACGAAAGTGTACGGGTTTTCGAAATTTTCAAATTAAAGTGAAAAACGTTTAACACGAAACTGAAAGGACCAAAATATGTTTTTTGAGTTAAAAGAATTTCGTGTTAGACATTATAGCAGCCATCGGTAACCTATCCGTAACCTAACCTAGGTAGCAGCCATCGGTAACCTATGACCCTATGAACTATGAGCTATGGGTGGTTCTCAAAAGCTAACTCACACGAAGCAAACGCACACGAAGTAAACTCACAGGAAGCAAGCTCACACGAAGCGAGCTCACACGAACGAAGCTCAAACGAGACAAGCTCACAGGAAACAAACTCACATGAAGCAAGCTCACACGAAGGAAGCTCACATGCTTTCGAAAATTTTCGTATCATTTAACAAGAAATGTCAATTTGGTACTGACAAAATATTATGGACGTATACTATTACGTGTAACGTGAAATTCTTTTAACACAAAAATGCATTTTGGTGCTTTCAGTTTCGTGTTAGGTAAACGTTTTTCACTTTAATTTGAAAATTTGAAAATTTTCGAAAGCATGTGAGCTTGCTTCAAGTCAGCTTACTTCATGTGAGCTTGCTTCCTGTGAGCTTGCCTCGTTTGAGCTTGCTTCGTACGAGCTCGCTTCGTGTGAGCTTGCTTCCTGAGAGTTTACTTCGTGTGCCTTTGCTTCGTGTAAGTTAGCTTCTGGCCACCGTAATGTACACAGGGAGGTTAAAAAATTCAAAGAAACGATATCGTTGATTTTTTTTTAAATCCATTTTCACCAAAACGACATTCTCAAAACCTTTCCACATTTCCAAACATATCCCGAACGAAAACAAAAACGAAAATAACGCCAGTCTATGACGGAGCCGGGTGACACGTGTCGGCCATAGACAAGCGTCATCGGGTGCGTGCGTTGTCGCGCGGGTGGGGGGTGCGGGGGCGATCGGGGGGCGTAGCACCGGCTGTCAGGCGTCGCGGGCCAAGGGGGCGAGGGGCGAGCGCGCTTGCGGGGGTGAGCGGGGGATGCCGCGGCTGTCGGGATGCGGTCCCAGCAGGCCGTCTCTCAGCTGCAGCCGCTCCAACAGCAGCAGCAGCATCAGCATCAGCATCAGTACCCTCAGCACCAGCAGCATCCGATCGTGCTGCAGCATCAGCTGCAGTCGATGCAGTTCGCTCAGGTGTGTGTTGTGTGTGAGGTGGTCGAACAAGTCTGTGCATTTGTGTGGTGTGGATGTTTCGTTTTGTTTATGAATGTAAGGTGACTAGACGTCTTCCTTTCGGAATCTTTGTCGTCTTCAAAAATTGTGTCCTTAAGAGAAAATTGCCCTCTCTGTGCATTTGTATGGTGTGGATGTTTCGTTTTGTTTATGAATGTAAGGTGAATGGAAGTCTTCCTTTCGGAATCTTTGTCGTCTTCAAAAATTGTGTCCTTTAGAGAAAATTGACCTCTCTGTGCATTTGTATGGTGTGGATGTTTCGTTTTGTTTATGAATGTAAGGTGAATGGAAGAATGGAAGTCGTCTTCAAAAATTGTGTCCTTTAGAGAAAATTGCCCTCTCTGTGCATTTGTATGGTGTGGATGTTTCGTTTTGTTTATGAATGTAAGGTGAATGGAAGTCTTCCTTTCGGAATCTTTGTCGTTTCTTCAAAAAATTGTGTCCTTAAGAGAAAATTGCCCTCTCTGTGCATTTGTATGGTGTGGATGTTTCGTTTTGTTTATGAATGTAAGGTGAATGGAAGTCTTCCTTTCGGAATCTTTGTCGTCTTCAAAAATTGTGTCCTTTAGAGAAAATTGACCTCTCTGTGCATTTGTATGGTGTGGATGTTTCGTTTTGTTTATGAATGTAAGGTGAATGGAAGAATGGAAGTCGTCCTTTCGAATCTTTGTCGTCTTCAAAAAAATTGTGTCCTTAAGAGAAAATTGACCTCTTTGTGCATTTGTATGGTGTGGATGTTTCGTTTTGTTTATGAATGTAAGGTGAATGGAAGTCTTCCTTTCGGAATCTTTGTCGTCTTTAAAAATTGTGTCCTTTAGAGAAAATTGCTCTCTCTGTGCATTTGTATGGTGTGGATGTTTCGTTTTGTTTATGAATGTAAGGTGAATGGAAGTCTTCCTTTCGGAATCTTTGTCGTCTTTAAAAATTGTGTCCTCTAGAGAAAATTGCCCTCTCTGTGCATTTGTATGGTGTGGATGTTTCGTTTTGTTTATGAATGTAAGGTGAATGGAAGTCCTCCTTTGAATTTGGAATTTCGTTTTTGTCGTCTTTCGGAAAAAAAATTGTGTCCTTTAGAGAAAATTGCCCTCTCTGTGCATTTGTATGGTGTGGATGTTTCGTTTTGTTTATGAATGTAGGGTGAATGGAAGAATGGAAGTCGTCTTCAAAAATTGTGTCCTTTAGAGAAAATTGACCTCTCTGTGCATTTGTATGGTGTGGATGTTTCGTTTTGTTTATGAATGTAAGGTGACTAGACGTCTTCCTTTCGGAATCTTTGTCGTCTTTGTCATCCCGAGAGGTTGGCTCGGGACACTGGGAAACGATGCTGGAAACCAGTGACAGTCCCGGTTAATCGGGACGCCTGGCATTCCTAGATAAACAGGACTCACAAGGGGAAGGCACGAAGTGTACATCACTGAATTTGATGAAATTTGGCATAATAATTCGTCCTTGTGGTATTACATTAGTATCTCAAAATTTTAGAGTGCAATACCCAGCGGATTTAATGATAATTGTATTTAAAGATTGGATCATTCTTTTATACGAAAATATTTTCTAGTAAGATATCTGGTGAAACGGCTGAGGGTATAGCGCTTTCTACTATAGACTCGAACGATCTAGATTCGAATCCTGATGATTTTTTAAAAATCAAAATACGTATTTTTTTAATTTTATTTAAAAAATACTTGATTTAATGTATTAAAATGATTTTTGGGTAAACTACGCTATCTCTAGCACTATCACTATGCTACATTGTGAATATAGCGACATCTAGACGTGTTTCCCTTCCACTTTACTTATAAAAAGACTGAACGTGAAGGTTGGGCCAAAGGCCACATTTCTCAGTCAGGGAAAACTAAACGCACTTATTTAATGCCGCAAGTCTCAGTCAAAAGTCTGAACGTATTTATTACTAAACGCGTGTTTAGGTTAGTCATAGAAGGTTTTTTGCGTCACATTTACTGAACGTATCTTATTCAATCAGGTATTCAGATCGAAAATATTTTATAGTTGTCGCTATATTGACATGGTGCAGGGTGTAGTGGCCTCAAAATAATTTTATTTGTGAAGAAAAAATTTAACATTTCCATCAACGAAAATTTGTTGTTTGACAAAGTACACAAAATCAACCATATTATTAAAGAATAAGAGTGGACAGAAGATGAATTGATAAGAAATGGATGACAATTTTTGATTTGTTGAAATATTGAAATTTTCCCAATGATTATATAAAAAATTTGATTGAAACGGCATTGTGTTTACGAACGCTAACATAGAGCGAACATTTTCAGAAATGATTATAGTTAAATGTAATATAAATCTGGATTGCATATCGTTTCTGAATTTTTCAAGCTTTTTATTTTGAAGAAAAATGAAGATTTACTCAAAAAAATACAAAGAAACGATAAATATTCTTGAATTAGTTACATCAAGTAAAATTTCGGTTGTTTTCTAAAAGTTTTTGAACTGTTTTTTTTGGTAAAGTAACATAATTTACATTATAATAAATCGGCAATATGATCAATAAAGAATGTTACTAAACGATTTTTTTTTCATATCCATTTTTACCAAAGTGCGCCCTCCTTTGACATTTTCAAAACCTGATCACCTTAATGGTTGTAATGTTTCGTTTTGTGCATGAATGATATGCTGTTTAGTCGTTTGGTTGAAGTTCTGAATCTTGTTGATGTGTTTTTTGTAATCTGTCAACTCTTCGAGTGATTTTTTTGGGTGTCATTTAACTGTGAGTTGAAAAAATATAGATTGTGTCGTTCGGTTGAAGTTCTGAATCTTGTTGATGTGTTTTTTGTGATTTTATGTAATCTGTCAACTCATTGAGTGACTTTTTGGGTGCAATTTAAAAAATATAGATTGTGCCTTATAACAAATTAATTGTGCATTAGAAAAATATATGATATGCATTAAAGAATGGGTGCGATTTAACTGTGCATTGAAAAAATATGCGATGTGCATCAAAGAATGGGTGCGATTTAATTGTGTATTGAAAAAATATGGATTGTACCTTAAAATGGATTAGTTGTGTATTAAAAAAATATGTGATGTGCCTTAAAGAATCTCGTATTGAGTGTTACTTTATTCATAAAGTATATTTGGACGGAAGTTCCATCCAAATATACCAAATAGAATGTATCCCTCGTGTAAGAAGATACTTGGGTGTAATATTTTTATACATTTAACATTTCAAAGACTAGTAAAAAAACAATATCAATTTACACATGATTACAACGATCAAAAATCTATAAAAATTCCAGGAGGTGACAATAAACGATAACAATTTAAACCTAACAACCACCTCGGACGGCACCGGACAAATCGTCAGCATCATCAATCCGATCGGATCCACATCTCAACTACTATGCAGGTGATTAAAAAAAGTCTCGAAGCACGTTATATGTTTTTAGCACACATAAATAAGCATTTTATATGTATTTCGAACAGGCCGGTGATCGACAACGGAGACGCCCAGTTGACTGGCGAAACATGGGGCGTGGCGCAGCTTCTGGCCGCGTCCGGAGACCAGAACACCATCGGAGTACAATTGACCGACGAAGATCGCAATTTGGCGGCGTCTTTCGTGCAATTCGTTCAACGACATCCTCTCATCGGAGACTTGAACAACATTGTCAAAGTATAATCGGATTTTCAGTGAAATATTCAATATTGGTTTTATAAATACTTACCGAAAAATGAATTTTAGGTTATAAATGACAGACCCGATGCCAATAATTCTAATACGCTTCTTGAAAATCCTATTCGATTGTATCATGGTCAAGGAGTGAGTATCGGATTTATTTGATTTTTATTGCGTTTATCAAAATTTTATGCTTATAATTTAAACGTTTTCTAGGACGGTGTGGAAATAATAGATTCAAATTTGATGAATGATCATTCTCTACAAACTTTGCCATCGATCACTCCTCTGAAACGTGTTCATGATACGTTATGGTATCCCAAGTACATCAAGGTAATTATTTTTTTTTGTTTCAAAATATTCAGATATCGTCGATTCGTATTTATATTATATCTTTATATAGGGACTGGACGTGGAACCGTTGGTTGATGGATATACTGTTGAAATGAACAACGGCTCTATTGTAAATAATAAACAAAGCATTAAAAAAAGTTTACCTCATAAAAAACGCATATCTAAAAAATTAAAAAAGAATGCATCTCAAACAATAAACGACCACGACGTGCCTGATGTACAAGAAGCAATTGAAATTATCGAAGAAAACGTGAATCAAGTCCACCGAGTCGCTTCTCACTTGATTCACAATACAACCAATGCAGTAATTAAATCGATATTACTTTCTTTGAATATCGATTTTAGTTTAAATTTTATTAAATTGTGCTTCTTTTTATTTCTGTAGGAAAATTCATCGTTCGTTTGTCAGATTTGTGGAGATTTCTACGGAGATGATCAATTACAATTCTACCATCATCTAAAAGAGCATTATGAACCTAACAATACTCCGATTTTGTTAGAACACAACGATAATGCAATCGGCGTAGACAAGGTTTCGAATTAATCTTTATAATGAGAGTTTTCTTTTTCTTCTCAATATTAAATCGAACATTTTGACTTTCAGATTGGCGAAAGCTTAGTTGCAAATGCACCATTGCCGGACTCACTCGTTGAACTCTCTCTTGACGACACCAATAAAACATTATTGTATCAGTCGCAGGCTAAAATTCCCGAGTTCAGTAATGCCGAAAAATCATTATTTAATACGTCTCTCACTAAAAATTCTCTTTATTCCGACGACAAAATGTCGCTATTTCAAAAACTTAGTTATGTTAATACAATTAATCAAGATAAGCTTTTGTATACTTGCCCGCAATGTTCTAAAACGTTTAAAAGGCATAAACTGTACGATGCCCATATGAAAGAAGCGCATTCTAAGGGGTTTTTTTTTTTCAAATTATAATCATGAAGTTTATGTAAAAACTTTTATTTTATATAAATTTGACTTACAGGTTGAAGAAATGAGTGAATTTAGTGAACCCGAAGACTTGATGGAAGGTATCGTTGTAGTCGAACCGGAAAATGAAGAATTTCTTCAAGAAGATTTATCATCTCAACATTCAAATGGAATAATACTCCAAAACAACATGGATAATCAAGAGCAATATATCCTACCTCATTTAACAATCGATCAAGGGTCAATTAGTCAATCTAACATTAATTCTAAAGACTGGTTGGTTTTTACAGCTATTTTTATAAAACGATAATGCTTTGTGCAATACACTGAAATATTTTTTTTAATGATAGGTTTAAAGATAATTCAATTCTCGAAGAAAACGTGAAAGAAAATTCCACTAGTTCCGATTTGAGAATTCCTTCTGTCGATAGCAGTAATCATGAAAATACAGATATTTTATTGAATTCTAATCCGGATACTGACGAAGAAGTTGTATGTCCAATGTGCGGAGGCGTGTTGCCTAATCAAGAAGATTATCAAATGCATGCTGAAAAATGTCACATGCATCTGAAAGGTAATACAAATGTTCATAAAATTATATTGAAAATTTGTTTATTAACTAAAAAATTGTGCAAAATACAGAAGAAGAACTGCAACGAATGATGGATATTGAAATCGATGTCAGCGATACGGAACCTGGTGAAATCGGTCCGTTGGATGAATTCAACGCTGAAGCAGAGTCTGAGGAAGAAAATGATGAAAAAGAAGGCGGCGGAGATGACGAAGATGATGCGCCAAAGAAGAGGCCGAAAACTCTTCTGACTTGTATGGATTGCGGGAAACAATTTAGATACAGAAATTCAATAGTCTATCATATGATGTCGCATGAAGGAAACAAACCGTTCAAGTGTGAAATATGTCAGAAGTGTTTTTTCACAGCATGCGCTCTAAAGGTTTTTTTTTTTAAATGTTTTTCAGTTTTTTTTGTACTCAATATATGTCTATTCAAGCTTTTATTTTACGATAATGATGTTTTTAGGTTCATAATCGATTACATACAGGAGTTAAACCTTACAAATGCATAGATTGTGGGAAACGTTTCCGGCAATGGGGAGATTTGAAATATCATTTTATATCTATACATTCAAACTTAGTAAGTTTTGCATATATGTAATTAAATGTTATATGTAGTTTTGTTAATATTGCGATATTCGTTTATAGAAACAACACCAATGTGAATACTGCGGTAAAAATTTTGCAAGAAAATATTCATTGATTATACATCGGAGGATACATACTGGGGAAAAGAATTACCGTTGCGAATTCTGTGATAAAACATTTAGAGCTAGTTCTTATCTTCAAAATCACAGAAAAATACACACAGGTATGTCTTTTACTATTTTTTACACTATAAATAAGGATTTTGTTTTAAAATAAAATCGTATTATAGGAGAAAAACCGTATCCTTGTGAACTGTGTGGTAAGAAATTTAGAATGAAAGGCGATATGAGACGACACTTCAAAATACACAGCAAAAAGAAGAATCCATCTATAACCGTCGAAGAAGAAGAGAGTGTATCGTCGTCTACGAAGCAGCTAAAAACTAAACCCACTAGCACATTGATGCAGGACTCTAAAGTCATGAAAATTGAAAAAGAAGAAGCTCAACCTGAGACTGAAAACGACGATAACAGCGGAGACACGAAAAGGACTTTATTAAACGAAGAAATGGCGCTATCTTCGTCATCTGAGACTGGCACTCGAGAAGACGTAAAAATATGTACAAGCTTTCCTCTTGATAAAAACGGGGCTATGTACGGCTGGCCATTATTTATTTCATAGCGAAAGAAATTCTAGCGATTTATATGCCTCAAAATAATATATTACTATCGGAGTTAATACTTTGTTGATATCTCAAAATAAATGTTTTATTCATGATTCGTGAGATGTTTCACATTGACCAAAAAGAGTTAACGCGTTACACACATATCACAATGTGACTTGTAATTTTTTCATGCAGTTTATTCCTTCGTTATTGTTTTATTTTTTTATATCAAAATAGTGTTAACGGTGTTGCTTTTTAATGTTTCATTTAATTTAATGCATTTGATCGTTTAAATAAAAACTTATTTTCGAGAAAATACGACACTTATTGAAATGCCGTTATTTGATTTTTTTTAGCCTCTGCATGTTATCTAAGCTATGAGATTTTGTATTGTTTCTTATTTTATAATATTAAAGCGGTGCAAACCTTTAATAATTTTCGTATTAAATAATAATTATCTCAAATTCCTATTGTACTTAGTTTCGGTATGGATATAATATATATTTTTTTTTAGAATTTAACATTACTTAATATTGGAAAATATATTTGATCATATTGATAAAGCATATATGTTATTTACAAATTTGCTCCATTTTTTTTATTATTTTTCAAATCCTGAAACATTTGTGGCTAGGTAGTAAATAACAGTAACAAGTTCAAATAGTTTTAAATAAATTATAGTACATACAATATTAATAAAGTAGTGTATGGAATGAATTGTATTAAAATAACCAAAAAAAAAAGAAATAATGTATATAAAAGGGTATTCATGTTATATCATTCAATTTTGTACTTTTGTAGCTATTTCTGTGTGATTTTTTTCCAAACGACTGATTCGATGTCAACTCAAATATGCGTAATATTTTATTTTAATATATACAGCCTAATAAAACCGGCAGCTGACGAAATTATTTTAATCCATCGATTAGTTTGCACACTAGACTTAATTTATATATATATAACATTCTTGTTCCTTTGTAAATAACCAATGAGGAGAAAAGAAACTATTCATCATGAAATAATTGCACACTGAATTTATTTGTATATTATGCGTACGTTATGTTTTCTGTAAATTGCTTAGGCGCCTATGTATTTAAAAAAAAATTAATAACGTTAAGTCTTTCACTTACATGGCACCGAGCATTTGAAACCTGCTTAATATTTCATAGTAAAAAATTTATTTAGATGATACGTTTCCTTCTGCACGTCGGAGTGCGAAATTTTCGTTTTTATATAAAGGTTTTCATCTCTAGTTGAATGTTTTCCACTTCGAACCAAATACTTTCCGTTTCAAATAAAATATTTTCCATTTTGAATTAAATATTTTTCATTTTAAATTAATGTAGTTTATAGCATTTTAAGTAATTTTTTTGACGATTAAATACAATAGAACTGTTTGATCTTGACCCTGAAGATTCAGACGATTGTAAAACAATTTGTTTTCGCCTAATAAATAATAGTCAGAAATAATTTTTTGGCGTTTGACTTATTGTCAGTATCCATTGGTCTACAATTTACAGATTAACTTAATTTTGTAGTACGTATGTAATTGTAAAGAATTAATTCCAGATGTGTAAAAATGTACGAAATCGCTTTCCAGTACTGCAAATACGAATAATAATAGAGAACATATAATATTTTCAATAAATTACGAATCGTCCTTGAATCGATGACGAAATGGTAAATATTTATTTTAAAATCAAAAATGTTTTGGTTCAGAGTGAAAAACATATAAGTTGGAGTGAAAAACCTGTATTTGTTAACATTAGCGGGTTCCTTTATTATAACTAAATCTACATCGCTTAGTCTTGAGTGTTATATGCCGCACTTGGGAAAGATATTTTTGTATATACGACTGTGAATTTTTGTTTGATCTGGACACATGATATTGTATCTGTTGGGTATTAATTTTATTGATTGATCTATCTTATAATGTGTAATGTAAGACAATGGCAATGCATATTAAAAATTTTATCACAAAGCCGTCGGAAACATTTATATTTGAATTTGTTGAATTAAAACTCTAGTGATCGACCGGAAACTAATTGGAATGTTTATTCTGATGCCATGTCATTTTTCCACATATATAGCTGTGATAATTGAGTAAAAATGTCATGTTATTTTGATAAAAAAAATACACATCTAAATCATATTAAAAAATCTTTTATTTTCCTGAAAGATCTTAAAAAAAAATCATTATTTTTTGAGTGTATTTATATTTATTATTTAAACCAAAACATACAAAGTTTGCATATTTCAAACAAGCTTATTTGTTTTTTTAACAGTACATTAAAAAAAAAATGGTATGAATGGTTAATATAAAAAAATTGTGACTACGGAATTTCCATAAAATGCAAGAAAAAAAAGGGAATGTATCTATATATTCGAAAATATACGAAAATAAGAATGATGCATATTGGTAACGATGCAAAAATTTGTTTATCATCACAATGAATGCAATTCGAGTGACCATGGAACTAAAACACTATACGGCATTAAAAATATAACTGCAAGCAATTTGCACGAATGGATCAATGCGACAAAAAGTGTTCACATATCGACGAATTGGCCTTCTTTGTCTAACATCAAAATATTTGGGTTTTCCTTTTCAAAATCTGTCGGAGCCCTGTCCCTGTCGGTGTCGGCCCATTCACCAGCTCCCGTCCCCCACTCTCCCAGAGCCTCGCACATCACATCAGGATGATTCTTCATTGTCAGCTTCTCCGTCTGGAATTTTTTTAAAAAGTTAATTTTACATTAGTATTAAAATATCGATTTAAAAAGAGTAGACAAAAAAATTGCTCCCACCTATTACCTCTCTATCTTTTTCGGCAAATTTTTCGAACATGTTTGCGTAAAGTTTCTTTTCTTTTTCGGTTTGTTTTTTGATTAAACCTTTGCAGACAGTGATTTGGTTAATGGCAGCCTTAAATAAAATAAATTTTTGTTTTAAAAGAATATTTATAAGTATAATTAAAAATAAGAACTATGTATAGCAAATACTTTGTTATCGGGTTCGATTTCTACAACTTGTTGGAAAGCTAAAATGGCTTCATTGCACTCGCCCATAGCTTGCAAAGCTTGACCTTTTCGGAAAAGACCCTTAACGTTATTGGGTTCGATTTCGAGAGCGCTTTGTGCACTATTACGAGCTTCAAAAGAATTGACCGGATTAAATTTCAAATAACACAAAGCTAAGTTTAGATGAACCGATACCAATAAGCTCTTTTGCTCGACCGGATTAGCCTCTTCTTCTAAATCTAAAATTTATAAAACCCACATAAATATTGAAAAAATTATGAATTATTTTGTTAAATAAAATATAATTACTAGTTTTGGTTAAATATTTTACAGCAGTCTTATACATTTTTACGGCTAATAGATATTTCCCGGCTTTGAAGTATTCAGTTCCTTTGTCCTTGAATAATTTTCCTTGTTTTATGATGTGTTCGTATTCGAACGCTTCATCGTACGATTTTTCGAAGTTTTTAAGGGTAACGACATATTCTACGACAGCATCAGGTTCAACGCCGAATTCTTTGTTTCCCGTCGATTTGAAGGCGTAACGTGGTTGAATGACAAGCTTCGACGTTTCCCCGATCGAAAACTTTTCCAAAGCTTTTTCTATTCCTTCACATACCCCATATTCGCTACCCTCTCCCAAATAGAAAGAAAGGGTTTTAGTATGGAAGGGCTTAGCATTTTCGACTTCGTGTAATTTTCCTTCAATTTCGACTAAAATAAAAATTGAATCAGTCAGTTTTATTTAAATAATTTTCAATATAAACAACAAATAAGAAGTAAATACTTTCAACTAATCCACCGTCGGTTGGGTGATCGTATCCAGTGCCTTGAGTCATTCTATATCTTACAATGCCGTTATTTTTTTTGGGACTCAAATCTTCACCTTGCCAGCTAATCATTTCAATCTATAATATAATAATAAATATAAATATATGAAAAAATTTTAAAATGAGATAAAAAAAATTCGACATACTTCGAACATAAGCCAAGAATTAGGAGGAATTTTAGGTGGACTGCCGCTTGCACCGTAACCAAATTCAGGAGCACAAGTGATGAGGCTGACTTCACCCTTCTTCATGGTGATCACTCCGAGATCCCAAGCTTTAATAACCTGACCTGCAATTTGAATTCAGTCCGTGAGGTTAGTTACATTTTGCACAATCAAAATTTTCATTTTTGATACATTGAAATAGGTCATTCATGATTTTCATGGTTACTTTCCACTCATTACTATATAATGAATATGTATGGTAAGAGAAAATGTTTGGACTTTATACAATATAAAAGAAAATCCATAATATGCAGAAATGTTATTTTTCAAAGTTACCTTCCACTCATTACTAAAGGTATTCTACTTTAATATCTTATATATTATTTAAGTCTCGCTAGATAGCCGATAATGAAATTGTGTTAAATGAGTTTTACAAAGGTATAGAAAAGAAGGGGATAGTTTTTTTTTTGGAAAAATTATGGAAATGTACATATATCATTTCTATGGGAAATCGTATTGAAGATTTCATTATCACTTTTAATGTTACTTGGGACTGAAAATTAATTGAATTTTCAGTCCCATTAGGGAAGTCTGGAAAAGTAGGGAAGAAATGTACATATTGTTTTTCTACATAAACAAAAATGGCATAAATTCATCATAAACGTAATTTTCAGAAATTTGTATCGCTGTACAGGGTTTGATTAAACAGAATTTCACAAAAAAATTAGTCTTTCAACAAAACAAAAATTGTGTTACAACAAGGTGTAGGTATAATGAATATGTATGATAAAAAAAAATGTCCGAACTTTAGACGGTAGAAAAAAAGTCTTATTATACAGTGACGTAACTTTCCACTCGTTGCTATGTAATGAAAATGGTACGGGAAAATATCCAAATTTTAGATTGTTATAAAGAAAAGTCTTACTCTACAAAAGTTATCTTCTAGTTACCTCTGCTTTCAAAGTTACCATCACTCATTACTATATAAAGAGTATGGTAAGAGAAAACGTCTCGCCTTTAGATGATAAAAAATAAAAGCCACACTCTGCAGCAATGTTACATACTGCATACATAATTTTTTTTTGTATTTGTTTAAAGCCCTGCTTGATACGTACAAGGATAAAGAAGATATACATACTAAACATGACATGTTTGATATTTCAACAAGACTTTCGCACACTTCGAAAACATCCAAATCCCCTACCACCTACAACAATCAATCATTATCACACATCAAAAAACCAATCAAACCCCAAGTAAATAACATTTATTAGATTACCTTTGCCTAACATCATTCAATCATCACCACATCAAGAAACCACTCAAAACAAGAGAATAAAAAAAACATTTATAGGTTAGATTACCTCCAACATCAATGATCACCACATATCAAAAAACCACTCCAACCCTAAGAAGTAAACAACATTTATAGGTTAGATTACCTTTACCTAACATCATTCAACCATCACCACACATCAAAAAACCACTCAAACCCCAAAAAGTAAATTAGATTTAGAGGTTAGATTACCTCTAACATCAATGATCACCACATATCAAAAAACCACTCAAAACAAGAGAATAAATTCACATTTATAGGTTAGATTTCCTATAACATCAATGATCACCACATATCAAAAAAACAAAAGCAAACAACATTTATAGGTTAGATTACCGTTGCCTAACATCATTCAATCACCACCACATATCAAAAAACCACTCAAAACAAGAGAATAAAAAAACATTTATAGGTTAGATTTCCTCTAACATCAATGATCACCACATATCAAAAAACAACATTTATAGGTTAGATCACCGTTGCCTAGCAACCATCACCACACATCAAAAAAACATCCCAAACCCCAAAAAGTAAATAACATTTAGAGGTTAGATTACCTTTGCCCAACATAAACTGAAAAGGCTGATCCCTATCCTTGCTCGAATCGAACTTCGACCCATCCAAGAGCGTTCCGGTGTAATGAACGGTGACATTGCAGCCCCCCCATGGCAACTCGGAGCCTGTGCCCTCCTGCAGCACGCGCTTGTAGAGGCGGCCGTCGCCGGCCGGGGAGAGGTCCTCGTCGCCCTCCTCGACCTCGTACTCTATCGGAATGTGCTCCGAGTGTTCGCCGGTGACCATTTTGGTGTCGGGATGTGATCAGCGAGGTGGAAATTGAGGTAGTTTGCTAGAAACTTCCACGGACAGATAGACGCGATCGGGATTCGTTTCCCGCAAGCGGATGAATGCGATGTGCGGTTTTGTGGGCATTAACCGCGAACGTCGTGCTCTAGGATTTTTTTTGTATGGTTGTTTCTAGGCGTGTTAAATATAAATATTATTATTATTATTATATAACATATATATAAAAATTATTAGCAATTCAATAATTACTAATAATATTTTTAAAAAAATACAATAATAATATTAAAATATTAAATAATTAATTATATTATTATAATAACATATTTTATTTATTTTATTTTATGTGATAATCATTATTCATTTATTGATTATTAAATTATTTAATAAATATTATTTTGTTGTTTTATTATGTTTTTAGATTGAGATAGATTCAAATATAACGTTATTTTTTTATGGAAAATAAACAATACACACAGAAATCTTTTTACATGATTTTTTTGTGACCGGATCTAAGCGCACATGATCCAAGCGCACGGTTGGGAGAAGCTAGCGCACACGAAGCAAACGCACACGAAGTAAATTCACAGGAAGCAAGCTCACACGAAGCAAGCTCACAGGAAGCAAGCTCACACGAAGCAAGCTCGCATGCTTTCGAAAAATTTCGTATCATTTAACAAGAAATATTACTTTGGTACTGACAAAATATTATGGACATATACTATTACATCTAACGTGAAATTCTTTTAACACAAAAACGCATTTTGGTGCATTCAGTTTCGTGTTAAACGTTTTTCACTTTAATTTGAAAATTTGAAAATTTTCGAAAGCATGTGAGCTTGCTTCCTGTGAGCTTGCCTCGTTTGAGCTTGCTTCATGTGAGCTCGCTTCGTGTGAGCTTGCTTCCTGTGAGTTTACTTCGTGTGCGTTTGCGTCGTGTGAGTTCGATTCTAGCCACCCAAGCGCACATGAACCAAGCGCACATGATCTAATTGTAAGTGGACATGATTCAAACGCAAATGATTCAATCGCAAATGAAACAAGCATACATGATCCAAGCGCATATGACCCAATCATACATGACCAAAGCGCACACGTTTTTGAAATTTTCAAATTAAAGTGGGAAACAATTAACACGAAACTAAAAAAACAAAAATATGTTTTATGTATTAAAAGAATTTCATATTAGTCATTATAGTATACGTACACAATGTTTTATAACTACTAAAGTATTATTTCTTGTTAACCGATTTTTTTTTTTTTTTTTTTTTTAACGGATGGGGGAGTTGTAACCTAACCAGGCTACAAATGAGAGAAATTAATTCAAAAGGTTGGGTCAAATTCGCACCGTACGTAGGTATTCATTCTTGAATGCAATATAGTGTTGGGGTAGGTTGAAAACGAAAGAAATCAATTTAGCAGCGAAGTCAACGAACTATTGAATCTTGAACCGTTTGACCCATTCTTTCGCAATGATTTATTTCGAGTTGAACCTAACCCAACTCAATTTTACATTCAATAGAGAATACGTTCGGTGCGACTTTTACCTAACCTATCGCAATAAATTCTTTCGTTTTGAACCTAACCCAACTCGATTTTGCATTCAATAATGAATACGCTCGGATCGAATTTAACCCAACCTTTCGCAATGAATTCTATCGTGTGGAACCTAACCCAACTCAATTTTGCATTAAATAATGAAAACGTTCGGTGCGAATTTAACCCAACCTATCGCAAAAAATTCTTTCGTTTTGAACCTAACCCAACTCGATTTTGCATTCAATAATGAATACGTTCGGTGCGAATTTAACCCAACATATCACAATAAATTCTATCGTTTTGAACCTAACCCAACTCGATTTTGCATTCAATAATGAATACGTTCGGTGCGACTTTGACCCAACCTATCGCAATGAATTCTATCGTTTGGAACCTAACCCAGTCTATTTTGCACATCCAATTTTTTTTTTTCATAAACTTGATTTTCTCTATAAAATTTTTAAATGATTACTTTCAACAATTTAGTTTTTTTTCCACTGGGAAAAATATTTAGGGGTCCGAATAATTTTAAAATGCATTCACCTTTTTTTAGAAAAGTACTTTTGGGGTTTGAATTATTCTGAAAACTGTCGAAATCTTTTTTTTTTGAAAATTTTAAATTATGGAAAAAAAATCCTCTCATCCCCCCCCCCCCCTTTGAAAAATCTGAAATGATTTCCCTGGTAGAGGGGCGCCAAATTTTATATTTGCCAAGGGCGCCAAAAACATTGCTACGGTTCTGATAACTCTTCTAATTTTCCTACCTTTAACTTTGGCGATATCGTTTGTGCTAGTTTCCTTTGGGCAAACGTCTTGACTTCCATTTTGAATACATAATATTTCAAGTAGCATTTATAATTTTCAAACATTATATCATTTTTTTTATCAACAAGGAACAATACTTCAAAAAGCAGTGGCGGATTTATCTATCGCAATAGAGGCTCTTGCTTCAGGGCCTCCTATTGAAATGAGATCCTAATAGTTTTGAAAAATAAATTATTAATGAATTTTTATAACTTTTCTATACCAATTCAATAACATCGTGAAATTCATATCTCTTTCTGATGGGGAATAGTCGTTTGTAGCAAATTTTATTTTATAAAATCACCCATTTGTCCTTTATTTCATAAAACCGATTATTACATATAAATAATAAACGATAAAATTTTCGCTAGCAGTGTTTATTGTATCTAATTTTAATGATTTGTGTAATATGGGAGAGGGATAGGTTTTGAATCCAACTCTACATGTTTATATAATTTTTACCACCTCGAGCCCCTAGCGAATTAAACCTACCACTGTCGAAAAGTTCTATTATACATGTATTTTTATTAAAAAAATATTCAATTGTATTTTTTATTTGAATCATAATGGCACTTAAAATTATTGCCACAATTTGTTTTTTTTTTACGCAAAAAACACCCACTTTGTTAATTTTTAAATACATAATTCATCAAATCGCAATTATGTTTAGTAAAACCAATTCGCCGAGCACAATTTAATTTTATGCCCAAATTATGACACAACGCAAAAACGTGTGATTCCAAACAAACAAATAAATGCGTGTGCACAACAAAACGATATCCATTGTTCAACAACAACGATAAAATCAAAAAACAAAACCATTTCTGAATCATCGCAACGTTAAACCTTTCGATACAGCAAAAAGGACGAGCAACATTTCAAAGGATCAACTCGTTAGACGCGCAGTGGCGTCCCTTTTTCATTGACCAAACTTATAATTTTCCTTTTTACGAATATGGGGATATTGTTACAGTTGAAAATGTACAATTCGAATCGAATTAACCTTCCGCGTAGTTAAATTTAATTGTGTTGCCCGTTTCCTGGTATCATCATCGAATTATTATAACCGTTGCCTATTTGGATCGAATTGCGGCAATTTCAGCCAAAGTTGAAACTATGCGTACGATATTTGTATAATAAAACGTTCAATTTTGTCATTGGAAAGGGATTTTTATGATGAAGATATTATTCGCATTTTGACGTACTTAAATTGGTCAATGCGTATGGAAATTGTTAATATTCAGCAAATGATACAATTTTTTTAATAACATAATGTGTATAAAATTTTATTCATATTGCGTATAAATTGAGAAGAGGAAAAATAAATTGAATGTTGAATGGTAAATAGTAGAAAATTATGGTAAATGATTTCATAAGAACTGTTGTATCTTTGTAGAAGAAAATTTGATTCAATTTATCTTTCTTAGTTATAATGACTTATTATAGAAGATGAATAAAAATTTGAAGTATACAAAATATGGAAATATAATAATTGGAAATATTTATATAATAAATGGATGAAAAGGTAACAAAATAACATGAAGTATACTGAAAACAAAAATGACTATGTATGTTGTTGTATGTATGTAATGTATGTTGGTTAAAAGATATATCCGTGAAATATTGAAATCAGAATAATATCTAACTAGATTTCATTAGAGAAACGGAAGATGAATGATGGGTAAATAAAATCAAAAAGGTAGATGGAGCACGCGAGATAACGATTGCCCAAGATAGATAAGATGAAAAGGTTTTCTTCCACTGGATGGACCTCAAATAATTGCGTATGAATGATATGAAATATTACAATATTCATGTGACTTTATTTAAAAATTCAAATGTTTACGTACACCTCTGTAAACAGAGCTAATTTATATTATAAATGAGACTTTATTACAGAACAACAAGCTTTCCAATAAAAAAGTTCTAACTTCGAAGATCGTTAAAAATTTAACAATCTTTATCAATTTTTCTAAAAAAAAATCAAATGTTGTAATATAATTTACAAATACATTCAATAAAAAGTTCGATGATTGTTTAATGGTGGCCATATACGCTACGATAAATCGTTACGATCAGACTGTACAGTTCGAACGGTACAGTTTATCGTACATGGCATACAAGCTATATACGCTACGAGAAATCGTTAACGAGCGCATACACGTTACGATCAGTCGGCACAGTTGATTCAATTCCGATTAATCAATTGAAATTTTCGTATTGTTCCGTTCGACTGCACAGTCTTAAAAAATCGGACGAAACTGTACAGTTTTATAACATACATGTAGCGATTTATCGGTACCGTTCGAACTGTACAGTCTGATCGTAACGATTTATCGTAGCGTATATGGCCACCTTAAAATTTTATACTTTATATCAACTTTTCTAAATGAAAATTAAATGCTATAATTTTGAAACTCATTCTAAGACAAGAGATCAATAATCAAATAACTTATTCAAAAAAAACCATCAAACTGATCTCCCTGAAAGCACAATAAAATTTTATTATATCCTCAATAGATCAACAACCCAAGACACCCAACAACCGAAGCCATCAACTTAACAAACCATCGCCAACAAACGCGTCCTCATTCGACGACCATCGTCCGCCACGATCGGACGACCGTCGACATCATGCTGCAGCATCAGCTCACCATCCTAGTGCTCAGTGTCCTGCAATTCCACTCAACGACACCCCAATATGGACCTGGACCTCCCCCGGGACCTCCACCTGGTTTGGGAGCTCCATCAGGCTTCGCAGGACCTCCTCGGGAATATATGGTGGACATCACCAATCTGCTGGCTGTTAATGTGATGTACGAGCACGATTTTCTGAACGAGGATAACATGGCTTTTTCGCCTTATGGGCTGACAGGAATTCTGGTCGCTTTGTATGAAGGAGTCGATGGGGCTTCGGCTCATCAGATCAGGAATGCTCTTCAGTTTCCTGTGAATAGGGATGTGATTAGGATTGGGTTTAGGGATATACATAGAAGATTGAGGGTGAGTAAAATTTTTTTTTTAATATAATTTGTTTGTATTTTTATAGAATTTTGTTGCTAATTACGTACGAGTTCAAATTCGTGTGTGTAAACTTAACAGGACATTTCATTGGTGCATTCACCTGAAGTTTTTTTTCCTTCAAACTTGTCAGTTCAATTTTAAACGAATATGATATTTTTTATGTATTGAAAATAATACGTTTTTTTGTGAATCGATTGCATTGTCAGTCAGTACAAAATTTGATGTTAAGTTCATTGAAATAGACGTAACAAAATATTAAGTTCTTTTGTATAGATAAATATTCATTATGAAAAAAATAATATGTATTATAATATGTATTATTCTAATAATGATAATGACAATAATAATAATAATAACAATTATTATTATTATTATATTCTTTATGATACACACTTAGTAAAATCTGTATCGTAAATATTTCGATTCATCTCATAACAAATTAATAAAAAGCTTGAAAAAAGAATTAAACGGTACTTAATATTTATTTACGAATAGTTTTAACATAATTCATTTCAAAAAATTGTTTTTTTCACCTTGATAATATTCATTAGTATAAATTAAAATTTTCAATTTGATTCGAATTTGTATGCATTTAATAAATAAATAAAAAAAATCGAAACATCCGTACGAATAGAACAACTCTCAACCGGCACAACATTTTCACGGTAACCCAACGACAACAACAAAATAAATGCATGATATAATAACCGTCGAGGACCCCATGACTATGATGGAATCGTAGTTCATTCAGAATCGTCGGACCATCAAATAAATGGTAGTTCCGATAGTGAAAACGTTATCGAATGACTATCATCCACTCTCACGGTCGCTGTACCGTTTTGGTTTAGGTGAATTTTGTCACTTTGATGATCGTTTGTAACAGTGGACGTGTGAGAAACTGTTGAGGTTATTATTTTTGGAAAAAAATAATTTGCGAGTGAAAATTATGTTAATATTATACATTGAAGTTAGAGGAAAACCGTTTGGAAGTCCCGTTTGAGGAAAAATCGATTTTGTGTATGAAATGGTAAAGTAAATATTCGAATTCCTTGAAATGTATAAACATTAGAATCTAATTATCAAGTGAAATCTGTGACTAATGGTATAAGATTGTATCCACCTACTGACCGCATCATTTGTATCTCAACTTCAACGATCGATGGAAACCAATATCCAACTTAACCAATTTTTCCTTAAACAGAACTTCTGAGTAGTTTCAGACTAATTATGAGAATGGGTTAGAACATTTTTACAAATAAAACACTTGTCATCATCATAAAGTTTAGATGGTATTGAAAAAAAAGGTGAAATGTATAATGTATAATGATGTTGATAAATTTTTGTTTGTAAAAATTGTTCTAACATAGTTCCTTACTCCTTATTGTTAGTTCAAAACCGTTCAGAAGTTCGGTTTGAGGAAAAATTAATTTTATATATGAAATTCTAGTGAAATCAAAGTTTTTTTGATGTAAAATTATAAACAAATTCAGTCTTACAATTAGGTAACAAATGTATTGATTCTCATCGATTGTTAAAGTTGAGAGATAAATGATGCGGTCAGTAGATGGATTCTATTATATACTATCAACCACAGACCGTTTTTTGTTTTACTTTTTGTATCAAATTTCTAAGCTTTTGATTGTTTCGAAAAGGATTTTATCCTACATCGTACATTGTATAGGTTTTCTTATGATTCAATATGAAAATCACGTTTTCACATCATCCTTAGTACAAAATCGCTCAAAAGTCCCACATAAAATTAAAAATTACAATATTCAAATATAAATTTTTAATCACACTAATTACATAAAATTTCAATTAAAATCAACATTATACAAATCGATATTCAAAACTGGGACACTGCACCGCAGACCACATCGAAACTCCCACAATTCATCCGAGCCGAAAACTGCCATCAATCACAATGTACAACAACAACTCTTTGTGTCGAAGTGCGAAAAATAAAAAATGCATCGACCGAATGGGAACCGGCCGACATCAATTCGAAAACCCACTCCGAACAACAATCAAAATCAAAAACGACATATCATATAATACATTAGACCCGACCGTAATCTGGCGCGACGTTTCGAGTCCTAACTGTATCTTTAACTGCCCGATGTCAACCAGTTATTTGCATCTGATATGCATGCAGGTTTTGCGATTCGCAAAACTGGCCAATTAACTGTGCATATGTAATAATGGAGCCTTATTGAAAAAATGCTCGGATGAAAATCGGTGTCTGTTCTGTGATGGTCCGTACGCACGTTTGGTATTGAATTAGCCTAGAAATAAATAACTGGTTCGAACTAGATGGGTGGTTGGATAACCGTTGATTATCCGCGATTTTGGAGTTTTTTGTAAAAAATGTGTCCATCCGACGCCAACCTTGATCCATTGTGTTTTCGGTTTTGTAATAGCGGTATAGAATATGCATGTTTTTTGATAAATCGTCGTTGTTTCAGAGCTATTTTATACCGAAGGAGGGATTTTTGGCTGGGTTGGTGTTCAACAACGAAAATGTTACGTTCAAACAAGATTATAGAGATGTGTTGAAATTTTATGGGTACGATATAGAAATGCCTCCGTCGGATGATAGTGACAAAGACAAAGATAAAGATAAGAATAGTGGAGAAGGATCCATGCAGTCAGGAAGTCAAGAAAATAGCGGAGAAAATACTAGTGCTGGATCGTTCACGGATACAACGTCGACTATGTCATCTGAAAAAAATACTGAAACAACAAATGCACCGACGTCTGCTTCAACGAAACAATCGACAACGACTCAAACTACAACACAAATGGAAACTACGACTACTACTGTCGCTCCCACTACCAACTGCTGCTACTACAACTACAACT
Organism: Hydropsyche tenuis; assembly: GCA_009617725.1. Lineage (NCBI taxonomy): Eukaryota > Metazoa > Arthropoda > Insecta > Trichoptera > Hydropsychidae > Hydropsyche > Hydropsyche tenuis. The sequence continues at coordinate 1,527,228 of VTON01000025.1, forward strand.
CCTGCTGCTACTACTACCACTACTCCTACAACTACTACAACTGAACCTACTACTACAACCACCGCTGCCACTACTACAACCACTGCTGCCACTACTACAACCACTGCAGCTACTACTACAACCACTGCAGCAACTACTACAACTACTCCAGCTACTACAACAACCACTGCAGCAACCACTACAACCACCGCTGCTACAACTACCAAAACAACTGCAACTGAAGAAGAATCAACATCTGCGCTTGCTATGACGATGACTTCGAGCGAAGCATCTACAATGAATTCCGACGAAGGCATAGCTTCTGACATGTCAGAAACAACAGATGAGGAAGCAACGAGTATTGATGTCATTGGTTCCACAATGGATACTCCTCAAGCAGCGTCACTTTCGATGATGCCATCAACACAACCTGCATCTCAAGATTCAGGAACTACAACAACAACAATGTCTTCGACTACCTCACCGACTACAATGTCCACAACACCGTCAACGACAGAAAAAACTACAACTATCACTACAGTACCTACCACAACGAAAACAACGAAAACTTCTACAAAACCACCCACCACGTCTATGACAACAGTCGAAGAGGAGGAAGATGAAGATGTTTCAACAATACTAATTTCGAATACAACACCGATGGACATGGAAACAGAATCAACGACTGATGAAATGTTTGAAACAACAACAATGATGTCGACCACTACAGAATCTGGTTCTAGAAAAAAACGTTCAGTGTTTGAAATGCCATTTTATTACGACCCTGTTGTTTATTATAGAGATTTAGATTATGAAGGTCGTCGCGATTTTCAGCAACCTCGATATTTTTTGGCTGATGGATATAGAAACGTTGAAGCTAATTACATGACATACAACACCATTTTAGAATACGCTTACATTCCCAGACTAAGAGCTTCTGCCATCAAGCTCCCTTTGGACACTATGGAGTATTATTTGCTCATACTCCTTCCTGATTATTATAAAGGTGTAAACCAATTGATTAAGGAATTAGTTTCTGAAAGAGCACCTACGTTAAAACAAATCAATCACATGTTAGAAGACAATCACGTTCAAGCAGCTGTGCCTACGTTTGCTTTGAAAGGTTTCGTCGTTTTCACCAACGATTTGAAAAAGGTGAGTGTTTTTTTTTTTTGGACTTAATTCACTTCAAACGCCCGCCGTTTTTAATTTCACATAATTTAATCGAAGAGAATCAACAATTATGGCTCGTTCATTCATTCGAAATGCGGTCGAATTTGTCATCGTTGTGTATCCACATGTGTTCAAAAAAATCATTGTTGATTTTCGCGAAACGAATCAAAATTTCAAACTGCATACATTGAAATGTGATTGTGTTAAATTTTGATTTCAGATGGGAATCTGTGACGTTTTCGAACCAAGAAGAAGCGATTTTGCTCCGATGACCAATGAAAAGAACATTTACGTCAGAAATATCGAACAATCCATTACGGTGACCATCAGAAAATACATGGAACCTAACGTCAAAAAGAGTAAGTCGAACTTTCGTTAAACTAAGAAGTAACTTAAAATGTTGACAAGTGTCAAACTGAAGATTATGAAAAATTAACGGTCATTTTCGTAAACAAAACGTCGAACGTTTCTCCATTGATACCGCAATTGCAATTCACTATCGGAAATGAGGATCGTCATTGATTCGTATGTACACAATGGAATTGCAAATAGGTGCAATTCGATATTGCAACGGACAAAAGTGGGAATTTTCAGCAAACTTGTGCAATAAGAAATGCGCAGCAAGGAATCGGGGCGCCATTGCTATAATAATATATGCAAACATGTTTGATGGCGTCGTTAAATTCAAGAAGAACTTTTTTTATTTGTTCTGTAATTAGGGTAACGATAACAACGGTGGACCATGTACCTGTACCAGTTGACCGTCTCTCAAAAAAACGTAAAAATTGAGGTTTTTCAAGATGATAATCTTTGGGAAAGGTTGCGATAGATAAGTTGCTTAATAATAATTATTTATCGCACCTTTTCCGAAGATTATCGTTCTTAAAAACCTAAGGTTTTTTACGTTTTTTTTTGAGAGATGGTCAACTACAGGTACATGGTCCATCACTAATGTCGTTACTCTAAATGGAAAAACTCACAAAAATGGAAATTTTTATATGAATAAAATTAGCTGATTTCTTTGTATGGATTCGACTTTTCGAGGTTCAGAAACGTATCTCCGTCAAAAGTTGAGGAATTTATCCGTATTTTTGAGTTTTGCGAATTGTATAAAGAGATTATTTACTTTTGAAATAATTTCGATTGATATTATCTTTCAGCAAGTTGCGAATTTTCGACGATTCGTCGATTACGATCAGTGAAAGATGTCACGGCTATTTCCCGCCGCGAAACGAATCGCCATTTTGATTCAAACGTTTTAATTTTCAGCCATCAAAAAAGCCGATTGTTTTTTTTTTAATTAACAAAGACCAGATCTTCTTCCAAAAGAATCTTGCATATTTTTAAAGAGCATTCACTTTACAGGACTCGATTTGCATAAACATCAAACCTAAACCAGAGCGACGACGGTCAGAAGGTTCAGCGATTTAACACAGTCCTTGAACCGCGAAACGACGTCGATTATTCTAAGATTCTCACGCGGAAAAAAATATGTAAAAAAAGCCACTTCATACGACCCGTGAGAATTGAACGTAAGGGAATTTTTACCGTCAGAGCCGTAGCAATGTTTTTGGCGCCCTTGGCAAATATAAAATTTGGCGCCCCTTTTTTTCCAAGGGGAGCTGGAAAAAAAAAATTTCCATGGGGAAGCTGGTCAAAAATAATATTTTTATTTTATAATTTTCAAATGAAAAATTATTCGTCACTATTCGAACGTGTTCGAATAGTGACGAATAATTTTTTCCTTAAAAAAAGCTCAACGCATTAATGTAGCCCAACTTTCCGAAATATTTTCGCTAATTTTTCACCAAACCTAACCCAACCTATCGTCGTTTGATGAATAAATTCGCGTGAAGCTAACCCAACTTTCGGAAATATTTTCGCGAATTTCTCACCAAGCCTAACCCAACCTATCGTTGATGAATAATTTTGCGTGAAACTAACCCGGCTTTCGGAAATATTTTCGCGAATTTCTCACCAAGCCTAACCCAACCTATCGTTGTTTGATGAATAATTTCGCGTAAAGTTAACTTCACGCGAAATTATTTCACGCTAACTTTCGGAAATAATTTTTTTCGATATTCGACACTTCTCAAAATTATTCGGACCCCAAAAATTTTTTCCAAAAATTTGGAAAACATCTAAATTTCTTAAAAGTAATCACTTAAAAAAAACGGAGGGCGACTTTGGCGCCCCAAAAGTCACACGCCCTTGGCGCTTGCCCAATTGCCAATGGCTTGCTACGGCACTGCTTACCGTGAAAAATATCGAAGTCAGAACGAAAAAAAGGTGTTGTGCGATGTTAGCAACATCCGCCCGCGCACTTGTAAAGATTAATAATTAAAGCGGTATAATTATAACATAATGGGCGGCGTTGGATTGTCATAAGATCAGATAAGTGGCGAATCTGAAGACGCGCCCATTGTTTGAGGTTGAAATTCGTCGGTGTCAAAAGAAGGCCCCGTTTACTGTCTGGTAATCGTAGAAAGAAAATGAATAGACTTGTGAGCTTTATCGTCGAAAGCGAACAATGGGAGATGATTATGTGATTGTCGTTTTCCTCGGCTTCGAAACTTCAATTCCTATTATTGAGTATTTATCTGAATGCATTCTCTAATATTTATCTATCATGTTCACATACACTATACAGCCTTTATAATGTATACTGAAAAATAAAACCTGTTTAAAATACATCAGAAGATCGAACATCTTATCCTTATACAGGTTTTTCACTCTATATTAAATGTTTCCCATTTCAGATCAAACATTTTCCATTTAAAATCAAATATTTTCCTCAAAAGTGCATGAGCTGGTTGAACGTACAAATCATTCTTTAGTTTTCTTACTTCCATACTCACCAATGATGAATCCCATTGAAAAAATATTTTCTGAATTTAAATGTTCTGCCAGGAATTTGCTTGCAGGCCCATCAATTGGATTAAATTTGATGGAGATCATACAAGAGTTTGTCTCCACTGTTAACATTGGAAAATCGTAACAAATACTATATAAACGCTAAAAAAGCATTATAAATATTTATACTTTAAAAGCGTTATGTAATAATTTAATGTTCTCTTATTTCTGGTTTCTATTCATTAACTTTCATAATAATGATTACATGTAAATATGAAAATAATAAAATGTTATTTAAAAACTATATTAATTGAAATGCAAAGTATTTGGTTTGAAGTAGACAATATTCAACTTGAGATGAAAAAAACTTGTATTATTTAGAATACTAAAATCTATCTCTGAATGAATAGTCCAAGTCTCAACAATGAACTCACCTTAACTCAGCTAGTATAGCTGAAACCATAAAGTACGATGTGTCAAGTCCATGGTTAATGCATTACTCAAAGAACTCATCTTCCATGGTTTTAGCTACACTAGTCGATCTAATATGAGCTGAACCTAAGTAACTATCAAAACCTCTAATAATCCAAGATCAATAATATATCTCATGACTTGAGAGCTTCTAAAGTCAATATACATATCCATGTATAGACTATATCATTTTTTGCATCACTTTCATGATCGATGGATACAGACTATTGATATTAAAGTATTATGTTCTTTTCATTTGCAGGATATGCACCATATAGGTATCCTCCAGTGGAATTTGTAGCAAGACATCCATTTGTTTACTTTGTCATGGATGCAGAGATGCATGTCGCTCTGATGGCTGGCAAAATTGTAAACCCGCTCAATTCAAGAATACATTGAAAAGTACGATTGATAATACAAATCAATCAGTTGAATATCATCATTGTGTTTCTTCGTGTACTAAATTTTGTGATATAACGATTTAATTATTAAGTATTAAGGTTGTATTTAAGCACAGTGTATTTATATTATGAAATAAAAGACGAAATTGGGGTGAAAATAGCTTTTATTCACACCATGTTTTTGTCATTTTTAAAATAAACAAAATTTTTATTTTACTTAGATTTTTTAGATTTAATTTTTCTGACATAGAACTCCAACTCTTTGCCTTCGATGATGTAACCGTCAGCTCTGCCGCATTGTCCCGGTCGAGATCTCAAACAGGCTAAAAAACAAAATAAATATTATTAATTTTAAAGCCCAAAAATTTATGTTAGATTTGAATTTGATGATTCGAAATGAAAAAGATTCTCAGAGTAACTATGACATTGCCGATCATAAAAGACAATGGGAAATAATTTAAAACAAATCATTTTCCAGCTGTCTCAAGCAAAATAATTCATCATTGGTATAAAATAACTATAACTATTTATAATAAAAACAAAAGATTATGTTTACCGAGAAGTCTTCCAGTATTGAACTGTTCTTCGAGCGCTGGTTCAACTTTAGCGGTACGTTGAAGATTGGCATATTTCTTAGCAGTTTTCTTGCTAAATTTCTTGTTGAGAATTTTCTCTTCCGCTTCAGTCTAAAAATAACAACAAGAATTGTAGAATTCATTATTTTAAACATAACAAATAAACAACAATAAGTATCAGAATTTAAAGGACAAATATCATCACAAATCAGATGACACGCAAAAAGTTTATCATCACTTAATTACAAATCAAATCATCGATTCTAAATTACACTCACCAATTTAGCGCCCTTAACTCTGCCGAGGGGAAGGTAATAGTGGCTTTCGTACCATTGTCTGAAGGGTGTAGCGTCAATTACAACGATGGCGTTCTTCACCAAAGTCTTAGTACGTTCCAATTCATTGTTGGAAGCATTGTATACTACATCAATAATACGGGTCTTGCGAGATACACCTAAAAGTAAAAATGTATATATAAATAAAATACGATAAGTGTAAAAATTAAGAAAATTAGATAGAAAATTTACATTCTGATCCCCAGGCGAAATTTCCTTGATCAAGACGTAGCGCTCTGTATTTCAAGTTACCTCCTCGGGTACGTACGACGTGGATACGTCTTGCTCCGAGCTGTAATTAAAATAAAAAATATAAAGAATATAGAAAATATAGAAACAAAACGTCGAAGTCTACAATATAAGTTAAATTTCAGTGTAACTATGACAAGCGCATCATAAAAACCGTAATTCCAAAATATTGGAAAATACGGTATCAAGCAATGAAGAGTTCATCATGATTGGAGAATTTAAAAATATTCAATGTCCATTTGAATAAAGGAAAAATAGATACCCTTGTATTGGCAGCTGGACGACCTAACTCGTACTTCCTCTTCTTACGCAAAGGCTTGCGTTTACCTCCGGTAGCGCTTTTATGCCAATGATCACGGCTGATACCTGAAATCAAAAAATGATCATATAATTAATATGTTTATAAATAGATAAGTTTTTGTAAGTAGAGAAACACGTGAAAAACTTTCTTAACCCATTACTTTTCAGATTCTTTTACGATTTTCTTAAAATTTTTAGCTTCTATTGCTTAACAAAGCTTACATTACAAATATTTATTATTTCCTCTACTTAAATATGTTATTATTTGTAATATTTCACCAAGTATAACCGACTGAGAGTAAAATTGACTAATTAAATAACAGACATGTTATTATAAAGGAATAAGTAATGAAAATCACATAAGTAATCAACCTAAATTGAATCTATGAAATAGATATAAAAAAACTGTACTAAAAACGACCAAATCATAGAAGAATGGCCACCCGGTCATCGAACATAACCTAAAATGCTAACTCAACACATTTAATGTTTTTAAGACTTTCACATATTCACTATAAGAATATCATTAAACAATTATGAACAGAATATATTGAAAATGTTTAAAATAAGTTAAAAACGAACTTTCGCTCTACGCAAAGGTGAAATTGACAGCAAGACATCGCGGCCGTGCGACAATCCAACGTCATTGTAATACCCCATTAAACGATATGAACTGCAAAATATCATTGTGATGGGCAAAAGGATGATGTTTGCGTTAATTAGGGGTGAGTGGAATTCGCGATGGCTGAATATTAGACGGATTTGGTATAATATATTGCGGGAGACACTCACCCATGTTGGCCGCCGACACAGAAAGAAATACCAACACTCGGGCGCTTATGTCAACAGTGCTGCCAACAGAATTGCCACTACATAAAATTTGGGAAAAACGAAAAATTATGTGCGAAAAATCAATTATCCTTTTCGCAAGCGAGATATTATTTTGAAATTAATTATTTTTTATAGCAAAAAAGTGTTTTATCTGTAAAAGAAGAATTCATAATTTTTTATGGTGAACAGACGTTTGTCCAAATAATATTTTTACTCACGATTCTGGAACCAGGGCTTCGAATCGCTGAAAAAAAAACTGAATTTTTACCAAAACGGAAACCGGAAATAAATCAGTTTATTTCGGTTCAACAAAAATATTCCGGTGCCACTATGTTTTCGGCTGAACTGAATTTTGTTTTTCTAACCCAACCTAATCTAATCTAACCTAAACAAACCTAACCTATAGGTGCTTTAGGTTTTAAGTAATTATTCTAACCCAACCCAACCTAACCTAACCCAACTTAAAAGATGCAGTTCAGCTAAACTCAAAGTAGCACCAATATTCCAATATAAAAATATTCGAATATTTTTAAAAAGTGTTGTCGTTGTTTTAGAAAATATTTTTTGGAATTTTTGCGAGCTTGCGGCATATGAATTTACGTCAAATGTGCATGCGTCGTATACGCTTGCGTCTTGTAAGCTTGCGTCTGCTCACCTGATTGTGATTCACAATTTGTGAGTCCCCAAGAAAAGGATCTGGCAAGGCTTTATCTCTAGGTCAAAGATTGCGAAAGTGTCCAACACGACCAATTTTATAAAGTTATTTTTTCACTATTTTCGACGGAATCAATCAGTTCTGTACGTCTTTGTATTGTTCATCATTCGATTTGTCAGTAATTGCTATGACCTAGCTACAAATAAGCGAATGAATAACCGTAAAATACTTGATAAGAAAAGTTAAATTTGTCAACATTGCCTCTACTACGCCTAGACAAACTCTTTACCATACCAATGCTTTACTATACCAACTCTTTAACCAAAACCCCTGCTCCGACTGCTCCGCGCTCTTGCTCGCGCTCCGCTCCAAAGTCCTGGCTTTAAAAATGCTCTATTATACTAACGCTTTACTATATCAATCCTAATTCGAAATTTCTCGCAAATAGTTCTATCGACATGACCTAGTGTCATTTGAGCAAACGTCCGCTCACAATGTCGAACAAACGTTTGTTGTGATTGCGTCAACAAAAATTCCAAAGTTGACAACGTCCACCTCGGTGCTATCAAATCACATATTTGTTCCCTATTAACACTCTTATCTTTATATATATTTCAGTACATTTTTTTATACAACAAAATAAATAGATATACATACCGAAATGACTCTTAAAAACGACACAATTAAGAACGTTAATATCGCGCAAACGTATCACAAACTCATCACCGAAACGGCAAACACAACACAGTCGACGAAACGTCAAAACCAAACATCGCGTCAACAGTTCCAAGACTGATCCCTGACCAGCAAATCCGTCGCTGAGTTGACCGTCAGTCGCCGAGATGTCCTCTTTGTGGCGCAGCGTGCGCATGTCGCGCGAGGCCCGCATGCAGGAGGCCCACCTGCGCGAGGCCCTCACCCAGAACTTGTCAGAAAGCGTGAAAGGTATCCAATACCAGCAGGGAGGACGGGGAGTGCAGCACACTGTGGCGCCTGATCTAGCGAATGCACTTTGTGCAGCTGTTGAGGCGATTCTGATCCACGGGCTCAAAGATACATTCTTCAGCAAGGCCCGGTCGGCTCTGGCCGGGGATTTAGATCAGAAACCTCAACCGAGCTTTTGGCCGTTGATATTGGTTTTGTCTCATAGGGATAACATTCGTCAAATCGCTGATTTGCAGAACGTTTCGACTGAAGTCGGACAATGTAGAGCGTGGATTCGTATTGCCATTAACGAATGTCTTTTATCTTCTTATTTATCGACGATTATACGGAACATGAATCTCACTAAGGCGTATTATTCGAATTCTGCATATGTTAGAGATCTTGATGTGCTCGATGTTGCGAATCGTTTGATTGAGGGTATCGAATCGTGTACTAGGTTCGATTTGCCGATAAATTCGAGCCTGTTGAATTCGTGGCCGGAGGAGGTTTTGATCGCGTCCGGAGCTTGGATGCCGGCTATGCGATCTTGTCCCGTTGCTCCAGGAGTAGACGTAGCTAGTACGCTCACAAACGACGAGCCCGCTCCCCGTCCAATACCTAACATACCCAAAGGACCGACGATGATCGGTATCGGTCAAATGTTGGCTTTAGATCAAGACGAAGCCGTGAATTACATTTTGTCCAACACTCCTGAAAATTTCATGGACGAAATCAATAAAAATAAAGTCAACGTCTCCAAAGATCCTAGTTCTTCTGGTTCGAATCAGCCGGTTTTGTCCGGCGAAGAAAGAATAGAAAAAGACGTCGAAGACAACGATAACGAAGATACGAGCAAATCCGAGGCTAGTGAATTGACTGAATATGAAAAGTCGACGTCTGATAAACCTCGTCCTGATTTTTCTGTATTAGGGAATTCGTTATGTGGAAAGACTGCTTGGTCGTCAGATTTAAACGAAGACCACAAAAGATCTGAAATTTCAACGTCGTCGAACAGTTTAGAAAGCCCTACACCGAAGAGTTTAACTTCTCTAACAGACGATAGTACAAATACCAGCGATCAATTCGTAAAAACTCCCAATTTGAGAGATGTAATAAAAGATTTACATAAAGAATTGAAATTGACTGTTGACGATCATGAAAACAAACCATTGGAACCGTCTACTACGGCGCCGATTTCTCCCGACGATCCATTATTGGAAGGACTTGGATTCGAGGTTATATCGAAGACTGCGTCTTCTTTATTCGATTCAAATGAGTTGCAGAAAATGTTGTCTCATCTCGGCTCTTTATCGAGAGAGTACGGTTTAGACACACAAGATTATGAATGCAAACAATGTAATAATACGATAGGAACCTCTGCGTCGAAATTCAAAGTATGCGCGTTCTCCGGAGAATATTTCTGTACTTCGTGTATGGATCCTAACGTTTTTATGATCCCAGCGCGCGTAGTTCATAATTGGGATTTTCACCGGTACGCAGTCTCGAAACGAGTGGGTTTGTTTCTTTTGGAATTCCAGCATCAACCTTTGATAAATCTGAAGAAGATGAATCCTCTCATTTATACCGGAATTAGCGAAATGGCCGAACTTCAAATTCTAAGGATTCAATTGAACTTTTTAAGGGCTTATCTGTTTACTTGCCGCGAACCGGTTATTGAAGAGTTGCAAAAATTAGTCTGGCCTAGGGAATATTTGTACGATCATGTTCACGTGTATTCTATTTCTGATTTAGCTCAAATATGTAACGGGTCTTTAGCGAGTCAACTGCAAAAGATTATTACGTTCGCACAAAATCATGTCAAGGATTGTTGGCTGTGTAGTCAGAAAGGTTTCATTTGTGAAGTTTGCAAAAGTCCGAAGATCTTATATCCTTTTAATATAGATAGTACATATCGATGCGAAACATGTTCCAGTGTCTTTCATTCTAAATGTCTGAATGCTTCAAAGCCGTGTCCAAAATGTGAAAGGAGAAAAAAGAGAAAAAACCGATCACTAATCGATGTAGTCCACAATAATATTTAATTTATTTGTAATTTTCAAAAACATATTTGATATTATATATGTATACTCTTTACTCTATCTTCAAAAGTAAATTTGATGTAAATAACTTTATTTTTCTTCAATTGATTTTTTAAATGGTTTTTATTGTTTTTTTATTTAAATGAAAATAAATTTATATGAAATGTTTTGAAATTGTTTTATTTTGAAATGTATAGAAAAAAATTTGTATGCTTTTTGAGTCAAAAGATTACACAAATCACACACAGTATTGTAAATATAATTAATGATAAATTGATTAGCTGCAATTACTAAAACACATAGGGCATAAAAATGAATAATAAAAGAAATGTTGTAATTCCACAATACTTTATTTACATTTAATCAACCCATTTACCGATGAGCAACCGCCAAATGTAGTACGCTCACAAGGTAGATAAAAGATGATGTAAACTTCAAAATAAATTTATGTACACGAACAAAGAAACATCTCTACCACATACATCGAATGTTTTTTTACCTTTGCTTTAAGCCAATTAACATATTTATTTTGAAATCATTACATAAGATATTATACATTTTAAATTGTACGAAATACACATAGTATACATCAAAAAAAAGAAAAAATCAATGATCTTAAATAATACTATTCCTAAAGATTGTAATCATTAAGCCAGATTAACATTTCCAAAAGAAAAGTCATAATGTCACAATGAAAATAATATTATAATTTTAATTCATAAACACTTACTTATTTATTTCAGTACATTTTAAGATTTGATTGTATCCATATATTTGACGTACATAATAGCATGTACAATTTGAAATGACCATCAGTATAAAATGTAAATAATCAAATTGTAAAATACAAAAAAAAATCGGAAGAATATTGCAATTGAATGGGAAAGAATTAAACTATGATTGAGTTTAATTAGAAATGTTGTTTGATTTAAAAAAAATTAAAGTTCCGGAAAAATTTTGACTTATTCCTTCATGAGAGTCAGATGAAAGGCTTATTCGTTAAATATACTCGTTTAAAAATTTTAAAATAAATATGTCGATTCAGTATATATAAATATACATATAGACGATGTGAACACAACGATCTTTTATTTATTTAACTATTATTGCACATTTTTGTATTGCGAATTAATACACATTCACACACGACACTTTTAAATACATACTCACACTGCATAGGCATTCGTCACAATACAGTCACATATACAATAATACATAAATTTTATATATAAGGCTTTTTTTTATTTTAAAATCACAATTTTACCATTAAGTAAAATATAATATCTTGGCTTGAAATTCATTTCAGTTTTCAAATTCATTCACCAAACTTTGAGATTTGTTCAAATATCGAATATGTAAAATCAAAACACTCTGACACACTTGTAAAGACCGCGAGATTTCCAAAAAACCATTCAAATAGATCACAATCAAATTATTATTCATTAAGTCGAAACCAATCAAAATTTTCCCATAAAGAACACGCACGATTCACATATTAGTCGAATAATTTCTTATCGATTTGTATCAATTATACATATTGCAATACAAAAACAACATCAAATATGCAAACAATAGTCAAATATGTCGCATTTCACTGATTTCTCATTTTCAAAATGGATCAGCTCCCCCTCGGCAGTGCTACTCTAAATTTGTCATTATAGATAACATGAGATCTTCATGTGGTATAAATATACTTATAATTATATTTGTATAAATAAAAATATACTATATTTTCTTTTAAAAATTAAAAATATCACACTCAATAATTGTACATTATATGTGAATGGTAAAATCAATGTTCTGAGTTGCACACAAATATATACCGGGGGCGATGATGCACTAAAGAGCGCCCGGCAGTCTTATTTACGTGAGCGGCCATCAGTCTAGGGCTGGTTCGCCCTCGGGCCGCCACAATCGAGGAAAAATATTCGAGACACATCGTTTTATAATTCAAAATACTGAAAATGTCGATTTTGTAAATGGACTTTAGTAATTTTAATTCGTAAAATCGAATAGTGATGCACGATTGTGGTGTATATTATTCGTTATGCAAAGTATATCGCTCTTTTTTTGCGATAATTATAAAGTATGTGTCCTAAATATTTTATGAATGAATTGTTTCAACGTATATGAGAGATATGTCAGGCATTGACCATCGGGATCTGTTCCATTTAGAAACAACGTTAATAATTATAGTGTTTTTTTTTTTTTATAACAAATTACATTTTAAATGTAATATATTTCCAAATAAAAAGAATTTTTTATATCAAAATTTAGAAGCCCTCACAAAATGTACTGATTTCTTATAAGTAATTAGTAAATATAATATGTTAATTCTATTTATAATAATAATAATATATTTTAAATTTATAATAAATAATATTAATAGAGCAAAAACTTTCTTAATTCGTAAATATAATTATAATTTTTCACAATATAATATAATATATATATATATATTCTTATGCATTCTTAAAAATTACAAAAACTGTCTATAAAATCATCAGGACTAAAATATCTTGTACTTACAGTATAAAATATATTTTAATCAAAATATCTTAACTGATATAAACTGACACGATAACGTTTTATTATAATTTATCTTAAATAATGAGTTTTTTAATAATAGAATTAATAAAGACGATCCTGATAAATCATATGATGTCAAGTCTTAACTTTAAGCTATATACGAACGCACGCAACTTCACTAATTTATTTTTATATTTTAAAGTTCATTCATATTATAACAAAATCTGAGATCTCGTAACTTTGCATATTTAGAATAAATCGTTACACATATATATATTATTAGTGGAGTAATTAATCGGAAGAAAAAAATACGCGTATTTTATTGTTTTCAACAATTATCATGGATGATATTGTGCGTAAAATAACTATTCTATAAAAAACATTACCATACTTTGTAAATATAATATTCTCAAATAAACTTTCAATTTAATTTAAATAGATATATTTTACAATTACGTCCGATAAACATTTAATCACTAATCAGTTCATTCAAATGGCGCTTTGAATACGTTTGAAGAATTTCGCATGTTAAAAAATATTTATAATATAACCCTTAATTCAAAGATGATCAAACTGACGAGTGATTAAATTACTCTTTAATGTATAAATTAATTCATAATCTATTACGTCACAAAAACATTAAGAAAGAACTTTAATATACATACAATACTATTGAAAAACAAAATGATAATCTAATTCATCGAATACACAAATATTATATTTTATATCAATTAATTATTTTCAAAGAATCTACTGGCAAAACTGATACACGAGTTGAGCTAACATGTTAAAATAAAAATACGTAATATAAATATGAATTCACAATATGTCAATATTGGTATACAATAAAACAACTTTGATAAAAACTCTTTGCACTTATGGTAAATTTCCACCGTATTATTTGTTCAAAAGTTCACCACGTTTGTACGTACGATAAAACTTCAAATATATATGAAATGTCTATATATATATATATAGATATATTATCCTTTTTGATAGATAGAAGAAAAATATATTTCAACATTTATTGGCATAGGGTGAGATGAACTCCACCCATCTTTTTTAGTTAGTCTCCGAATCGAGTGCAAGCCTTCTTCCATTTGCACTGGGTGCACCAGCTTTCACGGTGCTCCATTCCGTAGACTTTACGACATTTTTTACTGTCGCGTGGGCGTCGAACGGGACTTATGGGACCTCCTGACATTTTCATGTGTTTCTGAGGTGTATTCTAAAAGAAAATAAAAACATTTTATATATTGAATAAAGTTACAAGAATAAACGATTCTTAATCGTTCCAACGATACATACCTGAGAACTTGAATTAGCCCAAGGAGTCTGGATAACGTTTGGAATCGTCATAGGTACTGTTTGCAATGAGTTGAAAGCATTCGCACCATGTATTGTCAGCAAACCTTGTCTGAATTTTAACAAAAATAGTAAATTAATTGATATTGTACGTTTTATTTAAAGTTTTTATAATAATACATATATTGATTATTGTTGTACCTGAGTGATCCCACAAATTTGCGCTGATAATCAGGATCCTCATATGGAGGACGGCACATATCCCTGTGAGATAGTGTTGGTGGAGGTGGAGAATCTGTCTCAGTGTAATAAAATTCTTCTTCGTGGTCGCTGATATTAGACTTATTTGCTCTCAATCTGAAAATAAAAACAAATTTGCTAGTAAAATTCAAAATTGTTTTAGAATCAAAATAAAGATTTTGTTATGAAATAGTGCACTTATTACTCAATACGTATTTATACATAGAATGGCGAGTGTGTGCCAAATGTTTATTAATATAGACATATAAGATTGACCGAGACCTTGTCAGTGAAGGTCCTACTTATCGCTGCGCGTGCAATGCATTTGGCTAGAATTGTGCATCGATAATTTATTCACTCAATACTTTACATTCAACTTCGATTTAAATAATTATGAGAATATTTAATTCAACCATTGAAAATCAATGAAACTTATCGCAAAAACGTGAATACTACAAATTTATAAAATTACATCTTTGCTATCCAATAATTGAATCGTATCATCAGACTTTTTTTCTATATAAGGATAATGGCATGTTACTACTGATTACTCGGATCTAGAGACTGGTTTAACAGTTAGCTTCGATCAAGTGCGACGATTTCCAACACTAATTATGACATATACTCACTCCAGATGCATTTTTCTGACATGCGACACCACTCGGCTTCTGGACTTTGTGGTAGTACTGCAACCAGGCCATGTGCATTTGTATCCGACCCGATGAATCTGCGAAGAACAAAAACGAAACATGAGCATCAAACAGTTGGAAAAACTCGAACGAATCAATACAAAAAAAAGACAAATGTCATCAAAATTCGGGGTATGCTTCCTAGTGCAGCGGCGATCAACTGGGTCAGGTCACGAGGCCTGGACAAGTAGGTCAACCTGGGTCCCCAGCGATCAACAAACAAATAACCGAAATGCCTACTTAACCACCACCGGGAGCATGCACTCCCTAGACAAAAGATGGTCGTGAAATCGAAACTACCACATTAGCGAGAAAACTGAAAACAAAAAGAGTTTCGCTTTCAGCTGAGCCATGAGCGTTCAGAGCTCAGGTGCTCCCATTGAGCTGAACTGGGTCACCGGGTTAACCCCGATTCTAAACCGACACCCTCACATTGTGCAAATTCGTGTCAAGTGTACGACATGGCGAACGTCGAAATATCATATTTCGGAAGAACACGTGCATTCCGAGGATGATTATACAAAGAGCGTTCAGCGAATCCGTTTACGTCGCTCCATTTATTTTTATCTATGTTTTCGTGCCGTTAATACAGCGTCGACTTGATTATGCCGAGGAAATTTTCAGAACAAAGGCAGGACATATGCAGTGGGCGAAGCAGGGTGTGTCCTACATTCGGGAGGATTGGCCCACTTTAAAAACGAATTGACCCAGTTGCATGGACCGACATTCGCTGCGTTGTTAGAACCAGAAGCGAAACAAACTGTTCGTAAATCAAAGAATCGTCAAACCGCATTGACGACAATCAGTGGCGGATTTACTTCATTAGAGGCTCGAGGCATCGAAAAATTATTAAGCCCCTTTTTTATTGTTGTTTTAAGCTCTACTTATTACGTATAAGCCTTGGGAGTCCCATTACATATATTAATATACAGGGCTGGGTTTCAAACTTATCCCTCCCCATTGCACAAAAATCATTAAAATTGAGTAAAAGTGGTGTTGTAGGCGAAAATGTTCTCATTTATTATTGATATACAGGTTTTTCATTGCAAATTGACTCTTTTTGAAAACTCCTTTGTTTGAAATGAGTCAATTTGAAATGAAAAACCTATATAATACAATATTCCTTAAATTACAACGGAAATGCGCTTCTGAATCTCGGTTGTAAGTTAAATCCAAACAAAAAATCAATCAATTTTAATTATATCAAAATTTCCATTTTAAATACAATAATTGGATTGAGTCTATAATTTTTTTCCGAAATGAATTAGCGGTAGGTAAAGATAGCTTGTGATATAGCTAGTAATTTTTGAAAAATGATAAATTAAAAAATATATTTATATATTTTTTCAATCGGTAAGTGCGAACCATCGTAAACGTTATTCGAAGACTATCTTTAGTCAGTTTCATAAAATAAAGAAAATGGTCTTTAGAAAATTAAATTTTCTTTTGTGCAAACAAACCCCTTTTTTCTAGAACTGATTCAAATTTCATAATGTTTATTGAATCATAGGAAAAAAACTATAATAATTCATTTTTTTTTAAATGGTATAGGCTTTTTCCAACCGGAGGCCCTGAAGCTCAGCTTCATATTAACAAACCCGCCACTGACGACAATGGCGACGGCCATCGCAGCGGCTCGACCTTGGGCCCTACACGTGTACGTCTAATTCCAATCTTTGGCCGAGCTTCTTCCACGTTGCATATGCAATTTTGTGCAGCAGTGCAATTCGTGCGCGCGCTGCCGCCGATTACGTAACGCCCGCTCAGAAATAGACTCGCCCGCATTATTGGACGCTCTTGTGTTCAATGCACACTTCGGCGACCATATTTGAATGTGGCTGAAACTCAATATTCGGAGGAGCGATGATACTTTTTCGTTTGATTCAGAGATATGCATGTCATAGGTGATCTCTAAATTCAGTATACGGATCTGAATTTTAAATTTTAACTGTCTCTAACTATATATGGATGAAATACAATAGAAAATTTTGATAATCAGCGATGAAAATTTTCTAAGAATTTTCAATTTAGTTATATAGATTTTAAAATGTACAATAAAATTTGATGATTTGCACACGTTGTTCAACGCTATAATAACCTTCCATGGTGATTTACCGTACACAACTAAACAATTGACAACAAATTTGACAGAGGACACTTTAACAACATGGCTGCTAAATTTCGGGTGTCCCTATTGAAAAACCCTATATTATGAAATATTATCGTTTTAGCTACCGAGATCTAACAAAGGATTTTCAAATTATGAATGATTTTATAAAACTATATTGACATTTTTAAACGTGCTGATTAATATCGATCATTGGAGTTAAGCGACATTGGGAAAAATTAATATCCGGATTCATGATCTGATTTGTGCCAATGTTTAAATCTTTGTCATCAGTTTCTTCGGTTCTCAAATATGTGAAGTGACATAGTCATTAGATAGATCTGATCACAAATCGTTGACTAATTGACAGGAGATTATTCGAACTCTGAGAATCACCGAAAGAAAAATGCGAGAATTTCCAATGAATCGCAATGCTCAGAGGATTGTCAAAGAATGCCCTGCCCTACAAAAACCGCTAGACTAAAACATCAACGAAAATGGGATAATGTATTGGTCACAGTAATGACATTACAAATTCACAGTATCAAACGTCAAATAAAACGTCAAATTCGCAAATCAGCTTTTCGTCCCACAAATAGTTGCTAGTATCAAAAATACATTTTTAGTAGTGAACTTATTATACAAACTAAACATTAGACCCAGTGTACATTGCAATGTACAGTAATTTAAATGTTTTTTTTTGTGGGCTAATATACGTATTATTATATTTGGGAACATATACTATACAAAAGTAAAGCGTGGCATAGCATTTTATTTAGTTGGTAGTTAGTACCTGTCGAAGCTAATGACAAGTAACTGATTTTGTAAAGAAATCAATTACTTTAAAATGTTTTGAGTTGATCTCATAAGACATATTTTATTCGAGGTTATGTAATGTTGTTATTAAACAAATAGTCATTATGATATACACAATGTGATTGATTTCCATATTATGCAAATTAAGAATATTTTGATTTCAGTTATGTTTTATCATTTTTTTTTACCGTGCAAAATGCTAAATTATACTGCTCAAACTGAAACCATCATACTGGGCCGAATATTGGCACCCAACGAAAATTATCCCATATCCAACAAAATGAAAACTCATCCGACGCATCCAAAAACCAAAACGCGTCCAATTTCAGCAGCGGCTGAAACGTCACCGCAAAATGACGTCACAAAAGTTCTTAGCGAATTCCGACATTTACGCACCAACTGTAAACACGGCCCACGCAGCGCGTACGTAGTAACCCCGTAAAGCGCGCTACTTGCGCAACCCTCCCACACGCACCCCGCGTGACGTCACGCTCCGCCCACTCGTGAACTTTGCCCCCTCCCCCACCCACGGCGTCGACTTCCGGGAAATCAGCCCCCCCCCGCGGTACTAGCGAGGCCTTGTCCCCCCGCGTCCGTTCATTCAAGGAAAACTTCGCGACGTTGCCGCGTATTGATCGAGCTAATACAGTGTGTACTGAGTAATTGCTCAATTGTATTGTTTATTTATTTTTTTTATTTAAATGTTTGCAAGATAAACTATCAACTATATTGAAATCTTCTTTTGTTGAATGGTCTCATTTTAACGGTTGTAAGACGTTTTCTCAAACGAAAATAACACATACGAAATTGGTATGTAGGTACGACGCTGGCACATACTGACGGTAGCATAAATGATCCAATTAATGCTTTATAATTTATTTTAATAATACCCTATCCCTCGATTTACACGGTACTTTTTTTTACACGTTTTCGCTTTTACACGGTTTTGAAAAAATAAAAAAATAAAAATAAATGTTGAAAATAATCAATAATAATAACATTGATAATTTTAATATTGAATTCTATCAGTAACTAAAATAGAAGAGCCACTGTTAGGTAAACAACGAGGTGCGTACCCGCACGTTTGTCATTACATCGTAGTTTGACGTTTCGAGTGTAACCTCAAAACGATATGTCGAACATGATATTTAAACATTTTTATAAATTGCTTATTAAAATTAGGACTTCGGACTAAAATTAACCTAACCTAACCTAAGTTAATAAAAAGCTTGAAAAAACAACCAAATTATGCGTTTTTTGTGTACTTTTCGATTTACACGATTTTACATTAAAAATATACAATTTCGATAAACACGTTTTTCTCAGGTACCTATCTACCGTGTAAATCGAGGGTATGTAAATGATCCAAATAATGCTTTATAATTTATTTTAATCATACTATTTTTAAGTTTTTCATGAATTGTGTTGCATTAGTGTGTTATTGTCGGTATAGCTGGTGTCGTTTGGGAAACCATTTTAACCAAAATCATGTTAATCTATTGATCGAACCATTATTTATTTAACATTGATTAATGATAAGAATTGACACATTTAACAAGTTTAACCACTTAAATATTCAGTTTATTTTTAAATAATTGACTTTTGAATATTATTTCGAAATAAAATTATTTACATTATTAACAAAATTAAACACATAACGATCTATAAAAAAAATTGAAAAAGATTTAACGTTTGATTCAAATTTGAATGTCGTTTGTATTCGTTTCAAATAAACTGAAAGGGTATCGAAAAAAGGCTTTTAAAAATCGATCGGATTTTCTACTTTAACGGCAACACGTAGAAATACGAGGGAAAATCGTTTCGTGGAAGCGGTTTTCCGCAACCACGGGCGAAAGCTCTCGTCTAGTTCTGCGTGCGTTACAAAATTCCTCGAAGCGTAACAGCGATTGCGGTACAGCGATGTTCTGTATATGCCGTGTTGTACGTGTGTTGCGAAAATTATGTGTAATGACGCGCGTTAACCGGATTTAAATTGCGTTCGTGCCGACGATTTCAGTGCCGGTGTTAAAAAATTAAAACGCGCCAGTTTCAAACGTTTAGATTGTCAACAACGAGGAAAAGTCTTTCGGTAACCTAGTTTGTGGAAAATGATCATAAATTACGCAACAGGGGCGTTCTCTCGCTGTGCTTTTATAAATGAGGTCGGATATTAAATATTCATAAGCTATTTATAAGAAGTTATCTATAAAATATTATAAAATACAAACGGATTCGAATATTGTTTTTTTTATTATTATTATTATTATTATTATTATTATTATTATTATTATTATTATTATTATTATTATTATTATTATTATTATTATTATTATTATTATTATTATTATTATTATTATTATTATTATTATTATTATTATTAGTATTTTCGAAAATGTACATATCCCTCGATTTACACGGTAGATAGGTTCCTGAGAAAAACGTGTAAATCAAAATTGTATATTTTTAAATGTAAAATCGTGTAAATTGAAAAGTACACAAAAAACGCATAATTTGGTTATTTTTTCAAGCTTTTTATTAACTTAGGTTAAGTTAGGTTAATTTTAGTCCGAAATCCTAATTTTAATAAGCAATTTATAAAAATGTTTAATATCATGGTCGACATATCGTTTTGAGGTTACAATTGAAACGTCAAACTACGACGTAATGACAAACGTGCGGGTACGCACTTCGTTGTTTACCTAACAGTGGCTCTTCTATTTTAGTTAGTGATAGAATTCAATGTTAAAATTATTAATGTTATTATTATTGATTATTTTCAGCATTTAATTTTATTTTTTTTAAACCGTGTAAAATCGAAAACGTGTAAAACAAGTACCGTGTAAATCGAGGGATTTACTTAACATTCAGATTTTTTAAATTTTCATTAACAAAAAATGCGATAACATATATGTTTATTACAAGGTTAAACCTTGAAACGGTAGCGCACTAAAAGTGCAGTAGATGCATTCACTGTTTATTACCGAGCTAGTTTCCGCGTCCAACAAAGAGAACAAAGAAATCGATAAGTTTAACAGATCAAACTTTAATTTGCATATGCAGCGATAGTTGACATCATAGTTAACACAAAATGTGCACGGAATTAATTGAAAACAAATGACATCAACGTGAAAATTGCGTGAGCATCGCATAATTAAAAAAAAAGTATAATACATAACATAATGGTCGAATCGTTAAAATTATATGACCGCGAGACGTTCAAGGTAAAGGTGGCTACCGTTAATTTATCACACTCTAGACACTTCGTGCTGACATTGATCGTCGTAAATGCATCGTGTAATTTATAAATGCAATTTTATCTACACCTATCCGTCAACGCGATAAAAAGGTATATAATTATGGGACTTTGAACGGTTTTATTGCATAAGTTGATAAATGTCTATTGAATTAACTACATTCGTTGCAAATATTCGATAATTCAATAATAAAATCCCGGAACCCGGACCAAAGGGAGTTCTGGACCATGGGAGTTTTAGACCATGGGGGTTCTGAACCATCCAAAATTCATTTAAAACCGGTTGGTCCAGAACTCGCATGGTCCAGAACTCCCTTTGGTCTGCGACATATCTATCTATACTATAATATTATAAAACCGATACAACATATAGAATCAGGTAACGATTTAAAAAAAATACATATTTACATATTTAGCAGTCGATTAATATCATCAAGTTTCCAATTCCCATAACGCGTCAAAACGTTAAATAGCCTTGTCCGGATGCATCGCGTTCGCCATAATGGTATTAAAACACGATTCCATAGCGAAATAGATCTGCAGCCCATGCGTGGACATGTAACATGGACATGGACGAGTTCAACATCCATAATTGGATTACCGCACATACAACGGCCATAACTATAACACGTTTTGTGCGCGCGAAGCTCACGCGAGCCACACCTGTTTGCAACGAAACAAATTGAGGCATCTCTTTGGATTTTTGCGTACGGTTCGCCGGCCAAAGTTCTCGACGTGGAAATCCTTTGTTCCCTTCGTGAAAATGCGATGCGTCCATTTTCCGGTGGGAATTTTGCATGGGTTAATTTACGCCGAAAGCTCGATGCGAACAGCTGAAGTAAATAATAATTGATCAGCAAAGCATGCCGTTAGGACGCGGAAAGCTCGACCAAAGCCGACGGCGATCAATTTGTACGCGTTGGACAAAGTTCAAATTCAACATCAAATCCTCTTTTTACACGGGGGATGCGTTCCAGAGAAAAAAAATCATATTTTTATTATAGTGACCATATGAAAATTTGAGATAAGTTCCATCAGTATACTCTATCCCTCGATTTACACGGTAGATAGGTTCCTGAGAAAAACGTGTAAATCAAAATTGTATATTTTTAAATGTAAAATCGTGTAAATCGAAAAGTACACAAAAAACGCATAATTTGGTTGTTTTTTCAAGCTTTTTATTAACTTAGGTTAGGTTAGGTTAATTTTAGTTCGAAATCCTAATTTTAATAAGCAATTCATAAAAATGTTTAAATATCATTGTCGACATATCGTTTTGAGGTTACACTCGAAACGTCAAACTACGACGTAATGACAAACGTGCGGGTACGCACTTCGTTGTTTACCTAACAGTGGCTCTTCTATTTTAGTTAGTGATAGAATTCAATGTTAAAATTATTAATGTTATTATTATTGATTATTTTCAATATTTATTTTTTTTTTAAACCGTGTAAAAGCGAAAACGCGTAAAACAAGTATCGTGTAAATCGAGGGATAGGGTTTGGATTCCATTTATAAAAATCTGGAAAAATTTAGCCATGTGGAATCATCAAAAAAACATCGAATTTTTTAATCTAATAACTTTAATTGTATATTGGCCTGCTCTGAATCTTACAATTGTGGCATAATAATATACTTTTTCAAGCTTTTTTTATATACCGTTAGCACTTAAGTGTTAAAGTGGAAAAACAATTTAAAAAAAAAATAATAAATTGCACCGTTCTTTTTATTTGAATCGAGTTATTTCAAAACCGTATAAAAATAATTTTAGGTGTATGATAAAATTAGATTTTCTTTGTTTTTAAATAAAAATATATACTTTGAGAACACACTATACACGAGCGTTACGTAAACATCGCATTTCCAAATTTCACATTCGAAAAACAAACAAAATCGACAAACGGCGTCGATTTTAAACGGCGAAAAACAGCCGCGAATTTAAATTTCAAATTTTCGAATCGCGGAATTTCCGTTTCGCAGTCCACCCACACATAGAAAACGTCATTATTGTTCAGTGGAACGAAGCGTACGATAAAAGCTCCGTTTGTTTTCTATGCGTCTCGCTCGCACTCGTTTAATAACTCCATCTATACGTCTCTTTCTCGTTTGTTTTCGTCGCGTCTCTTTCGCATTAACTGTTTAAAGCGTATATCTATCTCGCTCGTCTTGCAGTAGAACCGGTATTTTCCGAATGCACGTGGTATAGGATAGAGTTAATCCGAACTCCTCAAATGTTCATATTTAAATTTTTAATGAATTCTAATCGTCCATTTGAATAATCTTAACGATTTAAATGATTATAATAATAATTTTTTTTTAAATAAATCAAAATAAACAAATTTTTCGTATTTATAAACGAAAAAATTCTTTGTTTTTTCATCATACGAATTTACGATCGAAAATCTGTTTATTTGAATAGCGAAAATAAAGCGTTACGTCTAACAGTTAGGAACGTTCCAGAAATAAAATTCGATTGAGAAAAACAAGCGATGCGTAGTCGAACTAAAATAAAAAAAATAGAGGAAAAAAAAAAACATATTTTTTCGAAAGCATAAATCGCGCGCACATCGGGATGTTGTTTTGGTGGTATCCCTGTTTCGCGCATGCGTTTGTCCCTCTCGCTCTCTGTCCTTGTCACGTATCGATTTGTTTTCGTGCGTTCTCTGTCGCACTTTTGCACATATCCATGTATCTATCTCGCTTCAGAATTGTAGAGAGACGCGATGAAGAACGTAGGCAGAGCTGTCATTACGCATCTGACGCGCAATAAACAATCAGCAGACTTTTGACACGGCTTGTTACGTATTTTTTTTGTTGTTATTGCAAACACTGCACGCTTATCGAAATGTCGTTTAATAAAAATGCGAGTAAAACATAATATAATTTTTTTTGTTGCGCAAGATGATATATCTTCATAAAGCGTATAAGGTCAACATGTGAGATAAAAACCAGAAGGATCCTCAGTAATAATAAAATCAGGATACGTTGACGAGGGTTTTTTTGTTACGCCAGGTGAATCTTCCAGGTAAAAATCACAAAAGGAAGGCACATAAATTTATACATTCACACAAAAATATGTAAAAAAAATATCAATTTTTCCCAACAACCGTTTCTGAATCGAAACATTTTGTTTACTACGAATAGTGACCATCAGATGCGAATAACATGTTGCGTACGCCCCACGAAAGCGGTTTGTAAACAAAACCGAACAAAGAACTCGTATAGACCAGCGATTGGTAAATATATCCATAAAAAAACATAAAATTTTACTTAACATCACAATATCAAATTACTTAAAATTTCACATATTCAAAAACTGCACCTCTGCAATTTGCAAAACTCCCGAAATATCCCCGCACATTCAACACGTGTAAACATGTGGTACATCATCATCCAGTTCGTCGACCGCCGATCTTATTGCGTCGCAGCGACGAATGCAGCCCTTCGTCCTTCGATTCATATACCTGAAAGAGGGTAGATGCACCGAGGAATGCACCAGACCAGAGTGCACCCCGAAAAACGAGGGTGAATCGAGTTCAATGGACTTGGGGGCCCTCGAAAGCTACAGGTGGCCTCCGACGGCCCCATGTGCCCCCGAAACCTTCTTCTTGCCGAGGGTAATACCAATACTATCCCGCGATTTTTGGGGGAAATCCGTCGACACAAAGGAAAATTCTGTTTTGCGACGTATATGGGTGCAGAATCTGAATTGTAGTGATGTTGAATGATTTTGAGAAAAAAATTGTAGATTTTGATTTTTGATAGTGTAAAATCTGTAATGAATCGAGAATCTGTTGTAGTTTGGTACAAATTTCTTGGAGGTCCTTCATATGTGCTTTTTTATGGCTTCTAATTAAAAAATCAAAGACATTACAGGAGTTTTTCCTGTTTAGTTTGTTTTTCAGAAACAATTTCATACAAATCCATAATAAAGAATCTCAAATCCATACATATTTATAAATTTAAACGTACGTAGGAGATTAAATAATGACGTATCAATCAAACCACAAACTTACAATAGATTCTACACATAAACAACTCTCAAATGACTTGATAGTTTTATATATTTTGGCAAGATTTGATAGTAGATATTGGATAGTAGATATGAATCACGAAAATTCGTTATCAATCGGATTAAAGGATGTTTGCAAAAGTTGAATACGTCATCGTAGATTAAGTTCCGCTCGGTGTTTCCCGTTTACGTTGAAAAAAATTAAAAGTTTCCATACTTCGTATGATGCGTCATATGTCATGAACGTCATCCATTTCTTTGTAATCGCAATCTTCCGAGTATTTTAAGAATCATAAAACGATAATTACTTTTTCGATTATGTTATGGAAACGTTAATAAAAATCATTTTGTATTTGATGAAAATTCCCGAGTTGTATAAAAAAAAAAACCAAAATTACGCAATTGAAAATTCATTATGTATTTTTACAATATGAATAAATTTCAAAACCACAATTCTAAAAGGGAAAGAAATCATTGATTCACAAACAATTGCGAAATCCCACCGCGCAAATCTCCAGCCATCATCGACGCGATGACGCAACATTCCCCAAACAAAGACGTCATCCGCGTCACCTCATCGTCCGGAAACCACGATCGATCAACCGCCTCGATGCCTCAAACTGTCCACCGAAAAGCAGCAGCAGCAGAACAAAGAAGCTGGCTACCTCATTTCACACGAACGCATCGCGTTTCGTGGCTATACATGTGTAGCGAACTCGAACAACGGTACTCGCCCACCGCGAACGTTGCGCGTGCGTGACATCATCGCGCAACAAACAGTAAAGAGTGCATCGACACCGGGTGCCTGCAAGCACCACCCCCCAGGCTGTTTTTCGTCTGATTTTCCTGGAGGGTGGATGTCGACGAGGCGGAAATCCGATGAACTTCAGCCGTATCGGATGGAGATGGTTTGGATATACATAAAACGAAAAGCAAAAGTTTGAACTTAATGGTTGTCGTCCTTGAATGAGGCAACTCTTAAAAACGTTGATTGTTAAGTGGATAATATATTTTTCCAAAATTTTCTCTTAATTTTTAGCTGATTGATCAAATTTTATAAAAAAAAAAAAACGGTATTCATTTCGGCATTGCCTGATACATATACTGAAATTGTGTGAAGTACTGCCGTCTAGTTTGGAAACAATAGAGTGGCAATTTCGGTGTAAGCCCCATTCGAGGAAAATTGCCCGAGGATTTATGTTATGCTAGACCAGGTCTGATGAAGACGGAAGCCACCGTCGTATAGTCGAACATTTAAGGGGAGTCAGAGTGGTGTAGGATGCAATGAAGTCGTTCAAACAAAGGACTGTTGCGGATAAGACGAGCTGAATCCGGCGCAAGATCCTAATCGAACGAGTTCCTTTCAGAAAAATTGAATCTTTCATACAAACCATCGATAATTAAATATAAGAGAAAAGGCTTTTATCTAGCAGTGGTCACCGACTGAAGATAGGCCGGAAGCTTAAGTAGGCAACTTAGGCATTTGCTTAGGCAAATCTAAAGCCAGCCGCTCTAGACGCTGAAAGTTGTATTTTTTTTTAAATAATTTCGAACAATACATATTGGTATAAAATTATGGTGACCAGAACACATTAGGACTACATGATGATTAAATGATCCGATTGATTATTATTTAGAAATTTTTCACGGATTGTACATATGTTATTCTATGCTCGGTAGTGTCGTGTATTCTACTATCGATGTCCTAATGTCATTGGGCAAACGTCTAAAAAACATTTTTAATTAAATTGGACAATTTTTTAAATTTAATTTCGTCTTAATAAATAATAAATATTCTCAACAGGATATAGGATTTTTTACGAAACTGAGGTGCAAAATTTTAGTTTTTTTTCCTTCAAAGCGCCATTTACCCAAACTCCGGCTTGCCCGAAGAAAATACACAACAAATCATCAAAAAACGACATTGACGCAAACCACTCGAACGCTATCACCACACATTGAGCCATTATCACAAAACGCATCACGATCTCACGTGAATAAACAAATTACACGTGATCGATGCGACGGTCACGCGAGCCGTACACGTGACTCGCTGCGCCCGCGCCTCGCGACCTTTCGCCACTCGATTTCCTCCGTTTGGCGAGTTGACGCAATGCATTCGCACGTGTCGCGAAAATTGCCCAACAATGGCAAACGGATGGTATCTGCCTACACGTGCCGTTTATTGTTGGATGGCGGTGGCCGTCGGTGTTGACGCGCTGCTGATAACGAGTCGGATGTTGTAGTGGGTGAAAAGATGAAAAGTTTCGCGATGATAAAGTGTGTGGTGTGATTCGATATCTGTCGGGTTTAGCAGTGGCGGTTTGTGAGAATTTGTACTGGTAATGAGAATGAAAATGGTAAGCATTTTCAATGTGTAAAATGTTGTCATTGACCATGACCGTAGCCAAGGGAGAGATGGGAGCTTAGGCCCATGAATTTTAAAAATAATGCCAGATTATACTTAAATTATGAGACTTATGTTGATACCATATCACTCAATCATGATATGTCTAAATCAATTCTTTAAATGTCTTGACTTTGAACACATTATACAGTATAGTGAGTGCAAAGTATAATTTATACTTTAAATGAAAAAAAAAGCAAAATAATAATAAAATATGTATTGGATTTGTACATTTGTGCAAATAGGAATTTAAAAAATACAAAACATTCACTTTATACAAAGGGGACTGCGGCTCATTAGGACGAGTCGCCACTGTTTGTAAGTGTGAAATTTTGGTTTTGTGAAAATGTTAGTGTGATACTTTTGAATGCTAACTGGAAAGAATGCGAATAGGTTCGAAATTGAATTGAAATTTATTTTTTATAATCGTAAGAAAATGTATCGTAGACCTTGAAGTAAAAAAAAATTACAATTAGTAATTAATAAATTATGTAAACAGAACGTAACTGAATTAAACACATCCGTATTTATAATAATTCTATCGTAAATCACATAGCGATAAAATTATTTTTAATAATCGTAAAAAAACATTTCATAATTCCTTTAAAAGATTCACATCAATAAAAATATCGAAAAAAATCGCAAAACCCATTCAAAAACGCATCGCGACACAAAATCGGAAAAACGCGCAACACCCACCTAATTGCCTCAGTCGACGGACAAAGAAAACGCTCTAGCCGAGCCGAGGGGACGAAAATAAACAGTTGGTCGCTTCTGCGTGGTGGACAAACTCGCACATACACACATTAGACGCACACACTCGTCCCAGTCCCGGCCTAGTTTAGCGAGAGAGACACACGGAGAGGCTGATGACCCCGGCGTCGGTTTGGCGAGCTGGTGCCATCGTCAGCACGTGCGTGCTTGCCTGCTCGGAAACGCATCTTCGCCGAGGTTAACAACCAGGGGCTGGTAGAGCGTTGGCGCTGACGATGGTGATGGCCCGAGGACACCTAGGAAGGTCGGACGATGACGGACGGTTGCGGTTGTGGCGCCCGGCTGCGGTACCGTTAATCGAAATCGCGGTACAGTGCGGTACCAATGGTAACTTAAGGTGGCCGTATACGCTACGAGAAATCGTTACGATAAAACTAAGGTACGATTTATCGCTACATGTATGTTATAAAACTGTACAGTTTTACATACATATATGTAGCGATAAATCGTACCTTTCGAACTGTTCAGTTTTATCGTCACGATTTCTCGTAGCGTGTATGGTCAGCATTAAGGTGGCCACATATACGCTACGAGAAATCGTTACGATCAGACTGTACAGTTCGAACGGTACCGATAAATCGCTACATGTATGTTATAAAACTGTACAGTTTCGTCCGATTTTTTAAGACTGTGCAGTCGAACGGAACAGTACGAAAATTTTAATTGATTAATCGGAATCGAACGAACTGTGCCGACTGATCGTAACGTGTATGCGCTCGTTAGCGATTTTTCGTAGCGTATATAGCTTGTATGCCATGTACGATAAACTGTACCGTTCGAACTGTACAGTTTGATCGTAACGATTAATCGTAGCGTATATGGCCACCATTACGATTAGTGTTGAAGTTGGATCAAGATAAGACTTATGGAAAAATGCCCTTTTTGTCTATTAAAAAAGATAATGAAGGGAAGTAATATGTGAATATTTAGTTTCTTGAAGTTTTCAATAGTTTCATATTGAAAGGTTTATTTATGATCGAATTTATTATTTTTTTTTAACAAGTTATTCTGTTTACGAATTAAAAACATTTTCTTAGAATTTTTTGAGCTCTGCGTACATACCGCTGAGAGTTGCATACAAAATAGTACCGATTTTGTTAATTGAATTATCTCCAAAACAGTTATTTTTACGAACCAATGTCACGATATCTATTTTGTGGGAAATTTTTTAAGCGACGAATTTGACTTGAAATATTTTTCTTTAAAAGTGACAATTGACGAAATCTTTACGAAAAACTGTTTTCAACAAACTTTGATCTCACGTAAAATTTTATACTGACCTCAAATTGACAGGCAGGTTTTTCCATTTTAGAACCGAAATTCAGTTTTTTTACCAATTTTTGTAAAGCGATGTCTTTATTCTCCAGACAATGAAAGCTGTGATACAATTTCAACGAAAACTAACATATACATATTTCTTACAAAAAAAAACTATCTCCCTCTTTTCCATACATTTGTAAGATTCGTTTTATACGACAATCTAATGAAACTATCTACCATATCAAACGAGGGACATCAGCATATAAATTGTCAAAAAATTATACTGTAAAAAAACTGTCAACGATGACTTATGTGAATCTGAATAAAAGCGTAAAATGTTAATGATTAAATCAGGTTTTCGATACGTTGTTGTCGCAAGCGTTGACATTTCAGCACAATTTATATATTGCATAAGTGTTAATCGATCGTAAAGCGGCGACATATCCTTGAGTGCGCCATAAAAGTGCACTTTTTTTAGCATTTGCGACTTTCAACTCTAACCTTGTCGACTTCGCGCTTTCGCCGCATTGGTGACACCCTCAATAACATTCGACGAGTAAACGCGCAAGAAATCAAACGTAAAAACCGACAAATTTCCATCACAACGTCAACTGGCCAAGGGGAATCCGAACGACAAATTCGACAATAACAATGGATCGTTCGCGCACACAAACACGACACAATGTGCAAACATGACGTTAATCAACGCACGAACTCATATCGCCATCCGAAACGGTATTGTTGTGTAAGCGGTTTTTAATGAAGCGATAAATCACGACCACGCTGTACAAGCGTCGTGACACGAATTCCTATACGTCCCGAACTCTAATCTACATACAAAACCCGCGGTTCGTGTAAAAATTGTCGTTTTGTCTATAACCGCCGAAAAGAAACTACGTAGTACAAAATGTACAGTTAAACGAATTAATTTATCGACACGAAAAAAACCGTCTAACTAACCGAATAAATGAACTGACTGACCGAGTGCCTAAACTGGCCGAACGGTGACAGTGTCCACTTTCGGGTTATCTGTCGCTTGATCGATGTTTCCGTTTATTTACACATGAGAATGCAAACGAGGGTTTTTTCGTGTGGAAAATGTGTGCGAGACGAACAAAAAACACCCAATTATTCTAACACTACAAAAAGTAATACTCAAACATAATAAGAAACATTCAAGTATAATAAAATCAAATACATAGCATGTTTTGTTCGCCTATATTACCGTATTTCGTATGACAAGTCTTAAATTTATTTTTGGTACCTAAAAACGCACTAGGACTTGAATAATGTTGTCGATCTTCTTTGGAGATAATTCATGTCTCTGAAAAAATCTATTTAACCAAGGATTGACGCTTTGAATATCTCTAATTTTGGTTCCGTCGCAAGGGAAAAATTTTAATTATGTGATTCTCTGATTGATTAATAAAAAAAAATGGCACCGTAACTACGATCAGTTATTTGATTTGCTGTCAGTATGACTAATTTTTCGAGTATGCTTTGTTGGAGAAACATGGTAATTTAAGGTAAACAGGTCCATAATTAAAACGACAATAAACGCACTCGATTCAACTCTCCGATGACACACAAGCATAAATCCGAAGAACTGAAGCAGTAGACGAACGCCCTTAACACATCTCGGAGAGGATTTCAACCTCGGCAGGGGGACCGGTCTGGTGTTTTGACCTCGTCTCACCGACACTCCTTCACGGACTCGTAATACACATATTCAAATCCAGGTCTTCGCAACACGCGGTGCGAAGAGGTGAACGATATTTGCCTCGGGTTCTTTGACACTCGAATGCGGGTGCGAGGACCGAGATCCGAAGGGTGTCTGGAATATGTGAGCGCCCCTGGAAAATGGGGCGAATCTCGCAGACGAGGCTGAACCGTGTTCGTTGAACCCTCGTTGCGATAATGTATGGATTGTCGCGAGGCTTTTGAGGTCCTTTGCTCTCCGTGTCTAAAATTAGGACGAGACCCCTCATTAAATTCACAAAGTTTGAGGGTAAAAATTGTTGAATATTGCATGCGGCCGGGTGTTCCGCAAGGGTGGTCGTTTTAATTGTGTCCAAACATGTTATGAATAGATTTTACGAATGCAATCACATTCATCCCCGAAAAAAGAACCTCCCTTGGATCGATGAACGCAGGCGAACTATTTTTATACGTGACGCAATCGTTCGCCTAGTATGTTTTCAGATCGAATCGATAAAGCGCGACAATGTCAAATGTATTTTAAGGTCGCTGAAGTTCGAGTGTTACGGCCCAAGCGATTATATATTTTCACGGTGGAAAATCGGTGATTTTCCAGACGGCAAGGCCCCTCTTCGAAGGTTGACGAGGTCCGTTCGCGAGCTGAGTTCTTTGCCCTTAGTGTGAACGCCCTAGGCGCTGCGCCCCCGGCCTTTGGGCCCCTCTTCTGGGCCCTCGTGGGCCTCGTGGGCCTCGTGGGTGCATCCAGATAGCTGTGTCCCTCTCGAGGTCCTGTTCGGTGCTTGGGTCGGCGAAGTGCCCGTCCGGGAGTCGAGTTGCGTCTCGAAGCGGAACGAGTTTGTTTTTGTCCTTGCCAGTGGTGTTGAGTATGCGATGTTGTGTAACATCGTCGTGGTTCGGTTCAGTGGATCTGTCAACGGCACAAAGACACTGGCGTGGTTCATGTCGATTAAACTGCAAGTGGGTCAATTAGTGGCGTTTGTTCGCTGCTCAAACAGGACTTTGAACCTGGGATTGGACAGTCTGTTTATGATAATGTGCTTAGGTGTCGATTTTTGTATGAATTCAATATTGGGAACTCGCATTTTATGAAATAGTTTATCCGAAGTGACTGTGTTCTCGCCTACTTGAGAAGCATATAAATATCGAATTTCTCCAAAAAATCTCATAAGAGCACGTTCAACGAAGTTCTATGATCTTGTCAGATTCACTACAAAGGTAGTACAATGCCCTTGGAAGTACCACACGAGCGATTTCGTTTAAAAAAAAGATACGAGGTCAGCCCTACGACCTCATAATAGACAACACGATAGGAACGACCTTCCAACATTCTTTTGGCTTCCTATTTATTGTCAGCACACAAAAAAATGAATAAATAACTAACGCTCACCGTAGCAGTATCGCAATGAACGCGGAAAAAAAACTTGTCTACCTTTAACATATTCCGACGCTTCCATTAGCCAGAGTTCGCACGCGGTGATATTTTTCAATTCAATAAATATGTATGAGAAGACGCAGAAAAGTGCAAAATCATACATGTGGTAATTTAACCAAGTTCATTGCCTAGTTCAATTGCCGTCGATTGCGAAATAACTGTCACGGTTTCTTGGAACAATGCTACTAGCAAACTTCGCCAATGAACGCGCGTCACGAGACCGATTGTCCCTAATAGAACGAACCGCCGTCGGACAAAAAAAAAGCACAAAATAGACACCATCTCCGACGATAATTGGCCGCGTACTCTTTTTATTTTTTTCATACCGCAAAAGCCCGTAAAAAAAGAAAGGATCAGAGTTCAAAACGACTCCTACACAGCCAGGCCGGATCTACGGGCTGCGATCTCACCGTGGCACAATATAAACGCGCGGCACATAATAAGTACTAGAAGTACATAGAAACTGGTACTGTTTGGCCTTTGGGATTGTGCAACGAACTGGCATCGTCGAGGGCGCCGGCTTGCCGAGACGTTTTGCCGAAACCAGAATCTCGATAGAAGATGGTCTGTAAATTGCTTGAAATAAATTGAAGTTTATTTCGAGGAGACCGCACATAATGATAAGTAACGGTATGTGGAGATCGGACGAATTGAATGCGAGATGAATGTTTATAGACTAAACATTATTAATTAACAATTGGGAAACCTAAACATCGCCGAAGGAAAATACGATGTTTTATTTAGGTTGATAGTTTCTAATTTTTATGATAACGAAGTTTATTTTCAAACTAAATTACTGTTCAGATACAAATATTTAGATATGGACTTTGAAACCGCAGAATTTCAAACTAAGAAAACAACGAAAATTCCTAGACATAATCTAATCAATAATTTACAATATAAAAAAAGTGTGTAACTTCGAAATAATGTAACGCCGAGATAACATTCAACAGTAATCCATGTTTTCACATGCACGTACATGACGATGTTTCGAACGTCGTGGTAGTACACCGCAACGAAAACAACACGAAAGAATAACATTTTAGCGAATCCGTTGAAACTGCGATAAGAACGTAATGAGTAAACAACTCGTGGTTATCGCACTCGTTCTAAAAGTGCGTAAATACCGACGTTACAAAATTTCCGAAAATTCAAAACGGACCAAGATCGAATCGATCACCAATAAAACGCTTCGAATAATGTAGCTTTAAGGAAAATTTCGAACGAAATTAAGAGGATGCTGTGTTTTTTTTTGGGCAATGTGGGTTCAAAGAACCAAACGGCGAACCCACAGAAGAACGGTCGGGGAACAAAAAGGCGGACAGGTGATTGACTCGTCTCCAAGTCTGGACTTGTTCCATGAGAGTCTAATGATTCATTCGAATTCGCAAAAACAATGCATGATTGATATCGAACAGATAAATCAAAATCCGTTATCGAACAAAGAGCTGAAAAATGTGCGGACATCAATGACGCATAGATAATCACATAAACGCGAACACTTTTACTCGTCAAAGACGAAAATAACGCAATTTATAAAACAAACAAACCGAAATGCAACAGCGTCATTATCCGCCTAGCGATCGACCGACAAATGCATTATTTATAGTTCCGTTCGAATCTCAAGGACGTTTCGGAAGCATCACGAGCTCGTCTCCGACCGAGGAGTGTTCCATGGCTTCGGGACCTTCTGGTGTTTTGCCAATGTTCGTCTAATTTCGGTGAGAGCCGACAAAAAGCCAGCCGAGATGGGACACAACGAGCGAAAATCTCGCATTATGTTTTATATTAGGTAGCCAGTGGCGGCTCGTGAGAATTTGTAGTGGAGGGGCCGAGGTGATGAAAATGAAAATGATAAACTTATAAATATGGGCGAAATACGAAGTACGTCGTTATTAATACATAAAATAATGAAAATATGCAATATTAGGTCGATGCATAAGTTTCATCGAATTCTTCCGATTGTCAATTTTTTTTTCTTTTCTACGAAATAACAAATAATATCTACATTCAAACTATTTCATTGTATGGAAAATACTTCCTTTTCAGTATCCGTTATGTTTTGGCCTAGCCAGCGAACAATTAAAAATTTTTAAAATGTCTAATAATAAAGTGCAAATCTGGCATTTTTCACTATTTATTTATTTTAATTTCACAGGAAAACATACAGTGCTAACAAAAGTGAAAAAATAACTAAAAAAAATAACTACCAATAACATGTTTTCACAGATAAAAATATTATACAAATTTAGTAAAAATAACGCAACCGCGGCAACGAAAAATACTTGTAATGTGTACGGTAGAGGTGTAGTTAACTTTAGAATTACTCAATTGTGGTTTTCAAAATTCAGATCTGAGGATTTTTCATTAAGTAACAAACATAATGATGACATGTTAGTGGCCATAATTAATGCTGATTAACGTCAAAACATCACAGAGATGTTGAAGATAGGAATTAACCGAAAAAAAAAGTGAGGTATCTGCATCGCATAGTTTTGAACTTTTGACCTAATAGAAATTTAAAAAATATATTATACGGGGAGGGCTGCAACCCCGCAGCCCATTTGGACGAGCCGCCACTGTTCGGTACAAATATTAATTGCGCAAATTGCATTGAATTCACAATGGGCGCAGTTAACAGTGCAAAAGCGCGTAATTAGATAGATTACGCAAAAACGAATCGGTGAGAAATTCGATTCAATGCAAATATCAGTATTCGATCTTCAGATTAAAATTGTTAAAAATTAATAAACGGTACATTTAAAAACGAAACAATCCCAAATATTTTCACAAAACGGCCATCATTGTACCGGCAACATCTTTCGGAGAACAATGAAATATTGTGACATTCGTCGTATCGGTGTCAAAACTACAATGCGCGTAGAAAGCAATTCTCGTCAAAAATGGGACATCTAAACGCAGCTATTTGTTAATGACACATATCAAACAATAGATAGTACGAAACAATTCGAAACGAGTGTTAAGCGCGTACACTCGAGAGATTGTAATATTTACCAATACCGGTTTGTGAAGAACGAAATGACCCAAATTACGACGAACGACCAGATAATACGGTAGCCGCGTTTCAATATCAAATTAAATGACAATAAAAAAAACAAATTGTTCGATTCAGTATTGCCCAACTATTTGGGACACGTACTAAATGTAAAAATTACGAATTTCCCAGAACTGATAGTGCAATATTTGTAAAATTTCAATATATATTTTTATCATTAGAACTAATCGATTCGTAAATCAAAGTCCAAACAACGCTCCGATTATTTGCACAATTGCAATTTAAAAAATGCAATTTACTAGATAAATAAAAAAGTATATCGTTTCAGTCAATATTGGATGTATCGTTAAAAAGTGATAACTGCTGACTAATTATCCGTGTAACGATGTCGAATGTTCATCACTGATTGCGCTAACCGTTTTCAGTTAATATATTAGTAGACGATCAAGAATGGTCAATACATTGTATTTTCTTTGACAATTTACAATCGAAAAAACTGATTTCCTAATCGGAAAAACGTTTAGAACGTGCGGAAAATCGTTGGCCTTCGTCGATCGCAATCATGACGATGACGATGATCTTTTCAGTTTACTATTATGCATCTACAGTTAATATATTCATAGATGATCAAGAATGGTCAATAAATTACATTTGTTTGACAATTTACAATCGAAAAAACGAATTTCGCGATCAGAAAAACGTTTAAAACGTGCGGAAAATCGTTGGCCATCGTTGATCGCAATCATGACGACGACGATGATCTTTTCAGTTTACTATTATGCATCTACAGTTAATATATTCATAGATGATCAAGAATGGTCAATAAATTACATTTGTTTGACAATTTACAATCGAAAAAACGAATTTCGCGATCAGAAAAACGTTTAAAACGTGCGGAAAATCGTTGGCCGTCGTTGATCGCAATCATGACGACGATTATGATTCTTTCAATTAATTATTATGCATCTACAGTCCAGTGCCAGTTTCGGTTAATATATTCATAGACGATCAAGAACAATCAATAAATTATAATTATTTAAACAATTTACAATTGACAAAAACGAATTTCCGATCGGAAAAACGTTTAAAACGTGCGGTAAATCGTTGGCCGTCGTTGATCGCAATAATGACGACGATTATGATTCTTTCAATTAACTATTATGCATCTACAGTCCAGTGCCAGTTTCGGTTAATATATTCATAGACGATCAAGAACAATCAATAAATTATAATTATTTAAACAATTTACAATTGACAAAAACGAATTTCCGATCGGAAAAACGTTTAAAACGTGCGGAAAATCGTTGGCCGTCGTTGATCGCAATCATGACGACGATTATGATTCTTTCAATTAATTATTATGCATCTACAGTCCAGTGCCAGTTTCGGTTAATATATTCATAGACGATCAAGAAAAATCAATAAATTATAATTATTTAAACAATTTACAATTGACAAAAACGAATTTCCGATCGGAAAAACGTTTAAAACGTGCGGTAAATCGTTGGCCGTCGTTGATCGCAATAATGACGACGATGATGATCCTTTCAGTTTATTATTATGCATCCAGCAGTGTGTGCCAGCTAAAGTCCGCCTCCGCAGCAGTTGGACGAGCATCATCAGGCCCGTAGCGACCTTGACTCGTTGCATATATAATTCTCTTTGTGTGCTTTTAACTGCATTTATTAGCGCGACAAACAACCGGCAGGGGTGTCGCAAATTTTCCGTTCCGAAAACCGGGATATGTTTTCCGCTAAATGAGCGTTTTCTAATGCCTTTTCGAGATAGCGAAATAGATAAAAAAAATGCAATAATATTGGTGCGATGCGATAAGATATTCGAGAACAAAAGCTAGATTTCGGGGAATTCCTAAACGTGTGTAATCGATTGCTGATAAAATATGATGAAATGTTTATATTTGGGTTTGTAAATATTTTTTTTTTTTAATATTTTAAATTTGATTAATAAGATTTAATGATCACTGTCACTGATTTTTTTCTTAGATAGGGAATTATTTTGTCTTTATTCCCCTAATTATTAATAAATGCTATTTTTATATTGTATCCATCATTGTTTTAAAAGTTTCACTTTATTTTTCGAGTGCCCCTCAAATCTTCACACTTTCGGCAAATGTCCCAATGTCTTTTTACGGTTCTGGATATAAACATTTAAGTCTGAATGTCAAAATTAAGCGAAAAATGATACAACCAGAAGAAAAACCCAGTCGAATATTCATCTCTGGACTATACTTTTTTTTTTTAAATCCAATTATTCAATATCACGAACGTCCTATTCTGCAATAAATTGCATATGATTAATTGAACAATTTTTTTTTCCAAGAAAATCATGCAATCGCAACTGAATCATCTTTCAATGACCCAAATACCCCAAATCAATTAACCTCCTCAAGCCCTGTGCACATTACAATGTACATAGACTTTGTTACCGTTTTTTGAAGCTATTTTAGATTTATTTTTATCGGGCTTTTTGTAAATTATTGTATAAACTATGTTATTTCGTTTAATTTTGTCTGTTTTGAAATATAGGGCGCGAAATTTTTGTTATATGCCAGTTTTGCTTGACATCTCAACGACGTCGCGATAAGTCATGTTTTATTTTCAATATTTTGTTATTAAAAATCCACTCACATAACATTATTATGATGCGATATTTAAAAAGAAGACTGCTTTTATCGATTGAAACCAAAATTTTATTGTATGTTGTAATGTATCATATCATAATTTGACATCAAACACGAATGTACATTAGAACGTAAATTTGGTCTGAAGGGTCATTTTTGTCACTTCAGCAGTATTTTTTATTTTCAAATAATTAGTCATTATTATGTGATTTAGATAGATAAACAATTCATAAAAGAAAAAATATATTTTTATGCATCTTCAATGCTATAAAAACGAAATGAAAAAAAAAATTATTTTTTGTATGAAAAAAAAGTCAGGCCTGAGGAGGTTAAAAACCAACTTTTTTTTTTTCGAAATCTTACAACCAACACCCCTTAAACGACCCACCCAACACCCAAAACGACCACAAAACCCCACCAAACCCAAAAGCACACCCCTGAAAGCCACAGCACGAGCCGCCAACCGATTAACGACCGGCTTCCACAAATCGCGATCGGCAACCATGCGAACCCGCAATCTGCACACACGTGCCGATTGCATACAAACGCATGCACGCGCAATGCACCATGCACCCGGCGAGAGTATCGCGATGTTGTATTTTTATTGCCCGGTTGCGCAACGGCTGAAAGAGGCCGGCCGGCTTGGCAACGTCAGCTGAAAAAAATCGGCGTGAAACAATGGTCGCGCCAGACTCGACGGCGGCGATGCGGTTTATAAAGCGTTTGAATCTGAGACGGTCGATGGTTGTCAATCTGTGAGGCGCGATGCGTGTGATGTGTGTTTGATCGTTTTTGTGAAAATTTTTAGTAGATTCCTACTGTGGAGTCGGAAAAGCGTTGTCGATTTTGATGTTGAATTTTGTATGATTTTCGTACTGATGATCTAATTGTAGAAATAAATAATGGATGGTTTTCGTATGCAGTAGAACCTCTATTATTCGGATTGATCATTTTTTTTTTTTTTTTACATAATTTGCGTTCAAAAATTTACGAGTATGGAATAAAATTGAACAGACTCAACTACTAGGTCATCAAACAAAAATTTTACAATAATTTTATTTTTAAAATAATCTTTATCTTTATAATTTATAAAGTGATAAGTGCAATAATTTATTTTCAAAAATAATTGTATTATACAAAATAAAAATATTAATGTTTAAAAATTTTTAGGTTAAATAAAAACATGTAACAAATGGTGTTAAAATTTTGACTTCATTGATTATTATCTTGGAAACCAATAAATACACTATCATGGCGATTTTATATTACGTTCACAAATTTAGTCAATGTCAAATAACCAAAAATAGTAAAAATAAATAGACTGTAAGTACGATTAAAAAATACATATTTAAAAGTTATGTAATTATGCACATCGAAAATTTCTATAAATAATTTAATTTAATTTCTAATAAATTCATATTTAGATTATCAAGGTTTTTCATCATATACAGACCATCTCAATCTCCATTTAAACCAGATAATTGAGGTTCAACTGTATAATCGATTTATAATATTTTTTCATACACATATTGAAAATATTGCAAAAATCAATACAATTTTTTAATAAAAAATAAAAAGTTTGAGATTCTAACCGAGCTGCATATAAAAAAAGTCGGTATCCTATGCTCGCTCAAGGTCGTGCAGCAGACTTCTGTCGTTTGTCATCGTCGACGGTCAGCTGTCAAACGAAACCTGAAGACATACTGAACAGACGTCATCGTCAGGTGTTTGCACTGCGCATACCGTACAAGGATTGTTATGATCGCATCCGAAATACAGGTTACATGCGCAAAAAAGCGCTTTCGAAACGACCCATCGTCGGCTTATCGCACAGAAGCCGTTCATGGAGAGTCGAAGGCTTTTCCGAGCTGGCGACCTTGCTGTGGTTACAAAACTGGAAGCGAACAGCGATTACTATGATAAGCACGTAATATTGAAGCGACACCAAACGTGATCTATTTCCCGTTGCAACATCGTGCACTGTAACGAATGCGATTGCTGACAATTGATAAAATATTTGCGACCAGGCAGTTAATTCGTTGCGACGGCGAGGCCGGAGAGTTTTCCGAAATGAAAACAAAGACGAAAAAAAACCACACGGCAAAAATAATGGGTGGAACCTTGAATTGGTAAAACCACATTCTGAATGCGTGCCTATTGGTTTTACGATGTGCCGTGAC
Organism: Hydropsyche tenuis; assembly: GCA_009617725.1. NCBI lineage: Eukaryota > Metazoa > Arthropoda > Insecta > Trichoptera > Hydropsychidae > Hydropsyche > Hydropsyche tenuis. The sequence goes on from VTON01000025.1 coordinate 1,568,393, forward strand.
ACACATAGGAGACAAACTAGGAAGCGACGTTATAACGGATACGCAGACACCGGCAAACAAACTTGTAACACTTACCTTTTCTGCGTCGGAAATTTTATATGAGTTTCAAAAGAAAAATGAGTAAGAAGGACCTTGTCAATACGCAATAACTTTCCATTCGAAAAATACGAATTTATGAATATAATTTAAACCTGATAAAGATACCGAGCGAGCTGGAAGGGCTTAAACTTTTAAATCCATTAATGTGGCACTTATAGCTCCACGTCTCTTATCTCGAAAGTGCATTCGGTGATAAGTTCAGCTCCAGAAATGCTTTCCTTTCGGTATGTAACGCGGTGAAAGTAGACATAGTTGCACGTTAGGAATTCCGTGTGCGCGTCACGGTACTGTAGATCGGACACGCATTGTTCAACAAAAGTGAAACAGTGTGAAAAAGAAAACGGCGAAGTGTCGCCGAGCCGTAATGATGACAATACAAACGAGAAGACACTGACCTTCTTTCTCTTGGGTCGTTCTTCCCTTTCGTTGTAATCCATGACGATGCCCTCATCGCTGAGGGGCGGTGATCCACCCAATGGTGGTGATGGTGTTCCTGAACGCCAAGAACCTCCACTGCTGGAGCCAACTGGCGAAGCTGAAGATCTTCCACCCCATGTGGGTCCACCTGAATCATAAAAAAGGTCATCCATTTTGATCTATTTCTAACATGTTATGAAAAGTATCAATATGCATCAGATCAAAGTGTAATTTTTAAATAAACAACCTCAAGGTCGGATTTTATCAAAGTACGGACGAAATGAGGAACACAATTCATTATCAATCGAACTCATATCAATGACGAAGGCCGAAATACTTTCAAAATACGTCATACGTATGAAACTTTATCAATAAAGGTGACAAATACTAGTTATCTTCGTAATCAATATAAAAAAATGATATCATTCAAAAGAGTCAAACCATAATATTTGATTATTAAAACTATTTCATCCAGAAAAAAATAATTGTAACACACCGACAAACAAACACAGTTAAACATTTGAATAGAATGCGAGAGATAGCGCAACAATTGCATAGTTATATAAAAAAAACCAACAAAATTAAACCATTGGCGTTGAATCAAAATTGCGTTTACGCTAACAGCGTAATGGCATAATGTCAACGCGACAATAACGATAATGACGATGATGACAGACGAAACGGCAACGACCACTACGTAACGATTTAATTTGCCATCTATACACGCACCACTAACTGCGTTCCGTTAAAACGTTCCACTACTACGTCTGAAAACCGTCGCTGAAAGACCTTCGGTCAATCGGAGTGAGCAAACAATAGATAAGGTGTGAACTCGATGACCGTCGAACACGTGCCGCACAAAAAGCCGACGATTTCGATATCGTTTTTAATTTCCAATGTTTATTTTGATACGAGACGACTTGCCAAATCTCGCCAGTGCGTCCCTTTGCTACAATACAAATGTTTGTCGATCGTAAAATGGCGCTGATAAGAATATTATAAGATTTAATTCGTGCTTCTATGCGAGTCGCTGATAATTTGTGAACGAAATATGCATGAATAGTTTGCGATTACGCAAATGTTTATATAATGATTATATTATATTGAAATATTAAATACTGACCGAGAGGAGAATGTGGTGAACAACTGAGCGACATCAGTACTAAAGCAGCATTGCATTCGTCCATCATGTCGCCGTCTTCTTTCATGTCACTGTCTCCGGAACTGCTCGGCCTCCTTTTGCGAGGACTGTAATAATAAAAAAAAATACGATTATCAACAAAAATTGTTAAAAATATAAGCACTTTTCAAAAAACTCAAATATAAACCACACTATTTGTAAATTTTACGATTCGTTTTTGAAATTGATACATTTGCGTATAACACAAAAAGTTTTGTGTCGTATATACGTATATAGTGGGAGGATGCTTTGTTGATGTTTTTCAAAAATAAACGCCTTCATTGTTTGAAATTTGAACTTCTTTTTCAACTTACGAAACATTAGCATTGTATTTAGATAATTAGAGCGTACTAAAAAAAAATAAACCCAATCTAACTTAACCATTGACACTTCCAAGATCATAAATAAGAAGGGTTGTGAAAAAACAATGAAAAGTAAAAAGTTCAAATCATGATAAAAAAAACATTAACAAAGCGTTATTCTACTATACATTGTAATAACACATACACAAAAAAACTATCATCCCATATTTGCACACACCCAATCTGAACGAAAAACAGAATTTTTCAATATAAATTCTGAACTATTCGTTTCCAACAATGCGTCAGTCGATATCTCGACACACCGAAGAATATTACATCAAAATCCATTCCGCAAATTCTCGAGAGCGAGTACGAAAATAGCCGTATCGACCGAATTGCGTAGGTCGAGAAGATCCGGGCGTTTTAGCCGGATCCTCGAAAAGATACAATTCGTCGAAAATTAACACATCTCCGTGACTATATATAGTACGAATCGACAATTCGCGGAAACCGAGAGTGAGATAGCCAGACAGACAGACAGAATTTCTTTCGTACGAAAACTGCGTACTTGAGCGTGGGCCTGAGGTCGTCGAAAATGAAAGTGCGCTTTTCTTCTCTGGAGAAGATTCATAGCCGCGACGGATTCGGCATTGTTTCCGTTACGTGCGATTCGTTTTTCCATATTGTTTTTTGTTTCGAATTGTCTGAGGTCTCGACGTACAAGGTTAACGATTGATTGATGGAAATTGAAATGTATAATATAAAAATTTCATCAATAATGATCAATTTTTTAATAATTTATAGTTTTTTTTTACAATGAGATCATTGCGGAATTTCAAATCGTTGAATTACGTGAAAATCGAAAACGAAAATACAGTTGTATGCAAATTGAATGGAGCTAATTAGAAAAAATGTGCCGATAACACAAATCCGGTTCCATCGAACGAATTTAACGGTATTCGACACGGAATCGTCGTTCTCGACGCGTAAAATTTTCGTTTTCGTCGGCGTTTTCCACATTTTCGCGAAGATGCAAATGAAAAATTTGCACATACACACACACGGACGCATACTAATCAGCGACTGTGGTAAAACCGCGCCGGCAGACTTTCACTAAAGCCATGCAACGAGTTTAATATCGGAATATTAATCGAAACGTTTATCTAACTGAATCTATCATCCGACGTGTAAAAAAACTTTCTAATTCGCGATCGAATTAGATGATGATTCCGGCAAAACGGACAAAGAAATCGAGCCCGATCGCGAAAAGTGCAACGATCCCGATAAACTGCAGGTGCACGATGAATGACGCACGAAAGATCTCGCAATCCTTTGTCAACGCCGATCTTTCGAACGGCGTTCGTATATAATAAAAATAAATAAATCAGACCGGTTGGAATCGCATTTAATTGCGCCAGTATAAAACGATAAATTGGTTGGTCGAGGATGGCCGCGTATGACGCCCGGCTCGGTTTAACCGGCGCTGTTCAATTGAGCGTTTTCCGAGAATGAAAACGCTTTTCCGAGAAACGAGAAAAGTTTGTTGCGCGAATTCCGCACAAGAAAACGCAATCGATGGAATTTCGAAATATTAATTTTTATTATTGATATATAATAGTTGATTTTATAAAATAAAGGACAAATGAGCGATTTTAGATAATAAAATTTATTTATGTGCAAAAAAACCGAATTTTTTTTAAGTGTCAACAAAAACTATTTCATCATAAATTTATTTTTCGAAAATGCCCTTTTCCGATCAGGAACCATGAGACAAGAGCCCTTGATTGATTAAATTATCAAAATATCAAACTAATAACATTGCGCAATATAATTCACTAGTCGAAAATTTGAATTACGATTCAAAATAGTCGCACAAATCAGATATTTCCCTAAACAATTATCAAACTAACAAACAAGATTCCTAGCACCCGACAGATCAACAATCAAAGAAAACTCAATACAAAAACGTACTTTTTCAACTCCGTAGCAACATCGCGATACCTCAAAATAACCTGCAAATCTAAAATCCGCATTACGATTCAAAACAGTGGCACAAACAAAAAATTTCCAATACACAATTATCAAAAGAAGATTCTTTACACTCTGATTAACAATCAAAGAAAACTCAATACAAAAACGTACTTTATGAATTCCGTAGCAACACTGCAGTCTCTCAACATTACTTGTAAATATAAGATCTGTATTATTATTCAAAACAGTCGCACAAACCAAAAATTTTCCAATACACAATCATCAAAACGAGATTCTGTACACGTTGATTAACAATCAAAGAAAACTCAATACAAAAAAACCTTGAAAAACGTACTTTATGAAATCCGTAGCAACATCGCGATACCTCAACATAACTCGCAAATCCAAAATCCACATTACGATTCAAAACAGTCGAACAAATAAAAAATTTTCAATACACAATCATCAAAACAAGATTCTGTACACTCTGATTAACAATCAAAGAAAACTCAATACAAAAACGTACTTTATGAACTCCGTAGCAACATCGCGATACTTCAACATAACTCGCAAATCTAAAATCCTAATTACGATTCAAAGTAGTGGCACAAACAAAAAATTTTCCAATACACAATTATAAATTTATCAAAACAAGATTCTTTACTCAATACAAAAACGTACTTTATCAACTCCGTAGCAACATCGCGATACCTCAACATAACTCGCAAATCCAAAATCCGCATTACGATTCAAAACAGTGGCACAAACAAAAAATTTTCTAATACACAATTATAAATTTATCAAAACAAGATTCTTTACTCAATACAAAAACGTACTTTATCAACTCCGTAGCAACATCGCGATACCTCAACATAACTCGCAAATCCAAAATCCGCATTACGATTCAAAACAGTGGCACAACAAAAAAATTTCTAATACACAATTATAAAATTATCAAAACAAGATTCTTTACATCAAAGAAAACTCAATACAAAAACGTACCTCATGAACTCCGCAGCGAAACCAGTAGCGCTCGCACAACACAACAACAACAACAACAACACAAGACCAGCCAAGAAGAGCCACAACAGCGCAAAACACAACAGAGCAACACCAACGAAAGCGTGCTGCCGGCGCGACAAACGAGCGCGCAATAAGCCGGCCGGCCGGCGTCAGCGCGCCGCCGCGTGACGATGCACACGCCAAGTCTCGAACGTAAACACACCGACGGCCACAGAACGCCGGCCGGCGTGTACGTGAACGTATACGTGAACGTGTACGTGTGCGCGGGCGGTGTGCGAACGCGCACACTCGCAAGGTTCGTGTGCGAACGCGCCCGCGCTCGCGAACGCGCCGCGAGCGAACGCGCACGCGCGCTTTTGTCTGCGCGCTCGTGTGCGTGCGCGGAGAGGTAACGGTGACTCGCGCGCGCGTGTGCGTGGTTTGGGTGTGTTGTTGGTGTGGGTGTGTTTGTGGAAAAGCACGTGCGCCGCTGCGGCTTTTGCCGGCCGGCTTTTGCGAGCTGTGCGTCACGAACGTTTGGGGAAAATCGCGTTGCGCGGGTATGGTTTTCCGGCGATCGTTTAGGTCAGGGAAGGTAAACTTTTTTTAGAAAAGGCCAGATTGTAAAATTTCGAGACTCTGCGGGCCGGATGGCGAATTTGTAGATTTTATATGGGTGATTCTACTCAGAGCAACAAAAAAACAGCCTCAAAATTTTTAAAAGTTGAAACTATCTCAAAATAGTTATAATATTTCTAAATCCAAGTGCTAACATAATTTTTATAATTTTATAATTGTGTATTGGAAATTTTTTTGTTGTGCCACTGTTTTGAATCGTAATGCGGATTTTGGATTTGCGAATTATGTTGAGGTAATGCGATGTTGCTACGGAGTTCATAAAGTACGTTTTTGTATTGAGTTTTCTTTGATTATTAATTTAAAAAAAAATACATGCAGGTTATATCAAGAAAATAAGAAACAAAGAATAGCGCTGCGGGCTTTTTTCATTTTATATAGTTTAAATCTCTACTATCGATAACGTGAGATTTTCTAAAATATACAATTTTGAATCACTTTTCCAATTAAGGATCTAACAGAATCTCCTCAATTATACAGTTAAATGGATGTTGAAATATGGAAACGTTTTTGGCACCTGAAAAACGCTTTTGTAACTGTAATTTAACAATAAGTTCGGGAAATACATCTGCTGCGATTTTTTTCAAGGATGAAAATTTCTAAATTGATCCTCCTTTTTTTTAAATTGATTTTATTTTTATTTTAACAGTCAGCGGGCCAGAGTTTGTGGATACCTGTTTTAGGTGCTTAAATTTTTTATAGACAAATTTGTTTTTCAACTGATAAAAATGCATTTTAAGTGCTTGAATTGAATTTTTTTTATATATTATATTACACGCGTAGTTTATGCATTTTAAGTCCACAAATTTGTTTTTTTAACTATTAAAAATGTTTAAATTGAATTTCTTTATGTATTACGGGCGTAATTTATGCATTTTAAATCTGCAAATTAGGTTTCTTAACGAATTTTGCGCATAGTTTGTACTTGTACGAGTGTTGGGGAGGTTGTTTGTAAGTTTTTAGAAATTATTTTATTTTAGATCGTATAAATTTACACGTGCTAACAGTTTGAAGTGCTACTGTACAACATGTAAACCCGAAACATAAAAACTGACAAATAAAATCACTGACTACGCGCGTAATTTGTTTTTTTACTGAAACAATGCTTTTCATGGTATCGAAAAACATTATTCAACAGTGAAAATCGCCCTTAGAATTTTCTTCGCCTTTGAAAAATGTGAATATATACGCAGCGCTATTTTCCATTTAATAAACAACGTGCCTGGAAAATTGTTCAACTTTCGATGTCGTTACGCACGTGAGATTATTGGTTCGCGGAAAATCGTTCGTTGTTTTGTTTTTATGACGCGACGCTATTTTTCCGATCGGTAAAACGATTTATACTGACGAAACTTTGACGTAATACAATATTTATAAGCTGCGTATGTACGTGGTTTTCCTTTTATGCAGTATGTTGATGTTTTCCGAACGAAATCTGAATATTTCAACGATTACGAAGATTTCACCGTGCGCCGATTGCACGTTGAATAAAATTTATCGAAATAAATTGCACGATCGATTCAAATCATAATTTTCGCAACAAAAACACATCCGATGATTCACTCAAGACACAAAAAGGCGATAAGGCAAATTTCATATTCACTTTCGATAACAAGCGTTATAAGCTAGAGTGAAATTCAACTCGACACTCTTCACAAACAAACGTGTGCCATTTTCTATCATTATCATAACTCGGCGGCCGAAACAGACAAACAATTTAATAAATTGTCGAACAATATTTGCACAAGCGATTCGCCCAATTATGCCCGAGCCGTAAACACACAACAGCCGAACAGACAAACAGGCACTTACGCTTCAATCGATTCAAAAACAAATAAAAAGTAATTACCACACCGAATAGCGTCAACACGCCACGAAGACATACTCCTGGGGGACGACGAACCAGCAATACGTTTTCCGTCTATCGTTCGATGCTAATGTCCGTCGTTTCTCAGAACCGGAGTTTATCTTTGGTACGTAACTTGTCTGCGTATGATATAATTCGCATTACCTTTTGTGGTACAGTTATGAATTTATTATGAGCTTCAAGGCGAAGTTCATGAACCTCGCTCGGAAGCGGTTCAATCATAGTGATTTGGCACATTTTCGAAATTGCCAAGGAAAATTTTGTAAAGTTTCAACGCAATATGCTAGAATGTTACTCCGCTAGGTTCCGTTATCGAGAAATTGAATAAATATATTTTTTTATATTGCTGCGCGATAACGAAATTGCTATTGATGCTGATAGGTCAAGTACGGTTTTGATAACGTGGCAAAAACGCAATATTCACTTAATCGTCGATTTAATTAATTAATAATGCATATGTTACAGTCCAAGTGAATTTTTTATCCTTCAACTTCGTCTATAATGATCAAAGTTCTAACATTAATTTATAATCTAACTCCTGCCTACAATTTTAGTCCAAGCGTATTTCAGTCCGTGTATATTTGGATCGGTAATGATGAATACGCATTGTTGGGGGTTGAGTTGGGTTAGGTTTTGATGGAAGTTTTGTGTGGGGTTAGATTAAGCTGGGTTGGGTCAAATATAAATGGACTAATAATATACATGAACTGCAATACATAACATATAAAAACAACTTTAATAAAACATAAATTTATATAGAAAGATTCAAGATATAAAACGAATATAAATTTATTCTCGAACACGAAACGTTCCAGTGCATTTCAGATTCAAATTCGATTCAGAAACGCATAAATCAAAACCGGCATAATAATTGTTATTGTGCAATTCGTACTCGATCTAACAAATTGTCTGCATATCGACGTTCCGATCGATTTATGCGAACGGATCGAAACTCGAATTTTAAACAGTTTCATAATAAATGGGTCGCCGAATTGCGGATATCCGACCGAAGCTCGAGTGCGCAATTATCAAACATTAATAACACAATAAATAAATTATTTGATAATTACAACGTACAACGAAACCAGTTACCGAGTAGCGGTGCCGATTTTTACCGGTCCGCTAACCAATGCAAAACGTAAGCCCTGACACGTAAAACGCGATTTTTTTTTACTTCACACATGCTTATTACACTATTTCGTATTCTCGATTCCTCCTCGAGTGCAATTATTGCGAAAATAATCGCTTCTGTGCGAGAACGAAAGATCCCGTAACACAAACGCAATTAAAATGTAATGGACGATCGACGAGAGAACGCTAACGCACGAAAGTGACGTGATTTACGATTCGGCGTTAATAAAAACGCATAAGAAAAAAGTGAAAGCGTTTTTCCCGTTTTTAAATAATAATTTAATAAAAACGCCCGATAAAATCGCGAGATTGCACAAACCGTTACGCGGTCGTTTGAAATTTCCCAATTTTTTTCACACGAAACAAAATCGGCAAAAAATGTGCTTATAATTTCAATCGATCCCTACGATATGGAAATCGGACTTATATTATTTCCAAGCGCAATCTTGAGTTCCATCATTGCGTGCCAATGTGGATTTTCTGCGTTTCTCCACATAACTCTTTCATCCAGTTGGTTGGTCTCTATGAATGTGGCTGTTGCAATTACGCGTTTCATTCCGACGTACGAATACCGAGGAAAATTACGATTATGCGTAATTTGAAGTCTCAATAAAATAAAAAGAAAGTCCACTCCGATCCCGTTTTCTCGAAAATATTTATATTGCGTCGGATAAGTAAACATTTATTATAAGTGCTCGTATAATAATGATCTTACGCATAACTGTAGATAATCTCTGAACATATCAGAGCTGAATTATGAAATAAAACAATAAAAGCTCGAACGAGTTGATTTTACTTTCCCCCGAGCGCTGCAGCATAATGATGCTGCACTCGAAGAAACGTCGGGTTGTAACTGGTCGTAAACCGCACCTGATATCGATTTGTCGTCGATTATCACGACTCGGACACAAACTAACATGTTATTACGGACACCGTATAATAGCATTTTCCACGACAAAAAAGCGGACTCACAGAAAACCGCAAAGCTCCGGAGAAACGGAGCCCGCGGCTGTCGGAAGCCTCGGCCTTGGTAATGTACCGATTGTTTTCCACCATTTTTTTTTTCATCTGCGAGTTCCGAATGCTTGGCCGGCTTCTTTTCGGATGCACGCAATAGTGGTGTGTGTGTACACAAAGAGTCGTTATGCAATTTGCCCACGCCGCCGATGTTGATGGTTGCGTCAACGGCGAGGTCGCACCACGCCCTCGCATAGCGAAACGACAAAACACTTCAGAGTGGAGATATTTTATGCATAAGCCGTCAAGGACCATGAGCAATAACAATGAGCGAAATAAATAAAGTGGATAAAAAGCTGTATCGAGTCATCGACGTGCTGTCCATGGATGCTGTGGATGCGGCGCATCCCCTAAATTTCATTTTAAAAATGTCTTGGTGCCACTTTGAGTTTAGCTGAACTGCATCTTTTAGGTTGGGTTAGGATGGGTTAGGTTGGGTTAGAATAATTACTTAACACCTAAAGGACCTATGGGTTAGGTTTGTTTAGGTTAGATTAGATTAGGTTAGGTTGGGTTAGAAAAACAAAATTCAGTTCAGCCAAACACAAAGTGGCACCAATGTTTTATTATAGTTTTATTTAAAATTGATATATTATATTATGATATAATATATACTGACGAAATCGCACTTATACGCAAGAGTGGCGGATTCAAATTCAGAAGCTGCTTCTTTTGCGCATGCGCACTGGGGTATGGTCTTTAGTCATGTGTTTACGTTAACATTCCGCGTTGGATGCTGTTCTCCCGTTTGAGTCTCTATGGACAATTCGCTTGGAAAACGCACTCGATTGATATTTCGCACACCATTATCCTGAATTATTTATGATAAAAAATACAAAAATTTTTATGATACAGTTATCGACGTTTTAAAAAAATATATAATTTGGTCATTTTTTGGACAGCATCCCTTGGCTTTAAAGTCTACTAGTATCGACGTGTATATTTGAAACGATTCCGAGAAGATATTCAGATGTTGTGGGATTTGAATGATGGAAGAATGTCGATGCTTTATTCGAATCAAATGGATGGATCGGATCAGATGAAGTGCTTAATTTATTTATTAGATACATGTCGTTTGCAAAAGGCGACAGATTGAGGACACAGGATTGTGATTGCACAAGTGCTAAATGTTAAAATGTAAGCAGATTATAAAATATGCAAGCGTATGTTTTTAAAAAAAAATTCGGTTTTATATAATTTTCGCAACTTTCCCGATGCATTTTATAACAAAAAAAAGAAAATTTACCACCCGACGTTAAATGAAATTATAAAACTTTATTACACCGTCCGTAAAAAAATTCCACAGCTCCATCGATAAACAAAAATACCTTTTTTTTTAATACTCAACATAAAAAATAGCACCGCAGCCTTTGCATCATCGATTGAAAAACCGACATGACACTAGCAGAATCTTTCACGGTTTTAACGCAATTGACGCAGCTGCACATACAAACACACACTCGCTAAATAGGCTATTGCGAAACGAATCCACGGCTAAGAACATTTAATCCGATGATGATGACTATGACGAGTCACGTGTCAAAAGGACTCGTTCGAGAACGTAGCAAATTGGATGCACGCCCACTGCATACGAGAAAATGCATTCGTACGATCGTGAGATGCACGTTCGGAGCGATTCTTAACAGTTCTTTCGGATCGATTACCATAATTATGCGAGCACGGTATGACTGTCGATTTTGGTGTATGGAGGTTTTGAAAAGTTTTGATAAGCATTCGTATTGAAAATATACGTTTTTCCGTGTTTATTTTGCAAGAAAGTTGTGTAAGAATTATCAAAATGACTCCATACAAATTATTGATAGTGTTAAAAGTTTGGATAAATATTATTTTTTTTAAATAAAATAGACTCATGAAGATGAATATTGAATTAACAGATCCATCTAATTGTAAGCACTGATTAGGGTTTTTGAATTCGAGTCTATCAAATATCAAAATTTTAATTTTAATATTTAATTTTAAAATTTAAAGTTTTAAAATTAAATATTATAGTTTTTTTTATAAAAAAAATCAAAATTCATTACATTTATATTTTAATTGTAACTAACAATAAGGCAAAAAGTAAGAATAAAATAAATAAATAAAACGAATAATAAAACGAATTAATACTAATTAAAAATTAAAAATCCAATTGAAAACAAATCATAAATCAACAATAAATCAATAAGAAACAAAATCAGCCATAAATGATAAACTATAAGTAATTAATTCAATAAATCAATAAGACAGAATTTATTACAAAATAAATTCAACTCATGAAATTAATCAAACTTTTAACGATTCACAATTATATAATACAAAACAAAATGGATCAATTTGTAAGAAACAATAGTAAAAAAAAATCAAGATGTTCATGCAATACATACAGCAATCGGATAGCATTATATTTTAACATACGATATTTGATTTTGAACCCGGACTTAACTTGGACTCGGTGGGTTTGGAAAACCCGGATTTTCAGAAACCTACGTACCGTTCGAATAAAATATCAACATACGAATGCGTCAAAATTAACTCAATAAAAGTGAATAAAAATACCCGTTACGTCACGTAACGAACAACACAATTAAAAATAGAAATTTCAATCAGAGAATTTTGCACGAACGAATTATTCACAAACAAAAATATACACTTGACGTCATCTAACCGTGTTCCTAGCAAGTTCCTACACGAATTCCTATCGAAACGGCTTAACTCTATCATTTTTACGATATTATAAAACATTCAACGGTTCAGAAGACCACCGTAATCCATCATAAGAGATTATCAGGATTTCGATAAGTTGCATACATTGGCGATGAAGTAGAACGTCCACAGTTAACATGTCGCAACTGTTTATTGACGAGTGCGAATCGCGGAAACGCGCTAATTGCGCAAATTTGTAAACAATACATGCTAATTATAAGTATCGTTAGAAAAACGAAACCAAAAGCCAAAAAATAGATAATTCCATTGAATTATCGTGGCAATTAAGTCACGCACGTCAAAAGAGCGCAAGTGGGTCAGTGGGACAGCTACGCGTCGAATCACAAATTCACAATCGTAGTACGCCGCTTTTATCTAGTTTGTTTTGATTGTTCGTTTCGAAAAAAAGGTCTATTTTCACGTTTGTTGTGTTGCGAAAAAGGGCAAAGTCAACGAGAGTAGTTATTGTTCGAAAACTATTGCGCAATGGTGGATAAATGCTGGTGATCGTGCGCGAAAGTGATTCTATTATCATTGGGATTATATTTCTATTGTACACAATAGTTTTATCGAATTTAATGACATTATACTCTGAATATTTAACAATGGATGATTTCAGTGTTTAGTTTTGTATTGGAATACCTTTTTCGAGGAAGAACTGATTCATGTCGAAATTTATGACTGAAAAATGCAAAAATTTTCATTTGACCTATTTACTTTTCAACACTTACGAATTACTGATCTTTAAAAAAAAGCTAAATTACTCGCGAACGATAAAATTACAATAATTACAGCTAATCTATTCAATACACAGATTTAATTTCTGCAAAAAAATCAGAGCCGAGACGAAAACAACGCATCATCAAAAAAACCATCCATTTAATTAACAACCTCGCACTGTTTACGCCCAAAATCATCCACAAATCATCGACAACGATACCACCCAAAAAAGGAGGCTACAATAATTGTGCCACTTCCACAACACAGATTCGTCTACAATCAGATAACCGCAGCCTAAAATATGCAAGTGTCGTAAAATTGTAAATCGACTCGGTTCCGATATTTACACGCCCACGACGACTCGAAAAGAGAAAGAGGTACCGGCATTTATTCGATACAGCCTCGGTTTATCGGTAAAAATCGGTGGTATTGATAAGTTTCGTAACGCGTTCGGTTCATTATGCAAATTGGATAAGTGAACGAGTGATTTTGTTTTCGATTTTTGGGGGAATTTGGAGTTCCGAGAATTTTGGTGATGGTCAAAACAAGAAGTGATGATGGTGTTGCGTCATAGTTGTGTTTCGACTACTGCGATTCAGCGTCAGCTATAGTCAAACAGACCAAGGTCGAAAATGGCGAAAAAATCAACAAACAACAAAACGAGGAAGAAATTATATTTATTGCGATATTCTAACAAGATTTCGCATGAAGAAACAACGTTCCGTGAAATTTATATGAAACAGGTATGTTAAATAATGTAATCGTCGAGTCGAACAACTAATTGTGATACAACTAAACCAATAAAATTATGACATCGTAAATTTTTGCGGTATAAAAATAAATTTAACATTTTAGAATTCTTGATATTCGAACAATAAGATAAAATCTTTGTATCCGCAAAATAAACAAATTCGGCATTGGACCAAGTATTATTTTCGGAACTGCTGTTTTTCCCGCTTTTTAATAATGGCCTTTATCTAGCGAGGATTCCGGTAATTAATTAACAACAAAGTGAACAGGGCGAATCATTTTTCGCTCGAGTTCAACTAATTTTCCATTTACAAACAAAAAAGCAAAACCGGTTATAACGTTAATTGTTCGTACATGAAATATCGAATCGGTATGAAAAATTAAATTGGTAGGTAAATCAGCATTGAATACTTTTTTTCCTTATTTGCAAGAATAATAATTTTCCTGTCAAAACGGAAAAAGTGAATAAAATTTAAAAAATAACCATCCGTTTCCTCATTAGTCATTGTGAGCTATTTCCCGATACACATAATAAGAATTGACTGCATGTTACAATTAGCGATTTCATAACCTCAATTGTATTCGATATTTTAATGTAACACCTGATACATATTAATATACACATTTGCAAAAAAATCTAAATTTTGTAACGGAGATCATGCGAATTAGAACGCCCAATTCGAAACATATTTACATAATTGAATTATTTATTAGACATTGTTCCAATTTTAAGTCACCCGTAATTATAGCCCGTACGAAAAATATGCATGAACGTAAACGAATCGATTGTTTTAAATTATTATATTACAATTAATACGAGGTTCCTTATTATAAAATTAGAAAAAAGGCATTGTTTCGAACGACGTAAACAAATGATACAATTTGATTGTTTTCATTTCAATGCGATCTCATAATCTAATCGACAAATCCAAATTTGTGTTTTATATTTTGTATAAGTATTGTTATTATATTTGCGATGTTATTTGAAAAAAGTGTATTGAACATTTTTCGAATTCGAATCACGAAACAATTTCAAACAAGAAATTAATAATACATTTATTACCATAGGTCATGCTTCAAAGTTTTTTGAGCTGTTCACCGGTTTGAACTTTATAACACATGCGCGTTCATTTTTTATAATTTTTTTTAACATAAACGAATTGTTAATACAAAAAAAAACAAGAATGTCAGTTGGTCCGTATAAATTATGCATATATCTATAATAAATTTACGGTTTCGACTCTATCGAATGATTTGCATCTGTTTAGAGGCGAGTAAAAAATAAATCAGATTCTCGACAAACGGTAGCTGTTTATGTACCGATTTGATATATAGCAGTAAATTAAAATCGGAACTGATAAAGCTAAATTTATCTAACGCTTTCGCGATTTATTGTGCACTTGTCGAGAAATGAATCGATCGGAATTTTCGAATTTTGAAACGTCGACATGTGAAATTCGTGTCATTGTCAGATGCACGCTTGCGAAACAATGCCAAACCGAGCTCGAATGACGCCATCTCATTTTTTACCGAGAAAAATCGAACGAATCCGAAACTTTTTATCGCAAAACGTTTCGATTTTTTCGGCAGACGAATACATAAACGAAGCGTATGAATCTGACGTCGGATTCAACGTGTAAGGTCAGATTTTTTCGGCATTACCGAATACGATATGACCCTTCGGTATATTAGATCTAACCTGGTTACGATCGTGGATTTCCTAGTCCACGGAGCACAATAGCAATGATAATGATACCGTCAAGGTTTTTCAGCTCCAGCCTGAGGAAAATTCTTCAAGGTCCTCCAGAAAACTGGCCTGACATTGTCGTGGCTGGCACGCAACGCTACAAACGATATTGATTTGAATTTCAGTCCTACACAACCGGCAACTGTGTGCTTTGACCATTATACTAAATATTTTCAAATGATATACATCTCAGAATGAGAATTATTCAGTATTTCAAGGTGAAATATTGAGCAATTTTCATAATAATATTATAATAAGTTACCATTGAAAAAAAGGTTAAGAATCTCTGAATTATGTAAGAGTTACAAAAAAAGACTTGATTAAAACAATGAAAAATGTTACAAATCAAAAAAACATTTTTCTATGTCTTTAACGTTCAAGGCGATCGCAGTACAAGGTTTTCCCTTCGAGAAGTGATTGTTAGAACATTATTATTAATAATCCATCGACAGATTAGAAATTCAAATCAACAAAAACAAAGAAAAATAAGAAATTCGATAATGCAGATCGTTGCGTGTTAAACAACGATAAGATCGAACTAAACTGTATTTATTAATGCTTTTTAAAAAACCACGATATGCACACAATGAGAGAAAAAAAGACAAAGGTTTTTGTGGACGAAATAATGCCATTATCTGCGGCGTGTAATCTCGTTGTTGACAAAAACGATTTTTTATGTTTTAAATGTATGGTTTGTATGTATGTAAGGGCGTATCTAACCAATTCGCATACGTTGAAGTTCATTAGTTACTTTCACGCATATTTTATAATATAATATTACGAGTCATGTCAGCATCATTATCGTTATTAGTCAAATGTGTTACACATATTTGGTAAATGAAGCGAAACATTTGAATGAAAAAATATGATAATATACCAAGGATTTCCATTTTTGTTTGGAACTGAAATTCAAAACGTTTTCATACCTTTAAAAATACGGATAAATATTGAACAATCGTAAATATTTGTTTTGTTCAAATTCAAGCACGTGTAAATAAATTACGCGATATATCGTTAAACACATCGATAATATTTAAAGGTTACAGAATAATAACTTTGAAATAATATGATAAGCAACCATTATCGCATCGTTGAACACGTAATAGCTTTTTTCTTTCACAAATAAACGATCAATTTTGCCGAGTTTGATAAACACAACGAAACATAAACACAACAATGTACCTCGATTAATAACCGAATAAGGATTCACACGAAATTTCCACGGTTTAATTACTAGAGTTTCAACTGTGAACATAATAAAACATAATTAAAAAAAAATATTTCAAATAATTGAATTCAACATTCTTATAATTTCCACAAACAAACCATATTAACCTCGTAGACTTTTTTTTAAGCTATTTCAAATTTATTTTCATCGGGACTTTTTGTAAATTATAGTGTAAACTATGTTATTTCGTTTAATTTTATCTGTTTTAAAATATAGGGCGCGAAATTTTTGTTAAATAGCAGTTTTATTTGACATCTCAACAACGCCGAGATAAGTTACGTTTTATTTTCAATATTTTGTTATTAAAAATTCACTCACATAACATTATTATAGTACAATATTAAAAAGGAAAACTGCTTTTAACGATTGAAACCAAAATTCCATTGTATGTTGTAATGTATCATATCATAATTTGACTTCAAACATGAATGTACATTAGAACCTAAATTTAGTTTGAAGGGTCGTTTTTGTCAGTTTATCAGTACCCGATCCTCTTTTTACACGGGGGATACGTTCCAGAGACTACCGTGTAAATAAAAAACCGTGTAAAAAAATGTATGGTGACCATACAAAAATTGGAGATAGGTTCCATCATTATATTTGGATAGAACTTCCATCCAAATGTACTTTATAAAAAATGTGCGACGTGAAAAATTTTCGCCGTGAAAAATCATCAATAAACATCGAAATTTTTATTTATAAACTATAATTACATACATATAATTATATCAGTATACTGGCCTGCGTCGAATCTTACCATTGTGGCATAATAATACACATTTTTATTATTTTTATACCGTGTTAATGTGGAAAATCCGTGTAAAAAAAGCAATCGGTTCATCTTCCTTGAACCGTGTTATTTCGGAACCGTGTAAAAAGAGGATTATTTGTTATTATCAAATATTTTTTTGTTAGATAGATGAAAAAGTCATTCAAAAATGTTGAAAAAAAATCAAGACTGATGAGGTTAAGACCTGAAAACGCGGAAAACTCGCCTCGACAGACCATTCCGATGAGTGGCTTTCGCTTCTGTTATACCACCCATAAGAGCAAAAACGGTCGATTTCACCTACGAAAAAAAATCTCTCATGGCCGATGACGAAACGGACACTCCAATATGCGCTCGCTTAGAACGACCGTTAAGAGAGCGAGCGTAGGAAAAAAATCCACCTGCAAAGCGCCTCTGCTTTTGGGTTAAGTTTACATAATTGCAAGCCACGCGGCTAACCCACTGACCGACAAAATGGAAAGTCACACACACACTATCGACGTCCGCGTGTTCAATCGCAGAATGTGTGGAGTACATTATGGTGGATAATGAGGCCTCTCGCATTTGTGCATATTGTCCATATTCGGGTCGATTCGCGGCCAAATTTGGCGTTTCTGACCTAGGACAAGCCGAAAACGGTCGGATCCGACTCGTTAAATTGGCGTTGATTCGTATGAGATTTCCTATTACATACGCGAGGACGTGTAAATTATTCGTTGCTTTTGCAAATGCGCTTAATGGGAAATTGCTGCGAGTCGACGCTCGGAAAATTCGAAATAAATAAATACACCCGATCCTTTTTTTTACACAGTCTAAAGAAGAATCGATTATTTTTTCACATTAACAAAACATGTATTATTATGCCAAAATGGTAAGATTCGGCGCAGGTCGTGAAACAATTATTAAATAAAAGTTTTCGATGTTTTTTAAAAAGATTTTTCAAAGCGAAAATTTTCCACATTATACATTTTTTATAAAGTATATTTGAATGGAAGTTCTATCTAAATATATTGATGAAACCTATCTTAAATTTTTATATTGTTACCTTTTTTTAGACGGTAATCTCTAGAACGTATCCTCCATGTTCCCCGATGATGAAATGATTTAGTCACCGTGGCGATTTGGGAGTAAAACCTGTTATGTATGATGGTATGATTGTATTTGTGCGTACACAAATAAAAAGAGAATTGGGTGTATTTTCATAATATATTATTAATGAACAAAGAATTAATTAATTAAATTATATGAAACGAGTTGAAAATGAAACGTGAACACAATGAAAACCGACAAAGACTCCGCGCACCATATGCGGAAAACGGCAATCCCTATTAACTTAAACGCGTTTCCAAAACCGTCGAACGACACTCTGAATCACGATTGAATCACCTCAGAATGCATCACCGTCCAGAATGCACCGCGAAAGAGAACAAAGCCCATTGTCGAGGAAACGCATCGGATCCAGGACGCACCGCGCCCACAACCCACGATCGGAAGAAGACGCCATTGTCTCAACGAGCACACACACACGCCGATTTTCCGATCGACCTTGCTTACTCGATGAAGATGAAGCCCGCAGAAGCCTTCGGAAGCGAACCGTTCGCCGTTTGAATCGCGCCAATTACACGCCTGAAGAACCGGGTTACCTGGTTAATCAAACTGCAATGTCGAATCCCATGATTTATTCCGATCTACAGAGTGATGCAAGTGTTAGTATGAAATTATATCGATTTTGTTCGAAATAAAAAAAAATCTATCAAGGAGAAGGAATGACGACGGAATTTAGTTTCGATATGGGATATTTTTTTTTCGATAGATCACCTCTATTGATTTGATATGGCAAAGTATAAGCGCGCACCACCGAGCCAATTTAATTATAAACGACATTAAGTTTCGATAAATCAGTATATGCAATTGGACGCCACCTCGATATGTGGCGTAAAGTACTATAAACTCCTCCCACGTAGGTGTTTCCGCAGATGCTTACGTGCATTATCTGATTTATCAAATCAATAGAGGTGATCTATCGAAAAAAAAAATCCCGTATCAAAACTAAATTCCGTCGTCATTCCTTCTCCTTGTAAAATATGACCCGTATCATTGGGGAGTTGCATAAATACATATCAAAATAATTTTACGACGCTTTCGATATTCGAACCGACTGATATATGCGTGTGATTATCTGGTGCTAAAAATTTATAGCCTAGAAGAGAACGTTTGGTCACACCACCACAAAAACACCATCACCATCACCATAGACCATCGACGAGCAAACACCGTGCAACGTCGACATACCTTGCCGCAACGCGCCGTACCATCGAAACTGTTACAAGGACGCCGTGACACAATTTTCTATGAGTACATAGTTTGATAGAGCTGCTAGAACGTCACTTGTGACGTAACCCATTGAAACCCGTGCGAACTTCGAGGGGTTAAAAGGAAAAAATATATGTATTTACTAATTTAGGCTTCTGAATGTGAAGTTCGAGATTGTGATTTTTATGCGTATCAGGAAAGAAGTTGAGGTGTGATATGGCGTAACGTATCCGACTTGTCGCTTTTATTGGCAGTTAACTTTAACTGCTCGTGTAATTGTTTATTGCGATAATTCAGAATGAGTTATCTGTAGTTTTACGATGTGCTGTTTGTCGAGTGAGAATATTATCATTTTTCGATTATCATATTGTTAAATTTCAATAATTATCATAATAATAACTAATGACAGTAATTTGAATAAAAAAGTAAAAGTATGAATGCATGAGCGGAACTAATCATACAAAAAAGCCATCTCACTTTCTATAAATCATACAGGATATAACTGTTTCATAGAAACGATTATAAACGAACAAAAGTAAAATGAATATTAAACTATTAATAAATTCCAAGAATTTTTGCGGAAATACTCACTCATATGAACATCCTGAACGAAACATTTCAAAACCGACTTCCCGAACAACACAGCCAAATATCAACAAAACATTTCCTATTTATAACACAATTGACAATTCAACCTACCGATCGCCAAAATTAAACTTCGATTGTTCAAATCAGTACTTGTACTGAATTAACTGTCATTCGCGAAATATTTGATTTTTACACGCGAGCAATTGTTGAAAAACTCAAAACCATCGATTTTTTTAATTTTTAAATCTGTCTATAGATCCCACTAGTATATATAATTAAATTCAGATGAAATAATTCGTACATTTTGAGAGAAATCTTCGCGACTCAAGCTTGAGTCTTTGGCGTACATAGCGAGTCGATGCGCGACTCATCGGTGAGTCGTTGGCGTACAAAGGGTTTTAACAACAAAAACCATGATTTATAGCTATTATATAAATCCCATTGGCATAATTAAATTTGTAAGAAAGAGTTTGTGCACTTTGAGAAAAATCTTCGCAACTTACGTGTGAGTCTTTGGCGTACATAGCGAGTCAATGCGAGACTCATCGGTGAGTCGTTGGCGTACAAAGGGTTTTAACAACAAAAACCATGATTTATAGCTATAAATCCCAATGGCATAATTAAATTTGTACGAAATAGTTTGTGCACTTTGAGAAAAATCTTCGCAACTTACGCATGAGTCTTTGGCGTACATAGCGAGTCGATGCGCGACTCATCGGTGAGTCGTTGGCGTACAAAGGGTTTTAACAACAAAAACCATGATTTATAGCTATAAATCCCAATGGCATAATTAAATTTGTACGGAATAGTTTGTGCACTTTGAGAAAAATCTTCGCGACTCAAGCGTGAGTCTTTGGCGTACATAGCGAGTCGATGCGCATACAAAGGCTCAAACAACGAAAACCATTATAGAACAAAGATGACGGCACTCAACAAAAACCACCATAAACCTTCCCTCACATTCTCGCCGCAGCCCATGGCAAAAACCATAACTTTCGCCGCGACATTTGATCTCCCGATCGACACACGTAACGACCCGAGGTGTCATAATAATGGCGAACTCGTGACCGAGTCGAACGCATCTAGGGGAAATTGGGCCATGACTAGAGCCGTGTTGCAACTCACGCGATACAATATCAAATCCGCGGACTGTGAGCGAGATAAAATTTCGCTTTCGCCGCGACCAGTTTCTCTGGCACGATCCACGCCATAAATAATACTGATCGAATGTGGCGTTGTTATAGGGGGGTTTCAAAGACACTACGCTTCGGTAGCTGGATGGCCGCCGGCGGTGGATTGGGCTCGATTTGGTCGGAAATTTTTAATTAAGATTGTCCCGTATGTAAATTGGTTGAGGTTCGGAATTATTATGTTTTTGATGTATAATAAATTTTTATTGACACATTATAAACGAGTCGGTGGTGTGTAATGGCTGAACGGTGAAATCTTAATTTGATATTCGATCTATTAATTTAATTAAATATTCATTCTAGAATTTTATAATATTTTTTTATATTAGTCCAATTAGTCTGAAGATGAAATGCCAATTTCGACTTTCAAAAAGAAACGAATCCGTTTTATATACGTCAGTACTAAAATCGATTGGTTTTGACCTCTCACCTGACCATTTTCAACAGTGTTTACTAACCAGCCAGTTAAAACGTTCAAGGGCAATAATTCAATAGTTACTCGCGTGGTTATAATTAATGACACCTATCGAACATTGTTTTTAATGATTCAATGCAACAAACGCGCACTATAATAACAATTTATACACACAACCTATAATAAAATCATAAAAGAACCTTGCAACATATACAAAATCCACACAAAGGACACAGCTTTTCCGAGCTTCAACACCGAACTCGGACGAACGACACACGGATTTCCACAACCACCCACAGCCACATTCATTGCGACATTCGGTGGTAGTGGTGGTTGTTATGCAGTTAGTTGCATTCGCTTTAGTGCACTTTTGCGACCTTGCAATCGATGTATTAGGTGAGCGGGAACGAAACTGGCGATCGATCCGCATAAAGGGATTTCACCTTCGTGCGTTTCGCTTAGAAGGCGTTTGTACACGTCCATGGTGTTCATGTATATTGGAACGATTTATCTAATTTCGAATCGTAAAATTGACGGATTTTCTTGTACTGGAACGGACTGGTTGTTGACTAGTTGCGTAACGCTCCGACCACGCCTTAACCATTTTTTACACGGTGACATATTTCGGGTTATAAATTTTTAGTTTCGTTAAATACACTGTTTCTTGTCACTCGTCGAAGTTAAGCAAAAATTGGTGTGAAAGTTAGATGGAAACAAAGAAAAAAGTCTGAACTTTCAGAAAAACTTTGACACAAGATGGTGATTGCTATCGGATACTTTATTTCACTTATGGATGCTGAATATAAGTAATGGTTATTTTGATCCATGGCCGTAGCCTGTGAGGGGAGCTGGACCCCTCTGAATTTTTATAATAAGACAAATTATACTTAAATTATGAGACTTATGTTGAGATAAATCACTCAATCATCAATTCTTTGAATGCAATAATTATTTACAAACATTATACTTCGAATGAAAAAACAGAATATTTTTATGCAAAGTTGTGTTTCCCATAAAAAATCCTGGCTACGGCCATGTAATTTGATCAGAGAGTTTCAGTCACCCAATGAGGAAATGAAGAAAATTGTATTATAATAAAAGTAATGAGACAATGTTGCGGTACTAACGGTGTAGAATCGCAAAATATAATGGACGAAATTTTACCCCACAAAATTAATAAAATCACAAGAAATTTCCTCAATTTCAAATATTTGATCAGTACAATATCATCGAATCCAATATGAACAGACTCGATTTAGTTTGAATATCGAATTTTCAATCACCATCTAAAATTCAACAATCAAACAAAACTTACTTGAAATTCAGCGGCATTTCCAAATTGTTCCCCGACTTCCGACGATCACCAGCCATATCAGCCAACCTGGCAAAATCAGTATCCTGATCGGCGAGACGTGCAGACTTTCTGGACTCCAACAGACGAACCTCATCGAGACGCTTATGCAGCTCCATTGCCATCTGAAACAACAACAAAACCCGTTCAATCGACTGAAAAGTGACGACCTCGCGTGAACCTCCTTGACCCCCACGGTCGTCATTCCTAATGTGTTTCGCCATAAGTCCCACATGTAACGCTTTATGGTGTATAATATAAGCCGATGGAGTTTATCGTCATCGTCGGCCGAACAACAACCCCTAATTATTGTCACGAAAATCCGAAACGAGCGTAATGTGTTCGAAAGGGCGAAAAAGGGCACTGTTGCAATATCGAAGGGTCAACGCTCGGTTGGTAGGTTTAGTTTTACGCTTTGTCGTACGCAACTGAAAGCGAATCGTTGACCCCGCGAATAATTTTCGAATTTATGTTTTGCATGTCATGCGATATTTTTAGACATATCGAACGTAATGAAATGTATAAAAAATGCTGTCAGTATGATTTTTATTTATAGAAAGCTCGAATCGATGATAATTTGATATTCTATGAACGAAGAGTATCGATCAGAAAATTGTTGACTTTCGTTATTTCGATACGTTTAATAATTATACGGTATTTATACCATACGATTAAATATGAAAATTGATACTATTGTAATTATTATTTTCGAGTAATACCCGATACAAAAACCAACAATTTCAATACAAGTCGGAATTATTCAAACAAATAATTTTATTGGAGTGAAAGTGTACCGACGAAAGGTCGAGGTTACCATCGCAATGACCAACACCATTGACACGGGACAGTAATTAACAAAGATCGATCGTTTACCCGTTTTTTTATCCGGCTCGCATATGGAAAACTCGAAATCCGGAACCGGCCGATGCATCGTCGTACAAGGACCGTCTCGAATACTAGTTTTTCGGCAAATCAACACACCTACATTTCGTACATAACACGAACGTGATATTATTGATATAATAAGAACAAAAAGCGGATTTCACCAATAAAGAACGAGATAAATCGATGCACCGAGTGGAATTTCAAGTGCGATGACTTCATTCATGGTCCCAAAACATTAAGTATGTATATTATGTATGCTTTTTTTTCAAGCTTTTTATTAACTTGCTTTGTGTCGTGGTGGTATGTTCGCTTTTTCGCAAAATAAAGTTTCAGATCATAATAAAATACTGGTAGTAGTAGTAGTCGACTTACGACGGAGATACTTTCCATCGAATCCATACAAAAAAATAATCAATTTTTAACCCATATCCTGCTACGGTTGTTCCCAATTGGGAACAGCGTCTTATTTTTGCTCTACAATTGGTTGAATTTGGTAAAATTTTGCAAATGATAACTTATTTAAGTTTAGAAAACTTTTAACTATAATTGTGACAAAAAATAGTCTATGTTTGTTTTGTTAATTTGAAGTAATAAACGATAGGAGTGAAAATTTTGGAGTAAGTTGGGAAAAAGCTGTTTTTAAAAGTAAGTAAGAACACATACACCAGGGGCCAAAAGTATTTGCCTGTCCTTACTTTTTCGAAAATCCAATGTTTTCAATAAAATTTATACCCGAAACTATTTTAAAATTTGCATAGAAAATATGATTTTCAATTTATCTATGTAAATTAAATTTCTCAAGGGTAGCAAAAATTTAAAGCATGCTTTTTGGCAAGATCTTATAAGAAAAAATTGTAATAAAAATTTTGCTACTTCCGAGAAATACAATTTACCTAGACATATTGAAAATTATATTTTCTATGAAAATTTTTAAATATTTTCGGGTATAAATTTTATTGAAAAATATCAGATTTTCGAAAAAGTAAGGGCGGACAAATATTTTTGGCCCTTCGGTGTTTATATGTATATTCCAAAAAGAACAGAAAAAAACAGACAGATAACGGGTTAATACAATAATTTAAACGATTCCATTTTTTTTCGAAATGTATTGACTGTAGGTGATAACAGCTCGAAATTTAGTAAGTAATTTTCGGAAAATAATAATAAAAAAATAATAAAAAAATTTTATCAGTCGTAAATGCGAACCATCGTAAGTCGAGAACTACCTATACATCATATAAAATCCAATTCATACAAAAAACCTTCAGAACCCCGCCAAAGAAACATCCAAACACTACATTGTTTACGAAATCAACATTCGCCGTATTACCCATTCGGAAAGGGGTCGCAATTAACAGGCGAGAATCGTAATTAGACATTATGCAAAAGTACGTCACGGTGTATGTGACACGGTCAACTCCTACAGTTTCCGGTTTAACGGTTGCGTTACTTCCGGCACTCCCGGACTGTATGCGAACTTTCAAAAACGGGGTCAACGTTCATCCGTCTATTATACGGCGAAAATCGGCTATTCGCAAATGTTATGCGGGATAATTTTAACTATTGTTATGCGTGTTGTTTGCAGTTAACTGTTAAAGCGATGAAATGATAATGTTCTGCATTGTTTAAGGGGGAAATTTGCGATTTTTGAACGTGAAAATCAGTCCCGACTTTTTTTTCATAAAAAATTTTATTTTTTTTAATTTCGTATTTATAGCATCGAAGAAGCATGAAAACAATTTTTTTATGACTTTTTTATGTATCTAAATCACATAATAATAACTAATTACCTATCCTTCGATTTACACGGTAGATAGGTTCCTGAGAAAAACGTGTAAATCAAAATTATATATTTTTTAATGTAAAATCGTGTAAATCGAAAAGTACACAAAAAACGCATAATTTGGTTGTTTTTTCAAGCTTTCTATTAACTTAGGTTAGGTTAGGTTAATTTTAGTCCGAAATCCTAATTTTCGAAGTCCTAATTTTAATAAGCAATTTATAAAAATGTTTAATATCATGGTCGACATATCGTTTTGAGGTTACACCAGAAACGTAAAACTACGACGTAATGACAAACATGCGATACGCACCTCGTTGTTTACCTAACAGTGGCTCTTCTACATATTTTAGTTAGTGATAGAATTCAATGTTAAAATTATTAATGTTATTATTATTGATTATTTTCAACATTTATTTATTTATTTTTTTAACCGTGTAAAAGCAAAAACGTGTAAAACAAGTGCCATATTTGAAAACAAAACGACTCTTCAGATTCTTAAAGAAAAAATATAAATAAAATTTGTCGACAAGATGCGGTTAATTACGAATATGGAAAAAGTATTGGGAAATTCCAATTATTTCGATTTAACTCGTAATACATATTGATTTTTTTATGAATTGAGAGATATTCGTCATTGTGAAACAATAAAATAGCAATTGCAACAATTGGTTAAAAAAAATATTTATAAAAACTTCGACAAAAACTTAAAAGAGAAAGGAAGCCTAGTATTGTATTATTTTTTGTATTATACATAATTTAAATCAATGACTCGGTCGTGTGAAACGTGTTGATCATCAAAGTTAAGTTAATCATGCGGAATGTACAGTAGATAGATAAATGAACTTATTTCGTTTTTTGAGAGTTCTTTTAACCTTCTTATATAAAAAAAAATCAAATTTAGCTTCATATGATGATGATTATTTACAAAAATAAATTCAATTTGAAAAAAAATCGTATATCAACTCAAAAACTCAATTACAATATTCAAATAAAGAAAAAAAAGTATTATAATTTGTATATTTAAATTAATTTCTATATGAGTCTCTCACGTAATCGACAGAAGCCAATTTGCAAAATAAACTCATGATTTGTATGAAAATCGACCTTGGGAGTCATCTTGTATGCACCAAACACTAAAAAAATAAACAAACTCATGAGCACCTATCAAAATCACATTACGTTCAGAACGCTATCTGAAAATAAATATAATATCAAGGTTGGCCGTTTTTTTAACGCAATTTTTTCCGGGAGAGATAACGTTAACGCATTATGAATCATACGTGAAAATTTATTAACATCGCTCTGTCATTAACATATATTAAAACGGTGTAATAAAATTAAATCTGCCAGTATTTATGAATTATTAAACAACAACACGAAAATAAACCAAACTACGGATTCTTTTCAGTTGAGAATATTTAAAGAGAGGTCGTTTCGGTTGACAAAAGTTAAAATATGATGCACTTACGATAAAAAAGTCAATATATCCATGAAAATATTTTACTATTTTACAAAACAATCGAATATTTTTTTATAATTGATCAAACATGAAATTACCGTTTTGGACAATTTAACATCAATTTATTAAAAATGCAGGAAAAAATCAGTGTTTGTTCGTTTTCGCCTTCACGGTTAAAGGGATATTCCATCGATTGCATACCGTTATAAGTACAGTATAATCCGAAATCATACATATAAATAAATACAAAATGACGAAAGCCGTTTTCGATTTATCGACCATTATAATATTGTGGGCGAGGAAAGTGTGAGTCGGGCTGTTTTGAATTTTAGATTTTGAACTTTTACGTGCACACGCGCCTTTTAACTGCTTCGAATATATTATGTTACGTTATTTGTTGATTTGGACTCTTTCGTGTTGTTATTTTTATTTTTTTAGATTTTTCCGAAGAGTGGGCGTTTCGCTAATTCATGCCGAAAACTTGCGAATAACATAAACAATGTTTTCTATTGGCATAACTGTCACGCGGCCGTTTCGCGTGTTTTTCGTTTTCTAAAATTAGACGATGGTAATTATTCGAAAATTTGCGACAGTTATTGGATCAATAACCTCTTATGAAACTAATGAATGGATACTTTTTATTTGACTTTGGAATTAATGATAAAAAAAGGTAATTATTGAAATGAAATTCAAAAAAAGTACCGAAACAGGAACGTATAAAAATTTATGTTTTGTATTGAAATTTTCGATTTTTTTCTTTATAATATGTAAAAATTATGCAGTAAATTCAATATTTTATTAAATTTTTGATTATAATGTATGTATATGCAAAAATATTTGATAAAATTCGAAAATTTTAAATTTAAGATCATTATTTAATCAATCGTTTTTTTTCTTTTAAAATCAATTGATTTTAACGAATAATAAATAAACATGTTATGCTAAAACATTAGGAAATAGGAAAAATAATAAAAAAAAAACCGACGAATAGAAAAAATCATCACGATCTTAACCCAGAAATAGAAGATAAACGATTACGTATAATGATGACGAATAATTAAACAATAAATCTACGAAATTTCACTTCGGTCCATAACAGGCACGAGCCAAAACTGTCGATTTCTATTATATCTAGATCGTGCCGATCGATAGAAATATCATTCGCCGACACATAATATCGCATAATATAACAAGAATGGCGATCTATAGATTTGCAGTTGCAAAAATATGTACGAAATCGAAAATTGCGTCAAGTGAAAGGGGCCGCGCGAAAACGTCACGCGCAACGATCGCATTCTTACATCAATCGTGCAAATTATATTTATTAAAAAAAAAGTATAAAATCGCCGAAAAATCATTTTGCGAAATTTCTTTTACATTATATTAATGACGAAATTATTATTTTATTGAAACTTTTCAGTTGTCGCCGAATTATGAAGACAATGATTTGTTTGATTCAATAACTTCTGATGAAATTTTAATAATTGTTTCCAATTAACAAAATTTATTTCACAAATATTCTATATCTTTTAATCCTATGATATTACATATTTATCGATCAGTACAATACTTCAAAAATGTCTGCGCGAATTACAAAACACTACTATTAAATTAATTTGGAACCTTAACAAACATCCACAACTGACTCACATTTATATAATAGGCTATCCCGAAATTCGTGTCGGATTTTGCAGATAAAAACTTCATTTATTTATCATTAATATAAAATATAATTTTTACCGTTTTTTAACACTTCTTT
This sequence comes from Hydropsyche tenuis, assembly GCA_009617725.1. Classification (NCBI taxonomy): domain Eukaryota; kingdom Metazoa; phylum Arthropoda; class Insecta; order Trichoptera; family Hydropsychidae; genus Hydropsyche; species Hydropsyche tenuis. The sequence continues at coordinate 1,597,675 of VTON01000025.1, forward strand.
CCACCTTTCTGTCAACTTTCTGATCCCCTTTTTGTAAATTTGTGTCGTTTATGAATCAAAATATTCGGAAAGTCTCTTTTTCACCTCCTCACTAAAGCGAATAAATTCTTCACTCAGAATAAACGCTTCCATTTTTAAAACGCCTTGGAAAAAAATAAGTTTTTTAATGTCTGTGATCAATATAACACAAAACATGTGATAAAAAGTCGACGAACACGATACAACTGTGGGTCGAAAAAGACCATCATAAATACGACACCACTTACGGGATTGGCTAATATAAATAAAAAGGACCATCAAATACATAATAATCACATTGAAAAATGTAAACACTACCAAAAACAAAGGCCTATATTTAATTGATCAGTAAAAAAATACAATTTTGATCAGTAAAAACAAAGTATATAGTTGTTATTCGGTTCTGTGCACGTGGAAACCTGTTTGAACTTGTTGGATCAAGTCTCAATGTAGTCACACGTGGTCAAGCTAACCTAACCTAACCTAAACCTAACCTAACCTAACTGATCATTTAACAATTTTTTACTGATCATTTTAGTTATTATTAACCAGCCAAATAATTATTTGCCAAAAACAAACACGAACAACATCCACCCACTCACGACGAAGCTTTCAATCAACCACAAGCCTCAAACGATTAATTCTTCCCGACACAATCGGCTAACATTGACCGGTTGGCAATGACAATCCGATCGTGCGCATTTCGAACAATATCAAACATTGACACGAATGCACCTCGTTGCATTGTTGCATCGAACGATGCAATTTGCGGTGGCATTAACCGACATCAAAGCACCGCCTTCGCCTCCATAATGTGCGCGATGGTAATAATGTCGTCTCCGCTATTTCGCCCAGATTGACATGGTGAAGGTGTTTTCATTGGATGAGGTCGTTGTCGATGTGCTTTTGTAGTTTTCCGTTCACTTTTGCGCTTGTCTATTGTCGTCTGATGTTTATATAGCCGTTATTGTGATTTATAGGGTTTTTAGTGTATGTTGTGGAATAAGATTTCTCGAGAAGGTAACTTTTATTGAGCTTAATGTTAAAATCATATAAATTCATTGTAATATATGTATATCTATTTGTGGTTTATGTTATGATGTTATTCATCTTCTTCGGATCTCTCCAATCTTGTCTGGAGCAATTATCAAACAATTCATGCCTCGTGTCTTTTTTATTTCATCCATTTATGTTTTGATGTATGTATTCGTGAGGATGTATTTTAATATCGTTTGGGGTATTATTTTAGTATTGCTTCCAGTCTTGTACGTAATAAACAGAACTTAAAACAATCTTTAAAAAAATATTGTTTGTGGTTTTAGGACGTTTACCCCTACCCTGGACATTAAACTCCCCGTGCGAAAAAACTTCCCTCCGTGGATAAAAGTTACTTAAAAATAGTAATAAATAAATAATAATTAATCAATACAGTTATATAGAAGGTGGTCTTAAAAATGTGCAATTTCCAGTCATCTTAAAATAATAAAAATATTAAATCAATGAATTAATTTACCTAGCATCGATTTATCGCAATATTTTTGATATTTCAAAGATTTGTATTTTGCTGAATGAAATAAATTAGTATTTATATTGGCTGTTTTATTTAAACATTGACTTTTATATTATAAATACTGACTATTTATAAAAAAATACTTATTTTTATCCGTACAGGGTTTTTGCTCGGGGGGTTAATGTCCAAGGAGTTTATATGATGGTGATGTACATATGTCCTGATACCTTTGTATGGAATGTCATCATAAGCAAGTTGCATAGTATAAATTACAGGACAAGGTCTTTCACCGTTGAAAGTTTATGCGCTTTGAAAAGCAACTTTCAAAAAGTTGTACACTGAAATTTTCAATCATCAAATGTTTCAGTGCAGTCCAAATGTCGATGACACCCCAATGTCACTCAGTTACATCGTCAACTAAATATAGATTTAAGATATTCTCATCTGTGTTATTGTACGACGACCAAGAAAGCCTAATGCAGTTTTTTCAACATCCGAAAGATCAACGATCCGAATTCAGCGCAATCACAAACCACTTTCGCTTCCATTGTCGAAAATTTCAATATCAATCGAATTCGCATGAAAAGTGAGTCTTTCGATGTGGAAGCACGAAAATGCGAAGCGCAGCTTTCACTCGCGCTCGTTCCAGATAACGAACAAACCAGAGACGAAAGCGGCTTTGTAATTTTATTTTTTTTCCACCATATTATAAATAGATAGATGTACATGTAGGAGATCATGATTCGGAATCTTTTCGAGTGCTCAGGGATCGTTGACACCGAAGGCGATTATCGACCAAAGTGTTGTACGCTGACGTATGGTCATTTGTCGATAAGACGTCATTAAAAAAAATGTATTTACATACGAGAGTGAAAAAATAAAGGTAAATGAGCTATTGGATAGGTGCACTTTGTCATTGAATTCACGAAGGAAAAACAATTATTTTAAAAACATGACACGCTCGATCGAAATCAATAACGATTGTGTTTTGTGATAAAAATTATGTGTGAATTGCGAGCGTTATCTATGAAAAACATAACGTTGCATGAAATAATGTGAATAGACATAAATTTTATTAGTTGTAAATCAAAAAATGTTTTATTTTATATAATTGTTATGGATCGGCAAGAAAGGTCTCGTGAGTTATCTTGATTTATTGACACTTATCTGTCAAATCAATGGAACAAAGCGACCGTGACGTTATAACGAATCGATAATGATTTTAAAAAAACGACAATTAACAGTCAATGAACTTGACGAATTACTATTTAATACATGATTATCTCACGTGAAAAAATCTAAAATTTCATATAATAATTTTTTTGTGGAGATTTGTTGTAATCGATTTTTTAAGAAAGCCTCGTGTTTGGATCCCATTAAATCAACGTGAAATTTATTAAAAATGACAATGTTTTTATATTACAGTTAATACACCATAATGTAGTTAGTAAAACTAACAATAAGCCTTTCTATTTGAATATATAACAAAGTAAAAAATCCATGAACATTTACGTCCATTTATACTAGAAACTAATAACTTTGAAAAATATTGTATAATCCCATTATACATCAAAACTGCATTGAGACCAAATTACCCGTTAATAATCAAAAACCTCTCACCTGTGTATCAAAACAAACATAATAGAACCGTCATATTATACAAAACAACCGCACAGCGAATAAAAAAACAACCAATAATTGCATTAGCAACCATCCGATCGATTCGGCGTTATATAAAACGCATCGACAATGAACAAACTGGTGACGGGAGGGGGGGGGGAAAACGCGCATTTTCTTTCTCGATTTCTAGAAAGGCACCTTTTGTGAAAAAATCGACGGCCATTGAACGCGGGAATGTTTCTATGCGATGTCGAGGTGCCCGCAGATGGCCACCACTCTCTCGCCACTTTCACTCGCATTACTTCTCTTTCACTTCTAGCACAGAATAGAAGCAGATACACCATCGTTTTGTGTCCGAGTGAGTGTGTTGGGTGTTTGGGTGTGTGTTGTATTCGATTCCGTGTGGCGTAACACGCTTTCGATGGTCGAGATTCGTGTTTTGTCGTCGAATTGTGGTTTTCCATTGGAAATTTTGTGGGTTTTTAGAATATGATCGATTGATCAATCGTTGATATACATGTCGCAGACTATGTATATTTGACCCGAGTCGATGATATGTGTTATGTCGAAGTCTGGGCTATTGGTGGTCATAGCGATTGCAAAGTTAACAGTAAGGGCGCAGTCTACTCAGTCTCTGCCTCATCTGCCTCACTTGACAGGAACTGGAGTTTGAAATATAGACACGCGTACCGATGGCCCAAGAACGTTTCCCGTTGGCATGGAACGGAGTTGATTCTTATTTTCCTTGCCCCTTATCAAAGCGTGGTTGGCACACATGATAAAGTACCTCCTAGCCTGTCAACACTAGTTGATAAGTCCTACAGTGGTCGTTTGATAATGACAATATTTGATCCAACTCAACTTAATCTAACCCAACCAAAAACAAACGAAATTGTCGAATAAAACTTAACCTATTCCAACGATGTCTATTTATGACAGATGTAGTGAAGTACACTTGGACATGTAAAAAAATCGAATGAGATTACATCGAAAAAACTTAACAGTCATCAATTAACACGGATAAAACCCATTAGTAATCAATCTGACATTGATCTCGCACAATGGCGATAAATGGAAAGCGGCACGCACAATCAAACGGACCAAAGCAAATCGCCATGCGGAAGCTCGACAATGCAACTCCAAATATCCACTCGGGTATTGGACACGCGCGAAAATGGACAGGTATTTGGCAAGCCGGTTCGATCGACGTCGTGACTCGAATTTGCCGAATCAACATAGAAAAAAATGTGCATTGAGATTGAAACGTTGCCGTGTGACCCAGTTACCGATCCGATTTGCAAACTTGCATAATTTGCAGTTGTGCCGTTACGCGAAAGTTTTCGATGATACTCGGGAGTATTTGTTATCTAATTAGGTATGGTTGTATCAAAATTATCGTCGGAAACGTGTCTATTACCAAACGTCTAAACGGATCCAATTACCTGCACCCATAATTTGGAAAATAACAGATAACGACACAATCTTTAAAGACAAAAACCTCAATTGCGAAACGGCAAGAGCACGAGTTGATCTTGCGCGAATCCAAGTGCGGACAGAATGCATAAAACAGATCCATAGATCGTGCAGATAGATCTTTAAAGATCTAGGCAGGGCCACCGTTGGATGTTGGTCACGACAAGTGCTCGAGGCTTGCCTACGACTTATACTACGTGGATATTTGGCAAGGCAAACTGGGACGGGTCCGACAACGTCTAGTTTTCACTTGCACAACAGTTGACAAGCTCATGCGCGTTGTTTCTGTTCTATGGTAGGATTCGACGTCAGATCGGGTCGTGATTGATAATAATACGTAATGTTGGATTGGAGTGTGTTTCGTATCGGGAAAATGATCTTGGTGTTATATTCGGATCATGTTCTTGCTTTTTTTTATTGAGCAAAATGGTTGTGTTTAACGTATTGGTTTAGATCAGTGGTTCTTAACCGGGGCGCCACCGCCCCCTTGTGGGCGTATTTAAATTTTTAATACATAATGTTTATAAAAATATTCATGTTTTTTATTTGTTTTTCTTATATTTTTTTATTTGTAAAGAAAATCATTGCATAAAATACACACATATAAAAGAGAGTAGTTTTTTTTGCAGGGGGGGACGCTGGATAATTTTACTGTGGTAAAGGGGGCGATTCTTTAAATATGGTTAAGAAACACTGGTTTAGAGAATTGTGTTGGACAATTGAGAAGGTTGCCTTTTACTTTTTCAGGTGAAAGGATTAGAAAAATGCTACTATATTACGTAATTATTAATGGGTTTTTTTAAATGAAAATCATCTTCGTCTCGATTAGAATCGATTAATGACTGTGCTATAATCTAACTTTATAATTTGATTAAATAATATGGAACGAAGTGCTTTATATGGTGAGAGTCAATGGCAATAAGTTCGGATCGTAAGACACGTACTGTTTGATTGATTTATAGCTCATCATTATGAAATTGCTCAATTAAACTATTTTCGAAGTGATCAATGAAAAGCATTTGATTTTATATTTTTAACGATTTTATACTCGTATATAGTATACAAAAATAATTCAATTTCGATTCTATTCGATTGCATTAAGAAAGAAACATTGATCAATTAAATTGAATAGATTGTTATAGCGAATTTTCCATTTATTGTACGAACGAGATTAAATCTGAGTTATCAAATACATATATTGAAATGCCATTTTTGACACACACAATTTAAAATAATCAATCTCAAATAAATTAAATTTATACAATTTTTGGAAATTCAATGCAACCGATTTTCTTTCATTCGGATTAAAATAATTACCTTATTGAAAAATTTCCTTCAAACTGACATATTAATTACTTTAATCCTAATTTATGTTCCGACGATTTTACTTACATTTTCAAAATTCTTTCAATAATAAATTATCATTTCGATACACCGCGATGCAAATCCACCAATTTCTCCATATGAATAATTAATTGAAACGAATGGAAATGCGCCCTTGCTCGCGCGAGACCAAACAAAGATGTTTGATGTCTTTCACGTGCAAACAAACGAAGCAGAGATTGTCGGCAAACAATCCCCAAAAAACATACACACACACGTCCCGTAATTCGAAAACGATTCTAACAATTTCAATGAGAACCACAGGAGCGGACTAAGGGGAAAAATGCGTCCGCGTGACGCAATTTTATAGCGACCGACCCAGATCTATAAATATTTCGTCTCTCGTGGTCTATTTTTGCGGTGACCATTCTTCGAAGTGGTACGAACGCCGCTGCTGCACGAAAAAGTGTCGAGGAAACGTTCGCGAAAATACAAAGTGGTAAAAAAAATAGATTTGACCGCATTAGCCGTGTTTACCGAGATCGATAGATCGGATTGTTCTAATTCGACCTCAACATACATACGGGTTTCGAAACTGAATTTCGCAAGGACGTGTCGTATCGAAATGGAAAACTAACAGACCGAATATCGACTGTCCATAATAGGAAGAATTTCATTATGAATACATATTGAATTCGAATTTTGGCTGTATTGTATCGTATGGAACTATAATTCGACATCGGATGGATTCGTATTATAATAACAAGCTAATAAAAAGGTTGAAAAAAAAAGATAACGCATACAAGTCAAGTTCAAATAACGAGTTTTTATAATAATCGTATACAATTACCAAAAAAAATCGATTACGAAAATATATACATATCGTAGACTGCTTATTATAATTACTATATCACTTCATTAGTTGATATGGTTGCAATTAGTATATTATTTTTGATTACAAGAGTGTTATGAAATATTCATTTGAATTATTAATGATCAATCTAATGTTGATTGAATAGGAAAAACATGTGAAGAATGTGCAATAAAAGTGCATAGAAGTCGATTAACACATTGACTGCCTGTATTACACTGGAGATTGATCACGCTTAACTGCCTAGTAAACCACGCCTCGTTAAAGACGATAACGGTTTAAGTAAAGTAAAGATTTACGATCGTTTCCCTGGTATAAGTTACACATTACTTCTCTCCGGAGTGGTATAATATAAACAAGGCAATCGATCATTCAAGAAATACAACTTGCGTACATATTATTACACTCTGACCGTTCGCAATATCCAGTTTGATGTATGCGAGATATTGAAATGGAAAAAAAATGGACAAGTTCAATGAGATTTTTTTTAAAGAGAATGTTTCATGCGTTCGTTTCGTATTTTTAAAATTATATACTTGTTTTGAATGGTGAGTTCATTATGCGGTAAACCGTTTCCGTTTATGAGATCAGTTAAAAGTTACGAATTATCAGTGTTTACGATGATAAACTATCACATATCTATTCAGTTGATGTTTATGAGGTTTTAAAAAAAGCGTTACGTGGTGAAAAATAGAAAAATAAATATGTAATCTGAAGTAAGGAAGTAGCAATTATTTTTTATCGTACTTACATTAAAAACGGACCATGAAATCTCTTAATAATACATCGTGGAAGAAAAAAAAGCAAAGTATCACTCACATGACGTTACCTTTAATAGCATAATGACATATTAGATCAGAATGCATTTCACTTAAAAGCATTTTCAAATAAAACACACATTTACACCCACGCTCTTACGTATCAATTTTACGACATTTTAACTGAACAAACTTTACCCTGTAAACGACAAAGAACAAAACACAAAACACAGTTACCAGCGCAATGAACAAAAATAGATAGATTAATAATAACCCCCAGATTCGATGCGATAATTCAATCCACAAGTTGCCCAATCGCGTTAAATGCCAATTTGCCCGACGCACAATGTATCGAAACGTGTCGCCATTTAAGAAACGATCAATCAACTATCGACTCCGTTATGCAACAACGAAATGACTTTCATCTAATCTCGATAACGATAATTACCGCCACATTACAAAAAACGAACCATGACCATCGATCGAAACGGGGAAAATCGATCTCGCATTATAAAAAAGCGGGATTTTCGATTTCGCCGGCTGTCGGAAACAATGGGCCATCATTTCTCTTTTTGAAACCCGTTGCTCGACGATTGGCGCCTATTGTATGCTAAGACGTGACCTATTCGCATGACTGTTACGAAATCCACAGTTGGTAAACTGTGGCTGTAATATGATGGCCGGCTGCAACCTCTGACATCGATGGTAAACTCTCTTGAATTGAAATTATCCACTCGAGAGCCGGAATTGCGTAACGAGAAAGGCGCAATGTGATTCTGACCCAATTCCTCGTCGCTTTTGAGAGTCAATCTAAAACTATCGATTTGACTATAAAAAAAATAAATAAAAAGAGCGCGAAGGTCCGAAGATGAGCCACCCAAGGCAAGGCAACACGGTCGACCAACACGTGCTGAATTTCGTAACGTGCACATGGCCTAGTTTACCAGAATGGTGAATGTTGCGCGCCCACCGCTTCTAACACCGTAGAATAACACCAATACGTTCACGGCATATTATACGTGCACGTACCGGTGGAAAATGGGTCAAATATAGGGTTGACACACGAGTGAAGGTTAAAAGGGTCGATTTTTGCGACGCTCTGGGAAATTCGATGCACTTTCCCAGAATTTCTTGATTGATTTGTAATTTTTCAGTAATATATCCTTCGAGATGTTTCAGCAGTGAGAAATATGTGTTTAGGCTGAAAAAATTTGGCAGAAAATGGGTCAAATTTAGGGTTGACACACGAGTGAAGGTTAAAAGGGTCGATTTTTGCGACGCTCTGGGAAATTCGGTGCACTTTCCCAGAATTTCTTGATTGATTTGTAATTTTTCAGTTATATATCCTTCGAAATGTTTCAGCAGTGAGAAATATGTGTTTAGGCTGAAAAAATTTGGCAGAAAATGGATCAAATCTAGGGTTGACACACAAGTGAAAGTTAAGCGGATCGATTTTTAAAATGCTCTGAAAAATTCAAGGAAATCTATGCATTTCTCCAGAATTTTCCTTGATCGACTTGTAAAATTTCAATAATATATCTATTCAAGATACTTCAACAGTGAGAAATATGTATTTATTCTGAAAATGTTTGGCAGAAAATGGGTCGAATCTAGAGTTGAAACCTGAGTTAAGGATAGGCGGATCGATTTTTATGATGCTCTGAAAATTTCAAGGAAATCTATGCATTTTTCCAGAATTTTCCTTGATCGACTTGTAAAATTTCAATAATATATCTATTCAAGATATTTTAACAGTGCGAAATATGTATTTAGGCTGATAAGGTTTGGCAGAAAATGGGTCAAATCTAGGTTCAATGGTGATGTGTCTATAACTGGGCCAAATTTATTATTGTGTCGGAAAATCGATGCGTTTTTCCCGATTTTTGTGATGACTGGTGATGTTTTGAAAGAGAAGTTTCGAAAAGATGTCCTTCGTGATTGCTTTGACAATATCGCGTACTATTAAATTGAGTTTGGCCTAGTTTTTCTAGGCCGGTTTAGTAAAACAAGACACAGAATTGAATATGTAATTGCATAAATGATGAGTTTCTCTTTTCGAAGCTAATCATGGAAATTGATTGAGCGAAACGATTAAATATTAATTTTTTTTCAAAAAATTAAAAGTATGATGATTTTCAACATACGACGGGTTGTTCGAAGATTGTGAAAGTGTTGTAATTGAGGCGTTGTTGGTATTGCATGTATAAACTTTTTTCACGCGTTGTAGGTGATATGCTTCGTAGATTCGATCGCGAAATACATTAATGCATTAATTTTTTTTTGACTAATGAGATTGGGCGTTTTCCTGTGCAAAGTGCTGTATTAATCATTTTTTTGTATCGCAAAATCGCCGTTTTATATTTACGCAATTTACCGTTGCAAAAACGCATCACGATTTTTCTTACAGTAACGAAATAATTCTTTAATCAGATTTAAAATTGCATACAATAATAATATATTTTAATATAGATTAATTTATGAAATATGAGAAAACATAAAAAACGGCCATGAATGCGTTTTAATACAAACAATTTGCCTCTTTTTTTTACCTTCATCTTAATCATTGCATATTAACGACTCAATTTAAATGTTATATTAATGATGCTAATCAATCATGGACGATTTTCGAACGGAAGGCAATTTCATCTAATGCGGCCTTATTTAATGAATAAAGCCTTCATTGCTTCCAAACGACGCGAACGAAACAATTCTCAAAACGTACTAGTGATTTGTATACCGTATTTGTCTCGAAAAAATATTGATACAACTGTCGCGTACAAGTGGCGAATATTTGCTGAAAACCGAAACGTCTGTGAGAACAACAACGAAATTATGTACGAAACGCGAAATTGAAACACGATACAAATCTGTATATTAATGGCGTCGCGTTATATTAAAAATGTAGGTCGAGCTTTTTTTTTCCTAGGTGGGGGACTTAACGAAACGGAGTTCGAATCCTGTAAATATGCACGAGTTAAAATATTCACTGTATACTTTAATCTTTGCACATTTTCAACCTAAAAATATTATATGAACCCACGCAATCCTGGAACGCCCTTTAGAAGCCAACTGCCGCCCACACGTTCTATTTACGCTAATGCAATATTGCTTTATTGATCCATTTTAATGCAGCCGATAGGACATAACCTAAATATAAACCATGGAACAAAATGTTATTATTTATTCGGTAAATGTCAGATTGAATTATCTGCATATAAATAACAATGAATTATACGAAGTATATTCAATGAAATTGCAAGATGAAGCATGAATAGTAAAGAAAGTTATTAATGTATTATTTTTATAAATAATTGCAAACTGTTGATAATATTATGTACAAAATTAATTAATATGCGAATATTCATAATATTTTTGTTATGATGAAAAATATATTAATGTTATAACAACACGCTAGATAAGAGTTTGGAATTTCGTGATAAAAAAAAATACGTTTACTACGAAATTGTTTCATATTCAACTGACAGCTAAGACGTACATGTTTGAAATAAAATATGTTTTTGACATGTTTATACACAAATCATGAATATCTATGTTTATCCAATTAATTATTATAATTTTATCAAATCATATGTATTCATCGAGAAAATTCGGACAAAGACCTTTTCAATGTTTAAAAATCAAATCGATCATTTTTCAAATTCCATACCGAAAAAAATAGCAACACACACTCGAATCTAAACATGATCAGAATACCAAAACTGAATTAAATGCGAGACAACACACTTTTAACAGTCATATCGATTTATTCATTAAGAAAATTCAAACAAAGACCTTTCCGATCCTTAAAAATCAAATCGATTTTCTTTCAAAATCCATATCGAAAAAAAAATGACGACACACGCGAAATTCAAATCCAAACACGATTAGAATACCAAAACCGAATTAAATGCAAGACACCACACTTTTAACAGTTAACCACGACGCGCCCATCGAAAACGCGCCTGTCACGTAAAAACTCGCATTTTTCCAACATAAACAACACACACACATGTATTAGTATAACTATTATTGCGTTGACCCACAATCAGAAGCCCCGGCCAACGTTTACTAGCTGGTGTGTAAAGTGGAGACCGGCCGGCCGGCTTCGTAACCCAGTTTCGCGAGCCCCGGCCATGCGAACTAGTAACAATTTCATAATCAATTAACGAAACTGTGCCACCGAGCCGTTTCCAAAGCAGCGAATGCACTCGGTGTGATGTCGTCCGATTGTCATGGGGACAAAGGAAGAGTGTCCCGGCAGAAAACGAAAGTGCATCGGACGTAATGGCGGGGGTTGGGTTCGATGAAAGGTGATGATTGGAAGAGAAAACTGTTGAAGATTGTAGATTTGGGGATTTTTGATGTGTTCGGAGGTGAATGGAATGTTTAAGTTTGAGTCGCGTAATGATTTTCATTTGTATACGTCACAGTCCAAGTGTATTTTTTTTAGTCCATGTATATTTAGATGAGTCAAAAATGCACATTTTTGGGAGTTGCATTGAAGTTGGTTAAGTTTTTTTGGAAATTCCTTTTGATTTGATCGAAATTTTGGATCAAATATATATGGACTAATAATATACATGTACTGCGAAATAAATTAAATTTGATGAAAGTTGCGAAAGATCGATGGGAATTTAAGAGGATTTTTAAAATGATGATATTCATCTTCTTACTTTCATTTTCTCATCGACGTATTCGATTGATATTTTAATGGACTTACATATTAGAAATTGATTGATCAAATTATATAAGCATCAGTTTTTATAACATCAAATAAATTTCAAGTGCAATCAATCGAAAAAATAAGCACTCAGTAGTTTCGAATTTCGATGAACACATGCACGAAAGCGATAAAATTTTATGATCCATTTGTTGCAGCAGCGATTTTATTGTTTTACTGCAACAATTCTTCCATAAATTTTTAATACAAAAATTTAAAGATATAATAACATTTCACTTAACATCCGTTCGTGCAATTTATTAAACGCAGTTGCACAATACAATCAGACATATAATAGACCAAAATTATGATATAAAAAATTATCTGATCGCAGTGTGGAACAAAAGAAGAGTGTTCTTGCAAGAAAACGAAAGTGCAACATGCAAAAAAGCGAGCGCATATTGTAATATAATGTGTTTGTGTAATGTGTGATGGATATTATGTGTCACCAAACGAGGACACTTATTATATGAAGTGTTTTGCTTATTTCATGAATGCGGTGAAAGGGAAACTCGGTGGAATATTTTGAATATTCATCGTGGATAGGAAATAGGTGTGCCACTTGGGAGTGAAATATTTCGCATTATTGAGAGGGTGTATGTAGCCTTTCTTGTTTAAATCGATTCGAGTTGACACGAATTCGCATTGTTAGATTGAAAGTTTTCATTTGATTATAAAATCGTTAAAATTTGTTCTTAAGTGAATTTATCGATATGATTGATTGAAACTAAAGTGCCGAATGTAATTAATATTGGAAAATTAGAATATTAATGGATAATTTAAATTAGATAAAATATACTACAACCACTTATGCTGTTAATTATTATCGCTCAAAAATAATTGAATATCAATATGAATAGGGAACAATTTAAACATGCATTAAAAAAATAATGTGTGCATTTTACACGAGCATTAAAACGTGTGCATTAGAAAAAATATTTGTACCTTAAAACGAACAAACGTGGATTAAAACAAGGGGAAATACTCACCGCACGACCATCATTCACAGCTTTCATAATATAACCGATTCGCAATAAACCGAATTCAAACAAAATCAACTTTGATAAAAAAAAAAATGACCAAATTGTTAAAATGTAGTTGACAGTTATATTTTATTGCCTGTAAAGATTAACTTTACTCTGACGACGTTGTCACCTATCTGTCATTTTAATGCACAAAATATTCATCGTATTGCAAATTTCATATTTTTTTAATGCTCACTTTATCTGCACAATTTTCTTTTATTGCCCACTATGAATAAAATAATTCTCAATACGAGATTTTTTAATCTACCAGAAATAATGCACATCGTATATTTTTCTAATACACAACAAATTCGCTTTAAGGCACAAACTAATTTTTTTTAATACACAGTTAAATCACTCCCATATTAATCTATATATGTATATAAAACTCAATCGGTGTATGTATGTACATATGTATGTATGTACATATCATTGCATGATTCATTTCTTAGTCGTGTAATTTCCCGTTTTGGTGATTAGAATTGGCCGGATCATGCGATTTAACGCCTTTGGTGGTTTTTGAAATTTAAGGTTTATGCCAACAAGCCCATGAAGGAGGAAATTTAGCACTATATCAACAAAATTCAGCAACATGTATGGAAAAAATTGATGAAAAATTTCAACAAAAAAATGCGTATATGCCAGTAAAGCCATTTACCCGATATGCTATTCCACACATAACCCTATACTGTATACTGTATGAATCAATAAAAAAATTACAATTTTTAATTAGAAATCTGTGTTTTCTATCAAAATTACATCTTGCGTGAATTTTGGGACACCCTATATATCCTCGTATATGAAAAACTTCAATGCTTCAGACAAAACACATGACCTGCGCCCTAAATTAACAAACGAAATCCGACCCATAAAACACACGATTCGTGACTCAAATCGAAGTCCATTACCAAAAATCACGAAACGGTGAATCGCGCACGTGTCATGGTGACCTATTTAACCTACCACCAGCCGGCTTGGCGGCTCCCGGTACTGCTCCAGTAGCCTGGCCCAAATAAAACAGGAGCACGCATAGGGAAAATGGGTCAGGAAGACCGCCGAGGAAGTGGGTCGATTCCTTGTCGTCACAGGACCCAGCCCCGGGAGAGGGGAACCGGAATAAAGCGGGGGCGGGGGACAAAAGTGGTTCCTAGGTTAAATTTAGTGTCGGATTCGATGTTGCCGAAATAGATGATGGTGTTGGGTGTGATTGGAAGATGGTGAAAAAAGGGTTGGTCGCGGGTTTGTTTTCGCGTCTTTGAGGTCGGTGGGTCAAAAGAGTCCTTTTTGAGACGAAGATAATATGAAATTTGGGTTTTTAATGTGTCTTGCTTTTTTATTCGGTTGGATTTAAATATAAGCTTTGAATATAATATGTATTGATTGATGAATATGGGAAATTTTCATTTGTGCATCGAGTTTATTTTTAGACTGTGCGGAAATTTCCCGGTCGGGCCAAACGTGAAATTCAAATATACAAATTTTTTAATTATATAAACTACAAAGGCCTTTGATAAAATTGAAACGTCAAATTAAATTGAACTTCGTGGAAAATAAATTGAATGTAAAATGTTCGAGTATTTTCAAAATCTGTAAAATGCGCTTGTTGAAATGTTGAAATATTTTCACAGGAACAATATAAACTATCAAAACCATTCATTTTGTCTGTTTGTAATAACGAATTCCATTTTATATAAATATGACGTTCGTTCGTTCGAAAAAAATTCAATAAATAATTTATAACATGAAATTACAAAGTAATTTTGGTTCTAGTACACGTATTTGGTAAAGCACGAGTCTATAGAAAAGTCAACGCGATGCAGTTTTGAATTATAATTAACATACGTGATATAAATTACAATCACAAACGAAAAGACATACTTTGTAATACAAATCTATGCATTTTCATTAATAATTACACCCAAATGTAACAAGCGACATCGTCATATCGCAATAATTGATTCACATCAAAAAAAATCAATCAATCAGCATAAAATTGCATGAACCAACATAATCAATAATTCCAATCGACATCCGGAGGAATTCCTATGCGTGCCATCGCCGTCACCGAAAGTAGGTCAACGCCGCCATAAAACAAAACGAAAAACAAACACGACCAAAAAATGCACATTACGAAACTCGGAAAAACGACCATCTTCGACAGATCGAACCCACCCACACCTCGAATCGAACGCGCGCGAAAAACCGGCGATTTTGAAATCGAAACAATAAAAAAATCGAAAAAAAAATTGGCGTAATTCTGCGAATCGCGCATGCAACTACGTCACGGTATGTGACGACGGAGGTGTGACGAGGCTATGACGAGTTTCGGCGTCATAGTTCGCCACTACGTAAAATTTGTGTAATAAAAGTCGTATGGCGTGTGTAATTTCGGATTCGATCTCTATAGGAATTAATTCGTCGCTATAGAAACGTTTGCCTTTGTGTTTGGTTCCTCTTTGTTTGTTTCATTATCGGAATTTTCATTTATAAATAAATTGCTAATATGATTCGTTTTATAAAGGGATAGAATTTGGATTCGTTTTTTTGGGGTCGATTGCATGGTTTTGAAGCCCTTTGCGACTTTCTCGCGAATGTGTTCTCACGATGAAAATTCTGGGAAAAGCTATGTACATCGATCATTGCGGAAAACAATAGGAGAAGTAATTATTGTTGAAAATTGCTCGTGTACCAATTGCATGCGATAATTTATAGCGATCGACGATTGGCGAACAAGTGCCGGGGCCACTTTCACGCGCTCGAACGCAAATAATGAACAAGTGCATTGGCGTGTAATACGACATAGATGTTATACCATTTTATTAGTATTATATATGAAATAGGTTATAATTGTAATACTTCCATATAAAAATTTATAAACGTATTTGTAAGTCCTGTTTCTCTTTTGTAAATTAACAATTTCCTTTCTCTTTGTACTTATATTGAGAAATGTATAATCTCTAGTTTCAACGATGAAAAATAAGTGTAAAAGATGAAAATTCTCTCATAGTTTATGAAGAATTTTAAATATTTTATTATCTTTGTGAAGCATTTATTCTGTCACGTAGTCGACATATTTCGGAAATTTTTCTGAGTCATAGTTCTGATAAAATTTTTAAGCACAGACATGAATTTAAATGTGGCATAGTTTCGCATAGCTCAGCTGAAATCCGAGCAATACACGTACTCGTACATACAATACAAATACTCGTAGCAACACGAAGAATGGAAGTTTTCTCATTTTAAAATTCAAAATAAAAATCAATACGAACCTTTTTCAAGCTTTTATTTCAAATTTCAATCAATAACTACATATTTTAAAATTGAGATAAACTATTTCATACAAAAAATTAAGCTCTTAACTCTTTCTGCTATAGCAGTCACAGCCGCGGAAGACAGGCATTTAAACAAAAACTATAAGGAATATTTTATTATTTAAAAAAATACTATAAGTACGAATTGATATATTTGTTTATTAAAAAAAATATTACGATACATATTTATAATAAAAAAATTCGATTAAATACGTTTACGGACTAGTATGACTATTTCTTCAACGCGGATTAAACATCGATAAAAAAACACCGAAACGGTCCTCAACCACTGCAAACATTGCAAAACAAAGGAAAGCCACACATACGCATTCTAAACACCTATCTTATCGACAAACCACCGATTCCACACCACGATTTCCGAAGAGTGGCCCTCTCGCGCTCGGCCATTAATCGCATTACTAGCTGGCTTTGTTGTGCAACAGCTTTGATGGATGTTCCATGGTTGTTATGGGTTCGGCTGCAAGGCGCATGCGGTTCGACCTGACCCAAATAAGGTCGACAAACGAGGAGCACCAATGGCCAAGGGAGTCTCGCTCTTTCCAAAGGCAAGAGGTACTTGCCGGAAGAGGTGTGCTTTTGTGGGACTCGGGGTCCCGTCGAGGAAATTTCGGGATTAATATTCGATGAGGTGCGTTTTTTATGGGTACGGTCTCTTGTCTAGCTTCGATGGAAATTAGTTTAATGTTGAAAACTAGACGAAATTTAAATATTTGAGAAAAATGTGGAAAATTGTTTTCACTATTAAAATAAAATAGTTGTCGGATGGAAAATGCGAGGGTTTAATAATTGACGTTTTTCGCGGAAAATGTAATGGTTTGAATCCGATTCGAGCGAAACGGTTTTGCAGTAATATTCAATACCTGTATTGTATGTACAATATGATGTTTTCATATAATGGACGATTGAATTTCCGAGGAAAATTCGATGAATTATTATTTGAAATTCAATTCTATTCAATTTATTTGTGAAATTATATTTATATTTTATATGAGATTTAAAATTGTGTTGAATTTTTTTCAACGTTACTCTTTCTCCTATTTTATCCGACCATAAAAGAAAATTCAAAGCTTTTTACAGTAATAAACAACCGAGATGCATACAACACGGTCCGAACATCCGTAAACATCATAAAATAATATAGTACATCATAAAATTACGATATAAAATTCCATCAAAGTGAAACTGAAACTCATCATCGAAATATAATACGTATTATTAAACCAGTTGAATAAACCTCGACCCCACATCAAGAGCTTTCTAATGAAACACAACTGAAAATTTCTATAACACCCAACAAAAACATTTTTATACGTTGACAACTCCAATAGTTTAAATGGTTAATCCCAATCACTTAACATTTCAACGACCTTAAAAATCAACAGGTATCCAATCGAAACTTCTCACAAACAAGACAAAACTAATCAATACCAACATGTCCCAAAAACGACAAAGCACAAAGATTCGAACGCACTCTAGAATTCGGCGACAGGAAGATCGATCTGGCAGCATTCGGAATCGGAGTTTTCAGAGGATGACCCAGTTCAGTTCCGGGGGGAGTTGGGAGGGTTCTAAGGGTTCCAGGATTCTAGGTCAGGTCACAAGGTGGCCTCCAGCTAGGGTCCGGCGAGATGGAGGCCGGTACAAGGGCAGGCCATCGTCGCACCGTGTCAATATTAAGGCCATACCGAGTCAGTGTTACACGAGACGAAAATAGAACTCAAATTGCATCCGTGGACCTCTAAAATAGATAGTAGGGTGACCGTGTGTTCGAGGAAAAAATCGGTATTTTGTCAAATAATTGTTTTATGATTCGGTTCGGATTATCTTTATGAGAGTGGGTAAACGATCAGTGGTACTAATCGCGTATCAAAGTGCAAATTTTTATATTAGAGAGAGATCAAAAATTATTTCAATCGTATCTTTCATCGGATTAGTATCATATCTCTAGATCTTTCAAATAATTATTATATAATATCGCAAATGAAAAAAGAATTTTTAAACACGATTTTTTAATATCACAATTCTACAATCCTCATTTATTTCTTACTTATAAAAAAATAAGGATATGAAAAGTATTATTTTTAGACTCTGATAAAAAAAAAACATATTTATTAGATTGATAAATGATAAAATTATTGATTGTTCTAAAAATTTACTGGAAAATGATACTGACAAATACAATTATGTTCAGAATTTTTTTTGTCTTATGTAAACGTGTTCACAATAATAAAGGTCACTTGCCGCATTTATAGATCGACAAACGAATGTGAAAAAGTCACATTCGTAACAGTGCCATTTAAAACCAGTAATATTATGATCATTGTCGACACTTTCATTCAATAACGCTAAATATAATAAAAAAGTACGAACGATACTAATAATTCGATAAGATTTACAGCATTGATTCAATTGATTAATAGATAAATTACGACGTAGTCGTCGGACATGTTTGCAAACATTGAATTGCACAATTTCAATTGATCATTTAAGATGCATTTGTAAATTGCGCCGCTGACAAGACGATATAATTCATTCATCGACAACTAAACGCATTTATGTTTATTTTATTAGAAAATCACATATGAAAAACGCACGAATGAAGTGTAAAAATTCGTTGAGGTCAAACGCGTAAAACGACCTCGCGATAATCGAAGATCGATAACGTTTTCACGAAACGACTAGTTATTCGAAAATATCATCAATATTTGAAAAAATGATTTAATATATTGCATAAGTTTCATCTTTATTTTCGATGGTCAAATATTTTTCTCCTTTCTTCGAATAATGAATAACATTTCTATTTAAACTATTCGATTACGTGGAGGATACTTTCTTTTCTGTATCTGTTAAGTTTTAGCCTAGCGAGTGAACAATAAACAGTTCATAGAAATTTTTGAAATGTCTAATAATTAAGTGTATTTATGCATTTTTTCATAATACAAATTTTGTGAAAATAATAAAGCGACCGCAACAACCAAAAATACTTGTAATGTGTACAGTAGAGATACAATTAACGTTAGAATCGCTCAATTGTGGTTTTTAAAATTCAGATCTGGGGATTTTTCATTAATTGATAAACATGACGATGGCATTTTAATGCTGATCTACGTCAAAATAACGGTGAACGGATAAATTGCGTTAAAGATATGAATCAACTGATAAAAAGTGCAATATCTGCATCGCAACGAAATGGTTTCGAAATACGATAAAACTTTTGCATCGACCCAATATCAAACGCGTCATCGAGGCACATTTAATTCGACAACCCTATTGCAAAATCGTTACGTAAATTGCGCACTTCGCAACTTTCGCAAACGCATATCCGCACAGCCTTGTAGTGAAAGTGGCATACATTAGAAACTCGGCCGAAACAGTAGCCCGAACACGAAAAAAACACACACACACAAAAACCGTCATCTTTTCATGACATTTCCGAGCGAAAACGTCAACGGCAATGGTGCAACCAGTCCAAGTGTCAAAGTCAACGCGGCATCGCTAATTCGTATCAGTCGTGCTGGCAAAACGCGAAACCGAATGGAAATCGTACGTAGGCACACGAAAAGCCTTGGATCGCACTCAAATATCAATACGAGCGTGCAAATAAATTTGCATGTAATTTAAAAAGGATTTATGACGGCTGTTAGCGCTCGGTTAGTTCGCTGTTTACGTTTGCACAAGTGTTCGCGGCTCGTTTTCTTGTTGACCGGTTGTGGCTTTCGCGTATGATTTTTTTAATGCCCGAGAAACGAGGATGTGCTTTGTGAAGGAATGGTATGTGGATTTTATCTGGTGCCGGCTTTCTTACCAGTTTAGCGAAAGGTGTGCCCTTTGTGAGGAAGAGAATCTCGGTGAGAGGTGGCCGATATGGGTAATTCAATGTTTATCGAATGGGTTGTGTGAGTGAGTTTTTAAAATTATATCGAAATTAATATATTTGTGATAATCAATATGAACAATGTCTATTATAAAACGATAGTTTTCTGAAATTTAAATCGTAAGTTCAGGTATTTTTCATGAGGTAGTCCCAATCTTCTTTTGACAAGTTTCAAAGAAAAAAAAACTGATTATTTTTTTATACTGTTTATTAACTTTAACATTGTATAAAAAAATATGTATAATTATACCACAATGGTAAGATCCCAGCAGGCCAGTATACAATTATAGTTACTAAATAAAAATTTCACATGGCGAAATTTTTCTATATTACTTAAAATATATTTAGATGCAGTTCCATCTAAATATACTGATTTACAATTTTTACATGATCATACAATTTTTGTATGATCACCATACTTTTTTTACACGGTAGTCTCTGGGACGTATCCCCCGTGTAAAAAAAGGATTGAGTGTATTATAAATATGTAAATAATACACGGGTTTTCCGAATTTTTTTGTAAATTCTGGCACTTTTCAAAAGGTAAGTATGTGATGAATTTAAATACTAAAACAATTCTTTAGAAAATTATATCAGAACGATGCACGTATCCATTTACAGACCTCACCATTTTTTTTTCTTAACTTCAGTGATCGATGGAAACTAATTCTTTCAACAAATCAAATAAATAAGATATATACATAATAGAAATTGTTCAATTGGTACGAAAATACCAAATAAGTCAATCCAATGTGTAAAAATACTTGATTGAACAATAGAGACGTTATGCCGGTTAAATTTAAAAGAAACACAAGATCGTCTCGGGTACTATGATAATTTTAAACGCTCGCAGAATGGTGTGGGAAGGTTACAGCATTGGCAAACTGACAGCGGTTCTATTAGAGATACCGTGACTCCGAGAAAATGATGTCAGCTCGCACTTGTTGAGCAAAGATGTAAATGCGAAACTATAAGCACATAACCGGCCATCGATGGTCCAGAATGAGTCATCGGACCGAAGCTTTCGGCAGAAGCTCCAGAAGCTCCAAAGGAGGTTAGAGATCCGTTGTCGTTACCGGCTGAGTAATGGCTTAAAAATAACCGCGATTTTACATATATTTACGAAGCGTCGTGACGTTTAAATTTCGCCGCGCGAAAAACGATGTCCATCCGTTTTTCTATTTTAGCTTTCAGCCAATTCGGATTGCGTCACGGACGTTGCGAGATCTTCAGGAATCCGTGCACTGAAATCGTGACGAGGTCCCAAAGCAAAAAAAATAATCAGACATTTTTTCTGCATGTCTGGTGGAGATTAACACTTGAAAGATAATATATTTTGTGCGAATATAAATAGTTCGATTTGTTATGTGCTGAAAACCGCATAGACCGACCTTGTTAGAAGCTTCCATCAACATCGTCAAGAGTTGGAAAACTTGTACTATATATAACACCTGGTCTAGATGACGTCATTGACAAAAGGCGTAGGCATCTCTAGAATTTCTCCGACAATTGTGCATGTTCGCTAATATTTATAGTTTACGTCTCTTCCAGACATTTTGGGTCATGTTTACGCGAAGTCGTCCGATATTTTTTACTACACTTGATATCAGTTTCGTGCGTGCGACGATTTGTTCGAGTGCTCTGCGACATGATTAATTGTATTCAAAACAGAAGGTTAAAGGCCTCGAAAAAGGTGGTCGAAGATTATTTACAATTGAACATTCGGGCAAATATTTGTCCCAAGTGTAAACGTCAATAAAATTGAGAATATTATCGCGTGGCGTACAGGTGCGATAGCGCATACAAAAGGTCAATTTTGAGGACGCACTATTTGCAATTATCCACAATGCAGACCTCCAATCGTTGACTTGAATGCGTGCTTTCGAAAGTGACAATCTTTATGTGAGGCTTTTTTGCGATATTGAAATACCGGGACAGAAAACGGATGTATGCGCCCTTGGAATAGTTGGTGGTTAACAGTTATGTTGTTTTGTTTTGAAGTTTGAGCCTTGTGCGTAACAATGCTTTTCAAATATCGGTGTGATGTTTCCCAAACAGATAGTGTTTAGATTTCCGAATAGACGTCAACATTCACGAGTTATTTTATGTAAATTATTATTTTATCAATTCGAACGAGTTCAGAAATAATCAAATATTATTCGATAGAATTGATATAAATTGTCAAAAAAAAACTGCAGTTTGTTTACGTATTCGCAACCACTAAGGTCGTGACCTCTTTTTTCAGCGAATGGCTTATCGGTATAACGGCGGTGGAATGACCTTTGGGTGATGTCACAAAACGGCCAAATTGGTTTTACGATTTTTTCCAATTGAACCAGTCAAAGTGCCAAGAGGTAATTAAAGTGCAGCTCTCTTGTGTAATCAATGAAATATTTTTTTCTTGTTTGAATGTCGATTTTGCGTCTATTGGTTAGATAAAAAAAACTAGTTGTATTTAGGCCAATGCTTCGTCGTTCGATTACAATGACAAGAGAAAGTTGAATGTGTTTGAATGAAAAACATGCTAAGAATTTCGCATACATAAGAACGGTGACGTTTCCGTCGTTAAGTTTATTAGTGAGATGTCAATGCTGATAAGTCAATTGAAAATTAATACTTTCACGCAATAACTAAGCGTTCAGTACTAAAATCAAAATTTTCTAAATAACAAAGTGCGATTATTTTGTTAATTACATTTCATTTTCCCATATACGAGTATTATTAACTTTCCATTTTAGAATAACGATCATTTTCATTATATAATAATTAATCGTATTCATAAACATGTCGAAATATTCATTCACAATTAAAACTATATCTAGATAAGAACGAAACCAAATCTGATAAAAATACGTAACAGAGACTGCGCAATCAAATCTAAACGCGTAATTTCACACAATCACAATTAACAATTTTAACTTTTGAATATTAATAAACTATATTATAATTTTTATATTCGTTCAAATAAAGCCTACTTGTGTGCATCTTTATAATATGAAAATTAAAAATTTTCAATATATGTTACAGTTCATGTATATTATTAGTCCAGATATATTTGACTCAACCCAACCTAAAATTTCGATCAAAACAAATGAAATTTCCGAAAAAACCTAATCTTATCTAACCCAACTCGACCGATCTAAATATACATGGACTGAAATACACTTGGACTGTGACATATACAAAAAAATAAAAATTCCACAGATCTGAGTCATAACCAATCTTTGTACACAATAACCCATTATACCATCCCGAAATTGAGAACATTGTCTATTTTTTCAAGCTTTTTATTAGCTTGTTCATTCGAGCCCAAGACGCGAGCCTGCGAAGAATACCGTACGATCCGGTTACCGGAAGAATCCGTTATCCGACAACAGACCAACGTCGTCACCAGACAACCACCATCGTCACCGACAACCACCATCATCATCGCCAACTAACATAGGCGCCAACCGAATCCAAACAGTCGCCATTTGGTGGGGACTGGCGAGGCCGATCGGCGAAAACAACCGCGAAGGTCGCCATCGCCGGAACACCCGGTAGCTGGTCAACTGACAGTCGAAGGTTCAGTTCTTGAGGATCAGTTCTTGAGGAGATTTTGGCCTGGGGGTGGGTGGGTGGGTGGAAGGCGAGACGGCGGGGGCGTCGCACCGAGGGGCGCCTTTTGGTCGCTTTGTGTGCAATAGGGTGTGTGAAAATAATGGTGGTGGGTTGTAAAAATAGACGATGAGCTTTCATGTGCGGAGGAGTTGAGCTTTGTTGTGTGATTAATTTGAAAAGGTCACGGTTGTGCGGATCGGTTTATAGTTATGGCTTCTCGATTCAGCATGTTGAAAAGTTAGGCGGTGAAAATTTTCTTTAAGATATTTTTAACTTTTTAATACGACACATAATACGTATTTTATTATTTTTCATTTACACGTACACTCAAAACTCTTTACGCGGTTCCAAAATAACACGGTTCAAAGAAAATAACAGATTTTTTTACACAGTTTTTTTTCACTTTAATGCTGGCCATACACGCTACGATAAATCGTTACGATAAAACTGTACAGTTCGAAAGGTACGATTTATCGCTACATGTATGTATGTATGTAAAACTGTACAGTTTTATAACATACATGTAGCGATAAATCGTACCTTAGTTTTATCGTAACGATTTCTCGTAGCGTGTATGGCCAGCATAACATGGTATAAAAAAACATTATTATGCCACAATGGTAAAATCCAGATCAGGGCAATATACAATAATAGTTATTAAATTAAAATTTTCGATGATTTCACATGGCGAAATTTTTCCACATTACATATTTTTTATAAATTATATTTGGATGTAAGTTCCATCTTACATACATATATTGATGGAACCTATCTTCAATTTTTATAAGGTCACCATAATTTTTTTACACAGTAGTCTCTGTAATGTATCCCCCGTGTAAAAAGAGACTTGGATGCACTTGTATTTAATTAGATTAATCAAAAAAAGCGGAAAGTATTATTTTTATTTCCACGACTATAAAATTATCTGATTCGTATAATTGAGCGAAATTTATAATGTTTCGAAAAATCGAAACAAATAAAGCAATTTGAACTACAGTTAACGATACAATGACGAAAAGAACAATTTATAATATGATCGAATTCCCATGCGCCAAATTACTCAAATTTGCATATTATGTGTGGCTTGTTAATTTTTTTAAAAGGCGGACATATGAAAAACGGGTCAGATTTTGATAGTGAAATCGATCAATACACGTACAGTAATTATTTCGTATACGAATTATAAGATTTAAAAAAAAACGCGTGAGAAAGACAATTTCAAAACGGATGGGAGCGTAAACACTGAAATGTCGTTGGGCAACATCTGAGACATGATCGAACGAACGAATCGTAAATAATACATGATAAATGAATTTCATATTTTATTATATACGTACGTATTGAAAAAACTTACGTAGAAAAAAAAACACGTTTAATTCATTTTCACGAAGTCGAACCAACGAAAGTTTTCGACCGGGCAGATAAAAACGAATGGAACCAGTGCACCGTTTACTTTTCAAACGCGATGAAAAAAAGTGTTACGAAACAGCTGAAATAACGGAGCGATAGTGAAATATCGCAATTTGCATATTTTATTAAACGTATTTTGAGTATGTTAAATGAAAAACATTTCCGTATATGCGTCGCATCAAAATATGAACTTGGTCTTTCGCACGTCGAAAAAATCTTAAAATTATTTAAATATACAACCTTCGCATGATTTAATCTTTAACGGTAACCTTTAATCTTTAACTATGATCTTTAATCATCAATTTTGATTTTTTTTAATAAATTAAATTTTAGAAATTTATGAAAACTTCGAATCAAATGAAATGACCTACATTCCAAACAGCACATGGCTCATACACAAAAAATAAATAAAATAAGTTACGTCAAACGAATTTTCGATTAAAATTTCAGCTGTACTAACAGTTTTTTAAAAGACCATCTCCCGCAAATGACGCGCAATGATTTTCGCACTATGTCAATGACAAGTTCCAGATAATCCAACACACTTTCCTAGAATCAGCAACGTGCAATTTAGCAAGTCAAAACCGAATACGATTCCGTTAACACCGAAATGGAACAATGTATACAAAACAATAATTAGATTCGCACCTCGCGTCGGACACACGCGGAAAAACGTGACTTCGCCCCGTTTTATTTTTCCACGTCTGTTTTCAATTTTTGGGTCAACATTGCGACGACGATTATTTCGGCAATCGTGGAAAACTGTTAACGCTGTCGACAAGGCCGGCGATGCCAAAAGTTGCAAAACTTTGGACGGAAAAACAAAACGCCATTGTAGTTAGTTAGCATACGTTATGATGTGTTTGTTTTACGTGCGCGTTGTTATTGCGGAAGATAATTTTGCGAGTTGGAAATTGGGTTGTTGTTGAGTTTTCGGTGTAAATAGAAGCCAAAGTGCGTATTCTGGACATGTGAATATAGATTTTTATAGTCTGTTTTTCAAAGGATTTTTTGTACGTCAGAATGACGTCGGATATCATGGCCTTTCTCAATAGTAAAAAAGATACGAGACGAAGTTCAAATGTTTCAAAGTTTAGACATTATCGAAAACTTGCCAAGAGATTCGTATGAATTTTCTTGAATGAATAAAAAAAAATAGTACGCAGTCGCCGGTATGCACACATTGGCATATTTACTCGACAACGCGGAAGTGTTTGGATAACTGAGATATTTAAATATGAGAAAGTTTGTTTATGTGATATCCAAATATAATTTTGGAATGTACCACTTCAATCATGGGTGTTTTAGTATAAGATCGAACTAATTGATTGATTTAATTATGCAAAATCTTGTACGAAAACAATAAAAAAAGCGGGGTAATATAAATGGAAATTGAAGCGAAATAAGCGACCATCGCTTTCCAAATCTCAGTCGAATACAAATAATAATCTACGACAAGTGAAAGTGAGCACAACCTCGAATGAAGACCAAACATTCGCCACTCACCTTGCGACACACTACCGAAAACAAATTTCATACGCATTTTGTGACGGGCACGCACGAGTGACCACACCAAAACTACTACCTTTTATATATGTATAAAAAAAGAGTTATTCAACCCTAATTAATATATTCTGTATAACGGTTTCCGTATTCGATTTCCTAAGAGTTAGTTTTCCTTTATCAACAAAGAAAAACATTGAAACTTAACTACGGTAAGGTGTTAGATATCCTGAAATTGATGTTAGCCTGTAACTAATAATTGGATACTTAGCACTTCGTTATAATATTTTGCAGTACAACTTCCTGTGTTTGCAATCCGAAAGTATGCGCAAGAATACCGGTTGAAGATCCCTGTTTTGCTAGTCGAATTCTATGCAAATTGGTATTTCGCAACAACGTTTTCTCGTGGGGAAATTATAAAATGCATAATTTATCTCCGTTGTCCTTGTCATGTGACGTATGCACCCGGAATTTGTCGTCTATCCAATTAACTGCGTGCAAATATGACGGTTTTTTGCCTTCTAGTTTTGCTCTCGACTTTATCGTGTTAGTGTGCAAATTGACGAGTGTTTTCCTTGACGTTTAAATGTCGAGTATGTGAGACTTTTTTTAACGAAATACCGTTCAATGTGAGCATAAACACTTTTTAACACTGATTTATGTTGATAAGCATTAGATTTATATTTTATAGTATCCGATGAAAATAAACCACAAAATCGTTAATTGGATCCGAATATTGCGACGATTCAAGGTCGACACAATTGACCCAGATCAAATCGATCAATTTGCAAATCTCATTAAACTTTTCTTACATCACGATATCTAATGCAAACAAAACCATTACACCGATCAATTTTCCAAGGGCACCACAAACCCGACAACGCCTCCGGCCATCACCAATGCAACTTTCATCACGTAAGTGAAATAAAAAAAATGAAAAACCTAATCAAAGTGCGACCTCGTTTGCGGAAACTGTTGCTTTCGCACCGAGCACCACGGAACCGTGCCGACGGCCTAAAAAAGCGAAAATAACAGTAAAATCGTCGCTAAAGCATAATCAAGAGATTGAGGAGGGTATCGAAAAAGATAAACAAAAATCAGGGGTGGCTCGTGACTACAAAAACAGGTGAGGCATAAGGTGCAAAGACCCCCCCCGAATTTTTTTTCTTAAAAAATGAAAAAATATTTGTAATACATTCATATACTATTTGAAAATTAAAGCATAATTTGTAAAATATAGATGAAATGTCGAAAAATTTGTCAGTATCGTGTATTCTTCGAATTATATAGAAAATATATGCGACCGGGCAGCCGTGCTTATGCCCAAAATAGATCTTTAGCAAGCAACGAAAAGCTACCTTCTGTATACGAGAATACAGATCTTTTTCGTCTCATCGCCTGACTTTTAACACAGTATCACTTGCGAGCGCCAGGATTCCCCTTCTAGTGTCTGCCCTTACATTCTGGTTTTGCTTGCCACAAGGTTGGCTCTATAAATAAACATTGTTGACAGTTGCCGAATCGCGCACATATTATAACATCTCTTTTAATATAATATTTGGTAAAGGTGATCTTTAGCATACATACGAATTTAAGTTGGCACCTCAGAAACATGTTTATATACGTACATGCACCAATACTCATTCGCAGTTTGACAGCTGGTTGGAAACTTTTACGATAGAGACTTATAAAATATTTTCGATCTGAATATCTGATTGAATAAGATACGTTCAGTAAATGTGACGCAAAAAACGCTAACCTAACCTAACCTAAACATGTGTTTAGTAATAAATACGTTCAGACTTTTGACTGAGACATGCGTTAGTTTTCCCTGACTGCGAAATGCGGCGTTTGGCCCAACCCCCGCGTTCAGTTTTTTTCTAAGGAAAGTGGAAGTAAACACGTCGTTTAGCGTAGCGTAGTTTACTCCAAACTGACGTTGCAAACGTCGGAATATTTTCAACCAACTGTCAAACTGCGAATGAGTATTGGTGCACATACATGTATAAACATGTTTCTGAGGTGCCAACTTAAATTCGTATTATGCTAAAGATCACCTTTACCTAATATTTTTATTACGAGAAATATGTATGGGCACTGCCCCGCTTGCCCTTAAAGACGAGCCGCCACTGAATAAAACGATCGGACGTAATATAATAAATAGAAATAATAGGCCAAGACACCGGCCGGCGAGCGTCGTGCGGAACGCTCACTTCCTAGTTTGCGTCATCGCCCGATGGCCGGTGCTTGGCCGTTTGCTGTTGCTTTGCCGGTTTGCGCTTTTGAAAAAGTAACTGTACCCGCCGCACAAAACAGTTTCTTTTTTTCGTATCGGGTTTTTTTGGTTTCGTTACGTTTCGAGAGATCGGCCGGCTTTTTGCCGGGCGCTCGACCCGAAAACGTGCGCGTTCAAAATCGGGGTTTTAACAATAAGATGGAAAATTTAATTTTTCCATATTTTTCATATTATTCATATGTGCAATCGATTTGGTCCGCTGTACGTGATGGATATTAAAATTATCCTGCGGTAATTGATATCGATCGTATATAATAATTTTCTCAAGGGTCACGCTTACATATTAATACAACCGGGTTCCGTTTCCTGTACGCAGTATAACATTCGTGACGTTTTCGCGTTTCAAAACTGACCTAACGGTGAAAATACCGGTCTTTGAAATAGGAACGAATCTGAATCCAACATTACGACAATTGGCGTACATCGTCCTCAAAAATAAACTTGAGACGATCCAGCTACGTTTCAGTTCGAAAGAAAAACAATTCGCAATATTCAAAATAAATTTTTCCTGTTCTCCAAATTGTTTAAAATAATATATGTACGTCATTTTCGTTTTAAATATAATATATAATATGAATCGAGTTTTGATATGAAAATTTCTCTCGAAGTGAAAAGCTTCTACGGCGTAGAACGTGAACCGACAGTTTATTGCGCCGACACTTTCTTCGATTAATCGCTGTTACAAAATCGAATAAATAATAAATAAAGCGAATTATCAACGGTGATCGTGATTTGCAGAAAACGACAATATTATCGTGCCGGTGGTTTCGGTTCGTCGTAAAAAATCAGAAATCTGGAAGAACGAGACCATATTGTATTTTATAGCGAACTGTCGATCCGTAACCGAGTGTGCAAACACAAATAAATTGAACGAATGCTAATAAAAAGTTTAACAGTTTCAAAACCATTTTGTTGCACGGTTGAAAAAAAATTTATAATAATTTTAATTTATCGCTCAAACTGAAAATCATCGTAAGTATTACATAATATAATATAAATTTACGTATTGGGAGTGAAATATTTTTGTGTGCAAGTTTTTCACCGTTACGTTGTGCTTATTAAATTTTTATTGAGAAATTCGATTTATATTTTTACGTATCGCACTGCGGTGAAAGTCCATAATACGAAAAATTCGTATATAACATTATAGAAATGCGGTTAGTTTTTCTAGTGTAATTATCAGAAAACTCATATTTCAAAAATGAGAAACACATTATGCGTGTCGAAACGCTCGTTTATTCTTCTTATTTTTCTTATGTGAAATGTGAAATTTTCTAGAAACCAAAGATAATTTTTTAGAAGAATTAACAATGAAATATATGTATATACTATAAAACTTTTATCCCATCAATATGAAATTTTCAATTTGCATCAAAATATTTCCATTAAAATCTAAACACTTTATGCATCAATTCATAATAAAATTTTGTAAATTGATATGTTGATCGAATCAAATCGAGCGTATACTATTAGTTAGCGTCTTTATTCTTTGATCTAAATAGACTTCATTATTATCCATTCCGTTTTGTATAACCCGAAAGTTTACATACGCACTTTTCGAATAATCAGAGCGCAAAACCGACCGCCGAAAAAAGGCCCAACAACAAAACGAACAATAGGCATCGAACCCACCTATTCGTGCAATACAAAAACATCATAATAATAAATCTGGACAGAATAATAGTGCAAGCATCCAATTAAAATGGCCAAACTTTCGTACATGCGATACAAAAAAGAATCGAGAGATTTACAAGGAACAATGCTCAATTTCTTTCGATTGTAGAACAATAAAATGACAGCCGGCTCATTACTGCTACACGAATCTCCATTGTGTCCAATGCGAAGCCTTAAAAAGGAGCTGCTAAACTTTCGTTGGCTAAAACTGTTGAAGCTGTTTTGTCGATTTCTGCCTGCAACTGTGAACTTTTCAAATAAATAAAGAGAGCGGCTCTTATAATGGTCAAGATCAGATACGGATCGCTTTGTATTATAGTACAATAAATATTTTTTTCTTGAAAGTTTCTAATATTTAAATCAAGCCTGGGTAAAAGGCGGCCCGCAACGGGTATTTACTTAATATTTAATCAAAATAAAAATTTAAGAAGTCAATAAGAAAAGTTAAAAAATAACCGAAATAAAAAAACAAGTTGGTGGAGTATGAGAATCAAAAAAGGATATCATCATATTTTTGATAATGAAACGGAAAATCTTAAATGATTTTCCTGAACTGAAAGACTTCTTGGTAAAACGATTTTTGTTTTTCGAACAATATTGAATAAAATTTCATATTACAAAGAAATAATGGTACTTCCCATTGATTCAGTATTCAATTTGATTAGAGCATTTATGGTCAAATTATTACTTTTTTTTTAAACTGTTGAGAAAAAAATTCGATCATTTTCCCACTATGCGAAAATTTTCAGTACGAAAAATTTCCAAAATTATAGTTGACTTATTTTAGAACTAAAAGCAGATTTTAAAGAAATTGAAAATTATTTATTATTTTTTACTAAATATGGCTTTGGCCCGTGAGGGCCCGAAAATTTTTCAATCCGGCCCGCCATCTGAAACAATTGCTTACCCCTGACTTAAACGATACTCATAAATTTTCATAATCTTGAAAATTTTCTTTGAATTTTTCGAATGTACTATGATGTTTTTTTTCAACTTTAATGTTTTAATAGTTCAATCTTTTCTTCTAAAAATTATACAATTTTATTACTGAAGCTTAAAATTTATTCAAATCGAAACTGTTTCGATTTAGCAAGACGACACTGCACCTAGAGGTACTTACGTTCCTGTAACTGTAATCATAGTACGTGCAAACGGATAATTTCGCTCTCTTGTTGCCGTATGCGAGTTAGATTGGAGGTTCTGTGCTCGTTGTACGCAGAACTGGTTTCCACTTGAGTATTTATAATATACAAGAGATACCTCTATCTAAGAGGAACAACAACACTCGTTCCATTCGTTGTTCCTTCTGATGGTGTGTGCGTGCAAAGAACTCGAGGACAATCCAGCTGCTACGTGTCCGAACTCATGTCTGCCAGATCTGGATACCATCATTCGCTTTCTCGTTTCTCGAAACAGTACAAATCTGTCATGATTCCACTCAGAAGAGCCGATTTCCATTTTTGAATGATGCAATCAGTTGGATAATAATAAAAAAACGGGAAAATCTCATTTTCACAATTTCCATTAGAAAGAAAATCGAATGAGCGAAAGTTTAGTGCTTCTTTAATATGTCACAATCCAAGTATATCTTGATTGGTCATAAATACACATCTTTGAGGGTTGGATTGACTTAGGTTTTTTTCGGTAAATTAATTTGTTTAATTCGAAGTTTCCGGTTAGATCGCGTCATATATTGACTAATAATAAACATAGTCTACGACATTTACATTTATTGTGATAAGGAAAAGGTTACTGCCAAAGAACCGAATACTTAAAAGATTAGATCATCTTTCAAAGCAATGACCATCCACAATGCAACTCGACATCAAATAGCACCTGATCTCAATCAACTTTTTGCCACAACCAATAATAATTGATCGATCCGTCGAACTTCCAATAGTTTCCAGCCAGAACTGGTGTTATAGAAACCGCGTCAATTACATGTAAATTGTGATAGAGATTGACTTCGCCTTCTCGCCGTTTGCCGATCATCATCATGATGATGATCATCGTGACGGCGTTACCGTTACGCGAATGAGTGTAGCGAAACATGGAAGCCGAACGGAGGAAAATTCACCGGTAAAAAAAGAAACAAACACAAATTGAATGGGAACGTTCAATGGTGAGTTTGCTTCGCACGATGGCCGCTGATGAGGAGCGTGAAAGTTGCCGGCGAGTTTATAATTGCCGCTCTTTGCGTTACAAAAAAAATGGTAAAAAGTCGCTCTTACGTCGCCATAAGATGGTGATGGTGTAATTGTGGTGGTTCGGCCATTGTAAAATGTTAATTTTTCTTCGCGTATTAATTTATTCATGGTTCGCGAATGATTCTTTATCGTTTTGTCCGTTATTTTTTCTTCTTGAGGATATGTGCAATTTATAATTCGCATTTTTTGTGTATTGTAAAATTGTAGACATGATTGTGATCCAAATTGGCTACTGCTACAATATTTTTTATATTAGAAAAAAAAATTAAATTGGTACTGCCAGATGGAACTTTATAAACAACCGAAACTGGTTAAACATGACGATTATTGTATTCAATATGATTGATTTTCTGATCGGATACATATCGCAGAATTCTGCTTTCTCCGCGAATAAATTACGAAATCAAAAATACAATAAAATATCCATTTTATGAACAACATAAAAAGGCAGCGATTTCAAAAACGACTTATTTATAAAAATATCAAACGGAAAACGATAAATTCTCGAAATAATACAAATAAATTTTATATATTAATTAACATTTCGGGGTCACAAAGTAACTATTATTTTTTTATGCAGGTAAAGAAAATGTGGAACGTGCGGCATTGACCCGGTTGAATATACGATAACGACACGGCCAAATAATAGTCATAACCCGCTTCACATAATTCGCAGATATGAAAAAGCAACGTTCGATCATTGAAAATTCAATATGCGTCAATCGAATATTAATATTTTTTCAATACATATCGATCGATAAAAAGTCACGTGAAAGTCACGTTAAATTAACGTTGACAGTTCTGATCTTCCGATTACATAATCTCGATCTTACGAATATATGAATTTATTGTTCAAACATTGACATTGAAGAGTGCGTCATTGATAAGAAACTGTGCATTAATATCAGAATCCATGTTTCGATAGAAATCTTGAAGATGTTCAATGCAGCTTTAACCTCAAGCAACGCCCCATTAACCTTCCCATTACAACCGTTCTTCCATTGTCTCCGGATTCAATTATCGAACAACGACATCCATAGAACCTTAGCAGAGAAGCCTAATACAAAACCGACCGGCAAATGTCACTGTCTATCATAATTAACAAGCACATATAATTACAACGTGTAATGCGTATCGATTACGACACGTCAACGAGGTCGACCGCAACGCGCATATGACGTCAACATGGACGTCCACACATTGTTAGCCATTGTCTTCGAACACGCACCTGGCATTGAATTCTTTGACAAAACAAATATTAGGACAGCCTGAAGAACTTTACCGTTGCACACTTTCGGTTTTGGGTTTCGCGCATCTGCCTCTGAAAATCTCCAAATGTTGACGAGAACTCTATTGTTCTCTATTGAACGTAATGCTAATTTTCTCTTGTGAATTTTTTTTTTTTATAAATATGAAATTTTCAAGTTTAGTTAATAGTAATTATTATATTAAATATTATACATTGTCTCTTCTTATCGTAAAATGATTATGACGAAGAAAAAAGATGAAAGTAAGTTGCTAATGCCATCTACATGCCAATTGAAACATTGAAGATTCATGTCGAAAAAATTATTATCCAATTCAAAAAAACACATTCAAATATAATACTTTTTAATATTATTTTTATAAAAAAATAAAATTGGCCAATTTGTTTCTCAACTATCTAATCATATTGATACGACGAATCTTTTCAAGACATTCTATAATATGTACCGTTGTTCGATAGAAAAAATGTAACTGAATATGAACCTATAAAAAAATCATCTTCGTTTTGTATAGGATCTCGAACAAGTAACCTTCCGGTCATCATTCAAATGTAAACAACTTAATTTAGGTTTGCGAAACTGGTCCATTTGTCCATCTGTCGATCTCTCACTGTCGTGGTGTTGAGTCCAAAATGTGTCGTGTGTTACCGGTTTTGTAATATCCGATTAGAAGATTGATAACTCTGTTAGTCACTTTGGAGTTAACTGTGCTTTTGTTGATTCGGTGTGACGGCTGCTTCTTCGTTGTTTAATGAAAAGTTGAGATTGTGAGATGAGCGATGGAAAAAAAAGAAAGTCGCTTGTAATTAAACGAAATGTCGTGTTTATTATAGAATCTTAAAAATTTAGCAATCAGTGACGGTAAGTAAAAATTTTCGAGTGAAAAAATTGAAAATAATTTCACCTCATATGGTTTTCAATTTATAACACGATTTCGTGTGATGTCCATTAAGTAAAAGAAAAGTCGTCAGTGTTTTAATTCTTTAGAAAACTCTTGCAACTCTTTTATCACATTTAATAAGTACAAACAGAATATCGAAAATTTATTCAAATAAAAATATCGCCTTATTTACACATATATCGTAATTTTCTTCTGATACAATTTGTGCATCGATAAACAAAAATAAAACACTTCGTAATTCAGGTCAATGAGTAATCACCTCATTTTTAGACGTGATAATTAATGCAATCCGAATATTTAATGCACTTTCGATAATTATCATGTACGTTACTTTTATTTAAGGTCAACACATTGTTCATTTCATTATCAGTGAAAATTTTATGCACAATTTGGAATAATCGCAATTGGGCACGTCACTTCAATGAGTTCATCTGTGTACAATTTGAACATTTGATTCATTTCAACTAGTTCAAAGATGACTCACATTAGTGTGAAAAAACCTATTCAAAAATTCTAGAAAAAAAATTTGCAACGAAAACTGCACAACTTCGTGACACATAATTTAGTGGATAATTAACTCTAACTGAACACAAAGAAGAAGGTTACGTTTGAAAAAATAAAGGCAATCTCAGTAAATGATCGACCAACAGAGGTCTACGCGGTCAAAATGTAATTCACCTGTATGCATTTTCTTGGAAATGAATAATAATTGCACGAACAAACAAAAAAGAATCGAAGGGTATTGTTTTTTGAGTAATTTAGGATACATAACCGGGTCGTTTCAATGTCGCGGACATTCAACCCCAAATTGTAGCAATTTAGATAGTGATCATAATTTTTACAAGTACTCGGGGTTAAACGATTCCATTTATTCATCGATCGATAGAAAAACCAAAATTTATTCATTTTATCAAAATTCTGTTCATTTATAACCCGTTAGTTGTCATAAAGCAATATTTTTTCCTCTTCCTTGTGTTAGTTAGATGTCTTGAAATAGTTATAGGGCTAACTTTGAGGTCTGCTGATAATCTTTGAATATTTTTTTGTGAATTATTTTAAACGATGTCCCTTAAATTTTTATCGTTGACGAAAGTTTGAGGAAACCCTCATATTCGATGTTGAAATTCCTTGAATGAAATTTTATAAACCGTCTGCAAACACTTTTTTGAATTGTGATATCTTCCTCAAAAGCCGAATGGATGCTTTTTGTGCCTTTTGTTGTTGTGTTTAGACTTGAACACACACAAACAAATTACATGCAAATCTCTTATCGACAGCTTATCGTTTAGGGGCAAAAAAATATAAATATTTAACCAGTCAACCTACAAATCAAAAATAAATAAATAATATGATTATCTTTTAATATTACAAACAAAAAAAATTGTTTACTATTCACGTTATATTCCCAGAACGATCTGCTTTTGACCGAGCGAATTTCGGCCCTTTTGAACTAGTTACAACGTAATATGTATGTACTTCGAAAACCCTACTAATATGAATCCAAACAGCTACAAACTACCCGATTCAAAAAGAAAACTAAAGACCAAAACAACACGCACTTGACACAATTGTGCAGCACGTGTGCGCAACTTTCCTCCAACAGTTCCGGAACGAAGATAATCATCATCATCATCATCATCGCACCAGATTCGGGTTCATCGCCCTCGGAGTAAACACAAGGAGACCTCGTCGTAGTAAATCCTCGGCGGCTTTGGCCGGTAACCAAATGGCGGAGAGAAAGTCACTCGTGCGGCCACCGGTCATTTCTCTTTCTCGGGCACCTGCTGTGTGCACAACTCGTGTGTGTGTGTTCCACTAATAGAGCCTGCGAAACGGAAATCGGGTGCCGTTTTGCCATTGACCGAAAACGAGACCGCCATCTATCATGGACGGCAAAAGTTTGCGTGTGTGTGTTCATATGGATCGGCTGAAAGGCAAAACGAGTTTTCTCGTAGTGAAAGAGATATTGTTTATAACAATAATTCCCTCGATTTACACGGTAGCTATATAGGTTCCTGAGAAAAACGTGTAAATCAAAATTTTATATTTTTTAATGTAAAATCGTGTAAATCGAAAAGTACACAAAAAACGCATGATTTGGTTGTTTTTTCAAGCTTTTTATTAACTTAGGTTAGGTTAATTTTAGTCCGAAATCCTAATTTTAATAAGCAATTTATAAAAATGTTTAATATCATGGTCGACATATCGTTTTGAGGTTACACTCGAAACGTCAAACTACGACGTAATGACAAACGTGCGGGTACGCACCTCATTGTTTACCTAACAGTGGCTCTTCTATTTTAGTTAGTGATAGAATTCAGTGTTAAAATTATTAATGTTATTATTATTGATTATTTTCAATATTTTATTTTTATTTTTTTTAAACCGTGTAAAAGCGAAAACGTGTAAAAAAAGTACCGTGTAAATCGAGGGATAGGTTGTTGTATGTTGATTGTGAAACGGTCGGATCGGGAGCGTTGCGTAATGTCAACTTTTGGTGTTATACGTTGACTTCTAGACAAAGGTTTTCCCTATTCGTGTACTTACATACTTCACAAACTGCACCTAAAATTCAAAAATAAATGATCATTTTCCTTCATGACTAATCTCGTAATCGTCTAAATCTGTCAAGAATAAAATCAAAAAAGTACGAGCGAAAGAATTCGCATCTTTGGGAAGGCGACTCCATGTATTTATACATCTAGTTCGATTTAGATCTGCAGACGCGTCGAACGAGACCGGCCGGCGTTTTCAGCAGACACGCCGGCCGGCAAAATTCAAAACAGAGCTGAAACTGACCTCGGATCCTTGCGGTTGTATCACGACAAACACTTCATCCGTCTTGGGGTCATGGAGACGCACCTTCCCGCTGACCTCCCTGCCGTTGAACGTCAGGAAGACTCCTTGTCCAGAAGGGAGCACCAGACCCTGGACACCTCCGAATCCTGGACCCACCAACTCCTTAGCCGCGTACTCCCTACTGTCCCTTTTGCCCACGGCGTTCTTGACGTCGAACCTCACTGAAAACCTTGTCTTCGGAGTGAGGTTGATACAATTGTTGTTTTCAGGATAAGCAGCCGCTGGAGTTTTAACAGCGTGTATCACTCCCGAATAAAACATACCATCGTCCCCTTTGGCGACCACCCTCGTACCGATTATGGACCTCTTCGCCAGACGCTTCCCCGTGGACATCTTTCACAAAGTTTTTCACGCGATATCGTCACAACTATGTTCAACTTATCTGACCGCAATCGCAACGATTCAACGCACTGTCGCTTATCGAACGCATACTACAGACGCGCAGATCGATCTGCGTTCGAACAAAGAAAGTTCGCCTCGCAACGCGCGCACGGAACGCACACCGACAACACCGCGGGCGAAATGCGACTGGCCGGCGAGCGCGTTGTGCCGGCCGGCGATTGCGAATCGGGCGGCGAAGATGGCCGAAGTGCGGCGGAAATAGCCGAAGGGCGGCGGAAACGGCCGAACGGCGGCGGAGGCAGCCGAGCGGGCGCGATTCGTACGTATCGGGTTGCTTCCACGGTGTGTCTCTTTCTGGCGCGATAGGTGCGTCTCGCTCTCGCTTTGTTTTGGTCCTCAGCTGTTCGCCGGCCGGCTTCGGGCGTACGCTTGGGTGTCGGTATGTCGCCGCGCTCACAGGAATGCGCTAGGTGCTGTTTATTTTTAATTTTTTTTTTTATTGAAATTAGTTCGTTTGGATTTTGTTGATTTGTTTCGTATTAAATTAATATAGACCAGGCTTGTCCAAAGGGCCACCACGGTGCCAAAGTGGCCCCCACTTTTCGCACAAAAACAAACATAACAAACAAAATTTATTCCGAAATGTACTCATCGAAATAGTTTAATAATGGAAATAAACAAATTTATCAATATTTTAATACTTATTGCGTTTTGAATTAACGATAATTGAAATTTTGAGATTTTAAATTTGCAAGTGGCCCCTGCATTCTGAAATTTTGGACAAGCCTGATATATTATAGACCAGGCTTGTCCAAAGGGCTACCACGGTGCCAAAGTGGCCCCCACTTTTCACACAAAACATACAGAATTTATTCCGAAATTAACTCATCAAAATAGTTTTATAATGGAAATAAATAACTTGATCAATATTTTCATACTTATTACGTTTTGAATATACAATAATTGAAATTTGTAAGTGGCCCCCGCATACTGAAATTTTGGACAAGCCTGATATATTATAGACCAGGCTTGTCCAAAGGGCCACCACGGTGCCAAAGTGGCCCCCACTTTTCACACAAAAACAAACATAACAAACAGCATTTATTCCGAAATGTACTCATCGAAAAAGTTTTATAATGGAAATAAATAACTTTATCAATATTTTCATACTTATTACGTTTTGAATTTACAATAATTGAAATTTGCAAGTGGTCCCCGCATACTGAAATTTTGGACAAGCCTGATATAGACCATAAAAGGTACGTATGTAAAAGATTATGCAAAGGAAAATAATTGAAATAAATATAGACTTCGTCGATAAAAATGAATCGTTCTATCGTTATCAGTTTTTTGGTAGTTGTGATATCAAAATATTTGATGAAGAGACCTTATCTTGAAGTGGTAATGATGACAATTAGTTTTTAAGACAGTACAGGTTTTTCACCCCTAGTTAAATATTTTCCACTCCGAACCAAATATTTTCTATTTAAAATTATATATTCTCCATTTTGAATAAAATATTTTTGATTCCAAAAAAAATATTTTCCATTTCATATCTTGGTCGATTCAAGGACGATCCGTCATTTGTTGAAAATATTTTTTCTCTACTATCATTCGCATTTGTAGTACCGATAAGCGATTTCGTACATTTTTATATACCTGGAAATAATACTTTACAATTGCTTATGTATATATGTACTACATAATTAAATAAAACTAAAAACTGTACAATGAATACTGACAATAAGTCAAACGCCGAAAGTGCCCAAAGTTTGTTTCCGATACGTTTACGCAGGCGATGACAAATTATTTTACAATCGTCTGAATCTTCATGATCAAGATCAAACAGCCCTATTGCATTTAATCGTCCAAAAAAATGACTTAAAATGTTATAAACTATATTAATTTTAAATAAAAACATTTTATTCAAAATGGAGAAAATTTAATTTTAAATGGAAAATATTTGGTTCAGAGTGGAAAACATTTAAGTTAAGGTAAAAAACCTGTAAAGATTTCATCTATGAAAATTAATTATTATATCGTTATCAGTTTTAGTAGTTCATCAAAATATTTGATGACGAATCATTGTCCTGCAGTGGATTAGTAATGGGTCAACATTGATGACGATGATGTAATAAAATTATGAAAATAAATATTATAGATTTTGGTGATAAAAATGAATTATTGTATTGCTATCAGTTTGGGTAGTTGTGATATAAAAATATTTCTATGCTGATTCATATCGTTTAATCATATCGACAATGAAAATAGTGAAATGACTTATTTTTCAACCTTTTTATTTATATTAACAAAGATACAAAAAATTCTTGATAAAACGAGTGTCTCATTTTTTCTATTAAGATACAAATAATTCTTGATAAAATGAGAAATTAATCTATTGAATAAAAAAATAAACTATAAAAGTTCCTAAATCATTAATTAATAATAGCATTGTACATATAATATGATACATTTGGAATTGATTCCAAAAATTTTAAACATTTTCAATTTTCAATGATCAATAAAATAAATAAACATATTTCATGAGAATTCGATAAAATTGATACATATAAATTTTAGATTACGTTTAATATTCGTATTAAATTTTTTTTTTTACTGTTTTTTTATCTTTAAACTTAAGTGGTTGTTAAACTTAATCTATATTTGAATATAAACTACATAAATTTATGTAAGTTATAGCGAAATGTATGAAATTATTTTTATTGAATTAAAAATTTAAATTAAACTATCAAACCATTGTGAAGAATACATTTTATATTATTTAAAAAAAATCGAATGGATATAATTATACACATAAAAATAAAAATAAAAAACATAAAAAAATCTTCGAAATTCACAAATAATGAAAGAATAATTTTTCAACCATATCATATTATTCAAAATTTCCCTAAAAATAAAAACAAAAACGAATTCCGTGCAGAAACGTCGTAAAAAAAAAAACCAAATTGATGTAAATAAAGTCGAGTTGTGACGTTGTTGGCCCGCACCACGCCTCTCCTGCGCGCAACGTCATAGCCCAGCTGACGGATAACAACAAAGCCACGTGACCGCTAGCTGCTCGCTCATTGGCTGACCCAGTTCCAAAACCACCCAGCATCAAGTCGCTACTACATTCCAGTTATCCTCAACATACGAATTAAGTTTTCTAATACTA
Organism: Hydropsyche tenuis; assembly: GCA_009617725.1. Taxonomy (NCBI): domain Eukaryota; kingdom Metazoa; phylum Arthropoda; class Insecta; order Trichoptera; family Hydropsychidae; genus Hydropsyche; species Hydropsyche tenuis. The sequence continues at coordinate 1,639,431 of VTON01000025.1, forward strand.
AATATAACATTTGAATCAAATCAATATTTGTGTTATTTTTGATGAAATATTCGATGATTTTATTTGAATTGAAAAAATTCCAAATATTTTTTCATTATTATTTTTTTATCGATTATGATTGGGGAATCATTGGAAATTTCGATTATTGAAACAATTATTCAATCGAATCGATATTTTTATAATTTTTTTTTTCGAATTTATTTTTTTTCATTCATGAATAATTCGTAAGTCCATCTATTAACAAAAAATAAAACTAAGTATTTTCGTGTAATATTGCAAGATGTCTCTATTTATTTTGGGTTTATTTTGTAAGCTTTTATGGATAAATCATTTCATTTGCGTATTTAATAATTTTTTTTTTAATAAGCAATTTATTTACTCAAATTAATTTAAATGTAATTACCATGCATTTAGATATTGTACGTTCGTGACAATATGCAAATAGATGTGTCTTATCTGTGATATTTCATAATGCGTGTCTAATTGTAAAACAACGAACAAGTAATTTCCATTACTACGAATTGAACTCGAAAATGCACCACGGGTAAGTTTACAATATCTAGATTTGATAAGGTAACTACATGTCAATTAAACGGATATTTTAAATTTGAATTTAATAAAAACGATACGTTCGTTATTATTTTTTCATATTCGGAATCGTTCGATTTTACAAAACCGTGTTTTCAAAAATGTTCAAAATAATTTTGTTTTAAAACAATGAATGCTGTCCTATATTTCCATATTGATTTTATATCAGCTCTTTATCTAAATGGGTTTCGTACAATTTAACTAGAATACAATTACCGCTAAATCAATCACGCGATGAATATAATCTTCGTTTTTGATTTATTTTGCAAAAAAGTCGGTATTCGTAGTAGAGTGACGTACAAATATGGAGCACAAAATAAGATCGCGCATTTCAGCTTCTTTCATATATTTTGGAAGAAACAGTAATGTTCATGGATTGAAATACATAGCAGAAGCTCATCGACCGTGGATATCGAAGTATGGCGTAATTATTTGATATTATTATTTTATAATAAAATGCTTTTGAAATTCATGAAAAAGTTGTACCCACAGAATGTTTTGGATAACGTCAATGTTGATCTGCAGCTGGGGTTTCATATTAATATTGAAAGGTACATTGAAAAGTTTCAGTCAAGATATCTTGAGTTTTACACCTGACACCAACCGACTCACCTGGAATACAGCTTTTCCTTCGATAACAGTTTGTGAAAAATATTTACATTTTCAGACATTGAAAAAGCTCAATAAATACTATCGTAATAAAATTTCTAGGATTAGCACTATTCTTGTATTAATTTAAAAATTTAACAAGAAATTTAAATTTCAGCTGATATGATGGAAAAAGTGGATAATTTTGATTATAAGAAAATGCTCACAGAATTATTTTTCACTGACACAAACTGCAAATTATGCAACGATGGTTGTGGTCCTGGAATCAACTGTTCAATGGATTTGAGAGAAATGGCTGAAAAAGTATGATGTGAATAGTGGTAGAAACTTATTTTTTAATAAATACAAAATATTTTAATTCACAGGTAAGAGAACCATGTTCTGGATTGATTTTTGACTGTGCATGGCAAGGAAAACCATTAGATTGTTGTCAGTACTTTTTACCAATAGATTCGGAGTTTGGATTGTGCTATTCATTTAATACTATGCAAAGCAGGTATTATTAATACACGTAAATTTATAGATTTGTTTATTTTCTCAATGAAATCATTAAGTGATTTTTTTATTATAGATTAACTGGTACTGTACCACTGTTCAGAACTAATCGTACTACAGGTCCAGGAAATTTGTCATTTTATGTTCATAAAAGATTATTGGTAATATTTTTAAATGTAAATAAATTTTCAACTAAATTCTATATTATGATATTCAATCGATTTCAAATTCAGGTATATGTTCATGAAATTTACGATGTACCTTGGTCAAAGACAGAGTTGGACATGAGATTTGAAGTAAATGATGATGATATTGATTTCCGATTTGGGGTAATTGCCATATTATTTTTTATACTACAAGTACTGTTTATAACAACAATATATTTTTTAAAGTTTCCAAATTTTCAGGTACTTGAAATGTCTAATGATCATTTAGTCAGAGACATTGGTTTGGATATAAGAAAATGTCGTTTTCCAAACGAAGTTGTTGAAAGTGAATTTGGGAAATCATTTAGAGTAAATCATTTTTATTATAAAACAGTTATTTTGGTATGAATTTATAAATAAAACTTTAACACTACAGTTTCACGGATATGCAGCTTGTATGACGACTTGCAAAACTGAAATATTATTTGAATATTGTCAATGTGTTCATCACTTGAGAGACAAGATGTGTAATTGTTTTTTTTATTGCAATTTAGTTATTTTAATCAAACAAATTATACAATTTACATTCAATTTCAGTTAGTGATATTACCTGCAACTTTACTGGTTTTATTTGCTTGTCACTCTTTAGTAAGAAAATAAAATGTGAATAAAATATATTCAATATGGTTTTTCTAGTCTTACTTACAATTAAATATATTCTTTAGATGCTGAAAAATATGCAATGTTTGCTGAAGAAGTCGAAGTTAGTTGCAAGCATTGTTACCCATCGTGTGAAGAAGTTGAATTCACCAAAATATATACAAATGAGTACGAGTAAGTTAAACCCAAAAATATTTTTAATTCCTATTGATCAACAGTTGAATTAATATAAAATTTAGAACAGAGGAAGATAATTCACGCGTAGACATTAAAATGGAACATCTTCCAAATATGCAATATCACAGAACTGTTGGCAGAACACATTTGGATTTAGTAGGTATATGCAAAATTAATCTAATGTAAAATCATTAAAATAAATCATTAAAAACTTGTTAATATTTATAATTTGCAGTATCAGTAGGTGGTTTGGCAGGATTGTTTTTCGGAGCATCTTTGCTAACTCTTGTAGAAGCCATATATCTTATTATAAGGGCCTGAATTTTAAAATATTCAAGAATATCATTATTTTGATATTGATAACCAAATGGTTTTGAATTAAATTGAGTTTTTCTAACAAATGATAAGTTTTTAGTAATGGGAACTTATTGTTAATGAAAAATAAATAAAAAACCTTCGGAAGTAATTGGATTTTTATTGTGACATAATGATGTCTTAATGACATTTTATTTATTCTTAATTCCTTAATATTTATTATTGTATACATAGTTATAGATACATTCAAAATGATTAATTCTTTCACAAAATGGATTTTTTGATAACACAATGTTTACATAGATTGTTTGATCAATAACTCACAGTATTCTAATATCCTTTCTGTTTGAAAGACAGTTGTTCAACTTGATTTCAGTGAATAATTTAATAGGACAAATAAGGTTTAAAAAACATTAATAAAGATGGGTAATACAGAAAGTAATGTGACCAGTGGTATTAAGAAGCAGGCAGGAGCTACTCTGAATTTATTGTACAAAATGGTTGATTTGAAAGGTAAAAATATGCACTTCTAATAAAATAAATCTTGAAATGATTAAGAATATAATTTTATTACATTAACAATTGAAAAAAATAGGCGGTGGTTTGCTTGTTGATATGATGAAAAGAGCTTTACAAAGTAAACAGTATGCAGAAATCGATCACGCCATAAAAACAAAAGTTGAACCATTCTTATACAATAAAGGGAAAGGTCGCTTAATCCCAGTATCTCATATAGTTCTATTACGAAATAAAGAAAGGGCAAGAGCAAAACAGGTTTCATAAATTGTTTTGTGTATTTCATCTAATTAAATAACTAGGGTTATTTGTAAAAAAATATTTTTATAGTTACCAGTTTTACGAGCTATGGAAAATCCAGATGATGATTTTGATATTGAAAAAGATTGGCCCGAGGTAACGCCTGAAGAATATGCTAGAAACCCAACGGCATATAGAGATGTTTGTTGGGATCTTAAAGTACGTAGTATGTTGAAAATGAGTTGTATAAAAAAATAAACAAATTTATCATTTGTATTATTACAGGAAAGAGGAGCAGTAGGTGAAACGATTTTGCATTTATGCTTATTAAACGCAACATCTCTTCATGCTGATTTAGCAAAGAGATTGCTCAGATTTTATCCCAAGCTCATAAATGATATTTACATGTGTGATGAATATTATGGTATCATAAAACTTCAGATTATTTTCATAGTGTTTTTATTTAGAATACCAATAACGAAACATTCCAGGTGAAAGTGTTTTGCATTTGGCGATTGTAAATGAAGATCCATCTATGGTCAAATTTCTATTAGATGCAGGAGCTGACTATCACGAAAGATGTTTTGGAAATTTCATGTGTCCTGAAGATCAAAAAGCTTCTAGAAATGACTCTCAAAATCATGAATGGGTCAATGTTCAGCCTGCTACTAATTATGAAGGGTATGAAAACATCCTTTGAGAAATATTTATGATATGAATAAAATAATTGTTTTTTTATAGATATGTTTATTGGGGGGAGTATCCACTTAGTTTTGCAGCGTGTCTAGGACAAGAAGAATGTTACAGATTGATGTTAGCTCGTGGTGCTAATCCTGATAATCAAGACTCGAATGGAAATACTGTACTGCACATGTTAGTTATTTATGAAAAATTGGTAAATTAAAATGAAAATATACATAAAATTTCACAAATGAAATAACAATTTTATAATAATAATTATTATTTTTCAGGCAACATTTGATATGGCATACGAAATGGGCTCATCTTTAGCCATTCGAAATGTATTGAATTTAACCCCATTAATTCTAGCAGCCAAGTTAGCCAGAATCGAAATGTTCTTTCACATTCTAAATATTGAAAGAGAAATTTATTGGCAAATAGGAAGTATTACATGTGCAGCATATCCGCTATCACAAATTGATACAATTGATATCGAAACAGGGAATATTAGTAAAAATTCTGCTTTGAATTTAGTAGTGTTTGGTGTGAGTTTCATTTTGTATTTTCCGAAAATAAATTTTGTTTATTCAAATAATGATACTATTTTTAGGATAAAGATGAACATTTGGAATTGATGGATGGGGTAGTTATAGATTTACTGAAAACCAAATGGAATACTTTCGTCAAACGCAGATTTTATAGGCAATTCTTCCTATTTGCTTTTTATTTTTTGATATCATTGGTTTGTTTTACATTACGCCCAGGGCCACCAGAAAAATCTTCTTCCCCACCAGATCCATCACAAAATACCACAGAAAATTCAACGGACATACTTAAAATACCTTTCGACATAAACAATAAAACATTTTTGAATATCACAAATTTAACAATACCAGACGTTCGATCATTGGAAGAAGATATACATAATTCAACTAATCAAATGAAAGTTGAAATCGTTCAATTGACAAAAGATAATAATACAGAATTTAATTCGGGTGATAAGAATGGCAACTGTTCAGAAATTAATGAAAATAAAACTTCAGCACATAATCAAAGTGTTCCTTGTCAGAAAATTCGAAGTAACAGTGGCGGAGCTAAAGATTATACACCCAAAGGTAAAGCTTATATATTTTATTTTATAATGAAAAGACTATGTTAATTATATGATCAATTTTTCAGAACCAAAAAAAATTGATAATGAAATGGATGAATGGTGGGATGACCTGAACGAATGTAGGCTCATGCAGTTGACTAGTTATCAAGCAAAAGTAAAAAAAAAAAGATATATTTTAAAATAAACTAATACAAATTTTCAAGTAAATTTTCTATATTCTAGATACGAGTCTCTGCAGAAATAGCTTTATGGTGTGGTGCAATTTTATATATCGTAGCAGCATTACGAGAGGCCAGATTTCTTGGGTACAAAATGTTTGTTGAAAATTTGATGACGGCTCCATCAAGAGTTATGTTTTTATTCTCTTGTCTATTAATGTTGATTCTCCCATCGTTACGTTTAGCATGTTTAGATGAAGCAGAAGATCATATAGCTGTTATAATAATGTTAACCACTGCCCCATATTTTCTGTTTTATTGTCGGTAAGAAGAAGTAAAATTTATTTCCCAAAATGAATATTAGAATGTACTTTCATAAAAATATACAATTTTTAGAGGGTTCAAAACGGTTGGACCTTTCGTAGTTATGATATATCGCATGGTGATGGGAGATTTGCTTAGATTTGTGGCAATTTATTTAGTTTTCGTTATGGGATTTTCACAAGGTAATGAAAACCACAAATATATAATATTAAAAATAATACAATTTAACAAATGCAAAATGACTTTAAATTTTAGCTTATTATATAATCTTTTTGTCATTTGACAATCCAAATACACCCGAAGGAGTGGATGATAAAATATCAAATCCAATGCCAAGTCCAATGGAAAGTATAATGGCAATGTTTTTGATGTCGATGACATCATTTGGCGATTATTACGGAGCATTTGAAAGGACAGATCATGAAATTGAAGCTAAAGTAAAAACGATTTGAGAATACTTTAAATTTTATGTTTCAAATAAATGTTTTAATATTATTTGCAGCTTCTATTTGTGATATATATGGTAATAGTCGCAATTCTCCTAGTTAACATGTTGATTGCTATGATGGGTAACACATATCAGAAAATTGCTGAAACTAGAAACGAATGGCAAAGGCAATGGGCACGAATTGTTTTGGTAGTAGAAAGAGGAGTCCCTCCACATGAAAGATTAAAAAATTTCTTGACATACTCACAACCTATGTCAGATGGAAGGAGAGCTCTTGTCTTACGGATACATCAATCTGTACATTTCATTCACTTTTCTAAGAGCAAATTTCTAAAACATAAATACTAACGCAAGATTTTCTTTCAGGAAGAAGCAAAAGAAGAGATGAAGGAAATTTTAGAAATGAAAAGAACCCACGAAAGACAAGTAAAAAAGAGGCAAATTATGATGAGCAGTAAAAATCTTTTGAATAAAAAACCTGCAGTTTTTTAAATAATAAGTATTTATATTTATCATAAGCTTAAATAAATAATGTAATAAAAAAGATTTTATGTTAAAATATATAAATAAATGGAAATGGAAATAAACATAACATGACTTATAATTAAGTTATAGAAGTAATTTTCAAATGATTCAATAAAGCTCAAAAAATATTAACTTTAACTATGCAATGTTAATTCCGGAAATCTTTTACAAAATAACTTTATTTACTGTTTGCTTTTTCAAGAACATCAATTTTCTTACTGATTGAAACTAAATTTTCCATTATCGAAATTGACACCTGATGACACGTTTCCATCATTTGCTGGATGCATTTTTCAGTCTGTAAAATATTCATATCAACTTTAACATTTATAAAAAAAAAAAAAATGGATACATTCAGGAATTATGACTTACCTGATCAGACTTTTCCTTGCTTTCGATATTCGCAGATTTAATTTCATCCAAAGACTTATTCAGCTTTGGAATATTCGATATTGCATCAGAATTAAGAACTGGGAGCTTTTCTTGACAGAGATTCATATTTTTGCAATAAAAACGAATATCCGGTTCGTTTGTATAAACATAACTGCTTCTGAATTTACTGTCGTTAACCTATAATAGAAAATGTTTGAAAATTATTGTGAAATAAAACGAAACATCACAATTGCAGAAAGGTGACCTCGTTAATGAATTGTGGATCGAGATAGCTGTTCAAATCTTGAATCCTTTTATTCATTTCAGCAATTTTTTCCTTTCCTGTTGTGATGCCATTTAAAACTGACTCCACAGATGACAGTTGTTCGATCACTGGTTTATCAACGATTTCCTCAGGTGGATAACCCAGTTTATACTCCAACTGATCGAGACGATTTTCCAAAATAGAAATCGGATCCATTCTACAAAAAAAATGTACAGAATAACAGCAATAAACCTAAAAAATCAATATAACACCATCAAAATACCTTGAAAAGGAAAACTTGCGGTTGAGAAAAGTGACAGCTGAGATGTATGACAGGTAGATACTAGGAAATGTCAAACAACTTGTCGAAATCGAAAATATTATGGCCATTACACAAAAATATTTTAAGGGTTTGTTTCTTTTTTGAAAATTGCTAATTGTGAGTGTTTTAATACAAGTTTTCGTTATAATAGCTTATTTTGATAACGAAAGGTCATCAATAAATAATAAAAATCTATTCATAAACTTTGGTAATACAATTTCAATGATAAATCAATCTAATTATGTAATCAATTAGTTGAACGCTTTTCCAAACTATTTATAGGTATGTTTATTAACCATGGAAAATGGATTGCAAAATTATTCGGATGTTTTTTGCTCACAATAAAAATTTCTTTAAATAAAAATATTCTTTTTCAACAAATTTTTCCACGAACGTTTTCCCAGCATACAATCACAATTACAAAGTTTATTTTACAATCGCGTATTTACAATACAGCAGCTATCGGCCGCCCGACAAAAAAATGTTCAGTGCGCGTCGGCGTGGTCGACACCGCTGTCAAAAGTCAGCTGTGGACAGCAATGGCCGAATTGGACGAGTACCTCACCGAGGAGGACTTCATACTCCCGCCGATCCAATACGAATGTAAGCCCTCCATTTTCCGAGTTTTCCCTGCAAAAAAAGCATTCCGTCGTCGCTAGCGAGCGTACATAACCTAGACCGCGCATGACTCACGGCCAGTGCCGCCCGATGCCCGTTTTGGCGCGTAAACGGTAAATCCCAATATGGCCGCCGCGTTTCCTCCCCCTCCCCTCTACCCTTCGCTCCCGTATACTTCGTCCGTCTGGAATTAGTGATGTCGGATTGATGATTTGCGAATTGCGTTTAGTTTGGATGTAAATCGATAGTTGATTATTCTTATCGTGATTTCGATCGAGAATTCTGAAAAATTGTGTATTTTTTCTGAATAAAAAAAAAAAAATGAGCGTGATCGTATATTTCGTGTTCCAAGCGTCTGGTTGTTGTTTAGATCAGATACAGCAGTGCCTTGACATTCTTTCGCATTTTTCAAGCTTTTTATTAATTCTATTTCATACGATTTTTCTTGAAAAATAAATATAAAAGTTACATTTTCCCTATTTTCCTATCCCTCGATTTACACGGTACTTGTTATACACGGTTTAAAAAAAATAAAAATAAATGTTGAAAATAATCAATAATAATAACATTAATAATTTTAACATTGAATACTATCACTAACTAAAATAGAAGAGCCAATGTTAGGTAAACAACGAGGTGCGTACCCGCACGTTTGTCATTATGTCGTAGTTTGACGTTTCAAGTGTAACCTCAAAACGATATGTCGACCATGATATTAAACATTTTTATAAATTTCTTATTAAAATTAGGACCTCGAAAATTAGGATTTCGGATTAAAATTAACCTAACCTAACCTAAGTTAATGAAAAGCTTAAAAAAACAACCAAATTATGCGTTTTCTGTGTACTTTTCGATTTACACGATTTTACATTAAAAAATATACAATTTTGATTTACACGTTTTTCTCAGGAACCTATCTACCGTGTAAATCGAGGGATGTGTATTTTCAAGTTTCGGATTTAAAATTAAGTATTTCATTCAGTAATATAAAATTAAGTATTTCATTCAAAAAATATAAAAGGTGCGATTAAAAAAAAATATATATATCGTGCCTAATATACTCGTACATTACAAAAATATACGATGTGCATTATTTCTGGTGCATTGAAGAAATCTTGTAATGAATCTCGTATTTTATTCATAGGCTGCAGTAAAAAAAAAATGTGCAATATAAAGTGATTGTTTAAAAAATATTAAATGTGCAATAGAATTAATATTTTGTGCATTAAAATGACAGATAGGTGGCAACGTCGCCAGAGTAAAGTCAATCTCTACAGGAAATACGATACAACTGTCAACTACATTTTAACAATTTGGTCCATTTTTTCATTAATCAATTTGATTTTGTTTCATTTCGATTTATTGCGAATCGATTATATTATGAACATTGTGAATAATATAATTGGTATTTCGTCCTGTTACATAATTTTTTTTAATGCATACTTATCTTATTTAAGGTTTAATGCACGTTTAAATTGTTCCCAAATATAAAAGTCTCGAAATTTTATGATATCAAAATTAGACAATTTTTGAGAGAGATTATTTAATTTTGGAGAGATTAAATAATTAATCTGATAGTTGGGCGTGATCGGCATATTTAATACTCGATATTGTATTGTCGAAACTCGGATTGGCTCAACAATCAATTTAAGAAGTAAGCCATTATATTGTGCAGTAAACTTTTTATTACGTCAATCAATATTTATATATTCAACGTGTTTTCCATGCGACATCGTTTTAGATTATTGCGCAACCCACAATAAATAGAGCTTCGACGTAATAAATTGACTCGAGGAATTCGTACCTGGGAATCCTATGGTTTTCTAAGAAATAAGGTTTACGCACCCTTACAATTTAGTTCTTCAACGAATTTCGTGTTGATATAAACTTTTTCCGTTAAAACCACTTGTAGAATTCGTTGCGAAAATAATCTTAATTAACTTTTACAAATTTAATTAAGAAAGTATGATTTTATAAGATTTGTTACTCAAAGAAATTATAATTCGATTGGTCTTATTTTTAAAATGACTCATTCATTTCGTATTTTACGTGTACAGTGCAAAATTAACATCTTCGTGGGAGGTGCTAACATTAGAATATCATCAAACGTTCTAAACACATGTTTGACCATATTCTGAATATTCAAAGTTCGATATTACTGAAAACAAATACCTTTTTTGGTCTAGATCGAATTTTGGACTATATTGAAGTTTTGGTGTGTTAAATAATTTTTTTATCTGTTTTTTTAGATCTCGACCACACAGCGGATGTGCAGTAAGTTTGTTTGAAGACCGATTAAAAATATTTTTTTAAATTGCAATAATTTTGGAAATTGGATAGATTTTGAGTATTTTTTTATTAGGCTCCACGCTTGGGGTGATACACTTCCAGAAGCTTTCGAACAATGCGGCATGGCGATGTATGGATACATGACAGAATTACCATACGTCGAAATAAAAAAGACATACGAAATAGAAGCAGAAGCGGACGACATGATAGGACTTTTATACAAATTTTTAGACGAACTTTTATTCGCCTTTTGCGCAGAACCGTATTTGATATGCAGAAAAGTGAAAATATTAGAATTCAACACTAGCGAGTTCAGAATCAGATGCAAGTGCTTCGGAGAAGAGTTCACTTTGGGCAAACATCCTCAAGGCGCCGAAGTGAAAGCCATAACATATTCCTCGATGCAAATAGTCGAAAGGACCCAGGACAATCCTTACGAAGTGTTCGTGATCGTCGACATTTAATAAACTTTGTTGTTTGTATTTTTTTTTGCTTGCGCGGGGGATACACTACCCCAATTTTTGCATTATCCTATTCGAGGACGGCTTCTGAAAAGATGCGCAAGTCCAGGTGTTGAGGATTTTGAAGGGGAAGACGTGTGAATCTATTATTTGGGCCGGAACCGAATCGAGAGTTATCGTCCATTGTTGTCTTGCGAAAACGTCGAGAATTTGTCGAACGCAAGCTATATTTTTCAAAATATAAAATACAAATATTAAAATAGTTGTTTTATTTCGTTCGAGAGAAATTGCAGTCGAAGATCGATCAGTGAGTATGCAAAATTCATCAGAAGCCGCTAAAGAATCGTCTTGAGATCTACTTAAAAAAAAAATCATAAAGTCAAATAAACGTTTATGAAAAAATAAATTGTTTTTTTTTTTTTTTAAAGAGATTTGAGGTAAGTTTAAAAAAGTTTCATTTTTAGATCCAAAGGTTTGTCCATGTTGAAATTTGATAGTATCAAAATACTCTTTTAGTTTGTGCAAAATTTTTGACGCCCTGGACGGGTTTGAAATTCGTGAAAACGAAAGGGTTTCGAATACGCATTTTTCTTGTTTTTCATTCAGATTACGTAATTTTGCGGACAAGGTCGATGCGTTCGTAAATTGTTATGTGTCGCCACCTGAAAACATGACGGAAACCTGTAAAAATGAAAACTAGTCCGGGGAGGATAGACTACATAATTATTGTAGACATTCGAATAATTTGGATATTGTGAAACTATAAAATATTAGAGTCAAAGGGGGGCGGCTTCTATGCTATCACCCCGGACCATGTCAACGTTGCGATACCTATATGTAAAAAAAAAAAAATAATCTCGATCTGAATATCTGATTGAATACGACGCGTTCAGTAATAAATGCGTTCAGATTTTTGGCTGACTGATTGTGTAATTTTATTCGTTAAATAAATGTTTAAATTTAATGCGGCCTCGGCCTAACCGACCCCCCCGTTCAGTTTTTCTAAAAGGAAAGTTGAAGGGATGTCGCTAATATTATTTGGTGATGGCGTAGTTTTACCCTCTGAACGTATCTCGTTCGGATCGAAAATATTTACGTCGACACGGTGAGGGGTAGGGCTTGCAATTTACCGTCAAATTTCGATTACGGGTAAACAGTCAATTACCGGTAAATGAAAAAAAAAATTATGTAAATTAAATGAATTAAGTATGACTTTATGTGGCTACTTTTACTAAAAAATAGTATTCTTGATTAGACCCTAAACATTATATAAAATATATGTATAAAAACCATGGGGAGGGGGTAGTAATTATTTTTTGTTTTCCGCTGAACTGAATTTTGTTTTTTTTAACCTAACCTAACCTAATCTAACCTAAATAAACCTAACCCATTGGTGCTTTAGGTGTTAAGTAATTATTCTAACCCATCCTAACCCAACCCAAAAGATGCAGTTCAACTAAACTCAAAGTAGCATCCATTTTTTTAGTTCATAAAACCATAAAACCATAATGGCGCCTCTCACTCATAAGAACACCTTTTAAAAAAAAATTCTGCAATAATGTGTCTATGTTTACCCTTAATTCGCAACAAATCGTTTCCGGCAATAACCGAAAGCATATTTTAGGCGGTTAACCGAAATTGCAAGCCATAGTGAGGGATGACGGCGAAGCGACTTTTCATATTCGGCGTCGCCCCCCAAACTCGCACGAGACGCGTATCCGTCGCAGAAAAATAAAAATCGATCGCCAAACGCGAAAGCGCGTCGAATCCTTGGCCATAACGCCCTCCTCGCCGAGCTTCGTCCGCGGCCGACTTCGAACACCGGAAGCGCACGGAAAAGCGCCCCGCGGGGGAAGACGCGGGGGGCGGAGCCCGGCGTTCGCGCCGCGCCGTGGCCCGCCAGGTGGCGCGCGCGTCGCGGCCGGCTTGGTGCGCGGGGCGCATGCGCGCTCAGTTGCCGCCACCGCCGCGAGCCGGACGCCCGTCGCCCCCGCCGCCCGCTGAGGGACGCCCCGGCCTGCGCCCCTGGAGCCCCGCCCCTCCCCGCCCGCGTCGACAGCCCCGTGGAAGGCGTGCAGGTGAGCGGCCGCGCCCCCCGCGCCGAAATTGCGCGAAATGGCAGGTGGCGCCGCACGCGCCCCCCGAGGGGCCCTGTTTGGGGCGGAGCGCCTCGGCCGGGGCGGGGGCGTGCGCGGGTGGGCGGGGCGCCCCCGCGTCGCACCCCCCGCCCTCCGCGCGGCGTCCCTCGGGCTTCCCCCTCGTCCGTGTCCTGAGGGACCGGGACGTCGTTTGCGGGAACGGTTTCGTCTTCGAGGGTTTTTCGAAGCTTCGCGCCACGTCACGCGTTGCCTTTTGCGAATTCGTCTGGGGATTTCCTACCCCCTTTTCCGATCCGGGATTTTTGCATTTCGGCGAAAGAAGCGTCGAGGCGAGGTCGCTTCGTGGCCAAACACGTATTTTTTGCACACGTGAGAAAAATGTTCTGAACTATTTTAATATCACCAGAATGACATGTTTTTGAAAACGAGGAGGAAAATTTTTATAAAATATCACGAGGCCCCATCTTCCTAAAATTACTCAAACTGTACTAACAATTATTCAACTATCAAATTGTAGGTTGACCAGGATCAGAGCTTTCGTGGAATATTCCCCCGACCTGAAATCGGGAGCCTCGTCGGTCCCCTCTTTTCCCCATTTCTTTTTTTAATTACATAGCATTTTTAGCAGATACCGACAATTCAAATCAAGCATAATATGAAGACCAACAGAATTGATAGATTTTTATAAAATAGAGACAATAATTTTTTTAAATTAATCAATTCCGAGCTCTTTTGCTACCTCAAGCCTTCGCTGAACCCCTTCCTTAGACGGGACCGCAAATATTCCTTTCCCTTAAACATAAGAATTTTTCAAATTGCCCCTCAAAGAATATGTTATTATTTGAATACAGTTTCCTTTTGTATAACGTTTGCTTTCTTCTTTTTCTTCAGCATGAACTGTCGATCGAGACTCTCGTGAAACTTTCCGAAGAGTCCTCGCCCGAACTCTGCAAACAATCGCTTCAGCTCACCCCAAAGACCGATGTTCGCCGACACGTTTCAGTTCAGGTAACTGATGACAGCCGACCGCCAGGATCCTCTCCGCCGGTAGGACGTTCGCCCCGGTGAGATGGATATGAAATTTGTTCAATTTGTAAATAATAACAATTTTGAAAGACTTTATTAAAAAAAATTTAAACAGTTTTAAGATATGCGTCGAAACAAGAAGGACGTATCGAGGAGAGACAGCAAACAGTCCGCCTCCGAGGTCTGCCACGGAGCGAAAAAGTCGATCGAATACTATAGAATTTCCCAGACTGGCTCCGAACTAGTGGACGACGAAGAGAGTCCGACTCGCAACGCCGTCGGCTACCATCTGGTCGATCACGAGTATGGAGTCACCCCGAAGAACCAGATCATACACGGAGATCCGGTGGAACCTCCCAGATCGACTCATGTAAGCGTTTCCATACAGCTACAAAACTTATTCCTGTCACCCGTCTATTTAAACCTTTTGTTTTGATCTATTTGGAATGTATTCAGTTTCCACCGATTGTTACAGCTATGATACTCTTTATGTTTACAAAATTAAGTTTTTCAAATCAATATTGTAAAACTTGGAAACTTTCAGAACATGTGTTCCACATTTTAGGTTATAAGAATGTTATAACAGTTTCAGTCGAGTTTGTTGTGGAGTATTGAGTACTTTTTATTCATGAGTTTTATCAAAGAATATGCAAATATGCAATAGATAATATTTATTTACTTTATTTTTAACTTCAAAATAATTCATTCATAATATGTGACAATCAATTATGTCACTATTATTATTATAAAATTTAACAATCTATCTACAAATTTTTATTCAATTCACATACTACACATGATCACTTTTTACCAAACATACATAACACTCTTCCCACAATCCAAACAAACCATCAATCCCTCTACCATTTTTATCTTTCCACATGCAAATTCCAACACAAACCATCGATAAGCCCGACCCATATACATAACACACACATCCTTCAAAGCCTCCATTTCATCGAAACTAACGCAAATCGACATCAAACACCCCTCGGCGACGATGGCCGCGCAACATGTGGTTGCTGGACGCCATTGCGCGAACCGGGCGTCGTTTTTAGATCCCAAAACTGGAAAATGGGCTTTCAACGTTCAGTTTTTTTTGACGCCGGCTTTGTTTTTTTAACGGAAGGATCCCGCCAAGATGGCGTTTGTGTATTGTCGGTGGAATAATGGGCCGCGCGCAATTTATTTCAAACGCTTGGGGTAGGCTTTTTCCCTGGGCCGGTGACCCCAGCATACCTAACGCAACAGGGCTGCCACACGCCTTTTTTTTCGGCGTTGATCCGGTTTGCGTTGATGACGGGTCGTTGGGTGAATTTAGATTATGTTTACGAATGCGGCGACTGATAGTGGTCGTGCGTGTGGATGTTTTCGTTGGGAAGTGTGTCGACCTTCCGTTTGGAGTTTTTGTGATGTTTCGTTATCCAATAGGTGGAAATCTTTGATTTTTTTTTTTATTTGTGTTTGTTTTGGTTGATTTGCGTATGCGATGAAATTTTTGGTGGGACTTGTATAGGTGCGAACCGGAAATTAAAATAATTTTGTTTTTAAAAATTTCAATGAAATCTACAGTGGAAGTTTTTGTTAGTCCTCAATTTACGACGGTTAGCAATTTAAAAAAATAATATAAGGTAATGCACCAGTGAAACCCTTTCTAAAAAAAAATAACCATTTTTGGAAACATTTTTTTTTAAGCTTTTCTAACAGATGGCCGATCTAATGCTGGCCATACACGCTACGATAAAACTGTACAGTTCGAAGGTACGATTTATCGCTACATGTATGTATGTAAAACTGTACAGTTTTACATACATACATGTAGCGATAAATCGTACCTTTCGAACTGTACAGTTTTATCGTAGCGTGTATGGCCAGCATTAGATTCATGGCCAAACACTGGTGCATTACCTTAAATATATTTATTTTTAAAATCACGAGCTTTAGTCTTCGTCCAATGATTTTGGAAGAAATATGGACTTATTCGAATTATTAAAAATAAAAATTTTGATTAAATAAAATTGAATGATTTTTTTTTCGTATGGATTCGACTTTCAAGTTCAGGAACGCATCGTCGCAAATTGAAGAATACATACCAGTGGCGGCTCGCGAAAATTTGTAATGGAGGGGCTGCAACAATGAAATTGAAAACAGTACACATGTCTTCATGTAAAAAATACGAAAACCTCATCATCAACATATACAAGAATCAAAATATGTATTGCTTTTATACGCCCATACAAGACGAATATAAGAATTAAAAAAAAACTTTATACAGCCCCGCAGCCCATTAGGACGAGCCGCCACTGATACATACCTGTATTTATTATTTTTAAATTTCAACGTAAAATTTATTTGATTCCGTCCGAAATCAAACATTCTGATTACTATTCGATAATATAATACGAAATTTTATATATAAATCGCGATAATACCTCAAACAAAAATTTTTCATACGCACTCATACAAAGTTCAATTTCACCATCAACGGTAATCACCTTTAAAAATAAAAAGCTTGAAAAAACTCTTTCTAAAACTTCAAATCCTCCATAGATTTGACTATCGATCGATCGCTGACGAGTCTCAACCCTCGCCGCGTTCCAACCCCTCGCTTTTCCGTTATTCGTATCTTCGCGTTCTTGAACTTGTTCCATTGTTCCGATATGCGCCGCACGCATAATACGAAGCCGACTAATAAACGCGGAAATTGTTCGTGAGTCAGTTTTTTTTTTTTTGGTAGTTTTCGGCGTCCGAAAGTGCGTTTTGTTGTTGGATTTTTCGGATTTCTCACGGTTGCGATTGTGCGTGTGTGTGATGCAGTGGTGGTTTCAGTTAGTCAGGGGACTTGAGGTTTTTTAATTTTTGGGGACCCCAATATAAGATATCAGGGCTTCGAGGTCCAGGGAAGGCTCGAAGATATATGTCGCTCTGGGTAGATTGGTTTTCAGCTTCCATTCGCATGGTTTTTAAATATTTTTCGAAATATTGAACCGTACACTTAAAAAACCGACTTTTCTAAAAAATAAAAATATTCGAAACAAAATAATTTTTTTTTAACCTGGAATTTACCAATTTGTATTCAAAATAAACAGGTTTTATGTTTAAATTTATTGAAAAAAAATAATAGGACGCTTCAAGTACGTGCTTATCTGCACCTTTGAGCCCACCTGCTTCGAATCGTATTTTTTTCTTTCCGGTTTTCGGTTACGGTTCAACAAAATATATAGGTTCGGTTCCGGTTTTCGGTTCAGTTTCGAGTGATGAATTTTCGAACTTAAAAATTAGTTTCTTTAACCATATTAGTGTTACCTTGCATTATAGTTCCATAAATTATTTATATTAAAATTCTTAACGTATTTTACGCGTAATTCATGCATTTATAAGAACGTAAATTATATTATTTAACGAATTTAAACGAAAAAAATAAGACTAGGTTACATATTTATTGTGCATCTTTGGAAATAAATAATATATGTAAAGAAAATTTTCCGAACAGAAATAAACCAATTTTTTCTTCGGTTTTCGTTCCGGATAAAATTTCTGTTTTTAACAGTTTTCGGTTCAGTTCCGGTTTGAAGCTCTACCAGATATTTCGAATTTACTCTTCCTCATTATAAATAAAGTTTTAAAATTCGAAAATAAAAAATAGCGCTACAAGCGATTTGTTTTTCGTTTATTATTGATATGTAATGTAACATGTTACCGGTTTCAACAAATAAAAAACAAATGGACGATTTTAGAAAATAAAATTTGCTTTTTAATGTGTTTTTTTCTTCCGAAAATGATTAAACCCTTATAATATCTAATGGATTAATACAGAAAAAGTATAATAATTTATTTTTCAATTGGGGACCCTGAGGCGAACGCCTACAAGTAAACCCACCACTGATCTAATCATCGTAAACGATTGTACGCTATCGCTGAAATGAAACGGAGATTTATATAAAAGTAGCAATGTGACGGTGCCGCTTTTTTGCTCCTAGTGTTTTAAAATGGTCGCATTTCTTGCGGTGAGCGAGTCCGTTTTGCGCATGGGGATATAATAATGGAATAAATTTGCGAGTACATAGTGTGCTTTTGTGATGTCTCGATTTCTATTGCATTCTTGCGTTAGGTGTTTGGGTGAAATTTTGTCGTTCGGGGAGGATAGTTTTGTTATTTCGGATGGTGGTTTCGGAATGTGTTTGAGTCGTTTCGATCGGTGTAATTGTTTTTGTTTCGAAATGTATGCGATTTTGTTTAGTAGATAATTTTTTGATTCGTTTTAATGATTGCATTGAATCACTAAAATTATCATCGAAGTATTATTTTATTTTGCTATGATAATCCTTCGCATATTTTCCAGCCATCAATCTTATCAATGACACATAAATTAATATGAAAATAATGATTTATATTAAACGATACCTTTTCTACTCTTTTTAATCTTAACAGTGGCGGGTTTAGGACCAAGGCATTTTTAATTTTTAGGGGCCGAGTTCCAAACATCATTACACGTAAAATATTTAAATTATTAAAAGTTGCGCCGCAGGTGAATTTTTTTTTGTTTATAATTGATATGTAATCGGTTTCACAAAAAAAAAAAAAAAATTTAGGTAATGAAATTTTCTTTTATGCAAACAAATGTTTATTATTATTATTAAATGTCGTTTTCCTTCAGAAAGTGATTCAACTTTTATGATGTCTATTAGATTGTTTTGAAAAACTATAATAATTCGTCAAAAATGTTATAGTCCCTTTTCAACCAGGGGCTCTAGGGCGAGCCCCTTCACCACCTATAGATAAAGGCCTGTATTTAATTGATCAGTAAAAACAAAGTATATGGTTGTTATTCGATTCTGTGCACGTGGAAACCGGCTTGAACTTGTTGGATCAAGTCTCAATGTAGTCACACGTAGTAGTAAGCTAACCTAAACCTAACCTAACCTAACCGATCATTTAACAATTTTTTACTTATCATTTTAGTTATTATTGACCAGCCAAATAATTAGTTGCCATAGATAAATCCGCCACTGAATTCCAAGATAATTCTTAAGATCAAAACATTTCAAACCCGTTCATCATCATATCACTTAACATCAAAACCGGCACGCTCCGACCCCAAACAAACAAGCACATCGACCTCCATCCACAACAACCACCTTGCGCCCCATCGAACCACACACCCGTCTAATCCACGAAAACGTCCCGTAATTAAACGGCACCCGGTAAGTGTGTCGAGTTTGCGCCGCTTTCGTGTCATCGCCCCCCATTTTTTTTTTCTCCAAAGACGTTAGCGAGTTCACACACACGCACGCTTCGGTTACGGACGCCCGCGTGTGTATATGTTACAGTTAAAGTGTATTTGCCAGTTAAAATATATTTTGACTAGTTAAAATATATTTTGACTAGTTAAAATATATTTTATCTAACCTACGTAGTTATTTCATCTGACACAATGGAAATATAATTTAACTGGTCAGGATCAGACAAAGTGTATTATAGCTAACGAATTGCAAGCCAGGGTTGCCAACGCCACTTGCAAACCGTTTCGAATGACAGCCGCACACGTTTACTTCGGTTTCTATCATTTATATCACCCTCTCTTCAAGAAACTAATTATCATAGTTAAAGGAAAAGGCACAGAAATTTCGTTTGTCCACTAATAAGGGTCACTAAACGTCACTTGTTTAGGCTCAAAACAAACGTTTTTGTGATGAATGCATTGTTGAGATTATTGTATTACTAAAACCTTTTCAATATTCAGGTATAGAAGTAAAATATACACGTTATTTAATACAAATATTCATTTGAAAAATCTGAAATGTCAAAACTCATCTGTCAAGTTGAAAATACACTTTAACTAGTGAGCACCAGTTAAATTGTATTTTCGTCTGTTGAAATATATCTGAACTAGACAATGTGTATTTGTTACAGCCAATGCATCAATCCAGTTAATACGTACATTCTCTCGCAAATGAATACATTGTCTAAAACGAACAGAGAAAACATACACGGGAATAAAAATGAACACGTTAACTAGAGAATGTATGCGTCATCTGTTGCGACGTAGATAACGTGTTAACAAAATAAATAAATCGCGATTAGGGACTTCTAGTAGGGTTGTTTTATTTTAGGAAACACGAGAAACCCAAATTATCCAATTTACGCTAATTTATTTTTGATTTACGTACTAGAAATTTTGACAGATAAGTATCGTTGCGGGAACGGAAAACGGTTGGCAACAACATAGAGACCCATACACGCTTTGTATTATAGAATGCAGTTCTCATGTTATGAAATAAATAAAAAATGTGATTTTTTGTTGGTAAGATATTTAGACACAGATAATTGACCATAATCTATACTATTGTAAGTATGAATAAATAATAAACATCTTTACCTTAACCTGAATTAATTGATTGTATTACAGTTCATTAAATAAATCCGGTTTGTATTAAAGTATTATATGATGTTTTTCATTTATTATGTACAATTCGTACAATGACAGCTATATGCGAAAAAAATATCGAACGTGTACTGGTCTCGTGTGTGTTGCCAACTATTAATAACAAAACAAACTCATCTGTCAAGTCGCTCGATTTTGTTCAATTTACGGTTTGTCTGATCGATGTCAGAGGTTCTATTCATTATCTCGTTAATATATGCTATATCTAGAGATTGTGTATACTGAATCGAGTATCGTACGCTTTCTCTAAAACGTGAAGTCCGCGTATACATTCTCTAGACAATGTATGTATTAACGACGATGAACGCTTTAACTGTAACATATTCAAATACAAATTATCTAAAACGTCTGACAAAATATATTTTAACTAAAGATACACTTTGACTGTAACATATACATTTATCGCGTTTATTACACGTCGGAATACCGGTGGTGCGCGCGTAACGTCCTTCGTAATGTGGCAGCTGACACTCGCTCGATGCGCGGACACCCCTCTCGCTTTCGGCGGTGCTCAAAGTGTGGGGCGGGGGGCGCTCGCCTCGCGGGAGAAAGTGGTGCGGTGTGTGTGTGTGCACGAGGAAGATCTGGGTTTGATGTTTGATTGTTTGGGACAGTGATGGCCAACTGAAATTAGATGGTGGGCTAAATGAAGTAATGCGTGGCTTTGAAGGGCCACACATGATGAACGTAGTAAAACTTAACCCTTTATTGCATGATTTTTTGAAAATAAAAAAAATAAATAAAATAACGTTCCTTTGACTGAAGTTATTATTATAAAAATAATAAAAAAAATCTAATGTAATGTTTAATATCAAAATAATAGAAAAACAGCTATGTAGCAAATTTACTACACCATGCAATGGTTAGTCAATATAAAAATAAATATTACGTATTTCAAATATTTTTTTGAGGGAAATATAAATATAAATAAAATCATTAGACATTTTACATACATTTATTAATAAAAAAAACACACCTCAAAAATTAAAAGAAACATTTTAAATACTTGTCCTATATATAAATTTACAAAAAAAACTTTTTTGGATGAAATATTAATTTCTCCCTTTAACTGATGGACTGATTTTCTTGATCTTTTTTTTTAATATGAACAGTGTCATCCACCAATTCCCCAGGTTCCAAAACTAAGCGATTGATTTCAATTTCAGTATCTGAATCAGATAAATCATCCATCTCATCCTCACTATCACCAATTAATTGTCTTCACTATCTCCATTATCTCTTTCTCTGTTAGGGGCTCATGTTTACTTTTCTTTTTATAAAACATTCTAAAATGAAAAAAAAAGCAAAAAACTATTTTTTGGATGAAAATAATGTATAAAAGTGAATGCTCAAAATATAATATTGTAGCCACCGCCACATGATGTAGCGAATTAGCTATGAACATAAAATTGATAATTGCATTGAGGAAATCAATAATTATTCATTTATTTAGGTTAAAAATGAAAAAATACTCACATAAAAATCACAGAATAATTTTATCTCGGTCAAAATCAGGCGAAAACTTCTCAAAAATCAAATCACAATAGACCACAACACACTCGACTGACAATGCTGTCAAGAATGAATTTTAGATTAGTGTATTGAGACTTGTAAGGCGCCTAATGGTTATTTTATGAACTAAATACGTTAACAGCTTTGTAGTTTACTGGAAACACTATGCAATGGCTAATTTTTATTTATTTTAAGCGATCTAAACGTGAAATTCCGGTTTGTAGTAAATTTGCTACACCATGCAATAAAGGTTAATAATAATAATAGGCAACTAATTATTTGGCTGGTTAATAATAGCTAAAATGATCAGTAAAAAATTGTTATATGATCGGTTAGGTTAGGTTAGGTTACTACTACGTGTGACTACATTGAGACTTGATCCAACAAGTTCAAACAGGTTTCCACGTGCACAGAACCGAATAACAACCATATACTTTGTTTTTACTGATCAAAATAGTATTTTTTTACTGATCAATTAAATACAGGCCATAATAATATGAAAATAGAAAAATAACAGCTTAAAATTGAGATATTTTATTATACACCCGAACCGAACCTCCTCCGTTGGCATGGGTGGATTGGCTCTTATGGTACATGTCCCTTACCGAAATACGACTTGGGCTAGCGCGGTAAGGTATAGCCTAGACTGCCGCATTTGTCTGGCAAGGCCTTGTCCTGCAGTGGATAACTTATAGGCTGATAATGATATGAAAGGAGATGTTATTTTCAAAACCAAATATTTTATTCTTTTACTATTTGTCTCACATTAATGGCATAATTTGATAGTGGTGTCTCGATCAGTCCAAGTTTTAAATTGAATTAATTTTATTCATAAATTTGTTGATGTTTTCATTAAAGGATAATATTTTCATTGGAAAATGATTCTTAGAACTGAACACTATAATAGAATATGTTTTGCCAAACGATGTCAGGGCGATAAGACGAATTAGTTATTCAAATCCATTACAATTAACCTTGTATTTTTTAATATTTAATATCACAATAAACGTATATGATGTTAACTGTAATTTCAAGTCCTTTTGATATCATAAATAAGTTAAGTTGCATTTTTATCCAAAAGTAACGAAACTGAAATAATTCCTTATCAAATGATCCTGAGTCAATATTCAATCCTTCATTCAATTACTGGTTTTTTTTCTAATCCAAAATAGTTTCGGCCACTTTTATTTATACTTATTTTTTGAAAATTCTAAATTATGTTGTTCAAATTATGCATATTTAGTAGTTCTATTCATAAAAATAATAGGTAAATAATCTATTATTTATCTTTTAAATTAAAGGCGGTGAAGCGTCGATTGAACATGAACGATGATGATGACGATGTTGATGTCGACATCGACATCAAGCCACCACCACAATTGGCTACCTACAAAGATTTTAAAGCTCCAAAATCAAAACGGACCACTAAAGGACAGTCTGCAAATTGGAAGAAGTATTCAGAAAGAAGCAGGTACAGATATAATACATATAATATGCATTCGCTGTTTGGTTTTTATGGTATTTAATTGTTTTTCATAATTATTTTAGTCGTTATGATACTTCACTTAGTTTATTGACTAAAAAATTTGTTCATCTCTTGAAAACATCTCCAAACGGTGTTATCAATTTGAACGCAGCATCTACAAAACTAGACGTACAAAAAAGAAGGATATATGATATTACAAATGTTTTAGAAGGAATAGGTATATTGGAAAAGAAATCAAAAAACAATATTCAATGGAAGCTAGGTATATGATCTAGTCGATAAATTATTTTAATTGGTCGAATGGCATGTTATTAATAATAAACTTTTGTAAAATAATTTTAGATAATAGATTAACTGACAAAAAGAAATTAACCGATCAGCTTTCATATTTGAAAGCTAAGGAAGAGGAACTTGATGATGCAATTGCTACTGTTGACCAAGATTATAAGTATATGTCTGAAGATAATCGATATGCTTATATCACATATGCAGATCTTAAAGGATTGTCTGAATTCAAAGATCAGACAGTTGTACCTATCAAGGCACCACCTGCTACAAAAATCACTGTATGTTTTATTTACGACAAACCTAAAATTTGACTATTTGTTTTTATCGTATTGTTCATCTCTTTCATTTATTTTTTAGATTCCTTCAATAATCGAAGGTCACTCTATTGAATTCAAAACTCAGTCTGGTGAGATAGAAGTGTTTTTGTGTCCCAAATTAGAGCCTTCACCTCCTCCAACACCGCCTGTCATCAAAGATTATATGCGAGATGCTTTACAATCCAGCCAACCAGTTCATTCGCGAAATGTTTATAATAGTCTGAAGACTAAAAACGGCTTTACCATATCCCCCAATATTTTGGATAGTTCAAAACTAAGCCCGAAATTGAATAATGCGCTTAATCGGAAAGTTACGTTGCTCACAGCACAAAGAGATCTCACAAATTATTTCTCTGAAATTAGTGAAAGTACTCTATCAAGCAATAAGAATAAATCTAGTAGTATAAGTAATAGTAATAGTGTTAGTAACAGTGGTATTAAAATTGAACCGTGTACCACGCCTAATAAAGATATTGCCACGACATCTGGGAGTACAGAGATAAAGACTGAAAAGGTTGCTTCATATTCGATAACGCTGACTGGTGTCAAACTGGAAGCCAACGAAAACGAGGATCAAAAAGACATAAAGCTTAAGAACGCCCTCATCAGTCACAGTGATGATGACGGAACCAGCAACTATCAGTTCCAAACAGAAGACCAACATAATTTAGGTATTGTATACTTTTTCAAATCTATATTTTATGGAAATGTTTTGTTTGAAATTCAATTTTTGGAAAATTTGTGTTACGAAATCTTTTAACTCAAATGATGCTTGCTATTGAAATGGTGTTGGCCTGGCTAGAACTTTTTCTGTGACTTGTGTAATAATATCACATCACAGTCAGAGTTCTAGCTAGGAGAACACAAAAGATCATCAGCAAAGTACTTTTTATATTGTTTCAAAATTATGCTTTTGAAAGAGGTAAGATATTATTTGTGACATTAACACATAATATATACAAAAAAATATAATGAATAATATTTGGTTTGGTTATTTTATTACAAGATTTTTAACAAATAAAATTTTTGCATGACAAATGTTACCTTACAAATATAATAAGAAAATGAAATTGAAATCAGACGTTGATCAAACTATTTCGATTTCTGTTCGATATGAAACTAACACGATGTTGTCTATAATCTTCAACCTTACACTAATATTATAGTTGTGAATGATAACTAATTAACATGAAGTTTGGAAGAAAATCGTGTGGTGATTTTTTATCAAAAAGAAAAAAAAAGAAAAATATAAACCCCAAGACAGAAATTGTTGCAAGTTACTTTTCTTATCTTCAGCAAATAACATTAAACTTGTGTGCTTGGAGGCCCTTAGGCTTTATGTAACAAACATGCCTGGAATATTTTCTGGATGTGTACTCGAGTTGGATCCTGTGAGAGGCTGCATGGTTTCTAGGAAATATTTTCACTGTAGCACCATGGGATTCAGCTCATGTATGCATCTTCATTGCTTCTCTTCATAATTGCCTAACGCCTATCGATCCATCGGACGTGTGGATTTATTAAGCTTACCAATTAATACAACTTTTCGCATGTAATAACAAATATATTTTAATTTTTCGCACAATCCAACAAACGTTTGTTTTTTGTGGAATTTTTATAAGAAATTATTAGTTAACAAAAATGTGTAATATAATTGATTTCGAGTAAGATTTTTTTGTGCATAACTCAAATGTGTGGAAAAACTATCATGACTTTTTAATTTTCAGATATTTCAAGTTTTGATGACTCTCTTAACAGATTTTTAACAGTGGATCTTCCGATCACCGATAACGACTACACATTTAGTTTGGATTGTGATGAAGGCCTATCACAGTTGTTTGATTTTGATTTTTAGAAATAATTATTTTGTAATTTTGTATTAATTTTGCCAGATGTGGTGAATGTAATATAACGATTTCATAGTCGTTGTGTTATATTAAATATTTTGTATTTGTAAGTATCAGGGAAATTTTATGAAAGTAGGTACATTTTGTACCGTTATTGAGTTGCTCATGTTATTGTTGCAATGTGAAATTTTATGTTGCCGACTTGTGGATTTAATTTAACAAAAACAATTCAGAAAATATTGAGAAATCCGATAATGTAAGGTTAATTTTAACTTTAAAAGTATTTTACCACTCTGGTTATAAAATTTGTTTATAAAAAAACTGGTTTATATCTGTATATATTATTTTATGTAAATGTGTACTAGGTTGCTGGTTCAAATGATAAAGATCTTTAAAAGTTTATTTATATTTTGCATAGTACCAAAACTTTGTTTTAAACGATAGTGCCTGATTTTTACACGTACTCGGTATTAAGCTGCTTGTTACCTCAGTACCTAGTCAAAACATTACGCTTCTTATTTTACTATTAGAATTTTAAAAATTGATATTGCCAAGTCGGTTTACATATGTGAAGATTACATCTGCTAAAACGTCCATAGAAAGTATAAGTTGAAATAACAAAACATGGTGACATTTGTTGGAGTGTCGCTGAATTGAACCAGAATCTTTTACATTGTGTTAAGATTTATGACTATTGTTTTGTTTATTGCTTACCGTCATGCCATAAATATATATATAAATAAAAATTATATATATATACATATATATATTATATTAAGATTT
This sequence comes from Hydropsyche tenuis, assembly GCA_009617725.1. Lineage (NCBI taxonomy): Eukaryota > Metazoa > Arthropoda > Insecta > Trichoptera > Hydropsychidae > Hydropsyche > Hydropsyche tenuis. The sequence continues at coordinate 1,666,557 of VTON01000025.1, forward strand.
AAAATAACAAGATTTTTTTACATATCAATGATACTTACTATTTTGAATATTATTATTCCCATAAAAATTTCTTTGTTTTTCGGAATATTGATTGAGTGGATGTCTGAGAGAAATAACATCTATTAAAATGTAAATATTTATATATATATATATATATATAATATAATATATAATATAATTGAAGAATATCGATTTCAAAATTGAATACTTGATTAGAAAAAAAATTTCATGTGAATATTTACTTTTAAAACTATTTCTATGTTAATAAAAATGTTTTCACCATCTTCGCTCATCCAATATTTTTGTGTACATACATTATATGTATTAAAAATTCTAGACAGTTATGAAGTGTATTGTATTCAATCTTGAAATTGATATCCTGAAATGTATTTTTTGTACATATTAGCTCAATATGTCAATTATATTATGTGTACTTTTTTCAATATTTTAAATGCATGGGTTTACTGTTTTAAAAATACAATTTTCTACTGATTTTATATTTTGGAAATAATTAGATAATTCATCTGAAATTTATAATTTTGAATTATATATGGAAAATTTAATTGTTGAATTTACTTAAGTTTTTTTTTCTTCTATTTTGAATTATTTCAAACAAAGTCTAAAATTATAATTTTGTTTTCTTTTTGTCAATTATTTATTTTTTGATTTGTTTTCAGTACAAATTTACTGTTAATATAAATATGTATATTATCTGTTTATCGACACGTTATTTACTAATGTGTATGTATAGATTATTGTAATCCCGTTTTCTTTGGTTGTTGTGTGAGAAAGATAATTTGTTTTATTGATTTTAATAATTTGGATCCGAGAAATATACATTGGTAGCCTTGACTGATACAAATGTTTTATCGCTTACTTTCAAGAAGAATAATTATTTTTATAATCGAAAAAAAATGCCTTGCACATGACGAGTTCCACGATCGGATCTTTCGATTTTATTATACGTTTTATTTTTCTTGTCTTGCGATCGAAACCCAGTACGTTCTTTCGTGGAGAGTTTAATTGCAAAATTTCAACCGAACGAACACATCCTGCAAAATCCAGAGAGAACAGTCATAGTGGTGCTAGTGTTTAGAAAACTTTATACTACTTGGTCATCTTTTTTTATATGAAAAAATTAAACACACCGGTGATGTTAACAAGGTAATGACCGTAGGTGCCTGTTTCTTTAGCTTTAAATGAATTCGTTCGTAAGCTGTTCATTTGTATGTATTTTATATAGCGATGGCTTTGAATTAAGTTCTCTAGTGTATAAAATCGAAACATAAATATATGAATGGAATATTAAACATTGGTATCAAATATTAAACTAGTGTTTTTATTTTATTTCACGAGCCTCGAAAGATTATCGTTCGAAAGACTGGCACTAACAATAAGAATACGGTGAGTATGACGAGCGGGAAAACGCGGAGACCTCGTTGCTAAACGCAGCCGGCTTGTTTATCGTCGCCATGGCGACGGAAGACCTCGTCGGGCCGACCAACTTGCGAACGATCGAAATCGTCGAATCGATCGTGACGACGCAAAAAGGTCATATTGCTTCGAAACAATACGTAAAATGTATTCGTAGAGATCGTTTACTTTGAAAGTTTTGTTTTCGAAACAAAAACGGGGTTTTCTTTGAAAATCCCGGATATTGAACAAACTATTTACTAAAAGAAGTGAGGTTATGAATGTTTGAAACTGTGATATTTCGAATGAATTTATACGATTTTCAGTTTAAATAACAAACCTATGCCTCGGAGCAAGCTAATAAAAAGCTTGAAAAATCACGAAAAGCCAAATTAATTTTGCAGTCTTGAGAATTTCCGAAATTTCTTCGAATTTGTTGAACGCTAATGACATTCGAATTCGTCACAAGATAATAAACCTATGCCTCAGAGCAAGCTTGAAAAGAACGACCCGCCGCAATTGCAAACGACACATAAAATAAAAACTCGAACGGTCAAACGGGCCCAACTTCAAACACCGACCCACGTATCCATCGTTCGTTCCGTCGCAAATTTAACAATTAAATAACGAACAACTTCCACGGCAACTCCCACCGCCGCCTGCAAAAAGCCCGAAAGTCCCAAAAGCGCCCAGCGAAAATGGCAGGTGTGCTCGACGCGGGCGAAGCGTGACGCGCGCGCGTTGGTCGCGATAAGCGGTGTTTGGGCCGGCGCAGGGCGCCGCCTGGCCGCGTCCGCCGGTGAGTGCCGCCGCCCCGTCCCGCCGCGCCCCCCCTCGCCGGGCGCTGCGCCCCTCCCCCCCGAGGCGCTCCTCCGCCCTTGCCCCCCTGGGGCCCCTGAGGCGCACAGGTTATGCGGCGGATCGATCGCGTCGCGCGTGCGGCCGTCGCGTGCCGGCAGCGAGGGCGGCGCCGCGCCGCCGGGGCCTGCGCCCCCGCGCCCCCATTTATCGTCGTCCCGAGGTGTTGTCGGCGGTTAGGAAGCGCGCGAGGCCGCGGCCATTAGCCGCACCGCGCCCCGGAGAGGTCGCCGCCCCCCGAGCGGTCGCGAGGCGCCCCTTTTTCGGTCTGGCGTGAACTTTCGAAGCCGGTTTCCATTCGAGAATTTAGAAGTTGGGGTTTTGTAGTCTGGGGTTTCGGTCTTGGGCCGGTTCGGTTCGGTTGCTTTGTGTTTCGCGTTATCGCTTTTTTTGGTTTTGTCGCGTCTTTGACGTCTACTAACAAACGGGCGACGAAGTTCGTTTTGAGGATTTCGAAGGTTCAATGCGTGTTGACCATATTCTTTGTGAATGCATTGAATTGAAACGGTTTCTTTGTACTCTTCACCTTGCGGCCGAAAGTTAAAGTTTAATTTTCGAAACAAATAGATTGACTTAAAGAATCGTGTCGTTTAATTTTTGAAACGATTGCTTTTCGACTAAATCGAACGTGTTCATTACTTCAATCGTTGGAGGAATTAGTCGAAAAAATATAGATTGTGTTTAAAACGGATCATTTTAATATATGATGTGCATTAAAGTATATATGTTAACCCTCATCTTTATGAACGAATTGAATTGAAACGGTTTCTTTGTACTCTTCACCTTGCGGCCGAAAGTTAAAGTTTAATTTTCGAAACAAATCATAGATTGACTTGAAGAATCGTGTCGTTTAATTTTTGAAACGGTTGCTTTTCGACTAAATCGAACGTGTTCATTACTTCAAACGTTGGAGGAATTAGTTAAAAAAATATAGATTGTGTCTTAAAACGGATCATTTTAATATATGATGTGCATTAAAGTATATATGTTAACCCTCATCTTTATGAACGCATTGAATTGAAACGGTTTCTTTGTACTCTTCACCTTGCGGCCGAAAGTTAAAGTTTAATTTTCGAAACAAATAGATTGACTTAAAGAATCGTCTCGTTTAATTTTTGAAACGATTGCTTTTCGACTAAATCGAACGTGTTCATTACTTCTATCGTTGGAGGAATTAGTTAAAAAAATATAGATTGTGTCTTAAAACGGATCGTTTTAATATATGATGTGCATTAAAGTATATATGTTAACCCTCATCTTTATGAACGCATTGAATTGAAACGGTTTCTTTGTACTCTTCACCTTGCGGCCGAAAGTTAAAGTTTAATTTTCGAAACAAATAGATTGACTTAAAGAATCGTGGTCGTTTAATTTTTTTGAACGATTGCTTTTCAACTAAATCGAACGTGTTCATTACTTCAATCGTTGGAGGAATTAGTCGAAAAAATATAGATTGTGTTTAAAACGGATCGTTTTAATATATGATGTGTATTAAAGTATATATGTTAACCCTCATCTTTATGAACGCATTGAATTGAAACGGTTTCTTTGTACTCTTCACCTTGTGGCCGAAAGTTTAAGTTTAATTTTCGAAACAAATCATAGATTGACTTGAAGAATCGTGTCGTTTAATTTTTGAAACGGTTGCTTTTCGACTAAATCGAACGTGTTCATTACTTCAAACGTTGGAGGAATTAGTTAAAAAAATATAGATTGTGTCTTAAAACGGATCATTTTAATATATGATGTGCATTAAAGTATATATGTTAACCCTCATCTTTATGAACGCATTGAATTGAAACGGTTTCTTTGTACTCTTCACCTTGTGGCCGAAAGTTTAAGTTTAATTTTCGAAACAAATCATAGATTGACTTGAAGAATCGTCTCGTTTATTTTATGAAACAATCAGACTTGTCGGTTGCTTTTCGACTAAATCGAACGTGTTCATTACTTCAATCGTTGGAGGAATTAGTCAAAAAAAAAAAGATTGTGCCTTAAAACGGATCATTTTAATATATGATGTGCATTAAAGTATATATGTTAACCCTCATCTTTATGAACGCATTGAATTGAAACGGTTTCTTTGTACTCTTCACCTTGTGGCCGAAAGTTTAAGTTTAATTTTCGAAACAAATCATAGATTGACTTGAAGAATCGTCTCGTTTAATTTTACTTGTCGGTTGCTTTTCGACTAAATCGAACGTGTTCATTACTTCAATCGTTAAAGGAATTAGTTAAAAAATATAGATTGTGCCTTAAAACGGATCATTTTAATATATGATGTGCATTAAAGTATATATGTTAACCCTCATCTTTATGAACGCATTGAATTGAAACGGTTTCTTTGTACTCTTCACCTTGCGGCCGAAAGTAAAAGCTCAATTTTCGAAACGAAACGTGATTGACTCAAGTCAGAGAATTTTTGAAACGATTAGATTTATCGGTCGCTTTTTGACTAGATTGAACGTGTTCATTACCCCATTCGTTGGAGGGATATTAGTTAAAAAAATATAGATTGTGCCTTAAAACGAATCGTTTTAATATATGATGTGTGTTAAAGTATATATATTAACCCTCATCTTTATGAATGCTTTGAATTGAAACGGTTCCTTTGTACTTTTCACCTTGTTGCCGATTGTTAAAGCTCAATTTTCGAAAGAAACGTATAGATTGACTTGAAGAATCTTCTCATTGTTTAATTTTTGAAACAATTAGACTTCATAACCTCAGTTTTTGGAGGGGCGATTTAAAAAATATATAGATTGTGCATTAAAGAATCTCGTATTGGGCATTATTTTATTCATAGTGTGCAGTATAAAGTGAGCATTACAAAAATATGAAATCTGCAAAAGAATGAACAGTTTGTGTATTAAAATGAAAACCCCGCCATAGTAAAGTCAATCTCTACAGGCAGTACGATACAACTGTGGACTGCATTTTAACAATTCAATCCATTTTCTTTATCAATATTGGTTTTGTTTGAATTCGGTTTGTTGCGAGACCAATTCTATTATGAAAGTTGTAAATAATGGTCGTGTAATTAGTATTTCTCCCTGTTCTAATGCACGTTTGTTCTTTTTAAGGTATAAATATTTTTTCTAATGCTCGAGTTTGATGCACATTTATTTTATTTAATGCCAGTTTAAATGATCACATTTATTTTCTCACGCGATATCGACGATTCCAACTATTACAATATCCCCTCCTTCAGATTACCAAATTTTGACGATCCATTTTTCAAAGGTGAATGTTTTTGCTTTCAGGACATTAGTGATAAGTGTACAGAAAATTGAACAAATGTAAATTTTGTATTGTGGTATTATTAAATCCATAAAACACTACAGTGTTACGAGTAATCTTTCGAGTGTAGAAAAAGGATTTCACAAACTTGAATGATACAGCCCGACAACAGCCTGATGAAGTGGTTGGGAAGCGGCGAAGGAGGGGAAGCTGGCGGAGGAGCCCGCGGGACGTCGGCTCCCGGACGTTCGCAGGATGACGCCACGGTCGGATACGTTTTTCAAAGAACACCCCAAGATCCCGAATTTCCCCCCTTTGGACCCAAACACCAACGTTGGGCTCTCGGCGACGACACAGCTATAGATGTAAGACTTCTTTACTCTCCGATATTCTCCAAATTGTTCCCTAGACGTACAAATTGTAAATACGCCACTATTTGGATTGGCTCAAATTTACATTTTTTTTCACATTCAAACATATCAGAATAGGCCTGTATATAATTGATCATTAAAAAATACTATTTTGATCAGTAAAAACAAAGTACAGGGTCTTCCCCGGGACTTTTATAACTTCTAATCGGATTTAAAGTGACTTAGAGTCATGATAGAGAAGTGAGAGTGATACCATTCCGAATAAAATCGGCTACAATTTATTTTTCATTTTTTACCCCCCCCTCTAAAAAAAAAAAATTAAAAAAAATTGTAGCCGATTTCATTCGGAATGGTATCATTCTCACTTCTCTATCATGACTCTAAGTCACTTTAAATCCGATTAGAAGTTATAAAAGTCCCGGGGAAGACCCTGTATATGGTTGTTATTCGGTTCTGTGCTCGTGGAAACGTGTTTGAACTTGTTGGATCAAGTCTCAATGTAGTCACACGTAGTAGTAAGCTAACCTAACCTAACTGATCATTTTAGTTATTATTAACCAGCCAAATAATTAATTGCCATCAGAATATGATAAAATTGTAAGATATTTCACTTCTCGAATGTACGCTCTAGTTCAACGTATCGTTTCGATCTTCGATGTATTATAGAATCTTCATTCGTTAATTATTGTTCACGTTTCTTTTCAGAATCACGACAAATGGAAATATCCACCTCCTCCGACGATTAACAACACAGCTCCCACTCAAATGAATCAGATGAATCAAATCAAGTCGGTGACGTCTCAACAGAACCAACTCATGATGGCGGCCCATGGCGGTCACGCCACTCACATGTCCTCCGGTCTCCTGCCGCCCCATCCCGGACTCGTACTCTCCAGCCACCACCATCACCAAGGACTGTACGACATGCACCAGTTGCAACAGCAACAGCAGCAGGTGAACGGCGTCGGCAAAGGGACCGAACACCTCATGTATCACTTGGGACAGCCGGGTGTTCTTCAGGCTGGACCTCAGGCTCAGTTTATGCAACAGAGTCAAAACCAACTAGGACTTAATCATATCGGTGGAATACGCAGTCCTGTGAGTTTTTGTTTTTTTTTATTATGTTTATGTTTATGTTAAGGCGTTGTGTGTGTTTTTAACACAATCCTATCGGTGTGCTTCGACTAATTCAGAAATTGGTTTGGTGTTTTAAATTTTTCTGGATTATGATTTCAGAGCTAGGGTATTTTTCTGATTAAGTATGGTTGTTTCCATGAATATTTCCAAAATATAAAATTTAAGATGTCTTAATTTTTTGTTTATTAAAGTTAAAATACTTAATTGTGAATCAATTGTTGATTCTTAATGTTTAATTCTTTTAAATTATTTTTTTCTTCTCTCCTAAATGCATATAAATGATTTATTTTTTTGCTTTGCCAGTTATCAAGACATTAAATTATTATCCTCCAAACAAATTAAGTAATTTTGTGTAAAGACATGGCATTTTCAATGTTATTTTTATTCAATTTTCAATTAGTTTCATATTCATTCATTTTAAATATTCAAAACTTTTGTCACTATCAAAAAAATAGATACTTTTGTCTATTTTGTGGATATTAGCGCTGTTTGATCAATCGCTATATTGTTCTTGGGAAATGAGTTTCTCTCTGTGAGACAATAGATGTCATATTTTATTCAACCTTTTTTTGGAGATATTTTTCTTATCTCTGACCGTTTTTCTTTTAAAGAGTATTAAACATGAAACGTTTATTCATCAGTTACTTCCATGAAAATTCGTTTGATTTAATTTATTCTAGCCAAATATATATAATTAATGGCAAAAAATATTGTCCATAATGAATTTTGTATTGCAGTCATTATTTACATTTAGATTATTTGTTCGAACAGAATTATAGTCGAATTTTATCATAATTATTTTTGACAATAATACCTAAACATTTCATACTGTACAAAATCGTATTTTGTGCGACGAATTCAATTTTGGATGTTATCTAAATCTTACGTAGTATCATTTCGAAAAGGTTTTACGCAGTTTTAATGTGACATCTTTCCGTTTGTGACGAACTTGTAATTTTATACTTTTCTGGATTTAAAAATTAAAGCACGCGATAAAAACGTGACTCCAAAAAGGAGTTTTCAAACCGGCTTTATATATATTTTTATTAAATTTGTATCAAATCATATTTAATACGTAACATTTTTATTTATATGCAAATAAATCATTAATGCTTCGTGACGTATTGTTTGAGCGTTCAAGAAAATTAGTTTCAATTTCAGTTTTTTCAATTTAAACTATCGGTCAAATTTTATCGAAACGGCAAGTTGTATAACCTGATCGAATTCTATAGTAGAACTCTGAAGGCTGCGATTAAATTTAATCGACGTTCGATTGAAGTTTCGGGATTCGAACTTTACACTTCGGTTTTCGGAGGCCGGTTTTCGGTTTTAGGTTTTCGGAGGCCGATCGTCCTCCGATGTACACGGTGCCCCGAAATTAACGTGTGAATTAATAAACGTAATCTTCGATTCGAGTACTGCGATGTGGTTGTTGCGAAAGTACGTATTGCGATTCGGAATGTATCTTATCTGAACTCGATAGAGTTTTTCCTAGTATCGTGAATCACCTAATCTTGCGTAGTCAAAATAACGTATTCGGCGAGTTTCGTACGTAGTGTATGTGTTTTTCGTTGTCAGCAACAAGTTTGCGAAGAATACGATCGTTTACAAGGTTACTTTTGTGCCGAACATCTGCGTATCGACCGCAATTTGCAGTCGAAGGTCCTTATTTTGCGAGCCCTGTATTTTTTGTTTGGAAAATTCACTTTTGTGCGCGGCCCCTGCAGGATAATGCTTTTGTGAAGTTATGGGAGAATTTTCACCAAAGTACCTTTGTATCGAGGGGTGTGACAAAAACTATGCGTTCGTAATTTTCGCGATAACTCTGTAATTAATCGGATCATTAAACCCGTATTTTTTTATTGAAATGCCCTAAATCTAAAATAACTAATATTCTATGTTTGTATTCTGGTTTTTTTCGAGTACGACGGAGAGACGTTCATGAACCTCGATCATAAATCGAATCAATCAATTTGATGTATATCAAAATTCTCATTTTCAATCAGTATCCTGCCACAGTTTATATACCGGATTAAGTCAGAACACATCAACTACCGATTTTATATATTTGCGTTTTATTTAAAACGTATATTATTAGAATATATTAAATAGAATTCGTTTAATTGAAACCAAAAATATCGCATACAAACAGAAGATGGATTTTTTCTATAGTTGAATTCTTATTAGAAAAATTCATGAAAATATTTTTTGTCGCTTTTGATCTTGTTTATTCATTTAAATATATTTAAAGATATTATTTAAAAGTTATTTTGAGTGATAAATATATGATATTGGAAAAAATATGGGTGGGAAAATGAATTTTATCGGTTGTGTAATCCAAGGACGTCATTTCAGATTTTTCCAAAACCTTTTTTTTTTTTTCAAAGAAGCTTTTTGCAGCGCTAATTTTATTGGCCACCAACCTACCCAAAAGTAACAAGAAAGAAATGTAACATTCATTGATCCAAAGTATTTTATTAAGCATTAAATTCATACTATTTCTAAAAATTTCCCCATTCCCCCAATGACGTCCCTGTGTATATCCCAAAAGAACGGAAAAAAATCTGGCAGATAATAGGTTTTAAAAACAATAGTTCATATTTTTTCCGAAATACATTGACCGTAGGTGACGACAACTCGTGATTCAGTAAATAATTTTTGAAAAATAATTAAAAAAAAAAAGTCATATAGTTTTTTTTCGGTCGTAAGCAAGTCGAAAACTACCTGTAGTAATAATTTGAATACAAACATACGCATCTTTTAAAATAACGCATAAACACAGAAAAAAATAGGGGCCCCTTTTTTTTTACCCCTCATCGGAAGCTCGTCATTCTTTCCCCTTTCGCACACACAGCCTAAGGCCAGGTTCAGATGAGCGTTGTTCAACGCGCGTTTTGGTAACGCGCGTTTACACCTTCATACATTTTATTTTGCTAAACGCGCGTTAGCATCTGTACGGCCTGCATAAAACGTGTGTAAGTTGTAAACGCGCGTTACCAAAACGCGCGTTGAACAACGCTCATCTGGCAGCGCCCTTAACCAGCGTCTGCGACAATCTCACAAAACACTCGATTCCCAAACGCGTCCTCCTACAAGACATCGCACACACCTCCCCCATACGAAGCCACAACAAACAGATAAGATCCGTCAGCCGGCCGGCGAACCGAGCGAGAGCGAAGCGCGCGCATCCGACGATGGTCAAGGTCGGTCACACGCTCGCGCTGCGACCGCGCAACCGCCAAAAGGGAAACCGCGACGGGGGCCCGCTTCGGGGGCCGAGCCCCTCGCGTAGGGCGCCGCCCCCGCCGGCCGAGAGGGGGCGCACGCGCGTTGCCCTTTGTTCAAGCTCGGCGCACACACGCTCAGCGGTGTACGTCTGCGGCAGGCTTGTCCAACTCGAGGCCGCGTTGGTACGAAACTCGGGGGTCGCTTGAAAGGGGAAGGCACGACGTCGGAAATCGAATTCGATATGGGATTTTTTTTGGAAACTAATTATTTGGCTGGTTAATAATAACTAAAATGATCAGGAAAAAGTTGTTAAATTATCGGTTAGGTTAGGTTAGGTTACTACTACGTGTGACTACATTGAGACTTGATCCAAACAGTTCAAACAGGTTTCCACGTGCACAGAACCGAATAACAACCATATACTTTGTTTTTACTGATCAAAATAGTATTTTTTTACTGATCAATTATTGGACTTGTTTTCCGGGTTTGCCGACTTCCAATATGGATTTCATTTCCTCGAAATTCGCTTTTCGTGCATTCTGCACCTTCGCCAAGAGGGTCAGTTCGCGAAAAGACATATTTTGTTAAATTTTCCTCGCCTGGTATTCTGTATGCCCCCCGGAAAGCAGTCCTTCGACATTGCTTAGTTAAATTAAATGTAGAGTTCCCAATAAATGTAAATGTGGCGCCCGTGGTTTCGCCTAGTGTTGCTGGTACCCAGCTAAGCCGGCTCAGGAAGCTGGCATAGAGTGGGGTGCATGTAACAGGCGGGATGGTGGGTTCTTATCGATGATCAATTAAATACAGGCCTTTTTTTTTCGATAGATCGCGTCTATTGATTTGATATGGCAAAGTGTAAGCGCGCATTACCGAGTCAGTTTAATTATAGACGATTTTAAAGTTTCGCTATATCAGTATATGCGATTAGACGCCGTTTCGATGTGTGGCGTAAGGTCTAAATCACCGAGCCAATGTCACGTAATCACTACCACGAAAGCAACTGGCGGCGCGTAGTATGGGAGGGAGTAAACGCCGATGTACTGATGTATCGAAATTTTAAAGTCGTTTATAATTAAATTTGCTCGGTAGTGCGCGTTTATATTTTTCCATATCGAAAAAAAAATCCCATATCGATGATGATTTCCGACGTCGTGCCTTCCCCTTGTTAGTTTCGATTGTAAATTTATATGTATTAGAATGTTTGTAAAGTTGTTCACGTCCATGGAAGAACTGGAGGGTAGTGCTCGGTGTTGTTCGGGACTGAAAATGAATTGTGTACCGATTATAATTGTTGTCATGATCGTGACGTGGGCACATTTTATATTATAGTTGTATGACGATTGATAGAAAAAACTGAATGCTTATTTAGTTTCTCCAGATTTCAAAGCACATTCTTGCCAAATTTAGTGAAGATTCGTCTATCGGTTTATGAGTTTATCGAATACATACATACATACATCGTTCGAGTTTTATATATTAGATAGATTTCGATGAGTTTCGCGTGTTTTGTGTGTACCATTTTTTCACTGTAATGTTTTATTTTGCTGGCGGTTTGTCTTATACGATTCTTGTATTGATTCATCATATTTTCAAGAAGATTGCGAATTTAATCGAACAAATGAAATGTCAAGCTTGCGGGTGCAATCTGAGCATAACATCGATTTCAATTTAACGATAAAATACACATATTTCGATCAGAATGTGTTCGACAAAATAATATACTAATTTTTCTCGAATCACATCGAAATTTATAATAATTAGAATCACCAACAAACAAACCTGTCAGAGCAAGCTAATAAAAAGCTTGAAAAAGTACTCAAAACACTACGTGAACACCGGGGGCCACATTGGCCCCGAGACAACCGTTTGGACAAGCCTGACGTATACGAACACACACACATCAACACAACGAGATTCTGTGTTCAGTACCGCGCCGGCCGCCGCCGCCGCGGCACGAACGCCATTTTGCACCAGCCGCTTCGTTTCCGCTCGCCCTCAACCGAGCGACACATATGAAACCGCTCGGCGACTTCTTCTTCACGGCCGACGGCAAGGATGTCGCGCCCGACATGGTAAGCGGCGGCCGATGGGGCCGACGCCTGACGGGTGACCGTCGAGGAATCCGTGCGTGTCCGTGACCCGGCGCCCGCGTGCCGCTACCTGCCGTCCGAGCGACGCACACCTTCCTCTGTTTTCGATTCGTGGTGGATTCCGATATGCCGGTCGTCGACTCGGGCGAAAGCTCCGAGCTTTGTTTCGAAACTTTTTTTCGAGTGAGGTTCCGCGGAAGCTTCCAGCGAGTGTTGGTGTTTTGGTGGTCGCGGTGTGTTTTGAGTGGCGGGTGTTTGTCGTTTGAGCTTTTGTCGTGGGGAGGGTGGGCCGTTGGTGTGAATTGGAGGTAAATAATGCTAGGTGGGCGTGGGATCGGCGGAAACTGTTTCGGAGTTGACCCTGGTCTTTGGGTTCGAAGATTTTTTGAGCGACGAATGGGTTTTGAACTTTTGTAAATGTGAATTGAATGTAAGTCGAAATTGAAGCTTTCAAGTTGTCTTCTGATTGTTGATGGTTCAAAGATTCAAGATGAATATGCGTGAATTGAATATAACTGATGTAAGTGTGCGTGGGATCGGCGAAAACTGTTTCGAAGCTGACCATAGTCTTCTTTCGAAGATTCGAGACGTTTTTGAGTTTTGTATGTTTTTTTTTTTTGAACTTTTCTAGGATGAATCGTAGATATGAATTTAATATAACTAATGTAAAGGATTGGCGTAGACTGTTATTTCGTCGAAATCGAAGCTTCCAAGTTGTCCCTATAGTCTTCTGATTGTTTAAAGATTCATGATGGTTTTGAGTGATGAGTGTTTTTTTTTGAACTTTTCTAGGGTGAATTGAATATAACTCTAATATAAAGTGTGCGTAGGATCGGCGAAAATTGTTATTTCGTCGAAATCGAAGCTTCCAAGTTAAAACTTCTGATTGTTTAAAGATTCAAGATGTTTTTGAGTGATGAATGTTTTTCGAACTTTTCTGGAGTGAATCGTAGGTGTGAATTGAATATAACTAATATAAGTTGTGCGTGGGTTCGACGAAAACTGCCTTTCCGAGTTTCAAGAGTCGTCCTTTAGCCGAGATGGAACCTTCCGACGGACCCTTTTGTATATTGAGCCGATATGAAATTTCTGAAACGCTCGCATAAACTCCACTCGAATTGTTCAATTGGGTACCTTATTGCATCCCTTTCGTTGTTTACTCACTTTCATCTGTGGCATCCTCCGAAACTCGCAAGATTTACCGGTTATGTTACTTTTCCAGGTGTACTTTCGTCGCGCACAATCTCGCCCCGATAATTCCATTGTTTCGAAACTTACGCAACCTTATTTTGAAAATTTTCAACATGACTAGTCGAGCATCAAACATTTACACATGTGTCATCCGTCTTCCGGTTCGAGTATGTAACTATCCAGCGTCGGATCGTATCCCATATACGCGGTTTTCGGAATTAGCAAACTTCGCGTAAATCGACGACTCGTATTCGAAACTCAAACCCAACTAATCTGTGTCTCGTATCTTGATAAACACGTTCGCGTTTCGATCGGAGCCAATGTTTGCGTTCGAATGCGGAATCGTTAGTTTCCAACACGTTGACCATTGTTCGTCGACTTCACGATGCTCGTTTCCAAATAACTATCGGTTGACATGTTCAGTTTGCGTTTATGACGAGACCATTATCTTCGCGTTTCGAAGTGCATAATTTTTGTTTACGATAATGAAAAAAAACGTCACCGCTAATCGACACATTAGTCGGACGATTTTTTTCTCGGATCGCTCCGCGGACTTTGGCGTTCTTAAGATTTTTTTCACCCTCTCGAACAGAAATAGAACAGCATCTCGTTCCCTACGAAACGATTCGGTCTCGCTCGGTCGTGAAAGAGAAATCCCGAGATCAGAAAGTTCACTTACACGTTTTCATCATCATGCTCGCGCGTTATCTACCGCACTTTTGTCCTTAACATTTTACGGGCAGCCTTGATATATCTGAACAATTTATTACTTATGTAAATGTGAATAATTTATTCGGTCGAATCTGTTTCACGGGTGTTGTGCCGGGCGCCTGTTAAAAAATTCACGTCCGTAAAGTTGCTCCTATTCGACTCGGGTACTTGCTGTACGGCAATAGTTTTTGATAGAGGTCGAAAAACAAGATTGACTGATTCATTTTTTTTTCTTTCGTTTCAGTCTGAATTATAAAAATGTGCTGTAATATATCGCCGCGTTAGTTGTTTTATTCTCGGAAAATCGTTTTATCGATATACGTGAAATACAATAGCCTGGAATATTAAAATAATACGTTTTCTCGTTCGCTATCATACGAATGGACAAAGTACATTTTGACCGAACGTACTAAAAAAAAAAAAAACTGAATGCAACGACTTACGCACTCGACAAGTGGAAGTTTATTACTTTTGAAAAATCAGTGACTTAAAGAAGGTCATAATGATGTGTCAGACGAAATAATAGAATTCTTTTAAATGAGTAATTATATTTTAGAAACAATTTTTTACAAATATTTAAACTTTCACGTATCTTTCTCGATAAGGGAATCTAAATGTGTTGTCAACTAATAACACACAAATGTTAAATTGTTTTCACTTAAGTTGCAATTATGTAATTAACGATATTTATTTAGATTGTTACTCGTTTGATCGCTTTTCATGCAAAGAGCAATCGCATTATAGTAATCTCGTAATTGATGCGTGTTCTCTTTCAAACGTTGTAGAATTTCGCTCATTTCAAAAATCCTGATAATTTTATTGATCGCGTTGAAAAATTGAGGTATTTTGTTACGAGAATGAAAATCGTTACGATTAAAAACGCAATTTGGACACGTTGTTTAAAGTGTGATCGTGTTTGGGAGAAAATTATATAATTTCGAACGCGAAAATATTTGTGAGAACGAGTCACGTTGAATCCGCGTGTTTTGTTTTTGTTTTGCCAATTAGACAAAGGGTTGTTGATTATTTCGAGAAAAAAATCGTACGAATCCTTCGAAATATCAACATACGTTTCATTACGAAACGAAAAGGAAAAGCGGTTTAAATATTCATAAATGAAATGTTATCTACTTTCGTTTTTATTTCCTTGACTCATTCAATGTTTATAGTATTCACAATTTGTACATAGTAAACATAGTAATATTTCACGTTTTTGTCATAATCGAAATACCCAAACGTTTATTTTGTCGATAAAAGTATTGTATCCCAATTAATCTGAGTGCTAATAAAAAATAAAATTCTTGTGAATGTATGTTTTCTAATGGAATAATAAAATTTGTTTAACTGTCAGTAAATGTGACGAACGAATTCGGGACGCGTATGTCACACGTCCTAATATATGTTTTATAAAATTAATTGTATAAATTGTTTGTCTGCCTCTACCTCTTAACACGATTGATAATTTATTCTAGATTTTTTATTTTCAACAAATTTCGACGAGCATTTGTTTGATTACGAAACAGTTAATTAATCGTGTCGTATGAACGAACGAAATTAGTCAATCGTGCAGAATTGTTTCGAACGCGAATGTATGAAACACCCAACGGTACGATAACTAGAGCCGGTCAACGGTACATTTTTCGATCATCTGCACGTGCAATATTCATTATTTCACATTATAAATGCACAATCCTAACTAGAACAGAGGTAGAACACCCGATTTATGACCTCTCGGTCGTCGATACTGAATACTGAATGCTTCAGCATCATAAAAACCAGAAAGAACCCCTAACTCGAGTCTATACTTACATTCTAAACGTATAGATGGCGTTAGCGGACTGCGCTATATGCGAACACTCTTTCCCCTCCGAAACTGAACGTTTTTAGCTAGTTTCGGAAAAACAGCGACATTCGTGTGCACGCGTACGCCTCTGATCTCGCGCCATGCACCGCGAACGGCTCTTTTTCCATTTTATTTTCATTTACCCCGCGTTTGTGTAACGTTTTCGTAGGCCGAGGGTGGTACAGTGGCCCGCTGTAGTCAGCGCCGACGTCGCCGACTATTGATTGAAACATTTTAGATTTGTTCCATATACGATGATGATAATGCCGTTCGTTCGATCGCACGACATCGGACATGTCCATGCCCGACCGGGGAAGCCTTTCGGCCCGTTTCTGTCCGCGGATTTGGCTCGAAGCGGGTTTTTGATGTGTTCGAAATTTGCAGGGTTCGAGTGATGCAATATTGGAGGCGTCGATCGAAATCGAGTTGGACGCGAACGCTGTGCCGAGATGGTATTTTGCGATATGTTGCTAAATTTGAAAATTTAGGAATGTGATTTTGCGTGTCTGCGAGCGAGTCGCGTTTGATTGAAATATTTAACGTGCGGGCTATAAAAATATTTCCATAAAAATACGTTTTCATTTTGCTGCGTATTAGAATCGGTGCGTCGTAAATATCACAACAGAGTTTTCGTTGTACGCAACATTTTTATTTTTGTATTAGAGTCGCTGAAAGTAAACGGTTCAGCATTTTTCGTATGAAACCGTGATTGCACAGCAGCAATATCTGTGACTCATCCGATGGATGACGCGTCGGAAAATTTTCGTAGTATAACGTAGCTTGCGAGCAAAGTTTACCAAATTTTGTTTGTGTTCGTGTTGTTTGGGGTAAATTTATTACTCATATATAGTTTATTGGTTTTTTTTATATGCAAATTAAAAGTAAATCATGAAATTGCGAAAAAAATTCACTTTTTCTTCGGTGTTTCAGAAATGTTCTTGTATTTTTTTTTTACTATTGTTTGTATAGTTCTTGTCATTATAGTGATTTTTTTTTCACACGAACTATATATTTTCAGATGATTGTCTTTTTTTTTTCTATACGTACATATAACAGTGACAAAGTTGTCGACGTCCGCTTGTTGAATGTGAACAATCCCTTCAAATGGGTTCCGATTTTTTCGCTTTTCTTGCTCTTTTTTGCGGAAGTCAGCTTCTCACCAGACTTCCTGCTCTAGCATCAACCCCCATTCCAACATCCACCATCATTTTTCATCTCATCTTTCACGTTTTCCATCATCCTCGTATTTTTTCCTTCGTTTTTCAAACCGTTCGACTCGGGGATGGTCTTCCTTCAAAGTACACACTTATTAAAGGCGATAAAGTTTCTTTTCATATATAAAGCAGATTGTATCGTAGCGATCGAAATTTATAATTTAAAACGTTGTACAATATACGTGTTAAAATTAAACTAGATCTGAATGGTGCAACATAACTGTACGTATGAGATGAACACTGTCGATGAAATTAATTGTTTCGACGGCCGTTTATACTTCTGCTTGCAATGTATGAATTGGCTGAGCTCACGTTCATCACCTGTTAAATCAACAGATTCGACTCGCCGGGGTCAACGAATCGCGTCCGATACTTATTCTAATGACGTGTGCCCGGCTTCGAAACCGCTTTGTATGATTTTACGTCGTTACAACGTAACCGCCGAGCCTCTGTTTGTGTGCTTCGAAGGAAAAAAAAAGTTGAAAATATGAAGAAAAAAAAAAAATAGATACCTCGCTTGGTTGCGCCGCCGTGAAAATCGTCCGATCTGAATTATCATTAAATGGCGTATACACATTCCCCTCGATGGGATATTACATTGTAGTTTGTACTTGTTTCATTTTTTGATCGAATTAGATGTATAGGTGACCCATTGAACTTTGAATTTCTGTTGATATTAGAAAAATTTAATTTGTATGCGATTATGGTTTTTAACAAATTTCAAGTCCCGAATGGCCTTGTTAAATTTTCTAAACGTTCAGTCGTTATAAAATCAGATGATCTATTCGCTAAAAATGAAATACACCCAATCCTCTTTTTACACGGTTCCGAAATAACACGGTCAGAGGAAGATTTTTTACACGGATTTTTTATTTTAACGCGGTATAAAAATATATATTATTATGCTACAATGGTAAGATTCGGTGTAGGCCAGTATACTGATGTAATTATAGTTATTAAATAAAAATTTTCGTTGATTTTTTATGCTTTTTCCCGACAAAAATTTTTCATATTACACATTTTTCATAAAGTACATTTGGATGGAAGTTCTATCCAAATATAGTGATGGAACCTTTCCAATTTTTGTATGGTCATCATACATTTTTTTATTTACTCGGTAGTCTCTGGAACGTGTAAAATAAAAAATAACACAATTCATCGAGGCGTTTCGTTCGATTGAGGCTAGGCGCAAACTAGAGACTTTTTGTCGGCCGATAGTTCGGTCGGGTTCTTTATCAGTATGGGGATGTATGCGAGCACGCTCATACATCCCCATACTGATCAAGAACCCGACCAAACTATCGGCCGACAATAAGTCTCTAGTTCGCACCTAGCCTAAAAGCGTTCGAGTCGAGCGGTACGCATTTGTGCGGATAAGGGCGCTGCCAGATGAGCGTTGTTCAACGCGCGTTTACAACTTCATACATTTTATTTTGCTAAACGCGCGTTAGCATCTGTACGGCCTGCATAAAATGTGTAAGTTTTAAACGCGCGTTACCAAAACGCGCATTGAACAACGCTCATCTGGCAGCGCCCTAAGGCCAGGTTCAGATGAGCGTTGTTCAACGCGCGTTTTGGTAACGCGCGTTTAAAACTTACACACATTTTATGCAGGCCGTACAGATGCTAACGCGCGTTTAGCAAAATAAAATGTATGAAGTTGTAAACGCGCGTTACTAAAAACGCGCGTTGAACAACGCTCATCCGGCAGCGCCCTAAGATTCGCTGTTTTCGCAAAGTGGCCGATTGCGTTTATAAGTCAGACGACGACATCGCACGCGGAGTTATGTGCCCCACGGTCTCGGCTATTAGTCGAACGGTCGCCGGGGGGCGGAGTCCCTCAGCCCCCGGAGCCGGCGCCCCCTGTCTGCCCAATATCGATTCGTCTGGGTCGCTCTCGCCGCTTCACCTATGTAATCCCTCTCACCGGTCCGCAATGCACCCGTCATGAATGAATCCCGAATTCGCGCCGTTTTTTCGTTTTCGAATCGCGAAATTGCCCGTTTTGTACCCCGGCGTGTTGTTTTGTTTTTTTTTTTTTTTTTTTGGCGATAGTTCGGTCGCTTTGTGTGTCGGGAATCGTGTACGAGTTTGTCGCTCGGATTGCATGGTGCTTTGATCCTTTGTTTATGGCGAGAAATTGAACGTGGCTTTCGTTTTTGTGATTGAATGTTGTGGTCGAAATTCGGCGATTCGGCGAATCATCTGCATGTGACGTTTTGGAAAAATTAAATATGTAAAAAAAAATACGTTGATGTACATCTATCCCTCGATTTACACGATAGATAGGTTCCTGAGAAAAACGTGTAAATCAAAATTTTATATTTTTTAATGTAAAATCGTGTAAATCGAAAAGTAC
The DNA here is from genome assembly GCA_009617725.1 of Hydropsyche tenuis. Taxonomy (NCBI): domain Eukaryota; kingdom Metazoa; phylum Arthropoda; class Insecta; order Trichoptera; family Hydropsychidae; genus Hydropsyche; species Hydropsyche tenuis. Next base: position 1,686,212 of record VTON01000025.1, read on the forward strand.
ACAAAAAACGCATAATTTGGTTGTTTTTTCAAGCTTTTTATTAACTTAGGTTAGGTTAAGTCAATTTTAGTCCGAAATCCTAATTTTCGAAGTCCTAATTTTAATAAGCAATTTATAAAAATGCTTAATATGATGGTCGACATATCGTTTTGAGGTTACACTTGAAACGTCAAACTACGACGTAATGACAAACGTGCGGGTACGCACCTCGTTGTTTACCTAACAGTGGCTCTTACATTTTAATTAGTGATAGAATTCAATGTTAAAATTATTATTGATTATTTTCAACATTTATTTTTTTTAAACCGTGTAAAAGCGAAAACGTGTAAAAAAAGTACCGTGTAAATCGAGAATGTATTTGAAAAATCCGTCCCTTGTCTCAATTTATAGCGAAATGTAAGGATAATGTTTCGTTACATATGTAGTTCGAGTTTCAAGGATTTGGTGTTCACATGAAATGTTTTTCAATGTGATGTATTTCTGTTTACTTATGTACGGTGTCGTCTATGGCGCTTGATATGTTTTTCAGCTATTCGATTTGATTCAGTTTCTGAGTCGACGTGTGTGTGCGTTCTATGTGCCATTTTTAGCGTCTCTTGCGCAGATTGTTTCGTTTTTATATTAGAAAAATATCTGTTCGTTTCTTTTCATGAATTTGCAACGAAAACATCGGCGAATTCAATTTCTTTGTTCGATATGAAAGAATTTTTTTTTTCATTCGTTTTTACTTTTTTTTCAAATTTAATTTCAATTACATTTTTATTTCGATTATAATGAATTTTACGTTCTTTAACGGAAATTAATAAATAACGTCTATTTAATTATAATATGCTAAATTCACATGTGATTAATATTTCATATTTTTTAATCTTGTTATCTTTAATCTAGAAAAAAAAAATGAAATCTCTCCGTATATCTGAAACGGTCGAAAAGAAAACGGTTCTTGCGGTACACTCGCATGATGCGACGTTCATTGTCTTCTTCGAGATGCGCTAACAAAATAATGAACGTTATAAAAAAGTTCACGATTGAAGAGCGTCGCGTCTTGAGATTATTGAATAATAAATTTCATGATCGTTCGTAATGACGTTCTGCAATTGTCTCGTGTTAACCGTAATACTGTCTTTGACCCTCAATACGAGCTAAGAGGTGTGTCATAATTTGTATCTAACCTCGTTCACACTTTTAGTTCAGTAAAATATTATTTGTAGCGTTACGAATTTATCGTTTTATATACTTTGGTGTTGGTGATTTTTAATATATCGATGGATTGTCAATTTATAACTAACAGGTCGGGTTTTCAATGACAGTTAAATTTGAGAATATTCGAAAAAAATATATAAATACGATCATTCGTTTGGGTAATAAAGAAAATTCACTTCAGTCCCATTACGCTTATGACGAAGTTCAAATTAGTGTAATTTTGAAAAATGCAAATGATCGCTATTGAAAAAAAAAAACGACTTGTTTTGGTACCGGTGTCTGGTCGCGATAGTGATCAAATAATTTTAATTTTCAGCCACATATATTTTTTTCGGATATTCACATATTTATTGTTAAAATTTGAAATCGACCATGGTCGAATCGTAGAACTGCAGTGACATGCATGCTAACGTTTCTTTCAACTTCTATTATTTTAACCGTTTTTTTTACTTTTATTTTGGCTATTATCCCCTTTTTTTTATTATTATTTCAATGATATTTTTTGTTGTGTTCTTTTTGTTTTTTTTTTTTATTTTTTTTTTTAGTAGAGTCATCACTTATATCGTCGTTCGGTTACTTTGAAGCGCTTTGCGAAGCTTCCGGGGGTCTGCTGTTGTTTTGCAATACATTGATAAAAAACACAGCCGGCTCCAGGAAGCTAAGCGGAGCGCGATGAATCTGCACTGCGAAGGGCTGAGGGTCGACATAAGTGAAAACTCTCCGAAATGTGCCATTTTTTTTCTTTTTTCATGCGAAAACGCAAAATCCCACGAGTAGTGTGTGTGTGTGCGCGCACCGCACCTGTTGCACGCCGGCGAAGAATCGTTGCGAATTTAAAGAGAAATAAGTTATGTTGAATCGAGACAATTGAAGTCATCGCAAGCCGCTGCTGCTGCTGCCTTCGATCCGGTCATGGGTTCGTCTCTCGTTGTTCAAGAACTGGTTTTCTGAGTTTTTGATTTGGATCAGTGACCCGGTGCGACAACGACACAAATGTTCTAGGATTGTTTCGGGAAAATAACACGTGTGTATAGTTAGAAGAGCGTGTGTCGATTCGATGCTTTTTAACGAAGGACTGAGTGTCCGAAACATTCTTAGGATTCAGTGACAGAAATAATATTGTCGAATGATTGCGTATGCTGATCGCGATGATGTTCTTGGAGATTTGAATATGAAAAGAAATGTACCGACTTAGTGATAGTGGAAATATGTCGAGGAAAATAGTGTGAAAAATCTACAGTGCCAAGTGATCTATTTTGTGTTACCTTTTGTTGAACAGATGAAATTTACGTTTACAATTTATTCAGTGCATTTGAAATGTCCTCAATTTACATGTAAGAAGCACGAGTTATTATTTCACAGCGACGTTCGTATGTTGAATTTAATTTTTTTGCTTTTTATTATTCTAAAATTAACTCGCATGCTATATTTATCAAAACTAACTAAACTAACCATAATTTTAAGACCTCATTCTAAATTTCCACTAACAACTCCTATTATAAATCTCGGCCTCTGTTGAACGGCGCATATCAATCAGACGCTCATCACAATGGTGAACGACAGACGCTAACCCGTCAAGAGCTGGCCACTTCGTGCATCCGACGATCGGTTCGATGATGTCACTTGTGTGTGTGTGCGCGTTCTCCGAACACGTATATGAGTCGTTCGCCGCGCTTCAGTGGTGTAGGTCGACGGCCCTAGTGGAGCGACGCTTTATTATCTGCGTTTTGTTGTGCGCCCGCCTTTCGCCATGGACGAAAAGTCATGAAAAGTCGACGCGATGCTTCATTGGGTGCGAGTGTTTTCTGGTCGTTAGTTTCAATTGTGGGGAATTTGGTTTGGGTAAATAAAATTTGAGGAAATGTGTCCGATGCGTGTGTTTCATGTTCGGATTTATGAAATCGATTTTGCAAGGTTGTTTGTTGACCTTAGGCCGGTTTTAGAGTCACGCTGACGGTCGGCGCTAACAGGCCAATATGTATGTTTGCTAGGCAGCGTTTTAGAATAACGCCGACCGCTCAGCGTTGACAGTCGTCAGCGCTGAGCCATACGCGACCATACGCGCGGCGCGTCAGCACCACTGAGCGCGTGGCGCTGAAGCGCTACCGAGCTCGGTTATCGTTACTGTGTCACGTAAAACGTACGCGTCGATGAGTATGAGCTGTCAGCGCTGACGATCAGCGCGACTCTAAAGCATAAAACGAGTTGCCGCTGACAGCTACGCGCTGAGCTGTCAACGCTTACGATCAGCGCGACTCTAAAATCGGCCTTATGAAATCGATTTTGCAAGGTTGTTTGTTGACCTTAAGTTTCTGATGGTTTTTGCTTCGAGGTGGTTCAATGACAAATGTATTGCACCGTTCGGGAAATTTAATTATCATAATTTAACTTGAATTTTAATTCGATGTACAATTAAATTTTTTACGCGTACGAGCGTTTCGAAATCAATATTTTTTATTATGATCATTTACGGTGACTATGAATACGCATCATGAATAATTCACAATTTAAATTGAAACATGAGAGGTTTCAGTCAATATTTGCATCTTATATTAAATGCTAAGTGAATCGTTTTCGAAGTTTCATCGTCTTACGAAATTATTATAAACTTTCTATTGTGTATATTTTTTAATAATCTGTCCTCAAGTATTATCCGAAATTTGCTTCGTTAATTGTAAATTTATTTCGGGCGGCTCAATTTTGAAATTCATTTTAAGTTGTTGAAGCTTCAAGTTTTATTTTATAATTTTCTCACGAGCGAAAGATACTTTGTGAAATTTCGTTCGTTCATAATTACACGTACAGTTTATAAATGTGTTAACTTTGAAGGGTTATTTTTTTTCTTATAATTCAATATGCGTCGCGCTTCGACCATTTTAATAATGTATTTTTATTTATAATAAAATTTGTTGCATGTTATAATTTCGTGACGTTTTATCCATTACGCAAATTTCGCCATTGCACACGAGATGTGTATATATTTGACGTCATTTTCATCAATTCTGTCAGGTTTTTTTTTTGTAGTAAAATACTGCATAATTATTGTGTATCAGATGATTATGAAAACGCGATGAAAGCTTTCAAGTTTGTTACTTTGTTAAATCGTAAAATTTGTTATAAAAATTTATAGATAGATATTTTGTGCTTGGTTATAAATTTTTTCTGGTCATCAACGAACGAAATTTTGTATTAATTTTATGTTTGCATATAAATTATTTTGAGTAGGACGAATAAAAGGCAAACATCTCATTTGCCGGTCTCTTCATAGTAATATATGCATTTATGCCATAAAATTTTATTTCACAATATAAGTACTGCACCGTGTACAAAACACCAATAAATCTCAACAGAAAAATTCAAACAGTTAAAAATCAAAATCAAATATTTCTCTCACATTTATTATCGCTCCGTTTAAATCTCAAGACATTTTCAAACCATACCAAGAAAACGCCATCAATTGCACCATCAATACGACAATACTTCATCGCCATCATGACAGTTTTCCGTGCACGTTTTGAGAATCGTGGGTCGTTCGAAATGGCAAGACCGAGTCCAGCAGACCGGTCGGTCGTCGGCGATGAAACCGAAAGTACGCCTCGACCTTGGGCCGAGGCTGCGCCCCCTAGGGCTGTGCCCCCTAGGACTGTGCCCCCATGGTGCTTATGTAAAGTTGAGGGGCGCGTAGGTGGCCAGAACTTTTGAATTGCTTGCGAAAGTTCGTGGTTTCTAGTTTTGAAGAGTTGGATTTGTTTTTTTTTTTATTGATTTTCGTGATTGAAATCGGTTATTGTATCGTAAATAATTGAAGTATCAATTGATATTTTGGTGAAAATGAGTTTTGTGTATGTTTTTGATTCAAAGTTTCTTGCAAATGATTAAAATTTTGACACGTTGAAAAAATGTTGAGGTTTTTTTTTATAAAAGTTTAACTAATATTTGATATCGTAATATTGTGAATTTTTAATCGACGTTTTTTTTAAATGTAATTTTCAATTATAAAAACGAAATAGTACATATAAGTCTTTACGCACTTTTCCGATGGTTAAATATTTTTCGCTTTTTTTCCGAACCAATAAGTAACATCTGTATTCAAACTATTCTATTATGTGAAGGATACTTCCTTTTCCATATTTGTTATGTTTTAGTCTAGCCATTGAACATTAAACAGTCATTAGAAATGTCTAATAATAAAGTGTATTTATGGAATTTTTTACTGTATTAATTTTATATTAAAAAAAATACACTAATACCGGAACTTGAAAAAGCTATTGATTCATTTTTCAGTTCGAAATCTGAAGATTTTCATTAAAAAAAGATATGTTTACGCTTGTAGAAAGGTGGAAGAAGGTTATCAGTTATTAGAATTAAAGGAAACTGTATGATTTAATAATAAATAAAAAAAACAGTATTATCATTTGATAAAAAAAAAAAATGTAACAACTTACGCTGCGGTCTTATAGATATAGAACATTTTAAAAGAAAATTTGCTTGTAAAGTCATCATTTGTAGCACACAATGATATTTCTCGCATCGATATTTCCTTCGTCTACTTGTTGCTTTACGTGTGCGATTTCAAGGTTTTGTACTTTATCGAATGCTTCGTTTTAATTATTTTTTTCATGCGTGTTTGCGATTGACATTTTTATATGGTTGATATAATATCAAAGTTCATTAAAATTTTACGCGTCGCTATTCGTTTCGAGCGGGCTTTAATATTAAATTCGCGGTAGATAATTTATATTTGATCTTTCGCATTTAGTACCGCGGACGTTAAGTGTGAAAAAGTTGTCGAGGTATGCAATACGCATGAATAATTTATACGAGTTCGTTTCGTAAATGTTAAAAGTTTGAGTTACTTTTATTGAAAATTGTGAACGTTGTTTGTGATATTTTGTTTTGCTCGTTTTATCGATTTAAATACGGACGCGTTCTCATAAACATCAATAATTGTTTGCAAAATAAATTATCAAAATCGTAACAAAATTATTAAAGTCAACTTTTTCATAATTTGATGAATCTCATGAAGTCTCAGCTGGGAAAGTTATTAATGTCCATTAAAAGTTAATAACACAATTCGACATCTGATATCTGACATTTACAAAATATAAAAACAATTTAGAATGTAGATTTATATATGATTTTTGGTCTATTTTTTTTAATTATTGAATTTGGTTTTATTGTTTTTTTTTCTGACACGGTTAATCATTCATTTTTTTTAAGTGAAAAAGGATTAGGAGAGAAAAAAAAAACAATATTTACTTTTTATGAAAATCCTTTGTGCCATCATATTTAGAATAATACTTGTTATTTAATTTAATTATTTAAATTTTTTTTTCATAACATAATGAAAATCATTAATTTATCATTTACAAAAAAACAAGCAATTATTATATTTAACCGAAACAATATTTTCCAATTAATTTGTTTACCAAAACTTACATTACAAACATACGCATTTCCGAGAACATATTTAGGGGTCGGCGGTAAAACACGGGTGGTTACCGCTCACAATTTACTCCCACTTGTTTATAACGCGACGCATTACGCCCTAATGCCGACTCGTAAACGTCGTTTCTTGGCCGGGAACGAATCTCTTTATACCGAAGAGGCTGGGGCTCCGCCCCCGGGCCCCCAACGGCTCCCGCGGGACCCACCGCGGAAGCCTACCTTTCTTCGTCAGTGTGGAGCGAAACGAGTTTTAAAAGCTGTAATTTTGACGCGCGAATAATTGCGAAATGGACTTTAGGTTGTGTCGTAATTAATCTGAGCTTTTGACGCTCCGGCGGGTGTAACATCTTTCGTGTATTGAGATAAAACGAATCTTTTTCGGGGTGTGTAATGTTTTAATCTCTACGCAGATTTTAACGTTTTCAAGTTTATGTAAAATAAAAGATTAAGTCTTGTGTATTTTTCAATTTTCTACGATCCGTCGTGTTTATTATTTGGCGCGAAGTTGATCGATCAAATTGTGAAATATCAAAATAAAATACAGTATACTCTCGATTGTCGGGGAGGACGGACACGGATAATCCAAAGTACAGTTTTTTTTAAGTAGTATAAGTCCATTTTCGAAAAAAAATTAATTAATGTTTTGGTAAGATGTCGTCCTTTGCTTTTCATTATAATTTTCTTAATTTGTTATTATCGAAAATAGTATAAGCTCATTTATAGCTAAAAAAATATTATTCTTTCAAATATTTTGCAAAGTAAACACCTGGAAAATCATTTTTTTTTAATCTGAATTAATTAACGTGTGCCAATATATAATATTTATACTTGTAAACGCAAATCTTTAAATGTCTTACAATGTAAAAAAATGAACTTATATCACTTTTACAAGCATCGCTTGTATGTAATGTACTCAAACGCACAAGAAGAAATAAAATTTTCACAAAAACATAAAGGCTTCCTGTCGAAATTAGCTTGTGGCGCATAAAATGATCTGTTTTTCACAAGTTCGACTTTTTTGGGTCGTAAATATCCAAACAAAAACTATAAAGTATCATTAAATCACGCCGTCTGTTCCCTATACCAGTAACGTGTCCTTATTAAAAATACAATAATTGAATATATTTTAAGCACGAATAATTCGCAAATCGGATGATCCGGAGCCGGATAATCGAGAGCATACTGCATGAACTAATCGTTCGCCGGTACTAAATTTAAAAATTGGACGGTTACTCATCAGAAACACCCCGAATTAATCACTCGTTTATGAATGAATATGTCCGGAGTGCGTGTCGGTAATTTCGACGGTATAATTTATTATTTAATTTCAGTAAATTTTCGTGTGTTGAACTCGGTTTTCAGACGTCATCTGAAACGTGTGTATTTGCACAGTACGCAGACGGCATGGCGCCGCATTGTCTGTGTCGCAATTTTTCGTATTTATGCTGTTTTTGTGTGTATGAAATGGTAGGGGACATTATCGAAATTTAGCTCGTTTTATCTTGACCGAGGTGTTACGTTTACTACGAGGGTTGCCTTTTATATTTCGGGATTAGAGAACAAAAACAAATATTAATCATCGAAAATCACTTTATTGTTTTCCAAAATATTCCCCATGAAGATCTATACACTTTTGCATGCGTTTGAACCAATTGTCGAAGCACTTTTTCCACTCTGATTGAGGTATCTCCAAAACATGCATTTTGAATGCAGCAACCGCTTCTTCAGGTGTCGAAAAACGTTGACCTCTCAGTTTGTTTTTTACGTGCGGGAATAAAAAGAAGTCATTTGGTGAAAGGTCAGGACTATATGACGGATGACTCTCAAATCGATGTTTTGGGTGCTCAAAAATGCAGTTGTTTGAGCCGATGTGTGAGAGCTCGCATTGTCGTGGTGTAGAGTGATCCGTCTTCGGCGGTTGGTTTTCCTGATTTCTTGGAGGACCACTGGCAAACAAATTGTTGTGTACCACTCAGAATTGACTGTTCTGCGTTGTTCTAGTGGTACGGTTGCGACATGTCCAGTTTTTCCGAAAAAACATGCGACCATTTGCTTGGAAGTGCTTCGTGCGCGAACAACTTTTGTTGGATTTGGCTCATCTTGAAACACCCATACAGTCGACTGCTGTTTACTTTCGGGCTCATACGTGTAAATCCACAATTCATCACCTGTCACGATGTCATAGACGTGTTTTGAAGCACCGCGATCGTATTTTTCAAGCATTTCTTTCGACCAATCGACACGAGCCTTTTTTTGAGCGATTGACAAATTGTGTGGGATCCAACGCGAACAAATTTTTTTGACAGTTAAATGTTCATGCAATATTGAGTGTATGCTGGTCCTACTAATGCCTAAGGTTGTCTCTATCTCGATAGGTCACATGACGATCTTGCAATATCAGTTCGCGCACAGCATCAATGTTTTCGGAACAACAACTGATTTTGGACGACCTTCACGAAATTCGTCTTGGAGTGAACTCCGACCACGATTGAATTCACCATACCATCGATAAACACTGATCCTTGATGGAGCTTCATCGCCAAAAGTTGAATTAAGTTCATTCATGCACTGCTGCTGAGTTAATCCATGTCGAAAGTTGTAAAAAATAATCGCACGAAAATGTTCACGATTTAATTCCATTCTTGGGGGCAGATGAATCTTTTAATTTACTGTAAACAACACAAATAGGGCTCGTATGTCAAAACGTTCTGAGTACGTATAACCTCAAAAACTTCTAACTTTACGATAGAGCTATCAGTTGACAGATTGCAACACCAGGGTTGCCAAATCCCGAAATATAAAAGGCAACCCTCGTATTTAGCACTTATCAGAGGTGATGTTTTTTTAACGTTGATCTGTGTACGGATTTAATTATCTCGTTTTTTGTTTACTTGCATTTTTTCGTGTTTTTATGACGAATTTGATGATTAATATTTGTAAATAGTTAATAATGTAAAAATACGCAAGTTGGGAACATTTCGTTTTCTTAAATTTTCCTTTAGCGCAAATAATTTTTCGTTTTAACTTGATGTGAATTTATCTGTTGTTTTTCTCTAGCCAACTGTGAATAAACCTATTTATATCTTTAGTGTAATACAATTTCAACAATGTTACTAAAATTTAGTGTCGAAATTTAATATCGTAAAAGGAGTAATATAATAAACGAATATCATGCCCTCGGACGAAGAACTCTCGGGACGACTCTAAAAACTTTCTCGTTTAGGCGTAGGCCTTCGGTTAACATTTGTTTAAATTAAACACCGCATGCAGCGACGAATCGATCAATTACACGACAATTTTCAGCGCATCGACCGCCCGTTTATTATCTATTTATTTTCACTGTCGATAAAAACACTCCTGAAAATACACACTCGTATATAAATTCAGCTAGAGTACGTTCGCTCGTGACCGCCCCTTGACTCGCTGCCAGAAATCGGCCCGTTCATGAATGAGTCTCGCTCTTTTTTCCGCGGGTTTATTTTTGTGCGTCCTCTTCAGTGGCATACCGTATTGACGTGTTTTTGTGTTGGATTCTCGTTTCAGATTGCACCAGCGGCCAAGAAACTGTGGGACAAGACGGGCGGCGAGACGAAGGCGGCGCCGCCCCACCTGCCCCCGTTGCAGTTCAACCACCACGAGATGTGGCGAGACCCCACGTGGTCGGCTCAAGGTAATTATTGTCGTTTGTGTTGTGACCGTCGTCCTCGGAAGGCTCGAGGATGAGGAGTTTGCTCCGAAGGTGGAGAGTGCTCCTTTTGTCCGCGCTTGGCTTTTCAATTATGTAGACTGTCGAGTTTATTCGTTTGGGTGATTTGTTCGGTTGACTGGGTCCGGATTAAATTTTATTTGAAATTAATTTTTCGTAAAATTTGTATTGTGATCGTAGAAGAGTAGGGCGGTAGCGATGTTTTTGGCGCCTTTGGAAAAATTTCGTATCCCCCGGAAAGCAGGACTTTCGCGATTGTTTGGTTAAATTAAATGTGGAGTTCTCAATAAACGTAAATGTGGTGCACGTAGTTTCGCCCAGTGTTGCTGCCAACCTAACTAATTGTAAGCCGGCTCAGAAAGCTGGGATAGAGTGGGGCATGTAAGAGACGGGATGGTGGGATTTTCCTTCGAATAAAGATCGAAAAAATTAATTTTATTAAAAAAAATGTATATTTTTGATTAATTGTATAAAAATTGCAGTCAAAACAAAATTATAAGAACTAAAAAAATTGAAATATTATAATTTGAGGAAAAAGTTGCGCCGCAGATGATTTTTTTTCGTTTTCCATTGATATTAAATTGCAAATTGTCTCGAACAAAATACGTAATTGTTTATTGTCAAATTTTAAAAATATATAGAATCATCTTAAATTCTTACATTAGTTTTATTAATAAGTTAATAAAAAGGTTGAAAAAAAGGAGAGGGTGCCTTCGGCGCCCTTCAAATCGCAAAAGCCCTTGGCGTTTGCCCAATTTTTAATGGGTTGCTATGCTACTGAGGAAAAGTATTAAGATGTCCAAAATTTTCAAATGTAATTCGGGATACATGACGGTTTTTTTGTGTGCATGTGTTTAAAAAGGTGAGAGCAATTACGGACGTAATATTTACGCTCATATTTTACCATGTAAGATAAATTTAAAAAAAATTATTTGAACTCTTATTTTTCAGATTAGTTTGATTAAAAATTTAAAGAATCATTCATTGCATATTCAAATAATTTTTGAATAAAAATAAATCATTAAAATGTGATGAAAAGGGTAAATTATTTGAAATTATAATTCGATATACTGTAATGTGTTTGATATGAATTTAAATGTAAACAACAGTAAATTATCATGTTCGAACAGTCAAATGTTACGTTTCTATAATTCAGCTTTACCGCCCGATCGGTCACAGTTGTGACCGTTCATATCCTGGAAAACCGAAGCATGCACACGGCTCATTATCGACAGTCGTTCAAAACTATTTTGTTATATATTGCCCCATTGCATTCGTAGTCCCCCGACCATTGCGTATCCTTCGCATTGCGTATATTCAACTTTATCGGATTTCACATTTTCTAATTTAAATTTTCCTTCGGATCGACCTCGCCGCGCGTAATAACAATCATATTCATTTGCACGAATCGATGGCGATTTCAAATCGATCCGTTTGTATAGCGCGAAACCGTTGTCCACCTTATAAACCCGTTATGCATCTTGAAAATTTTGAAAACGTTCGAAACGTTCAGACGGTTCGTCATCCTTTTGACGTTGTTGCTAATGAGGAAATGAGAATTACGACGTTTAAGCTCATTCGCCGTCTCGCCTATGCGGAATCGAATCCGATTTCTGTTCTACGATGAATTAACTGCTTGCGAATTAGGTATTCGTCTTTAACGAATTGCGTTAGTGCTAAATTACAAGGCTAGAGGAGCGGTAATTATGTTAGTCGCCGGCAACCGTCCGAGTCGAAACGGTTTCCAGGTGCAAAATTTAAAGTAGCACTTATAGAGTGTTTTCGCTTTTTTTTCATTTCGCGTAGAAATTACCCCATGTTTTTATTAAAAGTGGTTTTAATCGTTTATTTTTCGGTTGGGTTGTCGCTTGTCCTTATTGCGTTTAATCGAGATAGGTATTTTGTTTATTTTATTGTAACGATATTAATTGTCTGCAACTTGGATTTGTGTATTTTAGTTAGTAGGAATCAGTTTAATGTATGACAGTTCAAATATTATGTTATAAGTCGAGCTTTTGAATGTTGGAAGACATATTTCAAAGGTGGTTGTTAAATTAAACGCCAGGTGTGTTTTTAGAATCGAATGGGTTAACGAACGCTCGTACAAAAAAAAACACATTTCAACGCAAAGAATAAGAACATACGTGAATACAATTATTTTCGCGACTTCGCGCTTTTTCAATATAATAATTTCATTTCATATTAGTTCTATTGCGTCTTACATATTATATCTACGAAATACTATTTTCGTATCGTATTTTTTTTATCGCAAATCGATTCTTTGTTCTCCGTCCCGTATATTCAAAACGACTTAATAATATTATTCAATGCAAATCAGCGCGATCACGCATCGAAAAACCCTATGACAAAACGTTTCGCGGCGTGATTTTCGACTTTCGCATTCTCGAAAAAACCTCGCCATTATTAATTTCGAACATACATACATATAATACCAACGTCCTACATTTCTCCCATGACGTCCGCATTATAATAACCGGAGATCGGACGCGGGATCCCGAGACAAGGGCGTACGCTCCTCATTACGTATCGAACATGATACGGCGGAAAAACGTGGCCGGTGTGTGAGTGGGTGGGCGGGAGGTGGGCGGCGGGGTAGATGCGTGCCACGTATAGACAGCGATCGCCAACCTTTTTTTGTGAGGGATATATTATAGCGCGTTTGGGGGATCGGGATGGTAATAAATTTGATTGTTATCGTCGCTTTGGACGATAGTGTTCTTTCGATGTGTTTGATTTGACTTTTTTCTTGTGAGATTTCGTGTTTTTCATTATTGGTAGGAGCGCGTTTCAAGTATAGGGTGTCTCGAAATTCACGCAAGATGTAATTTTGATAGAAAACACAGATTTCTAATTGAAAATTGTAATTTTTTTATTGGTTCATACAGTATAGGGTTATGTGTGGAATAGCATATCGGGTAAATGGCTTTACTGGCATATACGCATTTTTTTGTTGAAATTTTCCATACATGTTGCTGAATTTTGTTGATATAGTGCTAAATTTCCTCCTTCAAGGTGTGGGTGATCATGGGCTTGTTGGCATAAACCTTAATCTTCAAAAACCACCAAAGGCGTTAAATCGCATGATCCGGCCAATTCTAATCGCCAAAACGGGAAATTACACTACTAGGAAATGAATCATGCAATGATTGAATTGCTTCTTAGGGAGTTTATTTTCTTTTCTTTAGGGAGTTTATTTTCTTTTCTTTAGGGAGTTTCTTAAATTTCTCTAGGGAGTTTTTGAAGTCTAAGGTTTATGCCAACAAGCTCACGACCCCCCACACCTTGAATGAGGAAATTGAGCGCTATATCAATGAAATTCAGCTACATTAACGCGAGAAAGTCGTGAAAATTTTCAACGAAAAAATGCGTATATGCCAGTAAAGCCATTTACCTGATATGCTATTCCACACGTAACCCTATACTGTATACTGTGTGAATCAATAAAAAATTACAATATTTAATTAAAAATATATGTTTTCTATCAAAATTACTTCTGTCGTCTATTTTGAGAAACCTATATATCTAATTGTCATTGCAATACTGTCAGATGATTAGTTGTACATTTGTTTATTGGAAGTAGATTATGTCTCAAAATTTCATTAATTGTTCAAATTATTGTTATAATATCTATATATTTTTTTAAATAAACTTGAATCTCGCGATATTTATAAGAAGCTGAGCAAACATTCAAAATTTCATTGTTGAATGAAGACTTTTTCATTTTTGATTTATTTTCGTCCAAGTTTGATCTTATCCGTAAGACATTTATTTGGTATTTTAAATCTTTTTGTACAGTTTTTTTGATACCATTGTTTTCGTTATCATAAGTGATCTTTCGTTTCAAATAACTCATCGTGAGATGCAATTTATGTAATGCTAAGACTAGACTTTCGATTTGAAAAAGATCAATTAATTGAAATCTTAATTTTCCAAATATATAGTCTCGCCGAATAATTATAATCTTCTATTAATCGCACCACATATCGCTGAATCTCGAATAATAAAAATCACTCTAAGCACAAATTTCTACATTTAATTCCTCCTATTTAATTTAATTAGCGACTTCACTGGCACATGTCAGATTTGTATTTAGTTAAATAACTAATCCGTAACAGTCAGTGTTTGCACAAAATGGATCTTTTTATTTGTATAACAATTTTATACCTTTTAAATAGTCAATTTAAAAAAAATGATTCTAGCTATAAATGAGCCGTTCATTGCACAAATCGATTAACTCCATAAAACAAAAAGTTAAGAAATGCGATGAAACAATGTACATTGTTTTTTAAAATTCCCGTTATAATATAAATTTAAATAAATATTGTAGAATGCATAAATACAGATGTAGTGCATTTAACCCAACCTAAAAAATTCACTTCCATCAAACACTTACTAGTACCCTTTAAACTTTAAACTCTTGACTCAAACTTTAAATTCATTACGACTTTTCACACATCGAACCGAATCGAGCGTCCCTTTTGACGCACCGCGCTTCAAAAAAATGTTAAAAACACCTGGCTTAGATCTCGGCGAAGTCAGGGGTGGGTATATCGGGGCATCGGGGGGCACAGCACCCACTATACCAAGTGCTTCGACTCTTAAATTCAAAATTTTTCAAAAAGTGGAGTTAACCGATTTGTGCAATGAACGGCTCAAATAAAGATGCCAAAACGATTTTTTTTTTCATAAAAATTTTTAGGTTATAGACCGATCGTCCTACATCGCTTGAAAATTTCAAACCCCAGTGACGACCACGTAGACGCGTTCGCACTTAGCTGGCACTCGTTTGACATTTGCAACGTCAGTTTGGAGTAAAATACGCTACGCTAAACGACGTGATTATTTCCACTCTCCTTACAGAAAAACTGAACGTGGGGGTTGGGCCAAACGCCGCATTTCTCAGTCAGGGAAAACTAAACGCACTTATTTAATGCCGCATGTCTCAGTCAAAAGTCTGAACGTACTTATTACTAAACGCGTGTTTAGGTTAGGTTAGCGTTTTTTGCGTCACATTTACTGAACGTATCTTATTCAATCAGATATTCAGATCGAAAATATTTTATAAGTATCTATTGTTTTCGTTCGACGTAACGTAAGGTTATGCGCGATAAATGTCAAATGAGTGCCAGCTAAGTGCGAACGCGTCTACGTGGT
Source organism: Hydropsyche tenuis (assembly GCA_009617725.1). Classification (NCBI taxonomy): domain Eukaryota; kingdom Metazoa; phylum Arthropoda; class Insecta; order Trichoptera; family Hydropsychidae; genus Hydropsyche; species Hydropsyche tenuis. Next base: position 1,701,744 of record VTON01000025.1, read on the forward strand.
CGTCACTGGGGTTTGAAATTTTCGGTCTTCGAGCGATGTATGTATAGATCGGTCTATAACAGGCTTGTCCAAAGGGCCACTACGGTGCCAAAGTGGCCCCCCACTTTTCACACAAAAACAAACATAACAAACAGCATTTATTCCGAAATTAACTCATCTAAATAGTTTTATAATGGAAATAAATAACTTTACCAATATTTTAATACGTATTACGTTTTGAATGTACAACAATTGAAATTTTGAGATTTGAAATTTGTAAGTGGCCCCCGCATACTGAAATTTTGGACAACCCTGGTCTATAACCAACTTTTACGAACAATGTAAGATTTCACAGTAGAACTACCAAACTTCAAAGAACCAGCGCATCGCCAAACTTCAAATTCATGCCGACTTTTCACACATCGAACCGATCCGAGCGGCCCTTTCGCTTCAAAAAAAGGTTAAAAACACCTGGCTCAGATCGCGGCGAGGTCAGGGGTGGGTATATCGGGGTATCGGGGGGCGCAGCACCCGCGGTGGGGGTATTCCGCGTCTGTTGCCGGGTGACGGGCGAGGCCCGGACTCGAGCCAGGCCCGACGCCTGCGCCCCTTCAACTCCTCACAGCTGATCCGGAGGGCTCGTCCTATCCGAGGACGCCCTCCGATGGGCTGATGACGTCACCGTCGAGACTGCTTTTCGTCGCTTTTTCGCGGGACGAGGGCGAAAGGGCCCGTCGAAAGTCGATTCGCGCGTTTGACGAAGGTGCTTTGTGTGAGGGGTGTCGAGGGGCGTCTGGGTGTGCTTTTGGATGGTTTTTTTGAATGGGATTATGAATTTTAAATCGATGTTGATTTATTTTTATTTTGCAGAAATTTCGGTTTATGGAAGTTGAAAATTTGTTATGTTTTCCTGTGGGGAATGTTCATTGTAGTAGTCCTGTGACGTTGTGATTTAATGGCTGGAGTCGTATAACGTGTTATCAATTTCGTTTGGAACGTTTCATGGGTGAAATTAATTTTATAGCAGGTCGTGTATCGTCATTCTTGGAAAGATAATTTATGTTCGTCGTGTGAAAAATTGATTACATCGTACCGTTTGATATTTTATATTTTGCTCGCGTTAAAAGATTCAAATTGAATTAATTAAATTTAAAGAGGGAGAGAAGTGGTATCGGTTTTCATGTTGTACATTTTTGTATATGTGCATTTATTTTTTTCCGTTATATTTTGGATGTTGCGGTGGAACTATGTTATGATTATAGCTCACAATTTTATCTCATGGATCATCGTGTCTATGTTTAAATCTGCATCATTTTATGACATTTGCATTGATTCGTAGCAATTTTCGTAACACGGGTATATTATTTAGCGCATTAGAATGGATTGTACATTATTTCATTGATGTTGAATATTTTTCCCAACGCAAATAAATCTACGTGTAATCGTTTTGAACTCGCTCGGGTAAAGAAATGATAAATCTGGCAATTATAAAAACATCATCGAGACCCTTCTCGAATGTTCGAAATAATGTTCGGCATATTCGCTGAGAAACATTTCTGATACCTCGAAGCGAATTTGACTAGCATGTGTGACCGTTGAGATCTGCAAATCCTTGGGAAGACTCCTGAGATGTTCATAGTTAGTTGATCAATCCTGCTAGGAGGAGTCATGCTGTATATAAGGAGCAGCACTTTTTCAATATCAAACAAACAACTATCTTCGTTTGAGAACATTCTACGGAAACCGGACTTCCCGGTGGACAGAAATCTTCTCATCGTCGCTTCATCCCATTCATCGTAAGCTGTGAGAATTCTGTGTACATCGGTTTAATCTCGGCGGACAGGAATCTTCTCATCGTTGCTTAACCCCATTAATCGAAGGCTGCGAATATTCTTCGGACACCGGACTCTTCTCAATTGTACTTTGTTCATGACAACAAATGCTGAGTAATCACCTGATCTTCATATGTTCCTGAATAAAATCATCTACATGACCTGTAGAGTGGTTTACTGACCGCCCTAGTGAAGGGGTTACATACGTTATTTGAAAAAATGTTATAAAGTATGCGCACAAATATCTTATTTCATTTAGATATCACGATCGTGATTGATTTCGATTTTAATAAAATGAATTCTCATTGTATTTAATTTTTACGTTCAAATTTTTTGTTCGATTTTCACCAACGGATTTTCTGAATATTATAAAAGTCATATTCATCGTGGAAAGAATTTACGTAATATTTAAAAGCAATTTATCTAAATTCGATTGCTTTGTGCACAACAAACACTGCGCTGCGCATTTCACCCGTCCGTTAATTCTAACCAGGCGGTTATTTTTAAACGCGATACGGGTTTCGCCTCTTTATAGTTCAATGTGAGCGTTTATCATTAAGTTCACTGGTTCCACTCGCTCAACAACAACAATAATTAACGAATGGTGAAAACGTCGCCTTGGCCCCTTTTTATTTCGTCAGCCCGTTTAAGGGCGTTACGTCGAAAGTCCTCGCGGAGAGAAACGACGCTTTAAATCAGCTTTATTCGATTTTTACGTTTCTCGTACTCATAACTTATTTATCCACGACTCTTCTCTGAGAAGATCGACTCGTTTGATGTATTATTCCGTCTATTACGATTCTTCGTCCTTTTTTCGCTTACAATATTAATCGGTCTTGAGTGGAATCCCTCTTATACCCGGAACGGTTGCAATCGAGGCCTGGCAAAGTCAGGAAGAAGAGTCGCGAAGTTGTCAGACCGTGTCAGGTCAGGAATATGAAAATACCCCAACGTGAACTCGCCAGAACAATGCCCCGGCAAAGGTCATGAGAACATCGCGCGAACAATGGGCTGAAAGAGCGTGTTTTCGAAAACGTCGCTCAACTTTTCCAAGATTGTGACGACACTGCAGGTGGTCGGAGATGACGATGCGGGAACTAATCGTCCCGGACCTTCAAATTGGGTGAAATTGGAGAGGTCGGTGCAGTGTCCGTGGTGCAACCGGCGCATTCGTGGGATGCGTCTGTTTATTGTTCGGGAGAGTGGGCGATCTTTATAGTGATCACGTGACGCTTTCTCGAAAGTGTTCGTTACCGATATATTCATCGATTGGAATTTTCGAAATAATGCGCGAAACGAGATATGGATTTTCCGTTTCGCGTCGCTGGCGTGTCTTTGCCCTGCTGAATTTTTCGCTCTACGATGTTTTTGTCTTATTAAATTACGTGTAAAATTCGGACAGAAATAACGGTTACGTGGCAAGTGCCGTGATATTCATCTCGCTCGACATAAAAAAATCCCTTTTTTTTGCAATATCACTCCGATGGAGGGCTCGCGAATCTTTCATAACTCAACCCAATCGTGTCACTCATATTTCAAATCTCTGGCTTAGACGTTCATCTTTCGTTTTCCGTCTCTCGTGCAAATATGACGAGCAAAATATTTTTCGGGACATGCTAGGTTTTCCGAGGAATTTTTAACGATTCCGATCGTTGACTATGGTAAATTTGACGGTTTACAAATTGTTACTTTCGTATCCGATATGTGACACTGTACAAGTTGTATAAATTGTTTGTATCTGTTTGGTATATTTTTCGCATAGTAAAATTTAGTTTTTTTTATTCGATTCGTGAGGTCACTCAAGTTCATAGTCCTAGGTATTGACGGTAAAATTGTTGTTCTTAAGATATTAGAGAATGTAATAGTAGGGTTTTCATAAAAAATTGTTTACAGAACAATATGTTAGGAAAGTGTTGCGTATATTTTGAAATTTATGTAAATGAATTACAAAAAAATACATAAATTATAAATTTTCAACGAAAATGTAATTTTTTTAAATGAAAAATTTGAATAACAGCGAATCACGCTTGTGAATGAATCGTGTCACGTTGTTTCTACAAATATTTATTAAGTTGACTTACTACAACGTTATTTTGCGTTTATATAGTAAACGGCCTCGCATTGTTTACGATGATATTTCATGATAATTGACGACACTCCACATTTCGCACAAATAAAAATTTTATGTATTCGCACATAAAAACTCTTCTTTAGTGGCCCGCCAACCCTGAACGTCTGCTCACATCTTCGATCATTTTAATTGAAAAATCTAATTTTGTTTCACCTTTGTTTCAGTCGAACATGCAGTATCTCAGCCGATCGCGATGGGGGCGCGCAGGGGCGCATTCCCCACTGCGGACGCCGGAAGTATATTGTCACCGCGCGACGCCACTGGTGGTCTCGGCGTTAAAATGGTCGAATACGTCCTCGGAGGATCACCGACAGGTAATGAGGGAAAAATAACGATAGAGCCGTTATATAACCCGCGGGGAAACGTTTTGACCAGGGTCCGAATGTTAGGAAGAAGTGTGTTTAATTAAATTTGTTCGCGTTTTAATTTAAATCGGTCGTGAAATTCAATTCCGTGTTTCGTAAAAAAAATATATTTAAAAAAAATTATACTTTATCAAACCTCGGGCAGTCAGTCCGTTTCGTTTTGTCTTTGAAAGGGAACGGCAATATTTGTGGAGGAGAATCCTTTTCATTGCGAGGCAGGAGAGTAAATACATTTTTTAAATATCCCATTTTTGTGCGAATATTTCGATTTTTGCGCCGTACTGTGGAAATATTTTCATTAAGTTTTTTCGTTGACATGTTGATTTTTGTGCATAGAATTCACAGCTATTATCTATACGAGTATATGCGTTCTTATCGCGAAAGATTGATTGTTTTGTATCGCAGACTTTTATTGCGCCCGTACGAGCTTACAATTAGATTTGATAAAATAACCGATCAATGTTAGATTTTTCACTATGTACACCTTCGATTGTTCAATTATTCTGAAAATATATACGCGAAACTGATAAATAATGGTGACCAGACGTCCTCCTTTTGGAAACTTTGTTCTCCTCTAGAGAAAATTGTCCTTATCCTCCTTTGATCAAATTTGGTAAAACCAGGACGGTAACGGTAACATTTGACAACGGGAAAAGTACACCGATTCTGAAAATTATTGTTTTTTTTTGAAAAGTTCTTTGTAAGCGTATGTTTTTAAAAAATATATAAAGTGATTTCACAGAAACAAGAAATATAAAGTGTTTGTCTAAAATATTTGGTTTCATAAAAATTGGATTTGCACCCCCCCCCCTTTCCAATTCTACAAGAAAAAAATTGAAAGAGCCTTTTTGTGAGAGAGAGTGGCCCAACTATGTTTTTGCGAACCTGGGGGGAGGGGTAATCATTTATTTTAACTTCGACACTGACAATGAGATTCGGTTTTTGTTATGAAAATTTACTTAAAAAAAAATACAAAGCAACGATAGATATCATCGAGTTTTTTTTTTAATCCATTTTTACCAAAGTTTCCTTTGACGTTTTCAAAACCTGGTCACCTTAACCTCCTCAAGCCCTGTGCACATTGCAATGTACATAGACTTTGTTACCGTTTTTTGAAGCTATTTTAGATTTATTTTTATCGGGACTTTTTGTAAATTATTGTGTAAACTATGTTATTTTGTTTTATTTTGTCTGTTTCGAAATATAGGGCGCGAAATTTTTGTTATATGCCAGTTTTGCTTGACATCTCAACGACGTCGCGATAAGTCACGTGTTATTTTCAATATTTTTTTATTAAAAATCCACTCACATAACATTATTATGGTGCAATCTTTAAAAAAAACACTGCTTTTATCGATTGAAACCAAAATTTGATTGTATGTTGTAATGTATCATATCATAATTTGACATCAAACACGAATGTACTTGAATGACTTGAATGAATGAAAAAAAATCTTTTTATGCATCTTCAATGCTATAAAAACGAAATGAAAAAAAAGTCAGGCTTGAGGAGGTTAATAATTCGAACTCGCTTCATTGATACATCGTTTGTTTCTAGGAAAAGACAACCACATGTCGAACCTGGAACCGCGGTTGCGAGCCTTGAACCTTTCGAGCGAAGGCGGCAGCGGCGAACCAGGCAGCGACAACAAAAACGTGGACGGCAGCGAACAGGTCCAGCATCAGCCGAACGGGGCTCAGCCCATGCACAACGGCAACGGAGGCATCCTCGTGGACGACGACAAAGGCTTCAAGTAAGGATGGGTTTTGTGAAATGTTCGGAAAATGGATGTGTCGAGCGTGGGGATTGGGGTTTCTGAAAATGGGGGTTTTTAAAACTCGTCGGGTTCGGGTCCAAAATCATATCCTATCCCTCGATTTACACGGTAGATAGGTTCCTGAGAAAAACGTGTATATCGAAATTGTATATTTTTTTATGTAAAATCGAAAAGTACACAAAAAACGCATAATTTGGTTGTTTTTTCAAGCTTTTTATTAACTTAGGTTAGGTTAGGTTAATTTTAGTCCGAAATCCTAATTTTCGAAGTCCTAATTTATAAAAATGTTTAATATCATGGTCGACATATCGTTTTGAGGTTACACTCGAAATGTCAAACTACGACGTAATGATAAACGTGCGGGTACGCACTTCGTTGTTTACCTAACAGTGGCTCTTCTATTTTAGTTAGTGATAGAATTCAATGTTAAAATTATTATTGATTATTTTCAACATTTATTTTTTTAAGCCGTGTAAAAGCGAAAACGTGTAAAAAAAGTACCGTGTATATTAAAAACGTCCGATAGGTCGTTAACCTCCTCGGTCCTTATGTACAATGTACATAGACTTTGTTGCCCTTTTTTGAAGCTATTTTACAATTAGATTTCATCGGGACTTTTTGTAAATTATAGTGTAAACTATGTTATTATTTAGTTTAGTTTTTCGTCAGTTTTGTCATGTAGGAGCAAAATTATTGTTATATGGCAGTTTTTTTTGACATCTCAACGACGAGTCACGTTTTATTTTCAATATTTTGTTATTAAAAATTCACGCACTTAACATTATTATGGTACAATATTTGAAAGGAAGACTGCTTTTAACGATTGAAACCAAAATTTCATTGTATTTTGTATTGTACTATCATATTATAATTTGATATCAAACACGAATGTACATTAGTACGTAAATTTGGCTTTTCTGGTCGGGTCCAGAAACCCTGTCGGGATGTCGCGGTTTTTGACACTTTATGAATTGAAAGATGTAAGGTTAATGAAAATTGATGTGTCTGCGCAGATTTTATTTGTTTAGGCTTGATGGTTTTTAATGATGATTGTGCGGTAATTTGTGTTAAGTGGAATCGAATTGTAATAGAATTTTCGATTGAATAGCACATTTGATTGTTATTCAAAGTACTAATTTTTCAATTTGAAGTCATTAATTTGATGATAAATATGGTATTATTGTTCAACTCTCCGAGCTTTTGATTTTCGAAAAACATCAAATTAATTCCTGTTACGTATATAATAATCGGCTTACCTTCATGTTTGCACGTTTATTCTCCGAATTTTACCCATTTGATGATATAAATTATTTCATTTAAAATTTTCACATTCGTAATATGGAAATATCGATTTCGAAAACACGTTAATTAATGTTGATTAGAGACACAATATTCTCAAATTGTTTCGAATGAACTTAATGCACTTTCGTCTCGTCCGTTTTACATTCGTTCGATCGTAATTCCCCCCTAGTTCCATTTTACTTTTTTATTACGACATTCCCTTAATCATCCGTCGGGATCTAATTTAATTGCGAACGGAGGGGTTCTCTCTCCCGTCGAAGACACGCATTCCTCCACTTCGCGTCCCGTACGATTTCGGTTTCGTTCTGGTTTTATCTTCCATTGTTGTGACCATGAATACTCGGCCGAGAAGACACGACCCGTACTCGCTCTCGGTACACGCTTATTTATTTATATTTGTGTGTAGAACCTGTTTCTGAGTACGTACACCTCTGGCGAAACACCTTTCGACCGCTCCGTTTACTTCTTCCGATGGAATATTGTTGTACATCCGTCAAGGAGTTTCACGATCGGAACGAAAACGGCGGTTATGGTCGAATTGTTGTGCAAAAATTCAAAATGTGGTTAATTTATTCTCTGGTCTGTGCAATACATTCACATTTCGTTGAAAATTCTCGGGCGGGTTTTTTTTTCGCGCAAAAAATCTCCAACGCGTAATCAATCTTCATTAGAGTAGTTTTGTGGTTTTTCGTAATATAGATGAATATTCGTAGTTTCGCCTATTTTATCGTTAAATAATATTAAGTTCTCGGCGTAATCATTCTAATGGGAGGCATTTTGATTTCATCGAAGCATTATCGCATCCGAGCGAGTTATTTTAATTTCATTGTTTCGTGAATGGTAAACAAAAGTGTCACGTATCATTCTGTATCAGCAGAAACATTGTCGTGATAAAAGAGTCGAACACGATATGAATTTTCTTACTCATAATATTTGCTTCGTTATAATATTAATTTTCCGTGTGGTTTAAATTCATTTGAATAGCTTGCAATTTGAGCTCTTTCGCGATAATATTGTTCCCATGATGTATACTCATGGCTCCATTTAGGAATTGAGCCGTGTTTGTCTGGAACGAGGATGCCTCTCGAGCTCTTGATATATAATTGTTACTCGCTGTATATTAAATTTGAGACGGGAGCGATTTTATATTAATTGCGCGAAAATTTTCAATCCCAATAGAGGAGAATTTGCAGATGTTTAATAATTCGGCGACCTTCGAAATAACAATTAATTAGTATGCTAATCATTTTACGCTCGCATGTCTCACCCCGCTTTATTTGTACGTTTTCACCGCGCAAACTTTTTCCTTTTAATTAATTAATATGTTGAAGGAAATTTTCTTCGTGGCGTTCTTTTCGTGCTCACCGTTCAAGAATTGACTGCTAACTTACGCGGCCGTCAAAAATAACAAATTGGGGGTTAATGTTCAAGTTGACCTTCAACAAGTTAATTGGGGAACAAAAGAAAAGTATATACGGTAGATTTTTTTATAACCTCCTTAATTGGGGTAGTTAGTTTTCTCATGGATTCGGTTTTTATGTCGTGTATATCGTGTGGAATTGTATATAAAATGTTTCTGTTTGTTGAAATTGCCGATAATGTGGAATCACTGTTAATAAAGGGGATGACAGGTTTAATTATTGATCAATATGAATTTTGATTGAATGACACGATTTGATTGAATTGAATTGAAATTGAAATTAATTTAAAATTTTATCATCTGAATTTTCTGTATTCCGATCATTGTTTTTGTAATAAAGTTCTTCCCTTTCAATCGATTCTTTTCGGAATTATTAAATTGATCAACTATAAAATACATATCCTTTCCGTTTTATGTTAACTTTCTTTTGTATTATAAACTTTCGGTTTTTAATAAAAATATGTTTTTAGTATTTGAAATGCAAATTGATTTTAATTTCAATTATCATTTGTGATTTTAACGAATCAGAATAAGCGAACTAGAAAATTGAACATTCTTCAATGTTAAATAAACGTTCAATTGTTCATTATTTTATCGATACTGCTAAGATTTATCTTTATTATAATTTCATCCTATCATTTGATTTTCACGATTTAGACAAATGTCTCATGTTCTGATTTCATGCGCATATTATTTATTCGAGTAAACCCGTAGCGCCATAACTAGAATACTCAACTGACGACCGAGAGGTCGTTGGTTCTATACCGGACGAGGCTAGAATGGGTTTCATCTACCCAGTCATTCGAAATTATATCCGAAAAAAACAAGAAAACATCTCTAATTGACATAAAAAATCACATATTCGTATCGGCTTCAAATTATACCGTCTATAAATAAAATATATGCAGCATTAACGCTCGTCGAATATTCAAATCTTCTTTTCCTTCCTGATACGCATGCCATCTAAAAAACAGCATAATACCCTATCCCTCGATTTACACGGTAGCTATATAGGTTCCTGAGAAAAACATGTATATCGAAATTGTATATTTTTTAAAGTAAAATCGTGTAAATCGAAAAGTGCACAAAAAACGCATAATTTGGTTGTTTTTTCAAGCTTTTTATTAAGTTAGGTTAGGTTAATTTTAGTCTGAAGTCCTAATTTTAATAAGCAATTTATAAAAATGTTCGACGTATCGTTTTGAGGTTACACTTGAAATGTCAAACTACGACGTAATGACAAACGTGCGGGTACGCACCTCGTTGTTTACCTAACAGTGGCTCTTCTATTTTAGTTAGTGATAGAATTCAATGTTAAAATTATTAATGTTATTATTATTGATTATTTTCATCATTTATTTTTATTTTTTCAAAACCGTGTAAAAAGAGTACCGTGTAAATCGAGGTATTATCAAAATAGTATTTTTTTACTGATCAATTAAACACAGACCAAATATATACAGCATCAACGCTCGTCGAATATTCAAATCTCCTTTTCCTTCCTGAACGTATGCCATTTCGTCTCATATTAAAATAAGGCCTGTATTTAATTTATCATTAAAAAAATACTATTTTGATCAGTTAAAACAAAGTATATGCTTGTTATTCTGTTCTGTGCACGTGGAAACCTTTTTGAACTTATTGGATCAAGTCTCAATGTAGTCACACGTAGTAGTAAGCTAACCTAACTGATAATTTAACAATTTTTCACTGATCATTTTAGTTATTATTAACCATCCAAATAATTAGTTGCCTTAAAATAATACAGTCACATTGATCATCAAGCGCAATAATTTACTTATAAATCGACATTTCTCATCATCGACCCACCGATGCGTCACTCTTCACCGAGGCTGTGTTTGCACGAATTTCAGTCATCGAGAGTCGGCTTCGTCGCCGATCCGAGTCCGTTGACTCGGCGATCCGCGATGTGTCGACCTTGGCGAAGTTTTTTGCCGAGCGGACTCGGGTTTTTCGACCCGCAGAACGTGCGTTGGGATTCTTCTGCGGAGGCTCGATTGCTGTTGAGCGATGATATGGGTGTTTGGATTTGTGGGGTTCGATGGATTTGGGGGTTCGGTGTTGAAGAGATGATGGTTTGGTTGAATTTTATGGTTTTTGTATGTTGGGGGAAAATTTCAGATTTTTTGTGGGATGGTGGTTTGGTTTGGGTAAGAGATCGGTGTGGGATGTGTGCATTTGTATATTTTCATGTTGATTGAGAATTCAGCCAAATTATCAACCGACAAAAAGTCTGTATGTAGATTAACCCTATGTTGTTCGTGTCGCGTCTGATAGACATTAGTAGATTTTAAACAAAAATATATTTGAAATTAAAAAGCTATAAAAAAAATTTCGGTGTACTTTTTTGTTACCAATCAATGATTCATTAGACCAATTTTCGCTAGTTGTAAATTATATTGTGGAATTTACAGCAACATTAAAATTTAATCAACTTAAAACTATACATTTTTATTTCTAAAATAATGAATATTACCAATTATTTTTATATTAAAATTATTTTCATAATTTAGTTTTCAAAAAATCTGTGCAGGGTACGTTCGTTTTATTTTATAAAACCGATTTTGTCGAAATTGAACTCTTTTAAATTTTCGTATTTTAATATTTTATCCAAAATAGCTAATAATGATTTTTTTCTTAGTGTTATATGTTATTGACCTGAAACTATTTGGCGCAGTATTGTTTTTGTTATCGATTCTTAGAAATTTATAATACCTTCTTATCGAACATCCAAGCATATACATTAAAGTAAGTTGTATTAATTGTCTGAATATCTTTTATAATAAACTTTATATAGACGATGATCTAATATTGAATCACTAATGATATTTGACGTTGTTATCTTCACGACAACATTATTAACGTATTCAAATTGTGTCGTCGATATTACGATTCATACTCATTCTGTTTCGAACTCAATAAAAATCCGATATGATTTACTGCGAAAACAAACGACACATAATCTCGTTTTTCTCCCATTTCCTTTTGAGTCGTCAACCTTATTTTGCATAAGGCCGTTACATCATCGTTGATCGCAATGCTAATGTCATCGTGACGTATTAGTAACGCGTTTCACGTATTGCGTTATAAAATAACGAACCGTCGATGATCGGCTTTCTGGTTATCTTCTTTTTTATTTACTCACATTTGCGAATATAAAATGCTCGGTCGCGTTTTAACAGCGGCGAACACTTGCACAATTTCGAATCCAGTGCGAATCGTGTTCGAAATAAGAGCGAAGGTTGTGTAAACTGTTTATATTATATTATGCAGCTATGGCGAACGAGATTTGTTTCAATGTGCGAAACGATCTTTTCTGTGTATGTCAATATTTCGTTAAAATATTTGCAATTATTATCAGTCCTTTATAAATTGTATGTATAATTTTAAAATAATATTGTATCCATTTTGAAAATGAAACGAATTTGATTATCAAATTAATTTATTTAAATATAGAATAGAAATCGTTACGAACAAAATTATCATAATTGACTAATTTTTATTGTTTCTTTTCACTAATAAGACGCTTATAATCATAATTTTCAATATCAATGACGCTCTACTTGAACTATAAACGCTACAAGAAAGAAGCGTAAATTTTTAGTCGTCGAAGATATCGACGCTCGGCTCGATTCTTACCGGGTTTTAAATTGGATTTGAACCAAGGCCTTCCACAATCTTAATCGACTCATGACATCCATTTTTGCACAAGGCAAACAATCGCCATTATTTCGCCGAAGCGGTGCACCGAGAAGTGCATCGAAAAGTCGACTTTTCCCACCCGAAAACGAATTTTGAACTTCGCGCAAGGTTGCACTCGTTTGGGTGCATCTGGCGAAAGTGAGATTTTTGTTGTTTTATCTTCGGAAGCAATTTTGGTGTGGGAATTGAGGGTCGTTAATGTTGAACGAATTGTTTGATGGTTTTTTTTTTAGTAGAAAATGTGATGTTGATCGTAAAAGCTTGAAGCGTTTGAAGAGAACGTAGCTTTATTGATTTATTAACGAATTATATGTTCGTGCCTTATTTTGCAAATCGTAAATTACAAGCGTATTCGTCACGAGGTGACTTATGAAAATAGGCAAACACACACACGTAATTCGCATATAAGATTTTTGTTTAGTCTTCGCGCACTGAGGACTCGTTATCGAATTTCCATGTTTTCTTCCAGATCGATAATTCGCCAGTGACTTCTTTGGCGCAGCTGCGTGTAATTACAAACAAAGAAATCATGTGTAAATATAAACGTTGAATCAAAAGCGTAAGATTTGCACGTTCCGATACGGGGTTATTTCTCGTCTCGGAACTCTGTCGTTCTATTAGGTCATCTCGAACAATGACAAATGTTTTTTTGATGATCGCATCAAAATCGGACGCCTCGTAATTATGTGAACAATTTAATGCTCGTCGAGTGTTAATGGGTATAGGTTTTTTTTCCGCGAAATGTGTGTGAATGTACTTTTCGAAAGGTTTCATTTTACTTTCTATTGTTAAAACATTTATTTACTTTAACGATTGAAATTATTGTTTTATAAAGTCGAATATGAGAAATATCGTTTTCAATGTTATCTAAATGTATTCATGAATATCAAATATCGCCACGAGTCGAAGAATGCGCTTTTATCAGCTTATAACAAACGGGGTTGCAGCAGAAGTGCAAGCTTGCACTTCCCACGTTCGTGCGCTTTTCTTATCTGAATATTTTCAATTCTCCAAAGTGTCGTATTCGCTCCGACACAATGTTGACACATCGATACATTTCTATTCGTTATAATTACGCGTGTGTTAAATAAACACACGTCCGTGGTAGATTTTTTGCAATCGGCCGCCATCAGTCGTCCGGCGTCCATCGGGATAATTGGACGCTGATTTCCTTCGGAGTTTTTCCCTCCTTTTTCGGGATGGCTTTTCATCCTTATGCTGGCAGTCCTCGGCGAGTTCAACATCGGTTTTTTTTCCGTTTGATCTTCCTCGCGATCGTTTTTATTTATTTAATGCAGCGGCCTTTGTTGTTTTGTATTTTGAGGGAGATGCGGCGATAGATTGTGTTTTTGTGTTTTGATGATTTTTGGATTTCGATAATAGTGCTTTTGATTGTTTGTTTTGGCGTGCATGTAAGTGTTTTTGTATTTTTTTTTTGATTAACGAGTTTCTTAATAACTCTTGTTTAACAACTTTTTTGCACTTCCGGAAATGCATTTGTATGAAGGAATCGAGAAGAAGCGAATGAAACTAGAATGGAAGGCTTTCAAAAGAATGGTTGCCGTCTTTAAGGCTGTATTTCTTATTTTTAAATTATATACTTTTTTTTTGATCGATGTGTTTTGGAAGTAATGAATGATTTATGGTTGCGAAAGTGTTGAGAAAAATTTACAATTAGTTCATAGATAGAAATAAAAAAAAGGGTTTACGTGACTATAAAATAAGTTGAATTGATTGAGAGTTAGACGTATAAGACGTGTGGATGGATCTATAAAGGAAGCCTGAAATAAACTGACAATGAAATGTAATCTGAGGGGTTGTAAAGGAAAACGAGTAGACGAATGATTTAATTCAGAATTTGTAGAGTATACTTTATCGTTCGAAATAAAGAGAAATCGAGGATTGGAGAAAGGATGGTGAATGTCGGATTGTGACGATTCACTGATCCTGTTAAATCATAACTTTTCTTTGCACAATAACCCAAATAACCAGCAATTATACGATATTCACTGCACTTTCATTAGTTCAGTTTACGTACTTTTAAAACAATTCCATTTCGACTCATAAATAACAAACAACATTTCTGAATCAGAGCAAGCTAATAAAAAGGTTGAAAAAAACGACCCAATTAACAAACTTCCCGACGGTTCCTACGAATTTACTCATACTCAAAACGACACATGTTTTCCCTTCGTCACACACTGCGACAAAAACACCAATACAGAACGAGCACACATACTATCGACACCCAAGATTATTGCGCAACGCGAAGCCCTTTTTTTTTCAACAGTTGCACTTTCCGCCGCTTGGTCGCGGCGCGCTTCGTCCGGCTTCCGCGCGGCGGCGCCACTTTCTTAACGCGCGCGGCGTTCCGTTGTCACGATGACAGCGGCGCGTTATTTTGTTATTGTCGGCCATGTGCCGGTTGCGCCGGGGGATGCCACCTGTCGGATGGCGTTCGAACTAATGTTGAGGTTTTAGTTTGGGCCGTTCCGGATAGATGTCTCTGCGGGGTGTGGTGTGAAGTTTTTGAATTTGTCGAATGGGGTGTTTGGGAGGGAATTTTAATGAAATCAAAATAATGTTAGATCAATGTAAAAGTTGTATTTTTGAAACCGATTTGATGCGATGCAGATATCGCACTTTTTTGTCAGTTGATTGTCTTCAATGTGATATATTTTGACGTGGATTTGCATTAATGTTGTATTTTAATAAAATAAAAATAATATTAGATCGATGTAAAAGTTGTGTCTTTTTTGAGACTAATTTGATGCGATGCAGATATTGCACTTTTTTATCAGTTGATGTGATATTTTGATGTGGATTTCAATTAATTGAGACGTTCAGTGCACACAATGACTAACTGCATAAAACAAAAAGTTGAGAAATTCGATGAAAGGATGTTCATTGTTTTTTAAAATTCCCTTTATAATATAAAATTAAATAAATATTGTAGAATGCATAAATACAGGTTTAGTGCATTTGAGTTGCATTATTGCAATGATTTACACTAGAGTATGGAATTAATCAAAATGGCCCTGAAATAAATTATTTATTGTTCAATGGCAAAAAAATTTTGTCGTTTTTTTATATTAATCTTTATTATTTAGGAAAGTTATTTTAAATATAAATAGTTATGACTATACCAAGTGCTTTAACACTTAAATTCAAGATTTTTCAAAAATGGAATTTATCAGTCTGCACTAAAAGGCTCAATTATAACATGTTACCATGTTCAACGAGTTAATGTAAAATCCCCAAATTTAAATTTTGAAAACCACAACTGATTGATTTTAATGTTAATTGCATCTCTATTGTACACGTTACGAGTATTTTTGGTTGCCATAGTCATTATTTTTATAAAATTTGTACATTGAATAATTGAATAAAATACACTTTTTTATTAGATGTTTATTGTTCACTAGTTAGTACAAAATTTAACAGATACTGAAAAGGAAGTATTCTTCACATAATAAAATATTTTGAATTAAATTTTATTCATTAATTCGGAGAAAGGAGAAAAATATTTTCGACCATCGAAAGATTTACTTTTCACTTCGTTTTTATATTTTAGAAACCAGTTTTCTTTATAGATTTTGAATATCCGAAATTAATAATTTATGGATGTATCAAATCCAGTTATATTGGTGTTGCTTTTGTGTAATATTTGATAATACATAAATAATTTTATTGCTACCGTAGCCGTACTCCGGGTTCCCGTCAGCCGTCGCCTGCCGACGAGGAGATACATCGTAATGGAAACGCGGTCGGCAATGCTGTCGGTAACATCGGATGCGTTGGTGAAGGTGCCCCTTTTGCCCCTATCATGCCCACTTTGCCTCAACATATGACTACTATTCAGGCGCAGGTTGGTTCAATTTTAAATTTGATTTTGTTAATTGTTTGTATGCCGAGTTGTTTATTTTTCTGTTGTGTTTCAGCCTCATCCTAGCATGCTCAGTCTTAGTCAGCTGCCGCATCTTCAAAATTTACATTCCCACGCGCAACATCCTCAACATCATGCCCAAATGCATCCAGGTAAAATATTTTGGTGCCAAGTCTTCGATTAATTTTGATAGTATAATAAAATTGTTATGTTTTGATTCGTATTGATTATTTTTCAATAATGTTTCTCTTGTTTTTGTAGGAATGGCTTTAAATGATTCTATGAATCCCATTGATACTTTGGCATTGCAAATGGAGCACCATCAATCATTTGAAAATTCAAACTTTGGACCATCCCAACAGGTTATTTGGTTTTCTTTTGATAAAAATATTATTGAAAATAAAAAATTAAATATTCCATATTTAAAAATTAGAGCATCAGCATTTTAAATTTGATTATTTCTGATTACTTAAAATTGCTATTTGGTAGATTCCTCTTATTCAAATTTTTCCATGAATATTTTTATCTAAATATTATATTTAATTTTTAATATCAACCATTAATTTTATATTATAATAATGGAATATTTCTATGAATTTAAACTACTGCATGTATTTGAATTTCTTAAATTTGTTTTTAGTACTTTTTTTACTTTCTTTGTGATGAAAATATATTTTTCCTTAGCTAGATGTCTCTGTATCCTCGTTTTAAAATTTATTCGAATATATTTTCAATATGAAATGAAAAATTTTCAGGGATACGTCGCACCACCTGGAAGTTCAGGAACTCAATCTCTCGTTAATGGTGGTGGCGTAGGTCACGGAGTCGGTGTAGGTGTGCTTCCTCCACAACAACAACAACAGCTCTCCGATCAACAGCAGCAGCAGCACAATTTTGATGTTCAGGTATGTTATGTTCTTTTTATTTTAGTACAATTGTGTTATATTTCATTTAACAAGATTTTGGATGATTATCTATGCAACAATAAATAGTTAAATTTATTTTATTTGTCATAATAATAATTTTGAATTAACCATCTATGTGTATGGATGTTTCTAATTTTAAATTAGAAACACATAATTTTATCTATGATTTAAACTGATTTTTTTCTGTTGGTTAAAGTAACGATTATCTCGATAATATATATAAATTTTTTCAAATTGTCAAAATTATATCGATTACTCCTTGAACAATCCGATAAATTGTATGTATAAATTTTTTATCAATTATTTCAAAATTTTTTTTTATATATTCCTGCCATTTTATCAAGATTACAATATTTAGGTATTGATCATTGTGTTATGGTGATATTTTAATTCTGATTTCTTCATTTGAATTGTAATTATCTTTATCTTTACACATATAAATATTTCCTGAAGGCTTATAAATAAAGGCTAACATTCTTAGTACTTTTGGGATTACAGTGAAAAGGGTAGAACACCCTTCTGACAGTTTTAAAATGGCCGATTTCTGATTATAACTCTACGATTTCGCGAGTACACAAAAGCATAATTTTCTGTTTAAGCTCCATACCGCACAATATATAATCAATATTGATTGATCTTTAGTATTTTATTCGTGTGTTGATTTTTGCTAAAGGTTTTTGTTTTAATTTTCTCCGTTTTGAAGTTATTGACTATTGTTTTGTCGCATTCCGGCTTTTAGTGTTTTCGACATTGAATTCGAAAATGTCAAGATGGCATTTCGTTTTATTATGTTTACCGAGCTGTCGTTACTCACCTGCCTACGGCGAAATTGAACTCTTGGGAAATTAAAGCTCCATTCTTTTGGCCCGGCAAACGATTATCTCCCGTTCGTCTTTAGAAGAATAAACATAATTAACTTTAAACTCTGATTGTGACCGTCTCTCCGTTTGGAGACGCGAACCTGTTTTTTTCTTTTATTATTTAATATTTCAGTCACAATTCTAATTCTAAGTCAAACAAAGGGTAGAACTTTCGGTCGATTACACAAAGTCGTAACCGAGACACTTTTGTTTCGTGAACCAATATGGTCTTTAATAATACGTCGACGGCCATTGTCATTTTTAACGTCAACCCCGTTATATTGACGTAAACGAGTGCGTTCACCCCCACCGAGTTTAATTAACGCCCGTTTCTTTGTATCTGCGATTGTATAATTTCGCCTTTTGATCTCTCGCATCTTCTCACGTCACGGTGCCCGTTTGATGTGTGCAATTGCAGATTCCGTTGCACAATTTGGCGACGCTAATTGAAGGGATTGCAAGACGCCGGCGAATGTCTTCGACATGCAGTCGTCGCGTATCTCGCGATCTTATCGAGATTGTCGCATAATGTCACGATTCGAATCGCACGCACGTAATTATGTTCGCGAAAAGTTCAACGTGTATATGTATATGTTACAGTCAAAATGTATTTGTCGGTTAAAATATATTTTGACTAGTTAAAATATATTTTATCTAACCTACGTAGTTATTTCATCTGACACAATGGAAATATAATTTAACTGGTCAAGATCAGATAAAGTGTATTATAGCTAACGAATTGTAAGCCAGTGTTGCCAATCCTACTTGCTAATCGTTTCGAATGACAGCCGCACATGTTTACTTCGGTCTCTATAATTTATATCACCCTCTTTTCAAGAAAGAAATTATCATAGTTAAAGGAAAGACACAGAAATTTCGTTTGTCCACTAATATGGGTCACTAAACGTCACTTGTATAGGCTCAAAACTAACGTTTTTGTGATGAATGCATTGTTGAGATTATTGTATTACTAAAACCTTTTCAATATTCAGGTATAGAAGTAAAATATACGCGTTATTTAATACAAATATTCATTTGAAAAATCTGAATTGTCAAAACTCATCTGTCAAGTTGAAAATACACTTTAACTAGTGAGCACCAGTTAAATTGTATTTTCGTCTGTTTTAATATATCTGAACTAGGCAATGTGTATTCAAATTATCTAAAACGTCAGACAAAATATATTTTAACTAAAGATACACTTTGACTGTAACATATGTATATAATATTGCGAAAGTTCTCCGTGAATTGTCGTTTTGAATCGAATTTACGTATGCGCGTCTCAATCGGCGGCTTATTTATATATGATGGGATAGAATGTGACCTGTTTTTTTTTTAGGAAAAGCACGATACGAATGCAAGGCTATCGGAAAGCTGTTATAGATAGATTTTCACGTGTGTGCGCCGATTCGGACGGCTTCATTCTATTTCTGCGTCCGGATGGTGTTATTCGGAATTGCAAGCCAACTCTATTTCGGTACAGTCTCACCTGTACCTTTTATTTTAACGCGCATTCGCGAACGTGTTAAAGTTTTTCGCTAATTGACGTCGGATCCGTCCCTATTTTTTTGCGCGAAAGATCGATTTCAAGTGCGAATCCGTGTGAATTTTTCAACATCCTTTCGATGAAAATTGATGCGAATTCGCAACGCGAAAGTTAATTTCATAACGACTGGTTTGTTGCCGGTTACACGTGTATTTGATAATGATTTATTTTGTTTGTTTGAGAGAGACTACGGTCAATCCCTTTGCGGTACGTCTGCGGTTTGTGTTCATTACTTTTTCATCCCTAGCGAATTAGTGCGGCGCCGTAACAATTAGGCAACGTTCGATCGTCCGCAGATATTTTCCCGATCGTCTGAGATTTTCCAGAGCGAAAAAAGGTGCGCCTCCGCCTATCTTTTCGTCCGCATTTCCTTTTTCTATTCTTCGACGATAAACGAGCAATTTACACGCGGCTTCACCCCGGGGTCGCCGTTTTCGACGATATTTGTCAAGTGTCATTTCGGGCAGGTAAAACTCGCAAAGCTACGCCCCACGCCCCAACCCCGGCGCAGCCGAACGTCCCGAAGGATTCGATATTATTTATATTTACAACCGAGAACGATATCCCCGAAGTCTCTTAAATTTCCACCCCCGCTCCCCGCGCCGCTGCTCTTGCCGAAGCTTCTGTTGCTCCTCCTGCGGTCTGTTACGCGAAAATATTTTATCGATCTCGCTTACGTCTAAATATGCCGTCTTTATTATACGCGTGTTTGCGCACATGCCGCACGAGGATTTAGCGAGGAACGCCTCTTTATCATGTTTTCCAGACACTTTTTAATCGCTTTTTACGATTTAATATTTCAGAGTTTGTTTGTGTAGTCGTGCACGCTCGCTTACGTACGCCGGGGGTTTTTGAATTTAAATTTTTCACTAGGTATACAGCTAGTTGGAATTTTCGTTTACGTTTTTTTTTTTACCGAGATGAAATAAAATTTAAAAAAAATATATATAATTTCATATGGGAGTGATTCATCGTTTCGGAATTATCGATTTTTAAATAAATTTTAATGAATATTTTTTTGAATTGAATTTGAAACAATTTTCGAACTGATGAAATATAATTTTTCGATTCAAGCTTCTATATGTGCTGCATCATTGAAATTCAAAATTGATTGCTTTTGTTTGTATATTTTATTTGTATGGTTACTGAAATTAGACTTACCGTTGACAATGCATATCATTTTATAAATTTTATGAGTTGCTTTCCAAATGGTCGATGTTATTTTTCGGCTAAAATTGAACCAACCTTATTACATACCGGAATCGAGTACTCGAAATGTAACACTATTAATTTATATCAGAATGTTTTATGTAATTTATGTAATGTGAGCGTTTTCTTGCAATATAAAATTCTTATGTATTTGTGCGCCTGGTAGTTTTCAATACGAATCAATTCAACAACTAACTTTTTCATTAACGTGAAAATATTCGATTATTTTCGGCAATTTTCCGCGTTCCATCCATTGAAAATCTGATCCGTTTTCCTTTCACGTCTCTCGTCTCTCGCGCAACAATGCCGCAGAATCGCAATGTTTTTTCCCTTTAAATAGAATAACACTATTTTCGGTTTGTTCAGGTGTTTTTAACGCGGAAACGTCAAAAGACAAACATCACGTAGGCGCGTGTTTGCCGTAAGCGGTACCAACACTTTTGACTAGCGCCGAATACGGGCCGGCGAAATTTCAAACAAAAGTAACGGTCTTGGTTAATTTTCGCGCAAAAGCCCGACGTGTAATATGCATTGCGATTTTTTTTTTTTCGTTTTTCACCTATGAAGAACTATCCTTTTCCGGCGTCGCGTCGCGTTCACGGGGATGGCTTCGCATTCCGTCGTAAAGGTGTCCTCGTAAATTCGTCTTACGGCTCGGCCTTTATATACGGCCCGTATGTGTAGTGCCTGTTCCGTGGTATTAGTGGTGGTCGTAGTACACGTACCATCATGCGTCCCTCGAGGTGTATGTGGGTACTGCGTGTGTACCTTGTACGTAATAGACGTACCTACCTTCGCGAGGAGTCGTTCTGGAGTGTATTTTGTGGGCGACGTTATTCCCTATTGATAAATTCATATATTTCTGACTATTTTCGTGACGAGTTGATGTTTTAGTAAGGAAAAATGGTTAATTGATAGGACGAGGATGTGCCGTTTGTATTTTAGGGTTATTTGTAATCTCATCCATATATTAGATGGAAAGTATTTTGAATGTTGTATACGAATGTTTTATTTTTGAAATCATTAGTATGCAGCGTTTTTAAATTGAATTTTTCATTGGAACATTTCGATTTTCTCTGCGGAATCATAACATTTTTCTCGACGGTCTTTGAAATATTGAAATCTTTCGCATCGTCGTGATAATCTCGCGTTGGCCGCGAGACATAAATAATATTTTTTCTTCGGAAAAAAATTTGCAATATTGTCATTCGCATGTCGACGTCCGTCCGTCCGAAACGCGTGTTATATCTCGATGTCGATGATTAATGGTTGTTTATAATCATTGCCGTGCCAAAATGAGTTTATTACAGAAATTCCTTTAGATAAATTCGTTCTGATTTCCATGTCGAGCGCAATAAATCAAAGCGGTGTATCAAAATCTGAAAAACGTTTCAATTATAAACCACCGCGGATAAGTCGAATCAATCCGACGACAATTAATCACGCACGGTGGGCGTACGTTAAGCCGAGGATTGACACGTTTACAATACGTGAGTTAAAATACGTACCGATTGCATTTGCGCTTATGACGTTTTATTGTACGTATCGAACGTGCTCGTATAAATTATTCTAATAAGCCGATTCGATATTTCGAACGCGACGCCGCTCGCACGTCGACGTCTATTTGCGAGAAAAGCCCGACATTCAACAGGGCTTCGAAAAAATAAATCGCGCAGGAATCTAAAATAATTCCGCGGAAACATTTGACAGATTTTCCATTTCGCATTCTTTCGCGGCCGTCATTAGTCGTTATACACTTACGCAATACTGTCGATTAATTAAGTCGGACGTTCGATGTTTCTCTCTTTGTTGTTGTTGTTGTTGTTGTCGCCATTTTTCATCGCAGCAACGAAAGCTCGACATAATACACGCCCGTGTTATGACGAAGGCGGTTTTTAGATTGAACGCGTCCATTTGTCACACACCTTAACACCCGCCTTTTGCTTTTCGCCGACGATAATCCGTTCATATTAAACACACTATATCTGCTTTAATAATATCGCATTCAAAGTTTTCACGTCTCGCGCTTTTTCCACTCCGCACTTTTCCAATCATCGACTGCGCGCTCACTTCATCCCCTAACGGAAAAGTTTACACACACACGCATTTTAAATAACGCCGCTCGCGTAATATGTAACAAATTTTTTTTTCCGTCGCAATCCGCAAACGTGACATTTATTTATATTACGTCGGCGCGATTTTTCACACGCGCTTGCCGACCGCGGTTCGCTCTTTTTCCCCTCGGCTTTGGGGAATTTTAATGCCACCCCGTTATACGTCTCGGCTCGTTCTCCGTATTGAATTAATTTAAATTATTCATCGGAGTTCCGTGCGCCGGATTTAATCCGCGTCTCCCAGGTGGAGGTGGTGGGTAGTGGCCGTAAAGTTGAAAAGTGTGCGTTTGAGACTTGGATGCCGAGTTGCATTCTTGGCCGCTAACTGTGGTGATGGTTCCGTGTGTTTTGGTTTTTTTCGATTTTTGTTTGTATTTCTGGACATAATGGACTGTGGTGGTGTGGATTTGGATGTTTCGAGTTCGATGGGCGTTGAAATTATGAGAGGAATGTTGAAAGTTTTATTGGTCGATGCGAATTTTCAGTTATTTAGGTACGCCCGAAACTCTTCACACGGTTTTGAAATAATGCGATTCAAAAAAAGAACCGATCATTTTTTTTAAACTGTCTTTTCACTTTAATACGGTGTGAAAATTAAAATATACGTGTATAATTATTGTGTCATAACGGTAAGATCCACAGCAGGCCAATGTACAATTATAGTTAAATAAAAATTTTCGACGATTTTTGATGATTTCATACGACGAAATTTTTCCACGTTCATATGTTTTATTTAGATGGAAATTCCATTCGAATATACTGATATAACCTATCTACAATTTTTATATGGTCAAAAAATGTTTTTTTTTTTTTTTTACACGATAGTCTCTGGAACTTATCCCCCGCGTAAAAAGAGACTTGGGTATATTTTGATAAATAAATTTCGTTTTATTCACAATAGAATTCGATAAAAGAATATCGAAGTTGTATTTCATCGGTCCAACTTGTTGTTATTTCGTTGTTTATATACCTAAATTTAGCACGTGATTGCACTTTGTTATGTACGCATACACGATATGCGGAATGGGTTGTGCAATTCGCTAGGCATTATTTCATATCGATTTCATACGTAACTGTGATGTAAAAAGTGCAGTTTTATTATGCTTCGATTGCTGTTTTGTTTCGTTTAATGCGATAGAAAGTGCGCACGTTTTGATGTACGGTAATTGTGAAGTTTGTTGTGCGTAAATAATGCAAACACTTTATTCGATCGTATAATATATACGTGTAACACAATCGAAATTTTAATTTCGTATATAACGCTAATCAATGTCATATCACTAAATACACGTTAATTTATACCACGAAATATTGACGATGTTAATTTGCCCAATGATAGGTTATTAATTAGTGGATCAATTAGATGTAATTATAAGGGCTGCTTGCGGTTGTCGCAATTTCGACATTACATTATGTCATTTAGTAATTTGGTTATGAATGTTTTAATTAAAAATTACATCTATGAATATCTCTTTACGTCATTACAGTTAACACGTTCAGGAACGTAACCGTCCTGTAAATATCCCCCGACGAAATGACTTTTTTCATTCACAACACTCATAAATCGCACGAAATAAACAAGTATTTGATCAAAATTAATTTAAATCAACACCTTCGCGGCAGAGCTGTCGCTTTTACGTAATATATCTCCGTTTTCGCTATTGCAGCTCGGTTCATTACGTCCGTGATGAATGAGTTTACCAACCAACGTCCGTTTCCAGCTTCCAGTGTCGTTGAACCATCTTCAACCACCGAAGACCGTTCACACCGAAACATTCGCACAATCGGCCATTAAACGCTCTCGTTACGTTCGTACCTTTTTAATTTTTACCCCCCCGTTTTGTTTGTATGCCAGATGTGTGCAATAATATAAAACGAAATACGTCGCCGCGCTAAAGCGGGGGTGGTCGGGGGGTGGGGGGGATTCGGTTCTGTGTTGTGTGTGTCCGTTGACCGCTCGGTGACAGGTTAATTCCCGGAATTTACCGTTCTGTGTCTTTATTATTAGCCAATGTTTATCCCGCGGACCTGGACCGGGATTAGTGTATTGCCGAACTATATAAGTTTTTCGGTACGTCGTGGAAATTGTCGTCCACGATCATAATTTTGCGAGTTGAAAGCGGAAAAGTTTCGATTTTTGTATTTAACTAAAGGTGGCCATATACGCTACGAGAAATCGTTACGATCAGACTGTACAGTTCGAACGGTACAGTCTGATCGTAGCGTATATGGCCACTGTTATAACGTCTTGTACCTGTTGTAATTATTGTTACAATCAATCGCGACACTGGCATATTATATTATAATTTGTATGGCGATCGATAGAACAAAAAAAACTGAAAAACAAAACGATATTTAAAAACTGAATGATTACTTAGTTTCTCCGGATATCAAAACATATTCTTGCCAAATTTAGTGAAGATTACATACATACAAACGCCGTTTGAGTTTCTTATATATGTATCTCTGAACGCGTAATTAGTCTTTGTGATTTGCACTGTTTGTTCCGAATATTTATAACTTGAATGAGTCGAGATGATTATTTTTTTGATTGCCGCGCTGGATTGTGTATGAACGTTTATTTTCCTTTTGTTATGTTTTCCAGTGCCAACATCTGAGTCTTTCGCGTTTAATTTATTTATCGTGTGTTATGACATCGCTTATTATTGTATGAAATTTAAAAAATCGCACGATAATTTTTACCTGTGCTTTTGCCCATCGCGCTGCGAACTAAGTGGAGCGTCGTGCCAGAAATTTCGTTACAGTGAGTTATTCGCAGAATTTCGCGAAATAATTCTCGATTTTTTTCTAGCGTTCACCGAAAAGTTGATTTTTTTCATTGGCACATATATTATCCGCGTGGCACGTGGCCAGCGTTTAAATTTCTTACAATACTTTTATTTGTCACTCGATTTTCTTTGTGTCGCGTCGTTACGTAAAAATTTTTGACACACTGCAACGTCACGTACCTATTGACTGATTTCGCATTTTTGGCAATTAACGATAGAATTTGGGAAATGCGGCATTTTATGCTGCGAGTGGCTGTCGTAACCAACAGTCTCGATGTAACGCGCGTAATAAATTCGTGATTTCGTTACGCTATTTTTACAACGAAGCCACTGACTAACGAGCGAATTTTTTAACGACAAAAGCACACGCTAACACATAAATAATTTGAATGTATCGCATTGATTATGTTTCTTTAAAGAAAACACTTTTTTCTTTCAAGTGCGAGTAGATAGGTGATCTCTTTTCCGAGCAAAGTGATTCTTTTCGCCTTTTGGCCGCTTTCCCAAGGTGTTGCACGTCTTCATCTATTTCAGAGATCAAGAACTGTAATTCAACTACTTGTTGATTTTTTTTTGTCTAGCGGAAGAAATAATGAATCATCTTTTTTGATATATCACTTTTGTTTTCGATTCTAAGGACGAAATAATCATTTTAAACGATATTCATTATAGCAGATGTATTTCATTCAAAGCACGCGTATCGAAAAGTTGACCATCCATTAATCCCGACCAGATGTTTTTCTCTCGCGCCAGAATTATAAACACGCTCAACGCAATATATATCGTATCACAATAACGCTCTAGTCTAGTCGTTTGTATATTCTTTATTTTATCGTTATTGCGGCTTACAAGCCGTTACGCTTTAGCGCTAACGATTGACGCGAATTTATCATCCGCAACACCCAAAAGCGAGTTTATGCGAAATGCACCTCGTTTCGTGTCGCATTATTCCCGGTGCATCATTCGGCGGCGGCTATTCCTGGCCGTCCCAATTACCACCTCTGAATTCTTTGTTCTGGCTTTCTGTATGTTCGGTGCACGAGGGCGGGGGCGGCCCACGCTCCCGCCTACCTGCGCCGCATTAATCTGACTTGCTTAATCAAATAGCGCTCGCGTGTGTCTGTGATCTATTCGGGGAGAGCTTGACCGTTGCTGGTGCGCGTGAATCAACCCGTCTATTATGGTCGCTTCGTGTTGTTGTCGATCGGTGCTGTGTGCAGGTGCTGCGTTGCATCACAGATGCACTCTTCGACGGGTCAAGTGGCCCGTTTGCGATGCGTGTCCTCTTCAATTCGACGATTGACGAAACGCACGTCTGAAATCTGTCGGCGCCATATTGAATTTTTTTATCGTTTTATTCGGTACTCGAGCCGTCATCTTTGTAATGTCGAGTCGTTATCTCTATTACAGTGTTGCTAAGTAGTATTGAATGTATTCTTCATACATATGCGCGGCTATATGGAGCCGCATTGAATTTTTTATCTCTCACGTCGATGTCAAATTACGGAGACTATTAGGGGGTGCCGTAAAGGTGGTGGAAAGGATGGGAGGACACTCGTCTGTCAAACGTTTGGGTGGAAATGAGATGAGCTCCACTCCACCAGACCCAGTACGCGACGCTGTCACATTACGTTTCACCGTCGTATGTGTGTGTATTGTGCTGGAGAGGGACATACGTGGCCCGATCGGTGATGTCTGCCCGTACAGTGGGATACCGGTTTTCTGAGATTCGTTCGATTGTTTGGTGTTTGTTCTAAATTAAAAGCGATCTATACGCTTTGAAGTATGTGCGCTTTGGAATTCTGCCTATTGAAGTTTTGTATTGCTTTATGCGCCGATGGTGTTTATGTGCTCGGGTTATTCGTGGAAAGTTTGCTTACTTACGATCCGAAGGAAATGTTTTTGTGACTAGAATGGAATTGATATTGAAAATAAATATTGGCATATTATATTCATTCGTCTGGATCTAGATGTCGTTGATCGATCGGCGGGACTTGAAAGTGACTTTTTCGCGCGCGTCATTTCGAAAACAAAGAAACCGTTCGCGAGCACATTACCGCCATTACATTTGTCTGTCGACGCTGTCAAAAGCGTGGCGATGACGAGCATGTGCGTCTCTTTTGACACCCTCCCCACCCGCTCGCACCCCGTAGCGAGCGACTCGTTTAAAAGCGATTTCGCGCGCTTTTAACCCGCCAACGTTCGAAAGTGAAGGCTTTGACGCTTCAAGTGCGTGCGTATTATTTCTTTCGGCGCGCTCTTTATATTTGATTTTCGCGCGATTATAGCCGAGCGATGTGTGTAATAATAAATGTTTGAGGGAGGAAATCGAAATTTGTTGTGAAATTCTGGAATTGAATATGTCGAGTTTTTTTTTACTTTTGTCGTTAGGATAAATGCATTCGAAACATCTTTTAATAGGTGAACTAGTCTCTCGACGTACCACTTTCTTGTGCGAGATATCTCCAGCATTCGTCACTTTCTCGGTGCAACATAAGCACACTACAATATTTCAACTTTCGTATTTGAATATCGGCACACGGCCATTTGAAATGCAACACGTTTAATCACATGGATTATTCGCGATCTGAATTAGCCGACTTTGACCGTATCGAGGCTGCCGCTATACGCTCTGATACTGAGCGCGCGCATTTTTTTCGTCGTTTTCGAAGATTTTTTCTCTCTCCGTTCCGTGCTCTCGATCAGTTCAATTACCCGCTTTTCCGATTTGCATTTTCTTGTTTGTGGCCGTATGTGAACCCGTCGTTCCGCTTGCACAGTAATCGCCCTCGCTAACGACAACACAACCCCGCCGCGGTTAACAACTAGATTTTTCCCACGTGTACATCTCCGCGAGATACCATTGTTTCCAGCCGGAGTTCACACGGACTCTCATATCGTTAATGAATGCTGCGTTTTTGTCTTAACCGCCTTCGATATTGTATTAGGCTTCTTTTTAGCGCATCTTCATCGAGCGCGATGGGAAAATCCGCGGCGGATTATTTCCAAGCTTGTTCACGGACAAATTGTTTAAAAAGCCCGCTCTGCCTTTTCGGACAGTGTGAACCTAATCTCGATCTGATTAATTGCATGTTATCGAAGCTAATTTCCCGACGCGGTGCATGAATAATTTTGTATGGAAATAAGACGGAATGTAAACGACTGCGGTGGATCTCAAAACGTTCCGGTAATTTAGGCCCGTATGGAAATGTATGGATATTAGGTTATGAAATATCGATCTTCGTTCAGTGGTTTTGAATAGTTTCTTATGTGATTAAATTTGAATTCAGTTTCATGCACTTTCCGAAGTTGAAAATTATCGATTTATATATTCATCACGTAAAATTGTGAGAACGCTTCCTGGTTATTAAGTTTGAAAGCGAGATAATCGACATAACCCATAATTTTTTTACCTTCCATTTTGATCGATCAT
This sequence comes from Hydropsyche tenuis, assembly GCA_009617725.1. Taxonomy (NCBI): domain Eukaryota; kingdom Metazoa; phylum Arthropoda; class Insecta; order Trichoptera; family Hydropsychidae; genus Hydropsyche; species Hydropsyche tenuis. The sequence goes on from VTON01000025.1 coordinate 1,731,037, forward strand.
TTGTTGCCAATTAGATGGAATTTGTATCGTATACGAATATCTATATCGCATTGTGTAAACACTTATGGTGGCCATATACGCTACGAGAAATCGTTACGATCAGACTGTACAGTTCGAACGGTACAGTTTATCGTACATGGCATACAAGCTATATACGCTACGAGAAATCGTTAACGAGCGCATACACGTTACGATCAGTCGGCACAGTTCATTCGATTCCGTTTAATCAATTGAAATTTTCGTATTGTTCCGTTCGACTGCACAGTCTTAAAAAATCGGACGAAACTTTACAGTTTTATAACATACATGTAGCGATTTATCGGTACCGTTCGAACTGTATAGTCTGATATAGTATATGGCTACCTTGAGATTCGAAGGGATGCTAATTGCCCGATGATTTCGCCCAACAGACCAAGAAGCCACATATGCTAATCCGCCATCAAACATCGATAAAGCGTAAAGCACACAATCGTCCATAGCAGTCGTGCTTTTTTTTTTTATACACTTCTAAAGATCACCAACACCCGCAGTCATCACGACGAAACGGGGCTGCTCATGACATTTAACAAGCGGCATTTCAGCAACGGCCGCGTCTCTCTTTCTCTCGCAATATAAACCAACCCCCCCGCGTGTAAAATGTCAGCGAAAATGTCGAACAATGGGGACGACGACACTCGGGCCCTCCTTGCCGTCGACTTCACGGTCCGACGACCGTTTTGTGTTGGGCTCGTCGGACGACCTTTGCCGCCAATTGCCCCGCGGGGGTTGAAAAATAAAGTATACGTATGGAAAAAATGATACACGTCGGTCGCCGGCCGCGTCCTTTGTGCGCCATTTCCTTGGCATATTGGCTTGATGTGTGTGTGTGTGGGGGGGTTTTTTTCGGTGCGTGTTTGACGCGAGGGCCTAATGTTGATGGCGGCCAGTCGATAACGATGTCCTCGGTGTTAATTGGATGCGTAGAATGAAAGATTGTGCATTTGAATAATATGGGCGTTTTCGAGAGCGCTGTTTTATATCGTAAACAAGCTCGTTATTGTCGCTTCTCTTATCCGGTTTCATCGCACGATAATAGTGTATACCTATCCCTCGATTTACACGGTAGATAGGTTCCTGAGAAAAACGTGTAGATCAAAATTTTTTATTTTTTAATGTAAAATCGTGTAAATCGAAGAAGTATACAAAAAACGCATAATTTGGTTGTTTTTTCAAGCTTTTTATTAACTTAGGTTAGGTTAATTTTAGTCCGAAATTCTAATTTTCGAAGTCCTAATTTTAAAAATGTTTAATATCATGGTCGACATATCGTTTTGGGGTTACACTTGAAATGTCAAACTACGACGTAATGACAAACGTGCGGGTACGCACCTCGTTGTTTACCTAACAGTGGCTCTTCTATTTTAATTAGTGATAGAATTCAATGTTAAAATTATTAATGTTATTATTATTGATTATTTTCAACATTTATTTTTTATTTATTTTTTAAACCGTGTAAATCGAGGGATAGGTATGTATAACCTTTGCTATTTTTAAGAAGTAATTTTTGAACTAAATATGGGCGTGTTGTTCGTATTTTTTATTAAATTTATATATTCGGGACAATGTCTATAAAGTTGTAAAGATGTTTCCAAATAACGAGCGTCCCAATTATGAAAACGAGCCGCTTTTTATGTGCCTTTTTTATTTCGATTTCTTCGTGGCCTATAGTTTCAGCCAGACACTAATAGTGACATTATTATATATGCGTTTTGTTGCGATTCTTTTATGGTGATATTTTTTACGATTTATGTCACTTCGTAGCTTTCTTCGCGTGTCTCAACATTCTCACACACACCACAAAGAAAAAGCTGAAAGTTTTATAAGTGTCCCGGTTTTTGCGACACTCGAATAGTTTCCAGTATAAGTTATTACCACATTTATCGTAATGCCCATTATATTTTTCAATGTGCAAATATGTATATGAGCATTGTCGGTTTTGTGTCAACAGCTCGATGGGGAAAAAAGTTCTTCGCGACTACTGTTATTGCGATGAGTTTTTTTTTTACCTCCCGTGAGTTTTGTTTGCGTTTCGCTTTCCGCTCTCGAATGCAACGTTAAACGACCAGTTTCCATATCGCCATTTTTTTCCCCGATATTAATTATTTTTTTGTATGTGTTTTTCGCGAATTTACTCCGCCTTTGTGCCGGCGGTCGTTTTTCGCATTGATTTTCGCATTTCCCGCACATGCTGCAGCGTATGTATAATTTCGATTCGGCGCTTCGTATATTGAATTTGAATTTCTTATTTTCCGCAAAAACTTGTTGTTTCGAACGCTTCCTCAACCTACCGAATCGGTCCGGCGGGAACTATAATATTTTCGTATGCGATTCCTTATTTTCTCTCTTGTTTCCATATCTTAAATCGATTCTTTCGATAATATACTTTTTTATTTGGCGTTTGAAATTAAAGTACACCTATCCCTCGATTTACACGGTACTCTTTTTACACGTTTTCGCTTTTACACGGTTTTGAAAAAATAAAAATAATCAATAATAATAACATTAATAATTTTAACGTTGAATTCTATCACTAACTAAAATAGAAGAGCCACTGTTAGGTAAATAACGAGGTGCGTACCCGCACGTTTGTCATTACGTCGTAGTTTGACATTTCAAGTGTAACCTCAAAACGATATGTCGACCATGATATTTAAACATTTTTATAAATTGCTTATTAAAATTAGGACTTCAGACTAAAATTAACCTAAGTTAATAAAAAGCTTGAAAAAACATCCAAATAATGCGTTTTTTGTGTAATTTTCAATTTACACGATTTTACTTTAAAAAATATACAATTTCGATATACACGTTTTTCTCAGGAACCTATCTACCGTGTAAATCGTGTATTTATATGCTTCGTATATATCATATTCGTGAATTTGGAATAAACTGAGGTTTTCATTTTGCCGCATTTATTATTTATTTTTGACATGTTTTCTAAATAGAACTAAATTTGACATTTCTTTGTATTCTTATTTCTATGCGTAATATAATAAGGTCACGTCGTTAACTTGACAAAGCTTTCAATACAAACTATCTAAAACGACAGTAAATGTCACACATAATCGTAAATTACGTACAAAATATATAGACTAATAATTAGCAAATTAAAAGCGAGCAATTTCATCGCGTTCCAGGAACGTCCCTCCCAGTTTTTCGCGCCCATAATAAACATGCGACAATACTCCACCTCTCTGTACAAAACATGTTCATCGAGCTGGGTGTGTCTACGAAATTCGGCGTAGTTTCGCCTCGCGATTGTGTCATCTAAAATTAAAACAAATGTATCACAGGTTAACGCTAACTGCCCGGCTATTCGTTAGCGCGGGGGCCTGTCAACCCGCCGACCGCGCGTTTCGGTGAATTTTTAAAATTCATTAATGTTTTATACGGAGCTCGTTAATTGCGGATTTTGGATCGTTTTTAATCGGCTAGGGTGCGAAATTCGCGCTCGCGAAACTGTTGCGAATAATCGAATTTTTGATTATGCGGGTCAGTCGTGTGCATTATTGCCATTGTTGTATTGACGATCGGAAAATCACGTTTTTATAAATTTTTTTTTTGTGATTTATCGGTATTAGATGAGTATGGGAGTTTTGAAGAATTGTGTCGCTTTCATTGGCCTTGTTTTCTGATTAATATTTCAGCTTTGGCGCGTGTAGACATTGCCTTATTCAGTCTTCTTCGGTACGTTTTTGATCTCCGATGGCTGTAGATTGTCGGGTTGAGGCTATGTGCAACTTTCTGCAGTCGGTTTAAACTTTCTCCCACCTCGTAGATTGTGTGCACTTGCTGTAAGATTTGTATGTTTTCCAGTTTCCGTTGTGAGGTCATATACATACGTCCCCGGCCGGCGAATATATAAATTTTCTGAATATTAACGCGCCCATTTTTACCCCTCGGACAGATGGACGTTGCAATTCACACATACTGCCGACTGCATAGATTTTAATTCGCTTTTGAAATATTCACAGGATGCGTGTACAACGAACGTTTTGTCGCCATAACCTCGTTATGTCTACGCGTAATGTTGTATTATACGTGTGTACTGTTGGCGTATTATAGCACCGTTTAATATGTGAGTACTACGCCCCGTTCGTGGACTTTGGGGTTAATATACCGCTCATTAGTCAACCCGTCCCACACACGTCAGCAATAATATTTCACGTGGTGTTAACACTGCAACCTGAAATTATTTCTCGGCTCTTTCACGGTCTTAATATAATAATAAACACATGCTATATCCGTTAGCTTGTGATTTTTGTGCGATATTCGCTCCGTTGGTTCAAGCGATGTATCATGTGTATTTTTTTTTAATGTTTATTGAAAATTTCATTTCATATCGTTGATCCGTTGTCGGAGTCGATTTCTCGTACGCTGGTCTCAAAATTCTCGAGTTTCTACGAATATTATATTAAACCCGTAGCTTTGTAACATCTGATATTCGCTGCGTTCGTGCATTCGTCGGGATGCACTCGTCTGCTGTGCCTGGCGGAATATTCACCTTTTCCGCATTGTGGGGAAGATTACGTTTAGCTCGCTGCGTGCATCAACGATATCGTGATATCGAATTCCTGCATTATACGAAATAAATGATCGTTTTCTTTGGAGGGTACTCGCGAGTCTTAAATAGATCGTGTATGGGAGTTTTTGTTGAGCGATTGCTTTTCCGTTATATAATTTGTGACACGGAAACTTTGTGTATACGAAATTGATGCTATTATGTTGAGTGTTTGTGTGTATAAATAATATTTACCGGAATTTCACCGATCATTGATGTTTAGCGACATATGGTGGAATCGTGATGGGATTAACTGTATATCATTGGCCTGAGACTATTCTACAATTGATGCTCGCATTATCCAATTACAGGTTTTTGATAGTTTCGGAAATTAATTTATGACATTTTATTTTCATTGAAAATTAATAGTAATCGCACCAATAAACTCGCATTTATACGAGGATTAACTTCATTAACTGCACGTGAGGTTTTTTGTGCGTTCAATTAATGCTAACGCGTTCAGTCTTCATTCTCTTGTTATAATGCGAACAGAGAATAATAGTCTTTGACAGTGTTCGTATAAGCTTCATTGTTCCGAATGTTTACTGCGCATCCCGATATAATGCCAGTTATTGTCGCCGCATCGAAACCACCATTATAATATGATGCACAATAGTATCGATCACGAAATTGCTGAAATTCGTTTGCGAAAAATGCCAGATCGCGACACATTTCACTTCTGTGTATTATTTTCGTAATAAGTGTTCTGCGAAATCGATACATTTAACCCGAAGGAGGAACGCGATATGTCTCAAAGACGTTTATCATCCTTTCGTGACAAAACGGTGTTGCTTTACTAGTGCGAAACGTATCGCGCACTAATCTAACGATGGTTTTTTTGAAATTTGTATAGAAAAATAAACGTTTGAAGTCGTATTATATTCCGTTACGGCGTCGTTATGATATTAGATTTTTTTCTTCGCGTTCGCAAAACAAATTTAATGATATATTTTTCGTTGCAAATGGACACACCTGGAATCCGAGATTTCCCGGATGATTTCTGCGGATTTAGGTTCATAAATCGCGCCCGTAACCTCTGGCAACCTTTATCATCTTGAGCCGCGGCCATTACTCGTGAAAAGTCTGATTTTTCACGTGCGATTCAATTACGATGTCGACGGGGCGTCTCTTCGACACCTCGTCGAATAACCTTTTTTTTCGACGAATCTATTCTGGCGTGATTCGTGTGTTTGTATGTGGAAAAATCGTTTCATTTCTCTATCAATTACCGCGTTGCCGGAATCGTTTTCGTAATTGCGGCTATATTGTGAGCGCGAAGGGAAACTTTAATCCGGTATTGTGTGTTTTCATTATATTGGTATGTATTTCCATACTTTTGCGATTTGCACGCATTGATTAACACGCGTTGATTATGTCAGTTTCAGGTATTATGACCGTGTCGAAACAACCGCAACGTTCCACTTTTTAAAGGGCATTAGAATATAATTATTTCATAAGCGGATAACGCATTATGCTGTAACAGATTTATCTGCATTACACATTTCAATAACGTCGCCTAATTAAACTAATTTATTTGTACGATGTTACATGAGAAAATAGTGTGCTTCGCATAGCGTCATGGTCAAAAAAAAAACAAGAACGGTAATAAAACGCGAGCGTGTGATCTATCACTTAACAATTTCCACTAATTAATTAATTCTCGTTTTTTAGTGGATTATTCGTGACTAATTCGCATTAAGAACTCTCGAACTCATCCCACTTCACACATCTAATTAGCAAACTATGCCATCGGCTCCCTTATCGAGTCACATTCAGCTCTCCATATATCCGACTTTTATTTTTTTTTATATCGAATCCGAAACACGTATACGCGATCTAGACTGTTTATTTTCATTGTCCATTTAATTACGTAGCCATTAAGGAATCTACAGGAGCGTGCAATGCTCGGTCAGCGGCTCGAGCAACTATCCTCGTACGTAATAAGTCGCACGTAATTGTCCGTTCCGTTTGGTAAGCGGCGCGTGCATTATGATTTCACATGAATTTCCACATTCATCTCGTATTGCAATAGCATCCGAGTGAATTCCGTGTATTTCGGAAAGGTGTGTGTGTGTGTGTGTGTGTGTGTGTGTGTGTGTGTGAAAGGTCGACTGTGAATCCAGGCTATGCTCACGGCGCCCTACCTTCGTTTGCCCTTCCGACGGTTTGATGTTCTTTTCAGTTTTCATGACGTTTCAATACACGCTTTCCATCTAGTCCATTATGCCGGCAAACAGTGTAGTCCCGATAGGGTTTCAGTATAAAGCGTGTTTGGTTTTTTTTTGCGAAAATTATTCCCGGTCGTGAAAAACGGCGTCGTTTCGTATAATTGATTGCATTTCGAACGTAATATTTTCACGCATAAATAACGAACGACGGATTCGCGTGACACGGGCGGGCGGTTTCGTGAAATTTGTCATTGATTAGAATTTTAAGAATTCTATTGTCACAGAAATCGATTCGGGACGTCGTCGTTCGACCGCAAAATTAACTAAACGTCGTCTCTTCGTGTCAGGTTGGCCGTGTGCCCGGACCTTAGAAAAATTCGTTAATATTTAAACGTTGTTTTATTAATAGAAAAATCGTTTTTTTTTCCATTTAAGCTTCGCATGATCGCCAAATTAATACTTTTACGTGCACGTTGTAAATCAATTCGGTTTTTGTGCGTTTAGGGGTTACGATATAATTCCCCCTTTTTTTTTTTTATAAACCTCACGAATCGATATTTCTTAATTGTAAATAATATTTTTTTAATTGTACTATAAAAATGTTCGTTTTTATTGCAGTCTATATTTTATTTATACTAGTGATTTATTTTCTATTAAAAAACTTTGTACGTAAATTGTGCTTCATAAACGAAAACGATAGATATCGGAAACGGAAAGTTAACGAATTCGTTTTACCTATCATTTTATATAGGATTTTCGGAGTTTTCAGAATGCATTCGAACGTATACTATTACGTTGTTCCCCTCAGACCCAAAAAAAAAGCAATAAAATACAAATCCCGCCGCTCCATTAGCCGAATTAAGGTAAATGTAAATACCGAAAGAAGTCTGCTGGCGCAGTAGATATCCATCCCCCGTACAACCAATTATGATAATATTCGTGGCTTGCCGTTTTAGCGTTGTACGTACGGATATGCTTTTCTTCTCTACTCTCGTATATTATAATACATTAATATTTTTCCGATGCCCGTGCCGTTTTTAGCCTTGTTTGCTATCCGCCGATTAAATCGCGGCAGGTCGGATAATTCGCTTTTACATTATTGGGGTAAAATTTTTGCTCGATCGCTGCAAATAAATGGTGATTGATTAATTTTTTTTTGCATTTGGATTAATGTGTTTTTTTTCGTTTTGTTTCAGGTAAGCTAGTTCTATGGCTCGTTCGATATGCTCTATGTGTTGTGTAGGTAAGTCCGTGTCTTTTATGCGTTCCAGTCCCGTGTTGGAATATTAATTCTTCGTAACGTTTGATGGTGTGAATTCAATATACCTTTATTAACGTTGTTTCTTGTAAAAGCTTTTAAACACTCACCGGCGTACATATAAATGTTCGTTCGTTTTTGTTCGTTTTAATTTTGTTTTAACGCGCATATCGTTTTCGTGTAGGGTGCGGTTCGACGTTACTCACCTTTTTTTTTCGTTGTTTTTCAGAGCCACACCCGATTTTTCCATTTACACTGAAAATCGCGACTTATGTGTATATTCTGCTCGTTTTCATTTCAATTTTTTCCGAGAGGTCAACGAAAATATTGCGTTTTTCATTTTTATTATTTCATACACCGCACCTGTTCAGTTCGGACATATTTTTCGCCGCATAACAACCGGGCGAAAATTAGTTTTTAATTATTATAATTGTCGTCCTAAATATTGTCTCTCGTTTCCAAATCCCTCGTCGGTGACGTATACACGTGTGTACACCGGTCCCAATTTGCATGTATTAATTTCCACTATTAATTAACCTGATGGTGGCACTTCAGAGAATTCCAGTTATCTTATCTCTTCAATGCTGTCCGATATTCGGGCGTAATAATTCATTTCATTTGATTTTTTTACGACTATTTATCCGATACGATTTCATGTAACACAGCATTACCTTTTATCATCGAAAATATGGCGGATTATGCACATTACGTACATTAGCCACATTATCGAAAACGTAATCATATCCGAGTTCGGTTCGGTTTAATTTTCGTGTCCCGTAATAGATCGTCCTCACTTTTCGCGTTTCATCAGCGATGGGCTCTCGTTCGTTCACTTTTTCACCCTTTTCACTCGGGCCAGAGGCCAAATTCATTTTTCACCTTATATCCGACCCACACCACCCACCGCCCCCTTTTCGCCTTCGACCCCCCGCGGTCCCTTTTTGTGTTCCGCCGCGGTCACTTTTGTCTGCGTGACTTACGCTCCTTTTTTTCTTCGGCGTTTTCTCTTCTCTTTTTTTTCAATTCATTATTATTTTTGTTTTGAGGTGCGTTCGCATTCAATCTTGCTCAGTTCGCTTGTCACGGAGCCAAAGGCACTCCTTGATTAATTAAATAAAAATATGATAATTCGTTTTGATCGTGTTTTTTTTTTATATTTATTATTATCGCGTTCACATTTTGCGTTTTGCTTTTGACAATTTTCATAATTTAAAAATAAAAGAATGAAGCGTGCTCGTACTTAATTTAATATCAGCCTTGATAAACTTTTCTAATTTGTACGTTTTTTTAGTCGATAGATCAATCATATCTACACGTTGTAAATCCATCGACAATTCCCCCGTATCGGACAGCAACGAAATTCTATTTTTGCCATATTTCGAAAGCTGCCTTTATTTTATCGAAAGCTTCGGACACACCCCGGATATTTTGTGTATCCGTCACGCCCTCGTCGAACCTTTTAGCATATTGGCCGAAACGCAAAAACGACGCACTCACCCCCCCCCTCTATTCCCCCCTCGGGGTGGGTACGCACATAGGGGTGCATATCGCGTAATTAATTCGACTTTATTGTGATTGTCTCGCCGGCGGACGGTTTATTGCGGCGTGTCTTTCGCGAAGGTCTTCCGTTCGGCTTTTGGGGAATCGCTAATTCCTTGATGAAGTTTTATCGCGCGCAATCTGTCGTAGTCCGCGTATAAACCTTTGATGATCCCCTTTATCGCGCAATCTGCCGTAAAACGTCATTTACTTTGTCACCTGGTTCCTCGGTCGGGTTTTCCTCGTCGGCAGCGATCGGAGACATTTTCGTGTTGAGGGTTTTTTTTTTTTTGGGTTCGGTTTTTTTCGTTGATGTCTATTTTTGATGTTGTATTTTAATCGTATTCCACGAGCGACAAATACGCTGTCTGAATTATAAATTTGTATAATTTTTGGCACGGAATTAGGAAAGTCTGAATCGGAAATTTGCGTATGTGATTAGTTGAGTTTTCACAAAATTATGTAATGAATGAATCTATTTTTGATCGTATATGATCACACGATTAGTTTCATCAGTCAAAATAAATTGAATGTGATTGAGAGTTATTATTGTTTATTTACCTTTCTTTCATCATCTAAAAAAAATCAAATCGGCAAAACCTTCTACCGCAAATGATCAAAAATAAACGACAATTTTGCGGAACAAAGTCACCGCTCGTACATTTCAAATATACACGGCGCTATCAAGAAACCTTCACTGCCGCATAAAACGATAACGTCCCAAAACATAAAAATACAAACGTCGCCACTTTCAAAAGTGTTCCTCAATTCGAAAACTTCGCGCGAGTTAAAGGGTTTTTAGCAGTGGCCGGTGTGCATCAGTGAGGTTATCTCGACTGTGTTCGGAGATAAATTAAATTATTATGGTTGGCTTAAAAAATTATATAGTTTGCGCCACTCTCACATCCTTTTAGCGATGCAAGAAAAACAATATTATGGTTCTCGAAGTCTCCCTTCGTTAACGGTAAAAGATGTGTGAACGAAAACACTTAAAACAATAATATCTTAACAGTTGTATTAGCGTTAACAGATATAGAGTTCCGAATATTGAAAACCATCAGTTATTCTATGATGATTGCCCAAAAACAGAAAGATGCGTCGCCGTGAAAACACTCAAGGTGATAATAACTTAACTATGATAGCTCTATATGAGTGCAAATGAACTTGGGGTTCCAAATATATTGAAAAATCACTTATAGATTAACTTATGATAAACAAAAAGTGTGTCGTCATATGAGCCGTCCAGTGCTCACAATGACTAACTCCATAAAACAAAATGTGGAGAAAATCGATGAAACAATGTTTTTTAAAATTCCCTTTGTAATATAAATATTGTAGAATGCATAAACAGGTTTAGTGCATTTGAGTTGCATTATTGCAATGATTTACATTAGAGTATGGAATTAATCAAAATGGCCCTGAAATAAATTATTTATTATTCAATGACCAAAAAAATTTTGTCGTTTTTTTTATGTCAATCTTCATTATTCAGGAAAGTTATTTTAAACATAAATAATTATGACTATACCAAGTGCTTTAACACTTAAATTCAAGATTTTTCAAAAAGCGGATTTAATCTGTGCACTGAACGGCTCATATGTAAACGGTTCGGAACCACTGCGACGCGATGCCCCGACCTTAGAGCGAAGTCACACGGCGAACCTTCATTAAGTGATGCATCATTTTACAGTAATTAATTCCGGAGATTCCGTGGGGTGGTCGCGTCTCCGGAAAATCACCTCATCCATCCATCCTGTCGTCGGGGTTTTCGCACTGTTGCGAAACGTATGGCGTCGATTCAATTTGCTGAACGCGAATTGCGTCTTTGGTCTAACGGGAGGAGCGATTGTTTGAATGTGTCGGACGGGTCTGTTTTATATGTTTTGTTATTGATCTGTGTTTGTTTTGATGCTTGTTCGTTCATATGTTGGTGGTCTGTGTGTGTACGCTGCGAATAGTGTGAGTTTGGATTTTAGTTTTGTTTGTTAATGTGTGTAAATGATAAAATATAACAAATGTATGCTTTTTTTGTGTGCGTAGTTTGTGCTTTTATATTTGACACGCGATAATTTTGTGCCTCGATTAAATTTACATTTTCTTAAATCTTATTCGCGATCGCGTCTCTGTCACAAATTACTTATTTGCGAAAGTTTTTCTTTTATGTACATAAATTTATTAAATTCGAGTTTCGCGTTTAGTTACGTATGGTTTATTTTTTTTTTCGTTACGGTAGTGTTTATATTATATAAAAAAATTCTATGAAATTTTTGTCGGTATTAATTTCAAACGGAATTTTTTAATTAGAATATTTTCTATACAAAACTTCTTGATATTATTAATCGTCTTTGAGATAGCGTCGGTCTGAAGAGGTAACCGTTGGCTGTCGACGTTAAACCGTTAACAACTAATTAAGTTTTGTGCCGCGCAAGAACATAGTAAAATTACTCAGATTATCGCTTTATCTCGGCGTTATAAAGTTTAAAAATTTCGCGTTCATAAAAAAAATATCGGTTTTTTTACAAACAGCAAAAATAAAACGAACGCGAATAGTTGCATCTGTGAATCCATCATTCGCGTTCGCAATCACGATGCAGCATCTTCTACATCTAGTCAAATGCAGGCGTTGCATCTCGATACTGCGCCTCTCACCGGGGAAATCCTTGATTTTTCACGGCACTGAAAGCTTGTTAGCGTTTTCTATTTTTTCTTTTTTATTCGAAAAGCCGTCGATGGCAAAGTGCAAACTCGTTCCGCGAAAGTCGTTCTTATAACCACCACCTCCACCGACAACCAGTTCATAGAGAAGACGTGCTGCATATAATAATCGAACTTTCGAACAATGCGCAACCGACTCCGTTTTCAACCCGCTCCATTGACACGGAGCTTAGATTTCTATTTGCGTCCGATTTATCGCCGAAAAAAAAAAAACAACACGACGGCCATAGGATGCGCCCGTTTAATTTTCGCCGGTCGCGTTTTTAACAGTCGATAAATTGAATGTTCAATTTGGGCACGGTCGATAAAATAATTCGGCGTGCGGAACAACCGGCGCCTCGGCAAAATTAACTTTGGCAATTCGGCAGAAGCAGATGAGGCGGTGGAAGAGCAGAAGATGGGGGAGGACGAGCCAAGAGGGACAGGGAGGATCCCCCGGCTTGAGGAGAGTGGGCCTCCACTCCTCCAGGTAGATGATGTCTGAATAATGAACAACGTAATCTGGACTGGTTGTCTCGTGATAATTCTTCACGTCCCTACTGCTCTCGTGTCTCTCGAGCCTTCGATGCTCAACTGCTCCGGATGGTCTTTTAATTCGCGGAAACTGTTTGTAAAAATTCGGGAAAAGTGGCTCGATTCGTTAAGGTGGCCATATACTCTACGAGAAATCGTTACGATCAGACTGTACAGTTCGAACGGTACCGATAAATCGCTATATGTATGTTATAACACTGTACAGTTTCGTCCGATTTTTTAAGACTGTGTTTAAGATTGTGCAGTCGAACGGAACAATACGAAAATTTCAATTGATTAACAGAATCGAATGAACTGTGCCGACTGATCGTAACGTGTATGCGCTCGTTCAGTTTCACCCCTATGCCATCGCTGACACGTGTGCGTCGGCACCGTTTATTGTACCGTCTGATCGTAACGATTTCTCGTAGCGTATATAGCTTGTATGCCATGTACGATAAACTGTACCGTTCGAACTGTACACTCTGATCGTAACGATTTCTCGTAGCGTATATGGTCACCTTATGCATAAACCTTCTTGGATGCGTAACCAATATGTTTACAAAATTTCATCGTAATCGGATAAGCGGTAAAGGCGTGCATAGGACTCATCCGGACATACATTCATTTTTTTATTTATATAGTAGATAGATACAATAATCAACGTATGTTTTGAATTATTCGTTGCGGCAGCGATCGAGATTCGTTATACATTTAGCAAAATATAAATAGTGCGGGCATTGCGGATAATTATTGATTCACGCTACGGGCAGACAGACAATAGAAGACCGCCGACGTTGAACCGAATAGAGTTCACGCTCTTTACATAATTCGTTTCGCTTTTGATAAGGGGCATGTGCGTGTTGACGTTTGCTCATTATAAAAATTGTAATATTCATATATTGAAGTTTAGGAAGAACTACGAAATTATCCCCGTGCCCGGCCCTCGTTTCGGGTAAACAAGTTGGGCTGCGGACTCGTTGCCCAAGAGACCGCCACCATCACGGAAACCCTCATCAAAATCGACCATGGCATGACACCGAAAGACCTTTCAATATATTTTATAACCTAGACTGCGACTCTAAAAACCTATTGATTTTTATCAGTGTATTGCAAACTTTATCATTACGAAGTATTCCCAACACGGCTCATATAAATCCGAGATAATTTCGGAAAACCACAGTCACGAATCGAAATTCGGATCAATCCCGATTCACCACATTTAATTGGCGACCATTGTTAATGCGACGTTTCATGCTTCGTTTTCGGTCGACGACTCTTACCGGACTATTCGAAACAAATTGCGCCGAAATATATACAAAGTAACTCTCGATCTTTGTGTATTTTTCGGGAAAAAAAAAAAAAAAATCAAATTCAGCCCGGTCGTGGTTTGATTTTGTTGTGATTATTGGCGAACGGCCGGGTCACCGTGGCAACGGCTGCTTCGCCCTTACATCAACTCGGCCGGCAATTAATAGCGGAAAACACCGGAAACGTTCCGTGCCTTGCTTCCCTCTATCAGCCCTTCCGACTGTTCTTTGCTAAATGGAAATCTTCACAAACGAGGGAGGGCCGTGTTTCGAATTTGGAAATGTCGGGAGTCGCGGGCGCGGGAAATCGCTTTCGCGTCGAACGGCCGCTGTTTGTTTTTTCCCGAACGTGTCAATCGTAACGGATCGCCGTTGTTTCGTTGGTGTGTTTTGTGTTGGGATTTTTGGGTGCGTTGAAAATTTCGAAATTGTGTGAAGTATGATGCACGTTTTCGTAAGAGTGGCGCAATGTTGTTGCGTTTTAAATATTTTGACGGAACGACGTTTCGTATTTATTAAAGCACTTCGTATGTCATTAATAATAATTAAAATCATTTAAGATCATTAAGCGTGGAATGTTGGTTGACTTTTGTCTCGCACGATTGTCTTCGTTGCCAGTAAAAACAGTTCTTTGTTTTGAAAATCTTATTAAAGCATCTTGATTGCTAATTTTGCCGTGCCATCATTTGTTCATTTTTCCTTTTATATATTTATTTTCTTCGAGATTGTTGATCGGTTTTTATTATTATGCGCGAGTATTCCCAACGAACATCTTATAAATGGAGTGTGCATGTAATTTGCGTAGAGTTCATTGTATGTTTAAGTATCGAGTACCGTTCTGGAACAGTTAATAACGTTACGGTTTGTGAGTATAAAACTACACAAATATGTTTACTTTTAGCAAAAAAATATTACACAGTTCATTATGTGCAAAGAGAAACCTATTTTTAAAATAATTAATGCTGCTGTTGCTCAATAATTTAACGAGTACTCGCTCGAAATGAAATCCAAACGTGTTTCTTTTTTCTCCCCTTTTTCATAATTCTAAGCAGGTTTATTGTACGTATCGTGTAATGCGTTTATATTTTAACATATTTCACTATAAATAAACTAACGTTGCACCTTTGCAGTGTGTACTCCTTTTCTCTCGGCGGGACCCGTTAAATTTATAGCCCCCGATGTTTGCTTCTCCGGCGCGCACAAACACACAAATCCGTTCGGCCACGGTTTGGGAATCAACATTTTCAAATTGTAAAACACCATTATGCACTAGTCTTCTCCTCTCGGCGAGCTTTAAAATTTAATTGAGAGCGAAGCGCCTAATAAAAATATTTAAACCTCGCCTCCTCTCCGCCGGAAAATCATCTCGTGCAAGTTTTTCCCTCCCTTGCTCGTTCGCCGGGAGTGCCGTCGTTCTTTTCCCTTTCGCACCCACACCCTCCCGCCGCTGAAAGTACAAATTTAATATGAAGAAATGGATTCTCGACCATCGTCTGCTGGGAAAACTGAACCGACCACCGCTCACAGTCGGGGGCGGTGTGCGGTCGTACGATTTCATCTCGGAATTGTATATATGTATATACGTGATGCTCACCCCTGCTTTGTACTGAAATCTCGCTCTTGCATCTATCTGCACGTACTCTTGATAAAAATCGGTCGACTGTTACGCGGAGGTCTCCTAATTGGCGTGGCGTGTCGCGAAAACGCATTGTAATAATTATAAGCACTCGCTGTGCACTTGTTTCGCTCGGAATGCCGCATTTCGCGTGTGCCTCGACGTCAAGTTCAATGTTCTGGCTTGACCAGGTTATGTTTGTGTGTGGAGAACTTTTACCCGCCAGATCACGGTCAGAGCGATATATGCATTCGATCGAATAGCATTGAGTGTTTGTTCTATTAGCCGTGATGCTTTTATAAATATAATTGAATTTTGATCGTTCGATTTGCGCTGTCTACAAATATGAAACGAAATCGCTTCTGCTTGTCGTTTTTTTGCACTCTGGTTTTTTCTCGTCGTAAAAAGCTAGTATCTGGGTTATAAATTCAGGTTTTGTGAACGGTTCTATCGACGGATGATTCTGCATTTGCAGAGCGCAACAGCTTGGTCTCGTGTGGTCCAATTTCGACGATTTCTAATTAATTTGAATTAACGTTATCGTAATACATAATAGGACGTATGTCACTCGTTCTTTTCGTCTGCCCGTGTATCGTGTGACGCATGAAACACATCTTGTACATGGATTTTGGTTAAATTCAGGTCGGCGACCCTGAATTGGCGTTTCTCAACATGTGGTATGCGTTCGGAAACGAAGCCTCTTGCAAATATTTTGGCTCGAATCGATCAAAGTTATTATATTATACAATTTGGTACAGATGAACGAAGACCGTAATTGGAGTGATTATTTCAAAATATGACGAGTATTATTAGTTTTTTTTTGTCGTGATGAAACGTTGCATGTTTGCATCGAACTTTACGACTGTTAAATGCATACTACTGGTTCTTTATCATCGTTCCCTACGGTGATAAATCCAAAGAATGATCGTTTAGTTTATGATTTTACGTTGTTGTTATACGACTTCGTTTCGCTCGAAGTGATCTTAATAGGAAATTTTGAGAATCACTGCACCGAACCGAATCGAGTTGACTTGTCTCGCTTCCCTTCTGGTCGCATCCTGTGTGTTCTCTCGTTGATCTATCTCATTGCGATCATCTCGTGTTCATCGACCGTTAAAAATTAAACGTCGGCCTCTCTCAGTTGAACTGTTATCGCCAGCACGTGGACCCGGGCCCCGTTCGTGCACTCGAAATATGAAACGGATCCCACCGTTGATTCTTCAAATTTTGTAACACTCATCGACGAAGGTGGTGGATGACTCCCCGCTCGAGTGTCACGCTACGGCGACCTTTGATCTCGTCGAAACAATTAAAATCGTAAAGCGGTCGTGCTCTCTTTTTTTCCGTTTTCGTGGGAAACATTGCGCAAAGGCACAAAACGACGGTCATTGTTTGGTCCCCGACATGATATAAAAGAACACACGTGCGGCTCTTGTCAATGGATTGCACAAATTTTGCCTAAGTAATTCAGCGCGGCAGTTTTTTTTTTTCGCCGATTTAATTCGTAACGATGATGATGATGATGAGACTCGACGGGCCCTACTCGCCGTGGCCGGGTCGTCGACCGTTTTTCTGTGTTTGTGCTTGTTGCACGCTCTCCGGGTTCAGTTCGTGGCTTGTCGATCTATCTTTTTTGAAATATCGCCAAATCACAAGAGCGATCGCGTCTTTTTGTGACGCACTGTCTTTAAAAGTCATTCCAGTTCGGCGACCTTCAAATAACACGGGTTGGTGATAAAAAAACTCTCATTAGGGGTATCGGTTCCAATTTTCGACGTCAGTGAAGAATATATTCAGAAGAGTTGGCTTTGTTTTAATTCATTATTATATGTGTAAAAAAAGATCGTTTTATATTTAAGGAATGAATGCGTTAAGCGTACTTCAAGCTTTTTTTCTGAAGAAAATACAATTTTAAAATATTCTTACTTCGTCTGGGGGTTTTTTCAACACTCTTGGGAATTTTTCCTTTTATTAGTGTGACCGTCTTCAAAGTTGTGTATTTTACCCATTCTCGCTGCATCATCGTTTATAATTACGTTTTCTTCGAGTTGTGTTTTAAATTAAATATTATATGTTTACTTTTCGTAATAGTTTATTGTATAATTAAACATTTTTTTGCTGTTCACGAATACGTAATAAGTCACCGAACAAGGAAGATATTTCGACAAAATGTCAAGCATCGTTTGATAACATTTGATATTTGGAAACGAGCATCTCGCGTAAAAACTCGAGAAACGAATAGCCTAGTCAAATTATAACACGAGCATCCTCCGTACATAAGTGAATTCTCTCTGTTGCGCAAAGAATAAAACGCCATCGCACCCCCTCAGCCCAGACGACATTGTATTTATACTCCTTATATACGTGACGTAAAATATGGAGTAATATAAGCGAAGGAGTTTTGTGATTTTTGAGCAGTTTCGTCCGTCTCGAGCGCTTAATGCAATTTCGTTTCCATCTAACATTCTAGCGCGGGAGGACCGAGAGAAGGGACTCTCGACAACTGTCAAATTACAAATGGAGCAGCGCGAGTCATTAAAAGAGCGTAGCTACCGTTTTGTGTACGTAGAAGAGACGGTCTCTTTTGTGTGTACGTGTCTGCACGTCGAACCGTGGTGATGTTCGGTGCAAAGTTTACCTTTGGCGTTTCGGCCGCCTGATCTGCTTTTCGGTATGGTGTGGGTGTGTCGGGGTACTTAGGGGTTCACTATCTTTTCCAGTGGCTCGGATTCCAATATCGGTTTTTATTTTGAAAATTTTATGAATCGTCATCGTTAGTAACCTGTAAGTTGTCCAATGCAGGACAAGGTCTTATCTAGTGATTCTTCTTGAGAAATTTTTAATTTTTTTAAATTGATTAGTCCAGCTCAATGGTCATTTCGAATGTTGAAATGTTTATTTGTTTGCAATCATGAAAGGGTTTCCGTCAATTTCTGCTTGGGTCTTTTTGCGTGGAGTGTAAAAAGTTAAAAGGGGACTAGTGTTTGATGGTAAATTTTTTTTACAATTCTCAAGCATTAGTGTCCGCCTTATCTTGAGAAAATAAAATTGAGAATTCTCATTTCTCAAGAAATGAAAATCATCGAGAAATCAGAATCCCCAGTCTCATGGAACAAATGCGATAAATTAGGCTATACCCTTACCGCGATTACCGCGCTAGCCCAAGTCATATGGGTAAGGGGGCATGTAAGAGCCGACTTGAACTCCTTTATTGTTTTGAAAAGAAATGGAAGTATAATAATGATCTATTTTGTGTCTCGATTGATAAATATTAATATTTTTATCACCACCGATTCGTTTCAATGTAATTTTTAAAAATAGTTTTCCCAATTCCGACATTCGGATCGTACACTTTCATCAGTGTCCGAGGTGCGCGACGCCTCCCCGCCCCTTCTGTGTTGATCTTTTCCCATTAAACTTGTCCCGCGTATTTTCCGAATAAATATTAGCCAATTTCTTCGCGCCCTCTCCATTGTAGACGTTCGGTCGGCCGGATGGCTGCGGCCCCGGCCGGTCGGTGTACCTTTCGAGTTTTCAACTCAAATTACAGACCGCGAATTGTTTTTCTTTGCCGCCGCCACCCCCCCGGCCCCCCGCGCCCGGTTTATCGGTAATTTAAAGTGGGATAACTGCCGCGCTCCATTATTCTCGCCTTCTCTCGATTTACTTTTGCCGGCGCCCCCTTGGGTGCTCCGCCCCCGACCCTCGGCCCCCAGGAAGCCTTTAACGTTTCGATATTTCAAAGTCCCATTCGATTTGCGGGCGAATGTTTCGCGGGGTCGGGGCCGCCCCGTGTCCGTTTTTGCCCTTTCGCCGCAAACTAGTTTTGTTTCGCGCCATTTTTGTGTAATATTTCGATTTTGTGTTTATCTGTATGTTTTTTTTTTTAATATTTCGCATCGCGCAACTTGTGTATTGTTTTCGTGGCGATATAAAAGTCGGGGTGGGTGTTTCTCTTTTCGCGACCGCGGCTCGCTTTTGCCTGTTTATTAAATAACGCCGTAAAATCTAACGATCTCTTCTGCGTGCTTTGCTCAATTTAAAATTTTGCCAAAATTTACTTTTACTTCCCGCCCGTTGCCTTCTATGGATACGGAAGCTTTTGAAAAGTAACGTTTTCATTTTCAAATGTTATTTCTTCTATTTTCATCTACTGAAACGCATATAATCACCTTAAAATATAATTGAGGGCGTCTATTCGTTTCGAATTTGATTATATCTGTTTATTTTTGAAATTCGTACTAGTTTATTCGGGAAAGGTTTCGGGATCACGGCGAAGACCCCTCACGTTTCACGGAGCGTTCCTAATAGTAATTATTACCTCGTCCACGGAATAATCAAGTAATTACCCGAGTTAACCCAATTGTCGATTTTTCACGTACTTTCGTGGAGTCGACCGCACCGGCAAAAACAAACATCCCGCCCGCTTAACATCCGAATTTATGATAATTCACACATAATGCGCGATTAAATATTTCTCCCCGCACAATAATCCCCGTCGGCGGGGGACGTGTGAAAATCGAGGTTTTTGTTATGCAAAGCATGCGAAGCAGATAAACGGAACTTAAATCTGCGCTCGAACCTTATAAGCGCGTGCATACGTGCCGCCGACCATTGTGCCCTCGCCGCGTTTTCAATACAAAGAGTTATTCGCAAACTTTCGAATGATCCCCTCGGCTGCGAAAAACTTTCAATTGTGCTAACACCGCGCATACTCTTTGCACGTATCGTGTGTGTGTGTGTGTGTGTGCGGTGCGGTAAACTTCTGCTCTCATTGTGCCGTAATTCCAGCTCGCCAGAGTTTCGCATATTCTGCCTAATCGTTTCGAGTATTCTGAAATATGGTGGGACTTAATAAACGGTGGAAAAACGGCGGAGGTGATTGTGCAAGTTTTGGGGTGCCGTCTTCTGTGTGTTTGCTTTTCGTGATTTAATTATTCATTAGTTATCGCCGATCTCAAATTTGTTTTTCGCGTTTAATATTTCTGATATTTCCTAATCAACAATTATTTAACACCTATTTTACGTGACTTGTTGTTTTTTTTTTTCTCCGACGTCCACCCGTTCCGTCTAATCAGTGTGACGACCGTTAAACGGGAAAGCGTTACACACGCGATCCGATTTTTAACATTTCGTTTATTTATTAGAGGAATGTATCGATCCTTGTTTACTTAAGATTTTCTTTTTTTTTCATTTATGTAGGTCGAATTTAGGGAAATTCGTTGGGTTTTTTTTTCTCCACACGCCGCGTTCCCAATCTTCTTTCGGCTGTGGGGAAGTCTCGACTGTGAAGTATCGCGTTTCACCAAAACGCTAACAATTAACAGTGTAAATTATTTGTAGTGCTGGAAGGTTTAGTAGTTTCTCTCACGCAATACGCATATCAAAACAAAACTGAGACTCGCACGAGGGGGGCGAAGTCGTGCGGGGGGAGGGGTGGGTCTAAATGTTAATGAGACTACCAACTTTGGCTCTTCGCATTCTATCTTCATTGTTCTGGGAAACGAAACGTTAAAACGCTTATTCTTAAAACGGTCTCTTTGTCGCTGTTTTCTTATATTTTGCATTATTTATTATTCAAATTTGCCGCTTTTGCGAGTTTTTGATTTATATTTTTTGTGCAATAAAAATTCAAAGTCGTTACAAGCTAAATACGCGAGTTAATTTTCAATGCAACGATAACTGGGACGAATATAATATAACATGTATCACTCTTGTCATTAATTGAAATTTCAATCGACAACATAGCAAGATGCGTGCATTCCTAGACACGCACAACGTTTTAACCGATCACGCAGTCGACCTAAAAAAACATTACTGCGTCGCATGAATAGAACTTTCTTTCCATACAATTTATACAAATCTTAAGTTCAGTACGAAGCGCATTACATTGACGCGCACACTATCGACTTCCTGCGTGCATGCATCCCTCACATATTCAAGGGGAACCTATGGCATTCTACATCGAAGCAGTGCCGGGTCGTGTCAGGTGCCGCGCCTCGGGTACCATAATCATCCCCCCAGGAGTACTCTCGAAAACCTCCCAGTGCGTCTAATCATTCACATTAATAAACATGCAAGCATCTGCGGGGGAGGCCTAAACTCTGTGTGCCCACCGCATCGACGTTCGTTTCGATTATTTCGGTTTGTCTCACAATCAGACACGCGAAGTTAGCTCTCGGGCATTGTTCTCGTCTTTGCAGCGCGATGGCATCGGGAGTCGGTGCCATCACACGAACTTGCACACCTGTCAACTTGAACCGTCCTCGTCTCGTGACTTGACCCAATTAAAAGCGGGCATGCAACGGATGCATCGGACGCCCGATAATGCGCAGACGCGCTATATTTCGATTGTTAGGCCGATTTTAGAGTCGCGCTGATCGTCAGCGCTGACAGCTCATACTCATCGACGCGTGCGTTTTACGTGACACAGTAACGATAACTGAGCTCGGTAGCGCTCAGTGGCGCAGCGCGTATGGTCACGTATGGCTCAGCGCTGACGACTGTCAACGCTGAGCGGTCAGCGTTATTCTAAAACATACATATTGGCCTGTTAGCGCCGACCGAAAACCGGCCTTATATGAAAAATTCATTCAATATTTTCGTAGTGCCGATATGCGGAGTGACGGATTTCATACATACACTTTTTTTGCGTGCTTCGGGTTTAGTGTACCCGGGATGCGGCGTGCCGGTGTCGCAGCATGCATTATTAGTGCGGCCGACAATCTGTGTGTGACATTTAACCCGCAGCGTGCCTCGCACACACACACACACACACACATCGAACCCACCACGCAACATCCGGAGGCTTTCGCCTTCTTGACCCTCCACCTGGCGGCGTCCTCCCCAAGAAGAGGAGGACTCGCCGCTGGGACACGTAACGTCGCCTTACGTTCGCTATATATTTTTCGTTTGTTTCTCGCTCGAGTGGCCCCCCGAGGTGCGAAGGAACGGGCGACTTCCAATTTGCAAATGGGTCGTCTCTCTCGCCCCGTGTGTTCGGGATGTGTTCTGGAGCGTACGTCTGTTGAATTTTTTCGTTTCGGTCGCGATGATGCGATACGCGCTTCGGCGTATATCGAAAGTGGACTTTGAGGAATATGGATGCTGATGGAGTTCGAGTAATTGGTGCTATTATCTGTTTGGTTGATCTCGTTTGGTTGAAAGCGGGCTTGTGTGTTTTCGATGTCGTTGACAAGGCTGAATCTTTGTCGATAACAGAATTTTTTATGTGGTCGTTGATAAAAATCATGTATAGGGATATTTTATTCGATAAAAATATACTTTGTTTGTAATATGGGTATAAAAAGCACATTGGTGATATTTGAATGTAAGTAAATATCCAACGGTCATTTATTTGTTTGGATGAGTGCTTATCTATTTGATGAGCCTTTTAAATTTTTGTATTGTTTTTTTTTTTGTGTGTTCTTCGGAATCATTTTCCTGTGCTGTGGTGTGCAATATGAAATTTCAGTTCACCAATATTGTGTTCGATTTTCCTTATCTCGTTGCTGTAACAGATGTTTATGCGATTTCATTACGTTGAAATTTAATTATTTTCTGGTGCCGGTAATAAATTTTATTTTCGGACAATGTAATTAGCTTTCGAATGTCAGTTCTAAATATGGTAGAATCTCTAACTTTAATAGATTCGTAAATTTAAATATTTGAAATGTATAAAAATAAGAAAATTTGATATTTTTCTAAATACGAGCAATACGAAGATTTCATAAAATATTTTAATATATATTTTAAGTCTGAAAACATTAATCTCCGAGTCAAAGCACGTCTTGATTTCCCTATGGGTGAAATAATTTTCTCGCAGATTATGCGGTCAAATATTTTCTATTGTGAGAATGGGGCGCCTTACAGGCCTCAAGAATCCGCCAGGAATTTATATTGGAAAATATCGAAGGTCGAACGACCTTAATTTATGGAACCGATTTCGTTTGCAGTTTCCCTTGTGCTATTTGATTATTATAATTAATTCGTAGAAAGAGTGTTTTTTCCTTTCTTCGCCCTGACGGTAATTTACATGCGTAATGTCCTAGAGGCCGAGTAGTCTCCCTCCGTATATGTATGCTAATAATTATTTTATACCGCCCGTTACAACGCGGTTGTTTGCGGTTAATTTAGAAAAATGGTAGTGTAGAATGTTTCCACTCCACACTCCACTCCTACTTTCCACCAGGAGCGCTCCCTGTATTAGGATTAATATCGCACCGCGCGACGTCTGCACGACTTTCTTATGATTACGCTTTTTATTCCGTTCATACACACTCCCATCACGTACGATCGTTAATTATACACATATTCGGTCTGCCGAACTTATTATTATACACACAAACGACAACGTTCACGGAGAGGTCAACAGTTGCACGTAGCGGCCGCGGGATACACACCGGGCATTTACATTCGTGCATTAGTCGAGATTTGCGTGCGTCATAGCAGTTTGAGTCGCGTTTAAGCCCGGGACGAAATTGGGGAACAAATCCGAAGGTTTTGCCCGGCGACAGGTGTCACCTGGTCCCGGACTAATCCGCGGCCGCGTCTAATACAAAGTAAATCACCTGGAAATGGAGCTGCGCGCGCACGACGCGAATAACTCATGTCCCAGACTAATAACGGGACGTCCTCTGCCGTCTCTCGGCGAGGTTCTTTTTAAGGTTTTACGATGGGATCTCGTCTAGGCGGTCGGAGTTGATATTATTCGCGGGGGTTTTTTTTAGGTTCGACGCACTCTATGGGATGTGCGTTTTATAAGTGGGTTTATGGTGTTTGTTCCGCGTAATGGTCGCTTTCTCTGCGAGCTTGTATTTAAACGTGAAAGTTTCCGTTTTATGTAAAAAAAAAAAAATGTTTTATAGACTATCGATTGATGAATTCGTTATACTTATGAATAAAAAGGAATTATTAATGGAAATTGGTTTCACCGTGCAGATGGTGTTCTAAGGACTCCTATATAGTAAAATACGCTGAAGATGATATTAAAAATAGATGCAGATCATATTAGATGGGAATCGGACGATTCATTCAGAAATTAACGACAATATGATCGATCTGTAAATATGATATTATAAATCGATAACAATATTTTTCATGACTGCGTATATGTGATTCGACCATTCATCATTTTATATTAACCATCAAAAAGGTTATGAAATGAAGATTAGTTTGGCCTCTTTCACCTGTGCTTTTAACGGCACGAAAATGTACTAGGGCGCATTATCGGAATTTTTACGCGTTTTTTATATAATACGGTGCATATTTTTTGTGTACTCATTGTTCCGTGCCGCTTTCGTTTGATAAACTGTTTCATAATATGTCGTTTTGCCACGTAATGCTCCTATTGGGTATTATCTTTATGGTCGGGCTTTTAGTTGATGGTCAAGGTCTATATAATTTGTGGGTCAGCGCTAATCCGATCGAATTTATGAATAAATTTGACTTTCTTGTCGTTTCGACTCGTTTGTATTCCGAAAATTGCGATTTTTTTCAAATTTGAGATATTCGAATGCGGTCGTTTTTTGGCGTATGTAATTGGATTTTAATCGTATTAACAGTGAATGCAACAATGCATAAAAAAAGCTGGAGCAAACGATAACGTTATTACTTTTGGTAAACTAATTGAATTAAAAAGTTTTATTAGAGCGCACATTCGCCCCTTTTTATTCATTTCAAAACTACGTCCATAATTCTGTACTTAAAACACAATATAAAACGAATTTTTAACAACAAAATTGATCATAATACACAGCAATTTTTCCGCAGTTTAAAACAACAATTCAACTTTATATTTTCAAATTTAATTTTCTAAACTCAAGATTTTCCACAAACAACACACATGCACATTTTCACGTGCGGGTGCGAAATTGAATTTTTCACAGGTGCAAACGTAGTACCCCCCGATTTAATTTCGCTACAAATTCAACGGCATTAAGTCGACGTCGGCCGTCACTCCCGCATTTTTCTCAGATGAATTATGGTCACAGCGTACCGACTTTTTCTCCTCTCGGGCGAGATTCTTTCTTTCGAACGTTTTCGAATTTTTTTTTCCCTTGACGCTCAGTTTTTCCTTTGCGTCTCTGGTCCAGTCCGTGACGCCATACAATGTTTATTTTCGAACGTCTAATTATGTTAGAGAGCACCTTTGTGTGCGATGATGAGTCAACGAAATTATACGGCACACGGTGCCCAATGGTCATCTTGGCCGTCGCTTTTCGTATTTTTATTTTAGTTCGATTCGTAATCGTTGCATATGTTAATCGTTCTGTTTTTATTTGTTACAGGTATGTTATGAATCGAGGTCTCATCTGCTGTATATATTATTGTCGATCGTAAGTTATTTGTGTAATATATTTTTACGATGTTACTTGCATATATTATAGTAATGGAGCGATACGTTTTTCTCATTAAAATATTGATAAAAATATGTTAACTTTAGATTGGATTTTCCGTTCGGCCGTAAGGGAAAACCATCGGGTTGCGACCTTTCGTCTCGGTAAAATTTCGTCAACACTCTCTGACGTATTTTATTCATGTGTTTGCCCTTTGTTGTACAGTAAATTCAATCGGACGACTCGTTTTTGCATCAGATGCGATTTTCGTTTTCAATCGAGACAGTTCATTAATGTCACTTTATATGGCTTTCATGAACAGAGTTGAATAAATCTTCATTCACGACCCGTTTTCGCAATAGTATTGCCGTTCCACTTGTCACGACGGCGAGTTTTGACATAATATAATATATTTGAAATCTCGATGATTGTAATATTATTTAGGTAGCAGTATATAGATTGATTTAAAAATCGTACTTGATCTTGTTTACGACGATTTAAATAAGTATGACATACTATCCACACTATGCTCAGCGTTGAAAGGTAATTTATATTGATTATTTAATTAAACATGAATAAATTATTTCGGTATCGTAAACGACAGAACGGACAGTCCACCCACTACGATAAAACATATCAAAATTGAAATTTTTCATTTCATTTTCACTAAACTCGGCTACGATCATTATTCGGCAACTGTATGTTACGAAGGCGAGATATGGGAGGGCGAAAAACACCAATTTATTTGCCGCTCCCAAAGCTCGGGGTGCACACACACACACACACACACACACACACGTGGAAAACAGCACCTCTTTCGGCCAAATGAAAGTCGCCCGAAAGGGTTTTTGTTTAAATAACGGGCTCGGGCATCGGAATTAATTTAAATGACGACCCGGCGGATTCCTCGCCGCAGCGGACACATTACATGCAGCGTACTTACACCGCCACTGTCGTCCACTTTACACCTTTTTCGGTCGTATTGTGCTTTTGCGAGTTGGGGGTTTCGGTTTTTTTTTATATTTGTTTTCGTCCCGATGGCGATTTGTACACGTTTCGTCGGTGTTTGGCTTTCCGGGGACGGCGCGGAAGTTCTGTGATGCTCTCTGTGCGAGCGAGTGGATGTTCGAGTGTTTGACGTATGTCCGATTTCGAGGTCTTGTTTGGTTACGGTGAGGTCAAGTTGATGATGGTTTTTTTTTTTGAATTTAAGTAGTTTTTTTAGTGGAAGTAATATCATTTTTATTATCGGTATGATATCATCCATTATAGCGATGGTGAGTGACCGTTTTTTTTTTTGTAGTCGCAATTGAAAATTCAAATAAAAGTTATGATCATGAAAAATTAAATTGAACGACCAGTTAAGGTGTTCTATAAAATTTAAAGTTATGACATTATTTTCAATTTTCTATAGCTGAATATTGAAATTATGCTTAGCCGAATCACTTAATCTTTGAACTGCATTTTATAACGATAGCCGATGTAAACTAGTACATTTGATATTGATTGACAAACAAAACATTGATTTTTTAAATACATAACACGTATCGCCAGTATTCTAAAATGACATTTTAATTATATGCGTTTTAAAAATTGAGATACGATAGATGCTTTAGAAAGCCAGTAGCGTGTTTGTTAAATGTCATAGTTTTCTTTTTTGCTGCGTATTTACGATCGATAATAATAAAGGTCGCATACTTGTTTCCCACGTGCATTTTATATTCGATCGTTCTCGCGATAGTTGAATAAGAAATCGCAATGCGTTTTATAATTCTTTGTGTTAGCGATGCAAATTGTTAAAATTTATGGTTTACGCTCGATCCGAACGGAATGGACTGCGAGATCATGGTGCATCGTCATTACAGACGGTTGCATTCCGAGCGTTATTCTGCATTTTGCTTGTCTGACGATGGTGCAAAAAAATACGAGTATATTGCTGCAGACGAAAAGCTTTGCGGAGAGCTTTTCACTTTTTCGCCTTTTGCGAAACCGGCGATCTTTTGACCGTGTAATAGCAAAACCGCATTAAATGAATCCAGATCTGTATTATAATATAAAAGAAAAATATGTGTATACGCTCTTGTTATGTACCGTTGTATTTGCATAATTTTTTCGCTTCCATTGTTCTGCTTAATAATAACGGTGGTGGAAATGCCTTCTAGTATACACATGATTAACAGACGCGTTAATTGAAAGAAAAAAAATGGTGTGCATTACGAGGCTATATCGTTCGATAATGAAGTGATTTAAAAGTCGAAAATCTTATCTTATTTGTATAATTTTTTTTATATTTCGACATAGTCTTCTTTCTCTTTTTGATTAGCTATAATTTTTGTTGGCTTACAATACACATTTTATCTTTAAAGTTCATCAAATGCTACGAGCATCGCTAAGTACCATTGCCAGTGAAATCAGATGATATTGACGAATTTCGATTAGAATCTAGTCCTAGAATAGTATTTTATACAATATATTCACTTTTTTTTTGCTATGAAATAATTGCGACAATATCACCGATTACATTCTACGAACTGCACAAACGAACGTTTGTTTTCGACGAATTTTATAGTTTCTCATAGAGCTTTGTGCGTCGACGCATATACGTCAAGTCATGAATAAATAAATTTAATCGATAAAAAATATTTTTTCACTCATTCAACACAATGACCATTGTTCTTGTGAATTTAGAAATTGGTATTAAATCGTATGAAACTAAAATCGTATGCGCGTGCACACCAGTGACGCATCGTATAATTTAAATATACATTTATTTGTAATAGATGATTTCTATATTTCTTCTAGATTAAATATTTATACAAAATTCGATGAACACGAATAATTTCTCTCATGAATCGGGTTAGTGAATGAATTCGAATCGATACGGCTTCGCTACACCACTGTGTGTTTATTTTTTTATCAATGCTCGCGTACTCGATCTGCACATTTTTTATATTGGGAATTTGTTGACCTCTTTATACAGTTAGGAAAGCGTTCAAAGCACGTCTTCCACATTGTCCGCCGTTTTGCCTAGCAGGTGTGCGTTCTTCTTTTTCGCACACGAGACAAACGGACCGCTACTCGGCCTCGAAACTCGCTTTGGCCGTCGTCGAAAGAACATTTTGATATAATTATTCAGTAAAAAAAGGCTTTTGAGGCATTACATCGCCGCGATCATGCCTCTTCATCGCGTAGCTTTTTCGTCGTTGAGAGCTCTTTCATCATCCTCTTTTACTGTTGGCAGTTAATAAAAATTTTCATTTGCGTGCGCATTAATTCATGTTCCATAACATCGGCCCGAAACAACTTCACTTTTTTTTATTTTTTTATATCGCAATGAAATTTTTTTAATATTTTCATTACCTTTTTTCGTGAAAAATTGAATTCGTATAATTAAGAAAATGTATACATATCTTTTCTGAACTTGGGGAAATTTCCATTTACTCCGAGGCGTCGCGGCTACTGTTTAAATTTTAAACCAATCGCGAAAAGTCTATTGCGTTTCAATCTAACCGAAATTGACGTCCCCGGAGTGTCTTCTTAAAGAAAATCGTGCGACAGGAAAATCACATCTCGGGAGGGAGAACCGGTGCCGCGCCATTTCTTTCATGCCCGTCGTTTAATTTAACGTTTTCGTATTATACGCCGTAGAACAGACTGACGCGATTTTCAAATTAGATATTCGAAAATTTCGGTTCTTTTCTCCTTTTCGCGCTTTGTTTTCGTTCCATTGACGCGTGAGCTCGTTTCGGTTTTTCCAGACAATGCGTTTGTTTTTATCCCGTTAATGTTTTGTGTAGGGAACACATTTCCCTATGACAATGGCCGCCTAAACAGTCGGGTTATATTGCGAAAGTTTGCGTGTTGCGTGCGAAGACGTAATCGCGTTTTGATGTCGCATGTCGTCGGCCATTTTTCACGCTTACAGTTTACTGTCAAAATCCTTGATACCGAATGCACTACTGTACACGCGCTCCAGACTTTTTCGATCATTAAAACTTACCCTCGATATTGGCCATAGTTCGGGACAGTAAATTAATCGGCTCGAAGAACGAATCGTTGAGAGTTCGGTGGAGCATTCTCTATTGTGTGCTCCCAATCCTCTTTTTAACGTTCCAGAGATCGTGTGTAGAAAATGTATGGTGACCATATGAAGATTGGATATATGTTCCATCGGTATATTCGAATGGAACTTTCATCCAAATATAATTTATAAAAAACGTGTAATCATGTGAAATCATTAAAAAACATAGACTTTTTTTATTTAATAACTACAGTTATGTACAGGCCTGCTCCGGATCTTACCATTATGGCATAATAATACTTTATTTTATACCGTGTTAAAGTGAAAAAAAAACAGTGTAAAGAAAATAATCGGTTCTTTTTCATTGAACTAAAGAGGATTGGGTGTATTTCAAGAGGTTTCTTATCATTATCTTCTGTTCGAGTTTGTATTTATTATATCGTCGAACTGTTCCCTTCAAAGACTATCGCCAATCGCCAAATGCAAATGATATCTCAGTCGCCTTTGCCATTTGCATTCGAATGTAGGCAAACGTCGAAAATTTTAACGAATTCTTTCCACCGTCATTTGTAACGACATCGCGGAGCAACGTTGACGGCGAGAAGCACTCCCCTTTGTAAGTCAATACGTCCCGCAGTCGCGCTCCTCTTCATTACTGGGCGCCGTTGCTTTGTTCGTGTATCAATTTTCATTGTTTTTTCGCGAGATGTTCCCGCCAACCCTCCCTCCCCGTTTGCACCACCTGTGGAGACAGACACCTGTAATTCCGTTTCGCGTTTCTTCGCAGCCGGCTTAAAAAGTATGAGCCGGCGCGTTTATTGTGTCGCCGGCGGCCATTACCATATCAAAAGACCTGATCACGTTTGAATGGGACCCGCTATTTTCCGAATTCGTTTATTTCCATTTGCTCGGTCGACGTGGGGGGGGGGGAGGGGGTGGCGTTGAGAAAATATTGTTTTCGCGCCCGTCCCCTTCGGTTTTCCCACCCCGGCGGTTCTCGTCGGTGTCCCATTAAAAGGCCTCAGAAGTTAAGTGTTGTTTCCTTTCGAACTTTTGTGAATTCATGGGTCTCCTTTATGTGCTCCCGCGACAGATCCATCGGAGACAAAACGGAATTATTGTCCTTTTGAATGATGCTGGAATAAGGTGGCGTCGTCTTTTGGCTTTGTGTCGATCGCGTTTGAGTCAAAATGCTCAACGATGCTAGAGATCGCGTTTGCACGGACAAGAATGATTTGTAATTTTAATTTATATAGTGATATCGTTTATTTTGTTATTATTATTATGTAGTATGTGAAGAAATAAATTGAATCAAAAACTATTCATTTTAATACCATTGTACGTATGATTATGCAATTGGCTTACTTTGGCCTGGTCGTGTTTAATGCGTATTTCTTTAACAATGACATCAATGTCTATACATGGATCGCAACCGACATAGACGAACAAACAATTCATACAATACGGTCAGGAGAAATCTCACATATTCGACACATTGAATACATACGATCATCGCTCACGATATTTGCCAACCGCCCGAGTTGCATCATCCACGCGCAACAACAACACCGCGGCTTCCTCGTATCACCCATTATTATCATTATCATCATCGTAATGAAAAGCTTTCACTTTGGCGTCGGGATACATATTTTTCGCCGGCGAATCTCGGCCTCGCGGTTTATTTTCGCGCAACTAACTACACCGTCATTCATAGCCGGCGTGTCAGCGACATGATGCGGGCACAACACACACGTCCGTTTCGACTGGTCAAATCCAATTTGGGCCCCGCAAATAGCCGCTCTTGACCGTAGTGTGCCGCAACAACGGGAGTGACGTGCGCCCATCGGTCCAATATTAATGGACTACCCCTCCCACGGGGCGGCCGAAGAATTTTTGCATACTTCTCGGGAGCGGGTCGCCGCGCTCTCTCGCGAGGTCTTCGAGAGCTGTGTTATGGCTTTCAGAGTCGAGTGGATGTCGGGTTTGTGTGAGAATTATTTTCGAGTTTCGGTATCGGTTGGGACTCGTTTGTTCTAATAGACTAAAATAGTCTTTGTGGAAAGATTCTTATTTATTATTTACATACTTGAAAATTTCACGATCGTTCGAATATTTATATGGCATTGTTGATTTTACGAGCGCAATGTCGTCGAAATTTCCCGAGATGCGTTTGTTTGACGTAAATTTTATCGACTTTAAATAGTCAGCGAAGATGTTCAAACGATTTCGTCGATTTTCGTGTGTATGAATATAATTATCGGCGTGTGCATTTTGCGCGTCGGTCAAGTTTACAATGCGTAATTGACAATATAAACTCCAGTTTTTCTTGTCCGTTGATTCCTCAATGTCGTCCCACTTCGGACGGCATTGATATCGAGCTGTTTCCTAAACGTATTCTTTTTGTTTAAAAATTCTATAATAGCGCACCGTTCGTGTTTCCTCGACGGTCGATTTGTTCGGAGCGGAGATTTTATTCGTCGACCATGTGGATAGTCGCACAGTATAATTTATGGAATCTCTTTTTGAAAGTCACCACAATAATTCTCAACGGGCTCTCATCGTCGTAATTTTTAAACGTCAACTTTTAGTTACGACCGTCTGTGATTTATCCCGTGACGAGACGCGATTCTTGACCGCTCGCGTCCCGTTTTCAAATATCATGTTAAAAATGTTGTTTCTCGTTAATCTTCAAAGGAAAACTGCCATTTGATACGTGCTCGGGGGATACGGCCGTTCGTATTATCATGTTATGCACGAGCGACGAGCTTTCCCTATTTTTAAACGACACCGATTCATATTCGAGGTTTTGTCAATAGACGCGTTTTTCATAAAAGGAGAATTATCGCTGGATTATTTTTTGGCATTACAACGACAGTTCTAATGCCTACACGTTCGCCATTTGTCAGACCTATTCGTGAAAGTGTTTAATTTTTTTTTCGTAAGTATTTTTACGAGTGGTGATTGACGCTAGTCGACGGTGTGTTTTTGTTGGACGTCGAACATATGAAGATAACGGACGGACACACGCGAACATGATTTTTTTTTCGTGTTTTGAATCATATGCCACTTAGTCACGAATGGGGCATATGACTCGTGTGCATATAGAAAGGGAAATTTCCCATTGGGATAGGACTTTAGATTGTATGTAAATGCATTTTCATTTCGTAGACGTTCCCCATTTCGACCAAAGTTATTGGCCTATTACCAAAAATGTCCATCATGACATTATATTATTTTTTTCACATAAATACTTCGTTTTTCATTTAAAAATCTTGAACTCATAAGTATTTGATCAAGATCGTTTTATTATAATACATTTCCAAATGAGATTTCGTAGTTTTTTTTTTTTCATTATCTCACACTCATAACACAAGACTAATGCTGCCCACTCATCTCGAATACATCCGTTCACCATTATCCAACACAAAATAATACACGAGTGCATCGAAAACAAGCACCGCACACACATTTCGATTCCTCAAAAGTAACCGATGACACATTCGCACGTCCTCTTTGAGCTTTGGGCCAACAACACATTAGCCCACATCACAACGATAACGGTCGACGATCGACAATGAGGGCCACACGAACGTCGTTACCGGAATGCGGAATGCATCATCGACATCATAGTGGCCGTCGTATGTTACGTGTGTGTGTGTTTCTCCCGAAGTGTTATGCCACACGCGCGCTTCACGCACGTGACATGTTTGCCGACGGGAAAACTACCGTAAACCTCTTTTGCATATGACACGTACGGCGATTTTTGCAATTCGTGTGATTTTAATTGTGGTCGTTGTTGCGATCTTCGGTTGAACGGCGGTATCCGCGTTTCACGGTCGTGAGGAAATCGAATTTGCGTGTCGCCTGTTTTGTCGGTCGGGGTTGTTACTCTGTTGGTTTTTTGATCGTAATTAACGTTTTTGTAATTAATATGTATAAATTTATGCTAATTTTTCGATACGCTTTCGTCGGTTTTGAGATAATGTTTCGGGATATCGATTTGAAATCGACGCGAAGTCGATAATTGTTATTGGCGTTTGAAATTTATTCTGTTTATCACATCGGATGGAACGGCTTGAATTTCAGTACAGGAAGCGTAAAGTGCGTATACGTGAAAGTATAAATAACGTCTTATAGAACAGTGAGAGGCGTATTATTCCGCTCGAAAAATAGTGAATTTTATTTATTAATCGTATAGAAACTCGACCCGGCTTTTGAATTTTATAAATTCCATTACGCGCTCGATCACATTATGCAATTATCGCACACTTACCCAATATGTCCGATCTATTTTAACTTACGCATAAGTGGCGCGGCGCGCGTGCAATCAACCAGTAATCCCAGTCCAACAAACCTAAGCTCGATTTTACAAATAGATCGCATACGAACACCGATAGAAAATGCGACCCATCGATCGATGACTGAAGGTGTGTTGTGCCCGTCGCATTTCGCAACACTTCAAAAAAGAAAAAAAATAGTGTCCCCACTCTCCCGTTGGCCTTTGTAGTTACTCTGTTCGACTTTTGCGTTTTCGCTCAATTAATTTCGAAAGCGACTTTTCTTTCATCGCCAGTAATTACCTTCGTCGCTTCGATGTTCCATTGTTGTGATTAATTCGATCCGAGTTAAGTCGGTCGCCCATCGGAGCTCATTGTTCGCACGCGTTGTGTGCTGTAAATATTTTACATAACTAGATTTTTTACGTAAAAAAAAAAGTGTTTGAAAACTAGACGTCGGGACGCGCAGTATGCATGCATCATTTACACTTTGCACAACTGTGTCTATTTGCAGCGAGAGTCTTGTTATAACGCCGCCACGGGCGCACTTTTGCTCCGACTTTGCGCGGATGCATCGTTACGAATGAGCTTTTGCGACGCTTTACCTCTCCTTTTTTGTCTGTACATTTTTTTTTTGTAGTTTTAAACGCTTAAAATCCGCCGTACGGTAAGCTCTCCGACCGCGGTAACTTATTGACCGGATTACACGCGTTAGTTAGGCGAAGTTCGAAGTGAATTATCCGGCCGTTGCGGATTCGTTCGATGCAAATGTCCTCCCGGCACGATCTTCGCACTCTGTGTGTATGTGCCGCACTCTGGTCGTTATGTAAACGGCGTTTGCCTTTCGAATTTGCGTTTCGTTGTTATTTGGGCGTTGCGGCCCGGTGACCAATCATCGGGTTCGCCGTTTTGATTGTCTCATCTAGGGTTTTAGGTAATTCGATTGAATTTCAAAACAGCGCCCTTTCGTGTCCGATTGTGTTTATAGTCGGACTAAATTTTCAAATTCAATACGTAAAAGACACTCGACGCATGAATGATAATCTCTAATTTACACCCGCAGCGTTTTTATTTAATTCAATATATGGGTGAAAGAAACCGTACAAGTTTTTTTTAATATAGCCTATAAAGGGCGTATCCAAATGGGGGAGAATTAATCAATAACATGAGTAATGTTTGAATGTCAATGTCTTTGTTTAGAGCCGAGCGTGACTTCATCCTTCCGTGACGTCATAGATAAAGTAACAGATTGTAAAAACTAAACGTTTCCATGCACACCATGATTAATTACGATCAAACAATTACCGTTACGGCTGAAAATAGTATAGCGTATTGGATTTGGCGCGATTCGCTCTCCTACTATTACAAAAGTTATCCAGTTTTTATTGCGTGAAAGAATCGCGATGGCCGTCGGTTCGACCGAAAGGCGTGTTGTGTATGGGTATGGGGGAGGTCGAACTGAAACTGAAACCCCAAGCCGCTCGTTGACGAGTTCATCATATCAAAGTTCGATTAAAAATGTAAAAAGCAATTTAAAAGTTTGCTAGTTACGGCTCACTCGGTTAGACCGACCGTTCCTATCGACGTCTACCGCTCCAGATATAAACAACGCGAAATTATTTCCGCGGAACTTTTGCACGAATCGTAATCTCACGCATTGTATCTATTTTTTTTTTAAACATACAACCCGCTCGTCTGCCTTTCGTGTGTAATTTTTGCGTTTCTTCGATCGAATCGCAGTACCATCCGGAGGGTAAATAATACGTTGCCGCTAATATTTCACGACTTGTCGTCGCATAATTCGCCATTTATTCGGCAATTATTGCCGATTTTATGTTACGCACTAAGGTCGAGGTCTTTTAATGCCGCTCGTATAAATCGATACCGTGCGAGAGGGACCGTCTCCGCGAACGAAAAATTAATTATGTAATGCTCGGGGTGTTAACTGGCGTCATGAATAAAATTGAATCTTGACTGCATAGTCGAGAGCGGGAAGTTCGGAGACCAGGTCGAACGGTAGATCCGGAAGTTGAGATGTGTCGTTATTGTATGGAGGAGACGGGTCGAAGCTTCTTATACGATGACAATATGCTTCGGACAATGAAAATACAATGCGATTCATGAAAGTATATGATGAAATATTTCGTTCACAATAAAACCGGAAAATACTATGTTGTCGGAAAAATGATCGATCTTGGTACGAATTTGTTGAAAAAAAGTTGAAAATAAATGTATTTGCGATAATATGACGGCGCAATTATGATAAAAATAAATAAATGCGACTAATCCGAGTTTTGTTAGGATCGAATTCGTGCTTCGTTGATTTGTCGCCGGGCTGCCCTTTGTACACGTTCGCACTCACTTTCACCGTTGTCGGATGAACGAACGTAAAGGGCTTTTGTTTTCTTTGAGATGATTTCAGGTGTGAAAGCTGAAAGCTCGTCGGAAGCTTTTACTGTCAGCCGATTGAGTGAGGTTCAGTTTCGACGAAACGAATCACGAGTCGTTAAATCACCTTCCCTCCGACAGTCGTCGCGCCAATTTCATTGTTCTACATTTACGCTCGATGTTAAATCGTTCAATTATAATTATTTAATTTTCGAGAAACGTACCCAATCAAGGCGGATATTTTCTCTCGTAATCCGATTACCTCAAAGTGAAAATTTATTTTGATCGCAATAATAATAATCGTTTTTCTTTTGTTCCCAGGTAAGCGACGAGAGCTTTTAACACTCTTTAAGAAGGGTACGTTAGCTATTAAAAGTTTCATCCAACTTTTTCGTTACGCGCTTGTTTGCGCGAACGCTTTAACTATCCGACGTTGGTTGTTTAGCGCGTCTGTATATTAAAATCTAATCACGGCAGGGCAAATTTACCCAGCCGAGATTAGGAGTGCCCCGGCTACTTGGTACGTACTATTATTATGAACGAAACGGTCACGGATCGTCCCATGGCCGTGGCGAGGACCCGGGTCCTCCCCGGGGACCTCCTCGCACTCCCTGCGGCGTTTGTTTGTATTTATAATTCATTAACTTGTTTAATTGAACACGCCCGACAACATTCCTCACCCTGGGCCGAGGACCACGGCGTGCGTTGTTCGCCATTTTGTGCGCGTCGGTTCTTTGATTTTTTTTTTGTTTTTCGGCATTGATGTGGAAAAAATAAATAAATATTGCCGGCGCCGAAACAAAAGGCCGAAAAATTCGTCGAATTCGGATTCGCCGCGGCCCTTTCCTCTCATTGTTGATGGTAACAATGAGGTTCGACTTCCATACGCATCGGTCGCGGTGTGGTCGATTTTACTACGGCATTTTTTTTTTTGAAGTCGAAAATTTTTTTTAATGTGATCGAATTTTGATTTATCCCGTTTTCGGTTTTGCTGCGTAATGTGTATGTTTTAAATTGTTTCCGCTCGGTAGACGTGCGGTTTTTCAATGGAAGACGAATCTTACACATTAAATATTCATTGTAATATCGAAATAAAAATACTATTACTGGGCATTTACATAAAATCATCGTTTGTTATCGCGGGGTAATCCTTAATGTGGCTTTTTCGGGAGCCCTTTGTGCGAACGTGATTGTTCTTTTATATACTCGACCGGTATTTAAAACGAATAAAAGTTATATGTACGCTTACGAAAACGCCAAATAAAAAAAAAACTCCACAAACAACACAAAAAGCTTATATTATACAAAATGCTCGTAGCGTTTTATTGTTTCTTATTTTCTGAAAGTTTTTCCGGTAAAAACATTCAATATTAAAAGCTTGATAACCTTTAAATATCGGAATTGTCGCTTTTCGAACAGAAAGTCATATTGTAGATCGTTTGATTCAATTTCATATTTTATTATCGTTCGTTTACAATTATCTGGATTCATTCGATAGTATAAATTAGTGTAATTTGGATAAATTCATAGGAATTTATTCTATCATATTTTATTAAATTTATGAACCCTATTCATTTTTCATTATTTCAATAAACTCTCAATAATACGGCGTGGAAATTTTCGCTTTATATAAAAAGCATTTCACCAAACAGTATATCGATTCGTTTCGCAAGATTTAGAATCAATTCGAAACTTTTTCAGTTTACGCGCCAAGATTTCTCATCGGCTCGCGCTCTCGCGGGACACGACATTTTTTCCCATTTACCAAAACACAAAAAAAGCGATATTCCATTCGGAACGGATCCCGAGACACGTGTCCATCCGTTCCCGGAAAATAGGTTTTAATATTGCAGGGGCGGCACTCGAAAGCGTCACAGCGTCTCGTCCTCGGGCTTTGTTTCGCGTAAGCTGCCGCGCTCGTTTCCATTCAGGATAACCTCGTTATGAGCTAGTAGCAAGCAGCTCCTACTGATTTCAGCGAGCGCTTTCGCAAATTACATACGGTGTGTGTATGTGCACGTACCGCGGGCCTGCTCTTTTCCTACGTCCTATTTGCGTTCGCCTAACCACTTCTGTTCTTGCGGAGATGCGCTTTTACACGTGGCTGATGACGCTTTCCAGCTCGCTTCGGATGTTGCCTCTAGTGTGCTCGTCTTTCGTTGCGTGTTATCATCTTTATTAGTTAAGGTGGTTATATACGCTACGAAAAATCGTTACGATCAGACTGTACAGTCCGAACGGTACAGTTTATAGTACATGGCATACAAGCTATATACGCTACGAGAAATCGTTAACGAGCGCATACACGTTACGATCAGTCGGCACAGTTCATTCGATTCCGATTAATCAATTGAAATTTTCGTAT
Source organism: Hydropsyche tenuis (assembly GCA_009617725.1). Classification (NCBI taxonomy): domain Eukaryota; kingdom Metazoa; phylum Arthropoda; class Insecta; order Trichoptera; family Hydropsychidae; genus Hydropsyche; species Hydropsyche tenuis. The sequence goes on from VTON01000025.1 coordinate 1,770,143, forward strand.
TGTTCCGTTCGACTGCACAGTCTTAAAAAATCGGACGAAACTGTACAGTTTTATAACATACATGTAGCGATTTATCGGTACCGTTCGAACTGTACAGTCTGATCGTAACGATTTCTCGTAGCGTATATGGCTACCTTTACGGTTTTTGAAAATTGAAAAATTTACATCGAAATGTGTTTTATTCAATTTTAATCAATGTTCGGGTCGTTGCGGTTTATTAGCTGTAAAGATACTCTAATCGTATCGTTCAAATTTACCGCCGAAATTCGTTTGATTACACGCATCCGCATTATGGTCGACCCTTGTTGTATAATCAACACTAGTGGCAATCTACTACCCCCGTTAACGCGTAAAGGGCGACCGTACACCGTGACGATAGTTGATTTGTTAATTCGGTTGCGAAATTAGATATCGAAATTTTATGCGGGTTTCACAAACGACCTTTTACACTGCGAATATAGTACAATCAAAACTTGTTATCTCAATTTTTCAGATATCATATATTGAATCAGATAATCTATCTTTATGTATAAAACTCAAACAGTGCATGTATGTATCCAATAAACTCCTAAACCGATAGACGGATCTTTACTTAATTTGGCAAGAATGTGCTTTGAAATCTGGAGAAACTAGCAAGTAAGGATCGCTATACAAATTATAATACAATGTATCGGCGTCGCGATTGATTGTGACAATAATTACAATCGGTACACAATTTATTTTCACAACAGTCCCGAGCACACCGGGTACTATCGCTAGTATTTTATAAATCATCAATTTTATAAATAACGATTTAAAATAATTATTAAATAGTGAATTTTGATCGGACCCCCCCTTAAACGTCCGCACGTAAAGAGGACCGCAAACGCGCGAAAAGCGCCTCTTTTGAAAACCACCGGCGGGGGTGGCGGGGTTGCTCAGGGGTACGGTCGGCGGTCTGCGCTAACGAAGGATACTCGCGTTTATTGTCGGAGCAACCCTGACCAAGTTAAATTATAAGTTTAAATATTAAAGGGACAGCGATGCTTCGCACCGTCCACCCCGGCCGCACCCCGCCCCTGCAAAAACCGTACGTATGGGTTTTCCGCGCGTGTTCGTTATACGTCCGCGGAATCGGATTATATTCTTTCGGTTTCCGAAAGCCGAACTATGTGTATGTGCGAAAGTGCCGGCGTTCGCAATTAAAATTCGCTCGCCGATCCCGTCTCACAAGGGAAAGGCACAACGACGGGAATCAACTTCGATATGGGATTTTTTTTTCGATAGATCACCTCTATTGATTTGATATGGCGAAGTATAAGCGCGAGCCAATTTAATTATAAACGACTTTAAAGTTTCGAAAAAATGTGTATAGCGCCGTTTAGCGTTTAGCGCCGTCTTGATATGTGTCGTAAGGTCTAAATCGCCGAATCACTGGCACGTAAGCATCTGCGGTGACGCCTAGAATGGGAGGAGTTTATAGTACTTTACGCCACATATCGAGATGGCGTCCAATCGCATATACTGATTTATCGAAACTTAATGTAGTTTATAATTAAATTGGCTCGGTGGTGCGCGCTTATACTTTACCATATCAAATCAATAGAGGTGATCTATCGAAAAAAAAAATCCCATATCGAAGTTGATTTCCGTCGTTGTACCTTCTCCTTGAGTTTGTTAAAATATCGCACGGTGGTGATTTAATATTGAACCGCTCGGTTTCGCGTTAACGCTCGAACGGTGTCGGCGTTTCATACGAAGCGGTTATAAATAGTTGATGATACTGTTTAATTTAAATACTTGCAGTATACAGTAACCGCGTGAAATGAGAAGTTGCACACGTCGACGCCGTTGCATCTATCCGTGGAAATTTTCAGAATTTTCCACCTTCCGTGCGACTAAGCGCGTATTATACACGCCGTGTCGCAGTTATTTCGGTTACGTGTGCGCTTCCCCAATATTTATGGAAGTTCAACTTGTAACTGAAGGGCTAGTAAAAGTTATTTCTTATGGGGTATAATTTCGAGCCGAAGGTGGATGGGCGGATCTCGTACGCGCACAAGCATACCGCATTTCGCTCCATCCCGACATACACACACGCCCCACCCCGAATGAATATTCGTTTTATATAAAACGCTGTCAAACTTTATATTTTTACGAGCGTATCATGCGAACTGTGGCCCCCGTCGAGTGCCAATATATTTTTTACGGTCGTTCGTATTTCATTTATCCGCGAATAATTTATTAGCGCTTTCGACGATTTCGCGTGTGTATTATCGTAATTGGCGAACGACCGTATAATTTTTGCGACGACGCGTTCGTTCGTTCGATTGATGCGTTGCGGATATTCGCCGATTCGGACGATGTGCAGTTTTTGTTGTTTGCGTTGTCGGTTGTTTTTTTTTTCGCCATTTTATTTTCGGCGGGGCAGCTCGTTCGAATTTGAATCGAAATCGTCGATATTCGCAAACGTTCATGTTTTCCGCGTCGAAAACTCGCTGACGCACTGCAAATACGTTCGGCATAATTGAGTGTTTGCTTTTCCTAAAAGCCTTCATCTTGACACTGTTCGTCGACATTGTAAAAAAATTAATCGCCATTTTATACGACTATAATTTTATTTTTCCTCTTTTTACGAATATATAATATTAGTCTTCAAACTTCTGTGTAGTTGCGATATATAATTTTGATCGTTTAAAATTTCACGAGTTAATTAACTGAGTTGTAATTTTGTATTAAACATTAAATGTAATAGAATAGTTAACTCTAAATTGCACAGCGAAATGTTAACCATGGGACATCTTTAAAAACGGCGTTTATTATATTCGCATATGTGTGTAATTAAAAAAAAAAACCACTCTTATTGTAATTAAATTCGTGCATATAATATTTGGAATTGAGTTTGTATGAAACGAAGGTGTTTAAAAGCACGCATGCGAAATGCGAGTTTACCTAATATTTTCGGTATAACGAATGAACACTTCATATTTGCATCGATTATTTTACATTTTTCTGTATACGTAACGCGCGATATTTCTTCCATTTTCACCGTTACATTCGAAAAAATCTTATGGTAATATACACTCTACAAAAAAAAAAAATTCATTCAAATACTTCATATATTTTTACGTTTCGATCCCACGACGGAGCACGCACACGAACGGCGCGAGTTTCCCTCAGATTTTCAGTGTCACGAGTGCAACCTGTACGTTTGGAAAACTCTCACACACACACAATCGAAATCAACTATATACTTATACTTCCATCCGAAAATGTATACACACACACCGCGAGAGCACACACTCGCATCGGTAGCAGCGCACGCTTCGCGGGCCAGTCTCGCCGCGACCGCCGTACCGTTAACACGCCGCGACGCCAATCGTCTGCGATCCTTCGCTGCGAAATATACAACTGTCCAGCCATGAGGGGCGCTTCGCCCCCGGGGGCGTAGCCCTAGGCCCCCCTGAGTGTGACGAAGACTGGTCCACCGAGAGCTTTTCGTACGATGCCGAGCCGCGAGGAGCGCCCGTACGAGAGAGAGCACCGCACTACGTTTACCGTTAATCGGCCGCGAACGGAACACGATCAGCCGCGAAGTTTACAGTTAACGCCGGCATTCCTGGTGCTGCAGAAGAGTATCGTGGCCACGATGATGGTCCAGGGTGTGGAAACCGCGAGCCAGGACTCTGCGTTTTGAACGGATACATATCTCGTTTGAGTGCTAGCTGTGTGCTTTTTTTCGTTTTAACAGTACATTCGAAACATATCATATTGTCCAAGCAGAGGGATATTTCGCGCTGAAACCAAATACGAAATCGAACTGTGATATTAAATAGTTTAAAAGTTCAATATATTTATACAAAGTAAATTTATCGATTTGAAACCAAATATTCGTATAGATCTCATTTAAATTATTCAAGTGTTCTTCCGTGTGTGTGTGATTTTTTGAAATATTAAATAGTGTTTTAAATTATATTCAATATATACACAATGGTGGTATTGGAAGCCGGTGGTGGAGCCGGTCTGGAGGCCGCCGCTCTGGATCAGTGTTTGGACGCGTTGTACGCACAAAGTGATTTGTCTTTGAAAGTGTTGCACAAACGGTACATAGGACTGCATCAGTGGGTCAGCCCGTTGGCCGCATCCAAAGACATCAAATTGCAACTGGTGTGTAGAGTGCATTTCTATTTATTCGTTGTATGTGTTTGTTACAAACCGCAGCTTCAATTAGATGCCATGCGGGGTCCGGCGGTGAATCAGAGCGATCATCATCATCTTCGTCGGAAACACACGGATCCGTTCGATCTGTTAGTCAGCTGTTCGACGTGTGTCTGCCGGTGTATTATGGTTTGGGTGTATTCGTGTTCGAGTTAAAACGGAGCGGTTCGGATTTTAACCGGAGCGACTTTCTAAATTTCGTAGTGATGCATATGTGTAATTAGAAATTGTTTATTATGTGTCAGAAGAGTGTTATGCTCGATGATTCTATGTCCGTGGAAACGGTATGCTGTCGTTTTGGTGAAGTTTGATTTATTGTCGAAAATTGAGCTCGAATATCGGTTATGTTGAATTTATTATATCAATCGGTAATGTGTCTAATGTTTGTCAAATTTAATCCGTTGTGTGTGTGTGATTTTTTTTTTGTAACTTGTATAGCAACTCCATTTTTTTCGATAACACCAATTTTGCATTTGTTTGTAGGCGAGTTCGTTTATTCATGGTACGTAGAATTTATAAAAAAAATCATAAGCGATACTCGTAAGTATAATAGATATTTTTCTCAATTGTAATAAAATGTTTAAATTCAACACGTCCAGTGTGTACGTTTTTTATTCGCGAAGTGCGCTCATATTTTCACATGCCGAAATCGCGCATTCAACTATTTCCCAGTAACAAGTGTAAATTTAACGATATTTTCACACACCGTAACGATTTTGCAAAACGCGCCTACAATTAAAAAAACACAAATTTCAGATGAATTTTCAAAACACAACAACTCGCGCTATCAGTGCGTATATTTGCACAAACGTTTTCCGTCGCATTCCGATATCGCGGTGTGACTCACCCGCGCAACATACCCGTTCGCCTTATCCTGTTTCGAAACCATATTTTCCAACATTATCACCGTTCTTTCGTATCACCGCATCGTGTCAGGGGTCACCAATCCGCGGAGCAGACGGCGGGCGGGCTTATTCAATTAAAAAGAGAAATGTCGCGGCCGGCTTTGGCTGCACGCGAGACACTTAAAACGTGTCGGATTAAGCGCCGGGAAAATCTGAGTTATAACTATAGCGCTTTTCCGAGGGGGTTCCCCGTTTTCCGAGAAAACTCAACAGAAGCCCGGGTATACTTTGCTCCTTATCGGCGAGTACGTGCGCCGGCACAAATGTGAAACTCTCTCATCGGAATAGATATCGTTTAATATAAATTTGGGCCCGTCGTTCGGCACGAACTTTCTTCGCCGAAATTAATTTAGGAAGTGCCCGTTGATTGTGTGTGTCTTCGAACTGCATTGTGAAACGTTCCGTATCTGACATCTTTGGGGTTTTTAATGGCGATTTTTCGACGGTGTCGAAACGCGTTCGGAGTTAATTAGTTGCCTCGGATGTGACGCTTGCGAATTCGCATGAGTAATTTATGATGTTCTAAAATTGAACGGTGATTTGAATGCGGCGAAATTGTTTTATTAACCGCGATGCTGTGTGGAAATTTGAAATTTTCGCGTGTAAAATCGCGTTTTCCGCTGATGAATATTGTGCGTTGTGTGTGGAATGGTTTTATTTGATGTGAAATGTTCGGAAGATTTTTCTTTTTAATTGGTGTTCTATAATAATTAAGTCGGATTTTACGAGTCACTGTCCAAGATTGCTATTCGATTATGTCTTGAAATTCGTTTAAATTGTATTCGTTACCGTTTTAATATGAGACAATCTAGAGCAGCGTTTAAACACTTGGGAATTTTTACAGTAATTGCAAAATCAACGTATTTTTTCGATCTTATTTATCTAACCTATTATCAACAATCTCTAAACGTATTAATAACATTGTTTTGTACGATTTATTTATAAATCCGCAGAGATGATGCGATAGTGTCACCGCGTTAAACGCGAGCGTCATCCATCAAAAAAAAAAGTATAATTTCACACACACAAACACATCATTATGCGAATTTTCCCAAAACGTCCATTATTACGTTCAAACACACACACATGCAAATGACGTCCTTTTGTTATCATTCAGTTATAACGGCGATAGTGTTCGGCCACGTTTACCCGCCTCTTTTGTTTGCCCAGTCACACTGTACGTTGTTAATTTACGGCGACCCGGCTTCGAATCTTTCACGTTCGACCATACCGAGGGGGTCGCTTTCGACCGAAACAACAACGACAACACACACACACACACTCACTCCACACACCAGAGAGTTCTCTAGAGGAGGCCGTGTGACAAAATTCTCCCGTCGCATGTCCGCAAACCGTCAAAGTTTCCCGCACGGCGACGGGTACATAGTGGCGCAGTGTCGACACACCGCTTCATATCCATCGTTCGTTCGTTTCGTGGCCCATATTGTGGCCTCTTCGGCGATCCGTGGGTCTTTTGCAGAATGGCCCTTCGATTCGGTCGTAGGGAGGGTCGTTAGCACGAAGGTGTGCTTTGGCGCAGTGGGCTTGTTGTTTGTCGCTCGGAGAATGAGTTCGATGATTCGGTCGGAGTTGTGTGTGTTTGAGGATGGGCGTTGAAATTCATTGTAATGAATGGGCGATTTTAATCGATAATATTGTTTGTCTTGTGATATTCGTCACGATTTTATATAAAAAAATATACGATTTGTTCTGATCGTTTTGAATATATTTAGTTAACCTTTGTTTTTATTGAAAATATTTTTACGCGTTGTGGTATTTCTAACACGAGTAGATATAGATTACGAGAAAAAATTATTGCACAAGATTTTCTACGTGATTTGAATAAGGAAAAAATATCGTATAATAGCGTTAATGTTGGAGAATATTTTTTTTGATCACAGTTTATATGATTCATCAATATTTGAGTACCAGGATCTGTGTTTATTTTTTTTTCAGTTGTATTCTATGTGAAAAATGAGTTTCCATGTTTATTATCGTGACGCTAGTCACTGTTCTTGTGTTCGTTCATTTTTTTTTTACATTGTGTTGTGGAAACTGATGATAGTTATTTTTTTTATCAATTTTTAAAGATAGTAATAAATCTTTATCATCACCAAAATCGAATACAAATTCCAGAAAAAAAATAATTCAATCTATAAAAAACAATCTACGCTTCTACATTAAATTCAGAGCGTATCTATTAAATTTTCATCGTTAAAATTGGCTTTTTCGCTCTGTTTCTCTGAAATTTTTTTACAATATTAATTAAAATGATGAATTTCCATTAAATTTTCACGTACACTCACTCGCCAAAGAATAAATCGCCCGGCCAATTAACGCGATTTTGCGTAGCGCTTTACCGTACACAAAAGAAGCGTTCCGTCTTGTTGCGTTGTCCAATTTGGGACAAGATCGCGGAACGAGTTCGCCTTCGAGGCTCGTCCGCGTTTCGAAGCAACCAATTTTCATTTTTTTGTGAAAGAACACGCGGGAAAAATACGAAATGTACTCTCTCGTTTGCGGAGGTTCACGCGTGGCCCACTACCGGTTGTTGCTGTTGCTGTTGCGCAACTTACCCAGTCGATGGACGGGTGCTGTGACGACGATGGTCAAAAACACTCGAAGCCGGTCCTCGAGTGGTCGAACCGTGTTTACTTCTCTTGGGCAATTGCGGTTTTCCACCGGAGGATACCCGCATTCCGGCTTCGTCGATGTAATTCGTTCCATGTTGCGGTCTTTCGATATGTGGATGTTGCAATGGATCGACGTTTATGCCGTTCCGATAAATCGTTTATGTTACTGTCGAATGTACAAAGGTAACGGTTTGAGCGTTTTCAAATGCATATTTTTATCGATCGTCGAAGTCGAGGATGTGCGTTCCGTTAGCCTGACATCGTTTGGTAAGAAAGTACACGTGATAAGAAAAAGACTAAAATTCCGATGAATTTCGGAAAGGGCATGTTCTAGTAGTGGATTTTCGTATGACGATGATGAGATCCAGAAAAACGATGAGTGCAATAAATTCGGTTTAGCTTTGGATTTCCGTATGAGCACATTTTCATTTTTCTGTAAGAGCGAATAATAAATACGCAGTCCGTCTGTCTGTTCGACTACAAAGCGACTACTAACGTTTCCACGGTTGTTTGCGAAACTTTCCAATAGACCTAAGTACTTTGAGCGCTCAGATATCTCTTTGTACGCAAGCGACACTGTTTTCCTCCATATCAATGGTGTCGTGAAAGCTTTCCAATTGTCCCAGGCTCGTGCCGATGCTTTTGCTTTGAGGAATGCTCTCGCATGCTTTCGATACGTCCATCGTTTGGGCTAACTCTTTCGCATGAGATGTATGCATCCTAGAAATAATCGCGTTGAATGCGAGGAGCGTTTCGTGTCGGTTGAATTGCCCCTTTTCAGCCGCGTATTGTGTATTATGTCGGATTTGAATTTTTTTTTTGTTTGTACCGGCGTGTCGATGTGTACATACGGATTTTTTGAAATTTAAATTCGCAGATTATAAATGCGCAACGTGTTATTTGTATCATCGCAAGACATAATTTCGTCCTTGACATTCGAAGTTCGTATTTGTTCATTACGTTGTGTGATCGACATAATACGTAAAGTTTAATTTTATGTGAATTATTTTGAAAATTATTTGAATGTTACTTTTAAAACTTGTATATGGAAATGTTTTCATGATTGTGGATAATATTCGATAATAACATTCACGAGTGCGTCATATAGCTTGTGTTGGATATTTACATGATTCATTTTCAATGTAATAAATATAAACATACAATCGCTTAGATTTATTTGTTCACTCAATTTAATGATTATTACTATTACTCATTAGTGAATTCAATCCTTTTATTTATTCACTATTTATAAATACATTATATTAGGAAATATAAGAATCAATTACAAAACATTCAACGTAATTTATATATTAGCCACTGGTCGACAGAAAACATATACAGTCATCAATCAATTGATGATTCATTCAAACAATAGTTAATTGCAACATTCGCCATTAGCGCGAAATGCGATTTTTCGCAATCGTTAATTTCGACCGATTCATCAAAACGGCCGTTTCGAAACTGCAATAATTCGGACCTACCGTTTCGGCGGACAAACTCGTCGCAATTATAACGGCATAGTTTCACTGTTACAAACTGAAATCCATATTGTCGAGCGGTTCACTTGGAGTGTTCCGATAGTTGTTACGGCGGGCACAATACTATTATTCGCTATCTGTCTCCAGACTATTGCCCGATCTATTGACTCGGCTCAAGTGGGTGTTTGTCCTATATAATAAGCGCAGGAATGATACACCCGCCGCCACTGTTATGTGTCCTTTGAATAGCGTCAAGCAGTATCATTGAACAAATTGTATTTAAATTAGCCGATGTAGGTGGACTCCTCGCTTCGGCCGCCTTTGTCTTAATTGTCTTAGGGATGGCGGGATCTTGTATTCTCGCTTCTGTCTCAATTGAATTGTCGAAACGTTTTCTCGTTCATTGGATGACGTTTCAATATGATATTTAATATGAATTGTTTTGGTTATCGTGTGCGTCAGTCGAAACTTTTATTTGAAAAAAATTTAATATCTCCAAAATAAATCATTGATTGTGAATTTCTATGTTATCTTAAATGTGGTTTTTAATTGACGTATCGATGATTGAAGCAATACGAATTCGTTTTATTTGATTTATATTTGAATCCAAGTTAAATTTCTTACATGCCGAGAATAGAAGACACGGAACCGAATGAAATCTACGTCCCGCGAGACGAGAAAACCAATTTTATCCGAAAACAATTCGATGTTGTGTCGCTGCAGCCTCCACAATGTGCAACCCCGCGATTTGATCGAGCGAAACCTTAAAAAAAAAAAACCCACAAACAACTCACATTTTGCGCGACCTCGCACCGCATTATATCACGTTTATCTCGACGCGCATTCAACACCATGTTTTGAACGATGCTTATCGACGGCGCTTCAGAATCTGGCACGGCTCTGATTGTTTTCCGATGCGATTTACGATCCAGATAGATGGCAACGAGGCGCACAAAGCGGCATTGTTAAATCGAGGAGCACAAGAAAGAAGTTGCTCGGCCAGTGACGCCGTTCCGGCAGTGCTTCTTCGGTCACTGCTCCAATGGGCTTGTCCGACCGGAACGCTACCCTCTTGCTGCTTCCATTGCGTGCTGCTGCTTATTCTTCACGCTCCTCTACCTTTCAGTCCTTCAACCTTTCGTCGTGGTGACGCCCTCGAGTGGTCCCATTTTCGTTTTTTCGAAACGCTGTTATCTTATCGGCGATCGTTGATAAGCGATGAGAAATAATCAATAGTGCCCGCTTTACATGCGTAATCTTTTATTTTGGACGTTTTTATTGTTGGGTGTTTTCTTTGTTTACACTTGTTCGAGGCATTGTCAATTTTTTAAAAAAAAAGGTAAAAAAGCGTATCTTTACATATGCAATACATCCACAATGTGTCCGAATGAATCCCCGGAGGATAGGGGAGAGGTCTCGCATCGTTCCCCAGATACGAGCTCCGGAGGTGGGCATCGTGTTTTCATTCCTCCTCGACCTGCTGTCACTTAATTCAATTTAGAGTGTGAAGACGCAGTAACACGTACGTCGTACGGGTTTAAAGGATCTATATCCCTTTCTACGACCAATGCTTGGCATGCTGTATTTTTTTATTCAATTCAAATATTAGAAAGCTCAAGTTTATTTACATTTAAGATTTAAGACATTGTAAATTGTTGAATTTTTTTACGTTGAAACATCTTTTAAAAATGTAATATTTCTTCAATCTTTTCAACTTGGCAAGAAAACAAAAACAATTTGTCATAGTACGGCAATTTCCAGTTCATCCAATGTCCACGTTCTCGATAAATCAACGAACACTCTACTTATCTATTAATTTCGCACTCTCGTTGTTTGCGGTTTAGTCTGAGGTCAGATTTTTAGCACCATCAAGTTGAAAGTTCAATTTCGAGTCTCGGGGCGTTTACTGTCGCCGTTCAACTCATTTACGACGGCGGCTTAATGAAAAGCAAACTCGGTCTCGTCTCTTTCGCCCGGGACACGAAGCTGGGTGCCGTTAACCCGCCGCGTCGTATCGGATTCAATATGTTACCTGAAAATATCTTCGACGTCGCTCTTTTGACGTCTTCCAGCTCGCACGTTCGTGGCTAAAAGCGGGCACCACTGGCGGCTTGACAAATTTTACAATTTGAAATAGTGGTGCCGCGCGCGGCCTTTGCATATTCAATTCTGTAATGAAAATCGATCGTTTTGTCTCGGATACAATGGCCGTTTTCATTGTTTGAAGTCGAATCATGAATGCCATTGATGTATATTTCGGTATCGTCAATATTATCGTGTATATTTTCAGACGTAATAAATAAATCCACGCTGCAAAATTAGATCGCGTATATTATGTCACTCGAAGTAATTCGCATCTATTTTCACCTGAGAATCTCGCGGTCGTATATTTCGATAAAGCAAATATAATATACGTGTCGGCAAACGCGTTAAGTTTTAGTGGCGGGACATTTTCGTCACTTTATGTCCCCATTATATGCACACACGTTTCCAATATATAGAATCGCCAGACGCCATCGGCATTACAACCTCGACGATCTCGTTCCAAAACATACACAGGATACGTACATCCAATTACGCAAAGTTTACACTCGCGGTACCTGTCTAATTTGTTGACACGACTTCGCTCATATATCTCACGCTCGCGAAAAATAACTCGACCGTGCGCCGCATCGATACGGAACAAGTTCTCGGATATTGTACGTTTTTGTGCAATTTGTGCGGACTTCAAATTGTGCGAGTCTCTCTATAACAGCGCGCCGCAACCTTTTTCCTTCCGCGGGACACTAACCATGTTTCCTAAATTTTGATTTTCGATTTCTTAGGAATTAAAACAGAATTGTATTCCTATACAAAAACATGTTTTGTGCGTCCAATAATTTTACAATTTTTACCTCGAAGTACTATTAACGTCATTAAAGTTTTTTTTCAGGTGGTACAATTGTATAAAATAAAAAAAATCTATATTTTTTTAAGTTATCTCATGTCAGTTTCTTTTGATTACGAAAATAATGTGCAATTAAAAGATTTGTTTTCTTTTACAAAGTAACATATATTTTTCTTACAATAAGTATATTGTAATTTTACAAAAACGACAACACAAATGAGAAACACAAAAAAGACGGAACTGTTCTGGGCAAAATTGGACTTTGGTCATCCTAGGCACTCCAAAAATACAAGATATTTATATTTATAATAAATTGTTAAAAAATTAGGCCTTCGGTGATTCACAAATAGTTTATAATGAAGTATTAAGAATTTTGAAGATAACTTAATACTTATACTTATAACTTAATACTTAATACTGTCGACTTCGGTTTTCAATTAATACGATATCGGTATGTTCTGAAAATGCCAATCCAAATGGCGATTATCGAAGCTGTCACCTTTATTAAACTCGAAATTAAACGATTAAATACCTCCAGCCTTATGGCAAAGATGATTTAATATAGTATAATTGCGTATTATTAGTCTGTTTACGAAGGTTTCAAATCGATCGGAGGTACAGTATTTGAAATCTATCTTTATTTTTAGAATAACAAACAACCAAACCTACGCCTCAGAGCAAGTTAATAAAAAGCTTTAAAAATGTGCTTTCTTTATATAAATTACATTAATTTTATATTATTGCCAACTTATTCAAATTTTTTCTCGTATTTGAAAACGGCCTGTATTTACTTGATCAGTAAAAAAAATACTATTTTGATCAGCAAAAACAAAGTATATGGTTGTTATTCGGTTCTGTGCTCGTGGAAACCTGCTTGAACTTGTTGGATCAAGTCTCAATGCAGTCACACGAAGTAGTAAGCTAACCTAACCTAACTGATCATTTAACAATTTTTACTGATCATTTTAGTTATTATTAACCAGCCAAATAATTAGTTTTCCTTTGGAAACGCACCGCGGCCCAACCGGCGTCGTCCCGCGGCACAACGATTACGGAGCACTGCTCTATAGTCCGTCGTCTGATAATGAAAGCGAACAACTCCCGAGCTTCCCCGGCGACATGCAAATTAATTTTCCACCCTTGGAGCCGGTGTGTCGGGCACACGACGGACCCACCCCCCGAGTCTCGTATATTTCTGAATTCATTCGAGGCTCGATTGCCGGGTCGTCTTCGCGACGGCACACACCTTTAATATATACGTGACTTTCGGATGATTGGGGAGCGCGTTAATCGACTTCCGCGTCGGAAGGGTTGGTCATTTTGTGAAATTCGGTGCGCGTTGAATTTTGATGAAATTTTGTTGTTCGACGTCATATTAAGCTCCTCAGTGCTGACTTTTTTCTTTAAAAAATAAATATTTTTTTCATTTCGTTTTTATAGCATTGAAGATGCATAAAATTTTTTTTTTCTTTTATGGATTGTTTATCTATCTAAATCACATAATAATTAGACTAATTATTTGAAAATAAAAAATACTGCTAAAGTGACAAAAATGACCCTTCAGACCAAATTTACGTTCTAATGTACATTCGTGTTTGATGTCAAATTATGATATGATACATTACAACATACAATGAAATTTTGGTTTCAATCGATAAAAACAGTCTTCTTTTTTAAGATTGCACCATAATAATGTTATGTGAGTGGATTTTTAATAACAAAATATTGAAAATAAAATGTGACTTATCGCGACGTCGTTGAGGTGTCAAGCAAAACTGGCATATAACTAAAATTTCGCGCCCTATATTTCGAAACAGACAAAACTGAACGAAATAACATAGTTTACACAATAATTTACAAAAAGTCCAGATAAAAATAAATCTAAAATAGCTTCAAAAAACGGTAACAAAGTCTATGTACATTGTAATGTACACAGGGCTTGAGGAGGTTAAACGATGACTGTGCGACCAATTGATACAATCGATCGTAAACTCTGCGTTTAGATGCGGGTCGTTTGTGTCATTCGAAATGATGTTGTTTATACTCGGTTATAGTTTGGCCTTTTCATGAAAATCTTACATGGAGTACTTGAGTTTTATGACGTCGGTTTTTAACAAGTAACTCGATTATTTTGTCTTTATTGCTAAGCGGGGATCGTTGTTTCGACGAACGCGTCGGTTCGTTTCAAATTTTGAATTCCAAATTGAAATTTCACTTTGAGATACGTTCGGCGTAATGCGAAATTCATCGACGTATTCGAGGTACGAAAACGTAGAAAAAATAATACGCGAATTTAAATTCAATAATGTTTCCCGAAAATATTAACGTCCAAAGTATATTCGTGCATGAATAGATAGCGTGAGAGACGAAGAAAACGGCATAAAACTTCTTGCATTACAAATGAGGCGAAAATTTTAACGTTCGCCGCCATTCGAAAAACCGTCGGCGGAATTTTCACGGTTTCGCGAAAAGTATTATTTGCAATTAAAAGTGTTTTTCGCGACGACTATCTCGGCTTCACTTACGTTTTGTATAATCAATATTTTCGCTTTGTTGCACAGCGAAAGTATATCGCTTCGTATTAAATTGTGTCACCAATAAAATTTACATATTTCAATTAGCATTTTATTGTACGATTGTTTGTTTTTTTTTTCCGAAATGTCAACGTTGAAATAGGAAAATGCGGAAAACCGACCGTTTTGTTTTAATTTTCCGCCGTGAAATGTCTGCATATTCGTTCAATCCGAAGTAAACTTCCAATTAGTTGTTTACCTATTAAATTGGCTCGGCTTTGCGGACAATAGGTTGGGGACGTTGAAACTTTTAATGACTCCCCTTTATACTTTTTTTTCCATCCAGATTGATTTCATTTTATATAACGCCAGGCGGAAAACGGATTTCAAATCTTATCTATAAACACACTTATAAATCGTTCGGTCATTTCGAAAACGTACACTAAAATGAAAATAGAATGAAAAAAACCGGTCTAAAAATCCGCTTCGTTTTCAGGCGTTCTTTCACAGTACGACGGTGGGGTATGCAAATTAAAAGTTTCCGCAGTAAGTTATAACGATCCATCTACACGTAGCCGTAAATTATTACTTTTTCCTTTGTTGTTACTATGTTTGGTCCGAAGAGAAAGAAATTATTATGTGGCGAAGTGAAGAAAAAATAAATAAATAGACGCAATCCTCGAAACCGGGAGTGTTCCGAAGCGTTTTGCAGAAATCGCATTTTGCCCGTCTACGCTCGCAACAATATCGTTCTTTATTCATGAAGGACGTCCGACGATCGAACCTCATCATAAATTTACCGTTATTATGTTACTTGTATTACTGTTATTAATTCCGGTTAATGTCGGGGTGTGTGTGTTTCGCTCCACGTGAAGTTTTACCCGATTTTCCACGTGGAATACCGGATATTTGTTGTGATTAGTTGCACCGGTGATTGCCAGCCTGTGCACTTGATGCCGATAGCGAATCTCAGTACTCGCACATTCATTTCCAATATCCCCTCGAATTACGGACCCGTTTTAATGTCTACAATAATTCAACGTTTTAATTGAAAACTGTTTCGTTCCGATCGCATTCACTCATCGGAGCGACGGATATCAATCATTTTTTTTTATCGAAGACGAATTTAGCATTTTCATTTCGCATCGTTCCGGTATTGAAGGGTTGTTCTTCTCTATTAGCTTGAGTTAAACGTTTTAGCGAGGCCATCATTCCATGGAAATACCTGGCGATTACCCGCGACACACCGTTTGAGAATCGTCGCATTAAACCGTCTTTATGCGGGTATCGCGAAATTAGGTCTGTTTCGGATTGAAACTTGGATTCAATCGTTTTTGCTTGCTCGCTTCCCAATCGACTTAAACGATCTTAATCGCCCTCGGTTGATTGAAGGGACGATTTTCATTTTACTTTCCCTTCAAAAGACGGTTCGCCCAACTTAACCCCCCGAATTTCTTCCGTTCCGGTCGTGTTTATTGGTTCATTTCGATGGAAATGGTCTTTTTATTTGATATCACTCTTGTCGGTTTAGTGTGTCGTAAATTATTTAGAAAAAATGTACGTAATCGATATTGTTTTCATCGGGATCGATTGTATCGTATGATGTTCATAATAACTAATTGATTGCTTTTATAAGCCAATTAGCAGATAGAATTACAGATATTGTAAAATTATACATATTTTTTGCAGATACGAAAATTTGTTATATTTTAAAGAAATTTCATTGTTAAAAATTGCTTACGGTATTTTGTAGCTCATTTTGTGTATCGCGCCGGTAATTTTGTATAGTATTATCAGAGTACATTTACGAGTCGTGAAAAGAAAGCTATAATAAATAGTATGAAAATCTTCAAAGAAGAAATTTTCCCTAATTAATTTCTCTGCACAAGGGGGGTAAGCAAAATCGTCTATTGAGATTTTCAAACGAATGTTGTATACATAGTGTGCGTTCAACGCGTACTATCCACAGCCAGGGTTGCCACAGAATTTATTCATTTATCATCATCAATTTATGTTTGTTTTTATTAATTAACTAGCGGGTAGTACCCGGCGTTGCTCGGGACTATGTGAAAATACATTGTGTACCGATTGTTACAATCGATCGCGACCCCGGCACATTTTATATTATAATTTGTATGGCGATATGGGATTCTTGTCAAATTTAGTTTATTGGATACATACATACACCGTTTGAGTTTTATATATACTTCGAAGTTTTCATGAATTCTAATATGATCATACGAGGTGTTTTGTATATTCAAATTTCGAAATAATGCAACATCGTTTTCGAACACATCCACGTTCGGCGCAACCCTACCGTTTTCAGAGAGTAAATCGCTGAAAAAAAGGAGGACCGTACTAGGCGTCCCAGCCCCGAGGATAGCAAGTATCGGTTGCAGACCGACGTTCCCAGGTTTTTAAAGACGCCCCCGAGGGGGGCCGGCGCAAAAGAGGATAACGGAATTGTCGGCAATAAGGTGGTAGGTCGGCGCGGGGGGACGGGCTCGCGAGAGAGCCACACAACACGTAAAAAAGAATACTGCCAACCGCATAATTGGTATAATCAGGGGGAAAGCACGGAATACTGCGAAATTTCACTAAGAATGCGGGGCCGCCGAAAGAAAATTGAATTAAAACAAAGGCTTGAGCACGTTGTAACGTCGGACCCCCCGCGCGCCCCTCCCCTTGGGGCCCCCGAGCACGCGAATTAATATTTCTCTTTTTTTTTTATTCTGTGTTTTTCATTACCGAAAATATCTGAAAAAAATGGCTTTTTAAGTTTTATATATGCGCTTTATATTAATGTGATGGAGTCTGATTAAATTTTGTTAATTATTGCGCGTAATTAACGCGATATACTGAGCCGTTTAGTATTTGCTATATGTTTTGGGAACGGTCGGCCCTAATATAAATTTTTTATTGTTCGAATGTTACGAAGACAATTGTTTTCCTCGCAAAGCTCAAAATGATGTGAAAAGTTTTTCAAAATTCAATTACTAATGAACGCCACATTTTTATGTTTGTTCGTGCAATCGGATTTTAGGTGTAGCCGTTGCTGAAATGTAATGAAATAACGATTAAATTTCGTGTGCGTGTATAATTATATTCCGAAGACAGCCCATATCTGATGTTTCATTTCCGTAATGTAACTACATTTTGTATAAATAAGCGGCCCTTCGATTATTTTCGAATTTAATCTGAATAAGTGGCATTTTCACGATCGTTCGAAAAAAATAGAATCTTTTCGACCCGAATTATGTGTAGTTCTGTAGTCGTGTCCGTTGACTCGTTGTATTGTGTGTGAAGTGCATTCGTACAAAGCTCGCAAATATACAAAATTGTTTTTAATATTAAATTTTATACGCGCTACGATATAAGCAAAAATTTCCGCTCGACTTCTAGCGTTGCGTTCGCGAAAATTTCGTCTGTTGCGCAATGATTATTTTCCATTACGGCACTTGTAATAAAACCTTTCCGTCGTTGGCAGCTGCTATGAGAATTTATTACTTCATGTTTATTATTTTCGGCTGTACCTGTGTATTATTAATTCCACCCTTGGTAATCCGAAAATCTGTATGACGTTCCGTTTCCATTTTCATTGTTTCAGCGAGTGGCAAAAATTTACATAGCCCCATTTTTGTTCTATACGTAGTTTTCGCGCCGATTCCAAAATAATATAATCGATGAACGAAAAACCGGTCGATTAATGGACTCCGTTAACTTTGAACGTGGAAAATTATTGCGCATTTTCCGAACTGGGAAAGTTTTCGCAATAAAACCATTTCACGCTTAAGCGGAAGCGTAACATAACTGTCTCGGACAATTTTTAACGGTTCGCCATTGCCAATATCGAAATAGAATCATTATTTTTTCCGTCTTTATTTAATCCGATCGACATTTTCAAGTGTCCTTTATCCGTCTCGAAATTCGTATCATTACATTTATTATAAATAGCTCGTTTTACAATATAATCACTTATATGCACTCAGCGTAATTGCTCGAATTCGTATCGGAACGCTATCGCCGAATCCCACAACAGTCATTATATACGCTCGCGTTACTATTTTGGCGGTTCGCGTGCCGCTTTTGCCGTGAAAAAGTGTAAGCGACGACGTCGCCGGAACGGAACAGTTTTTCGCGGCAATTATGCTTTCCATCGCGTCATTTCCCCCGGTTAATGTGTGCAACGCACCCCCCCACACCGACGACCCCTACAAGGCCCAACCCCTTCGCTTACCGGAGCCTCGGCGCTCAATTTTCTGAATCGTTGTTCCCTGATTGCACACTTCCTCAGCCCCACGGCGGCAAAGTGCTAAACCCTAGTGTTGTGTTGTGTGTTGGGTGTGGAAAACGGCGAACGGGGGCCTACCTGTTGTCGAAAACTGGCCGCTTTTCCATCGCCTAATCATAGTTTTCTTTTTGTTCGCGAAATTCAGCGGAGGCGGTGAATCTGCTTTTAGGGCAAACGGCCGTGCAATATTCGCGATGGTGTAAAATTTAGTGCTCTGCGATACGGTTTTGTGCATCGGCTTGGATGTCGTATTTTCTTGGATAAAAAATTGGGATGCAATAGTTTCGTAAATCATTCCTGTGGACGTTTTGTATGTGTAGTTATATATTCTGTTTAATCTTGTCGGTGATCCTTAAATCTTTTGATTTCCTCCCTGTTAATCCCGGGATCGTTGTACCTAAATGTCCGAAAGCAATCCAGGCATTAGTGTGCAATTTAAGGGCTGCCGCCTTAAATTGCGTCTTCGTTCGAAATATTCATGTCTGAAAATATATATATAGGTATTTTGTTTTCGTGTTTCAATTAAATTTTGAATCGTCCTCCGAGCCGAGTGTGTTATTTTTGTTTAATGCAACACAACTGCGTATCTTCGTCCAATTGCTCACGTACATGTACGGGAGACGCACACGTTTCACGTTTCTAGTGATTCTTTGTATTGCAATGGGGTCCGTTATTCCGACGCCCCCGAGATGAAATGGTTACAGACGGCCGTTTCACGAAATTTCCCACCTTTCATCTTCCAGGCTTTATGTGGAAAAGCCTTTGTGAAAATCTAGCAGTTCTTGTTCTGCGCTCTCTCTAACTCTATTCGAGAGGCGAATAGTTTCAGAACATAAAGTGATTTCTTCAACGGTCCCTCCTGCGTCCGCTTTGCTCGCCACCTGTAATATGCCAGTGCGCATTTGTTTATACCGCGATAAACCTTTCTATTGTGTATTTTATCGTTTATATTTAATTAATTGCACGCCCGAGACGGTAATAATTTATTTCGGCCTTTTTTCAGCGGGGTTATTAGAGGGTTTTCTCTCATAGCGTTTTTAGGGGTCGGCGTAATACACTCCGCCCATATTATACTCACTATACAAACAGTGAGACTTTATTCAAATTCGCACATATTTTTTTCGCACTCTCTTATGTACACGCGCCAATTTTCGGCGGCGCACCAATTTCCAGCTTTTATGGTATCCAATTATCGTATGTGTGCACCCCCCGCGAAAAAATTAAATTATCATAATAGCCTTTGAAATGTTACAATTTTTTATTTCGCCGCCGTTCCGTTTTCGAATACATCTTCCCGAATTTCACCCTATTAGGTGTATAAAATATGAGATATTTCAGCGGAATATTAAATTAATACGACAGAATTTTTCAGCGCTATTTCATATAGACTCGCGCCAACGGGACCATGACTCGAAGCGATATTATCTCGGCGCGAATTCAAAATCGTTCGAACGCAAACATGTGGCCATCGGTTCGAGGAGTCGTAATGTTCACCAACGGCGTTATTGCCGGATAGTATGCGAGTCGATGTCAAGGTTCGTTTCGCGCCGTTACGTTTTCCGAAGCGTGGCTTTCGCGGAACGATGGTTCCGCGCCTTCGGAGGTCGCTACCATTGGAAAAGATGAGCATTCTCATGTATGTACTGCTTTGAAGGCGTGTAGGTAATGGAAAACGGCGGACTCTGAATTAAAAATGAATTCGGAATACGTCCAGGGCGAACGGTCTGGACGATGTTGCATTTTCGTGGAAATTGTCGGGAAAATGTATATATTTTTCCGGTAAGGCTAATCTACGCTCGGTAGTTTCGGGACAGTTTCAATGATTCCTCGTTTGTATAAAAAAGAGTGGAGGAAAAGTTAGCGTTAATGTGTTTTTCGGCGTGGTCATCTTGGAGCGCAGTTTCTCCAATGTTTTCTCATTTCGCGCCCATTTGAGCGCGGGGCGTTCTTGCGGCACTAAAACCAACACTAAAAATGTTTGTGACTTTAATTAGGAAACATGAACGTTCTGTGAGGGCCCGCTTATTCTTTTTTTTTGGGCCCAGTGAATTTCACCCTCGGCGCAGTTTTTACATTTGTATTTCGGGGCGGTACATACGATGTTTCGTATGTTGAAATAAGTTTTGAATGAACGATCTCGTGTTTTTACATATTTGGGAATTCTCATTTATTTTCATACATAGACGTCGGTGATGTACGAGTTAGTAAAGACTATATTAATCTTCCGATTAGCATAGCTGAACATGGCAATTTTGCTAGTTTTGCGAACTGTACTGGTGGTACAAACTTTTACATTTCGCAATCATTTTCGGTGCAAAAAGCGCATAAATTCGCAGGGCATTGTGTGACGTGATTTGATTATGCGGCAACGAAGCGAAGAAACCGAATCTAATACGATTCTTCGGACGTGCAACTTCTTAGTTTTCTCACCGGTTATTTAACCGCTAATACTTAAGATGCTAATAAAAAGAATCTTCCATTAATGACCGAAAAGTTGTCAATTCGATTCGCGTCGGGAAGATGATAAAAAAAATATATTTTTTAATTCTTGATATTCTTATATTCAATAATTTCTGTAATACATAAATATTGAAACGTAAAAAGTAGTCTCAAAATATTTAAAAAAAAATCTGTTTCGTAGTAAACAAAAGATTAAAAAAAATTCCCCTTTATTATGAAGAGTCAATGATTATATATTTTGCTAGACACAAGAAGTCCATCATTAAATTCAACAAGTCTAACGGTCCGAACGTTAAAAAAAAAACACCGAAACAATACCCTTATTGTTTCTTACCAAATTAAACGATATTTTTTTCCTCCGACAAAAATTTCGATAACTTCGTCCCCGCAGTACGTACAGAGACTTGCCGCTCGGCAACATCCATGCACGTCCGCCATATTATTATATTATATGCAAATCGGCGTCGGCGACAATAGCGTCGTTTTACGGGTCGCAGGTTAGGGTTGGTCGTCGAGCGCTTGCGCGTTCCATTAGCGCTCATTGAGCGTTTTCGAACGGAGGCTTTCGCGCCATCTGAAAATGCTGAATGCAATTTGCACCGACGTCCCGCGGCCATTGTGGGCCGCATCTCGGGCCGCATTCACGCCTCGACGGACGGCTGAATCCTTTCACGGGATTTCCCTCTTGTTTGGCGTTGATGTTGTGTGTGAGGTTGTAATCCGTGTGGATTTTGCGGATGGTTGTTGGAATTTTTCGGGTTTTGGGTTTTGGGCGAATCGCACGTGTTGCTGAATAAAATATGAGTGTCGATCGCGTTTTGTTGTATCGGCGAATTGTGTTTCAGTTTCGCGATGGATTTTTTGCGATTCGGTTTAGTGACAATTGACTCGGCGTTCGTTATTCGTATAAATGACACGAGAACTATTTTAACAGCAGGTATTCTCGTCTATTTCTGCTCCAGACACTTCAAACCTGTCGTCCAAGGCACGTGCTCGAATTAAGCCCGCCCGCCACTAGCTAACCCCGCCTTTTTATCTCAATTTTGTTCTCGACAGGTTTATTATATTTTTTTCACGAAAATACATACTGCATTACCATGGAAATAATGGAATTATAAAGTCTTATTAGTGTCGTTGTAATATACAATTATCGTAATATCGTTCGATATTATGGCTCGGATGATATGGTCGAAGTATTCGATTTTGTACTTATAGTAGGAATATCGATCGTTGAACTCGTTTAGAAAATTGCTTTTATCGAGTACAGCATGTATTATTTATTACACAAGTCTCAATTTTTTAATGCAAACTAGAAACGACAGCATATTTCCAGTCAAATTAATTTATTAACAATTTTCACAGATTTGTGCATATAAGATTAGCGCAGTAATTGAATGAACCGATTAATATTGGAGATATGTCAAAATTTATAATTATTCTGAGAAAATACACGTGTGCTCGCTATAAGACAGTTTAGAAAACAATAGATTTTCTCAATAAAACAACCGACGCCTTTCATAACGTTTTGCAACGAATGTGAATTTTTCCTCGAAATGTCTCCGATTGTTTTCTTAGCGAATTTCACGGACGTAATCGTAACCAACGGGTCTTTTGTTCGGTGAACCAATTGAGCAACCGTTTTTTTTTTTAATAAATATTTTTTGCTAACGACGCATCGAAAAAAGTGTATCGAAATAAACAAGCCGTATTCATTCGAAGTTTATCAGCGTTTTATTTATGTTCATTCATCCTTTTCTATTATGGGCGAGCTGCCGGTGATTTCTGGTTTATTTCCCGGCAGATGTTTGTCGAGCTTTATCATTTACAAAGTGACTGTGTGTAAACACACGCCTGGCAAATGTCATGATGGTCCGAAGAATCTCGCTCCCGTCGTTAGCAATCACGTTCATCGAGCACTTCACTTCGCTCTTTATGTTGGATATCGTTTTCGAATTAAATTATCGTTTATATTAAAACTTAATAAGTCGAAAGCTTTATATTCATTTATTCTGTAAAATTCTGCAATAGTTCGGAATGCACGGTACGAAGTTGTGCTCGAGAGTCGTACAGATGTTCATAGAACTGTTTGAATAATTTTCAGTACGTCTAGTGTGTGATTGTCTCGTATTGTAGTTGGGTAACCTTAATTCGCTCAAATGTTTTAACGGCATTGAGTAATTCGTATACCGTTATAGGAAATGTGAGCAACACGGCACAAAACCAGTGCAATAACCGGCGGAACCGTTACACATTCTCCACTTTGGATTATATTCTTCCGATTCAACTTTGAAAATTTTCACAAACGACCGTTTCGTACGTTCATAATACAATAATGCGAAAAGCGTAATTTCAATCGTGCGCGTCGCCGTGAACTCTCCGACACGTAACAGTTATCTCGCGAACCGAATTGTGCAGAAGCACTGTGCTTTTCTTCCCAGCAATTTATGTTATTGAATTTTTTTTTCCTCCTTTATATTTTCTCGTGCGGAATATGTTTTGAATATTTCGATGTATCAATCCCCGAATGATTCCCGGACATAAAATTGACTTGCAAAACAATGGTCGGGATAGAGGGACTACGTAGGCAGACCCAATAACGGCTAACTCCGTTTGATTTATTTGACGAAAATGGAAAACGCAAATTCGCAGCTGACCGAAAATTTTCGCGACCGCTTGCAATATTTTGAATAATATATGTATATATTTTTTTTATTCATTTCGATTTTCGAACATCCGGAGATTGTTAGTTTCTTTATTTTGGTCGTTCGAGTAACGCAGCTTTTCACGTTCTAATTAACTCAAAAACGCGATGAAATCGTTTATATAAAACAAAAATACGTCGCAACCGTTAAAATTTAATGCATTTGATCATTCTCAACACGGACATATACATTTTATCATAATACAACAACCATATGACGTATCGTGTGAGCATTACGGACGTCGAGATGCTTCTAGCCGAGAGTGAGCACGATTCAAAAAGCCTCACGGCTTATCCCACCCGGATTGTGGTGAAATGTGACGTGAACGTGACGAAAGCCGAAGGAGATGCCCCTCGGTTTTTCCAAAAAACAAAAAAAAAAAAACTAACTCGTCCGTATTTTAAACCGTTTTTTGCGCGTTTACATCCAACGCGATCCGTCTCCATCTTCGGCGCTAACGTTTGCGGATCAAACGGATAAATGATAAACAAACATATGGGGTGTTGTCGCACGGCTTTGTGTGTATTATGTGCGCGATTATTATGGTGAGTGGCGTGTCGTTACTTTTTGTGCGATTATATATTATGTGTTCTCGGGTAAGTGAGTGATCGTCTTTTTTTTATGTCGCGGTCGTTATACGCTTTCTAATCGTTTGTTTGATTTGGGTTTCTGTCGGGTTTTCGCGATTCGGAGTTGTTGCTTTTGGTTCGATGATGGGCTTCGGTTGTGTCGACCTTTTACTTCGCCTTGACTCTAGTGACTCGAGGATCCTTTCGATGAAGTGTTTCTGCATTCTTTTGTGTTGCCCAGTTATAGCTTTTGTTATTGTAATTTAGACATGTATTGAATTTGTGATGATTAATATTGCATAAAAAGACTATGTTTTCCACGTATCCGTATTTTTTTTAAAACATAACATATTTATGACTTGTCAGTTTTAAACAAATATTGGATTTCAGTTTTTTTTATATCACATAAAGAGATTGTTTTAATTTAACACGTGCTTGTTAATCGTAAACATTTACCAGTTTGTGCAGATAACTAGACATGTAGCTGTTCAGATAATTGCTTGATGATTGAATTGACATAGTGCCTACTATGCGAACGACGCAAGTAATGATAATTTTGTTATTTTAATATGCCCATATTATACCCGATCTTCTGATAATATCGTAAAAGCCTTCACTACGTAATGAACAGTAAATACGACGACGATGATGATGATAGCCGTCTTTAATTTTACAACGCATGTTTTTACTTTCTATTTATTATTTTCTTCAATCAAAACGATATCATAATTCTATAAATTCCCCACAATTATATGCAAATTATTAAAATTATGTTTTTTTCCATTGTTCACAGGTAAGAATCACAGTCGACCGCTTTCTTTTCGTAAAACAGCTAAGAAACGAAGCCACCGTTGCGGAACACAGTAAGAAAGTTCACTTCGCAATCGAATCGTGATCGATTAGTTTCGGCACTTTTTCCCTTGCCATATCGCATTTTATGGCATTTTCCGGCGTTTCAGCGCCGAATGTGTGTATTCTAAAACGATTCCCATATATCGCCCGGCACCGCATTATTTCCACGGCGATATTGGTTTTTCGCGTCGCGCCACGCGAAAGCCGTTTAAAATTACAGGTGAAAATCTCGAAACGGCGGGAAAAACCCACCGCACGACCACCCCCTCGGCTAAACATATTTCTACCGTTCTTATTGTATTTTTTTTTTCTCGCGGTTCCAACCCGAACGACTGTTTTACTAATGCGTATTTATTCAACCGCCCTCGCGGCGGTCTACCGTGACGCAGCGCGACATTTTCGAACATTTCTCAAACATCGTTTGTAATTATTTTCGCTTAGTGTATAGCGCGTATTACGCTTTTTTTCGCTGAGAAAATCGCGGACGAATCGGTTTTCCTTTTACTCGTTCCGACATGTTAATTAACGGGAAATTAGGCGTCCATCGGTGCGATTCAATTGGACGCCTCTCACAAATTGGAAATTGCGACGTGCATATTTTCAGTCGATCAAAATCGGTTTTTTTTTTTTTAATAAAAATTAATTTAGAAAACATAATTTTTTCAACTCGTTAGTGGATGTGATGCAATAGAGTTTCGAAAGTGATGCTTATAAATGTGGATTTTTCGAGCGTTTAAAAAGCGTTTTTTTTTTTTTTTTTTTTTTTTCGACGAAATTTGTTATTCAAAAACGGCGTATTCGGGACGGTTGACGTCCAATTTTAAGGCTTCGGCCATATATGAAATACGTTCATCAAATGTTGGGGATTTTTGTGTGTAACGTTCTACCAATTTGCATTTATAGGCACGCGTGTAATGCCACAGGTACTACGCGAGCGAGACGGGGATGGGGTGAGTTTAGTACCGGGCGATAATAAATAATATATTCTAATTTTTTCACGCTGAAAGGGAGTTAAATGTAATCCTTCGGGAGGCGAGAGATGGTGGGAGTCAGGGCGGCGCAGCCCTTATATTTTATGTTTCATGAAGGCCTCACACTACGGGAAAAAGACAGCCTTTTTTCAGCCACCCGTTGCGGATAATATAAGTCAATTTGGATACCCTCTCGGATGACGACGATGGCTTTTTTCGGCCACTCTTCTCCAATCGATTTCATTTTCGTGTTTTAGAGGCTTTTATTATTTTTCGAGCGATTAATTGAATTTAATAATATCAACTTTTCGTTGTAGTTTAATATCGCCGTTATATTTGCGAAATTTAATCCCAACACAGTCTTTTATTATACAAAAGCTCTGCTCTCAAGATCGCGCCACTAATATGCCAAGCCCGTTTTTGAACTTAAGCGGTTTTAATACCGGACTTTTGTCAAGTGCAGGCGTCCCATTGTCGTCATTAAAGTGCATCCGAGACGGCGAACTTGCGTTGCAAGATTGAGCAATTAAAAAGTTGACGGCTTCAACCCTTGAGCCACCCTTACCCTTCCGCGGTACCATGCTAATTTTCTTTATATAAAAATCGGGTACCCCGTGCTATAACGCCGTTTATTGCATCACATGCGTTTGTTGTAGCAAAAGTTTCGTGGCGTGAATGAGTTGTTAATGATATGATAAGATTTGTGATAATGGAATTATTCCTCGTCGAATTAACATGTATATCTTTGATCGCCCTTTTATGTTTCGTTATAATTCATTCTTTTATGAGCTTATGGATTATGCAATATTTTAATTTTGAATTGGATTTATAATTTAACTTGAAAAAAAAAAGAAATATAGCTAACGCTTGAAACGACTCACATCCGAGAATCCGAAAAAAAAAGAAGCCCGACGCTCTTTTCTAGGACAATTTTCCGCAGCAGAAATTGTCTTTTGCGCCGGCGAGACGTAATTCCATCACGGCAATTAAAACTGACTTACACAAATATAAATATAATATGCACATTTATACCCGGGCTTTCCCTAAAACGGATCTCCCGTTCGTGATATTCTCTTGTATTTCGTGTTTCTTACTTTTCCGCGAAGTTTGTTTTCGTTTCTGTTCATATCTAACTAACCGTCCTACTTTTGTATTTCATTTCGCCATTGTGACTTTGATCAATCTCGGTTTAACGACTTTCGAATTGATGTTGATGAGCATTATGACGAAAGTTGATTTTGAACTTTTCTTCGCGTTTCGTGTCCAATGACGAATTCGCCAAAAGCGAACGTTCTCGGATCGATTAATGGACACATAATTTTATTGCATATTCGACGTTTTCTATTACAACGGTGGATCGTTACGCAACCGTGTAAAAAACAATTACAATAAACATTTCCGTGCCGCGGCACGTGTCCTCACATGTTTGCGTTGGCGCGTATGTTAATTTCGGGGTAATATGTATCGATGTCACAATGGGGGTTAGCGAAACGGGACGGTCCAATGCGAGGATCGCGTGTCTCACTTTTCTACCCCCGGCGGGAAACTCTTTCTCATTCCCTTAATAATTGTCGGGAGTGACATACGCACCGCCCTCTCTGCGGTCTCCCGGCCCCCTCCGTGTGTGTTTATTAATTTATTTTTACTCGGCCAGGGGCGGGGGCGCGAATTCCTCCCGCCGAAACCGCACCCCTAAAGTCGTGCGTGATAGTTGGGGCGGGTGTGCCGCTTTTTCGGGATGTCCGTTTCTCTGATTTGTTTCGTGATTTTATGAGAAATTTGCGGTGTTTCGAGAATGAGATATTGACCGTGTATGTAGGCATCGAGAATATGCGTGATCAAAATGCGATTTGATCATTTTTATTTTCGAAATGTTAATCTATTCCTTTGTGTCGTAACTGTTTTTTTTTTTTAGTAATTTTCGAAACGGAAGATTTGTTTTAAGTCGTTCGTTCGTTCGTTCGTTCGTTCGGGCGATGCTAGATTCGTTATTGAGATTTCGATTTGGCGATTTTCTCGGGAACCGTTCGGACAGAAAATATAAATTTTTCGCATGATTTCCCGCGCGCGTTTACGCTCTAGGCGAAAATTCGCCTCTTCGAAACCGAAAGAATCCAACCATTGTCCACCGTGACGGCTCTCGCCTTATTTGAATTCCTCAACTGGATTACTAATTACTTTTTGTCGTTCCTCTTGTGCCCTCGGAGGCCCTCTGGTAACCATCAATTTGCGTGCCACCGACCGGCCACCCCCTCAAAACACTTTAGATTCTCCGACAACCCTCGCCCAGAATACGTCACCGGAATCTCTAAGTTTTAAGGTCGTATTTTTTTTACATTCTCATTGACAATTATACACAGTCGTGCATGATCGGATCGCGGTATTTCCAAAAAAGCGTCAAATTCGATGTTGATGACCAGCCTGCTAGAGTTCAAGGTCGTTTGTATATTTGCATTGGCGATATTGCGGCATTTTCATATTTTCATGTTTTTATTTTCAACGAATAAACCGGTCGTGCGTTTTATAACTCGTCCTCGTCATCAAAGAAAAGAAAAGTGGAACGCAATGGTTATTTCGGTGATCGATGATGACAAAAATATATATCGGACGTATAGTCGACCCCCCATATTTATCATTCGAGTGTTGGAATTCCGCTAGGTCGTTTCACTGTGATCTCGTTAATGACCGTAAATAAATCAATGGGAATTATTTAAAAAGTTTATTGGCGTCGTTTCGCCTACGTTTTTCCTCGGGTTTCGGAAATTATGTGTTTATATTGTGTGGCGGTACGCGGAGAACGTTTTCTGTTTGTATTTATCGAGTTTATAATGTATATTTTTTATGGGAATATCGTTCGGAAGTATCGCGTTCGCGCGCACTTTACGAGACCGGGAAAGTTGGAAAATTTTCCATAATAATGGTGTTTGAAACAATTCGTCGTATTTCGAGAATTCTGTCGTTCAGTTCTCCCACGTTTCGTTCGTACGGCAAGAATGCGAAATGCATTTGCATACTATAACGCCTTTGCCCTGTTCGATCGAATTCGCGAACATGCGATTGCGTTTGCCAAATTAAAATACGGGTTTGCAAAACTATGTTAGCCTTTGCATTATTACCAAATTTCGAGTGTTACTAAATCCACTCCCGTATCAAAAGTGATAAAACACTAAAGCGTCCGACTTTTATATCGACACTTTGTGAAAGTTGAAAACGCATATTCTGCTTTTCTATCGCGATATTGAATGAATAATTTTTTTTATACAGTTTAAAATTTACTTGACGTTTTAGAATAATTTCTTTCCAAGGAGCGCTTAGCGATAATCTTTAAAATGTGTCACGCCAACAAGAAAATTGTTGCACTTTTGCATAGGTCTCGGCGGAGATTATTTTTTACTTTCTTGTACATTTTTGAAAAATTGATCAGATCACGTCGTAAAACGAAATGTGCGAAATAATAAGTCTGAGTTTATTTTCCCCGGTCGCGCCGTAAGTGTGTATAATAGATGTTCACAATCCGGCCAGGGGATTCGAAAGCGCGTGCAAAACGCCTCTTCACCGCGTTCACTTTTATTTTTTCCATATATTTATATACTTATACACACATTTTTCGTTATTTTCCCTTGCGCGGATCGCTCGCAGAGCCAGGCACTGACTGAGGCCACATTTTAACGGCCGAACGCCGTTAAAAATGGCGCGACTTTCGTGCGACCCCGTACACGTTGCATACAACTCCACCACCCCCGTATAACAACTGGTCGAAGTCGCGATTCCACGTATCTAGGGTGAGGATTTCGTTTGCCGTCTTGATTTATTCGGCCGACGCTTTTAACGTTCTCGACTGGGTATGGTTAATCGTCGAGGATTTCGTGAAAAAACGGAGTAAATTCTGCCCGATGGTTGTCGGCTTGGCTCGAAGCTCGCGCGTGCTAATTGTCTGTTGCGCAAGTAGTGTTTGTTTTATATTTTGTTGTGATTTGCGATGCTGAATTTTGTATGTGAAATGTTCGTGTCTTTTTATGAATTTGTAAATTAAGATTATTTTTATTGCAGTCCTTGTGACATTAGTTTTTTTTGGATGTTCGATAGTGAAAAGTTATGTATTTTGAAAAAAAAAACTATTCTTTAGTTCATTTACGATTTTCGTTACGTATATTTCAAAGTTTTTTTAATGCGGCTTGATTAAGTTGCATCCAAGTTTTTTGAAAAATTTCCCATCTTCGAACTAACCCTTTGCTGCTAACGATTTTTTTCAACTTTTAACGATTTCAGTTAAAAGTCTATACATCGTCTTTTCTAGGATAAAGTTTTCCCAATATTCATCGAAAGCTCAGACATTTTATCTTTTTCATACGAGCTCACCATTGTAATTGAAAATAGTTGTATGAAATTCGAATTTATTGATTTTTTAAATTCTATATACCAACACCAATGTTTCAAAATATGGTCGAAATATCGGTTGTTTACATCACTATGGCAATTTTTCGTTAAAAACCGTTGTATCTCTAAATCTTACAAATGTCACCTACACCCTTGTTTATTTCCGATATTCACATCAATAACTACAGTTTCAAAAGTCGAGATTATTACCCTTATTCCTAAGTGAGAAACGAACGATTCATACAATAATCACGCTCATACTATTCAACCCAAATTCACCAAAAATCTTCCCGTTTCAAACACCAAACCTCCACTCAGAACAACACACGGGGAGCGTTTCGGCGTTTTTGATTGCGTTTTAATCGGGGCGTCGAATCGGCACGGGGCGGTTTCCGTGGGTGGGGTGTAGGTCGGCACAACACAACACCGCTTTCTCGCATGTGCCAGCGCCGTTAACTTGCCGAGTCTGTTTCCGCTCTTCCCATGGGCGGGCTGGAGCCGGCGCCGGCCTCCAGCTAACACCGTCCTCGGTTCGCAGACAAGAAAGGCAACTGGCGCGATTTTTATTTATTGCGGTGCCGTCGACTTATCGATTGAGAAGCGCTGTGCCGAGTTTGTTTACCGTGCGGTGTCCGAAACGGGTCCTTTTTGTCGTTTAGGCCGGTTTTAGGGTCACGCTGACGGTCAGCGCTAACAGGCCAATATGTATGTTTGCTAGGCAGCGTTTTAGAATACCGCCGACCGCTCAGCGTTGACAGTCGTCAGCGCTGAGCCATACGCGCCGCGCGTCAGCGCCACTGAGCGCGCGGCGCTGAAGCGCTACCGAGTTCAATTATCGTTACTGTGTCACGTAAAACGCACGCGTCGATGAGTATGAGCTGTCAGTGCTGACGATCAGCGCGATTCTAAAATCGGCCTTAGGTGGGTGATCGGTGGTTTATTGAGTGATGGAGGATGGGTAGTGGCGTGGAAGGGATGGTCGTTTTTTGTTCGGAGAAATGTGATGATTTTATATTGTGTCGTTTCGACAGAATTTTTGGAGATTTTCTTTCAATTTAGACTAGACGAAATCCACAGACCTTTTGTCGGACCATAATTTTAATCAGTATGGAGATGTATGCAAGTGCACAAATTATAACGATTCAAACTAAAGTATCGGTCGACTACTAAATCAGTATGGTGCTCTTCCACGTGCGCATACGAGCCGATTGTTTAGTCGACCGACTCGACAATTTTGTATTGACTTTCATTATGCGACCGCTCTCTTATAAAAAGCAGCTTACAAACTAGTAGATGAGAGCTGAGAGTTCTATCGTTCAAGAGAAGATTGTTGGCACCTCCGATCCGACTGTTTAGTTGATCTAGTGTGCGCGCTTGCAGCCCAACCCAACCAAACTATCGGCCGGACAAAAAGTCTGTAGCCTTAATTAACAAGTGCTGTCGGTAGATAGATTGAGATAATTGAACAAAAAGCCTTTTTAGTAGTTGACTTCTCAAGAGTTCTCATTGCGTGTGATAAAAATATTTTGTGGCGTCGAAAAGTTCTTGTCTTTTTCTGAATTTTATATATGTTGTGTTTGATGGTGATGAGGTGATGGTTTGATTGAGTCAAAAATAAAATCATTAAATATTGACGTTAGTGGAATTTTTTGGGTCTATTCCATATGAAATTAATTTAGTATATTTTTTATAGCTATGAAGAATACGTATTTTTGCTATGAATAAAATATATCGAGTAGTGTCATGAAAGTGGTGTCAATTTTTAAAAAATATATGAGAAAATATAAGGCAATTTTTATAGAATACGAAATTGGATTCATTTTTACGAGAATCAAATTGGGGTTGCTTGGGTAGTTCAGTTTAATACTTTGATATTGAAATGTTTTTTTTAGGGTGGGTGATGTAAAAAAAAATAAAATAAATCGTCCTATGTAATATCAAACGAGTAGATCAATATAAGTCGTGTTTGAATGATGACTAATAATAATAATTGGCTCAACGGCTCAAAAGGGTCTAACGAACAAACACCTAATAGGGTCCATACTAATATTACACATCCCCTGTAAACAGCACGCTAAGTAAAACAACGAAAAATTATCGAATCTGGTTTCATAATTTAAAATATCCATTATAAATTGGTTGTAGGCGTATAATACAAATATTTTATTAATAGCGATATAATAAAGTCGAAAGAATCGTTACATGGAAATTAATTGCGAAAGGTCGATCATAATGATGATATTTAAACGAAACTGTGTTGTTTTTTTTTTTTTTTGAAGAAAGAACCAAATGACTTATCGCGTTTGCTCACGGAATAATGTAAAAGCTCGTCTCCGTAATAATTTGAGATTTTTGAAGGTCGTGTGATGTTTCTGGTTGAGTTCCGTTTCGATCGTTTTATTTTATACTTTAAGGTGCTTGCAGGTCTTATATTTTGGTTCGATTCAAATGTCAACTCATTATCACGCGAGAGTTATTCGACTATTTTCGTGATGATCCAAAATAAATAAGTGCCAGTTTAGAAATATTTATGATTTATATTTGAAGATTAGATTTTAATCGTGGTTATTATTTACTAAAATTTTATGCTTTATTATTAGTCACTAGATATTCTAAGTTCACGTTAAATGTACGTTAATTTTTTTCGTTGAAATTATTAATGTTACGGTTAAACCGTACATTTTGATTACTTAGATATTACACAAAACAAAGTAAAATAAGTTTATTTTTGACTTTTGAATTTCTTCGGATCTGAAAGCCAGTTTTGTAGGGCAATAAAGTGTAAATACGAGCAGTCTGCTGTAATACCGTTGTTATGTTTTGAGAAAGGAGCACGTATTTTGACCGTTAAAATATACTTCATGAGCACTAAAATCTAATAATTTTTCGATCCATTTCTCGCGAAGTTGTCTAGATACGGACGTCGCAAATGCAATGCACCAAATTGTCAATTTCTAATTCATATAAATTCATCCAATATTATACGACATATAAATTTTCATACATCAAATGGAAATCGAATATACAAAATTCTCCATGTCGCGACGTTCGTATCGGAAAAGCGTACATTACCGTCCAATCGCGATATACAACATACACGGTCTCCCTCTTTAATTTATCTGAAAGCACACCTTGCGACCAACTGCGGCCCTATTTCCATTCATACTTTCGTTTTTCCGATGGAAAACCGAATGCGATCGACAAACAAGACGGACACATCAATGGCTCGTCTATCGCGTCCATTACCGCGCGACTTAATTATCGTTTTATCATACGAACGTTAATAACGAACGACGAATTCCCTACGGCGTTTCTTTTCGTAGGACATTCTTTCGTGTCGCAGGGATGAATATTTATAGATAGGAAAGTTCGCGACGGGCTTGTGTGTATGTAACGTTGTATCGCGTGACCGGCTTCGTTGTTCACTTTTAGTTTTTCGTTAATATCTTCGGACTAACTCATTTAGTTTCGGAATTATCTGGATAGGCACGCGAAGTGTCAGTGTCACACGGGCGGGGCACTACCCCGATACGTGTATAAATACCGTATAATGTCCATAAATTTACCCCCCTGGAAAAATAAAGGGAAAAAAAACAGAGAATTTCGGCTTGTCTCGCTCGGATGAGTGACGTCCTCGGAAAATTGCTGCGACATTTAAGTTGTAGGCTCTTTTTTTTGTTCGATGAATAATGATTTATTAATAGAAGTCGCGTTATGA
The DNA here is from genome assembly GCA_009617725.1 of Hydropsyche tenuis. Classification (NCBI taxonomy): domain Eukaryota; kingdom Metazoa; phylum Arthropoda; class Insecta; order Trichoptera; family Hydropsychidae; genus Hydropsyche; species Hydropsyche tenuis. Next base: position 1,804,696 of record VTON01000025.1, read on the forward strand.
ATGCGGTCTTTGTGTTTTCTTGTGCAAGAGTGCGTCTCGTCAGTGAATTATGGATGCGACCGATGATGCTATAAAAGTGGCCGTTTATTCATTCCGATGCAGGTTTCGTTGATTGGGTTTTTTTTGTCGAGTTCCTTTTGATTCGTTTATTATTTTAATTTGGTGGCGCCTTGCCGGATTTATCAAAAGATATTCAATGTCAATGGGTATTTTTGAAAAATAAGTTGTTTTCGGCATAATTTATGTTGTTTTTATATTCTTGAAACAGAACTAGTAAATTTGCAACACAATATATTTTCGCGAAGTCAAAAACTTCGCAATAAACATCAATTACCAAAATTTATGTCATACAACAAATTATTCATATTTCCTATATCCAACTCTGTTAATACACTTCAAAGCGAACACACATCGCGTACTATTATCATCCCTCATTACTAATCCGCACCCGCCCGGCACACCGCATTCTTTAATCCCGCTAATGAAATCGCGATACACCCATTCACTCGATGCAGATTCCTATGCAACACAGTTGTGTTTAACAAACCTTCGGATGCATATTATTCATGTTGCACCCGTAACCGCAGAACTACGTCGCACACCGTAACCATGATTTAAAGTAGCTCACCTTTGAAATGCAAGGGCGGGATGGTCAGCGATTCCCGACCCGAACACTGCCTTTGGTAATGGATTGGCGGTCAGTTATCCTCGGGACGTTTTCATATGCCTCAGCTTGATTGAATTTTATTTGATTTTTTTTCATTTGATCCCTTATTTCATTAAAATTGTCCCATTTTGATATTTTCGTTGGATCTGTCATAGGAAAATTGTGAAAATATCTAAAGAGTTGGATTAAATAATTTTCAACAAAGTAATGCTGGCCATACACGCTACGATAAAACTAAGGTACGATTTATCGCTACATGTATGTTATAAAACTGTACAGTTTTACATACATACATACATACATGTAGCGATAAATCGTACCTTTCGAACTGTACAGTTTTATCGTAACGATTTCTCGTAGCGTGTATGGCCAGCATAACGCAATAATCTATCCCAGTACTGATTACTCCATGTTACTCTGATAAATTATGTTTTTAATACGACTTGCAAAAGTGTATGAAATCAATTGATTAATTGATTATTACAGTTTATATTTGGATCGGTCATAAATAAGCATTTTTTGGGATTGAGTCGGGTTGGATCAGATTTTTTCCCACAATGTCATTTCTTTTGGATGGATTGGGTCAAATACAACGTCTTCGAATCGCCTCCGTCTGAAAAAGGCTAGCTATCACTGCTCTATTTAATATGAGCACAGGACACATATGAACACACTACATGGGCGGGTTGGCTAGATTAGAAGGGCAGTGGTTTGGGTAATGTGATTAGGTCGTTAGGGGTGCGGCCGTTAGCGGGCGGACAAAGGGCGCGGACGGATCGCTAAACGAATTACCACGCCGTTAAACGGCCGGGCCGCGCCCGCTGGACACACCCCTGGACGACGAGTGTACAGGTGCGGGTGGTGTCCGATGGGGGTGGATTTTGTAATGGCATGGTGTGTCCGTCGGTTTTTAAAGATTGAGGTCGAGCGGCGGTCGGTTGAGGGGTGTTTGATTGGATGATTTGATGATTCGGGGTGATGGTTTGAAAATTTTTATTGTTGATATGTAAGTATATGAAAGTTAAAATCCGTTTTTTGTCGTTGAATTGATCGATGGGTGGTATGAAAATGGTTCGGTTCGAGCGGATATATTTCTCCCTTCTTTATGTTTCCCATAAATTATTCTTTATCCTCTCGGAAGTATATAATTGACCATTTTGTATTAATCTAGCAAAAGACTCGTGAGCTTTTTATTACGAATGATTTATATAAAGGTTTTAATACAGTTCGAAAGACAATTCAATTTATATTATATAACATTCGGAATTTATCTACAAATTCAATTAAACAGATTTCGCGCTATCCAAACTTCATCTCGCTTGAAAACGGGATTCCCTAATTGTGACACAACACCTCATCAATCTTATTCAATGCACACCCGAACAATTAAACAACCTCATCCATTTCAGCGAACCGCTACAAATCGGTAAATATAAATCAACAAAGTTCAAAGGACACCGTCGACAAAGCGAAACCGACGCGAACAAACCAAGTCGAAATGCAACGGTGGCGTTGCATTTGCCTCCGGACAAACCGCATCAAAGCACCGCTGCATCGCACCTGTCCCATTCACGGGGTGCGAAATCGAGAGCCCCATCGGAGGCTCGATGATTCGGATAACACCACCATGGATTGAAACAATACCCGCGTCGAGGTCGGGTTTGTCAAACGAACGTGTGGCTTTTCAATCGATAGATTTGTAGGTTTTGGGTAACGTCGTTTTGGATCGGTGTTTTTTGGCTATCGCTATCGTATTTTTCGGTGCACTCTGCACTCGGATTCATGATTCGTTTTAAATTGTGAATAGTTATCGTGTTGACCTTTTGGAATTTCGTGAGCTGACTGCGGTTGTTGCATTTTTATTTATCGCGGATGAACGAAAATGACGGAGAGCTTCTGTCACGATCTTCAAACTTGACCTCTATCCAAAATGGAGAAAAACGAAGTGTCTAGCTTACGCCATAGTTTTCTATTCATTATACATAACTAGTTTTTATTTTACTTTTACACGACGAGCTTTTGAGTCGTGGTCTTTGTTCGCGATGACCTCATGTTCGAAGAGCAAAGTAGGTGCGGTCTTTCACGTTTTCGATTTATACGATAATAATGGATTCGGTAATTTTTCGCGTACCGTCCCTCTATTATAATTAGACCTTTGAACCGTAAGAAGTAATTGACGTTAATTAATTCGTGCAAACTAGACGTACACGGATAAATAATCATTTGAGCGACGTTTCGAAATTGTTCGGGCCGACGTGTCATCTGTGTCAAATTATATTTTGGCTGGCGAGGATCGAACACGTTTCGCGAACACCGCTAATTGTGCGCTCGGCATTCTTTTGAAATACAATAGGGCAGTGTTTCTGGTGACGATCTCCGAATATTAGTCCACTTTTAAAATTTTTATAAATGATCCGTCAATTTTTTTGCGACGCCGAAACGATACGCGGTCACCTATTTTTTTCTTATTTGTCTTTTTGTTCTGGGTCGTTTTCTTCTGATCTCGAGTCACTGCATAACCTTCGCAATATTTAAATTTTCTTTTTATAAACATACCGCCGTTCTTACTTTTTCTTTTCAGTGTTTATCTCATTAGATGTGAAAAAATTGAATATTTATATATCGAAACGGTCCTTGAACAAATTAAATATTTTTTTTCGACGACAAGATAGAAGTATTTTCATCACTCCCATATCTGTCGATACGATTGTACGATTCGAAGAGAGCTTTTATTAGATCGTTTATATTTCTCATTATATGAGGTCGAGTTCGTAACAGAACGATACTATACCCAGTGGCGCTGTTGTAATCTGATCCATAAGTATAATACTCCCGATATAAACGTACACGCCTCATATTTACCGTTGTTATGCGATCAAAACTTTGATAAGTCACGCCCATCACATATTATATTTACAAGGCAATTTTTTTACGGAAAATAAAAGCAATAAGCGAATAATAGAAATTTTATGGCTTTATCTAAAAATGAAGTCATAATGTACACGTACGCGGCTCTCGATCTCGCTGCTGCTTTTTGCACTCGTTCGGATCGTAAACTTTAGCATTATCATATTGGATTTTGCCGCCGTTTTCAGTTTTCATGAATCATCCGTTACGTATTCAGGTGAAGTGATTCACGCCTCTTCGAATATAAGTGTAGTGAATATCAACAATTGGCTCGCGCTATCATAACACTTTTCTAAACTTCACTCGGCTGGACGTCGACCGTCCTTGAACGATGATACGTATAAGTCTCTTCGGAATTCTTTCGCCGTGAATAATCCGTGGTTTTTCGATGTTTATCCGATAAACTTTCTCGTTTAGTTTGCATACGCGTTATGAGGCTGGTGGGCGGTGCTGTCTTGAACCGAATTTGGCGTCTTCCTAACTCGGATATATGTATGATTGAATAATATGATATAATTCGTTTTACTTTTACTTATGATATATGTACGGTTATAGCAATTAGTTTTGCACCTCTGTTTTACTTTAAAAAAAAGTCATCGGATTCAAACCACGTGCCAAGAGTTTCTTGTGTGATTGTACTTCTCGCACATTTATTGTGAAATGATTTTCTTTGTTTCTGACGAGTCCAGCAGCTGTTTACGCATACAAATTTTATTTTCGGCTATGATTAATTATAAAACACAAATATAATGCGTGCAAAACGAAATAAAAAAAAATCTGAAAAAGTGAATCTCTCGGAATTTTCCGCCGACCACCCATTCGTCGACGTTCCATCTCACGATGATCGCATTATCCATTGTGTATCGTATCGAGATTTCATTAGACTCTCGCTTCGGGCCTTTTGATTCGATTTGTATCCGAAAAACTATCCTCGGACATCGGATTACGCGGCGCAAAAAGCCAATCGAATTCCATTTTTAAGGCGGATATAAACTGTCCGCCGTACCGCGGGAAAAATACACAGGGAAACGTTATGGCTCCCGTACAGGCAGCACATCCCCGAGGACGCGCGGGATATAAGATTCTCGTCCATTACTCCATTTTCTCCTCGTTTCTCGCTGCAGGCACTTTAAAACACCCGATTTCTTCTTATGAAAGTGTGCTCGCTTCTCACACTGCTGCGTCGCGCCGCCGAAAAGAGTCGATGCTCATTGTTGTCGTCTTTTATGGCGTTTCGTCGCGTACCCCGGTTCGTGGTTGACGGCGATGAAAAAAATATGTATTGGTGTGGAAAATGTGCTTCCAAAATTGAAAAATGATTTGTACTGCAGGTGCTGAAAGTGTTCGCGTGTAACGGGGTTTTCGTATCGAGTTTATTTTTTTTTTGTTGTCGCTGCGCTGGAAAACGGTGAAGTTTCTTCTTGGGTGTGCGATAGATGTATATTTTAATTGCGTGTGTAACTGTTTACTGGTTGGAGTAATTTTATGATTGGTTTTCGACTGTCTTTTATTGCATGAAAGAACCATTGTTTTACTATCGTTTGTGTCTTTATTATGTAAAATTATTATGAAAGAGCAATCGGTGAGATGTAAAATATCGTCGTGGTGCCGTTAGTGTTTTGGTATCTGGAATACGATGCGGTTTGCGTTTTTATTTTTACTTTTCGTTCAGTAGTAGTACGTAAATACCGCAGAAATCATTGTTTTTCTTTCAATTTCGAATCAAATCCTATAAATCGAAGTTTATTTCTGTATTTCATTTTGATGCTGAATTATGGAAGTTTAATAGACTTTCTCTTGTATTTTCGAACTTTTTTTATAACAATAAAAAAATGCGATGCCGGCTTGACCGACATACCGTATTCAATTGCAATTATGACGCAACTTTTAGATGGCGGACAAAAAACTCGATCAATCAACACGAAACGATAGATGATCAAAGCGTTGAATTCAAATAACCTGAATATCACACAATTCATTGACGAATTGCCTTTCGACACCTCTCATCCTCGAAAAAATAAAAAAAACCCATCCATCTCCCCATTCACGCGAACCAAAAATTTTTCTTACACCATTCGTGTTTATCACATGTCTCCGTCCACACTTTAAGAGCGGTCCGCAACAACGCAGATAGGAATTCCACGCTAAGAATAATTAGTCATGTTTTATATCCGCGCGTCTCGTTGCGTCACTAGCACACCTAAACGGCCCGTAGCCAAAGCTCGGTCCTCGGGCCGAGGTGTAGGTCCGTCTCAACAATGTTCCCGGCGCGGTTTGCGTTCCTCCGGTTCCCATCACCTGAACGCATTCGTTCTATTCCTGGCCCGTCTCGATATAGCGAAACTGCTCGCTGGACTCTGTCCAACGGCCAAGAGTCCCTCTGGTGGTTCTCCACTCGTTTCAACAGGTGAAGTCACCGCCGAAGGTGTGCTCTCTTGTTGTGAAGGTCCCGTTTCGATGTTCTGAAAGTTTTGTTTCATTATTATTTTTCTAGATAAATATATGCGGTATACAGACTAATGCCGGGGAGGATAGGCACAGATAATTCAAGCTATAATTTTCTTGAAATTTTAATTTGAAACATCAGAACCCCTATCTCAAACGCATAAAGAGAAATATAATTTTCATAAAAAATGCGATGACGAATATTTCTCGGTTGTTCGAATTTTTTGGGGCGTAAATATCCAAAAGAAAAGTACAACGCATTATTACATCTCGCCGTTTGTTTCCAATATCGTATCAATAATGTATTCTTATTCAAATGATCTGCAGCCGGAAAATCGACAGTATACTGTAATTCGAGTTTGAATCGTGCGTAGTATAAAAGAGAAGGTGATTCTTATAAATATTATAGTTGAATATTATTATGAATGAAATCAATGGTTGTCATTTTAAGATCTCGTTTCGTCGGTCGATGAGAATCAGTTTTCGATTTTTTTAAACCGTTGATAATTTAAATTGTATGATTTATTACGTAATTTAAGTAACATTTAATAAACGAAAACCTTGGCCTTAAGATTATTTAGTGAGCGATAGTTTCAATTTGATCAACTCCTTGAGAATTACCTTTCTCAAATCAATATTTTTTTCGAACATCTAACAGTACCGAAAAGACCTTGTCCTGCAATAGAATATACATTTTTTTCATATTATCTATATAAATAAAAAAAAAACTAATAGAATATTTTCCTTCTTTCCAGGTGAGAAACCTTCGAATCCAACCCAACGCTAAATTAACGGAACGCGAACGCCGTAAGTAAGCGAACGGCACTGAACGGCGCTATCGGCACGCCGCGGCTGCTTCCTGTCGATAGCGACCCGCGGCTTCCTGAGCTCTCCCGACCCCGTGGTCGGGACCTCGACACCCAGCCATCGAGTGGATACAGTGGATACAGCCACAGCCACGGCCCTCGTTCGTGGCTGGAGAGTGATAGGGCCCTAGATGTTGCGGCGTTATCGCGCGTCCGGATGCGCTCCTATCGCGCGGCCGCTGATTGTATGGGCGCTTTTTATCGCGTTGCATGGGCCCCGTTGTGCGTTGCTTTTTTCGCTAGGCGATGTGTGCGGGGTCGCCAGGGGCGGGGGGGAGCTTTTGGGTGGTGGGGTGGGTGGGTTTTTGAACGTTTTGTTGGAAATTGTGGGTGGTTGTTCGGGATTTTGTTAGAATGAGTGCCGTTTGTAATTGTTGTCACGATCAATCGTGACGGTGGCATATTTTATTATGATTTGTATGGCGATCGATTAAAAATCTGGAATGTGGAGTGATATTAAATAATTGCGTATTATTAGTCTGTTTATGAAGGTTTCAAATCGATCGGAGGTGTAGTATTTGAGATCGATGTTTTATTTTAGAATAAAACCAAACCTACGCCTCAGAGCAAGTTAATAAAAAGCTTGAAAAACTGAACGTTTACTTGGTTTCTCTGGATTTCAAAGCACATTTTTGCCAAATTTAGTGAAGATTCGTCTGTCGATTTATGAGTTTATTGGATACATACATACATACTTACGCTGTTTGAGTTTTATATATATAGATAGATATAGATTGTTTCCGGTTCCTTGTTGTTGATTCGGTTTGGTGTGTTTGCGGTGCGTGGGTGGTGTTTATGACGTTTTTTTGATATGTGTAAGTTTTCTTTTTCGGATCTGTTTAATAATAATGTACCTACGCATATTATGCACGTTCAGTGTCATCTATAGGGACACTTGATTTTAAAATGTACAATTAAATTTGATGATTTTCCGTACACCAAAACAATTGACAACAAATTTGACAGAAGTAACTTTAACAACACGACTGCTATACCTTACAAATTTCGAGCGTCCTTATTGAAATACCCTATATTTATCACGCCGAACATTAACGATTATTTACAAAATCAAATTTCTGTTCTATAAGACAAAAAAATCTTCAAAGTCCAAATGAACGCATTGTCATTAGTTAATTTTAACAAATACTTAAAAATATTTCGTTTGACAAATTGAAATTGGTCGTGACATTTTTCGCATTAACAATATTTGTGTCAAAACTATTTGTCGCCGTATAAATCGTACAATAGTTTTTATGCGGTTTTGAATTTATCGCGAACATCCGCATGATAAATTGCTCGGCTCGTATGATTTCATATACACAAATATGCGATGTGTATTTATCGAGAAATAGTTTGTTAAAAATCATGTTTCGATTCGCATTCTTTAGTGAGCCGCCGCGACATTGACTTGTCAGCGTTTTAATGCATCAGTTCAATTAAGCTATCACTTCCAGTTGCCAAAAATTCATTGTAGCTTATTTTATTGGATGTCTTTATATATCTTTTCTAAATTTATTCGTCTATTTACATTAAAAGCGTCGTTACCATTAGAGCTTATTCTCTTATTTTGACATGCGTTATTAAAATGAGAGAAAAAAAAATGTCTAGAATCTTTTGATTTATTTCTCCAGTCGTCGGCGTTGATGATAAACAATGCAGAAAACTTCTTTTGGCCCCTAGCCACTGTTTATCTTCAATTTTGTAAACATTGTGGCCTGTACATACTTTGAAAAATTCACACTTGAGAATATTAAAAGAAAACTGCACACCGTTTTTCATAAACTGAAAATTTGCATGTGTCAGACTCGACTCGAGAGCTTTTAGCTCTTCACGAATTATCTTAAAAACAAACAGATCTTCACATAAATAATCCGATGCTTTCTCAACAAATTGATCGTAAAACAGTTACACTTTTCGAACCGAATCCATCCAGTTTAAAATCCATGTACAAGTTCGAAACGATGTTATAAATCACTCCGCTCGGACCGGTTGTAATCCCACACCGTTATAGAGACGCTATTGGCCTACAATTCAGCCGACTGGTTTTATATAACTATTATAAAACAGACTTTATTATGTTTGCTTTGGTTCAAATGCATTTTCGATGCGACCCGTGTGTTAGGCCGTGCATTTGGAATCGAAACCATTTTTGCGTCTCAGGTGTGCGTGTATCTCTTTACTTTTCCTATTAGACTTCGGGAGGGGTAGATATTTGAATAGTCCCTTTTATGCTATTCTGGACACGCGCTCTCCGATCCGGCTTTGATTCTTCCCCTTTTCCTGTTTGTCGCCGCTCAAATTCGAATTGTTCCCATCGTGATAAATGGACTAATTCAGATGTGGACGTCTTAATTAATTACACAACAATAACGACAACAATGAGTTGACCGAAACCGCCGCACTGACCTCGTTCCGTAGCGGCCACTATTATTATTTCGTTATTAATGAATATTTTAAAATTAATCTGCATCGTTTGTCGCGTATAATCCCTGCGTCCTTCGCGTTAAATAGTTGAATTATTTGAACAACTCCGCTCCGGTTTTGCGCGGCCATTCGCAAACTGAAATTCCTGAGAACATTAGAAGCGGAATAGTTCAGTTTCCTAATTTGAGCGTATATAAATATGTATTCAAGCTCGGTTCGCAAACTCTGTACGTTCAGCTTTTAATTAATCTACCCAGAATCGATGAGGGTCCTCCGATGCGCTTTTCCATATTATATTTTATTTTTTCGAGTTTCATTCTAGTTTTCTTTTGCAAGTTGTTCGATGTCGTCTTCAAAGTTCGCAGAATTTAATTAACCTGAAACGTACACTAAGTGGTTCTAGCTTTCTAGGTCGTCTTCCAATCTAAAGATCACTTTTTGTTCTTATTGCTTTGTATTCGTATCTCAGATTGATTTTCTATGATATTAAAATTAAACAATTCATCGATTTGGATAGTTTCAGATAATTGCTTCTGATAAGTAGGTCTTATCCTACTAAAGACGATACTCTGACTGCATAAAAAAATTACTAAAAATAAATAAAAATCAACAGCAGTGAATTAATATTTCCATCCGCCGGACTCTATTTGCGCCATTTCGAATTCGCCCGTCGGCTCTTTAATACTATCCTTGTTCGCCCCGGATATAATCCGGGTTCATATCGAAAAAAGAAAAACACTGTCCGTATACAGTTTTCGAAACCGCATGCGAGAAGTTTTCAGGACGCGCGTATACACGTATTAACCCTCATCCCCGCGTCCTGAATCCTATCCTCGTCTCTTCGTCGGGTTGAATGCAGTTCAGCAATTCATTCCGCTTTCAGGGTAGCGGCTTGCGTTCTCCTATTGCATTCCCGCTTTATGCTGAAAGATGAAACCGCGTCTGATGTGCATAAATTGCTACAATGTGTGTGTATGTACCTGCGCGTATATGCGCCTAAACTTCGCGTCGACTCGAATGCGCTCGATGTTCATTTGCTCTCTTTGTGCGTCTGTGAAGAATTTGTTGTTTGGCTCTGTTCGAGATTGAGTTCGAGCTTTTTTAAAAAATATTTTTATCGATGTTCGGTGAAAATATTTTATTTTTAATAAATATCAAGATGATTTGTCGTATGTTCATTGACGTTTTATAAATGAAAATGTGTTTTCGTGTCACTGTATATAAATAGATAACTTACTTTTCGATTTGCATAATGAAAAAAAAATGTTATTTTCATTCTCGAGATTGTCCGGATTCTTATGAATAATATTCTGGCTCCGTTGTGTGAATTTATTAGTAACGTAATCCGCTTGCACAATATTCTTACATACGCATCGAAAATAAACTATTGAAATGTGTGTAATTTTAATCAGATAACATGAATTAACATTTGTCATTTAGCAATAGTTTCGTCATGTATGGTAATTGAATAAGCAGCATACATATTCTTAATTAATTTGAAAGCACAATATGCACGTATGAATTTTTTTTTTTTTAAATAACTACGGTTCGTTTTTTTTTCAACATACAAATGTGTACGCGAAAACAGAACATTCATAGAAAAGCAGTCCGCGGCGTTTTGCCTTATTCAAAAAGCATGACCGGTTAAAAATTGCAAAAATACACATAAAAGACCAGCAGGCTCAAGAAGACGATGCGAACGCCAGCCCGCCACTGGCCCGTCCCGTGTAAAGTTTCAAAAACGCTACACAAAAACGAAAGCTCTCGGATTTTCCGTTCAAAGGGCCTGCAGCACTCTTCGATGGATGCATTTTTGTTTGTGTATATGGATGAATGCGGCGGTCGACTGCATACATTCATTCGACGCTTTCAAATCGCGCATTTCCGGCTCTCGAATTTCTTCCGGACTCCGTTGTGAGCTTTCGCCGAAACGACGCTGATGAGCTCTAGCCGGGATTGGAAATATAATGGTTAATCTCGGGAATAACGTGGTTCGTGTCTAAAGTAAATTTTAGTCGAAAGTTTTCTAGTAAAGTTTGTTCGAAAAGCGACATCCGAAGTGGCGTTCGCTGTTACATTATTCTTTCACGATATTCAAATGTAGGGTTTTTTTTTTCTTCGCTTTGATGCATATTGTTCCGCCGATGTGGACTTTCTTTTGAATACTGGAATGAATTTTTAAACGTACTTTTGATAATTGCGCTATCGTGACATCGGTACGTCCGCAAAAGTTTTTCGCTCCGTTTAAATCGCGTTTTCGATACGCCGACAAAACAATCGCTATACATATATTTTTTAAATTTATTTTAAACACACTTTTCCAATAAAAACCTTTAAAAAAGCGGCCACACACGTACATTTTCACCGGCACGCTCTCAGAAATTTTTATCGCCGCTCCTTCGGGGGAAGGCAGCGGGTTTCCTTCCCAGTCCTTCGCGTTTCACTCTTTCCGAATCGAATCGATATGTCCCGCTCGGTTGAACGTTGTGGAATTCAATATTTAACGTGTGGTCCCCCTACGTGAGCGCACATACGCGAGAGGACACTCTCTCCCTTGTACCGGAGACGACCCGAAGCAGATTTTCTCTTATTTCGCTGAATTAATAATAATCTTCGCTCTCAAATGGCGCAATATATATCGCGGTTCGTGCGATATTTGTGCTTTTTTTATTTTATTAATATATACGCCGTTTTGGGTTAGGTCAAGGGTGAGGGACCCGCACTGTCGGATCGCATGCGACCTTTTGAATGAATCTTTTCGTTTTAGAAATTTGTCCATCTCGAGAATTCGAGTTTGAATCGATTACGGCTATTTTGACGTAGAATCAGATTATTTTTCATATGTGTGAGATTAATTAGTTAAATGTTATTTAAATAGATGAAACAATATTTTCGTTTTTCGAATGGAGCCATTGTTCGAATAAAGCACGTGCGATTCGAAAATCAATAGGCAAAACCAGTTGAATCGGATTGCATATTGTATCTCGTGCATGACGTCGTAATGCACTCTGCAAGTGCATATCTTATCTGCGAAACGCGCCAACGTGCACACGTTTCGATCGGAAAAGTTTCGTTTTATTTCACCTCGTGAGCGCACACGTTGTCCGCGATGAAAAATGATTTCAGCAAAACGTTTTTCGTACACACCACCATTAACGTTGCTCTTTGTCCGGCGTTGCATCAATCGGAACGTCGAACAAACACGCGGAAATTCAATTCGTCATTACATTAAAATAAAACCTCACACTTATTCTCACCATAAAAACTTCGCACAATTGGCCGAAATTACAGCCCCCCCGCTACACACGACGGTCGTTGCGCTTTTCCAAAATTTATTTTACGTCCCAATTACCGCGCTGAGACGACGCCGAACAACGGAAGCGCGTCGTGCAGTTGCATTCGGAGTGCATATGAAATATTCAAGGCTCCGCCGCGGCCGGACCATCCCCAGACTGCAGCGAGAACTCGCCGGTATGTGCACGATGGTCCCTGCCCTCCACCCCCCCCGCATGATTACGTTTCAATTGTCACATCGAGACGGGTATGGGTGTGTGTGTGTGTGTGTGTTCCGCCTTAGCCTCCACAGGATGCCCATAAAATATGTAGCTGGGAATCCGCAGCGGTGTGCCGCGACCTAGCTCAACGTTTGCAGCGCGGTTCTTATTTACGCGATATCCGACTGTCTATTTTTTTTGTCGTGTTGGAATTCGAATAAAGTTGTCTGCGACGTCGTAAAAGTGCATCGAGATGCAGTAGGGTCTCGTATAAACACGTTTTAGGAATTCGTGATATACGGGAAATTTTTGTGTGCAACGATTGTTCGCGATTTATTATCTTCAATAATAATAATTTGATCAATTTCAGTTCATTGTTGGGTTTAAATTCATATTTTTTCATCTGAAGATACTTCAGCGCGTTGTATGTGATAAAGTAGACACAATATCTTTGTCGTATTACCATATGATGTTATGAAAATTTGCGTTATAAATAGACTTCCTTGACGTCCTAGTTTGTAATAAAATTATTATTAAAATAAACTAACAATATAAACCGAATCAATTGATTTAAAACGTCAATGTGCTTTAAAAAAGGTCTTCGATAAACATTTTTAATTTTGCAAGTTTATTTATTTTTTGCTTTTATACTGATTTTAGATAAGAAAAATTGTGATGAATCTAGTAATAAGAACGTTTCGTATTCAATCAAATGACTATCCTAGATAAAATGTGTGCTTTATCTCGCGTTGCTCAAGCTCGGTTTTCTAATCGTTCCGGAGTTATTCAAACGGAAAGTTAAACGTTTTCGTCGCGGGATAAACAGGCCCTTTCCACGTTAGTCACGTATGAAATTGCAAGCGTTTAACTTATAGCCTCTTAATGTTATAACATCGACCCAATTGTTCTAACTCAAATGTGTGTACGTACGTACGATCGGATCGCACGGCGAATTTATATCGATACATTTTTCATTTGCACAACCCGCAAGATTTTCACCTATTGCATCTATCACATTTGTATGTACGTGACTTTTGAAACGTGTTTTTCGCGAAATTGGATGTTTCGTTTTTTTTTTTTTTTGTTTTGCAGCCGAGCTCTGAACGCGACTGCATAACGAACTAATTCAACGCGATTGGATACAAAAATTGCCCTGGACTTAATTACTGTGCAAACCCTTTAATGACGTGAGCTTTTGCGAATCACGAGGCTCAATTTTTGCAGACTGTTTTGCATTCGTTCGTTTGTGTGTTGTGTGTGTGTGTTTTCCCTTTAAAACACGATCTGTCATAGAAAACGATGCTGAAATATTTATTCTGTCGTTATTTAACAATACCTATATACTTTTTTTACTGATATCGGTTTATTATCAAAATTGTTGTAGAACGAATTCTGTTGCATAACACAGCTCACGTCAATTAGCGGGCAATGATTAGTATGTGTCGAATGTTATCGAATATTTCCTCATTTTCCTTGTACAAATTTCTCATCCTTTTACGTGTTTTGGGGCTGAATTTGGAGTGAGAATTGCCGCAGAACTCTTTCCACTCGCCCTTTTTATTACACGCACTTTCATTGCCTTTTCAGTCGCTTAAAACTTAACTTCAAATTATTGTATTCATTATTATATTTAGCGTCACTCGGACGATACATTAAATCTATACATGTAACAATTTTTATCGTAAGTAAAAATCGATTTTAAAGAATAAATTTCATTTCGAACACATTTTTACTTTCTCTTCAGATCAAATAACGCTTGCGTCTTTTTTGTTCTCGTAGCGAAAGCTAGAATTAAACTTGATCTTGAAAATCGAAGTCAACTCCTTACACGTGTACGAAATATCTGTACACACACTCCCATATATTGCGTATTATTTTTATTTTCTTATTTTCTCCGACAAATTTGTATTCTGCTCAGGGATCCCTTCCTAATGGAGATGTTGTGGTTTGCTCCCGTCTCATGTCTGCAAAGGAAATCTTTTGATTTATTGCCTGCTGATTTTTTCACCCTCTTTCCTTCATATTTGATTGCTGAAAACTCCGTTTAAATCATTACACGCGTGTTCGTTTTCTTTTATAATATTATAAAAATGTTCAAAGCCGAATATATTATATTACATTTATAAGCGATGAGGATACCTACTCTTCGCTTATAAATGTTGATTAATCTTCAATCTCTCAACCACCATTTATGCAACCGCGGAGCTTGTGTAACTAACCTTTGCCGGTTTTAACAACATACAAGAACGCACTTAAGCATTCGAACATCTCGAACAACAACGATCCGAGCCGACACTATTCCGTTTTGACATTCGACTAACATTCCTATGCACGTACTACACTCCTCAACTAATTGTCCGCCGCGGGCCCGCAATATTCACAGGGCCGGAACGCCGCGTGCACACACCACCTTCGGCCATTGCCCATTTACTTAATTAATGGCGCTAATGGCCGGCCGTCCGCGCCCCTGCGATGAGGGAGCGCTGCGGACGTATCAAGTTTTTATTAATAAAACTAGTCTTGATGAAAATCGATGGTGTTGTTGCTGTGGGGGTGTGGGTGGATGTGCGTTTGCGGTCGGACACTCGAAATTCTCTAGAAGCGATTCTACTTTCGAGCTGTTATCCTTGGGATTTCGAGCACTTGTGTCAACATCGATGTGATGTCGTAAGGCTTTATCGATCTTTTTATGAATAATATTAAATGAAAAAAAATGAATCGTCCCTGCCGTTTTGATTGAAGACAATTCGCGATGCGAGTCGGTTCGCTCGACTTGCCAAGATAGTGCATCGCACGCCATCCGAGCGCGTCGCATACATGTATAATCGGATTCCATTACCGACAACCCTATCAATCATGAGGCGGATCCTGTATATGATAATATTAACGTGTTTTATTTTTTCCAACAGCAAGTGTTGCGCTCACAACAGGCTGCGGCTGCAGCGGCTGGCGGCGCGGGTACTCCTGCCGCGGCTGCTGCACTTCAGCTGCAACAGTTTCAGCAGCAACAGTATCAATTGCAACAACAGCTTGCGGCACAGCAGGCTTTCCCGCAGCCCCCATATGTCATCAATACTGGTAAATATCGTTTGATTAAAAAAAAAAAAATCAAATTAGTTTTGTATCAAATTTTAATTTGTTTGATTGGTTGCAGCTCAAGAAGGCACACCGTACGTCAGCGCCCTCATCGCCGCTGGTGTCCCTCCTTACTATGGAGTCGCGGCCACTCCGTGGGGCGTGTACCCCGGCATGGTGCCACCGACGGCCCACCAGGCGGCGGCGCCCCCACAACCGAGGCGCCCACTCTCCCCCGCTCAACCGCAGGACCAGCAAGTCAACGTCAGTATTACATGTCAATTGTTATATCTATTAAGGATTGTGAACTATATTCCATTGCGTGGTATCATAGCGTGGAAGATAGATCAAAAGATCTGTTTTGAATAGGGGAATTTAGTATGAAAAGTGTTTTTTCGAAGTTTTTATATGATGCTGGAAGTCGTTCTCGGTCGGTTGTTGGGGGGCAGATCGCCATGTCGATCTCCCGTTCTTTTCATCAGATGATAATTTATATGTTATTTAAAAAAATGCCGATAATGTGGGTTGTTCCGAGATCTGTGTCATGTAGAGCCTACGGTTTCGCCTCGTTTGACAAAATGATGGTCATTGAAATTGCAAAGTGGTCGGCAAGGGCGCAGTCTACTCAGGCCCTACCTCGTTTGGCCTCTCTGGTTGTCATTGTGATATGCTTAGTGGACAGCAACCACAGGAACAACACATAGACACACATACCGTCGGCCCGAGAGCCTCCTCCGTTGGCAGGGGATGGGTTGGCTCTTTTGTTACCTACCCATTATCAATACAACTTGGACTAGCATGATAATGCATAGCCTAATCTGTCGCATTTGTCGATAAGATCTTGTCTTGCAGTAGATAACTAATGATGATGTTGATATGATGCCAAGAATTAAATATATGGAATATCTAATATTCATTTTTCGACACCTAATACCTAGTTATAAAGTAGAGTGTGAAAGTTTCTGATACGAATATAATAAATAAAATAAAAAAATTGCTATATGATATTTCTACCTACAACTAGATGCGATAGATAATTAAAAAAAATCATCAAATTTTCTTTTCTTTCTTGTAGGGTCAGGGTCAGTTCGTGATTCCATACTATGGTGATCCAGGATCGTTGGTTATGAGTGGTCGTAATGGTACTCCTTTGAGACTAGTATCTCCAGCTCCAGTGTTAGCTGGTGGTGCAGGAAGACAGTTTTCTGCTCAGCCTCCCTCAGCACCCACAGCCCCTCAACAAGCACAGCTCACAGGTCAGAATTTTACCCAATGCTTACAATATATTACATTTTTAGGAGACTTGAGTTTCATGCCAGGCTGAATTATGTTTTGTATATTTAGAAATAATCATATGAATATTTAGTGAACAAATGCCGCATGAAGCTTTGGTATTCTCCTTATATTTATTATCTACATAGTTTATATTCAATTAAATTTTCATTAAAATTTTTCTTTAAATATTCCATATATTATCAATATATTGAAGTTTTTAATTGAGTAAAAACCATATAATACTCTAATATATGTATTCTTATCGATGATAATATAGTATGGACATGATTTTTTTTCTTTTTCTTTGGTTATGTTTTTTATGTACTTTTCATAATAATTTCTAAATTAATTTAATTTTGTAAATACTTAACATTTTGTATAACTGTACAGACTAATAACTGTATTAACTAACAATTATTAACATTAGTTTTATTATGGCTTTACATCATTATATTGTATTGTCATTATGTATTTTTCTATATTGCAAAACTACATTTTTTATAATTTTGTGTACATTTGTTTCTATGTACTTTGTCGTGAATATACATGATGGGGGGAGAAAATGAGAAAGTGGATTGAAGTGTAGTATCCCTTAATTTGAACTATTGTATATAAGTACCCACTTATTTATGTGTTGCTGTTGAATCAGTTTGACGTTTTCTTGAAGATAATTTGTTTGACAATCTCCTTGAAAGTACCCATCGCTCATTTCGTTACCTTCGCTGCTTCAATTATTCATCTAAAAATCTAATTTCATTTTAAATGAGATAACCCTACACAATCTTAACGCTTTTTAACAGTCAAATGTTTACTTTTTTGTTAACATATATTTGTGACTTCTTGGATCCATATATTTAAAATTTTTTACTAAATAATTATTTTGCATGTTTCTGTTTGGTACTTTTTCTTTTTCTTTCTTTTTGAGTTATTACTGTTCAAGATATAAATGAATGTCACGTTAGAGTGATCAGTTATTAGTTTTCTTAAATTGCTATAATACTAAAGCTTATCATTAGTTGTAAATACATTCTAATTACTAACTGTATAAACGGGCAGGTGTTTCACAATCATCTGGACTTTTCCCTGGAGCCTTCACTCCCTCATTGGCGCATGCAGGGAGTCCCGCAGCTCCACTTTCAGGTGTGTTACTTTTCAAGATAATTCATCATTGAATACTTTGAAATTCATTGAGATTTTGTGTTTCAAATAATAAAAAAAAATTATCTTGAAATGTAGTTGTGGATATAAAAATGATAACATTATCGGTAATTAAATGAAAAAGCGAGGAATGCTTTGGCTCAAAAACTCAAATTATTTTTATGTAGTATCTTGCCTTTCATCTCTTTACAATTATTTTGAATTAATTTTTGGACTAAATGTATATATTGTATATATTTAACTCTTAATAACTGCAATTTCAATAACTTGTTAGGATTAATTAACAATTATATTGATCCTTGAGATTTTATGTATATATTCCAAGTTGTTTATCTATATCTTATTTATCATATCTCATTTACTAACAAAAACAAGTCATTCACATGAGACTGAATTTTCACAAGTGAAAATCATGCTGTAATGTTGAAAACTTTTAACAATAGCATGATTGTTCATTTGTAATTTCGAATTGTGTAAAATATAAATCCCTGCATGTATTATAATTATGGCACAGGAGTGGGAGGAAGCGGAAGGCGGGATAGCTTAGAAAGAGCTGCCGCTGCAGCAGCCACGGTCTTCAGCCCTGGTACGTTAGAGCAATACGGTCGAGGGAAGTGGCCTGGCGCAAGTACAGGCTCCAACGTAGGAACCACAGGTGCACCATTATCGCCAACTATGGCTACTACAACAGGCTCGTTGCCGCGTGTGGTATCCGCTGCACCCGGCGCAGAAGGTGCCAAGTACAGGTTGGTTTCATTTCTAAATGAAATATGAAGGAAAAAGTTCGTTCAATTTTCGGTTGTTGCTTGAATTACTTGTTTAGTTTAAATTAAATTATTAACATTAAAAATGTTATAGTTATTTCTAATTTGTATAAAAAATATTGGACATATTTACAGTGTAAAATATCTTGTAAAATACCTCAATCCTAACAAGAGATATCAAATCGTGCTGTAAATATTTTGTGTTATATTTGAAATTTGATTCAGTATTTATTTTAAAACAACGATTAACTATTGAGAGTGTCAAGGAAGTATAATTTTGATCAAAAATTACCCATATTCTGGCTTTGGAATTAATTTTGAACAGGTTTCAAAAAAGACAAACATGAGTGTCAATTATGAAGAAATAACTGTCTACAGCTTGTCAATAGATGGATAAAGTATATTAAAAGCTAGGAGAGTATGTTGAAAAATAACGAATGTCTTCTTTATAATAGCCCATAATTAAGATTGATCTGTGAAAAAGTTCTTTGACACTCAATAATTAATTATTGATTAATCAATATTTCATAAACTAAAACAATATTTAAAACATTGTTTATGTTTTCACATTATTTATATGAATATAATATTTCAGAAACAGTTTAACACAAGGGCTGTCAACAAATGGAATGTTTGGATCTTCTTCGTCTATACTAAGTAAACTAGGTGGTGGTGCTCTAATCAGAGGTATGTTGTGCCAATTATCTTGGTGTAAATATTTTATTGTTTTTTTTTATTGAAAAAAATTTCAGTTCCATCAACAACGTTAGTCATGGGTGCTGCTGATAAACAACCAGGCCGTTCAAGCTTATTAGAAGATTTTCGTAATAATAGATTCCCTAATTTGCAACTACGCGATCTCACAAATCATATTGTTGAATTTTCTCAAGATCAACATGGATCTCGGTTTGTTATTTTTGTTTATTAAAAATGTAAATAAGACATACACCATACTTATTTAAATTTTTGTTTTAGGTTTATTCAGCAGAAGCTAGAACGTGCTACTGCGATAGATAAACAACTAGTATTCAATGAAATTCTTAGTGCAGCCTATAATCTCATGACAGACGTATTCGGAAACTATGTGATACAGAAATTTTTCGAATTTGGCACTCCTGAACAAAAGTCCACACTGGCTTCGAAAGTATGTTGCTTAAATCTTATTTTGTATATGATATATTTTTTCGATTATTAAATCCTAATAAAAATGTGTTTCTTTTTTTTTTTAGTTACGTGGTCATGTCTTAGCTTTGGCACTTCAAATGTATGGGTGCAGGGTTATACAAAAAGCTTTGGAATCTATCCCTCCAGAACAACAGCAAGAAGTTGTACTGGAATTGGATGGACACGTACTGAAATGTGTAAAAGATCAAAATGGAAATCACGTTGTGCAAAAGTGCATTGAATGTGTTGAACCTCATGCTTTACAATTCATAATTAATGCATTCATCGGTCAAGTATTTTCACTAAGCACACACCCATATGGATGTCGTGTGATTCAACGAATTCTGGAACATTGTACCCCTGAACAGGTTTTTATTTAATTTTTATTATATTTTGATAAATTTACTTGAATGTTTTCTTATTTTTTGTATTAAAATTTATTGCAGGTGGCCCCGGTACTTCAAGAACTACATACTAACACTGATCAGCTAATTCAAGATCAGTATGGAAACTATGTTATTCAACATGTGATAGGTTAGTTGATGTTTTTTTTAATTTTTATCACTGAACAACTATGATTTAGTATTTATAAAAAAATAAACGCCCCATCATCCATACATATATGATTTTATTTTATTACATAGAACATGGAGCTAATGAAGATAAATCTCGTTTGATTGCTGGGATAAGAGGTAAAGTTCTACCTTTGTCACAACATAAATTTGCCAGCAACGTTGTCGAGAAATGTGTCACTCATGCTAACCGCCAAGAAAGGGCCATGCTGATCGATGAAGTTTGCGGTTTTAATGACAAGTAAAAATTTTATATTTCTACTTCAAACTTCTTTGTTTGAACGATTCAGTGCGATTTCTAACCATATGTTGTGTGTTTTTTATATTTTCAGCGCCTTACATGTTATGATGAAGGACCAGTATGCAAATTACGTAGTACAGAAGATGATTGATGTCTCCGAGCCAACACAACGAAAGGTTCTTATGCTTAAAATTCGACCACATCTAAATTCTCTGAGAAAGTATACATACGGAAAGCACATAATAGCCAAGTTGGAGAAATTTTTTACTAAGACGCCTTCTGATCTTGGTCCGATTGGCCCACCTACTAATGGAGTTCTCTAAATTTACAGGATTTGACGTACGCCTTATCATTGACGAAAACTCTCTAGAAGGTTCACAAAAACAATTAACTCTTGTATTCCCTTTGATGTTAATAATCAATGAACCAATACTGACAATTAATACAAGTCATATTGTTGAATGTTCTTTCTGAGAATTTAATCTATATCAAAAATTTCTAAGCACTTGAAACATTTTCTTGTAACATTTCTATCAAAAATGTTTTGAGAATCTCAAAAAAGCTTAGGTCGCTGTAAATTTGAAATATCTTCAGTTTATTTTTGGTTTGTAAATCCTTTCCATTTTAAATTTCATTTTTGATGGGTAATTCTGATGAAAGTCTTTTATAAATTCTAAAAGAAATCATATTTGTAGAAAATATTAATTTGGATTTTCCATAAAAACTTGTATATTTGACAACTTGTACAGTTGAACAGTTTTTACATTACTGATAAAATTTAATTTTGTAAATTTTCATAATTTTCTACTGAATTCGGTAAAACTTTCATATCCAATCTAGTATCATTTCTTTTTTAGATTTATGGTATTATAATTTTATATCAGTGGATCAATTAGTTTTTTACAAGTAATAATTAAGTGAATTATTGTTTAAAGAAATATCAATTCCAGAATTTCGAATGAACCATTTACATTATTACTTATACCGCTGAATAAATTTTTTTTCGAAGATATTTTTTTTACTGTATTTAATTATGAGTAAAGTATGAAAGAGAATATTAATATGCAATTCACAAACACAAAAAATTAAGCATATTAAATGCCGTATTCTTTTATTTTATCGAAAATTTTCAGTGAACACAGAAGTTCAAACAGATATTTTTCACTTTTTTATTTCTTAACAAAGTGAGTTGTAAATATGTTTTATTAAACATAACATCATATTAATTTCCTTTTGTACATCTCACTTGTTACATAAGTTAGCATGTAATTATTACTTATTATCTTTTAATTAAATTTCTTTAGCGTAATATCACTTATCTCATTTAATTTTATTTTTCTAATAAAGCGTTTTAGATCAGTTAGTTAATGTCGATGTATTATTTTTATAATTTGAATTGTAAGATTCATAATATCCGATTATTATATGTAATTTAGTTGTAATTTTTTTGCACTTTAACCTTGAAAATTCGTTAAATATATTTTGTATAAAAAATTCTGACGGTTTAGTTGTAAATTCAATTGTATGTCAATTTCAAAAGTGAATACATGTCTTTAGTGATAAATTAACTATTTTACTATCAAAAGAGTTCGAATAAAAAAAAAAATCATATTGTTTGAGTGACATCAATTCTTTGAATGTATATTGGTAAAGAGGTGAATATAGGGCTTCATAAAATAGTTAAGAAATTTTCCTTTTCTCCATTTGGTACTGTGTTAGATATAAATTTGCACGATATCTATACTTAAATGAGTAGTTTAAAAAATACAATTCGATATTTTGAAAATATTTCATTTCATACTTTCAACAAGTATTTTGTCGTATTTGCCGTCTTAAGTTATTCAAACATTATGATTATATATATATCAATATATGTACAAATACACATATACACGCACATGCTGGCAAATTTGACTTGAATATAAGCTTACGTCACTTTTTTACTATTTTCTTGTACAACATTGATGCAATATTGTTCACCGATCAAAACATGTAAACGTGTAATTTAATTTTTGTTACTTTTGCCGGAAAAATGAAACATGTTATTTTGTGTGTATGTATACTTTTGTAATGAAAACTTGGTAGTTAAACGTACATAATTGATTTTGCAGTATTTAGAAAATTTCTTTTTCGATGGTATTCACTGGAAAATATTTTTTTCATATTAAATAGATCATATAGTATTTATCCTAATACTTAAATATAGTCATATATTCTAGATTACGATAATACAATACAATATAAATTTCTTATAGACAAAAGCATTCTCACTTGAATTCACAACTCTGTACGATGCCTATGCTGAATGAAATTTAAAAAAAATACAGAGTGCCCACCTTTGTAAAATTTTATAAACTTGTATTAGCTTCGAGGGCACTTAGGAAAAACTGATTGTAAACCATTTTTGAAATATGTACACACATACATACCAGTGTTTTCACGTGTAATATTTTTATTTTAGTTTGTTCCGTTCGTTTCATACAAGTACACATATGAGCACATATATAAATATTATGTGTGCGTGTGTATATTTGTGTGTGTATGTGTGCGCGTATGTATAGTATTAATATTACTTTGTAGATGTTTGTGATTATAACATGGTATTGGTGTTGATATAGAAAAAAAGTGTACTATATAACATACATAATTATTAATGTTGTGCTAACTGTTCCCGCCTCACTTGTGTTTGTTTGCCATTTCCAAAAAAGACTTGTAAAAAGATATTAATTTATATTTATTACGATCTTAATAAAAATTCGATGTGATGCCCAATACCTCAGGACTTAAAAAGTAAGTTAATGATAGAATTTCACATTTTTAATAATTATTAAACTAGTTGCTGTCAAATAATCTGGTCGAAATGTCGTCGTACTCTAGGTCGTTGCTTTGGGATACTAACCTTTTTGTAAATAAATTTAAAATCCATGTAGTTATTAACACACTGATAATTTTTGAATCAAAATTAACAGAATCTAAATTATCGATATTTGTTTGAAAGCCATGACCTATAGTGCGATATAAATTTGCTAATGATTAACAAATTAATGTTATAATTAGATATATTAACTATAGTTTGGTATTAACAAAAAGAAAAATTAGCAATTGACGTTAGAATGCTTTACAGGGTTGAACATATTTCATGGTATAGAAATTTTCCAATTTCTGAATTACATACAAGTAGCTATGTGCTAACACGAATGTTTATGTTGTTCAATGTTTAGTTTTCATCACAGTACATGTTGGATAATCGTATTTAGACCAAAAAATGTTTTATTTCATCATGTTCCTACTGTCTGAATGTTTCAGGAATTATGTCAACTTTCGTTACACAAGTAGGTAGATTTTCAGTATTACATGAAAATTGAACAACATAAGGCGGAAAGTATGTAATTCTTTTCCAAATTGAAAGCAATCACTGCCATCGGGTGAAGCAAGCATATAAAGTGGTGAAGTTATCGGCGGGAACCTGCACAATATAAATGGAGTCTTTCGTGACACCTCAACTGCTATAATTTTAGTAATTTAAAATGTTATGTAGAGTAGTTATTTCAATGTATAATTGGTATGTTTGAAAGTAGTTGCGCCCAATCTCCTGGTGTATTTTGCATGTTTAAATTATGTATAATTGTATCTATATACATGACAAAACCTTATAAAATAACTTTGTAAAGTGTACAGCCATTTGTTTTTATAATGCTACAGAACAGACCGACCTTTGATTTGCGAGGCATGCATCGCTACGTACTTCCACAGATATGTTTTGCTATGTTTTACGGATATACGCAGCAATATCAAAACATAACTTATGTCTATTATGTATACACATGTGATTAACGTGTTTTTAGTATATAAATTTGTATAATTGTGTACAATTATTTAATTTTTAAATTTCATTAGTGAATACTTTAGATTATTTTTCATTATAGACATAAGGTTTTTTTTTTAATTTATGTGTTTTCACAATTGCATTGAAAATTATTCCAATATCTGGAAGTCAGAATAAAATTTTTCATTTCGATAATGAATTCCAAAATGTTTATTTTTGGTAGATCTGCAAAAGTTTTTTTCGTAATGAAATCAAAATTTTTTTCATGTAAAATACTAAAGAAAAAAATTGAGCTATGAACTGGCTATGATTAAATAACATTGAGAGAGATTTGAGCCAGACCACTGTGATTGCTCATCGCATTTATCAGATCTGTTAGTATAAGTTCGATTATCGTATTGTGTGATTGAGTTTATTGTTGATGAGTGGAACGTGATGTAACGAGCGGCCTCAGGTACTGTTCAGCCCATGTAGCTCACTGCACCCGACTGATGTATAGAAAAATACAAACAATTGATTACTAAATCTTTTATTATTGAAAATAATAGTGTAAATCCTAACAATTGTAAAAGAAAAAATCTTTTCATTTTTGTAGAAAAATAAAAATCTTAAAACTAAAATACCATTTACATATTGGATATTAAGTATTGAATCATGTTTTGTAAAGTGTAATATTCCTCTAATTTAGGTAATGAGCTAATTCGAACTTCGTGCCCACCCCCATTTTCATGTGTACACAAGACATTCAAAAACTGCACCTGTATCATGCCGGGTTAAAAATATTTTGTAAATTTTATTGCGACAATTTCTGTTAGTGTCGCCAAATTTGTATAATTGACAGGTAAACGAAAAGTATATAAGCGTAGTGTATATTTGTGGATCAGGCCGATCACGGCTCTGGTGTGTGTGTGTGTGTGTATAAAGCCTGTCTGTTCGACACGGTCATTGCTTCAATTGTACTTCATAAATAGCTCATTTTCATTTTTGAATGACTTTTGTATACATCATTTTTTCGATATATCTAAATTCAAATTGATTTTTTTGCGTTTTTGTTTAATTTTAATAAATTTGTTTTTTTTCGATTGGCGATAATTGAACGTTTATAAATGCCTGTAGTCACCAAACATTGACATCTCTACAATAGAAAGAAAAACACTCACCTGAGCCAAGTCATATTATAATTGTAATTCTAAAACCTAGGGAAAATCGCATATTACTTATTGATAACCATTTATATAAAAAAAAACAATGTATAGTAGCTTTTAGATTTTTAGCTGGGTTAGGGGACCTTTTTATTATCAATTTCGGACGCAAAGCTGTGATCAGTATGTGTTTGTGGGGAGAAACGATGATTTTGCTTCGTGTGAGAACAAACAAAAAAATAAAACATCTTCAAAAGACCCCCCGATCAAAGGATTTACACTGAAAATGTTTTGATTTGTTATGATACTTTTTCATGTTATCCTTACATATGCATACGTTTTGTATTACTACTTGAAACTGGTAGATTTTTACGTAACATTATAAATTATATTTCAATCGACTTTAATTTTGAATTTAACTATAAAAAAACCAAAAGAGAATATTTTACGCTTGTTCAATATCATTTTGTTATTTAATAAGGCGCTCGTAATATAATCAATATCGAAGGAACTGTGTTAGAATGTGTTGTAATCTTATATCCTTCTCGATCACTGTGACCACTTTGTTGGCCTTTTATGTTAAGGAAATTTTTTCGATCAATAATATTTTCACTTAAGTTAGTTTAAAAAAAAAGAATAGCTCTTTCCCAACGTGAATTTGCTATTATGTTTAAATTTGCATTTAAGTTTCGCTTCTTTATTATTACTTTAAATAATTTTGTTCCTTAGATAATTTTCATATAATTTTGTTTGTATTTAATCTCATAGTATTGATTAATTAAAATATATGTGAGTAGCAACTATGGTAAATGTTTGATGTAGTCATTGCAGTTTTCGCGTGTCCCCTTTATAATTTTGCATTTGTTTTTCTCATTCATTATTAAATTTCTATTTTTACATTTCTTATTTCACATCATGACCAGGGGATCAATGCAAACAAAAAATTTGTAACCGAAGGGCAAGTACTAGAAATTTCACAAATTAAAATCATTTTTTTAATATGAGATATAATTATTGTATATGGTTGTATAATGAAAAATTTAACATTAATTTTATTGCTGAAAGACTGTATGAGATGTCATGTTGGTGCATTTGTCCGTAGCGTTCGAGACCGCCTTGTAAATTGTAAATGAAAAATAGAGGTTAAATTAACATTGTACAATTGTGAGTGCTTGAGCGTATGACGGTCAAGATGCTGTGGACAATTGTTCCACTTGTATAGCATGTGAGGTTGTTTTAGCTAACTATTAAACATTATAATAAAAATCTGTATTGATAATTAATTTTGCTTTTTATTTTCCAACCCTATTTAGTCATTAATTAGCTTAACTCTTTCCGATTTGACAATAGTGGTGCCTGCAACTCCACAAAAATTTGAGATTTTCATAAAATATGTCAATTTTTTCGTTCTTCTGCAGTTTCGTAAATCTAGATAATTGGTGTTACAACTGCAAAATTTTGAGAATTGAATTATAATTTATTAAGTCTATATAAGTCCATAATTTATTATTTTTAATTTTATTCATTGTTTCTCAATATTTAAAATTTTCAAAAAAGTATTTTTTTCATGAAAGTTTGTCTACAATAAATCAAAATTTAATAACATGATAATTTGAGCATACAGCAAAAATATACTCCATAAATTTGTGGACCATATGAACTATTATATAATTCTTCGACATCAAGAAAAATATAAAAAAATTTATTGCGAAAATAGGGAAGATTTTCTGAAATTTCCTATTAAAAAAAAGTTTTATAACTTTCACTATTATTATTATTTTTTTTTTGAATAATTTACAAATAGGAAATATATTTTGGGGTAGCTTTAAGATGATCAAATAACTGTCGCATCTATACATAATTTGGTATGAAATGAGAATTCATCGAAGCACTAAAAAAATTACTACCTGATCTTCATCCCTCACCTAGGTTAATTTAAAATTGGCATAAAATCATACACAAATATCTCATTGCCACTGAAAATATTACCACATAAAATAAGACTCAAAAAAGTATATAATCGCATTAATTATATTTTAAAGAGTCATTATGTTTATTTATCTATAAAAATAAAAACTAAACCTCTAGAATTAGACATTATTTCTTACTTTTATTTTATAAAAACTCGTTTTAAATTTAAACACGAATTTTTATAGTGTTACCGTAATTCATAAGAAAAGTCCTGAAGCATTTTCTACAGAATACCTTTAGTTAGTTTTTCACGTTAGGTTGAATATCAGCAAAATCTTGGTGCTACTGTGGTTGAGCTGAACTCCATCTTTTAGGATGGGCTAGGTTAGGTTAGAATAATTACTAAACACCTAAAGCACCTATGGGTGTGGTTTCTTTAGGTTAGATTAGATTAGGTTAGGTTGGGTTAGGAAAACAAAATTCATTTCAGCCGAAAACATACCGGCACCAAAATCTTTCTATTTTTATTGCAAAATTAGCTTTAAACTAAATTTACTGTATTGTTTAGTACCATGGCAAGATTTAAGATTTAATAAAATAAACAGTGAAACAATATTTACTTTCTTAAATCACATGCACTCCTGATAATTTCGCTCAGACTTTACCTTCTAAAAATACGAAATTGAAATTTAAAAAAATGGATTGCTTAACCATTTAAATCATATGTACTCCTGCTAATTTAAAATGAAATAAAACCTTTCGATCTAATTAAAAAATAAATAATAGAGGGGCGCCAAATTTAATATTTGCCAATAGTGCCAAAAGCATTGCTAGAGCTTCTGATGTTACTAGACTGTTACATGATATTTAACATTTTGGAAATATGTAAATAAAATAGAATTACATATTAACTTTTTTTTCAAATACATCAAAAATGGATTCATTTAGATGGGCGTGACTCTCTCTCTCTCAGGTCAATTGGTATGAGTTAATTAAGGAAAAGAAAACAGTAAAATGGCCAATCCTTTAATATAAATTTATTAAATATCAATCAATTACATAAATTATTAAATGAGATTCCTCTTGTTTTAAAATGCGAATTAATTTGTGATAATCAATTTGTTTCTGGAAAGAATAAAAATGTCAATAAGGAACTGGTATACAATAATACAATAAAATAAATTCAAAAAAAGCTTGAAAAAATCTGCTATTTGTTTTAAAAATTAATCAAAGGATTTGACATGGAAATGAAAATGATTCAATTCTTGCATGTTAAACGTACCATTTCGAGAATCAACGTTATTTTCATTATCCATTTGAGAAGACATTCTGTCCAGCCGAAGCCATTCAGATTCAGCCTAAATATAAAATTGAAATGTTATATAAATAAAACAAAATATTCAATATTTTAGAGGAAAATATACTTCTGTCGGAGTTTGTTCATCCATATCTACAATATCAGGAAGATTTTCAAATGCAACGTTTCCTGCAGAATTAACAGATTCACTTCCATGACGAGATTGATCTGCTTCGGCCAGATCTCCGTTACAAGTTTCGACACTTTCGATAAGATCTATTTTGAGTTCGTTTGGATTCACATTATAGGAAGATGAACATGCTGAGTTACCGGGGTTAATATCCATAATTAATGAGTTAGAGCAAGAAGGTAATTCTGCAGTATCATAATTCGATTCAACTTTGTCAACCATACTATGATGGAGTTCATCATCATTACTTCCAGAACACATGTTGGAATTGATTTGATCTTCAAGAGTATTGACTGAATTAGACATGGCTTCGTTTGAACTAACTATACGAGCAGTAGTTTTGTTGGCATCGGACATTATACCTGATATAATCACTATCAGTTCGTCGCCGATATCCATTAATTTTGATTCTGGATATTTATTGAAACAAGCTAAAAGGTTTTCTTCTATTTTCTTAGGAACATTTTTAGTTATCGAATAAATGATAGCTCTCAAAGATTGAAATAATTCAATG
The DNA here is from genome assembly GCA_009617725.1 of Hydropsyche tenuis. Classification (NCBI taxonomy): domain Eukaryota; kingdom Metazoa; phylum Arthropoda; class Insecta; order Trichoptera; family Hydropsychidae; genus Hydropsyche; species Hydropsyche tenuis. The sequence goes on from VTON01000025.1 coordinate 1,834,628, forward strand.
GAGCAAGGATCTGCATGATGGGCAATGATGAATCTGATTATTTCATTGTTAGTGTCGATGTTGAATATTCCGATTTCGCCGTTAGTGTTCCCTTGACATATTTGATCATCGTTAGAAGAAGAAACTCTATGAAGATTTTTGTTATCTTCTGAAATTGCAAGAGATTCAGCCTCCATTGAAGAAAGATATCTAGTGACAACTTCTTGAATAGATTCTAAAGTTCTTTGGCGCAATGTGTCCGAACTTATTTGTTGCAAATCTCTAAATAACTGAATCAAAAAATGAGGCCTCGATTCGTTAGCACTTATAAGTGCAGATACTTCTGAATATACATTTTCTCTCAACAAATCAAAAAGTTTCGCTGTTGATTTTGGCTTACTGCTACAGGCAAGATTATGATCAGCATTTTCAGATTCGTTGTTAGGAGTTTGTATGTTTTTATTATGTAAAGATTCTACTGAGAAATTTCCAGTATTCGAAGAATTTTTCGCCGGGAGCTTTGATGAAGATTTTTTCTTTTGAGCACAAGATCTAGGAGTATTGAGATTGTTAGCGTTTAATTCGCTCGCGGCAGATTCCGAATCTAAGCCCGTTGCTCTATTGATATTCAAATTGACCGAATGGTTCACTCTATTACTGCACTCTTCAATATTCAATGGAGCATTGTTAATCAGCGCGTTCGTATTTAATACATCGGGAGGTGTATTAAACGTAGCATCGTTGGACAAATTACGTCTTCCTCTTGAACTGTTTTCATGGAATTCCACTTGCAAATTGGGATTATTATGTAATTGATTTATAGTGTTACCGAGTTGGTTGAGATTACGTTTTGGAGTATTTGCAGCTTGAGATTGTGCAGTGATCGCAGATGAGCTCATGTGAAGCGTATTGTGAGATCTTTCAGACAGTGGATGATGGTTATGAGGTTGGACAACAGTATCGGCATTTGTTTTATTACTTCCAGATAGCAAATTTTGTCTAGAATAACTAATAAAAATATTTTCTTATGAATAAAAATGATTTGATTGACTATTTATTATTAATTACTAATTACTAATTATGATGAAATTAGATATATGATAACTACCTTCTAAAGTTATCCCAATAATTATTAGCTCTATTACCAGGCGGCACTTGATTATTGAGAGCGGTATTTTGTCCAGTTAATGGTTGTGTACTACCAGTACTAATACTATGCATAGCAATTGTGTGCGCATTATGCATTGAAGGATGCGGGAGATTCAACATTGAATTAGCGTTCATGTTATTGGGCATGGACTGATTATTGAGCAGATTCGACGGTATGCAATTGTTGAATACAGTTCCTAACTGATTTCCAATACTTGCATTGTTCGGAGGCGCCGACATCACAGTTTGGTTGCCCATCGGATCGTTCAACGCAGTTTGAGAACAGATGTTTGGCAGAAAGTGATTATTGAAATTGCCGTGATCGGTAGGATACGGCGGAATCAACGGAGCTTTTTTCGAACAACGATTGTGAATCGGGTTTTGTCGATTTTGTGTTATCCATGGCATATTATATTCGTTGACATGCGCAGAATCATTAAGATGCATTAATGTATTCATATACGGATTGTTCCATGATTGGGGTGGTAAGCGTGAAAACATGACATTATCTCGAGAAGTGTGTGAAATATCTACATTGGATACGTTGGGAGGAGTTGAGTGAGCACGTTGCAAAGACAAATTGATCATTTGAATCTTTTCTTCCAACTGAAATCAAAATATTCGATCAGAAAAATACACATAAATTGAAATTTGATAAAAAAAATTAATTAATCACTCACGTTATTAATATTGTTTTTCAACGAAGAAATTTCTCGTTGTTGAGACATCATATGTTGTATATATTGATTACTATCCCATGAAGTAGCAATCAATTGTTGTTGCTGTGTTGCTAGCTGTTGTTGTTGTAAAGCTAGTTGCTGTTGCTGTACGATAGCCCACCAAGGAATAGATGTCTGTTCTGAATTAGAACCTGCACCAGGATTCGCAAAGTTGTACGGCATCATAAACGCATTGTTATAATTTGGCATTAATGCTATATTTCCAATAGTATTAGGTAAACTGTTTGACGTAGATGGAGGAGATTGATTACTATTCCTGTCTTGCAATAGTGATTGACAAAGGTTATTTATCATTTCTAATTGTTGTTGCAGCTAAAATGCAAATAGAAGAACAATTTATTAAGATTACATTAAAACAAAAATTCCACATGAATCATTAACATACTTGATTTGCTTTATTGTGCCACCACATTGTCATATGACATTCTGAATGTGGATTCTGCCATTGATGAGATTCAACATTTGGATTATTTTCACCTATAAATTATCACATAAAATGAATGAAACGTATACGTATACTTAAAGGACTTTCCAACGCATTAACTGACCTTCTTCATTTTTAATGACGTGCCTGAGTGTGAGTTCAGGCATCGGAATGGGAATATCAACTAATTCTTGATCTCCGCTACTACTACCGCTATCTAATTGAGAAGTTATGTCAGTTGAATCAGGTGGATTGATAGGTTTATTTGGTGGAACCTAAAATAAAAAAATAGATATTATAAACGAATAAAACATATACATTTATTGCAGCATTAGTTTTACCCGTTGTTTAATTTGAGGTGGTACGATATTCGAATTAGCCGGAAGAGATGTAAAACAAGATGGTAAAGGTTGAGCATTGGGTAACACGTTGGTTTCAGTTTTATGAGAATTTGATCGTTGTCTTTGACAAGAATCTCTCAAGTTTCTTGGTTCATGATTAATATCTAATAAAATAAAAAAAATTGTAGAATTATTGAATCATATATGTACTATATTGTTTCGGTCACCATGGGGAAGTAGGGTAACCTTTTATGCTATTTTGGTATACTTGTATTAATTTTTTATGCAAATGTAAATAATAAATGAATAAATATACAAAATGACTACTGAATTTTTAATGAAAAACACTGTACCTTCTTTATTTTTCAGTTTTTCATTATTAGTAGTATCATAGATATTGCTATGATTTTTTGTGTGCCTCAAATTTTGGTTTGATGATTCAGCCGATTGTAATGGATCATTATATGTCATCTATATAAAAAATAAATATGTTTGATATTCAAAATCTTCATAAAAAATTTGAACCCAGTTTATATCGCTGGTCAAAAATTGTCTAAAAAAAGTTTTAATATAATCTCAAATAATAAATAATGAACATACCTTAAAACTTTCGACAGAAGAATTTCTAGAAGACTTTTTCGGAATACTCCTATCTGATAACTGGTTAACGTTGACTTGAACAGTGAGTGAATTATATTCATTTTCTCCATCTTGTTCACTGAAATAATCATTAAAATTTTAAAATCGAAACACATTAAGAGAAAAAAGAAACATAAGTGGTTTACTTACTTGACTGAACTCGAATAACCGTTATCTGCTTCAGACCTCATATGACACGGATATATATCACCTTCATTAAAATCATGAGATATAGAATTCCTAGGATGTTGTATTATTGGTTGAACTGAAAAATTGTTCTCGTTCGCTGCAGCACAAGTTTTGATAGTATTTTCTAAATCGTTTGGTTGGATTTGTTGATTTGTGCGATGATCCACCTATAATTAATAAATATAAAAATCATCAATTACGATTCATAAATGTTATTTTGTAAAAAAAGCATTGACAAATTAATCATTACCACTTTGCTCATAAGTTGTTCTAACTGTTTTTTCTTTGCTTCTAATTCCGCTTTAAGAGCAATTTGTTTTCTCTCAATGGGACCCTGATCTGGTGCATAAGAACGAGTAGATTTTTCAACACTATTAGACCGTTTTTTGTCTTCAGACTTGATTGATGAAGCACTCGAATTGTTGGCATCTTCAAATGAATTTTGATAAAACAACCCGTTCATATAAAAACATGAAAAGAATATTATACAAATACATACCTCTGTTGTATGTGTGTTTTAATCTTTGCCATTCATTGTTAGCTTCTTGTTCTTCTTCCTTATGTTTTTGCGTTTGAGTTTGAGCACTTGAAGAGCTTGAATTGATGTAATCTCCTGGAAGAAAATAAATTTTTAAGATCTGTCACAATAAAAACGATAAAATTAGAACAAATAACCCACTTTGTTGTTGATCGTTTACATTTGTACATTTACTAGTCCCAGAAATACAGTTTTGAAGTCTCGGTAATCCATGTTGCATATTTGGATGTTTAGGGGACTGGGAAATACACTGAGCAATGTTGGTTGTTGAAGGTTCTCCTTTATTTCTGCTTATATTATTGAAATGAGATTCGGTAATTCTATATTTAAAAAAATTACATTTATATTACATTGAATATTCAAAATTCAAAATAGCAATAAAATATAGTATAATATTTACTGATTCTGATTCAAATTGTGATTTTCTTGTATATCATCTAATGAGTTTCCATTACCGTAAGTACTTTCATCTTCAAATGTGGATATGATGTCAAAATTGTTTTGTATCGAATCCGCAGTACGTAACATGCCTAAAATATTTAAAAAAAAATATTTTTGAAACGATTCATTTACTTTAAATGAACAAAATAATATATATATTTACTTTTCAGCCTCTCTAATTCTACTTTAATAACATTTACAGCTTCCATTTTAGACTTGAAACAATTTACAGCTGCAGCACCATCGTCTTCAGTAAAACTACCTTCGGATTCCTCCCATAACTCATTTTCTCTTATGTTCCGATCATTAAGAATGCTTCCTGCTTGTTCTCCGCTCATAGCTTCAACCAAGGAAGCTGTAGCAGCATGAAGAGTTTGTATTTTAGCAACCTGAAACATTAAAAAAAAAATGAAATTTACACTCAAATTTATATCATTATCATATATGAGCGAATTGAGCATTTACCTGATTTTCTAAATGTTGTCTCCGCATTTTCAAATCTCTCAGCATATCAGAAGCCGATGATTCAGTAACCAGGGAATTTTGTAGGCTTTTATTGCCTTTATCATGTTCTTGGGAGTCGCATCTGCGTAACTGCATCTGTTGAAAATAAATTTTATAGTTATACAAATAAATAAGTAGTTTAAAATAAACGAAAATAACTGTTTTACATTTTTCACACTATCTTTGTCATTCACAACATGCGGTAAAGTTGTAGCGACACCAATTTGATTGGCTGAAAATGTGCGACTGGGTATAGATAGCGGTTGGTGCAAATTAGATGTTATTTCTTGTGCGTTGTTACTATTTCCACTCTCTACCAATGAATTTTCAAAAGTATCAGAATGCAAAGTATTTGCTTCAGAAGATTTTTCCCTAGTTTCAGTCTGAAAAATTGAATTCGATTAATTTGTAATCTAAAACTATGAGTGTTTTCTTATTTTATTTTATGTATTGTTTAGTAATAATGATAAATCAGCAGAACACATTTAGTGAACGCAACACAAATACAATATATGATTAATTAAGCTACAAACATTCTGCAAGAACACGTAACATGTAAAAATCTTCAGTTTCACGATACTTTACATGTATTTTAAATTTTGAAAACATAATAGAATTATTTTGATTCTTTCTTCTGAACTTTTTATAAAAAAAACTGAGTTAACTATATTTTTAATCACCACTACAATTAGTATGTTAGTTATAATATAAGGACAGTTGAACAGAACAAATAACGGTGGTCGGTTTCTTATACTGCAATAATGGAACGTTTTTAAAATCATCAATAAAATATTAAACATTTCCGAAGGAATATAATTAAATTCATGAAATTGAAATATAGCATTTCGTAATATAGTATATAGATAATATAAATCAAGGTATAAATATTGCATTTTAGAACAACCTGATATTTAGAAAACTTTTTCTGAAATGCTGCTTCGATTTTCGATTCCATTTCGTTTTGCCACCATTCATTGTCGCTGTACACAGAACCGCCACTTTGTACGGAATATGATCTAGGCGCATCCTGGAATATTAGGTTTCCAAATTAAGCGAAAAAAAATCCATTTTATCCAATACAAAACAAAAAGGCACACAACACACATACAAAACATGTTAAAGACATAATGTTAATATCTCTAATACTAAAGTTATACTATTATTGATCGAAATTTGTTTAACGATGCGTGAATGAGTTATTTTCAGGTTTATCCACACAAATTCACCTGTCCGTTACAATCTGAATTGTTTGATGAATGCATATTTTTAGGTAGAGAATTATCAGATAGATTATCGTTTACGATAACTTCGCTTATTTGAAATGAACCATCAGGTTGTTGGTTTTCATCGAAGAAATCGTTCGATTCATTGTTGACATTTTGCATTTCCAATGGAGCAGAATCGGAATTTTCATCACCTTGTTCATCGATTACGTTCGAAGCTGAATTGAGAATATCTTGCAATTTCCTCTCGCTATCTTTCAGATCTTTTAAAGTATTTTCAAGTTCATCGACTTCATTATTTTCTGAATCCTGATAAGCAGCATCAGTTAATATATGATTACTATGCCGTAAATGCTCGAGTCGACTTTGTAGCTGTTAGAAATGTTTAAAACTATGTTCTTAAATACTTTCTTATATTAAAATTCAAGAGAAAAATAAATGATTTAATTCGTAATAATAAATAATTTAAATACAAAGTCTAAATTGATAATATTCTGAACATCAACTTACCTCATCTTCTGAATTTCTAATACTGTCTACCAAGCTTGCCGTCACTCTTATATATTCTTGAATTTGTCCGAGCCTTTGTTCGACGCGAGCTGTATCAGGACAAGCGGAAACGAGAGAATCTCCCATAGAACGAGCAGCTTTCGCATGAGACATCTAAAAAATTAACCAAAACATTTTTATACACATACTAATTTAATAAAAGTCACATTAAAAAATTAAAATACCGCATTATCCGGATTTTGCATATTATTTTGCAACGATGGATTTTGATGCAAAGAATCTTGACTTTCGTTGCAGATATTATTAGATTTGTTTCGGTTGCCGTTCAACATTCCCAGAGGACCTACAGGAATAGTATTTATTGCCGATGCAGAGTTCGTTTCATAATTAGAACAGATGTTACGAGGAGTACTCCGATTATCACTCGAATGTCCGTTCATAAGATGCTACAAGGCAAAAATCAGATTATATATTGTAAAATTATCAATAGAGTCTTGATATAAAAATTTTATTACCATATTTTGGTTAGGAATATTTGAATTCGGTGTCGTAGGATTAACGATCATTATAGCTGCGTGGTTTGAATGAGGACTGTGACCGCTGAGTATCGGGTTATATAAAGCGTCTTCTTGATTATCCATAATGTCTCTTTGTCTTAAGACTAAAGTTCGAGGTTGCGGTCTAACGGGTACAAATCGATTACTATTCTCTGATGTTATATTTGACTCTGAAAGAATTGACGAGATAAAAATATTTTTGAAATGAATAGAAAATTTTTGTATTATTAATGATACGATATTGGATTGGAGCGAATTTCTGAAATATTCACCTATTTCCACGTATTCATTATTTTCTGGTAGAGCATTAATAGGTTTGCGAGATCTCACTTGTGTAGGCCTTGAATTGTATTCCGATACAGGAATCCAATCGACGTTAGTCTAGAAATAAATAAATTGCACAAATAGCACATGAAAAATCAGTTTAATTATTTCGATACTTAAAAAAACACATTGTATAAATGAAACATCTGATGTATCAACGTATTATTTTACCCTAAATATTTAGCTGGAAGCGCACTTGAACAGAAGCTTCTTGAATCGAAGCCGAATGGCAAATGTGAGATATTTTTAGACCAGCTAAATATCCAGAGTCAAATATAGACTACTTCCTGACGCACATGTTGAAAACGTATCAATGCTTAAAACTTGTCGTAGGAAATATTTACTCGCCCATTACAAACGAGAAAATATACAAATATTTCGCGCAAAAAAAAATTTACAGGGGAATATGAAAACACAACGAATTCCAAATTGCAAAAGAAAAAAAAACCGATCCATATGTAACATACACGAATAATACAAAACGAAAATTGAAATTTCTTAATAAAAAGTGTATTAAAACAAAAATGTGTACTGACTCCTCGTAATTCCCGTCTCGTCGGCGTGACCGCTTCTTGGGGTAAAACGCCGACCGTGGCCATGGGGGGCCGAGGCCGGGCCCCCCGAGGCACCGCCCCCGTGCCTGCGCCCCCTTTGGCCCCATTGGGGGGAACGCCCCCATTTGACATGACCCGTACCCGTCACCACAACTGACAGCCAACGCCACGAAACTTGGAAAAAAACACAACAGTCAAACTTGGCCTAAACGTCTTTTTTCTCGTTTATCGATCAAATTAAAAGCATTGGTATAATAAAGCGTTGGTGTAATAAATCATTGATATGAAAAGTATTGTAGCAAAACATTGGTTTAGTAAAAAATGAGTAAAGTAAAAAATTTATATAGTAAAGAGTTCATATAGTAAAAAGTCCGCATAGTAGGAGGCAACGTCAACTAATTTAACCGTTTTATGCCGGATAAGTATTTTATCGTCATGTACACTGGGTTCTCTTTTTATGCGGTAGATGCGTTCCGTTCCGCATAAAAAAAATCACATAAAAAAAGATATGATTTTATATAGAAAAAGTGAAACTGCAATATAAAATATACCTAAAATCGCATAAAAAAATGTATTTCTATTAATAATGTACTCTTAGTTAAGTTATTACATTTTACATACATTTGTACGTTCATATAGTCCATAAAAAAAATATTAAAAAAAATATTGTATTTAAAAAAAACCGCATAACTCTGAATTCGCATAAAAAAAGTCGCATAAAAAGAGAACCTAGTGTATTCGCTTCTTTGTAGCTAGCAAATACCGACAAGTTGAATTATGTACAATATGAAGACGAACAGAACTGATAGATTCCGTTAAAATTTGTGAAAAAATAATTTTATAAAATTAATCGATACCAGGCCCTTTTAAAAAATTAACTGAAATTTAGACTTTCAGGCACACACGGGATTATGAAAAAAATCAACTTGTGTTTTAAAGTGCACGCAGTATGGTTAAAATGATAATTATTGTAGCAATTTTTGTAAGAGATAAATATGTATATAACAATAATCATGATAAAAAATAAATTGATGTACTTGATTAGAAATTAATTATAAAATGCATTTGATTTTAATCAATAAATCGATTAACAAAATATACTAAATTATTCAAGATGGATAATGAGATAAATTTGTGTTTTCCCCCATTGTATTATATTTCATGTTTTGATTATATAATTTGAAACAGTAAAAACTAAATTGACGATTTTTAAGATTTCCCGAGTCCTAAATTCATTCATTAATTATTTTTTTATGTGTTGTTATTTAAAAGGGAATTTAGTTTATTTCAATACACTTTATTAAGAATATTTGTCATATTTATAATCAAAAGTAAAATATACAAAAAATGTATAAATAGTAAAAGTTAATCGACTGTAAGTTGACGGAATGATCCTTCAATTCCAAACAAAGTCTCCGCTGTTTTTGGTTTTCCAATTCTTTTAGATTCTTCTGTTTTATATTCCATATCTTTTAAGAACCAATCTCTGTGATTTTCAACTTCTTTCTTACATTGATCTGAAAAAAATTACGAATTTGATAAAACTTCAATTAATCATTAAAATTAACGTTTTTTTTAAATCTGATATTCACATAGTTACATTGGAAAAATAATTTTTAATACAATGGAGAAATTATATAACTTTTGTACGTTTAAAAATTACATATTTAAATTGTTAATATGCGCATGAATGATTAAATATTAAAAAAAATGAAGTTGATCGATTTTTTGAAAAAACAATTTCAGTATTTCGATTACTACTTTTTCAATAATCAACTATTATTTTTTTATTTGAAACAAATCGAATTTCAAACATCGTAGTAATAAATAAATAAGTAAATAAATAAATAAGGAAATAAATAAATAAGGAAATAAATAAAAATAAGGAAATGCAGGTCAAATATGACCTCTGAAACCGTAAGGGGTTAAAGACCATAGTTCGAAAGTACAATTGTGATAAATCTAACCAATCATATCTTGAATAGGACCACAAGTTCCTCCATATTCATTGGGTAAAATGTCTCTCGGAACATGTTTGTACAATGCTTCCATATCTTCATTGTGTATAAAAATCTACAAATTTTCGAAAACGATTATAATATATTTTGTAATAAATTTATTTAAAAAATCAAAAAAAAAAAATTGCAATAAACATACGCGGCTTTTACTCTTTTCGCTCATAAACATTTTGAAAATATTAAAAATCGTTTCGATTCCCGGCAAAGTATGAATGCTGTGACTACCTTTATCTCTCAAAGGCATAGCGTCCTAAAAAAATCATTAATATAATCGATATACAATTCCATATTTCATCAAATAACATATTTTTTACTTGTCCACACATAGTCATCTTCTTAATAAGCGATGGAGTCATTTGGCTCATGTGGGACAGTGTTATCTTGCTAAAATCCATGACTATAAGGTGTCCGGCAACTACACTTTGATCATCCTCCAATAGCTGGATATTTGTTATCATCTGACTCACGCGCATTATTTCTGACACGTGTATTTTATTAGGATCATTTAGGCCCATTCTCATGAGGATGACTCGTGGATCATCAGGCTTCATCGTTTTGGGCAATGGGACCATCATTCTGAAAAGACGATTGGTTGGTAAATGTAATTTTGGGTTCGTTTAAATATCGTTCTCAAAAATACCCCAAAGAAAGGATTTCTTGGATGATAGGGTCTTTAGGATCTTGAGGCATAGTCATTTCGGGGACAGCAGATCTCAAAGTGTAATATGTATCTAGTTTTTCTTTGGTTCGTTCTAAGCTGAATTTACATCCGCGAAGAAAAGCAACCAGCCATTGATCGTCTGAAATCAAATTTGATTCATTTTCTGGAGCTATTTCGATTATAATTGAAAGAAAATTATCGACCTATTCTCGCATTTAGATGAGTTTGTTTCGATATCCATTCCTTGATTGCTTTCAAGTCTTTTTCCAATCGACCGGGTTCTTCGTTTAATTCCTTTTCTGCTTTTATGGCGAGTTCTGGACTAAGCTTGCGCAAACTCATGTTGCCTTCACAATACCTACTTATTATTCTTGATGAAATTTTAATTGCCAACTGAACGTTCCCGACAGATGTTCTCATAATTATATAAAACCAATCATGTTTTATCATTGATAAAGATAATCTGTGATTACAACGGTTTTATATTGATCGATCAAAGATAATCGGAAAGTCAGGCAATTTTTCTTTGTGTTTCGATTATATAATTACACAATAGAAAAGTTATATAAACGAATTATTTTATGAAAGTTATAAAAATATTTTCGAATATTTGATAATACGAAACATCGAAAAAAAAATATTTCTCTAAAAAGATTTTTCCATAACATTTATAACGCGATAAGAGGTCAAAGGGACAAATAAACTCACTGTTCAAACATGGCATATCAGACAGAAATGTGTTAAAATTTAAAGTATTGTACATACATATATTGAAACAAGTTATCATTGTGGTCGAATGACATTGTCCCAACTGTCAGCAGGATCGAGCGACTTGTCCCTATATCGACACTATTTTCAATTTTGAATTTCAAGTTATTTACGCAGTTCATAAAATTTTCTTTGTGCCATTTTTTAATGTAGATGTCCATAAATAAACGTTATCAAAGTTAACTATCAGCATGTACAAAGTTAATTTTTCTATTGTGTTTGTATTTACTGCTATCACAATAAATTTCGCACATTCATTTCCTGGTAATTTTTGTTTACTTACATTAAGTTTTACAGTTATTATTGATTTTAAAATAATTTCGATTTGGATATTCCAGAAAAGTTTGATCATCTTCATCATATAAAAACTGCATCAACAAACGAGGTACAAGCCCAAGCAGCATATGAAGTGATCAAAAGAATATTACCAGAAAAAGCAGATCAATTCAAGATTACTGTAGATAGTAACTACACACATAATAATTTTGATAAATTCACTGTAACTAGATACTATAAATTTTATCTTGAACTCATAAAATAAGATAACTTAGTTAAAAAAATCGATTTTTTACATATTTCAGATATTAAAAAATGGAGATGTTGTTGAAATAATTGGAAGTTCGGGTGTAACCGTGACATGGGGTTTTCATTATTATTTGAAATATTATTGCTCATCGCATATTGGCTGGCAAGTAAAACAGATCACAATTCCTGATGAATTACCCGATGTGAACGTGACAATAGTTTCCAAAGACCGGTATCGATATTGATAATTTTTTGGAATAGTAAAATGAAAATATGTATTAAAAATATGAATAAAATTCATCGTTTAGAATTCGGTATTATCAAAATGTGTGCACGACATCATACAGCTTCGTTTGGTGGAATTTAGAAGATTGGAGAAGGCATATTGACTGGATAGCTTTAAATGGATTCAACTTAGTGTTAGCGCCACACGCACAAGAAAGTATTTGGCAAATAGTTTTCAAAAAAATGAATCTGACCGATCAAGAGATCAACGAACATTTCTCTGGGCCTGCATTTTTGTCGTGGTATAAAAGCATTTTTGATGGAATCGTATGAGCATAAATAATTGACATATTTTGAGCTCATCAAATTAAGTGAAATCATTTTAGGCAACGAATGGGCAATCTGCGTGGGTGGGGTGGTCCACTTAGTGACCAATGGCATAAACACACCCTCGATTTACAAACGTTTATAGTGAAAGCAATGACTGATTTAGGGATAAATCCAGCGCTACCTGCATTTGCTGGATTTGTGCCGACGGCATTTAAAAGGTATTTGTTACTTTATAGATAAATTTTAATATTCTTAAACATTCTTATTTACATTTTTGAAAACGATATAGCTAAAAGATTGATATGTTTACTTAAAATCCACTTAAATATTTATTTTCAGGCTTTTTCCAACAGCAAAATTAAGTGTAGTGGAACCTTGGAATAATTTTCCATCACAATATTGCTGTCCGTTGTTTTTAGATCCAATGGATCCACTTTTTAGCTATACAGGAAAATTATTTTTGACGGAAGTGTGTTTCCATCTATTTATTTTGCTAATTATCATAATATCTTTGATTCGGGAAAAATTACATCCTTTTCATTTTTAGGTAACAAACAAATTTGGACTGACACATGTATATTATAGTGATTCTTTTAATGAAGTCAGACCGACATCTGATGATAGTGAATTTTTGAAAAACGTTGGTCGTGCCATATATGAATCAATGACTAGTGTCGATCATGAATCCATATGGTAATTTATTGTTAATTTTATTATATATTAACCATTAACTTTATTGAAATAATTATCAATATTTAAGGCTTTTACAAAATTGGATGTTTGTAAACGAACAGGCTTATTGGACTCCAAAAAGAGCTAAAGCTTTTCTCACATCTGTTCCAATAGTCAGTATGTTTTGATATTTACAAAAGATAGTGTAAGAATTGTAGACTATTTTGTTTCATAATATAGTATATAGTATATATTTTATATTTTTAGGGAAGGATGATAATATTAGATTTACAATCGGAACAATGGCCACAGTTCGAAAGATTTAATATGTATTTTGGACAACCTTTCATTTGGAACATGTTGCATAATTTTGGGGGTACTCTAGGAATGTTTGGAAGTGCGAGTAAAATTAATGAAGTGAGCTTAATTTGATTGGGTATTAATTATCTGCTAATCTTCTGAATATTGATAACTAAAAGAAGTTTTTATTATACAATATAGAATGTTTATAAGACAAGAAACGCTGTTAACAGTACAATGGTAGGAATTGGAATCACTCCGGAGGGTATAAATCAAAATTACATCATGTACGATTTAGTTTTGGAAATTCCATGGAATGAAGGTCCTGTAAACTTGGGAGATTGGGTGACAAAATATGTTCAAAGGAGATACGGTTTTCTTGATCAACAAATTTATGATGCTTGGGCTACACTGATAGTATGTGCCATATATTAAATAGAATATAATTATTGAAATTAAATTTTATGTTGTATTTTTTTAATTTTAAGAATACTATATACAATTATGGAGGTTTAAATAGAGTCAGGGGAAAATATGCAATATCGCGACGCCCAAGTTTGAGCATCGAAACATGGGTAAATTTATTTGTTACATTTGTTAAATTCTATAATATTGTACTATTATTGTTCACAAATTATTTTTTAGGCTTGGTATTCTAAAAAAGATTTGATAAAATCGTGGAAATGTTTTTTGAACGGGAATGAGACGTATCATACGATAGATAGTTATCGCCATGATCTAGTAGATATAACTAGGCAGTTTTTGCAGTATCAAGGAGATCAGTTATATCCGGCTCTTATTGAAGCATATGTGAAGAACGATGCAGAAAATTTTTCGTAAGTTTTTTATAAAATACCTGTTTCGAAAATGCATTGTTTAATATCAAATAAAAAAATATTGTAGAAAATATGCCCAGTTATTTTTGGATGTTTTCGATGACATGGAAGAAATTTTATCTACTCATCGTAGTTTCCTTTTAGGAAATTGGTTGAATTCGGCAAAAAATATATCTCAATCTGTTAAGGTAAAATTATTTTTGTATTAAATTATATTGTATAATTTCATTGTAATCGGTTTATTTATTTTTAAGGATAAGAAATTATTTGAATATAATGCTAGAAATCAAATTACTTTGTGGGGACCAAATGGACAAATTGCGGATTACGCTAATAAACAATGGGCTGGTAATAAAAAAAAATACATTCAATAGTTCAAAAAATATAATTATGAACATAAGTATATACTATTTAAATATTATATTTATATATTTTTTATTACAATACGAATATTTTCAGGTATCATATCTGACTATTTTAAGCCTCGTTGGGAAATATTTTTAAAAGCCATGAGTGAATATTTAGTAGAAGGTATCAAATTTGACAAAAAGAAAGTAAAACTCGATATGTTTACTAAAGCCGAAGAGCCGTTTACACTCGACAATAAAGAATATCCTACAACTGAAAATGGTAAACTTCTCATTTGCATAATTCAAAATTTAAAAAAAGTTCAGATTAATTCAAAAATTAAATTTAAAATTTTTTTTCAGGTGATTCCTATGAGATATCTAAAAATATTTTTGAAAAATGGTCGAAACTAAATCTCAATTTACCGGATGTTCCCATTAAAATAATTTCGAAAATATCCAAGGATTTTAATGAAATTGATGATTTTATCAAAAATGATAATGAAATGTATTTGGAAAAAATTCCTAGTGTTATAATTGTTAATTGATAATGTGTATTCTTAATTATACTATTGGTCGTGTACAAACGGATGCACCACATATATTTCTGCAACATTTTAATTTTTCACGGCAATCACCATCAGAAAAGCAAGTATGAGAACATTGCCACGGTCCTTTTGCAAAAGCGGGACAACTTCCTGGTTTAACTATAAGAAATATATAAAATAAATATATTTTCAGCTTTACGCGTTTTTATTTGATATAGTGAAAAATATACCTAAATCAGTATTTGATCTAGCTGTCACAGTTCTGGAACAAACAGATCCACCACATGAAGTGCGACAACATCTTTCAGCATTCGGACATTCACTGTCTTCAGTACAAGAATCATAACATATGGATCTGGGAAGTAAAGGTGGGCAAGATCCAGACTTATCCATCGTCGTCATGGGAGGTACTCGGGCTTGAGAACCTTATATATATTTTTAAATATGTATGTTTGAATTTTAATTGATCTATGAATTATTTATTATGTTCAATACTCACATATCACAAGCAGTGTTACTGTGAAAAATGCGAGAAATAGCGATGAGTTCATTCTGTCGAAGAATATTGAAACAGTCCAACTTCAATAGTTGTCCAACGGAAAATAAATGGAAGGAAAGTTAAAGACCTGTATTTATATCGTTGCAGATGACTAATTCATGTGTGGTAATCATATCCTTGAGTGGTTTTCTCAACTTTTGTATGTGTATTATGTGTACATTTATTTTTACCTAGTGAGCAAAAGGCTTACTCATCCTATAGCCATATATATTTTCAAGGACTAAATGGCATTGACGTATTGCTCTAATATTATTTATTTTAATTAAGTGGATTTAAGTATTTGATGGAATTGATATTATGAGTCATATCATGTGGATATGATTAAAAAAATTGTTGAAATATAATATTAAATAGGAGAGCAAATTAAAATATTGTGATTTAGTTGAAAAGAAGTGTCTTGGTCTTACACGTCATAGAGAATGAACAAAAACATTAAATATTCATGGCAATTAGTGCATATAATGTAACAAAACAGAATTTCACAACTCAACACATCTGACTTCGAAAATATTTTATGTTCCAACTTGCAAAATCTGAAAAATTTGTGCAAAATATAAAAAAAGTAACATGTTATAGTTAATTGATAGGTATATTTATTTGAAATTTTAGATTGTTTATATTATAAAAATAATTCTATTGAAACCTATTATTTTTTCAATAACTAGTGTGGTTACAATGACATAACTAATTAACTGTAAATCACAATTAATCGCAAACCTCAAACAAAACAGGACATGAATGGGTTCTAAATAATTAACCACTTCCTGCAAACATTGAGAAAAATGGATATAAAGGTAAAGGAAAATTAAAGAAAAAAAATGGCAGATTTATGGAATATATATTATATTCAATCTTTAATCCTTGATGGATATATCTGCAGAAACCTGATAGACTGACAGCATGTATTATGTACACATTAAATTTCCTTATCAAAACTAATTACAAAATGTAATTTTTTTTCAGTGCACACAATGTTTTGTACACATTTTCATCATCAGTCCGTTAATAAAATTTATATTATTCCAACAAACGCATAATATAAGATAGTAATATGGCTTATATAAAAAAAAATTTAACACTCTTTCATGTTTATAACACAAGATATACATAAACGGATGTTAGCACCTGCAAGGATGACCACGATCCACAAAATTATTGCATTCAATATTTTGGCACTACTTATGTTTTCCAATATACACGGTATCAAAAAATGTTCTAGTTTACTCGAAATGGAAAAAAAAAATTATTTTGGACGATACTTTAAACATAAAACTGAATGATCATCCCAACAAGTAATATGTAGTATAAAGCGCATAATTTAAATATAAATATGTATAAATGTATTGATTAACTAGAATTTTTAAATAAATAATACAAAAAACTGTATAAGTCACATAAAAACATTTCAAAGCAAAAGCATAAAGGCACAATTTTCCAATATTTATCATTAATTAAACTGACAGCCTTCAATTGATTATACTGATACAATTGTCAGGTATAACTTCTAAAATTTCATTTAGTTTCAAGTACTTTCAATAATAATATTCACAGTGTCAGATCCAAAATTACAATAAAATAAATATTTACAATTATTGCACAGCAGTATAATTTCAAAAAATATGATCTTACTAAATTTTACGAACAACATAAAAGTCAATTGTTTTTTACAGTCTATTTGTATTTAATTGTGCTGTCATAAAGGATATTTTCGATATACCAACAACGAAAACCGACTTCATTAACGATTTGCAACAGAAAGCATAAAATTTCATATTTTACTAGATAAAAATTGATTAAGTACTTGTATTGTGTTGAAAGTAATATACATTCATAAACATAAAAAAGAGTTAAATAGATTTTCAATCTCATACATAAAATAAAAACAATTAATAAATTAGAGAAACAATTCTGAAGTCAAACAAAACAATTATGTAGTAATAAATTATGCTTAGTATTGTATGCATTAAAATACAATTCATTTTCATTTATAAAAATTACATTTCGTAGAGATTCAGAAGGCGGAAGACTGCCAGTCGTGAATGCATCAGAATGTAATTGCCAAATATAATCACCATTAATATCAAAATCACATATTTAAAATAATGTTTTACCAGACTCTTCTATGTATTCTAGTATATAATTCAAAAGTGGATATTATGCTAAAACAATGATTAATGCGTATAGTTTTGATAATACAAATGTTCCGACATTTACATAATATAAAATATATATATCAACAATACAGCAAGTGAATTAATTTCTGATTAAGCTGCAAAATATTTAACAAAATATATTACTTAAATTAATCAATGAACTTATATATCAATTAAGAATACCCTTAATAACGTGTGTTCCATCCATCTCTACTTAAATTATTTACAATAAAAAAAAAACTTGAAAATAATATCATCTACTGCTAATGATGTTGGCAAGCCAAAATAATGATAACGAATAATGAAATTTTAGACAAAGTGTAAATTTATTAATCTAAAAAAAGAGGCCGATTTTTATTTAAAGTAAAAAGAATGTATTGCGGCCAAGGCAGTAGAGGGGATTTTGGAAAAACAAAAAAATTAGCGATGGATACCCCAAGCAGAAACAGATGCGGGGGCCTGTTCCCAGGCAGAAGCCTGACCGTCAGAATTCGAACGGATCGACGGGAATTCTTGTGTGGATGCAGTATCTGGAGCGCTCTGTTCCCAATAACCTCCAGTAACGACAAAACCGGGACTTTCTTCTTTCTTGTTGGATTCTGTGTTTTCAGTTGTCGGCTTACTAGGTTTATACATCTCGGATTCAGATATATCTAACAACTAAAAAAGCAGAAAATAAATAAAGGATCATCAAAACAGTCACATTGAATCACACGATAAAATAAAGAGATGAAAATATTACGTAATCTTGTTCTAATTGAAGAAGATGTTCTTTGACATCGGCGATTTTTTCTTCATCGCTACCGATAATAGTGACAAGATCGGGCTCGTCAGTTCCTCGGGGGAATCTTATATCAACTTTGAATTGTTCAACGATTTTTCGAATATTACGACCGCGAACACCAATAAGCCGAGAATGAACCCGAGCATCAATCCTCACTTCTTCTTTCAACAAGTTGGTCTGAAATAACAATCAGCAAATTATTATGTTGTATAAAATGTTTTGATTTTATGGAATAAAAATACTAACCAAGTCATTGACAATTTTCATAATGTCGTCACGAGCTGCAAGGGCATCTTTTTCTAGCCCATGGATAGTAATAATATTTTCTTCTGGATCCCCTTTTTTGGGCAAATTGATTTGCACATTATGGTCACCACGAATTTTAGTAATAACTGAGCCTCCGCGTCCGATAACTTTAGGATGATATTCAGGATCAACTTGAAGTTTGACTTCATAAGATCTCAGACATCTTTCTTGAATTGCCTTTTTAGCATTTTCAACATTAGCGGGAGTGCCAGAAATCTAATAAAATATAATTCATAGCATAAGTAACTGTTGTATTATAAATTTATATACGAATAATAAAAAAAATAAATAAGCACCTGAACAATGTCTGATTTTTGGTCAGGTGGCGATGGTGAAATGAAAACATCATATTGATTCATCAATTCTCTTACATCTCGACGTTTTTGACCAAGAATACAATTGTATAATTCATAGGGTACAGAAACATCAATAGTAATCGGTACCTGATTGAAAAAAAAAAAACATAAATCGGTTATAATAAATTACAATAATATCAATGTTTTAAAACAGTTAAAAAAAATTTACCTGATCAAGTAGAGCTTGCTTGGCAGCATTGCAATTTTCTAATCTTCCATGAATACGAATGATATCAGATGGGTTAGGATTATCATCCTGCTGCTCTGCTTCAGTGGTTTCTGCCTCGACATTACCGTTCACCTGTGTATCGCCATTTGGCATACGTTGCCGTTCAGAAGTGTCACGATCAGGGAATTTAATCTGAACTTCATGTTCCGCTGCGATTGCTTGTACTTTGGATCCCTTACTACCCATGACGTTACGGTGGAACTTTTGTGGAATAACGCATTCTACAGTAACCTAAAGAAAAAGATTTCAATGTAAGATAAGCAAAAACTATGATTATTCAAATCAAATGTGAAAAATTTGGACTGAGTAAAATCGGGATGATCGAAAAGTACAAAAAGTTGAAAATAATTATAAATTTTAAACTAACTTGGGCTTCGAGATCAGCGACAACATCAGATATGCGTTGAATGGCAACTTCAATGCAATCTTTAGGTCCTTTAAGGATTACACGATTTGATTGTACACCTTGGCGTGGGAATGATATTTGTACTCCACCACAATCATCAGAAATACGATTGAGGACTTCTCCCCTGCGGGCAACGAAGTAACGATGATGTTTAGCATCGACTTCAGTTTCCCTTTCAACAATATTGTTAATATCTCTGATGCTAGCTTCTAGTCGAACGCGAGCAGCTTCTACAGCTTCTTGACGACCTGATAAAAAAAAAGTTGAATAGATAAAAATGGAAAATTATTCTATACATAAAAAAATATGAAATATTAACTAACCGATGATAGTAATTGCTTCTCGGTCAGTATCTTGCTCACTAGGGAAAACGATACGAGCACCAGTTTGCTCTCGCAATTTTTTAATATTAGCACCATTTTTACCAATAAGGAACCTGTGATGTTGAGGATTGGCTCGTACTTCACAAGAGTAAGAAGAGAGTTGTCTTTCTGATGCTAATTCTAATAATTGCTGCTTAGCCCTTTCTACTTCTTCAGCAGGACCTCTAATCTGCACTTTATCACTCTCACTTTCTGGTGGAGGGAATTTAATGCTCACACCTCCACATTCTTCCTTTATGGAATGAATTAATTTTCCACCGGCTCCAATCAAAGAATTATAAAACTTAGGCGGAATAACAATTTCTTCTGTGACAACTTTAGCCAACTCATTGTTGATTGCTTGGATTCTCTTAATAGCTTCTTGGACATTTTCTTTTTTACCAGTGATAGTGATAGATTCACTATTATCGCCTTCAGCTGGAAGATCTATCTTTGTCTGAGTTTCGTCACGAATTTTTCGGATGTTGGCACCACCTTTACCGATAACGAATTTATGGAATTGCTTGAATATAGGTACTTCTTCAACATATGAAGATTCTGTCAAATTCTTAACAATTGTCAATAGGTATTTATAACATTGTTCAACATCTTCGCTAGGACCCCGCAGTTTGACGATATCTCGCTTCTCACTAAGATTCGGCACCATGATTTGCACTTGATTATTGAATTTTTCCCGGATTTCTTTTATATTTTCACCCTTTGCACCAATGAGACTTTTGAAGTAACGATGATCGATAACAACATCTCTTTCTCTTTCATTTTCCAATTTGTTGATCATTTCTTTTAATTCTAGCTGTACAGCAGCTACTGCATCATGTGTTCCTTCTATTCTAATATTATTATTATCACCTATATTAATGATCACACCATGTTCATCTTTAAGTCGATTAACTGAAACAACACACGAGATATAATTAATAAATAACATTACGTAAGTCAATATATAAAATTCAAATATAAAAATCGATTTATTACCATTTGTACCAGATTTTCCAATGATATGTTTTGAATATTTCTGATTGACAGTAAGTTCAGCAAAAGTTAAAGTTTCTTGCAGATTTTTCACAAGTGCATCAAGTTCTGATTTAACTTTTTCAACTTCTTCTGGAGGACCTTCAATTTGAATATTGTCTTCGCCTTCAGGGAAATCCAAATGTATCTAAAAATATAAAAAAATTTAAAATAAAAAAAAACTTTTAAAACATGTGAAACATATTGAAAATTTGTCGAAAATTTACTTTTGGGAAATCTTGAGTGATTTTCTTGATTTTTGCTCCCTTTTTGCCAATAATATATTTATTAATCCATGCTGGGGCCGGGACATTAGTGGAGCAGACAGAGTTTGCTTTGGCACATACCTTAGTGAGAGCTATAATAATAATAATAATAATAATCCTCCATATAATAATAGCGCTATTCTGTGTGTCTGTGTTGTAAGGACGCTAGAAATTACTATGCGAATTTATATCCTTTGCTAATGTGCAATAAGGACTCTTTTGGTTCACATTGTCACGCTAGAAATTATGCACTGAATTAGATCCTTTGCCAATGTGCGTTA
Source organism: Hydropsyche tenuis (assembly GCA_009617725.1). NCBI lineage: Eukaryota > Metazoa > Arthropoda > Insecta > Trichoptera > Hydropsychidae > Hydropsyche > Hydropsyche tenuis. The sequence goes on from VTON01000025.1 coordinate 1,856,704, forward strand.
AGGACTATTTCAGCGTTCACATTTTCACGCTAGAAATTATGCACTGTTCGAAATTGGAAATTTTTGTTTTTTATTTGAATTTGAATTATAAATATTTTTTTTACATTTGAATTTAAGTAATTTTTATTTTGATTATTATATTAGGGGTACCGGAAAAAAATCATTTATTCATATATATTTACGGGCATATAGTAATTATAAAATATAATCGCCATCATTATTTAGGACTGACTGCCATCTATTAGGCAGCTTTTCGATCCCATTTTTGTAAAATATGGCTTTGATGCAAAATATGAATTTAAATGGTTTTCTAAATTTTTCACCCTGTTGACTTTTTTTTTTTTTTTTTTTTTCCCTTAGTGAATGCTCCAAGAACATAAACAAATAAAAATCTGATAGCGCGAGATCTGGTGAACAAGGAAGATGATTTTGAACTACAAAATTTATTTCGGCAATTTTCCCACATAAAAAAAAATGTAAAGCATCTAGCACAGTACCTCCTGGGTGATGTGGAAATCTATGCTTTATTAGATAAAATAATATTAAATTAAAATAAATATTGTAATATCTACAAAATATTCTATAATATTTTATATAATAAATTAAATAAACATTTCACATTTTCAACTATGTATATTCAACGGGTAAATATACTGTCATTATATTGTATTTTCAAAATTTTTCCTCAAATCACGCATGCGATGTTATAACATCGGGCCTACCGCTCGTAATATAATAATAATGAAGTAATTAAAAGAAAAAAACAAAATAAAAAAATTATCGAAAAAGTACCTAGTCCTAATTTGTCATAAGGACCTCGCAAATTAATCGTTCCGATTTCAGATGACGATGCCGGCATTTCAACAGATACTCCGGTTTCTTTCAATATTTCTTGAATTGTTGAACCTTTTGGTCCGATGACATATTTATGTTGAGATTTTGGAACTTCGACACTTACGAAGTTACATTTTTTTTCCTAGAACAAAAATAAAACGATAAGAATCATTCAAAATTCACAACATTAAATTATATAAAATTATCACACACCATTTCTTTATAGATTTCCTCAATTTTAGCTTTAGCTGCTGCAATACTTTCCTTTTCACCCTCAATCACGATTTCATCTTTTTTGACAGACTGAGGTGGAACCTTGATGCGAGCACCTGTTTGTTCTGATATAGCATCGATATTTTCATTGTACGCACCAAGAATGAATGGGTGATACATTTTCGGTATAATGATACGTTCCATAGCTTTGCGAGACTACATGAACGAGGAAAAATATTAATAATTGTCAACAAATTAAATAGAACGATTAAAATTAACTGCTTTTCAGTTGTACCTGCTCATCTGAACAGCGTTTAATTTCGAATTCAGCTTTTTCAACACCTTCTTTAGTTCCAATTATAGATATAATATCGCTGTTCTGATCAATACCAGGGACTGTAATTTTCGTGCCGGTGGATTGTTCCAATTCTTTTAAACGAGCGCCAAGTTTTCCCAAAATCCAACGATGATTTTCTTTCGGTATGGTGATTAGCCTAGTTGCCTGTTAGTTATATTACAAAATATTATAATTGGTTGAATTTCAACTGATATTATATATACATAATTGACGCAACATGGAAAAAAATTAATGCATTGCATATTTGAAATATGTGTAATATCAATACACATACATTACATAATTCAAAATGAAAGAAATAAAATATTTGATTAAGCATATTTACAGTACTGGTTATTTAAACAGAAAGAATTATTAGAACATATGGAAACGGACAGATGGTATATTATACAATTAAAAAAAAACCTTCTTGAAATTTATTCAGTTGTTCGACTCATAAATAAATTGATCGATTCAGTGAACGCTTAGAGTTCTTTTTATTTAACATTCAGTATGTTTGTGAAGTTTTACAGTGGTATTAAATATACGAACCTTTTGGAAATGAGCAAGAATTTTACGACGTGCATCCATAATAGCAGCTTTTTTTCCAGTTATTACAAAGGTTAAGCTTTGATCGCGGCTACCAGAAATTTCAATGCGTGCATCGGTTTCTTTTGTGATCGATTGGCAAGTACGAATAGACTCTTCTTCACCAAACTTGTCGGAATGGTCTTGTTTGCGTTCAGAATATGGAACAGTTATAACCTGATACCAGACACGAGAAATTAGCATATTTACTGTAAAACTTATGTTATAGTCAGACAAAAATGAATACCTGGGTGAAAACGTTGGGTCCCACTCGCATCTTATCATTAGAAGTGTCTGCCGACACGTTTTTCTGAGACGATTTGGGCAAAGCTGGAAATAAATCGTCGTACGAATATACTTGAGGTTGGGGTTCAAAGTTTCCATCGTTTGATTCCTTGGAATCTAATTGATCGGTGCGTAGGTTCTCCATAACTTCTTCAGCGGCGTCTTGCATCATAGCCATTTCAAAGGAATGTCCTGATTCGGGCCAAGTCGTCAGATTATCACTGCAGAAATAATCGGTTTGGTTTGAAAATTATAGAAATCAATATCGAGATGGTACAGATCGTGTAAAAAGATAATTTGGGGTGATAACCGATATTTTAATCATAATGTTTATCTTTAACTTTGTATAAAAGTATAAAAGGCTTCTCGCGAATATATTCTCAGATAGAAATAAATAAATACCGAAAATTGAAGATTCGACATGTAACTTATTTTTATCAATATTTTGAAAAGCTAGGATATTTGTTATCTGTAATCTTCACTACTACTACTACTGTAGATTATAATACCGATCACATAACAAACGTGTAATTATAACATTAGATAATTTGATAAAGAAAAATATCGAAGCAAGTCACTACGAATCGAAAACGACAGCGTCTGACGAGATTTACACGTAGATAATAAATAAAAACTATCATACTAGTGAAAGTTTTTACTTACTTTTAATTTCATCGCCATAAATCCTAATGCAGCTATAAATCATTAATGATAATTAATGAAAAATGAAATGGTAGAAAATAACAAGGAAGAGGAAGCCACGGGTCGGAGTTTACGTGACGACGTTGCAATGTGTAAAGATTTGATAATATATCGACGACTAAGCAACTTTACTTATCTTCGGGACTTAAGATAAACAGTTAGTTGCATATTTTAATAAAATTATCTGTGTAATTCTGTCAAATAGCATTTTTCGTATATATATATATATATATATATTTAACGTTATCAGACACAATTACAAAATAAAATCGAAATTCTTAATGAGATAACTAATTTGGAAAATTCACGTGAATATTCGATCAATTTGTATAATAGGCGTTGATCACAAAATTGTGTCGAATATATATAAGAAAAAAATTGCTCGATCGAGGAATTCATACGAATGTAAATACAGGCAAACCTCAACTTTCACACAAATTCGCACATTTTTCTAGGTTTGTGTCGATAATAAAAAATAATGTTTAAAAATACAATGCAAGTTTATAAAGGAGCACCTGAAAGCTCTTAAACATGCCTCATTAACTTATGCATCAATATACCTGTTGATAAATATTTTAAAATACATACAAATTTTGATGTTTTTTTTACATCTCTCTACTTCCGAACACTTGCACACATTTTCAGAAACCGATAAATTTTATATATGAAAGTTAAGGGCCGCCCGTAGTCAACAATGTGAGTTTGAGAGTCACAAGATTTTTTGATTCATGACTCACAAGATAAAGCCTCAAGACGATAACTAAGAATTTGATTGAATTTCTAATTTTACATAGTTGTACAGGAAATCGCATAGATAGGTAAATAGATATGAAAGGTCAACGACTGCTAGACCGATGCAATACAATGTTAACCGGAACTGCGGCTGATACAAAAACGATTTGGTTTAAGTTTGTTTGAAAAATCCGAAAACTGATAAGCTTTTCGACGATTTCAAGTGTTCAGCAAAAAATTGCATAATAGAAATATCGCATATTTCAACCGGCGACGCAAAAGAACAATTTAGTCATACGTATGCAATTTTTCATAGAGGTTATTGATTGAAATTCGCAAATATATACATTCGGGTAGATCGTTTCAATCTTCACCCTGCACCAAATTACTTGAGTGACGTCTAGACGTGTTTCCCTTCCACTTTCATTTTAGAAAAAACTGAACGTGGGTAACGGTCGGGTAAAGCAGCATTTTTTAACAACTATAACGAAATGAATCCATTTAATTCCGCATGTTTCAGTCAAAAGTCTGAATGTACACCCAATCTTCTTTTTACACGGTTTAAGGAAGAACTGATTATTTTTTACACGGTATAAAAATAATAAAAACTTGTATTATGATGTCACAATGGTAAGATTTGGTATACTGATATAATTATAGTTATTAAATAAAACTTTTTGATGTTTTACATGGTGAAAATTTTTCATGTTAAACATATTAACTTTTCATAAAGTAAATTCAGATGGAAGTTCTATCCAAATATAGTGATGGAAGTTAATTACAATTTTTGTATGGTCACCAATTTTTTTTTACATGATGGTCTCTGGAACTTATCCCCTGTTTAAAAAGAGGATCGGGTGTATGTATTTGTTATTGAAGGCATCGATGGGTTAAGATAAATGCATTTCATTCCATCAGGTGTTCAGATCGAAAATATTTCATAGGTGTTGCCATATTGACACGTATGTGTAAGGTGCAGAGTGATAGCGAAGTGTCTCCTGGAATCGGTAACAAGAGCATGCCTTGACGGCCAAAAAACAAATACTTCAGACGAATAGATAAAAATACATAGAGCAATATAAAACATATAATAGAAGAATATAAAGAACAGCTCTTCGATCGTCAATCAAACTCAAAACATGGCCACTTTTGAGACTACAGCGGCAGCTTGTCCTAAAGGGTTGCATCCCTTCCTGTATAAAGTACATGTTTTGTTTTTTTTTAAATTCCCATATTCGTCTCTAACAGATGTATGAACGCAATAAATATTTTGATTCTAGTGTTTGTTGATGATGACGTTTTCGTATTTTGTACAAAAGAACATAAGTACTATTTTCATTTTCATTGCTGCAGTCCTTCCCCTGGGGGTGGCTCGTGAAAATTTGTAGGGGAGGGGCTGCAGCAATGAAAATAGTACATATGTTCTCATGTACAAAACACGAAAACGTCATCATCAACATATGTATACTAGAATCAAAATATGTATTGTATTTATACATTTGTACAAGACGAATGAATATAGGGATATATAAAAAAAAAATATATATATTTTATACAAAAAGAAAATGGTACATGGAGTGTACAAAATACGAAAACATCAACATCAATCATAATATGTATTGAATTTATACATTTGTACAAGACGAATATAGGAATTTAAAAACAAAACGTATACTTTATGGAGGGCTGCAGCGACGAAAATGAAAACAGTACATATTTTCGTGTACAAAATACGAAAACGTCATCATCGACACATACATGAATCAAAATATGTATTGAATTTATACATTTGTACAAGACGAATACGGGAATAAAAAACAAAACGTATACTTTATGGAGGGCTGCAGCGACGAAAATGAAAATGGTACATATGTTCCTGTGTACAAAATACGAGAACGTCATCATCAATACGTACGTACATGAATCAAAATATGTATTGAATTTATACACAAGACGAATATGGGAATAAAAAAAAACAAACGTATACTTTATGGAAGGCTGCAGCGACAAAAATGAAAACAGTACATATTTTCGTGTACAAAATACGAAAACGTCATCATCGACGTACGTACATGAATCAAAATATGTATTGAATTTATACATTTGTACAAGACGAATATAAGAATTAAAAAACAAAACGTATACTTCATACAAAGAGGGCTGTACAAAACGAGCCGCCGCTGCCCTCCCCTACCAATTTCAACTCGCCACCCTGCTACACAATCCGGACGCGTGACACGTGTGCAACACAATCCGACACCCGAAAGACGCATTCCCGCCTACAATCGCCCTCCACCAAACCTACATTTAGAGAATGACGTTTCGATGACGTTTCGACCACGTGGCACTCGAGGGCACACGCTCCAGGCGACCGGCGCCGTTTCGCCCCCCGGCATATGGAGCTCCGGGGCGCCGCGTCCGGCCACATTGGCGAATGGCGGGTGTGGGGTGGGGTTAGGGGGCGGAGGCTCACCTGGGGGCCGGGGGCCTGCGGGCGCTGCGCCCCGTTCAGCTCCACGTCGCAGTCACACGGCTGTCGCTGCCGAAGTGCCGATGTGGGCTTTCGGGGACGACGAGGACGGTCGACACGGCGCACACGCCGACCGGTCTAAGCGGGCGGATTCGCGGCCAGGCGAGGTGCCACATCGTCAAAAGTGTGCACGTTTCAAATGGGAAGTTTCGGCGTTTCGTAAGGTTTGACGGGGATGGGTGAGTTTTTCGGGTTTGGAATTTTTTTTTGGGGGGTTTAAAGGTTTTTGGACGGTCGGAAGAAATTAAATAATTTTTTTTATAGACGTTCGCTCAAACGGTTTGGGGGGAATGATTTATCGCAGGGATTAGGGCTTGTAATGCTGGAAAAGCGGTTAAACGCCTAAAATGTGCCTAGGGTAATTAGCGGAAATGATTTTATTGCGAATTAAGGGTTCATATAGACATGTTATTGCAGAAAATTAATTTTAAAGGGTGCTTTTATGAGTGTGAGAGGCGTCACTATGGTTTTGTGAATCTGGGGGAGGGGGGTTGTAATTATTTATTCTAGTTTCAGCACCGAAAGTTACATTATACTATATAACATATGATGGATTTCCATATATTATATATATTTTGGTGGCCAGAAGCTAAATCACACGAAGTAAACGCGCACGAAGTAAACTCTCAGGAAGCAATCTCACACGAAGCGAGCTCACACGAAGCAAGCTCAAACGAGGCAAGCTTACAGGAAGCAAGCTCACATGCTTTCGAAAATTTTCGTATCATTTAACAAGAAATATTACTTTGGTAGAGTTTCTCCCCGACAGCCACCGTGGCAACACCGTTGTTATTGTCTCCCGTTCTCAATCAGTTCCGGCCCTCCTTTCATCAACCTTAACCTTCTATCACCAGTTCTAATTGTAGCTCTCCTTCAATTAATTCGACCGCGTGCGTCTATTTTATGTTGATAACATCTGTGCGAGTGCTAATAATATTTCCTAGAAACGCTCAAAAAACCCCTTTTTTTTTTTTTTTGCGTCCGCCCGGTTTTCCCTTCGTTTATACGCGTCCGTTTTTACTTGGAAATGTGATTTCATGAACACACGTGCCTCAACGCGATGCTTCTTAATAATATCAAATTAACTGTGATCTGCTATAATCCTGTTCACGGGATTTATTCGACGCGTTATTAATCGTAGTGCATGTATCTCGTTTCGCGGGTGAATAATGTGTATCTTATTGTTAGTGTCCTGGATCACTTCAGCCTCCGAAGGGCGGTAACCACTCAATATTTTTTCCAATTTTTTATAATTTTCTGTCAAATTGAAATTCAAATTAGTATTAATTACTTCATCTTTATTTCGTTGTCGATTTTATTAAACGTACATCTATTCGCTCGTAAGCTACACGCATATTTATTAATCTATCCATTAAATAAATAGATTGAGAGAACACATTTAAAATCAATTTTTTGTTTTTCGTAATTTTATAAAATAGTCCGTTTTACAAGGGGAAGGTACACTTTCGTCGTCACGGATTACCTTGATATTGGATTTGGGTATAGATCAAAATTATTGTATCAATATGGTAAAGTATAAAAACCCAATACCCAGCCAATTTTGAATTAGACGCATTTGAAGTTTCGATTTTTGGACGTACATGCTATGATACGTCAATAGATGGTACTCCGAAAATACAACGGCACCCAGTGACGACGGTCGCGTCGGTCATAGTCGGGTTTTTTTTCATTGTTGTGTTGTTATTACTCGGTGGTACCTGGAACCAAGTCCATTTGCCCACATGGGAAGGAACATAAGGATTTTTTCATGAAAATGATGAATTCTAATTTTATATGAAATACGATATATATAAAATACGAATATAATTTTTTAAAGCATTTTAACTAATTTAAAAAATATATATTTCTTACATGAACATGTATAGGTATTTAAAAAAATCATTTTTTACTAGTTAATTATAAAATAGATTTAAAATAAATTGTCATTAATAAATGACATATTTTCGTAGGGATAGCAAATTACCCACAAATGGCTCTATGAACTCGATTGATCCTCAGAAGCTGTCTCTACACATTTTTTTTCTTTCATTGTAAAAGATAAGGATAATTATACAATTAACTTATTATATAAATTATCAATAATATATAATTAACTTATAATATAACTTATGGATAATTATACAACTAACTTATAATATAACTTATCGATAATGCACGATTCATTGTCAATAATAAATGTCAATGAAGTTTGTTTTCCGAACGATCTTCTAAAAATACCTTGCAGTTGTAAAAAGTCTTCTTTTATTTGTTGCGCGAGATGCCGAATTTCGTTTTGTTTTTCTTGTTTTTATGACAATGATCATACACTTTCTTGCGAATAAATTTTATATTATATATTATCGATAAGTTATATTGTAAGTTAATTGTGTAATTATCCTTATCTTTTACAATGAAAGAAAAAAAAATGTGCAGAGACAGCTTCTGGAGGATCAATCGAGTTCATAGAGCCATTTGTGGGTAATTTGCTATCCCTACGCTCTTAAAATATGTCATTTATTAATGACAATTTATTTTAAATCTATTTTATAATTAACTAGTAAAAAAAAAATGATTTTTTTAAATACCTATACATGTTCATGTAAGAAATATATATTTTTTAAATTAATTAAAATGCTTTAAAAATTATATTCGTATTTTATATATATCGTATTTCATATAAAATTAGAATTCATCATTTTCATGAAAAAATCCTTATGTTCCTTCCCATGTGGCAAATGGACTTGGTTCCAGGTACCACCGAGTAATAACAACACGACAATGAATGAAAAAAAAACCCGACTATGACCGACGCGACCGTCGTCACTGGGTGCCGCCGTATTTTCGGAGTACCATCTATTGACGTATCATAGCATGTACGTCCAAAAATCGAAACTTCAAATGCGTCTAATTCAAAATTGGCTGGGTATTGGGTTTTTATACTTTACCATATTGATACAATAATTTTGATCTATACCCAAATCCAATATCAAGGTAATCCGTGACGACGAAAGTGTACCTTCCCCTTGTTAGTCAAAGGGCGCTCCGTAAATGTCTGAATTTTACTAGTTTCTCCCCGACAGCCACCCGCGCGCAACACCGGCGCTTGCGCGAAAGGCGGCCGGCGCGTCGGCGGATCAAATTCCCGCGCTGGATCAGACTTGTCCAGAATTTCGGTTTGCGAGGGCCACTTTGGCCAAAACACGGGACATTCACGAACGTCGTCGATTTGCATTTTTTTTTTTTTTTTTTTTTTTTTCTTTTAATTTAATGATAAAATACATATATTTTGATTAGAATGTACATACTGAAAAAAAAAAAAAAAAATTGATTTTTAATAATTCGAAAATAATAAAAAAAAAAAATTTTTTTTTCTTCGAATTGGAACAAAATTCGTAAATTATTATGTTTGAAAATTGGGAGATATTGACAATGGTTGCACAAAACAAACGAATGTGGAATGGTTTTACGGGAAATACACTCCCGGACTCATAAAATTGCGATTGTACCATAACATATGTTCATTTAGCAAACTTAAAGCTTTTCTTTGGTGATGAATATTAACTGACTAACAATAAATATCTTGTATGATCATTTCGTTAATAATAATAATAATAATAATAATAATAATAATAATAATAATAATAATAGTAATAATTAATCATTAAATTGTTATACGTAATATACACGACGATGCTGACGTTACGAATAAATTGCGACCGCCTTTTCCTTTAATTCACGATCAACCATTCGCCAGTTTACTATAATCGTATCTTTCAGGTGAACTTGTGTAGGTACCCAATTCAAAATAATACCTTATGAGACCCTTATCCTGTAAAAGTGTCACCAATATTATTTTATTTATAAGCCCTTTTATCACTACTATATCCCATAGCAGAATAGTATATTGCATACTAACTCAATTATTTTATAATCCCTAACAATTATACAATATAATACTAACCATCATAGGACTAGGTAATTACGCTACCATGATTCTATTGTAGTAACACCTAACACATAACCCATAAATAATGGACCAACTGGGAATCCGACTAAAATCATAGATATCCTCACTTATTCTAAATTAACTAATATCTATTAACATATTTGGTTAATGTCATGCCCTATGTCATACTAATTAAAAATTAACCGCATGCTCTTGTAATTAGTCTAAATTGAAACAACTGAGACATAAATATTAATCAACTAACAATAACTAACTCACTTCCGAACAATATACAGAGATACACCTAACGAGATGAAGGCATGAAAAACCAAAAGAATAACTTGCATGACCATTTAATTAATTAACAAAAAAAAAAAAAACTCTTTGGTAATGGTAAAGACCAATGACGTGTGTTCTACCGAGGTCCGAACCATGTAGGACCAACGGTCTCGCCTCGTCTATCAAACTGGTGATCATTACGATCGCAAAGTGGGCAGCGAGGGCGCAGTCTGCTTAGTCTCTAACTCGTCTGTCCCGCTGGTGGTCATTGCGATCCGCCCAGAAGACAGCGACCACAGAGTCTAGCACATAGACACGCGTATCGTTGGTCTGAGAACCTCCTTCGCTGGCATGGGCGGACTGGTTCTTATGGTACATGTCCCTCACCGAAATACGACTTGGGCTAGCGCGGTGAGGTATAGCCTAGACTGCCGCATTTGTCTGGTAAGGCCTTGTCCTGCAGTGGATAACTTATAGGCTGCTAATGATGATGATGATTACTTTGGTACTGACAAAATATTACTATTACATACGTCTAACGTGAAATTCTTTTAACACAAAAACGCATTTTGGTGCGTTCAGTTTCGTATTAAACGTTTTTCACTTTAATTTGAACATTTGAAAATTTTCGAAAGCATGTGAGCTTGCTTCGTGTGAGCTTGCTTCCTGTGAGCTTGCCTCGTTTGAGCTTGCTTCGTGTGAGCTCACTTCGTGTGAGCTTGCTTCATGTGAGCTCACTTCGTGTGAGCTTGCTTCCTGTGAGTTTACTTCGTGTGCGTTTGCTTCGTGTGAGTTGGCTTCTAGCCACCAATTTTTCGCAGGGATGTCATTTAAGATTTTTCCAAAAGGGGGGAGGGGCGGTAGGTTAAAAATTATTTTTTTATTCCATAATTTTAAATTCTCAAAAAAAATTTTTCATAACACTTTCAAAAATTATTCGAACCATAAAGTAAAAATTTGGGGCCCACTTTTAGATCATAAATTCAGTCATCTTATGTCCATCAAAATATGTATATTATGTGAACCGGCAAAACGGGACAAATCAAACTATTTTACGAAAACGCAAGACACGACGAAAACGAGACGTATGGTCAGCCTACGTATAAGCTACTGTCGGTATGTGCAAAGGTCGTGTTTCCTAATATCGTTTGGGCAAACATCCGACCACTGAAATAATTTGCGACGCATATCAAAAAAACATTAATTTACTGAAAAAAAAATTATCAAATCAACAACGACACGCTAAATGAAATAATTTCATATTAAAACATCGTTTTTGTTAATTGAAAAAATCGGACATGGACGCGCATCGACGTTCTCAAGACCCGAGTGTACGAGTCGTGCACCAGATCGATAGAAATCTTCATCGTTCACTATAAGCGGACATCTGCTTTCAGAGACTCTTTGAGTGTTCCGATCGTAAAAGGACATCAGAGGACAACTCCTCAAATCGCAGAGGTCGTTTGCGCACCGGAAAAAAGCGGGCGGCCGCTCAACCGGCGCACCATGGAGGGCATTCCGCGGACCCACGAAGGTACTTTTCGCCCTTTCCTGCCCCTTTCTGGCTTTCGGTTTGCATGTCGGTCATTTCCCGCGGTTTTTTCCGTCAAAGGATTTGACAGGAACAAAGTTCTACGTTCGACGACGTTTCGTCGTGACATAACCTTAAAGTGTTTTGGTGCGATGTATGTGTGTGTGTATGTGTGGTGTAGTTGGGTGCGAAAATTGGTTGTTGGTTCGTTTGGGTTTTGATATGGATAAAAATTTGTTGAGAGTGTTCAAAGAAGATTTGGGGTAAACTACGCTATCGTCTTGCACCATGTCAATATAGCGAGATCTAGACGGGTTTCAAATGCACTTTCCTTATAGAGAAACTGAACGTAGGGGTTGGATTAGGGCTTGCAATTTACTGTCAAATTTCGATTACTGGTAAACGGTAAATAATTAGTCCCGTTACCGGTTTATCGGTAAATAAAAAAAATAAATTTATGTAGATTAAATGATTAAAGTATGACTGTATGTGGGCAATTTTATTAAAAAACAGTATCCTTGATTAAAACCTAAACATTATATAAAATATATGTATACTAATCCATGGGGGGGGAATAGTAATAATTTTCTCTAGTTTCAGTGAAAGTCAAAATATATAAAATATATGTATGGAAATCTATCATATGTTATATATAATGTAACTTTCAGTGCTGAAACTAGAATAAATAATTACTACCTCTCCCCCAGGTTCACAAAACCACAGTGGCGCCTCTTACACTCATGAAAGCACCCTTCAAATTTTTTTCTGCAATAATATGTCTATATCTATCCTTAATTTGCAATAAAATCGTTTCCGGTAATTTTTTCAATTTACCAGTAATTACCGAGGACCCATTTTGGGCGGTTAACTGGTATTGCAAGTCCTAGGTTGGGCCAAAGGCCGCATTTCTCAGTCAGGGAAAATTAAACGCATTTATTTAATGCCACATGTCTCATTGTCAGTCAAAATTCTGATGTAAAATCATGGTTTTTTCGAACAGCAAAGTTGAGCGTATCTGAGAACTTCACATTGACGTCTGCGGTTGTTTGAACGAAAAAAAAAAAGACATGAAAGCCACGTCTGCGGTTGGTAAAGTGTTAAGCTAATTGTCACCTTTACCCTTTTTGCCGTCCGAATTGTTGGCTTGTGAAAATTTAGATGATCTATTGGAAATTTACCGTATAACAGCTTACAGCTTGTACAAGTACAAACTGCACTAGAAATTTGTTAAGAAACCTAATTTTGTGGACTTATAATATATAAATTTTGCTTAAAATATATAAAAAAATTTAATTTAAGTGCTTATAGTATTATTTTTATTCGTTAAAATGCCAATTTATCAATTAATAATTCATACACGTAACGTGCAAGATAACCGTATTTTCTTATAGCACTAGACACAAATTTGATTAATCAAAAAATCGTTCAATATTGACAAACTGAACTAAACATATGCTTGTTATGAAAACTCTTATCTCATTTGTTTATTTACTAACATAATATATTGTTTGATTTCAGACATCGAAGCACAAATTAAGGAGATACAGTCCAAGAAGAAGGACATAGAAAACATAAACCCCGATAAAGGGGTAGGCCTTGGAGAAAGTGGCTTTTTTGACAGTGAAATATATGACGGATCCGGCGGAGGAAAATCTCGATACGATGGGTACATGACATCGATCCCCACCACCGACGATGCTGACGATGAGGAATACGAGACTATTCCGTTCAATCAAACCAAAAGACCCGGGTACACGGCACCAGCAGCTCTTCTGAATGACGTAGCTCAGGTGATTATTTCATATTTGGATAATTTTGCATGTTTTCCGACTTTCTAACTTAATATCTTTCGAATTCGCAGAGTGAAAAAGACTATGATCCGTTCGCAGACAGACGCCGACCCACGATTGCGGATCGCGAAGACGAATACCGCCAAAAGAGGAGAAGGATGATTATTTCTCCAGAGCGGTTGGATCCTTTCGCTGAAGGTTGGTGGTCTTTTTTTCATGTCACGTACATGTTGTGGACACGTTTTTCTAGTTTGTTATTGAACTGTATTTCGATAGTCAGGCCTGATGTTTAAATTATTGCGCTGTGAAAAAAAGTTCACGTTCGGCGTCGCGTTTTGTCGTTCGGGCTTCGAAATACGGTTGTTTTTTTCAACAATATTTATTTGCAACATGTAAGTTGGGGTATGTGAATGAAAGTAGTAAATTTGTGAGAAAGACGTCTGGGAATAAATGCTTCTATCCGAATTGTTCATCTTTGAAAACATTCCATATTTAGGGTGACGCAAGTCGATATGGAATATTTTGTAGTGATGCAATTTTCCATGTTCAAAGTTTTGATTAATTTATTAATTCTTAAACATTAAGCAAACATTTATACATATTTTCTGTTTTTACTAATACAAACAATTTTTTCTCTTTGAGGGGGTTTCGCAGGTTTTCCAGCTTCGCAACACTTTGGTAATGTTAAAACGATACTGGTTTTTTTTGTGAAAGTTATTCAAAAAAAAGTAACGTTAAAAATGAGAATATCAAAGATTTATTTTAACATTTTTATTATAAAGCAATTAAAAACGTTATATTCCCGTGTGAATGTTTGTGTGAATTGAACAGAAAATATTAATTGCCCCAGCTTTTTTCTAGGTTCTGCTCTTGTGACATGTCAAGTGCGTATATAGGAGCAAATATATGCATTAGTGGAGTGGACTCCGCCGCCAATGTACGTATGTTTTGCAGGTCAATTTACAGATCACTAAGACAATGGCCATTTTAATATTTTTTCCGATCCGATCGAATCGTATTGTGTCACATTATTAATATTGTTTCCGTCATTTCATTATTTTGGCCGTTTCTCAGTGAGTCTGTGACCTGTATTACACTATCTTTATATGTGTCAATTTTCAAAATAATAATTTAAACACTGTATATGATTTTGACACGAAAACATGCTAGAAAATTTTATGCATACACTTTTATTGCTAAAAATGGAAGCGTTCAATTTTAGAAATAAATATTATTTACCTTAGAGCTTCCTACAACCATAAGTAATTTAAGCTAAAACGTCTATTTGGGATGCGGACTAAAAAATAAGTGGTTGATTTCAGGTGGGAAGACTCCAGATTTTGGTTCTCGCACCTACACAGAGATTATGAAAGAACAGCTTTTAAAAGGAGAAGAAACTGAGGTTTGTTAAAATGGTATCTTAAAACCATAACTCGTTGATTCAAACAAATTAATAATTCTTTATGCATTTAATATTCTAGTTGCGGAAGAAACTTTTGGAGAAGGCCAAAGATGGAACACTTCGTCCTGTAGCATCAAGCAATGGAGAGGCGAAAAATTCAACAGCTGGGAAAAAGCGTGGACGTTGGGATCAGACTGTAGAAGAACATTTTGTTCCTGCGAAGAAGCAAGTTACAGCAACAACTCCTACGTCATGGGAAGCTGCAGATGTAAGAAAATTTTAAAATTATTTATTGTCTTATAATATGTACAAGCATCATTTTCCATACTGTTATCCTTTTCTGGAACTGATTATTTTATTATTACTGTTATTAGCGTACCGATCAACGTTGGGATGAGACACCTGGGCATGGCCGTGGAGGAGAGACTCCTGGTGCTACTCCGGGTCAGAGTACTCGTGTCTGGGACGCTACTCCGGGTCATGCTACACCCGGTCGAGAAACACCAGCCCAACCCCCTAGTCGTCGTAACCGTTGGGACGAGACTCCAAAAACAGAAAGAGGTAATTTATAAATTATTTCACTATAAAAACTTAAGAACTTTGAGATATCAAATGTATAATTATGTGTTATAGAAACTCCCGGACATAATAGCGGGTGGGCTGAAACTCCTCGAACAGATCGTGGCGGTGGAGATTTGATTCAAGAAACTCCCACGCCTGGTGCATCCAAGAGACGTTCTCGTTGGGATGAGACCCCTGCCGGAGGTGGTGGTCTTACACCGTCTGCAACTCCATCGCAAGCTACGCCTTCACATGCGACTCCTTCTCATGCCACGCCCTCACATGCCACACCCGGACATACACCATCGCATGGAACGCCGACTCCTCATCATACGCCAATATTTACTCCGGGCGGTGTAAGTGAATTTTTTCTTGATTGTTTTTCATTACTTTCGATATACATATATTTGATTGTTTTTTTTTTTTGTTCAGTCGACACCTATGGGAATCAAAGCTATGGGTTTAGCAACACCGACGCCTGGACATCTTGCAGCAATGACTCCTGAACAGTTGCAAACGTACAGATGGGAAAAAGAAATCGATGAACGTAACCGTCCATATACCGATGAAGAATTAGAAGCCATGTTTCCTGCTGGATATAAAATATTGCCACCTCCAGCGGGTATGTATTGTTTTTTTTCTTAAATTTTCTATCATTGGTTTTTTAAACTAAATTCAATGTTTTTTTCATTTTCAAGGCTATATACCTATTCGTACTCCTGCTAGAAAGCTGACAGCGACACCTACTCCTGGCCAAGGCACCGGAACACCTCTTGGTTTCTTCTTGCAACAGGAAGAACCCGGTGCGGCATCTAGGTTGTTGGATGCTCAACCTAAACAAGCTAATTTGCCGTTTATGAAGCCAGAAGATGCTCAGTATTTTGATAAGCTGCTTGCCGATGTCGATGAAGATAGTCTACCTCCCGAAGAGCAAAAAGAACGGAAAATAATGAAACTTTTGCTTAAAATTAAGGTTTTTAAGAAATATTATTTATTAATATTAATTAATTAAATGTGTAACATTTTTTAAATTATATTATTTATTTTTTTAGAATGGTACTCCGCCTATGTGCAAAGCAGCTTTGCGCCAAATTACTGATAAAGCTCGCGAGTTTGGAGCCGGACCACTTTTCAATCAGATTTTACCGCTGTTAATGAGTCCCACATTGGAAGATCAAGAGCGTCATCTGTTAGTCAAAGTTATTGATAGAATTTTATACAAACTAGATGATTTAGTACGTCCATATGTGCACAAGGTTTGTATTACTGACAATTTATTCTTAGTTTTTTCATAAATTGAACCATTTCAAATATTTAACGAAAATCTCTATGTTTATTTTAGATTTTGGTCGTTATTGAACCACTTCTGATCGATGAAGATTATTATGCTCGAGTTGAAGGCAGAGAAATTATTAGCAACTTGGCTAAAGCTGCCGGTCTCGCTACTATGATATCAACTATGAGACCTGATATAGACAATATTGATGAATACGTCCGAAACACTACAGCAAGAGCTTTTGCTGTTGTCGCTTCAGCTCTTGGTAATTTTCACATTCATTCACCTTTTTATGATTTTATTTTACAAATTAATTCATATAATTTTTAATTTATTTCAGGTATACCCTCCTTGTTGCCATTTTTGAAAGCCGTCTGTCGTTCAAAGAAATCTTGGCAAGCTCGCCACACTGGTATTAAAATTGTACAACAAATTGCGATTCTCATGGGATGTGCCATATTGCCACATTTAAAATCTTTAGTTGAAATTATTGAACATGGTAATTTTTTCGTTTGATTTTATTGAAAATATTTATATATTTGATATTTATTGCTTTACTTATATACAATATTTCTATTTTAAGGTCTGGTTGATGAACAACAAAAAGTAAGAACTATTACTGCACTTGCAAGTGCAGCTTTAGCTGAAGCAGCTACTCCATACGGTATCGAATCATTTGATTCAGTTTTGAAGCCCCTTTGGAAGGGTATTCGTACACATAGAGGAAAAGGTCTCGCTGCTTTCCTTAAGGCTATCGGATACCTTATCCCGCTTATGGACGCTGAATATGCTAATTATTATACCAGAGAAGTAATGCTTATTTTGATCAGAGAGTTTCAATCGCCCGATGAGGAAATGAAGAAGATTGTACTAAAGGTATTAAATACTTAATAACATTAATTAAATTGACGTATTTCGAGGCATTATTGTAAAATTGTGAATTATTTTTATAGGTAGTGAAACAATGTTGTGGTACTGATGGTGTGGAATCGCAATATATAATGGATGAAATTTTACCCCACTTTTTCAAACACTTTTGGAATCATAGAATGGCTCTTGATCGAAGAAATTATCGTCAATTAGTGGATACGACTGTTGAGATTGCAAATAAGGTATATATATTTATTTTACTTGTGATTCTGATGTGTTCAATAATTTAATACAAAATCTGTAATTTAGGTTGGAGCATCGGAAATAATTAATCGTGTTGTAGACGATCTGAAAGACGAAAATGAGCAATATAGAAAAATGGTTATGGAATCTATCGAAAAGATAATGGGAAATTTGGGTGCTGCTGATATAGATTCTCGTCTTGAAGAACAACTTATCGATGGCATTTTATATGCTTTCCAAGAACAAACAACTGAGGTATTTTTAAATTTCATATTCTATAATTATGTTGTTTATGCGAAAACTGAATAATAATGATGATTCAAATTGTAGGACGTGGTTATGTTAAATGGTTTCGGTACAATTGTTAATCAACTCGGCAAAAGAGTCAAACCTTATTTACCACAGATTTGCGGTACTATTCTTTGGCGGTTGAATAATAAATCTGCAAAGGTACGACAGCAGGCTGCAGATTTGATTGCTCGGATAGCTGTTGTCATGAAAACTTGCCAAGAGGTAATTGATATTGATGAGTGGAATATTGGTAGTTAAAAATATATTTTTAAGTGACGGTAATTAATTTAATTTTTTGTTTTTAAAAGGAAAAACTGATGGGTCATTTGGGGGTTGTACTGTATGAATATTTAGGAGAGGAGTATCCTGAAGTACTCGGCTCCATTTTGGGTGCTTTGAAAGCTATTGTCAATGTTATTGGTATGACAAAAATGACTCCTCCTATTAAAGATTTACTACCCCGTCTCACTCCTATATTGAAAAACAGGTAATATATATTTTTTTATATTGAATATAGTTTTAACTGTAATTTTTTACTATTTTATTTAATTTTAAGACATGAAAAAGTCCAAGAAAATTGTATCGATTTAGTCGGAAGAATAGCAGATCGTGGTCCTGAATATGTCTCGGCCAGAGAATGGATGCGAATATGTTTCGAGTTGTTGGAACTCTTAAAAGCACACAAAAAAGCGATCAGGAGAGCCACTGTAAATACATTCGGTTACATAGCCAAAGCCATTGGGCCACACGACGTTTTGGCCACACTTTTAAATAATCTTAAGGTTCAAGAACGACAAAACAGGTAAAAGTTTTTACAATTTATCATGTTTTTATTTATTTATTCCTGGAAACTTATTTTTTTATATTATTTCAGAGTGTGCACAACTGTCGCAATAGCCATTGTAGCTGAAACATGTTCACCGTTCACTGTTTTACCGGCACTTATGAACGAATACAGAGTACCTGAATTAAATGTTCAAAACGGTGTTTTGAAATCACTATCATTTTTGTTTGAATACATCGGAGAAATGGGTAAAGATTACATATATGCTGTCAGTCCTCTTCTCGAAGATGCGTTGATGGACAGGTAAATATTTTTTTTACTTCTTAAAGACACGTATGAATTATTGTTATTGATTTTATAAATATTTTACAGAGATTTAGTCCATCGTCAAACAGCTTGTGCAGCAGTGAAGCATATGGCTTTAGGTGTTTACGGGTTTGGATGTGAAGATGCGTTGGTACATTTATTGAATCACGTATGGCCAAATATTTTCGAAACGTCCCCGCATTTGGTGCAAGCTTTTATGGATGCCATAGAAGGGCTCAGAGTGGCTCTCGGTCCTATAAAAATACTGCAATATGCTTTACAGGTTAATTGCAATTATTATTATGACTTTGTTACCTTTTTTCATTTTTAATCATTCGTTTTTCTTTTGTAGGGATTATTCCATCCGGCTCGTAAAGTGAGAGATGTGTATTGGAAGATATATAATTCGCTCTATATTGGCGGACAAGACGCGTTAGTCGCTGGTTACCCAAGAATACAAAACGATGCAAATAATCACTATGCGAGATATGAATTAGATTACATGTTATAGTTTTGTTTGTGATAATATATTTAAGACTTTTATTTCTCAAGTATATTTCACAAAGAGAGTGCAAATTAATAATTCTATTAACGATAGTACACTTAGGTATTAGGTAATCTGTTTTGATTCAAGAAGTACTCGATATTATATTATAATTTGTGAATATTTTATAACACTTTCAGTCCATTGAAAGAAATTTAGTTTTGTCGGACTGCATATTTTTAAATTTACTTTAATGGAATGGTTATGTGAAATGATTTGTGAAAAATAATTCTTTATATTAAAATCAACTTTTTTTAGATTCAATAAAACATGTCCATTTTCCAAATCAACTTTTATTTCGAATACAAAACTTGACACACTTCCGCCATATCCAGGTCTTCGACTTGAGGAATTTCCTTCAGTTGATTTTCACGATTATCAATGTTCGCATAGTTAACCATACACTTTTTCTTATTTTGACAATCGCAATAATTATTGGTTTCATGCTTTATTTCTTTTTCCTGCTTCAAAGAGAAATTATCCATGATTGTGTGGATACTATCTATATTAGGAGTCATCAAAAAATTAAGACACGGGTATATGACAAAGGCAAAGAGCCACAGTGCAAAAAGTAATTGCAAAGGCACAGCAATAGCCCAATATTTTTGCGGATAGTAAAATATGTTTAGAGCATTTAAAATTTCGTCAGGAATCACAGCCCAACATACATATACGACGAAAAGTGTACTCGAAGCAAGATAAAGAACGTAACCGTAGATCGATCTGGCTCGAGTCGGTGCTGGTGTGTGTTCAGGCATGGTAGAAAGAATATTTATCGCTCTGCGCAGGACCAAATGCTTCCATAGTCTCGATAGCTAAAGTTAAGTGTTCGAATATTGAATTCGAACTCACTCGCAAGTTTTTTAATTCAGTTGTAGTAAGACTTCTAAAATTGAAAAGAAGAGAATATTAATGGAGTGAAATGTTTATAATATTTCTATTCAGATATTTACATGAGAAGTTTATTGTCGTTGAGTGAGATTTCTTTGATAACGCTACTCCTTTTAGGTTCAGTGTCCACTCTCAAAACGTCATAAGCGATTTCTGCGTGTCTTTTAGTTTGAAATGAAATTTCCGTTGATCTTTTTAATAATTAAGGTCAATTCGAATACTTAAAAACACGATTAATCAAATTTATTGGTTAAGATACCACACCGTCACAATCACAAACGTAGAATAAATAATTTTGAAAAAGGATACAATTTATATGGAGTCATGCTGAACTTTGATGTCAGTTCTATTTTCTTTCATAACAAAATTGTCTAACAATAAGTAAAACAACAATCTTTAAACGAACGATTAAGCGGCGAAAATATAGTTTGAAACGTCAAATGTCAAATGAAGCCTTTTTGCCACATTGCAATTTACCATTATAAACCGGTCATCAGATTTTTGCCCAAACAACACTAGCACACAACAGCAACATGTTTTAGGACAATTGGAGGATTGCATGATGGTTAAATGATTCAATTGATGCTATATAATTAATTTTAATGTGTCAGTGTGTAGTGTCTAGTGTGGTTTGTGCAGGGCTTACAATTAAAACCGAAATTTTTGCCGGAACTGAACCGGAAAAAATATCGGTTTATTTCATTTATGCAAAATAATACGAATATTCAAATATCCGAAAATGCGAATATTTTTAAAAATGGTTTCGTTTTTTTTTTTGAAAATATTTTTTGAATTTGGTTTTTTTTCGAAAATATTTTAATTGGTAGTTTTAAACGTTTTTAATTTTAATTTGAAAAATTTGAAAATTTCGAAAGCATGTAAGCTTGGGTTGTTTGAGCTTGGGTCGTGTGAGCTTGGGTCGTGTAAGCTTGCGTCGTGTGAGCTTGCGTCTAGTCACTCTGAGTTTTTGTTCCTGTCAGTGTGTGCTAGTGACGTTTGAAAACTGTATAAATTTATTCATTGAACTATTTTCAAAATTATTGATATTCTAGTTCAATGATAATTTTCATTATTTCATAACGCATTTTCAATATCATCATCATCATCATTAGCAGCCTATAAGTTATCCACTGCAGGACAAGGCCTTACCAGACAAATGCGGCAGTCTAGGCTATACCTCACCGCGCTAGCCCAAGTCGTATTTCGGTGAGGGAATTTTCAATATAAAATGAAAAAATAAAATAGAAAAAAATAAAAAAAATGGGAAAAATCTACGTTGGTAGCGATGGTGATAACGCATGCGCACAGTGTAGATGGCGACCGCGCGTTCGTTGTCGTCCTCGTTAAGGAATTGGGTTTTGTTTCTGTTAAATTCCTCGAATACCATCAGATTTTCGAGAATCGTCGAAGCGAACTCCGTCCATTTCGATACGTCGGCTTCTATTTCATCTTTTTCAACAAAATGTAAGTTACACGATGGCATGCACGGCCCGTTCGACGGGATTTTTACGCCTTGACGTTTATTGTAATCTGTGTAGTTTACATTCGTACATGTATCTCGTTGATACATAACGATTGTTGCATTGTTTTCATTATTTAGCGTCATAGAATCGATTTTAGTTATCAGATCGAATCCGATTATCGTTTTATATTTTCGAATGTGTCATTTTAATGGCGGGAAAAATTGACTTGTCAAATAAAATAATTGATTGAGCGGATAGAAGGGTTAGTTGAACAAACGATATCGATGCTTTTGTGTTAATGATTTTTTTATTTGAAAAACGGTTTTTTCTTCGACCGTTTTCAATTTTTCGATGAATTCCATCGGTGATGACCTCTGTGATGATTTTAGTTATGTCGATTATGTATTCGGTTGTAAATTCACATATGTCAAATCGTACATTTTGTCATGGCGTTTGTTGTTTTGTCGAGTTCTCGCTTTTGATACGTAATTTAGCGTTCAGGTGAGCATAAAAATAATTGCGAAATGTCCTGGTGGGCTCCCGCCGTCCACAATCTTCTATTTTTGGAATAGTATTAACGGACAAATCAATTTAAGTAAAGCGCCGTCGGTGAATTTATCGCGAACGTTGATTGGTCGAAAATTTTACGACACCCGTGCACTTTCGTTATTTGCGAGAATTTCACCTTTGACGGTGTTGCCACTTTAAAAAAATAAAATATATGGTCGTTTAGCGATTTTTTTGTTTCGTCACTATTTTTTTATATAGTTATCGATGCATTTTAATGTCTAAATTTGCATTTTAACAATTGAACGTTTATATAAGTGGAAATAATTAGTAGGAAATGTATGAAATTTCAGAATAATATTTATGGGAATGAGTCGCCTTCAGGAACGCACACGTGACACTTCGTTTGCATTGTGGATCGTTACTCGTTTCCCGCGATTATTTTGTCAACCACAACCTCCGTTCCCTCTCTCAATATTCGTGATATCAATTTAAAGTATAACGCTCGATCTAACTTACTCGTTTAGTTTCTAAATCTACGATTCTATCCATCCGCATGTGTTTTTAACATCTGTGCAGACCTTTTCATTCCATAGAAACACTTAACTAAAACCTTTTTTTTTTTTATAACGCCATTCGGGTTTCCCCAACGCCTGTAAAACAATCTTTAATTTACGCACGTATAACTTGTGTCATATTCCATTATATCTGGTTTGTTTTGTGCGCGTATTTAAATTGACACGATCTTAATCGAAGTGCTTATATCTCGTTTCGCGGGTGAAAATTCGATTTTACAGTGCCAGAAACAACACGACCTTCGAAAGACGGTAACAATTCAATTCAATCTTTTTCATTTTCTTTTCTGTGCTCAACTGAATTTAAATTAATCTTATTAATTGTTCCATTTTTTGTTCGTGCCCGAGTCTCATTAACAGTACGCCCTCTCACTGCCGCCACACGAACGACGGCACAGCGCTGCCGGTGGTGCCCGGATCGTGCGTCCGCCCGATCCGCGGATCACGCATCCCGCCCGCCCGCTAAGGCGGAGCGCCCGACTTTCCAACCGCGTGCGCGATTCTCATTCCCCCCCAATACAAATTTTCACAAGCCGCCACTGCTGGCCGCTCAATCAAACTACCGATTATTAGATTCCCTCTCTACTAAGTCCTAGCATCCTGATTTACTTATAACCTCTTCGAACATATTCAAATCCCACAATAGGAAAATATATATCGTATAATAGAATCATTTAATTAGAACGTTTTTGAACCTCAAGAAATTCCTATTAGAATCCATCGCCCTACTGTAAATAATTAATTCTTCTTAATTTTACTACAAAATAAGGGATAATACTAGTCTCAAACTAACATGCTTGCTATCTAATTAACTAACTAACTTGTAAATCTGTTCATAATCATAGTTAACTATGACATAATTTAAATAACTATCTAATTTCAACTAACATACATTATAAATGTCATTCAATGACTAAATAACAAGTAGCGTACGATCAAAGTAAAATTTTTAGAATATAATAGTTAAATTATAACTTATTCTATCTTATTACTAACTATTTTACTAACCCTACTAACCGTCTAATATCAACTAACTCTTTTTTACGAACAGAACGCAGTAATGCATTTGGTGGGTGTTTGCAGGACTAAAACTTTGTCGTACAATTAGAATACACTGCATGTCCACCTAGTTAAAATCTTTCTTTGGTAATGGCGAAGACCGATGACGTGTGTTTTACGGAGGTCGAAGCCAAGTGGGACCAACGGTCTTGCCTCGTTTGACAAACTGGTGGTCATTGCAGATCGCAAAAGTGGTCAGCGAGGACGCAGTCTGCTCAGTCTTTACCTCGTCTGCCCTGCGGGTGATCATTGCGATTTGCTTAGTGGAGAGTCAGCGACCACAAAAGACTAGCACATAGGCTTGCGTACCGTGGGTCTGAGAACCTCTTCCGTTGGCATGGGCGGATTGGATCTTATGGTACATGTCCTTATCATACGAGGTTGGCTCTCGGATAAGGTATATAGCCTAGACCCCCAATATTTGATGGGGAGACCTTGTCCTGCAGTGGGCACTAAACCGGTCGACAATGATGATGATGATTTATGGGAATGGAAAATGATCGGAATATTTTTAATGGCAAAATAATATTAGATTGATATATATTCGATGTATAAGACTGAGAACTTCAACGAAATAAATAATCGAACAGACGAAATGTCAAGCTTGCAGGCGCAATATAAGCATAACACGGTCATTCACGAGCATCACCGATTTGCATTTTTTTAAATTTAACGATAAAATACATATATTTTGATTAGAACGTATTAAAAAACAATCGACTCATCAATAATTCGAAAAAAGAATATATAACCGTGTCGCTAGGGCGGTCGTTCTCAAACCTCCCCAGCGTGGGTTACGTGCATGTTTGAGCAGAAACTCGTGTGCAGTCAGGGTGATTTTAATGAAAATCTCGGTGGGTTTCTCGAGTCTGGATGCAGCTTTTATTATCGTGACAAAATATATACAAGAAGGATATTATAATTAGTCGTGATTGCCGTAATTAGTAGTGATTGCCTGGTCGTCGGGGGGGGGGGGGGGGGTCCGTTGGCTGCAGAATGCTTGTAGTCCCCGACAGGGTTCAGCACCAGGGGGGGGGGCAGACGCGGGAACGAAATCTTTCCATGATTTGGCATTTTTGATCTTCATTCGTAAACAATGAATGTATCTATCGACGAAAATCCTTTGGGTCGGCTCCCAGGTAGTCGAAAACCCGAGAGTGGGGGTTCGTCCGATTGCGGCGGCTATTTTTAGACGGGCGAGCTTGCTGGCACAGCCGTTAGATGGCCTTCGGTTGTGTTATGGGGCTCGCTTCGTTGAGGCGGGCGTCAGATTCAAAATTATTACGTCACAAATACAATTTTTTCTCGAATTCGTAAAACGAGACCTAATTGTTATGTTAAAACGCTTTGTGAAAAGTGGAGCTACTCGCGCGAGCACTGTTCGCCATTTTGGCTCCGAAACGACCGTTTGGACGAGCCTAGTATATGTGTTCGAAAAAAATCGATTCTTTAATAATTCTAAAAAAATAATACTAATTTCCCTCAAATTACAGCAAAATTCTGAAAAAAAAGGCCTGTATTTAATTGATCACTTAAAATATCCTATTTTGATCAATAAAAACATAGTATATGGTTGTTATTCGGTTCTGTGCACGTGGAAACCTGTTTGAACTTATTGGAGCTAGTCTCAATGTAGTCACACGTTGTAGTTACCTAACCTAACTGATCATTTAACAATTTTTTACTGATAATTTTAGTTATTATTAACCAGCCAAATAATTAGTTGCCAAAATACTCAAAACACTATCTGAAAAGTAGAGACACTGTGAACCACTTTGGCCCCGACACAACCGTTTGAACAAGCCCGACTAGTACAATTTTGAAAATTTTCAAAAATTTCACGCGTGCGCTATTGACACTTGCGCAAACGTCCACCAATCCAACACGAATCCTACGCCTTTGCGCGGGAAATGCGCAACGTGCGCGACCCGCTTAAGCGCGATCGCATTCGTTTTCGTCTCATTCGGCTCTCGGCCACGGCGCGCTTTCCGCGATGAAGCCGCCACCACATCCATCTTTCGTCGCAGACAACTTTGCCCCCCAACGAGCCCCCAGGTAGCCCCCGTGGCCCCCATTTCGCAAACAAAACGGCCCCCGGAGCCCTAAACCGGCGCTCCGCCCCCGCGCCCCGCCGACCATTCATACGTCGAACCCTAGTATATCATAATGCTCGCGTTTTCGATATCCCTTTAATATATGAACATCGCGAATTTTCGCATACAAAAATTTCGTTCGAATGCCCCGTTTTTGTTGCGTTTGAATCTGTGTGCTTCTCAAACTGTTGCGTTTCGGTTTTCGAAAACGTTTTGTATTTTCGTGTATGTCTTTTCGCGTTTGTCGTATGCGACAGTGTTGCCATGTTTATAAATATTGGCGGTGGCAATGACGTATCGATCATTGAGTCGATTCGTTTTGGAAACGTTCGTGTGTAGTTTTGGGTTTTTCGGTTTTGGGTTGTGCGGGTTTGGGGCGAACAAATTCGGTTGTGGAAATTGTGGGTTTTTGCTGAGTGAAGTTTGGGAAGCGTTGCGAGGGTTTCGTTTTGGAATTTTTCGTTTAAGTCTCTCTGTTGGTGTGTTGAGGTCGTTCGGTTCAGTTGCATATGTTCGAATTTTTTAGCGTCATGGAGGATTTGGTAATTTTTAATTTATTGAATGTGTCGAAACGAATGTCATTATTCGATGATGAATCATAATTTAAATAAGGTCAAATTTGTATTAAAAAATGCTAAAAACTCTTTTTATATTCACACTTTATTGTGTGAAAATAAAATCAAATGGATTAATGTGTCACAATGGTAAGATCCAGAACAGGCCAGTGTACATTTTTAGTTATCACCAATGAAAATTAACGATATTTTTTTGATAATATCACATTACACATTTTTTGTAAAGCATATTTGGATGCGAGTTCCATTCAAATATTCTGATGTAACCTATCTCTAATTTTTATATGGTCTTTTATACAATAATCTCTGGAACGTATCCCCCATGTAAAAAGGGACTCAAATGTAAATAATTTTTTTTAGTATCAATAAAATAATAATAAATCATCGAATAATGTTATCTACGAATTATTTGTGATTCAGTGTTACTAATGTCAATGTTATTGATAATTTCAGGTATTGATGATCGTCGGGTATGACGTCTCAGCCGAATAATTCGACGAAAATATCGGGCGGTCGCCCGATACAGATATTGCCCAAGTCGGGCACCAATATGTCCCTCAACAGCAGAACTGTGCCGATACAAATATTGAATCACAACCAGGCTTTGAATCTTCCTATGCGCACTTCGGGGGGAGCGATAGTGTCCGATTTGAATTCTAGTCTACCTCTCCAAATGTCGAAGCCAACGATCACGATGCCTTTACATTTAACGTCTTCTGATACGATGAACGTACCGAAATCTTCAACTGTTACGAGCAGTAGTTTTCCAGGATCCCTTTTGACCGCACAATTAACAAATTTGAGAGCGCAGAATCATACCGTTAATACGATACAATTAATACCGAATCAACAAAATTCGGTTAAGCAACAGAACAGTTTCGGAGACGATTCTGATAAGCATGGCCAAAATCTGATGAAAAATTCAATTATCAATAACATGTTGCAAAAGCAAGATCAATGTAATAATTTGTCTTTACAAAGTAAAGTTCAAGAAATGACGCCGTTGGGTCAGTTGCCGCTCAGCGGTGGACAGTTCCAAGTTCCTAAATCTAGCGGTACTTCAGTTCTGCAAATGTCTCAATCGAATAAACCTCTTCAAGTTCGCGTCGCCGATCGTTCTTTTCCCCCGGTTCTTTTTGTTCAAACTCCAGGACTGAAGCCTACGACTGATAATACCGTCACCACACCTTCTTCTTCTCGTCAAATAATATTACGACGACAGGTATGTTCATGAAAATTAGTCGAGATCATGAAATATACGACAGTTTATTAAATTTATTATTTATTTTCAGCAACCATCTGTTGGAATACCGTTGCAAGCCAGGCAATTCGTAAATATTGCAAACAAAACTACTCCTGCATCCAAGTGTCCTATATTGGCTCCCAAAAGGACTCAACCATTCGTCATAAAAACTCCGAAGCTTTCGCAAAACATGGTTCCAGTAAGTGTGTCGAGTGGAAAAAGTCCGTTTTCTGCTTATATTAATTCAACGAAAAAAACCATCACCAGCACCAGTCAAGATAATCAACCGTCGATTTCAACAGTTGATTCTCATATATCAATCCCTAATTCTACTAGTCAAAAACTTGTTTTAGCACCTATGGCGAAAATGTCGAATGCTAAAATTATTTTTCCGTCAGCAAGCTCCGTCATCAATTTTCAAATAGCAAACAGCCAAGTCAAAAACGATTCTCATGGCAAAGTCACGGTGATGGGAGATTTGAGTCCTTTATCTAATTCCGTATCGGAAGTTCCCCCGTTACAACCTTTCAGCAGAAATGTGACACTTCCGAACGACACCTCTGTTATTTCGACTACGTCTTCTCAAAAAAGCAATATAACGATAGATAATAAGTATGGACCGTCTATTCCGGGTACTAGAGTCGAACCTATCAGCGCCGATGAGTATTCTATTTCGATTGCAGAGACCGATGCATCGATAAGTGACGATGTTTATACAGTTTCTATATCGGAAAATAACGATATTAATAATGCGGTTGAAAAATCTTTTTTTATTCCGATTCCGGAAAAAGGAAAAAGTCTACTTAGCAAACCCATGGATCATATATCGCCTCAATGCATGGATCTTTCGTCATCGAATCAAGTTCCTGCGATTCTCAGGAGATCCAATTCTGATAGTCACGATAAAAAAGGAAACAATAACAGAAGAAGGATATCGTCTTTAGATACTCC
Source organism: Hydropsyche tenuis (assembly GCA_009617725.1). Taxonomy (NCBI): domain Eukaryota; kingdom Metazoa; phylum Arthropoda; class Insecta; order Trichoptera; family Hydropsychidae; genus Hydropsyche; species Hydropsyche tenuis. Next base: position 1,886,105 of record VTON01000025.1, read on the forward strand.
TTTAGAAAATTATAATAATAAAGTCGAAATTACCAAGATTAAAGAAACAATTTCATCGAAAGAAAATTCTAAAACGTTGGCTGACCAAACTAGATTACCTTCGTTGTTTTGTGATGAAGAATTGGATGCAGATTCCGATACGAAACCGACTCCGGTCCAAGTTTTCAACCACATAAATAAAGATAGGCGTAAAAGCCGGGTATCTTCTGATATTCATCTTGATGTAATATCCGAAAAAGACGACGCTTCTAATTTTTTCAATAAAATCGAAAAAGGGCAATCACTTTTGAGGCAAAAAGATAAGCCACATCTCGATTATGTGTTGGATGACGCACCGGGCTTACAGTGGACTAACGGCTGTGCAATGTTGAAAGGTAGCGATTTACGTTTTCATTTAAACGAGTTCGGTTTAATAGATTTATCTGACAGCATTGTATCTGAAAATAAAAAGAAATCGGGCAGAGGTATTTCTGATATAAACGGTCGTGATAAAAAACCGAAATCGCCCGAAGATTTTTACTGTTGTAAAGAATGCGGTTGTCACGGTATGGCGGCCGAGTTCGTCACTCAAAATTTTTGCAGTTCGTCTTGTGCAAAGACTTATGAGAGAAATTTTAGACATAAAAAAGCTCGCCAGGCACCGGAAATCAAAAAGAAAAGACGACTGCGAAAACCTATCCTTCAAAAACGCATAGAGAAAGAAGAACTCGATGTGAATATGAACGACGAAGAGTCGCACGACATGCCATTCGACGTCAAAAATATAGAAGATGACGTACCCGAATCAAAGTTGACTATTTTTGAAAATAGCCCCATCGAAACCGTTGACGATTTAAATAGTCATCCGTGGTGGAGCGAAGAATGTGGTTTTTCATGGATGAAATATTTAGAACACACTAAAGCTATAGCCGCGCCTGAAAAGTTTTTCAAAGAAATCGGTTCTAAAAACGGGTTTAAAAGAGGTATGAAATTGGAAGCTATCGATCCGGTGCATCCTTCCATATATTCAGTTGTGACTGTCACAGATATTCAGGGACATAGGCTTCGATTACATTTTGACGGCTACCATGAAGACTATGATTTTTGGGTAAATTCGGATTCACGCGATATATTCCCGCCAGGTTGGTGTGAGAAGAGCAAACGTCGGTTGAGGCTTCCTATCGGATTCGAGCAGCATAATTTTTCTTGGCCCATGTATATTAGACAACACAAAGCTATAGCGGCACCGAAAAATTTATTTGCTCACGTATCAAACGTTAGTAACATTTTCATATCGATAATTTTATCAGATTTATGTTTTTTTATTACGTTTTTATGTTGTATTTCAGAATACGTTTCCGACTGGTTTTCGTATAGGAATGAAATTAGAAGCTGAAGATAAGAAAAATTCATTGACTTGTGTCGCAACTGTTGCCGATATAATAAATAATAGAATATTGATACATTTCGATAGTTGGGATGATATTTATGATTATTGGGTCGATCCGACATCACCTTATATTCATCCCGTCGGATGGTGCGATGACAATGGTTGCAGTTTGACTCCGCCCAATTGTGAGTCATAAATTTTATTCGTTTATTATTGCTATGCAAATTTTTGACATGTAATTACTTTATAGTTTTTAAAGATCCTGAAAATTTTTCATGGGAGCAATATTTGGCAAAGACTGAAACGATTCCTGTTCCTGCACGAGCATTCAAGCCTCGCCCGCCGCATAAATTCGAAATCGGAATGAAATTGGAAGCCGTCGATAAAAGGGTATCTACTGTTAACTTATCAAAATTTGTTTATTGATAATCTACGGAGGTCACAAGTGAAATGTTTACAGGCCCCGTTTTTGATACGTGTTGCAACTGTTACCGATGTGAAAGATTACCAAATTCGTACATCGTTCGATGGATGGCCTGATGAATATTCGTATTGGGTGGACGATGATTGTCCGGACGTTCATTTTATGGGATGGTGTGTGAAAACGGGACATTTATTGGAGCCGCCGCTGAGTAAGAATGTTTACATTGTCAAAATAGATATAATATATATTAATCTAATGTTTCGTGTGTGAATTTTTAGTGCCTGAAGATATGAAACCTAATATAGAATGTGGAACTATGGGTTGTCGTGGATTTGGGAATTCTCGTGGTGCGAAACTTAGCACTCATCATATAGCGTCTGAATGTCCTTATCGTTTACCTGCTATGAGTCCTGTGCAAAGGGATAGATTAGATGGTGCTCGTCCACCTCCTCAGTTATCAGAACCGAGGCCGAGAGAACCTCGCAAGTCAGTAAAATTCAATTTAATTATGTATTGAATTCAGTTTTATATATATTAACCATCGTATTTGATTTTAGGTTAACTAATATGAGACAAAAAGATATGACGATGAGTTCCGACGATATAAACGATGAACCTGTTGTCGAAGAGTGAGTGTTTATAAATGAGAATTATTCAAATGTATGATTTTGTATTAATATTATTTTTTGATTTTACAGGCCTCTCGAAAGGGTTCCTAAAAGAAAACTCGAAGATGAGATCAAATCTGAAATTGTTAGATCTGTTTTATAATTTCGCTATAAACATAATTTCGAATGTTATCTGACATAATTTTTATCAATTTCAGGCATCAGACGAAGAATCCAGCAGTCAATCCAAAATCAAGCGAGAATTATCACCTATCCATAAAGAAAGGATAGAATACTCAGTTTACGATCCAGGATATTTACCTAACCCTAACAGATTGGCTCCTATATCTGCAAAATGCGATTATTTCCCACTAAAAGAAATTTTGCAGAAAGAATCTCTCAGAGGCGATCCACGCAATTGGAACCAATGTGAAGTTCAACGTTTTGTACAGCACATATTGCAACGTTCAGATTTTTCATGGAAATTTTCCAAGCATAGAATCGACGGTGAATCGTTTCTTATGTTAGCTCAAGAGGACCTCGTTAATATTATAGGGATGAAGCTCGGTCCCGCTATCAAGGTTTATAATTCCATAGTACAACTGAGACAGAAAGTTCTCTCATGACTGTTGGCTGTCAATTAGGATTTTTAAGTAATTTAATTCTTTTGGTAACATTAAAATGTACAAATACATTAAGTAATTGATACGACTATTGATACATTTTATTTTTGCGAATCATTGCGTTAAGAACAAATATATATGTAAAAAAAATTTTCAATGTAAATTTTTGTAATGTATTTAATGGCATAAAATAATTTATTTAATGTATTATGATTTTTAAAAATACACGTCGTGTATTTCTTTGATGTTTTGAATACATTGATGGAATATAACATTTTTGAATATTAAAACGTCAATTTTAAAAATATTAATTGTGAGATTATAAGTTTAGAAATAAGAAATTTTCAATGAATAATGTACTAAGTCGCATTTGATCTCTTGTTTCTAATAATCGTGTAATATGATTATATTTATTGTATATATTTATATACGTATATAAAAAATGTGATTATCAATCATTTAGTTATTTATTATAAATAAAAATACATATATATATATATAATTTTTTATTTTTATTTTTTAAAAAACTAAGGGTGTTAGTACTTAACATTTATATTGAATATTTTTACAGTTCCATCTTCAGAGGCACTTGCAAGTTGCAATTTATTTTTGTCGTACTTCTCAGATTCCTTTGAATTTTTATGAGGTTTGAATGCTAGTTTTGTTACAGTGAGATGATGAGCCAAACTGTAAAAAATTGTAATTTGTAATTTTGATTAATTAAGCTGAAATTTTTTTCATCAATAATAATTGTGAGAAAATTACCTGTTGTTCATTTGGATATTGAGAACCCATTTGTTTTTCACAATATTAAATGTATAGATTTGTATTAATCCCGTCTCTAATCCCAGTGCTATCATATAGTTATTATTTACAAAATGAGGAGCGAATGTAATTGCAGTTATAGACATATCTTGGAGAGTTAAAAAAGGCGTTATGGCTTTGAAATCTCGCCAAGATGCGTTAGCAGGATCTAATTTGTCCCATAAAACAACCTGAAATTATATTATAAATGAACAAAGTATATTTTTATCATTACATATATATTTTTTTATACCTTTCCATCCCTGGACGCTGTTACAAAGTATTTTGAATCATGTGTCCATGCACAAGACCATATTATTCTCGTATGAATTCCACTCGTTTTGTCAGTTGTAGCGTCAAGGAAAAATTCTGTGGTATATGACTCTCTTCGATATATTGACCAACGACGATCACGGGATACAGACAACAAACATAAATTGTCTGGTGAAAATTGTAATTCTGTGACAGTCAAATTGTGAGATTCTAAAAATTGAACTTGTACCCATGTGTTCGTTTCCCTTTAACAAATAGATCACATATTTATATTTAAGTGAGGCTGCCCATTAAATACACGTTCCATTTTATTTTTAACATAAACATACCAGATAATAATAGCAGCATGTTGTAGTTTACTAGCCTTGCACGCAGATGCTATTAGTTTACCATCGCTCGTTGTGGCTAATGCAAATAATTCATAACCGTGTCCGTAAAGTTTGTGTTTTTCTGGCCATAGAGTATTTTGAACAAGTGTCTCTTCGGTTGGAGGTTCTGTTAATGCAAAAAAGGAAGTTGATTTTCTGTTATAAAAATTATATTGTATCCAGTAGTTGACCTGTAAGTTTCGTAGGAACAAAGTAATGATCGGGATATTGAGCGTTCGAATCATCTTTTGAATCGGAAGGTTTTATTTCGTCAACATAAACAGCTTTATTGGATAATCCTAAAGATGGTACAGCAGCACCTTCAGGGATATCTGAAAATACGGTTGATTTTGTAGTTATAGTAAAAAATAATAATGAGAAAACACACAGAAACCTACGATTGTAATCTTTTAAATGTTCGTCGTTCGATATATCACATATTGCATGAAAATTTTGAATGAAATTATGTGGAGCTTCGAATGTTCTAATAACTTTTTCTTCAGCTCCAGAAACAAAACAATATCGAGATATCACAGCTATGCAAGACATGTCGTATCCATGCACTTGAGGACGAGCTATTTCATGCCAAATTTGAGGTAGACCTTTTCTTCTCCAAGGAGCATGTATACGAGTAGTTTGGTCAGTGCCAGTAGTAAAAATAAATTCCCCGTCAGGTTCCCACGCTAAGTCTACAACTTGCTTACGATGACCTCCACATGGAACGCTCGGTACCCAGTTGTCTGATTCCTTTGATAAAAAATCATATATTTTTATGATTATGTTAAATTTTAATTAATCGATTGTTCGTGTTGAAAATATACTTTGTTGTAATTCCATATATGAAGTGATCCGAAATAATGATGACCGATAATTGTGTTTCCATCATGAGCAAATTTTCCTCCATGAAAACCTAATCCACCTCCACCTACTGCGCCCACTCGTACTTTTTCAACCCAAACACCGTCAGGTCCAGGTTCCCATATAATTATAGTTTTATCAATAGATGTCGATAATAATTTCAAAATCTTTAAATCTGGAAGTAACATATCGACGTATATATGTATATATTTTTATATAGAAAAAAAAAACATTAATTAAATGATACCATTTGTGTTTTTGGAATGCCAATGAACACTAGTTATCCAACTTTCATGACCACTTAAAATAGCTTCAAGTGAAATACTCCATTTTGAATTGGCTATACTGAAATGTTTCTTTTCAATTTGCATTTCACCCGTATCGTTAACTTTTTTAAATTTTTCTATACACCATAATCTGATATGTGTGTCTTGAGAACAGGTAGCTATTATAATTTTGTCATTATCTATAGGAAAATAAGTTAAAGAAAGTTATGATAGATTTTACATTAGTATATCGTGAAAAGGAATTTAATTAGATAATGATGAAACACCTGTTTTAACAGTATCAATTCCAGAAACCCAATCTTCATGTCCAGTCAAAGTGTGTAACTTTGGAAAGGACAATTCATATTTTTTATTTAATTTTTCGACGTGTAGGTGAGTTTTATTATCATCACAAGCACATGCAAGAATGGTCACATCAACCTTGGGCAGTGTAAATAAATGAAGAGTAAGAAAAAGAACATTACAATAGTCGACCGTTTCTATACAACTGAAATCACCTGTTAAAAATGTATATAAATACAATAATAATTTTATAGTTCTATTAAAAACAAAAATGAAAATAAAAATAGGTACCGCTATTATCCACTTTCCAAATCTTCAAAGTAGTATCATGAGACGCAGTTGCTGCATATAACACATTTTTCTTTGGTAAAACAATTCCATCGACTGAAATTATTCCAGATTTGTGTCCCCTTAATTTGGTCCATGGGAAAAAATCCAAGTTGGAAGCTTTTTGCCAAATGATGGCAGTCTGGTCTGCTGAACCTGTGATTATTTTGCTGCCTCCGGAACATTTTATCCATTTAACTGCAGTAACATAGTCTGTATGAGCGGCAAAAGTCCTTACGATTTCTGCATTGCCTTCCTATAAAGGATAACACTGATTTAGTTACCGTTGACAATGTAGAATGGTAAGGTTATGTTTTTGACGTACATTAGTTTGTATTAATCCGAGCGAATTACGCATAGCCACTGCGACAGGTTGTGGTCCATTTTCAGAAAAATCATCTGAAACGTCAATAGTATGAGGACCACCGCGAACAGCGCCTGAAATGTATGCTGTCGAAACTGACACTTCGCTGTCAAAATCCATGCCGTCAACACAACTGGCACACTGAAGCGAAGTGTTGCCATTTGGATAAATTCGTTACCAGATGGTTGCTCAAATGTCACAGGCTATGGCCACGGACGGCAATGTATTTAATTCGAAAAATATTTGTAAAATATGGGAGGGGGACAGTGCCGTAGCAAGCCATTGGCAATTGGGCAAGCGCCAAGAGCTCGAGACTTTTGGGGCGCCAAAGTCGCCCTCCGTTTTTTTAAAGAGATTACTTTTAAACAATTTAGAAGTTTACCACGGGAAAAAATTTTTGTGGTCCGAATAATTTTGGGAAGTGTCGAATATCGAAAAAAATATTTCCGAAAGCTAGCGTGAAATAATTTCGCGTGAAGCTAACTTCTCGAGAAATTATTCATCAAATAACGATAGGTTGGGTTAGGCTTGGTGAGAGATTCGCGAAAATATTTCCGAATGTTGGATTACATTCACGCGAATTTATTCATCAAATAACGATAGGTAGGGTTAGGCTTGGTGAGAGATTCGCGAAAATATTTCCGATAGTTGGGTTAGCTACACGCGAATTTATTCATCAAATAACGATAGGTAGGGTTAGACTTGGTGAGAGATTCGCGAAAATATTTCCGATAGTTGGGTTAGCTACACGCGAATTTATTCATCAAACAACGATAGGTTTGGTTAGGCTTGGTGAGAAATTCGTTAAGATATTTCCGAAAGTTGGGTTAGCTTCACGCGGATTTATTCATCAAACGACGATAGGTTGGGTTTGGCTTGGCGAGAAATTCGCAAAGATATTTTTGAAAGTTGGGCTACATTAATGCGTTGAGCTTTTTTTAAGGTAAAAATTTGTTGGGGTTCAAACACGTTCGAATAATGACGAATAATTTTTTATTTGAAAATTATGAAATAAAAAAATTTTTTTTGACCAGCTTCTCCAATGAAAAAAATATTTTTCCAACTCCCCATTGGAAAAAAGGGGCGCCAAATTTTATATTTGCCAAAAACATTGCTACGGCTCTGGAAGGGGAGCATTGAATATCAAATATCAATCCGCCACATACACTCGAGCCAACCCTGGTCTGGCCTACCCGATAATTGAATATGCATTATTGATTTCAATATAAAAATGAATTGCATTAATTTTCAAAGTTAAGCTGTCTATATTTGTACGTGGTTTCCTTTTTATTGCGACATTCTTAATTTATTAGGTGTTTGCAACAAATAAATCGATACTTCCGCATCCGAATGTAAATTTTAAATAGCTTACGAAGCTCAACACGAGCGTTCGAGCACCGAATTTACATTGCAATCTGAAGGCGACGCGAATTTCGTTTTGAATATGGATCACACTATTTCCACAAACGGAACAAAAAAATGTATTAAAAAAACGTTACCGAACAAATCTCTTTTTCGCAACAGACCCGATTAACTGTAGGTCAAAACTCAAAAGAGGCGAATTCGCATTGTTTCACGTGCGCGCACTATAAAGATTTCCGCGGCTAAATTTTCCCTTTACGAGACATTGTTTTGACGTGGGCCGTTATTAAATAATATGCGAATGGTGGAAAATACGTTTTGTGCGTTCGGGTGTGTTTCGCACTGTACATTAGACCTTTTGGTTTATCTCAAAGCTTTTATTAAAAACGTTTCCCATTTGCCGCACTTCGGTCGTATTCAACGCATTACGGGAACACAATCATAAACATATTCAATGCAAGAAACAAGCTCACAGTTAATTGAAACACAAAAGTTTGTACAGTTTCGAACGAGCTCTGTACATTGTGTTGGCCATTGATAAAGTTGGAAAATATCGGGGAAGTGCATAAGTGTATGGATGTCATAATTTGATTTGTTAACGAATCGTCTTCTATGTGGAATTTGTAAGCACGTTCGTCTTGATGAAATTTCTTTGATGTTTTTAGTGGCGCAACGAGCACGTTCTTCGTCTTATTCTATGTACTTAGGGAGAAGTGTTTGAAATTCAGGGATGAGTTTAAAAAGTTCGATCATTTAGTATATCATGTCCATTATTGTATCAAGGTGTACATTCAATTATTCAGTTTATGTTTTCCATTCGTTTGACTTACTGCCATTATAATCTTTTTGCTTATACTCTTCATCGTCTTTTTTTTTTAATCGTTTCTGGTTATTCTTTACTATCTTTTCTCACTATTTGTGTGCTCTTAATTTTAGAATTCATATGTAGCCATAAGTTGTAACTAGCAAACACGATCATAGTCAGGATATTATTCAGTGGGAGGTAAAAAAAAAATACTTTTTACATGTATGTGATATATCAAAAAATTTTCAATGTTTTTTGATGATTTTGCATGGGAAAAATTTTCCACATTATACATTTTTTATAAAGTATATATGGATGTATGTTCCATACTAGCAAAATACTGATCGAAAGCTTTCGAAAACCATTTCCATTTTTCATTTCGTATCGATTGTCGAGCTCGCATCAGCAACCCTGTGTGCTTTTTCGAAAGTGGCCGTTCGTAGGGGTGTGTAGAAATATATAAACGGTGTGTAGAAATATATATACGGTTATGCCATTCTCGCGCATCACAGTTGTAGAAGCGATGCTATCGGCATACGGTCACTGAACCGGCAACGACAATTTCATTATCTTTTCCGTGTGAAACCGACAGCTTTTCCTCGGGAACTTTTGCAATTCTTGGCGTTTTATTCAGTACTGTATTGGACTAGGTCATAGCGAGTTTCAAACGTTCAAAAATCAAATATATGAACCTGCGTCTTAAAAATAACGTATTTCTATATTATTCTTATACATGTCAACAAAATTTAAATAATTTAAAATATTCAGATGACCCATTAATTAAGTTTTTTTTTTTAAATTCTTTAAAACGAAATTTCTACGGAGACTACGATCGTGAATAATAAATGGCAGTCGTCGCTGGGAGTTATTAAAGGTAAATGGAGTGTGAGCGAATGCTACCGCCGCCATTTGTCGAGTTTTCATCCAACACTTTTCTAGCGTTTTAATTGTTATTTTAAATAAACGTTTTCTTGCGACAATTTCCACGATAGCATAAAGTATTATATTAAAAGATTGCAGCCGGTGGACAATAAACATTTTTTAAAATTCCCTATACATTTTCACAAGAAAGCGACGATGAATAGTTTCAGAAGTTAAGCCGCTTCATTTCTCATTATCAAACAGGGACTCGTTCGCGAATCATTCCACAGATCGTCCTTCGGGAACCCGCACCATAATTTTTGTATGAAAGTGGGAACGTTATGTACCACAATTATATAATATAACGCATTTGTGTGTCGTATGCGAAAGTATACGCACGTGCGCCATAATACGTAAGTGGCATTTAAGTTGGATGGCACGTGCCCCGTTTCATATGGAGGCTACGCACGCTCTGGTCCCGTATCCTCAGCATGCTCTATGTCCAGGAATTCTTCACCTTTTTTCGGTTTGTATACTTAATACAATATCTGAAATATTTTCTGAGTATAAAAATCAAGATCAATCCTTGTAGGATTAAAATAAGCAGGGATTGTAATAATAGTACTAACATTTTTTTACGTAAATACTGTTAGAATTATGTGTTAATTAGATAAATATTCGTCGGTAAAAGATGTAAATATTGTGAATTGTTCATGAGTGTATATTTCGTACAAAAGTATTATTTATTTTGATGGTAGTGAGAAAATTATGTAATAAAGGTTTTTTATGGATCTGGTTTGTATTTCAAAATATAATGTTGGTTCGTTAATGCATTTTTTTCAACTGTTGTGTTGTGAAGATAGGGATGTATGTGTTGATGGTATATTGGTTGAAAATTTTGTCAGAAAAAATTGTTGTTGATTGATATTTGGCTTTTTTTTCGTTGTTATTTTGGTTTTTGAAGAATAAAATTGAATAGATAATTTAAGATTTAATAAAGAAGCTTTCAAGTTAACACCGAAGAAAATGTGGGAAAAGTACAGTTGTAAATTTTTTACTTGCTTGTCTTATTATCACTACTTGTAGATATTATCATTTTATTTTAGACAACAAAGGATCATAGATTAAACTAACAAAATAAAGATAGCAGGTTCAGAAAAGGTTATAGCAATTGCGTCATAGGTTAACAATTTTCAATCTCAATTTATTTATTACGTACACATATTATACTAACGCATATTTTACTGATTACATAAACTAGTCATGGCCAAACTAAGGCCCGCTGGCTATATATGGCCCAGTTGAAGGTTTTGATTGGCTCTTTCGAGGTATAATTTTAAATATAATATAATAAAATATCCTATTTGTAAGCTGTTTTTTTTATTTGTAATACAAAAACTATCATATTATTATTTTGTTTTACAATATTTATGGTGCCCTCCAAAGACATGCATTATTTTATTTGGCTCACCAATTGGTTTCAATTGATCATTCCTGGACGAAACATAACTGAAAACGATCAATTTAAAAAAAAAATTAAAATACAAGCAATACAACATCACAATCATAGATTGAAAAACAAAATCTGGTTCTCATTGGCTCTCAGCTGAACCTGGATTTCGAGCGGTCCATTGGCGTGTACATAATTCGGGAAGATCAAAAATCTTCACGACAAAACAGAACAAAACCAAACAAAACCTAAAAACGATCAAATTGAAAAAAAATTAAAATACAAGCAATACAACATCACAATCATAGATTGAAAAACAAAATCTGGTTCTCATTGGCTCTCAGCTGAACTTGGATTTCGAGCGGTCCATTGGCGTGTTCATAATTCGGGAAAACCAAAAATCTTCACGACAAAACAGAACAAAACCAAACACAACCTAAAAACGATCAATTTGAAAAAAAAATTAAAACACAAACAATACAACATCACAATTCCAGATTGAAAAACAAAATCTGGTTCTCATTGGCTCTCAGCTGAACTTGGATTTCGAGCGGTCCATTGGCGTGTCCTTATGGACGAAATTGGACGTGTACTTATGGACAATACCTTCGGGAAGACCAAAAATATTCACGAAAAAATAGAACAAAACCAAACAACTAAAAACAGATCGAGCCCCACCAGTTGACAGCAGCTGCCTGATGCTGTATGCCGGCATGCCCTCAGTCGCACACGGCCTACAATGGCGTGCTGTTATCGCGATATGCCCGCGACGCCATTTTTACGTCGCTTCACACAGAGCGCACTTCATTTTCGAGGGTTTTCCAGATGATGTTCGCAGATAGTTCGGGCTTTCGGTGTTGCCAGCATTCCCGCTTTGATGTGCCGCCGATTAAAAAGAGAAAAGAATGCGAGGATTCGATGTTTGCTTTTTTTTGGGTTTTGGTTGTGATGGATGAATGTTGGAAAGTATTGAAAGTTTGGTTTTGTTTGGGGGGATTGTAAAAGTTTTAGGGATGAGTGGAGTGTGATGAATGTTTGATATGTTGTTTTGGATCGAATAATTTCTAGAGGTTTGCATTTATGTACTATTTAATAAACTATTATGATACAATGTTGAAATATATACGTGGATGTAAAACATGTATTTTTATGTGAAAAATGTATCCCGATTGTGTAATTTTCATTCGGAAATGTAAATATAAAAAGAATACAAAACTAATGTTGGAATATTGCGAGCTTTTCCGGTTTTAAACATGCTACATTGTGTGTACGACGCCCCATAGGAGCTTTATACATTTTCTCATATGCTTTTAAAATATTCAAAGTAGAATCTCGTTATAACTTTAGACTTATAATTGATTCTTATTATAATTTTATGAAGGCAAAATATTTATACGTCGACAAACATTTTGCAACTAAAACCAATTTCCATACGATTAGGACAAATGAAAATAGAAAAAAAAATCGATATAAAAATATTGATAGATGATCAAAAATTGTCTCGAAATCAATTTGAATTTGAATTGTATGAAATCTCGATTGAAAATTTAAAAATTTCGCGGTCAATCAGCGATAGCTAGACGCGTGTCGGTTGTCAGACGCGTGTCCCGCGGGACAGACGCAAAACTTTCTCATATCTCGCTGCGATCTCGGGACGTTTATCCCGGGACGTTCGCCTGAATAAAACACATCATCGAGGAAGAAATTTTGCGGTTTTCGGGTCTATTTTTGAAAAGGGCGGACGAACGAGCGCTGCTAAAACGACGCGAGCCAGACGCCTGAAATAAAAAAAAAAAAAAAAAAACGATTTCAGTAAGGAAATTCTCAACTTTCTCACTTTATTTACAGAAGTGCTCAGACTAAATAAAAATATTGGATACGGAAAAGTATGATCTTCATAAAAAATGATACAGTTCCGAAAACAACGACGAGCCTTTACTAGCACTTGCGAAATTCCATAAATCGCAAGTTTTCCACTTTCGCGTTCATAAATAAAATGAAGTTTTTACTCTTTTCAAAAGCCAACAGGGATAGATAGCGTTGGGAAGCACAGTGGGTGTGCAGTTTGCACTAGAATGCAGTTTCTCGTCGAGAAACGTTTTAAATATGCATGCGGGCATAGTGTATCGTTACGTTACGTTGTTGCAAATCGTTTCATATTGTGCACGTCTCGAGTTAAAAGCGAGTAACTGACATCGTTTAGTCTGTAACGATTAAGGATTCTACATCTGATTTTGTATGTACAATCACAACTCGGCTGTTCGGATTTTCTTGGAAATGTATACAGTTCGTTTTGAATGCGATGTATGTTTTGTGAGAGAAATTTTCTAGTGAATATTTTCGATGATATATTAGAAAATTTTGATGATTTTTTTTTGTGATTTTAAAAATAAGGGTTTTTCAGGTACTTTGTGTATGATAGACGTTTTTGATAATTTAAAATTATTGAATAGTTTTAAATTTTATGAAATAAGAAATAGACGCAAAAGGGTTAACCCTGGACATTTTTTTCACGCATACTCAATTTTGGTTCATTTGCATAAAAGGGTTCGGATGAGGCTTTCACGTAACCGGATCGTCTCGGAAAAACTACCGCATAGGACTTTTGCAAGATCTGTTTTGAATGCGAGCACAAATTAGATTGATTGCGTACGTAGAATATATAAATCCTGACAATATTTCAAACACTTCTTAAACTATCATTAAAAATCACCAAAAGGATGTATTAGGGGAACCGGAGAGTAATCATTTTTTTCGGTTCTAGAAATATAAATCATAAACATCCGAGTTCAACCAATAATTTTTCAATAGTTTGAAAAAGACTCAACTCTTCTAGTGCCTTCAATATGTTATCATCGAATTTTAAGTCTTCTTTTTCTATTTTCAACCTTGAGATTTCTATTTATAACTTCAAATTTCTTGAACTAGTTTTGGCACTTGTTGAGTATTAAAATATTGTAGTATGCATCTTTTATTTTTTACATAGCTTCTTTTACCTTTAATCCCTAGTCGACCGAAAACAGGATGTATCGACGAAAAGGTCGTAGTTGTTTTTCAACTGAAATTTTTTCTCGATCAATAATTTATTTTTAAATAAAAACAAAAAATTAACATCACTTAATTTAATATTATATATACAGCCGTGTTTTTTGGCCCGTTTCACGTTACAAATTGACTGTAAAGAAATGCTTTTGAAAATTTTCCGGTCTAAAACAAATAATTTATGGAAAAATTTAACCAATAATTTGAACCCTTCAAAAGGATATATCATAAGTAATTTATAGACGAACCTCTGAAGCGCATATTGCAGACGGCATATTTGAAAAATCGATTTGGATTCAATCGCAGAATTTCAGATGTCAAACGTATAATGGCAAACTACGTTAGTCGATTAGTGAGTACACGACAACGACGCATTAGTGACTACACGAAGTGCAACGCCTTGTATATTGAGTACGTTGTTGTGAATGCAGGTGTGCATATATAAAGTGCATATGGCAATCGGAATCGTTAATTCACATGTGCAGTTTCGTACGGGAAATTGTATGAAATTGAACCTGTTGATGTGTTGTGCAAATTTTGCGAAACTATTTGAAGGGGTCGTTTCAGGAATTATGGTTGTGTTTGATCGAATTTTCGATCCAATGGAATTATTCTGTTACATATTTTAATTTCTATCAATTATAAAGGTATTGAAATGATTGGTATAACTTATGGATAAATTTATAATGGAAGAACTCGTAGGAATTTTTAAAAGTATTTTCGTTTTATAGTTTTCTCATTTGTTTACGATATAAAGAATATTGATCGAATGAAAAAAATACTCTTCGAATTATATCGTATTTGAAAGTTTCGAGCCGAATATAATGATCCATTTATAATTTAGAAGTGTTCGTAGCAAAGGAGGACGTATTCGTAGAAATATTCAAGGATCGTGCTTTTAAATTGTAGTTCGTGGTACAATATCCTTTGAAAAACTTGGAGTAAGAACTCCGAATACAACTTTCAACTATTAAGCCGGATGTAACAAGACATGTGAAACGCCTTGTTACTTCCGATATTTCACATGGAATTTTTAAATAGAGCGTTTTCAATGACGGATAGTTTTAGCGCAATATTCTAATTCAGTCCCATTTTTTTGAACAATAAGATAAATTATATTTAATATAAATAATATTGATTTTTCATGACTCATTCATTCAATGTTCTCGATGTATCTGTTGATTTTAATTTTTTCCATGACGCATGTTTGTTATAAAAAAAGGGTGCGATTTAACTGTGCATTAAAAATAAATAAATTGCGCATTAAAACGAATCACTTGTGCGTTAGAAAAATATACGATGTGCATTATTTCTAGTGCATTAAAGAATCTCGTATTGCGAATTATTTTATTCATAGTGTGCAATAGAAAAAAAAATTTGTGCAGTATAAATGTAAGCATTAAAAAAAATATGAAATGTGCAATAGAATGAATAGTTTGTGCATTAAAGTGACAGCAGGTGGCAACGTCGTCTTTCTCTATAGGCAATACAATACAACTGTCAACTGTCAAAGTGTCAATGTGAATATTTTTTTACGTACGAACAGAACGACAGAACGTTATACATTTTAACAATTTGGTCCATTTTTGAATCAATGTCGATTTTGTTTGAATTCGGTTTGTTGCGAATAGATTCTATTATGAAAATTGTGAATAATGGCCGTGAGGTTGCTATTTTTTGTCCTGGTCACATTTGCTACGTTGCCGTCATTTACTTTCATTCATTTTAATGCACGTTTATTTATTTTAAGGTACCGATAATTTTTCGAATACACACATTTTAAAGCTCGTGTTAAATGCACACATTATTTTTTTGAATGCATATTCGTTTTATTTAATGCTCAAGTTTAGTGCACAATTAATTTTCATGAATGCACGTTTAAATTATTCCCTTATAAAAATCAAAAAAATTGTATTATAAAATTAATAAAATTAAAAAAAATTAAAAACCAATCAATTATTAATTCTTAATCTACTCTCACAACACACATCCAGGTGTAAGGGCGAGTTCCCGTCACGTGGGTGTCGACTTGGACCTTTCTCCACCGTCGCTCTCAACTTTCTCGGCCACACTTTCTCCATCCCTTATTTTCCGCGGCCCACCCCCGCGTCTAACTCCAATTTCAATTATTTTCTCATTAGTACAGCATTACGGTTCGCAAATCCATCGGATCCGGCCTAATCCCGGGATCCGGGCGGCGGGAGTAATCAGTACAGGCGGCTGCCGTGAGCTTTTCAAATCGTATGAAATATATTTATATAATAATAACAAAACGCGAAACGGAAGAAAGTCGAACCGAATCTTTCCCGGCCCGCCAGGGAGGGAGTGGGTTTGGGGGGTTCTGTTTCTGCCCCTTGAACAACGTTCGAAGTCCGTGGATTAATCGTTTCGGTGCTGAAAGCGATTCAGATTAAGGTTATATGATTTGGAGTTTGTGTGTGTCGGTTTTTATTATTGTTTAATTGGGGTTGCATTATGGATTGCATTTTGTTTGAGATTTGTTCTTGGATTTAGTTCGAATTTTGTTAGTTTCGATTAGATAATATTAATATTGAATCTTAATGGAAATATGTAAATTAATAAGGTTATATGACAGGACTGTCTAAAGGGCCACCACGGTGCCAAAGTGGCTCCCACTTTTCACACAAAAACAAACATAATAAACAGCATTTATTCCGAAATGTACTCATCGAAATAGTTTTATAATGGAAATAAATAACTTTACCAATATTTAATACTTATTACGTTTTGAATTTGTAACAATCGATATTTTGAGATTTGAAATTTGTAAGTGGCCCCCCGCATACTGAAATTTTGGACAAGCCAAATGATATGATATTTTTATATGATATAAAAATCTAGAAACATTATTCTTAAATAAAATTTATTTATGGATTGTTTTAAATAATTTGAACATGAGATAAAAATATTATTTTTTTTATAAAGTTTCGAATTGGATTAATATTTAGTATATAATTCGATACTTAATGGTGAAAATTTATATGGAGCGTAAGCTAAAGCGTATTTCATAAGCTTGGGGTGACACTGTAAAATAGAGATTTTATATAATATATAATATATTGTACTAAGGAAGTCATTACCGGTAAATGATTCAAACTACAATTCGATAATTTATCGGTAAATATTCAAATATTTTTTGGAAAAGTCGGTTTTGTAAGTGTACGGTATTTTGAAAAATGTTGTTTTTTTTTGGGAAATATTTTCGGTTTCACGGTTTTTTCGGCTTTTCATTATATTTTCCAGTTTTTATTTAAAATATAATTTACTGGTAAACCGGTAATTACTAAAAAAATCACCAGATTGTCGGTAAATTAAAATTACGGTAAATCTGACATCCCTATTACATATGCGTTTTTGCATTCTAGCTCTTTCATGAGATACGTTCACACTTAGGCTCACTATAGAGTTTCTTCTTAATCCTCCATAAATATTTATAAATAGTTTCATCGTTTGAAAATTTTACTTAAAAAATATTCAGTTGAAACGAAACAAAAACGCATTTGAGAACGCGAAAGTGCGATCGTTTCACGTGTACACGATTATTATTAAGTTGTTCGTAAAACGTTTCTCCCTTTCAAAGTGTACACACGTTCGCGTACATTTTGAAAATAAATAATATAAAAAAAAAATGAAAAAGAACGTAAAGTTTGAACGGAAAGCGGCGGAAAAGCGGTCGTGGATGGAAAGTTCTCATATTTAATATCCGCGCCGAGTTATTTATGCGAGCTTTCGCGTTTTCCGCGACTTTTCCTCTCGGTGACTCCCTTTTTGTTTTTTTTTCGGCGCCTTTTTCATTTTCGTCGATTTAAAGACAAACCAACCGAACGGTGGCGAGGCGTCGATCGACAAAACCGAAAAAAAACCCGACTCTTTTCGCTTTCGAGTGATTTTTATTCCGATTACGTCGCTCGCCGACAAATATCTATTTGCTGGCAGATCTTCGGGGGAAAATATGGCACCAAATAATGCGTGAGTGATAGCTGAAGTGTCGTATGGTTCAGAAATATCGACGATTTTAAAATGAATTAAAATAATAATAATAGCAAGGGTATTTATGTGAAAATTCATCGGTATTGATTTGATATAAAACGCATTATATATTTATATGAGTTGAATAAATGTTTTGTGTAAATTCGTGGTAAAGATTTAAAATTATTTTCATTAATTAATAAAAAGATAAAATGATCCCTTTCATCTTTCTTGGAAAATGAGTCATATTTTGAGGAAAGTGTTCCCACGCAAGTGATGGATTTATTTCTGGATTGTTTGTTGAAAAATATTTATAGAATGTTCGAATGAATGAAATAGGTGTTATATTAATTTATTCTGAGGATCAATTTTTATAATGAAGTTGATTTTTTTTGAATTTCAAAGAAAATTAAAACATTTTAGTCAATTGAATGAAAATCATAAAAATCACCAATAATTGAATGTGTGGTATCTGAAAAAAGTTATATTTTACGGTATTCAAGAAAAACGTTTTTTTTATTCAGAGTCGATATTTTAATGGTTTTTTTTTGAAATCGTAAATTTTTCAAGAGATATATCTTCATACGTTCATTTTATTTAAAATTCAAAAATTGCCAAATTATATGCAAAATAACAAAAAAAAATCATGAAAAATGGAATGAATATGTGGAATAACGTGGTTCGCGAATGCAGTTACCACGTTATTCTACAAATGTAGATAGGTATTATACAAACCAAAAATTTAAGTAGAATTATCAAAAATTATTATTATAAAAAATCATATTTGAAATAATTTTATTCCACCCAGTACGTGCCAAAACGCAACAACAACATTGGATTATCAGTAGAAATGGAAAATATAAAAAAAATATACAGGCGACGACAACGGCGGATCCAGGAAATTTTCAGGATGGGGGCAATTTCTAATTTTTTTTCAAAAATGAGATTCATATTCAGTGCTTTTTGGAAAAAAAAAGTGTCAGTACGCATTTTTATTAAGTTTTTTAATAATTTCCTTTTAATAGCGCCGCAGGCGAATTTTTTTACACAAAAATTATTGATGTTAATAAAATTTATAAGAAATTAAAGAGATTCACTAAAAATACTAATTTTTTTGATGAAAACGAGATGGTTGAATAGCATATTCTTTCAAAATTATAAACATTAGCGCCGCAGGCAGATTTTTTTTTCAAAAATATACCATATTAGTAAAGTTATATCTGAAAAAAATATAAAAATCTAAATGTGCTTAAATATTTTATTTATTAAATTCATTTTTTTAAATTCGAATTGCGATTATAATGTACAATATGTATGATATTATGTAAATCTCTAGGGTGGTGGCACTTGACCGTTTGTCACCACCATAGATCCGCCACTGGGCGACGAATCATACGACCAGTGCTGTGGAGTCGGAGTCGTGTTGGAAAAATTCGAAATTGGAGTCGGAGTCGTGTTTTTTTTAACGACTCCACAGCCCTGTTTAATACACATAAATAGGTGAGATAGGAAAATAACCTGATAAAATAAAACTTTTTTAGTCGGAGTCAGAGTCGCTTTTTTTTAACGACTCCATAGCCCTGCATACGTCACTGGTGGAACCGTAAAAATGTCTCGTAGTTGGTTTGGATTTGTTAGCACTATTGAAAGTCTAGTGTGCGTATAATCAAAGTAGGTAATTCACGGCAACGGGCTTCAACCGCCGACCCCCAGATGGCGGTAGGAGTATTGTTTTTGGACCTACTGCACAGTTTGAACCGCAACGGTC
Organism: Hydropsyche tenuis; assembly: GCA_009617725.1. Classification (NCBI taxonomy): domain Eukaryota; kingdom Metazoa; phylum Arthropoda; class Insecta; order Trichoptera; family Hydropsychidae; genus Hydropsyche; species Hydropsyche tenuis. The sequence continues at coordinate 1,905,970 of VTON01000025.1, forward strand.
GACATCGGCATAATTTAATTGTCTCCGTTCGGTTCGAATTCGTCGTGAAGCCCTTCTTTGGGATTTTGTGCTGAAGACTTTCGATTGTGAGGACACTTTCTGACAGGCTGACCTGGGTCGGTAAGCGTATCAAAGATATTGGAGGCAGAATTGCAGGTTAGTGCGTATGATGGGTTGTTTTTTGTGTTTGTCGGGGTTCAGAAAATTTCGAGACAGTTTAACTGCTAAATTGGATATATTCTATCCAGTTTAGCATAGTTAGTATAACAGGTCTTCCAATTTCTTATATAAACTTAATCATTTTTTCTCGGTTAAGCCTGGAGAGTTGGGTTATTTTGGGCTCCAACAACATAGAATGTTATTCCGCCAAAGAATTTTCCGATACCACGTTATTCGCGAATTCAATTATAATAAATCTAATATTTCGCTTATATCATTATCTACAAAAACACTTCACACACCGAACATTATCTACATCAAATCTATATTTACAACGAAACCCAAAATATCGAACACACGAATTTTTTCCGGGTCACCCACCATTTGCACCTAATACGTACGCACATATTGCAAAACCGCAATATGTGCGTCGTCACACATATTTCATACCTTGTAAAACACGTGTACGAATTGCGATTTTTTTCATGCACATACACACGAGAACGTGCGTCCGTACATCGACGCGGTGTCGTCGTTTACACGTGTCGTTTCCGAAGTTACAAATTTATCGCGAACACTCTGTACACGTGTAAAGTGAATCCGCGATTCGAGTCGACGAACATGATATGCAATGGTTTTTGCATAGCGAGTATTGCATTTTGAACATGTGTTGTTAGCACTTTGGAGTACAATTGGTGGACAATTTGGTGCTTTTGATATATTTTTATAATAAAAATCAAAATGAAAATTAAATTGAAGTTTTATATTATTATTATTATATTATTTTGATTTTCAAGAAAAAAAAATCAAAATTTCACATTTACGCACTAATGAAAGATAATATGGTAAACAAGTCTTATTTTTTTGTTTGTTAATTGTGTAAATACACGATGATGTATTTTTTAATTTGTATGTATGTATTTTGTAATGATATAAAAGTATTATTCATGTTTATGGATTAAATAATCCATAAACATTAATAATACTTTTATATCATTACAAAAATATTTAAAATACTTGATTAGTTATAAAAAAACTTGCTGAGTTCAGCAAGGGAAATGAGAATTAAAGGGAAATTATAATTTTTCGGTATTTCGGTACTCTTCCCAATAATAAAAAAAAATTGGATACGAAAATCTAATTTTATGATCTTAGTGATAAATTTCCATACTCGTAATACGAGAAAAATGTTTAGTGCATAAGAAAAGCTCATGAGTGCTGTGAAATAAAGTTAGGTGAAGTAAAGTGAATGCATCGTCGGCATTGAAGAATTTTCACGTGCTGAATGTTGAAATGGAGTCATCCGTAGATTTCATAAAGTAGTGTCAAAGTTCATAAAGCTATCATAAAAGTAGTGTCAATAAATATAATTTTTTTTGTAAAATATAATATGTGCATGAACGCAACATGAAGCATTTTCGGTACATTTTGGATTTTTCGAAGTCGGTTTGATTATCTAATAATAATTTATTGGTATTAAAATGTATTACTTAATTTTTACGGTCAATAAATAATCTATCAATTCGAGGTTTATATTATACATATTATATTATTAGGATTCATATGAAAACTGTTGATAGATGTATTATAATTTGAGATTCTAATGCAGATGCAACGTAACGAAAATGTCATGAGTGACGCGTTTAGTTTAAGTAAATGGTTATGTCAAAGCATAGTCGGTTTCAGTGCATTAAATATATCGTCGTCTGGTCATTTAGTGCAGAGGGAACTTTGGAACTAATATATATCCCTGTACGAATGTACGCAGCTTGTAACGATGTTCATGGTACATAGAAATTCAACGGCACACGTTAAACTTTCCACATACTGATTTACATAATTGAATAAATATATGCTTCAACAGTAAATAAGTTAACATTAATCAAAATAATAAATAGAGACTCTAATTGAAAATATATTAATATTTTATTTGATCATTCAACATAAAATTATTGTATAATATTACATATGGGTTTGGTACTTAAGAATTCCGTGCATTAAAGTCTCTTGTATATAACGTGTTTATTAACTCACAGATTCTAAAACTTTAAAACGATCGATGTGGACTAGAGCTCGCAAAGTATGCGACGAGGCCTACTAAATTATTTTTATGTCGAGTACATATAAAAAGGTTGGGCTGCGTATTTTTCCGATCGCACACCTCTCTTATTGGGCCTCTCTGTTTTTGACAGCGGACCACTCGAACGTTCAAAGACATCGCGGGGGCGCTTTCGAAATAAAATAAAAAATATAATAAAAAAAACACTGGCAAGTAGTACAGTTCGACTCTTTATGCGGCCGAATGAAATTTTCTTAGAGAAGGGAAAAAATTCTTCGTGAAAATCGTACGTATTATGAAAGAGGAGTGTGCTGGCTACGCGAAAACGCCACCCGTAGACGAATGGATTCTCTTTTTTATTCCACTCTTTCAAGAATTGGTGAAAAGGGCGAATATCGAGTCGCTTTTGTGAGCGAAAACGTGTCCGAGTTCGAACGGGTTGATTTTTTTTCGTATTCTGCAGGTCGTTTCGATTTTTTTTCATATTGTTCGCGAGGTGTGAATCATCTGTGATTTCGTATAATGAAGATCAAAGGTTTTTTCTCTTTTGGATTTTACCTAGTTTTATATAGTTACAAGTAAAATTCGAAATGTCATGGTAAAAAGTAGACGATTTTTTTAAATTTTACATAACCTGGAACATGTGATGGGTGGATATAATTGTAATTGTAATTACAATTGTAATTTATAATTGTAATTACTTAAATGATCAAGATTTAATATTTTCATGACATCAATTTTATCTTCTAGAATTCAATATAAAAACCATTAAACGCATATTGAAAATTGAAAAATTTATAGAACTCGAAGCGGAACCAGAAATATTCCATATTGCAAACATTATTGAATATTCACCGTTCATTCCAATCAAATGTACGTAGCACTCTCAATTTCCCGTGAAACGCTTCTAAAAATCAGCCCCAACCTACATCCCGAGCACGACCATCAGTCGGAAAGTGGCCACTTCAGGGCGAACTCCATGATGAGCACAACCGTAAATGAGAGCGTGGAAATATAATCAGTGCATGAAACAGTATCGTATGCGTGTGATGATTCGCTAATTACAATATAAAAAAATACATTAATTGAAAAACGTATGTTTGCGTTCACCTTGGAGCTTTGCCCTTATTCGATTGCGGTGAGATGTCATGCACGAGATGCATTTAAATTTATATTCGCGAGCATAATATAATATTCGATACTGTGACGTTCTCGAATATTGCACGGTTCCATTACGGGGACGGGTATGTGGCGCTAAGTGCATTGTACGTTTTATAATATATGTTCGATTGAACTGCAATGAAAAGAATGCTCATTTTTGTTCGAAGAAGGCGTCGAAGTGCATGGCTCGCTTTTCGAATTCGCAAAAGTGCACGCGGCCGGGTGTTTGAGGTGCATTTTCGCGCGGTGTTTGTTTGATGAAGTGCGGATGCATAATATATGTATGTGTGGATTTAGATGTGAGGTTCTTCGGTAGTTTCTTGGAGTTTATTTTGGAAAATGTCTGTTTTCCATGAGAATTTTTCCTCAGATTCATCGATATAAATATTATATAAAATTTTTTTGAAGAATCTCAATAAAATTGCATCTATCTATTGATTGTATCGCGAATTGTTAAAATTTAGTAATCAGCGAGAATCGATACTGTCGAAAAGGTTAAAGTTTTCAGTTAAATTTGAATTTAATTGAATGCATTGAAATGAAATTTCTCATATCATTCGATTCCAGTTATAATATCCATTTATTATTTTTCCAGTTAAAACGTATTTTTTGTATACAGGTGAGCTTTATGAAATTCAGTTTCATGTATAATAATATTTGCAGTTATTTATAGAAACAAGTCAATTTTGAAAATAATTATTTATAAATTGCGATGCGGGATCAGTTTAAATTGAAGAGGGTAAATTTTCATAAACCTCTTTTTCGATGACGTATTTGCAACATGTATTAACGAACTAGTTCACATAATATAATATACGAGTATGTTCATAATATTTTTGAATTACAATTTATGAAAATACTGTTATCAATTTTCGATTAATAATAAAATTAATTTTGATTTAGATTTTTTTAAATGAATTCATGAAGTTATATTATAGAAACATACGAACAAGAAGCTGTTATTTTTTTTCATTTGAAATAGTTTTTTTATCTACTATAAATTATTTTATATTTTTTTAGAAATCAACGAATTGGTATTATTAAAATTGGATTCGTTTCACAATTTGGATTTAAGGTGGCTATTTCAATTAAATTTTCATTTGATACATGTGCCCAAATAAATCTTTAGACACAGATGTTGAAATTCCTTTGAAATGTAACTGCGTACAAACCATAATGGCAAAGTAATCACAAGTTTCACAAAAATAAAATTGCTGACCCGAGACTAAAGCCGAGTGCAAAATATAAGAATTAATTTATTGAGAATTTGATTTATCATTAAGACACACCGATTGATTATTTAGTCTGTAACTAAATAAAATAATGGTAATTGATAAGTTGTAAAAAAATATTAATTAACAGGGTTGCTGCGAAAAATATTTCTTAAGATGCATTTTGTAGGATAATCATTTAATTTGAAATTCGATTATTTTATATATTATTCTGCTTTATAATAATATATACACAGATAAATTACTGATTGTTGAATTTAGAAACTAATCATATACATATTGATCAATGGCTATCGAACGTTTATATATTATTACAAACTAACTGTTCTGATATACAGTGAAACCCCGTTTTTTTATTTGCGTCCAATTTCTTTTCTTTAGCCCCGTTTTATTTTAGTACATTTATTACTTGCTTTTACGTTTTTATTTCCCATAATTTACATCTGAAATATTTAAAATTCATTTGATTTTATAAAAATGTTTTATTAATTAAGCTTGCGGCAATCGAAAATCATTTTTCAAACGTAACAGTTGCAAGCATTGCTGTTATTTTTTAAATATTCTATGTGATTTTTCTGTTCTTTTTATTTTTCTGTTCTTTTTATTTTTCTGATTATCCCCATTTAAACGGTTTTTTTATCTTTAATGTGATGACATTGAAAGTTCAAATCCATTTACATCACCAAAATAACTTATATAAACCCAAAAATATATGCCAAATGTGTGATTTGTTAAGTAAAAAAATATTTTCAACATTTTTTTTGAACATACTGACAATGAATGGATGATCGCTAAATATATGATTATTAAGTTATACATATGTTATTTAATAGTGTTTGTTATAATGATTTTGAATAAATGATTGTATTGTATGCATTTGTTGTTTATTTTTCTTCTTTGCTTTTTTTTTAACTACCATTGCGATTTGGGGATATCTGTTATGACATGGTGGTTATCAAATTTGATATTATTATTATATATTTGAAATCTATGTTTTTTTTCTAATTACGTTTTCTAATCGGTACCTACGAAAACCTGAAAACTATATTACTAAAAATCAATATAAATTATCGAAAAAACATAAACAAATCACTGACCAAAAAACACAACTTTTTTTTTAAATCACCAAAACAACCAAATATAAACGACAAAGGAAACAATCACGAAACCGTTTCAAGGGTGTACGTATACTCCGGCTCACGTCCGGCAATGAATTTCAATTACACCAGCACCGAAGTGAAAAAAGAGCAAACGAGCGAATCTAAAGAAAAATAAGACAACGTTCATCCACGGGTATATGCGAAGAGTGGAGGCAATCGTTCAAGCAGCGGGGTGCAGCACGAGATACGCGAGTATGATGAATGAAGAAGACCATCGAAACTTAATTACGCCAAATCTCCATTTATCTTCGAAAGGGGCGATAAATTATTTCGCCGGTCCTGCTCAATTAGATGGATGCGAGGAAAAAAGCCGTGCATTGTTTATTCGAGAGGGAGATAGGGATTTTTCGATATATCGTGGTGAAGTGTTTTCGTTGGAGTCGGTTTTGTGATTGGTTGATTGATGTCGATAGTGATTTTTTTTTTGAATTGAATGAGGGGTTGTGTTGAAGTTGGAATTTTATGCATATTCATATCGAGATGTGTATTGTTGATTTATTCGGTTTCGAAGGTGCTTATTTTCAATTTTATTTTTGAATGTTTAGAAGGTATATTTGAAATTAATGTGGTAGATAAAACGACTGTACTGATGTGTTTTGTCATTGTATACGATTAGATATTTCCGTCTTAGATTCAATTTCATGATTAAAATAATTAGGTTTGTCATTTCATCAAAAAGAAAATTGAACTCAATCATATTGATTCGAATGAAAATGAACACGGGATACATTAAAACAAAATTGAATCATAACATAATTTTTGAATCATCGCATATGAATCTCATGCACTTAAACGCAGTAATAGAATCAGTTACTCACCACCAGTTACTCGCCAATAATCAAACAATTTATATTCCAATTTTATAATTCAACTGTTATCAATCGACTAAATGTCATATTATATTATATTATCTACTTGTTAACCGAATATAACATACATCTTACGGTGTTCGTGTTAATCTCGCATCGTTAAATGCATTTTTTTTTGTTCAAACAGATTTTTCATCAGAGTTTGCATCATGATTTAATTTCGCGTAATTCAAGAAAACGCATTTTATCAATTCAAATTTATTTTATTACCCTTAACGAAATGAGAGTGTGGGAACCATCTTGAACTATATTTTTTTTTCAATTGATTTACCATTAAAGAAGGAGGAATGCGAGAATGTTCTCGAAGCACATGTTTATTTTTATCTATCTTATCAAACCAAAGGAGGACGTTAGAACCCCCTCTCAAAAATATGATTTTTTGTATTGAAAAACATATGTTGAACCCATATATAAGTCGTACACACAACACGGCAAACGGGTCATTTTGTCATTTACATTTGAACAATGAGTTCAAGCTCATTGATTCAATCTTCAACACTTTAACTGAAACATTATAAATGAGTTCATTGACTCATTTTGTTATTATAATTCGAGAGCTCATCTTAAGCTCAACCTCTGTTACAATTGTTCTTCAATAAAAAAACAATACTTTTCACCACAATTGAGTGTACTCATTTATCTCTGGACACAACTGGACTGAATAACCAATTGGTGGAAGCCAGTGGGGCTATATAACAAACTGGTGGCAGCGGTAGGATATCACTACTCCTATTACCCGTTATAAAACAACCGCAATCGAAAAAATATTTTTCTCAGCAAAATCAATTGAAAATTATTTTTCAATTATAAATAAATATTGTTGTTATGAATACGCTCATTTTCTCATTTTGTTATTTTTTCTACCAACATTTGAAAATTTATAAAAATATTTGAATATCCAAATATGTTACCATTTTCATATTCGATATTCGAATATCTAATTTCACGAATATTTGGGATCCTTTTTTCAGACGTGTCAGAAATGGTTCCAGAAGTTTCGATTAGGAAGTTTAACCTTAAAAATTGTTCTTGAAATGGAAGATCGATGATCGTAGATTAAGATAATTTAAGAGCTGAATAGAACTATCTATGATATTATAGCTCAAATGTGCATGAACAAATGAAAAAAATTGGCAATATGTGAAAAAAGGAAAATGGACGTCGCATACATTGAACGAGGACAAGACGAACGCGCGTCCACTATGTTATTTCGAAAGTCACGAAATATAAAGTTATTGTGTTACCGGTAAGAGACAATTCGACATCTTCCATACTCTTCGGATCTTACACTCAGATTACGATATTTTCAGGTCATTACAGAATTATTTAGATAGGAATTTTCCCATCTAAATAATTTTTTTAATTTATCTATTTTTTTTTTATTTTAAAAAAATACAGAAGTGGCGAAATAGGGACTTTGCGAATATTTTGATTCATAACCGACACAATTTTACAAAAAAAGTGTTGGAAAATTTGGTAGAAAGGTGGATAGAAATGTTTAATAACGGTAGAAATTATATCTTAAATTAATAATTAATAAATAAAGTTTTTATTGAAAATTTCATCTATCATTCAAAATGCGACATTACTTTAGGGATAACCTAATATAAAAAAATAAGCAATTCTATTGACATAATAAAAGTGAGGTGACTAACAGCGTGTGGACACCGACTAAACTTCAGTCCGACTTCGAAGTCTGTACGGTGCGCCGAGACGCGAGAACACGCCGTTTCCAAGGTGGTTCCACGAAATTTCACTACCAGTAAGTTCACATAATCATTGATAATCATTTCACAACACTGAAATTAAACGATTAGTCGTTCAATATATTGCATAATGGTTAATTTTACGAGTAAAAATTTATAAATTAAGCGAAGTTTATAGAGTAGAATATTCAAATGATCAATTTGAAACCTATCTAATTAGGCCCATGAATTATTTAGAAATAGGAAAATTGTTGGCACATCATTCAAAAAGTGTATCAACCGCTGTTATAGATTTATAAAGATTTTGTATTTAACGAAAAAATCTTTGAAATTTAACAAATAAAAAAAAATTAAAAATCGCTCCCCCCTGTGAAAAATTCCTGGAGCAGGAGTAGGTGGAGCAACGGGTTTTTACTCGGAGCACGGAAATTTGTAGTGCTCTGCTGCTACGATTTTAAGCTTAAAATTGAAAAAAATAAAATTTTGTTTAAAAATTAAATACCTATTAATTTAAATTGTAAGTTTAATTAGATTGCATTAATTTTTATAATTATTTTCTTCCACTCCATAGCGGTGTATTTGTATTAATTATATATTTTAATTATTGATTTAATTTAATTGGAGCACGGAACGGAGTTGTAACAAGTACCTCCCGATTTACGCGGTAGATACGTTCCGCGAAAACCCGCGTAAAAAAAGTGTATGTACCCATACAAAAAAATGAGATCGGTCCCAGGGCAAACAAAAAAAACGCGTAAATTGAGACATGAAGTCTATACTAACAAGGGCAAGGTACGGAACTGATCTCTCGGATTTCCTTGAAATTGAATTTGGGTATTGATCAAAATTATTGTATTAATATGGTAAAGTATAAAAACCCAATACCCAGCCTATTTTTAATTAGACGCATTTGGAGTTTCGATTTTTGGACGTACTTGCGTATGATACGTCAATAGATGGCGCTCCGAAAAGAGGTCCGAAAAATCGAAACTTCAAATGCGTCTAATTAAAAAATGGCTGGGTATTGGGTTTTTATACTTTACCATATTAATACAATAATTTTGATCTATACCCATATTAAATATCATAAATATCCGAAAGAACATATCCATGCCTTCTCCTTGTAAATGGGAAGATTGGTTCAGAAAATCGCGTAAAAAAGTCTAACAAAAAATAAAATTTAATTAATATAAGGTTAAAAATATAATTAAAATAAATTAAAAACGACATAAAATCTCATCTCATAAGCTTTAGCAACAGATGGCACTTTTTCTCCTTTTAGTAAGCGATCCAAAATTTCGATCTTTATTTGTAATGATATGATTTTTCTTTCAACCGGCAGCTTTTAAGCTTCGTTTGACATTGTAGGGCTGTATTAAAAATATGTTTTAGTGAAAATATACTACAAATGAAAAAAAAAATAAATTGTAAGTATTTTTACCATTTGTATTATTTAATTAATAAAAAAAATTGCTTGGCAAAAACAAGCACCTCGTAAATCGGGGGATAATTGATGCTGGAGCGGAGCAACTCATAAATGTGGTTGCTCTAAAGCCCTTTTTCCAATCACATTCATATATTATAATTAAACACAACTTCATCAAATCACACCAACCCAAGCCAATTTAACACCGAATCCCTACAACCATCGACAGTCCCGACCACAAACTTCACCTCCGAATAATTTTCACACACTCCACCCCCGTAAAGCGACCCGTTTTCACACAGCACCCAATCGTAGACGTAGACGTAGCGAAAACAAACAGGGCTTTAACCCCGATTCATCCCCGCACCGTCGTCTGGGTCGTTGCAGTGTCATCCTGGGGATTTCGAGAATGCTGAAGCCGTCGCAGAATATAAATTTTTCAGGAGTGCTGGCTCGCGAATTACGTCATATTTACCGCCGACGGATAGTTCGGTTCACTTAGAGTGTACACTTTGCATGAATTTGAATGATTATGCGATATTTGAAGGGGTGGGTGGTGCTGGGATTCGTTCCGGTGTTGTTTTGAATAATGGTTTTGGTCGGTGGTGTATAATGAGTTTGTTGAGAGATGGTTGTATGGTTGATTTTAAAATTTTAGTTTGTAGAGTTTTCGTTTGTTGGATCATGGTGATGATGAAAACAATTAATGTTATGTTGATTAATTTGTTGATTTTTATCTTTCGTACGTAGTTTGATTGTTGTTTTTTCTGGTTTTATCTGGCCCTTTTCATAATATGCAAAGCGTTAAAATTGATTCACGAGTCAAATGGAATTTAATCGAAAAATGTCGCTGATGCTTTTAAATATAATATGATTCAAAGGTCAACTGCAATTGAAAGAATATTTTCCTCAGCGAAATCAATCAAATCAACACCCTTTCCGCTCAGAGAGCTTTCAGCAGTATGTCGTCTATTCGGAGAAAAAAAAAAAATCCGGATTTTATTCCTAGTATGAATAACAGCGACGGATCCAGGAATTTTTCACAGGGGGGGCGATTTTTCAGAATTATTTTTATTTGTTAAATTTTAAAGATTTTTTTTGTTAAATACAAAATATTTATAAATCTATAACAGTGGTTCATAAACTTTTTGCTTAATATGCCAATAATTTTCTTATTTCCAAATAATTCGTGGGCCTCAATGAAAAATAAAAAAACCGATTGGTTTCAAATTAATCATTTGAATATTTTATAATAATTATTATTTGCTGATTATAAAAAAAAATCTTTATGTGTTTAAGATTATTGGAAAAATTGTAATAAAAGACGGGTTGGGTTAGGTTTGGTCAGAAATTCGCAAAAATATTTCCATTACTTGGGTTAGGTTTACGCGAGTTTATTCATCACACCACGACAAGTTGGGTGAGAAATTCGCAAAAATATTTCCGATACTTGGGTTAGTTTTACGCGAGTTTATTCAAATTGCGACGACAGGTTGGGTTTGGTTGGGTGAGAAATTCGCAAAAATATTTCCATTACTTGGATTAGGTTTACGCGAGTATATTCATCTTGCGACGGCAGGATGGGTTACGTTTAGTGAGAAATTCGCAAAAATATTTCCGATGCTTGGGTTAGGTTCACGCGAATTTACTCAACATAAACGAGAGGTTGGGTTAGTTTGGGTAAGAAATTCGCAAACATATTTCCGATCCTTGGTTTAAGTTCACGCGAATTCGCATGAAAATAACCCACTATAGTTTTATGAACCTGGGGGGTAATAATTATTTATTCTAGTTTCAGCACCGAAAGTTATATTATATATAACATATGATGGATTTCCATACCTATCCCCCCATGGATTTGTATACATAAATTTTATATAATGTTTAGGTTTTAATCAATAATACTGTTTTTTTAATAAAAGAAGCCACATACAGTCATATTTTAAGGCCTGTATTTAATTGATCAGTAAAAAAATACTATTTTGATCAGTAAAAACAAAGTATATGGTTGTTATTTGGTTCTGTGCACGTGGAAACCTGTTTGAACTTGTTGGATCACGTCTCAATGTAGTCACACGTAAGCTAACCTAACCTAAACCTAACCTAACCTAACTGATCATTTAACAATTTTTTACTGATGATTTTAGTTATAAATGTTATAAACCAGCCAAATAATTAGTTGCCATACTTTAATCATTTAATTTTTTTATTTACCGGTAACGGTAATTATTTACCGGTAACCGAAATTTTTCGGTAAACTGCAAGCACTTCACGAATATTCGTAAAGTGCTTGCAATTCACCGAAAAATTTCGGTTACCGGTAAATAATCGGTACCGTTACCGGTAAATAAAAAATAATTTTATGTAGGTTAAATGATTAAAGTATGGCAACCAATTATTTGGCTGGTTAATAATAACTAAAATGATCATTAAAAAAATTGTTGAATGATCAATTAGGTTAGGTTAGGTTTAGGTTAGGTTAGCTAGGTTACCGGTAAATAATTGGTACCGTTACCGGTAAATAAAAAAATTAAATGATTAAGTATGGCAACCAATTATTTGGCTGGTTAATAATAACTAAAATGATCATTAAAAAAATTGTTAAATGATCAATTAGGTTAGGTTAGGTTTAGGTTACGTTAGCTAGGTTACCGGTAAATAATTGGTACCGTTACCGGTTATTAAAAAAAAGTCCAAACCCAAACCGTCCACCAAACACAAACCCTCCCGGCCAAACACACATCCAACCTCCGAAAACCCAAAGCCCCCCCATCTGGGCCCGTGACGTAACGTGGTGGGGGCCCGTGCGCGCGCAGGGCCCCTGTCCGTGGCGCGCGCCCCCATCGCGCGGCAGTCGGGCGCGCGCGGCGCGGGCCCCACGGCGGCCGCAGGTCGATACACGCGAGCCCTGAGCGCGCGCCCCGGACTGCGCCCCAGCCGGCGCCCCACGATTGGGGCCCCCGATGGAGGCGGAGGCGCGCCCCGCGTGAGCCATGCACCCCGGCCGCGCCCTGCTGCTGCTGCTGCTGCCGGTGGTGCAGCTGGCGCTCGCGCTGGCCGCTGGTAGACAGGCGCCCAAAAGAGGTTCGTTTGGGCCCCGGGGCCCTACCGAGGTCGGTTTGTTTATGTGGTACGCCCCCCGCTGTGCGCACTACGCCCACCGGACGGGGCTGGGCGGCGACCACGTGCTTCGGTTTTCCGAGGTTTTCCGCGGAGGGTGTTTTCCGTTTTGGGGATGTTTGTGCGTTGGGGTTTGGAGTGTGGTGGATTTTTTAAAAGTTGTTGGATTTTTGATTCGTGTTGTGGTGGAAATGGATTACATTTACACGGTACATTGAGAAAAACGTGTAAATCAAAAGATTTTTTTTTTTAATGTAAAATCGTGTAAATCGAAAAGTACATAAAAAACGCATAATTTGGTTGTTTTTTCAAACTTTTTATTAACTTAGGTTAATTTTAGTCCGAAGTCCTAATTTTAATAAGTAATTTATAAAAATGTTTAATATCATGGTCGACATATCGTTTTGAGGTTACACTTGAAACGTCAAACTACAACGTAATGACAAACGTGCGGGTACGCACCTCATTGTTTACCTAACAGTGGCTCTTCTATTTTAGTTAGTGATTGAATTCAATGTTAAAATTATTAATGTTATTATTATTGATTATTTTCAACATTTATTTTAATTTTTTATTTATTTTTAAACCGTGTAAAACAAGTACCGTGTAAATCGAGGGATAGGTATTTTATATTATTGTATTGTATTTTTAATTAACGAGGTAAACGTTATGTTTTGTCTTCAATAACGTACGTTGAAATTTCAAATGAACACATCAATTTTTTAAAAATATTTTATGTTGTGCTAATTTTAAAATAAAAACCGAATTCACTAAGTAAAATTTATTAATCATTTATATATGTAATTACATAGGGATAATATAAAAAAATTATAAACGTGAAATTTTTTCGCCCTAGATGCAAAAATATTTAATCCTTCATGCAAAGAAAATGTATGAACGCTTTTGATTTCCTAATTTGTACAAATTAACTTTAGAATTTAACCGTAATCAACTTAATGTTTCTCAGTCCCTCTATTTATATGTCTTGAGAGGCTTAAAGAACCGAGGATATTTGAATAATAATTCTATAATATGTTTATATGTTTATCGTATAATAATTTTTATACATGAAGAATTTTAAAGCAGCATTCGAAAATTCACCGGAAATATATTTCAAGAAATAACACATTATCTTCAGAAAAATAATATATATACATATGAAATAACAACTCAATAACATAACTATGATGAATGCGTTGCAATATTAATTTTCACGAAACAATATAAACGAGAGTGCTCTTTAGAGGTGATTTCGTCGGAAAAACAGTATAATTCGGATCCCGATTGTTGAGCACTCCTGCTTTTATGGGGTGTTATCTAACCGGCTCTAATTTATGAGCTCTTTAGCAAATAGCTCGTGAGTTTCTCTTGCTTGCACGTTTTGTAGTTTCTCGTTCGTTGTATACGAGTTGTTTTTACTTTCTTGTCTTTTTTTCGGCTTTCATTTTTAAAGGCGAAAACTTTAAACGCCTTCGGGATAAAGTAAACTTTCAGCTCCAAAGCTCGACCGAGATTGAAGCGATCTGTTTTAAAACGATGTGCGTTATTTTCTATTTCACAAAATTCGTACACTTTAACGATTCGTTATTTATCGCACGAATTCGTTAAGTTTAAACGTTCACATTTAAATAATTAATAAACATCAATTTGATAATAGCCAACTAAAACCTTCAGAGATTTCAGATCGTACGTTTCGGGCACCGGTTAAAAAGTTCAAAAACAATAATTTCAAACGCGAAATCTTACGAAAGCATACTTCGCATTAAAAGCCTCCGAATTCAACCCGAAAGCGACACATTCGAGTGCGATATCGATTATAATTAATAGGCGTATCAGGAGAGCGCCCAAGGCGGCGGCTACGCCCCCATCCCGGGGCCCCCATACATATTTAAAGCGGGTCCGGGACCCGTTAAGAGGGCGTAGTCCCTAATTGAAACGTTATTTTTTACGAGGCGTTCAAACAACCTTGGGGTGCGGGGGCGTAGCCCGAGCCGGGGTGGGCCCCCATTTCGGTAAACAGGAGGCGTCCGTTAAGCGACACCCGCTTGAGGAACGGGATGTCCTCGGACAAAATGTGGTATATTCTGAATGTGAGACTTGGAGATGGATGAGTGGAATTTGATTGTGGGATGATTCGAATATTTTGGTTCGTTGAGGATGTTATACTGGTTGTATGGTGTTCAGTGTAGGGGAAAGTTTTGGTTTAGTTGGTGTTGATGTTCTCGGATTAATTGTTATAGTGGATGTTGAATGCTGGAATTGTCTTTGATCAATGTTTTCAGGGTAAGTCTTATTGTCTGACCAAACACTGACCCCACTCAATGTAATTTGATTGTTGAGGGATGAAAATTGGGCGAATGATAAATTTTTGTAGAAAAAAAAGCTGTGATTCTCTTCTGTGGAAAAAAATTATATTGATTATATTTTGCGGTTTAAATTTTGTAAGAAATCATTAATGGGTTATTTAAGTAAGGTCATTACTTAAATAACCCATCTTAACCTATTGATTTGATCAAATTTATATCGGAAATTAATGAATTTTTTTTCACAAATTTTCACAGAGAATGATCATTTTCCTGATTTGCTTAAATAACCATTGTAATAATCAACTCCCTAATAATCATTTTAAATATTATCATAAAAAGTACAAAAACGTGTTCAGTGAAAATCTAAAAATCGCAATATATCGATATAATCCATTCGCGTGATATCCAGTAATTTCCCAGACACTAAAGCGCCTCGATATGTTTCGATGGCATGCTGCAGCATCCACATAACTACCGAACATCACGCCAATAAACGCACACCCATACAAAACATACAACCCCCCACAATTACTTTTCAAAACCCAAAAATTAAATAATATAAAAATTAAAACCGAAACCTAAACCAGGAACACGCCGAGCATCGCTCATGAGCGGTTAACATTCCCGGGCATAATGGGACGTAACGTAACCGGTGCACGGGAATGGTGCCCTCCGAAGGGCGTAGGGCACGACAAAACCCCCCCCCTGGCAATAGTTACCACCCCCTTGCCTCAGGCCATATATATTTTTAACGAGAAAACTTCGCGGCCTCCGCGAACTTTTTATCGGACAAATTACACCGCAGGAGTCGCCGCCGTCCGATTTTGTCCTCATCCTTTCGCCTTTCTTTGCTGCCGATTAATTATTAGTTGCGGTCCATTGTATGCACACACATACGCACATACACATACGTAACGTGTATGTCGGAAAATCTGCCGAATCGTAGCTTTTCTTGCGGATCGCCGATGAATTATTCACGCGAGAGCGTTGCGTGTCGCGAAAAGTTTCTCCTCTTCGGAAAGATCTGCCGTAAATATGTAATGTACGATTCGGTTTTTTTTTCACGACTTGTACGGCTGCTGTGAACGGGAAAATCTGTCGGTGCGACGGTTTTGGAATCGCTGATTGTCCGATTGAAAAATGTCGTTTGAATTTTTGATGGTGTTGATGTCGGAGGGGCGCGATTCGGATTCGATTGATGTGTTTTTCATTGTTTCGGATGAAGCTCGTGGTATTTTAAAATTGTATGTATAATAGAATTTGTGAATGTCTGACTTCATAAAAAAAATGAATTTATGTAGTTCGCAATGTTTTATTTTAAGTCTGAACTTTCGTACTCGCTTCTCAGAAGTTTTAGAATGCCCGAAAATCAAGAAAGATAAGAAAATAATTTGAAACTTAAATTGAAACAGACGAATTTGAATATAGAATCAACTGAAAGTTCAAAATTATTAAGTCAGAATTATAGAATTTGTAACAAAAGGCTTCGCTTTGAAACTAGTAGATCATATCAGAAAATTCGATTCATCACTCGACAAGATATTTTCATCATATCTGTCGTGTTAAATTTTTCAGTTAATATAGTAAAATTTTAATATTATATGAAATCATTTAAATTATTATTCAGAGCAGAAGGATATACACGATAATTCAAATTCAAAACATAAATTAACTTATATACTTGGGTTTATTTTAACGATTTTTTAATGTCTTCTACACTTTTTTGTACTCGTATGAAAAGCGTGTAAATAAGTGTTTCATTTTTCCGGTTTTAGATTAGCTATTTATTTATACAGAGTGGTATAAAGAAATCACTTTAAAAATAACACGAGATTGAAAAAATAAGCAATTTGAAAATAATACCATGCTTTTATAAATTAATAAAATTAGTGGCTTTTAGCATCTTTTGAAATGGCTAATATGGTTATTTGAAAAAGAGAAAATTTAAAAGTGTTTTAAATAACTGAGAAAGTCACTTGGGGAGAGTGGTTTCATAGTGAAAATTAATTTTATAATGTAATAAATTGCATATTTTTAATGGACAATTAATTGAACGAACGAATCAATAAATTTGTATATTTTCTAGAGTATTAAAATATGCTGCGAAACACTTTACTCCTGAACCAACTACTTCATAATTTATTAAAAGAAAAATTCGAATGATTTTTTTCAGTTTTATAATTATTTTTCTAAATGGCTATAGTTGTTATTCAATGATCCTTTCACAAACCTGAAAGAAATTTTCCTTTGTCAAGCTTTTATTTATAAAATTAATTCACTACATTATTTGAGATTCGAATAATTTTTATGATGATTATACAAAACTTTTCGATAGTTAACCAAATCTGATGTTGCGGTTCATCAACGTTAAACCATATATTGTACGGTCAGTTGATGGATAAAACTGCATTTCATTAACCCGAAACAATTTTTTTGAAAGCCATTCAATTTGAAAGCAACCATCATATTTGGCGGGCTTCCCTTCGAAAAGTAACCATCATATTATGCGAAAAAATCTGAACTTCCAACTATATGAAAATCCTAATGTTCAAGTAAAGTTTTAATGCTTGGTGTCAGAACTGGCAATTTGAGTGATTCTGCACACCAGGCGATTGTTTTGATAACCGGTAAATGATCCGATATAGTTCTATAATTGACCAGTTAATTGTTGCTTTTTGCGCTTGGAGTATTTTTGAAGAAATGTCGAGTTATATAGGTTTACGGTTTCTTTTTTGGTTTTCCGTTTTTTTTTTAGAAGATTTAATTTATTTGTAATTTATCAGTAAACCGGTAATCAGTAAAAAAAAAAACTGACTTACGGTAAATGAGACCAAATTGTCACCAATTTGTTACTGTACTGAGACCACGCATACAAATAACACGATATTTTATTTTCTACTAGCGGTAGTACCCGGCGTTTTCCGGGTTTTTTTGGATTGTTTTAGTTGTTTTTTTTTGGTGCCAGTATGTTTTCGGCTGAACTGAATTTTGTTTTCCTAACCCAACCTAACCTAATCTAATCTAACCTAACCTAACCTATAGGTGCTTTAGGTGTTAAGAAATTATTCTAACCTAGCCTAACCTAACCTAACCCAACCTAATCCATCCTAACCCAACCTAAAAGATGCAGTTCAGCTAAACACATAGTAGCACCTTTTTTTTCTGAAAAGTCATGATAACAAATAAATGTAAATTGAAAAAGCGAAACCAATCGATATTTTTATGAAGAATAGGCTGGTAGGCCTTACAGATAGGCTGACCATACATCCCGTTTTCACCGAGACAGTCCCGTTTTCGTCGTGTCTTGCGTTTGTCCCGTCGTTTTCGTAAAATTGTTTGATTTGTCCCGGTGGGCAAATATATTTTATCGGTAGTTTTTTTTATCAACGATATTAATCGAGGGAAGTTTTTTGAACGTGTAACAATTTTTTTTTGTATAGGGGGGACATTTTTTTCTGAGCGTCCCGTTTTGGGTCCTGGAAAATATGATCACCCTATGCTGAAACCTTTCTTGATGCGTAACCAACATATTTACAAAATTTCATCATGATCGGATAAGCGGTAAAGGCGTGCATAGATCACATTCGGACATACATTCATTTTTATTTATATAGATTGAAAAATAAAAAATTTCAATTATCAAAGATTGAGGACTCGTGATCGTTCGCTCATAGCGTCCCTGTGACACAAGCGGCGCACACCGGAACCATTAATTAATAATTATTCCCGGCGAGCCCACGTCTACGCTCATTAAGGGGCCCCAAAGTGCCACCCCGCCCCGCCCCGCCCCCGCGCCGCACCTTTGTTTTTTATTTTATTTTCGAATTTAATTCAATTTTTTCATTTCGCGCCGGACTTTCGGGCCCCGGCTCGGTGTACAGGTTATTAGCTCGCGCTCAAATTGAATAATGTCGCCACTTCCGGGCTGTGTGCTTTCGGCGCGCTTTTTTGCCGGATCGGGTTCGTCCTTGTCGGGCCGCTTTTCCGACGTGGAAATTTCGACGGACGCGGAAATTTTCCGCATTTTTATAATTAAACGGGGGCCCTTTTAAAGCGGGCGATGTTGATGCGACGCTGGCGATGGATGTCGTCCTTCGACTTTTGCGTGATTTGATTTTTTTTAATGATATTATATACAGCAGAACCTCGATAATCCGCACCTCGATTATCCGAATTTTCGAGTATCCGAACTGCTCAAAATAATCAAAAATATTACGAATTTACTGATTTTTAAGAATTTTGAAAAATTTATTTGTCCTCAGAATTAGTCCAATGCCAAATACGATTCCTGTAAAAATACGATTCTTGTGAAAATTTTTACATACATATGTATAAATATATATTTTTTTCTATTATCCGAACTTTCCCGTATCCGAACTACCTTCGGTCCCTATTAGTTCGGATAATCGAGGTCCTACTATAAGATATTTTAAAAATGTAGCAAATTGAATAATTTTATGTAAAAAAAATAGATTTTTTAAAAATTAAAATGATCCTAATATTCAATCTTATTCTATACTAGCTTGTACCCGGCGTTGCTCGGGACTCTGTAAAAATAGACTTTAGACCAGGCTTGTCCAAAATTTCGGTATGCGAGGGCCACTTTGGCCAAAACACGGGACATTCACAAGCGTTGTCAATTTGCATTTTTTTTTAATTTAACGATAAAATACATATATTTTGATAAGAATGCGCTTGAAAAAATCGATTCTTCAATAATTCAAAAAAAAATAATACCAATTTTCCTCGAATTAGAGCAAAATTCGTAAATTGTTATGTGGCGAAAAAGTGGGGGCCAGTCGCGCGAACACTGGGGGCCAGTTTGGCACCGTAGTGGCCCTTTGGACAAGCCTGCTTTAAACGATTGTGGACTGATTACATGTTGTATAGTATTTATAAAAGAAAATTGTAAAATGTGCGTTTAGTCATTTTTTTTGTGCCATATCAGGTGATTCTGGCGTAAGTGATCACTTATCCTGGGAAATGATAACTGAAATGGTTTCTCGTTGCCTTCTTCTGTGATAGGTTGTATAATATATAAAGAGGAGAGAGAGAAGAAGAAGGAACGATTCAAATACGCGTTTTGTCGACGACCGATTGTAATTATTGTCATAATCAATCGTGACGCCGGCACCGGCGCCGCTGCCCTCTTTGTACTGAAAGTTTCTTTTCATCTTAAAACAGCGTCAGATCATAATATTTAAAAACTGAATGTTTATTTAGTTTCTCCGAATTTCAAAGCATATTCTTGCTAAATTTTAATGAATTTAAAAAATTCAATGATTTTACGTTTTGAGAATTTCAATGAGTATTTTTTCAGATGCTCATAGCGATTTTATTTTTGAAAATTGGTAATATTAGAAAATTGAAAAAGTTGTATAAATATTGAAAGATGAAATAAAATTTATCTTCATACAGAAAAATCAATATTTTAATTTAAAAATAACTCGTGGAGACCTTTCGCGATTCGTTTATATAAAAAAATCAAAGGATTTTTTTCGGAAATTTTTTTTCATATTTTGTAGCAATATTAAAAAAATGATGTATAAATACGCTCGTGGGCATATAATTTAGTTTTTGTCGAAAATTATACTTAAAAAATCGTAAATAAGATATATAAAAGAAAATTCAATATACAGAAATTTTTCCCAATTCATACAAAACTATCGAACATTTCAGAAAAAGTTTCCGTATTTTTTAGTAATTCAAAACATTTGCATTGAAAAATTTACAAGCAATTGTTTATACATTTAAAAAAAAAATATCCCAAGATCTTCAATCTGAACAAAATTATCAGAGCACTTCAAAAAAAATGCGCGTATTTTTCGATATCAAATATACGTATTCTGCTATATATATAATCTCTACAATACCATACGTTAAATAATATAATAAATTATTGTTTTCATCTGATTATGAAATCATGTATGAAAAACAACACATACAAATCAATATAAACTAAAAAAAAAAACAAAATAAAATCTCTAAAATCTCACAAAACGATCAGAGCACTTTAGAAAAAGCTCGCCTATTTTTCCATATATAGTCATAGAACTTATGCATTATACGCATACGTGTGTATGTGTTGTTTTCGTTGGCTGTCACTGACGTCACACCGGTGTAAGCCAGGTCCACTTTTCCCGTCCTTGCCTGTATATATTTCCAGTTCGTCCGTGACAAGGCTATAAATATTTTAATGACCCAACACGCTCTATGAGCGAAATCCTTTCGCGCGGACAACTCGCTTTCAGATTAACCTCGTTTCGAGTGTCGTTTGCACTTTTGAGCCTCTCACGATTGAAACGGATAATTAAATGGTGATTAAAATGTGTGCAGGTTTGTGTTAGATGATTTTGTGTTAGGGAGGGTGCGTGTGAACTTTTGAAGATGAGTGTTATTTTTGAGAATCAGTGGGTTGATGTTTTCGGGTGTTTTTCTTTTGTGGTGGTTTTTATTTGAGTTTGAGTGTTGGTTTTACATCTTTTGTTATTTTTTTTTTATATATAATCTTGTTGATATGTATATTTTTTATTAGAGAAAATTATTTAAATAGATATTTTTCTATCTGAGAACAAAGAGAAACCTTTTTAAAGGACATTACAATACATGTATTCGAACATTCGAGTATATATTTTGACATAAATATGTATTTTCGAATATTACTGAATTTATATTTTAGACGAAAAACATATTCTTTTTTATTATTTCGAAAATTCTGATTCGTTTCTTTTTGAATAAAGAAAATTACACGATTTTTTTGTATTAAGAAAAGAAAATTATATCACATTCGAGTTTTACAAATGAAACGTATAAAAACTAACGAGAAAAATTCTATTACATTATTATTCTATACAAGAGTATATCGTAAGCTAAGGATAAGTGTTTTTGTAAGTACGAACAAAAAATATAAAAATACAATTTTAACTCACAAGATACGCTTACGCCCACGCTCATCACAATCCACACCCATATACCTCATAAAAACAGACTCACCCGACCAAATTCGAAATTTCCGAAACAACCAACGCCTCGAATAACCGAACGCAAAACCAACACCGAATTCCCGAAAATCCCCAACCGTCAATAAGCGAAGGTCAAGGTTCAAACACGCCCAAAAGCGGCCCCCAAACTTGGCCCCCAAACATGGCCCCGAATAAATATTTTAATTCGGCGCGCAAACGAGTCGTCAAAGTGAGTGTTTACGCCAATATCGGCGGTCGTATTTCTCCCGTCGTCCCGCAAAGGGTTAACGGCGAGACGTGGCCGCCGTTTACGGCCCCCCCCCCCCCCTCGTCCCGGTCTGGGCCATACTTTTTTTTATGGAAGCTCTTCGTCAAAGTTTCAATTAAGACGCCGCTTTCGCGTCGTTTCGTGACCGACACGACGCCGTATAATATTATATTATACGGTTTTGGTACGACGTGCACCTTCGCAGGTTTACGGTGTGGGCGTTTCGAGGTATGGGGATGTTCTTTGTGCGGAGAGGATGTTTGTTTTTGGGTTGAATGATGTTGGATTTGTGTTTCGGGAAAATGTGGTTTGAAATTTATTTTTGGAATGGATCGGATGTAATATGTCCTTGTAAAAAAGAGTTGCTTTATTTTTTTCTTTTATGAAAATAATTATTTTTTTAAGCCTTGCTTATTACGTATAAAGGTGGCCATATACGCTACGAGAAATCGTTACGATCAGACTGTATAGTTCGAACGGTACCGATAAATCGCTACATGTATGTTATAAAACTGCACAGTTTCGTCCGATTTTTGCTTGTATGCCATGTACGATAAACTGTACCGTTCGAACTGTACAGTCTGATCGTAACGATTTCTCGTAGCGTATATGGCCACTATAAGGCTCTCAAAGATAGTTATTTGTAACAAGTATGGAAATTATTTTATAGAAAAAAAAGTTGATTATTTTGCTAATACGTTATCGATGGCGGATTGTTGTATTCATTATTGAATTTTTTTTATAGATATTATATTTGATTTAATGATATTATATTCAATTAAGTTACCGTTACACCGCTACCTGTGGTACAGCGATATGTTGCAGGGATTATCAATCGTAATGATGATGGTTAAACTTGCTGCTGGTTAGAGTATGATTCCGTGTTTAACATCTACTCGATTGTCTCAAATTTGGTATTTATTAACTGTTTGATCAGAAAATGAGAGTTAAATCTCTCGGTAATGAGACCATTCCAAAAAATGGTTCCGATTACAAGCCCTATCTATCCATTTCCATACAAATTATAATATAATATAATGTGCCGGCGTCGTGATTGATTGTGACAATAATTACAATTGGTCGTTGACGTTCGGTACACCAGTATGTGCAGTACGTGTGTTTGAATCGGTCCTCCTTCCCTTCTCCCCTTTTTATGTATTTACGTCCTTTTACTTTTATTGTTGTTTGTTGTTTCACCGGGTAAAAACCGGACACGAAAAAATAATTATTTTCATCTTTTATTTCTCGCATTATCTAATTAATAACTAATTTTTAAAATTAATGCGATTTTTAATACTTTTTCAAGATAGAAATTGAAAAAAAAAATAAACCTATTATAAACCGAACTTAATAATTAGTACTAAATAAATTTTATTTAATAAAGTTTCATTTTTATGTTCAAGATTACCATGTGTATATTGTTCTAGATAGAATTTGAAAATGGTTAGTTTTATATATAATAAAAAGGTTGAAAAAGGTCAGCTAGTTTCACGTTCGAACTACCGCAGGTTGTCGACCACATTTATAGGGTAATAACAGTGATGTTTCATTGACTGAAAATTCAATTGTCATTTCTAATGAAACGATATGCATAAAAAAAAATTCCATTACAGACATCCAAGTCAATGTAATAGATCATTAATTTTAACTAACACGTAAAAAATATATTATATTAGCAACAGATCACTGATTCGTTGATATCTGAAAGACCTTTCTAAACCAAACAACTCGAAGACAAAATGGCCACCTTCATACTACCAAGCACAAGACGGTTGAAAAGGGACATAAAGAGCGGTACCAAACATCAAACCATTTTTGTGTCACCTGTCGACCGATATCATAATTGGGCCCCAACAAAACACCATCATCGCACAACCGACAAAGGGGAAATTATAGATTCGCAAGGCGGATTTTCAAAGCAGTACCCACGTCTTTTCAATTATATGCCCGTTTTAAAATCGCCTTAGGTTAGCGGAGAAGAGGCAATGACGTCACGTCCCGGCTCCGGAGGATCGACGTTTTAAACTATCGCCGGCGGCTAAAGGGATATACATATATTATCGGATGTTCGTTTTATTAGTGTTGCGATATTGAGGGGATGAGTTTCGTCGCCGGCGAAGTTATCGAGATGATAAAATCAATTTTCGATCGGACGAAAGTGAAAAATGCGAGCGTGTCTCGTCCCGTTGGAGGTAGTCGAAATTGATAAATATTTGGGATATGGAGCAAGTGTGGATGGTTCAGTGAATATGTTCTGGATTTCGAATATTGTGAATGTGTTCTAAATTTTTAATATTGATTTGTTTGGTGTGTTTTTCATGTATTAAAAAAAAAAGTGATTTATAAGGTAGTGTAGATTTAAAAAAGTATCGCGTGTTGTTTTCGAGCGTTGGAAGTAAAATTTCATATCATCAATTTTGTTAAACGCTAGTTAGTTAGTTTGATTCGTATGGAGTTTAAAATAAAATATAACTAATTAATGAGTTGCAATTATCAATCATTATGAAATACACGAATGAAATGAAACAAAATTAAATTCACCATGATAAAATCATACACGAAAATAAAATATTTTCCGAGTATGGAATTATACTTCAAAATGTAATATAACAAAAATAAATATATCGATAAAAGCGACCCAATGTTCCTAACACAATCACATTGATGATTTTCTTTGACAAAAAGCTCAAATCTAATCATAAAAAAGCATTTATAAAAAATCTATCCATTACCATACATAATAGAAATTTTATTCTAAAAATATATTAAAAAATTCAACACATAAGCGCAAAGAACCTATCCTGTTAATTAAATAAAAAAACCCTTTCAACTTGTTAAATGCAGAGAGCTATCCAAAAGCTTTGATCTCGTAAAACATCCTTTAACTTTTAACATGCATACTCAATATTTGCTGAACCAAACACTCGGAACGCAAAGCCCTTGATGACCTTTGCACCCGTTTACGAAACCAGCACTTTGACAGAACCACAAAATTTACGTATCTGATGCTTATTCGATCTATGATTTGTTGTTAAAATAAAAATACAAAATCTCGGATTGATTCCAATCCAAAAATATCCTCGTATTGTTCGGTTCGTTGCGAAAAGGCGGGGACTACTTTGAAACTCGAAGGGTCAAAGTTTCGAAGCGGAATGGCTGTTTTGGAATTCACTGCGTTTTTATTGCTCTATTTGTTTATTCCATTTGTACGAAAGTGAGTGAGAAAATGGCTGAGTATCGAAGTGTGTTTTTGCGAGTTCGTTACTGTTTGCGTTGGGAGCTGTTTAATTTTCGCGCGGATATCAAACGTACTTTTAACTATTCATTGTATAGGGTTTCATTGAAGTAATTAATCTATATATAATATATATCGTCGATGTATTTTGGAAAATCAAATTATTGTTTAAAATTTGGAAAAATAATAGAAAGTTATACGATATTCCTCGGTTTAGTTTTTTAGAAATTTTTGTTCGATTTAGATATAATATTAATTTGGTTATCTAATTTTTTTATTTGTTTCCGAAAAATAATGAAAAAACAACTATATTTTCAAAATATGAAAATATTTGTTTATTATACATCCCATAAAATGAATAGTTTTACAGTCCTATATGAGAAACCTAATGTCCGCTAACAGACCCGTATTTGTTTTATTAACCCACATACACACATAATTTGTTTATTACCTCATTATTTCATCATAAACACAATATTCATATTCGCCTTTATATTCACAACACATTTACACAACAACATCTAAAACATCGTCGAACAAACGCTTTCATTTTCGCATCCGGCGTACAAAAACGATCACGACACGTTAACTCCCCGGTGCGCCGCCGACGCAAAGAGCGCCACAGTCGCGACTAATTGGCCGCGGATCGCACGTTATACGACCGTGCACATTCAGGTCACGAGTCTCGCATTACATGCAGACGACAGACACTTCTTCTTTCGACACCTCCCCCCTACGTTGGCCACCCCGATGCAAATTCAATGTTGGCCGTCCTGCTTGGCCGTAATGCAGTTATGGCCACGGGAACGGCGCTCAAATTTAATTTCCCGATAGGTGGAAAACTGAACGGGTTTAGAGGAAGGGTGGTAAAAATTTGCGACGTGGAAATTCGGTTTGGCGCGCTTTTCGCCCCAGGAAGCAAATATTATGTCCTTGGCCGATACTTGGTGTGAACGGTTGTGGATTTTGGTCAATTTGATGTGTAATTGTATTATATCAGATAAGATCGTTTAGGATTTTGTGGTCTTTGAATTTTTTTATGAAATATGTGTAGAAGCGTTGAGCATATAATGTAAATATAATATATAAAGAATATAATGAAAATAATATGAGAAGATGATGTTAAAAAAATAGACATATCAATTAGCAACATATTATTTTGTTATATCATGTTTTATATAATATTCGCTGCAGGAATAGACCTTTTATATTCCATCGGAAAATTGGCCGTTTTTCCTTATCCGGAAGTCAATGCTCAATGAGGTGAATACTAAAACCATTCTTTGGCTAACGGTACGTGATTTTTTCCATCTACTAACCGTACGATTTTTCGCTTAACTTTAGCGAAAACTAAGTCATTGATGCTTTCTTTATCGTCATCAAATGCAGTATATATAATACAACATATATTAAATAAGGCTTTTGTGATATATTATTTGAAATTCATACGTTTTTGAAAAATATCTTTTGAAGAATCTCTTAGCACTCGATCGGTGACATAGCGGCGTCCAACAAAAACCTCTTTCAAAATCGAATCAAATTAAATAAACGTTGTATCGATAGTAAATTATAAAAAGGTTATATATTTTTCAATTATATACCACATTTTTAATAATATAAGAATATTATAACATGAAAATATGCAATTTAGATCACTTAAATTAAAAAATCTCAAGTATTCGTCGAGCTTCTGGCGCCATTTGTCATCAAAATTGCTCGAGTGCAAAGAGTTGTATCAAAAGTCATTTTATTTTCAATGATTTCAACAATATATAATACATCAATAATATAATATTTGACATGCTGATTCGTCAATGATTGGAACATTCGATAAGGCAGAATCATTGAAATTTCTCAATTTATACAATTGCACAAAACAACGGGCATAAACATACATATACCTATCCCTCGATTTACACTGTACTCTTTTTACACGTTTTCGTTTTTACACGGTTTTGAAAAAATAAAAAAATAAAAATAAATGTTGAAAATAATCAATAAGAATAACATTAATAATTTTAACATTGAATTCTATCACTAACTAAAATAGAAGAGCCACTGTTAAGTAAACAACGAGGTGCGTACCCGCACGTTTGTCATTACGTCGTAGTTTGACATTTCAAGTGTAACCTCAAAACGATATGTCGACCATGATATTTAAACATTTTTATAAATTGCTTATTAAAAGTAGGACTTCGGACTAAAATTAACCTAACCTAACCTAAGTTAATAAAAAGCTTAAAAAAACAACCAAATTACGCGTTTTTTGTGTACTTTTCGATTTACACGATTTTACTTTAAAAAATATACAATTTCGATATACACGTTTTTCTCAGGAACCTATCTACCGTGTAAATCGAGGGATAGGTGCTACTATATACTGTACTGTATATATCGAGCGATATGTGCGAATTGCGAATTTGCACCTCAGATTCCGCCCGTGTACATTTTAATTATTCCATAGCGGGCGACGAGACACGGTGAAGAATTTCAATAGTTTGTTGCCGACGGCGCCAAAACTATTTGTAATGTTAATGAATAACCTTTTGGGCGGGAAAGCTGTTGCCAAATTCAAATTAGACGCCAACTCGTCCCGGGAACACGGAGCGCGCACATGGCCGATATATCGCTGCCGACCGTGCGGTTTTGCCGCGAATAAATAATTGTTCATAACAACCAACTTTGCGATTTGTTGAATTGATTAATTAAATCGGAGCGTCGAGTCGGATTTGCATTCGAGGATGTGTTCTGAGTTGTGTACGGGTAGTTAGCGTTGATGAAATGCGCGGGGAGTTTCGGTTGATTGATTGATTTGTGTTGGTGCTGGTTTTGGGTTTGTGTGTTGGGTGGATTCAGTTTTTGGGGTTGGAGGTTTGGTGGGTTGTTGAATTGAGGTTTGGTTGTTTTTGGTCGTTTTTGGGCTAGGCGCAAATTGCAGACTTTTTGTCGGCCGATAGATAGTTTGTCTGGTTTTAAATCGATCAATCAACGTATCATGTATAGGCAAATAACTGTAGTCTATTAAAAAAATAATAAAAAATCAGTACCGTATTAAATGATCAAATAGCAACTATTTATTTCTTTTATGTACATATTCGAAATTTTTCTAAGGATGCGAAGTCATTAAACAAAATTTTAACAATTTTTTAAAATATCAATAGTGGTATTTTAATTAATTTTATGTTGTAAAATTATATTTTTAAAGAAAGGTAATTGTGAAATTCGGTTTACGTTCGATTTTTCAACTTAAATATCTCATGCAATTCGTCAATTTAGTAGGTCATTTTTGTTGCACCTCGTTTTTGAGAATTGAGCCGTTCAGTGCACTGACTGATTAACTCCACTTTTTGAAAAATCTTGAATTTAAGTATTAAAGCACTTGTTATAGTCATAACTATTTATGTTTAAAATAACTTTCCTGAATAATGAAGATTAACATAAAAAAACGACAAAATGTTTTTGGCCATTGAATAATAAATAATTTATTTCAGGGCATTTTGATTAATTCCATACTCTAATATAAATCATTGCAATGATGCAACTCAAGTGCACTAAACATGTATTTATGCATTCTACAATATTTATTTGAATTTATATTATAAAGAAAATTTTAAAAACAATGAACATTGTTTCATCGATTTTCTCAACTTTTTGTTTTATGAAGTTAGTCATTGTGTGCACCGAACGGCCCAATTATGCTTTAAAATGATTATATAAATTTTATTTTTAGTAGAGCCATTAAATACTCAAATTATTTATATAAAACTTTTATAATCTTTAACGAATAATTTATTAACATGAATTTTTATTTTTTCACAGGTGAGTCCAATTTTTCAAAACACATCAACGAATCGACGCTTTTCCGAGCACTCGACAATGAAACTCATTGAAAGTCATCCAAAGTAAGTCATTAATTTTAAAATTAAATCAAAATAACGAACCGAATTAAAAACGCAATTCGAATAATTCACTCCGACCAAAACGGACCGATTTCGATCAATGCCGAAAATAATTAAATCCGACAAAATTATCGGCGAAATCTGGTACGTGTGCATTCGCTATCAGATCGCATATTGCAAAAGTGCATTGATTATGAAAATAATCGGCGCTGGGCGAGGGGGGGGGGGGTGGAGGGGCGGGGGCCCAGGGGTCGACAACAATGTAACGTTTTATTACTGTGTTATTAAATAAACTGTGGGCTATTATGGAAATTGGCAGCAATTAGTTTTCCGGGCGCGCGTCCGAGCGACTCCAATAAGCGACGCATATTGGGATTTTGGAATTTATTTGCATAAAATTCAAATTTTTCCATTATTAATAATGTTATTATGCGGTGTACGGTTTTTGATTTTGCGTGTTCGATATTGTGTACGGATCGGGTGGGTTGATTGTATAATATGTTGAAGTTCCGGATTTGAATTTCGATATTGGATTTCGAATTGTTGATTTTTAAAAATAAAATTTTTTATATAGTTATTATTGACGTTTTAAATTTGTGTGTTGCCTATTGCAAGACAATAACAAAAAATATTGTCAATTTTATTTTTTCATTAGGAAGGTGATTTTTATTGAATTGAGTACTGAAAACTTCTACTTCTGAAAGTTTCGTTTATTTTCTTGGCTTCGTTTTATAATTTGAATCGAAAATTTAATTAAAATATATATGAAACTTGGATCGTTTAACATAAATAATAATAAAATAATTGAATTCTCAAATATATTATATAATATAAGGTGGCTACTGAAAGACTGAAAGGTTTCGAAAAGTCATAACGTGTTTATTTTCAATCTTTTTTTACAGGTTATAGAGAAAATTTTGGAGATAAAAAATAGTTATGTATGATATATAGCAACGAGTAAAACTAATTGGAGTTTTTTAGATCAAGTACTAAAAATCATTAATAGAGAAAATACTGGCAATATTTTAATGCAACATTAATTGACAATGAGTGATGAAATACATTTTCATTTAAACAAGTACGTTAATTAACAAAACTGCTGATATTGGGGTACTGAAAAATATAGGGAAACATTATTTGATGCGATGTTTCATTTGATCTTTCACTGAAATAAAAAAACCTAATGAGTTTCAATTGTAGCTGAATATATTATGTAGCCATTTTAATTTCCAAAAGATGTTCTATAATACGTAAAAAAGGATTGAAAATGAACAAGCTATGACTTGTGTTTCAAAAACTTCAGCCTTTTAGTGGCCATTCTGTATATATAATTTATTAAATTATCACCAATACTTAAATTAATTTACCTTAAAAAAAAATCAAAAATATATTTTTTTAAAGAATAGATCTCATGCAGAAATATCACTCTCACACGAGTTCGCTAATTAATATAACCGAAAAGCAATTGGACATATCCTCAGCCGTTTCCTCGAAACGCGAAACCTCCTATTAACAAGTACATACATATGTACATGCCGGTGTAATAATTCCGACCCCTACCCAGAAGGGTTTGTCGGTTTTACTTGGCGCAATTACGTAATTAAAATCTCTCGAGGCCTATGGTTGGCGCTGTGTACGCTTTCAGCCCGAAATGCATTTGGCGGTAATGGAAGACCGCGATTTAAATAAATTTTGGCGCTCTTGTTCCGTCCAAATTGATGAAAATTGGAAAGCGAAACGTGCGCTGTATATTCGAGTTAACGGTGCGAGGGCGATGCTCAAAGATAACCTCCTCGTTTCGGGTAAAGGGGTTGAAAATATTGTTGTTGTGTGTTGTGGATGTTTGCGTTATTGATGAACTGTGTATGTTTCATTGTTTTTCTAAGCGTGTATATATGAAAATTTGAAAATTACGCTTCGTGGAAGCTCGTTGCGATCAGTCGGGCGTTTAAATGTATATAATTTAAAAAAATATAAATTTGAAAATATTTTCATCGGCTATGATTAGGTTTTTGAATGTGATTGAAGAATTATGATACTGTCAATATTTTGATAGGTGATCTGATTAAATGTCATTAGTATGAGATGGTTTTCAAATTGAATCCTTCAGAGTTACCTTTTAATAAGAAAAAAATCAATGTTTCCAATGATAATTGTAGTAAATATTATAACAAGTTAAATTGCAGAATCT
Organism: Hydropsyche tenuis; assembly: GCA_009617725.1. NCBI lineage: Eukaryota > Metazoa > Arthropoda > Insecta > Trichoptera > Hydropsychidae > Hydropsyche > Hydropsyche tenuis. The sequence goes on from VTON01000025.1 coordinate 1,937,723, forward strand.
TCGTAGAACTCTATTTAAATAACTCAAGTTTCTTCGCTAAATACACCCAAGTCTCATTTCACACAGGGGGATACATTCCAGAGACTATCGAGTAAATATACGGCGAACATACAAAAATTGGAAATAGATTCCATCAGTAAAATAGTTCCATCCAAATATACTTAATAAAAAATGAGTAATGAAACAAAATTTCGACATGTAAAATCTTCAAAAAACATCGTAAATTTTCATTCAATAACTATAATTGTATACTGACCAGGGTACAGATATTATCATTGTGATAAAATTAAACATTTTTTTGGATATTTATCAATTATTTTCACGAACCGTGTTACTTCAAAATCGTGTAAAGAAAATTTGTTTAAAAAGAGTTTTGGATATATTACATTAAATATCAGAGATAACAGACAATTCAAATAAAATTTCACAAATTGAAAATATTTATTTTCATCATCCCTATATATGTATGTATGTACTGTTGTAGACTTCAATTTAATATCGCCCTTTCAGCACATCACGCCCATCAACACGATTAAAAAAAACTCCGACGAATATCAAAATCATTCAACGCACATTTTATACATCGGAATTAATTGAAATTTAATATTTGCTTTGTCGTTTGCGAGCGCAGCGATTTATACAACTCGATACGTACCCACGTATGCAGGATAATCCGGGATTTAGAGTAAATAACGGGTTCGCAAACCGCGAACGTATGACGTACAAACACACACACACACACACACACATTACATATGCACACACATTTCTCACTCACATTAGTTTGCACAAACCGCAACGTGTATATGCGCAGCCGGTGCATCGTTGCGCGAAATGCATCATTTCAACGTCTCCAGATAACGAGTTGCCAAGTCGGCGCAACGAGACAAACGAATGCACAAATGCGCATTATTGTTACGGATCGATCCGGCGTTTTGTTCTTGTTGTTGTCAAGGGAGAAGTTTGACGTTCGACGAGTCGATGGCGTTTTAATTGTGCTCCGAGTCGAACTCGAGTCTTGCGAAATGGAAGCTGTTTGTTTTTCGTATGGTTCGTGTCAAAGTGGGTGTTGAAATGTGGGTTTGTAGGATGAGTGAAAGTCGTAAAGTAGGTGATGATTGGTAGATGAAAATTATGTAATTAGGATGGATTTTTATGAAAAATGGAGAAATGTTGATTAAAATGGTGTCGTTGTTAGAATTAACCAATGGGAGTGTTCCGTTTGGCGATCACGTGACGAAATAAATTTTTATGCTATTGTTGATGCTGAATATTCGTTAATCTTATCAGACATGCACATTTATTTTAAATATAATTTTTTTAATCGTTGAATCACCATTATATTATATTTGTTACAAGTAGGTCTTGACTACAACGGTTCGCACTTATGACCGAAGAAAAATAATATGAATATATTTTTTTATTAATTATTTTTCAAAAACTACTTACTAAATTACAAGCTACCGTATATCTAATGCATTTCGGAAAAAATATGGATCCAATTAAATTATTGTATTAAAAATGGTAATTTTAATATAAATAAGATTGATTGTTTTTGTGTGGATTCAACTTACGACCGAGATTCAAAAACGTATCTTTGTCTTAAGTTGAGGAATACCTGTATTTCTCAAATGGGTCAATGGGAGTGCTTTATTTGGCTGTCACGTGAAAATTAATATTTTATATTACTTTTGAAACGAATAATGTTTTTAAATTGTCTTCAAAATTATAATAGATCGAAAAAACTAAAAAAATAATATTTTAGAATTAAATAAAAACGTTTAATTTTAATTGTAAAAAAGCATGTCCTCATTGGATAACATATAATATGATAACCCTCAATATGAAGTAGTTAGTTTATAGAGATTTTTATGTTTGATGCTGAACCTAATGAGGATGTTTAACTAATTGGATAAGATTTAGTTTGTTGGGAAATTCTCATAGAAGTTGTTTCTTGTTACGTTTCTAGAAAAGAATTATGGCAAAATAAAGGAAAAACGGAGGTTTAATATATAATGAGCCTTTAGTGTCGTAGGAAGTATTTATAGAAAACCAAGTTTCTTATTTATCAAGTTTGTAAATCTAAATGTACACAAGATTAAGAAATATTGAGAATAAAATTTTATTATTCGATTCAAATCAGCAATGATATTATTTGTGGAAAATTATAATAAGACTTTTAAACGAAATAATTGATGTAACATATGTATGTGATATAAAATTTAAATTAAATATGTACACTTTTCGGTCATTCTGTATAAATAGGTCTTATGAAAGTACACGAAAGATGTCGCAGTTTTATTGTTTCTTACATTAAAATAGCACATTCCGTATACTATACATGAATAATATAAAATGTACTTACGTTGTAAGTATAAAAAAGACGAACGGCGTACCGTTAAGATTTTAACGGGCCGTTATCTCTCGTTTTATGTCGTTTCGCACATCGGAAAGATTTGTTTGCTCTTAAAATTTATTTAAATCTGACGATTAACGGAACCGTTGCGAATTTAAATTGGGCCTACTACAAACAGGGTGACATTGCAAAGTATTATTAAAAAAAACCCGGGAATTTTTCTATTTAAAATATATAAACGAGATTGAAAATATCGAAAAATGAAACGAGGCACGTAACATGTTTTGCTCTAATTACAAAGTTATTTTTCAACGTGCTCGTGACATATGTGTAAACTACCACCTGGTTGGTATATTGACTATGCAATTTCAATGCATGACATGATCGCATGGTTAACTTTCCAAGTAATCGTTAAACTATTGATTTTAAAGGTTACAAGTTCAAATAGAACAAGGTTGAATTATATTTTCCTGGCACACGTGAGAATTTATATATTCAATACATGTGGTAAAACGCCAATATAAATATGTATTTTCAATGAATTTTCATTAGACAGATCTTATTATTATTATTATAGTTAAGTTGAAATTATGGACACAATATTATCCCTTAAAGTATATTTGGATGGAACTTCCATCCAAATATACTTTATAAAAAATGTGTAATGTGAAAAAATTTCGCCCTGTGAAATCGTTAAAAAATATCGAAAATTTTTATTTAGTTTTTTTTTTAAACAAATATATAATTGTATGCTAACCTACACGGAATTTTACTATTTTTGCATAATAATACACATTTTTTATATCGTGTTAGAGAAAAAAAAAACAGTATAAAAATTAATTCTTCTTTGAACGCAATTGAATGGCAGATAAAAGGTAAACTCAATTAACATCGTACAATTGGGCCGTTCATTGCACACATTGATTAACTCCATAAAACAAAAAGTTGAGAAATGCGATAAAACAATGTACATTGTTTTTAAAAATTCCCTTTATAATATAAATTCAAATAAATATTGTATAGGTAGAATGCATAAATACAGATGCAGTACATTTGAGTTGCATTATTGCAATGATTTACACTAGAGCAGACATGGGCACCTGCGGCCCGCGGGCTGAATGCGGCCCAATTGAAGATTTCAGCTTTGTATGTATATGTGTATGTATGTATATATATATGTATATGTGTATGTATGTATGTATGTATGTATGGCTAGTATATATGTATATAACTAAAATAAAAATAAATAAATATATGCGGCCCATCTAAGCTCAGTAATTTTTTTTTGGCCCACTAAACGATTTGGGTTAGCCACCCCTGGACTAGAGTATGGAATTAATCAAAATGGCCCTGAAATAAATTATTTATTATTCAATGGCCCTAAAAATTCAGTCATTTAATGATGTCAATCAGAAAATTAGTTTAATAGTCATAATAGTTATTTTAAACATAAAAAGTTATGACCATATCAAGTGCTTTGATTTTAAATTCAAGATTTTCCAAAAATGTTGTTAGTCAATCTGTTCACTGAACGGCTCAATTCATGTTTTTTCCCCAAAAATTTCACATCACGATTTCCAAAACAACATAATTCAACAATCACAATCAAACAACACACACACACCCACACAACCGCGTATTAACAGGACCGCGAGTATTCTCGGGCACGTTCTTCGCGAAATATCGGCGCAAATCTTTTGATTGCGTCCCTCGTATCCCTTTCCATCTGGAGGGACGCGGTCTGCGAATGTTTGCACAAAGGGCGAACTCAAACCCCCCACCCCACCCCCCGGTCAGTATTATTTATACACCTCCGCGTCTAGTTACCGGGTTATTACGTTTGCACGGGCACGTCCTCGCCGATTCGGCCGTTTTGCAAATTCCCCGCGGCCATTAGTGGCCCGTCGCCGTGTGGCGGACACTGGAGGATATTTCTTAATTGGCAAACAATGGTGGGGAGTGAAATATTGTATTGGAACGATTTAAATGTGCATTGAATGAAATAAATGTGCGTTAGACTCGAGCGTTGAATGAAATAAGTGGGTACTGAAAAAATTATGTGTGCGTTTTGTATGAGAGTTAAAACGTGTGCATTAGAAAAAATATCGGGTGCGATTTAAAGTTGCATTAGATAAAATAAATGTGCGTTTGACTTGAGCGTCGAATGAAATAAGTGGGTACTAAAAAAAATATGTGTGCATTTTGTATGAGCGTTAAAACGTGTGCATTAGAAAAAATATCGGGTGCGATTTAAAGTTGCATTAGATAAAATAAATGTGCGTTTGACTTGAGCATTGAATAAAATAAGTGTGCGTTAGACTTGAGCGTCGAATGAAATAAGTGTGTACTAAAAAAATAATGTGTGCATTTTGCATGAGCGTTAAAACGTGTGCATTAGAAAAAATATCGGGTGCGATTTAAACGAGCATTAAATAAAATAAGTGTGCGATAGACTTGAGCGTTGAATAAAATAAGTGTGCGTTAAAAAAAATAATGTATGCATTTTGCATGAGAATATCAAGTGTGATTTAACTGTGCATTAAAAAAATATAGATTGTGCCTTAAAAATAATTACTTGTGCATTAGAAAAATATATGATGTGCATTATTTCTGGTACATTAAAGAACCTCATATTGAGCATTATTTTATTTATAGTGTGCAGTGTAAAGTGTGTATTAAAAAAATATAAAATGTGCAATAGAATGAATGTATTTTTTTAGTAAATCCGCCACTGAATGCATGTGTTCTTATTAATCTATGGAATTAAGTGATAATAAATTAGGATGAGTCGATTTTTGAATAAATGACTTAACTATGTGCTAATAATAATTTGACTAGAAATATTTTAGAAATCAACTCTTTTGTCATCATGTAATGGATATTGAATAGGTTAAATATGATGATATTTTTATATTACAAATATTATACAATATTTTTGATATTATATAAAAGTATTAACAGGATATAATGAACAGAAATTTGATTAGAGTATGTTATGAAAGTACATTTAACTATTTAGTCTGTAGTCCCATTGACGTAAATTGAGTTAAAAAGTACGAATATGTAGAATATTATTCAAATTGATAAATTTGTTTGTAAAATCACGTTTCTATTATTCTACGGATCTGTTGGGAAACTGTCCCAGGCTGAACAGTTTCGACAATATAATTAATTATAGAGTTTCATAATAAATGTAAATTCAACGTTTGCAGTTCCGCACTCCGAACTATAATACGAATGCAGTTATATTATATAACGAAATTGTACACACTCAACTAACAGAATAAGAATAATTTTAAAGATTAAACACTCACAATTACGCAAACGCGTCATTACACCTGCGACGATTAGACTAATTGAAGGTGGATAAGTTAAACAGGAGAAAATTAATAACAGCAAGTCCTTTACCGCAAATAGCACTAGTGAAGCGTCTCGTCAAGATTGATGATTTTCGCATTATGTTACACAAGGATAACGAGGGCTAATTTCGCGTCGTCCTTTTCCCCGAAAAACGTACTTGTACACAATGTACTGAGTCCTTCGAAGGGCTGGCATTATTTAACACGCATAACCATGTTCGTGTTGAACATGCAACGACGAAATACAATATTCGTGTCGCGTAGTACATCTTCATTACGCTCAATCATAATATTTCAACGGGCCAAAAGATGTTCGCCTTTTTTTTTGGGTTAAAGAACGAATTCAAAGGGTCTTGGTAGAGAGTTTTGATGAATACGTTCGTATAAACAAAAATAATATTGATGTATAATTTTTTTTGAGGACTTTTTAACTGGTGTGTGGCAGTAACAACAGGTTGAGAGAATACCCGATGAGTTATGGGGCACGGTAAAATATTACATCCAGTAGTAATATAATAAATCATGTTGAAACAGCGAAATAATAATACGTACAGATACAATTTATCCTTGTCTAATAACGAAATTAGAAATGGCGAAACTAGAATACGATCCGGTCGTGGTAAATTGCATGCATTCAATGTTCGAAATTCGCTGGTTGGTAATGATATCATGTTGCATTTCACTTTGTGAGTGATTTTCCATAGAAATTTTATGACGGCGACGTATGAAGAATGGTTGTTTTCAAATTGTGAATAGAAGTTTGAATTATTCAGTATAAGACTATTCAGAAAAAAACTACGGAAATATCAATCCAATTAAAAATTTAAGTAAAAAAATAAGACTTTGACTTCACAAACGAATCCGACGTCAAAAATATTACCCCACAATAACTTAGATTGCAAAAAAAGTAAACCGCGCAATTATTGAAGCGGTAGAAATGTTGCAGAGCTTTTCACCTTTTGCTCAAACTCAGAGGAACTTTGGCGCTAATTAGCGTTTTAGCAATCTATTTTCACTACTATGACGATATCCTTCCGGTCTTTTTAATGTCTCATTTAAATTTATGAGGCGAATTTCATCTCGTTTTACCGTCTATACCGGGTACTTTTCTTTCATTATACGGTTCGATGCGAGTTTTGACATTCCGAACGTCGTAAAATTCATAATAAAATGAAAAATTGTAAAAATAAAAGTATACGGTGTAGTTCGAAGTAGTTACGTGTTCATTTCATATCGTGAGCTGTTTAAGGGGACTAAGTGATGAAATTTTATAGAAGTTGTTAGATATTCATGGTGTTTTCCTATAAAATTTTAACCATTTTGTAAACTATGAATTTAAAATAATTTTATATTTAAATTATGATAAATTTTAAATATTTAATGAAATTGTTTGTGTTTCGAGAATCAAGTAACGTTTTATTTTATTTCTCGAGGTAAGCAATTATCACATTAACTATTTCGTAGTTGGCTTCGATGCGACGTGTTTATTATCACGATTAATTAACCATTCACATAAGATGTTGAAGTTAACGAAATAGTCTAGTTTTGACGGCCGACACGAACGTCTATGAAATTAATGGAGTTCCGAAGCCGAAACGCTAATCGATTTAACTACCACGTACCTAAAAACGCTCTAATAAAGTGCTATAACGTTAAAGTTAGATTTCGCCCTTTTTGATACGAAAACTTCGAACGATTCCGAAACTTGTTTTCGCGACAGTCATAACAATAATATTTTCAATAGAAAAAAAATTGAATCAACGAGATGCGATTCGTTCGAACGACTCGGGCCGAGTTAATTAAAATAATAGAGGCTCACACAATGTAGTAGATAATATGAAACGGTATAATGTTAAGGAGAAAATTGCCAACTCGCTCCATAATGGCGCCGCAATTCCCGCGGGAATAAATTGCAGAAAACTTTCGCGAAGGCTATCTTTTGACATTTCTGATCTTCGCGAGCGAGCGGCTAAAACTTGCGAAAACGACGCATCGATGTTCGAATTTGAAAAATTATGCAAAAATCGTATATAATACTATAATATAATTCATATAATATTAAATTTAAATTCAAATATACAGGGTCTTCCCCGGGACTTTTATAACTTCTAATCGGATTTAAAGTGACTTAGAGTCATGATAGAGAAGTGAGAGTGATACCATTCCAAATGAAATCGGCTACAATTTATTTTTCATTTTTTTGCCCCCCCTCCCCTCAAATTTTACCTCTTCCCCCCTCTTCCATCGTCGAATAGCGTACTGGTATGTAAAAATAAAATTATTTGAACTGTACGAGCTAGTGTACGGAAGTACGACGATGGAGAGGTAAAATTTGAGGGGGGGGAAATGAAAAATAAATTGTAGCCGATTTCATTCGGAATGGTATCACTCTCACTTCTCTATCATGACTCTAAGTCAATTTAAATCCGATTAGAAGTTATAAAGTCCCGGGGAAGACCCTGTATAAATGCCTCAATACTAAAAAAAAATTCTGATTATTATTTTTGATCTTATTTAATTTCGATAATTTGATTGTGGGATTTTAGGATTCTAAAAAAAGCACTTACTTACACAACTGTGAATACGTTTTTATCCTGTTTCAGGAATATTAAGCTTTCGGGTAAAATCCACGTATTCCACACCGAAACATGCAGCGGTGCGAATTTTCGCATTAAAAATACAACCACGGCTTTCGCGGAAAACGCGGATTATCCTTTACCGTTTGGCGTGTTCGAAATTTTGTCGTTGGTAATGGAAAGCAATGCATTCTTCATGTATGGGAATCTATAGAACGGGTATTTGTGGGTGTGTTCTGAAAGCATTTAGAGGGGATTTTTTCGTGTCGTGATGATGTGTGGCTTTTCCTGACGTACATATGTATGTGCGTGATGGTTCGTTATGCGCGTTCGCGTTGTGGTTGTTTTCGAAATCAGGTCGATTTGTTTTGTTAATGGCAGGTCTTAGCATATTTGTAAAAATAGTGTTTTTTATTAATAAAAAGGATGTATGTTTTTTTTTATTTATTTCGGTAATTATTAAGAAGTTGGGTACTGTTTTCATATGTACGATATTCAGTGAGGTGATTTATTTAGATATTGGCTATGTATTAATATTATTTATTATTATATGTCGCTTGAATTAAATGATCGATAGAATTGACGTACATAAGTCGTGAAATATTATATAACAAAACTAAAAGGTTCAAAAATACAATTTCTACTGTACAAAATGAGATTTCAAACGTCAATTTTATTGTCAAGTTCTACGAAATGAAACACATTCGGAGCAACAATCACTTTCACTCTAACAGTATTTTCTTTCAGATCACACATCGAGCGAACGTGTATATAACTTGTCGAAATTGAATTTTTCCCAAAAACACTTTCCGTTCACAAAAAAATCAACTCTTTGAACGGCGCTACAGTTTTCAACATCTGTTGACTGCTATAAACAACGAAAATATCGCAAACGCTTGGTTAACGCAATTTCATAAGCGAAACTCGATAAAGGCATACACGGTATGCAATTAGTTAGCGAGCTCGGGATATGCAAGAATAATAATTTTTTCTTCGAATTTGCGGGTCAATTTTGAAATTTTCGATAGGTCAAAGAGTGTGCCCTTAACTAGCATCGACACGAGAGCATCAAAATATTGGATATTTCAGGAAAACTAATTACGTACGAGATGACTTGAGTTTTCGTTGCGTTCAATTTCCAGTATGGACGGTATAAAATTTTTTGCCATAAATGGTTCGAGGTGTTGGTTACAATTAGATTATATCGTCATAGCGTAAATAGAGAGTTTATCAATCTCAGCTTGTTTATAAGACGATATTTTTTTGGATTTCGAATGAAAAATTGCTGAAAGACGTTAATGGAGTTGAAAGAAGACATTTTAATATGTTCGAAAAACAAAATACAATCTCGTTTTGTACAAAAGATTCGCATCATTAAAAAAAAACTTGGTCATTATTCAAAATCGTCCCAAATTTCAAACGATTCAAATTCAATGAGCGAGAACGCTTCAATATTTAACACGGCACCCTTCAAATTACGCGGGAAAACACGAGGCGAAATTTCACAATTTGAACGGTCCATAACTAAATTTTCGATGAAGTTTCACAATCTGACTTCCGCTAACTATGCGCTTTGGGAGAAATTAGTGACGTCACGCAACATTGAATAATTAAGTAACGCGGCGAGATTTAGATTAAATTTAGACACCTGTTGAAAGCCTTCGTCTTCCAACACATCGAAACTTCAAACCGCACATTGTGTCCTTTACACAAGCATGCCGGCAAACGAGCATCAGACATCCGATCGGCAGGTAATACAATAAGCGAATCCTCGTTTTCAGTATTGAGCCTTTGGTGCGTTGCTGTCAAACGCAATTTGGCTCAATTAACACCTTTGAGCTAATGGTATCAGGAGACAGAGGATCATCCAGCTTGAATTTGCTCTAAATTCAAATTTTTATTCAATAAAAATCACAATGAGTACACTCAATCCTCTTTTTATGCGGGAGATACATTTCATAGACATAAAAAATGTATGGGATCGTATAAAAATTGGAGATAGGTACCATCAATATATGAGCCGTTCAGTGCACACAATGACTAACTACATAAAACAAAATGTTGAGAAAATCGATGAAACAAGGTTCATTGTTTTTTTTAAATTCCTTTATAATATCAATTTAAATAAATAATGTAGAATGCATAAATACAGGTTTAGTGCATTTGAGTTGCATTATTGCAATGGTTTACATTAGAGTATGGAATTAATCAAAATGGCCCTGAAATAAATTATTTTTTATTCAATGGCCAAAAAGTTTTTGTCGTTTTTTGATGTTAATCTTTATTATTCACGAAAGTTATTTTAAACATAAATAGTTATGACTATACCAAGTGCTTTAATACTTAAATTCAAGATTTTTCAAAAAGTGGAGTTAATCAGTCTGTGCACTGAACGGCTCATATTTGGATGGAACTTCCATCCAAATACGTATACACTAGGTTCTCTTTTTATGCGGTAGATGCGTTCCTTTCCGTTCCGTTCCGCATAAAAAAAATCGCATAAAAAAAGATATGAAAAAGTGAAACTGCTATATAAAATATACCTAAAATCGCATTAAAAAAATGTATTTCTATTAACAATGTACTCTTAGTTAAGTTATTACATTGTACATACATTTGTAAGTTCATATAGTCCAAAAAAAAAAATATTTAAAAAAAATATTGTATTTAAAAAAAACCGCATAACTCTGAATTCGCATAAAAAAAACCGCATAAAAAGAGAACCTAGTGTACTTTGTAAAAAAATGTGTGATGCGAAATCATCAAAAAACATCGATTTTTTAATTTTTAATTTAGTAACTGTATTTGTATACTGGCTTGCTGCGAATCTTACCAATGTGGAATATTAATACATTTTTATTTGAATTCCGTGTTAAGGTGAAAACAAAGTATAAAAGAAATCGGTTATTTTTCTTTGAACCGTGTAAAAAGAGTTTTAAGTGTATACTAGAGGTGTACTTTTGTATAATATACCTCTGGTATATGTATGTACACTCGAAACTTATATCAAATGATACAGATTGATTGTTTATTTATCAATTGTTAATGTGTATTGTAAGCACACGTGCGTCGTATGTAAATGTAATTAATGTGTAAAAACGATAAATTTGTCGAGTTTATATATCGACGCGTGTTCGTGCATTCAATTTCGTTCCATGAATAATTTTAAATTGAGTAAACGCGATGATTGAACGCTTTTGAATTGGACGCGATCGTGCAATTGTCGAACATTTAACTTTTGGTTATTGTCAAAATTTGACTGCGATTTGTATGAAAGTGCTGTTATTTGATCGATTTAGTACTGATAAAATGCATTGAATATTTTCAATCTCTAACTGGCAATATATTTTAATATATAATTGAAAAATTATGACATTATAAGCCACAAACTTTGATATTTTCCGATCGATTGCCACCTTATCAATCAGATATCTGCATTTCAGCTGTAGAACTTTCAGCGCCCACAAAGCAATCTCTGGACTTCATGATGCACTGAACACTTTTTCAAGCTTTTTATTAACTTGCTTTTTATTTTAAAATTATTTAGATGCACTAGACCAGGCTTGTTTAAACGGTGGCCCAGGAATTATATGTGTGGCCCCCAGTGCTCGCGAAATTAGCCCCCCCCCATTTTTGAGTCAGGTTAATCACGAATTTAATAATTAATAGAATTTTGATTAATTAATATTTAGAATAATTATTCTATACATTTTTTGATTTATCGATTTATTTATAAGAGGTTTTTCGGGCGCAGGTAGATCTGAAAAAACACAATAAAATAATTTTTTTCATCTGTTTATCAGTAGGAAAAATCAAATTATTTTACGGAAATGACTATTTATAAGTGAAAATTGATTTTTTTTTAAATATAAAAATTATCCTTTAATTTCAGCAGATCAAAGATGTACGATTATATAATATTTATTTATCAACCATACCAATTATCACTTAATTTTAGTAATTCTATTCTGAGCCTGTATATTCGACGAAGGTCAAATTATTGACTCTAGTCCCTATAAAGCACATTCTATCACATATATAATATCAAAACATCATAAAATTAATTACCCATGAAGAACACCCATCCGTGCGAAAACGAAACATAAAATACGGATAGTTATTCGCGGAAGAAAAACAAACGAACCGAACCACCCTGTTTGCACGATCGTACATATGTATTTGCACACTTCAGCGCACGTGTGCATACGACATATACAGGGTGTGCTATAAAAATTACGTCTATAAAAAACCCTTTTGGCCTGACAACACTCCCGACGCTAATTACGCCAGAGTCATACGTCGCCGGGCGACATTTAGCGCCCCTCTGTTGTTTGCCACCCCCTTTTTGGACACCCTGTACATCGCTATAGTATAATGAGGTATAGTATGGTGGTGTTTTCGCTTGGTTGTTCTTGGGATTCTTCGTGTTCTTGCGGGATGTCCGGTTTTCTGGGTTCGGGGAGGAATGGGCGAATTCGTTGGAGGTTTTTTTTAAATTATGAATTATTTTTAGATCAGTGTGGCTTTTATTTATTTAATATTTTCATTTAATAACTATAATTGTATAACATACTAGCCTGCTCCGGATCTTACCATTTTGGCATAATAATAATTTTTTTAATATCGTATTTAAAGTGGTAAAAACGGAAAAAAAAATAATAGGTTCCTTTTTCGAATCGTGTTATTTAGAAACCGTGTAAAAAGAGTCATAGCTATATAATTTTATATATTACTAGCGGGTAGTACCCAGCGTGCTCGGGACTCTGTGAAAATAAATTGTGTACCGATTGTAATTATTGTCACAATCAATCGTGACTCTGGTAATTTTATATTATAATTTGTATGGCGATCGATAGAAAAAAACTCTTACTCAGTTTCTTCAGATTTCAAAGCACATTCTTGCCAAATTTAGTGAAGACTCGTCTATCGGTTTGGATACATACATACATACATACATACATACATATATATGTATACATATACATACACCGTTCGAGTTTTATATATATGGATATTTCTGCTGACATAACACACGATATTTCCCACTTTATACAAGGAATAACCCAAGTTCCCCGGCATCCGAACGCGCGTATACAACATTTAGACCTGGGAGCGAATTGACATCGGCATTTAACGGGTTTTCGGGCATCAGGAATCCGATCGGAGAAACGAACGAAATTTTCCCGATAAATAACACGGGCCACAATCGCGGTAAATATTTGAAGCGGTTCTCTCCACTCCGGCTTATTACTGGCACGGATCGTCGCACTCCGAGAATCCGGTTCGGTGTCTTCGACTGATCTCGGATGGATTGTTCCTGGTGGATCCTCTGAGGTCCTTGAGGTCTCGGATTCGTTTAATGATCGTCGGTATATTAATCTGGCGAAATGTGGGTTAGTAGCTTGGGATAGTTATGAAGTTTCGGTGGACGGATTGGAAAGTTTTCGATTATTGTCTTGTGAATGCGCAAAATTTCAATTTTGAAATTTGAGGTATTGGCGTTGTTGGTTTGAGAGGAAAATTTACTGTAAAATTGTTTGAAATATCAAAATAAACACTGTTATTGATTTATGTGAAGATTATAGGTGCTTATTGATTTGATCTATAATTGTAAGTTATTGGGACATGTACACATTCGTATCGACAGTTAACAGTTGATTTAAAAAATAAAGTAGATCTTTTTGAAATTATATATTGTATCAATGATTAGAATTCAAATATTTGATATGATATGTGATTATTTTGAAAAAGAACATTTCAGAATTACATCTAAAGAGAGTTACTTTTTTTTCATCGCATAAAAAGAAAAACGCTTAAACGGAAAATAATATTTTACAGTAAATATGATGATAATATAAATAATATAAAAATTAAGATTACTGATTAAGATATTTATTTTAAATATTAGTATAATCCAATAAATTTATAAATCAACCGTTTAACTCGACTGATTCGACTTCTTATTCCGTGAAAAAAGCGTCTTGTTAAGAAGATTCGTCGCAGTAACGACCAAGCGAAGTAATACACGGGAAAAAATATAAAACCAAGCGTCCTAAACACGCGGTTCGCATTTCGGATAGGTGAAAAAAAGAAAGAATAAACAATAAAAAAGCGGAAAAAATAAGGAGAGTTGCCGTTCGTGCATCCATCCGTGCGCCTATCTCGTCGAAAGCTTCCTTATACAGCCTCGAAGGCGACAATATACAGGTTTATGTCGAGCGATAAAAACAACCTTAAAAGTTTTGTTGTCCCCGTCGAGGAACGAACAACTTTCTCACGTATCAGAAATTCTATTTATTTTCCATTCATTTTAACCGTGTTAACTTGGGTGGCGAAAATACGTGTGCGTTTCGATTTTATACGAGCTGTGTATCGACGCGAGTTAATTCGAACGTTTGATTAGTTGACTTTTATATATGTATAACAAAAGTATAAGAAAATAGAATAAATTTATTAAATTTTAATTAAAAAAAAAAATAGATTTTTATATTTATAATTATTACATATTAAATCAAGCTCATGACGTGATAATATTTGACTTATGTATTATACAAAAAATATAAATCGAATGAATATAATTAATTTTAAACTGAATTCTGACGGATCAATCAAACAATTCAATCGTATACGACCTCAATTTCCATAAATAAAAATCACCATGGAAATCGAGCGGCTAATCGTTTCCAGACAATCAAACCTTCGATTTACGATGTACACTAACGTCCATTTTATGCAACTATTCCTGATCCCGGCTTTCGGTCATCTTCAATACGGATTTTATGGCTGTTAATCCTAGAATCCGGTCCCTAAGGACCCGAGGATGTGTCGACAATAAAACCCGGGTTCGGGACTTGTTGAATCTCACTATGGCACTTATTTGCAATCTACATGTTTTATGCAATAGGTTGATTGTTATTTATACAAAATTTCCGCACTATTCCTATTCGTATATTGACGTAATATTATTTAATTCGTGGCTGTGTGGTTAATCTCATATAGAAAACAAATCTCGTTACAGATTCCAATCAAACTTCGGATGAAACTACGCGTGTCGCTTCTAGATTAATGTTACGAACGATTCAATGTAATATGTTGTTTCATGTACACACACGAAACAAATATTAATTCGATCGAATTGTATTATATAACGGATTTAGTTCATGAAATTATTTCGGTAACGTTCCCGACATTAAATGGATAGATTTAGATGGATGTGATTACTGAAAAATGCAGTGGATTTCGTCTTTTTTGCAGTGACGTGACATTTTCGCGTGACAAACGCTCGTCACAGTAATCGATAGAGGATTTTCTGAACCGGAAGTGCATACATTTTAGCACGTCAGTTCAGATCGGAAGTGACAATTTAGAAACGTGTTGTGGTTCTTGGCAGGTATGAGAATCTGTTTTATTGTAAGTTAGGTCGTTATTTATTCAGCGTATTAAAATGAACTGGATAATTGTAATTGATAATGTGCGTGTTCGTTCAATTGAGATGCCGTTTTCGATTTGAAAGATTGGTTATTTGCAAAGTGTTTTACAAATTGATTTTGGTTTGCATGTGAAGTAATGATAGCTAATTGGTTTTGTGTTGATGCATAACATTATCAAATTTATTTGAAACGAAAATATTGGTATTTTAAAAAAGGTTTTCAATCTAATATTGAATTGGAAAAAACTTTCCGTCTTCTTCATTTTAAATTTACAGAAACCTTTTATCTGACGAAAGAAACGGAAAACCTCTTGAATGCAATTTTCACAAGAAAACCATCCCGATCAAAATATTCCAGAGAATTGTTATATTCCAAACTCGATCGAAAATGAAATAAAAAAATGCATTTGCTATCAGAGTTTTTACAAATATCATATTTAAAAGTCGTTGCCTAGAAAATGATACAATATAACCATATTTTGTACCAATATTATTCAATTCTAGACGTAAAAAATGACACGATATACAATATTTTTCGATGAATTTCTCTCATAATTGAAAAATTAGTTATACACATCAGTGCATCACAAATCTATATAAATAAAAATGAATTCATGTCTGTCTGTATGAGACCTATGCATGCCTTTACCGCTTATCCGATCACGATGAAATTTTGTAAATATGTTGGTTACGTATCCAGGAAGATTTCAGCATAGGGTGACTATATTTTCCAGGACCCAAAACGGAGCGCTCAAAAAAAAAATGTCCCCCTATACAAAAAAAAAAAATTGTTACACATTAAAAAAACTTTCCTCGATTAATATCGTTGAGAAAATACACTACCGATAAAATATATTTGCCCACCGGGAAAAATAAAACAGTTTTACGAAAACGACGGGACGAACGCAAGACACGACGAAAAGGGGACTGTCCCGGTGAAAACGGGATGCATGGTGAGCCTATATAGGGTGACCATATTTCCCAGGACCCAAAGTTCACATTTATCTGTTATCATGACTTTTCAGAAAAAAAAAACCCGGGCAACGCCGGGTACTACCGCTAGTATCAAATATAAAAACTCACATAAACAAATTCCTCAGATTATTCATATAAAATATCAACTAAACTTACTAATTAATTAAAAATCCACCATACAAAGGACAAACCCCAATTTCGAACGACCCGGGCAATTCAAAAAGCGCGCGCAACTACACACCCCACCCTATACAAAGTGCGCGCACTTTAGGAGGACAGGGGTCATCATCCTCTTTATATTATTAACCTTTTTGCTTTATTAACCGGACCCAGGCCCTCCACTTTTACAGGCCTTTTACCCGCGTCGACCTCCGCTTCCGGATCTTTCTAATATCCGGTCCGTCTCAGGGCGGCCGCTTTTCGTTTTTGCCGCCAAATTTATGAAAATTTCGCGTGAGCAATTGAAACGTTTTAATAACCGTCCCCGTATAGGGTATTTAATATTTTAAGTGTTTTGCGGATCCGTACGGTTGATTTAGCGGTTCTAATTCGGGTCGTTTATCGCGCGATTACCGGTTCGATGTTGAGAGGTGAATTGGTGTTTTAATGGTTCTAATATATGTTTAGGAGGGTATTTTTTGGATTATTAAAATTTTAATGGGATTTAATTAAAGATAAATAACTTAGAAATTATCAAGTCATTTTAATATATTATATATTTGGGACTGTAACTGATTGTGGCTAGTTTGAAGTTGATTGAACTATTATATTTAAGCTTAAATTGTTTCAAAAAGTAAATTCAAATTTCATTTATCCTCATTATTATATATGGTTTATATAAAGTTTATTATTGGATAAAGCGGTTCTGATACTATTTAATTTCGAGATATTTTTTAATTATATTATTTCGTAATGGGAATGAAATGTAACGTATAATGATTTATTCTAAATACAGAAACGATACTAATATCCCTCGTTAAATATTTTTAGTTCAAAAGTGAATGATTACTTATATAATTCATAAGATTGATAAGCCTATTATAAGCCATTGATCAAATATCAATATCGATTATATTTTTTGTTTAATTGGAACTATTAAAATATTTACTCTATCGCAAAAGAAAAAGATTGATTATTTAAAGTTCAACTAAACTATCGATCAAGTACTATTTTTTGTCTAATTAGAACTGTTATAAAATATTTTCCATAACGTCCAAAGCCCAACGAATGTCTATGCCTCGAAAAATTACAAACTAAATTTAAAGATATCGATACACGGATAGGTGAAAATAGATTCTTGTGAAGTCAGTACAAATCCGCGTTGTAAAGTTTTCAGCAGCGTAATCTCAGTTTTGAATTTTCACGTGTACTTATGAATTTTAAGATGCACTTAAGCCTCATTTGGATGCGGTTCAGCTATCTGGATGCATTCAAATGCAACCTGACTTGGAAGGTTGCGAATTACGGCCAACTTTGAACAAGTTTCGCATAAATAAATCTCGTTCGATCCCGCAGTGTAGGATTGCGTCATAATTATTCATAACATGTGATTATGTGTACTTAATGATTAATTATGTACTCGCATATGCTGCGAGTGCTTTATTGTCGTAGTTTCGACGTTACTGTATAACTACTGAAAAACTTTTGTGTCGCGAAAGTTTGAAAATGGTACTTGAATTTAAAATTTAACTACAGCTTTAATTATTTCATTTAGTACAGTTTGTAATTGTAACATTGTGATGTGAAGCATTTCTCTTTCGAAACACGTTAGTACTTTCACGAATCTTTGTATGTCTCGAATTAATATTGGTTCAATACATTTTGTGTGGAAATTTATTCTTCAATATTTGAAATTTAGACGTGGCAACTCGACATCGAAATGTTTCATTCAATATTTCGTATGAATATATATGAGGGAAGGCGAATATGGATATATATATTTCTTATGGGGATATTTCATAAGATGCTTCAGGTGAAATCGTTGAGATTTATAGTGCACGTAGGTGGGTAGGAAAATGGATCTCCTTTTATCCATAAAACAAATCAAATACATCTTTTGCTCGCGGAGGAGAGCACATTTTATACCGGAGGGCTATCGAAATTGGAAAACTTAATGCGAATCCATTTATCGAGTTGTGTTTTTTATATGTATATACGTGGATAAGGGAAACCCTCGATTTACATAGGCGGGGGGGAGGATTAATTCGAGGAAAAAATTTACGTTCAGGTGATGTACGAACCTCGTAAGTTAGCCATATTTGAAAATTATGCTTCTGTATTTTTTATTGCCAGGTGTATCTGTGTGCAAACGATACGAATTATTTATTAAATACGGTTTTGTTACGGTTTTTGAAAAAATATAATATTGAAAGATCTTTGTTTATAAAAGAATTGTTTTGAATCTTGACAATATATATAAAATTTTATAATATTATTAAAACGAAAATCAGCATTTTATTATGTAACTATATTTTTTAAATCATCACTTTTTCTAGTCGAACCTATACAATTGAAGATCGCCTCTATTCGATATAACTTTCAATTCCAGAAAGATATCCGAAACGACCGCAAAAAAAATCACATTCATTTCTTTAAAAGACGTTTAAAAATAGCACAAAAACAACCGATTTTTCAAAGACACCACGTGTGAATCAAGTGATAAATTACACCCCATTTCATTTATCTATTCGATGAGAGAGCGAGTGGTCGGCTTAGAGAGCTCGCTCGCAAAAATAAAATTAATGGTGCCCGCTTTCAGATTTTCAGAAGCTGCAGCTTCAGGAGTCCAACACGAAACTTCCACCGTACAATAACACGCATACATTTAACACTTCGCGTACACATATACACGTAATAACACGTGTAAGCATAAGAACGTTTTCTCGGAACAATGGCGACTCGCGGGCGCAATACGTGTGCCGGCGGCGAGATTTCCACTCTCTCAGTCTCGTCTTCGTATATCATAAGGACGAGATGAATATTTCAGATTGTATATTTCCCAGTGCCTCTCTGTTTTTTTATTTCGTTTTTGAGAAAGCGGGGACGGTCGAGGTTTTAATTAAAAATGTGTCGCCGGAGACGACGCGTCGGTGTCGGATGGGTTGAATGAGATTTGATTGTTGATCTTGAGTGGATTATGAAATTGTTCAGTTATTGTATTATATGTGAAAGTTTATTTTATTTTGATGATTGATTGCAGAAGAAAAATTATATAGTTTGAATTTTTTTATAGTGAATGGAAGAATCATTTAGTATATGAAAATGGACGTCATACTTTTTTTATTTTTATATCGGTTATTTTAATATGAAAATTTTCAATTTAAATAATTTATTCAATAATCTAAACTATTATATAAAAATAAATTGAAATTATTATTATTTATATGTTTGAGAAAATACAGTTTTTATATTTTAAATTCAACGTTTTATACTTCCATTTGGACGTTTTACACTTCTAATTGGACGTTTTACACTTTTAACGGGACATTTTACACTTGAAATTGGAGAAAATATTATTTAGACCGTTGTCATAGTAATGAATTTCATTAATTATTATGAATTCTTATTGATTTTTTGCTGAATTTGAAGTATGATATAAAACGTCCAATTTTAAGTGTAAAACGTTGAATTTTAAGTGTAAAAAATTTACCGTTCTTCAATATATTTGTTAAAATATGTCTTTTATTTGATATCATTGAATTGATAATTTCATATTACGACTATCTCACCTAGAACTTAAAAAAATCTTATTAAAAATAAAAAATAGAATAAAGAATAATCTTAGAATAAAATTAAAAAAAAAAAAATGAAAAAATTAGAAGAATGGAACGCGGAATCAATAAAAATCTCCACATTACAAGAACTTCATTACATCACCAAAGATTGGGCACGTCTGACGTACGCGATGTACATCACAAAATGACTATCTCGACTGTACATTTATTTGTAGGTTTGAGTGTACAGCTTGTCATTTGGCCGACGTGTGAGTGACAACCAATTATTTTTCCGGTTCAGAAAAATATATTTCGCTGCACACAAGCACACACATAAAAAGGAACATAATACACGATATTTAACACGGAAACATTACGCCGACATGATAGCGAAACACACGAATTTCGAATTTCGCCGCAGATTCGGTCGTATGCAGATGCGGCACGTTTACCTGCCCAAGTAATTCGCTCTATGCATATGCAACGCCAGTTTGCGTTCGTTAACGGCAATTTGGATAACGGTTAACGGCGACCGCCATAAGATAATTGCATATGTTGATTGCGTCAAAGTTTGTGAAGATTTTGTCGGGCGATTCGCAAAGAGGCGAAAGTTGGTCCGGTTGCGTGTGATCTTGTTATGAAAAGTTGGATTTTTTTTATAAATTTATGATCGATTATTGGAAATTATTGATCTAAGGGTTGAAAGGGTTTAATTTTAATTTAGAAAATTTTTGAGATTTATTTTTTTATTATTATTATGTAATAATTTACGTGAAGTGTTACAAGTTATATGTATAAGTGAAAGTTTTTTTTAATAATATATTATTATATACTATTGTATAATTAAAATTTTGATGATTAATTTTCGAAAAAATATCAATCTGTTATAAAACAAGTTTGAATAAAAAAATTGTATATAAAAATGGGACCGTTTTCACGCAAAAGTCAAAGTTGAACTTTGTAAATTATGCCTGCCGTACGTTACTTTAAAGTAAATTAGAAACTTTTATACAACTTAATTGAAACGTGATAAAAGTTCTTGACTTCGATGAAGGTTTCATACTATAAGAACGTTAAATATTTACATAAACTTCAACTAGTATTAAAACAATAATTCAAATAACAAAAGCAACATCCATTTGAGAAAATTAAAAAAACGGACATAAACGCCGAACCCAAAGCGGTCCAAAGTTGAAAATTTACGGCCTAGTTTAGATTAATGGCGCAACAGTGTAAACGCAACGTCCGAGTGCACTTAGTTTAATTTAAGACCGCAAACAGTAAGTCTTCCGTAATGGTTCCGTGAATACAGTCAAATTCTTGCCGTCTTAATCGCAAGCCCACCGACACTTCTCAAATATTCAACTCTTAATCGACTGCAATTAACGTTTAATTGCACAACACGAGAACTCGAGTGAGCTGGTACCTATCGTTGGCTAAGGTTGTATAGGCGTTGCTGGTCGTTTTTCCTTTGCTTTTATTTTATGTAAGAAAATGGTGTTCGTTTATATATTTTTTTGCTGGGGTTCAGTTCATTTTTGAGATTAATTAATGTGATTATTATATTTTAAATTCTATGATAAATGTTTTTTTAGGATATTCTAATATGGACGTTGTAATAATGAAAATAGTATGAAATTCGAAATGGCTTCTTTATATTGTTATTTTTGGGCGTCTTAGAAGTTTTCCAGTGTCGGACCTCGACGTGCTTCTATTTTTTGCGTTGGCGATTTTTCATAACGTGAACTTTTTACGGTGTCGGCTGCAACGTAATATTGCTTAATTAATATATAATATGAAAGCAGCGGTGGAACAAGGCGAACTTTCGTGGTGTTTCTGCTGAAAAAAAAGCACGTTCTGTTACGTGAATTTTCGGAAAGCTCTGGCTTGCATAGTGTGTTCGTTAAAAAAAACGCTACAACATTCATTAGCGTAAATGATTTTAAAAGCAATTTTGTATATTAATTTTATAAATTCGTCCTCGTGGATGTTATGTAAAATTTTATCTTTTCATAAAAGTTTCTTTTGATGTGAATATTATTTAATGACGGCGAAATCTAGTTTCTAGGTAATTAATTCAAAACTTGGTTACTAGATGAGTTAGAATATCATTTGTATATTAAATTTAGGTTTGTTAAATATTTTTTTGATACATTAATATAAATTTAGAATTGGATGTGATAAATAAAAAATATATTATGTGAAAATTTGGTGAAGAATAAATTTTACGTTTATGCTATAAACATGTTATGTGAGGTTGTCATTTAGAAAGTTATTATACGTGATATGAAAAGTCATAAAATTATATCATATGTAAGATTGTTGTAGCTATTTTAAATGAGGTATTATGACGTATGCGAGGCTATTTGACATCAGTTTATATAACATATGTGAAGTTATGTCCGATGTAAAGTATTTTAGTACTATAAACATACTGACATTCATGAAAATAATTTAGAATATGCAAAAGTTATATGAACGTTAATAAAATATCTATATAAATACTATTTTAAGCATTTTATATTAAGTTGACAACTTTAAGTATATTAAGATAAATTACAAATAATTATTACGCAGCATCTAATAGTCAGTATTGATAAAAATATTCTTTATTAAAATAATTTTAATTAAAAAAAATTTAAATAAAATAGACAGTTATTTTGAAAAAATATTGTTAATTATTGGTAAAACTTTTATAACATTTCAATGCTAATCTTTTTATTATCGAAAAAATAATATTACAAAGCTTTTCTAAAAATTGTGTATACCATCATAGAATTACATGACCACTATCGCGGAATTAGACGTCTCAGATTCTATCATTTGAGCAGATGTCACACAAAATTGGTAATGAATTACAACATCTAAATAACGGTTTAATAAAAAAAAAAGAAGGTTGAAGCTTAATTAAGCTTAGTTTTAATTATTTTACTATATAATACAAGAAAATGACAAAAAGCGCTCAGCATCACAAAATTAGACAAGCCTCCCCTATATTTTTTTAAGGCCTTTAAAAAATCGAGAGAATGTATGGAAAATATCGGGAGTTTAATGGATTGGTCGGGATGTGTTGTTATGATTTGGATAGGCCTGTATTTAATTGATCAGTAAAAACAAAGTACACTAGGTTCTCTTTTTATGCAGTTTTTTTTATGCGAATTCAGAGTTATGCGGTTTTTTTTTAAATACAATATTTTTTTTAAATATTTTTTTTTTGGACTATATGAACGTACAAATGTATGTACAATGTAATAACTTAACTAAGAGTACATTGTTAATAGAAATACATTTTTTTATGCGATATTAGGTATATTTTATATAGCAGTTTCACTTTTTCATATATTTTTTTATGCGATTTTTTTTATGCGGAACGGAACGCATCTACCGCATAAAAAGATAACCTAGTGTATATGGTTGTTATTCGGTTCTGTGCACGTGGAAACCTGTTTGAACTTGGATCAAGTCTCAATGTAGTCACACGTAGTAGTAAGCTAACCTAACCTAACTGATCATTTAACAATTTTTTACTGATCATTTCAGTTATTATTGACCAGCCAAATAATTAGTTGCCTTTTTTAAATAACACAATATCAATCAGATCCTAAAAAAAATATCATCAACTTAAACACCTTCAGCTCAAAATCCAAAACGACCCCCAAAAACTGCACCTCCCACACAAGACCATGTGCTACTCCATACGTCACCGTTTAAAAAGCCATAAAAGTCGTCTCGTCTGCGAGCGTCAGATGGGGGCGCCCCCGCATCGCGGCCACTGTGTTAGTGGGGCCACATGGGGGCGCGGGGGAAGGGGGCCGGGGCGCGTATTGATCGGCGGGGGGGGTGCCATGGGCGGCGTCTGCACCGGCCCGGGGGCGCCGGCTCCACGGCAACGCCGACCAAAACACCGAACGCCCACTGGGGGAGGCTGGGCCTTAGTCCGCCCCTGGGCACGGATCAGTCTCTCGTCACGTTTCGCGATGGGAAATTTCTTTGGGATATGTTGTGTTTTTTTTTTTTTTTGATGAATGGTGGTTGGGTGTTTTTTGGTGTATGTTGTGTTGATTAGGGTTTTTTTTTTGATAAATCTGTAACAAATATTAGTTCATTATGATTTTTTTTGTAAAGGACAATGACCAAAATTGGTCCAAATTTCCACCACGATTGTGACTTAACTTTTAACTGACAACACTTTTTTTTTTCTCGCCTTGACAAAAGTTATTGTATATTTAATTACATATTTAATGGCATATATCACAACCGTGGTGGAAATTTGGACCAAATCCCATACATTTTTGGTCATCGTCCTTTTAAAATATGTCTATATGTTTTTTTTATTACTGCAAAAAAAAAAAATTTTTTTTTGATATCTTGGTTATAGACGGATCTATACATACATCGCTCGAAGACTGAAAATTATAAACCCCTGTGACGTCATCGTTGACGTGTTCGCACTAGCTGACAAATATCATTCATTTGACATTTAACGCGCATAACCTTACGTCGAACGAAAACAATTATTCACGCGATTCAATAAGAAGAAACCATGATCACCATTTATTATTAAACGCGTGTTTAGGTTAGTTTGGGTTAGCATTTTTTGCGTCACATTTTACGACAGATACTTATAAAATATTTTCGATCTGAATACCTGATTGAATAAGATACATTCAGTAAATGTGACGCAAAAAACGCTAACCCAACCTAACATAAACACGTGTTTAATTATAAATGGTGATCATGGTGTCTTCTTATTGAATCGCGTGAATTATTGTTTTCGTTCGACGTAATGTAAGGTTATGCGCGATAAACGTCAAATGAGTGATATTTGCCAGCTAGTGCGAACACGTCAACGATGACGTCACAGGGGTTTGAAATTTTCGGTCTTCGAGCGATGTATGTATAGATCCGTCTATAACCTGTTTTTTTAAATTTCCTTTATAATACATATATAATAAATTCAAATAAATATTGTAGAATGCATAAATACAGATGTAGTGCATTTGAGTTACATTATTGCAATGATTTACATTACAGTATGGAATTAATCAAAATGGCCCTGAAATAAATTATTTATTATTAAATAGCCAAAAAGTTTTTGTCTTTTAATGATGTTAATCTTTATTATTTAGAAAAGTTATTTTAAACATAAAAAGTTATGACTATATCATGTGCTTTGACACTTAAATTTAAGATTTTTTAAAAAGTGGAGTTAATCAATGTGTGCAGTGAACGGCTCAATTAGTTATTGTGATATTGCTTAGAACGCACAGGTGATGGTTAAATATTTTTCGAATCACTGGATCTTATTAATCTTTGATGTTAAACCATGATCGTAATCATTCACTTCAGATGTATAACTTATTATAATCTTCATTAAAGCCTTGTACGTAACAAACAGGGATTTAAAAATACTGAAAAAAAACTACATTTTGTTATACATATAATTCGTTTGTCGGAAATTGTATTCGACGTTTTAGATTCGGAAATATTTAATTTAATTTGCGATATTTACATTTTCGAATTTTATATCCGCATTAAAAAAGTTAATGAGTGCTATTTTTATTTTTTTACATCTCGAATTTTGTAGAATTTTTGCATATTTTATATTTGTATATTTTATTGATGAAAATTAAATTAAGATTTTTTTTGAAAATAAATAATATAAATACATAAAAAAAAAAATTAAATTATTATTGGCTAAAGTTGCACCAAAATTGCAACATTCGCAAAACATGTCTGTACATACGTGAACGTTTACCAATCAATTATTTTACATGAAATGATAATATAATAAATTATGAAATGATGTCAATTCGAATATTTCAAAACCTAAAACTTCAAATTCAATTTCCGGTAACCAAATTAAATTACGTTATTGTTAATAAATTTTAATTAAAAAAAATAAGAGAATACATACCTGCACAAAAAAAAACGTATAAACAATAAAATTCTCAAGAATTTTTTCAATTTTTTTAAAGATACACATCGATGAAAATCCAAATGAAAAATCAGGGTGAACGAACTTCAAAATTTTTTTTTTACAAAGGCACGTTTTCAGTTTATCTTTTACCAAGTCGGTACTACCTGATCCCATACCTCACCGGGGAAACTTTCTAATTTCATTTTCCCGGCACGTATTCAGTTTTCGCGCGTTGTGTTCAACTTTTCGCCGACTCATAGGTTTAAAAGTCCACGATACTCGCCTTTTTCGCTTTCCCATTTAATTTTATATTTAACGTTTCCGGCATGATTTCGTATAAAGATTTATACGGACGGGTGGTATCATTTTCGCGACCGTTCTAAACTTTCCTTTTCGCGATCGCAGTAAATCTCGGATTTTTTCGAGTTTGTAACGGGATAGTATTCACTTCACGGGAGCTGAATAACATTAGGCCTGAAACTTAAAAATACATAAGGGACCTGAAAGAGTGGAACTTGAGCGATAAAACATAATGTATGTGAACGCGTGTTCGTCGCCAGATAAATGAAACGAGCTCAATCGGGAGCGATTTCGTTAATTCTGTTAATTATGTTTGGAATTCTGTTGTTATCGTTTTTTGGATTAATTGTATGAATTGTTGGGTATTTGTATGATTGTGTTTTTTTTTAATTTTGTGAAATTATTTTGTTGCGGAAACGTTTGTGCGATAAAAAGAATTCGCATTAGAGCAGCTGTTTTCAGTTAATCGTTTTACTCATAAATATAACTAAATTTATTAACCGAATAATTGAAAAGTTTATTTATAATTACTGAAACAGTCTTCTTTAGTATAGAAATAATTTATTTATACAGAAAATATTTGTATCTGAAGGAATTTTTAGAGAATGTTTCGTTCACTCGGAAATTTTTGATAATTACAAGTAAAATATACGAGTAGCTCTAACAAAAGCACAGATGTTTACAAGAAAATATTTATTATAATACAAATAATTTTCTGGTAAGGCATCTATGAATTTTCATTGAATCACTAATACAATTTTATTAATTTATACAACATAAAATTCAAAAAAAATCCTGACCACACTCAATTTTTAGATCTATTTAGCTTTATATAGCAAAAAACCGAAAGTATATTCAAATTAATCCTATGTTATTTTATTATAGCAGATCCTTACACTATTTAAAATAGGAAAGGTCGCCATTATCAATTAACTAAAGTACAGCACACGGATGAATCTCAATTCGATCTAATTGCAAACACACAGTCATTAGACAAATGCAATCCGATTCGAATTTAGTGTTTCGAATTAAACGACCCGGTCTTTTCAAATGACCCATCATGCGATGTTGTCCTTAAACCAATCCTGGCAATGGACTGCATAACACAGAATCTGCATAATCCAACCTGATACGACAAACTTCTGTATAAATTTTATGAAAAGTCATTAAAATTTACCAAATTATGTGCACTGTTATATAACGATTTATGTGCGATTCCGAAATGAATGGTTTACATGGGTGCGCACATTAAAAACGTTGACGTATTTAAAACGTCCCATTTTGATAATTGGTCCATTTTGGAAAAGCTTTTGTGCTTACGGTGATAAAATTGTTTAATTTATGTGATTGAATATTAAAAGGTGGGATTTGTGTATTCGTTGTGTGCATTGAACGTTTCTGATTTGCATTATAGATTTGATTAATTCATAGGCGACGGATGAATTGACAAATTACGACTATTATTTAATTTGATGCTGTATTGAATTTTTATATACGGTTTTGATTGTGCATTTGAATTTGAACGCATATCAATCATAACAGAAAATAAACTTCGCATGAAAGCGTCGACACAATAACACAAATATGCGTTTCAAATTCAACAAAACGGTATTATGAATTACCGCAAAATCGAAATATTACCGTCGGTCGAATCCTGAATTTTCCAATGACCAAAAATATCCATAACATGTATTTGTGTAAAATCAAAAACGGAGGTAGACGACCGCGATTTCGTGGCGTTCGATTTTGGCGAGTTATAATTTCGACGGACGCATAATCGAAAATTCCTGTGTGGTTTTTAATTCCAATTTTAATTCAAACCAGATATTGGATAATTGAAAAGCGAAACGAGATTTCCGCATGTGAATTTCCAAATTTTAAAATTCGACCGTTGGTTCAGTTTATAATTAGTGCGGGCTTTGCATGAGTCGATTTGTGTGTTTTATGTAATATTGGTGCAGTGTATGAAGTTTTTCGATTAAAATGGAAATTTTTAGTATCGTTCGAAAACAAATTTTTTACGGAAATAGTTTTTGTCAAGATTTTCAAAAATTATTGTAGCGTAGATGAAAAATTAATTAATCTTGTAGAATGGTTTGAATATAATATCTAACTACACTAGGTTCTCTTTTTATGCGGTAGATGCGTTCCGTTCCGCATAAAAAAATCGCATAAAAAAAGATATGATTTTACATAGAAAAAGTGAAACTGCTATATAAAATATACCTAAAATCACATTAAAAAAATGTATTTCTATTAACAATGTACTCTTAGTTAAGTTATTACATTGTACATACATTTTTACGTTCATATAGTCCAAAAAAAAAATATTAAAAAAAAATATTGTATTTAAAAAAACCGCATAACTCTGAATTCGCATAAAAAAAGTCGCATAAAAAGAGAACCTAGTGTATTAGTGAAAGTCTATAAAATTATTTAAATACCGAAATAAATTATTATTGCGTAAATTACTGCAGATTTTGAAACGCTATTTCGAGGTCCGGGTAGGGGTGTCGGGCTGAAATTTCCTCCTAACACAATTAACGAGTTCCCGAGCTATAATCAATCTTATTTTTCGAGGACGAGGAAAATATTTTGAAAAGTCGACAGCGGAGACGACGACGACGAAGACGATGTACTTTCACTATGGACGACGACGAAGAAACGAAAAGTTTTTCGCGCGCGCTCCACCCTTTTCCTTTAAAATCGTTTAAAAAGACAAACTTCACGTTTTCGCAAATTGAAAGAGACCTTAATGACGAAAAACGCGAGACGAGCCGGTCTATATATATATATATATTTATACAAACTCACATAAATATTTAACTAATACTCAAGGTTGCTAATTGACTGCAATTTTAACGAGTTTCGCAATCGAATTTGATTTCGACAAACATTTTAATTTAAATAGTTATTTACGATTCGGATCTGTTTGATTCTATGTTAATTATGTAAAAGATAAGTATTTGATTAGTTTTCATTATACTGTAGTTGTATAATTAAAAATAATAAAAGCTCGAAAACGAGCTTTTCATTAAAAAAGAGCGATTTTATTATGCTAGTAAAATGTATGATAGTATGTTTAAATTTTCATGAAAACTGCTGGTTGGAAAATGCATTTCCGCATTTTCCATTTTCTTACATAGATATTTATAGTATTAGCCCGTAGAAACAAAGTATCATTGAAACGAATATGTTTTTCCTTCACAATACAAAAAATTCAAGATATTAACAAAACTTCAATACTATTTTAACATAATATAAAAAAAAATCATTTCATCGTTATTAAACCATCATAAATCACACCCTCACAAATCTCTCCAACCAGAACCCCGAGAATTCCAAAAAGTGCATAGACACACCAAAACTTGCACAACCTCCTCGTCTTCGAGGAATGCACCTGGCGTGCATTGTTCATTATAATTAGAGGCTTTCGGTGTTAATTAATCGGGGTGGCTTCGACGCAAAGGTGAAGGGGCTCGTTTTGTATTAGACCATCCGGTTCATGGCGGGTCGAATTGTTTCAATAATTTGAGCTCGTACCGGAACAGGAGGATACAGTGGGAGGCTGTGGGAGGTTCCTCATTGTTCTGAGGGGATCGTTATGTGTGCGTTTGTGTATGGTGGGTCTTCTGGATGGGCGGCCGAAATATCGGTTTAGTGCCGATTTGAGACGATGGATGGTGGAAAAATGGGTTGTTGTTGGGGATGGTCGATGGGTTGGATGAGTTGTTGTATGAGTTTTATGCTTGGAGTGTATAAGGGTGAAGGGTAGGGTTTCTGAAAACCCGGGTTTCCAAAATCCGTCGGGTCCGGGTCCAATATTTTAGATACCCGACGAGTCCGGGTCGGGTCCGGGTCCAAAATAAAATGTTTTAAAATTTGAAAAATCAAAATACATACTGCAGACAAAAGTTCGCAACTGTGAACCTTCCGTGAAACGAAAGCACTTAGGCAGGTATTTCTCAAATTGAAATAAATGACGCATTCGAAAATGCATTGTATTTCGGAAGACGGACGTGCATCCATATATGCCCCATTGAATTTTATTATCCTTAGCGGTATTCTGAGAAGAAATTATTTGGGTACAAAAATAACGTTTTACATATGTATGTACTTTAAAAGGCAAGAAAATTTAAACTTCAAATATTTTGAATTGCTTATTCCATTTTTGTTTTTCGCCTATATTTTGTTAAAAAATTAAATTTTATAACGCATTTTGATTTTTAAAAAATATTAAAAAAAAAAAAAAATTATTTCTTGTTACCCGGACCCGATAGTTTTTAGTCCCGGGTCTCGGGTCCGGGTATTAGGTCCATTACCCGACGGGTTCGGGTCCGGGTCGGGTCGAGTCCAGAAACCCTAGGTGAGGGTCCATAGTGAGCGTGATAACATATGACAGCGGAGTGTAAATACGAACGTGTTATGTTGTATTCAGTATGGGATTCCGGTTTTAGTATGGCATTTTTGGATTTAGTTTAATTTTAGGTTCGGTTTGTTGAAGGTGAATAATGTAAATTTTCTATCGAAATTTGAGTTAATAATTCAATTTTTGTATGAAAACATGGAATGTTTGAGATAAAATATCGTTTTTGAATGTGTAAGTTTCCCTTGTGTATTCTTTGACTTGTATATATGATATATATTTTGGCATATGAATCACTGTCTATACGTAAAAGCAAAAATGATTAATATTTCAACAAACGTATCACTATTTTCGTAAATAGAATATTTATTTTTCAGTTAAAAATCATACACATATTCTAAATAATAAATTTAAATGTTTTTTAAAAATAAAAATATGCAAAACTGAAATATTATATACAATTCTATAAATAAATTAATGGAAATTCAATGAAATAAAACGATACGTATAATATCATGAAAAAACGACAGATGAAAGTTGTCCGTAGTAATAATATAATATAATAAAATATTACGTCAATGGATGTGATGGACTTTTGCATGTAATTGACATAGTTCCACGAACTACGTCAATTCTATGCACCTTTTCCTACTATAAAATAAAGTAGTGCCGATTCTCGAATACGTTCTACTTACTCTGGAGACTATTTTGTGTTCCCTGTTATTTGGAACGATTGAAAATTAATAGGTTCTTTAATCCGACAAAATGTCCCGTTGGCCATCTTCCAGATCGGTACCATTCCGTTTCCTTTTCAGCGGTGAATTTTATCCAGAAAACGTCTCAATTTATTATTACATAAGTAATTTATGATAAATGCGTAAATCGATCTGAGAATTGGTAGTGCTTCTCGTAAAAGTTTCATTTCAATCCAGTTTGAAATCGAACGGAAATATTTGAGTGGTCTATAGCTTTTCCCGACTGTATGTAAGACAAAAATTAATAAATTCATATCAATATGAGCAAACAAATCGTATATCTGTCGATTTTTTCCTATCTCTTGCACTAACGATTTGAATTTCCTTTTCGGACGATTCGACAAAGGAAATTCGCGTCTGGCGGAATCGCTCGTCTGTAATCAGAATCGCGCAATCGCAACCGTTTTTAACCTTTCACCGTCCAAATGGGCTCGTATCATTTTGCAATTTGGCCCCACTAACCTCCATCCCTGTTTCCAGGTTTCGACTAACGACCGCATTAATAAAAAGCCAAACTTTGCCCGCTTACGTGCGATACATAAATATAGCGCGTTTAGGGCGGCGTGGCACTGCGCTTTATGAACTGTTCCTTTTGCCGTAGTTTTGATATTAAACTGTATTTAGCTGCAGGGGATGATGAATGTTTTCGATCATAAATGAACTCTACTGTCGTATAATATGGAAATTTTAACAATAGTTCGTGTCATGAAGTCAGAATAGATTAAATGCACAAGCATCTACACATTCAGCATGTGCAAAGTGAACTTCTAAGGGATGACTTGCTAAATTCCGAAGCGCCACAGAACATAGTTCGAATAGTCACAACGTGCTTGAAATGTAGGTCCCGGGATTATCGAAGTTCCTTGGAAACGGAAATGGAAAGGTTGTGAAATTTCATTCATATTTTATTGAATCTCCATAGAAAATCTTTTGAATATGATAAAACGTTTAAATAATAAATATCACACATATCCATGTAAATATTTGAAAAGCAGACTGAATGCAGCTCCAGGGGATTTAGATGCATTTCACGTTTGAATATTGAAAAGGAGACAACCTGATTTTGCGCCGCTATTGGGTCACGTTTTAGAATATAGTTCGATTTAGTTTCGGTACGCTCCAGAAATTTCTAAACTCGTTTAAAGAATATAAATATTGTACCATGGATTACAAAATTTTGGAGCAACATTCCCAAAAATTGTATAAAATTGTGTAAAATTATGACAAATAAAATTAAATAATTCATACATTTCCAAATCTAAAACTTCAAATTCAATTTCCGACAACCAAATTGAATAACGTAATAATAAAATAAATTAATAATATATTAATAAATTCCAATTTGAAAAAATAATACGATACCTGGACAAAAAAAGTATAAGCAGTTTTTCCAAAATCAAGATATACATCCATAAAAATTCAAACAAAAAAAACAGGATGTACGAACTTCAATTTTTTGCACAATGGCATGTTATCAGTTTATTTTTCACCAAGTCAGTACTACCTGATTCCATACTTCAACATCGAAACTTTTACAAAACAACATTTTTCAAAACAATCGACACAAATACAATTTTTATTCCGAAAACGTCGACGAGACCATTGAAAATTTCATGCGGACGAACCACGCAAAGTACGCCACTTGCGATGCTTTCGCATGCAATATTTCACAATAATGCATTATTGTTTATGGAATGCGATAGAAACAAAGTCGACTATGGTACTCGTATGTCCCATTTACCATAGAGTTGAGGGCCGTCTCAGGACCCCATACGTTAGCTGCGAATGCGGGAATATTGCGTTCTGTGTCGGTGGAAATGCGGCTTCGACAATAAAATTGTGTTATGTCAGGATGTCGTAATGCGACGTGTTGTGCATATTGTGTGTGCGAATATGTTGTGCTGTATTGTTTTGTGTGTAATGAATGGATTGTGTATGAAAATTGTTAATGATTCGTGTTGGGATTGCAGCGTTCAAATGATTGACGTATTTAATTTTTTATGGTTGCACATATTATGCAATTTTATTTTGATCCATAGTATTTTTTTTAGATATTTTTGGAATTTTTATTTATTAAAGGTTTTTTTCATTAAAATAAAAATATGCCTCGTTGTCCAATCCATGGTGATCAAAAAGTTTCAAATATTATCTCGTGCCAAAAATATTCAGGTTACGTTAGCAAAATTAACGTCGTCAATATGAAAGATTTTTGCATAAGATCGGAACTCAACCTAGATATCTTATTTAAAATATACAATGGTATAGTATGATTTTTATGTTGTTAAAATTATTTTTTATATGTATCTGTATTTATTTTTTTTTGGTGGATACAATATCAAAACATAATGTAATGTAATGATATACAAATTCATAATATTCGATTGCGTTGAATGAATTTGCATAAAAATTCAAGTATATATTTTTATTTAAGTCACGTGCGACATTATCTAAAAATTTGCATTTTATTATTGAAACTTTCTAAAAACGTGCATAGATCGATCATTCCTCATACACGAGACAAACTCATCCCGAAAACAAACTCTCAATTTATACGAAACGATTCATCTAAAAAAAAAAAGAAGACAATAATAAATAACGAAGAAACAACAGCACCGATTGATCATGAAATTCTAATATACACTCCGTATTCCTTTTATACTCCAATAACGACCGAGAAAAGGACGAATAAAAAAACACGCACAATATACGAAAATCCTTCGATTCGGCGCAAAGAAAGGACGCGTGCACCATGCTCCCGCTCTCCTCTAGTAATTGATGTTCCGACGCGAATTTCCAATGTAAATATTCGTTTGATGATAAATTGAAATGTGAAAGAGTCTCCAGGAGGATGGGCGGTCTGGAAAAGCGTGTCGGGAAAGCGGCCTGGAATAAAATTAGATCGAACCGGGAGCGTTTCCCGGATTTTCCGAAAAACGGGGCGGAGAGCAACCAGAGTTCACACGATCGAAAATTTCCCGACGAAAAAGGAAAGTTTCCCAACGCGATAATTGGGCCGATTCGATCGGCCTTCGATAATCGCGTTCGTTTACTTTGATTTTTCGCAAATATAGCTTTGTGTAATCGTTCTGTTGAATGTCGAAATCAAATTTTGCAGCTTGAAGCATCGTCAAAATGTGGCCCTATCTAGTCTTAGGATGCTTTTCGCGGAAAGGGCCTAAATTAATTAACATTGTGTGTTGCCTACAGCGATGTATTCACTACACATAATGCTAAGTACGTCGTTAAGTACCCGCCTTCTCGGTGCATACGTTAAACAACAAGATTTATACTCTAATTAGCGAAACTTCCCCGTGAGAATTGAATAGTCGCACAAGTCGAGGGCCGTATCGTTGTCGGAAAGAGCCAGCGATGGTCAACTGGACAGTTGTGGAACTGTGTTTATAATTCAGGGGTTTTCAATGTTTCTTGAAATGACAATGCTTTTGAATTTAATAATATTTTAGATATGAAAAATGGAGATGGAAATGATTGTGAGTGGTCGTGTGACAAGATAAATGTATGGTAACTGGAAATTTTAGAATTGTATGTTGAAGGATCCAAATTTATTGAACGGTTCGCAATTCATTTCAGATTGTAAAATATTGAAATTTTCGGAATAGTAGATCATTTTCATATGAATTTTATTTTACAGATTTTATTCTTCAAATTCAATTTTTTAAAAATTAAATTTAAACTTTCATAAATCAAATTCAATCATCGGAAAGAATTCGAAAGATTCTTTTCATAATGAATAATGATATATGATCAATTTATCAAAAATGATTTACATACATATTTAATTACATTTTTTAATAAATCAATCTGAAAATAGGTACCGTGGATATGTATTATATTATACCTAACGCTTCTTTTTTTTTTTTTATTAAATCATAAAAAATTGAAAAATGAAGAAAATAAATTTTCGATGAATGAATGTGTTTTGTAATAGGTTTGAAGTTTAAAAGGTTAAATTTGATTTGTATAAAGTTGAATTTGAATATAAAAAACATATTCTATCATTTTCTCTCGGTTTGAAAAATGAATAAGTAAAGAAAAAAAAACGTGCAAAAGATATAATTCTGATGATCAAGTCTGTTTGGAATGTGTCAAAAATTTTCAAATCTTCTTATAAAAAAATTAAAACCATCGTAAATCCGACCGAACACACAATACATTAGCAAATGCAAAACAGTTATTCAATAGAACACATCCGAAACAATTTATCGTCTAACTCTCCGACTAAAGAATCGCTAGACCAATATTTTCATTACACGAGACAAGAAATAATATACTGCCATATGAAAAGGGGCACATCCATCGTTCAGGAGCGGCAGGGGTTCCCAACCAGCGGGCTCCGGTGCAATATTGCAGTGGGCGTGCATGTGGTGCAATAATATTTATTTTAATGTCGGATTATAAATCACGGTGGGGTACCGTTGTTCGGCGTCGCGGACAAAATAAACCGCTAAATCTTTTCACGACTTTAATAATACCCTGTAGGTGGATAGTGGTTGGTGTCGGTGCAGTTTTTGCGCTGTTTGTTCAGTTGAGGGTTTCTTGTTGTGGTCGTTTGTGTTGGCGCGAGATTGAAGTGTGTTATGATGACGGATTGAATGGGTTTCATTATTTATGGGGAAATTTTCGTTAAGAGTTAAACTTTGTTGAACGCAGCGGTTTTCAAGTTGAGAGATACGTAGAAGACTTTGATCGTTTAGAATTCGTGAGGTTTTTGATATTGACGATATCAAAAATAGTAACTGCACAATAAAGTTATCCATAACAATTGTTTGTGTTAATAATAAAAAAATAATGAAAAAAATCCTTGTCACTCACAATCAGATATTTTCAGAAAATTGAATGATGCGATTTGTTTTTCTCTAATTAGTGCGTATGTCAAACAGGAACAGCGATAGAAGCGGTCTTTTTCTTTCATTTTAAGCATCTCTTTTACGCAAGTTGGGTTTTTTCGCTCACTCTTTTATACCAATATATGATTCGTTGTTTTTGAAAGTGGTAAAATTCCATTTATTTAAGTGGCCGCTTAGTCCGCGTACCGTTAAATCCGCCACTGAGTTGATGAGTAGATAACTAATAGGTTGACTATGATGATGATGATATAAAAATTAACAATATATCGAACAATTTTCTGATGTGTATTAAGAAGGCCTACAGTACTTTGAGATAAATCGGGCCCTGGATATTGGTGAAGACTTATCTTTTCATTATCATAATAAAAAAGGGTTGAATTTTTTAATGGCATATCAAAAATATTTTGTATAACCAAGATCGTGATATATAATTCAAAATCTAATTAATATTCTATAGATATATTTTCAATATGAAAACATCAACCAGAAAAATAAGCGATAACTCACGCACACATTAATTATCCACAATTATCCAAACGAAAACGAAATTTCCTCGGTACTAGAGAATTAATATAAAAAGCGACAATAATTAAAACGCCAACCTTCTATAAATTAAGCGAAAAGTAAAAACGTGCTCTTAACGCATAATTAACGAACGTAGCGGAGCCGCTCGCTGCTCAAGCTCACATATTAACGAAATATTAATATGTAGCCGTGCGAAAGCGAAAACTATCATCTTGTGAACACGCGTTAATAACTATACGTTAATTTCGCCGAGTTGAACTACACGCAGAGGTCTCTTTACAACTTCCTCATAATAATTACCGAGCATAAATATCGCAAGATTATTATATCCGCGCGCGTTCGCGTAAGAGGTCATAATTAATCCGCCATAAAATATTCTCCGCACCGCATTAGGATACCGTAACGGGTTATGACCCGTTTCTTGCCCTGTGCGTGTATGTATTTCGAATCTTGGGTATAGTGTGTTCAGGATGTGACATCTCGAGTGTTTGTTTTCGGATTTGCGGTGAAGGCTGTGAAAGAAATCGGGTGGAGTTTGAGATTTTTTTGAGTTTTCAGTAGTTTTTCGATAGTTGACTTCGGTGAAACTGGAGAGAAATTAAATGGTAAATTTCAACGTGAGAGAAGTTTTCCGGTTCTCAAAAGTCAAAGTGACGCCGTTGACCCACTCGAAAACCAACAGTTGGCGAGATAGTTCCTCTACTGCCCTCTAGGTGTTTGGTTTTGCTAACGCTCACTAGGTGTCACTTGCCACATGAAGTTTAAATGTCAGCACTGATTGAATAAGATACGTTCAGTAAATGTGACGCAAAAAACGCTAACCTAACCTAACCTAAACTAAACATGCGTTTAGCAATAAACGCGTTCAGACTTTTGACTGAGACATGCGGCATTAAATGAGTGCGTCTAGTTTTCCTTGACTGATAAATGCGGCGTTTGGCCCAACCCCTACGTTCAGTTTTTTTTTGTAAGGAAAGTGGAATGGCGTCACCTTAACTTTTTTGGGCCGTTTTCCCAATTAAATAATAGAGTGTTATATGTGTTTTCACTTTGACAGTGGTAAAAATTCGAAACATAAAATTTTGAATATGTACTAATTGAGCGATTCATATTAAGTAGAGATCCATTATATAATTATCAAATGTTTATTGGTTCAACTGTCAAAATTGAATTTTAAAACGAGTTAAAGCTTTATATGGAACTTGAGTAAGAAGAATGAAGTCTTTTCTCAATCAAATGAAATGAAAAATTTCATGTTTTCAATATAATTTTCGGGAAGATAAATTTTTCCATTTAAATTATTGTCGGATATTTGGTCCATTTTGATTATATTCACGAATTATATGCATAATATTTGGACACATAAAAGTATAAAGATTTCAGCATGAAGTTTGATGTATTTGCATTAGGGTAACGATACCAGTGTTGGACCATGTACCTGTAGTTGACCATTTCTAAGTAAAAATTAAGCTTTTTAAAGATGATCATCTTTTGGAAAGGGTGCGATAAATAAATTTTAATAAGCAGTTTATCAATCGTTTTTTTTCTGAAAGATTATCATCCTTAAAAATTTAGTTTTTTAACGTTTTTCTAAGAGATGGTTAACTACAGGTACATGGTTTACCACTGGTGTCGTTACTCTACTATCAAATCGAACAGATTGCCCGATTATTAAATTCAACAGATAAAATAAAATATTTGAAAAATCAGCTAAAGGAACAGTTTTAGAAAACAACAAAAATATTAACTTTAGTGAGACAATTTAATGAAAAGTTCAAAACATACATAATATTAAAATTTGAATTGTTTAAGCTATAATATATAACAGGCTTGTCCAAAATTTCGGTGTGTGGGGTCACTTTGGCCGAAATGTACAAACATCGGGGGCCGCTTATAAATTTCAATTGTTGTAAATTCAAAACGTAATAAGTATAAAAATATTGATAAAGTTATTTATTTCCATTATAAAGCAATTTCGATGAGTACATTTCGGAATAAATGCTGTTTATTATGTTTGTTTTGCGTGAAAAGTGGGGGCCACTTTATCCCCGATATGGCCCTTTGGACAAGCCTGTTACCTATTATATAACACCAATTTATAACAAAAAAATCTCATTATATACAATCTAAGAAAAATAATCAATAAAATATTTGATTAAACTGGAAAACCGCATCCGAAGTACGGAAACCCGTAATTATACGGGACACAATTGAACTTTCATACACACCTCACAGTCATACGGTAAGTGCGTCTGGCAGTCGATTTATTGGGGTCAATTCTAGAATTAATTTGATTAATTGAATTTTAACAGAGGCCATCGTCCTACAGGACAGCGTAGGGCCTGATCTTATTAAAGTTTTCGTATACTCGCGTCGGCGTGAATTTCAATTCGAAAAACTTCTACTTTTCGGCGAATAATCGAATCAAGAACTTCGGTTGATTATTTCCGGTGGATTTCGGGGTGACCGTCCTATGATTCATTGCTTTTTTCATATTCGTAGAAAATTTTCATCTATATCAAAAAGTTTCGCTCGTAAGTCATTCGGATCGCGCGCCACGCTTCCACTCTCTTAATCCGTTTATGCAAAAAGAAAGGACGGGAGCTTTTTTGTCCGGAAGGAAAAAAGGCGGGAAAAAATATGTTGATGCCACTTTCGAGCGTATCGTGCGTAATTGGAAGAGAAAGGCGAAAAGTAATGCGTATTCACATAAAATATAAATTAAGAGATGTTTACTTTATGTACGAATAAGCCTGCCCATATTTAAAAAAATAACGAATTATATAATTTTTTTTATATATTTTATAATCAAAATTGAAATTTTATAATTACTTGAATTTTGCACATCTGTATATTTGATAAATTACGCAAAGCTCTGCGTGGGATGTTAAATATTTTAAGCAAAAATCGGAACGGATTGAAATATAGTTTGCGAACTCTACACAAGCATGGTATATTTGAAGTCTTTATAGTTATACAATGGTCTGTATTTATGCAAACAATCAAAAGTCGACGTCGAACTTTTGATTTTGCCTTTTAATT
The DNA here is from genome assembly GCA_009617725.1 of Hydropsyche tenuis. Taxonomy (NCBI): domain Eukaryota; kingdom Metazoa; phylum Arthropoda; class Insecta; order Trichoptera; family Hydropsychidae; genus Hydropsyche; species Hydropsyche tenuis. Next base: position 1,977,907 of record VTON01000025.1, read on the forward strand.
AAAACCGTAGCCGGAGAAAAGTCGCGCTTCCGCACTATCGACGTTTATAGAAATAATTATTTGAAGCTTTTTTCCCATCTTCGGAAATTTTCTTCCGCTGCAAGTATTTATGTACCATTATTTTTTCCCCACTTTTCAATACTGAAACGTTGACTAATTGAAAAAAGCGCTGATGGGAAAAAAGTTCGGGTACTGCATTTTTCACCGCAACATTATGCAAGAATGCAGATATGTTGTGTTTCCATGAATTATTCATATTGGACAAATTGGATGAAAAAGTCGGGAAATATTTCCAAATACATAAATTTCTCATACGACCCGTTGTAGAAATTATGATTTAATGTTTCGATATAACATATTTCCACATTTCGCAGAAAAATCGATTATATTATATATTTTTATTTATAGCAAGTTTGTTCGACAAAAGCGAAAATTAAATTCGAATATAAAATTCATACGAGTTGCATTAATGAAGTTACGTCCAATATAATTATGAAAATTTTATGCACATTAACGCAATTTTATGCGCAAAAATGATTTCCGATCCGGGAAAACTCATCAATAAAATTCATGAACGTAATGGCCGATTCTAACGATCGTGTTGACTTTGTCGAGCTGTGCATTATTTCTATAGGCTTTTATTTATGCCGAATCGAAAATACATACTGGATCGCAAATACATGTAAATATTGGTTTTTTCGGACGACTTTGTGTCCATGTTTATTTTTCTCACAAATTGCTCAGTGAGCCGAGCTGGCTTGTATGATATTTGTAAATAGTTGTTGCGCACAAAAGGCGAGTTCAAATATTTATGTCCTGCCGAAGCTTAACAGGGTCGCTTTTATTAAGCGTGAAAAAAGCGACAAAGAAAGGATCAAAGATGAAAAAGCTTCGAAATGTGTCGATCGGATGGCTCGTGTCATATGAAGGCGCAAATGAAAATGGAAACGTGTTAAAAAAAAAAAATTCACTTTCTGCGAATTCAATAGAAAAAAAAGCCAATTTTGTAATATATTTCAAGTATATATTTGAGTGAACATACATTTATTATGATAATTTTAAATTAATAGTATAAACATGTTTAATACGCAAACATTTTCCATTGAAACTTGGTGCATAGTGGCCCGCGTGATTTACGCCATAGTTTTGGCAATGCCATAATCTTCTTATCGCCCATTTCGCTAAGGGCTCGTCAATAATTAATTCTGAAACACCCTGTATTCAACCATATGTAGGCGTAGGAGGATTTTAAGGCGGACTAAACTTCCGAATAATACTTAAGAGGTACCGCTTTACACAGAAAATGAATCTATTTTCTGTATAGTGCGGAAGAACTAATAGTAAACACGTTCAAACCAAAAACTTCCACATCCGGATCAATTTGTTATATAACCTCATTAAATTAAATATTTTTTATTTAAACGTTAAATTTCCTTTTCATTTTATTTTTGTGAAATTTTCAATAGCTTTTTTAGGGAAATGTATAAAATAAAAAATAGATACTCAGAAAAAATCTTTGATTTAGTTGCATAATTTCAGAATTTCATTATATCAATCATTATTAGTACTAACAATGAGATTTCGGGATCTAATTATTTTCCGGAATTCCGTAATTTGAATAACAGGAATTCAGTCATTAATAATCAATTATAAAAAGCCAGAAATCTTTTTTGAAAAATACCTTTATTTAATCACTTAAATTATTTAAAAACCATTCAAAATATTAAAAAAAACATCCATAAACACGATTCATACAAACAAAACTCAAATTTTATCGGTTTCATTTCATATAACTGTGAAAGAGAGTCGGGAAATTTTCGCACGCACATAAACAATCCGCGATTATTGCACCCCCCCCGAAGACTCCGATGCTTTGGCGCCAATTAACGTGGATTTGCGGAATTATTCCCTCAGGATATAAGCGACGTGGAGGGCGCATAATCTTCGTTAATTATTTAGAAAAAAATATATATAAACGATAACGTTTAATTAGAGCGACGGCGACCCCCGTTAGCGGGCCGTTGCGGTCTCGCATTAAAAATTAACACGGTGACCGTTCGCTTTTGTTGTTTTTCGTGTAATGAGTGTGTGTGTGTGCGTGATGTGTGTGTTTTTGTTAATTTGTGTGTTTGTTTGGGTGTTCATTTTCGGAAATTTGAGAGCGGAAATTGAATGTTTCGGGGTGTTAATGGGATGGTTTAATTTTTGTGTGTAATGGTGGATTTGGATGATTCAAATTTATATGATAGTATGAATTTATGTGGTTGTGTATATTTGAAGATTTTTATTATGGCCACTATATGCGCTACGAGAAATCGTTACGATCAGACTTTACAGTTCAAACGGTACAGTTTATCGTACATGTCATACAAGCAAAAATCGGACGAAACTGTACAGTTTTATAACATACATGTAGCGATTTATCGGTACCGTTCGAACTGTACAGTCTGATCGTAACGATTTCTCGTAGCGTATATGGCCACTTTAATAAAAATCTTCAAATATACACAATCACGTAAATTCATACTATCATATAAATTTGAATCATCCAAATCCACCATCACACACAAAAATTAAACCATCCCATTGGAAATATTGGAAATATTGGAAAAGCTTTGTATTAAAATAAATGTTTTATAGATTGCATAACGTTTAAATGATAAAATTAGTTTTGAAACACGTCATTGCTATTTAATAAATTGAATAACTATAAATAATATACATATAATACAGCAAATATATATATTTTAAAATATTCTCGCCATACAAGTATTATGAATACCAAGTGATCTTTTCGTGCAAAAAAGCATTAGATATAAACATGTCATATCAAAAAACACAAATAATATTAGTATTTAATAAATTTAATAATTAATAATATATTATATAACTAAAATATAGAACTTAAAATATTTCCGTGAATAAATAAATACGGAGTAATCTTTTCACGCAAGTGCTAGAAATAAATACAAAGTCTTCTCGCCACACAAGAAGTATTATATTATAATAGGCTTATATACCAAGTGATCTCTTTGCACAAACAAGCATTAGATATAAATACGTCAAATAAAAAAACACAAAAAATACATCACTATTCAATAAATTGTTTAACTGTAAATAATATATAAGAAAAATATTGAATTTAAAATATTCCCGTGTATAAATACAAAGGAATCTCTTCACGCAAGTACTAGACATAAATACAAAACATTCTAGCCATACAAGTAAAGGCTCTTTCAATAGGGACGCTCGATTATAAATACACAATAAAATTTGATGATTTGCACACATTATTCAACGTTATATAACCTTCCATGAAGATTTGCCACACTCTACTAAAAAATTGGCAACAAATTTGCCAGATGTCACTTTAACAACATAGATGCTATAACCCAACAAATTTCGAGCGTCTCTATTGAAAGAACATATGTATGTATATTATATAGGTGCGATTTAACTGTGCATTCAAAATAAATAAATTGCACCTTAAAACGAACCACTTGTGCATTAGAAAAATATACGATATGCATTATTTCTGGTGCATTAAAGAATCTCGTATTGAGCATTATTTTATTCATAGTGTGCAATAGAAAAAAAAAAAATTGTGCAATATAATATAAGCATTAATAAAATATGAAATGTGCAATAGAATGAATAGTTTGTGCATTAAAGTGACAGTAGGTGGCAACGTCGCCTTTCTCTATAGGCAATACAATACAACTGTCAACTGTCAAAATGTCAATGTTTACATTTTTTTACGTACGAACAGAACGACAGAACGTTATACATTTTAACAATCTGGTCCATTTTTGAATCAATGTCGATTTTGTTTGAATTCGGTTTGTTGCGAATAGATCCAATTATGAAAGTTGTGAATAATGGTCAAGCGGTTGGTATTTTTTATCTTGGTCACATTTGCTACATTGCCGTCATTTACTTACATTCATTTTAATGCACGTTTATTTATTTTAAGGTACAGATACTTTTTCGAATGCACACATTTTAATACTCGTGTTAAAGCACACATATTTTTTTTGAATGCACATCCGTTTTATTTAATGCACAATTATTTTTTATGAATGCACGTTCAAATTGTTCCCATATTATATTACGATAGATTTAAACACCGAGTAATCTCTTCGCACAAATAAATATGAGAAACAAACACATCACCCATAAAACACCCAAGCAATAAAAAAAGAATCACCACCAATAAATTTTTATCACCCTCCCCGAAATAATCCACATAATCCAACCTAGGCGCTGTATGCAGACACCATAACAGCAGCAGGTCCACCATCAACGTGGCTTTTACCGATATCCGATCCGCAGGATTAAGGCTGCATCCATGTAACGGGTCATCCCGACAACTGCGCAGTGGGATAAGTGACCGCGCGGGTATCCCATTTATGACCGGGGCACGTGATTCAATTAACCCATCGAGGACCGGCGCGTTACGTAAGCGGGTGGACGTGCGCGTGTGCGTACATTATATCCCATTGCCATTCCGGGATGATTATGTAAGAAATGGGATCAAGACAGCTTTATTCGCGCACCCCATTATGGGGCTCTTGTGCGCGCTGTACAGGGTGGTTCGGTGTTAAGTGTGTGGATTATGCGCGGAGTTGTTTGCTGCGTTTTTGGAGGGGGTGGTTGTTTTTTTTCATTGTTTAAATGTTTGTTGAATGGGGTTAGTGTTTTGATGGTTCTCTATTTTCGTGTTTTGTAAAATGTGGTTTAAGTAGGAATCATGGTATTCCAGTATCACGGAATTAGACGTCTCACAAGAAGAAGGTACAACGACGGAAATCAACTTCTATATGGGATTTTTTTTTTCGATAGATCACCTCTATTGATTTGATGTGGAAAAGTATAAGCGCGCACCACCGAGCCAATTTAATTATAAACGACATTATGTTTTGATAAATCAGTATATGTGATTGGACGCCATCTCGATATGTGGCGTAATTGGACATTTTACATTTAAAATTCAATTAAAGGAAAGTATTATTAAGACCATTGTCATAGAAATCAATAAAATTAATTACTATGAATTATTTTTGTTAATTTGTTGAATTTGTTGTATAAAACGTCCAATTTGAAGGAAAAACTTCATGTAATATGTTTTTTTTTAAATGTGTTTAGTCATTTAGATTTTAATAATCTCTGTCATTTGACTCAAAAATATAATTAAAACATTTTAATTAAATCCGAACACAACTTCGACGTAAAATTTCAAACCTGACAAAAACCTTCAAACAAATAATTAAAATCCAACACAAACCACTCGACGCGAACGATCAAAACTATTACAACAGGCCTGTTCATTCCACCCACTCTGTACACGATACGCTTCTATTAAAGTATACAAAATGGCAGCCATTAAATTTTCCCTATTTGTTTACGCGTATTTAGAGCACCGAAGGAGGCGAGCGCAGGTTATTTGTATGTAAGGTACCCTTTTGCAGAAAGCAAACTCGATACACTCAAGCGAGCGCATTATATACAATCTATGTGTCGTATTTGTGCGTTCGTATGTCGTATTTTGTGCGTATATAGCGCACTCGACAGAGTACACTCGAACGGGATAATAAGGGAGAGTGGGGAGAACGTCGTCGGGAAAATTGCGTATGCGCGGGAAAATTCGGAAAATGTATGGAAAAGGGTGGCCGAGGGAAAAAAAACGTGTGTGCGCACGCCAAAGGGTGTGGGGTAAATAGGAAAGGAATTGAATCGAACGCGTCGGGATTATGGAAAAACGTTTGAGACTCGCAAATGTCGTTAAGTGACGCAGTGTAGGTAATTTCGACAGTCTTAAGTCACGCTTTGGCGGATGAGATTATCGTACGGTTTTTTGTATGGGCGGGTTCGTGATATGTTGTGTATGGGTTGAAATGAAATGGATGGTTTCGATGTGTTTATGATGTATAGGTTTATAGAAAATGTTGAATGTTTTCGATGAGAAAAATTGAATTGGTTTTAACAGTATGGGTAAGTCTCTTTTTATACGGACGATATGTTCCAGAGATTATCGTATAAAAAAAATGTATGGGGAACATATAAAAATTGAAGATAGGTTCCATCGATATATTCGGTTGGGATTTCAATTCAAATATACTTCATGAAAAAAATTGTATACTGGTTTCGTTCTGATCTGATCGTTTTGGAAAAACATTATATTTATTTTTTAATTTTTAAGCCGTGATAAAGTGAAAAAAAACAGGTAAAAAAAATCGTTTTTTTTTGTTAAATTGTCGTCAAAATAATCGTTTTATTTTGAAATTGTGTGAAAAAAGTTGGAAAATGTAAAAAAATTTCTTTTAAATTGTCGTCAAAATAATCGTTTTATTTTGAAATTGTGTGAAAAGAGTTGGGTGTATATTTATTAAATAATTTCATGTTAATTGTCTCAAAATAAAAAAATGAAAAACTAAAAAAAAAAATAGCAAGGACACGTTTAAAATTTTCAGTTGCGAGACTATTGAAAACAAAAACTCATTTTATGATTTGCCATCAAGTTTAGATTTATAAATTTTAGCTTTCTCTGAGAAATCCTTAAGGTATCAAATTTTGCTTTTCCTTTTAATTTAAAAGATCCACAATGAAAATAAAAAAAACACTAAAAGTTATAAAGACACAATTATAAAAATAATTTGAATATCACGACATCTAAATCGGGTATGCATATATAATAAACATATTCATACATTTCAACGCAAACGCACATGCAAAAAACAACACGATTCACAACAATTCCCAAAAAACAAACAATCCAGAACATCGAACCATTCAAACACACCCATCAAAAGCACACCTATTCAATTTGAATACAATTACAACTGCACCATCCACACGTCCACCACGAACCTATTAATCCCCAAAAAGATAATCGCGGCACGAACCAGAAACGGGCACAATCAATCTCTTAACAACCCACAGCACTAATAGACCCACACTGGCAAATAAAAGCCTCCAGAGTCTCATGGCATACACAAGAGGCGGTTCCCGGCAAATAATCCCCGGGAACAATCGCGCAGAGTTGTCGGGAGGATTGTTTTGTATGCACTTTTCTTCGGAAAATCTATAAATCGTGCTCGGAGCCCCGTTTGTGCTGCGAATCGTAAACGGATTTCGTTTCTGTTATTTCAAGTGAAACGTTCGAGTGTACGGGGATGTTTAAAGGTTCTCTTGTAATTCTTGTTGACGGAAATCGGATTGCGTTGCCAGTTCGATGTGCGCAGATTTGTGCTTTGAAGAAAGTTTTGAATTTCTGAACGGCTGTGACTAATCGAATGTTTGGAGCGAGCCCGTGGTGCAGCAGAATGTTGAATGGATTATCAATCGTAATTATGATGGTTTAAGCTGCGATATGATAAAAGTAGGACTCTGTTTATAACATCTTCTAGATCGTCTCAAATTGGGTATTTGACTATTTGTCTAAAAAATGAGAGTTTAATCTCTCATTGATGAGACGATTCCAAAAAATGGTTCCGATTTTTCACTCTATCGACCGCCGCACGAATTATTATAGGCAACTAATTATTTGGCTGGTTAATAATAACTAAAATGATCAGTAAAAAATTGTTAAATGATCAGTTAGGTTAGGTAAGGTTAGCTTACTACTACGTGTGACTACTTTGAGACTTGATCCAACAAGCTCAAACAGGTTTTCACGTGCACAGAACCGAATAACAACCATATAATTTTAATTTTACTGATCAAAATAATATTTTTTTTACTGATAAATTAAATACAGGCCATTATTATATATGTGTCGACGTCGCGATTAATTGTAACAATTGCAAGCGGTCGCGACAATTGGTACACAAGTGTGTGCGTCCTCCTTCGTTGTCAATCTTGTATTATACATACATATATAAAAAGCAGGACTGTGAAAACAATCCTTTAAAAAAAATCGAGTGTTTGGATGGTGTAATGGTTTTTTGTAAATTGAAAAATGAATAAGTTGGGATTGTTGGTTTGATGTTAAAGAGTTGGGTGCTATCCTAAAAACCTAGGTTGGGTTTTATATACATATGTTGTTATATATGAGATGAATTAGGAATATATTATGAATATATCGCATGATAAATTTGCGTATTGAATACATTTATTATATATTATATATTATATGTATATAAAAATTGTATATTGAATATACATATATTGCAAAATGCTTTGTGTTCATAAATTTTTATTTAAATGTGTTTAAACGATTTGGTCAATAGAGGGAACGTGACTTTTTATAATCCCTTGGAAATTCATTGCTACATCCATTAGTGGAAATCGAGAAAAATAATGAAACGTGAAAAATAAATACGTGAGAATTTTTTGATGTTCCTTTTTTTATTTCAGTACGATCGTGATATTGAAATAAAATGAAATATTTTGATACATACTTGTATCATGTGTTTCCAATAACTTGTTATTTTTTTATTCGAGCTAACACTTCAAAAAAATTCAATGCAGATTTTCGTCGGAAAATTTTTTTGACGTCAATACATGTCAATAATATGAATTTTCCCGATACACAAAATATTTTTTTATATGAGGAAATTTAAAGGATAGTAAATGCATTTACATGCATTCAAATGCATTTTCATGCATGCATTAAATAGTTTCAAAAATTATAATTTATTTAAAATTTTTGAGCCATTTCTTCATTGGGATATTTCAAGATATTTCATTCATTTATGTAATCTCAAGATTATCTTTATTTTCACATTCAAAAAGGCTTCGACCACCATTTGGAATCCTCGAACCTCACAATTTATTATAATCAGAACAAATTTTCCAACACAAGCTAAAAAATCTCACAATAATATAAATAAATTCATTTTTAAATTTTACACCTAAAAACCCCCATTTTATATCAAAATTATACTAAAAACCCGTCTAAATAATAAGTACATATCTATCTTAATAGTAATGTAGTAGTAAAGTAATAGAAATCGGTATCTATCGACGTATTAATAAGTCATTGAATCCTTATCAATAATTTTTTAACATTCATTTATCGCGTCAATTTATCGATTTACCTAATCACACGAATGTCAAACTTTTTAGTTGATTTTTTTTTAAATTTTTTCGAAATACGAACTTTCATATTGATTTCTTTTAGATTTCGTTTCAATAAATAATATTAAAATAATAAATGTTTTCAAAATACGTTTTTTTTCATTCCTTTTTATCCCTTTTATACGTTTTTTATCCCTCTTCATCAAACGTCCATATTTACACGCGTCCACAATCACTATTCGTAAACAGGCCTCCGTATACGCGCAGAACCTTCTCGAAAGCACTGATTATTTTTTCGCACATCGTTTGTATAATTTCGGAACCGGGCACACAACGGCCATTTTTTCCACGATTCCGTTTATTTTTACAGCTGGCAAAGCAAAAGGTTCCAAAACCTCCCCGTATTTGCGGAGTGCGAATTCCGCGAGTACACACTCAAAGTCTCGATTTCGCGAACGCGGTGTGTGTATGTGCGCAATAATAAACGCGTGTATTTTTCGGGTCAGAATTTTAATACGTTTTGGTCAGAATTTTTAATTCATTTATCAGAATTTTTATTACATTGGTCAGAATTTATATTATATTGGTCAGAATTTATATTATATTGGTCAGAATATATGGGTCAGAATTTTGTGGTCGGAATAAATATTAAATGGTCAGAATTTTTATTACATAGGTCAGAATTTGATAAAGGTGATCTTTAGCATACATACGAATTTAAGTTGGCACCTCAGAAACATGTTTAACACGTACATGCACCAATATTTATTCGCAGTTTGACAGCTGGTTGGAAACTTTTACGATAGAGACTTATAAAATATTTTCGATCTGAATATCTGATTGAATTAGATACGTTCAGTAAATGTGACGCAAAAAATGCTAACCTAACCTAACCTAAACATGCGTTTAGTAATAAATACGTTCAGACTTTTGACTGAGACGTGCGGCATTAAATAAGTGCGTTTAGTTTTCCCTGACTGAGAAATGCGGCGTTTGGCCCAACCCCCACGTTCAGTTTTTTTGTGAGGATTGTAATTTTCTGTAATTTTGACCATTTATCGACTGTCACATTCTGACCATTTAACATTTTATTCTGACCGTTTAACATTTTATTCTGACCATTTACTCATTTTTATTCAGACCATTAAATAATTTTATTCTGAACAACAGCATTATTATTCTGACCAATGTTCGATTTTTATTCTGAAAAAATATGTATTAAATTCTGACCAAACTATGAATTAAATTCTGACCAAATAATTTGTTGCCATAATAAACGCGTGTAAAGTCGTGCATGTAATAATTGGCCTCGGTTAATTTACATACGTGCTCGCACGGGATTGTGCGGTCGGGTTAGGCGAGGTGTTCAAGATCACAGTTATCTTTCAATGGGATTTGTTGGGTTAGGGTTGGTGGATTCGATTGGTTTTATGGTTGAGGGTTAAAGCGAGGGTGGTGATCTTGACCCAATTGTTGGGGTTGGAGCCGTTTCAAAAATGAACGTATGGTTGTTTGGGGATGGATAGTTTCGGTGGTACACGAACGCGATACAGCGATGCTTAATTAAATGTTTTCGTGTGAGTTTGTACCCGTATGTTTCGAATTTGGGAGTTTAAAATGTTTCGGGTGTTCGTATGATTAGAGTTTTGGGTGTTTGTATTGTGAATGTTATATTTAATCGAAAATTAGCTAAGATTAATGTGGTCAAAATTATGGTTATCGTATAATATATGTATATCAATCTTTTTCTATAAAAAAATCTTTATTTTTTTCGAATTAAATATTCAGTATTTAGTCACTAAATACCGAATTCTAGTAGGTACTTATATATAATAATGTTAATTGAGAAACGTTGCAGTTTTATTAAAAATACTCGTAAACATCATATTGATACTAATATTATGCTACGACAATATTTTGATGCTTATGTTAATGCTGATTATTTTAATTTTAATACATAACTTTTTATAATTTTTTCATCTATACAGATTTTTCCAAATTAAACCTTTTCAACTTAAAATTTAACCGTTTAAACTTCAAATTCAACTGTTTACAAATGAAATTCAATTAATGCAAATTTATTTTCTTAATTTTTCAATTTTTTAATGATTTCATGAAAAATGTAAAAGAAATGTTAGCTACATATCCATGATACCTATTTAAGATTGATTTATTAAAGAAATTAATCAATCACTAATAATTAATCAATTACTAATTTTAATTTATTAAAGAAATTAATAAATTAATCGTATGTATGTAAAAATTGTAAAAATCACCAACTGAGATTATCAAAGTCAACTTGAAGAATAGATGGAATTTAATTGATTACCATGACAACGGTTTTATGAATACTTTCTGGTAGTTTAATTTGATTTATAAAAGTTTTAATTTGATATTAATAAGATTGGATTTAATTCAAAAAGGATTGAATTAAATCTGCATAAAAGCTGTAATATAATAGTATCTCTCATTAGAACATACATATGTATATCCAAAATTTGATAACACCTAACTTATGTTAGTTGATCGATATGAATCTATACAAAAAACGAAATTCGAAACCATCCTTAAATAATATATTTTTTTAAATTAAATTAAATTAAATTTAAAAACTTCGAATACGATTTTCTCGTTTTCGTCAGCCTAATTATTTCGGAATGCGAAATGCGGCAGGAAGTAGTTTGAACGCGTTTGCGTGTAGCGATTTTCGAGTTTGCCGAGGTCTGTTCCTAATTGCGTCCACAAAAAAGATGACCCAGAAGCCAAAAGTTTTCGAACCCTCATCCGCAGAAATCGGTGTATAAAATAATAATCAACGATCGCCAGCGGTGACCAACTGGCGTCGTTTATATGAAGATTTTGAAAAATTTATATGAAAAAGTTCGGACGCGGTCGTGTAATGGAGTGCGGAAAATTCTGATATTCAATATATGTTTTCTCTTATGATATACGATAAAATTTCATAATAAAATTATAAAGAATGCGTTTAATCAAATATAATTTAAGTTGAATCAAAACTTTACCTCTCTGCGACGTTGAAATATTGAATTTTGTAACGAAGAACTAACATATTAATTTTCGAAAACTTTTATGCATATATGTATATAATAGATTCTCATCTGTCTTCAACGTAATTATGATAATTCCAATTTTCTCATGTACTCTTGCTTGATGAATATTATATTATATAATATTTACATATACTATAGCTCGCCTCGGGAAGTGTTTCTTAATGAAAGTGTGTTATTATTGGAATATTTATATTTCAGTTTTATTAGAAGTTCGTGTGCTTTATTTTGAAACGGAATTCGTTAACTGCGAGTATAATATATTGAGCCTCTAAAGGAAGAATTCGTATATGTTTGCGTAATATGCTAATATGGTCTTAATTTTAAACCGTATTATTCAATAGAGAACGAATGAAATATTTTGAATTAAATTCATTAATATTCGAAAATATTTTATAAATAATATTTATGAACAATTCACTAATAACGTTTTCTTTGTTACAGGTATGCACTATGAAAATTACAATAATATTACTGCGCCATATGCAAGTATTAATTTTAATTAAAATTCATCAATTTAGTTAATTATTTGTAATAGCTGTTAATTTACATCAATTTAAATGATTCGGTTCGATTAAAAATCAATTAAGATACACTCGACACTAATCAAAATGTATTGCGCATACAATTTGTGCATAAAATATTTCCGTAAGTATAAATTTTATTTAATATTTATATTTTTTCATTCAATGAAAAATATTTGAAGTATGTCGAGGAATATTTTGAAGAAAAACCAAACGATTTTCTTTCTGTTATCTGTGCTGCGATTTTTTCACGCGCCTGAAAAATCCCTCAGAGAGTGCGCAAGACGTAATCGTTGTTTTTAAAAAGTTCCTTACCGAGATTTAAGGGATTTGTGTGGTTCTATACAGCTATTTTTTTCCCTCTCGGCACTTTTTCACCATTTTCCACCATTGCGGTTTTAAGGACCTCTTTGCTTATTGCATCCAAACCGAAACAATTTAGCGAAAGACGGTTTTTTCGGAGATTTCGAGTCTGGAATGACTTCGAAACCAGACCGAGTCATATGACTTCTTAAAGTATTCATTCATAATTAAATTAAACGAAGGCAGTTACTTGAGATTAAATAGCGAATAAAATCAAATAAGAACCGCAAATGAATTTTTTCTAGCTTTGAAACCTAATTAGAAGAATGCGTTATTCCAAAGAATAGGTTTATGTGAAAAGTTTTTTAGATTCTTGCGTATTTTTCAGCACGTTAGAACGATTGGGAAAATTACAGTCACGGCAGAGATATAATCTGGAGCTATATAGAAGATTGTAAAAGTAATGCGTCAAGTTCGCCCTTTCTATTTTCAAGTCACACATAAACGAGATAGTCATCATAGGAGATGTGTCCTTTTGGAGCGATTCGTGCCGCGAATAATCTAGTTCTTTTTTGTAAAAAAGTACGTACAGGGAAGTTCACAGATAAAAATAGGTATTTTAAAATAGATTTTTAAAAATTTAAAATATTTAAAATCATATATGTATTTTTATACGAAGCGAAATTTAAATAATATTGATTGAATTATTTTTTTGAATTAATATTGTTATATTTATGATAGAATCATAATCTAAATCAATGGTGGCCAAACTCGGGCCCGCGGGCCACAAGTGGCACACTTGATGTTTTTATGAGCCCTTTTGTGGCCAACAGCAAATTAATTCGTAAAATTTTTTTTTTCTATAGGCACTCTCTGTCTTGCTCAGTCGGCTAGCGCTGTCTTGCACATTTCATTGAAATTTCATTGACAGCATTTTTTTTATTTTAAATATAAAAACTATCATATTATTGTTACGTTGTAAAATATTTATGAGTGGCCCTTCAAAGATATGCATTATTTTATTTGGCACACCAAATGATTTCATCTGGCCACCACTGATCTAAATCAAATTATAATAGATTGAAAAATATAAAACAAAATAAATCTCAAAATCCATCAAATGTAAGTTAGCGAAACACATTCAGATGATTTTTCAGCGTACTCTTTTTTGCGACGAGTCCCTCAAATATGTATGCGAAGGGGTCGAAGGCAGGTCGTTCCGGTGTCGTTCAACCCTAGGGAACATATCAGAAACAAATGGTGCGATAGACGATCCGGGACGCGACTTTATGGTCACCCCATCAAGCGGGATACTACGCACGGTTCATTATTCAACGCGATCGCAAAAAATTCACGGAGAACCTTATTTATTGCCGGGGCGGATTTCAAAAATTGGGAGAATGTATGGAAAATATCGGGAGTTTAATGGATTGGTCGGGATATGTTGTTATGATTTGGATATTCGTGATCGATTTTGTTTAGAAAGAAAAAGAGGATTTTTTTAATGATGGGAATTATATGTTTGTTCGAATTACTATAATTAGACGTAATAGTTAGGTCTTAAAATAGTAATTCGAAAATTCAAATTGGATGGATATGATATTATATAATAAAAACGAAAATAGCATTGTGGAAAATCTATGATCGTTCCTAATATAGGATTCGTTGATCTTGTTTTGTAAAAGATTTTCGTATTCTAATTTCGTGTTATTATTTTTCATTTAAAAATAGATACATCATACATACAGTATAAATTTTCAAATATAATATTATAGAATCGATATTGAAATATATAAAAAATATACATTAAAAAATAAAACGCTTCTACATATGAATAAATCGAAATGTAAAAAATTATATCATTTCAAAATAAAATATTCGTTTTTTTTGTCATAAAAAACAATACAATACTCAATGAAAATCCGCATTCAAAACTGAAGCATCTCAGATTCGAACACGTGGAAAAATCTCTGCGAGAAAAATCTGTTTTCGCTTGCACCGCAGTACACGTAGAAAGCACACGTGGATGTTGTTTTATCAAGGTCGTTAAGTTTTCTCAACGTCACCCTGTATTTTCTTCATTCCCGGTCGTATATTTTTACGACACCGTTTCGCGCTTTATGTAGTACGCGCGCGCTCAACGTCCTTCGCGTAGAACCTTTCCTTTTTTTTTTTTTTTTTTTTTTTTTTTTTTTTTTTTTTTTTTTTTTTTTTTTTTTTTTTTTTTTTTTTTTTTTTTTTTTTTTTTTTTTTTTTTTTTTTTTTTTTTTTTTTTTTTTTTTTTTTTTTTTTTTTTTTTTTTTTTTTTTTTTTTTTTTTTTTTTTTTTTTTTTTTTTTTTTTTTTTTTTTTTTTTTTTTTTTTTTTTTTTTTTTTTTTTTTTTTTTTTTTTTTTTTTTTTTTTTTTTTTTTTTTTTTTTTTTTTTTTTTTTTTTTTTTTTTTTTTTTTTTTTTTTTTTTTTTTTTTTTTTTTTTTTTTTTTTTTTTTTTTTTTTTGCTCGTCCTTTTGCACCTCTTCCCATGATATCCATCATAAATGCATCATAATACGGGTCGAATATAAAGCTGCTTGTTTTTTCCGTAGTTTTTTCATTCGTTTTAGAAAAAATGATGCGGTTTGTGGACGGGTTTTTGTGGAGTTTGTATCGAACGTTGGGCTCGGTGCATATGTGCGGATCGAATGCAATTAGAGTGAATGGGTAATGTATTTTTGGTATAATGGATATGAATTAATTTTGGTTTGGTTGTGTTAAGTAATCAGTGAATTTTGAGAAGTAATAAGTTTTCATAAGATTTTTGTGTAAATGTAAAAAAAAAAACTTTTAGTTTTAGCTTATTCGTTCTTATTGTTAGAGAGAGAACTAATTTTTTGGATATATTGAAATGAAAACGAGTAATTTGATATATCACAAATATTATATATCTAAAGCTGTCATTCATATTTTCGCAATATGATATTTTTTTTGATAATAACCACAAAAGCTAACTTTACACAATATGTGTGTTGAGCTTTTCGGAATCCGTAATGTCAGAGAATATATAGAAATCGCTATTATAAATACAATTATTTATTTTAACATAAAATTTATAGTTTTTTTGATCAACTGGATTTTTTTAAATTTATTTTTAATACTAAAAATAAATAAAAAAGTATTTGTATTTATGTGAAAAACTTCTTTGCAGAATTAATAACACTGTTTTTCTATGTTATGCTTATCTGACGTCAATATATGAAAAATATTTGTAGACATGTTTATGTATTTACTTGGAGGACGGTATTAGTTTGTATATGTCATTTCCATGAAAAGGTATTTTGATAATACAAGAACATTTGTCATTTGAATGATATGTTTATTGAAAGCCATCGTCGTATAACGCCGTCGAACTTTTGTATGCTTTTAGACAAAATGAATTCTGATTTATACGAAGAAATTTTCATAAATGTATAAAATTCTATATAAAATTTTAATATCGAAATTAATTTTTTCACATAACAATAATTATTCGAAGAAATTGAGCTCATTCTTATAAACTAATTATATTATTATAATATTATAATTTATGATTGTGGAATGTCTTTGAAAAAGTTGAAAATTTAACGGGTAATAAAAAAATAGATGTGTTTGAAAATAATATTTTTTATATTCTTTTTTGTTAGAAGAGTACTAAGTATTTCAAATAAAGTTGAGTTATTCAATTCCAAAAGATAAAAGAAAATTTTAGTTTATCGAGAGGGTATACATACATGTAGTTTATTGAATGTAATACAATTGATCGGGTGATTCTAAGAAACTCTGAAAAGGTCGAAGCCTCATGTTCGTCTCTCGGTATAAAAATATAAAAGGTAAATAAAAAAAAATGATGCGTTCACTGTAGTAGGAATTCAATATTTGCGTTAGATTAACTTTCGCATTTTGAGTGCATATTTGTGTTTCACAATCGTATAAAATTAAAAATATGATAAAAATTTATATTTTTGAATATTATATATAATTTTGATTTCAAGTTTTAAAAGTTTATAGTGTTTCACGGCGGAAAATTGATACTCGAATATGGAAAATGTTTGCCGTTCACTAAGAGGATAGGCGTTTGAATTAAGGTTAATTTGCATATTTAAAGGTGGTCGGAAGAGTATGAAAGTAATCCATTAACTGCAGAGGGAAACTGTTTAGTTAAATTAAACCGATAAAATTTACTTCACCAAGTTAAACTAAATACATTTTATTATAAAAACATAAACCGTTATGAAATCAAATTTTCAATACAAAATTTAACTACAAAAGGAAATTGTCTATTAAAATTAAACCTATAAAATCAAAAGTGAAACCCCATAGTGTCGTGTCGTGATTTAGTTCCCAATAAATGTAAATGTGGCGCCCGTAGTTTCGCCTAGTGTTGCTGGTACCCAGCTAAGCCGGCTCAGGAAGCTGGCATAGAGTGGGGTGCATGTAACAGGCGGGATGGTGGGCTCTTATCGAAAGTGTCGTGATAATAATTTTAAAATCGTTATAAAATTAAAATATTCATAACAAAACAGTTTCGATTACTCAAAACCCATTCCGCAAAGACCGTCATCATTTCCCGCGACATTTAACATAAACGAAGGCATTCACCAATACAAAAATCCGCAAAGAGGTTCCACAATAGGGCAACACCATGACTATATTGAATCCGCCATTATGAGAGGTCGCAATCCGACGACCCTAAGACGAGGTCGTCATACTTTCAACCTTTAACTCGGCCCTTGTATATATCGCATATACACCCCCAGCTGAAGTCTGTCTCCTTTTCAGACGTCGAGTAGTCCCGGGCAATAGATTTCAAAAGACGGTATCTCGCAAAATTATCAATAGAGCGAAAGGCGAAACTTTTTTTTAGACTGAACCTCCCTTCTCGTACCGCCCACTCGTTCCAGGGCTCGGTTGATATAAATAAGGGCAAAGGCATGAAATAATTAGTGGGGTTGTGGGCCGAGCGTTTGTCAAGATTTTTTTTATTCGGTTGGTATTTTTAATTTGTAATTTAATTAGGTCTTATTTTCGAATTCGAATCCTCGCAGGTGGTTCTAGTAAATCGTCCGTCATAAATGCGAGCATCAAAATAGTGACCCGAAGACATATTGAATCAAGTGAGGCCCTACGTTTTGTCGTTCGCTTATTCCTTTGCCGAAAAAAGAAAATAGGAGTGGGTTGGTGGGTGACCGGACGGCAGAAAAACTCCGTTTCTGATTCTTTTATCAAATAAAATGTTTTATGATTCGAGATATGTACAGCCGGGGCTGAGGGGGACTTCAGCAAGAGTGGTTCACAAAGAGGCGCATGGTACAAGCTCATGACTATATATAGGATGTATAGAAATTAACGTATTCATATATTGATTTGAAAAATATATATTCAGTAAATATTTTTCGGAGTACTCTGTGCCAAAACACGTAAAAGACAGTTGTGCACATTTCAGCGAAAAGAGCTTTATCGCTTTGAGCACATCGCAGCAATTATATTTCGACTAAAACACTTCAGGTATGAAATTTGCGTTCGACATGGAAATTTTCGTTACATCAAAACGCGACGTTTGTGCTATTTTATTTTTTGTTTTATATACCCCCTGGTGATTCATATTCGTCATTTGAAGAATTTTTTGTACATCTATGAGGTTGTTTGCAAACTGGAATCTATTTTTAGTGATGAAAATACGCTTGAATAGTGTTGATTGTATGAAATTCAAATTTTAATGTTTCTTTTGGTTTGTTCTGCGATGAATTCAACTACATTTTTAACGTTTGTATAAACATTAATAATCTTATATTTGTGATTATATTCTACATGATATTATTGCAAAATATGAGATAGTGATTTAGTACTGTTAAATGTAACGAAAGATTTTCTATCAAAATACTTTTAGAAATAGCCATTTTTTGCGTCATACTCAATTTTATATATTTTAGAATGCAATAAGGTATTTTCAAAAAAAATTCTCATCTAAAAATAAGAACGAGTCCGATAAACAAGTCATCCTGAATGGAAAGCGTCGTACTTTCTCGTCAAGCTGAAATCTTCAAGACCCACGAAATACGACCGATATAAATGAGCCCGCGAGTTTCAAAAAAAAAAAAAACGAACAGTCATAACCTCGCTCACCTACGGTCGGGAAGGCTTTCACGATAAAATAAAGCGTCTCGGCATTTTTTAAGCCACTTACTTGCCGTGAACGCAATATTTATGTATGCGCGAGTTGGGGTTAAGGACTGAGGGATGAAAAAATATATAAGAAGAGAATAAAAAATTGGGGGCTTTTCAGGAAAGACAGCGGAATCGAGGACTTTGCACCGAGCTGCGTCGGAAAACTCAGAATAAAAATAAATATGTGTATCGTGAGGTAGATGAACAAGAACGAATGCCTTTGGGGTTTGCTTTGGTTGTTTTGATAAGTTGGTGACGGATGCTTTTGAGGATTTTTTTTTCGACAATAATTTATTTATTATTGAAATTAGGTTAGTTTATATTTGATGTTTAGGATTCGTATCTTATTGTTAGTAAATCAATTATAATTAAAAATTTTGGATTCATTCATTTTAACAGGTATCAATTTTCCGATATAGAAATATGGTATTATATTTGAAGATGATAAAAGACTATGCGAAAGAGTAATAGATGTTTCTGAAATCTCTAGTGTATTCCCATTATATTTATTTCATAAAGACATTACATTTGGTAGTATCTAAAAAGCCTGTATCCAATATTAGACATGAAAAAGTTTTTTTAATCGATTTATAGTAAGAGAATACTCTGAGAACTGCCTTTTCACAAACACTACGCGTAGTAAACATTAATTCACATTAACTTTCCGTTTATTACGTAAAACACGTCGGAAAAGTCTCGTAAATAAATTATAACACTGTACACAAGCTTCCGGCACACGTACAAGGGGCTCATAAGAAAAAAATATACGTGAAGAAGAACGTACAAAAAAAAACACGAAAGCGAAAAAAAAAAAAACGCTCCGAGAAGAGAAGCGCTTGACCCGTTCAGCGCGGCTGAAAAAAGAAAGTTGCCCCGCCCCCAAATATGACAACTTTCTAAATTATGAAATATTTTCGCCAACTCACGGCCGCAACTATTCGCCAAAATCCTTCGGAAATGAAACTTTAGTGGGGGACTGCCGTTTTCGAATCGCTTTTGTACACTGCGGACGCCCGCCGAATACATTTGAGTATGGTTGGCCGTTTGTGTGTGTGTGCGCTGAATATTATATTATACATGGTATGTTTTCCGAGTTGGCGAAACTTTTGCCAAATTCGGCTCACAATAAAATATACAAAATTTAAGTTGAAAACTCTATGAAAATTTGGTGCGATTTCGTTTGCGGAATTGTGATCGGATTTTTTTCGATTTTGTTTGCCGGAAGTGGGGTGTTGTAAAATGGAAAATTTCTTTTTTAAATCCGTTTTTTTGACAAGTCTTAGTCCGAGCGACTTTGCGAAAACTGGAATGAACTAGATATAAAGTGTGACCGTAGTGAAGTGGCCCCACGGGAGATTTTCATAAAAACAGTTTGGATAAATAAACTGAAAGTTGGGATAGTTTAATCTGATGTATTTAAAATTTTACGATTTTAATTTGAGTTCCACAACGATTCAATTTTATTAGAAATTTTGAGCACACAATCTAATTAGGTTTCCCTTTAAAGAGATCTTTGAGTTTTTTTTATATAGTTTAAACGAAAAAGTAATTTTCATTTCGGGCACTAGGAGTAGAACGTGGTCGTGAACATTTTCCTATCATGACTTTTATTCCTGTGCGTGTGAATCGCTTGCTCGTCCTAGGAAAAATTGAGCAGACTTTAGGTAGCAGAAAAGTCTATGAACGTCAATTTTTTTTAATTTCATTAAATTTTGTAGTAAAAAAAAATTTATTATTTATTAAAATAGTTATTCATATTAGAAGATTTATATACATCAATTCTTCAAATCAACAAAAAAATATTGCACATTCTTTCATTTCTTTATTACATAGACAAATAATGCCCCCTCAGACAGTCAACATACAAAATTTACAACAAAAACCCCTTCCGATACACGAAGAACACTTTGAGAACCACAACTCTAGAGCCTTCCACATCTCGGACAAACCTATACATAAAGAAAACGAGAAAGAGAGACAAGCCGTACACACAGAGACAGCGGGAAGGAGCATAGAGAACGGAACGAGCCGGGGTACTGCAGGTATAACAAATGCGGGACATACGAACGAGGACTGGGCCAGATAAAAGCCTCTCTTGATTAGGGTCCCAAGTAGGTGGAGAAAAACCTTGTCAGACAAAAGTAACATCTTATTCGCCCTTTCTTTCCCGAGCGCCTCCCGTCCTCCGGCCCACGGTTTCGCAACACTTTTGCACGGGATATATCCATATTGTGGAATGCTGGGCATTTTTTCCACTTTTGTACGGTGCGTGGGATGAGGTACGGAAAGCGGAAAAAAATCGCAACATGGGCTTTTAAACTAACATCATCAATCAGGCGGTGTAAGGGTTAACGTCGAGATAGCCGCTGCAAACTTTGAATCTTATGCAGCGGGTGTTCGGGCTCTATGTGTATTGTATAAGCTGTCGATAAGACAATATATCATTTTGTTGAGGTGTATTATGTATATATGTTACAGTAAAAAAAAACAGTCAAAGTGTATCTTTAGTTAAAATATATTTTATCTGACGTTTTAGATAATTTGTATTTGAATACACATTGTCTAGTTCAGATATATTTCAACAGACGAAAATACAATCTGGTGCTCACTAGTCAAAGTGTATTTTCAACTTGACAGATGAGTTTTGACAGTTCAGATTCTTCAAATGAATATTTGTATTAAATAACGTGTATATTTTACTTCTATACCTGAATATTGAAAAGATTTTAGTAATACAATAATCTCAACAATGCATTCATCACAAAAACGTTAGTTTTGAGCCTATACAAGTGACGTTTAGTAACCCATATTATTGGACAAACGAAATTTCTGTGCCTTTCCCTTTAACTATGATAATTAGTTTCTTGAAGAGAGGGTGATATAAATGATAGAAATCGAAGTAAACGTGTGCGGCTGTCATTCGAAACGGTTTGCAAGTGACGTTGGCAACCCTGGCTTACAATTCGTTAGCTATAATACACTTTGTCTGATCGTGATCAGTTAAATCATATTTCCATTGTGTCAGATGAAATAACTACATAGGTTAGATAAAATATATTTTAACTAGTCAAAATATATTTTAACTGGCAAATACACTTTGACTGTAACATATTACCTCAATCCTCTTTATACACGGTTTTTTTACACGGTTCAAAGTAGAAGAATCGACTGTTTCTTTTACACTTTTTTCACATTAATACGGTATACTCGTATATATAAAAAAGGTGCTACATTGAGTTTAGCTGAACTGCATCTTTTAGGTTGGGTTAGGATGGGTTAGGTTGGGTTAGAAAAATAAAATTCAGTTCAACCGAAAACATAGTGGCACCTAAAAAATTGTATCATTATGCTACGATGGTAAGATTCAGAGCAGGCCAGTATACAATTATAGTTATTAAAAAAAATCGATGTTCTTGATGATTCACATGACGATATATTTCCACGTTGCACATTTTTTGTTAAAACATTTATTTGAATGGAAGTTCCATCTAAATATTATATAATGATGGAACCTGTCTCAAATTTATATTGTATATGGTCACCATAAATTTTTTTACATGGTAGTCTCTGGAATGTATTCCCCGTGTAAGAAGAGGATTGGGTGCATATATTTGAAATATAATTTTCTTGCGAGTAGATCCGGTTTTGTATGGAGTTGAATATGTTTAGTATCTGAAATATATCGATGTTGTAATTGAAAGGAAACGTGTGAAAAGACAAAATAAATTTGATTGCTATTCCATAATTAATATTCCGAGATTAATCTAAAACGTATTGAATTCACCAGTTTCAAAGTTAAAAAATATTAGATGAGTCTATTTATATAATATGACAAAATGACTATTGGAGTGCTTATTTGATTCAACAACACAAATATGAGAATTTCCAATAACGCACGCATCGGAATAAAATTTGAACGCAATTTCCGCATAACCGGTCACCGTTTGCTTTATATAATAATAACGTGCACAAATTCGAATTATACGGAAAACGACTGATTCTAGTTAGCAAACGTCACTCTGACATATTCCGTACACATTACAAAACACAAGTTCAAAGCTAACGTTTGCATTTTAATACGCGAACGTTACGAAATTAATTACGGGGCCCTTTTGAAATTGCGAAACCTTCAGCGCTGAACAAATATTAACTAGAATCACAAACGCGATGAGACAACGAACTGATTCGCGGAGCTGGAAACTGCATTTGTGATTCAATTATGTTCCACTAATGATACTGAATTTCATAATGTGGCTTGATTCTGATTTTGTTAGTTTGAAGGCGTAGTGAATAATATTATAAATTTATTATTTTTTAATAAAAATCTGCATAAAATTGTAAATTGATGTTTCGTGTGCTTCAAAAAGCCAATAAGTGAAATTTCTAAACTAAACTCTTCTATGAAAAGTAAAAATTAAAATATTTTATAGATTAATGGTAGCTAAACTTTTTTTGCTCATTAATGAAAATTTTGAAACATTTTTTTCCGAGTGGCGGACGTGTCGGACGAAAAAATTTTATTGACCTAAAAAAAGTTCTCAAAAATTTTATTGATTGAACGATAGATACGTTTGATTTTTTTTCATGTGTTTTGAGCTTTGATCAAAATAAACATCACAATTATTGTTTTACTACCATTTTAAAAATATTTATATCAAATAACTTACATTTTCATATTTGAGAAAAGCCGAATTTCATCAATACAATCACATGCTTGAAAAAAATTATTGCCACTAAGCTATTTTATATATCAACCATTGCACAACAGTACATAAAAAATAATAAAAAATTCTCTTCATTTCATTACTTCATTTGCTTAATCAGCAATTAAATTAAATCAAAAATTGAAAAAAAAAATTAAATCTTTCGCGTACGTATGTCCAAATTTTTATACCTGCCACTTCTGATAAGCATGCCATAGGTTCACCGTTCCTGTTATAGACGGAGTATAATATTACATAAAATTATATTCCACGAATATATGATCAAATATCAAACCATATTAGTGCATAGAATGCACTCGGCTAGCTTTGGCTAGATATGGCTAGATGCAACGGAGCACACACGTCCGCGTCAACGTTCCACCCGAAGATTATTACCGAATAGTTCGGTGCAACTTGCAGGCTGCAGTTCGCCGGGGAAACTTTCGGAATTGATCGAATTAAGCTTCTTGTTCGAAATGTTGTCTGAAACGTTATGGTAGGCGAAAAAGCGCGGTCGCATACCTTGGATGCATGCGGGTTTGCATGGTTTCCGTTTTCGCAACTTGAGCCGTTTTTAGTTTCGGATTTTTATACGCGTGTTTTCTGTGAATCGCAGGAGTTTTTAGTTTTTGAAATTGTGTGAATATTTTGTGTATGGTCGGTTGATTTTTGTTGTGAGATTGTAAGGTGGAAAGTTTTAGGTACATTCAAGTTTTTATTTTAAAATAAAGCAGAAGATTTGTTTTAATAAAGTAAATTTTGCTTCGATGAAGACTTGAATGAATTGGTAATATTGTATATACAGAAATCATTTTCATAAGAATTTGACGTATTCATAGAACGGTTACATAATAATTGGACAAATTAGATAAATAATTCAATTATTACTAAACAACAGTTCAAAATTGAAATTTTCGTGAAAAAATATTAATTATCAAAATAACTGCTAAATCAAAATATTATATAATATGGTGGATTACGTTCAACATATTCAAAATAGGAATATCTACATGAATTTTTGAGATCGTTAATAAAACAAGTGGAGCTTTGTTCGAATACCGCATACGAGTCGGATAAAAAAGGTTGAAAAGAAAAATAACGAAATCGTAACGAGCTTTTAAAGTGGAATATTTTCCACTATTCGAACATAAAAAGAATCTGTACACTCCATATGATCGTACAATGGCTTATTATAATAACCATTGAGATTCCATATTACCTGTGTTCACGTTTATTTACACAGCAGATTTTAATACGTATGGAATATTCCCGATATTGCTATATTTTGATTAATTCCGAGGGCTTGTTTGAACGAGAACGATGAAATATTACCTCGCCGTCTCTTATAAACTGAATCTCTGTATGGTGTTACATATAGAAACATAAACATGACAAAAGTATGTATAATATGTATACAGAATGAATATTGATCGGAAAATATATGAACTTGTCTGACGTATTATAGAATAGTTTTTTTTTTAAATTAAATTTCTAGTCTCGCATACCTTTGAATCGTATTATTATAATGAGCTTTTGAAATTTGGGTGAGTAAATTCTTCATTGACTTTCGTATAGGACGTTTAATAGACTTTTTGTTTTGCACGTGTTTTAAAAATTTTGATTTAATTTTAAAAAGAAAATATATTCTAATGAGATTTGATAAGTTATTAAATTAAAAAGGTCAAGTGTGTCTTGAAATTTCGGATGCGTTACTTGAGATTTGAGAGTTTTACAATTTTAATTGTGAGCTATCGAAGTATTCACTTTTTTCAAATGTCAAAAGTTATTGAATGATTCAAATGTCAAACGTTAGCGAATATTCCTTATATTATTTAAAAAAAATTCTAATAACGAATATATGATGCATAAGTAAGTGAATGTATGATGTTAAGTGAACTTTGTAAGAATTTAAATCACTTAATAGTTAATACTTTACGGATAGTGTGGAAAATATTTAAATAACGAGTAGTAAGAAATCAATGAATACATACAATATTCTAATTGTTAAACGAAAGTCTTTATTCAAAGTAAAAAAATTAGATATTTTGATTTTGGAGAATTGTAAGACATATTTCATTTTTATAAGGCTTTCTTGTACTAAATTTAATATAGAGCGGAAAAGTGGACATAGTACCTATATGAAAAATTTACGAAAAAAAAATCCTAAACACCTTGAAAATCTATCTCAATTAAAATATTAAATTATTTAAACAATTTTTTTTACATAGCAAAAAGAGTCTCAAATTAAAATCAATTAAGTACGTTTTCAGCGAAATGCGACTGCCACGGATTTCTTGGGCCCCGACAAAAGGGGCCTTAACAATAACAACGTTTATTTATTTATCGCTCTGTTTCGTCCGAATAAATTGTTTTAATTTACGATTATATTATAAATTCGAGCAGCGTCACGTGTCATGCACATAAAGCTTAATATAATTAATTAATATATCACGGCTAAGCGGCGCACGCTCCGCTGATAAAACAATATAATCATTTCGAGCTTTTCAGGTTTCATTTTTTTTGTTGTTGCTTTTAACTTTTATTTTTCCCATTCGTTCGTATTTTATATGTTATTTATTCCGCGTTTTTTCGCGTAATTTTTTGTGTAAATTTGCATAATATTTACGCACGTATCGTGTAGAACACACGGTCCCGTTACGATTGCGACGAGCTCTTATCGGAAATGAGATACGGAGATCCTTTTCAGGAAGAAGGCTCTCAAATTGTTACGTATTTTGTTTTATCTATAAAATTCATGAAATTATTCTGAAAAGATAATTTTCTTTAGTTTTAATTTTCAATTATTTTTCTGAGAATATAATTATTACGAAACCGACAATTTTAATTTGAAATGATATAATGGAATATTTTATTTATATTATATTTTATGAGTAATAGAATTTATCGTTTTTATCAATTTTAATTATTATATTATTTTTTGTGGAATAAAAATTTTCAGATAACTTCGTAAAATTTATAAATTTTTCCATATTTGAGATTATTATCATAGGTAGTGATATAGCGAGATAAATCTTGAAAATAATTTATTTCATTGTCAAATAGTCTTACAATTGTTTTAATATATAATAGTAATGATTATTATACACTCATCTAATGATTATGTTAAATGTCACTTAACTTTTCGTTAAAGGTGAACTTTTTAATATATTATTATTATATAATAAAAATGTACCAAAAACACATAAATATACCATATGCTAACCGATAATTTAAACTTTTTTTTTATTAAAAAATTTCTACTTCAACTTATACTTAATCATATATTCTGTAACAAAAAATATTAAACATAATAGAGCACATGTCAAAAAATGATATTTTGTAAGAAAGTTTGAGGATCTCTCGTCGGAGGTTCGTCCGTGTGATGAAATTTTAATCATAACGATTCACCCTTAGTAACGGTAAACGATCTCGCACCGTTATTGCTCTCCTTTTACGATTACGATTTTCCCGCAATTTTTCTCTCCAATCGCATTTTCCCCTTCCGAATCGAACAATCGGAAGTGAATGGCGCGAAATTCGAACGCTGCGTTTGTGACGCGTGCCTTCGTTTGAAATTCATAAAGTGTTTGATATATGATGCTTTGTAGTAAACGACGGTTTCCTCATTCTGAAAATAATAACGATATTGAATTATTATTATGTTGCTCCTGACGGAAGTTCAATGTGGAAATTATGGCGTTTATGATGGCGGAATAAATTGACGTTGTTCGAACTAAATCAATTACTATATTATCATATAAATTTTATGAAGTGAATTATTTTAATGAATTCGCATCAGTTATTGTATTAAATAATTGATTATTACTGTCGAATGATCAATTATTGAGATACAGTTGATTTCTATGTGTTCAAATTTGTAGAAAACGATTCAATGTGATAAACATTTGATACATTTAATTAACTCATACAAACAATATATTGTAAATATATACGACAATAAATTTTCAAAATTGAAATATATATTTATATTATGTTGTTAATCACTAACATCATTGACGATTCATTAATATTGGGATACATGCGATGAATTTTAATCAACCCCCCACCAGTACAGTATAAATATTTAAAATTTACTAAATTATACTAAGCGATCCGCTATGAAGCAAAAGCTCTCTTATGAGCATACATATGTTTGCCTCATCCCTATTCCCATTTTGATATGATAAAAATATAAGTTAAACCAATAACCATTTTATCTACAACCTCATCTTAAAAATCCTTCAATCACATTGATCCAATCGAGAAAAACTCAATGTTACAATTGGGAAACGATTTTTTCAACAAATCGAAAATTTCCAATAAAAAATCGTGTCCCTATTTCAACAAGGATGGCCAAAATCCGCCGGAATTATTACACGTACGTGTAACATCGTTTGGCGTGGTCACAGCTTCATTGAATAGCCCGTTTCGGAGAAAATCAATGGACAAATCAGCGGTTCGATGCACCGCCATATGTCTGGGTCGGCTAATGCGATTCATTGTTGCCAATCGAGCGGGCAGTTTTCGGTTTTTCGGCGGGATATTCGATCGGGCCGCTGAAACGGGTGTTTAGGCCATGAATTTCGATTTCGATTTTGTCGATGGAATATTTTTAGTTGTAAAAGTGTTTCGGCTCAATAGAAGATTTTTAATTGTATATTTTCTACATATATTATGTTTATGTTGTTCAACTGATTCATCAGTTTGATTTATATTTAATTATACAATTTGCTAATTGAATATATTTTTAGTTGAAACGAGGAACATTGCAGTTAATTTCGTTTCCTGTTCTCGTGTATGTGCTATGCGAAATGAAACTTTTCCTCAATGTCGACATTTCCCATGGGAATGCGTGGAAAGTTAACACAAAATAGAGGGAAATGTGTTCTTTAACTACAATTCAAACGAGCCAATCGTTAATATATAATATCTCATAAATTTATAAGTTTTCATATTATATTAAAAATAATGAT
Source organism: Hydropsyche tenuis (assembly GCA_009617725.1). Classification (NCBI taxonomy): domain Eukaryota; kingdom Metazoa; phylum Arthropoda; class Insecta; order Trichoptera; family Hydropsychidae; genus Hydropsyche; species Hydropsyche tenuis. The sequence continues at coordinate 2,006,674 of VTON01000025.1, forward strand.
TGAAAATTTTGTATTCATAACGATACCGTTATAAGATTGTCGTATAGTTTATTTTAAAAATTTATCTTGACATATTCAAGAGTTTTTTGTTATTTTACTATTATACAATAGTATTCTAATATAAATTCATGTGTACAGTTTGACGCAAATTGGCCTCAACGAGTCCACACATGTCTGCGGAAACAGATACGTTCATTGTGTCTAAAGACATGAATGCATGTTGTTTGAAACACAAACGAATTTTCCGTACATTTGAGCTATGCGGAAAAACATAATATAATATCACTCAAATTCAATAGAAATTTAATATACTCTGAATATATCCAAAATTAACGCATAGCTAGAATTCCCGGAAGCTCGATTTTTCTGCTATCAATCTTTCCTCGGAAAAAAACCGTCAAACACAACGCGAACGTTCCCAAAGGAATACGGCCTCCTTTAGTACGGCATTATGCGAGCGTATGCGAATTTTCCGCGTAAATTTAAAATATTAACAACGATAAAGGGCTCGTTCGCCACCGGGGAAGGAAGGAGGGGAGAATTCGCGGGAAAAGTTTGAGAGCCGGCGGAATATAAATACCGCCTAAAAAGTGCCTATGTCGGCAATATTTCACCGCCTCGTAAAGAAACTATTTCCTCGTGCAGTCCGCAAATATTTGGGCATTGTACGTCTGCAATTTATGTACATCCGCATAAATTTCGCTTAATGTGCACATATGCATACGTAATATATACGTGGGAGCCATGCGAAAAAATTGTATGATATGTCCATACGAGAAAAACTTACGACAAAACTCGTGAGTGAATGTACTTTTTTTCATGATACATTTCCTTTTGGGATGCTCAAAATATAGGTTTTGAATATAAGTTATTGTTTGTATGGGGATGATTTCAATTATTTTTTCCGAAATGAATATTTAGCTTTTTGGTTTCTTCAATGAATAATAGGGATACATGTCACAGTTAAAATATTTTTATTTATAGATTTCATAATATGAATATCATCAAAAACACTTGTATTGCATAGTGAATATCTTATTTATCCACTGCAGAATATTTATTTTTTAAACAACTACATACACTAGATTCTCAACATTTGTTAAAAATTGCAACTGAATTTAATGGTTTTCAGCTAAACCTGAACCAAACAACTTCGAACTTCAGATCACTACAAAGTGATATGATGAAAGTAACTCTTGAAGAGTTAAAAACTATCAAACTATAAAGTCATGCCAATATTATATCCAAGTATAGAACCACACCACTTGTTGCATAACTATCATGATTGATAACACAATTGTTTTTAAGTTAAAAACAACTTTCAATATCTTGTTAAAATTTTTAACAAGACAAACCATCGAATCACGGTATTCAGCATCTAATCAAACGATTCACCCAAATTTCAAAAAAAACCGACTAACCCCAAAAAATAAAATCTCGAATCCAAAAACGCACCAAAAATAAAACCGTCTCAGCGGATATTTCGTCTCATCGGACACCACAGGATGTACAATATATAAATCAGCGACGGACAAAAGAGCCATGTACGAGACGCGATACGAGCTCGAGTGGCAAATAGACGTCGGATCTTAAGGGCCGGTTGGAAGTTTCCTCTTCCGGGACGGGGGAAGGGGCTCGAGGGGCGAGGGGTCGAGGGCGTAGGCTTTTGTGGGGCCCCGCAAGACTTCGGGGGCAGAGCCCCCGGCGATCGCGGCTCATTGTTTTCGATACTATTGATTACAGCTTGAAAAATGATAATGGATCTCTTTGATTCGGACACAATGCGACCACTTTTCGGATGTTCTTTTCGGGTTTTTTTTTTGATCTACGGATCGTTTGAGGGTTATCTTTTCGCGGGTTGTATGTTAAGGTTTTGGTTTTGGTTTGGGATCAGTGATTTTTTTTTTGGGGACGTATTTTGTATTGAAATAGGTGATGTTGTTTCGTTTTTTTTTCAATCTACGGATCGTTTGAGGGTTATCTTTTCGCGGGTTGTATGTTGGATGTTAAGGTTTTGGTTTTGGTTTGGGATCAGTGATTTTTTTTTTGGGGACGTATTTTGTATTGAAATAGGTGATGTTGTTTCGTTTTTTTTTCAATCTACGGATCGTTTGAGGGTTATCTTTTCGCGGGTTGTATTATATGTTGGATGTTAAGGTTTTGGTTTGGGATCAGTGATTTTTTTTTTGGGGACGTATTTTGTGTTGAAATAGGTGATGTTGTTTCGTTTTTTTTTTTTTTCAATCTACGGATCGGATGAGGGTTTGGGATCAGTGATTTTTTTGGGGACGTATTTTGTATTGAAATAGGTGTTGTTTCGTTTTTTTTTCAATCTATGTTTGGATGTTTATGTTGGAGGTTTTGGTTTGGTTTGGGATCAGTGATTTTTTTTTTGGGGACGTATTTTGTGTTGAAATAGGTGATGTTGTTTCGTTTTTTTTTCAATCTACGGATCGTTTGAGGGTTATCTTTTCGCGGGTTGTATTTTGGATGTTAAGGTTTTGGTTTGGGATTAGTGATTTTTTTTGGGAATGTGTTTTGAATTGAAATAGGTGATGTTGTTTCGTTTTTTTTTTCAATCTACGGATCGTTTGAGGGTTATCTTTTTGCGGGTTGTATGTTGGATGTTAAGGTTTTGGTTTGGGATCAGTGATTTTTTTTTTTGGGAACGTATTTTGTGTTGAAATAGGTGATGTTGCTTCGTTTTTATTTGTGAGGTGTTTTATTTAAGATTGTAATCCACTTGAATGCACATGTCAATTCAAATATTATTAGATTTATTATGATGAAAATTCATGAAACGCTTCATTATCGAGATATTTTTATGGAATTTATGCGGAAAATAATCTAAATATAGAATAGGTGATTTAATATGAAAATATAAATTAATTATTTTTTTCAGAAGGAATCAAGAAATAACTGTTCAAGAATGCAATTTAAAAACTAATATACCGCAGTGGAAAGAAATATGACACGTTTTGGTCTTTGTTGTTCTTTAATAGTTTTTGTAAAAGCAATAAGATTTTATATCTCATTCGTTGCAGCTGCAATTTTATTGCTTTTTGGCAACAAATTTTTGTTAGATTTAACTTAGTAAAATTAGTTTTATAATTTATTTCACATAGAAATTTTAGAAATAAATAATTTTATTTTTTATACGAAAAACACGACAATTCACTAAATTGAATAACGTGAATTACAAATTTCATATTCGTATCCATAATGCAAAAAAATATTCTTATTGATCTTATTATTCTTTTGATCGATCACAGATGTTAAGCAACATACAAAATGGTATTATAATTAATTTAATCATGTTCTCGAATTGATTTATCAAAAAAAATCATACAATATTCAGAAAAAAAGCCATAAATCGCAATGAATTGTAGACGATAAAGCATATTAGAGAATCAGAAACGTTTGCCCAATTTCTCACAATCAAACACATTCAGAACAACGCAATATTCCAAATCAATCCAGATCTCCCAAAAATTATCGACCATTTACCCATCGAAGAATTAAAATCACACGTTTCCCCATAACCTCACGCATATCAAGCACAACCCGATTTTCTTAATCGATCCAGTTTTCCCAAAAACTATGGACTACCTATTAAAGAATTAGAATCACACGTTTCCTCATAACCTCACGCATATCAAGCACAACCCAAATTTCCAAACCGACCCAGTTTTCCTAAAAACTATGGACCACTTATTAAAGAATTATAATCATACGTTTTCCCATAACCCCACGCATATCAAGCACAACCCGATTTTCCTAATCGATTCAGTTTTCCCCAAAAACTATGGACTGCCTATTAAAGAATTAAAATCATACGTTGCCCCATAACCTTAAGCATATCAAGCACAACCCGATTTTCCCAAAAACTATGGACCGCCCATTAAAGAATTAGAATCACACGTTTCCTCATAACCTTACGCATATCCAGCACAATACGATTTTCCAAACCGACCCAGTTTTCTCAAAAATTATGGACCACTTATTAAAGAATTAGAATCACAGGTTTCCCCATAACCTCACGCATATCAAGCACAACCCGATTTTCCCAAAAACTATGGACCACCCATTAAAGAATTAGAATCACACGTTTCCTCATAACCTCGCGCATATCAAGCACAACCCGATTTTCCAAATTGGCCCAGATTTCCCAAAAACCGACAACCATCCATAAACAGCACATCCAATCCCAAAAAATCCCAACAATCAAAACGCGACCCGTCACGTACGGAGCACAACACCCTTCCATGGAACGAGCGCGAAAACGCAAAAGTTATCAGGGCAGGACGTGGGTTCGTTTCGATCGATTTCGCACTAATGAAAACTTTCATCATCTACGTTTTGATAACTTTTCAAATTGTATCATCTCGGCCGATCGGGTTTCGTACGTGAGCGGATTTGAGCGCGCTGTTGGGCCACGCCCGATTAAACCAATCGCCGAAAACGCGGACGAACTTATTTATATTTAAACCGTTCGTTAGTGTGGAAGATCGTTTCTAAATTTATGTCGGAGGTGTTGGGTTTGTGGTTTTGGGTTTTTTTTTTGAGAATTCGATGGGTTTTTTTGAAGTTTTTGTGTTGAGGGTGTTGGAGTTTGTGTGTGTGATTCGAGAGTGTTTACGGAGAGAATGTTGTGTTATTGTTTGTTTTTTTGTTAAAAAAATGTTTTTGAAAGCTTTTCCAATATTTTTGATCAGATGAATTCAAAATATTACAAAGTTCTTTTATAATAGAATTTCTGAATACATATAAAGATTCTCAAAGGTTTGCATGGCCTAAACATTTTCTTATTTATTTTGAATTTTGAGACGGCAAAAATTTTTCGAAACGCTTTTAATAAAACTTCCTATAATATATTTTTATTCAATTTAAAGTAATATTCATGTATTTTTACAGGAATTGAATTTAAATTGAAATTCAATTTTCAGTTCAGAGAATATTTTCTTAAAGTCTATATTATTTTATAAAATTTCAATACACTATTTCTGAAGTTTGTATTATACATAGATATGACAAATTTTGTATATATTAAAAAATTAAAGAAAGTTGGTGTTACATGATGAAATAATTACATTATATGATATTATTAGAGCCATTTGTATATTATTTTGAAAAAGTTTAATCAATTATACGGAATATTTTCTAACAAAAAATTTATTTTAATTTTTTCCAGTACACTTTTCTAATATCTAAAAAAACTATCATTTCATTTCATTTCAGTATTACACAATACATTAAAATTTTATAATCAACGAACAACTTTATAATTTCATGATACATATTCTTTCATTGATATTCAATTACTTACATTTACGTTAGAAAACAAGCATTATTTGAACTAACCTGCAATATTCCATATACATATACTGTGCAAACGCGATATATGCAGAATTCTCAGAATTTCGAATATAACATGACTTCAATCAGATCCATTACACATCTAAACATATATCAAATATCCAATTCATCATATATCAATCACGCGGTAGATACATTCCGTGAAAACCCGCGTATATTGAAATCGCGTAAAAAAAGTGTATGTACCCATACAAAAACATGAGATAGGTTCGAAGACAAAAAACGCGTAAATTGAGACATGAAGTCTATATTTAATGGGAAGATTGGTTTAGGAAATCGCGTAAAAAAAGTCTAACAAAAAATGAAGTTAAATTAAAATAAGATTAAAAATATAAAAAACGAAATAAAAGTTTTCATTTTTTTTTAATTTGGTAATTATAACATACAATGGCATGTCCATATGCATGGATCTACATATTATAATATGACTTATTACTTAAAATAATAAATGGTTTGAAATTTGGTTAGAAAATTTGCGTAAATTTTAGACGTCAAAACCTTGTAAAAAATCATCCCCATTTTCGCTTCTGTCTTCTAAAATAAAAAGTTTTTTTCGCTGGTCCAACATCACTTTCAACATCATCACTTTCATCGTCATCACATGAAATCGTTATCACTTCGTTTTGAAAAGAGCACTCTGGTTGGTCATCGGTATATTTTTTCTTCAGGAATTCTGTGATGGATCGTTGTTTTTTTTTATTTTTTGTTAATTCTTTATATTTTAGATATCTTCGTATTGTGCACAATTATTAAATATATCAAAAGGAAATCCCATCATCCCGCCTGTTACATGCACCCCGCTTAATGCCAGCTTCCTGAGCCGGCTTAGTTGGGTAAATTATTCAATATATGTATATTATTTCAAATTAAAAAATTATCAACGTACAATATACATATAGGTATAAAACACGTAACAATTGTCGCTTGCAGCGTCCACGTTGACATCGCACAGGCACACTCTCCCCTTTCCGTTTCGGTATGAAGTATCGGCGTGACGTCACGAAATCCACCCCCAACCCCATCCTAAAAGTCCAGAGTCGATAGAGCCTTCATCCACCCCCTTTGCCACCCGCTGGATCACCCGACGTGGTCCCATGACCCCGTTTCGCCGGGAGAGCGAAAAACAGGGGAGAAACGGTCGCGTAACTGCACGGTACAGAAGGGGTTTAATGTAGGAAAATATTTTTTGTCGCTTCTAGCTTTTCACCTTTTATTTGCAGGCGGTGCGATTGGTTTGCTGTAGAGATCGTTGAAGTTTTTTTTTTTTTTTTATTTATTTTCGACGATTTGGATCGGTTTAATTGTGACTTTTCGGATCGGTGCAGTCCGATTTGTGTAGAATGGGATGGGGATGAAATGGATTTGAAAATTAAGGTTTTTTTGTTAAAAAATAATCGATGATTGATCAGAATAGTTTTGTTGATCTTTACCTAGTAATAAATAGAATTTTTTTGTGTATCATGATGATGAAATTAAATATAAAATATATTTTTGATTTGAATATTTTTTCATTATTAAGATGTTAAATTTTTCAAATAAAAAAAATAATATATTGAATTTTTTTGTGAATAATTCAATGGAACCTTACTTGAATATGTATTTTGAATAAAAAATTATATTTTAAAATTTTAAAAAATAAATGAAAAGATCGTATGAATATACATATATGTATGATAATGTTATATAATATATAACATAATATATTTATTTTTGACAGAATAAGAACTCGGTTTTCACACAAGGCTGCATAAATATAAAAAAGAGTATCTTTTTTTTATTAAAATAAACGTTTTTTAAAATCAGTCGAATTTATATACCGAAATTGGATGCGAGTCTAAAATTACAGGGCGCGCAAAATGTCGATTTCTGAAATTACATAGAATCACAGTCGAGGGCCGATATAAGGCTCGAAATACATATCGCATTACGGACCGAATAATACGCTTATTGAGCAAAAAACAAAAATGAAACGAACGGTAATGTTATTATATATTCAGGTGGGGAAAATTAAAGAAAAATCGCGTGAAATATGTCCGTTATCGGCGATTGCGATTATGGCGCGAAATTAATCCAATAGCGAAATAATAACGTTCGCGAAGGAGCTTCACCTTTTCTGAAAGCCTTTTGGAGATGTTATCTGTCCCGTTGGAAAGTTTCAAGTTTTGCCTCTAAAGTCTGAGATTGTAATGTAATTTAAGGATATCCACCTCACCCTTGGCTCTAGGACTTTAGGTCGGGTCATTTATGCGCGAGGGTCGTTCTGTTTATGCTGGAAATTTTTGAGTTATTTTCAATTTTTTATTCAAGTTTTTTTAAGTATTTAAATTAATTGAAACATGTATAAAATGTTGATTCAATTAAATTATTCTACATTTGACTGAACTTTAAGAGTTTCGAGATTATTTCTGTGAAATTTTATTCGATTAAGTTATCGTTTGCTTCGCATTAATACATTTCACACTTCTATCAACTAATAATTTATAACATGAAAAATTCATACAATCAAAACAAGCTCGTGAATTATAAACTTTCGAGAAGTTTCAAGCAGTTTTGAACACGTTAAAAAGTTAGTTCGGTTTTAAGGAAGGAACGTAATTGGCAGAGATTCGTTTTAGATTAAATTTTTCTTTTATAATCACACCGAATTTGTCGTGGAAATTTCTATATTGAACTTCATATTTAATATACATAATCGAGTTTTTATAATAAACAATTTCGATAAAATTATTTTTTCAACAAAAAATACAGCACATGCAAAAATCAATCATTTTCATAGTAAAATTGTGCATATTGTTTATCCAAAAAAGATTTATATATTTTTTTAATTAAAGTTAAACGATAGTTATTGCAAAGATTTTATGAATTTAAAAAGACGTTTTTTTATTAATTTTCCTGAAAGTTGCTAAATTTTATTATGATAAAGAAAAATGTTATGGTGATGGATAAATTTTCCATTTCATTACAAATTATATAGTCAGAAAATGACAAAAATATACAAAATAGATATAATTTATAGAAAATGATATTATACTTATAATTTATATCAATTCACCGAACGACCCTCGCGCTTATGCGTGCCGTACGGAAAGTTGCGTGATCGCAGACCACATTCGTATTTCCGTCCCTAGATAGTGCCTTGGCGAAGGATAAGGCTTGAATTATTACAGAAATAAAGATGACGACTCTATCTGTTTAATGATTAAATTGGACGGGCTCCCCTTCTCGCCTCGCAGGTACTACAAATTGATATTTCGGCTGGGCGTGACTCCCGAATCGATCCTCGAATTTGTTCGGTATGTGATTTTGAAATCGGAGGCCGACGTGTATGTTTGTAATTGCTAAACCAAATGAGAATATGCTGCAGTATATATTTAGTCTGATTAATATCGGATTCGCAGAATGTGCGAGTGTTCGTTTTCGAGTGAAATTGGTTTTTCGTTTCGAAAGTATTGCATTGAATTTCGATCGGAAATATCAGAAAATATTAAATTTTTTATATATTATTGTAATAATTTTTCTTTTATATCATTGCAATTTGTTTTGGTTTTATATATAGTGCTCCTAGATTCACGCAAGATTTGAATTTTGCGCCATTTGTGTGGCAAAGTTTTGCCAACGAAAAAAAAAGAAAGCGTGGCAGCTGATAGTTCAGAGTTATTCAAAATGAAGCGCTAAAAAAAAAAAAAAAACGCTTTTGATTGTTGTTCTTGGCCATGTCATTTCCCGATCTGGTGATCAGAATTGATCAGGTTTTTAAAGTTTCAAGTATATGTATACATATATGTCAACAAGCCTATGACCACTCACGCCTTAAAGGAGAAAATTAAGCGCTGCATCAAGGAAATTCAGCGACATTTATGCAAAACGGTCATGGAAAATTTCAACAAAAAAGTGCGTATGTGCCAGCAAAATAGTGGAAACCTTTTACCCGATATGCTATTCCAAACATAACCCTATACTATATACTTTATGAATCAATAAAAAAATATAATTTTTAATTATAAACCTATCTTTGCTATCAAAATAATTTCTTGCGTGAATCTTAAGACACCTATAATATTTGTTCAGAATATCATGATCGATATTTATTCTACTTTCTTTTTTTTTTAATGGTTGGTGTATCGAGAAAGTTCAACGTTGAACTTGTTCCTTAGTTAATTTTTATATTTTTTTACTTTTGAATATAATTTCTTTCAATTTATCTCAATATTAAACACAGTCTCAATAAATTTACTACTTACATAATAAATTTGTTCTATAAAAGTCGATGAAAAGTTTTTATAACATTTTTAAACATACATTCATTTACATTACAAACGAACCGATTTTCCAACCCACAGATACTCGTAATTTGCAGTAAAAAATAAAACCCAACAATAATCATAGCAAAAGTCAATAAGGCCGATGCGGTTAGGCCGAGGGCACATTTCACCCACGCAATCATCAAAAGGGCCATTTTTCCAGCGGTCCTTTTTCGTGCCCGCCTTCCTTCCGTCGGTTGTGTATTTTTTCCCGCTTTTTTGATCCTTTTTTGATCTTTTGTTGGCACCGAGGTCTAACCTCCGGAACCAATTATGAGCGAACAGAGGAAGTGGCTGCAGCGCGGTCGTTTAGGGTTGCTTCTCTTGAGTTCGCACTTTCAACTCTCTAAAGTGTGTATTGGGTGGTATGTTTTTGATGAATGCGAGATTATTATTTTTTTTTTGAAAATTTCGGGTAGGGTTCGGTTGTGAAATATTTTTCTTTGTAGAGTGCTTTTGTTATGTATGTGGGTTTCGGTTTGTTGAAACAAATATGTATTTTTAAAATCTATTATTGTGTATATTGGAAATTGGAAAATGCTTCAAATGAATTTTCAGAATTTCTCATAAAAACTTTCAATTCGGAATAAAATAGTTCGTTTTTTGAACGCAGAGCGATGAAAACTCTCAACAATATTGCATAATTTCATCATTCATTTCAAAAACATTGAATCTATTTTTAGGTCAACTTTAATTTACTTTTTGATCTGAATTGAGTATGCTATTTTTATATTTCGAATAAAGTATTCGTGTATAATATTCAATAACGTAGATAAATTTTCTTTTTATTAAAAGCATGAATTTTTTTCCACTGCAAATATAATGTCTATGATGTAGATTCGATAAGGATTTGAAATTATTTTTAGGTATAATTACATTACACTAACAAGGAGAAGGAATGACGACGGAATTTAGTTTCGATACGGGATATTTTTTTTTCGATAGATCACCTCTATTGATTTGATATGGCAAAGTATAAGCGCGCACCACCGAGCCAATTTAATTTTAAACGACTTTAAAGTTTCGAAAAAATGTGTATAGCGCCGTTTAGCGTTTAGTGCCGTCTCGATATGTGGCGTAAGGTCTAAATCGCCGAATCACTGGCACGTAAGCATCTGCGGTCACGCCTAGAATGGGAGAAGTTTATAGTACTTTACGCCACATATCGAGATGGCGTCCAATCGTATATACTGATTTATCGAAACATAATGTCGTTTATAATTAAATTGGCTCGGTGGTGCGCGCTTATACTTTGCCATATCAAATCAATAGAGGTGATCTATCGAAAAAAAAAATCCAGTATCGAAACAAAATTCCGTCGTCATTCCTTCTCCTTGTAAGTGATTATTTTAAATACATATCTGTATATAATATATAAATCATTAAATTTTAACTGTTAGTAGAAAATTTATGAACATGTCATAAACATCGATATTTTCACTCAACACAAAAATTAAAGTGCACCAAACTCGAGATAGTCGCTAACGACACCATTTACCGAACCACCCGACACACTTCAAACCCAGCAACAGAAACACAGCTATATTGAAAAGACAGTCACATCCAAACGTGGAGGTTCTTTCTTGTTCGCGCATATCCGTTTTCCGTTTGTTTCACTGAGCTCGCTGTTCTCAGGTGATACGCTTCACGCCTGTCAACGACTGCCTCGAATAAGTTTTGATATATTGCCGGTCGGGGAGGAGCGCTGAAACTTGCCGCTCTCTTCAGCTATCGTCTGAAAATCCACCCCCCCCATCCCCGCGGATCTGTCACGTGCTAAATTGTGAGATTTCAGTGCAAAAATGCTTAAGATTGTCTCACCATCCGAGGCGGGAATATTGTACGTCGCGCGGGGCTGTTGATGTTGAACGTTTTCATTTGTGTCTTTGCAGATGGTTATATTTTTGTTTGTATATAAGGTGCTTGATTGTGTCGTGTATCGAAAGCGCAATCGAAACCGCAGTTGTAAACTTTTCAGGCATGTCCAACGAACGTGCGGTCAGTTTTGGTCTGCGCGGTTAACCCGTTCGCGACTGTGCGCGTTATCGCCGTCATTTTGGCGAGCCGGACTGTAACGTGTTGAAAATGAGGTGTGGAGAATCAAAATTCGCAATATGTATTTGAATCGTTTGAGATTATATATGTATAAATATAATTATTTGTTTGACGTCAATTTTTCGAAAGTTAAGTGAAATATAGTGCAGTTGGTACATAAATAGGTGGTTTAATTTATTTTTGGAGTAATTTCGGTGTTCAGCTCTTTGAGAATTTACCTATCTTTTATCACCACGTAGTGGGTTCGCGCGATAAGGGATAGCGTCCCAACTTCCGATTGTATCGGAAATGCTTTGTCTTGCTACTTCAAAAGACTATGTAGATTGCATATGATAATGATGGTAGATGATTCGAGTCATATATACAAATACTCAAATCCAAACCGTATTCTTATTTATCATCGTCTCTAAATGCAAAATAAAAAATGTGAAAATCTTACTTATACTATCGAAATCTAAACATTTTTTCCATATACAATTTTTTATAGTTATACGAAGAAAGAATCTGATTTCTAAAAACATCCTTACTAAACAATATCAGATCAAAAGTATTTGATTACAGAAATCATTACCAACTGCATCATTTATTGCTTACTATGAACTGATGCGTTCATTAGAGCTTATTCACCAACATACATCATATCATGATATAGATTGCATTTAATAATAATAACGATTTCGTTTGAACATTGTATCAAACGAATCTATTATAGAAAATTTTCGATACAATTTTCATGCATTATTAGATTATTTCGGTACATTATCCTTTTCGCCCATTTCGATTATTTTGGCACACTTTCGAGAATGCCTTCATTTATCAATGAGCTGTACAAAATGTTGAATCAGCAGTATTTATTGTGAGTTTTGGTACGTTATTCTGGCAGATGTAGTGCGGCCCACGTGTGCTCCTGCATAAATGAGCATGGGCGGTTTCCGGCGGCGGGCCGCAGACCGAGCCTCGCGAAAATCCGCCCACCGAAACCGACCCCGTTGATCTCTATATGTTTTTACGAATGTGTATGTATGTATATATATAATATATGTGTATATGTGTGTGTGTATTGTACCGGAACTCGATTCCGCATTACGAATCGCCGATATTTTTTGTCACGCGCGGTATAATTTACTCGGCAGCGCTTTTCTGACAAGGAGAATAAGGAATGTTAAAGAGGTGGTGAAACGGGATTGTTCGTATGGATTTTTTTTTATTGATTTGTATGTATGTGTAGGGGCAGTAAATTAAATAAAAGGGTGAAATATTGATTTATTTAAAAAAAGATAAGTCGTTGAATTTGAACAAAAGATAAGGATGGATTTTTTTCTGAATTCACAAAAAGATGTTTTAAAACAAATTAAATATACTCAAAATTCTATTTACACGGTTCCGAAATAATATTGTTTAAAAAAAGGATTTATTATTTTATACACTGTTTTTTCTCTATAACACGGTGCAAAAATAAACGAAAATGTATTTTTAAGTCACAATGTTAAAATCCGGAGTAAACCAGTATACAATTATAGTTATTAAATGAAAATTAACGATTTTTTTTAATGATTTCATATGGAAAAATTTTGCTACACGTTTTGTAAAGTATATTTCCATCCAAATATACTAGTGGAACTTATCTTTAATTTGTATAAGTATCTGGAACATACCATACATGAAAAAGAGACTTGGATATACATGATTTTACATCAAAATTGTCCTCAAATTGGATATGTTAACTCTAAATACGAAAGACTAAAATTATAATCGGAAGTTATAATGTACGCGAAAAGCGGAGTAGGCGGAAAAATAAAAACCCCGCGTCGCCGTAAAAAAGCCATTTTTCAAAATAAATTGATAAATATTCAGTATATTTGTATGAAAAACGCGTTTTCCACGTACACGCAAAAAATGCAAATATTAGACATTTAACGCAGCACTAATGCTCTCATGCGTACGTTGTTGGGGCGGGCGGTGGGTGGGCGGGACCCGCCATTGCAAGAGCACTCTCTTGCGCCAAAAACGAAAATAAACAAATTATCCCCGCACGTTTGCCGACAGTGCGAGGGAGAGGGAAAATTATGTGGAATTTCGTATGCAGGGGGAGGCTAAAGGGGTACAGGTTCAGTGGGCGGTGGGCGGTAGTCTCGCAATCGGAGTCCAAATAAGACGGAGCTCTTATTTGAACGACGAGGCGCTGCTAACAAGGACCAACTCATACCAAGGCTCGTTCCTCCTCACCCCCTTGCCCTTCTATCAACTGCCCCTCCCACCCCGCCGCCCTTCCTCTATCTTTTCCATCAACTGCTCGCCGTATATAAATATGCTTTTTTCGCGAGCCGGTGTGAATGGGTAAATTGAAATCTGCGTCGAGTCGATAGGTGGTTTTTGATGTTTTTTTTTTTTCACTTAAGAGGGTATCGCTAAATTGAAAACGGTGGTGTTTCGATGCGTATCGGCTTTTAATAAGGGTTGGTTTTTTTGAGGTGAAGGAAAGTAGGTTAATTCAATAATAAAGCGGGTGTTTGTTTTATGAAGATTTTTGTATGGTTGTGTGAAATAATATATTTTATTTTGTATGAATCGAATGGATTCATAGATTTATTTCAAAAGTTTCAAATGAAAAATTCTCGGAAAATATTTTTTATTATTTCCTGAAAACTTTATATATTCGATAATACAATAAAGCGAATAAAAAGTTCGATTGACAAAAACATTCGTTTCTATCCAAACAGTTTTCAACGATCGTGAAAAAATTGAAACATTTCACGTGTTTGAACACTTTACGTGCATGGAAACAATAAAACATTTCCGTGCACTAACATGATCCAATAACATCGTGACGCATAATAAATAACCTTTCATTTTGCATTTCCGCGATGCGTGATATATTACGTGTTCTGTTGCACCCTATTTCAATGCCGCTTCTGTATGCATGATAATTTGAATTTGCGAGTGCAGAGGTGGGTTTAGAAAGGAATTTCGCAGTACAGTTGACTCATTACGAAATAAATACGTTGAGGTATTTAAATATAACGAATATTCCAGTTTAAAAAATCGTGTAAATATTTATTTGCACCATACTTCAAGTTTTCAAAATAGTTATAGTATTATTTTAGTTAGATTTTTTTTTAATGTGTAAGTACATTTTCGGATCTCGTTTTCGTGTACAGAATGTTGCCTTCAGGGTTTTTTTTTCATTCGGGAAAACAGGAAAAAGTCACGTGAAGCCAAATTAAATAAATAGAAAGGATGAGAAATAATGGTCATGTTTTTTTTTCATATCAAAGAACATTTGTATATTATAACTATTAATGACAGTGCAGAAAGAAAATTTTGCTTTTGCCAATAACTCGAAAATTCAAGTCGTATTTAGTTACTTTTTTAATTTTCGCAATTTCTGTTGCATTTTTTCTAAAAGAAAGTAGAGCTTCATTCAAACTCTGTCTCTAGTTATTTTTTTAATAAAAAAAAACAATGTGCAGACTTACATACATACATATGTATGTGCAAAAAAAGATAATATCATAATAATTCTTGGCAAATGACATAGAAAACTTTTCGGCGTCTTAAATAGAAAAACTCGATACAACAACTACATAGTTAATTTTCCAATTATTTTCATACAAACAACACAAAAATTTCGCAATTACGAAAGTCGGTTCAATATCGATTTCAACCTCCGAACAATCACCATTCCAATGAAAAGACACACACACCCAAACCCGCCCCTGTCCGACGCACACCCTCTCACAGATTCATCAAACCGAGCTTTGTTTAGCGCTGATTACGGTGGGTCGACTGTACAATAACGGCCCCTTCGGTCATTCACTCGACGCACTGGCTGTACGCTAATTATTTCCCCTGCGCGGGCACGAACTGGTTAAATTTCATTGTTGCGACAAAGTCGCATGCGATTCTGTCGCATGCTTTGTGTGCATGTGCCGTTGAATGGCGGCTGTTATAAGGTCGTTGTTGTGTTGTTTTTGTATTTTAAGTAGGCCATTTTTGATGTTTTAATTTGGGATTTGAGAGATGATGTTCGACATGATTGTTGAAAGGATCCTTTGGTGATTGCGTATTGGAATTAGCGTGTCGATATAAATTATTATTTAAAAGTATTGATAATTGAAGTTAAGAAATGTATATAGTCAGTAGATGAATATGATTTTGTTTTGGTAATAAATTTTTTGAGTCATTTTTTTATTAATGCGTAATGGGCATACATGATGCAAAATAATCGTCTGAAATTATTTGATTAGAGGTTCTTATTCTGCAGCACACTTTGAATGAACTGGATATAATCATGATGATGATGATAATCATCATTATGCACAGTATGTACAAAATTTACTACGAGATGAGTCTTTTTTGATGTTCAACGGATGTTCAGCCATTTTTTCTTCATTGCGTATGTTAGCTTATATACGAACATAGGGAAGGTATTTTTTTTTTATTAATTTGAATTAAAATACAACTGATCTTTAGTTAATGAAACACACACATTCATGTTTTGACTGTGCCGTTTGATGACTAACAATTAATTTCAATAATCAGTAGAAACTGTAGCGTTCAACAATACTGAACCGTTCACATACATGTTACTCGTCAACATATTCACTAAAAAATTTCCATATAAAAGACACTACAGTTTTTAGACTTCAAATTCAACGTTTTACACTTCAAATTCAATGTTTTATTCAAAAAATCTACAAGAATTTATAGTAATGAATTTTATTAACTACTCTGACAATAGTCATAATAATATTTTCTTACAAGCGGTAGTACCCCGCGTTGCTCAGGTTGCTTTGGATTTTTTTCGGAAAAGTCATGATAACAGATAAATGTAAACTGAAAAAGCGAAACCAATCGATATTTTTTTCATCTTAAAATAGCGTCAGATCGAGTTGTACAATGGTTTCAATGATGCGGATAGGCTGACCATACGTCCCGTTTTCGCCGGGATAGTCCCGTTTTCGTCGTGTCTTACGTTTATCCCGTCGTTTTCATAAAATTGTTCGATTTGTTTCGGTGGGCAAATATATTTTAACGGTAGTGTATTTTCTTAACGATATTGATCGAGGGAAGTTTTTTGAACGTGTAACAATTTTTTTTTTTTTTTTTTTTTTTTTTTTTTTTTTTTTTTTTTTTGTATAGGGGGGGACATTTTTTTTATAACTGTCCCGTTTTGAGTCCTGGAAAATATGGTCATCCTATGCAGAAACTTTTATTGAATGTGTAACCAACATATTTACAAAATTTAACCGTGATCGGATAAGCGGTAAAGGCATGCATAGGACGCATACATCCTTACATCCATACATTAATTTTTATTTATATTGATACATAGATAGACGAAGTCGAAGCGTAAAAACTCTCTAAATAAGCAAACATTCTAATTAAGAATCAAGATTGAAATCATCGCTGATCGAACCGACAACCTTTCGGTCATCAGTCAAGCATAATACCTTAGCTCCAAGGGCCTTCCCGAACTAAACTCACCTTTACGCAAAGGCGGGCCGAATCCGGGCGATGTCGTCCCGGCATATTTATTTAAGCCGGGCATCAATATGGCAACGGCCCGAGGACGGAGACAAGGGCCCCCGGGGCCCCCGGGGATCCCCGGCCGAAGCCCCGGGGCCCGGGCGTGCGCCCTTAGCCCCCGCCCCCGTCCGCGGGGGTGTTTGCCGTTCACTTATCGCGCGGAATACCGAAGGGCGGCAACGAGTGCTATTAAGTGAACAAAAACCCGATTGAGTATTGGACAAACAAGCGTTTTCAGTTTTGGGAGACACTCCCGAGGGCGCGTGTATAGGGTTTTTTGAAAATTGGGGCGGTTTTGGGTTCGCGGTGTATGCGTGTTGTTTTGGGCTTGTATTTAATTGATCAGTTAAAAGATCCTATTTTGACTAGTAAAAACAAAGTATATGGTTGTTATTCGGTTCTGTGAACGTGGAACCTGTTTGAACTTGTTGGAACATATCTCAATGTAGTCACGCTTAGTAGTAACCTAACCTAACCTAACCTAATCTAACCTAAACCTAACCTAACCCAACTTAACCTAACCTAAACCTAACCTTACTTAAACTAACCTAACCTAAACCTAATCTTACTTAAACTAACCTAACCTAACCTAACCTAACTTAAACTAACCTAACCTAACCTAACCTAACCTAACATAAACTAACCTAACCTAACCTAACCTAAACTAACCTAACCTAACCTAACATAACCTCACCAAACCTAACCTAACCTAAACCTAACCTTACTTAAACTAACCTAACCTAAACCTAACCTAACTTAAACTAACCTAACCTAAACCTAACCTAACTTAAACTAACCTAACCTAACCTTACCTAACCCTAATCTAACCTTAACCTAACCTAACCTAACTCAACCTAACCCTAACCTAATCTAACCTAACTTAACCCTAACCTAACCTAACTGATCATTTAACAATTTTTTACTGATCATTTTAGTTATTATTAACCAAACAAACAATTAGTTGCCGTTGGGCCGTGGGTGGTTTTGAGTTTTGGGTTTTGGGTTTTGTTGAAGTTTTGGTTGGTTTTTATTGTATTTTGTAGGGTTGTAAATAGTGGTTTTTGTCGTGTTACGATTGGGTGATTTAAAAAAAAATTGTCCATGATGTTAATAAATTTAGGGTTTTATTTTATTCCGATATGAGAAAAGTGTTAAGAATATCAAAAAGGGTTTTAGTGTGCTTCAATAGCATTCAAAATTATTAACTGTTTTAATTCAATGTGGAATCGTTTTATTTAATGAATAATTTCAATTTGATTTAAGAAAAGATGTTTAATTAGAGAATAATATTTTCAGTGTTCGATACTGTACAAAGCTCAATATACCCACTAGTAAATTTACATTTCAATGAATTGTTTACAATATTGATTTTATATTGAAATATTTCTCCAATGTTAAATAAATGATCTTTCACTTGAAATTCGGTTAGCTTCTTTCTAACAGTTAAAACTATGCAACTGAGTTTTTTAATACAAAGTATTCAAATACAATGAGAATAATATTATACTACCTATAGTTAAATATTATAATTGCAGCGACATTTTAACGAAAATAGATTTCTGAAGATTGGAAATACCTTTCTTTTCGGGGCATAATGTCCTTCCAAGAAGGACGCTAAATAATCTGACATTTCCATATTACCAAAACAAATCTATACATATACATATATGTAGTGTAATTTGTAAAACAACGATATAAATTCGAAAATTTAATTATCTTCAATACACGATGAGAAATTGATTAAGAATATTAGATTTAAAATTAAGTTAAAAAAAGAGAATTTTTTATATGAAAACAAGCAGTTTTTAAATGAAATTCAAAAACATTTATAAACTCAAAGCACAAGAGGAGACGAAAATGTATGTGGTAGTTGTATTATTCGCCAAGGATTGTGGGGTGGGCCATAAAAGGAGCGGGTGAAAAAGCCTATTTTTCGATTTTTACCTGAATCGAGTCGGAAAAAAGATTTTGCAGATGAGTAAAGTGCATTCATCTGAAAGATATGTGGAGCGTGACTCAATTTGCATATCCAGTCCGGGAAGGAGAAAAGAAAGCCTTTCCTCGGTCTATCTTGTCCTGGTTATCTCCAGGGCCCTTTTTAACGCACATAAACATACCGCGCACGTCTTTACTTTAGCCAAATTATATATGTTTACTTATTGATTTTGATAAAATGTTTTTGAAATTTGTTGGGATTCTTTGTGCGCGTTGTTTGGTCTGAAAATATCGAGGTTAATGTGGTGTTTTCGGCTCTGAATTAGGTCGGTCTGATTATGACGTGGAGCGTGTATTAAAAGGGATGAAGAAATTTCCTGTTATTTTTTAAAATTTACGATTTTTATTTAATGTGAAATTTTTGTTTGTTTCAGGTGAGAGCAATATGTGTTTAGTGTAATAAGTGTTTGTGGTTGTTGAGATTTAAACATCACTATCGGCGTGTCAATGTGAGTTATTTTTTTAATATTTTTTCATATGTGACTCATATTTTTTTAATGTTTATAAGCACGGAATTGACCGATTAACATTTTGAAATCAGTAAACTATTGAAAAGTTTTTTTTTATGTTTGTGAAAAATGTGAAAATTTTCTCTTATAATCTGTATGAAAAACGGGCGATTTGAGAAAAATAAGCGAAATCGTAATTACGCAAAACGCATAATAAATTATCTTTTGGGTAGGGAAACCGATAAATATGTCACTTAAAACAAATTTCCCGCGTTTAAAATTTTTGATTAATGCGCACTCATTTTTCTTGCGTTGATTGCACGCACATTACAATAATACTGAAAATGCTATGATTTTATTCAAGTGACGTGGTTGATTTAATATTTCATTCTTTCGTTAATATTTGTGAAATGTAATATTATATTTGTTTTTCATCCAACACTAACCTATGGTAAATTCGAACTCGTAAAATCGAAAGAAATATAAATCTTTCTTTCTATTGAATCCAACTAAAGTTCAATTAAAACTGACCACATTAGTTGCAAGCAATTAATCGTTAAAACAAGAATACGGTTGGTGACCTCTGAACACAGACGGCTCAACAGATCGTCGATTAATCTCGGACGGTGGAATTGCAGGGGTCGCCAATCTAGAACAATGGATTTTATCGAAAAAAAGTGATAGAAATACGATTCGTTTACTATTGGTTTTCTTTTAAAAAAAAAAAAAAAATTGTATTAATGAAATAAAATTTCCAATTATACTTGACAAAGACAACTTTGCAAATAAATGATGAGTAAGAATTGTATACAGTATTTTATTATAACGGATATCGATTTTTCGTTATTTTAACGAAAACATATGTATTCATTTTATATGTTTCCAGTGAATTCTGAAGATGATCGGTCGTAGCGAAGTGGGCGTCGTTTCGCATTCGTATATAATATAATATTTTTTGTCGATTTCTGCGGGGATGTTTCTAAAGCGCGAGTGATTTATTTTACCTTCCGAACAAGCATTTAGTTACAATATTGACAAATAATGGTTTTCCGATAAATTTTCTTGGCCGCTTTTCAAATTTATCTTTTTGCTGGCTTTTCTCGAGCTCGACCGCCAATGGGGAAAATTTTAAAATGTACGAAGATGACCGTAACGCGAACAGCTTTCATACAACCATATTATGTTTTCGATACGAATGGATCTATTTTAGAATTTAAAATAACTTTTCTCGATAATATTAGATTCAAATCATCTCGGATTGAAATATCAATATGTATTGTTAAGTTTTACTATTTATTTGGCTAGATATTCGTAAATTTGATCGGTACATGTAATTTATAAAAATCATCAGTGAGTATAATAAACGTTCAGCAGCCACTATTCGGTATATACATATATAATATTTGGTCAATTACTGAACGTTTATGGTTTAAGTTACTGAACAAATAATTAGTTATCATTAGTTTATATGCTTTAGAATGCACTAACGTCAGCACAAATATACCACCACAAATCTGATAAAATCCAACTGTTAAAACCTACTACGACTGCCAACGTTGCAGCCGGTTACCAGAACATTGATTTAATAAGCCCAACTCGAAGGCGACACTAATTTGCACAGACTCATGTAAACTGGAACCGTTTTGGATTATCGGACTCGGCGGTGGGCAAACATTTGAATTTCGACTTATAATTCTCTCACAGATGCTCTCACGTGTTTGTGTGTGTATGTTTAATTGTTATCTTAAATACGCTGGTGCTTATTTGTCTGTCTGTCTGTCTTTTGGGTTTAGATATGGCCGCGGTTGTGCTAAACGTCGCCAGAATATGGGATTATCTAATGCGTGATAAGGTACCTAATGTGATGTTTTGGAATTGTTATAAATGCACGTGTCGGTTGTGTTTCGGATATTATGAATATAAAGGTTCAGGTTTTCTATGAAATACAATTATCGTGTTCTAAGAATCGGCGTGTAAAGCAATCCTTTTAATCAAAACGACATCGTTTTTTTGAGTTCTTTGAGATTTATTAAGTTCGCGGTCAGACGAAAAGTATTCGCATAGTATTTTATATAAATGGTGGATTGTACTGTGGGCGGACGTTGAACTGGAATGTAATTAGTTGACACAAAGATAATCGTTATGTGAAGATTAAAATATCCTTTGCGAAGGACTCGTTCACAAAGGGTTTTCTGTTTACTCAGAAAATCCCATAACCCCATCCCAGACGATGGATATTAAACGGTTAGATTTAGGAGAAAACGTTCTCTGAAACCGTTGAAACTACCCCACAAAGCGACACACGATTCGATGAATATTTAACACGATTCAAGGGAACCTCACCTATACACACCATTGAGGTACTATTATAAATTATTCAGCAAACAAAAATGAAACATAATAAAAGCGAGAATCATTTAATATTCAATTACTTCAATCATCATAATACAGATGACCATTAAAAATAAACGCTTAATTGTGGAGCCTAGTATCATTTCCTCCCAAATCCGTTTTGGTAAATTTTTGGCAAACAACGAAAAACTTCTTATTTATTCACCATCGTTTTTAACTATGACTTATTTTTTAAATTATTCTTTGGATTGTTTGGAGCAAATTGGCATGTATATTTTCATGTAAATTTCAATACACTACGCAAAAAAAGGGAAATAAATATGGAGATAGGAGATATTGATTCTAAGGATCAGGATTTTCCAGCGATCAGGCTGCCTTTTTCTTTTTCTGGTTAAATTCTTAACTGGTTCCTCCTGTTGGATCCTGTCTTCGTCCATTTTAAATCGCCAGAAACAAAAACAAAGTGACTCTGACTTTACTCTGACGACGGCCAACAAACTACTAAACGGTCGCAGCTTTGAATGCTGCGTTCTTATTGGTGGATTCGACCAGTTGATCTGGCTGATTGCGCGTGCGTGAGGATTTGGGAGATATTGGTCTTAAAATGTTAAAAATCTGCCAAATTCCGAAGGATTTGGTAGATTTTTATATGAAAGAATTGTCCATTTCAATGGATACTATAGGTATATATCTGCATTAAAATCTCAACTTTGAAAAAAAGTGGATTTGGGAGGGATTGATGCTGGATCACACAATTATACTTCACATTTTGGGGGTTAAATTCCGACGCATTATCTAATTTCGCGGGAAATTCGCAACAGGGACCCCCCAAAGTTGCATCCGTCGCTGTCAGTGCAGACAACTTGACAAATTCGAATCGTTTCGGCGGGAAAGTATTTAACGTCGACGGCGATACAAATCGTCCACATATCTTCGGCACGGGATACAAATCGCGCCGATAATCGCCGCGCTTCAGCAGATGGCCGAACGGTCAATTTTATGGTGTGTGCGTCTGCTTTATCGCTTTTCGAACATTAGAAAAACTGAAATAAAAAAAAGAATGTTAAGTTGATGGTTACAAATAGTCGGTCGTTTTCGAAATCGGTGGTTTTTTCTATTTCAGGCGTGAAATGTCGCGAGGGTTTCGTCGATGTGTTATGTCGTGGTGACGTAGTCGTCGTCATTGTATGCAATTTAATATAATAGTGATATTTTATTTTTAATATTATTTTAAGCTAGTATATTTAATAAATAAAGGGAAGATTGTTTTTACAGTTTTTATACTTAGAATTGGACGTTTTAAACTTTGAATTCAACGTTTTACACTCCAAATTGGACGTTTTATATTTCAATTTCAGCAAATCAACTCAATTTATAATCAATTAAATTCAACAAATCAATTCGATTCAATTCATAGTAATTAATTTAATTGATTACCATGACAACGGTTTTTAATAATACTTTCTTATATGAGCCGTTCAGTGCACACAATGACTAACTCCATAAAGCAAAATGTTGAGAAAATCGATGAAACAATGTTTACTGTTTTTTTAAAATTCCCTTTATAATATAAATTCAAATAAATATTGTAGAATGCATAAATACAGGTTTAGTGCATTTGAGTTGCATTATTGCAATGATTTACATTAGAGTATGTAATTAATCAAAATGGCTCTGAAATAAATTTTGTATTATTCAATGGCCAAAAAAATTTTGTCGTTTTTTGATGTTAATCTTTATTATTCAGGAAAGTTATTTTAAACATAAATAGTTATGACTATACCAAGTTCTTTAATACTTAAATCCAAGATTTTTCAAAAAGTGGAGTTAATCAGTCTGTGCACTGAACGGCTCATATAATAGTTGTATTTAAAGTATAAAACATCCAATTTGAAGAGTAAAAACTGTATATAGAATTTGAATATTGTATAAATTTATGTGTCTACTGATTGTGTGATTTATTGTTTAAGTTCAAAAATTAAAAAATAATATCAACGTAATGTTATATGATGCTTCATTTTATTTTTACATAAATAAAAAAAAATAATGTGTTTGTTTTTAAAATGACGCGCCCGCGAAACATGCAACTTCGGATAGTAAGTCTAGAAGTCAGATTTAACGAGTCCCAATGGCAAATTTTCCCCCGAAAAAAAGAAAAGCCGTATTGTTTAACGTGCAAATAATGACGGATATTTTTTCTATCGTCTTAGCGAGCCGGCAGGCAAAGTGTTTGATCAACTTTTAATGAGAAAAGCTGAACCGACGAGCCGCACGAAATTGCCCGCGCAAAGAACGCAGAGTTTTCTCTCTGTAGGAGAGAGAGAACTTGTCTTCTCACCGTGTCGTCGCGAATAAAGTCTATCGGACAATTGTAAGAAGTTTAATTAAATATAAGCGAGCGTCGATAATTAATTCGCTTTGTGCTCTATAAGGGAAGGTGGGTTTCATCGTTGACAGTGTATTGCCGCTTGGCCGCGTTGAAGGCTCGAGTGTTTTTGATAGGTTCCGATTGCATTTTGGGGGTGTTGTGGTTCTAGTGAAATGAAATATAGATGCTGAAGAGAAATTTAGATCAATGTTTTCAAAAGACTTGTTTAAAAGTTAAAATTTTCAGGATGAAATAATATTTTCGAATTCCAAACTGTTCAAATATCGACGTGAATTTATATATGATTAACCTAGTTGTATTTATGTAATTACGTGTTGTAAACATGTGATTAACCGGTTATATGGTTGTTGTTGTATCTAGGAGCTTGTGGTTACTAATGAGCTTATATTATTACAGGTGTAGTTCCTCCAAACTAATTTAATTCTGAAAAATATCGTGAAAATGCATACATAAACTAATTTTCATATTCAATTAAAGTGTGCTAAAATTGAAAAATCAGTTTTAAAAAAATGTTTACCTTCGATTAATTGCATTTGCTGACAACGTTGAAACATTTTTAAAATTCTCAAATAATTAAATTCCACGACAAATTTTCCATCAATAAATATAAATTTTTACCTCGTATTTTTACTGGCGATATTGAACGTTATTTTCCGTGACGAAGCAGTGGCTTCATCCACGACATCAGAAACTTCTCGAACATTGAAACGAATGAGCTCCGAGTCGATTTCGATACACAGAAAGTGGGTGGTACGAATACACCACCCAATTCTCCATTCTACATCGGCAAAAGGTGGCTGTTCATTATTTAGCCGGGCGGCATGTGTACGAGACTGTAACACCTGTGAGCTTTCTCATTCCGAGCTTTTATATGGCGACTCTCGTTCTTCTCCATTTTTCATTCTTTTTTGATGATGGTCGGTCGTTCTGTTGTATTTGTGAATGTATATTGGTTTTTTTTTTAGAGTGTAACGTGTGTTGAAATTCTCACTTTGTTGCCGATGTGCATTCCGCAGAGCGAAAACTGCACGTTTCTTCGGTGTAAAGTGAAGCGATATAAATTTTGTTTTAGCGTTGCCTTTTGTGACTCGTTTACTATGGAATAGATACAGCAAAAGTTCGTCTGTCCTTTTGGTTTTAAACTCGACGGCTACGGTAGGTAGTGTTGTGCGATATGTCGGAGTTTTAAGCTGTTCGACTCTATCTGCGAATGTGAACTGGATATTTTTTGACTTATCATTTAATTTATTGAATTGATATAAATTTTGATACTAAGCAGCATGAGTGAGTACGCAAAAATTCATGAACACAAATTAATACCGGATGTAAAACGCCAAAATATTCATAAGCGGTTTTATGCCAGATATGTTTTATATACGAAAATATGGTCGAAGTTCCCAAAATCGGTTATTAATAGTGTAACAACGAACTTGTATCGATTGTATGCGTCACCATGTGCATTTCTTGACAAAAACCGTTGTATCTCAAAATCTTAAAAATGGTACTTATTTAC
Source organism: Hydropsyche tenuis (assembly GCA_009617725.1). Taxonomy (NCBI): domain Eukaryota; kingdom Metazoa; phylum Arthropoda; class Insecta; order Trichoptera; family Hydropsychidae; genus Hydropsyche; species Hydropsyche tenuis. The sequence goes on from VTON01000025.1 coordinate 2,032,633, forward strand.
GGGTGCGATTTAACTGTGCATTCAAAATAAATAAATTGCACCATAAAACGAATCACTTGTGCATTAGAAAAATATACGATGTGCATGACAACTGTCAACTGTCAAAGTGTCAATGTTTACATTTGTTTACGTATGAACAGAACTACAGAACGTTATACATTTTAACAATTTGGTCCATTTTTAAATCAATGTCGATTTTGTTTGAATTCGATTTGTTGCGAATAGATTCTATTATGAAAGTTGTGAATAATGGTCGTGCGGTTGGTATTTTTTGTCCTAGTCACATTTGCTACGTTGCCGTCATTTAGTTACATTCATTTTAATGCACGTTTATTTATTTTAAGGTACAGATATTTTTTCGAATACACACATTTTAATGCTCGTGTTAAATGCACACATAATTTTTTTGAATACACATTCGTTTTATTTAATGCACAATTATTTTTTATGAATGCACGTTTAAATTGTTCCCTTTATATAAACCCGGGGCGCCGTCACAAAGCCGCGCAGACAAAGCCGCGCCGACAAAGCCGCGCAAATAAAAGCCGCGCAGTACATCGTGGACAAAGCCGCGAAGGCAAAGCCGCGCACGACATAGCCGCGCAAAATTAATGTATTTTTGTTTTATGAATTATAATATAGGTTTCTTACTTCAAATTGACACTTTTCACCATGTATCCCCAATATTTTGTTTTAATTAAACTTGTTATATATCGATATATAATATTAAATATTGTATTATGTCAAAACTTATATTGTATTGTTAGCAAAATTTTACAATTGTAACATTCACTGATGACTCGTTCATTCGTCAAAAGGATTCAGCAATCAGCAAAAGATAACCATAATTTATTTTTATATTCAATCTGATTTTTTTCATTTGAATTTATTTATTGAATTTAACGTAATTTTAGACATGGAAAAAATTGATTCTCAAATGAAAAAAATACTTATTTTTCACGAAGGATACCGGTTTCGAAAAGACAAGGATATGAATGACGGAGGAGCATCATGGAGATGCACTCGAAAAAATTGTGCTGGACGTGTGAAAATTAGCAAAATGATATTGTCACCTGTATCTCGGAACATTATTTTTATATGTTAATTTAATTTTTTTTTGCGCGGCTTTGTCTTCGCGGCTTTGTCTGCGCGGCATTGTCGGGACACCAAAACCGGTGTTCAAATATAGATAAACTTACACGTTTTTTCATGCTCACATTTACGCACAGAACCAAACCCGAAACTTCACTATAAACACAATCCAAAACTACAACACACCGACCATAAACACCATCGGAACTATCAAGACGGGCAGATCCCCACCAAACCCCCATCTCGGACAACAACAACATTAAACCGAAATTAATTCACCACACCATAAACCGAAGCGTCAATCGTCCGCCCTTGAAGCGTCACGCGCGCAGATCGAACTGTCAAACGCGTCGGATGACGCGCGATAACGTCAAACAGCCCGAATAAATAATTCCCGAAATCCTCGGGGACGAGGGCGGGAATACCGCCCAAATTGTGGGGGGTGCGATTAGGGCTAGGGGGGTGCCAGGTGGGACATTTGTCTCGGGCCGCCCACATGCGCCGCCTTATTTACGGCCGCCCATCAATCTGCTGGGCAACTTATTGCTAATTCCCTGACAATTTGTATCGCGGAATATTACGGTGGCGTGACGCTCGTGGACGGTAACGTTTGAATGCGGTCGGGTTTTTGTTTGTTTGCGTTTTTGGATTTTGTTTGGTGTTGCGTGGGAGGGGGTGTTGGAGGGGGGTGAGGTCTGGTTTGAAATGTGGGTATATGCGATTTTGGTTAGAGGGATGTGGAAAGATTGATTGTGTTTTTGATAAGTTTTCATATGATTATGTAATTATATATGTGCCGATCATTGCACAAATCGATTAACTCCATAAAACAAAAAGTTAAAAAATGCGATGAAACAATGTATGTAATGTATGAAACAAGGTATCCCCCGATGAAACAATGTATGAAACAATGAAACAATGTATGAAACAATGTATGAAACAAGGTATCTCCTGATTTACGTGGTACTTGTTTTACGCGATTTCACTTTAACGCGGTCAAGCAAACAATTTTTTTTTATTAATTAATTAATACAAATGGTAAAAATACTTACATATTATTTGTTTTTTTTTATCATTTGTAATACATTTTCACTAAAATATATTTTTAATACAGTCCTACAATGTCAAACGAAGCTAAAAAGCTGCCGGTTAAGAGAAAAGTCATATAATTACAAACAAAGATCGAATTTTTGGATCGCTTACAAAAACGAAAAAAGTGTCATCTGTTGCTAATGCTTATGAGATGAGATTTTATTTCGTTTTTAATTTAATTCAATTATATTTTTAATCATATTTTAATTTAAATTTATATTTTGTTAGTCTTTTTTACGCGATTTCCTGAACCAATCTTCCCATTTAGTATAGACTTCATGTCTCAATTTACGCCTTTTTTTTGCCCTGGAACCGATCTCATTTTTTTGTATGGATACATACACTTTTTTTTACGCGATTTTAATTTACGCGGGTTTTAACGGAACGTATCTACCGCGCAAATCGAGGGATACGGTATATTCTTTTTTTAAATTCCTTTTATAATATAAATTCAAATAAATATTATAAAATGCATAAATACAGATATAGTGCATTTGAGTTGCATTATTGCAATGATTTACATTAAAGTATGGAATTAATCAAAATGGCCCCTGAAATAATTTATTAATTATTCAATGGCCAAAAAAATTTGTCGTTTAACGGTGTTAATCTTTATTATAAAATGCGAAAAATTTCAAGCATTTTTTATAAAATTATAATATTGGTTTTTCACATGAATTTTTATTATTTCTATCAATTATACAGATTCCTTTAGTGCTAATAACTTTCTTTTACCGTTTTACAAGCATGGATTAATACTTGAATAGATATAGATGTATATTATATTTTATAGTAATGCATAATTATTCTCTATTGACTGTTGGATGAAAGCTTTTAGAATTTTGTTTAATTCATGGATTTTTTGATTTCATTCATTCGGTATGTCAGAAATCTTTTTATCCATCGACCCCTTGTTTTGTCGTTACTTGGCTTAAAATACATTGTTTTGATCATGTTTTCCCCCACGTGTTTCTAAATAATACTATATTATGTTACCACGAAATGTTTTCGAAGAATCTATAAGTATCTGTTATGAAATATTTGTAATATTTTTCCATCCATCAGCTCAAAAATTATTATGTGATATTCAAAGTGATCGAATTCATCATGGTAAATATTCATTTTCACGAATTTTTTGGAGAAAAAAAACATTATATTGAGTACTTAATGACACTTCAATCAATTAAGGATCCACGGTACTAAAAAATATTTCAATACTGTTTGGAATTTTCGCATCATTTTTCACAGAAATCGGGAAACGCTACGTATTCTCAAGAGATGCAAATTGCTTTCAAGTTTGATTCAAACATATTTTTCATTATTAATCATTAAATTTTTGCATGTAGTCTTCTGAAAAAGAAAGGCGCTTTGAATGTCTGTAGCACCTGATGCGAGATGAGGGTCTCGCCGGTCGTATCCTTATTCGATATTAAATTCATTCATCACTATCACACCGAATTTTCTTCGCGATATCTCACAAAAAATTATTTTAAGGATTGTTACAAATTCAATGTCTAGGCTAAATAAAAAACAAAAAAAAATCAAGCCTGTTTTAATGATCAATAAATTATTGCATTCATACATAATTTTGAGTTCTTAATTAAAAAATATTTAATTGAATATAATTTTAAATTAAACATATACAGTGTATAATAATATTAATTGGTCTAACTTAACCGAAACCGATTTTAAATTCGATAGCCACCCCTGCTCACAAATGACGCACAAAAGCGACCTTTTACAAATGACCCGAATAATATAAAAAAAAAAAACAACACAAGCTGCAAATGCGGAATTTATGGGGTAAACAAAAAACACGCGTAAAAGATTTCGGGTGGTTTAAAATGGCCCACTTTCATACGAAAAAAAAGGAAAAAGGGCCCAGTAAACAAGGGCGTCGCCTCGGAAAAGGCACGGGCTTATCCGTAGGGTCGTTCGCACGCGGGATTGATCGGAGATCGCACACGCGTAAAGGGGACTTGCGAGACCGCAGTTTTTTATCCCTGGTTTGAATAAAAGTATACCCAGGCATGAATATGTGTGACCCAGTATCAATCCCTCCCAAATCCACTTTTTTTCAAAGTTGAGATTTTAATGCAGATATATACTATCCATTGAAATGAACAATTGTTTCATATAAAAATCTACCAAATCCTTCGGAATTTGGCAGATTTTTAACATTTTAAGACCAATATCGGTGTCCCGACAATGCCGCGCAGACAATGCCGCGAAGACAAAGCCGCGCAAAAAAAATAAAATTAACATATAAAAACAATGTTCCGAGATGCAGGTGACAATATCATTTTGCTAATTTTCACACGTCCAGCACAATTTTTTTGAGTGCATCTCCATGATGCTCCTCCGTCATTCATATCCTTGTCTTTTCGAAACCGGTATCCTTCGTGAAAAATAAGTATTTTTTTCATTTGAGAATCAATTTTTTCCATGTCTAAAATTACGTTAAATTCAATAAATAAATTCAAATGAAAAAAATCAGATTGAATATAAAAATAAATTATGGTTATCTTTTGCTGATTGCTGAATCCTTTTGACGAATGAACGAGTCATCAGTGAATGTTACAATTGTAAAATTTTGCTAACAATACATTATAAGTTTTGACATAATACAATATTTAATATTATATATCGATATATAACAAGTTTAATTAAAAAAAAATATTGGCGATACATGGTGAAAAGTGTCAATTTGAAGTAAAAAACCTATATTATAATTCATAAAACAAAAATACATTAATTTTGCGCGGCTATGTCGTGCGCGGCTTTGCCTTCGCGGCTTTGTCCACGATGTACTGCGCGGCTTTTATTTGCGCGGCTTTGTCGGCGCGGCTTTGTCTGCGCGGCTTTGTCTGCGCGGCTTTGTGACGGCGCCCCAATATCTCCCAAATCCTCACGCACGCGCAATCAGCCAGATCAACCGGTCGAATCCACCAATAGGAACGCAGCATTCAAAGCTGCGACCGTTTAGTAGTTTGTTGGCCGTCGTCAGAGTGAAGTCAGAGTCACTTTGTTTTTGTTTCTGGCGATTTAAAATGGACGAAGACAGGATCCAACAGGAGGAACCAGTTAAGAATTTAACCAGGAAAAGAAAAAGGCAGCCTAATCGCTGGAAAATCCTGATCCTTAGAATCAATATCTCCTATTTCCATATTTATTTCCCTTTTTTTGCGTAGTACTGTATTGAAATTTACATGAAAATATACATGCCAATTTGTTCCAAACAATCCAAAGAATAATTTAAAAAATAAAAGTCATAGTTAAAAACGATGGTGAATAAATAAGAAGTTTTTCGTTGTTTGCCAAAAATTTACCAAAACGGATTTGGGAGGAATTGATACTAGGCTCCACATATATTGGAGGCTGTGGATAGTGGCCGAGATAATGTGGTGTTTTGTGGGTGGTATGCGTCGATTTTGTTGGCCGGTCGATGCTTTGCGATTTTGAATTGCACGTCTGGATCGGCAAATAGAACTTGCGGAACATTTCTGTACGTCCAAGATTTCGAAAGTCAATACCGAAGTTGTGAAACTTTAAATAAATTCAGAAAATCCGAGTTGGGAGTTTATTTTTAGCATAACAATAGGCGTGTAAAGTTTTGCGATTGGAGCTCGGGAGGTGTATTTTTACTTGATAAAAAAAAATAAACAAGCGCTCACGATAACGCACTTCAATTATTGCGATCGGAAAACTAGCAACGAGAGGCTAATTATGAAACGCGAAAATTTTCGCGCACGAGAAAGCACATCGTATCCGAAGTCCAGCTTCGTTCGTCGACTATAGTTTTTTTTCTATCGGTTTATTTTTTTTTGCTTTCGATTTATTCTCCGGTATCGTTGTTCCTTGTGGCTATTTGTTTCTTCGTGTTTACCTTCGTTCAATTAAATTGTACCGACTACCCGGTCGTGGAAAAACCTTTGGAACGGGACAGAATCGTAGGCGAAACTTCGGTGGCAACATTGAAGCAGTCTCCCCGAATAAATATTTGACCTATAATAATAAATGATTCGATGTGAACACATCGACGAAATTATATCGACTTAGCAAATAAATGCTCGCAAAAAATCGGGGTGTATAAAAAATGGAAACGTTTCCAATGTCAACAATGTTGTAGGCGTGGTTGAATGTTTCATGATATCTGCCTGTATGATGTGGAATATCATATTAAAAAAATCTCATTTCAATTTTTATTAATATGAATTACTGAAGTTATACAACGTTCAATGGAAGACGGTTTACAAATAGATTTTCATATAAATTTTCATAATGTAAACACTTTATATTGATCGTTTGTATGATTACTTCAGCTAAAGAATTTCTGCTCTTTGTATTTAATAAATATTCCGGTTATTTCTTAAGATACTCGTTGTTTCTTTCGTTGACTTTAAGGGTTCTTGACATTTTTTCCATAAAAATCTCTACGCTCTGCAAGATCCGCAAACTTTCCAATAATTAAATATTCGTAGCGTCCTTGGCGACGGAAACTATTTCGTTATTTATCGCTTTGTCCGATATTTGTTTTCGGAAACCGCCCTTCGACCGTTTTCGACTTCGGACGTCAAAGGGAATGAATTATTACCGGCGTTTGCTGAGATCTTGGTGACACACAAGAACACCATTCCCTTCGGTAGAAACCTCCTCCTGTTGAAACCCAAACGGAGCTTTATTGTTCAACTTTGTTCGTACGTTGAAATTGTGAAGCCGCAAAAAGCGACTAGAGATCAACGATTATTGATTTCGCGAACGTGTCGTAGTTTATATGTGTAGGCAGCCTTATTTCAATCCATCAACGATAAAAAGATTGGAATCGGATTGAAAAATTGTTGAAAATATCAATTTGGGAGACAGAAGCAGGTTATATTTTTATACATATATTGAAAAAATAAATAAAATACGTATAAAATAAAATAAAAGAAAATTGTAAGTCCATCTGTATTACGGCGGAAACAGGAAAACCTCAGAAAGCCGACATAAGTGGGGGCACATATTTGCAATATGTAAAAAAACATATTTATTTTAAAATAGCTTCGACCCTAAACTTATATTTTGAAAAACGTCGAGCCGTAAGAGTCGTCTCATACATTTCGAGATAGCGTCGAAAGTGCGAAGCGTTTCCAAATGGAAATTCGCACGAAAGGGTTTTTCGCGTATCATTCCGACCTGGATCTAGCGCTGGATATCCCAGCTACTTTTTGCACGATTCCATATAAATACACGTATAAATGTGTATCTAATACTTGGCAAAAGTATATATTGGACTACGTCTGACCTTTGCGCGTTCACAATGCTTCGGAAAATGTGCGAGGAACACATTTTCCGGGTCTTCGTTCGTTTTTGACCCTCAAGACCTCGCCGTAAAGTGCTTCTTCTCGCACGACCTTCGTGTTATTTTTTAAAGCTCCGAGTGTTGCCTACTCATATTTCAGGATGTTAAAACGATTGGCGAAGAAAAAATGGAAATTTTTTATATTAAATAATTTGATTTCACAAAATTCTTTGGCCTTACATAAAATTTTGCAGAATCGGTTATGATAATTTACTCGATGTTGTTGAAAAAGCAGATCGGAACATCGAAGGAACTTGCCCAAGTTTAATTTGCGCGATACAAGGGTCTCCCTTTAATACGTACACATATAATATTCGGATCAAATCAAAGGACCTTTCACAGTCTATAAATAAATTCTAAACGAGTGGCACACGCGAATCCTCGTTTCGACAATGCGAAATCCGTTCTTGGCCGCGCCATTCGGCATGCATTTAAATTGGAAATTAAAACTTCCGGGAACGACGACAAAACAACACGACAGGACAACAACAACAAGAACAACAAGGACACCGATGGGACGACACCGGCGGTTGCCGAAATTAATCGTCGCAGAAATGCGCGGAAATCCGCGATTTTCTTTGATCAGCGATTGGAAAAAGGTTCGGTCTAGTCCGCGGGTATATTTATATTCAGAAAGAGGTGCGATAAGGTGTCGACAAAAATGGAAAAGTTTATTGATTATATTATAATATTTTTCGTATAGTATTGTGTGGATCGAAAGATTCCAATATTTGGGTCAGCTGGGTTAGATTCCCAGTATAGAAATAAATCTGAGTCGTTGTGTTTTGGGTTATTCCTCTTTGAATAAAAATGGATTCTGATTCATTTTTTTATAAAAATATTATGTATATAATTAATTAAAACGTGATTATTTATTCCATAGTATTAAAATTTTGTTATTTATCTAGAAATGATAAAGGAATAGTAAAAAATTCGGAAACATTTTTCCAGAGTAAATATTCTGGTTAATCATAAATATAAATATACATTTATAGCTTTGGCTACTAAATAAATAAGGTGAACTTAATTTAAAACATCTCAAACCAGCGTAGTATATTTCAAATATATACATAATCCGATCATACATACACAACAACCTAATTCAAGTCAACATCGTATAATATTATTTAAACAAAATCCAATCTCGAAAAAATATTAAATCCATTTTTTTTAAACATTATATACGATTTCAAAGACACCCCTTCAAAAGAATTTCGATGCATACCGAAAACCTATCGAAAGATCGAACCGATCCTTCGAAAGATTGAACCTATACGACTTTGAACCTTCGCATGCAAATGCGCTCTTTTGAAAACCAAAATCTCACACGTAAAGGTCGCATTTTCACCTGGGGCGAAATAATATTCAAATGCACTTCGTCTCGAAGGTGCATCTTTGGCAAGTCTTGACCGCGTTGCTGGCAGGTCCTTCGGGAGGCGGTGCTCTTTCGAATTTATGCCTTTGCCCTCGTCGATAAAATTCCCGAAATGCATAAATTCACGTGGACGAGCGGCTCTCGCTCATTGAAATAGTGGAGAGACCGCAAAATCCCCGAAAGAACGGATTTAAGAGACAAAGCCTTCGGGGAGAGGACGCGTGATTTACGAGCGTGATCTACCTAAGATCTTAAGGCTTCTATTATCGAATGAGAGCTTTTATTATGGGCCGTTCGTTCTTCGTGTGCCGCGGGCGACTTGTTCGCAAATATTTTTCACCGTTTTGTCGCGAGTGTATCAAAATTTTTGGGTGCCACTATGTTTTTGGCTGAACTGAATTTTGTTTTTCTAACTCAACCTAACCTAATCTAATCTAACCTAAACAAACCTAACCCATAGGTGCTTTAGGTGGTAAGTAATTATTCTAACCCAACCTAACCTAACCTAACCTGAATATTCTTTGACGATGGATGTTTGATTGATTGGAGTGACTGCGACTCAATATGAGTACTTACAATTAGGTAGATTAGAAATTAAATTAGGATAGTAGATAAAAATTAGGTAGGAGTTAGTACCCTGTAATATAAAAAAAAATCAGGAAAAAAAGGGGCGGAGGGGTATGTGACAGTACTCCTCCAATTAAAAAAAAACCTAACCTAACCCAACCTAAAAGATGCAGTTCAGCTAAACTCACAGTAGCACCAATTTTTGGCCCTTGATGGATTGTTTGTGAGTAAGATTAATTTGTTTAAAAATAGTTGATTGTTTTTTATCCCAATTAATCGTTAGCAACTTTTATTTTAAAAAAATTCATAGAATATGTCAATTCGTAATAAAGTTCTGACATTTCTAGTTGTGTGATCGAAAATTTCACAATACATCATTGAAATTGTATACCTGTGCTACAATAACGGTTTTCTTTCAGTATCGCAAAAGCAATCTTATTTGATCGTAGAAGAAAAAATAATAAAAAAACATATTATATACCATGTATGATATGTATAAATAAATAAATAAATTGGAAAGTATCTGCGGTTGACGGGTTAATCTCGCCTCGTCTAGACTGGTGATTTCAAACGGAGCATCGCATTTTGGATTCTATGTAATTATTCAAATTTAACGCGTACGTCTGCGCTAAGGACGCCATCTGAGTCAGCGATTCTCAACCTTTTCATTTAATTGGTTTAGGTTTAAATGAGAAGACTAGTTCGCGTATAAGAAATTCAATTAGAGTTGCAAAGCCGAATCGATGTCTTTACACTTGTGGAATTCGTTCGAAACCCTTTTATTTTCGGCTGTGCATTTTTGGCCAATTAGAACTTAATTGTGGCTGAATTATTATCGTTCAAGTATACTATATATATTTCTTTAATAAAATTTCAGGAAAAATTATATCAGAAAAAAACGATCCGTTCAAGCGAAACGCAAGCTTCAGTGATTGTTATAATAATAATAAGCGAACCATTGACATTTATCGTTTTCCGACATATTTTATGTATTAAACGATAAATTATCATTAAACCTCTGACGAATCGGAGAAAAATCAATATTGCTTAACAAGCGTAAATCGAATTCGAACTCACAGCTCATCCGCGGAGATCACCGTAACGAAATCGTCTTAATATACGAAATTCTCGATTACAATAATATTTATTCGAACGTAAAAACAAACTCGACATCCGAACAAAATAACAACGTGTTTGTTTCTTATTTCGGTTTTGTTTCTTTCGATCCGTGGGTAACGCGACTCCCACGTTCTCTCGCAACACGCACGATTTCTTACCGCACACACTCTTCGGCATGTTTTATATAGAAATATAGGCATATGAGCGTTTTATTTTGCACACGTATATTTCGCCGAAATGCGAAATCGAGGGAGGCTCGCTCACGCACGAGCTTAAGGAGTCTAAATCCAATTAAAATACCACACGATCTAGACGCGGCGCAAATTCGCGTCTCGCGAAAAGTTTCTGCGGGAAATTCGGATCGAGAACGAGAAACGGGCAATCGATGGCGGGGTAAGTTGTTGGTTATTTTAGAGTTTTTCGATGGGTGAAACTTTGGTGGAGAGTGTGTGAGATGTGCTGACGAGCGAAGGAATTTCAAAGACGATCCGAGTGAGGGTTGTGAATGTTTTCGAGTGGTATGTTTATCGGAGGTTGTACTTGTAATTTTGAGTTTTAATGAATTTGGATTATTGTGAAATTTTGAGTAGTCGATAATTTGAGTAATTAGTTATTTAAATTGGTATTTGGTTATAATCACTAAGGCAAAAATCTTTTCGATATCATCGAACATTTGGAAATTTTATCGTATCATATGAACGCTAGTTTTCATAAGATAAATATTAAAATTTAATACAATCAATCAAACATAAGTTTATGAACACAAATATTTGTATAAGAATTATATATTAGAATAAAAACATAATCTGATTATCAGATTGAATGAAAAATCCACATAATTCTTCTCGAGTTAACGACTCAAAGCCCAATTTGTCGGGCGAAAGCTCAAAGTTAACCGCGTTTCCTCGTGAACTTACACACGTCCCGGATCCTTTTTTGGGTATTTTTCAAAATTTTTTCAAGGCACACACATACGCAGAAGCTTGGCGAGGGTAAGGCCGCGATAAAGACGCTCCTTCGACCCTCGGGTTGGATGTGTCACATTGAAATGTGAACCGCACAATAAACGCTCGCCGAATACTCAATCCTATTCGTCAGACGCATTCAACGCGAAATGTACGTCGTTGTCGGTGAATATTTACGTAGTATTTTTCTTCCATTTTTTCGTCTGTCGACGAGCTTTTTCGCCATCCCTTTTATTATTCCTGTGCCATTTATTTCGGTGCTCTATGTGTGTATTTATTTTCTTCAATTTGAAATGCGAATTTTGAACGTCACCCATACCGCACATTCGGGCGCGTATAACGAATCGCATTATAATGCGACAACCCAGATTTTTTTCTATTTTATTTATGTAAATCGTTCTCTGTCCTGTGTGCGATTTGTGTGATGATATTTTTGAAATTTCGGATTATCATAGTGTATTTTTTTTATTTCGGAAAGTAATCGTTGTTGTGATACACAGATGAAATTATTATAGATATGATCAATTTTTTCAAGTATTTTGATAAAAATGAACTAAAGTTTAAGTTTTAAAGTTTTTAATTACTATAAATTGATTCTATATTTGAGATATTTGATTTGAAACGATCAACAATTTGAGTTATTATAACTAAAAAAATCATATATTTATCCCTTTAATTTTAATTACAGCTAATAAATAATTAATTTATCACCGTTCAGAATGTATTATATATAAAATTTTTCGGGTTATTCTATATTATAACTGAATATTGTAATAATCAAACATCGTTGTTTACACGAAGTCTTCGAACGCCAAGATACACAGTACAGAGTGCTCCTTCGGGATACCCAGTTTCACAGGCAGCCGAAACCGTATATTATTTTAGAACGAAGCCATGTCTACCTTCTTGTTCGTCTCATCTTCAGAATATCCAGAGCCTCGCATATTTTCAGTGAAAACAGCTTTATTTCAGACTGCGGGACTGCAACGGCACTAGTACAAGCGCGCACGTTTTATCATAGTACGTATTTTTCCAGCAAAATTAGGGGTAATTAAGCATCGCTTTTGTAGTTTTTTATATTTCATTATTCATATAATTGACGTTACTCTTTTGAAGGTATTGATAAAACTTAATGTTGTGGTAGTATTAATTTTATTTATTTTTGTCATTTGTTGTGAACGTTCGTTCGAAATTACCTTCTCAATTTTAGGTTGTATATGAAATTTATAGGTTTTTTGTTTTTACGTAAATTCGTAAATATTTATGATTACCGACTTGTTTGTGGGTTTTTATAGTTTTATAAGACAACGATTATTCATAATATTGGTTCGTAAAATATTTTATTGACAACAAATATGAAAATACCGGATTTATTACAATTCAATACAGTTTACGTCTTACAATTAAAGAAATTGGCACATTTAAATTTTTATTATTATAAGACAGATATAATTTAAAAAATCGTATTTGTTATTCAAACAATATCCAAATTGATAAAACGAAAACGTGGCAAACTGGATAAAATTTAAATTCCAAAATATACAAAAGTGCACGGCAATATCAAGTACGTACAGCGGTTTCGCCTATATTTAATGCGCACAAGTGCTTATTTAGGTTCGGGCGGAGTAAACAGAAATATTCTCCCCGAGAAAAGTTTTGATTAAAATTCGCGATAAAGCGACTCGCGTCGTCGAATTTAAAACGCGTGTTTATTTTCGCGGCTCTCGTCTAGTTCGGGACCTGCCGAAAATTGGAAAGTTGTCCGGAAAAACAAGAATTTTCCCGGGGAATTTTCGCCGACGGGCACCTTAAAGTTTTTCCGGCCGCAAGACGCGCCGGTCAAACTCGAAGGTCGAATAATCATCCCGGAATGACGTAGGTGTCGGTTTATAGATAGAAAGATCGATATTTCTTATACAGGTGTTATTTTTGTCAATTTCGAAAAAAACTATTTAAATAATTTCATTAAAAAAATTAATTATTTTTTCATGTGAAGTATTTGAAATTTTGTTTATACAGGATCTTCCCCGGGACTTTTATAACTTCTTATCGGATTTAAAGTGACTTAGAGTCATGATAGAGAAGTGAGAGTGATACCATTCCGAATGAAATCGGCTACAATTTATTTTTCATTCCCCCCCCCTCAAATTTTACCTCTCCCCCCCTCTTCCATCGTCGAATAACGTACTGGTAGGTAAAAAAAATTTATTTGAACTATACGAGTTAGTGGACGGAAGTACGACGATGGAAGAGGGGGGGGAGAGGTAAAATTTGAGGGGGGGGAATGAAAAATAAATTGTAGCCGATTTCATTCGGAATGGTATCACTCTCACTTCTCTATCATGACTCTAAGTCACTTTAAATCCGATTAGAAGTTATAAAAGTCCCAGGGAAGACCCTGTATGTATCCGTGTATGGAAATTCATTTTTTGTTCGTTGAAAACATTGGATTTTTAGGTGAAGGATTAAATTATTTATTTGGCTCGAGCATCATCAGAGTTTTGTTTTATTTTATGAAAAAAAAAAAATAATACCCGGTTCAAAAGTTTTGTCAGTGTTATGTATGAAAGTGCTTGGAATTGGACGATGGTGCAAATCCAGGGAGTTTGTAATTTGTCAGGACTATAGCCGTCCTGTCGCAGGATATATTATATCTCAGCTGGACCAAAAACGTAAAGGGTCATTCACAAACGTATATTTCAAATTATATTTCCTTTTATGCCTGAGGTGTTCAATTGTGTTGTGACACTTCTGATTTGTCCGATTCGATAAATCAATTTATTTAGTGTGATTTAAAATAAAATTTTCAATTCATTTTATATTTATTAATTTAATAATTAATAAAGCGATAATTTATTTAGGTTTTTGTAATGGATATTTTTTATAATATAAGCGAAGGAAATGAAAATTTCTTATGCTAAAAAATTAAAAAAATTAAACAAGAACGGTTAATTAAAAACACGTGTTTTTTACGTAATACGCCGAAAAAGTAACTAATTGTGTGTTTGTATGTGGTTGTTTTATAATTATGGGATTTATTATTGTAATATGAAAAATTCAAGTTTTTCGACAACATGTTCGATAGAATAAATATGTATGAAAACATAAAATTGGGTAAAATCATAATTTGTTCGTGGCGTTGTTATTTTCGGATTCAAATAACAAAAACTAATCTATTTCGATGTGAACCAAATTTCCATATAATTACTTCGACGAAATTTCATACATATTATATCAAAGTGAACCGTTTATAATTTATGCAATAATAAAATTACCATTTTTGGCTCATTACAAAAATTTACATCAACAACAATAAAATTCCATAATAAATTGAAAGTACGTTCGCGCGAATAAGCACAACATTTTTAATTATCCAAACCGGAACAACTTCCAACTTACGACGCACACTACAACCTTCACACACCCCCGAAAAACGGACTTCAAAAGCGAAACTCGCAAACAAACACAAGCCAAAACGCAAATTTATTTATTCGATAACGAAATAATTACGGCCGAGCCGACGCTAATTAATTGCAGCGTTATCGCGTCCGCGCTCCGAATTTCCCACGACTCGTCGGAAAAGCTTCGGGAAACCGTCGGAAAAGCTCACCGGGAGCTTTTCCTCCCCCTCCCCATATATATACGCCCCCGTTTCTCGCCCCCGCTCATGGTCTGGTTAAAAAATGTCCCCGGGACCAAACAATTACCGGTCAGAGTGACGCTACCGAGATAACCGCGGTGATTTATATAGGTGAGCGCACCACTTCGCCGATTTTACACTTCGTGTACGTGTGTATGGCCGTGTATTTTCACCTATAGGTGTTATAGGGTGGTTCGGAAAATGGTTTCGTTATTGGCGAGTTCGATTGATTTGTCTATTGGGTGCTATTTTGCAGCTGGAGAGGAGTGTGACTGGGTTATGATTGAATTCGTGTGTGTGTGTTTTTTTTTTATATTTTAGGTTTGATTTAAGTTAGATCGATAATTGAAAAATATTTTGTTTTGTATAAAAAGTAAATGGGTTAACGTGTTTTTACAAAGTTTTTCTGACTTTACAAGCGAAATAACTTTGATCCGTTTCTTATCAAAGTTTATTTTTCATTGTTCATGTTTTGTGTTAAAATATTCAAAAAGTTATAAAATTTTTATGTATATTATATTATACAATCAAATTGACCAACTTGACTTAATTTAATTTAATTATTATATTTCCATCAATCCATATACATATTCCAATCGGTATATGATTTTAATATTCAAATTTGAATGTATTCAGTGTATGAGAATTTTCGTTTAAAAAACTTTCAAATTTTTTATTTAATTTGAAAACATTCGTTCATTTAAATTCCATAGTCATCATATATATATTATATATAGTCTATATTATTTCATAATATAATTTTTTTATCTTTGTATCCTGATATTATCATATGATGATTTGAAAATTCATAAATTGGATGCTGCATATAATTATCTAAATTAATCACTACGAATTTATTAGAAAATATCGAAAATTCTAAATAATATATTACAATTTCAGGACACTCTGTATATTCGACTATATATGTAACTCTGTATCAGGAGTGACGTAGAAGTTTTGTGGGTTGGGCGACGCTTTTAGTGGGCCGTCGATTGTCAGTCCCGATAAAGGTGCGATCGAAAAACGGTCGTACACCCTCACAATGTGCACATAGCCTTATATTACGTATTTAATATGTATATGAGAGTGACATGTGTTTTTAAACGGTGGGTCGCGTGCGTCTGACACTTTAAAAGTCATGACATTATTACTCATCGCTAAATTTTAAGGGTTTTAGAAATCAAGTTGTTCAAACCTAAATGTTTCTCATTCTCAGAATTAATACGATATTGACGTTCATATTTGAATAATCAAAGGCTTCCTTATATTATATAATAAGGCGTGCATTGCAGGCGAATCACGTTTTCGCGCCAAGTTTGATGCAATTTGATTTCGTCGCGGTGGTCCAACTTTTCGTATCAAACTCAAAAGTTGCGAGATTTTGCTTATAAATAAATCATGAGGGGAAACACGAGGCTAGTAGCTGAGCCGCTTTCACATTTATTCGTGCACAATTAAATGAGGCCTGGTTATTTTCATTGTTATATCGAGCGTGTTCTTACGGATTTACTATAGAGTTTAAAGTTGTGACTCAATTCGAAGTGACAAAAGTTACAATTGGTGCTTTATTGTTATGAAATAAAAAATATATGATTATAATAGCATACGAAAACAAAATATTTGTTTTTCTATGTATGAAGAGTTTACTGCATTGATTGAGTATTGATAGACATGATTCGCGAGACAATGTTGTTAGCTCGGTTGGACATTTCGCGGAAAAAAGAATGTAACATATTATGCGATTATCTTTTATGACATTTCCTCTGCACGAGATTCGGTCCAAGAAATAAAATTTGACATTTTATTGAATTTACTGAAATTGAACCTTATTGCTCTCGTATAAAATATCATATTATGCTCGAGGCTAAACCGATACTTTTATCTCGCTTAAGTCCATCATATAAAATAGGGAAGAGAGGGATCGAATGCTCTTACGATATCTAACTTGCTTACGATATGGCGAAAATACATTAAAATATATATTTGTTAATGTACCCGAGATATGCATTGTATTGTATAATAAATGGTATTATTTCTGCTTTCTTTTTTGATTTTCGATAAATTATGTAAACATTTTTCACAGATGATTTACATATTGGATCTGTTGTCGATAACGGTTTGAAATCGTTCATCAATTGTTGTGTACATTTGTATTTTGTTGAATTTATGTAAATATTTGTTAAATATAAAATGTATGTATTGTCAAACAAACTGTTATAGCACTGAAAGTTAAGCGAAAAGTAGAGTGAACTTTATATATAATCTTGTTGATCAGATTTAAGATTATCCGGAATTCTGGGATTTTATTCCTAATTTAAATTCCTTAAAAGTTATATTTTCCTTGTAAATAATAAAAAAACCGAACTTTTGATATAATACTACCTATATCAAAAGGCCTCGTTCTGCAATTAATAATATACATGAATAAATAACTACATTTAATATATTGAATGTGAAGTACATAGTTGTAAATTTTAATGTTATAAAATCCGTTATCAAAATAGTGAAATTATTTATATTATATTATATATATATATATATATATATATATATATATACACGGTATTCTTTTTACCCGTTTTCGCTTTTACACGGTTAAAAAAAAAATAAATATTGAAAATAATAACATTAATAATTTTAACATTGAATTCTATCACTAACTAAAATAGAAGAGCCACTTTTAGGTAAACAACGTGGTGCGTACCCGCACGTTTGTCATTACGTCGTAGTTTGACGTTTCGAGTGTAACCTCAAAACGATATGTCAACCATGATATTAAACATTTTTATAAATTGCTTATTAAAATTAGGATTTCGGACTAAAACTAACCTAACCTAACCTATGTTAATAAAAAGCTTGAAAAAACAATCAAATTATGCGTTTTTTGTGTACTTTTCGATTTACACGATTTTACATTAAAAAATATACAATTTTGATTTACACGTTTTTCTCAAGAACCTATCCACCGTGTAAATCGAGGGATACATCGAATACACAACAATTCTGAAACTGGATTTATTTTTGTATTTAGAAAACTTCCGCATACAGTGACCGATTGTTTAATTTTTGATATTATCACAAAAATCAAACACGAAACCTTAAAATTCGAAAACGAAACGGTCCGAATAGTATTCGGTTCATAAAAATGTACGCTGCCGAAATTACACTCAATACAATGGGTAAAGGGTCGTTACGGAGGCGTCGCTTCCGAAAAAAAGCCCTTTCGTCGACAGGGGCGGGTGTGAGTTTTACGTGTTCCGTTTGACCGTAGCCCGTTGGACCGCTTCCAGGGGCGGAGGGTCACGTTCCGAGGCACGTCCATCCAATGCACTTGACCACCCGCCCCTGCGCTAATGTAATCGACTGGGTAAGGACGATTGAAATTTAATGACGATTCATGTCCGTTCGGTTAGTTGGCGCTTTTGCATTTTCGGGTGGGAGTCGGAATCGATATGGGTTGTGTAATTGTGGAGGTTTTTAGATGGGTGTGTGTGTTTTTTTTTGTGTCGGGGAGGTTTTTGTGTTTTTGTAGTTTGATTCAAAAAATTTAGTTGGAATGTTTTTAGTTTAATTTTTTTTTATGGAAAGATAAAATTTATTTGTACCATAGATTTAAAAACCTGTGCGTCAGAGCAAGCTAATAAAAAGCTTGAAAAAAAAGACAGATACGTTTTTTTTCTTTTTCAATTCACATATGAGCCGTTCAGTGCACATACTGATTTTTTCCACTTATTGAAAAATCTTGAATTTAAGTGTTTAAGGATTTGGTATAGTCTTAACTATTTATGTTTAAAATAATTTTCCTGAATAATGAAGATTAACATCAAAAAACGACAAAATGTTTTTGGCCATTGAATAATAAATAATTTATTTCAGGGCCTTTTGGATTAATTCCATACTCTAGTGTAAATTATTGCAATAATGCAACTCAAATGCACTAAACCTGTATTTATGCATTCTACAATATTTATTTGAATTTATATTATAAAGGGAATTTAAAAAAACCATGAACATTGTTTCATCGATTTTCTCAACTTTTTGTTTTATGGAGTTAGTCATTGTGTGCACTGAACGGCTCATATACAGGTTAGGGAGGCCAAATTCACTGTAATTTTCATTTAACGGTAATCCAGTATTTTTTTTTAGTAATTACCGATTTGCTGATAAATTAAATTTTGTATAAAAATCGGGGAAAAACCAGAAAAGAAATGAAAACAAAAAAAATTGTAAACCTATACTAACCGATATTTTTTCAAAAATATTTTTCAAAAAATAAACCGAAAACCTACACGACCTTTTTTAAAAAATACTCGTAACACAAAAAGATACATGCATATTTTTTATTTACCGATAAAACCGTCTATCGTTAAAAGTATGTTCTTGAAGATCGTCGTAAGTCAAAACCATGCAAAAAAATTAATCAATTTTATTTATATGAAATTTTTCATTTTTAATACAATTAGACCATATTTTTTTCGACAAGTTTTGATCGTAAGTGACCGCGATTCGTGATTTATTTATTTTTTAATTAATTATTGAAAAAGAAATAATAAAAAAAAAATGTTTGTATTATTTTTTTTTCCGTCGTAAGTGAGGACTATCTAATTGTAAGTGAAACAACATATTTTCCATAATAATATTCAAATCCGTTGAGAATATAATTTTGACATCAACATTAATAATAAAAAAATAATACGAAAACAAAAAACCACTCTTCATTCAACTCAGCTAAACGGCCCAACGGTTATTATTCATTTACATAACGGTAACAAAAGCAAAAATAAAACAAAAAAAAAGTAAAGGATTTGATTGATTCCGCGTACGTGTCGCGAAATAATCGCGAAACGGCGAACTCGCACACCCGATCGAATATTTATTTGTTTGTCTATCGGCGGCGAGTGTCGACGTTTTTCCTTTCCTTCCCGCACCTTTTTTTAGACGTTTTTTTTTCGCCGCCGGTTTTTTCTTTCCTTATAGATTCTCGTCGTCCGTTTGCGTATTTCGCATTTTATCTCGTCTCTTATTCCCGGTTTTATTGTTTCGCAGGCGTCGAAGCGGTTATATTTATTTACTCTGGGAAAGTTCGCGCGAGATTTACTCGGAAGTGCGACCGAGAGATCTTTATCCGTTTTATTGCTTTGTTTTCGGCGACGGACGAATTAAAAAATGCGAAATTTGTCGTCTTGTCTGTTAGTTGTTTTGCGATTCAATTTTTAGCGGTCGTACGTTTCGCGGAAGTGTCGGATGTTTGTATCGTTTAAACTGTTGGATGGTAATGATTTTATCGGTGTGCGCGAAATCGATATTTTTAGATAGATTCATCATGTATCGTGAAAGTTAAAAGTCTTTGGTATTCAGGGTGTTCTGCAACGGAGTGCAAAGCTTTTAAAGGGAGATAGGTCATATAATTTGGAATATTTTAAAGTAAATATACCTTAATTCAAAATATTACAGTTTTCGAATTTAAAATATTCCAAATTATATGACCTATCTCCCTTTAAAAGCTTTGCACTCCGTTGCAGAACACCCAGTATATTGAGAGGTCTATGAATTTATTATGGCCTGTATTTAATTTATCAGTAAAAAAAATACTATTTTGATCAGTAAAAACAAAGTATATGGTTATTCGGTTCTGTGCACGTGGAAACCTATTTGAACTTGTTGGATCAAGCCTCAATATAATCACACGTAGTAGTAAGCTAACCTAACCAAACCTAAACCTAACCTAACCTAACCTAACTGATCATTTAACAATTTTTACTGATTATAATTAGTTGCCATTATCACCCTTTTATGTCAAATAAAAGCATTTTCCAAATTTTTTCTTGCTCTTGAAAAATTTTAGAATTTACCGACGAAAACCGAGATTCATTAATTTTTTTAATTTTTATGGTGATAAGTATAAGAAATAACATTGAAATTGAGACTATTAATATTTTGTGTAGTTTTTACGTGTTTTTTGTATGAATTGTTATAGTAGTGTGGAGCGCCCGCAATGGGGCTCCACAAACGGGGCCCCCATCCTTTCGGGGCCCCCAGATGCGGTCCGTGGACCCTCAGGAATGGCGCGTGACCTCATAACCGCAACCTTAATTTATCTCTCGGCAAGATAAATCTTTTAATTTTTTATTCCGAACGAACCTGCTGCTGGATCCCCGCGAGACAAAAGAGATAAACGCGCGCGAATAATTTCGAGTGAAACCCACTTCGGAAAAGCTCTTTTTTTGTTTTATTTTAATACGGTTTTTTTTTGTGTTATAACTAGGTTTTGGGTACTGTTCGGGTTTTTGTTTATTTTAAAGTTTTCATTTCGGTTTTTTCTCACTAATTGTTATAATACATAAAATTATTTTTTTGAAATATTGAAAAACTATGATCGCATTGTTATTTAGTTTGAGGATTTTATTAGAAAAATTTGAAAATCGTAATCGATTTGATTTTCTACATGATTTTCACAAAAGGAATATTAAAATACAATCAAATATTATTAACGATCCGTTTCATATGCTTTAGAATACAGCCGATTTATATAAAAGCGGTTAAAGTGCAGCGAAACAATCGACTCGAACACGTTAACCGGCTAAATAATTTAACTGTCGAGTTTAAAGCGAGATTCCTCTATACAGACCATGGTTAGTATTATACGTTCTGTATTATATTACATTATATTCTGACATAATATATACGAGATAACGAGCTCGGGGGCAGCTTCGCAGTCGGAAACGAACGAACGAATCTGAAGATGACTTTTATGGAAGCGGCGACGAGACTGAACTCGACTCAACTTAACTCAAATGAGTATAAATGGGGGAGTATCTGCTCCGGATTCGTTTAAAACTAATATAGAAAGTTTTATTGAAACCGCAACCGAGAATGTTTCCAGTAGGAATCTTTTCAAACGTTCCTCGGGAGTGTCCCGAGTGGGTTATTGCTTATTACGTTTGCCGTTTCAGAGACAAATATACCGATCGACATTTGTATTTTTAAAACTATATGCAGGGTTTGAATTTAATCGTGAACTAGATTATTTTGTTATAAGTAGTTTTTAATCAGGTGTTTTGATTAATATTTTATTTTGAGTGATATTTATCTATATATTTTGATAATGTGTCTATAGATCGATTAAATAATTCTATATTCATATGTAAAAGTTTGTACATATATGTAACAAAGGTGATTCAATATCTCGTTTTATTCTAATCGTGTAATGAATAATTTAACGTTTAATTTAATTTCGACTATTATGCGATTTAAGGAATGTAATTGTGTTTCTATACGACTGCTTTAGCTACAATTAAAATATTTAGAGTAGTTAGCGCTTTACATTTACGACGCAGTTAAATAGTTGAACACTTCACATCACGGTTATGATTGAACGTTTTTGATACGGTTAACACGATTTTATCGCAAATTTTGCAAAATTTCCAAATCACCACTGTTCGAATTCAATAAAAAAAATTGAAAAATATTCATTCCGAAACTCTCGTAAAATTGAAAAACCGCCTCATAATTGCGTCGGGGATGATTTATCGCGAAAAGCGCGGCGGCCTCCTCGGCCGTTCCGCGGGCAATAACCCGCGTATATATTATGTATTTTTTCGGTCATTCGTCACGACAAAAGCAACAATTCGTTTGTCAGAGACGAGGGACACGCAACAATGAAGAAGAGTTGTTCGCAGTCGAAATTTCGGCGGGCCCGCAGCGGCCCGGAGACATCTTAATCTCGTCCGCGCGTGTCATTTCGCATTATGCTCCAAGGGTTTTGTTCATTTATAGGATTGGACCGTCGTCTTTTGTACAGGGTGCTGCGAAAAGCCCACAGGGATATCGGAAGTCGTTCTTGATGAGGATCGAGATCGTATCTGATGGGACGAATGGTCGCTTTTGATGGTGATGTCCGCGATATGATTTTTTTTATTGGTTCGTTTTAGAATGTGATGATAATTAAAAATGATGTATTTTTTGATTGGATAACGATTTTAATGATTCTTAAATATATTAATCTGAGTTAATTTATTAAAAAATGATTTTGTGAGGCACCCTGTAGGTTTGGTCGCAATCATATCTTTGGACGCTTAGGACTGACAGGAGGCCCTCTCTGATGAGTATCTCTCCCTTTAAGGGATCCTTCGTTCCAATTGGACGACAAAACGATAAATAGGGATATATACGTGCCACAGGGTGTTTATGGCGTTGATATTAACACTATCCTAAACAAATACGCAAATCTTCCTAAGTGTGTACATAATATGAACGATTATTAATTTGCTACTGAATATAATTTAATATTTGTTTTTAATTTTAAATAATATATGAATGAATATAATATAAAAATATTTAATATGAAATATCAATATAAATAACTGCTCTATATATCATAACTGATTTTTGTAATGTTTAATATGTTAAAAACAAATCGTTAATATTTTAGGTTCTATTTGTCGATTCAAATCGGATTACATTACAACACATTGAGTTTCATATTTCATTTGAAACAATTATTAAAAATATACATTATTTTATTCTCAATGGTCTTATAATCCAATACATAAATAAATGTTCATGGAAAAAAAATGCAAACGAACTCCGAATCAGATAAAATACGTTACGTGCTTCCGTAAACCGCACGAGTTAGCGTCGCAGCGGAGACCCCATAAAAGCGAAAAGCTCCGATCCTATTATAGGGGAAATAGTTAAATATTTCCCGATTCCCGCGGGATATTCGGCGTTTTTCCCCAGGAATCCATCCGAAAACGAGCGGCGCATAGGTGCTCAAAGCGTATCGGTTGCCTGTAATGGAAAATAAATACACGCTTTCGCCGGATATCCGACACGATGTTAAGGTCAGGCCGAACCGAGACGTGAGGTCGTTCCAGAAGCAATAATTCGACTGTTGGAAAAGCGAGGTTGTGGCCCTTAGGGTCAGTTCTGGGAACGGAATGAGGTTCCGCCGGCCGGTTATTTGTTTAAATTTATAGAGCACTTGCGCGAAAAAAGGGGAGTATTGCGTGTATACGGTGTTGTTGCTGGTCGGTTTGATGCTGGGCATATGCGTTTCGTGTTTAGCTTTGTTTGTGTTATGGACCGTTTGGAGATGTGTTAGGTATTAGGTTTTAGGTGGAACTAGGTGTTGGGGTGTGAATTTTCATTTTATTTTTGGGAGTTGCGATTTTTTGGTATGTGGGATATTTAATCTCCTCAAGCCCTGTGTACAATACAATGTACATAGACTTTTTTTTACCGTTTTTTGAAGCTATTTTAGATTTATTTTTATCTGGACTTTTTGTAAATTATTGTGTAAACTATGTTATTTCGTTTAATTTTGTTTAGAAATATAGGGCGCGAAATTTTTGTTATATGTCAGTTTTGCTTGACATCTCAACGACGTCGCAATAAGTCACATTTTATTTTCAATATTTTGTTATTAAAAATCTACTCACATATCATTATCATAGTGCAATCTTAAAAAGAAGACTGCTTTTATCGATTGAAACCAAAATTCTATTATACATATGTTGTAATGTATCATATCATAATTTGACATCAAACACGAATGTACATTAGAACGTAAATTTGGTCTGAAGGGTCATTTTTGTCGCTTCAGCAGTATTTTTTATTTTCAAATAATTAATCATCATTATGTGATTTAGATAGATAAACATTTTATAAAAGAAAAAAATCTTTTTATGCATCTTCAATGCTGTAAAAACGAAATGAAAAAAAAAATTTTTTTTTAAGAAAAAAAAGTGAGTATTGAGGAGGTTAAAAAGCGTTGAAAAATTGGAGGAAATGTCAAAAATTAATTTTATATTTGCAAAACTATCAAGAAAATATCATTTCAACTTTATAAATATCATCAAAAATTCAAACTATAATTAAAATTTTCATAACAACCCTCATCGATGCGAAAATCCGAAATTTACAACCAACTGACCGCCCATTTATTTAAACGCGCAATCCGTTCGAAATTCATCGAATTATCGCACTTGGACGAGCTAAAGCTCAAACCGGGACACAATCAGATTAGCACAAGTTAAGATCGGCTATAATTAGAGGACGACGACAACTCGGGCCGCCACGGGATACCTTATGGCGTCCCATCGACGTGACTCCTGTAATTAACCAGCGAGTGGATGTCCTCTAACGGTGATTATAATCGATCATATTATAATCGAACCTTGTGTTGTGTGCATAATACGGGGAAGATAGTGCGGAACAGTGGATTAATAGTGGCGAATTATGGGACATCGATAACCTGTGATGTTGCTTCTGTACGCTGATTGAATGTATCGATTATTGGGAGGTGTTTCGAGGATTTATTGCAGTCGGATTTGATGGAGAAGTTACACTAAGATGTCAGTCAAAGTGATTTTATTACGTATATGATTGGGTTTCAATATTGTTATTATAGGGTCTCTTATAGCATGTTGAATGTATTGTAATTACTTTATTTGTGTGATAAATATAGAATTTTCATGGAATATTGTATACTTCAACTCAAAAATAAAATAGATTGTTTTACGAAATCGTATAGTGTAAATAATTAACATGCAAATGTTCAGTTTGTGTATATTGCAGAAAGATGAAAACAAAATAACATTATACTAATTACATTTAGACATTTCGTACATGTTGTCTATTTATTTTTCTTACATAAACAATTTTAAAAATGATTAATTTGCATTATTATATAATGAGAGATCCCATTGTATATTATAATACAAGTTTAAAGATAATGTAAAAGTGTATTTTATAAAATAAATGTGAATTTTGCACGAAACTCAAAATGTGTGCATTTGAAAAATTACTTTGATCATTGAAAAAAAATAACTATATCTTAAAACGAATAAAACGTGTATTAAAATGAATATAAATAATCGTCGTAAACTCGAACAGAGGGAAATACCAATCGCACCACCATTATTCACAACTTTTATAAGAGAATAAGAAATGGACCAAATCGTTAAAATGTGATTAAAATTAAAATTTTAATAAAAGGAAACGTTGACAGTTATATCGTATTGTCTAAGGAGGAAGACTTCGTTCTTTCAACGTTGCCACTTCTCGATCATTTCAATGCTCAAATCTATTATTTCTATTGATCATTTCACATTTTTTTAATGCTCACATTATAATGCCAAAATTTTTTTCATTGCATACTTCAAATAAAAAGATGCTCAATTTGAAATTATTTAACGCTCGTACGATGATATTCTTTTAACATTTTACACTTTTCACATTTTTACACAACATTTTACACATCAAATTCAACAAATCAACAAGAATTCAAAACAATGAATTTCATTGATTACTATGGAAAAGGTCTTAATGATACTTTCCCATAGTTGAATTCGAAGTATGAAAACTATAACGGGTTGACCCGGATACACACAGCAACTGCATTAAAATAATATATTTTCGTGACATTTGACATTAAAACGATTTGAAATATTAAAAAAAAGTAGCTTACCACCAACTGTGAAAATTGCAAACTGAAAAATGGCGCACATCGCGAAAATGATGGCAAAGTCGTTGCACGAACAAGAGGGTGCTTCAAATGAAGACGCATTTCCCGCGGTGCAGCCGAGCAATAATAAATATTATGACGCGAAAAGCACCATGGTCTGTTCGTCAGTGGGTGGAAAAGGGGTGGGTCCCCTTTTGGGGACACTTGTCAACGTCACGTGGTCTCCTTGGCCCGTATCTGAAAATAGACCGGGTAGGGTGTTCCCGATTCGGTGGGTTGGGATTTTTTAGATTTGTTTTTGTCTGGTTGGGTGCAGTTTCAGGGGTGTTGATGGTGTTTTTGTTTTGGTGTTTTTTTTTTATTGGGATGGAAATTATATTTTATTTGTTTGGGGGTAACAATGATGTTTTTTGGATTTTTTTATTTTTATTTTTGAGTGAGATGAAATAGATTTAGTACTTTTTTTCAGAAATAATAGTAGAAATGTCAATTGGTTATAATTGTGGTGATCGATCATAACTGAAATTAGTGACGAGGTCAAAGTTGATTATTGATATTCATTGGATAGAACTTCACTGCGATTTATTCGTATATAATAATGATTCAGAGCAGGAATTTGATTATGAAAGATTTAGATATTACGTAATTGAAAATATTTTAACGAGCTAAATACTATGTAACAAAAAATAAAATTGAATTTTTATATTGATATACATTTTTCGATATCTAATTGAATCAACAAAACTGTGAGTGAATAATTTTCTTTTCAATTAATCAAAAAATATGTATATAAATCTTCCAATTGATGATGTTATATGGAAGTTGTACTATTTATAAATGAATATTGATTTGAATAGACTATTATATCCAATAATTTTAGATCAAATGTTATAAAAACATATTTTACATAAAAATGTGAATAGATCCATGACCATCACGCAAACCTTCTTCACCACGTCTGCTTTTTAAGTATAAAATTAATTAAAAAATATTTATATAACAAAATTATACCCAGCACGTCCTCGGCGGTCATTCCACACACAAACGTTAAAAATTTAAACCGCAAACGAAAAACGTCGCGGTTTCTAAAAACACGTAACACTTTGCACTGCGGCGGATGAAAAATGCACCGACCGCGGGGGGCTCGGATGCACGTGTAATGCATATCCCATACGCCTTTCTATAATAGATACAATGTATAGCCCCATATACACATATACATATTTATATATACCCATTTATGGCGAGCCAAAACGCGAATTTTATTTGTTTACGGCTGCGGGTTCCCGAAGGAGCCGCGCTCGTCGAATCACGTATGGCGTATGTAATTTTACGACCGTACGTGCTGGTCGATATGACGTTTTCATTAATGCCGGGTCGTAAGATGTGGTTTTTTATTCGGTTTTTGGATTGTGTGGTGCAGTGTGCATCGTGGTGCAGTCTGGTGGGCACTTTGGGGTCGGTTTGGTGTTGGGAGTCGATAAAGATGGGTTAGTAAGGGTTTGGATGTTTGTTTTGAGGTTGTGATGGTTTGTGTTATGTGTAATCAAGATAAGGCAACTAATTATTTGGCTGGTTAATAATAACTAAAATGATCAGTAAAAAATTGTTA
Organism: Hydropsyche tenuis; assembly: GCA_009617725.1. Classification (NCBI taxonomy): domain Eukaryota; kingdom Metazoa; phylum Arthropoda; class Insecta; order Trichoptera; family Hydropsychidae; genus Hydropsyche; species Hydropsyche tenuis. The sequence goes on from VTON01000025.1 coordinate 2,060,903, forward strand.
AATGATCAGTTAGGTTAGGTTAGCTTACTACTACGTGTGACTACATTGAGACTTGATCCAACAAGTTCAAACAGGTTTCCACGTGCACAGAACTGAATAACAACCATATACTTTGTTTTTATTGATCAAAATAGTATTTTTTCACTGATCAATTAAATACAGGCCTAAAGATAATAGTTGGATGTATCGTTTTGTCGAGTGGTGAAGCTTAATGGTATGCGGTGTGGTCTGAAGAAGGATGTGATTTAGTATTATTAACTTCAGATTAATCAGAAAGAGGTAATTGATTCTAAATACTTACGAAAATTGTTAAGAAATATACTTTTATTCGAATTGTGATTTGTGATTACATATTCATTGTTTGTATTATAGACATTGTGGTTAATTGAAAAATATGAAATATAATTTTTTTTTGTATTTTTAACATGGCTTTATATGAAAATTTTCATAATATTCAATAACAGAAAAAAATTATGTTTTGAATATGATACAGTTATTATTTATTAAAAAAAATTGTTGACAGGATTTATTTCACAAATTTTGAAGTACAAATCGCTCAAAAGATACGTAAAAATGCTGATTGTTGTGGAATTGTGTCAAAAAATAGTTTGGTAAACAAAAAAGGTTTTTGACGGTACATTTCGGAAAAATTAAATTGCATATCATGTGAGCGAAAATACATAAAAAAAATTTGAGCCGTTCATAAATATTTTTCGAACGCATGCAAGTATTGTTCTGTCATGTCGAAAACATTTTAAATTACTATAATGGAAATTTAATACAGCAAAATTTATCTGATAGTCAAAATATGAATTTCATTTTTCATTGAAATTTCATTACAAATAAATAAATCTACAATTTCAACCGAACGTTCACTAACGATCCCCATAACAGTAAATTCAAAAATTTCAATATGCAAATCTGATAACATTTCCCAGAAAAGCTCTAAATTTCAGCCAAGCAACATTCACAATTTTTTCGCCACACCGTGTTTCATTTTGCACCATGCAAACGGCGTTTTTAACTCTCCCATACAAAAGGCAGCGTTAGTTCTCGAAACGATAAATAAGTGAAAAATTTTCTTGGCTCAAGCACCAGCTGAAAAGTTAATTTCCACTTCCTGAAACGCGCATGTATCTCCCGAAGAATCGCAGCACGAAATATTTCACGACACAATAATATTTCGCGGTAAACGTTCCCCTTTCAAAATTCGTTGTAGTCGCGAAGCAATTTGCCAATGCGAAAACGTCCCGCTTCGAACGAACAAACAGCACAATATGTATGTAGCTTTTTGTCCGCGATCGAGTTTTCGTCTCCGATTTTCCGGAAAAGCGTAGGAAATTTCTCGTCGGAAAATTTGACGGCGCGTTTGAAGGATTTTAATTAAAGCGCTCGCGCTCGCGCGTACTCCGACTTAAAAGAACGCGGAAAACGCTTTGACATTCGCTTTAACTTGACTTTGTGTTTTCAAAATCGCGTTTCGTCTCTCGGCGGAAATTCGGCAACAATAATATAATGTGAAATTATATTATTTTTGAAGAGACGCTGCGGATTTCGGGCTCTCGGAATGTTTGAAGATTTCCAAATGCGTCGTTTTGTGCGATTAATATTGTGCTTATTGTATACGGGTATTAATTGACTTTTTAATTTCGACGTTTACAATTCGGGTTTATGGTTTTGTGAATTGTTGATATTTGTATTCTATTTTTGTGATTAATGAATGTAAATTGTGCGTATTATTTGTATGTTAATTTTGGTGTGATTGATTGATTCATGTAAGAAGTACTTATTATTTATGCTTTAATTTGATTTATCGATATTATATAATTATGTAATTATTGTGCATAATTTATTTGTGAATGTTTACAAATCACAATTGATTGTTACGTTGCTGTTTTTTTTGTGATTCTCATTGTTCAACATGAATAGGCAACGTAAGAGGATTGAAAAAACAAGTACATAAATGTGTAAATGAGATTGTTTTGTCGATTTCACTATTACTATTGATTCTATCAAAGTATTTTTGGAATCCATTTATAATTTTTTTATCTGAAATATTTGAATTATATTTATTCTAAAACTTATTATAATATAACAAATATTGTATGAGGTTTATTTATTTTTTTGATATGCGAGGACTAAAAACTTGTTATAATCATTATTTTAAGTATGAAAGCTTAATAGATTTCAGTAATAAGTTACAGTATTTGAAAAATCATCTGTCAATCTTGTCATTTTTATTTAATCAAATTTTCGAATAGTTTTCGACAAAAATAATATTCAATCAATCTTCGGGTTGTCATTGTTTGATGGTATCTGGAGTTAGGTCCAATTGCCACATAGAAAGGAACATAAACAAAACAACGGGCAAATCATGAGAGACTAAAAACTAGAACGTGACAATTTGAAGGAGCAATCAATTTTTTTACGACTAAATAAATTCAAAGCATAACGACACTTTGCAATGTTAATACCACCACAATCAAATACATCATTATTAAATCGGACCTTCAACCGAAACATTCAAAAGCATCCCGATCGAACTTTTACTTATGTCACCTGCAACACAGAGTTAACAGAGTCCATGGGGGTAGTTTCCCCTCTAGACAACCTCTTTCCCATCGGTTGGCGTGTCGTGTACACACGCCAGCTGCCATTGTTTACCTGACGCGCCTTTGTCTCTTGCAACCCTCTGGTCTCTACCGGAGGAGTATCAAAAAGCGAACATGTACCGGTTGCAGGGAAGGTAAATGCATTTCGGCCGTGTTGTCATCGGAAAAAGGGACAAAACGAGGCCGTGTTTGCTCCAGGCGAAGGGCTGATGACGGCCTAGTTGTGTGGTGGTTTTGAATTTATTGGATGCTTTGTATGTTGGATGGTTTTCATTAGTTTGCTAAATCGGGAATGTGCCGAATTAAATCGCGTATTATATAATTGGGTCACAGCTAAATTGGTCAATCAGTAATAAATTGGGTCCAAAAAGTTAAGGTGACGCCATTCCACTTTCCTTACAAAAAAAACTGAACTGGGGTTGGGCCAAACGCCGCATTTCTCAGTCAGGGAAAACTAAACGCACTTATTTAATGCCGCATGTCTCAGTCAAAAGTCTGAACGCGTTTATTGCTAAACGCGTGTTTAGTTTAGGTTAGGTTAGGTTAGCGGTTTTTGCGTCACATTTACTGAACGTATCTTATTCAATCAGTGCTGACATTTAAACTTCATGTGGCAAGTGACACCTAGTGAGCGTTAGCAAAACCAATCACCTAGAGGGCAGTAGAGGAATTATCTCGCCAACTGTTGGTTTTCGAGTGGGTCAACGGCGTCACTTTGACTTTTGAGAACCATAAATTGATTATCCGTTGTATATAATTTTAAAATTTATTTGATTCAATTAGTGTAAATGTGATGGTTATCTCGTTGGTGTTGAACATCATTGATAGAAAGGCGCCCCTGACACCTCCGAAGAAACGAAACTGCAAAAAAGTAACATGGAGTAGATGTATAGGACGAGCAGAGGGAGAAAAAGATACAGAAGAGAGTGAAAGAAAAGAAAAGAAAACACTCGTGTTGCAATCTATAATGAGAAAGTTGTCGCCTTTGTCCCTAGCTATCGTTTGGTGGTGCACTATAGGGAGGAGTCGAGAGCACAATGGCTCAGGAGACGCACACCAGGCGATTTTAATTGAACTCACCTCTTAGACTCAAAAAGTACGTCTGTATGAAATGTGTATTTGTGCTGAAAAGGTAAAGGACTGTTTTGCGTGTTTTGTGTTGGCGAAGAATATTTCTCGTCTCCATTTAAGATGACAATGAGCTCTTGCAGTCGAAGGAGATGCACGGAAGAGCATTCGTTATTGTGATAAGTGCATCTCGATGCACATTTTAGATGGGTCTTATTGATTCAGTTTCGTTTTCTATATTGATTTATTGAAATATGAAAAAAATGTACAAACATCTTATATAATATATTATTTTTGTTTGTTTCAGGTACGTCGAAATCGACCTGTTAAAATCGTATGTATTCAAAAATATAATAGTGACGTTAATGATCGATTTTATTTGACACCCGCGTACCAAATGCATGCCATCAGTGACTCGATTGTGCTGAAACTGTGTTAAATACGAATCACACGATTCGATTGAATGTGCTGCGCCCGAAGCGAAATTGCATACAACTGAAATGCGAGATTTTCAATTGAGGTTCGCGAAATAAATTCGAATGTAATAGAATGTTTAATAGTAGAATCGGTATTTTATGCGCGTATGAATAAAAATCCGATTTGAAATTTTTGGTATTTTTTTGGGAATTTTGGAGTTTGGACCATTCGTCGGTCGCTGTTTGGGGATAAAGTAATTTTGTATTTTGCGTATAAGTTTAAAATGTAATTTCGTGTTTGGTAGTCGAAACTCAATAAAAAATTAAAATTTTAGAATAGAATATTATAACTTTGTTTCTAATGAAAAACGTAAGTTATAGTACGACATTAGTACCATACATATTTATAAGAATATTTCGAATAAATTACAGTTCATGAATTAAGTTGTATTTCCCAAAGGAACAAAGTTAATTTAAATAGTTTAACATAATATATTATTTACTACTTGAATTTTATTCAATGATCCAAATATAATAAAAAATAAATCAATTTACATTTATTTAAACTTCAAATTTCAATAATTATTTCGTTGCATGTCTTCTAATGATGAACCTTTTGATAGTGATATAAGATCTGTACAATAGAAATTTTTTTTTTCGCCTCGACAGCCGGAAAATGTCAAATTTCAGTCGAACAGAAACGTTAGCGATCGCAAAAATGAAAACCTTATTTTTCATGCGAGTTTTCCCGCGATTTTCCGGGGGGAAACTCTCGTCGGGCGAAGCGCGAAAGCTCTCGAAGCTTTCGCGTTTGTCACCGACAAAACGTCTAGTTTGTTATACGGAGCATGGCGGGAAGAAAAGTGTACACGTTCTCTTCAAGCGCACTCCCTTTATTCGTTTTATTTTTATTTTATTTTACTTTTATTGTGTGTATGTGTTTGCGTGGCGACGTTGAAATGCGTCAAATTTGATTCGGAAGCGTCTCGCGTATATGAAGAAAAATGTATTGTGTTCATTTTTTCGTTTTTATTTTCAAGTTTATTCCCGGAGAACGTTGCACGATTTCAATTTTTGTTATTTTTGTTTTGTTGAATAGTCTATTTTATTGAAAAACGATGATTCGATTCAAATGGTCAACTGATATCACCAACAAAGTGATAACTAGAGGTGATCGATAGAAAAATATAAATGATTACTTTTTTAACTATTTAAAAATTACTTTAAGTATTGTATACATTTCTTTACAGATTTTAATATCTACAATTACCATTATATATGTATTTGTAACTTCTTAAAACTGATTTTCCCTACTGCTAGTGGATTCAAATATAAAATAACACTATAGGTTAGGCAAATGTCAAAATATTGTCTTCTCTAGAAATGTAGTTCGAAGATGAAACGATTTAAAAAAAAAAAATAATTCTAATATTATAAATAAATATTTTAAATTCAAGTTTTACGTCGTAAATTTACTCCGAAACACAAATACTTTTGTTATTTTGTGGAATATGTTTTTATAAAGAAAAAATTTATTACTAAATTTATTTTTTCGCTAATCAGAATTTACCGTCATTTAACATGTTTTATTTGGCTATGCCATCGAAACATCATTGATATTATACCATTAAACTAGAAGTATTATATAACTTAAATTATCATTATTAGCTATCCACTGAAGGACTAGGTCTTATCAATTAATGCGACAGATTAGGCTTTAACTTATCATGATAACCCAAGTCGTATCGATAATAGAATAGCTCAAAAAACATCTGAAAATTAATCTATATTTACACATATTATATCAATGACGTTCAATCGAATTTTCGAAAATCACCATGAAAAATCGAATCGAAAAATTCAACTCACACAAAACACGTCCATACAAAAAGTCGCACGTTGTCTGCCTCGGGCAGAAATTTTCATGGCATGGAAAGTGGACCGGCCAGGCCAAGTCAAAAGGTAAACGGGGGGGTAGGAACGCCACCCACCACCCACTGGTTCGGGGAAGGCTTCAACAGGGGTGGGTGGTGGGTGGGAGCCATGACAACCATCCCGGAGCACCATGGGAGGTCGCCTGTCCAAACAGCAAGGGCTCCATGGGACGTTCGTATTGTAAAAGTGTATGGTTTTGGGTCCGAATGCGTTTTCGAAAATTCATTTTTTTGAAGTATTTTGTGTAGGGGAGTTTGAGTTATTGGTTTCTGTTGTTTTTGGGATGTTCGAATTTGGTGGTGATAATTTTGTGTGTTTTTTATGGGAATGGACGTGGTTAATATTGTTATCAACGGGGATGATAGAGATGTGATGATATCCCAACTCTGCCACCAAGTTATAAATGGGTGATAGAAGTAGTGAAATCCTACCGCTACCACCAATTTGTTATAAAGATTAGGGAGATGCTTCAGGGTGTTGTCCAGGGGTTGATAATAACAACGCTCGTTGATTATTATTTTGATAATGACATGAACGATTCTCTAGTCTATGATTTATCTAGCTTGTTTATTGAGTTATTACATGCTCTTTTATATTACATTTTATCATTGGTTAAATATTATTAATTATATAAGATTAAATATTGGTTACATTTCATGTGTACGTAGACGTGTCGAATTTTAATTAGAAAATTGATTAAATTATATTTGTTAAAAAAATAAATGATTGTAATGAGTCTACGTCACAAAGAAAAAGAATATAGATTAATAAATAAATAATAGTTAATTATACATACGATGTGTATTCAAGTCACGAGGCTTGAATATATAACAAAGAAAATAAAACATATCAATTTAATAAGAATTGATATTGGAGGTGATAACAATATGAAGAGGGAATATTGGAATATTATCGAACCATTAGTGCTTTTTTCATATGGCCTAAAAAGTTTTTATTTTAATGTGTTTTCGGAATTTAAAAAAAATATATCATTTTCTGTACCTAATTTTTTTTTTTAGATTTACATATGTTACGGTTGTATAGTGAATTGAAGGAAAAAGTGAGAGTATGGAAACATTTATGTATGCTCACGATCAAGATAACGTACATTATGAAGTATCACTTTAAATTATTAATTTGTTTGGGGAAATTAAGAATTCGGGTAAATCTTTTCAATATAATTTAGAGATGATTATCTTATAGAAAATATTAATATAGATATAATATGTTCGTATAAAAGAATGAGCTTATATCGAAAAATGAATGAAATAAAGAGCTTTTCTTTATGTTGTAATATATAAGAGAGTTTAATGTTGTTTTTATGTTCATTCGTTTTTTGTTGAATATTGATCATTTTTGCTGTCGATAAAGCTGTATTAATATTTTTCGCAGGCTTGTATTGTGTTTTGTTTTGTTTTCGAATTTCTCAATAAGGGGGATGAGTAATTGAGTTCAAATACCGCATGCGTTAAATTTTGTAACGAAAAGCATTTTCATCGTCTTAAGTTCAACCATTTATTTCGACGTTTAAAATTCTGTACGAAAAAACGTGTTTCTAATTAAAATTATATACTTTTTTATTAGTATATATATATTATAAAGAGATTTGTGAAATGGTTCTAAACTTTGATCATTGGACGTAAAAAAAAATTCTATATTTAGTGGAAATGTAATTTAGTTTTCATTCAATCGAAAAATAGTATTTGTTTTCATAAAATAGATTCAGAATTGTATTTGATGACCGCAAACGATTATGTTGTCCCGTAAATGGAAATAGATAAATGCTTTTTCCGAAAATTTTCCACATATTCCAGGTAAAATTAAGCGGATGAGTATTTTATTTATTCACTTGCGCACAATTTGACATCAACATGTGAAAATAGTGTCACATGCACGAATTTAATTGCGAAAATTTTAGGAAACTATTCTATTATGTGAACAATATATTACGCTTGTATTATTCAATTTTGAAATATAATACGAATCACATTTGAAGCCTATTTTCGATGAAACACTACGAATCATTTTTATAAATATATTAAGTAACCGGTTTATATTATACATTACATTTGTTGAAAAAGTATTTAAAATTCTTAGTATAATTATAACAGGATATTCAAAGCATCATGGTGGATAAAAAATATATAGTTGTCTATATATAATTTTAATTTAATTTAATTAAAAATTATGAAGATTTCAGTTCATTAGAAAAGCTAAGGTAATTGTTTTTGAGTATAGTAAACGTGAAATTGTATTATGAAAAGATTTTTTCTCCCACAAAATTACTTGAATTTCCGTCGAAAAAAAATCGAGAAAAATTGAATTATTTAATAGAGCACGCGATACGTCGCGAATTGAATATTAACGAGATTAAAATTGTATAAGGCTGATGCCGAACACCAGCATATGTGCATAATGCACTCAGACATCTAGCTAAGCTTCGCGTGCAAACATGCACAGTTTTCCGCTGTTCCCAGAGTGCATTTTTGCGCATATGAGATGCACATGTGCATGTGCACTTCCTGCGTCCTGCGCCCAGAGCGCGTTCGGACGTGCCGGCATAAATATCGCAGAAATTCCATGGAATATCGCTTTTATTTCGATCCGGTTTTTTTGTATGGTTCGTGCACGAAAGTAGTGCAACGTGACGTTGCGGGGAATATTTGCAGGTGCAATTGTGCAAGTAGCGTGTTCGTGGAATGCGAGAAGGAAGGTGTTTTGATGGGTGAGTTTTGAATTTTTGGGTTTGGAATTTTGCTGGGAAGTGTTGTGAAATGTTAAGGGATTGTGGGTGGTTGTGAGTTCTGAAAAAGTATGTTGAAAATGTTTAGGTTTTATTATTCTGTGCGATTGTCTTTATGTTAGGGCAATGTAAAAGTTTCGTTGTTTTGTATTATTTATTGAAAATCGTATTTTGAAATCAAACTGGTGCGATGCCGATACCACACTTTTTTATCGGTTGATTCCAATTTTCAATACGATCTCTGATATTTTGACGTGAATCAGCATTAATTATGGGTGTTAAAATGTCATCAGGATGTTTATCAGTTAATGAAAAATTTCCAGATCTGAATTTTGAAAACCACAACGGATTGATTCTAACATTATCTGTATCTTTACAGTACACATTATAAGTATGTTTGGTTGCCGCGGTCACAATATTAGTTTTACAAAATTTGTGCAGTGAAAAAAAATCATAAATTCACTGTATAATTAGACATTTAGAAAATTTCTACGGTATGTTTATTGTTCACTGGTTAGTTTAAAACTAAACAAATACTGTAAAGGAAGTATCTTTCACGCAGTAGAATAGTTTGAATACAGATGTTATTCGTTATTTCGGAGAAAGGAGAAAAACATTTGACCATAGAAAAAAAAGTAATTGATAGAAGCATTGACCTAATATGTAATTGATATGTTGATTATAAGAAGCCCAGAATTTTTTCCTTAGTACGAAAAAAAAATAACAAAGTTAATAACCCAACAATAACCCCTCGTGAAGTATAATAATTTGCAATGAACTTATTTATCATAAAATGTCTTTCAAAACGTAATGATTATTGGAAAAAGTTACACTTTTACATACATATAGATAAATTGACCATCATTATTTAATTGAAATTAAATTAGTGAAATTTTGTATACGTATTGTTAGATGAAATTTCAATTTTGTTTTATTTTGAACGATTTAATAAAATTTGAGCAATATACGTTTCGTTAATGAAAACGGTTTCGAATAAGTGATTAAATTTGTCGCGAATAAAGCGAACGCATTGTCGCCGTGACTTTGCACAGTAAAAAGGTTTATTTTATTTTATTGAAATACATTTTTCTTCCGTAGAAAAGTCGTATAATATACGCGTATGTTCCTTTTGGGAATAATATCGTTAAAATTTATACAGCCGACACTCAAATTTTTAACGTCGCAGTATAAATTACAAAGGATTTTTATAATAATACATTTTTTGGAGTCCAAATTTTATAACGATTTCGTTTCACCGTTTTCGGGAAATCCATCGTAATTTTATACAAAGCAAATTATCGTAATAATTGCAGTATTTTATTTATATTAAATATAAAAAAATATATAAACTCAAAAGACGTAATAAAACTTCATAACTTTCCGAGAATCTTTGAGGGTTGGTAATCCTCCGTTCGACGTTTCGAAAAGATTCCCAACACGATTTCGCCGCAGAGCCTCAATAAATTAATCACCAGCCATAATCCCATGAAAATATGAAACATAAAAAGCGGGCAATTATTGACGTGTCACCGTGCATGGAAGAGAGCGCGACTCGGGACGAGGGTCTCTGTCGTTACGTACGTGACGGTAATTTTTTCATACATTTTCTTTTTTCAGCGACTCTTTTCACAGACCACAACGGCGTATAACTCAATTTGGTGGGGCTTTTCACCCGCGTGAAAAATTATGCGACTTTTCCGAATTTTCCGCGATGTTCGTGCGAGCGTATAGGTCGTCGTATGGGGCCCAATGGCGTTTGGCGATGGAAGTTTGTTATGGGTATTTGATAAAATCATTTGGATGGTGGTTGTAGACTGTTTGTTGCTTTTTTGTATTGGATTAATTGGGTTTTTGCTTGTGGTTCAGATTTGATGAATTTTGGTTGATTAATTAATTAATTATTTTAATTAAGTTTTTTGTTTGAAATGATATAGGCTTACAAAAGTTGTATGTATAAATTTAAATTAATTTGTTTTGGAATTTAAACATAGGTATAAATGGATATCGATATTGAAAAATCAGCAATTTTTGTAAATTTATTGTATGTTAGAAGTAACTCCTAAAAAAAAAAATAATTTACATAAATTTTTTTATATAAATACACCTGAAACTCTTTTACACGGTTCCGAAATAACATGGTTCAAAGAAAAATAACCGATTTTTGTAGACAGTTTTTTCATAGTATAAAAATAAAAATATGTTTTATTATGCCTCAATGATAAGATCCGGAGCAGGCTAGTGTAAAATTATAGTTATTAAAAAAAAAAAATCGTTATTTTTTCATGATTTCACACGGTGAAATTTTTCTTCATTACACATTTTTTTTACAATATATAATATTTTAATGGAAGTTCCATCTACATAATACTGATGGGAAAAATCTCCAATTTTTATATGGTCACCATATTTTTTTGTATATGGTAGTCTCTGAAACGTATCCTCAGTGTAGAAAGAGGATTGGGCGTATTTGTTTTAATTTTTCATTGAAAATTCACAAATTTCAAGCTGCTGAAAAGTAACACTTGTATTAAAAAAATGAAATTCGATTTAATTTGATATTCTCTCAGCGAGACGTACTCTGAAAATAAAATTATATATTTTTTAAGTGAGCCGTTTTCCTTCGCGAAACGCCGTTTTTATTTTCGCACTCGGGCGCCAAACGATCGCGCTTATTCGCGACGACGCGAGATTTTCCCGGATTTTCCTTGGCGGGAAATTCCGTCTCACCGGTTTTCGCATTAATAACACTTTTTCGTACCGCGTTTTGCTTTATGGGCCTGCGTGTGTTGTGTACTGGGTTCTGTTTCACGTGACACCTGCGTCCCGCACACCGGAACTGGGATCTCGATTCCCGAGATCCCGGGACTCGGGGCAAATATGTAATTAAAAGTTTTGGTGCGAATGAAAACTCGAAAAGCAATCACGGAGGTTCTCATCCCAGTTGTCGAGAGTGAACGAACCGCTTTCAGGCTTAACGATCGAAATTATGGGGAGTCTTTGAAGATTTTCCGCATTCGGTAACTGAATTGGTTCTACGAATATTTTGGAGGTTTTTTTTCATAATAATTTTATGTAACTTTCAAAGTTTTTTTGAATTTTTTTAGAGTATATATTGCATAAAATTTTTAAATGTATTCTAAAAGGTTTTGTGTGTTAATACTCACAAAATTTTTATATTAACCCATATAGTTAAATCTATAGATTCATATATTATATAAAAAGCGACATTAAATTTTATGATTTTTCAAATACATAGATTCAAATCAATTTATAGACGAACTCGTAATGTGATTCAAAAGTTTTTACCTTTTCGTGAAATATAGCATAAAAATTCATTATTCTTTATGTAATTTTTTATGGTTATATAAAAATGTGATAATGTGGGTTTCTCGACTTTATCGCTGGTCTCCCAATCATGCGTTTGATGAATCTAATTAAAGATAGGTCCATCAAAGAAATGCTTGAAGTCGCATCTTCAAGGCATACACTTTTACGGCTTTGATCAAAGTTTATAACTCTTTGAGTACGAAAAGACCCTCTCGATTGCTCCCAAACTATACAGGAAATGACGCCGAAATGGAAAATTTCGTGAAAATTAACAATTTCATTCGCTTCATATCCGGTACTCAATTCACTCGTATACTGCCTTAATTGACAAAAATTCCCCGTATTCGAGTTTTTAATCGAAATTTAAATATGAAAATTTTTACGAGGGTCGATCCTCGGACATTTTTATCGCAAGACTAGACAAAGGGCCAAACGAAAGAAAAACAAATATAGTCTTAACATCAGAAAAGAACTTCAAAGTGAAACCCTGTGAACTGAGAGGTCTGTGATCCTTCGGAGTGAAGAGTTCCTATGTCCGCAGTCAGGTTTCGTCCCTCGCGATTTATTTCCGCGAATACAAAAGGATCGTGTAAATTTCCACGGTACGGAGACGATCTTTTTCCTTTTATATTATTTAATCATTGTTCTTATATTTTTCGTCACCGTCGTTATCATGTTCTTATTAAAAGCTTTCGCCCAGTTTAATATCGCGTATAAGGAGAGTAAATGAGAGGTAGGGAACACTTTTGTGTGGAGATGCGTTCCGTTCTTCGATTAAATATTTTCCCTCAGACGCTCTTTTATTATTATATTATTATTATTAAACGCGTTTTTTTGCCGTTCGAGAGATTGAAGCAAAGAGCACTGGGAGGGTGTCCTGAATAAAATTTTCCCTATAAATTCGTAAATATTCTTTAAAATAAATTACTAGGATTTGGCTCCCGAGAAAAATTAAGTAAGACTTAATAATAAAGGAGAAGCGCGAGCGGCGTACGCTCTGTATATATGAATAAATTTTCCTTGACAGTGATTGTTAACTTTCGTTTTTATATACCGAAAAATTAATCAAAATATTAATTTATATATAATATATCATGTTTTTCATTTTCGCGGCCGTAAGTTTTAACAAGCGGTCAACTTTAATAGTTTTTTCGTCTGAAAAATCCAATTTTTATTCATGAGTATGTAAAGCGATTTTGACGACGAAGGTGTTACAAATAATTGAAAAATTCATGCTTCATCACAGGCACCATAAATTTGATACATTCACTGAACAACAAATCACCACAAAACAATACTTAAAAATAAAATTTCCAAACTGCGAGGTCAGCCCTCGAAAAACGAAACAAACACCATAAGCTGACCGACCATAAGCCAGGTCGTATCCATATAAATACACGGACAAGGACCGTACAAACGACGACTACAACTGAATGGAGAGCGGGCACGTTGCGGACGCGTGTAAAGCGTTTTCCCACGTCTTGTCCGTGAATTTTCCGGAGTTTTCCACGGGGTGCTTTTCCGGCACCGGCGTGGGACTACTATGGCGTGTGCGGTCGCCGCTCGCAGACGGGTCTGATGAGGTCGATTTTTCTCCGACAATGGCACCATCAATCACGCTCGTCGTCGACGTAGGGTGACCGTAAATAGTATGCTTCCAATACGGGACTGTTTAAAATTTAAAATTTTTTCGTTGGGTCGTGCTGAAATTTTCAAACTTTAGACTCTAGTACATATGGCTTCAATTTTTAATGCGTAAAAAATATTATTATTGAATAATTTAAAGTGATAAAATAAGGATTTATGGATATATTTTTGAAACTGAGCATTGCGATAGTCTAAAATGTTGTTTTTTTTTTGTCAAATTCCGACAAAATTTGGTGTATGCACGTCATTTACCTTCGTATGGGTTAAAAATACGTATTGACAAAATCGGTCATAAAATAAAAACAAATGCTTCCCGCACAAAGACTTTTTTCAAACTAAATTAAAAAGGTTGACTTAATAGAAAAATTAAAAAAATAATCTATAATATCTATTATCATAGATATAAATCTTCTATTAGTTTTTAGTTTGATCAAATTTTTATATTATTGTAAATTTCACTGAAATCATTCGATTAATAAAAAGGCACGTGGAAAGAGAGATTTTCAAAATTTTTGGTTATTAAGATATATTTGTTTTTTACCCGTTGGTATCTGACAGACGTCACGCAAGTAACATGGGTTTAAAATAGGCAACTAATTATTTGGCTGGTTAATAATAACTAAAATGATCAGTTCAAAAATTGTTAAATGATCAGTTAGGTTAGGTTAGGTTAGGTTAGGTTTAGGTTAGGTTAGCTTACTACTACGTGTGACTACATTGAGACTTGTTTCAATAAGTTTAAACAGGTTTCCACGTGCACAGAACCGAATAACAACCATATATGTACTTTGTTTTTACTGATCAAAATAAGATCTTTTAACTGATCAATTAAAACAGGCCTTTAAAATATAAGGAAGAATGAGTGTGCGTGTACTTGACGAAAGTGAAAAAGGATCTTAATAGTATTTTCACCCAGAAATAATTGGTGAATTATTTTTTATGATGATCGTATAGAATGTTTTTGAAAAAAAATCACATATCAATAGTTTTATTATATTTTTTTCACTATAACATTTTAACAGAAGTATTAATGATTGATTTAAAATGAAAATTCCCGTTTTTGACTGCAAAGAATCATGGTTATCCTACAATGAAGAGACGTCTGCAGGTGCGCGCGTCGAACGAACTGAACCCCTTTTCCCCGATATGATTAATCGACACTCGTTACGGTCATTATTCGTCGTCATCGTTTGTCCCCGGTGTTTTCCTTTTTCCACCGTCATCTTCTTTTTCCACATATACATTGTGTTTATTCTCGGCTTTATTTTCGGAATCATTTTTTAATTTCTTCGTCCTTTGTAGTCGCGGTCTTGTGTCGTGCTCAGCGGAGCAAGAACGTATTATAATTAACGAAGCGTTGCGCAACGGGAAAAAGGTTTTTCTCTCCCTTGCAAACGTTCGAATCTGTTAAAATGCACTTTGAATGCAGCGGCTGTTATGTTGTTAAATTTTTATTGGGCATTTTCAGCGAGGTGTTCTGTGTTTGGCGTTTTCAATAGAGAAAAAAATATTAATTAAAATCGTGACGCGGACATGTAATGTACGATAATTGACTGAATGAAAAGGGAAAGATTGTTTGGGAACAGAATGAAATTTTCAATATTTGTAGAGATTTAATTATATCATGAAAATGATCCTTGAAATTTTAATACAATAGTTTTTAATTGTTTCATTAATATATTGAAAACTCAATTATTAAAGTTGATTGTAAAAAAATTAAATGTAAAAGATTTTTCGTAATTTTTCAGTTCAAATGGCATAAAACGTGACGTAATAAAACGATGGCTTTCAACCATTTAATCTAATGACAATTAATTAACGTTGATGCTTTGTTTACTTTAGACGATGATCTGTATGAAAAAAGGGGCTAATTTTCATCATCGCAACAATGAAAGTAAATGACGAAATAAAAAAAGATGTTTTCGTCGTCGCTTAAAAAAAAAGAAAGCTTTACGACCTTAATATGGTCGTAAAACCGTTCCATAAACGAACGAGATAATTTTATAACAAACGTATCGTGCACTCGAAAGGCAATGTACTATAACGAGTATAAAAACATAAAATTAATTTTATTCGTGCGTCGTATATCTTTATCAAAGCCATTTACATTTTTTCAGATTAGTATTTATTTATTTATTCGCGCATATTATTTCACCGTGTAAATGAATCAAAATTTTATTATACACGAAATATTATATATGGCATAATACCTAATAATGTTAAAAGGAATTTAAATAGAACGATACAGATTATTATAAAATTTTTGTATTAAAATCGATTTGATATTTTTTTTACATATAGTCAATTATTTAGATTGTTTTTGTTGATATATGTAAATAATGAGTAATATGGTTCAAAGATTCATGTAATGTATCGCTTTTATTTGAAACTTTTAATTAAGGATTATTTAGTTTTTAGTTATATGAAAGTTAGGATAAACATGAGTACAAAAATAAATTCTGACGTCTTACGCAATTTCATTTGCTCATGTTCATGTGTCTTTATCTTTTATTTATTTTATTACATAATACAAATTGTTTAAATAATCATATGCCAATATATAAGATGTTCGGAAAGTGTAAGTGCAGTTTAATCGTAAAATATATAAAAAATAAAAAATTTTCAAAGAAAGTTTTGTTTTTATTTTTAATCTTCAGTCATTGAAAAATTATTTATTAAAAATTATATTATCGAATGGCGTTTTCTGTATTCACAGTGAGTGCTAGATCTCTACGATCTTTAAAGAAGTAAGAGTCCATTATTCCGGTGAGGCGGAGTTCAGATTTCATAATGAGAAAACAAACAAACCAACGCTGTGCAGTAACGACAGAATTATTGTTTTGATAATACTCTCGGACTTTAATAAAAATAAATAAATAATAATCATTAATTGATAATACAAAATTTTCACAAATTGAGTTGCTCAGTATTTCACGTCCCCCACCCCTCTGCCAATGCGTCTCTCATTGTCAGTAATTTCAAAAAGAAATAACACTAACAATTTTCAAACATCTATATAAAGAACCAATTAAAATAACAATATAATACTATTCAAAGTTAAGAAAATAAAATAAACAATATCATACATCGAAACGATATAGACCAACTCTCTCCCAAGATGAAAACATACGACCTTCGTTCAGTAGGACATCACCCCAGTCAACTCTAACAAAACTCCCCTCACCCCCCACAACGCGATCGGTAAAGCGAAAAAATGTGCGCAAAAAACCCGAAGTCCCAAGAAAATTTCGTGTCCCGGTCATAAGCGCGCTCGTAACTCGGATCGGGATAAAACGGTCTCCAGACTGCGAAACGATCGTATATCCGAATTACGTGGTGTAATGCGGCCTTAACCCGGTTTCGTTATCCCCCGATGGCGAAAGTGTCATATCCGAGCGAATGAATCGTCAGTAAAAAGTGCGCTCAATATGGGCTTCGGCGCCGTAAAGTGTTATTATCGCGTGCCGGCTGTGCGCTGTTTCGTGCTAATTTTTTCAGATTTTTCGCTCTTCTCGCGAGGCTCGTTTCAGGTGAGGCTTTATGGCGTTTGGTGGGGTGGGGGCTTTGGGGGGTTGAGTGATTTTATGGGGGCGATTTGAGTGTTGGACGGTTTGGTTTGTGGGATGTTATGTGGTGAAGAGTGGGATGCGTTATACATATACATAGTTTTTGGACTTCGAATTCAACTACAGGTTGTTTTTGACTTACGATGGAGATACGTTCCTAAACTTCGGTCGTATGTTGGATCTATACAAAAAATGTTAATCAATTTTAATTACATCAAAATTTTTCATTTTTTAACTAGTGTGTTTCAGAAACTGAATATTATAAAATAATTATGTAATAAATATTTTATCATATTTATTTTTCAATAAGTAAGAACACATATACTATGTATTCCTAAAAGATCAAAAAAACATCTAGCAGATAACAATAATTCGAACGAGTCCATATTTTTTTCCGAAATGCATTGACCGTTAGTGAGGCGACGGTTCGTAATTTAGTAAGTAATTTAAAAAAAATAATGATGTAATTTTTTTTCGGTCGTAAATCGAGAGCTACATGTAAAGGAAAAAAAATATTAAGACCGTTATCATGGTAATCGATTAAATTAATCACTATAAATTATTGTTGATTTGTAAAATTAATTTTTTTTAAATTTTAAGCGTAAAACATCGAATTTGAAGTATAAAAACTGTATGCGGATGGTGAGATACACTTCGATATATGTAAGTTCGGTTTAAAAAAAATTTATACGGTTTTTAGTTGTTTTTTTAGCTCTGATCATCATTTGGATTCATTTGATAGCTTCTGTTAATTAAATATTTTATTAATTCTTGAATATCTCGCATTCAATTCACTTGAAGCATTTTTTTAATTTCATGTTAAATTTATCTCACATAAAAGACTATAGACTATTTATATCTTACATTGAAATTGAAAACATTTAAAAAGTACAAGATGTATAATTTTAGTTGAATAATCCCAAAGCTGCTGAATCAGCGATGCACATATTGTTAATCTAGTGGCTTTCGAACGTTTGGGAATCTGCGGGATCTTCAGTTTGCGTAGGGCGCGAATCTCCGCGTAAAAGTTTTTATTACCGATAAATCACTAAAGAAATATTTCCCTACATTGCCAGATACTCGCTTTTCCCGCTTTTCTGCCGCCCACCAACTTTGCAATCTTGCGTTTAAGTGCTTATAAGAAATGTTCTGTGTGTTTCGCACGGCAGATCCGTTCTATCCTCTGTGCGTCTCCCACCGATAGAACTGTCGAAAGAACGCTTAAATTATATCGTTCTTGGGTTTAGGCTTTATTTTTTTACGTGATTATGATTTATGGTTTTGAATATGAAGGTTAAGTGAAGGATGCGAGGGATATTTCGTCTGCATTACGCGAAAGCTTTTGAAGTGATTGCGTTTAAAAATAGATTTCAGATAATTTTCTTCGATTCGATCCTAACAACTTTGTTTTTCATACAATTTTTCAAATTATAACAACACATATAATCTTTATATCATCAGATTTTCATATTCGCATTCAACCGGAGCGATGCGTCGTACATTTTACTGCCGAAGAAAAGGGACGAGCCTTTAACGACGTTTCGCGTTTATTGTGTGCTTATTTACTTTCATGGGAAACGTTGTTTCAACCTCGTCCACGAACATGCACGTTTTCACATGGAAAATTCAGTATCTTTTTGTATATCAATTAAGGTTTACGACCCAGTCATAAACCGGAGATTTTAACTCGACCCCGGCGAAGAAGCGCCCCGTTTCGGATATTAAATTATTGTTGAAATTTGTCCGGCTTGTTATCGTCTCCTGTTCTTCGTTGAGGATAGTTTTGTGTCTCGATTCCGTGTTCGAAGAGTTCTTTGAAAGTCTCCGAATTCTATGGTCCGAGTTGGTAGTTCTATAGTTGGAGTTATTCGATGTGCGATGCTGCAGAGATAGTTGCTCGTTAGTATATTGTTACATACGTATAGACGATGTTTGATTGGGGAGTTTTGAGAAATTGATGCGTTTTAGATCATTCGAAGATTAGCGGTGTTAGTCTCAGATCTAAGAAATTGTAGAGTTTAAATGGTTTATTGGCTGACAGTTAAAGTCAATTGTTGAGTGTTGTCAAACGCACTGATTTATATCAAAAGCGATAAGTGATAGTAGATGGATGCAGTTACATATAGCTGTTTAATGATCAACTTGTAATTTTTTATTGAAAAACTGTTAATGAAATAAAGAATAAGTAGAAAAAAAATCAACTAAAATCAAATTCAAGAAAGTTTTTCAATTGGTTAAAATGAGTGAAAAATTATTGGAAGTGTTTTTATACAATAGTAGAGAGCGGATGATGTGATAATTGTGCATGATGATGATGATGATGATGATATTGATTAATTTATGGTCTAATAACCAAAAATTAAATAGAAATACACATAAAAATCAGGAAAGTTTTAATCTTTGAAAGTCGTGGTGTGTTTGGGTATAAAATAAATAAAAACGACGAAGACAAAAACTCACCAGGAAAACGGGAACGGTTTTGTTCACATGAAATCGCACGGGATCGTTACGCGGTACTCAAACAAATTAATACGACTGCTGAAAATAAAAAAAACCAACATTGAAAACGTGCTGAAAAAAAATTCAATCCTGCTAATGTGAGCGGGGTGTACAACACGTCGAACCGACTAATATAAGCTCGATACGAACAAAACGTGACGTCCTCCAGACATCCTTTACACGGGCACTCATCATCGTCAAAAATTCTGTCTGCTATCTCTTTTTTCGCTCTCAACCGTGCGATGTAATATAAAATAGTTATTTTTGATTCAATTAAGCCACTCGGCATGGAAAAAGTGCGGGTAAAATGTACGGTGATCGAAGAATGATTGCCGGTCGAGCTTTTTCTGAAAATTCCGTCGGTTGTTTGATTGTGTGTATAAAAGTGATCGATTGTTGTTTGATGTGCATCGATGTTGTTTTTGGATATCGTGTTGCATGAATTTTGTATTGTATATTTTAGTTTATGTAAATTTTTTGGGATATCGAATATTTTTGAGTAGAGTGATATTGTTGAATTTTCGGTTGTTTGTATGCGGATATTTTAATTTCAAAAACATCACTTTTGATAATTTTATGGAAAAAAAAAACGTGATAGATTGTTGTTCAATGTGCATTGGTGGTATTTTTGGATATCATGTTGTATAAATTTTGTATTGTAGATTTTAATTCGTGTTAATATCGTTGAATTTACGGTTGTTTGCGCAAACTTGTTTGTATGCGGATATTTTAATTAAAAAAACATTACTTTTGATATTTTTATAAAAAAGCATTAACAATAAGTGTTGTTTATTTGAGATTTATAAATTCAAGAGAATTTTTTTTAAATATAAATGTTTTGAAATACCAATTACAGAATTTTTTTAGCTTAGTGATAATTTGACTAAAATTTCTCCATTAGAAAATTATTCGGTTTCAGAACACATCATTTAAAAACACAATTAATATATTATCATACATCGTAAACACAACATATCATAAAGTTATTACACACGACGTTAACTCGAGCAAATTGGACTCGCGAAACGTCACGATAAAGCTCGCACGTTCAAAAGCGCTCGATTTTCCGAGAATTTTCAAAAACAGGCGCGCGCACAAACGACTCTCCCGAAAACAATTTCGCAAATTCGCATACGACAAAATAATTACTTGTTTGCATTCGCACGCGAAAGGCTTTTCGGCGAAGGGCAAAACAACACCGTCACGTTTCGCGAGCGGAGAGCAAACACGTGGAGAGTAGCAAAAGAGTGATTTTGCGCTCAGGAACGTTCGAGACTTTTGCCTTTCGCGCCCATTTTCTACGTCAAAGGCCTTCCCAAAGGATGGGTCGGGAGTGGTGCAGCGCGCGGGCAAAACAGCAACAAGGCAGCTGAAATTTCGCGCAGATTTTCAGTGCTTTCAGGTGATTTTTCTCTGTGCGGAAAATCGTACGGAATACTGATCGGATTCGCTTCGGGGAAAGCTTCGTATAAATATGTGAGATATCTTTAGTATTCGTGTTGCTTTTGAATATTGAATAGATTTGTATAGTATTAAAAAATGTATATATATATATATATATTTAAAATTATTATACGATAGTTTAACATTATATGATATTTTCATTTGTATGAGGATATTTTGAATTGATTTTAAATAAAATTTTCTATGAAATGATTGAAAATTGTGCTTTAAAATAATATTATTTTGATTAAATTTACTTCTGGAAATTGTTTATGAATGAATTTAAAACTGTCCAACGGAAAATATAGAAAATTTTCAGTTTCCATTAATTTTTTTCAAGAAGGTTGACTTTATTTTGAATCCGTATCGTTATACCTGAAAATATACATTTCTTTGATGGATATAAATTGAAGTACATAACACAAATTGAAATATGAAAAAGAATCTAGTAAATACGCTTTCTTTTGTATACATATTTATAGTGAGCGAGTTTTCGTTCTGTTTTCGAGTTTTTCTTTTGAGCACTGTTTACCTGATAAAATAAGCGACGGATGTAACAATAAGAAGAATATAAAAGGTACACACAATAAGAACGAAACGTATACATGCATACACCCATAACAATAAAAAAGATAACAACAAAAAACGTATACAGAATGTATATGTAAAAAAACGTCGAAAAAGACAAAGACGGTTACGGTAAAATGATCCGGAATTTAATTTATACATTTCAAAGACGAGAAAATTTTCAGCGAGCCAATATTTTTTTTCGAATTTATCTACTATGTTTATAATTATTTCTATCCGAGAGTATTGGGAATTTTTTTATATTTTTATTACATTTCATTTTCCGCCTTTTGAAAATAAACGTTCAATGTATAGTTAGAATGAAAATTTTTAAAATTTTATACTTCCGATAAAATTGCGTTTTAATTTTATTTTAATAATATAAAAAATTGCTTTCTTGTTATTTGTGGGAATCCAGGTTGTTATTTCTATAAAGTTTGAAATTAATTATTTTATTGATTATGATGAACCGGAACATTTACATATTTTCAATTTGAAGTACATAGTATATTATAAAACAGTTAATTTTTATTAAAAAAATGTACAAAGTATCAAAGAATCGAAACCAGATTATATAATACTTCTTTCAAACAAATTAATATTAAATTTAAGCTTCATTAAAAATTTGTTTAAAAATTATATTTCACTGTTTTATCCGATAAAATAAAATTTAATATTATTCACTTATTGTATTAGTTACTAAATCAAAAATTAGTGAACAGACTTTATAAAAAAAACATTTTTTTTATAAAGTCCAGATAAAATTATTTTGAAATTAAATGAGAAAAGCTTGATTAAACTAAATTGAAAAATACCAAAGACGTTTCAAATTGAAAATTCGATACGCCAAAATCAAAATTAACGTAATTTAATTTAATCCTGTATATATTTTTGATGCGTTGTTGTGAATTATTCGCGTGTACAATCGATGCTGGTAAATTTGATTTCGCGAATATAGACATGTTTGTAGACGTATAGTGTACACAGGGTAGGAATTTACATTCAATACATCTCGTTTGCGGCTGATTGCTCATTGTGCAGCTGCCGTTTGCTTTCGGCGAGAAAACCCTGTATATCCCACGAATTCTAAGGGATGAAAAAGAGAGGAATTTCCTTCGGAAAATGGAGGAAAATCGACGACAATTGGTGCGTTTTTGTATTGCTCGCGCTGCATATTGTCGCCAAAAGAACATAGGAATGTTTCGTAAAAAAAGTGATCTTTGGATAGAATAAATTTTATTGAAAGCTCTAAAAACTATTAGATTTATATTTTTATTAAAAAAGAAAAATAATTTTTATCAGTCAGTTCAGTACAAAATTTCAGAAAGTGAAAAATCAACATTCGGCACAGCGAAAAATGAAAAGGAAGACTTAAAAAAAAAAAACACATTGATTTACGTCATGTTTTTAACAAAATCAACAGATGCTTCCTAATCTCGTCACGCCTCACTTATTATTCAAAAGGGTTTTGTTCCTCGCGAAAGGGGTCCCCTTAATTCTTCGGAACAAAATGTATATAAAAAGTACCTATTTTTTCTCCACCGACGCATTTCTTAACGAAACCTCCCGAGAGGAGCCGAAAACGCGAAAAAATAAAATCATCCTCATTTATAATAAAAAAAAAACGAAAATGAAATAAGAACGTCCCGGTCTTGTGCAGTATGTTCGTTCTAAACGCCGCTAACTAGTTTTGCTAATTGGATCTACGCGGGTTCTTCGCTTAATCCGACCGGCCACTTATTTACCTTTCCACAGGATAGTTCTTGCTGGCCAATTAAACGGGACCTCGGGTTCATGGGGCAAGTGAAATCCGCAAGAGTGGGCAAAATTCGCAGGAATACTGGCAAAAATCGAAAAAGGCTGCGCGGGGTCGTCGAGGTTTTCGTTATCGAAGCGTTTGTCTTTCTAAGTGTTTGATTGGAGATAATGAGGATTTTAATGTTTGAACAGGTTTCGATTGATGATTGTATAATTTTGAAGGACGATTGATGTTATGTCATGATCGTTAGTTTTTTATGGGGTGTGATTTAAAAATATATAGATTGTGCCTTGAAGCGAATTACTTATGAATTAGAAAAATATACGATGTGTGTTATTCCTGGGGCATTAAAGAATATCGTATTGAGCATTATTTTATTCAATAAAAAAAATTGTGCAGTATAAAGTGAGAATTAAAAAAAAAAAAATGAAATGAATATATTATGCATTCAAATGACAGATAGATAAAACGTCACCAGAGTAAAGTCAATCTCTAC
The DNA here is from genome assembly GCA_009617725.1 of Hydropsyche tenuis. NCBI lineage: Eukaryota > Metazoa > Arthropoda > Insecta > Trichoptera > Hydropsychidae > Hydropsyche > Hydropsyche tenuis. Next base: position 2,084,981 of record VTON01000025.1, read on the forward strand.
AGGCAATACAACTACATTTTATACATTTTAACAATTTGGTCCATTTTTTTTAATCAATGTTGATTTTGTTTGTATTCGGATTATTTGAATAATGGTCGTGCGGTTGGTATTTCGCCCTATTCTAAAGCACGTTTTTTCGTTTTAAGGTACAGATATTTTTTCTAATGCACACATTTTAATTCTCGTGCAAAATGCATACATTATTTTTTTGATACACACTTATTTTATTTAATGCTCACAATCAGATAAATCTGATTGTGAGCATTAAATATAATAACGTATAATTATTATTTAATAAATAATTTTAACGTGCATTAAAATGCACGTTTAAATTGTATCCTTTTTATATTGGTAAGTTCGAGTATTTGTTTGAAATAATAAATATTATTATAGTATATTTCTGTCAATTAGAATTCATCTCGAATCACTATAATTAGAGCCGAATTAATTTTGCAATAATAGTACACACAATGGGCGAAGCTTATTGTGGTAATTAATCACAGAACTTGAAACTCTGCGGAAGCCCGATAATTTGTAAGGAGCGAACGCGGAAATTACGGTCCAACAAAAAATATATAAAAAAAACAAACAAACAAATGAGCTAAAGCGAATAACGTTCGACAAAGCTTTCAAACTTCAAAGGTTTTAAAGCGTATTGTGTGTATGAAGCAGAATAAATACCGTATTTGTAGTATTGGAGTCTGTCGGTACACGCATGGGTCGTATCGGAAATGAAACGCACCTAAAAATATATTATTATATATTACAATGTCGCAATGTGTTTTATATATTTCGGAAAGCGTACGTGACAGGAAAAATATTAAAGAGGCTTCGTCTCAGAAGCATCATATTGTGTATTGTGTGTAACGGGTGGCCCGCTCAGTTCCGCTCTCCGAAACTGTGGAATGTAAATACAGGATAAGATGAATTATTTATTGAAAAAATATTTAAATATTTCGTACTAGCGTTTTATGAGTATTTTAAATTCAAAATTTTCCCATATAAAATATAATATCATTTAAATTTTTCGTTTTGATATATTTCTATTCAAGTATTATATAGAAAGCGTTTAAAGTTGGTACTATAATTTAATGTTAATTGTAATATTATATATGATAGAATAATTTATCTTATTATATAAATATTTAGAATCAATCGATATATGGTACTCATGCCCTTTCTAGTATTATTTGTGCATTATATTTATAGAAAGGTTAAATCTCGAATTTCGAAATTTCTTCTAAGCTCTCGTTCCCGGTTTTTGTCCGGGATCTCTTTTCCGTGTCTTTGTCTAAAAGCCGGCTCTCCGTTTGTTTCTTCAATTTCTAATTAAAGACAGCTAGATGTCGGATTAAACCCGACCTTTCTCTGGGACGCGATCCTTTCACTTTAAATTCTTTCCTGATTGGCTTACGTCCCCGTGAAAAGGGGAGTCCGCAGTAAGAGGAAATGCATCGTGAAATAAAAAGTATCGTCGGAAATAAAAAAAAAAATAACGAAATACTCTTCGTTGGCATCATCCATAAGATACTTCGATTTATTTCACAGGAAGCGATTTGGTTTCATTCGATGAAAAAAGGTTTAAAAAAGTTATAATTTTATTTTATATATTTTGAAAAGTAATATGGATTATATTTATTTTTTATCGCTATTTAGTAGTGATTTAAAATTAACGGTTTAGTCTTATTAAATCCAGCATTTGTTATCGATTGGTGAGGTTAATTGTTTTAAAATGTAGTCAGTAGATGGATGGGTAATTCGATTGTGTCTAATTGGCTTTGGCCCATTTGGCAAGATATGATTTTAGTCTTCTTCCTCGGAAGTCATTTTCCATTATCGGTCGTTACGAAAAAAAAGCTCGAAGTTCTGATGGCGTCGAAAAAGTACAATCTTACAACGGACGTTTTATTAGCTTAATATTATGATGATAACTTATCTTTTATTATTTATCGAAAATTTACTCTTCTTTTAAATTTTTTTTTCATCGATAAGAACCCACCATCCCGCCTGTTACATGCACCCCACTCTATGCCAGCTTCTAGTTCAAACGGTACCGACAAATCGCTACATGTATGTTATAAAACTGTAGAGTTTCGTCCGATTTTTTAAGACTGTGCAGTCGAACGGAACAATACGAAACTTTCAATTGATTAATCGGAATCGAATGAACTTTGCCAACTGATCGTAACGTGCATGCGCTCGTTAACGATTTCTCGTAGCATATTTAGCTTGTATGCCATGTACGATAAACTGTACCGTTCGAACTTACAGTCTGATCGTAACGATTTCTCGTAGCGTATATAGCTTGTATGCCATGTACGATAAAATGTACCGTTAAAACTGTACAGTCTGATCGTAGCGATTTCTCGTAGCATATATGGTCACCAGTAGCGTATATGGCCACCTTAATGATGGCCATATACGCTACGAGTAAACGTTATACGTCAACTGAGCGATATTTGCCAGCTAGTGCGAACGCGTCAACGATGACGTCGCTGGGGTTTGAAATTGGCAACTAATTATTTGGCTGGTTCAGTGGTGGCCAGATAAAATCACTTGGTGGTCCAAATAAAATAATGTATATCTTTGAAGGGCCACTCATAAATATTTAACAACGTAAAAATTATATGATAGTTTTTATATTTAAAATAAAAAAACGCTGTCTTGCACATTTCAATGAAATGTGCAAGACAGCGCTAGCCGACTGAGCAAGACAGAGAGTGCCACACACTTGCTCAAATACATCGAAGCGCTTTTTTATGTATACGTAGAAAACGTGCCTATAGAAAAAAATTGTTTACGAATTAGTCCGCTGTTGCCCACAAAAGGGCCCATAAAAACATCAAGTGTGCCACTTGTGGCCCGCGGGCCCGGGTTTGGCCACCATTGGGCTGGTTAATAATAACTAAAATGATCAGTTAGGTAAGGTTAGGTTTAGGTTGGGTTAGGTTAGCTTACTACTACTACTAAGTGTGACTACATTGAGACTTGATCCAACAAGTTCAAACAGGTTTCCACGTGCACAGAACCGATTAACAACCATACACTTTATTTTTACTGATCAAAATAGTATTTTTTTTACTGATCAATTAATGCATTGGTGCATTCTGCACCTTCACTAAGAGGGTCAGTTCGCGGAAAGACATATTTCGTTAAATTTTCCTCGCCTGACATTCCGTATGCCCCCCGGAAAGCACTCCTTCGCGATTGCTTAGTTAAAATTAAATGTAAATGTGGCGCCCGTAGTTTCGCCTAGTGTTGCTGGTACCCAGCTAAGCCTTAAGGAAGCTGGCATAGAGTGGGGTGCATGTAACAGGCGGGATGGTTTGCTCTTATCGATCGATCAATTAATTTGAAATTTAAAATTTTCGGTCTTCGAGGGTATGTAAAGACCCGTCCATAACCACCTTTGACCCGACCATCATACAGTTTTTATACTTCAAATTCGTCGTTTTACTAAATCAAATTCGTCGTTTTATAAATCAAATTCGTCATTTTACAAATCAAAATCGTCACGTTGCTAATCTAATGAAACAATTTGATGTATATTTTTAATATTCATTTTATTATATATGTACATATGTAATATATGTATAGAGAACAAAAATAGAGAAAAAGAGAATATTTAATTCAATATGTGTATACACATAGAGAATATATTATATTATTTATAATTTATAAAGTCTCATTTTTAGAGTCCGTTCTGGACAGAAGCAATACTCAAATTGACATTTTTACATTCTAAAATTTTCATAGAAATATTTTTTTTAATAATTGAAGGATTTTCTTCTACTATTTTTTCAATTTCATCTAATATCCCCGGAGTTATTTTAACATTTCTTTTTCCTCCGCGATTTTTTTTGTATATACTCACCACCATTTTCACCAAACCTTTTAACTATTGCTCTTGCACTACTTTTTTTATGCCTGCGATTTCTGCAGATTCACTTACTGTTTTTCCGACCTCGTAGCACTTCATCAATTTTTTTTTATCCTGACTGATTGCAAAAAAATGAATATTAAAAAAATACACCAAATTGTTTAGCAACGTGACGATTTTGATTTATAAAACGACGAATTTGATTTGTAAAACGACGAATTTGATTTGTTTTTCATGTGTTGTCATTGGTTGTGGTACCTGGACTAGTCCATTATCCACATATAAAGGAACATCATGAGACAATGGGTGCTATATAGCGAGATTTATAGGTAGGAAGGGAAGGAGGGCCGAACTCAAATCCGCAAACGCACATCACCGGCCGTGCCGATCGCCGACGACCTCGTGCAATATTGTCACAATAATCGCGGCGCCACACTAACCCGTGCGGCGGTCGACAGAGCGAGAGAATTCGGAACCATTTATTGCAATCGTCTCATTAATGAGAGATTAAACTCTCATTTCTGAGTCAAATGGTTAAATACCCAATTTGAGACGATTGGGTAGTTAAGCCAGCCCGTGGCGCAGCGGTAACGCTGCATGGATTGTCATTCGTAAGGATGATGGTTCAAGCCACGGGGATGGCCAGAGGTGGCCTCCGTTTTTTAACAACTACCCGATCGTCTCAAATTGGGTATTTAACCATTTGACTCGAAAATGAGAGTTTAATCTCTCATTAATGAGACGATTCAATAAATGGTTCGGAATTCTCTCTCTGTCGACCGCCGCACGAATTAATGTGCGACGCCGCGATTATTGTGACAATTGCACGGGGTCGTCGGCGATCGACGCCAGTACTGTGTGCGGTTTGCGAGTTTGAGGATCGGCCTCCTTCCCTTCCTACCTATAAATCTCGCTATATAGCACCTATTGTCTCATGATGTTTCTTTATATGTGGATAATGGACTAGTCCAGGTACCACAACCAATGACAACACATGAAAAAAAAAAAAAAAATCGGGTAGTTGTTAAAAACGGAGACCACCCTGGCCATCCCCGCGGCTTGAACCATCATCCTTACGAATGACAATCCATGCAGCGTTACCGCCGCGCCACGGGCTGGCTAATTTGATTTGTAAAACGACGAATTTGATTTGTTTTTCATGTGTTGTCATTGGTTGTGGTACCTGGACTAGTCCATTATCCACATATAAAGGAACATCATGAGACAATGGGTGCTATATAGCGAGATTTATAGGTAGGAAGGGAAGGAGGGCCGAACTCAAATCCGCAAACGCACATCACCGGCCGTGCCGATCGCCGACGACCTCGTGCAATATTGTCACAATAATCGCGGCGCCACACTAACCCGTGCGGCGGTCGACAGAGCGAGAGGATTCGGAACCATTTATTGCAATCGTCTCATTAATGAGAGATTAAACTCTCATTTCTGAGTCAAATGGTTAAATACCCAATTTGAGACGATCGGGTAGTTAAGCCAGCCCGTGGCGCAGCGGTAACGCTGCATGGATTGTCATTCGTAAGGATGATGGTTCAAGCCACGGGGATGGCCAGGGTGGCCTCCGTTTTTAACAACTACCCGATCGTCTCAAATTGGGTATTTAACCATTTTGACTCGAAAATGAGTTTAATCTCTCATTAATGAGACGATTCAATAAATGGTTCCGAATTCTCTCGCTCTGTCGACCGCCGCACAATATTATATGATGCGACGCCGCGATTATTGTGACAATTGCACGGGGTCGTCGGCGATCGGCGCAACCAGTACTGTGTGCGGTTTGCGAGTTTGAGGATCGGCCCCTTCCCTTCCTACCTATAAATCTCGCTATATAGCACCCATTGTCTCATGATGTTCCTTTATATGTGGATAATGGACTAGTCCAGGTACCACAACCAATGACAACACATGAAAAAAAAAAAAAAAAATCGGGTAGTTGTTAAAAACGGAGACCACCCTGGCCATCCCCGCGGCTTGAACCATCATCCTTACGAATGACAATCCATGCAGCGTTACCGCCGCGCCACGGGCTGGCTAATTTGATTTGTAAAACGACGAATTCGATTTGTAAAACGACGATTTTGATTTGTAAAACGACGAATTTGATTTGTAAAACGACGAATTTGATTTGTAAAAACTGTGTTCCCACCACGTGAAAAATAATCACGTAGAGGCGGAGGTGTTACGGCGTCGCTGCCGCTCGTCGATATGCCATAGGAGGGGGCCCGCGTCGGGGGCGCAGGCGCCAACCGGGCGCCACGTGGGCCCCCATCGCGCTCCGGCGGCCAGTGAGCGCGCGAGCCCGCGGCGTGAGGCCGCGTCCGGAGCCCCGGCGCCTGCGCCCCCGCGAGCCCTATCGATCGACAGGCAGCGGCGGCGGCATGTGACCCCGCGCGCCCCCCTCGCCACCATAGCCGCCACCGCCCCCTCTCGACCCACCGCACCGCGCCCCCCCCCACCGCACCCGCGCCGCGAGCTTTGGAGCCATGAAGTTAGTGCAAGTGTTGGGTTTTTGTTGGAGATGCGTTGATGTCTTTTGGGGTTTGGGCGAGAGTTTTCATGTGGTTTTTTTTTTTTGAGGGAGATTTTGTGTCAGTGTGTTGCGATGGTCGTTTCGAATGATTTGAACGTGTATTCGGATGATTTTGACGACAATTTTCAAAATATGAAGTTTTGTTTAATCGTGAAATTGATGTTTTTTGTAAAAAAATTTTTAATATCATTTTTTTATTAAAAAAAATTATTATGTATTGATTTATATTGTTTTAAATATAATATTAATATTAAAAATAATTTAGTTGGAATTTAAAAAAAAGGTTTGATATGAAAGTAAATGAAAGATAAAGGGGCGTATTGCATCATGGAAGTATTCTTGAAAAATATTTTAAGTCAAATTAAAGTGAACAGTGATTTTTTTAATAAGACGTGCTTTACAATAAAACGTGATTTAAATTTTTGCTGAAAAAGGATTCAGTGACACCAAATTTTATTTATTTAGTGATCTCGAGAACATTCAAATTAATGGAAAAATATTTTATATTATTTTTTTAAAAGAAACTTACAAAATAATTATGTATGATATATATTTTCACAATTGAAAATTAAATTGTATTATATATAATATTATATAATATATTAACCCATGTAATAACGATTTGATTCAATTTCCAAATTTATCAACTAACTGAAACGGCCGAATACTGCTAAATAAAAAAATATTTTTACACCGTCGTAAAAGTTATTTTCAGTTGGTAAAAACGATCAAATTTCGCAAATAATAAAAATAAAAATAATCGAGTGCGTATAATAGAATCGAGAAAGCCGCGATGAAATTTCACGCGACGGAGAAAGTGTCCTCTCCCTTATGTTAACGACCGAATTCTTTCCACTCTCTTTTATGGATACGGCGGAAACTTTCCGCGATGACGACGCTCATTATTCCGCCGGAAAAACACTCTTTAACAACGTTCGATGGAAAAACGAAAATAAAAACCGGGAAAAACTCGCGCCGTAGTCGGAAAAACCGCGACAACAATAAAAACGGCGGGGAAAACTCAGCCCCGAACGAACGTTTCCGATATTAGCGCTGTATAATGTCATAAATTTCGTCATAACCGATAAACGGGCAAAGTGCTGAAAGATTCGAGCTCGTAAAAACGAGTGAACGAGTTTTGAGGAACAGTGTGACACAGTGATATACATGTTGGGGAAAATTGGGGAAATTTGTGAAAACAGATCGATAAAATGGAGTGCTGTGGAAAGCAGTGAGGCTGCGAGGATTCGGCGCCTCGGAAAACGCAAGTTTTTTGTGTGCGATGTCATATGGAATTGTGATTGTTTTCGGTTTAATTATATAATAAATAATATAATTGCGAAATTAAGGAAATATTTCATTTTTGAAAATTGAATAGTATAAGAAAAAATTCGATTTATTTTCATTCAATTATACATATATTTACTAATAAGGGAAAATTCTAATTTCATTATGTTTTCGGAATTTACATGACGAAGAAACGTTAATTTCGTTCAGGCGATTTTTGCACGTTTAAAATAATTTATTTTCACTTTTTTCAATTAAGAAATGCAAATGTGTTAGAGTGTATTTCGCATAAATATAAAAGTATAATCAAATTTGAATTATACAATTTAGAATTTTGTCAAAAATGAGCATAATTTATGTTCAAGGAAATATTTTTCTTACAAAAACGAAAAATATAATTTTATTCAAAAAGTATATTAAGTAAACGTAATTTGAATTTTTTTATGTTTAAATTTAACTTGTACAACTTGGAAAAACTCGGATATTAAAAAAAATAATTATGTACACGAACTTTATTAATACAATTGAAACAAATGGGTAACTGTTATTAATCTTTGCGATAAATTAAAACGAAAACGTTCTTTAAATGTGACGGAATATTTTTGGTATGTTGATTGATTGAGACAAATAAAATTAATTATAAATTATCAAACGCAAATATGCATAATATTTTAACGTACGAAATTTTTCATTTAAATATAAGAATTTTTTTTTAAGAATATCCGAATTAAACGATTAAACGTTTTTGAACTTTAAATGATCATAAAAATAAAAAAAAAACCAAAATTTCAATAAAAATGATAATTTAATACCGAAAAATTAACATTTTTTCGCTATTAAAAAATTCATCCTATCAAACGATCAATAATCTCGCCTCAAAAGACCGATACCATCAATTTCCCGACGCGAAACCAAAAGACCAAACAAAACCCGTAACTCCACATCGTCCAGCTTTGATTTTGAATATTTTCCCGGTTCCAAAAATATGAAAAAACATACGAAAAGTCCGATAACGAGATCTCGGACGGGTGGTGGTCCGCCGCGCGAATACTGATGAGCGAATCATATTCCGACTTGTCCGCAAGTATGAAAATACAATTAGAATAAAATTTACATTTACATAACGCTTTCGTGTTTCCCGCCGTTGGGCGACCATGCTTCGAGCCCCCCCCTTTCCGCCCGTAACCCTTCTTTGAGGGGGGAGGTGTTTTTTTTGTATTTCGAAATTCGTATTTTGTGTTTTTCAATTTTATTTTTTGCGCAAGTCCGCGGAACGAGTTTTGCAAATTAAATACGGTCGTTGGGCGATTCCGGTTTTTTTACAGTTTGAAATCGATGCTTTTCGTGGTGGAAATTTGATGTTTTTGAGTTTTCATGTTGTAATTTTGTAAATTGAGATTTTTTAGTTGTGCTTCAAAATAAATTTTTCGAAATTTTTTAATTTAAATTTTAATAGACGATGTTTAATATTAAATGTTAAATATCGCTTTAATAGCAAGATTTAAGTAGATATACATCCTATAAGAAAATTCTAGTGGATACAGTTTTGACACATCCATTTCAACGTTTTGCATTTCAAATTCAGCTATAGAAAAGTATTATTAAAACTGTTGTCATAGTAATCAATGATATTCATTAATATGAATTCTTGTTGATTTGTTGAATTTGAAGTGTAAAAACTGTATAGTTTTCAAAAAAACGTTAGTGTTTTCAAAATATGTATCAACTTTACTCGAACTGTCGCGGAATAAGTTATATCTCGGATTTAGCCAAGTTTTCCCTATATATTTATTATAAATTGTTTTTTTTTAATCAAAAATAATTTTTGTAACACTTTGAGACTTTGACGTTCAATTTGAGCTTATTAGAACACGCAGAACAATTTTATTAATCTGATATATTTATTTTTATGAAATTATGCTTTATATAATATTATAAAAATATTTTCATAGATCAATCTATACATAATATAAAAAAAATAACTGTTAATCAGACAAAGTTTTTTTAAAAGTTTGATGGATATATTATATAAAAAAATTGTACTATCGAAAGAGAACAAAAATATAATACGATATTTGAATATAATCCAATTCATAAATAACAAAAAAAAGTACAAATACATAACACGTGCGTGAACAGCGTTCATGGTCAGATTGTGCATTGTTAAAAGCGTGGACACGCGAACGCTCGAATAAATTACGAAGTATACACGTGTGCATCGCGCATACCGATTTATGTGAAAGCACGTATGACGTACATCGCAATTACACTGTACGTACTTCTGGCATGTGAAAGCAACTACGTGTGCGGTGCGAAATTACGTTAAATATGTAAAACGAGCCCGCAATCATAAAGGCCGTTGCGTGTTGGCCCTTTTCAGTCGACGCGATTGATCGTGCCCTTTTTGTATTTTATGTATCGTGTGGTATTTGATTTTGTGTCGTTTTCGATTTTTTGATCGTGGCGAGGCTTTATTGGATTCGGTTTTTGAGTTTGATTCTAGTTTTTCAATAGTGGTTTATTCGGACATGCTTCAAATTGAATGTTGAAATTTGACACATATTGAGATTCGATAAAATTGAAAAGGGCGTGACGAAATTTCGATAATAATTCAAAAAGAGGAGATTTTCCTCTTTGCAACTTTTCTTTACGGCGCGTTAACAACGTCTGCCTTTTGTGTAATCGACTGTGTTCATTGATTTTTAAAAAGGTTTAAAGCGCGCGCCTTCTACAAAGCCTTCTGTGTGCGTTTTCTAATTTTAATAAAATGAACGAAAAAAAGAAAAATATACGAAAAACGCGAAGGCTACTAGACACGGGACGAGAAACGGGAAAGTCCCGGGACGTGCGAAAAAACGGGACGGGAAAATCGGCTTTTTACAGCTACGTATAAAAAGGAGAACAGCGTTACACATTTTCGCTCGGGTGAAAATAAAAGGGAAAAAAAAACGGAAAAGAAAATGGCGACCGTTAAACGGTAAACAAGTTATATTGTGCGAAAGCTGAACGACGAGTCCTTTATGTTCGAAACGTCCTTGCGGAACAATTAAGGGCTATTTACAATGGAATTTCTTATTCGAATGTGTTTTTTTGAACGCTCAAAATGAAATAAAAAAAAATACATAATTAACACGAGAAAAAGCAAGAGTTTTATTAAACGAATTTGAATAAATTTATTAAGATTTTATTCAGTGTTGGGAAACTCTTTCGGTCGGTGTTCGAAATTTTCGTACATTTTTTATTCACGATCAAATGCTAATATTCGACAATTTTGAAACAAAACGGAAAATTTATTTATTTAAAAGTAAAGTAACCATTTTGGAAACTACACGATTTTTATTATGATAAAAGAGCTAAGGAAAAAATAAATTAAAATACGAAAACACAAAAGCGCTATTAATCCACCCGGCGACTTCCACAGAACGAATCGAAAAACCGATCTCTCGAAAAGAAGACACGAAAAGTTTCTCGTTTTATATTTGAAAAGCTTACCACCGCCGACTATTAAGTGGCACTCGAACTTTTAATTGTGACGTTTTATTCTTTGTCACCTGTTTACGAGCGGTCTGCGGCCCGACAACAATAAAAGTCTAAACTTTCCGAACGTTAATAAAAATTCACTCCTTCCGAGTTTCTGGCCGACGAGAAGAAAGTCTGATTTGTGTGTGTATGTGTGCTCGTTTTTGGTAAGGTTTTTTAAGTGATTATTGTCGAATGGGAAAAGCTCTTTGACAGTTGTGTAATAAATTGTGCGTGAGGTCGTTCTGGACCAATTCGCAGTGATGTCTATTTTTATGTTGTGAATTTTTTGTGTAGGTTATGAATGCGAGAATGTAATTTGTTTTGAGAATTACACATGTGAAAAATAAATGTGATCGAATAACTGAAAAAGGGTATTTTCTGTTGCTGACAAATTTGTTCGATTGCATTCATCAAATAGTTGAACGAATTTTGTCTATAGACGAGGCAATCAATCAAATGGCTTTGTTGAAGAAAAAAATTTTCCGAATGTTGAATGGAATTTGTCAAACAGATTTTTTCGCTTTTGTAAATAAACGATTCAGTTTTAAATTCGAATTTGCAATTCAATGTCTCATATTTAAAAAAATATGAATTTCTGTTTCAAATATTGTTGAATTCATATCTAAAAATTACTATTATCCGAATTTTTTTCATTATATAATAACATAAGGAATATAATAATCGTCCCATGTCGATTTGAAAAAACCTGTTATGCCATGGTGACATATTTATATTTGTGTTTGTATATTATATAAATAAATAAATTTTATAAATTAATATTATTAATTAGACCAGATGACATACATTCACATTCATGTATGTGACTTATTTATCAATTCTCATCATTGATAACCAATACAGTGAAAAGCGTAGCCACTCGAATGGTATTAGGCGGCACAACAATAAACACGTCCTCCCTCAAAAGAAAACTTCTTTTCTTCGCATTTGCCAGAAGCTTCTTCTACTTCTATTTCTACTTATTCTTCGAAGATTTGGCAAGTGCTTCCTCGTGCGATAATGTAACAATAAAGCAGCGGCAGATAGTACGGAGAGATACGGAGAGTCTCGCTCTTATATTTTTCTTTTGTTCAGTGCGACAAATATACACGCAGATTATACTGTACCTAGTCTGTGTATACACGCAGATTACACTGCGAAGATGCTTGTATTAATGGAAACGGTTCGCATTGTTTCACTGGCCTCTTTTCAGATATCGAAGATCGTTAAGACATGAGAAATGTTTAATTGCGCGTGATACAAAGGGTGCGTTGGAATTTTTCTTTGGACCGTGCTTCCCCTTTGGTTCATTTTTTTTGTAAAATTCAATAGTGGTTTTATCAGTTCAAATAATCTTGTGCTATATATAAAATACAGAATTTTTGTGAAAAATAATATAATTCTGAATGTTAAAGTAAAATAAATATTATTTTCAAAAGTAGTATTATGATGAATGTAATGAAAATATGATCGTTTGGAAACATGTTTTTATTCTCGTAGTATATTTTCTAATGAATTAGTAATAAGTTTATGAATAGAGTACATACGTATTCGTATAAAAAAAAGCGACGAAAACTTGAACAAATATTCGAGAATTAATACGAAGCTCGTCGCACACGAATCATACAATAATAAAACGTAGACGAAATAACTTTTGCAAAGTGGATATCAACACAATGGTGTGTCGAAAGTTACACGCTCGTTACACGAACATTCGACAAATGCTTTCATGCAAAACGACTTCGGCAACACATTAACAAATTGACTTCTGCATATTCCCTACACTTTTCACTGTATAACTTTCTTCTGGTGCTACTTATGAGCGAGCTTTTAAAGCTCGCGAGCTTCTCTTGCAGCGGGTTCGGGCGTCTTTGATCTCACGCATGAACATATGGAAAAGTGCGAAATTAACGCGTGTGTATGTTTGCTGTGCGAACTTTGTTTTCAAGATAATTGTCGCTTAGATTTGGGTTTTCCATTTATTTGTTGCGTGTCTTGCATTTTGGTTAGTGTAAAATGTATGAGATGAAGCATTGAGTGGAAATTTCCGGATTGGTTTTTCGCAATATGCGGATGATTAAAAGTAGATCATTTTGTGATATAAATATTACGTAGATAGGTATAGATTTTTCCAATAAATAATTCATCCGAGTTTTGTACTTGTAGTGATTCTTTATCCTTTCAGTACACGGAAAAAAAGTAAATCGAAACAAAAGTTTTTAAATTGAGCTCGAAAGTCACGCGTTTCTCGAGCGTTTTTTAATTTAGCCAAAATTGACGAGAACGAAAAAAAAAATTGGAAAGACTTTGAAAAACGATTGAGTTTCAAATCGAGAATACTTTCGATTTTCAATTAACCTGAACGAAAAGGCTTCCGAGGCTTCGTCGGAGCGTCGTTTCAATATACCGGGTACTTTTTAATTTGTTCGCCGACGGGAAAAAAGGCGAACTTCAATTAATATCAAAGGAAATTCGGCTTCGTTGATGAAATAAAATTATAGGAAACACACTATGCCCCGGAAAGATGGGGACGGGAAGTTATTAAAGCGTTATATTATACTCTTCTTTTACTGTATAGTAAGTCTGAGCGAATTGCAGCTTAGTGCAAGTGCAACGCTTCTGCATCCACTGAGCGTTTATCCTAGTTTTATACGTTCGGGTTATGGGTCTGAGTCTCCTTCCTCGGGAACTTATTATAATAGGTCGTTTCGAGTCTTAATAAAGGTATTAGCGACTCGGATGCTATCTTTGAGATAGTTTCTTAATACTTAAGATTCTTGATATTATTATTATTATTATTGAGTCTTTAATATCGTTTGAAAAATCCGGGCACGTATTTGACGTTGAGCGTTATAATGAAGTTAAACTCTTTTGATACAAATAAAATTTATCAGTATATAAATTTGTTATATACAGGAAAATAAATGATATATTGTATAATTTCCATTGATTATGATATAGTTTTTACACTACAATTTCAACAAATTAACAAGAATTCATAATAACTAATTTCATCGATTATTTTGACAATGGTCTAAATCTCTAAATAATACTTTTCTTCAGTCGATTTTGAAATGAAGTAAACTGCAGAGAATCGATTTATAGTATAAAAACTCCTTGAGAGTTGATTTCCTGTTACCATTATTTTGACACGGATGTTATTTACATTTAATATTAAACACAAATCGATCTTATAATATACTTTTTATAAACTGCGTATGGTGATGATATAATAATCAATTAAATGCTTATGATTAATTTGAATTTTCAGTAATTAAAAAAGCTAATGTGTTTGCATTTGAATCGAATGCAATATTGCACCTCACGGGATTCAGCATGCTCATGGCGCGGAGCAATTTCGACATATTCGGCTTTCCAATTAATGCTTAATTAAATCTTGCGTTTCACCTGGTATTTGTAGTTGTCCTTTGGGTGGGAATATGGTTGAACTTTCCCGTCACGGTGTAGATTTGTGACTATAGTGCAGATTTCAAAGGTAGCCCGCAACGAAACTTCCACATTGAAAGCTCGATCGGAGTTTATTTAGTAAGTTACTCTACGAAAATGTATATCAATTTCGATATTTATTGCACAATCTACTACAAATCGTAACTGGATATGAAAACAGACTATTTCGCAATAATATAAACGGAAATAATTTAAATTTTGTTCGACATGTTTACACGTCGGAAGTCCGAGAACGGCGCTAGAATTTCCTTCGTTTTTCTTTACTCTTCTGAATATTCCATATTCCGTTCTAATTTAGCGCAGATTTTCGCCGTGGCGTTTGTTTTCCTTTTTCCGACAAATAGTGGTGCGACAACCGCTATTTGCATAATTTGAATTTCAAATCACCAACGAGCGCCCCTAATTCGGACCTCAAACTGCGGCTCGCGCTCACAACGGTTATTTGTATATTCGTTTTTTCCTTTTGTCGTGTATTTTTGTTTCAAAAAATAGTTTTCGCCGTGGGAAAGTTTTAATTTAACTGGTTCGATAGAAACTATTGTAATAATTAAATGATTTGTATCGTATAAGTTTGTGTTCGCTAACTTTTTTGATTGAATCGGTGTTTTGTGCGCTTTGAAACTATTTTAATTTGAAGCCATAAAATTGCTTGTAAAGTTTTTTTTTATATTGGATGAATTGTTTTGAATTTCAATTTGATAGAAATTTCATTAAAATTATTTATTTTTAGATGATATATATTATATAAATTGTTAGGTGTTATATTCGCAAATTTGAGGTTTTTAAAAAGAAAAAAAATTGAGAATAACTGATTGTGAGTATAATATAAATTTTGCATAAAGCAACATTTAAATACATGCATTTTAACCACTGTTTTGATCTATCTCAAAATAAAACGAGTAAATTTTATTTTCTCTTTAAAACGTAACATTAAAGATAAGAATTGAAACTCATTATATAAAAAATCCATTTTTTACTATAATTTTTCTTTAAAAAAAAATTAAAATGTATATTATTATATTACATATATCGCAGACCATGTATAATATATTATTACTATACTAGCCCATGTATATTTGACTCAACTCAACATAACCTACCCCAACCCAACCCCCAACGACAGGTATTTATGACCGATCCAAATACACATGGACTGAAATACACCTGGACTGTCAAATATACAAATATCATTACGTCAACGATATGTTTCACCAACATTATCTAATTGCTAAAGTTAAACAAAAAACATTACATTTATCAAACAAGTCAACCGTTCAAAACGATCAGATTTACACGACACAACAATCGTTTGATTTATCAGTTGCGAAACCTTTCACGCATCATTCTTCACAAAAAACCGTCGTCTTTTTCGTGCACACACACACATACATATACACATTATATATACACACACACACATCCATAAGCCGAGCAGTCTTCGTGAAATACGGCGATTCGCTGTGCCACTTTTTCGCGGTCCGAAAGTGGTCGGAAATAATTGATCACCTCAGCGGCCATAGTGCGCGTCCCTTTGTGGAAATATGATGGATGGAAGTCCGGCGAACAAATCGCATAAAAATGTGCTTTTCCTTTGCGTATGATTGATTCAGATTTTGTGCGAAATGACGAAGATGTCGTGATAATTTTTCGGCGGGTCGGTGTGAATTTTTGTGGTTGGTGTTGGATAATGTGTGGTTTTGTTGTTGATTTTTTCGTTGTGATTGTTTTTGGGTTTGGTTGGATTTGTTCCTTTGTAGTGATGATTGATTTTTGTTTTATACAAATGCTTGTTGATTTTTGTATGTTTTTAGTTTCTTCTAATGTAGAAATTATTATATATGGTTGTTATGATTTGTCTATTTAGATTTTAGTTAATGTGCTTTGCGTATTCAAAATTAATTTCGTATAAAGTTTACAGGAATAGAAATTTTTGTTAACTTATAAATGTGATAATAATCGAATTTATATTTAAATGAGAGTACTGGTAAGGTTTTTACTCTTTCAGGTAATTAAAAATGAAATTATGAAAAATATGAAATTTTGTGAAAAAATTATTATTTTCAAGAGCTGTATTTTAAAATGTAATTCAATTTTTAACAATTTCTACAATAAGGACGTATTCTAAAATTTTAATTTTATGAAAAATTATGACAAAAAACCTTTATATTTTAAAAGAAAAATTTAATGTGAAAAAAATATTTTTTATTTTTTTCTCGCGATTCAAAGAGTTAAAATATTATACACAAAAGAAAACTCTCAAAGAAATTCGAAATAAACTTTTTTGTTTTATTTTTACTCCGATTTAAACGAAAAGCTTTCCCAAAAAATAAAACAATAAACCACCAGCAGAACAAATGTTTAAAATAAATTTATTTATTGTAAAAGTTTTCGAATATAATATTTCGAACGTACGAGATTGAAACATGATTTGAATCCGTATTTATCGCACAATGCGTATTATTTTCAACCGATATAGGAAACAATATAATATTATCCGCGTTTGATATTAAATTTTACATTGTTTCGCAACGCGCAATTTTGCGGCTTGTGTGAAATGCGAAACCTTCTCTTTCATCTATTTCGGTTCGTTTTGTTACGCATTCAGTTCGATGCTAAAACCATATACAGTACGTAGTTTACATTAGTTCATCCGCATTGGTTATAATTATTTTCAGATTTATTCACAATATCAACTGGATTGTATGTACAATTTCAATCAATAGACATAAAAGGTTTGAAAAGAATGAGATATTTATACTATTTTTCATTGACCTTGATCAGTAAAAAAATACTATTTTGATCAGTAAAAATAAAGTATATGGTTGTTATTCGGTTCTGTGCACGTGGAAACCTGTTTGAACTTGTTGGATCAAGTCTCAATGTAGTCACACGTAGTACTAAGCTAACCTAACCTAACTGATCATTTAACAATTTTTTACTGATCATTTTAGTTATTATTAACCAGCCAAATAATTAGTTGCCTTTTCCATTTTCATTTGCGATATCCTTGTTGTATTAAGAGCTTATCATATATAACGAACATTTCAGTATTGCGTCATGCACTCAGAGAAGAAAAATTGCGGAAAAGCGCAGAAAAATTCTGGGAAAAGGCCGGAAAATTCGCGGGACGGATCGTGAAAAACACTCGTGTCAAATCCGCGGAACACGTGCGCACGCTTATATATCAGTTTTATTAGCGTTTTGATATGGGTAAATCATTTTCCATCATGGCCCACGGCGGCGCATATTAGATGTGCGTACTAGAGGGACTTTACGACCCTTTTAGGGGTCGCCAGCCCTTCGGGAGAAGTAGTCGGGAAAAACTGAGATAAAGAGCGCGAATAAAATATAAAGTCGAAAAAAGAAAAATAACGTATTTCATATATATTTTTATATGTTTGCGAACGAGTCGGGCGGGCTATGGCAAGCTCGCACTTGCATATTTGCGGTATTTTATGGGTGTTTTTTTTTCAGTAGTTGTTTTCGGGTCACATAGTGCGATTCGATTTTATTGAGCTACCTATCTGTGTGTAATCGGATTGTTTTTTTTCAAAGTATTTTTTGATTTATAGCTTCGTTTTTTCATGGTGCAGATGTGTTGTTTGATAGCCTCGTTATAATATATAATATTAATTCTGTATGAAAATATGGTAATTTATAGATTAAGTTCAAGGAATATTATTTCAGCTTTACCTCGACGGTAATTTTGCCTTTTATTCTAAATTTATATAAATTATCGTATTTCATTATATTATACTTAATTTCAATAATTTCGTATTTCGATCACATTCGAATTAATAAGTTATATTTTATATTAATTTAATATAATTTGAAAGTAGTGAAAATTTTAATTTCTAAGTTATGTTGCACGACAAAAATATTCATAAAATGGAATAAAAGAATCGTAAATAAAATTACAGATAGCAAAAGCATGTGTTCGTGTTTGACATGACATAAAAATTTTCGTACATAAAAAGGATTGCCCTTTTTACGAAAATAAAACACGAGCGTACCCCGACATATTTCAGATCGAAGCGAGATAAAGTCTGAAAAAATCATGCATACGACCGACCTTTAACGACTTCATATAATAATACACACGTAAAATGCAAAAAAACCCCACACAATTCCATAGTTCGCATGATCGGCGCCAATAACGAAACCCACATATCATTTCAACGCGTTAAAGTCCCCGCCGCGATAACATCACCATCCTTTAAACGCGAAATTATACGAAACACACAACAATTATACTATAATATATAAATTAACGTAAACGTGGCAAATTAACGCGAACGGTCAACCGACAAAGCCATTCGTGCGCGTCGCAAAGCCGGCTTTAGAACGGAGTCATTGATTCTTTTGTGCCTCGGTATATATCCGGATGCGGATCTGGATATGTCTAAATGTCTGGATATGCTTAGTGTATATATAATATATGGTGAGTTAGGCCTTTCGGGTTCGGATGCGGCGTCAGCTGGTGTCCGTGGACCGTGAGTTGATCGCTATTCTCTTCGTGCGGAAACGTTGCATTCTACGATGCAGCATACGTTGCTTGCTTTTGTATATACATACATACATATATTCATATCGTTTTTGTCATATGTACGTTTGTCATTTGGAAATGTATAATTTTGATTTTGATAGGTATTTAGTGTTTAGTTTTAGTGCAGCGTGGATCGTGATGGTAAATTTCGTTGTGTAATAAATGGCAACTGTTTATTTGAATACCGGAAATAAATAAGTGGCTTTTTTTAAATTTTGAAATATGTACAACGGTTTTTGTCAAGAAATTTCCATAGTGCATATAATTGATATAAATTTGCTGTCGATATATACTATTAAAAAACGATTTTGGAGATTTCAACCATATTTTGAAACATGGGCGTATTAGGATTTATAATAGTTATTTTATAACATGGGTATATTGAACGTATTTATGGCATAAAACCGATTTTGGATTTTTTGGTACCTAAGTCCTTTTTTATTTCCAATAGTCATTTTGTCATGAATGGTATTAAAATTGTATACTAGTTGTTAATTAACAGTTTTACCTTACGAAAATTTACATGTTAATAAAACAAATTTGCAAATTTCAATAAATTTCATTAAAATCCAGTAATTGTTCGCTGAATAATATTATACATATATGCTGGCCAACAATTACTAAGAGTTGATTGTAATTTCTGACAATATTATGATTCACTAACCAGGTAATCAAAAAACCAATGAAATAATTTAAATTTAAATAAATTGCAACGTATTGTCATTTAAAACTAACAAAAAAGCCATTCATACCGGAAAAAGTTCTATTTAAAAAATTCTACGTATTATTGAATGAATAAAAAAGCTTTTATACCTGCAAAAAGTTCTATAAATAAACCGATAGTGCATCGGACGAAAAACCGAACAAGACAAACGAAATTCCAATTAAGTTTTCCCGCGCTTAATGCACACCGCACACACCTGAAAAATGTTTTCCAATTTTCCCGATAAAATCTATTCGCTCTACGTTAAATAACTTGGATGCACCTAGATTCAACCAAAAATGTATATATATTATACAAACGATGCGAATTCCCAATGCAAGCGCTGCATCTAGGTGATTTACACCGGTCCGTGATTAAACGACGCTAAATTTCGCCCGCAAAACTCCACTTTGAAGCCGGCCCGGAAAATAAATAAATAAGCGCATCTGAAAAAAGTTGAAATATACGTCTGAAAAAATAAAATACGTCGAGAAAAATCGCTTTCGTACGTGCGGTTCGCTCAGACGAGATTTCCGCCCTGCCGAAGAGACGTATTTGCGCAATTTCGAGACGTCGAACTATGTACTTCGGTCTCGGTACGTGTGTATGTAAACATACGAGGGATATGTGAGGATGTGTGTGCATTTTGAGATTGAGTCATCAATTTAGAGCGCTCGCATGTGCTGGATCCGAAATTGAATTTTATTACGTTCGACGGCGGCGAAGTTTCGTTTGAGTTGTGGACTTCTTTCATGACGATTGGTTGGAAATTTTTTTTATGTGAGGATGTTGTTTGTGAGAGTTTTTTGTATGTTTATTGATTGCTTGTTAGGCGTTTTTGCTAGGTTTTGATTGGTCAAGCGTTCGTTTGTGTTGTTGTTTGGATATAGTTTCATGTTCATCAATAATCCAGGGAATAAAGACAAAATAAAGCTTTATATAGGAAAAAGTCGGTGTAAAACTGAATTTTGGTATTAAGTTTGATATTGTGGTTCTTAATAAAATGGAAAAAAATTATATCGATTTGAGGTCAGTATTAGATTTTACGTGGGGTCAAATGTTATCGAAAACATGTTTTTCGTGGATATTTCGCTAACTATCACTTTGTTAAATATTCAGTCAAATTTGTAACTTGGTAAATTTCCTACAAAAAAATACTACAATATTTATTCGTAAAAGTAACTATTTGGAGATTTTTTTCTCTTTTGTTTTTATTCTCCGGATTACAGGGGATTGGGTTTTTTATAATAACAATATTTTCTCAGCATAAAAAGAACCAATTGCAAATTAATTAACTATTAATATTATATGTAAATTTATTTATTAACCATAATAAAATTATGATTAAAATTCTATTTAAAATTGAACTGCTTAATAATCTATACAAGTTAGTTAAAACCATAGAACTAAATCTAATTATAATGTAAGTGTTAGTATGAAATGAATTTTAAATTATGCAAACTTTTTCATTTAGTCGTCAAAATTAAAAGTTATTAAATTTTCGTTCACGAGTTACACGATATACATATTTAAAATATGCTTTCGTGGAAAGTTTATGTAAAACTGTATATAAAATATGGAAAGAAAACTGTTCTTTTTACCCGGTTACATCTTCTAGTTATCTTCTTTTAGCCATCTATGTCTTCGTTTAGAGGCTAAAACGTGACGCTTTAGAGATGCCTCGCTTTTCCAGAACGTGATTCTTTTCTAGAGGATAACTCAGAGCTATCCCATATTCGTACGTGTACAAAAGTTGAAAAATAATCTCGGAAAAACATAAGTTTTATATAGAAAAGAAAACATTTAACGAACCTTGAGAAAACTTTCAATTATTTAATCGATCGAATAACGAATAGAGCACTTCTTGCAATACGACTGTAATATCGTTCAAACGAATCGTTCGGTTTAATTTCGCGCCGTTTTGTATATTTTTTTACAGTCAGAACAGAACTAAAGTAATAATGTCCGTTCGAATCGCGTGCATTCTACCGGTTAGGAACGGAAATGCAGGTTTTTTCCCTAATGCACATCTGCTTTTCCAGCATCGTGGAAAACGCTTTTCCGACTGTCGCGTGTCTTTGTATCGACGGGACTGGTAGTTTATCTGGGCCGATTCTATCCTGCATTATTTTCAGAATGTCGATTCCACTTTGAGTCGAAAGACAGTAAATTCAATGTAATTGGCATTTCAAATTGAATCCTGTTGAAATTATTTAATTTTGAACAAATGTATCACTTTGAGATTTCTATCACGAAAGTCTGAAGCTCGGTTCAATTTATCAGAGCGGTAAAAATGTTTTACGGGATTAATATATTTTTGGATCTACTGAGATTTCATCTATTCTACTTTTATGCAACATTGGTTTTAATTTTGTGACATAAATATTATTACAATGTTTCATTGCGATGTCTACGTATAAGTTGTAAAGACAGATATATGTTCACGAAATAAAATTAAATAGTTTTTCGTTTCTTTGAATTGAATAAGATTTTCTGACATTCTAAAGCTGTAAAAATTGTTTTATATTGGATTTTTCCATAAATTTCAATCGAAATAAGTTTTTTTTGTAAAAAAAATATAAAAAGGAACTATACAGTTTCGACATAGTCATTTAAATTTTTTTTAGATGGCTAAATGCATTTTCTACAAAACGACGTAACTGACGTGTCGCTGTTAAGCCTGTATACGACGGTACGTATATTAAACGGGAAAATCGGTGTGAAAATTGACGGTTGCATCGCGGATTTTCACGTTTTAGATAACCTCATGTGTTAGTACGGTACGGCATAGATATCTAAAAATATGTGCGCTCGAGTTTTCCGTAAATTTCACTCGATAAATCGTTTTATTACCGCCCGCGAATCGAATTTCGCACATAGCAGCGGTAACATCGCAATTTATCACATCTTAAACTGAAATAAATTTCCTGATTTTCCACCGTGAAATTCGAAAGCTCGCAATTCCGCGAATGATCTGCTCGAAATCCGAAATATCCAACGGTTGCATTTCGGTGGATTGAAGAGGCCGTATGCGCTTTTTCTGCTCGCTCGGATCCGTTCCGGAAAATTCGGGGTGAAAAATCGATGGACTACTCGCGCTGGAAAAGCATCAGGAAAAATCTACTTCGATTCGGGATATAAATGGGTCGCTTTTCGACGTTGACGTTTTGCCTCACTTCAGAATTCGACGATGCGTTTTTCCGGCAATTTTCTCTGAGACCTCGGAGCTTTTCTGTAGAACGGATCTAGTGCGTGAAAATAATCGGTATCTGAAGTGTATAAAATATTTTATTTGAATTATAGCGATATAAGATTTTTTTTTAATTTCAACGTAACATTTGAGTGATTTAATGTGAGGTATCTATATTAGCGATTCTAATAATTCAAATAATTTGAGTGTCTCAAGCAATTTGATTGATAAATTGGTGAATTTAAAAATTGTTTTACTATCAAAAATTTTTTTCTCAAATCGCCAGCATCAAAACTACATACAAATTATATAAAAATTTCAGGATGAAATTTGATATTCTTTCCAATTACGAACTTCCCATAGACTCGAGTATTAGACTAACTTCATTATTATATAGTTATGCTAGTATTTTATTATAAAAATACCTCATTTTATATATTGACAGAGTTTCCGATAACTTAATACAAAAAACACAAAAAAGATTTCTCCTAAGAAAATCCATTTTACATACAACCGTACGTTGCCCTCGTACGATATACACAAAATAAACTTTATTGCCCGAGTGAACATTTCAACGGTCAAAAAGAAAACTTTACGAACAGTACAACATCGCTCACTCTTCCACACACTATATACACATTATGCATTCGTTCCATGTTTATTTTTATTCCTATTTACTTTTGTTAGTTCAGATAAAAGTCCGCGAAAGTGCACGGAGAGTTTAGCGTCTGCGAAGTGAGGCGGCCAGATAAACTCGTCATATTCTTACTCCTTGTGTGTATCTCTCTCGGTTATGTTCTGTAACTGCGTTTTGGCAAATTTCTCTACCGTCGAGGAAGCAGTTGGAAAAGTTTTGTATGTGCTGTTGTCGAATGACGCCTTCGGAATATTTAATTTCGATCGAATTTGGCATAAGAAGGCGTGGGAACATATCTCAGAAGTTTGTTTGTTGAGAATGGAGTATGAAGTTTTTGTCAATGTTTCTTGTGGATTTTATGAATTTTTTGACTGTTTCGATAAAGTAAACGAATATTTATTTCATTCATGTTTGATATCTGGAAAAAAAAATATAGGTTGCAAATAGTATTATGTTATTGAATATATGAGTTTTTTTTTCAATTTTATTGGAAATTATTGGTTCGAAGAATTTAATTTTAAAATAGTTCTATATAATTCTTAAGAATTTTTTTCTATATATCTGAAGAATTCTAGTCTTAAATGATCTTTATACCTTTGTATAGTGTGAAATACGAGTATTAGGATCTATTGAATCGAAGAAGAATGTTATATAATACAATAGTTGAATTGCACTGGACGTCTACTCTGAATTTCGTAAAATGATATGAACGTGTTCTTTTTTTCTTAAATGAAAATAGCCCTTGTTATTATAAATATCTATATTTATTTTTAAATTTAACTTTAATTTAAATCACGAAACCAATATTCTATCAAGCTGATGAGAACTCTTTACGTATTATATTTTTTTGATGGAAAAAATTTTTTCGTTTTTCTTTGAATCAATGAGTTATAACTATATTATTATGTGAAGTATATGTATTTCCTTTTCAGTATTCGTTTTTTTGGTCTAGTTAATAACAGTACTGGTCTAGTTAAAACAGTATTATCATTTGATAAAAGATACGTGACAATTTTCGAATCAGTCTAACATATGTATAAATTTCAAACTGAAATAAAATTAATTCATCGATATTAAAAAAAATATGTTACCACTCATATTTACATGATAAATTATAAAAATAATCATAGATATATCAAATTTCGAAAATATTTCAAAGATATTCTAGAAACGCATTTATTAAAACCGCACCAGATAGTGAGAGCCTCGTGGCTGATCACGTGACGGGAATAATGGTCTGGCGAAGGATAAAAGAAATCCTGGGATTCTAACCGGGAACAGAAGGACAATAAACACGAGTGTGTGTCTGTGGGAAAGGACACAAAAGCAATCCTGAACGTTGGTGATCTCGTTCCAGTGCTATTCGAATGGTGCCAACGCGGTTCGGTCTCGATTTGAATATAAAAGTTGAGCGGGACTTTCAAGATGTTTATTTCGAATTTTGATTTTGATTTGTGTGTTTTGAAGTATTTCGAAAAGTTTTGTGAAAGTCGAGTTTTGGTTTGTTTATTTATTTAAAATTTTAGATGATTGTGATGCGGATTTTTGTATTGAATTTGAATCTTGTTTTTGATGATATTCGGTACAAATGCAAAATTGAGTACGTATTAATTTAAGTTGAAAAATTGTAGTCTCAGTATTTCCGAATTCAAAGGTGATAAATTCTGTTTTTCCGACGGAAATTTCGTTTCAGCGATGTGCGCAAAAACTGAACTCCATTAAATTTGAAATTCTATCACAGCAGAATTTTTCCTCTATGAAAATATTCTGAAAATGCACTTTCCTCTTACGATATGTACGAATTCGAAACTCATCGAAAGTCGTTTTCCCAGCTGAAAACCTCTGAAAAACGTTTTATATTCACCGCCTCGACTAGAAGACGCCTTCAGCATTTTTATATGCCGACAAACGAGAATGCAATCTGAAATCTTATACGTTCACAATATTAAAATATACTAATTTCAATTTCGCGCCGGTACTAACTATTGTAAAATTTGTGTTTTACGCTTTAATTTAGTTTCTCATCTTTTTTTTAATTTCTCTGGATTATTTTATTATTTGAAATGGATCATTTAGATATTAAATGTTGTAAAAAAATAATTACAGTTAATTTGCAATGAGGATTTTTAACATTTTCCGGCCGCAGGTGGGCGTCTCAAAAAGCTTACAAAAGCTATCAACAGGCGTTGTAAAGAGAAAGCGGTAAAAAAATCACACGAGAAAAAAGTATAGGAAAATTCTTGGAGAAAAAAGGACGAGCCTATCCCGCGGGAATGCGCCTTGCGTCGTCTCGAGGATTCGTCTTTTTGTTTGAATTCCACAAAACGGTATAACTTATCTCCTTTTTCCGGATTTTCCGGATCTACTGCCTTGGAAAATGCAACATATTGAAATGTTTCCTAGATCGTATGTCTCCATACTATTTGCATACTGTATAAATTGAGAACTCGAATATGAATTCATTTTTATTTCGAATTAATAATGTATTCATTTTTTATTACTGCAACATGCAAATGAACCACTTGTGCACTTCAGAAATTCCAAGTCAAATTTTATTAAAAAAAAGTTTTGTCACATTTGATTATATTGTATAATAATCATTTGATATATTACATCATTCTATACAATCTATTACAAAGACATGATTTGTTTTGAATTAAAAATCTATAGAGAAAAATAACACGTCGTTTATATGAAAAGGAAAGCTCATTCAATTTAGGAAACTAGAGTCGAAAGTTAGCGACGAAATACCGTCAGTACATAAACGGTGATAATTCGGGAAACGTTTCGTGCGCGACCTTTTTACTTCGCGACGATATTCCCAAATGGGAGGACGAGTTTCCCCAGACCGTTCCCGATACTTTTATTGGCTAGATTAGCAAAGTTGCTGAAAGTGAGAGTCGTTATTGTTTCAGAACACTCGTGTTACGAGTGCGGGGATAGGGAAAATCGTGTGAGAGTGCATATATCGGGGAATTTGCCGGTCGAGTATGTAAAAGGTAATCTGTTGAGGTTATATTGTCGTTTTTATGCGTTTCGAAAAAATATTATGTAAATGTATATTAGGTAATAATGTCGTATAAAGAAACTATAGTTTATTGTGCGTAAAATTTAAGTTTCCCGTTTTTTTTTGTCCGGGTACAAAGTGTACGAAAAACACAAAAGAGTGACCTTTTCCTTTATTTCACATAATATCTTTATTACAAACATCACAAAAGTTCATTTGTGCGTCGACAGGTTTTTTTCTCTTTACCTAGTTAAATTTTCATGGGGCCTTAGATGTTTTCCTTTGGTGTGCGTATTCGTGCGAGAGCAAAGCGAAAATTCACTGAACCAAATTTTTTCACGTGACTGATGTGCCCATTGAATTTTTCCCTCAACGCACTAGAAACTGCCGAACAAAAAAACATTTTTTTGCACAAAACGCCGGAGAAAAATTTTCCCTTTATTTTCGCGAGGATAAAATGTTACAGGTGCCATCGTTTTCTGACGCACGTTTTTTTCTCACCTTCGAACTAATACATTTTTCAGCCTCCTCAAATTGCTGTACGTCGTGTGCTACATATTGTACGCACGAGCATGTTGAAAAAATTACAATATATTATATTAAATATTATGGGTTACTCGTCTAATGCGTTTTGTATACGTCGGTTGGGCAATTTCATGTATAATAAATACGAATTAACATGCCGTATGACTTTTATGAGCGTTAAAACATAATTATTCTCGTAAAGTGCCCATATACACAAAGTAAACCTAAATTACATTTAAATTTCAATCAGGCAAATATACGGACGAGTTCTCATGGCGCCTAATGGATATTCGCTTGTGTGTAAATGGATAAACGTTTTTTACGTGTACGTCTACGTTTCAGTTGATATAAATACGTTTTCGTGATTACATTTCGATGATTCGATCCATTAGTTAAATATTCATAATTTTTATGAATTTAATACAAATAAATTTCATATTTGGTTATTATACAGGGTCTTCCCTTTGACGATGGAAGAGGGGGGAGAGGTAAAATTTGAGGTGGGGGGTAAAAAATGAAAAATAAATTGTAGCCGATTTAATTCGGAATGGTATCACTCTCACTTCTCTATCATGACTCTAAGTCACTTTAAATCCGATTAGAAATTATCAAAGTCCCGGGGAAGACCCTGTACAAATAAAATTTTGCTATTTGAAAATCTTCGCTGATTTGCTACTACATAAAAATATTTCTTGACAATATTACTTTCTGCACAAATTGAATGGAACGAAACTCCTATCGATTAAGTGCAAAATAGTAACGCAAACAATCTCGGTTCCAACATTCGAAAAGTGACCATCGGACGGTGTCTCGAGAACTTTTCCAATATGTTTATATTGGAAAAGTAGCTCGATTGTTATTGGCCGTCGTTTGTCAGCCGGAAGTGGACGGCCATCTACGGGACCGGGAAACCGGAAGTCGTGGTGCCCTTTACACGTTTTCCTATAAACGCTAACCCTCTTCCGTGGGATTCTTCCTTTGATTATTTGTTGCACTTTCGCAATGAAGTTTGTTCAGCGTACGTGATACGCCAAGTGTGTTTGTATCGCGAACATTTGATCGAAATTTTTGAGTAAAATAAATTTATTTTTAACGAAATTATAAAGGATCTTCAAAGCTTATAAATAAAATGAAAAGTTTATAATTTTCACATATAAATTAGTAACTTGTTTGACCTAATTCGAAGAATTACTGCAATTTCATTTTTCACGTAATACTCTAAAGGGCCGTTTTTGCATTTTTAAATACAAAATTTTCCGAAAAAATTAAAACATTATATTTTAAAAATTTATAGACATACTCTCACGTTATTCAAAATTCAACACTTTTTTTCATTTTCATATGAAGACTTAAAAATCTCAAAAAATTTTCGAACGATTCCATATTTTTATAATGATGAAAATCAACATAATGATGAAACGGGTTTCATAAGATATTTTAATAATGGAGTTAACAAAAAAAAAACACATAATTCTTTAACGATTTCAAAATTCCCACACCAAACAACCAAAAAAGATTCCTCAAACCCATTCGAATCGAGGATACGTTTTATTGCTGGCACGCATCGTCAGATGAGCAACAGCAGCCGAAAAATCGAGGCTCGTTTCCATTCAATTAGACATCGGAAAATCCGGAGCGGGAAAAACCAGGCGCGGACTTTTCCCGATTTCATTTTATTTCCGTCGCGAAAAGGGCCAAAAATCCTGCCGATCCTTTGTGGCTGTGCCAATATGGCCGATTTTTCCCGATGTCCTGATTGAGTGACCGTTCGACCGATTTATACAGTCGACCCGGTTGTTTTTCAGTTTCGGCCGAGAGGGTTTTTCCGTGTGCCGGCGCGAATCCGCGTCGTATAAATATAAATCGTGTCCTTTTCGCCGAGATTGGATCTTGTTTCGTGTCCTATTTCCGTGCTTTTGTTTGTTTGCTGTGTTCGATGACGGCGGAGCTTGTCGGCGGTTCGTTTAAGTGTTTGATTATGCCGGTTGTTGGGTCGGATTTGTTCAGGTGTATTCGATATGAATTTTAAGGAAATTATAGTCGACTGTTTTAGGATTGTTAGATGTGTAACATGATGCGTTGTTAAGAATAAAACATACAAACCCCTCCTCGAGAGTAAGTTAATAAAAACCTTGAAAAAAGTAGCGCGGTTTGTATGTACATTGATGTAAAGTATTGGTGTCTGATTGTGTTACCATTTAGTTAGAAATGATTTTCAGCATTTTGACTCATAAAAAATTAACTAAGTTTTTTTACTACATAGTAAGGTATAAATGTTAAGAGATTTATAAAGAAATACTAGTAAAGTATTTATTTCAATAATAATAATAATAATAATAATAATAATAACAATAATAACAATAATAATAAAAATAATAAAAATAATAATAATAATAATAATTATAATTATAATAATTATAATAATAATAATTATAATTATAATAATTATATTTAATAATATATAATAGAAATGAATACTCATCTTAACTTTCGATACATATAAATAGGTCCTTATTATAAAACAAAAAACGTACGAGTTGTACATGATGTTAGAAAAATGGTTTAAATACAAGAATTTTTTGAACATTTTTCTTTCGTTTTCAATATTTTGAGTTTTCGTAATAAATTGTATCAAATTTTTAATGTGAATGTATTATTTTTGATTGGTTGATATATTTTGTTTAATAAACTGTACTGAAAAAATTCGGTTGAGCAATTTAATTATTTCGTAGAACAAATTTGTATTTTACCTTTAAATTAGGTTATATTTGAATGCGGACAATATGATATTGATGAAAATATGATTTATTTAAAAGTTTTTGTCCATACAATATACACTGGGTTCTCTTTTTATGCGGTAGATGCGTTCTGTTCCGCATAAAAAAAGATATGATTTTACATAGAAAAAGTGAAACTGCAATATAAAATATACCTAAAATCGCATAAAAAAATATATTTCTATTATCAATGTACTCTTAGTTAAGTTATTACATTTTACATACATTTGTACGTTCATATAGTCCACAAAAAAAAATATTTAAAAAAAATATTGTATATAAAAAAAACCGCATAACTCTGAATTCGCATAAAAAAAAAGTCGCATAAAAAGAGAACCTAGTGTATCGGAAAACATATGAAATCAAATTAAACAACGACAACGCATTCTACGCTCCATCAAAACCCAAAACGCTTCTAATTTTCAAAAAAATTTCATTATATACATAAAAAAAAACCTTTTTATTCTATTCTATTTCATAAACGAATTAACATTATTTAACATTTTCCAGGTAAGAACGGATCCGTGATAGAAGGCAGGTCGCGCATGGGGACAGATGCTCGCGCCGCCATGCGGCTGCTGCTCTGTCTCGCTGCGGCGCAGTTCGTCCTGGCTGGAGGTAATATATATGCTGAAAAATAATACAAATCCTCGTGAAAAAGAACGAATGTATGTGCCAGAATGCGAGCTTTGATAATCCTGTTTAAAAGCTCGTTAACAGGTGCAGCGGCGCTTTGATTTATGCAAGTTTCGGTTAACGGACATCGTTTCGTAATTAACGCAGTTAGACAAGATATATTACTGCGGTACTTTTTTGAACTCTGAACGTGTATGGTTTTATACACGTTTTCTACAGGTTTACATACCGGTTTAGGTTGTACATACAGGTTTTATACTCCGAATCGAAACTTTTTCAATTCGAATTGACACTTTTTCAATTCAAATTAAATTTTTTAAAAAATGAACTTAACTCTTTAAAAATTGAACAATCAGGTATTTTTAATACGTAAATTATAATTTTTTTAATATACGTACACGTATGTTACATACATAATTATTCATACATATTATAAAACTTCTTTGGCAGCAGCTGCAGGTAATTTAAGATACATGTTCATAAAATATTTATTGCAATTCGAAAATGTAACTACTGCAACCGACTCGTTAATTGCTTGAACCAAATTTAATTGATTTTATGAATCCACCAGCAAATTTCTAGTGTAAAATTTTATTTTTGAAAATATTTACTTTTTCAATTGGATTCATCATTGGCGAATATGGTGGTAGAAATATTAGATTATGATTTGAGCTTTTAACAAGCTCACGCACTTCCTGCGTATGGTGAATTCTTGCATTATCCATTACTAATCACACATTTTCGAAATTTGTACGTATTAAAAATATCTCATTATTTAATTTTTAAAGAGTTAAGTATATTTTTTATAATTTTTAATTTGAATCGAAAAAGTGTCAATTTGGAGTAAAAAAAAACCTGTATTTTATTATTAAGTTCGATTAATATACATTTCGATTTTGAAATCGGGGATCAAAGATTATTTACGAAAATTTGATACAAATTCAAATTTTTTGATCGTGAAAAAGTATTAATTAACGAAAAGCGAATTTCACTCTTCGTTAATAATACGAGTCATAGCGTTAATCAAAATATCATCCATTAAGGCCTTCCATTATCGCGCAGTCGGCTAATGATTGTCTGATGAAAACACGTGAAATTGATAAGGCGAAATCGCGTGATCGAAACAAACGTATCCGATTTCAAAAGCGACAGATTTATATATCAAAAGAGAACGAATGTCGTCGTACAAACCGGATTAACAAAAGGCTGCCGTTGTGCGTCGTCTTGTTTTATTATATAAAGTGCGATATGATAATGCATGTATGTAGAGTTTATAAATCGGGAGATTTACTAGTCGGTGGCACGCGATGTTATAAAACGGTTGGTTTTTAGATTTTTATCTGTTGAACGTTGGAATTTTATGCGGGATATTTGAGGGAATTTTTCACAGTTTTCAAATATATGCGGAAATTTTTGTGAGGGAAATGGATTTTATATTATTTATGCATGAAGTAAATGTAATTTAAAGAACCTATTCCGTATGAGAATTGCTAGAGATAGGTCAATTTAGAATGAATAATCAATTATGATTTATATATGAAAATGACTGTGTATTTCAAATGTGTACGGATAGGTTGTTCTCATGGGATCTTAAGAACCCTCTGTTTTGTCCTTACATGAAATTTTAATTAGGTCAGAATTGAATAATCCCATATGATTTGAACGAGAATTATGTATAATTATTATAATCAAGAATAAAATAATATTATATACGAACAATTCTCAACAGAATCATTTTATTATTAATTGATACGAATAAACAAAACGAACGTTTCAAATTGTACAAAATAAAGACTCATACACCGTGACATATATTCATAGTTTATTCACGACCACTATCAACCCTCAACAGTCCAAAGCCGCAGAATCATTAACGTCAAATCTAAATTCAAAGATAAAGCCAGAGACCATCCCTCGCGCTCTCACCCATCCCCTTTTCCGCTATCCCTTCAGAAAATACATAATAAAAAAAGGAAAATAGTGCGTTTCAAGGAGCGGGGTTAAATTGTGTGGCGCTTTTTTTAGTGTTCCGGGCATTAAACGACGCAATTCCAGATATGGGACCTAGGCTAAATCCTGGTCGCTTGAACCCTTTCGGTTTTATCGCTCGTGCGGTTCAATTATGGACTACTAAATGTTCCGCTCCGATCGTAAAGGGTTACGTACGAGATTTAATAATATGAGCGCGACCAATTTATGTCAACCCGGATTCCGAGTCGCGTACGTTTGCTATTATTTCTTTTAAAGTTTTTGGTTTTTTTGGATGGGTCTGTTTGACTATTTTGGGCGTGAAGTGGTTTCAGATGGTGTTGCTTAGGGCGGTGAGGAAATTGAGTCGGTGGGAAATGGGTTCGGTTATTTAGGTGTTCGGTTCGTTTTTGTTACGAATGAATTAACATATGAGGACATTATTATGATTATATATAAATTTTGTTTCTTTCCATAATAATTATGAAGAGTTTGTGAAATTTTTTTTTGCGTCCATTGAGTGGTGATAAAAGAAAAGTGTTGTAGTTCGAGTATCCATTTTGTTACGAAATTAATTTTTGTTTAATAGTGTTGATCGATAGAAACGTTACTGGATATGAAAAATATATAAGATGTTAAAAAAGTTTATAGAAAATGGTTGTGATTTGCGGAAAAAATTATATTTAAAATTTATTAATGCAAATATGAATTTGTTAAGATATATTTTGTCTGGTTTTAATATCTTTGATGTAAAATATTTATATGTGGAATTATTTTTATTTGAAATTTCTTCTAAATATACAATCCTGGAATTTGTATTTCGCACTGATAATTTTTTCCAATTTTCAAAAAATTTGATATTGATTCGGAATTTTTTTCTAAATTTTTGACAAAAAGTTTTTTTTTTTTACTTAATTTTTAAAACAATTCAAGTAATAATAATTGAAGAGTTCAAGATTTTCAATATAACTAAACAAAAAAGATCGACTACGAAAATATGATATCCAAAAAATTTTAAGTTTCTCTCTTCATTTTAAGGGAAGCTCACTATCCCGCCTTCTTTTGGTATTATCAATTTTCAAACGAAACTCGATTTAACTCAAACGTTCAATTCAACTCTTTTTCCTTCTATCAACATTTTCAAATACCCAAAACAACCAAATTCAATAACTACCACTCCGAAACGAGCTCCTCAAATAAAAGTCGAACCGACAGCTCGACACCGCCATAACCGTCCATCCGCCATAACCGGGCGGCATTTCCCACCCCAAAACCACCCCCATACGGTCTAGAAAGCCCCCATGAACAGACGGAAACACACCCATGGGTTAGAGGAACTCACATGTCGAAACATGGAGCTTTTCCGGGACGCCACGCGCACACAGTCCCGCCATTATCCCGAGGCGTCGGTCTGGTAAATTGTCGGCCATTGAACGGCGTCCGTCATACGCAAAACCGCCCCTCGACGACACCGGATTAAAAATTCAGGCTTGGTGTGTATGTGTGGGTGTATGTGTGGGTGTATGTGTGTGTGTGCGTGTTGGTAAGTGTTTGTGCGGTAAAGTCATCAGGCGAAACAAAAAGCGCGGTCGTTGTGCGCCGAGGGAGAAATTTCAATTTTTTATGGCGTCGAGCGGTTTGTGTAATTGAAAAAATGTGAGGAATGGATGGTGGTTTGTTTGTGTTTTTGGATTGATTTGTTTTCGGGTTGGATTGGTTTTTTATGTTGTTGCGGTTGTTATGTATCGAAATTGGTTTTGAGTGGATTTACATTTTTTAAGTGATTTCAATATTACAGGTTTTGCACTTCAAATTTGATTGTTGGAAAATATTATTAGGACCGTTAGCAATGAAATTGATTATGAATTCTTGTTGATTTGTTGAATTCGAAGTGTAAAACTTTGAATTTGAATTGTGAAAACTGTAGGTCATGTCAAGATATCTATTGATTTTTAAATAGTAAAAAAAATTTTTTTAGATTTATTTTTTGGTAAAGTTTCTAAAATTTTTATCAAAAATTTCTCACATCACTCGATTTTTGTTTAAAAATTTAACAGTTTTCTATCAAAAAATACAAATAAGGCATATGATTTTATACTGATTGCGTTATGAAGTTTTCTATCTCATAACAAATATTCTATCAATTTGAAATAAAAATAATTCAAAAGTATAAATGATGTTATACCTATAGCTTATTATCTACACATATCGTATTATATAAAAAAAATGGAAAATGTGAAAAAACTGTATAAAAATATATATCTATTCAACGTTTCACTCTTCAAATTCAAAGTTTTACATTCATAGTAATTAATTTGATTGATTACTATGACGATGGTCTTAATAATATTATCCTTTAGTTGAATTTTAAGTAAAAACTGCATTATAATAATATAATGCATTCTCCCTCAATTAAAACAACAATATGACAAATTATTAAAATTATATTTTATGAAAGTGGTCTTAATAATATAATACTTTCCTATAGTTGAATTTGTAGGTGAAAATAATGTATAAGTTTTGTATGTCAAATTATTTAAATATGTATAATTATCGGATTTTATATTTGTTTGAAATCTGTGATGGCTATAAAAAACACAAATCCATGAAAATAAATTCGATTTAATAACCGTGAACGCGTATGAAAAATTATGAAGGTCGAAAATCGGCGCCGTAATCGGTTACCGCCTTTTAATTCGCGACGGTCGATTTCGCGTCCACGCGCGCGTTCCGAAAATAAAATAAACGCCGCCAAAACGAAAAAAAAATGGAAAATACTGGAAAAATCCCACGGCCGTAGTAATGGCAATTACGTTACGGCCCATAAAAGGGAAAAAGCGAAACAGCCCTTTCTGCGGGCCGTAAAGCTCCCTTTAGAGGGCGAGCTCTCGAGGAATCCGTGCGGCGCCCGTAAAAAGCCACGCATGACGACAATTATTACGACGATGATTTTACAATATAGCATTATACCCATTATAATATAAGCAGGCGGAGTTGTGAGGCGAGCTTCAGACCGCGCTTTATTCGCGCCCATGAATTTTCTATGGAAAGCTTTAAAGCGATGGGCGTCGCTCGAGCCTCAACTTTGGGGCACTCCAGAGATTCGAAGAGTAAACTTCATTAATATCGCGACGTGGATCTTTATGATGTTTTTTTCTTCTTCTTTATGTTCATTTTAATGATCTCTGGAGAATTTTTCGCTCAGTCTTCTATTTTTGGTATATGAAATTTATTTTGGTGTATGGCTTATTTCGAATACGTTATTAATTTGTTATGTCGTTTTATATATGAAATTTATGTCAAGTATGTGCGACTCAGAGGCAATTCAATTTAGAGACGATTACCGGAGCAAAATTCTCCCATATATATATATTGTACGAAATAAATAATTGTATAATGAGATTCGTTGTACAGCGACGGCCCCTTTACACGCAATAAATATATCGAATTTACTAAATCTCGATCCCGCGACGGCCGCAAAAAGGTTAAAACCCAAACCCCTTACATCCGAATCGAGACCCTTTGCTTTTAATTCGCACACCGAATTATTCCAGCTAGGTGTGCGCGGGTCGAATTCTCTAAACGAACCCATCAACTTTATAGAGGTTAAGTTTGTATCGTTTCTAATTTCATACTGCCAAAGGGGAGGGCTGAAAAACCACCCTCCCACCTACTCGGCTTTCCCGCTGGTGAAAAGCCTTCGGAGAGGCGTCCCGGGAATTGCCCTTTGTATAACCGGGTTGCCCACTTCACTTAGGACCGGCTCTTTTGTACGAAGGTATGTACTGCCAGTGTACAGGGTGTTCTGTGAGGGAGAAAAAATTGTGCAGCGCTTTGCTAATTCATCGTATAATGTGAACTACGGGAGCGTTTCAAAAATATCAAAAGTTTATTGTTGGGTAGAGGCGGGGTAGTGCTTTTGGGAATGTTTTTGTAGTTGGAGATGTTATTTTGCATGTGATTATTAATTCGGTTCGGGTTGAGTTGTGTTGTTTTGATCAAGGTTGGTTTGTTAAAATAAATTTATTTGAAATTATGCTGTATCATAATTTCTTGGTCGAAAAAATAAAGGTTGTTTTTGCATATATTATGCACGAAAGTCAATATCGTATTATAATCATAATAAACGGAACGAATATTTGTGATTTTAACTCGAAATATTTTATATTTTGATCAAACTTGAATATACACTATCCGGTTCAATTATCAAACTAAAATATTCAATGCAATTAAAATCGCCCGAAATTATTAAATCCGAAAGGCGTTTTGTGTATTCAAACCGACCGTAAAACACGAGCAATTAAAGCCTATTACAACTACAATAAACAAAACCTAGCATTTCTAACCACCCGCTTCTCTAGCACTAAGTCTGTGCATATATTTACAAATAAACGTATATAAATTTGGGCCCCATTCCGGCTGAGGGACCCCACTTCATTAAATAGGTCGTGTGTGTCCGACTTTTAATTCGGGACCCGGAATTGTTACGCCGATCGGAGCAAAATGCGCACTCGAAAACGACACACACCACCAATTGCTTAAACGATGTTTGTCAACAGTTTAACCTTTAATTTAGAACTTTTTTTTATAAATTAACCCAGAAAAAACTGTCGAAATCGCCGAAGAACGGAACCTTTTTAAAACAGAGGCAAATCCGAACCGAATCGATCGGCGGCTAATTGCTCGACATTTCGATGAAGTTGTTTCGGCGTGTTCCACCCACCCACCCACTAAACCACCCCTTTGGCCCCCGTTTGGAGCGGAGACCCCTTAACCCGTTGGTGGCGGGTTTTCGAAGAGTGGAAGCCGTCTGTAATTGACACGCCATTGTTCCGACGCGCCGTTCGAGGGTTGCCTTGTTCGCAATAATTAACGTTCTGCTGCTTTCTGGTGGTTAAAATCGAATCACATTACGCGTTTAGATGTGTGTTTTTGGTGCGTGTGTGCTTTTGAGACCTTTTTGGGTTACTGGGATTTTGGGGTGAGAGATTTGAGAATGATGTTTGATCTTTGAAGTTGTTAAAACGCGTTTGAGTTTTTGGGTAAAAAATCGAAAATGTTTGTGTGTTGTTGAATAAGATGATCATTTTTTATCATAATTTTCTTAAGCGATATATTATATTTAGTTTTTATTTTTATATGGATCAAGGTAATGAATTTCATAATGTTATTTAGTTGAATTATAGAGTTAACGACTAATCATTGTTCATGATCTTTAAGATTATTATAATAGATGAATATGTTCTCTTTTCATTCTATTTATAAATTAAATGTTTGGAAATTTCATTTTTTTAATTAATTTTTTTAATTATGAAGTGTTTTATAAAAAAAATTGAATACACAATGTAATATTATATTATATAAAATATACTTTCTCGTTAATGAGCGAGAACGTTTTTCAAAAGAAGATTCAATAGATGGATTTGCTTTACGAGTCAAAAAAATAAATTTCAACTGTATTCATGGTATGAAAACCAATCATTTTATCCTATTAAAAAATAATTTTCGAATCGACACGAATGAGGAAATAATAATTTCGTCGACCGGAAAGAACGCGTTCGACTTTCGATAACGATCTTATTTCGAACGCGAAAAATCACATTATATATAATAAAACGTAGCGATATACGAAATTTCTGGATAAAAAAGAGGAAAAAAATCATTATCGTGCTTCCCAATTATAAAGAACCCTTCGAAATACGTATTTGGATATAGAAAAGAGACGTCTTCTTCGACGTCTAATTATCCCGATCGGAGACGATTAACAATCGAATTTGGCAAGTGACGCGCGATCAGGTTTATTTCGGACGATCTGACTAATTGGCGATCGTTGAACTGAAAAATTTTCTGAATTTTACAAAATTTCAGGCCTCAGGCAATTTGGTTGAGTGATTTTGACGTTCGTTTACGAAATGTATTAAAAGTGTCTTTCGATTTTAATAATTATTTGCGTAATGAGAAAACTTTGATGAATTCAATTTTTGATTCAATCAATCCATAAATATTAAATCTATTAATATTTAATATTGGCTTAAATCACTGTTTAGCTGAGGGTTGATTCATTACTTTTATTTTTTCGTGTACAGCATATAAGTTGCATAGATATAAGATTGTCTAAGGCTCTCGTCTCTGTCGTTATTATCCTTTTTGGTCGAGTTTGCCTATAAAATTTTACGAGCGGTTGCCGGACGATTTGGCGCATTTGATAAGGATACACACCCATTATGAGTTTGTTTGTGACTGACACTGAATATGTAAGTTCTTTGTTTGGTGAAATAAATATTAAAAATTATCTGAATAATGTGCTACATAAAAAAACACACATTACGAACACACAATTCTAAGAAAAATAATAAAAACTCCCATGTTTTAACACCGGTTTATTTTCATACATAATACACACATCCTCAATTTGTACTAATGAGACTTGTCAAGCAATGGTATTCTCGTTCTAAGACGCGAAAAATTGACGAATATTCCCCAGCTGTCATCGCAGAGCCTTGACGTACAAATATAAAGGGCACAGGGCCTTTCTCGGAGGACATGTCATTTTGGCCTGTCTCGTTTCTCATCATCATCTTCGGTACTTACATTTCGTTGACGAAAATGAGCCACCGTGCCCTAATTATAACGGCAAATTAATAATGTGCCTTCGTGAAACCGTATATTGTGTATATATTTGGATATGGAAATATTTAGTATTATAAAAAGGGCGCCCCTTTAATTGGGGATGCGTAATTGAAAAATGAGACTTTAGGTGTTTTATATGAATTCAATAAAAACGTCGAGTGATTTATTTCACAATAAACTCGAGCATCGATCGTAAAATAAAATAATGAAATTTACATCACATCACGATACATGATGATTAATTATTTAAGCCGGACCGAAGACAGCCACAATATCACTAGTCATATAAAATGATCTTTGTTATTTATTACGCGGGAATTATTTGCGACGTATATAAGAAAATCTATTACGAGAAAAATGCTCGCTCCGTTGTTCTTGAACCTCACAATTTTCCACACAAATATATAATATGCCCATATACATACACGTATAATAAAACCGTGCAGAATATATATTTGGCTGAAGATGGATCGTGGTTCGGTGAGTCAGCGGATTGCATATAATGCGACCTAGATTGTCTATCGTCCAACTACGGTTCGGTCATCAATCAAGATTAAATCCTTTATGATGTAAATGCATTTGTTTTCGCCGTGGAAACAGATAATGGGAAATCCACTAAAACCCATACTCCCACTGCCAAATCGGCCATCAGCAGATCCCCTTAGCCACATACGTTGCGAGAAAACAATGGCTAATGGAAGAAACTATTGCCGCCTACGAACAATGTGGCGTTTCTTATTGTTGGTCGTGAGTGCTTCAAAAGAACATATCATCACTTTTTTCTGTGAAGAATTATACAGGATAGTTTTGGGTATTTTAAATGCGGGGTTGAGACTGTTAAAGTCGTTTGTTGTATCGAAATAATAAATATTGATGGAAATCGCTTAATTTTTTGTATTTGATATAGAAAAAATGTTTGTTCGTAATCGAAATAATTTCTCAGGGCTCATTACGAAGCGGCGTTCTACTTTTTTCGCTTTGATTTAATTCTAATATAACTTTAAGTCGGTGCGTTTTTTTTCCGCTTTTTAGAATTAAGCGTAATTTAATGGACTAATTAAAAAGTCATTTCGAATGGGGGTCTTTCAAAGGAAAAACCTTAATTGATAAGTGAATCGCTCGCTCAGTACGCTTTCCGTCAAAGTTTTTTCCCAACAAGATATTAGCCATAAAGACGACTATATCTATTATAGTATTATATTATATATTCAAATTTCATTTAAAAAAAAATGTAGTTATGAAACGTACTTTGGACCAAGTTATATTTTTGAACATAATATTTTGAAAATTATGCAATAATAATTAATTTTTTTGTAAATTAAAAATTTATGAATCAACAAACAATTCAGTTTATTTTTAAAATAAACACAATAGTTTCAATTTCTGCACTTGTACAGGTTTTCAGAAAGTGTAAGTACTATTTATTTTTAAAATTATTGAAAAACGCGCTGGCAGAAGGTGGATGGGGCATGCAATACTAAGCAGCTCGGTTTGTGGATATTTAGTATTATTAATTAATTTTTACCAAAGTCCGAGATTATTACTAAAACAATAATTCTATCGTTACTGTACAGCATTTGTTTTGTGCCCGTTATGAAATCCGAACTCCTCACCGGAATATCATTCGAAAATGGATTAAAATGTACAAAGAGCATTTCAGTTTACAACAACGCAAAAATGAGCGACAAACCTTTTTTTAGATTCCCACCATACCTCACTTAGGGCCGATCTTTCAATCGTCGGTTAAGAGTTATTCTCGGAATAAGCCTTTTAGTTTTTATGGTTATTCGCGGCCGGTCACGGATAAAGTCACGTATAAAGTCACGGACAACTATAAGCTAGTTGTCCGTGACTTTATCCGTGACTTTATACGTGACTTTATCCGTGACCGGCCGCGAATAACCATAAAAAACTAAAAGGCTTATTCCGAGAATAACTCTAACCGACGATTGAAAGATCGGCCCTTACACAATAGTCAAAATTATCACAACACAGATCAACTTCATTTTAACAAAACATTCACCAAAGTCACATCCACTCCACAAAGCACACGAACGAAAAGTCTCACGCGAAAAACTCCACACGCGCACACGCTCCCACATCCCGCGCAAAAGATTAATGGATTGGTGTTAAAAGGTGTAACCGCCGACGATTAGTTTAACTTTGACTAAGCGAACGAGACAACTTTATCTCCTGAGGCGGTTCTCGGGAGGCTTTCACGGCACGGGCCCCTCATATGCTCGGCCCAAATCCGAAATCGTAAAACCCTCAACCCTTATCTGTCGCGGGCCCGTCCGAAGGGTCCGGACCTGTATCATTTTGATATAAAGTTGGACGTGGACGAGTTTAGCTCGCAAATTTTTGTTGTTTTTTTTGGGGTGTTTCGTATTGATGTTTTGGGTTATTGATCGTTTTTTTGATTGATTTGTGTGTATTGGATGTGGGATTGTTGATGTGTGGATAGTTTTTATTTGATGGTGTGGTGTGTTGATTTTAATAGTTGAGGTAGTTTGTGCTTTATGATTGTTATTAAGAAAATTTGTTTAATTTGATTGATTGAATTGTCGCGAATCAAAGAATCGATCTAAAAGTATTATATATTTTGAAAATAAAGTCGTACTTATGAGATCAGTTGAAGGTTTCAGTCAAAGTCTCTAGTAATTATTATTGATAGTGTTGTGAATATTTTATGATTTATAAATTTTGAAATAAGGTTGATCCCTAGTAAAATTTAAACTTTTGTACATAGAACATAAATTTTTCAAGAACTTTTAAATTCACAAAAAAAAAAATTCAATAGAATACGTTATTTTTTTCAGTACAAAAACTACCACGTTTATTTTAGTTTTTCGAATTGTTTTAAAATCATAATTTCTTTTCTAATTTTTGACTATTATATCGATACAATATGTATTATAATATATTTGTAATAATTAATCTATTTAACACAGGTCATTAATTAATTAAAATATACTTACTGAACTTCAATACTTTTCAATCGATCAAATTTGAATACGAATTTTATTATTTATTTTAGAAATAAATAGACGCTTTTATAAAAATTTGAAAATATCAAAAACACGAAAATCTCACGGATATTATTCAAACATTCCCAAAATAAATATTTTTATTATTTCCGTATTTCTGAGCGAATTTCATATTTTGAAGCGTCGAATCGCTTCGTCCGCCCCACATAGCACATTATACACGTATAGAGAGTATAAAACGCGCGCTCATAGTGAACGTTAGTGAAATACGGACAGAGTTGTTTACAAAGTAGACAGTTCCTTGTTTTCGTGTTCGAGGCTTTTTTCTGGTTTTTTTCCTTTTGTCGGCGCTTTATGCAATAATTTTTCCACGGCCGACGAAAAGCTTTCGGTTTGTATCGTTTCGGCCCGCTTTTCCGGAACCGGGCCGGATAAATCTTGTGCGAGGGCGAAATTCGCAACGCTTCCCACACACAAACATTACTTTTTATATGTGTATATTGTGCACGGTATCTGGATGATATATAAAACGTCTATGCGCGGGATGAACAGCCGAAATATTCAGATGTTTATAGATAAAACCGCATAACTAACTACGCACGCCGCTGACCTATAATATGGCGGATGTCTGATGTTTCGGTTGACCCGAAAATTGCTCGCATTCGCTTAGACTATGGTCTCGTAAACTATACGAGATAGAAAGATTATTCTTGTTTATGTCATTGATCATATCGCACATCGGCAAATATAGAGCCGCAAACACGAAATTTCGCTAG
Source organism: Hydropsyche tenuis (assembly GCA_009617725.1). Taxonomy (NCBI): domain Eukaryota; kingdom Metazoa; phylum Arthropoda; class Insecta; order Trichoptera; family Hydropsychidae; genus Hydropsyche; species Hydropsyche tenuis. Next base: position 2,128,065 of record VTON01000025.1, read on the forward strand.
AGAAAAATATCTAGTTTCTTCAAGACAAAATTTATTCAAATTTCTGAACTTATGAATGAATATTTCAATATTTTTATGAAACTGTAGAAAATAATTGAATATGGATATAATTCCATAACCATTAAACATGATTTAATGTAGTGTGTCGTATACGAATTGATTGCTGTTTAATGAATTCGATACCGAATTTAGTGGGAAGAAAGTCCATGGTTCATGAATAAATGCATTCAGGACATCGTCCCCTAAGGTATAGAAGGTCTGAAGGAAAATTTAGGTAGGGATGGGTTTTGGGTTGCCATATACATATATCCTTATATCCTATGTAATGGATGTGCTTAGATGTGTCTCCGAAGCAAACTCATCTCGTATTCCCTTTCAGCGAGAGACACTCATTTTGTTTCTGTTACGAAACCATCGAATAATTTCGATAGCGATTCGTTTGTATATATTTATTTAGTTTTATTGCTTTAAATTTATGAAATTTTCAACAGTTTTCTAAGAATTGATCATGCTCGCTTAGGAAAACATTGTAGTTCAGCTCAAAAGTTTGCAAGTTGATCCTGTTTCAATTTACTTCGAACGATACATTTCAATATAATTTTAAAATTAAATAAATTCATACTTTAGTTCGATTAAATATAATTTAATTCTAAATATACACGTGATTACAATTATACGTTTTCATATATAATACTTAAAGTTCATATTTACGCTTACATGTTTCACTGACTTTTCTAAAAAAAAATCCCAAATACTCCAAACAAACCAAACCACCAAAAATCGTTAACGTGTCACACTTCAAAGACCTCAGAATTAGCCATGACGACCGCGAAGAAAATTCGCCCACGAAAACGGCAAGAGCGGTTCATTTCCCGCAGTCGATTACTTAGAAAATACACGCTTTCGCACAGCACACATTCGAGCATCGGAGTTTTCCGAATTTCGTCCTTTTGCGCGGCTACGCATGCGGAAAAATCGCGTGCGATATTTTCCGCGATCGTACGTACGGGAGAGATGAATGCGGGGAAAGCGCCTTTTCCGCGTACGAGGGATTATATCGCGCACGGTTTGACGGACACGAAATGTGTTTTGGCACTAGAAAATTATCACGCATGAGTTGTTGTGTGTGTTCTTTTCGTTTATTTTCGGTACGTGTGGAATATGCGATGATTTTTTGTTTGAAGTTTGTTGGTATTGATCGTTTTGTGAGTGTGAATTTCTTTTTTTTTTACGTCGTTGAGTTTTATTGAAGTATTATATAAAAATGAAAGTGATCGAAATATGTTTGATTAATTTATTTTTTCGATTAAATGGTTTTTCTTTTATTTATCATGTAAAAATAAAGTTTCAAATGAAATTTCTGTAATGAACTACAAATAATACTCTTTTTATACGGGGGATACGTTTCAGAGACTACCGTGTAAAAAAATGCATGGTGACTAAATAAAAATTGGAGATAGGTTCCATCAGAATTTTTGGGTAGAATTTCCATCCAAATCTACTTTGTAAAAAAATGTGTAACGTGAAAAAATTCCGCTAGTAAAATCATCAAAAAAAACATAGGTTTTTTTTAATTAATAACTATAATTACATACATATAATTATAATAGTATACTAGCCTGCATCGAGTCTCACTATTGTGGTATACATAAAATTGTAATTTTTATACCGTGTTAATGTGAAAAAAACCGTATAAAAACGGTTCTTCTTCCTTGAACCATGTTATAATATTTCGGAACCGTGTTAAAAGAAGATTGGGTCTATAATATTTTTGGATTTTTTATTATTACTTTAATATTTCTGATAAATAAATATAAAAACATCCGGAAAATTTATTTACAATCCTTTATTTGAATATGAAAAAATAATTTTATTCAAATACGAAGATAAAAAATAATATGGGTTAAATTTATATACGAATTTCTCTTTAAATATACAAACTTTTTTTCACTGCTACTTACCCTCACTTAAACAGGGTTGTACTCGGGTAGCCGCTAAAAATTACGCATAAACATTCAAAGAGGTGAAAGCCTCATTAGAGCGGGGTCACGAAGCGACAATAAATTACTGAGCCGCTCCTGAATGAAACCGCATTGACCAACACAGGTGCTGTAGATTTTCTCGAGACGAGAAACAAAATGTTTTCCGAGACTAAACTAGAAATTTTCACGGAAAATATTGAGATTATTTCTCAAAATAATACAAAAGGAGTGTATTTATTTCGGAGTTTTTGAAATGAGACATGAAACATTTTCTGTAACAAGTCGAAAAGGCTTCCACAACCTTAGTGTAAGTTGATCGTTTCTCTTACAGTTTCACAGGTACGAAGCGCGAGAATTTTCCGGGAAATTTTCTCTGGAATGAGTGGCGCAAAAATCCGCGAGAAAATCGGGGTATGAGTTGAGCGCTCCTCTCACCGTTTTACCGGTAACGGAAGTTTTTCCGCCGAGAAGTAACTATAAATCCTTAAAAACCCGGAACTGTCGCAATAAATAATCAACTTTTGTTTGCACGAGAAAAGATGCATTTAGAACGGGGCTTACACATTTTGGCTAAAGTGTGAGCAAGCTTCGGCTATACCCGATTTAAAACGAGCCATTATATAAGGTTGTTAATCCACGTTAACTATATATTCACAGCGTTTCGCATTATGCGAATTAGGCGTAATACTTTAATCCGTCTTTTTCATATAAAATATTTTGATTTTTCACAATGTAGTAGTATTTATATTAGAATGATGATTTAACAGATTCAATTTTCAGATTTGAATAGTATAGACGCTTTTATAATGCTTTGCACGTACAAAACGATGCACTTTTAGCTGAAAATGTTTCGCAACGATCTCGAAAAAGGAGAGCTTTTGCGGATTATGAAAGTTTCGTTTGCGTAGTGTTTGCGTTTGCCGCCACGCGGCGTTATCGTTGGACTTTCCGTTCGCCATTTTCGCAACTTTTCCAGATTTTCAAATTTCCGCGGTCTGACTGGAAAACCTCCAGACTGCGGTCCGTTTGATGTTAAATATTTTCAGAAGTTACCGACTCAGTAAACTGTACGCGTTTTCATCGCCGTTGAGCCATTGCACAGATGTGTCGAAATAATAATGTTTTTCATTATAAATGTTTTAAAAAAACATTTTTTTCATTAAATAATTTAAGATGTTCATCAAAGCGCTATATAAAATCTTTCATATTGAATAAATTGATATTAAAAATAAAGAAAATAATCGTTGATACGTTTTAGCACCTATCGTTTTCATCTTTTACTTTTCTGAAACGTATCGTTTCACCGCGTGAAACAGAAGCAGAATTGAAATTCGATTTTCACCTCGGGGCAAAAATGAAATCGGCTTTTCCCCATCGGGGAAAACTTGCCAATATATCATAACACACGTCGCTTTTGGCCACACGGCGCCATTGCCTCGCTAATGGCAAAACCTAATTTCGCCGCCTGGCCAACCGCAAATTAGGTTTCGCACAATCAATATGTGTGACGATCGGTAAACTTTCACTACGACCGGTGAAAAGTGGCCAAAATCTGTGAAAAATTATTATCGAATCGTTCGCGGTCGTTTGAGAGGTGATTGACAGCGAAAGTGATTCGGTGTGTAGCGATTTTCACAGTGAAAGTGATTTGGGGTGAGTATTATAATTTTACGAGTCTAGATAGGATTGTGATGTTGTTGTCGGCAATACCGTTTTGCGCAAACATTAGAAACTAATGCAACATTGTATTAAATACATTAGAATTAATGTAGTTATAACTGAACGTTGAAAGCACGGTTCGCTTACGGTTTCCTTTGCCAGTGCGAGGTTGGAGTTTTCCGCGTCGGAAGTTGCCCGAATTGGCTTTTCAGGTAATGCGATTTCAGTTTTGCGATTAGCACATGTGGACATTGTTAGCCTGGTACTGAAAACCGCACTACTTCGGCTAATGTGCCAGAATGTAGTTGTTGGAATATCATAATATCATGACCTAGCTATGCAAAGTCAAAGTTTTCACCATAACAGTTTAGCGTGATCACTGAAAAACAATCTACTTAAAGGAAACTGAAACATGTTTTCAAAAATAAACTTGTCTAAAATTCTTATATAACACTATATACCCAAAACTCTTTTTACACGGTTAAAAAAACCTGATTATTTTTTTACACTATTTTTTCATTCACACCCTGTGAAAATAAAAAAAATTACTATTATGCCACAATAGAAAAATCTGGAATAAACCAGTATACAATTATAGTTACTAAATGAAAATTTACGATGTTTTTTGATTATTTCACATGGCGAAATTTTGTCACACAACATATTATTTTATAAAATATATATGGATGAAAGTTCCATCCAAATATATCTCCAATTTTTATATGTTTTTTTACACAGTAGTCTTTAGAACGTATTTTCTGTGTAAAAAAAGAGACTAAGATGTATATTCAAATATAATAATTGCGAAATTAAATCACGCCTCAAAAAACCAACCAATCGAATCGTCGCGCTTTTTCCGTTCGATTTTTCTCGAAATTCGCCGAACCACCCACTCCTTCACCTAGGCTTTTATATAATATGATAAAGCGACAATGGGTGGCTCATAATTGAAAATTCGTGTCGCGGTCCGGACTCGTGTAAATAATGGGCCGAAGCAGTCGGCTTTTGTTTGAGCGCATACGCTTAAGCAAACAGTAACCCTCGTCTCGGTGGAGAGGACGCTTTTAATGCGCTATAAAAATATTATGTCAATGAGGTACAGTGGAGTGTGGATGCGGCGGTCTTGTCGACGAGAGTGTGCCGTTAAAATGGGCGATAAATAAATTGGCCGTGTATAAGCGGAGTGTCTTCTTCGCAGTGTAATGGACGTCTTGCGTTCGCGTTTTAGAAAGGTCGTTGTATATATTTTTGTATATGCTTTAAAGAAATTTTTATAAAAATAAATGTTTATTTCGATACTATTGATAAATTCAGAAATTTATAAAAAAAATGTTATAATGTATACTTAAATTTTTTTAGCTTCTCGGAACACCTTTAGTATTGTATTGAAACTGTATAGGGTATTCGCATATAAAAAACGTTTTGAGAATTTTCATATAAATTCTTTGCGAAAATGAATAACGTAGCAATAAAAATGTTTTATTAATAAAAAATTCGTCGAAATTGTCGCGTATGCGTTTATTCAAATATATTGAAATTTTCTTGAGCACGGCTTAACTTCGAATAGAATTCCGTATACGAAATTGATATGCGTATGAAACGTGTTTTCTGTCTTATATATATACCTGGCGATGTTAGCGGTGTTCTTTTCTTCAACCTGAAGCAAAAATAGAACCATCCAAAACGATATGGAACAAAGAAGAAGAAAAAATGAAAATATAAAAAAAACGCAAGTGTGCCACAAAAGCAATAAAACTTTCGCAAACAACGTGCGCAGGAATTCGGGGGCATTTCGGTGAAATATCATATTTTCGTACATACCACATTTGGAAGATTTTCAAAGCGTGTGATATTCAGATTTAGACAATTATACTTTAATATATTGATTTTTTTAATTATGCAGATATATTATATTATAAGTGAAGTCATTATGTATTACAATTATGTATTAATTTTCACTCGCATTAGTTATATTATATTATACTTTGTAATATAATATAATAAACTTTTTTGTAACAAACGACACCGTATGCAATTTATTTTAAAATTTTTAAGCACTCAAATTTAAATTGCACTCTCAAATATGGGTGCACAGAAAATGTTTGTGGAAAATATGTGGGCACCTCCATGAAAAGTTCCCAAGCCGTAGCCACACGTATTTTCGAGAAGCTTTTTGTTGATGGAAAGCAGGCAGGCATGTCCCGGATTCTTCTTTCGCATCAGATTTGCATCTTCTGGCACGGTTGATTGATGAAGAGGAAAATTTCAATCAATGCCCGTCCATGGACCGCTCCTCGCATCGCCCTTGGGAAATAACTGTTATTTTTGTTTAAGAGGGCGAATCCTTCATCGACAATTCGTATGAGTTTCTCATATAATCAAACAAAGCATTGAAATTATAATCCGATCTGAGTTTTCACAAGGTATTAACGTTGAAACGGTAGAATATGAAATGTGATATTTTATTCAGTTGATTTTGTGTTAGATATTTTTCGTAAATTTGAAATGAAATGAAAAATTGAAACAACAATTTTATGAAAATAATCTTGATTGATTATAATAGAGAACTATTGAATTATTCACATTCTATAATTAAATTTACTTTGCGCAACATCAACATATTAACTATCATCAAACAGATTAAAATTTGTTAAATGTCATGATATTTAAAATGAAATGTGATAATCTATTTTTATAGCTTTTGATGGGATTAACTTACGATTCGGTGCAATGAACTGACGAATATGCGCGGGTATATATGCAAACCCGTCGACATCGTAAATTACAATTCGACGATGAAATTTAAGCTCGTAAAACATCGACGATAATCACGGAATCATATTTAATACATTCATCATAATTTAATCATATTACGGCGATTAGCACGATTGATTCGCTGTACGCGCGCGAGAAGGGATTTCCCGCGCTCTTCCTCCGAATAATCCCGGGATTTCGTCGGGTTTTCCGCCACCCTCACACTTCTAAACCGACCCAAGCCCTCCCGGAAACCCCCCTTATCCCCCCGACCGAGTTCAGAAGCAGTGGCAATCGTCGAAGCGTAGACTTTCGTGGAAATTCCGCGAGCAAGTTTCGCGCGGCGACAATACGGCCAGACGCGCACCACTAGGCGGGCGTCGGTAGGGCTTTAATCCATTAACGTTGGCTCGTAAATTCGGATATTCGAGAAGAGGAGGTCGTTCTTGCTTCAAGCTGTAAGGGTTCGCCCTTTTTCACCTACAAATTGGCCCGAAGTTGGAGGAAGTTTCGCGAGGTCTGCTCTTGGCGTTGCGTGATCGACGGCAGCCGCCTCGTGTGTTTTGTACGTCGATGGGTTTTAATGCGTTATAATGATAAAAAAAAAAATTATTTAAATTTTCGATATAAATAATATATTTAGAGTTATATTTTTCAATATTTTGAATATAAAAGTTAAAATTTTTATATGAATCAGAATGAAATTCGATCATTTTGTTTGAAAAAATAAATCATTGACAATTTTTTAATCTGTTGATATTCAAATTATAAAATAAAATAAATTATTCAAGCTATTTATCATGAAATATATAAGAGAGGTCGAAATGTCGCGATAACTTTATAACAATTTATACGTGACGACGCCGTAGAAGCGCGTGACAAACGAAAAGTTCGGAAAGCACCGCAGGTTCTTAATTGCAACACGTGCCGAAAACGCTAGTTGTAAATCATTACAGTTGAGCCCTGATTTATACTAAAATCACGTAAATTGTAATAAATCTGGACGGTAAACATCACGCGAAAGATGCTGAGGTTTCTATTCAAGATTGTAGAAATTATGTCCTTAAAATTTTTATTTAAAATGAATAGTTTATATAAAAGTGTGCGTTAACAAAAAAATCATAAAAAAAAAGGATTTATACAAGTTGAAACAGTATATTATATAAAATTTAAGAGTTAGAAAGCCGAGAAATATTTTTATAAAAAGGCGAACGGCGCTAATACGCGAATCCGAATAATATTTCCTGAGGCGAAAAACCGTACGTTTTCCGGCGCGTATAAAAAAGTACGCAGTCTCAAATCCCAATTGTGCCATATATGGGTTTTTTCGTTCACTTTTACATCATTTATCAGAACCAAAAAGCACATATTTTCTTTGAGCGTTTCGCGTAAATTATGCAGCGCGAAAGATTGAAAAGGGTCCGGCTTGAATACATTTACTTTTTTCCGGGCGTGTCCCTGTGCGTCTAGACCGCTTCATAAATGCGCACGTCAAAATCAATTTTTGAAAGAAAACGGCTTAAATATTTTAAACTTTAACAATGCGACTTTTATTTGCAAAAGTTTTGTATATCGTTAATCAATTAAGCGAAAAATGGCGCGATCGTTGGCTATGGTTGCGCATCATTGATTTCAATTTTTTTTAAACTATTCTATTCTATACTATTTTGCAAATGACAAATTTTTTGGTATCAAAAAAAAAATTAACATGTGTTTCCATGTTATATTATATAATAGATTTGATTACTATGTTATAATTGTTATTATGTTACGTGAATGCATAAGTTTCATTCAAGTTTTTCAATGGTCAAATATTTTTCTCCTTTTTCCGAACTAATGAATAAAATCTGTATTCAAACTGTTCTATAATATTATGTGGAAAATACTTCTTTTTTAATATTTTTCAAATTTCAACCTAGCTAGTGTGAAAAACCCGTAAAAACTTGTGAAATAATATATCTAATAATAAAGTGCATTTATGGTATTTTTCACTATAAAATTTTTGGTGACCAAGAATACTTTTATCGTATACAGTCAAGATGCAGTTAATGTTAGAATCACTCAGCTATGATTTTCAAAATTCAGATTTGAGGATTTTTCATTAACTAATAAACATAACGATGACATATTACTGGCCATAATTAACATTGATCCGCATCAAAATATCAGAGAAACCGTGTTGAAGATAAGAGTCAATCGATAAAAAGTGCAGTACGTGCATCACATCAGATTAATTTCAAAATACGAAAAAACTTTTGCATCAACATATTTATATTTTAATTGAATACTACTAACCAATTCATTTTCCATTGTTACAGGTAAGCAACATCACATTCAACATCGCCCCATCAACATCCCAGAACAGTATTTCAATTATTTTTTTTCAAAAACACTTCCGAGCAACGCATCCGAACCGCAACAAAGTATCGAATGTTCGCGAAGCAGTAACCGAGTCTGATTTAAAACGATCGCAAATCCCATGGAATCGACGGGATTAATATTCCCGAAAGTTATTCCCCCATTTTCATCGTGTTGATATGCCGACACTCGATCGGTTTAATTATTTGCAACCGGTACACTGATGCGGCTTCGCGGAGTGATTTCGCAAACTTAACGTATCGTATGTTAAACGGGGAGATTGCGTATGTTTGTACAATGAGCCAATTTTCTGGTATGTTTGCGTTTGTGTATTGAAATTGTTCGTAGTGATAACGGGGTGGAGTGTGTGTGTTAAATGGTTTGTAGTTTGCGGTTGTTTTTTTTTAAGTATGATCGGGAAGTTGCTTGGAGTGTAAATTTTTTGTATTTATTAATTGAAATTGGTTCGGAGTTGGATTTTTTAGTGTATCAGAAGTGTTTAATTTTATTCAGTATAGATTAATCTGTTTGAATCTCGAATTTATTCGATATTAATAGCTTTGGATATGCTAATAAAATGTTAACAATGTCATGAAAATCGATTAAATATTATGCAATATATTCATAGAGTTTGAATTGCATCGGCTTATCTAATATCTTAAGACCTTTCCAATAATATTGAAAGTTTTTTTTTAATTTATTACTTATATTATAATATCTTATAATAAAAAGCAGAAAATTTTCAATGAAATGTAATATTAAAATCATTTTTATCAAATAGTCTGAAACTGACGATATACATAATATTATATTATACAGTTTTAACATTTCAAGCTCAACATTTTAAACTTCAAATTCAACATTTTAAATTTCAAATTTCATGTTCTACACTTCAAATTCAAAAAATTAACAAGAATTCATAGAAATGAATTTCATTAATTTCTATGACAACGGTATTAATAATCCCTATATCCCTTAATAACCTCTAGTTGGGGGTTATCCTGTTTACTTCCTATAGTTAAATTTGAAGTGTAACAACCGTAATTCAATATCACTTAACATTAAAATAGATGTGTATAATACACCTAAATAATTTTATTTTATAATTTAATATCCGTCAAACTTGTACGCAAAAATCAGGGTTCAGTAATAATAATGATAAAAAAGTTATTAATATTATAATTTAAAATTCAAAAGTCAAAAGTCGTATCAGAAATTAACTTATTCTGCGCGAAGTTCGTACTAACATTGCCATCGGTAAAACCTTAATAGAATATCGCATAAATTTCACCGGCGTCGAAACGTTAAAGTGTTCGATTTTGAAATTGAATTTTTTTCTTTTCGGTGCGTATTTTCGAAGTCATTACGTGTAAATGGGCTTTCGCCGTAATCCGAGAGGTGCCCTTTTCTATTTCGCCCGCGAAACAATGAGATCGGCCTTTCGCACACTTCGAACGTGAAAGGTGCAAAAAATAAAAGAAAATACTTATACAAGAAAGAAGCAACGCGAAAATATAAAAAAAGTCTGAAGAATGGCCACGAAAATAGAAGGGAGTCGGTTGAAATTTGCGAAATATAAATTTTTCCGCTAAGGACACGTCGCACGTCGTCGTTACGTATTATTTTACGATTCAATAGTATCCGATGTCCCACTTAGAGTTTTTATATCGGGTTTTTATTCAAATCGATTGGGAATTTATAAAGGTTATGTTATTGGATTTTTTACGACTAGGGGACTTTTAAAGTAGTACAAATCTTTTATTTTCACTGATTTCAATATTAATTGCGGGGTGCTCGGCGTGACCTTTTCGTTATTTAAATTTTGATTTCACACAATATAAATGAAAGATTTTTTTTTTGTACACATACGCAAATCTTTCATTTTGTTTCGACTACAACAAAACAATACGTTTTTATCCATCACTTTCATTGAGAGTAAATAAAACAAAGAGCCGACACAACATAAATGTCACATACAATAAATACTTAATTTTTCCATTACGTAAGTCACAATCGCGGGAAAATTCTTATTTCCTTCTACCAAAATTTCTTATTTATAGGCTTTCATCGATCATAATGTAGACGTAATAATACGTAAAACGTACTTACTGTACACCACTGTGGATGAAGCCCGAAAGTTGTGTGTTCGCGTAGCGGAAATTTCAGACGGGTTTCTTTCGCACAAACTGTACCTCGTATTATACACCGTGGATCATAAATATATGCTTTAGTTTAGTTCTGTTCAACCTTTCATATGTATTACACAAGTTCATATTGAATAGGAATCACTTCATGACTTGTTCCAATATATAATAGTTCGATTTTTTTCTATAAAAAGTACTTGAATACTTTATATAGCATCGATTCAATAGTTTAGTATTTTCAAACGTATCAATTTCCAATGATCATCGAAATTAAGTGATAGATGTGATTATGCATTATTTGATTAACGATGGTTTTTAATTAATCAGAATATAACAATAAGGCCTGTATTTAATTGATCAGTAAAAAAATACTATTTTGATCAGTAAAAACAAAGTATATGGTTGTTATTCGGTTTTGTGCACGTGGAAACCTGTTTGAACTTGTTGGATCAAGTTTCAATGTAGTCACACGTAGTAGTAAGCTAACTTAACCTAACCTAAACCTAACCTAATCTAACCTAACTGATCATTTAACAATTTTTTTTATTTTATTTTAGTTATTATTAACCAGCCAAATAATTAGTTGCCTAGCAATAAATCGAATGAATATAGAATTTCGTTTATCGCAATGCAAAAATATCACAAAAAATTAGTTCAATTGACATAAAAAATATCTTATACGTAACAAGCAAGTCTTAAAATAGCCTCAGTAAAAAAGATAATCCCAAATAGGATCAGATTCCTGAAATTGAGCACCACTGTAGTACCCATAAGTACCCATCGAAGCCGATAGCGAATGTAGCCTATGGTGCAAAGTGCGGCCTATAGCACCGCTCGGATGGGAAGGGTGCACAGCCTCGGGCCTCAACTTTCGCTGAAACCCTTTTCAGAATGGTGAAGTTTTGGTTTATACCCCGGGAATGCTCCATTAGTTACGGTGAGTTATAATGCCGCACTCGATCGGAAAAGATAGAATCTCGTGCTTTATGTTTGTGTGTGCATCGCTCGAATATGCGGGACGTCTATAAATCCTGATGAAAAATCTCTTTCGTGATTATGAAAAATAAAATTTTGAGATTTGAGATGATTGAAAAAGTAACCTATTAAATATAAGTAATGAATTAGTAAAATTCTTGTGTTTAAAAAACAAAACTATGGTGTGAATTAAGTGTTATATCATTACGAATTTAATACCGGAAATAAAAAAAAGACTTGAGTGCAAAAAATCCGAAATCGGTTTTATGCTAGAAATACGTTCTATACATAATATACCGCCCATGTTTTAAAATACGTTCGAAGTCCACAAAATCGGTTTTTAATCGTGTTATATCAAAAGCGAACTTGTATAGGTTGTATATTCGTATGTCACTATGGGAATTTTTTAACAAAAAAAGTTTTACGTGTAGTTCTTGACTTACGAAGGTTCGGCTTACGACGATTTGCACTTACGACTAAAAAAAGTGTAATTTTTTTAGTTAATTATGTTTCAAAAATTATTTACTAAATCACGAGCTGTCTGTTGTCACTAGGGCTTGAAATTTACCGTCAAATTTCGATTACCGCTAAACGGTAAATAATTAGTCTCGTTACCGGTTTACCGGTAATTTACCGGTAAATAAAAAAAATAAATTTATGTAGATTAAATGATTAAAGTATGAGTCTATGGCAGGGGTGGCCAATCCGAATCGTTTGGTGGGCCAAAAAAAAAATTACTGAGCTTAGATGGGCCGCATATATTTATTTATTTTTATTTTAGTTATATACATACTAGCCATACATACATACATACAAATATACATATATACATGTATATATATATATATATATATATATATATATATATACACACACACATACACATATACATACAAAGCTGAAATCTTCAACTGGGCCGCAGGTTGCCCATGTCTGGTCTAGGGCTTGCAATTCCGGTAAACCTAAATATATGGCAGATTATTTTCGTTATTTTTGGGATATATTTATTCTTACTTATTAAAAAATAAATTTAACAAAATATATTTTATATTAACTGTGACAGGATATGGGCTAAAAATGAAAATTTTGATATAAATAAAAATTGATTGATTTTTTTGTACGGATTCGACTTACAACCGAGGTTCAGAAACACATTTCCGTCATAAATTGAAAACAATCTGTATCTCAAAATTTAAAAAACGGCATTTCCGCCTTTATTTATCTCCGGTATTCAATTACATAAATCGAGATATATTTGAATATACATGTTCAAGAAAAACCATTAAAAATTCGCATTTACATAAAAAAATTCAAATTTAAAACGCGACACACGAAAGTGGAGGCTTCAACACATTGCGACGAATAAAAAAAAAAATAATAAAAAAGACGAACGTGCGCAGAGAGCCGGAGCATCACGCGTCACCGTCTTTTCCCGAGAAAGAATGACGCAATCATTCATAATGTATTTGAGCAAAGTCGTGTCTGGAGAGAGACGGAACAATCATCGGAGATGCGAAAAAACGCACCTTTCTGAAAATGATTGTAGCGTAGGAAAAGGGAGCCGGCCCCCGGGGGGCTACTCCGTCGACTAAACGCGGGCCACGTTTTATTCTGGGTGTGTGTGTGTGGCACGTGGGATTAGGGTCGTTCTGACAGTTATTTTGGATTTTTTTTATAGGATGATATGGAATTTTATTTGGTTGAAGGTCGTTGATTTGAAGATTTTTTAGCGATTGGAGCTATTTTTGAAACTTTTATGTTCATCGAAAGCTATTAAATAAATTTTTGTATTTTTGTAAAGTATTCAAATACACTGATCCTTTTTTTACATGGGGGATACGTTCTAGAGCAGGCTTGTCCAAAGGGCCACCACGGTGCCAAAGTGGCCCCCACTTTTCACACAAAAACAAACATAACAAACTGTATTTATTCCGAAATATACTCATCGAAATAGTTTTATAATGAAAATAAATAAATTTATCAATATTTTAATACTTATAACGTTTTGAATTTACAACAATTGAAATTTTGAGATTTGAAATTTGTAAGTGGCCCCCGAATACTGAAATTTTGGACAAGCCTGTTTTAGAGACTACCTTGTAAATAAAAAAACCGTATAAAAAAATGTATGGTGATCATACAAAAAATGGAGATAGTTTCCATCACTATATTTGGACAGAACTTTCATCCAAATGTACTATATAAAATATGTGCAATGTGAAAAATTTTTGTTGTGAAAAATCATCAATTTTTTTTATTTAAAAACTATAATTATAACAGTATACTGACCTGCATCGAATCTTACCATCGTGGCATAATAATATATTATTTCATTATTTTTATACCGTCTTAAAGTGAAAAATCTTTGTGAAAAAAGAGTGATTGGTTCATCTTCCTTGAATCATGTTATTTCGGAACCGTGTAAAAAGAGGATCAGGTAATCATTTAAATAATATTGAATCATGTTTGTGTATGAAAATTTTTTTATATTAAAAAATACGATACATAATTGAAAAATACAGTCAATCAAATCCAATTTTTATTCAAACGAATCAATGTGGAGTGAAAATAGAAACTCTTAGAACGACCCTGCGTATGTACGTTCCACTTTGTATAATAAAAAGCGAAGAAACGTAGACGCAACACTTCAATCTGTACGAGACGACGACGAGATGGCACTTTCGGAAAATCCAGTGTTATGTGTCGTCTACGTAACGGCAGCAATCAAACTACAACTCTGATTAAACTCTGATTTTATTTTGCTTACGTAATAAGTCACCGTGCATGCCCGTAACCGTAAAACTCGAGCGGCCAAACGGCTCGGATCGCTGTTGAATTTCCTGAAATTTTCCGGTTAGGTAAATTGTTAGCAGTGCCTTTGATGTCGTTCCGTTGACACCGCTCGAATTTTCCGACCGAGGACGTCGAATTTTCCACGAAATTTTCTGGCTAAATGTCAAAAGCGGAGGCTTTCTAGCCTGCGAGTGCTAATTCGTTTAATTTGATTTACTCTCACGTGTTTCTTTTTCGAAGCAGAAGAACGTGTAATTAAGTAAAAAGGGTTCGCGTGGAATGGAAAATATTGGATCGAAACATGTTACATTCGCTTATTATGCTTTTTTTTTAACGAATTTTGCATAATTTAATTTCGGTTTATTATTCTTGAACTTACAATTCGTTACACGTCTCTGTTAAATTCTGCATACATAGAGTGAACGTTGCAAGCGGAAAGCATTCGTTGCATTCGTCTCGCGAAAATCGTATACAATCCAGCACCCTGTTTACAGTGCATGTATGCAATAAATCTGTCCAACAACTTTTCTCGGATGGAGCAGTTTCAAAACTAACGAAAGCTTCTTAATTGACTCGGCAAAGTTTAATTCCATACAAAATTTCATATATCCCAACTGTGAATTAGCATGCATGCATTATTCCTACGGTACAATGTTAACTATGTACTCAACATTAATTCACCGGTGGAAACTTTAGTATAAATGCAACACGAGGAACGTTGATTAATCGAAAATTTGTAGTAAAATCGTTATTTTTTTAATAAAAGAAAATTGCTCTTATAGATTTTCGCGATATAAATATCGTATTTTGAAAGACTTATTATGCACTCAAAATTTCAGACGATATGCATAACGAGCTTGTAACAACGAAGAGCCCAAATTAAGCCACTTCGCTTTAATAAGACGTTGTATAATGAGCGTCTACACTTGCGCGGTCACGTCCTTATAAATAATATACCTTCGTTTCTCGATTGCTTAATTTGATTTTTCGCGATTATAATGCTTGGTATGGATCTATTCGTGGATTATTCGAATGAAAAATTATACTAAATTCCTAATGTATTTCAAATTTTATTTTGCTAGTGAGTAGGTCTGCTTTTTTACACAAATAATACAAAATAAATTGGTATTATTTCTCTTTTTAAAATTTTCTTATCTTTTTATGTTTTTAATGATCTTAAGTAATGATCATCCAGTTTGAAACCATAATCGTTCATGGACATGTAATTTTTTTCCTCATGAAAATTATTTTGATATCACTTTGTCATTAGACGTTTGATATTTATTATTATAATTATATATATTTTACACTTTAAATTGGTCGTTTTACATTTCAAATTCAACTATAAAAAAGTATTGTCAAGACCGTCGTCATAGTAATCAATGAAATTAATTATTTTTGATTTGTTGTCAAAACATCCAATTTGGAGTATAAAATATTGAATTTGAAGTTTAAAATGTTCAATTTGAAATATAAAAACTATAATACTTCTTATATACATATTCATTTTTCATATTAATCCAAACAAATCCATATTTCATTAATTTATTAATTTCTTCTTTCTTCTATCTGACTCAATAGTTACTCTTTTATAATTCCTACTAATCTCCTTCAACTCAATTTCTACTCATTTCTACTATCATACAACTGCTTATCATATTCAATAATTTAAAAAAACTCCCTCTAAGCATCGAATCATCACTTTTACCAAAACAATCGATCACTCCACCGAAACGCATAATCTAAGCGATCCAGCAATAAGCAGGACTAAGTTATTATTGATGCTCGCACGTACAGCGATTACAGTACCCCCGTATAATTTATGGGATTTCGTGTAGAACAAGCAAGACGGCTTAAAACCAGGCATCCGATATTGTATCTCGATATAGTTGGCTCGACAGTTTTGAGCTGTGTTGTTGTTGAACAATGAACAACACGACGACGACAATGCTCACCCGCCGAGCGAGACCACCCCATGGTATGTACCATGGATGTTGAGCTCCGACTGTTGGGGTGTCGATGGTTTGGTGTGTTTTGAGGTGGGACTGTTTTGGGTATGCTCGTTTTAGTGGATGGAAGAAATGTGGAAGTTGTGTGAAATTAAAAGGGTTGGATTTTTTGTGGGTTCGGTCTGGATGCGTTGGGTTTGGTCAATGGGTTGATGGAAAATTTTATATGTACTTGTCGTTTATTAATGGATTATATTATTGATTTTAGATAGGGAAGTCATTACCGGTAAACGATCCAAATAATAGCGCGATTATTTAACGGTAAATTAAAAAAAAAATTTTGTGTTTCGAATATTTTTGAGAAAGGGTCGTATAGGTTTATGTTGTTTTTTGGTTTTTCATTCTTTTTTCCGGTTTTTTTACAAAATTTAATTTACCCGTAAACCAGTAATTATAAAAAAAAATACTGGATTACCGGTAAATTAAAATTAAAGAAAATTTGGCCTCTTTAGTTTGTATATTTGATTTGATCGTGTACATGTGTTTTTTACTCATGTATGTTCAGTTAACGTGTATCTGTAAATATGGATTAGTGTATTCAGGATTTTTGTTAATAAATTGGGAAATGAGAACATTAAAAATTAGTCTTGAAAGTAAATTTTTACCACCTTAATGTTGAAAACATGAAATTTAAATGAAATAGCAGTATTCGACATTTACACAAATAAGTTGAAATTTACACAAATTTCACCATACTCATGCAATAACTATTACAAAAACAAACTTTACATATCAAAAACTCATTAAAATGAACTCATACAACGTTCCAATTCAAACAAAACTCATTAAAAAAATTGCAAAATTCCTTTCGACTACCTAGTAAAAAACACATTTTTTTTTCTCACACGCACAAACACACACACACACTTTACAAACACGAAATGTTTACGCGTCCGCACGACGTGCGGTCAGATCGTCCCCTTTCGAATCCGCCCTTAAATTAGCAACTGTCTGGTAAACCTGCCACGTAAATCATCCCCATGACCGCCGGCATTTGCCGGCTGACCGGGCCACTAGGGGCCCTGGATCCGCCCCTGGCAGTGCGTTATTGCGCCATGACGCTCGCATTGTCGTGTGGCCGTATATCGTTGAGTATCGTCTGTCTGTGTCGATATTGATGCTGTGTTATGGGTTAATTAATGAGTTTTCGGAGGGGTACGTTCTTCGTGGTGGTAGTGTGGTGTTTTTGGGTCATTCTGTTGCTTTGTTTGGGTAGGATTGCAGTTTTGGTTAGAAAGTTTTAGAATGCGATTGAAAAATTTTTGTTTTCGAATTTTTTTATATAGTTCTATATAAAGATGTTATGATTTTTTTGTTAAATATTCAATTTATATTGTAGAGTGCAATATAGGAAAAAATTGAAAAATTGAATATCAAAGAACGAAAAATTCAAATTTGACAGAGGGGAATGGAAACGTTTGATTTTTATGTCATTCATTTAATTATCGGTATATAGGGTGAAATTTTATGGTGAGCGTAAGCATATTCCATGAGTCTGATAATGAGATTAAATTGTAAGTGAAATAGAAATAAATAAGTATTTCTTTCGTTATATTTATATTATTTGAGATACAGTTTTTACACTTTGAATTTAATGTCTAAATTTAAAATTCAACGTTTCACACTTTAAATTGGACGTTTTACTCTTCAAATTCAACAAATCAACAATAATTCATAGTAATTAATTTCATTGATTATTACGACAACGCTCTTAATAATAATTTCCTGTAGTTGAATTTGAAATATGAAACGTCTAATTTAAAATGTAAAACGTAGAATTTTAAGCGTAGAACCTGTATATTTTAAACAATAGACCCCATGTTGAACGTGAGCATGAATATGACACCTGACAAGGAGAAGGAATGACGACGGAATTTAGTTTCGATACGGGATATTTTTTTTTCGATAGATCACCTCTATTGATTTGATATGGCAAAGTATAAGCGCGCACCGCCGAGCCAATTTAATTATAAACAACATTAATTTTTGATAAATCAGTATATGCAATTGGACGCCATCTCGATATGTGGCGTAAAGTAATATAAACTCCTCCCATTGTAGGCGTGACCGCAGATGCTTACGTGCAAGTGATTCGGCGATTTAGACCTTACGCCACATATCGAGACGGCGCTAAACGCTAAACGGCGCTATACACATTTTTTCGAAACTTAATATTGTTTATAATTAAATTGGCTCGGTGGTGCGCGCTTATACATACATTGCCATATCAAATCAATAGAGGTGATCTATCGAAAAAAAAATCCCGTATCGAAACTAAATTCCGTTGTCATTCCTTCTCTTTGTGAGTATAAATATCGACTTTTTTTTCGTATGCTTTGCGCTGAATATAGAGTTTTATCTTTAGTCGGAAATTTCTCATGAAATGTAGATTTTTTATATTTTATGTTTCAAATAGCGATCGAATTCAATTTCGTGAGGTTGAATGTCTTAACATGAAAATAAATCAACACCGTCCCGGTTGATTCAATACAACGCAAAAATTGATTTTTGGAAAAGTCGAAAGTTGAAAACGCGATTACGTTCAATCGTCCGCGCGAATCCGATGACAGATGCGAAACGGATTTAATTTCGGAGTTCGCTTCACGTGCCGATCTGTGAAAAACGACAACGCTTTTCCGGCAGATGGGAAAAGTCGAAAGAAAAATCGACGTCGAGCCGGGGGAGGAAAAAGAGGGAATTTTCCGGAGTCTAAAAATCGTCCTTAATTAGTGGCATCGTTTTCGGCGCACGTTTCCGTCTTTCCTTTGATGTCCCCCGATTATTGTCGTCTCTAGGGTTTATTTTACGTCATATTCTTCGATATATACACGGTTTTCAAAATGTCGAAATTGATACGAAAATTTTCCAAATCGGGAAATATTTCGTGGAAATTATCATTTTGAAAAATCAGACGAACGAAGAAAATATGTGTATTTTTTATTTTGATGTAGGGTTATGTTTAAGAGACAGCGATTTGTGAGGAATATAGACGACAATAGCGAGGTATAAAAATAATTCTTCTTCTTTGATTCTGCGTATTCAGTTTTCCCAGCAGCGTGATCGGATGACACTCCTGCAGTGTTTTACTTTGTACTAAAGAAAAACGAGATCCTTTTGTATCGGAATACTCAGATTTTTATGAAAATAACAAATAACAACAGGTATCAAAAACAGGCCTTGATATTTTTTCTATTCTATACCTGAGAAAATAAGATCAAAACAAAATATAATGTTTTCTGAACAAGAAATATCGTAACGGGTTCGTTATCATATTTCGTTACTATACGCATCCCATATAAGGAGCGATCATATTTCGTGGAAGTCGTATATGTTTAAAACGTTAATAATTTCATTTAATTTAATTTGAAATTGGAATAAATACATCAAAGAGACTCGAGAAATGGTTAATGAAGTGTGAAAATATCTATTTGCCATAAATAACGGATATATGCGTATTTATAACATGCATATTCTTCAAAGGCAGTTTTAATATGAAAATGGCGCATCATCACATGCGTGGATATGCATTTTTAAGTAATATTATGATTTACTTGAAACTAAATTGATTCATTTTAGATCAGTCCGTTTCGGAAACTACTCTTGAACGGTGGGTCCAGAAATTTAATCTGCGTAAACAAAGATAAGTTACATATTTACT
The DNA here is from genome assembly GCA_009617725.1 of Hydropsyche tenuis. Lineage (NCBI taxonomy): Eukaryota > Metazoa > Arthropoda > Insecta > Trichoptera > Hydropsychidae > Hydropsyche > Hydropsyche tenuis. Next base: position 2,148,397 of record VTON01000025.1, read on the forward strand.
TCGGATTTAGATTTTAGAAATTATAATTGATTGGTTTTAAAAATATATTCAAATATTCAAAAGATAACTCTTAATTTTCCAAGTTGATTTTATAAATTAATTTTCATAGAATTGTTACAGTAACAATATGCATATTAGAAAATTCGATAATATCTCTAATTCGGTTTCGTAACTGTGAATCGAATTAACTTCTCAACGTTGAACCTGTCATCGTTTATTAAATTCGAAATGACGCGTCGCACTCGCACATAATGCAAATTTGCATACGTTATAACGTGTAAAATGCGATTTTCAGGAAGAAAAAAAAATCGCACCACATTCAGAAAATCGGCATTTTACAAGTACATACAATGATTTGAACCAAAAAAATTTTTCTAATTATGATATACTCTCGCATATGCGAGAGTACTTCATACGTACTTCATACTTATATTACGTATGAACGTATACGTATACGTATACGTATATTACGTATATTGCGTATGAAGAACGTTTTTACGTCGAAAACATGGCACAATTAATTTTTTGCGTATTCAATATGACGATAGCAGCATTTTCGCTGTGCAAATTCACGGACGATCGGTCCGTTAATTTGCGCATAAATCGCACTATTGAACGCGTTCGCATTGAAATGAATATTGCGACCGCGAAACGCGTTTCGGTTCATTTGTACGCATTATTGAATTGGTTATTGTTATTTTATCGCAATGGACACCGAAATGAAGCCAATCCCTAATAAATATAATCATATTAAATTCATTATTGAACTGATGTCGTAATCGGGTAGGTGTTACTCTAGATACGTGTCTCTCGATGTGTATTTATAATTTTTGAATGTTTGTGTTTTTAGACACGAAAAACAATTATTACAAGTTATTAGAAACTAAATTAAAATTATTTACCGAAATTTTTGGTGTGCATAAAAGTTTTTGGTAATAAATAGTGTTACACTTCATAAGCTGTAAAGATTATTTTATAAATAAAATTCTTGTCAGGTTTTAGTTTGATCATCCTCATAGTTGTCTTTGTATAATTTTGTTACATGCTTGCAAATTTTTGGACGCGTGTTAAATAAATGATTTTTTTATCAATACGAATAATAGAGGTTCTATTGCATACTGAAATTCAAAAAAATCTTTCACAAAGTAATTTCAAGCGAAGATATGTCATCAAATTTTTCATTGATTACATTTTTAATTGCTTAACTTTTGTGATTTGTGTTATGAGACTAAACCGTTGAATTATTCCACGTATCAATCAATTTACTTTGAATCAATATTAAAGACGTACACTTAACTTTTGACATGATTTCAAAAACACGTCATTTGCGTTCACAATCACCAAAATTTTCACAGAGCAAGATAATTTCATAAACGCGAGCGTATCATAATGGAAAAGTTCACCGTTTACGGTGAAGCGCAAACGAACGTTTACAATATATTATTTATTTTGCCAGAATTTTCAAATCGCGAATATAAAAGGCACAAGGGATGGGCGGGCCCTCGGATAATGCGTAATATACAAACTTTTTATCTCGTTACAAAATCGATATCTCATTTGTGGAGTACACTCCGCGCAACGGTATGGGCGAGGGCCGTAATCAAACTTTTCAAAGCTCGTCGAAGCTTTCGAAAATTATTAAGGCCATTCATGAATTATTTTTTTTTATCCCAATACGCTCGCATAATGACCCATTCGGAAAATTTATGTCGTTAAAAGTCCACTTGAAAATATTTTAAAATTCGGCGAAAAGAACGAGGGTAGCGCGCTCGCGTTTGTGTGATTCGACTCGCTTTTAATTTATCACCCTAAATGTGTATATAATATTAAGGAAATTAATCTTTATTTGATTGTGATTTATTATTTTTGCGAAATAAATATGAAACGTTGTATAATTGAATCGTTTGGATTCGGCAACAATCCTTCATTAATACGTTGCGTAGAGAGCCTATTGAATTTCAAACTTTGACGAGCAAATGAAAGAACGGAAAAACACTTAAAAATAACAATAACAATATTAAATCGAATTATTATTTTATTGTAGCGAGTTCGAAAATGACGAACCACATCACAAAAGAAGCACCTGCGAATTAATTCCGTTGTTGCTGCGAAATTTAATAATTTCATTAAAAATGTTTTTATTGGTTGTAACAACTAGCGCGAAGGGTGGGCTTTCCAGAAGCTTTATTGCTTTAAATACTTTGGAAAAACACGCCGAGTGGAAAAACACATAAATTATTCATAGGTTATTTAAATGCAAATACTTAAACGTACATATTTCTGTCCGTTTCGAAAGAGCCGGCTAGAATTACGCGAATTTTTCAGGCGTTTTTTCCCGTTCATTGTTCGCGTTTCGGCAAACGTCCGATCGACCATTATTAAAATATTTCATCTATATATATCGAATCTGGAATAGCGACACGTTCGCCCTTTAGGTGTTCCCTGTGTTATATTAATAAATTGTATATTATAATATAATATTTCTGTAGGTAATGTTGAATTTGTGTGTGGCGTGTAGGCGAATTGCGCTGACGTAAAAGCAAACCGAGCAAAGCGTAACCGCTAACATTTGTGACGTTTTAATGATATATATTCACGTGAAAAAATATTTTATTAGTATAATGGGCTGTTGTCGTATTTGTTAATCAGAAATATTATCGTGATAATTATAATTATGCGATAAAATCTTGTTTTTCGCACTTTTGTTACGTCATTCTCAGTCCATAATACACAAATCAGTTTTCATTTTTGCCAAAATGCTGGTATATCGGGTTGGAACAACCATAGTCACGATGAGTTGAAAACCTCAATTTTCAATTAAACAGTTTATTGAACCGCTGAGAACCTATAGACCGCATCTAATAATCAAGCACAATGCTATGAAATCTATTGTATCGGTTAGTTTCAACAGCACAATCGACCTGCAAATTGATTTCAGTCGAATGCTTCAGATTAGTGTCTATTATTATATGCAATAATCTGAGTATGAAGTTCGTTGTACTATAATTATATAATGTGGAAAATTTTATTTTAAATTAAGTTTTCATTTAGGGTTTTTTTGTGCAATAACACTAATTTCTGTTACTTAAGTTGGATTAAAAATGTATTATGCAAAATTGCTTTTTTGAATGAGAAAAAACTTCATAAAATGGTTTATAAAAACCTTGATTTTTTTACGTTGGAATTCCAGGAACGTGTCTCAAATTTTACATACGTTTTATCTTGACTGTAAAATGGCCGAAGGGGTTTTCGTCTATATGAAAAATATCCAATTTCATACATGGCGACGCAGACCACTATCTCACAACGTACCATATATTGTGTGGTCCGAACCCGTTCTCCGATTCGTTCAATTTTTTTGACAAATACCCTCGGTTTGTTTCGAAATGCTTTCGAAAACGACCATACGTCACTTTTTTGCCCTGGTGTGTTTTTACCATTGGAATCGGCGACCCCATCACCAAAAAACTCGTTTTTACAAAAAGCCAAATTACACAAAATTTTATATAGGGTGTCTCAAAATAGACGACAGAAGTAATTTTGATAGAAAACATAGATTTTTAATTAAAAATTGTAATTTTTTTATTGATTCACAGAGTATACAGTATAGGGTTACGTGTGGAATAGCGTATCAGGTAAATGTCTTTAGTGGCATATACGCATTTTTTCGCTGAAATTTTTCACGAATTTCTCGCGTAAGTGTAGCTGAATTTCATTGATATAGCGCTCATTCAAGGTGTGGGGGGTCGTGAGCTTGTTGGCATAAACCTTAGACTTCAAAAACTTCCCAAAGAAATTTAAGAAACTCCCTAAAGAAAAGAAAATAAACTCCTTAAGAAGCAATTCAATCATTGCATGATTAATTTCCTAGTCGTGTAATTTCCCGTTTTGGTGATTAGAATTGGATGGATCGTGCTATATAACGCCTTTGGTGGTTTTTGAAGTTTAAGGTTTATGCCATCAAGCCCATGATCACTTATACCTTAAAGGAGGAAATTTAGCACTATATCAACAAAATTCATCAACATGTATGGAAAAAATTGATGGAAAATTTCAAAAAAAAAATGCGTATATGCCAGTAAAGCTATTTACCCGATATTCTATTTCACACATAACCCTATACTGTATACTATATGAATCAATAAAAAAATAACAATTTTTAATTAAAATCTGTATTTTCTATCAAAATTACATCTTGCGTGAATTTTGGGACATCCTATATAAGGAACAATCCGACTATCACTGTACCGTCTCGCACAATAATTCCAGATCTCATATCGGTCTGAAGGGAAGAAAGCGTGCACCGCGGCGATACTTCCAGCCGAGACATTAACCCTTTCTCGCGGAAGGGTTTTACGCCTCGGATTTATGGGGCAGACGCTTGAGGATATCCTGAAACGTCCTGTGGGACTTTCATGCGTGCGTGTACATACGCGGCCGCGAAACGCCTAAATGATGGATATGCATGTTAATTCCGGGCCGCGAAATTTGCATGAAAATCTCTCTAAAAGGAAAGTGTGTCTCGCGTGTTTGTGTTGGGGATGGATTTAGGGTTTGAACTTTCATCTTTGTTGTTCAAGACTGGTGGATTGGTGTTTAGTGCAGTTGGAGTTGTGGTTATGATTTTTTTTTTTATAGTTGGTGTGAAATGTTTTTTTTTGTATTGTGATTTGGGTATCGTTTCAATTTTTCGTTTTTTTAAATTATTATAATCCTACAATTATTGTAGGAAGATCAATGATTTCAATTCAAAATTATTTCCTTCATTTACTTTCGGCGAAAAAGGGACGTATTCAAATTTATAAATTGCACACCGGTTTGTGTTAAAAGAGCCGTTTTCATTTTTTTCAGTTCCTAATCAATACAACACTAAAATCATAAAAAATATAATTATTCAATAGTACACAAATATTTATATAGATAATCTTTGTCTTAGACGGTTTGGCTTACGATGGTTCGGATTACGTCAGTTCAACTGAAAAAAAATAATATAAATATATTTTTTAATTAATTATTTTTCAAAAATTACTTTCTAAATTACAAGCTACCGTCATCTAAGGTTGATACATTTCAGAAAAAAATATTAACTCAATTAAATTACTATATTAAAAATAGAAATTAAGTCATAACTAAAATTGATTAATTTATTTTGCACGGATTCGACTTACGACCGAAATTCAAGAACTTATCTCCGTTGTTATCAGGATTAGGGAGATGTTTCAGGGTGTTGTTTAGGGGTTGATAATAACAACGCTCGTTGGTGATAAATTTGAAAGAGCTTGAACGATTCCCTCGTGGAGAACGTCTGCTTCCTGATTTTCTCTTTATTGGGTATTTATACAGTTTTGTGTATGCTTAGTTACAGATAAATATAATGATCAAATATAAGATATGTTATGTATACGTAGACATGATAGAATTTGCTAAGAAAGCGATTAAAATATATTTGTTAAGTCTACGTCACAAAGGAAAATTAATATAGACCAATAACCAAATAATAAATAGTTATACACACGATGTGCATTCAAGTCACACAACTTGAATACGTAACAAAGAAAATAAAATATATTAATATAATAAGAATTGATATTGAAAATGATAACACCGCCGTAAAACGAGGAACACCTGTATTCGCTCAGTTAGTAAATTAGATAATTACGTAAACATATATTCTGTATCGTATGACTAATTACTCGCGTCGTACACAAGAGCCCACATTAACACGTCGTCGCCGAAACTCGAAACACAAAATGGTGTCTGCCCAAAGTTGACACGCTCGTTTCATTATCCCCAATCCGTCCATCGTGGATGGACGGATGGTTATAGTCTTGTATAGAGTCCGATTCCCAGAAGATACCACTTGTGGATCGGCCATCAAAACTTGGATACTAGTTGCCCTGGGGAAGTTGACACCTGCTTGCCTGGTAAAGGTTTTCATTATATTGGCGGGAATACGATATTGTGACATCGGAATGTAATTAACACTTTTCGTTCCCTTTGCAAAAAGGGGAGTCGGTTGTGTAGTTGTTGATCATACGGAATGGCTATTTTTTTAGGTGTGAGTTAATTGAAAGTTAAAATAATTCAAATGGGGTAACGTAATATGTTTATAAACGAATATTAAAAAAGTTATCGATTCCGGTGTGAAGTGGCGCGTTCATCGAACATTCCCCATAACAAATCGGATGGTGTACGAGCCTGAAAAGTCAATAAAGCATTTTCAGCTGGAATGGCCAGTCCGTTCCACCCTTGCCCCCCATGGAGCCCCATGAACGCGATTCCGTTTCCGTTTTACAGATATATATCATGTGGCATAACTTATACTCGCATTCCGGGGCGCAAGTTTTACGAGAACTCCATTTGGCAACAAATTACGAACTTTGAATTGGATTTGCTTCATAAAGCATCTCGATGCTGCAAACTGAGCTATTCGAAGTTGTACACATTAACTCGGTTACATATATCGATATGCATATACCTAATTTCGATCAATAAACAGATCATGCGTCCTGTGGGGACTTTGAGCAAAATTTTCATGTGTGCTCTAACTTATATTTATGGCTAAAGCTATCAATCACTTTCGTGGGCCAAATTGAACGAGTTTTCACATATGAGTTTCGTTGTGTGCACTTCTCACGTCGTAAAGTGAAACCGGCTTATTAAACGTGAATTATTTATAATTTTTTCTTGATAAATATGTGACATTGTTTCTGTTCTGGTTTTCACACATCAAATTCATCGTTTTATACTGCAAATTCAAACATAGGAAAGTGTCATTAAGACATTTGTTATGATAATTAATGAAATAAATTACTATGAAGAGTTGATTTGTTAAGTTTAAAGTGTATAACGTTGGATTTGATGCGTAAAACTGAATTATGTTACTATGATATAACATAGTATACATTGAGACAGATTTTGCGAAAATAAGTTAAATATTATACATATGCGATTAAATACAGAAATTCATACTATAATATTTCATGTGTGTAAAATAAAAATGTTGTTAATGTTTAATTCTAAAAAATTAAAAAATTATATAGACTAAATATCTTTGAAGTATAATCATAAATTTTCAATTTTGAAATTTAAAATTTTAATATATCAAACAAATTATTTCCATTTCAAAACGTTACTCACAATCAGAGAATATCGTTTAAAAAAAAATGCCTTTTAACACAAAATATTCTCAGATTTGAATAAAGAGCGAGGAATATTTCCCAGAATTCAAAGTAGACTGATCTCAAAGAAAGTCATCCTCGAAAACGTTTTCGGAACGGTTATCACCGTTTATTTGTACCGCGGTTATTTATATAAATCGCGAAGAAAGCAAGCGGCCCCGTTGTAAATCCCATCTCACGGTCGCATATGGCAATGTAAAGGGTTAAGTTCGGTCGTCTAGTCGAAATGGTTTCCTTCCTGAGGAGAAGAAGGCTCTGGAAACTTCAGGCTGCGGCTACACTTAGACACCCTTTTAATACGAGACGCGGTGAAATAGTCTTCAGCGGGGCTTTCAGCTAGAACATTACCTAAGTAATTTTTTTGTCGCTTGATATAATATGAGCGGGGGTTTCAATTTTGATATTTTTCGTTTGAGGATTTTGTATTGTTGTGATGAAAATTTATTTTCATATCAAAGTTTTTTTTTGTGTTGAAATTGGGTTCTTTAATGTTATGTATAAAGAAATTTTGTTGTGAAACTTTTAAATAGAGCTTATTGTGAAAATTTTATGACTTAAATTCATCGAATTTTCAAAGAAAACTATTTTACATAAAAAAGTTAAATGCTTGCATAAGGAGCTTTCAAAATTTTTAAGTTTTCAAAATTTTTTTCTATTACATTATTATATAATACACCCTATCCTCTTTTTTCAAGCTTTTTTATTAGCTTGTTCTGATTCAGAAATGTTGTTTGTTAGTGATCCTAAAATAATTGCACTCTTTTTTACACGATTTTTTTTACTTAACACGGGATATATATAATATGATAAGATTCAATGTAAACCAGTATACTGTTAAAATTATATGCATGTAATTATAATTATTAAAAAAAAAATTTGATGATTTTACATGGCGAAATTTTTTCATATATTATAACATTTTTTTTTATAAAGTATATTTGGATGGAAGTTCTATCCGAATATACTAATGGAACCTATCTCAAATTTTTATATGGTCAAAATACATTTTTTTACACTGAAACGTATCCCTCGTGTAAAAAGAAAAATTGGTTGTATGTTAAAAAAAAAAAAAAAACAAACAAACTAACGACTTTCTTTTAAAATATTTATACAAAAAAAACTGCATCATATACGAAAATATTAATAAAAAAACTAATTAAATATTAACAACCCAATAAATTTCAGAATAATGTACAAATTTACTCACACAGGTGTTCAACACGATCGACTCTAACCCAAAGGTCCAACAGTGGGTCAATATTTCCAATATTTCGACGGTACACAATTTACTGCCAGTCCGTGCTCCGAATCGGACACGGGAACGAACCGGTCATAACATCCGAGTAATACGCTTTATTATTATGAATTATTTTATATATAATACTAGGCACTAGGTGACATTCGGCAAGTTAAAACGCGTCACGAGATTTATAGCCGGAATATTTGTTTTAATATTTTAAACGGTCGTCTCGCGCGAAAGCCTCGCCTTTTCCTTATTATGCGTGCGCCATTCCGCCGAAAAAAAAATAATGACCGAAGATTTACGGGGGTGGTAATAAATCGAGATTAATTCATTAATATTATCGTTTCGTATGCTGGACTCGTTAGGTCGAGGTGGGCTTTTGCCAGGTTGTTGTAACAGTCTCTTGTGTAGTTTGTATTCGATATTATTTAAGGAATATTGTGTCGTTTAGTTTTGTTGAATGCGTTGTTTGTTAAAGTTGATTGACAAAATCTGGTGGTTAAAATAAGTACATCCAATTCTCTTTTTTACAAAGGGGATATGTTTCAGAGACTAACGTGTAAACAAAATGTATGGTGACCATAAAAAAAAATGGCGATAGGTTCCATCCTTCCATTCAAATGTACTTTATAAAAAAATTTGTAATGTGAAATATTTTCGCCATGTAAAATCATCGAAAAATATCGATTTTTTAAATTTGATAACTATAATTGCATACATATAATTATATCAGTATACTGGCCTGAACCAAGTCCTACCATTGTAGCATAGTAATACATATTTTTATTATTTTTATACCGTATTAAAGTGAAAATTTGTGTAAAAATAATAATCGGTTCTTTTTCCTTGAACCATATTATTTCGGAACCGTGTATAAAGAGGATTGCGTATATCGTTTTGACTAGAAATTATTTCAATATTTATTTTTATTTTTTAAACTTTTCCTTGAAAATACGAGTATATTGAATAGAATGGTTGTGATATTGATTATGATGTAGAAAGAAATTGGTTTTTTCACGGTTAAAAAAATGTCTGTATCAGAATTATTTATCGAACCATATAAAATGTAATCGATTTTGTTTTAATTATACTTGATTTTGGTTAATTAGTGTAGGTCTATCTTTAGAATTAGAACGAATCGGAATGAAAACGAAAAGCGAAACAAAGCTACGCTTTATTAATTAATTATTTAGCCGACGAACGAAATTAAGGCGGACGGAAAACTCTGAAAAAAAAATTACAGTAATTAATTAATCATTTTTTTGGAAACTTAATTAGTAATTACCTAATCACGCGTTAACTTTTTTCAATATAACTTTCAATTTTCCAATTATTTCGCCGCCGATACGACTTAATATATACAGAACGAGCACGCAAAATCAGAAAACGGTCGTTACACACATCTCCCGAAAAGGGTTAATTGAACAGCACAGGCTATTACAAAGGCCCGTTTTGCATCCAACACTGATAATATAATCCGAAAGTTAAGCGAAACAAAGGAAGTTTTGATAACGCTGCATGTGTTGGTGGGTGGTTTTGCGTTAATCGTAATCGTAATTGGGCCGAAGCGGGTCGGGCTTTATAATGTATCGCACAATATTATTTTATGTAACACTGCAATATCAATTATATTCGTATTTATAATACACGGAGCATGGCAACATCTGTGTACCTTAATAAGAGATAATGGCAGTTAATGGGAGTCGTCGTTACGATCGTCCCGTTATGCATTGACAATTTCAGTTAGTTGTAAAATAATATCGGAACGGACCGAATTTCATGCAATCATGATTTTGTATTTAAGCCGTTGCGGTTCGTTCTATAAATAAATCGAATTTTATTTTTAAAAAAAATCCGGATATTTTTTATTGACACTTTCAAAGGTATAACGTAAATCAAATCATCGAGCACCCTATCGTTTTCGGCTTCTACTTGCAAATTGCCAGTCGATATACAGCCTCGAAATAATATATCATGGGAAGGAAAGCGTGTAGACGACGCGGCTGCATAATCCCGAAGATCTAGTAGGGCAGATTCGAAAGTGCGAAAGGAGAAAGAGGAAAATCCTCTGCGCTTTCCAAAAAAAGAATAAAGGGATTTTGACCCCAAAAAATACTAAAGGTATGTGTGTGTGTGATATATAGAATTTCAGAGTATTGAGAGTACGTGGAGAGTTTAAACGCCGTGTGTCTTATCTCGTAGCTTTTCCTACGTGCAATCGGGTGGAAGGGTATAGATATATGGAAAAATTCGAACGAGTGAAAATTCAGTGTCGAGAAAGGATATTTCCGCGGAAAAGTTGAAAATCCATTCCTCTGCTAGGTCGTAAATATAAACTGGTCGATTTTTCGATTTATTGCGAAACGATCCGAAGTATCTGAATGTATAGTAATAGTAAATTTCAACCCTCTACATCCGGCAACTATTTTTATTTAATTTTGATCAGAATAATAAAACGAAATACGAAAATTTGATAATTTTTTTGTGCGATCAAAGGCGATTAATACAAAAACAATAAAGTAAATGTTAAAATTTTAAGTAAAATTTTTATACTGAATTTTTTTTTTTACACGGTTCCGAAATGACATGCTTCAGAGAAAAAATAATCGATTATTTTTTTGCACTATTTTTTCACTTTAACACGGTATAAAAAAAAATGTATTATTAATTTTTTTTTAATTCATCCTCGAACGGTGGACTCATTCAGTTCTGAAATATGGAAATCCAAAAAAACTCCACGAACTACTCAACGAGTCTTTGTAAAACTTTCGCCATATTTGTGACGTATTTTAACAATAACAGCACAATAATTTTTTTATATAGTGATCCATTTATAAAAATCTCAAGGCCTTCAAATTACAAATATAAGAAATCAGGGTTTCCATATTAAATATTAAACAAACAATTGGAAATTTAAAACAGGCGTTAGCGTTGGGCCACCCATATATTCAAGTTAACCTCCTCAGTACTGACTTTTTTTCATAAAAATTTTTTTTTTTTTCATTTCGTTTTTATAGCATTGAAGATGTATAAAAGATTTTTTTCATTTATTAATTGTTTATCTATCTAAAACACATAATAATGACTAATTATTTGAAAATAAAAATACTGCTGAAGTGACAAAAATAACCCTTCAGACCAAATTTACGTTCTAATATACATTCGTGTTTGATGTCAAATTATGATATGATACATTACAACATACAATAAAATTTTGGTTTCAATCGATAAAAGCAGTCTTCTGTTTTAAGATTGCACCATAATAATGTTATGTGAGTGAATTTTTAATAACAAAATATTGAAAATAAAACGTGACTAATCGCAACGTCGTTGAGATGTCAAGCAAAACTAGCATATAACAAAAATTTCGCGCCCTATATTTCAAAACAGACAAAATTAAACAAAATAACATAGTTTACACAATAATTTACAAAAAATCCTGATGAAAATAAATCTAAAATAGCTTCAAAAAACGGTAACAAATTCTATGTACATTGCAATGTGCACAGGGCTTGAGGATCTATATATTTTTTCGATAAAAAACCCTCCACCCATAAAAAAAACCCCAACCGAACGAAATCCAAATTAAAACGGACGAAGCACACTCGACCGAAACCCAATTCACGCACACACCACCGGCGCGAAAATGTCAAAATTTTCGATTGCGTGGGTCGGGCCATGGTCGAATTGTCGAAGTGTCTTCGGCCGTCGTGATTTATAGATAGTTGCGAGCCCCACCCTGTAGGGTGGCGAACCACACCCCGCCCCTGCCCTTCGAACAGTCGCAATTAGACGCCGCCGAGTGGTTGTGGTGGTGACGGTAACAGTGGCAGTATAGGGTGGTGGTGATGGTGTGGTGGTGACGGTAACGGTGGTAGAATAGTGTGATGGTGATGGTGTGGTGTGGTGAGGCTTCGACGCAATTCCCGGTAACCGTCGTCGCGCCCTCTAATGTATTCTTTAATTTCGACCCAATTTCGCAGCTGCGAGGGTTGCCGGTACAGGGTGCGTCGAAGTTTCGTGATTGGTGCATGGTTTTTTGATGCGGTGCGTGATGGGTTTTTATGGGGTTTTGGTGGTTCGTTGTTCAGTTGTGTGACTTAATGAACGGTCTAAATCGGTTGAGATTTAGGGTGTGTTTTTTCATGAAAATACTTCCAATAAGATCAAGGATATTAAAACTCTATAAGAAAATCCAAATTTATTGTAATTTTCATTTATCGGTATTTTTTACTAATTATCAGTTGATTCGTTAATTAATAATTTAATTAATTAAATTTCGTACGAAAAAGGAGAAAAACCGGAAAAATCACAAAAAACCCTAAACCTATATTTTTTCAAAAATACTGGAAATGCAACGAAATAAACAGCTGATACTCATAAAAAAATATAATACATAATATTTTTTAACTTACTGATAAGCTATTATTTGGGTCTTTTTGCCAGAAAACTTCAGGATGACCAAAAAAAAAAAAAACATTTCAAGCGTCCCTATTGAATGACCCAATATTTTTGGTTTACAATTTTTTCAGCTTTTCGTTATTTATTCCAGTTTTTATTTAAAATTTAATTAACCGGTAATTTAAATTAGTAAAAAAATTACCGGATTATTGGTAAATTAAAATTACGGTAAAGACATCCCTGCTCCCTATACCATATTGAATGTTTTGATAATTTATTATACTTATTTAAAAAAAAAACGTAAGGATTTTTTAACAGAGAGTGTATAGGATATTCGAAATTGATTCGATTGTATTATATGAAAATATTTTTGTTCCTAGATTTTTGAGTTACCTTGTAGTAAATGTGTATAATACGTTATAAATGTACAGTGAGGCCGAAAGACGAGGGTTTTCACCCGTCTCGAGAGTGTCTCGATCCTGTCGTAGGGTTTTTAAGAGGTGAATTTTCGGAATGGATTTCTCGGGAAAGTATAAATTCAGTAATTATTTTTACTTTTTAAATTCGCCTTAATTATTTTTTATCAAGGTTTCTTCAAAGGAAATAGTAATCGCCTTAGCGAAAACATTAGTACACGTAAAATAATCTGACAGTTTGCTGTTAAGGTTGAAGAGCAAAATCTGGTATATATTATAGATTGTTGGAATGTAACGATCTTTAACAATTTTGTGATCGTGTGTACACACTATAATAATATATGAAAATAAAAACGGATAAGATTTCAATTAACACGCGATACCGACATTAAGTTCGTGTACTTTTATTTTTCGCTGTGAATTTTCATTGTGTTTCCTACGATGTTACATAATGCTTCCCATTGTAGTGTAATAATTAATGCTATCAGTGATCTAGCGAGTGATTATATATTTTATATCACTGTTATTTTAAAATTGAAAAATATTCGATAATAAAATTATGATCGACTTAATTTAATCGACTTTTGAACTCATTAATTTGACTTAATTCTTCAGAACGTGAATCTATTAGGCACTATTGGATTATTCAAAATTTCATGATAACTTAAACTCTATCTATTTAAAATTTAAAATACTTAAATAGTACTAAAAATTTGAATTACAAATAAAAACGATAGGAAAAATGTTCATGTAAGAAGACGCGCACTCTATTATCGCTTAATCACTCGGTAGGTACTTTGCATTGATTTGAATACAAAATTTTCTTTTATACAACCAACGAAGACACGTTCACATTTTCCCTCCGAATATAATACTTATGCGTACATATTTTTGGCATAATTTTTTTTCTGCCCTCCGAACGATATTTATGGGCCATTATTCATCGACACGCCCGTTTATATGGAGCACGAGAGAAAACGAAACGAGAGCTTAGGTTTAAAACGCCATTCGCATTTGTCTCGCAGACTCTTGCTTATTTCTCTCCACTTTTCTATAATATAATATTTATATTTCATTTGCATCGTATACAAGTGCGCACACGTGTCAGTATTTTATTTGTTTTATTTATCGGGAAGGGAATTTTCCGCGGAACGGACCGTCTGCATAATGTATCCGACGTTGTTGTTTGTTCGGGCTCTTTGGGATGATCAGTGTTTTTCAATCGGAAAATACTACGTACATGGATACAATGTGGATCAAAAATAAGTATCGATATCGGTTCATATAAACTTGAATAGGTTGTTTTCGAACGAGGTCTAAAATTACGGAAATATTGGATCTCATGATCGGAAAACGCTTCTATATCACGCATGTTTATCTAAAATTGTTATGTATTTTATATGTTTATAAATTCGCTCATTTGTAATTTCTTTCATAAAATGTGTTTATTTATTGGGGTAATATAAAAAAAATCTATTTTTTTATATTAGTTGTTATTGGTCTTGAAAGATAAATTGAGTGTTTTCGAAATCAATTATTTAATATTTTCTTTTACAACCAACGCTATCATGAATCTTTGATTGTTATTTGCTTAGTATCCATTTAGATACGTTTTACAAATAGAAAAGAATATAAAGGAAAAGTATGATAATGTATAAATTATTTGGTAGGTATATTATTAAGCAAAGAGAATGAAGGATGAGTTTCTAGGGAATATCAACTGAGAAATTGCGTAAAATGTTGACGCACATTGTTGTCATATACAAAAAGAACATTTACTCTACTATCCTTAACATAGATTAACTATACACAACGATAAATAATGTTCAGTTAATATTTGTTCAACTATTATTTTATATACCACATTTAAAATATCTAATAGTCGTAACTAAAGTAACAAGTACTAAAGCAAATGTTGTCACACTACTAACGTCAACACATTCAATATTCAACTGAAATTCAACATTCCTTGAAAATCCCTTTTAAAAATACATCGAACAGTTGAAAATCTGAAAATTTCCACGTCGACGATTTTCCACATTAGTTCCTTTGGCGCTTTTTGAATTTTTCCAATGGGTCTCCCTTTTGCACGGGTCGGTTTAAGCGAATTTTAATTGAATTCGGTTTCCCGCGCTTTCGTAAGCCGATCGTCCCGAATCACGGTCAGAGGTCGTTAAATATTGAAAACGAACAGGCCGCGGTCTGGACGAGAATATAAAATTTCAAATTCATGGAAAGTCGAAAAAAATTAAAAAGTCCTTTTATTTCCGAGTTTCACAACGGGGCGGAGTTTTCGGCCGTGTCGAAAGCACGGTTTTTATATGCGATGTGCAAACGAGTTACGTTCTTTGTTTTCTTTTGATGAATTTCGAATGTGTGAAACTTTCAGATATTTGCGATAATCTGTTTTATGCAGATTTATTAAAATGGTCGAATTCACAATTCGGATACATTATCGTTTTCGAATTACGTTATACGGATATTCTGCAGTCGCGATGTTAAATTACTGGCGAATTTTCTCTCTAACGGCGTTACGGATATGTTAACGTACATAATTTACGTTATACGCGTATTGACACGACCAGATTACGTTAATAAATTCACAATAACGGCACAATAATGGCCCGATGCGATTTATACTTTCGAAAGTTGCGCAATGCTAAATTTTAATCCAACTCCCGCTGGAAAATCGTACTATTTTCAAAAAACGATTTTGTCCGAGAATATTTATTTATTGGCGCCGCTCAAATTTTCAATTAAATTATCCCGTAATACCTTTCGCGACAAAATCGAAAATAATACATCCATGCGTATTATGAATACTTCAAATATTATTTTATTCAATTATCAGAATCAAATCATCATTTTAAGCCATAAAAACCCCATAAAAAAGTCAACCTAATCTTTTCAAATAATGAATTATAATCGCCATATTTAAAACGACTTTACATGCGCATACTCGAGAATTCAAGCTTTTTACCATCGACTGGTGGAAAGGCCCTTTACCTTCGACCTGCCCCCCGCCTTCGCCGCCCCTCACCCATCTTTCGGCATTCTCCGAGCGCAAGGGACCCCACGTCATTAGCAAAATCAAAATGCTTTTTATTCGAAGGTTGGCAGGGGCCGAATGGCCCGCTGACGGGCCATCTATTAAACGGGCCAGAAACGCTGATCCATCGGTTTAATAATAATTCGAGGAGGTCCACGTCAAACTACGGCCGCCCTTTTATCGGATTCGTGACCTTTGACGTGATGGTACGCAAAAATTTTGCATTATGCGTCGTTGGGTCATTATTGTTTGTAGTGGTGTAATAATTGTTGATGTTGATGGTGTCGGATTCCGTTTTCGGTTGTTTGTATGGGAATTTTATTTGTTTGTTATAATATAAATGTATGGGTATGATAATTTTAATAGATGAAGTATTCATTTAATGTATGATATGAATGATAACTATCAGAAGAGCTAAAAAAATTTCAACATCTTATTTGTTCTTGTAGTTACTAAAATGAAATCTTGAATAGTGTTAGGCGCATATTTTTCAATATATTCGGATTATGAATATACACCCTATCCTCTTTTTACACGGTCTCGAAATAACACGGTTCAAGGAAAAATAACCTATTATTTTTTTACATTAAGATGGTATAAAATAAAAATAAAATGTATTATTTTGCCACAATGGTAAGATTCGGAGCAGGTTAGTATAAAATTATAGTTATTAAATAAAAATTTTCGATATGTTTTGATAATTTTACATGGCGAAATTTTTCCATATTAAACATTTTTTTTAAAGTATATTTGGATGTTATTTCCATCCAAATATACTGATGAAACCTATTTCAATTTTTTATTTAGTCACCATACATTTTTTATATGGTAGTCTCTGGAACGTATCTCTTATGTAAATAGAGGATTTGGTGCTCTATTTTATTAAACACAATAATTTGAAGTCTATCATATAATTTATTTTTCATCAAAATACGCTTTACGAATCGATAATTTTGGAATCAAAATACAAATTGTATCTCGTAATGTGTTATTTGAATGAATATGTAATATAATATGTCAAAATATTTACAACGAATCAGCAATTAAAATTATAGATCATTAAAATCTGTGTTGAAATACCCACCGTAAAAATGAATAATTATTCAATTCGAATCTTTTCAATAAAAATCAGCTCTCACCACAACGCGCTCGTAAAACGGGCACTCATTGGAAAACAAAGCGAAACGAGCGAATTTTTAGCGCTTTTATCGAAAATTTATAAAGGTTGAGCATTCAGTTTAACGTTTTCGTAATAAAAAATCGATTTTGTAGAGCGCCGAATGAAAAAAAAGCGCATTTAAACCCACGAGAGTTATGTTTGAGCGTAGTACGTACGACTAATAATTTTCCCGGGAACAAAAACGGATATCGTCCCATTGTAATACGGGAGCGATTCGTTAGCCATGGGGAGCACAAAAGATACCGAGGACCGATGGTTTTTTATCGCCGAGTCGGTACGTGAAAAAAAATCGACGTTTTCCCGTTTAATTTTCATTTTTTAACCCCCGCCAAAGTCGAGCAAACCGCGTAAGACGATTAGGCTCGGCTTAATTTTCGTCCTGCGGCCAAAGGACGAATGTAATATTCGTTTGATCCCTGAATGGAGTTGTACGTATTCCCCTAGTCGATTGTGATAATTCGAATCCTTTCAGATATTTTTCATTGTCCGGGAAATATTTTTTCCCGTATGATTTCGTATAATGGGGGAGATATTTTTATAAAAGTATCGTAAATTTTATAATTGTATTTTGAATAAAAATTTTATAATAATATTTACTTGTTTCATAGAAATATAAATCGAATAAGTAACATATAATATATAACATACGAGTTCCGTATATATAATATTTTGACTTGCGAAATCGCGTTGAGATTTGCGGGTTTTCACAATCGGCCTAAAATATGGGCCTAGCATTTGATTGATCGAATCTTTGGAAACGTCTCGAGAACGATAAAAGATGCAGCCTCCGAAAATGGTGTTCGAAAACTACATACTATAGGGCAAGGATGGAAAACGACCCGAGGCCGATTTTCGATACCCAGATGGATGATACGACGATAAATGGAAACCTTCGTATCGAGTGAACGAAGATGTCTACGTATCGTTTTGTTATTCACGTGCGCGATTTCGTTCTAATATTCATGTTTTTTCCTGACGATTGTATCGTTTGGGGTTCATTTTTGTGTTGGAAAAAAGCGAATTCACGAGAGGACATGCGAAATAAGCGCAGTACGCCATTGTAAAATTCGTTATGCGAGTTTTCGTTAATTGAAATATAGTAAACGTTAAGTGAAAGGATTATGGCCGTTGGCCGTCGTCCAAGTGGCCGAAAGCTCTTCTGCCGATTCGGCGTCGGCTAATTTATATTAACGCTTTAAGTGCGACTGCTTTATTAGCGTGATTGGTGTGTTTTCCCTACTCTTGTCTACGGAAAACCATCTAAATTATCGCGATATTTATGTATGCGGAACTATCTAAGAAACGTGCTAAAGCCTTAAAGCCTATAAGTGCTTACGTATTGTTTTTTTTTATATGCCATAAAAATTTCAGAAGCTTCGCCCAATTTGTGCAGACTGTCTAAAAATAAATCATAATCGATCAATTTAACTTAGGTAACTCATTTTTTTGTTACTTTTATAAATAATCGATATTTTTTGATCAACTAAACTCCGAGTATATACCAAAAATCAGCACTTACCACAGCTGACAGGGGTTTCGAAAGCTCACCACGTCACAAATGGACACCGTCTTTAGCATATCGACGACGTCCAAACTCCCCAGGGACGCTCCATTGTGACGCACCCTCGGGGCACATACCCACGTTAAAACCTACCCGCACCAAACTAGGTACGAAACTGGGCCTAGGCCCCATCCCACTGGGCCAGCCCATGTAGGAAAACGTCTCCACGGCGGTCCTCTGATCGCATGTGTGTGTATGTGTCGTCGAGAAAGCTGCGTGGAAAGTCGTCGAAACTTTCGCCCCGCCAGTCAAACTTTGGCCCCGATCGGCCTATGAGGGGAGGGAGGGGTGAGGGGTCCTTATTGAAACCTCGTGACAAGGGATTACCATTTAAAGCTTTTGCACTATGTGTAGGATGTGTGTTCGTGGGTGGTTGGGAGTATGGTACATGGATCGGGTCGAAGTTCGGAAGTGTTTGAGTGAAATTTTAAGAAATTATGCTTGATGGATGCTGAAAAGTATCGAAATGTTAATCTTAATTAGGGTCTTTTATAATGAGTTTATATTTTAAATAAAAAAAAATTATAATAGACTCAAAAATTATTTTTACACGGTTCAAGAAAAAAAAGATTATTTTTTACAATAATATTTTTTTTATTTCGGCACCAATTTTTATATGGTAAATAATATGAGTTATGAGATATTTTATCGATATTAGTTAGAATTCATGTTTGTTGTTTGATTGAAATCTATATTTTATCATAATTTGATAATTATGTTATTCAATACGTTATATTATAGTATCAATTTAGTAGTCAAAATATCTTTGATGTATCATATTATATTACAGGAATTAGGTTAAAATTGTATATTGAGCATAAGCTTGAATTTAAGCTTACGAAAATGTATGTATGCAAATAAGAATATGTTTACGTATATACATTTTCTATGCTTGTTTGCTACTTACCATAGGGTATTTATTATAAGATTTGAAAAAAATTATATTATAGAAAATCTTATTATAGATTTAATTTAAAAAAATATTCTGAAGTAAGGTATCAATTCTATAATATAATATATTATATTAATATTTTATTATAATATAAAATAATTTCGCACATCGTTCAGGAACTCTGCAACCAATTTTCCCAACACGACTGGACCTTATTCCGCGCGAAAACGTACGACCCTCTCCCCAGTTTATTTCTCCCCATTTTCCCTACGGAAAATTTTCCATTATGTTTTCAATACGGAAAAATAAAAAGCAGATGAAAATATAAACACCGCAACTGGGATGGGCGAATGCGAATGACAAGTGACGTCTGACGTGCGACGTAAACAGTTTTCCGCGGCCGGGAAAACGGAAAAATGGCTATGACGAGGACGAAAAGCGAGACGGGGACCCCGCTGAGCGGGGGGTATCGGCGGAAAATTCGTGGTGGGAAGACCGGAAAAGGTCCGGAAAATTGAGAAAATTAACGTTCGAGTCCGTGTCAAAGTGCGGCATATGTAAATAGGCGTGCGCGCTTTTGATAGCGAAGTGTCCAATTATTTGAATGAATTAGCGGCCACGTTGAATTTTCTTAATTAATATATATTCATTTTCTCGTAGAAATGTTTGAAGTATTAAATAATATATTAAATTTAAATAAAATCATTTATTTTAAAAGATATTCTGATTTTTTTCATTCTTATTAACTTTCTTATGATAATTAATTTGAAATATATTATATTATTATATTTTATTACCATTTTTTAATACAAATAATAATGTTTTTTTCAAAAAAATAAAACGCATTCAAATAAAGTGAGTTTTTTTGCTATATTCATGTAAAAATTGTTTTACATAAATATAGCAAAAAAAAATTTTAGTACGCAAACAATTTTATTCAAACATTCAAAATAAATTCAATAAAACTTCAAGTCTCAATAGTTTCTTTCATGTTCTAGCTCACGTTATTTGAATTTTAATACCCAATCAAAGAACTTTTACTTCCGTCGGAAAAACTCAACTTGAATTCTAGACTTTCCGTTCTCTTCTTATCTCGTTTTATTTTTATGAATAACTTTTTTTTCGCCATATACATTTGACTAGATGCTGATCATTGTTGTTTTTCTTGTTTCAGGTAAGAGGATAATTTTCCCGCTACGAAAACTGTTCGCCGGAAAAACAATGGAGTTCGTTCTCCGGTCGTAAACATATTCCCAGAAGGCGTTTTCCATATTTTCAGCTGTTTTCGAGAAGTTACGTCACACGTAACAACGTCGAATTTCCACTCATAGTTGAGTCGCGAAAATTTCCAGGAGTGAAAACTTAACTTCGTCATATAAATTATACGTGTAATTACTTTGCAGTTGATTCAATTTAATTTCCACGCATATTTTATATATAGTATTATATATAAATCTAGGTACATATGTTTAAATTATTTAATTAATTAATTTGAAAAACGGGTTTAACTGAAAATACTCTTGAAAGTTGATCTGGTAAGTAAACATTTTCTTAACTTTTTATATGAATACTATATTATATCATGACATCATTTTAAAATCGAAATTAGTTTAAAAATAATTTTAAATATCGGAATGGAAAAATATAGACTTTTTTACATATTCGATATATTGTGTAAATTATTTTCTTTTGTTGAAATTCTATAAATAATGATTCAATAAAAAAAAATTCACCACCGATTTATATATTCAATTCTAGCACAATCTCGAACGACACTATATTTCAACGCAAAAAAGAATTTTTTTTTTGTTAATTTCCATTTTTCACCCCGTTCGCGCGCGCCGGGGCCAACATTAATAAAACACTCTCTAATATTCGATATCGCGAATTTTGAAAATTATCCTTCACGTCAGTTGATAAATTCCATTTGCGTCAGCTCGAACGGTTAAAATTGATCGCCGCCAAGGTAAACAGCCCTTTTCAATTACTCATCAATTTCGAGACGAGCGCGAATTACGCTGACTGCGTCGGAAAACTCTTGCCTCGTTTTCCCGGAATACGTCGTGATATATAGATATATCCAGTTCGTTCTGGTTATATATGGCTGCGGCCCGATTCGCACGGCTTTTCCTCTTTCGATGATTTTCCCTAGGAAGGGGTTTTTTAATGAAAATCGACCCGCGCTTTTCGTGCCGCCCTTTCGGCGGAGGGCCACTATCGATTTTCCACCTTCGCTCGTGCTGATTGCCGTATCGAAAGTTAAATTGATTAGAATTGTGAAAATGTATTGGAGCTATAGGATATGCTTTGGATGTGGATGATACCTTTGATGTGTTTAGAAAGGATTTGAATTCGGAAAGTCTATAAGTATATGAAATAAATTCAGTTTTTTGATGGAAAGTATTTGAAATGATGATTCCAATAAGGGTTTTTTATATGATAATAGTAAAGTAGTTTTCGAGGATTCTAAAATCATTTCTAATAAAATTTTAGTTTAGTTTTAAATGATTTAGTTTGTCTATTCACTATATTTCATAAGATTAACTTCAATAATCGACGAACCTTTGTAATCAACGTGATTAAGCCATTGATAAAATATTTATGAGACAAAGAAGAATCGTGACTAATTTTTATTAACACTCAAGATCCGACCTAGTTTATAGAATTATCAATATTTTGACATAAGAAAACTTCTAAGACTAATATTTATCAAAGCCGAAACTCATAAATATTTCCAATATTTAACTTTTAACAGCCCAAACTCAAGGTCCGTTTACGGGTGCGTCCATTTTAGCACCGCAGCCCCGAAAAGCTTTTAAAATAAATTAATTTCGCAGCCGTTAACGCCAACATCCATTCTTCGGCCCACTTCGAAAAAAAGGTGGCTTTTATTGCACCTTGCGGCTAAATAAAAACCGTGACGAGGGCCCTCATTTCCCATAGATAAATTGACAGGTGCCCGTCCCATGGTCCAACCGTACCTATCTAAATGTCCTCGTGTATTCCTGAATTTTTCACTTCGCAATTTGTGCTTTCGTTTTATTTTTTTACGTGGGTGCTTTAGATCGCGGTCCTTTGTCTACGTAAGCCGTATCCGCGCGCTTTGTGTCAAAGTTCGACGCAGGTCGTTTTCAAAGTATCGTCTTAACCTTTTTATTCGTTTTTGTTCTATATAAAAGCGTTTTGTGCTCGTTTTTGAATGGATTTTGATTTTGGATATGATTGATAAAAAAAATACATTGTTCAAGTTGAAATAACAGTTTATACAAAATAAACAATTCAATTGAATGTTTATTTATATATTATGAATCAATGGGTATTTGAAATATTGAATACAATTTAAACAGTTAATAATTGAATTAAATTCGACAATTGAGCACAGTTCAGTGCACACAACGACTAACTCCATAAAACAAAAAGTTGAGAAAATCGATGAAACAATATTCATTGTTTTTTAAAATTCCCTTTATAATATAAATTCAAATAAATATTGTAGAATGTATAAATACGGGTTTAGTGCATTTGAGTTGCATTATTGCAATGATTTACATTAAAGTATGGAATTAATCAAAATGGCTCTGAAATAAATTATTTATTATTCAATGGCCAAAAAAAGTCGTTTTTTGATGTTAATCTTTATTATTCAGGAAAGTTATTTCAAACATAAATAATCATGACTATACCAAGTGCTTTAACACTTAAATGCAAGATTTTTCAAAAAGTGGAGTTAATCAGTCTGTGCACTGAGCGGCTCAATTCTTCAAGAATATTTTGTGCTTACGCAAAATACGCGTGGTGCTTGTTTGTAGCGTTATACGAATGAGAGCATCGGAAAAATTAACGAATCATTGAAATTTCTGAACGCCCCAAATCGTACCTTTAATAAAAAAAATAAATAGATTGGAAAAAAAGATCAAACATCCCGCAAAAACGAAAAATCAAAGAGCCGCTGATCCGGACGAATCCCGTAAAGCGAAACATACATGTGAACGTTGGTGAACATTTTTTCTTGTATTTTGCTCTTTTTCCGTACGTATTTTTGTATTCGAATATTATTCACGTGCAATATGTTCGAAAAAATATTTTATGCGCTATAACATATTGCGGAAACGACCCCAACCTCTTCTTTTCTTCGAATATTTGAATATTTGCGCACGTCATACGAAGCGGAAGACGTTCTATATAGCGACAAATTAATATGTCTTTGATGAAAAACGCAAAAGGAGCATAAAATAAAATTCGAAAGTATTCAATATATGAAAATGGCGACGTGTAAAAAATATATGAAAAAAAAAAAAAAAAAAAAAAAACGGTTTGGGAAATTTAAATTTCATGATTCAAATAGAGTTATCATTTATCTTGGATCGCACACAGAAATTTATTTTTTACATAATGCTTAACGATATAGTTTTAAATCTAAAAGAAAATTAACAACTATTTAGAATCACCCTGTAAATTTTGTATTATTTGCAAAGTTTAGCCATAGTACGGTCGCGTTAACCAGTTAAGTCCCGTTTTATAACCGGATTATGACCGGATCGTCTAATTGATCGCGTTCATCCCTCCAGCGCTTATTTATATCGAATATAACAGCGTTAATTGATACGTCGCCGTTAACCGAGCTTTTAACGGCCACATTGACTCGATAAGATCGGAGTTAATTTCGTGAAAAAAATGAGGGCGAAAAAAAGGCAACTGGAAAATGAAACGTAATTTTCCCGATTTAACGAGTATTCTGCTTCGTAATACGTACAGATATTAAATATAAGTCGGCCTCTGGTGGTGCAAAGAGGTTAAATTTAATAGTATGTAAATCGCTCGAGATTCGGTTAAAGTTTTAACAAGATGCAGCGAAGAAGTTTTACTAAATGTTCCTAGCGGAGCATGGTCGTGAATCTCAGTGTTGAGCTTTTTAGATAAGAGTGATAAATAAACTTGTAGTTGTAATCAGATTTTAGTTTGCTTAATAAGAAAATATAAATTGGGTACTGGTTGTTATAATTGGACCAAAATTTCCACACTAATTGAATTTGGTAGTAGTAATTGTTTGCTTCATTAAAAATTTGTATACTTTATTCAGTAACTAGACTTTGTTAATTGAAACGATTTTATTTTGATTTTGATAATTAAAAGTATCATTTTTTTGAGAAGTTGCTATTGAAATTTTTTATATAATATTTGTAACAGATTGATAACTTCCGGACATGTCTTTGAAAGTCGCGTTAAAATCGTCCGTAAAAGACAAAGTTGGTTTTCCGCCGAACTTTTCATTTTATTTCATCACGCTGTATTCCGTGCATCTGCGTTGTCTTGCCATTTTTTCGCGTCTTTTTTCCCCCGCTTCGTTTTATTTCATTTTCGCGAAGAAACAAAACGGACGCTTTACAACTTTGATCGCTTTACGAGGTGAGTTCGCTGGCGCTCGCAACGGCCGTTAAACGGTTAACGGCGCGTTTAAAACCATCCGATTCGAAAGTTAAAAGAATAAAACAACCGCCGAATGAGAGAATAAACCGAACGAAGCTGTGCGAGTGATTGCGGTCCTGTTTTTTTCTTTACAACGTAAAAATAAGGATCTTCCCGAAAACACTAAACGCCAATTGTAATAAAGCGGAATTTTTTCATGGAATTTAATTTTGACAAGTTAATAATGTAATAAATCGTATATAATGTTATGACTTATCGCTATGAAAATCTTTGGTTTTTAATCAAGATTTTTAAGTGGCACAAAATCCTCAAGTTGACTATCCGTGATAGAGAAATTTTATGGTCTCGTAACTCATTCTGTAGCTCGGATAACAGCCATTGATTCTATGAACCGAGACGTGCACTCTTGTTGCCATCGTCGTAAAAAAAGGCACAGAATGAAAAATGAATTATTTTATGGTGAGGTATGTGGGTACAGGAATCGCCGGGTGAATGGTCGATAGCTTTTAATTTAAGGAAAGCTCCAGAGTTCATTTTTCATAGTGGCAACAATAAACATCGATTCTGAAATCGCCATAAAATTGATGTACGGCCTTCGGCGCCGAATAAATAATGCCTTCCGATATCTAATTTCATAATCTGGAAATGTAAAGCGGTTGTGCATTGTGGAAGGTGTATACAAAAGGCTAGAAAGAGGCTTTGTATCGAATTTCAATAAATTTGTACGTAATGTATGCGGGAGACGTTATTTTGTTGATTTTAATATATAGATCAGAAGCTAATGTTTTGTTTCATGAAAATTTATCACTTTCCATAGAATTTTTTGTGGAAATATAGGAAAATTTTATATTAGAGTTAAAAATAAAATACAATTTAGATTTAATGAATTTAAAATTCTTTCCATATGGACTGAGGCCAAAATAGTTTCAGAATATTATTCTATCGTTTCTTTTTATTACAAAAATGTATTTAAATTTTAAATTACATTGTCCCAAAAATCGTTAACACCACTTAAACAGTACATCGTTTAATTCCAAATTATCTTTCGAAAAATTGAACACCGCACATAAATAAGGGTGTAAGTGCCATTTTTAATATTTTGAGATACAATGATTTTTGTCAAGAAATTTCCATAGTGACGCATACAACTGATACAAGTTCGCTGTCGTATATAATATAATACATTATTAATAACCGATTTCGGGGACTTCGAGCGTTGATATATACATAGACCGATTTTAGATTATTTAGTCCTTTTTATTTCCGGTATTCAATTATTCTAAAACAATCTAAAAATTTCAAACAAAATATTATCGGATATAAATAAAAAACACACGATACGGTCACGCCATAACTCTCGCATTTGTTTAATAGATAATTTTTATTTTGAGCTATCGATGGGCGGATTTTCGCTTGGGGGGCGGCTAATGGGCGGGTTGTAGGCAAACGTTGTGGCCAGGTGCCGCCATTGTTGGCCATTTCCCATACAAAATTCACGCGGTCACGAAAGGAGACCCGCTTCACGGCCCGCAATGGGTTACCCCTTTGCGGGCCGTAGCCGGTGCTAACCCTGATATTTCATAGTGACGTGTATTAATGTTTCAGTGTGATTGTATGGCGTTTTTAAAATATTCAGAGCGTGTGGAGTTTTACTTTTTTGCTGTAGATGTTGCGAATGTATATTATGTGTTTTTGTTTATGAATTGTTTAATTTAGAATAGGTTTTTATGATCGGTTGATTGAAGTTTGGTAATATTATACAAGGTCTTCCCGGGGACTTTTATATCTTCTAATCGGATTTAAAGTGACTTAGAGTCACGATAGAGAAGTGAGAGTGATACCATTCCGAATGAAATCGGCTACAATTTATTTTTCATTCCCCCCTCAAATTTTACCTCTTCCATCCTCGTACTTCCGTCCACTAACTCGTACAGTTCAGATTTTTTTTTACCTACCAGTACGCTATTCGACGATGGAAGAGGGGGGAGAGGTAAAATTTGAGGGGGGAATTAAAAATAAATTGTAGCCAATTTCATTCGGAATGGTATCACTCTCACTTCTCTATCATGACTCTAAGTCACTTTAAATCCGATTAGAAGTTATAAAAGTCCCGGGGAAGACCCTGTATATAATTGGTACAAATTTAACGTTTTACACTTCATATTCAACAAATCGACAAGAATTTGTAGTAATGAATTTTATTGATTACTGTGATAATTGTCTAAATAATACTTTCCTACAGTTCAATTTAAAGTGAAAAATGTTCAATTTTACACGTAAAATGTCCAATTTGACGTATAGTACGTCCAATTTGAAAAGTAAAATGTTCAATTTGAAGTGTCAAAACTGTGCTACTAAATATTGCTAGTTTTACATTGTATATTTGATACAAAAATTATTAATAAACTTAAAGCATATTTCGAGTTTAATATATGATTCAATTCAGAATATTTAGATATTTCAAATGTTATAAAAATATATTTTTCTAATATCAATACATCCATTCATCAAATTTTTAAAACGATCGATCACATCTAACATAATTTTTTTATTAATTTCCAACGATACTTAAACGAAAATTTTTACCCACATAAAAAACCAACCCAATTAACCAAACCCGACCCAATAAACAACACTAATATCGAAAACATTTACATCAACCGAAGGGTTAGATCCCTCCCAAAAGTCCTGGACCCTCGAAACGACCTACGTTCGAATCCACCCATCCCGGTAGTCAGATTGGAAATTTACGCAAGATTAATTTTATATTGAAATGCTGCGAGGCCCTCGATACGTCGCATTATACCCGCCATACAATATAAACTGGGCCATACCTAGGTATCCCCAGACTCAAAACTGGGCACAATGCGAAGAGGTCGATTCGGGCTTGAAGCCTTCTTATATCCAGCGTATATCTATTGTGTCTTACGTGTCGTACATCTCACTCTTTCTCGGCGAGGGAGTTTGTATATCTGTCCTCTGTCTGTTCGGAATCTATCGTTCTGTATTTTGTATTATTTCGATGGAGGGTTTTCGCTCTGGTGCCGTTCGACAATGTGCTACGTATGAGCCATTTCGGATGGTTTTCGCTCGGATTATGTCTGGATTTTGGTTGGTATTAATTTTTTGGTAATCAGATTTTGTGGGATGAATGTTTCAGAGTATGTATATAAATTGATTATTGTGTTCGTTTTGTTATTTATTGAATTTGTAAGAAATTAATATCTGGCGACAGTTAAATATTCTGTGTGTTGCAGTTCGATAACGATCGTTTAAATTTAATATAATTTATTTTTTTATTATAAAAGATTAAAAGTCTTACTACTAGTCTTACTATTACTTATCTCAAGAGCCAAGGAAGGGATTAAGGACGTATCCGTATATTTTTGTTTCGTTTGCACTTACAGCGTCATTTCTAACTCAATAAGATACGCTTATTTTTATCATGGAGTTCCACTCTTATGAAAATCATCAATTTTTGTAATTATTATAGCTAAATTATACATATCATTATTATTCTATGGATATTATGGAGGCCGTTACTGGTGATTTTTTTTATCAGTAAATATTTTTTTTTTTGGTTTTTCGAATATTTTTGAAAAAACATCGGGTTTTGTACGTATACAGGCTTTTTTGTTTTTAAATTAATGAAATTAATGGATGAAATGAATGCAAATAACGTTAAATTTGGCCTTCCTAATGGATACAATAACATATCGTTGATTTCGTTTGATCATTGTATGATTAATACAAACTTTACCTATATCTATTGATTTATTTTCCACAACACAAATAGACTCAAATGTCAACAGGATTCTAAAAACAATTTCAGCTCAACTTCCGCATTCAAACGGCACGTACTCAAACCACACTTCAATTATGCAAACTGCGCTATATTAACCATTCGACCTTAATTTTTAACCGTTTAACCCTCGCACTGTTTTTGTTTGCACTC
Source organism: Hydropsyche tenuis (assembly GCA_009617725.1). Classification (NCBI taxonomy): domain Eukaryota; kingdom Metazoa; phylum Arthropoda; class Insecta; order Trichoptera; family Hydropsychidae; genus Hydropsyche; species Hydropsyche tenuis. The sequence continues at coordinate 2,177,702 of VTON01000025.1, forward strand.
GCACACATTAAAGCCAACATATGCACACACACACGCGAAATTCACGCAGGCGAACAAAACGCGACACAATGGCCGAAGATTATTTTGCAGAAACGTCGTGGCCATTATGCGAATTTGAATGGCGTCAGATAGTGTCGTCCGAAACACACATAAAGGACATTTAGACACTATTATTTTTGGCACCGTTGGGCCATTTTATCCCGCGAGGAAACAATGAGACTCGAACAATCCACGGTGTAGGATAAGCGGTTGTTCTTATCCTTGGACAAAGGTGGGCTTCCCGGTGTTTTATTTCAAGTGTGCTTGGGGTGTGTTTGTGATTTATTTTTAGGTTTGTTCGGTTATTTTGTGAGGGTTTTGCGGTGTTATTTATATTGTTTTGTGAGAATTTTTTTTTGATTTGTCATATGAAATATAATCGCATATTTGAAAATGTTCTAACGTGTTTCATTGATTTGTATAAAATTTTGTTACACAGAACCGTTTCGGTAAAATAGTGAAAGTCAACAAAATATTGTATATCTTCTGTAAGTTGCTTTTACGTTTATTCTTCTCGAGTGTAAGTTGTTTTTACGTTTATTTTTCGATCGGCGTTCGGTTCGGCTACAAAACTTTCCTTTTGAAAGTACATATCCTTGGAAAATAAATCAATTGCAGCTTCCTGAAAACTCTGTACGTTTTATCTTTGTGATGTACTTGGAAAACAAATATAATTATGAATGTTCAAAGTGGTTTATATTCAAAATATCATTTTGTATTTCGAATGTCCACCAAATATTAAACCATTCATTAAAATAAATATAATTTTTTTTTATACAACCAAACATTTTTTTTAAACATAATCCGAGATATGTTTTGTATAACATAATAAATCCGGTTGTTTTCAGTTATTAAAGATTTCTTACAAAAAAAAAATACTTACATTTTTCACGTGGAAAAAAATTCGCTTGAAGCAAATTTAATTATTTTCGTAGCATTAACAGCTAGAAACCTTTTTTATATACTCGTCTATTTTTGAATTTCCTTTCGTTTGAAAATAAAAAAGCAGGGCATTCTGCGAAAGGCGTTCTTCAGTTTATTAAGCAACGTTCGAGAGCCTTTCGCAAACAAGATAACGCCAAAAACGTACGAAAAAATTCCCCATTTTTCCTCGACTTTTCCTTTTTTCTAACCAGCATGAAAGACTCGCCTGGACGACGGAAATCCGGTGTAGATTTACTCTCTTTTTTCGAAATACAGGCCATTGGTAGGAGACCGGGCCAGATTTAACGCGGCTCAAAATCAAATTTCCACGTGGGTTTACCGGCGTCGTCGACGCGAAAAGAGGCCATATTATCGTCAAGGGTGAATTATTTAAGGCACATCCCTTTTATCCTTGCTAGGATATAAATACGTTACAGCTCGCGGGTACAAAGTCTGGCTGTTTTGCTCGGTTTCTGAGCGAGGTTGCTTTGTGCCGACGGCAAGGATGCAGAAATCAAACGGCAGGATGTTCCAATACCATAAAAATATGAAAATCGCTATAAAATGTTCGTAGAATCGTTTCCTTTTGATTGTGTATGTTCGGAAATAAGAAAAATAATTAAATTGTGTAATATTTACTCTATATAGAGTTCTTTTTTATATAAATACGTTTTTATTGTATTGAAATAAGATACGGTTGAATTTGATCTTAAATTTTATCACAAAAATTGTCTTCATAAGAATATTTAATTTATAATAACATGTGAAATGTTTATATAGTTAAAATATGTATCGCATGAGTAAAAGCAACGCGATGTCGTCACGTGCAATACACGTGCGTCCCATAACCGCCATCCGGGGATTACCCGTTTCCTTTTCCTGTTCCGTTTTTCCTACAAGTACTAATATATGTCAGTACATAGTGACTTATCTGATCTGTTTTGTAGCTTATAAAGCAAAAACGCAACTAGTCATATCGATAAATTCAACAATTTTTCTCTGAAAATTTTTCGATCGTGCACTTTTCAAAAAATTCAACTTCAAACTAGTTGCAAAAATTGGGAAAATCCTCGAACCGTCATTTGCAAATTCGCCGCGATTGGCCAATTATTCGCGTGGTTTTTTCTGTTATTTTTCAAACGCTCGTCCGAACTTTGGCGAAAAAGCTGCGAAACGTCGGAAAATCGCAAAAAAGCAAAAAAAATAGGAACGGGATACAAATGCGAAAGATCTCCACGCGGGTCGGTCGTCCTTTTAAACATCAACGCGGGATTATCTTCGGACCGGGGCTTTGTCGAAGATTTCCCAAGATTTTTCCGGGTTTTTCCAGCGCCCTCTGCATACTGCGGTTGTGAACTATTACCATTTCGCATTTTGAATTTTAAGCGAGTTCCGTACGTTTCATGTACGGTTCTAGCTAAATTTATATTTTACTCCGATCAATGGATTGATACATATGTTAAGTAAAAAAAAACATATTCAATATAAAATGTAGTTATATAGCATTGAATTCATCGCCACGGTGCACCAAATTAGAAACGCGGACAAATAGGAATCGAAACCTTCCCGTATCGACAAATTGGTATGGGGTTCGATCGGGAGGCTATGGGGTGTCGAAGGTAGATGCTTCGGGAATCCAATATAAAGTTCGGACCTCTTGCCGAGTTCTATTGTGGCCCGTAAACAGTTTGCCAAATTGAATTTATTGCGGCCTTTTACACACAAAACGTCCCGGGAGTGACGTCACGTGTAAGCTCTCGAACCCATCGATATACGCTGTTTAACTACGTTTATTTGCAAATAAATACAAATTTGAACGATTTCGCTTATTTTCTAAACAAGGATTTCTTTGTGCATGTTTTTTGATCCGGTCGTTTTGTAAATATTGCGTTTGAAAGGTTGTTATTGATTGATATCAGTCTAAGCATTAAAATAGTATTCTATTTCGTTAATGATTTTTTTAAGATTTAGATAATTTTTTTTTGTTAATCAATAATAACATATAAAAGAATAATGAAAAACAATCTCATTATAAAATCTATGGTGTCATGATATTTATTTTTGTTTGTTAAAAATTAAAAAGATGTATATTCATATGACAACCCTCATATTTTTTCAATTAAAATTTTCATAAAATGCGGCTTAATAAGGGTCTTCAAAACGACCCGTATATGACCCGAAATTAAGCCTTATTATCACTTAAGATGTTAGCAACATTAATAAAATTGTTTTTGTTTCCTTTATATACGATACAATTGTCTTTTGTTGCATTTCTTAGTTTCAAGTAGAGATGTTGGTGAAATTTAATTAAGCTTGTCTCTTGAGGGTGACGCTTCTAGCCGAAATTAGGGATGCTTGGACTCATAACGGTGATATCAAAACCGATAAATGTCGACAAAGGGATGCATATTACAGTTTCGCAAAATTGAAGTTTGACTGCAATATAAATTTAATATAATAGTCAAGTAAAGTGTTGTGTGAGTATATAATATTATAAAAGTACAATAATTATATACATTGTAATATTTGAACTCGATAAATAAATTCAATTTGACCTTTGAAAAATTATATAGAGGTATTTGAATACGTTTCGATTTATTTACTTAAACTTTTGTGTATAGGTTCCTTGAGCGGAAAGATCGAAATTTCACTTTTGTTTGTTTTCAGAATATTATACAAACTTTGAGCGCTATCCAACTTCTCAGAATTGTTAATATCGCTTAAAATTATTTTAAAACTCTGCAGCGATTCTATTTCAGATTTTCTATTTACTTTTCAAAATTTCGCTATTATACCGAACACAAATATTATATTTTAACAAACCCTTCAAAATAAAAACGACCATTCCAATCGACGAATCCACAACAAACAGCTCGTAAACCGTACTCAAAATTCTAAAATTATCCCAAAAACTATAAGAGCCCCATTAATTTCCAACACCACTCGAGAACACGACAAGTTTCTCCGTTAAAATTTTAACGTCTCCGCCCGCAGGTTAACCGGTTAACCTCCGCGCTGAATTATTGAGGCTTATTACGGCCTCCTTGATCCGGCATATAATACGTATTAGCCTGCACGTATATATATCCGTATATCTGTATCCCTTCGGCGTTGTAAACGAGCCGATAAGGAATCTCGTATTCCGCAGGTGTCGTCTCGAGTTGGCCACCCATGGCCGAAAGTTATTCAGGAGCCGTTTAATGTTTGATGCGGCAATTACTCGAAGCCTGCTTTAGAGTTGAGATAAAGGTACTTTTGGGTACCTCTTAAACACTGTGTACACTCGGGCTGCCATGCTTTTCATGGGCCTGATGGGCAATGTTGGATGTGTCAATGAATTTTTTCGATGGGGTATTAGATATATGAATGCCGGATATAAATAAGGACATAAGTACCATTTTTGAGATTTTGAGATACAACGGTTTTTGTCAAGAAATTTCCATAGTGGCGCATAAAACTTATACAAGTTCGTTGTTGATTTATGTTATTAAAAACCGATTTTGGGGACTTTGACGATATTTTAAAACATGCAATTTGATATATAGAATGTATTTTTATCACAAAATTGATTTTGGATTTTTTCGGCACAAAAACCTTATTTTTAATATTATGAAAATCGATGAGACGATTTTTAGTTGATTTTTTCATAAAAAATACGTGTTATCACTTTATTATTTTGTAATGATCAAAATAATTAAAATTTAGGTATCATTCTTCGAACAACTTATTGAACATTGATTCTTTTTGTTTTAGAAATCTTATTCAGTCCACACAAAATCAGAGGTATGAAAAAGGATTATATTGTATCTCACCTTTCACATTTGAATTTTTTAATATGTAACGCACTTATTGCAAATATATGTAAATATGAATAGCACAAATTTATATTTCACTTACTGATGAATTTAGATAAATAATGTATATAACTGAATAAAATTATGTATTAATAGGTTATGCAAAATTTAACGAAATGAATGAGATGGAAAAATGGCAAAAGTTGCTCCAGCAAAAGGAAACGTTGGTCACCCGAGTATAAATCCGAGCATAAAGCCAAAATAAGACGAAAAAGAAAAATAAGGCAAAGGGTCGGTAAAACACGGAAAGTTTTCAAATCTAAAAAAAGCAAGTCTCGCGTTAAAAAATGTGGGTTACGATAAAAAGTTTCGCGTCTAATTTACGGAGGCGACTTTCCGCGGCGGCTTTGCGTATTCTGGCGGTTTTTGTTTTTTCATTCGGCTTTTTTGATAAATTTCCGTTTTTTAAACCCCTCCCTCGTTTGAATTTTGTTTGGGCAAAGTCTCGTTTGCCACGCTGTGAAATATCGGTATCGTTTAAGCGTTTCAAAAGTTGTCTTGTTTCGATAATTTGCAATGTTGATGTCGCGCGTAAATAAAGCGGATAAAAATTAAACGTGTCTCGTTTAAAAATGAGAAACGTGACCGCGTAAAAAAAATCAGGATGACATGGAATATTATATAACAAAATTCTTCGTTTGATGAAAGTCAATTCTTAATCTCGAGCACTTAATTTATGCTCATATCGAACACGACATCTATGCGAATAATAAAAGAAAATAATAAACCAAACGGCTGAGATAGATACCGCTTTGATTGAAGCTCTCCTTCGATACCGTACAAGTGGGGCAATAATAAAAAGCGAAAAAAGAGGCCATTGTCGTATCATCAAACGGGTCCTTTGCGTTATCGCCAAAGATATCGCAGCACTAAAAAAAAGAGAGTGAGCACAAGGTCCTCCTCGTCCTCACACCCTCCCGAAGAGTCTGAGGGCTTTCACCGGCGACATAATAACCCTTTTGGGAAATCTCGGAATCAATCCGGCCCTCGCCGACAAAAGGGTATACAGAAATATTTCCAGAGACCGGGGTACCACTTTGTACCTGTGCGTCGATTGTAAATGCGGTTCTTCCTCCCCTTTTTCACTGGAGGAAATTTGGGTCAAACGGGATGGGTGGTTCTGCTTTTTTTAATCCCGGTCTTAATATTGCACTGGGATTTGAGCGGATTTTTCTAAAATATTCAAGTTTTTTTTTAAATGATTGGAGTCTGACAAGGAGAAGGAATGACGACGGAATTTAGTTTCGATACGGGATATTTTTTTTCGATAGATCACCTCTATTGATTTGATATGGCAAAGTATAAGCGCGCACCACCGAGCCAATTTAATTATAAACGACTTTAAAGTTTCGATAAATCAGTTAAATCAGATAATATGCGTTTAGCGCCGTCTCGATATGTGGCGTAAGGTCTAAATCGCCGAATCACTGCACGTAAGCATCTGCGGTAATGCCTACATGGGAGGAGTTTATAGTACTTTACACCACATATCGAGGTGGCGTCCAATTGCATATACTGATTTATCGAAACTTAATGTCGTTTATAATTAAATTGGCTCGGTGGTGCGCGCTTATACTTTGCCATATCAAATCAATAGAGGTGATCTATCGAAAAAAAAAATATCCCGTATCGAAACTAAATTCCGTCGTTATTCCTTCTCCTTGTGAGATATTATATGTGAACATTTTTAACGTTTTCATATTATATTTAACATGTTATTTAGTATGAATATGCTTCTATGAATAGAATAAATACCGTTGTATGGATGTTGTAAAATGGATTCGTAGAAGCTGTTACTGAAATGAAAAGTTTATTTTGAGATGTTTAATTATGTAGAGTCGTTTACAGAGGTGTAGCTTTCTTGAACATACATGAAAACCGCAATGTGTAGCGATGCCCGAAAACCGCACGTTCGCTTAAATGCAATGTAATTGCATCGTAGCCTCTTGTAGTTAGTTAAATGTCATTAAACAAACGTTTCAAAGACGCTTTGACATGTCACTTAGCGTTCACAATATATATAATTTGAATGACATTAATTTGTTTTGATTTAACTCGGTGGGATTGGTGTTTAATATTAGATACCACAGTGGAAAACTTAATCGATTTCGGGATAATTGAGCTTTAGTTGATCCTAGTTATTTTTTAAAGAAGTGTGTAATTATAATACACCACATTTAATTTTAAATTTATATTTATTTATGAATTGTATATCTGATATTTCACTAAAAAAATTGGGAAATTAAAATTTGTTATAAGCTCAACGAACAGTTTCATAAAATTATTTCATTACCTTGTAATCGAGTTGAATATGTAGTTAAAATTTTCAGTATTGTTTTTGTGATCATAATGTTATAGCAAAACTATACGAAATTTTATTTTGCACGCTTAAAAAAATTTCAAATATTGTATATATAATACATATTATATATACGTGTATATGTGTATCTTAAGATATTTGAGAATGATAAAATTTCAAAAGGGGCTCTCGAGAAAGACAAGCCGAATGTTTTTTAATTAAGTTAAACGAGAATTTCATACGCATCTATGTATATACACTGTGTACGCATAAGAGTCAGGCTTTCTTTTCAGAAATTGAGTCTGAAGAAAAAATCCTGTTCTAGGAATGCGTACTTACGTTAAATGAAAATCACACCCCACCCCGCCCCTTTTTTCAGTAATTTTATTTTTTTCTTCTTACTTTTTCAAGCCGCGCGAAACAAAATAATAAAAATTCCTGGTCGCTCATAAGGAGCGCGCGTAAAAGTTTTCCCCTTTTCCCTCGCCGCTTTCCCGACTTTTCCCAGTTTAATCTGTGCGTCGATCTAGCTCGCATCGCGAAATGACAATGTTTTCATGGGAATTATCTTCTAAGAAATTTTAATACTTATTGGAATTCATATCTAGCGATTTCCACATCACTTATTTACTATCGAGTTCCGTATTTTCTACAGATTTCAATTAAAGGAATTCTTTGTCACGCCATCGCGTGATATTTCTCGCGACTGTATAGTTGCAACATATCAAGGCACTAATTAAATCTTGCACAACACAAATAACTCGCATTCCACAAAAGCGCCAACATGACACAATGAAGACGCCGCAAAACGATTTGAAACGTCTGCAACGATGAACACAGCTAAAAGGGCAACAACACGCAATACTTACGCGGAACAATTACGCTTTCTGTGAGAGGTGTGTAGGACTAAACGTAACAATATTATGAGTCGAGTTTTATATTACTTTTATTTAAGATTTGTAATAAAAATTCTTTCAGAGTTAAATATTTAAATTTTTCTTTATCAAATTATGTCAAATATGTGACGAAATGTACTGACATGCTTAATGCTGAACAATCTATTGTTACAAATGTGTACGATAAACTTACCAATCAATAATAACCGATGGTATCACGCGTACATCATACACTACTAACGATCACTATTTGGTAATACAACTTGTGTAAGAAAATTTAAAATTATTTATTTACATAAATATTATATATTTGAAGTTTTTTATATAATAATTTTTGAAAAAAATGTCTAAATCTTGGCAAACTTATATTTTGTAAACGTTATGCAGGTTTTTATTTATTTTCGATATTTGATAGAAGTTGATGCATTCGTTCTAAAAACCGTTAACAATTATTTCAAGTTTCTCAAATTATGCTTTTAAGTAGAGATTGTGATTCGAAAATTCTCGAGTTTGAAATTTCGATAAATTTATTTCTCGGTATTTACACTCTCCCGTAGTCCGTATTTAAATACCATTACTGATCTGGAAATAAATTAAGGTGATTTGGAGTAGTTTTAGGTTTTAGGCATTTTTGTGCATGGGGATGAATTTGAATATGGTGTTATGGGTTAAAATAAATTTAGGAATAGTTTTCGGATAGTTTAGGGTGGTTTAGAGTAATCTTATGGTCGTCGCCCACTAAACCACGCGAGGACTGCATTAAAGAAAACTCGAAAAAAGCGGCGAGTACCGCATTTTTTCGAATACGAATTAAAACCTATATTTGAATATTTTGAAAGCGGAATGCGGTCCTCGCGTGGTTCAGTGGGCGACAACCATTAGGTTAATTTTTGAATGTGGGGATAAAAAAATATTATATTTTTGCATAGATTTTTCCCGGGATCGGAACAAACAACCAAATTAAAGGAATTTTTGAATGTAGAGACAAAAAATATTTGGTGCCACTATGTTTTCGGCTGAACTGAATTTTGTTTTTCTAACCCAACCTAACCTAATCAAATCTAACCTAAACATACCTAACCCATAGGTGCTTTAGGTGTTAAGTAATTATTCTAACCCATCCTAACCCAACCTAAAAGATGCATTCAGTTAAACTCAAAATAGTACCAAATACTTTCAGGCCTACATTTTCAAATAGATTTTTCGGGATTCCAACAAATATTCGGATTGTTTGTTCCGGGATCGGAACAAACAACCACAACTGCAATTCCCACTCATAACACATCCAACCCAACCAATCACAATCACCAAAAAACCGACTCGCTACATACCAACTTTTGATTCTACATCCTCCGACACAATCAAAATACAACAGCGTACGTGCAAGTTTCACCATATCCGCGGCCGTAGGGGATCGTTTGCGGCTCCCTAGCATTTCTGCGACGTCTCCGCTTTGATCTCGGCCCAGTAATTCGATATTATTAAAGCAAGTCATGCGACTACATAACCGCTTAATGAACAGGTTATCTACGCGCTGGTGTACACGCACAGGTGGGTGTCGTCGGAGCGCGTGCCGCGGAATTCGAGGCGTTTTCGCGACCGTTTGCAAATTAATTTCGATTCGGGGACCCGTCTGTAGGCTGGTGTTTCGCTAGGGTGGGGGGAAGGGGTTGACAGAAATTTTGATTGTTTTTTGTGGGGGGTTTTTGGGTTTGGGGTGGGTTTTTTCGGGATGAGTGCAGGGAGGATGGAGAGGTTGTGGGTGAAGAATGTTTGTTTGTATTGAAATTGTTGATGAAATGTATGTTTTTTAGTTTAATAATGTAGAGAGGGAGTGTTGAATTTGAATGGACGTGTTTTTATTTAATCGTCTTAAGAAATTTTAATGAAAATGGAATGTATCATAATGGCGCTTCTTCGCATTCAAATGGCTAATACGCCCGATCCTCTTTTTACACGGGAGATACGTTCCAGAGACTATCTAGTAAAAAAAATGTATAGTGATCATTTATAAATTGGAGATAGGTTCCATCAGTATGTTTGGATGGATTTTCTATTCAAATATATTTTATAAAAAATGTGCAATGTGAAAAAATTTCGCCATGTATAATCATCAAAAAAGACCGAAATTTTTTATTTAATAATTATAATTACATACTCGTACATATAATTATTACATTATACTGGCCTGTACCGAATCTTATCATTGTGGCATAATAATAAATATATATATTTTTTTTTTACCGTGTTAAAGTGAAAAAACTTTTTCTTTGAATCGTGTTATTTCGGAACCGTGTAAGAAGAGGATTGGGTAAAAAATCAAAGTTTTCGTCGATATAAAGAATATTTTCCAAATACATATATTATCCCTAAAATGTTCAAATTGTAAAACGTATAATGGAAAATATGTTAGGATTTTCTGAGTATCAATCAAACTTTATTGATTTTTTTTAACGATTGTGTTCATTATCATTATATTATTATTCAAACAAATATTTTAAAAATATGTTATTATAACTATATTCCAAGTATTATTATATAAAGTTTTTATTTTGTAGATTTTGTATTGATAATAATTTAAATATTGTAGATGCAAAGTTGATACAAATTTCAATGTGCTTAAAAAATCAAAATTTATATAAATTTGAAATAAAAATATATTGTTGTTTAAGTATGTTGAAAAGGTCAAAAATTTTGTATAAAAATCGTAGCATTGATATATTATACATTTTAATCTATTATTCCGTATCGGGCTGACGTAACTCGAATGCTTGTGGCCCCATTAGGGACAAATAATATTTGACGACGTTTCGTCCTTTGTGTCGCTTATTTCGTTTTGACAGAAAAATAATATTTTTTGCCGGCTATGAGTGTACCGCAAACTCAAAAAAAAAATAATAGAAACGAAAATCAATCGCACAGGGCACTCTGTTTACCCAAAAGATCTTTGGTTTGCCTCTCCTCGCAGCCTTATACCACTCTCTCCCTTTTGTGGCCTTATACCGCACTCTCCCTTTCTCTGCTGTTGTCTCTCAATACGCTGTTGTTAGAAAGGTTCTATGAAAGAGAGCTTCGATTCGATTCGAAAACAGAACGTGTAATTGGCAGCGGTACAATCGGAGAGAGCTTTCCGAATACGATGATGTTACAGTTGGAGTTCAATGGCGCCAACCTTCAGCAACCTTCAATGTCAGGTTTTGTCGTCAATTAATGTCACAAGTTTCGCTTTGTAAGAAATCGGGTTGAATAGAAATTTGTTCCGATTTAAAAGTATAGTCAAAGGGTGAATATAAGTAAAAATTCGTACATTTTTTGATCATTATCGATTTTTTTTAAATATTATGTTTTGTTTTGTTTCAGGTGAGTTCAAAATTTGGAGTTGTATACTTGTACATGTTCTTTGAATACGTGAGTTTATTACAACTTTCTTTACGTTCATATTTAAAAATATTTGTTCAAATTATAAACACGCATAAGAAAATTTTCTTATGAAACATTACAAAATTGCTAATTATTATATAAACATTATGAATATCTAACATATACTATATGTATATAAAACTCTAACGGTATATGTATGTATGTATGTATGTATGTATTCAATAAACTCCTAAATCGATATACGAATCTTCATTAAATTTGAAAAGCAAGAATGTGCTTTGAAATCCGGAGAAACTAAGAAAGCACTCAGTTTTTTAATATAATTTCGCATTTCAATTTTTTTTCAGTTTTCGATATCGATCGCCATACAAATTATGATATAATGTGCCGGCGTCGCGATTGCGTTTTAATTTTTGACTTGAACTATTTTTTTATATATTATTCTAGCGGGTTGTACCAGCGTTGCTTGAGACTCTGTAAAAATAAATTGTGACAATAATTACAATCGGTATACAATTTATTTTTACAGAGTCTCAAGCAACGCTGGTACAACCCGCTAGAATAATATATAAAAAAATAGTTCAAGTCAAAAATTAAAACGAAAAAAGGTCAGATCTAAGTAACAAGATACACCACCATCAAACCGCACCACTCCCGTAAAACTCGTTATCTTCCCATATTCCCGGGATTCTTTCAGCATCTCGATTGCGGATCTGAAAAAAATCCCACGGCCACTTTTTCCATCCTATTCCCGAGCACAATAGAATCATCCGCGCGTGCTTTCAGCAGTCGCGATTTATAGGTACCGCGGCCGGCGTCGCTTTGACGTCTCTCTGCGGCTTTAATTAAACGTCGATTCGAGTTTGGTCCGCGTCCCGGCACGGACAGGTACCCAGTTTGGGTATATACCTAGATTTGGGCCGGCACGTACCTAGGTACGAGTCCGGGAGCCATTGTTTGTACGCCGGGCGAACTTCCGATCGCGCGTCACGGACGGTTGGTTTTCACGGGACTTCTGAAACTTGATGGAACTATTTCTCGGATGGAAGTTTGGTGTTTTCTCTCTTTGGTTTTAGCGTCTTGATATTTCTCGTATTGGATTTTTTTTGGATGATTTTCTACTATCCTATCCCTCGATTTACACGGTACTCTTTTTACACGTTTTCGCTTTTACACGGTTTTGAAAAAATAAAAATAAATGTTGAAAATAATCAATAATAATAACATTAATAATTTAACATTGAATTCTATCACTAAATAAAATATAATAGAAGAGCCACTGTTAGGAAAACAACGAGGTGCGTACACCCGCACGTTTGTCATTACGTCGTAGTTTGACATTTCAATTGTAACCTCAAAACGATATGTCGACCATGATATTTAAACATTTTTATAAATTTCTTATTAAAATTAGGACTTCGGACTAAAATTAACCTAACCTAACCTAAGTTAATAAAAAGCTTGAAAAAACAACCAAATTATTCGTTTTTTGTGTACTTTTCGATTTACACGATTTTACTATAAAAAATATACAATTTCGATATACACGTTTTTATCAGGAACCTATCTACCTTGTAAATCGAGGGATAGTACTCAGTTTTGTGTGTACGAATTTGTCTAATTAGAATCTAGTTTTGAAGTGTATGAAAAATGTGGTTTCAGGATTCCAATTTTATATAGAGATATTTAAATTTTCAATGTAATAATTTTAGATACACCATATTCAATTTTATGTCAATTTACAGGTTTTTTTCAAAGTGATACAAACAATTAATATCGGAAGGTTATGCCGCACCATTTATTAAATAATTATACTATAGTTTTTATACTTCAAATTCGATGTTTTAAACTTCAAATTCAACTATTGGAAAGTATAATATTATTACGGTCGTTTTGCGAAAAGCCGAAAAAATCGGAAAACAAAAAATATTTTTCAAAAAAAGGCAATAATATTTAACAACGTAACAAAACCGATTTTTTCAAAAAAACAACACTTTTCAAAAATATTTGTAACAGATTTTTTTTAATTATTTACCTGTAAATATTGAAAAAATATTTGTAAATTACCGAACTGTGATTTGGGTCATTTACCGGTAAACCGGTTATAACTTCCCTAGTTATCATAGCAAACAATGAAATTCATTTCTATGCATTATTGTCGATTTGTTGAATTTGAAATGTAAAAACTAAATACAATAATTTCGCTTATGAAGAACTTACTTTAATAAATGTTTTCTTTATTAGATATCTTTAAATGGAAATACCCAAAATTTTATTATTCGAGTTATTTTAGCTTAATTACTTACTTATAAATCGGCATCAATGTAACAAATGTGTGCATAAGAGTAGATAGCAATCTGGATACTATAATATTATATATTTGAAATATAAATAATAATGTACGTAAAAGCACCTGTGCATATATTTTTTGGCAGATTCTATATGTTTGTAAAAATATCTGAATAAAAGTTTGTGAAGTATAAAAAATTAGAGCATAATGAAATTTTCATGATCGTAATATTATACAATCATAATCAACATAATATATAATATGAAAAAAGTTAAATAAACGAAAAAGCTATCGTCTTGGTATTCTTCAGTGTCGGTCTCTCGTTATATATTATTCTGTCCGTGAAATACGAACCCATTGTGACAAAAAGGGGAAATCCCTTTTCAGGTCCTCCCCCAATTGTGTGTTATGAATCCGTAAAAATAACGAAATATGGAAAGGCTCGTATATTACTTGGTAGAGGCACACAACGTTCTCATATTACGATACCCTTTCTTTTTATTAAATATTTTTAGGCGGTATTAAAAATTTTACGCCTGGAAATTCTGTAGCAAGATATTTATGAGAGTTTGACATATTAAATTTATAAAATGAATGTATACAGCGATATGAATGAAATATGATATTGAACGGTGTGTATTTTAGTGAAATTGACGATTTCGTGGAAATAATATTACATAATGAAATATTATATTTAGCGTAATTGAGATTGAAAAAATATGCGCTTGAGTTTTAAACCTTTGATATTTTACGTAAAAACGTAAACGTATTTTTCTTCAACATCAACCAGATTGAAATAAAAGAATGCTTGATTGCGTCCAAGAACGTTAACGTTTTTATATAAAATTTAAGATAAGCTTTGAGCTTTTTATTCGTTTAAAAAACGTAAAAAATATACACCTTTTAAATGTATCGTTCAATCTTTACGTTCATTATTCAATGAAAACACCAGTGCTATTCATGCAGTACTTTTTATATATAAGTTTTGTTTAATTATTTTATTTTTACATCGACCAAACACAGAACTTTAATGCTGAAAAATTTTCTCTGTATTTTCCTATAATTTTAATTTTCATTTTATTTTTTATTTTTATGAAAACATTGAATGCCCCTGGTCGATTCGAACAATGGTTCATTAAATGAGCCAACGTCAATTTGGGTACATTTTAAACTGCTGAAAACTGTATTGTCTTCTCACCTCCCGTTCTTTCGACTTAATGAATGCGAAGATAACTTTGTTAGAAAAGTGAAAAGAAAAAGAAAACGGCTTAAGCCGAAACAAAAAAATAAAATAAAAAGGGGAAGCTCTTAGTGAAAATCGAGAGTTTTAAATGTAAATCTTAACGATTTTCGGGTTTGACTTTGAATAGGAATTAATAAATGGTAAAATCTAATTGATTTTTATACTGAAAATATTTGCATTATATTAATTTCCGTTTTCAATCAATTTCAAATATAAATGTTTTATAATTTATGATTATTATTATTGATTATGATCACACTCGCTATATTCATATGAATACATGTTTCTATTATATTATAATTTAATCACATAAGATTGATGCGTAATAATATCTACTTGACGCAATATGTTAGATTCAATACAATCATCACATTCAGCGAGATTATGTCAAATACAATTACTATGAATACATGTGTATAATATAATCCTATCATATCCATGTGAAATCAACCAAATTATGTAGTAGAATGAAACTCTTGACCGACAAACAAGCAATTTCATCGTTCTCGTAAACAGAAAATTGTTGATCGGTGTGTTAATGAACCAAATATCTGAATACTATTCTATAATACGGATGTACCGAAATTGTTATATTTTTCCGTGAAAAATTAGTATTTTGTTTATTTAATATTTTTTTTTGATTTATTCAATATTTATACGAAAATAAATTATGTTTTTATTAAGTAAAAAAGACGCAGTATGTACATATGTCCACTCCATGGTGTTCAATTAAATTTCCATGACCTTTCATTCCATTTCGTATAACTCACTATTCAATGGTGGTATTGATAAAAACGAATCGTGTCCTCTAAAATAACCTCACATTCTAAAAACATCAAATGAACAAAAACTCCACTTTTTTTGGTTCAAAAAAAAAAAAATCAATTTATTCTTAAATTTCTTAACCTAAATATAATATTTGAATATAATATTTAGATTATCTAATAAATATGGGCGGACAAAATGCCACCCGTTATCTAATTTATGCGTCCCATTATGGAAAGGTGAACCACCTATGCGTGGGTGGTGTGTGATTCGTGTTTGGGTTAGATGATGGGGTCGCCGGTGACCACCCCGTACTGTGGACAGTGGATGGACCCTTGTCCGGACGTTGCGGTCTTCTGCAACAAGGGTCTGTCGAGGACATCCTCGAAATATACGTCTATGTGTATATATTTGCATATGGAAATTGAATATGTGGAAAAATGCATCATTTCTCATAACTCAATCATAATATAAAGCCTATATAGCGAATATAGTGAATTTGTGATAGAAAAATATTAAAATTTAACACTAATTCGTTATATGCTTAAGAGGACATCGAAATATGACAGATGGCGCATAAACACGTAATCCATGCGTCGTCGCTTTGTGTCTGGCGCGTCCTCTATTACGCACAAGGTACAGGGTATTAATCACTTTTAGTACCTTTCAGCGTATTACAAGCAATTAGCCCGCGACGACTAGGGCCGCGAGGGGGTTAAAGACAAGACTACATGGCCAGAAGTGCGGAATGGTTGGGGTGAAGGGGGTTCGAAGAAGAAAGTGGGCCAAGTGGGATAAGCGTGGGGTAGCTAAGAGAACTCGGGTCCCGAATGGGTTAATGATTTTTTTTATCAAATTGTAAATTGAAGGTTTTTTTCGGAATCAAAGATTTATTTTTTTATTTTTTTAATCTTCCATAGTATGATGTTTTATGGGATATGAAAAAAACAGTTATCTCAATGTTATTATTATAGAAAAAAATTATCATAAAATAATAATAGGTTGCAAACGAGGACGAAAAGGTATTAAAAAATTTAGGTTTTAGAATATTTTTTGAATTAATCGAATTTGCTTGTTCCATTTGGTGACTGAATTTGACTCATATGGGGGCGGATTCGTCTTGCAAATGTACCGATGTGTGTATGGATGCTCTGAAACCCTGTTAAAGTGCCGCACTTTCGGCACATAGTTTACTAAATTGGACTGCCTATGATTTAACGGCGTCTACTAAAACATTTTAGAACCTCCGAATCTTGACTTGCTACGACTTAATGGAATTCGATGAAATTCAAATGGAAATGTTTCTCGGAAACGATCAAAGCGTAGTATCTTTCAAGAAATTTTTTTTTTGTATTTGTGTAAAGGCGGATTCAATTAATTAAATTTATATATAATAATAAGAAAATTTGTGATCTAGAATATTTATTATATATATAATTAGATAACTGTAATAACTAATTATAAATAAAAGTAAATATTTTTCATCGAAATTCATCACAAATATGAATCAACACAGTTGAATAATTAGTACATTATTTTATTTAACTTTGGCAACTCATTATTTGGCTGGTTAATAATAACTAAAATGATCAGTAAAAAATTGTTCAATGATCAGTTAGGTTAGGTTAAGTTAGGTTTAGGTTAGGTTAGGTTAGGTTAGGTTACTCTACGTGTGACTACGTTGAGACTTGTTCCAACAAGGTCAAACAGGTTTCCACGTGCACAGAACCGAATAACAACCATATACTTTGTTTTTACTGATCAAAATAGGATCTTTTAACTGATCAATTAAATACAGGCCTTTAACTTTCACCTTTATAAAAAAATCAGATATATTTTTAATTAATTGTAAATATAATTCTATATTTATCGTGATAGAATAATGATAACTTTATGTTGACCTTTTAATATATTTTGAAATTGATTTTCACATAACACAAAATGATTACGTCGATATAATATAATTAAACCAAATTAATTTCAATTTCATAATTAAGATCAAATAACAAATATAACATACAATATCCACAATCATAATATAAATTCCACACATTGTCTATTATACTATGTCGTAATTAACCCATTGCCGACGAGGCGCTAGTCGAAACCGACCAGTGACATAATAATTATCAGCGCAGCGACATTAATAACAATTCGACGGATGAAGCCAATAAATTATTACACTCGACGTCAGATTGTCGAGATACGAGTCGCTTTCGCGTAAATATTGAGCGCAGTTCGCGGTCGTTTTAGGGTTATCGCGAATCGTACGCAATAATTCACGCTGTGATTTCCATATATACGCCGCCGTTAATTATTCAAACGCTATCGATGCTTGACGTTTATTAATTTTGTGATTTTTTTAATTTTGAGATTGTCGGTTTTATTCGATGTCGTGTAACGTGCTGAAAATGGTGAAAAGTTACATGCGTTATCAAAATTTTTGTTATGTATGAAAGTTTCGTTGGCATGATTTTTTATTAGGGGTAATGTGTATATTTTTTCCGACACGGGGTCGCCCGTTATCTTAAATCTTTATTGTAATTTTTCCAATGGGCTTAGATAGGTCGTTATGTAAATAAATGTGGAAACGATAGGTTTCTTATTATAATAATAATCGTTAAGATTTCCATACGCATTGTAAGCATTTTGGATTTAAATACTCATATTTTTATATATGGGATAGCCATAAAAATCAAATATCACAAGCTCTTTTGACTTTATAAAAATAGATGAAAATCGAAAAAAAAATTGTAAAGCATCTTTTGATATTCTTTAATATTATTATAAGTTATTTTTATATACGAAAATTACACAACCAGCTTAATTTCATAGTAACTACTTTGAGATCGTTATAAAATGGCGTCTCTACATGAAATTTCACTTCGCAACGAAACCATTAATATTAAACGAAATAGCGTATGGACGTTCATTAACAGTCATAACGAAATGTATGTTGATCTTAGAATCAAAATTTACAAACTCTCTAGTTTACTTAAAATTATATTATTATTAATAATATTTAATCATCTTATTCTAAATAGCCTGAGGTAAAATACAGAAAACGTTGAATCTCGGCCGAAAATAATTTTCGTTTAATTTGGGCATTCATTCATGAAATTTTAACCTTAAAAAAACACGAAAGTTAAATATGGCAAATAATTGATTAAATATATAAATGGTTAGTAAATATTTATAAAAATTCAGTTAATCGAAAAATTGTAAACGATCTATTGATGGAGTGTTGCCAAACAAAAATATATTATGTGATGATTTATAGTTTACTAACAAAAAACATGAACAAGCCACTGAGCATTCCATACAATACAATTTTATACGACCAATCTTTATTCTATTACTGTCACCATCCAATTAAGCAAATCCTCCACAATTTTCCACATAGCCCTGTTCACATAGCGACTTTCGACCCCGAAACCCTTCAGCACATAAAATAATATATATTTCATTACATAATGATACGTCCATAGGTTTCGTCTCCGTTCGAGCGCGGCAATAATTTACACGGAGGCATCAGCCACAAGGCGACGAGTTAATTAGTCCCCGCGCACACATCGTAAATTTCAACACGGCAGAAATATCTAACGCGTAATAATTATTAAGAGGGTTTATGCAAACACTCGTTTGCGGAGAGCGACCCCGTTCGAAGGCGTATCGGCGCGCAATGGGTTAACGCGCTCGCTCTCGAAACGGCGAGACGTGAGACGACGTCAAAATTTGATGTGTGCGTGACAGAATAATATTTTAGCGTGATCGAATATGATCTATGTGGTGTTGGGTGAGTGGTGGGTTGTTGTATTGTTGTAATGTTGATTGGATGGATGTGAATATGGTTGAGGTTTGTTAGGTGGTGTGGTTAATGTGTTGATGGTGTGGAAAGTTTGTTTTTTCGTCATCGGGTATGTTTGAATGTTAAAAATCGTTTTTTTTTCAAAATGATCTAGGTCAGGGGTGGCCAACTCAAATCGTTTGGTAAGCCAAAAAAAAAATTACTGATTGTAGATGGGCTGCATATATTTATTTATTTTAATTTTAGTTATATACATACTAGCCATACATACATACATACATACACATATACATACATACATATATACATACATACACATAAACATACAAAGCTGAAATCTTCAATTGGGCCGCATGCGGACCGCGGGCCGCAGGTTGCCCATATCTGGTCTAGGTTATTATGGAATTTGTATCGGTTAACTAACCGTACCTTTTATTGTTTAACTTTAATGGTTGATTGAAATCAACGTATTCAAAATATTATTATATTTTATTGTTTATTTCAATATGAGTAAAAAATGTGATATTTTCCCTGGAATATTCAGACCATAGAGAGAAATTCTGGACCTTAGGAAAACATTTTTTTTGTTTTCGTTTATAGGTGTATAACATTTTTTAAAACTTGGGCCCCTCTCTTTCTTAAAAAACCCCTTTCAATTTTTTCCATGTGAAACTGGGAAGGGGGGGGGGTGCAAATCTAGTGTTTATAAAACCAAAAATATATATTTATAAATGCATATTTTTCGAAAATATACGCTGTAAGAACCGACTTTTTCAAAAAAAAACCATAACATATTCCAAACTCAAAAATTTTCAAAATCGTTCACGAACCCTCAAAATTGCCCGGGCCCTGGGAATTTACTCCTTCTCAACGCCCTGGGTACATTCATACAAATACAAATCGTTAGTTGCTAAATCTTGAATTTGTAGCCAAGTTATAAAGCGGGTGTACACTATTTTGAAGTTTTGTAATGTTTACTTCCACTTTCTTTTTATAAAACTGAAAATAGAGGTTGGACAAATGCCGTATCAATTAAAAGTCTGAACGTATTTATTATTGAATATTTAGTTCAGTTACATTAGTTAATTTTGAAATTCTATGTCATTTACTTCAATTTGAAATAGTATGTTCAGTTTTTGTAGATCAAAAATATAATTCAAACAAAAAAAAAAAAATAATAACTAGTAAAATAATACTTCACATGTGTCGTAATGTTTTGCGATAAATATTACGAGTATTTTATGTTATGATAAAGTGAGAAAGCGAGTGTTTTAATGTAAGTTTAGTGCGTTTGAAATATCAGAAAATTTTGCCTTTGGTAAATTTTGGTGTCTTATATTTTAGGGGACGACCCTGAAAAGCCAAAGATACGCCTAAACTTAACACTTTATGTGCGTAATATTGTGCTTTAGATTATGTGGATTTTCATTGGGTGAATGTGCGTATTAAATTTAAACAGTTTAATTAATACAAAGTTTGGATAATACTTCATAAATTAGTATTCACATAAAATATCTGGGGTCTTTTCCGAGTAAATTGTTCAACGGAAAAAATATATAATATTTATATATTCTGATTAAATATAATATAATTTTGTTTATATGAGAAATAAATATCTTTCGCCATCAAACGAAGAACGTAACCATGGAAATCTAGGATGTTTTCAAAACATATCGAATTTCGCAAAGTGGCCATTTCGCTATTCTAAAAATATATACTCACCTACACTGGTACGTCGTATCGTATGTACATAATCTTCTTTCAGTCTATTGAAATTGTCATTATTTATTCTATTTTTTATCAAAGCATTTTATTATATATCCATGACAAAAATATTTTTTTTTCATAAAATAGATAACCTTAATGTCACATTGACAACGATATTAGAGTTCAAATTTAATAACTGTTTGAACAAGCCTTGTATGTGTACAATAATTTAATATATAATATACGAGTATATTCGATATGTAATACGATTTATATTAAATTCCCTAATTTTATTTATAAAAAAAAAATATTTGGATAGTAAAAGAACGAAATAACATATAATATAACAAAAATAGACGGCGCAATGGCGCGACATTCAAATCCGCGCAGTATTCGAATTGAAAGCAATTGACGGCGCTGATGAGCGAACTCCTCGCCCTGGAGACCATCTCCATCTCCTCTTAATGAGACTCCCTTTTGCTTTGGTGTGAGAAAAGGGACTCGTGCCTAATGAGGAGGTCCTTCGTCCTCTTTCAGGACGTTTTTTTTCAGGTTCATTCGCAGTCGGGCGGCGGATTCTCTCGTCGCGCTATTATGACGACTTTCGTTTTATTATAGTGAAAGTCGGATAACACGAGTACGTATAGCGCGAGCAGATGTAGTGGAATGTGATTAAGTTAAAAAATATTATGTTAAATGTGATTTTTTTTGTTGTGATATAATATCGTAATTTTATCATGTTGTACGTATATGTTATGGTGGCCATATACGCTACGAGAAATCGTTACGATCAGACTGTACAGTTCGAACGGTACCGATAAATTGCTACATGTATGTTATAAAACTGTACAATTTCGTCCGATTTTCGCTTGTATGCCATGTACAATAAACTGTACAGTCTGATCGTAACGATTTCTCGTAGCGTATATGGCCACTTTACGCTTCGTTTGTGAAATTGCTACGTTTGGGTGCAACACAATTTTTTTTAGTAACAATAATTAATTTTTTAGTAAAGATTAATGGGAAGATGCTTTTTTTATGTTTTTCGATGCTAAACGCCTTTATTGTCTGAAATTTAAACTTATTTTTCATTGTCTTTTTTTTTAACTTACGAATCTTTAGCCCTGTAAGTAACAATTAGAGCGTAAAATAAACAAAAAAAAATAAAACCCAATTTAAATTAACCATTGAAACTTCCAAATGAATAGGAAATAATGTAAAAACGACGATAATAAAAAGGAAAAAATTCAAAAGGTTCAAAACTTGGTAAAAAAAACATAAGTAGAGCACTATTCCACTGTACATTGTACGCAAACGAAACGTAAAATATGTATGATTAATTAAATGTTCTCTTTTCATAAATAAGATTATTGCTACCTTTATGTCATTTAAAATTAAACATGAGTAAATATTTCAATAATCTATAATCAATAGATTATAGTATTTAAAAAATATTATAATAAATAATTTTGCTTACAATATTTAAAATCATCGATGTTTTATCAAATGCACCACCGTTGGTGTCAAGATAATTTATGTTGGAGCAATTTCGATCCGGTGAAAGTTTCGTAATGAAATCATCGCAAAGAGGTGGCCAGCATTAATCATTTATAAACCGGGAACTTCTGAGAAATAATTAATTCGGAATAAATCGATTAGGGGAACGGACGCGGTCAATTCGAACGTTAATCTATTTTGGCACTTTGTCGAATACTGACCAATTTTCTATGGTGCGAACCGTTGATTGAATAGCTTTTACTATGTTAATATTCATTGAAATTATTAATATAATGAATATGAAAAAATCTAATAAGGAGAACGCATAACGACGGGATTCAGTTTCGATATGGGATATTTTTTTTTCGATAGATCACCTCTATTGATTAGATATGGCAAAGTATAGGCGCGCACTACCGAGCCAATTTAATTATAAACGACTTTAAAGTTTTGAAAAATCAGTATAGTATCAGTACGGCGTTTAGCTCTGTCTCGATATGTGGTGTAAGGTCTAAATCGCCGAATCACTGGCACGTAAGTATCTGCGGCCACGCCTTGAATAAGAGGAGTTTATAGTACTTTACGCCACATATCGAGATGGCGTCCAATCGCATATACTGATTTATCAAAACTTAAAGTCGTTTATAATTAAATTGGCTCGGTAGTGCGCGCCTATACTTTGCCATATCAAATCAATAGAGGTGATCTATCGAAGAAAAAAAAAATATCCCGTATCGAAACTAAATTCCGTCGTCATTCCCTCTCCTTGTTAGTATTGGTTAATGAATTTTTATAAAATCTATTTTCGCTTTAAAGTATAACAACAAAAGAAAACTAAGTGCGCATATAAACTAAAACATCGCTCACAGTCATAGTTTAACAAGAAGGAAAACCGTAAACTTCGCCCTGTGATATTTTCCGCGAGCACTTTTCCGAATTTTCGCATTGTTTTTCCCGCGCACGTCAACGGACGCAAATTTATCGCACGACCTATACGCAAAAACAAAACCGAAAACATAAAAGCGGCAAAAGTTACAGCGGTGCCCGACATTTTTCGTCGACAATTTCCCCCACACTGGTAGGAAAGGTCGGAAAACTGCCGGCGTTTTTCCGACGGTTGGAGTGCGTCCAAAGGGCGCTCGCGACCGAATTTTTATAAACAACTTTTATAGTTGTATTCAATGAGCGAAAGTTCCGGAATCTCGACACACTTTCGTGTCTTCGACGAGTTGCAAAAGTTGACGATGTGGGTGGGTGTGTGTGTGTGTTTTGTTGGTCGGTGTTGAGTGCGTTGTTATTTTCGGTGTAAGTGCTTGGCCGTAAATAAGGGTCGTGTTCGCGGAGTTTTGTTGTATTTTTATGTTTGCAGAGTGAGTTTTGGATTTTTTTAAGTTCTCCGATGGTTTCTATAGGCTTTATTGTGTGGTTGTTGTGATTTTTTGCGAGAATGGACGTTTCGGTATGATCGAAAAACATTTGTGAAATTGGAGTTTTTCAAAGCATGACATATAAAAATTTCAAAGTGAATGAGACTTAATTTCAAACGAAAAATGTGATATAAGAGTTGTTTGTCGAAAAAAAATGGTATGTATAAAATTGCGAAAAGAGTCGTTTTCAAGAATATTCTATTTTAATAAAACATCGTTATTTTCACAAATGCTAGGAATATTTATAAAATTTAGCTTTAGGAAAATATCAAGGAATCTTAATTTAAAATTCTTTTTGACTGAAAAGCGGGCTTTATAGATAATTATTGAAAATGAAATATTTTGCAAATAGTAAAATTTCTATGTACATTCTTTGATTATATAAATTATATCATGATGTAGTCATCTATTTTAACTTTCATAATATAATAACCGAAACTGAATAACGAGTTCGTTTTTATATATTCGCAAACGCGTAACACGTATTCGATAACCATTTATATGAATAATGAATTGAAATAAATACGAAATCGATACGCGACACAAATCCATTGAATAGTAAAAAATATAATATCCATCCGACGAAACGCTCAAAGAAAATTATCTCTTTCACAGCGCGCTCTCCATATTACGTGAAAAAAGTGTTGCGCGCTTATACACGTATAAGCGCCTATTTTTCACGATAACGACCCGAATTTATATCTTATAGTGAGCGTCGTATTTTGTCTCTCCGACTAAATGGAAAAACATAATCATTAGGAAATATTGGAAGTCTTCTTCGGCCCTGACTTTATTACGTTCCGTGGCGCTCCTCTCCTCCCATCGAAAGGGTCCTACTCCTTGCTCACAACTGGGTTATATGGGAGAGAAAACCTCCCCCAAAGCCTCCCATACGAATTCATATTCCCGTCCCGTCCGCAATTGTTACATTTATTTACGAAAATTGTGTTCGTATAAACAGGACGTCGAGGTGACTATAAAAGGGCTCTTCGGAGCGAGTAAACAGCACGACCCAAAAAACGTATTATTTAATGTATTATTCTATGAAAATAAACTCTATTTTTTAACAAAACAATTTCAGAAAAGTTTCGTTTATAATAAACTTAATATTGTATAATAAATTTCTCGTACTATGATAGATACGGCGAAACCATTCAAATAGCAAATTGAACTAATGATGTATTCAGTTGTAATTTTATAGTTTATCAATGCTAAAATCATAGAGGCATTATTTAAATTACATTATATCTCATAACTGGTTTGAATATGATCAATTTTTGATACTTGGTGTAGCGAAACCGTTTGTGAAATTCGCAAAAGGGCAAAATAATATGTCGGAACGAAGCTTCCCCCGGCTAATCCTACGACTCGCTTTCGTCAAATTAAATTATTTTACGCGTTCGCATGAATGCGGAATATTATAAAAGGTTTATGTTCCGCTTATATATATATTTTATTATTGCATTTAAACCGGTTTTATTCGTCATGTAAATAATATCAGATAGAAAACGAACTCAGCGCGCGTGCGAATGCCTAAACTGTACATGTTTATATTCAACTATTTCGTATGAAGAACTATCACGTTAATATCAATAAAGACACGATAAAATCCGCTCAAATATGGCATATAAATTTATTTACTCATTCGTACAAGCGACAGTCACGTCCCAACACATTGTTGCGATATATTGCGTATTTAAGCACAACGAACGCAAATTCGTTTCAATAGAGCGCGTTTCCGTGGCTATACCGGGAAGTAATTTATCGTGTTTTTTCCCTTATTCGCTTTCGGCTCTGGATTTTCTCCTTTCATGTGTACACATACGTTGCACAGAAGGAGCAGGGGTTTCGATGAAAGACTTGCGGCTTGCTTTTTGGTCGCTACGACCGAAAAGTAATTGAATTTCATACGAAGTGGCTCGGCCCAATCGATGTATGGCAGAAGCGAAAGCACGCGATACAAACACGATACCAATTATTATATCTGTATAAAGTACGTATTTTGTTATGGCGTGATTGAAATTGTTAACAAGTTTTATGTTTGTTTAGAGCGAACTCCGTCGATTTGGGTTTAGCCTGATCCCCATAGAATTTATTGGATTTTAAGTCTGGACCTGGTCCGTTTGAACTGACTTTATAATGTTGTATAAGTTCTGATATTCATATATTAGATATGACTTATTTTTAAAAATAGCTGATTCAATAAATCGAATCGAAAGATGGAGTCTGCACTTTATATATTCGTACTAAATGCACTCTTGACATTTTATTCTAACATGATTACTCAAATTGGATTCCGTATACAAAATCATCTATATTTTCAACATAAAATTCAATGTTGATTCCAAATATAGATTGTGAGATGCTTGAATATGCACGGAACATATGCGGTATATACCCTAGCCTCTCAAAGGGTCGAGTTGTAATTAGTGGAGCTACGTTTCGCTAATTACAGATCATTAACATTAATTACAGTGAACTTTTGTCGCATCGAGTGCTCAATCTCATTAAATGCGGTCGACAAATAATGACAATTAATTCAATCCGAGACTAAAATACTCCACAGAGCATCTGATTATATAAAATTTTCAAAAATAACATTTTTATATTACAAATCGCGAGAATATCAATTCTCTGAACATCAACTTTTACTACAAAATCGTACTAGACACCAATCGCCATAGAGTCCAATCCGCACCATACAATCGGACGTAAAGAGCGAGCTTTCCACAACAGAGCCATCGAAAGCTCTGCTTTCGATCAAGGCCGATTGCAAATCCAATTCCGCATTGAAAACGTAACAGCGAACCGTTACAATAAACTGGAAGCTCGTTTCGAGACACCACTTGTGTTAACCTTTTCGCGACGCCGTTTAGCTATTGTGCCGTACACAACCCGAAGCCAATTTTCCGTCCAATTCACAAACGGCGGATATTACTTATACCAGGGCGTGTTCAGCTGTTTATTATATGCTTGTGGGGATGTGCTCGGCTCCTTTTGTTGCACTGTTGCGGTTCTTGGAGTATCGAAAATGCATTTCGCGGATGCATTCGGAGACGCTTTGTTTCCGCGCCGTCGGTGCACTCTAAATAATGCATATGCTAATATTGAATTTCAATTGGATTGCGGCGAAGTGTATCTATCATGTCGGAGGAGGCAAATTTGAATGTTGTCAATGATGCATCTTGTGCAAATGTGATGTATTTTGTGTGTTTAAAAACCGCGGATTCGATTAGGGAGGCTCGGCGTATTAAACATGTTTGAATTTTTCGTGTATGTTGATAAGCTACAGAGTAACGGAAGAAATGTTCCCGATTTTTTTTCAATTAAACGAAAATAAATTTATATCCGAAAAAATATTTTCTGAAAAATATTCATTCGGAAAACGAAGGAAAAATCCGTCTGTTAACATAACGCGTTCTCATATATGAATGTTTTCTTTTTTGTTATTATTCTTTTCCTCCTGGAAAATTTTCCGCTCAAAGCGAAAATTTTTCTCTTTTTCGGAAGAGTGGAAGGTCGTTCGGAGATTTCTCAATTCGTGCACGGGTATTTTCCGTGTATTTTCCTTTTTTCATTTGTGTAAAGTAAGCCGCTTTCTGTTCCCCATTATAAGCGAACGAAACAATTGAATATTGTGAAGCCGCATGAAACTTGGCGACTTTTTTTCACTCTTTCTTATTGTTTTTTTTTTTATTCATTACAGTCAAATTATTTCGACGCTATGTTTTTGAATTCGGATGCTGAAGCAATAAAAATGTGAATAATTAGAATGATTGTTTGAGTAATTTGCTATGAAATAACAATACAAAATTTCTTGAAAATATTTTTTCAATTTGATTTGTTTGATGATTTGTTGGCAAAATTTATAAATTGTATAATTTGATTATATCATCAGATTTTACATTAAGAAATTTATTTTAGTGACATCTGACTATTTTTATCAAAATTAATTCTCTCGGTTTACGTTAATGAAAATTGCCGAATTTCTCGGAAAATTTTGAAATTTATATTATAACCGTTAAATTATTAGATTTTGTAAAAGTTGACCAAAACATTGTAATTTGATCAATTATATTTATTAATTTAGTTATGAAATAGTAATCAATATTTTTTTATAAATTTAAAAACCTATTTTAACAATTTTTTTTTAAATTTAGTGCAGTATAATTAGGATGAAATTCTGTAGCAAGTGTAAACGTAAGCATATATCATAAATCGAATTCCGAGAGAAATTGCAAGAATATATGCGTATACACCCAACCCTCTTAATACACGATTCCAAAAAACAAGGTTCCACGAAAAAGAATCGATAATTTTTTTTACACTCTTTTTTTCACTTTAACACTGTATAAAAAAAGGAATTATTAAGACACAATGGTAAGATTCAGTGCAGGCCAGTAAACAATTATATTATAGTTATTAAATTTAAAAAACAGATTTTTTTTTATGATTTCACATGAAAATTTTCACATTGCACATTTTTTATTAAGTATATTTAGATGAAAATTCCATCCAAATATACTGATGGAACCTATCTCCAATTTTTATATAATCGCCATACATTTTTTACACGGTAGTCTCTGAAACTTATCCCCCACATAAAAAGAGACTCGGGCGTATTTCTATTTATTTCTCCATTTCAAAAGACACGCTCACGCTCACGCTCACCATGGAACATCACCTTTATTTATAAAAGGCTTATCCGCTATATTCCTATTTATTTCTCGATTTCAAAAGACACGCTTACGCTCACGCTCACCATGAAACATCACCTTTATTTATAAAAGGCTTATCCGCTATATTCCTATTTATTTCTCGATTTCAAAAGACACGCTTACGCTCACGCTCACCATGGAAACTCGCCCTTATTTACAAAAAGCTTATCTGCTTATATAGGACAGAGCTCCAAGCATACCTCATGAGAACACGCCCATCCTCGGCAATGTTTACCCAGCCGAGTGGAGGTTTTCAAAACGGTTTCGATTTTGCGGATCGCCATAAATCCGCCCACCATTTTATTGGGTACGTTTTTGAATTAACATAAGCCGGGTCCGCGATGCACCCCGCAAACAAAATGGTGGCCCTTATACAGGGTGCGTATAAAAGGGCGGTTCGCCTCACGGACAGATAGATTTACACCTGGGGCAATAAATACGGGCCGTTCGCGGAATGTAAATAATGCCGACGTCTCTATGTATTCTGGATCGTGGGTGGGCGAAGGCTGTGGGTGGTGGGTGGTGGGTGGTGAATTGTGGGAGGATATACCGCCCCAATTTCGATGAATTACCATAAATTTGGGGGGGCTATGAGAATTTTCGGATCGGATGAGTTTTTTGTTTGATCTTGGAAGATCGGATATAATGGATTGTGTATGCTAACTAGAAATTTATTATTATGTGAAATTATGTATAATAAAACGATTTTCGAATTTGGTCGAAATTATCTCATACGCATATTAGTCAAACAACGTTACAGTGTGAGCTTTCGAGCTTTAACATGCGAACTTTCGATGGCGAAACGTTTCTAAATTACTATTCAGAAACCTTTTCGACCTTTCGATTGAAGAGTCAAACAATGGCGACGCTGAAAAGTTTTGCAATATCGCGAATTCTCGCAGTCAAAGCAAATAGGATGACTTTTATCGTCGTGTACATAGAATAATACTCGTATATTCCTCAAACATTATAATATTATACCATCATTTTTCATATATTTTCTGTGTCGACATAGATTTTCAAATAACTATATGACATTGAGAAATATCCAAAATCTGTGAAGTGTTTTTCACAAAGTCCTGTTAGTTTTTTATCAAAAAACATTTAAATATTAGATTTTCTGTAAAATATTATAAATTATTTAAATCCGAGCTTATTGACTTTGAATGCATGCACATTCTGAAGGTACTCTACGTATAAAAGTGAAGAGACAAAGTGGAAGAGATTGCACCAAAGAGATACGCATTTATTGGATCGTTTCTCTTCTCGGAGGCTCACTCACTTATATCGAATCATTTTATCAACTTCGCTCGTCGAATAATCGAGACTCTGGTACGATTCGAGTTTACGCGGTTCGCCAATTTATTCGAGATAAAAATGTCGAACGAATATATATGTTTATAAGAGAGAGAATATTCTTGGATGCTTTAAAGTGAGAGCTCTTTGCACGAAGCCGGTATTATATGGTGCACGTATGAGAGATAAAGATTTCGCTTTTGTGTGCCCCGAAGCGTAAACAAAAGCTCAATTTCGTTTGAAAGTTAGTTTAGTTTATTATTTTTTAACATAGTACCATTTTCACGTATACTCGTAGTTATTTCGTCCATTCTATTCACTAACGTTTGATTTTTCATCGTTTAAAATGATAAAAATAAACAGATCATTTAACACGTACATTCGACGCTTCAAATATTACCCCATCACTTTATAGTGATCGTTTAATATTTTTACATGTTTTTTTTTATAAGCACATACCATTTAAGAACACAGCATA
Source organism: Hydropsyche tenuis (assembly GCA_009617725.1). Classification (NCBI taxonomy): domain Eukaryota; kingdom Metazoa; phylum Arthropoda; class Insecta; order Trichoptera; family Hydropsychidae; genus Hydropsyche; species Hydropsyche tenuis. The sequence goes on from VTON01000025.1 coordinate 2,208,324, forward strand.
CTAAATCCTTCCACATAGAAGGCAGCAAGTGAATTTTTAAAGGACCCCGAAGAGAGACCTGCAATCACGTCGAATACGTATCACGGCACACCAGCGACCGTATATAAAAGTAAATATAAGGACTCCTAAGCCTTTTTCGTCGTTTAAATCTTGGCATTCGTGACTGATGAATATTTATGCGAGTTTTGGGACCCGGAACCAGAACCGACCGGCACGTGCGAACCACCTTTGAATAACTACTCCATGACCGCGATTTTTTCTTTGACACATTGTCGATTCATAATCTACACTGTGCTTTTATATATAGATTTGAAAGGTCGTATGGGTGAAGGTTGTAATATTTCCCAATTCGATTGTGTGTATTTGATAATATAATGCTTGAAATGTTTGATGGAAACTATGTGATAAATAATAAATATGAATTGTAAATTTGGTGATTTCATTTTTTTTTTAATTTTAGATTCAATTTATGCTCATGATGATTAATTAAGCGGGTATTTAAGATGACGACTATTTTAAAATGAGACATGATTGACATTATATGCTGAAACGAATGGATTTTCTCGATAGAAACGAAATACTTTAACGAGTTTTCTTCTCGAAATCGAGACGCGTCGCAATTAAGCGCCTGTAATTGAAAAGCTTCATTTCATCCATGAATTTAACATAAATTCGAATATTTTATGTTTTAAAATTAAACAAATACACAGAATTATAAATAATGAATGTACAGTATTTTTCGATAAACGATTAAAACAAATATTCGTATCAAAGATCATTAGCACTTTCGTTTTCAGCATCACACGTAATAAATACGTCTCCGATAATTCTGATTCATATCAGCTCGATTCATAATAATCAACGACCCCACGCCGAATAAGAGGTCCGAATATCCAGCATTAGTAGCGAAATCTCTCATATTTTTTATTCGATAAGTGTGTCATATCTCAGCGGCAGAATATTTTTCTTCATTTTCTTCAACATTCACTACAGCGGCCCTGGGAAAAAATTATCGAAGATAGATAACCCGAGATTGGATCTGCAGCGGTTGATGGAAGGGAGCAAAACCACCCCTCGTGGGTGGGCGACAAAAGCCTGCTCTTTTAGGAAAGTGGGTGGGTGGGTGGGTTGTTAGGGTGCTCGAACATCTTCAGCATTTTTCATGCCATCACTCAGTGTCAAAAACCACTAAAACGGCAGTGAAATAATGCCCAGAACGTCGGTTGACAGCAATCGGTGAGCGTTCAATCACGCATCTAATCCTGATTGATTTTCGTCATATAAATGTTTGCTTGCTCATTACTGACGATGCATGCGGATCATATAATACTATATATGATATTTTTTAATGTAAAAATTTGATTTAATATACTATAACTTAATATAATAATTATTTAAAATAGATTGAATGTTTCGTTATTGATTGATTTCGAATTCTTTATTTGAAACTTATTGAAATTATGTATTTAATTAATTAAGAACGATTGAGATATAATAAAGTGTCATTCGAAAAAATTATATTTATTTTGTGTAATGAATCGAATTATTATAATGTGCGGTGAGCGAATGCGAAAATTTTGTTTTTCCAGCACGTCACGCAGAATGGCTCGTGCGGAAAACGTCACGCGTTTTCATTCATTAGTGCCTTTATCATTATTATTTTCACGTCACTCAGTATTTTCTCGCTTTTCCTCATTCTGCCGTATGTATATTTATGTATATACGAATCAGAGTACGTTAATAAATATATAATAAAACAAGAAAAGCTGATTAATCAACATTATCTCAATTATTTCCTTACGGAGAAAAGAACAAAAAGATTGTTATTAATTATTTCCGTTATTGCTGTATTTTAATTTAGTATAATATATTTTATGAGGAAAAATGTGAATGTTCCATTTCATATAATTAATATGATAAAGCGGTTTTATATTAGAATTATCAATTAATGGATAATAAATTCGTTTTATTCTTTTACGTTTCAGTTATGACTTGATAAATCGTCATTGTTTTCGTATAAATATAATTGAAAATATTATCAGAATTATAGCATTTTTTTTTTAAATGACACTATCAATTTACTTTTTATTTAAAAGAAATACCTTTATGATATGTCTTTACAAACGTCCCAAAATTGAACGTGTAACCACACACTCATTCCATCCATATAAATGAATACATTAAATAGGAATCAATAAAACTTTCATATTTACATTCACTCAATACATTTTATTACAGTTCTGTTAATTATAAACACCTAAATGATTTCACTAATTTACAAGTTTTTGATCAATATAACAATCCATCAGACGATCCTACCACTCGAACTAAATATTTAGTCGCAGTATTCATTACACCAAACACACAATACAGCCTTCCACGACGGCTTGATTCCGCAACTTATATCCAGAAATTAAATTTATTTCCACGCACTTATTCAATTCGACACAAGCGAAAGCCTTTCATCCGCAATGTATAAAGCCGACGGAAAGTCGCCCCAGACGTTCTCCTCCAGATATAATTAGAATATCCAGGGGCGCGTTTTCTTCGTCCTTGAGACACGTGCCCTTAAAGAATTTCGCCGAATCGGCTCGACGTGGATTCAAGGCTTTCACGGTAACTTTGTGTATTGTTATTGGGTCCGGAGCGATGATCTGCTTTGTCGTTATGGTTGATTTACTGGCGAGATTATGTGTTTGTTGTTTTCGCCGTTGATTTGTTGCACGATGAGGAGTGACCCTTTCCTGGGTTGTTTGTACAGGGGTGTGTGTTTATGTGAATTTATCAGAAAGTGATAGGAGTTTTGGTTTTTAGGAATGTTTTGTATATTAAACGCTTTCGGGGTGTTATCATTTCCGTTTAAAATGATGTGTCTATTCTGATACTTTTTCTTAATTTTGAATTATTTAATTCGTATGTTCTGAAATAATTATGTCGTTTTTTTTTAAATCTTGTAGATAATTAAAAAAAATTTCATTTCTTTATATAATATTTGAGAAAAAAGGAAAATTCATGAGAAGCTAAATTAAGTGAATAAGGATGAAAAATAATGTTGTGCTATTTTTATATTGTATTTTAAAAATCCAATCGTAATTACCGCACCATGTGCAGAAATACTGTTATTTTGCAAAACCAATCAACCTTTTACAATTCGTGTTTAAAATTATTTGTGAAGTCAAACTTTACGAAACTTAAAAAAAAACTTTCCAAGACATTTAAGGAGACATTTACATATGTTATAATTTTCTACAATAAAAAAAAATAATAATATTATATCACAATTTCTGAGGTAAGATATAAAAAAATATCCTATTTTCCATATTAGAAGGAAATTTAATTAAAAAAAACACAACTAGCCAACATTCCATATTAAATTTCTCACTTTTTTAGGCACCCTATTCATCACTGATTGTAAAAGTCAAAACAACTTCAGTGAATTTTATTATTTTACATCTTCGCATCCCTTCAATAGTTCTAAAGTGATATCTACCCGATAAAAATAAACGGAACATTTCGCTAACAACCGATTTCTTATCAAGCACATTGCGACCACGTGACTACCACCACACCTAGAACAACAACAACAACCACAAACACAACTTTCAACCCGGGGCATATTAGAAGAGAGACTTGTATCGGCCGTTATCGGCAGTTATGCGCCCTCCACGTTGTTATTGGGTAACCGTTCGCCTTTTCTTGGCTACGAAGAAGTGTTTCTTATACCACCCACCACCCCCAGCCCTGGACAAAGAAGCTCTTCTTCGGCCGCTCGATCTAAAAATAATGTATAAAAAATAAGAGAGAGGATAAAACAAGCGCTCCGGGCAGGGGGGGTCAACCGGAGTCGATTGTGGCCTAATTAGTGGTGGGATGTTGAATTTTGCCTTTTCGAGACGTTTTTTCAAACGTTCGTGTAACAAGATGTTAATGGGTGTTTAATTAATCGGCTGTTCTTTTGAGGTGTTCTTAATCAAAATTTATTTTTCGTTGCGAAAAGGGGATATTCGTTCGGAAAGTATGGCGTATTCGTTTACATGGATCAGTTTCAATTTGGGTACTGTTCGGGTCGTAATCGAAAATATAATTGGTTTTGTTAAAGAAAATTTGTATAATATTAAAAAAGTAGTTAATATTTTATATGGATCGAAAATCAATTTATAAACTAAACAATACTTTCACAAAAAAAATGATGGGATTAAATTTTTTTGGTCTAATCAATATCATAAAATTCATATGTAAAGTGAATATTAATCATTTAACTGTCCGAACGGTCTGCGGTTTTTCAATTAAGCACCTCATGTTACAGTGTATGGCTAGAATGGGGAGAGGAACTGATTTTATCGATGAAGGCTTATCCTCTGCTCGTTCGTGTAGATGGCTTTATCTCGGTCAGAGAAAATGAGATAAAATCCAATATCTATAATACATAATACAAGAGAGCGTATGTGTGTGTGTATTTTTCTAAGAATACACATGATGGATAAAGAAGTGTGTGTGTGTATGTTCTTCAACAACGAAGAAATATATTATCAGAAAAGAGCGAAGAAAAAACGAAGAAAATCGGAAAAATATGTAAATGCGAATTATTATTTTTTTCGCGCTCGTTTCCGTCTTTGTATGCGTTTGAATTAAGAATAAGGCGCTTTTGCGCGTAGGCCTTTTCTATATTTATTCTATTTATGTGAATCTTCCTAAGTACAGAGCATGTTATTGGTATATAAAAATGATTCTTATTTTGTAAAGATTATTCTCAATTTTTTCCCGTGTAAACAAACAACATGGATTTCAGATGAACGAAAACGGTCCAATTTGTTATTGAAATCTACGAAAATTATTGATAATATTAACGCAACATAAAAATTCAAAGAACTCCTTTACACGAACAAACAAAATTTTCAATAAATATAATATAACAAAAAAAAAACCGATAATATTTTTCACACGAGCTTTTCAAAAACCCAGCTTTCATTCTTCTATACGTGGACCACACGAGGGGCGGCAGCTCACCAACACAACGTACAAGGATCGAAACGAGAAAGAGGTGGGCACTTCCTTAAGAATGTTTTGGTCCTGGTGGCCAATTCAACTCTTTTCTTTTTCTCTGAGGATTTCGAGGAAGGCGTCCACACGTGAAGGCGTGCGTGCTTAAATCGGCCCGTGAAAAACGGGGTGGCTTTTTGTGCGTGGAAAGGACACGCGAAATTGAACGGAAAATAAGGCCCTCTGAGCCTTATACGAATTTTTTTATCCTTGCGATTTCTCTATGGTGTCGAGGGATCGATACTGTGGGATGGGTGGTTCTTTGCGATTGTGTCTGCGATGTGTGGTGAGGGGTTTTAGATTATAATATTATCAAAACGTCTTTATGGTATTTAGAAAAAGAATTTTTGTCATAGAAATGATATTTTTTTATTGCGCTAACTAACCATTCAAAAAACTCAACAAGAGCTTACGTTAGGTTTTTTTTTCTACAAAATAAAAACACGCTCAATGCACACACGAATACAATATTTGACCCGATTTTTCATTCGTGTATACTTTTGAGCCACCGAACGCTCTTTATTCGCATTTTTACATGCCGTAACTCATTTACGTGCCCATATACACACATACAAACAATTTTATTTTTATATTCATTTCATTCGTTTTTTTTCAGTAATATTTTTAACATTCGTGCGAGTCTCGTAACAGAATGGCTTTGGACGCATGTATCGCCGTATCGCGTGTGTCGCGTTTTTTCGCACTTGTTTGTTTGTGCGAAAAAAACAGTACGCAATAAAAAATGACTCCACCTTTATGTGAGTGCAAGATTTTTTATATAATTTTTTTAAGTTATGTGAGTTTCATTAATTTCGTTTTTGATATATCTTTTGGTTCGGTCTTGTTTTCCAGGCAGGTTTATTTGATTGCAACTCATATTTTTTTAATATGATAAAAAAATATTAGAATTTTAATATTAATTGAATGTTTTTGTTTTGTTTCAGGTAAAAATATGCCGTTTTATAATTTTTCATATAAATGCGCTTGTACGAGACAGCCTGTGGTATGTTGTTCTGTTTTGAATTCAAATTATTCAATATGGAAATACAAATTCTAATTAATACAAATGTATTCAATGACTTTAAGGTTTCATTATTTCGAAAGCAGTGTTTTTTGAATACACAAAACGCTTGTAAAATCCTTTTCAAAACACAAAGCTTATCACAAGCGAGCGAGTTTTTCGTCCAATTAATTGTTTCACAACATACATTTAAATTTATTAACGTTCACGAATATCTTTACATACTTCGTTCAAGATTATATCCCTAATACATTTTTTTTAATTCAACATCTAGTTAAAACTTATCAATACAGTTTATTCAAAGAGTCGACACTAAACATCTTTTATATAATTTCCAATTACAATAGAATCTTCAATCAATTTGATAAAATCTCCATTTATGTACTATATTTTCAATCATTCACCTGTAAAAATACATTCAAAAGAATCCACAAAACCCTACACATACACACAAAACCTTCAATCTCGCGTTCTATTTCCAAGACAACAACCTACCACCCCCACACCATCAACCCATTCAGATCAGATTCCGCTCAATATGATACGCGATAATTGTTTAACGAGCTCGAAATCAATTTAGACACTGCGCTCGAGCTTTCGACTCCCACAGTCCTGTAGAATCACAACTATTATACGGAGGCTTCAGCTGAAACCAGTGTTTCGGTTATCCTGCCCAATCTGGGTACCTAAGCCCTTATGCCCAGTTTAAGATGGGACGTGTCTCGTCTTTGCCGATTTAATCGTTCGAAATCTCTACTCAATTCGGTACTAGGTGACTTTGTGTATTATTAGGTATTCTAGGATTATTTTTAGTATCTATCACTTATTTTATATGAATTAGTTTCATAATATTATAATAATTATTACTAAATTAATAAATAAGTTTACTATAATATTAAAAAATATATTATTGATTAGAATGAATGAAATTGCGCAATATTAAATAATGAATTTAATATTATATAGATTTTAATAATTTTCGTATTTATAAAATTAATTGTTGTTTTGAATAAAAATCAGTTCTAGTTCAGAATATTTTTTAATGATTACCGCTTCGTATGTACTACACTTAATATTCAATAGTTCAAATGAAATCGTAGCATCTGTTGGGCGTTTCGCTGAAATAATAATCTCCGTGTATCCTTTACGATATAATTGTTTTAATATTGCACGAGATAACCACCGTAACGATTTTCGCTTTGAACTCGCCAACATTACAGTAATGGAGTGAACGGAGAAAGTTCAACTTTAACTGTTTCGTTGCGGCTTTTGAACCGACCGATAAATCACAGTAACGACGCTGAAACTTGTTAACCGCTTTTTTTTTTAATTATCTCAGTACATCGCACAGGGTAATTTCAATTTCAAACGAATACGCTTTATCAACAGAAAACAGCTGCGAAGACTATCAAGAACTTTTACGCTAGAAAAAAATCAGTTCGGTGCATTAATTATATCAAACATATAATATGATTGGTCAAAAATATAATATGAATTAATCGTTGGAAAAAAGTTCAAGTCAATTACTTTATCACTATTATTATACAAGACCCACTTTATCGTCGCACATTTTTATATCCAAGCGTATTCATACATCGCGTATTTTTGATTTGAAAAAAAAATACTATATTTTACTAGTAATTTAGTTTTTTAAATATTTTTTATTAGCATAATCGGTGAACCGCAATCGATATGAGTCTAAATTTTCCAAAAAAAAAAAAATTTTTCCAAAGGTTTCAAATATTCAAAAGTTGCATATCGATTTGAAAAGTTTGAAACGTTAAAACTATTATTATTAAGAAATTAATATTTTTTGTTTATGATATATTTCATTACATCGAGTGACAGCTTCGATGACTCATATTTGAATTTTGAACCCGAATTGACGAAAAACATGAATCTTTTTCGACTGAATTATTTTCAAAACATATTTATAAATATTTTTGGAAATAAATCAAAATTTATTTCGCTATATTTAGGCTGCAGTAACAAAGCGCCCATGGGTGGACGTTTGGTGATTTTGGATACCTAACTTAAACACCCACCAGTAGGCACATGGCGATGAACTTGTTAAGAGTGTTCGATTTCTTACACATGATTGTAATTCCTACAAAATTTTGACTGAACAGGTTTCCATAGTAATCTAAACCAAATTCGGAATCAATATCAAAGCAATGAAAAATTTCAATGTACATTGGCAATATCATTTAATTGTATCAAATCGACACTAAGGACACATCAAGGATACGCCAGCGTCAACAATGGACTAATCTACACACGAATCGCTGTCGGTTTGCTTTAGAATTCCTACGCTTTACCGTGCATGGTGGCGACAGGCAAAGCGTTTGGATTCTGAAACGAACTGATTGGCGCCAACGCTACCACCTTCACCACCATAAGGACCCGCTCTACACCACTGTATGGTGGGACGAAGCGGCCGCAGACGAATATCGGAGATGGCCATTGTGCCGGGACACCCACCCGGAATACCGATGGGGTGCGGGACGCAGTACGTGGGCCAGGAATCCTCCGGATGGGATATGGCGTACGGCGGGATAATTGAATGTCCGCCGGGATGTGCTCGAGGACTGAATACTGTGGACGTTTGCGAAATGCGGTGTTGTCGGGTTTTGGAGGCGGGGGATGCGCGCTGGAGCCTCGAGGAGGTTCTGGGATTCTTTGTCGGGTTGTCGACGGAGATGTTGAGGTGGTTGTGCGGATCGGTTTTGGTTGGAGAGGATTTTTTGTTGGAGTAGTCTTTTGTGGTTTTGAAATCGGTTGTTTTTTGTGATTTGAATTATTTTAGAAAGTTTTTGAAATGAATGATTCAAATATCGTTTTTTTTTTTCGAAATAAGACCCTGTCTTATGTTAATTCTGTACTAGGGATAATTTTTTTTTTTTCAAAATAAGACCCAGTCTTATATTAATTCTGTGCTAGGGCTAATTTATGAAAATGTCTTGTGTTTTCATGTAAAAATAAATAATTTAAAAAAATTCTAAAAAAGATATTTCTCAATTTCAAAAATTCACAATCAATTGTTAGGGCTAGAGATTTGAGATGTTGAGAGACCTGATTGTGAGATATCTCGTGTTAAGCAAAAAAATTTTTGTGTAATATATATTTTTCAATTAGTCATGTTTTCAGGGTAGAACTTATATAATAATAGAATAATCTTTGAAAATTATGGAAGCGTGTATTTTCGGAGAAACAGAAAATATTCTAGGTGGGATTCTTTGTCGGGTTGTCGACGGAGATGTTGAGGTGGTTGTGCGGATCGGTTTTGGTTGGAGAGGATTTTTTGTTGGAGAGGTCTTTTGTGGTTTTGAAATCGGTTGTTTTTTGTGATTTGAATTATTTTAGAATGTTTTTAAAATGAATGATTCAAATATCGTTTTTTTTTTTCGAAATAAGACCCTGTCTTATGTTAATTCTGTACTAGGGATAATTTTTTTTTTTTTTCAAAATAAGACCCAGTCTTATATTAATTCTGTACTAGGGCTAATTTATGAAAATGTCTTGTGTTTTCATGTAAAAATAAATAATTTAAAAAATTTCTAAAAAAGATATTTCTCAATTTCAAAAATTCACAATCAATTATTAGGGCTAGAGATTTGAGATGTTGAGAGATCTGATTGTGAGATCTCTCGTGTTAAGCAAAAAATTTTTTGTGTAATATATATTTTTCAACAAGTCTTGTTTTCAGGGTAGAACTTATATAATAATAGAATAATCTTTGAAAATCATGGAAGGGTGTATTTTCGGAGAAACAGAAAATATTCTAGGAGGGATTCTTTGTCGGGTTGTCGACGGAGATGTTGAGGTGATTGTGTGGATCGGTTTTGGTTGTTCGAGGATTTTTTATTGGAGAGGTCTTTTGTGGTTTTGAAATCGGTTGTTTTTTGTGATTTGAATTATTTTGGATGTTTTAAAAATGAACTGATCGAGAATGGTTCAAATACCGTTTTTTTTTTCAAAATAAGATCCGGTCTTATATTAATTCTGTTCTAGGGATTATTTACGGGGATATCTTATGTTTTCATGTAAAAGGAAATAATTTTAGAAATTGTTGAAAAAGAGATTTCTCAATCTCAAAAATTCACAATCAATAGTTAAAAATTTGAGATATTGAGAGATCTGAGATCTCTCGTGTTAAGCAAAATTTGTTTGTGTAAATATATTTTTTAATATGTCTTGTTTTCAGGGTAGAACTTATATAATATTAGAATAATCTTTGAAAATCATGGAAGGGCGTATTTTCGGAGAAACAGAAAATATATAAAGGGATATTAAGAAAATCAAAATCTATTTCTCTTTCCTCAAAAAATATTTTTTTTTTGAGAAATTTTCGTTTGACACTAACAAAATTCTTATTTTGCCAAAGACACATACATTTAATATCTATTTTATTTATATTTTTCAATTTCTCTTTTTAGTTTTATAGCCTTGCGTCATAATGGAAAAATGTATTTTCGTGACTATTGTTCCAGGTCTTGTATTACGTTATTTTTTGACATATTAAAATCACATCAGGGAAACTATAATTAATCACACAAAAATGTGACACTTATTAAATTTTAAAAAGTATATAATGAAAAATTTAAATTTTATTCATTTTCCAAACGCCGCATATTGTTGAAATATTATATGTTCGTTACAGAAATAACAAAAGGGATGCACGTTCCAAAAAAGGGGTGTCAGTTTGAACGTTTTTCCTTTAATGTTCGTTTGACAGCGACCTTTTTTTTCATTGATTCAATCTTTTTTGCATTTTTTCAATATACCATCTCCTCTGAATTTGAAATGCAAATCGGTTCGATCATGATTTTCCTTTTTGATCGACAATTTACATTAAAAATCGGTTTTTCTCTTATCGCTGAAAATAGCAATATATTTTGTCGAAACATTATTTTTTGTAGGGAATTAGTACTTTTTTTATACCTATTGAATAAATAATTGTACAATAAATGCAATGTAAGAGAACTAAAAATAAAGTATCACGATTGAAAAAAAATGGGAACAACGTTAAATGTGCATGTCGTGATTATTATACGGTCGCCCATAAAGATTTTGTATGATGAACAGTTTGCGTGTCGGAAGTTTACGATCACTGGTGGCACCTACACCATAGATTGCCAATTTGATAATCTGTCCATTTTATTTTTATAGTATTTTGTAATTTTTTGTATACATATATAGAAAAATTATATCTTAAACCTTAATCATTGGAAAAAACTCATTTTTCTTCGATATTTCATAAATTCTTGGACAAAGAATATTTTTAAATGTAACATCAGTTTGAAATTCATATTTTTGAGCATCTTTGGTTTTATTTTGTGACATATCTGTATCTTTCATATAATACAAAAATTATTCAATATATTTCATTGATGAGAATATTCAGAAATATTAATGTGAATTGTTCGTTTTCTTTTCACATCATTTCCATGAATTTCCGAATGGAAATATATCTTCAGCTCGTCCCAAAATTAAAATTTACAACAGAGACAAAAGCGAAATTATTCAAATTGAACCGAAAACGCGCATGAATTATTTAAAGCGATCGAAAATGAATATGCACGAGATAAAAACAATATTATAACGACGATGCGATGTAACAACTACATAGTGCTAAGTTTGCGCGCTTAATGTTTATTTACGGACGATATTAATTCTAATTTGTTCGCGCAATATATCAACGGAGATCCGTTATTACATTTCGTATTAAAATATTCATAACACAGCGGAGGAAATAAATTAAAAGTTTGAGAAGTGCTCGCTCGATAGCCCGCCATGGCCAGGTGCGTCGAACTCACACCAGAACTGTTCAAGTACAGGTGTAAGTAAGGGCCCCTTGAATTATTAAAAGTTATATTTACGTCTTTGCGAGTTGCAAAAGTGTCAAAAATACGTATACGGGATCCATATTTGAAATTATAATGGTTATAAGTTAAAAAATGTATCGGAATCTAGAATGCGTTTGATCTATCTGTTGGTATATGGTGTTAATGGTGAACGTTTTCTGGGTTAAGTTATTGTAGTGAAATTTAACTGCCGCATTATATTGTGAAATGTTGTTTTATTGCGTTTTATCGATACCGTTTATTTTTTTGTTTATGCGATCGTAAAAATGCTGAACGCGCGCGTTCCAAAAACGCACTACGTGACGACACACAAAAAGGATTTCGTAATTTCGATTCGTGCACCGAAATCGTAAATCATTTATATATCGTTTAGGTGAGAGATCGCTAAAATATATACAAATAAAATCGAACAGATTTATGCTTCAGATGAAAATTTTTGGCTCGGGAACATATTCATATATTTATTTCCGAATCATACAAATATATATTATTCACAAAAAACTTTCATATAATATATATTTTTTATTTATTTATTGCGATAATTTCATTAGTAAAATTTTTATTATTACTTTTGATATCTTTTGAGTGGATATTAAGAACTGTTTTCTTTCATTTATCTTCCTAGAAATGTATTCCACCCAAAGTTCTTCGAAACGTTACTTTTTCATATTGAAATGATTGGTCATTTTTTTTACAGAATATTAAATAAAATTTATATAACATTTAACATTTAATTTATATTTATATGTATAATATAAAGATTTATATTTTATGTTTATATTTTATCAAATCTTTATAAATATAAAGATTTGATAAAGTTTTTATATATAATATTTTTTAATTGATAGAATATGCAAATACGATAATATTCTATAAAAAAGTTTCAATCTTCCTAATATTTTATGTATTATTATATTATATTTTAGGAAAAAAACTTAAAGATATAATAATGAAAAATTTGCAACAATATATGTATACCCAACTCTCTTTTTCCACGAGGCATACGTTTCAGAGACTACCGTGTAAAAAAATGTATGGTGACCATATAAAAATTCTATCGGTATATAAAAGTTCTATCAGTATATTTGGATGTAACTTCCATCCAAACATATTTTATAAAAAATGTGTAATGTGGAAAAATTTCACCAAATTAAATCATCAAAAAAAAATAATAATTAATAACTATAATTGTATACTGATCTGTTACATATAATAATAGTACATTTTTTACATCATGTTAAAATTAAATAAAATAATCGGTTATTTTTCATTGATCAATTTTATTTCGAAACCTAAAATAAAAACTTTCGGATGAATAATTTAAAACAAATTCCGATTTTTATCATACACACATGTAATCCCACACACCTACAAACACTACCGCAAAAACCAACCTCAATCACGAAAATCACACTCGCCATCAAAGTCATTTCATACACCAAACCAGATTTCAACCCCGAACAAATCCATCAGCCATCAAACACACATACACACACACATACACACATACACATACACACATACACATACACACACACAATAAATAGTGCATTTGCGTATTACGTGCGTCCGGGATACTATCCCTTTGTGCCTTTGACGTGGGTCACACCAAACTATTAGCCCGTTTCGATCATGTCGCTCCGCCTTCTAAACTTCCGATATGCGGACACACCGAAGTGAGATATTGCCGAGACACTGTGTACACATTGCAACTGTCCAGGGTAAATATGTGTACATGAATGTTTCGGTGTGTGGGTGTTTAACGGTCCACGTGTGCTCGGTGTGTTTGACTTGTTTGATGGCGGAGTTGATCGGTTAAAGTTTTATTTTTTGTTACGTGAGATATTACCGAGACACTGTGTACACATTGCAACTGTCCAGGGTAAATATGTGTACATGAATGTTTCGGTGTGTGGGTGTTTAACGGTCCACGTGTGCTCGGTGTGTTTGACTTGTTTGATGGCGGAGTTGATCGGTTAAAGTTTTATTTTTTGTTACGTGTGATTAGTTGGATTGATTTTTTTTTATTTTTAAAGTAGTTGGTTTTTAATGAATTGAGATTGATTGAATATGGTTTTTGTATGAAAATTTTAAAAGATTTTTTAATTAAAAATGATGAATGAACATCAAATTTTTTCATGGATATGGCTATATTGAAATTTAATAAATGATCACAATTATTCAATTAAAAATAATTTGAATTAAGTATAAGCGTATTTTGTAAGGGATAAGCTTGGATGATAATGTTAATACAAGTAAAATTAATAAATTATAAAATATAATATTATATATGAGTAGCCTATTTACAAAGACGGCTTAAGCCACCCTGGATCGGTTTTAATTTTTTGATGGATTTCTTGTTCTACACGAGAAGCCCGATCTGGTGATGTATCGCTTGCTTAACAAAGTTGATGAAAACCGTATGAAAACGACGATCAGCTAAAAAAAAAATATTGTAATAACTTAAAATCTTCAGGAGATATAAAAAATCTGCTGTCGTGAAAAATTTTGCAAAGTGGCTTAAGCCGTTTTTGTAAATAGGCTACTCGTATGCAAGAGTTCTGTATATGATTCATGAGATAATACGTTTATATTTATGCTCAAAATGGAGTTTAAATCTACAATATATATCTTTTGAACTTAGCAAAATTATATATTTTTAAAAATATAAATAAATTTCAATTAAAATTAACTGATTTAAAAAGATTCCTGTCGACAAATGGAAAAAAATCAAATCGAAATATTTCATCAAAATTTTTCGCATTTAAAAGTTTGATTGAGTATATAAAAAAAAACACTTTCTTCAATCAATCCAAACAACCTTCAATCACGACTTAAAAGGTTTTTCTATCCATTTTCGTAAAATCTCTCCTAATTTCCGGCGTTCATGTAAACGTTTGAAATGTGGTACGTGTAACTGACGTATTCGATGCGTGTATAATATAATGAAATATATCTTTGTATGCAGGAAAGTTATGAAATATAATATTTACATATTATATTCAGAAAATTTTAATTTTATAAGATTTAGAACAAACCTGAAATGTAATCGATATTATATTAGAAGTAAATATTACTGAAAATCAAGGGTTTCTTGCGGTTAACTGAAAATTCTTGGAAACAATAATTTCAGGTATAGAAGAAGTTGTTTGAAAATTAATGTTTTTTCGGATTTGTTCTATATATACATAACGTTTGCAATTCGAATTACTAAATGAGCAGCAATTGACTGGGTCGCATCATTAACTACGTCGATTAACGGGTCAGTTAACTCACATAAATCACGGTTCATGGTGGCTTTGAGGTGACCAATCATACTAATGGATTTCTGGTACAGTGAAATTTCAAATCAAATGAAATTATTCTACAAATATATATTTTTTTAATTACATATATCAGAAAAAATTGATTTTATGCATAGCTTCCGAATATAATATAATTTTTTTTTTTGTAATGTAAATAAAGAAAGCAATCGGAAATTTTCAAACGAATCAATAATCCACTGTCTTTTCAAGCTGAGGGAATTTTTCTTAAACGTTCTGCAAAATACGCACAGTCTTCCGAACGCCCCGATAATCAATAAAATGTAAAGAGAGAGTTTTTCAACGGTGGCCAACGAAGTGGTAAACGATGTACGTCCGAAATAAGGTTTTCGAAACCCTCGAGGTTGGGTACGCAGAGTTGGGCCATACATTCTGGAGGATGGGGTTACTTTGCCGACCCCGGCCCATCGCCAGGCCCCGGGGCTAACCTGATAAACTAAATAGTGGATCATTAGGTTCGGCTCGTCCACATGTTCTCGGGATGAATAATAGAAAAGAAGTCTGCTGAATGTTATACGACCGTCCAGATATATATCTGGGTGCGGGTGTACTTGGAAACTAATGAAATTCGATTTCGGGTTAAGTACGCTCTCTCTCTCTCTCTTTGTTGGCAGAGGAAAAAATAGGTTCTTTTTGTGCGTAATATGTTTTAGGCTTTTTTTTAGCTGCTCAGCTTATGTTTGTTATGTTGAACGTGAGATTTAAAAGAAATGCTCTCGAATTTAAAAAATCGTAAAATTATCAATGGATCGATTTGATTAGTATTGAATGGTTTTTTATTGATGCTTTTTAATAAAAATATACACTATGTTTTATTACATTCAATCAAAAATTTTGAATTTTAATAGCTCAAGCAATGAAATTCAATTCAGTACACACAATGTAGCTCGAAGTTCCAATACGAACTTTGCGCAAGAACAATATGGTTATTACGCCGAGCCGAATCATTATTATCACACTATGGCGAGCACAAATAATATAATACATACATGTGAAATTTCTCGTGCATTCGTAAGTACACACATACGTATAAAGTGTTCTGGCTTGGAAAATCGCACATACCGCATTTTACCGAGCAGTTTTAAGTCTACTATTCAATTTTCATGACGTTGAGCGAAACGCTTGTTAGCAATGCGACAGTCATAGCTTTTGTGACAGTCATAGTCAATGGTTTTTCAGTTAGGATCGTATCCAATTTTATTTCGTACATTGAACGACGCATTTAATTTCAGAGTGAATTAGTGCAGTTTTATTGTGAAATTCATCTTTAATTTTGAATTATTTGCTTAGGTGCAGTGTGAATGTTTGATTTTTAAATGAATAATTTACATATGCACATTTTTTTTTACTACGATTTTATGAAAAGTTTCATTTGAATTTCACAGTTCTCCTTTAATTTTACATAAAACTAATTTAATACTGAATTAAAACGAGTGCTACCTAAAAGCTATTCATTTTCTCCTAACAAAACTTCCAACTTCTTTAAACATTAGCTAACGCGTACCAAGTGCGCCACTTTGAACAAACAAATACTTCAACCCTTGAAGAGTCCAACACATAATCTTAATCTATAGTACACACCTTTTCTAAACAATTCTTCACTTAGTACAGAGTCAAGGGACCGTGAGAGAGGCCATACTTTGGCTCAGAGGCGGATTTCATTAGTTCGCAATGAGCATTATGGCCTTTGTGGCCAAGACTCGGCGACACAAAACGAACATCTCATTGCATACAGATGGGATATTAAAAGCTCGGCGGTATCTTAAGGGCGAACTCGAACTCGGCACCGACGAAACTATTCCGTCAGGTTACCCGGTACGAATAATGAGCGAATGCAAAGACGGGCGCTGGGAATTAGCGCAATTCACCTGAAATATCTTATAGGTTAAGGTTTGTTGGATAGAAATCAATGTTTGGATGTTGAGAGAATTTTTTTGGTATTTTAGGGTCAGGCGGGAAAATATTAGAATTTTTTATGGGTTGATTTTGAAGTGATAATTAAAACGGGTGTGGTTTATTGTATGATAAAAAAGTCATGTGGGAATTAAAATTATTTTTTATTAGAGTAATATAAATAACTAATATTTGAACAAAGGCTATTTTAACAAACCGATCGAACGAACCAACCTTCCAATTATTAAAATCATACAAGATTCATACCGGATCACTAACGCTACTATTAATTTATTCATCGACCCGGCTAAGGACTCGTGATTGATTCCGACCAACCGTAGATAATATTAAACCTATATTGCACACTATTGATTTCCACATCTACGGCAACGGTGTGGGCATTGGAAAGCTTTCATGGAACCCATAGCAAAGTTACCTGTTCCCAGCAAATGATGCGGTGACAGCTTCATTAACACGTAGCCTGCTCCAAACCCCCTGCAAAGGCTATCCCTTTTGGAAATGTGTTAGAGTGTATTACGGGGTGTTATAGCTTTGTGTTGTCTGCTTTTGGCCAACTATCAATCCTTTCGAACATCCTTTGAAAGTTTGGACGTGTTCTTGTTGGAGGTTGGAGCCTGTTTGATGGACGTGTGCTGAACGGTTGTACGAGTTTGATGGCTTTTTTCACGGAAGGCTTTTGTTTGATTTCGGAGATGAAAAGCTGTTTTGTATTATGTATATTATATGAAAATATGTGTGTTTTCTGCTCAAAAAAGCGAGTAAATAAATATATATGTTTGATCATTATAATTTCGATTCAATCTATAGTAGGTTCAACAAAACATAGATTTTCGGCGTACCTTCTACGGGAAATCGACAATCCAATTTATAATTCAATTAAGAATATAAATCGATTGTAAATACCAACGACGACATCGGCAAAGGAATAAGGAGATTGAGGAATTCAAACAACCAAAGAGGAGAATCGCAAACGCGCGTTTTTTCCCTTCTCTCTCCCTAATAATAATCATCGGAAACGAATAAAGTTGAATGTCGAACAATGCCATTAAGTAGACGAGAGGTGAATGTAAGACTTGTACGGGTTGAAAAATCCAATTTCAGCCCAAAAACACGCCACAAAAAGCCTATCCTATTCACCTGAAAGGATTTTGATTGCAATTTGAAAAGGATTTAATCAAAGTACACATGTAATGCGAAATTGTTTTAATTCAATAGCTCAATCGTTAATCGATCCTTTTCGATTAAATTTCAATGCATTATTTATCAAGAAAAACAACATATTGTTTATTATTCAAAATATTCCAAAACATATTCTTTCATATGAATATTTAATGAAAGTACCATACATAGATTTAAATTCCGTATATTTTCAAACATTTTACATAACTTATTACAATTTTAAAAAATATTAGAGACGGCATCGTCTTACAGATGCGATTTAAAATTTTTCAATCTTCTATTCAATATATTTTTCTGTATATAATATATTTTCGAGCAACAGGATGAATCGAATCGCCTGGGAGAGCCGTCCGCTCTCGCCCGCCATAATTCAATCAAAGTTGAACCGTTGTACGGGAATTGTTTCTTTTCGCGGAAATCCGAAACTGGCTTTTTCTTTTTATGGAAAAATATGAAATTTGAGACTAAAATTCTGTTCCTGAAGATTTTTCAAGGACGCCCATCGATTATCAACGTAGGAATTTCGTTAAATATTGTATTGCGGAAAGTTTCACGTATTTAGTCTTTCGCAATAAATTTTCGATACATTAAAGTGTATTATATTATAAAATATATTTTTGTGGTTCTATTTATTAAACTAAATTATTTTTTGTACGAAAGTTTATTTATCTTAAACGTTCTCAACAGCTTGAGCAATTTTAAGTACGTTTCATAGTAAAGCTCTCTATTATGATGAATATTAGGTTTGTTTAGAATTTGAAATATGTGTTTACTTAATTATACACATTTCAAACACGCGATCAAAATTGCTTAAATATTCCATGCATATTTGACATTATACTATGAAAGTATTATTCGAATTTACATTTATAACCGCTTATTAATGAAATGCTTTCTAGAAACGCCTCCAACCGTAAGCTTTACTCGAATGAAGATTTCAGCACCAAAAAAAAGAGATTTTCATATTGAGCACACGTTTCATTTATATTTAAATCTAAACCAAAAAAATGTCGAAGAAAAATAAAATCTTTGAAATAATACATTTATATCCGAATCGACAAAACATACGATCGTTCTAGGAAATGTGTAGGCACATAAAAAACGTATGACCTCAATATTTTTCGCGGGGACGAAACTCGAAAAAATCGGTCCTTTTCAGAAGTCCACCTCTTTCCCGAAGCTCAGCCCGATTCCAAAAAGCATCTCCGCAAGAAATCTTATTTCGATTTGGACAAAAGGGAGCCGAATGTGGGTGGACAAAGTGGGTGGAAGGGCCGCCCTTCAAAAAAGTTCCTCTCTGTGTTTTGTATTGAAGAAAAATATTTTCTAATGTAAAAGTTTACCACCCGTTTTCCCTGCCCCTTTAATGAAATAACTCCGGTGAAAGAAAAACCTTTGCCGTTTTCCGCACAACAAACGCATAAATATAATAAAAACATAATTTCGTATAGAAGACGTGAGCTTTATGTGTGTTGTGTGAATACTATGTTTGTACACAAGCGGAACAAAATAACAATAAATATTATTTTTATTGCTCTATGTTTCAAATGCGTAACGACTTTGTTTCTATCGGAAAAATAGTCTGTAAAATTATACGGGGGACGTACGCATTAAAAGTAACTGAAATAATTCGATAAAATGATTATGTGAGATCGACGCTTTTATATTTTCAAGACAATTTTTGAAATAATTTATTGTCAACTGGATGGTAATAATCTATATAAATTAGTATGGTAAATCGGTCTCCTGTGGGCGTTTAATGCCAGTCGGTCCAGGAAATCCCCGAAAGCCTTCTGGACATTCGACATCGACTAATGAGATAGAAACCATCCCAAATTATTAATTTCGGACGTGGGCAATCTCAGGATATTGATTGGGATTGATTCCCCCAATTTGTTGCTATATCTTCGTATTGTAATAATCAAGTTGAAAATGGTCAGATATAAATATTTAACATTTGGAATAATCTTCATAATACAATAAATGCTTTTAACATTATAATATCAATTTATGAAAAAGCCGTATTAAAATATTGAGATTATAATTATAAACAAATAATTGGTATCTCGTTTGTACAGATACTTGAAATTAATTTGACGCGGATTAAAATCATAAATCGAGTTCTAACTCACATTCAGAAGCTTACTTGTATGAATTTTCATACAGAAAGCTTCCGCTTCTTTAGCAAAGTTTATTCTCAAACAGCTACTGCCTTCTGAGTTTGAGCATTCAAACATCATTGCATACAATATTATAATAATAAGGAGGAAGTATTCTTGATATAATTGAACCGTCTAAGAATCCTCTAGCCGTCGTTGTTATTCCAGTTGTTTTCGTTGTAGCCGTCTCCCAAACTTGGAGACTTTCGGCATACAAATATAAACGAACACACATCGCAAAACTAAACCGAACTAAGATTTCCATAGAACCAAAATTTCAGATTTATTTTCAGCGTTATGGAGGCTCGTTTAAATTTCACAGAACAGCTCATTAAGTCGCACGAACAATTGTTTGTTTGACATCAAAGCTTCTCCTATCTACGTTCATTTTCGTTCAGCTCCTTTTTTCATATTTGATCTTTGACCGAAGATTGATGCGCAGCGTGTTTTAAGGAATACGAAATATCGTATCGTGTTTGTTTAGCTTTGTGCTGAAAAGCACGATTCGTTTCATACATATTATACGAAAGGAAAACATCGTACGCTTTATGCTTCGTTTGTTTTCAGCTGCCGGTTCGGTTCGAAGGAAAACTTGGGAAGTCGTATTGTGATTCGATTTTGTGATGCTGATCTTGATTGTTAAATAAATATCTAATACTGTTTCCAACTTTTCAACGATCAATAAATTTCATATAATAAACGATATTTTCTTTGTATAATACGGAAGAAATCTGAAACACAAATACGGAACGAAAAGCGGAGCGGGGCCCGATCTATAACATGTTTTTCCCACAACACATGTATTATTTAAACCTGAAAAAATGTGAAAGTGTACCACAATGTCGTCGTGTCCTGGCGCGAATTATTCAAATCGCTCCTTCGTAAATATTCGATTCACGCCCCATTAATAACGCGGCGCACGTAACGCGGCCGAGATCGATCGATAGACAATATCGGGGTGACTTTGCACGATTTTATCAGGGCTTTTCAACCTTTTTTCATCGCTAATATTTGATAATATAAATTAAGATGCTGTAATAGATGATTTTTATAAATTTTAAACTAAATTTAATTCACAATTCTTGATCTTTATCTGAAAATTTTGATATTTTTTAATCAAATGGAAGCGATGAGTTTTTGATTAAAAATTATATAATATATAATATTATCTTTAATACTTTCAACTATTTTTTAGCCAATTTGCATAGTCGCATAATATAAATCTCATTATTCAATGTAAAAATGGTAAATTTTATATTATTCTTAGTAGCATTCATATAATATATAATTTTAATTTATATTTAATCATATCTAGCTACACTTTGATCTTAGCCAACAGGCCGAGAAGCGATAATCATATCTAGCTATAAATAGTTAATTATTTATATTTACTATCTTTGAAATGAATTAATTAAATTATTTAAAAATAAATAGATAACGAGATATTTTTTTAATAATCTCAAACCATTCGACGAAAAATATTTTCAATACGTGAATACTTGATATCAAAGAAACCACATTTTATAATGGACTCTATAATCTGTGTATTGATTAAAAAACCCATATTTAATTTAAATATTATATTAACAACATATATAATGCAATAACTTTTATAATATTCACGACAAATTTTCTTCAGATTTCTCAGAATTTCAAATTTAAACAAAACTTCAAAAGGATCCATTTCCCTGCGCATCCGTCTAATGTATACGATAATTCATTACAGTTCACGCTTTTCTTCACATTCATTCATATTCTATCACCTTTTCCATTATAATATAATACAATATTTCAAGATTTCATTTCGGTCGGTGCATCGGGGCGTGATGCGCGAAAAAATATGATTTATTGTCGCGGATCGTTTCCGCGTTATGCGTCCTCGTAAAAACGCGAAGACGTTTTTATTGCCTTAGCTCGATTTTTCGCATAGATGCAATATAAGAAACTGCCATATTGGATTTTTTACATGTTTTCTTTTTCGTTGAAAGGTTCAAACCGTTCGGGTAGGTAAAAAAATCTTAAAATCATCGATGAAGGGTGTGGTTTTGATTTTTTACCATTTTATATTGATTTTTATATATAAAAAATTCGAGACACGTTCGAAGCATATGTAAAGGCATAAATTATCACATGCTGACGCGTACTACGGTTTGGTACCCCTGAGAATTGTTCTGCGTGCCTATATTGTTCCATAAGGGGTATACGTGATCATGTATGTCCGAGATTGTTGTAGGTCTCACGTGTCCGATAATAGCAGTCGGAATAAGCCTTAATATATAATTTAATAATGGAAATAAAACGAAACACACAAAGCCATTCGAAATTTGTTCCAGACTTGCAAGCGATTAGTTTCGAAGCGAGTCAGGTGTGCTTTCCAAATTGAATAGACGCTTCAAAACATGCTCGAGGAACTTTTAAAGCTTTTCGTGTTATTGGGTGTGAATGATAGAACTTTTGTGTTCTTTTTTAGAATCCATATAAAAATTTGACCTTTAAATGTTGCATAAATATCACGAGCGAAGTACATTGGTTTTAATTGGTCGTTATTTTTATAATTAGTGCTATCGTGTTATGCAAATAACCTCAAAAATCCAAATTACATAAATCGCAAAGTTATACACTAATTCGAAACGCGTCACGTCAAATTCGATAAGCTCTCGTTAAAAAAAGGCGAATGACGCTATTTCGGAAACTTTTCCACGTTGATTCGCTAATAAACGAAAAATTTAAAACCGGATCACAAGGCTTTGAAGGACCGTGCACTGAAACCGCGGAAACTATAAAGTTGCGCAGCGGAAAAGCTAATTAAGCCCTGTTTAAGAACAACGCCATGTGGACGTTGAAAATTCGTTCCGTCGACAAGTTTATGTTGGCGTTTTGTGTTTCCTGAAACGTCCTGAAAACGCGAATCTCCCTCGGAAGCCTTTGTCGTGGATGAGGCTCAATTGTTTCGGCGGCGACTGCTTAACAGCGAATGTAATTCTCGGTTGAAATGTGTACGGTTTGAATTTAAGTTGGGTTGGTTAATGTTTTGAAATCGGGATTTATGTCAGTGTTGGGTTGATGTTTGGTTCATCTTTATATGCTTTTTATGCAATGTTCTTTGTAAGGTGAGGTCTATTTGATATTGTGAAACATCCTTTAAGAGGTATGATATATATAATATAATATCTGTACATAATTAAATTATTTATTTTAAATTGCTCGGATAAATATTATTTGAAACAAAATTAATCCAATTAACTGCGTTACTTAGTGGAATATTTTATCGAAGAAATTCGTTTCAAATTGGATAAAATTTATCCATTAAACGAAAAATTTGCAAGATATTTTCTTAAATAATACATAAAACATAAACGAAAACTTTTTCTTTTATATAATAAAATAATAATTATCCGATTTCAATCCGCGGAATTACGTGCCCTAATATATATTTTTTTGCACTTACATTATCCCATATCCGATTCGGCTGAAACTTTCCACGTTTCAGCTTCGCACCTATGTACCGAAAACAATGTCTAGTCTTCCCCCTTTCCTCGTTGCCCCTCACCCAAATTTGACACGAATAGTTTTCGCATATATAAAACACGGTGTCGCGTACAGAAAGTAAAGTTTTTCGCTCCGCAACTGTCGGTGCGACCTTTCGCTTGAATAATTCAAACTTGTCAAAAAAAGAACCGAAAAAAGGATGAAAAAATGTCGAAGAAACCCAACAAAGGGACGAGAATGAACGTGACGAAATAAAAAAATATTCGATTTTTCATTGTGAAGGGAATATTTTATAAAAATTTCATGGTTTTATATCAAATTGCAATTTTATGAGGGAAAATTTTTAGGATGGTTTGTGTTAATTAGTAAATCGTGGATGTAAATATTATTATGCTCGTATATTAGTACAAAAAAAATTATAATCTTTTTGAGTAATTGAAATTTTATCTTGAAGCTTTAGCAATTTAAAAAAATATGACGAAAATAAAAATGAAGAACAATACCGAGCGTACTCCCGTTTTGCTTACATTAAATCGCAAAAAAAGAATGAAAAAGTAACATGAAATATTTATATGTTTAGACAATCGAGAAACAATGCTACATTTTAGCGCGAATAAATTTGCATGCCATCGAAACGGGCATTGTAAATATAACGCGAAAAAGAATAATGAATAAATATTAAGCAATGCCGCATCACAGCGAAGGGAAAAAACGCAGAAAAATATTTTCCCAACATTTTCCAAATTAAATCGGGAAAAAATCAGCATATTTCACGCATGCGCATATCGATCCAAATTTAAATGCGGACAAACAAGATCGAACGAATGGATCGGTTTGTTTTTTTTTTTATTCAAAAACCTAAATTTGACAGTGACGAAAATTTGGACTCTTCGCATAACAACAAACAAAAAGTTGCTTATCGTCGACGGGTTGCTACGTCAAACTTTAAAGTACAAAAGGACGTCTTCGTTTTTTTTTCAGCCTATACAAAACGAAAGCGCATTTTTTCAATTTATAAAATTAAAAATCCCCTTCGCAGATCTCTCCTTTTGAAACTTTTCAAAAACGGGTCTCTTTTTTGTTCCTGGCGACGTCGTCGAAATTGATTACGCTCTCTCGTCTTACGAAACTTCCTAATCCCGTTCACGTCGCGGAATCCCTAAATAATTATTCATCGAAAAATTTATATATATATTTTTTTTAATATTCATATACTTGTATTATTTTTTTTTAATATATCAAGGCCCGGTCGTGCTGAAATTTACGCGAAACCAATTTTTTCACCGAAAACGACGCTTATTTTTTTCTGTATGGGGACGTTTTATGGTATTTTAAAAACGAACGAGCCATATAAATCAGAGGTTCTGAACCGCGAGACTTGCGATTAATAACGCGCGATCTGCGCCCCTTCAGCCGTTTGAACGTGAAAAAAAATCGCTCGACTTTTCACGATTATACGCTTTTCAGTTCCGTCGTAAAAATCTTGTGTTTCGCATCAAATTATTCGAGTGCTTTCAATGAATTATATCGATCGTTTCGCATTTTTTTACTATTCAAATCGTAAAATTTCATTATGATTCAATATTGAAATCGTTCGATTGAGAAATATTAAAATTTTTTATATGTTTCGTCGTTTTTTTATGTATAAAGTACTCGCACGTGTTTCTTTAGATTTCTGAAACGAACACGGACGAGAATCATTCGTGTCGAAAAAATAACGACTTATGTATCTGCCACGTGTAAAAAATGTAGCCTCGCATTCGCCTCCGAAAGTATCCATCGAAATTTTACGATGATGAGCGAGTGATTTGCGTAAATCGTGCGAAACTCGAACATAAACTCGAAACGTGTGCGTTTCGACAGGAAAAAAGATAATATGCGGAAAATACGACAGATCTAAAGTGAGTAACGATCGCGAAATTTCATAATACAACCTCTCCGTGTTTTCCGATTTATATAAAACGACGATTTCTGAAAAAATTGCTCGTTTCGATGAAAACGAAGTATTGAAAACATTTTAATGAGATACTAACGAAATAATACGACAAAAGTTCGTGATCATTTGCGAAATGTGACTTTTCATATGTCGTGACAATTTACTATATGTATCGCAAATTTTTATATAAAAATTAGAGTTATATTACACATTACAACACAACCCCTTTGTGAGTTTTGGATGACTATTCAAACTTTTTTATTATATTTAGCTTCAAAAATAAATATATTAATTTCATAAAATGAAAAACAAGAAAGCAGACGTAACAACACCATCTGGGCAACGCATGTTTTCATTTCACTGTCAAACAATTCTTCTCACGTTTTTTCACCTATTTTCGCAGAAACATACGCAAACAGAAACTCGTACGTGTGCCATGAATATACCGTATACATAATATATAAATAAGTATATTTATTTTTCACGGTAGGCTTACTGGGTCGATGAATCATCGGGAAAAGCATTAAGTGTGATCGATGGCTGATCCACTCGTAAACTTCGTTCGCTGTCGTTTCGCGTTTTTCCCACACGGAAAAACCCGTGAAAAGTGATTCGGCTCGCATAAATATATCGCCTTATTGAAATTTCTTATAAAAAAAAACCGCAAAAACGAATGACTTCCACGCTGAAATGCGAAAATTATAAATTCCGTACGCGATAAATTTATTAAAGTTATTATTTTTAAATTTTTTTATTATAAAATGCACACTTAAAATTTTTTATATATCGCAGGTTCACATAATAAATCAGATATTGTTGATCAAAGCTCTGTATGAAACTCGAGACTTTCAATATACCATTTCGCCCAACACGGTCATAAATATGAACGCCGCATCGGGAGCTTTCTGTACGCTTAATATTTGGGATAATGGCGCACGTTACCCGTTTGATGTAGTATTATATCGCATATAAAATATATAATATTTCGAATAACGAGGGTGGACGTGTACCAAGAGAGAGACGAGCTGAGGCCGATGAATAATTAATTGAAATTTCATATTCAACCGTACAAGCGAAGCCCTTGAAATTCGAAGCTGGTACAATGGACTCGCGAAAAGCGTTAAATACGCTCAAAATTCTGCGCAAATTTCGTTTTTTAGAAATAAAGGTGCGTGCGAATTCGAAGTTTCGAATTTTCAAAATGGACGCCGCCATCTTGAGTTTGCTGTGCGGCGGTTTCAATGTAAAACGGCTTACCCGGCAATTTCGCAAATGATATATTTTGAAAATTACGCTCATAAATTAGGACACATTAAGTTATATCAGTTTGTGCGTAATTCGTGCACAGTTATAAATGTGGTTCGGCCGTCCTAAGATGTGCACAATTACTTATTACTGTGCTATTTATTGCATACGCGTCTTTGATAAAGTTTTCGTATTAATTTACGTAGGTTTTCATTGTAAGGATGAAATCCTATGCTAAACATAAGCGTGGGTGTATTTTATGAGTTAGAAGAGTGGGTGAGAATGCTTGGAAAATTTTGTATATTTTTATTTCACTCAACCTTACAAAATTACCCTAGTTTATTAGAAACATTTACACTTATATTCACCACATAATTTCATCCTAATTTTCAATTAATATAATAAAAAAGATCATATTTTCGTATATACTCAAACAAAAAATAATAAAATTTTAACTATATATACAAAAAAAATCTCAAGACAATCCGAAAATCGATCTTGTTCGCAAACGGTCATCGCACATTAACCGTTCACTCGGACCCCATTTTGCGGAAAAACCTGAAAATGTTAAATGGTAGCAATGAGGAAGACTTCTGTGACAAAGATAACAAGAGATCTTCGTCCGTGGAAAATCCGTTCCTCGGAAAAACCTCGGAAAAGCGCCTCGCGGATGAATCGGCACATTCTGCACCACGTTTCGGGCTACGTACATAATCCCGTTTGGCCGCTCACGTAATCCAAACATTACCCGATTTTGCCGTGACCCTATGCTTTCCTATATGGTCTTGTCTAGCCCTATAGAGCTTGCATAGCCTACGTCGTCTGTCGGAGCTGGAAAATGTTATTTCAGGAGTGCCGAGCTCTCATCAGATCGTCTACAAACATTGGGGTGTTGTTGTTGCCGCTAGGTAGCTGGTACTACTATGTGAAGTCAGTTGTACGTGATACGGCATGGTTTTAGTCTGAACGTATTTTTAGAAATTAGATGAGGCCTTATATTAAAATAAATCATTCATATTAAATTCGAAATATGTCATTTTTAAAGTCAAAATATTATATTACGAAATGAAAAAAATATTTGTATGTTTCACAAATAGTATCCATGTTAATTAAAATTTCAGTCGAATAAATATCGAAATTTATTTTACGTACTAGTTGAAAATGGAATGTCGAATATTTTAATTTACCCTTTATATCAAAAGGTATTAATGAAGTATTGAAAACGATGCTCCAATAAGCGTGATATTTTGCTGCGATAATTCTACCGAAAAAAATTTTTTTTTGGTCTTTGCAAATAAAACGCACGCATAATGATGCCGAGATCTTTTCTAGCTAAAAATAAAATGAGAATACTTTTTTCGTCAATATTCGGCGCGATTAAATAGTGATCAATCACTTAAGATACTCGAAAGATGGAATGATTAATGTTTCGGCTACCATTTTCTTGCCCCTTTTACACAAGAGAAGTTTTTCGCGAGACGAAAGTTCAAAAGGCGTGTTTTTTTCGCTCGTAAAATGAGTGTTATTCGAGAAAAGGGATGTAAAACGGCGGTTATGGGTTTCAAAGTATTCTTTTTATAAAAATAAAAGTGGTTTATATTACGGTTTTTGTTCATATTGAAAACGCTAATCGTTCGAAATCCTGCATTTTATTACATCAATCATGAATTGAAAATATAAAAGAAATATTTTATCAAAGCAAAATTTATTTTGTATAAAAGTAAAATACATAATAAAATTAATTACAAGTCTTTATTTAAAAACATTTAAGCAGCACAAAGAAACTGACCCTGTTTCGGAGCGCTTTTCCAAAGTTTTTCCTCACAAAAAGTGCACTCTAAAGCACGGTTCTATTAAATAAATTATATTCCCGTGTACTCAGTTGTGTGTCCTAAGGCTGTGTCGGAAGGCGATGCTTTTTAATGGAAACAAAGGAAAATAATTATGAAGCAGCGTGTCGTGTCTTCTTCTGGGCTGCGAGTGAAATGCCAAGTCATGAGTTCAGTAATTTATATTTCGCAGGCGAGAGGTTATTATGAGCGCGAGAGGAACATTATTTTCTTATTACTCGGCCGTTAAATAAATAAAGCGCCACGCCTTTAATCGCTAATGTTTATTATAACGGCCGTTATTAACGCTACAGTGTGTATAGCAGCGTACGTATTCCGTGCGGTTGTAAAATGCAACTATGAAAGGTGCATAGGAAATTTGACTTAAAACTCGTTTATTTTTAAAAGATTTGCGTTTTAATGATATTGACAACGTTGTTTAATCAAAATCGAAGTGTTCATTGAAAAGATAAACTTCAAAAATTTTCCGTATTTATATTTAAAAGTTTTGGGAACACAATTTTTTGAATAGGATGTGCTTAAAATGATCCGTTTAATTATTATTAAAAAATTACTCCATAAATATTCATGTCCCTCAAACTTAAATTTTTATCATATTTCTTTTATAATGGCTTAATTCAAAAGATATATCTATGTCAAGAATTTTTACGACATCGGAATATTCATAGTAGTGAATAAATAAGCGTTCTTAAGATTACCTCATTTACTTTTTTGGAACGTCTCAATTTATTTTTGATGAATTTTATTATATTCTTTCCGGGAAAAGACCCGTGTCTTACATCTTGTCCTTTCATAATTTTGATTCAAAGCTCGTACCGCCTTTTATAGATTACTTCTATTCGGTTTTGTGGGTTGTCCAATAATAATGTACCCTTGATCGATTAGGTGGAAGGTGGACATGATGGATCGTTTTTATGTCCCTTTTTTCTTATATATATATTTTATATAAATTTGTTTATGATAATGTATTTATTATGTTTTTCATACGTTATTTCTTATTGCAGAAGCCGACTACACCCTCGACGACTCTTTTTGGAATGAAGAGAGTCCAGTCGGTGAGTGGAGACTTTTTATTTCAAAATTTCATTGTTTGATTCGATATAAAAATCTGGAAAAATGTATATTTTTTATATGTAGTCATAACATATCGTTGGTATATAAAAATTTCGAAGGTTCCCGAACATTTTTACGCCAGTTCGTTGGAGCGAAACTATCCGCATTATGAGCGCAAATTCGGCTCCCATATTAACTTCATAAGTGCAATAAAAAACAGGGGCGTACTCATAAAATTTTTATTCCTTTTCTCGTTCGCGTCGTTTCGATTCGATTATGCCTAATGAAGAGCTCCGCTAGCACACAATAGAATTTTTACGTCCCGACGAAAGAAAAAAATATTCGATATATCAATATACTTAATACAAGGGGAATTTTTCGTCCTTCGCAAATAAAAAGAAATCACTTCTCTTTCGCCCGCCCAGAATCTCTGCGTCCATGATATAAGATATTTCGCTACGGGAAAAGTATTAAATTACAGACCGACGACGAAAAAAGGAAACTTTGATGCGAAATTTAATGTAAACCGTGTATATATATATATTTGTATAGACGGGCGAGTTTTTATGTCAGTTGTTGACAAAGTGTTGAACGAGAGCCTTTTTTTTATGGAGGTATGCAATGTGGATGATATTTAAACGGACAGTTAATTTCGAAAATTTATGTAAATGACTCGACTTATTGCCAAAGCGAATATGAAATAAAAAGTATACATATATATTGAGTAAATTCTTAATTTGAGATTTTTCTGATAAAATTATTATTATTAAATACATAAATGAAAGTTGCACGGAGAACGTTTCATAATTCGATTATGGTCCACCGAGGAAGAAAGCTTCAAAACACCTGCTTATCATGCATACATTTATATACAGAGCATTTTTAAACCTCGACAACTTTGGCGGGTACTTCGTCAATTTTCACGAGGAAAGCTTGTTTTGTTGTTCGGGGAAAAGGTGGAAAGTTTTTTCGGCGTCGAGACTAAGGATGATGGGAAAAAGAGTAGGTGAAAAAAATGTACGACCGAGTTTTTCTTGCGTCTTGAATATGTTATGTTACCCGAAAAAATTAATATACACATAAAAGATATTATATTACTTTCTTCCTGAAGTATTTTCAATTAATCTCACTTCTTCGAGCTATGTCTGGTAGGTGTGCGGCGGTATGCTTTCGCTTTGAAGGTACAAAAGACACCAATTTCAGAGCTCCGTTTCTACTTTGCTCTTAAACTTTTTTTCTTCTGTATTTATTTTCATATAAAAACATTCTAGAGAAACTAGGAAGGATAAGCTTTTCTTTGACGCACTGAATGCTGGAAAGCTTGCGAATGCAGTTCTTACAATTGTAAAACGGTTGGAAAACTCGAATTTCAGTACTTTATTATAACACATATAATACAAGCTCGGTATGAATTTTCTAATATGTATTTCCGTTTCAATTTTATAAATTTTATAACATGCAGAAACTCTACAACGTTAGATTTATTTTCGTCGTATACGCTTGAGAATTGAAAAATTGTTTTTAACAACGTAATGAAGTTTTAATTTTTAGTTAAAATTGCTTGAAAACTCGTTTCAAATACATATGGTCATATGGGAATAAAATATTATTTTTCTAGGGTTTCAGTGTATAAAATATATTTTCATTATATTCCAATTAATTTATTTTAAACGCATACTATCAATATCAGTATTTTGTGTTCAATTTTATTTTCTTTTTTTTTTTAACTCTGCACCCTATTAGATTTCCACCAGAAACTAGACATCAAATTGAGCAAGCGGCAACGTCAGACTTTTGAACCAACATTGTAGTGCTGGGTTGTTCGGGAATATTACTTTTTTATGAACAAATACACAGACGAGCAAGCAACCGATTTTCCGAGGAAGTCCTTTCAGCTTTCAGCGCATTTTCAGTTTTATCCTTAAAGTCCGAAGAAGGTTCTCGAGACCGAAGAACGAAACTTTCGTCTCTGAAATCGTGACAGCTCAATAAGAGAATGTCCGCTGTTAACCTGAAGCTTTTCCATTTACTGACAGATAGTGAGAGCATGTTTTTTTTTGTTTTTTGACACTATTATTTTTCACCATTTATAATTTTTTAAAGAATAGAAGAACTTAAAAATTCTATTAATCTATTGATAATTTTAATATAGCTTTAATGTTCGATCCTTTAAAAAATCTACTTAACTTCTAAAAATCGGTTTTCATACGTGTATTATTATGTATGTAATGACATATTTTTCGGTGGAACGATTTTCATTTTAAAGTGCATTTTGTGTCTGTAATATACAGACGTAACGGGGGAGCAATCAAGCTTCTGTCTGACACAGACTTGTTATTACGTTTGCGTGTTGACATAAAAATATTGCTACAATATAAAAACTTTTATATTTTATTGTGTATTATATGTGCGTTGGCGGTTTTCTCGTTTAAAATAATAAAAACTGTACATGCGGCGTCACATAATTTATAGTTAATATAAATAAGAAAATATGTTTCAGTTGTCGCCGAGATGACACCACTTCAAAAACGTCCCGAAATAGATTGTATAATAAATATTAATAAAAAAACTTTGATATAATTAATTAAATTTAAACAATATATACTCAACCATATTTCTCATTTGTTAATTCTATGGAAAAATATCATTAAATATACAAAATATCATCAAATGAATACCCGAAATAAAAAAAAAAAGGACTTAAGTGCAAAAAATCTTTAATCGGTTTTATTTCAGAAATATGTTCTATATACCAATGCTCATATTTTAATATATGGTCGAAATCCCCACAATCGGTTTTAAATTCAACAGGAACTTGTATTGATTGCATGCACCATTATGGAAATTTCTTAACAAAGCCGATTTATAACTTAAAATATTAAAAATGACATCTAAACAAGTTAATAAAAAGCTTGAAAAATGGTTATATGCCCAATATTCAAATATACTCACGAAAACGCAACTGAAATCAAACAAAAAAAATTAACTAGCCTTTATTGAAGCAAAAAAATCCTATCTCAACCATCTTAAATAACAAAATACTTCAACGCCCAGGTAATAATATGCTGAAATCTTGTTCGAATCTTGTTTGCGCCGGCTCGATTTATATTCACCGGTTAGTTAAAAGTTCGACGCTTATTAAAACTTCGGTCGTCTCTGCCCTCTCCACACTGGATGGAAAATTCGAATTTACATGTATTTGAGAGCGGTGCGGAAAAATCATTTTATTTATCTTACACTCGAAAAAGACGATAAAGTTGACTTTTCAATTAAGCGTGCGGCACGCGCCGCTAGAATTCTCTGCAAACGCAAGTCACTAATTCGATTAATTAGCGAAGGGTTGTCTGTGTACGTATACGATGGATTGGGTTATTAAAAAGTTGCTGGATCGGTGGAATTGTGTATTGGTTCTGTTTGTATTGATCGGAATCGCAATTTGAATGGGTACGCTTTGATAAATTTCTGGTATTTCTGGGTTTAATTTTGGATAGTTTCGGTTGTTGAAAGTGTTCGGGTGAAACGTGATTTGAATCGGAATTGATTTATAAAAAAAAGTTTTGTTTAAGATGAAAGAAATATAATTGAGCTTTTTGTGTTTCAGAACGAAAATCTTTGTAACAATAAACGAAATTCGATCTGGTCTATTTTAATTATTAATGCTTTTTGATTAAACCTCTTACAGAGATAGAAATTCAATAATATTTTAAGCGAAGATTCTTCTGAGAATTTATCGCTTTCGGCGGATATTTTATTTTCAATTAGAGTCAAATGATCAAGTTTCATTATTGTGAAACGAATTGTAAACGTATAAACTACGTATAATATATAATATATACACAGAACAAATAAAAAAAAACTTTTTTCATTGACAACATTTAATGTCACAGACAGATTTCAATAAAGAACTTTTGATTTGCAACGCTCAATATAGTTCAATATGAAATATCAGCAGAAATCAAATAACGTATTTCTTAATTAAAATCAAATCGATAGCTCATATGAGACACGGTGAACCTAATTTGAAAATTCCTTCCTCTCAAAGTATGTTACATTGAACACGTCCGACTATCGGCAATAGCTTTAACTCGTTCACTGTTAACGTAGTTACTGTGTCGAGTTAAAAGCACTCGTTACAACGATTAACGTCGTCCAATTTTAAAGCGGACGTAAATCTACCGACCCACTACGGATCCGGTGAAAGGCCTTGTTTTTCCATTTACTTTTTTCCACTTTTGCTAGGTATCCTCTTTTTTCCGTTCCGGACCGGAGGGGTATGAGAAATTTTTCCTTCGACCGATCGCGGAAGATAAACTGCCGAGTTAAGATTAACCCGGCTAAAGTTGATGAAAGTTCGTCGTTAAAATACGTTATAGTCAAATATAAATTTTGTACGTATAACATAATTTAATTTAAAAATTTCCGTGACGCAGAAAGAGCATCATAATTTAATTATTACAGACGATTTCGATTATTTTGCAGTTATCTTATATTCATATGATTTCGAAATGAAAATCGCATGCGATTTTCCCGGAAAACACAACAATACTACCTTATGCGCCCGATGGAGCATTTTCCCGGTCCAATTCGATTATTTCGCGTTCCCATTGTGCGTATTTTGGAATCGTAGTAAAAAATATAACAACAAGGAAATAAAATGGGAGCATATATGTGTGTAAGGAAAATGGGGAAAATTGCCTGCGTAGCGGAAAAGCGATGGCGACTTTCGGCCGTGGCGGATGTGCGTTTTCCGGACGGACGTCGATAAAAATTGATTATACACGCTCTAACACATAAATTTTATCCAATCTTATATACTGAGTTTTTTTAGTATGACTTAAGTTTATTGGAAATATGTTGAGGCGATAATTTTTATATATTGCGGGATATAAATTCGTGTACGCAACTGTGTTGCCCCTTTTATTTTGCAGTACGATACTGGTTTTGAATATATTGGTTTTCGAAACAACGGGCTATTGTTTATTTAAGATTTAAATTTATCTGATAGATATTTTCAACAATGATGTATCTTATAAATTGATTCAGGAAAACGATGTAGAGTATTTATTTGAACAAACATATATTTTATGTTATTGACTTCGTATATCTAAAATAAATCCGATTATGTTCTCAAATAAAGTTCCGCTTTGTGTCACAAAAATTGTATTGATATATAAAAATTGTTTTCAGTAGTATTTGAAAAAAAACATACTTAAATTATTATAATATAATATTTTTTTGTATTAAATTTTACTGTTAATTATTCAAATTTGTAGAACGTATCTATTTCTACTGATTACGATACTATATCTACTGATTACTGAGGCTAAATGAAAAATAGTCCGATCCGTATACAAATACCACAAACTTCATACTATTTGAATAGTTTTTAATATAAAAGTTACCTTAAAAAGTAATTTTTTTTTAAATACAAACTGCTAGAGATGTCTAAACCGGTTTATCGGTAAGTGACCCAAATAAGAGTAAGTTAATTTACCGGTATATAAAATAAAATTTTTGTGTTTCGAATATGTTTGGAAAGTGTTGTTGGTTTTTTTAGGAAAATATTTATGGTTTTAGGGTATTTTCGGTTTATTGTTATTTTTTTGCAGGTTTTTTTTCAAAATTAAATTTATTGGTTAACTGGTAATTGTATTTTTTTACCAGATTACCGGTAAATGTAATTTTCGGCAAATATGACATCACTACAAACTACACACGACAACTAATAAAATTAAAAATTGCATGATAATCAACAATTCATCACATTTTTTACTAACCATTAAAGAAAAGCAATTTATTATATATTTTCCGAACTCCTCGACACCCAAACAACCAAAAAATCCTCAAATTTTCCACACCTAAACCAACCTAAACCTCCCGAACAATTCCAAACGTCTAGCCAGGGGTCGGCAAACTTTTTTTGGAAAGGGCCGGATTGTAAAAATTTAAGTCTCAGTGGGCCGGATAATGAACTTGATGATTTTATATGGGTAATTTTATTCAAATAGCAACAAAAAACAGACTCAAAATTTAAAAAAGTTGAATCTAGTCGATCTCAAAATAGTTATTAAAAAATTCAAGTCTTAGTTTCGCAAAAACTATAGTTTTATATGCAGGTAATATTAATTAAATAATTAAAATTTATTAGCGCCGCAGGAAATTTTTTTATTGAATGTATACTATCGATAAAAACTTAAAATTTTACAAAATACATAATTTTGGATAACAATCACTTCCGACTGAGGGTCTGATAGAAGCTCCTCAATTGTAGAGTTAAATGGATATTGAAATATGAAAATGTTTGTACTTTTATCAAGACCCGAAAAATCCTTTTGTAATTATAGTTTAACAATATGTTCAGAAAATATTCGTATATCTACTGCAATTTTTTTTTTTTTTTGAAGATAAGAATATCTAATTATTTGGCTGGTTAATAGTAACTAAAATGATCAGTAAAAAAATTGTTAAATGATCAGTTAGGTTAGGTTAAGTTAGCTTACTACTACCTGTGACTACATTGAGACTTGATCCAACAAGTTCAAACAGTTTTCCACATGCACAGAACCGAATATCAACCATATACTTTGTTTTTACTGATCAAAATATTATTTTTTTACTGATCAATTAAATACAGGCCATTTCTAAATTGATTCTAAATTTTTCGATAACAATATTATCCCGCGGGCCAGATTGAAAACAGACCCCGGGCTCAATTTGGCCCACGGGCCATAGTTTTCCGATACCTGTCTAGACGATACAACCACCCCGAACAAAATTCAATTAGCCCCTCGAAACGTTGGGTGCGAAAGTTCGGCAGTTTGCGTCGGCCCGCATAAATCCTGAGTCCTTCCCGTCCGGGAACGGCCGTTTATTACCTGATCCTGCAGGATTACGGGCATGTAATAATGCAATTTTGCATGAACGATGCGCGTACATGCGCCGCCATTATGGGGCTTTGGAAATTAATGGATTGAGTGAGTCGGGTCGCATTATCGTTTCGGCGGTTTGTGATTTGTGTTGGGATTTTTTTTTTATTGTGTAATGGATTAGAATGGTCTGATTGTAGGACAGTGGGCTCTCTTATGGTTGGTTTTGAGGGTTGTACAGGGAAATTTGTATGCGATTTGTGTTGTTGTTTTTTCATCAGTAATAGATTTTGTATGATACGGTTATATACATAGTTCCACAAAAATTTCGTGTAATACAAATCCGTGTTATATGAGGTTTGAAGTTCGTACAAAATTAGGGTTTTCATTCCAAAAAAATATTGATGTTTTTTCAATAAACAATACAGAATACATATATACATTTGCGTATTTATTTAAAAAAAGATAATACATACATCATTCATTCACTATCACTATTACTTACAATTCTGTATATTCGACTCTTTTTCATATACATATGTATGATATAATATATTTATGTTGGCACGATCTATAAGTATACAAATTGAACACGTTAATTAATCTTTTACATAAGGTACGTACATTATTTATCGAGAAGTTTGTATTTTAACGGATAAAAATGCATTATATGTACATGCTACAATATATTTTTTTAAATTATTCGTGAAATTTGTTAAACATCTTTAAGAATTTATAATACATTTTTATTCATGTTAAAATGCAAATTTTCAATAAATACTTTAAAAACCTAGAGCAAAGGATTACCTAATTAATTTTTAACTGGTTTTTTCTAAAACTATATAAAACGGTTTTTACAAAAATAGGTCACAATGCGTCTCCAATATCAAAAATGTATTGTATGATATAATATCCGTGTTGTATGAAGTCCGAGTGTATTTGCATGTTTTTTTTAAATTTCAAATACAACACTGTAAGATTTTGAGAAGATTTAAAATTGTTTTCAGTTATTATTCTTATAGAAAATTATACTGTAATCTTAAAAAGTTGAGAAATTATAAAATGGAACGTACTTTGATGACGCAATATGAATTTATGCAATGCAACATTTTCGCATGAAAACAAATCGCGAAATGTTTACAAATTGTCATCGTGTCTCTCGAATATATTCATAGTACATATAATAAATATATTTTATTCCATATAATAACATCTTCCTTTTTTTCCGTCGACATAAACACATCGAAGCTTACGCGAATTTGTATTCAAAACGCGACGGCCGTTCCGTGTCGGGAATACGTTTTCAGCCGGAACGATACAATTTAATTCGAGACTTCTTCTCCTTACAGACACTTCCAAACACTTCTATCCACTTTCAGCACCATCGTATTATAGGCCCGCTGGTACAAAGGCAGTTTCATTAAAAAGACGCGCCAGAAATCCGCAGAAAAATACGCGGGCGTCGAAGGGAACCAAACAAACGCCCTTACACATAAATAAATGAATAAATAAATAAATAGTGGCCTGGAATAGACCGGCCGAAAGTATACGTATATGTGTGTATATAGAAAAGGAAACGGAACGCCGCTCTCTTCATTATATGGCCATTGTAACAAAAGCCTTCGAAATTCTATGGTTCCTGCAGACGTGGAAAATGATCGTGCGTTCGTGTGCCCGAAATCTGAAGATATTGTGTTTCCCGCTAGGGAAAACGGCACAAAGGACGCTTAATACCTTCGGTTGTGAATCTGCGGGTGAAATAATTAAGAAAATTTTCTCTGATGTGTGCTAGAAGTGTATGAGCGGCGGCAGATGTAAAGGAAAGGTTCCCGGATACGAGAAATGCCCGTATCAGAATTTGAAAATTTTTATATTGTATTTATGTTCATCAAAATTCAAAGTGTTATTGAATCAATGATAGTTAATCATATTGGCCATTATAAAGTTGCTTTTCATGAACGAAATTGATTTAAGAATTTATGTGAACCTTTCAGAAGCTAATGCAATTAAGACATTGAAAAAAATATGGGAAAATTGATATAAAAGCTTTTTAAATGCAATACATTTAGGAGTTTTTTAGACGTAGAAATAAGCGAAGTAATAGGTAAACCTTTTAAAATTGTTTATTCGATTAAAATTTCTCATATAATACTGATGAAACATAAATTTCATGAAACAATATCTTCTAATAAAATAACTTTTCTCTATAGAAAAAATACAATATTATATCGAAACGTTCATTAACGGCGTCCTCTCGAGAATTTATCCGTTTTAATATTCTTGCGAAATTTTCACGAATCTTCACCGAAAATATCTCATGAAAAAAGATTAATAACATTACTCGCTTATAATAAATACGACGTGGAATATAACGAGATACACGCTTAATAGTATCATCGAAGGCTTTATTACCTCTCCATTCCGTACATACTACACAGATAATAAATCTCGACGGATATATTGTGCGGGAGATACATACGAAATATGAATGTAGAACACACACACGAAGCATATAAATATATGTATGTATATGCAAGTTGCGAGTGTCTACACAAAGGCGAAATTATTTTCGCGGACCCGCTAATATAACGGACGAACAATGGCCGCCCTAATATAGCGGCGGCGCGACGAAACAAAAAAGCGCGCGAAAATGATCTATACAACGATACTGAATAATAGAAGGGATCCGAAAAAATACGCCGAAGGAAAAAAAGAGTGTGTATAATAGTAAACAAAAGGAAAGAAAACGCTAGGAAAAAGTTCATCGCGTCGAATTACTCGGGCCGTTTCCGTTCCCAGCTATAAATGTGATGGCTTATATAACCATTGTTATTTTTGTTATAAATGTTTATTTTGGAACATAATTGATTTATTTTCTTGAAAATTTATACGTAGGTATAAATATAAAATTACTTCATTCAGAATTCTCTTCGATATTTTTC
This sequence comes from Hydropsyche tenuis, assembly GCA_009617725.1. NCBI lineage: Eukaryota > Metazoa > Arthropoda > Insecta > Trichoptera > Hydropsychidae > Hydropsyche > Hydropsyche tenuis. The sequence goes on from VTON01000025.1 coordinate 2,248,205, forward strand.
CAATAAATTATACAAAATTATATATTCGAAAAAACCAAAAGGCTTTCCATTCGACGGAATACTAAGCAGTATTACGGATACGTCTGTCGACTGGCGATTAATCTCATTATTTTCAAAAGCCAAAAACGTGGCAAAGAAAAAGGGACATCGTGAAAGCGGGCACATAATCCTCTTTCGCAGGCAGAGATTCGAATGCGACATCGAACGTAAATGCACATCGTTTAAATTTGCACTTGATTGCACTTATTGCGCGCGAAAGCCTCACGGACGATTTAATTTTCGACCCATTTTTGAACAAACGCATTATTTCGGCAGTTAATCTGACGAATGCGACCGTTGTTCCTTTGGGCAGTCGATGTTAACTGTCTACCGGTGGGCAAGGGTCGAATACGACCCTGTTTCTATTATTCCCGAACATGATTTATTTGCTTATATAAAAAGGTTGTTTTTATATTTCTTTTGATATTATGTATTTAAATTTATATTTCTTTGTTTCGCGACTACTTTTTAAATATTAATCACAAGCGGAGTTCGTTATTCGTAGAATTTGCTTCATCAACAATGGAAACTATTCAAGTGTTCCACGATGCGTTTATTTTTATTATTATTTTCCGGTTGGTATCCTTTTTTGAAACAACCTTGCTTCTCACCAGTCCTCGTTTCGTTTGCGGTGAGAAAATTGTGTGCTCCGTTAGAGAATTGCATTTATCCTTTGACTGTGGCCCGACGGTGAGTACCTACTCAATGAATTCCATGAATATATTCATAGTGTTGAGGTTTGTTAGATATGGAGACGCTTTCGAATTATTCGCAATCAGCATAAATACGAAATTCAAATGCGCTCTCGATGGGCAATTGGAAATTTGAACATTTGAGAAACGTTGGCGTTCAAATTGCGTTTACAGATCACTCATCAATGCCGAAGCGTATGAAATATCAGATCTCGCCTTTTATTGATCGCCATCCAATTTTCATGAAAATTATATTCTTGAAAGTATTGGAAAACTTTGTTTTTAATAAAAACTGACATTTTTATTCGTTTCATCGCAGATAATGCGAAAGCGTCGAACCTTTTCGTACGAATAATTCGAGATATCCCGCGGCGTGGAAACGCAACGAGCGGACCCTTGGATAATTTTAAAGCCGATTACTTTACCTGTTAAGCGAAAACGAAGGACTCCGTAATAGTCCTGCGGGAACATATTATATTATATTTATTCACGCCCCTTGTACGTTTATGCGGTCGGGGACGCGTCATAATCCTTTGAGTTTGTGAATTATTCGCTCGGCCGCGTCGCGATTAATCTCCTTGCGATTGACACGCTTTTCCGGAAAATTTTCCTCTGGAATAATGCTGATGCGACACTAGTCTGAGTGTTTGTCGTCGGTGGGAAAATGTACTTGAGATTCTGAAATTTTGAGGCCATAATTGAAATTTGTGGTGGCGGACTTTGGGTTGTGTGCTTGATGGAATTACGCGAGCGCTCGTTGAATATTTCGATTAAAATTATTTTACGATCGAAAAATCGTGAAAATTTAATGAATTTTCTATTGCATGGTTTTTAAGACATAATTTTTAATTTTCGATCATTCGGTTTATTTATTTGAAGATTCATTTAAAAGTGCTAATTTGTTCAAATGCTGTTTGAATTTAAATCGTCGTTTACATGTCTTAATTGTTAATTGGAGTGAAACGTGCATTTGAAATTTGGATTTAATGAAAACACCGCCGAAGCTCGAAAGATATAAATGAACCTAGTTTGGAGTCGCTATTTCAAACTGTGGCTTTCAAAGGCTTTATTTTATTTATTAAATTAAAAAATATTCATTTTAAATTTGACAATATTGTATTGCTGCTAGTTAATAACTATAAACGAATGATGCAGCATTCAGATGGCTGTGTATATTTTTAACATAAGAATGAATTTAAATATTCAAACTCCTCGATCAATCTGCAGTAGACGTATGCGATAAGGAAAAATTCTCAAACTTCCACTGATATATTGGATAAAGCTAATTCTAGAATGAATATCATTCGGACTATATATGATATCAGAACAAAAAAATGATATACTTGATATCTTGTCCCAAAAAAATCTCTTGTTTAAAAGTTCACAAAATTATTTTATAAGAATATTAATTTGAATTTGAAATTTCTAACATCTAAACACGTTGATGAGAAGGTTTAAATACCTCTGGAACAAAATACATCCAGTACCCAGGAAAGAGAGAGTGCCCTGTAGAGAGTTGCGTTCGCATATTCGCCCTGCGGGTATTGTATTCCTGGAACGCACACAAAGAAAAGGGAATATTTTATCGCGATTGTAAACAAGAACTCGCAATGTTTCGGGTAGTTAACTGTAAACACCATGTACAATTTTCCGATGTCGAAAAGCGCTTTTTTCATACTATTATTGTTGATGATGTTGTTGTTTATTGCGTCTTTTCTGTATGCGGAAAGTGTTTTATTATTCATTGCAATATGGTTTTTCATTAATTTATGAAAGTGCATCATATTTTTTGAGAGTTTACTTTTAAATCTTTTTATTAAATTTTAAAATAACATTTTGACCGATTCATATGAATGAATAAAATAATACGTATACTTTTTTTAATTCCTTTAATTAAAATATTTCATTCGATATGTTTTGATACAATCATACTTTGATATATAATAAATAAATGTTTTATAATATATACATTTTGTGACTTTTGTGGTAAAAAAAAGCATGACGTACAGTGAAAATTTCATTAAGTTGTCCTAATTTTTAGAGCCCTGGGAAGCATCAACGATCTTTCATCGTCGAATACGTTTATACGTTGCGGTAACTTTTCTCACACTCGACAACTACGTAATGTGATTAAAATTTTACGGTCTATTGTACGTGTATATGTGGCGGACGTGTTTTAGCTTAAAAGCGACCCGGCACTAATGAAATTAAAAGAATTAAATTTGCTAACCTTATCTCGCCGACGTTCTGTTGGATTTCGTTGCGGAAATTTTCCTTAAGGTCAAAATTGGCGAACGCCTAAAACATTCGGCCACTTGTTTGAATATTTAACAAGCTTTTAGTTCAATTACAAATTTCAACATCAGATGTAATACAGTATTAAAGAAATAAGACGAAAGTTTTGATTATAAGAAATAGTTTTTAATATACGATACACTTCCGAAGAAAAAAAATTGAAATGATTACAAAAAAAAATAAGATCTTTTTCGAAATATAAAAAAATATATTTATAATTCAAAACCCTTCTTTTACATAGTTTAACTTATTCAAAGGTGAAAAATACACGCGAGTCCGTCCCACGCAAAACGCGAGTGAATAATGCAGAGTCCATTTCGTGCCCCTAATGTCCGCCGCGCGTCTGCAAATTTCCAAAACAAAACACCTTAACGGCTTCCATCGCACAAAAACAAAGATAAATAATACCATTCTTAGCTTCGGGCTTGTGTGCAGATTTCGTTGTTTTCAAAAGCCCCAGGTTTTAGCGGAAAATCGAGCTTCGCTACTCGGCCGGATAAGAAGTGGCTTTTTGTAATTGTTACGTTAATTGGTCGCTGAATGTTGATGGTTGTTGATTCAGAAGGCTCTACGGCTGGTGTTATATGAGTTTGAGGAACATAGTTGAGGCGGTGCTTAACAAATATCAATCTTGTCCGACAACGCCTGCTAATCTCATTAACGGAATAACGCGCTCGAGCGTTGGCGGGAACGTGTTCATATCCTGACAGAATGTGTGTATTGTATTAATATATATGAAATATATTATCTATCTATATATATATATATATAAAACTCAAACGGTGTATGTGTGTATGTTTGTACATGTATCCAATAAACTGCTAAACCTATAGACAAATCTTCACTAAATTCGGCAAGAATGTGCTTTGAAATCTGGAGAAACTAAGTAAGCATACAGTTTTTTAATATCGTTTCGAATTTCAGTTTCTTTTTTATCAATCGCCATCCAATTATAATATAATTTTCTGGCGTCACGATTGATTGTGACAATAATTATAATCGGTATACAATTCATTTTCACAGTCCCGAGCAACGCCGGGTACAATCCGCTAGATTTAATATATATTTAATCATATAGAAGAATCTATTTTTGTTCTGTTAAGGATTTGGTTTATATTTTCTACATTTGAATACAAATAGTTTTTTTTTTGTTCTGTTTGTGTTCATTATTTGAAACGGAACTCATTCTCGAGGAATTATATTTTTTTATAAAAATTTTGAAAAATATTATTTCATACACAGAATGACACATCATCAAATTTTCTCAACAAAAACCGCGCACACACAAAAAAATAAAACAAAAGCGGGAAAAGAAAGCGAGCGTGAAAACGATTCAGTGTAAGCCTGCTCGTTCCTTTACACACACACACAGTTCGCTTGTAAAAACCGTATAAAAGCAGACCGACATACAAACGGAATAAAAAAATCACACATACCAACCAAATAAAAATATAATAAAAAAGCCGGAGGGGGGAAAAGGGCAAAAAATACGACCGGATATCCTCATTTTCGTTTCCGCAGAGCGAAAATCCGACGATAATTCGTTGGCTTTTACTACTGGTACGGTGTATGCGATTAATTACGTGTCCACTTTGCACACGATCTATTTATTGCCCTACTTTCGTGTATTATATTTTCTAATCATTGTGCGTAGTCATTGACTACACGCTACTAGATGAAGACCTTTCTGATTTTCTTTTATTCCTGTCTATATTGAATAATTCTCATCCAATTCACATATCTTTTTGATTTCATTCGTTCGTTATTTATTCAGTCTTTCTTATTTTCTTTTACCATTTTGGTGTAATTTTAATACTTTACGTATTTATTTTTCATCTGTATGTTTAGCCACATGATCAGATCACTGTTGTTTCAAGCTCTTTACTTGATATGTAGTAACTGCCATTTTAGTTTTTCTTCTTACTTATGAATTCCTTCTTCTGTCTCTTCTTGTTATTCTTAATGTATATATCTCCATATTTCTTTGTGTGTATTGTTTTTTTTCAATATATTGCATTCAACGTCTGCGTTATATTATTGTAAAAACACAACGGTCCCTAACCTTTTTCGTCCAACGTTTAAAAATTTCAACTTCAGAACTAGTATATTTATTCTTTCAAAATCACTCTATATTATTTATTTTTTCTATCTTTCCATGCGCACATATTTTATTATTGACAAACTATTAAAAAATCAAAATTTATTCAATATTGATTTGATTTTGATATTTTCATGTAACATGTGTGATTTATTTCTTAAGAACCAATCGAACACAAATAAATTAATGGTATTTCTTCGTTTTGCTGTAATATCAGAATCTATTCTATTATATTTACCTAGATAAGAATTTTCAGGATTCACAGACGACAGGTTATTAGCGGAACTGTCAGATGAATACTAAAGGAAAATCTAGACTCAGAAAAAAATTGTGCTTTTGCTCTTTTCAAATATTTATCGTTCGAAAACATTCTTAAATATTAAAAACAATTTTTTACATTTATATTTTACAAACATTGATTGCAATTTTCCTAAGAATTTTTTTTAATTTTTAATATTTTTATAGATTCTAATTTGAGGACGCGGATTTTTGAGGATTTTGAGGAATTTGAGGATTCTACATAATGAGGACGTGGTTATGTTTGTTCAAACCCTTTTGAATCTAAACTTCGTATAGTTTACAGGTTTCAAATTGCGATCGTCAGTTTGTGCGCGAAAGTTTGCCGATTAAATATCACAAAAGGTTCAGCCGGCAAACGAACCGTGAAAAACTCAGGAAAATCAAACCAAAAGGTAGTGTACGTAAGTAAATTTACACATCAATACAAATATAAGGGATGGTTATTTGAAGGGACTCGATCGCTTATCAACACATTCGATACCGTGAACAATTTATGGTTTGTTTAAAAAATTGCGGTGGGATTCCTAAATCGAATGTTATTATTAGAATTAAATACGGTTCAAATCGAGAAAGTAGATGTTATGTATATTTGATTAATATATTCTGTGTTCAAATATATTTCAATATTTTTATTCTGAAAAAAAAAATAATGAGCATATTTGTCGATACTGCTGAAAAAGTATATTAGAATATATTTTGTGGAGTTCACACGATTTTTATTATTTCATTTAATAAAAGCTTAAAATACATCTGGGTAATACATCCAATATCACAAAAAAGGATCGAAGATCTACGTTTGAAGCAAAAAACCTCCTATATAATATTTTTTCTCGTTAAGCAAATTACGTCGAGCATTTGCGTTGATCCGGTGTGCACAAAAAAAACCCTCGTTCGTATCGAAAAGCACCCGAAGCTTTAAGCATACCATAAATATAAAAATACTATATAAATAAATATAACACGAGAAATACAGAATCAAAACTTACAATTTTCATCATCAACAAAAAACCTTCCATTTTATACCAAATCATAAGAAGAAAGTTCATTAAATGCACCAGAATCAAAATATTATATTTTTAAATCGATGATAAACTTAAATCAAGCACGCTAATTTTTGAGATTTTCAACAAGTAATGAATGCGGATTTTGGCACTATCCTCTTCTATAATAATATATAAGGGGTACCAAAAACTAGGGATACCTAAGAAGGGTTTTGGGCCACGTCAATAGTCGTTTGGACACCGTGTCGTAGGTAAGAAGGTCGTATTGCGTAGGCTTTGTGAAAACCGCAAGACCCTTCAACTAAGACGACCGGCTCGAAAACCTCTTATCTATTTTTTTTAAGACGTTATTACGTATCGGGTGGTCTGAAAAAATCGTCTTTGTTGCGTGAGACGCAGCCTGTAAAATAATAATATAGTATGTATGATATAATATAATATGAATTTGCAGAAGCTCAAGGTGTATTTGAGGATATTGATAAATGTGCCGATATTAAATATGATCAATTCGAAAAATATGGATTTAGTTGGTTTTATTTAAGATACTTCGAAGAAATTATGGTAATTTTTTTTTTCCTTTTATGTAACATGAAACAAATTTAATTTAATTATTTTTTTGTATGAATCAGATTTTTTACATCGCAGTAATTTTTATTGGATCTCCGATTTATTTATAGAATGTAGTCGGCAAAGTTTCGAAAAAATAAATAATCCACTGAAATATATAAATAACAGAATATTTAAAAAAAAAGATTTTCTTATTTACCTTTACGATTTAATGAAAATATAAGTTGAAAATATCAATTTTCAACAAATTGAATATAACCGCAATTTGAAGAAAAATCCCTTTGAAGTTTTTTACAAATATTTCTTATTACACAAATTCCGTTGAACTGAGTATTATAGAAAATTAATTTTCATCATACATCCCTCACGTATCATTTAAATGAAAAAAATTAATCCATGATCCTTCACTGTAATGAAATTTAAGCGAAATACTAAAATAATATAAAATAAATACAAAGAGAACAATATAAAAATTTGGTAGAGAAAATGGTCATTTTGATGAGAAAAATTATTACTTTTTTGATATGATTATTGTATTGAATAAAACTATTTTTCAATCCAATATCAATTTTGATCTGAGTTTTAAAAATTGTAAAAGTCGGAATATTTTAGGAATCGAAAAACCTTTTTATATGATACCCCCTTTTCTTCGATGTAATATTGAAAATCTAAAAGTTATATTCAGACAAATATTGTTAATGACTTTCGAATCTAAATAATAAAATATTCCATTTTAGTATTGAATTAAAAGGATCGCTTTCACGATGCGAAATTTCACAATCGAACATCAAATGCGTTCCTTTGAGAAACTTTAGAAAGCGCGAAAACCAAGAATGAATACACGCAGAGGAATTTTACAATATTACGTCGTTTTATTTTCGACAATGACATTTGACATGTGAATAACGTCAAAATTCGAAATTTACGCTTATACAATATTATATTTTGCATCTCATAGAGCATATAACATTAAGATATTTCTCAAAAAGAGACAAACTCTCGCGAAGAAGTCCAACTGTCAAATTTAGTCAACGAAGATGTCTGTGTAGTTCGAAAACGCAAAATTACATTCGCTATAAAATGAGACTTTATATGAAAGTTAGGGTTTTTGTCGTTCTTTTATCGACTATGTATTGAATACAGAGTTCGCTTTATATGTAAATCGATTTAAAAAAATATTTTATTTAATTTTCAATTGATTCTTTAATAAATTTTATATAAACTACAAGACTAATTACTTACAGCTAATCGATATTTAGAGATCAGCCTTTCGTTTCATGTTTAAAATTCAAAATAAGTAAACCATTAAAGGGGACCAGTTAGGGCCAAGCTCTATAGGCAATGAGGATACAACTTCGTTCTTGAAACGAACTTTATTTAAACGAACATCGCAAGTTTGCACAACCAGACCGCATAAGTGAATCAGCCTTTGCGAGTTGCAACTAGTCAAAGTTGCATCCGAACGTCTTAACCTTTAAATTAAATCTATGGAAGGCTCTCTTAGGGTTTGGAGGCTTCATGAGCCAATTCTGTAATGTAATTAATATTTGTGAAGGGCTTGAATATTGGCTTTTAGGGTGAAGTATTGATGGCAGTAGAGGTTCGTCCTGTATAAAGTATACTATATACATATATATTTTTTTAATTCTTATATTTGTCTTGTACAGATGTGTAAATGCAATACGCATTTTGATTCTTGTATGTGTTGATGATGATTTTTTTCGTATTTTGTACATGAGAACATATCATACATATGTACGTACTATTTTCATTTTCATTGCTACAGCAAATGTTTTGTTTGAATGATTTTATTTCATAAATTTTTATAGTGACATCTATGTAAATGGTGAAATATTATTTTTTAATTAAATAAAAAGTTTCAACGATCAAATCGTATTAGAAAATTTTGTAAAAAAGAATTCTTCAAAAAATGTCGTTTTTATAACATTTGGTACAAAGACTTCGAAACGACCTCGGTAACTTCTTTCAACAGAAAATATTTCATTTCGAGTCGTTAATTTTTTTCCTATATAAAAATTCCAAATGGAGAGGGGCGCACTGGAACCAAACATTAATTTAATTCTAGACCGACAATTAAAAACGGTCATAAAAATATTTTTCTCGACCGTAACACTCGGTCGCCTTTTTTAAAAACAGTCCGCAGTTTCCACATTTTTTCCTCTCGTTTTCGACGCACTTTTTCACTTCTTAGACTATTTTTTAAATCTCGTAACGTTTCCCGAACCAAATTTAAAAAATAGTATCGTAGCTAGATGGATTTATCTACCTTTGCAGAAAACGGGCGCAGGTTTTCTGAATTTAATTGATTACTTCATTAGCGAAATGGCGCACACCTGCCTTAGAATACATTTCTCCATATAATTTCGTAGGATATACATGGAATTTGTTTTATAAATTACATGTTATAAATGTATATATTTTAATTATAATGAAACTTTACGGGGTTCGTTTTTGTAAGTCTACTTTATAATGTGAGCTTGTTTTATGTTCGATAGCTTCCGAAAATTTCTCATGTTCTTCGTCAATGTAATTATTATAAATATTTCATAATTATTTCATATAAATATTTCATTGTAAAAACATTTTTAATGGAAAATATTTTTTTTTTCAAATAAACAAATGATTCGAAAAGTAACCAACAGTTAAAGAGCTTCATCTCGATTATTAAACCTTAAACACAAAGTGGAAATTTTGCGTTAAACCAACCGTCAAATGGCACTGCTAAACTTGGATGTGTGTGATACGTTCGCTTCGGCGCGAGAGCTTTTAAAGTTTTGGCGCCAACTTTTAAATTATTGCGACACGTTCGAAATGACAAATGCTAATGTACCCATGGAAAGTTTAGCAGTTAAATTTTCTACCTACGGCGAGTCAACTTATCGCCGCTGAGGATACTTTATATATTATCATAACGCTATTTTATTGTCGGATCGCTCGCATATTGGAACCAGTTTTGTGCAAAAGTGTAACTTGGATGCTGCGAAAATGTTTTGTGCATCTTAAATTTTTAGATTCATGAAATATACAACGTTTGAACTCGCAGTTTCAAAATAATCGAATCATAGTTCAACGAAATCGATACGTAATCGAAACTGGAAACAAATCACTAACGAACCTCCGTATATAAAAAAAATATCGCCTTTTTTTCCATCTCTCAGTCCGACGATTTTCATTCAAGTTTTTGTGCTTTCGTTCTCAGCTAGAATACTATATAGACACTATACGTAGACTTTTCATGTACAAAACGTAGACACGAGTTGGACTCGTTGAACAAAAGCCACGAAAAAACTTGGTCTGGTGAAGCGAGTTTCTTCTACTACTTGTTCTCGTCTTGCCTTTAGTAGTCATGCAAGAAAATCCTTGCCGTTGTCGCTTCACTTTTCCGATTATTTTCATATTCTTCGCGCACTTTTTCCTCATATTTTCCCCCGTTTATTTTTCCTCGGACTTTTCCAATGGTGTCTCGCGCGTATTATATTGTTACGGTCGTTCTGACGATTCGAACTTTCTGTAATTTCGTTTGAAAAATTTCCTCCTCTCTATCGAAGGGCCTAATAAATTTTATATTATTTTATTATAATAGAAAATTCTAGAAATATATATATTTTTTATATAACCTATCATTTTCTGAATTATAAAACAATGGAAATACGAACATATATTTTTTTTCAGATATATGATATTATACTTTCTATTTATTATAGAAAAATTATATTGATTAAAAAATATGAGTTACTTTGTTAACAAAAAATAAAAATTTACCAAAACATCGACATTTGAAAAAAATATTAAACACTTTTACACGTGTGTTATTGTATTTTTTTTTATTTAAAAAAATTGTACTATAGATATTATTGATTGATGGAAATATTTTAAATTTGTTTTTAGTTCCAATATAACTCATAAGTTTCATGAACAAATAAATCGACCAGATTTGAATATATAGAAATCAAATGAAAAAACTTTATATGAAGCAATAAATCCGCATGACATTCATCTACACGTTTCACAAAATAAAAGCTCAATTTGAAAACATCGCTCTCGATTAAAATTCAGTTTCCAAATCGATATTCCAGATGATTTATCGCGCTGAAAATAAACGAAAACAACACAAAACCGCTCCCAATTTTCGAATAAAAATGCAAATACGATCGCAAAAAATAGAAAACAACGAGCGGCCGTGTCAATTCATTCGTCGAAACAAACTAAACGAGCGGCGAAAACAAAAAAGGCGCGATTTTCGAACGCGGGCCTATCCGTGCGGTTTTTGAATTGCAAAAAATCGCACACATTTTCACCATGCAACGACACTCCTCAGTTCGTTATCGCGAAAATGCAAAAATATACGTACACAATCGGAAAAAAGCCGAGTTTACATTCGCCACGGCCGACGGGAAAAGGGTGGTACAATATTAATGCGCTGCGGTAAAATAAAGCTGGAAAAAAAAGTTGTATGAAAAAGCGTACGTAGGAAAACGTCGATTTTTCTACGAATTCACAACTTCCCCCAGCTACTTTTCCAAGATAAGCTTTAAATATTTAAAAAGCACACATTCTCGTGTAATATTGAAGCTTTTGTATGCCGCGACGAAACCGAGCTGATATTTCAACGGGGGGACGATCAGGGTTGCCGCTTTTTTCAGTTTCCCCCACAGAAAAATGTTTGTTCTGTGAATTTCAGTTGCTTCGTAAAATGTTGATTTTAAAATATCTTTTCACCAAAATACAAAAAAAATTTTTGAACTATTTAAAATGTTGAATACATCAATTCTCAAAAGTTTAGTGTGGTCGGTGGATGAATAAATAACGTGGTCTTACATCAATATTCTGAAACAATAGTTTCAACCTCAGAAAGTTTCCTTTCCTTGTTAAATATTCAGTTGATTTAACTTATAAAAGAATATGAGAACACTAGAATACGATTTTTCAAATAAAAATGTGTTTTGACGATAGTATAAATTTTATTTACGACCGGAATTTCAGTTGAATAAAGTCAAGTGTCAAATTCGGCAACCCTGCACTTTTCACACCCAAAATAAGGTTTTTACGAGCTGCTAAAGACGAGGGGAGAATCGAAAAGCTATATTTAACAAGCAAGCTGTCAAATTGAAATTCTACGCGTTTGCAAAGGCTTCAAATTTGATTTGAAAAATATCGATCGTTCGCAGGCGCGAAAACACCGAAAAATAGGCGGAAAATTCGACGCGGAAAATACACGAAATAAAATGCAAATGGGCCGAATGCTAAATGCGCGTCATATATAATATAATAATGATGGCGAAAGTGTATTTTTTAAATAAAGAAATTTATTCGCGGCGCACGCTTCGTATTCAAATCGAGTCTCTCTCTATCTATCTCTCGACGTTGACCCGCTCTTGAAAATATTCAAATTTTTCATTCTTTTCATTTTTTCGGCTTTATCGTTCCTCGTTTTTTTCCTTGCGAATCGTTATCGGCGGCAAAATCTACGGTTTTCGAGTGTAGTTTTAAATGATATTTCGTGTTAACGTCGATGAATTCGGTATTCGGAGTGGCCGATCGAGTTTTACGTGAAAATTTTTCATAAACTTCACATCATTTGAATTTCATAACAGTAAAATTTTATCGTGTTCAAATAAATATGACTTTAAATCATTTAATGTATTTTTTTTATTATATAAAATATTTCTTTTAAATTATTGAATTATTTATTTTTCGATTTTTTTGAAAATTTTTAGTTAATATTGAGATGAAAATAATAACATATTATTTGAACTTGTACATAACGTCTCGGTTTTTTTTATTTCTTAGTTCAAATACAAAACATTTTGCGTTTTAATCATATATTCAGTTAGCGTTTTATTGATATTTTTAACTAAAATTTGAACTTCTTCATTTTCATTATCTTCGTTTCTATACCTCTTTCTTTTCATGGTTTCGGGGTTATCAATCATTAGGTTAGATCGGGTTTTTTTATTAATTTTAATCTCTGATTGTTATCTACAAGGTTAAAGTTTTTTTGGGTAAAAAGAAGTTCAAATTTCAAATAAAGATGCGTTTATATTTGAAAAACATCAAAAAAGCGCCATCCCACTAGATTTTTCGTATACGTTAACCTTTCCCTTACGGTGCTAAAAACAGTCTATGCGTTCCGACGGTATGTATTTTCGATATCATACGAAAAAGTGATCTAAAACACTAGATCACTGATTACTATGATCACTTTTTCATATAATACATCTTTAGATCACTTTTTCATATGATATCGTAAATACATACCGTCGGAACGCATAGACTGTTTTTAGCACCGTAAGGGAAAGGTTTTAAAAGATTTTTTTGCATCATACACGAATTAAACAATTTCGCAAACGACGCGTAACATATATAATATAATTTCTATTCGTAAAAACTTGAACCATAATAAAAATCCAATATAAACATCATAAAAAAAAAAAAAAAAAATGCAAACACCACGAAAAAATCGACATACTAAGAGCGCACTTTTGTTGATCGTAAACATAATTGAAAACGGTCCCGGAAGGCAATAATATGAACGGGCGGCAAGTGGGTGGTGGAATCACCCATAAATTTCGCTTAATTAGGTAACAAATCTCCTCGTATCAAAATAGACCCGTGCATTTGAATAATTTGCGATCCGCTCTCTCTCCCTCATAAAGTCTTATTATCATTCTGTCCCCGGGCCGTTAAAGCCTTGATTTATATCGCACTCGAGATAAATTCCCCGCCAAGTTTTTCGTATTATACTCACGTGGGTGTGTGTGTGTGTTTTTTGATTTATCCCAGAGGTTTTCCCGATCTCGTAATAAATGAAAACTTTAATTGAATCCGCTTTGTTCGCGCCGGGGAAGTTTTCGTTGCCGCGAGACGCGCCATAGTTCGCCTTATTCGGCAGCGAGAGACAAGGATTAAAGGATCGAGGAATACTTGAGTTTTATGAATATATTATGGACGAGAGACTGGGATATTTCGCTTTTCGTACGTTCGGATCTGAAGCGAAATGAGTTTGATTTATGTACGAAGCGTCGGAAAATATTAATTGAATACGATTGAGATGTAAGCGGTTTCGCCGTGTCAGATCTGTACGATCTTTCGAGTTATTATAATCGTTTGGATTTTCGTGTTTTAGAATAAAAAATATTATTTTGTAGCAATAGAAGATAAAAATGAACGAATCATTCGTATCGTTTGTATCAAATTTTTTTTTTCGGTATTTAAAAAAATTCTGTTCATAAATGTCAATTTTCAATCAATATATAAAAGTACTAAAAAATAATTATATTACATTTTAGATTAATATTGATATTCTAATCCAAGCATGAGGAGCCTTTTTATTTTAAAAGGTTGTATTTATCTTTTTAATAAATTCAAAAATATTTATCGACAAACGTTTTCTAAACTTATCAATATTACGAATTAATTTATTTTGCTACAGTTTTTACCAGTGCCATAACTAAAGTAAATGGCGCCCTAGATAAAAATCAAAATTTTGTGCCCTCCCATAATATCGAAAAAAGTTTTGAAAATATTTCGGCGCCTCGAGCGGCAAGTTTTTACAATTCAAATTCAACTATAGGAAAGTATGAATTAATATTATTTAGACCGTTTTCATAGTGATCAATGAAATTAGTTACTATGAATTCTTGTCGATTTTTTGAATTTGAAGCGTGAAACGTTAAATTTAAAATGTAAAAACTGAGTACGAGTTATCATTTTTTACTTAAGTAAAAGTAAAAGTTCTGATGTTTAAACATCAAATATTTTGTTGCAAATCAAAACACAAATGTATGCACTCTATAAATTTCGAATCCCAACAACTAATCTAAGCACCATTTCAACCAATAAATCCGCACAATTTCCTATAATTTCACCGTGATCGACACTCATTCAATTTTCATCGATTTGTCCACAAATTTTCTATACCACAAAACACGTAATGTTCACTCAATCAATCGACACTCAATTCGACGTATTCACAGAACTGAAACCGAGTGATAAAGCGTATCGATTATCAGTCAAGTGCATCGCATGCAATTCAATTAAGCCGGTCGTGTTGCATTAGCTGTGTGACCGCGCTAGTACAATGCTGCGTGTGCGATTGGTCCACGATAATCGATTCGGTATTATCAATTTGGGTACAATTGCGATCAAAGTATAATTAGTTAGTGCCTTATTGTAGTTTGGTTGATCGAAGAATGTTAATGTTTTTTTTTCTTAATATTTTTGGAAGTAAAAAGGTTGTAATTTGTCGAAAATTTGATCCGATTTTATATATATTTTTATTGAAAATAAATAATTCTTATTGGGTTACTATGATATATGATATCTGAAAGAGTGACATATCTTTTATTTTTGATTAAAATTAAACGTCTTCTTTGAAAATTTTTTTATTTTTTGGTTGACTTTATCTAATACAATTAAGGGTATAAATTACGGAGAACTTTATAGCTATGAATGCATCAAAAAGCAAAATTATAAATGTTACACAGTATGGTTCAAAAATCTACGAAAAGCTTTAATGATATGTTTAAGGCATGTCATTTGAAACATTTTAAACCTTTTTTAGTCCAAAGTATCATAAGGTACATATATTTGGTTTATAATCTTTCAAATAACATAAAATATCACCTTTGTGAGGCTTTTCGTAGACTTTTGGACCACTCTGAATAATGTAATATATTATATAAAAAATTATCTTTTTAGAATTTTCTAATTTGATATCTCCAGTCAGAGTAGATATTATACAATAAATTTTTTGTGTTGCAAAATTATTCAAATTTTGTTATTTTTCGATAAATATTGGTTCACCTTTCTATAAAAAGTTTTTCTCGCCAGCACAATATTTTTAAATTCAACAATTGATTATTATTGAAACGATTTAACAATTTTGTTTTCATCGATTCATAATATTTATTATACAATATATACCTTCGTGTATAAAAACAATATTTCATTCAGTGACGGTTCGTCCTAATGGGATCCAGAACTGCGGCCTTCTCTGTACGAAGTGAACGTTTTGTATTTTTTGAATTCATATATTCATCTTGCACAGATGTAGAAATACAAAATATATTTTCATTCTTGTATGTGTCGATGACGACACGTTTCGTATTTTCCCCATGTATACACGCTTACTACTTTCATTTTCATTATTGTAGTCCCTTCACTACAAATTCTCACGAGCCGCTACTGATTTCAATCTAAACAAATAAAAAAAACAATCGGTTTCATATTCATAATACTCTCATTACCAAAATGTCAATCAATTTGAAATATATCTCATAATTATAATTATTTTAATTACAGGCGAGGTCGAAAGATTGCTGCGCGAGTACCGGCAGAACCAGGAGCTGGTGCGCAACATCGGCGCACACTACTACCAGATCATATATCCCGTGCAGTTGCGCCATCACGAAAAAATGGGCATCTCAACGAGGGAGGTCAACGCGCAGAAGGTCAGAAAATATTCCAATTCATATACTTACATAAAAAAAATCAAAATCTGCGAAAAAATCCCGAGAAAATCGAAGGATTTTAAAGGAAAACGAAAAGCGACAGTTGGTTTCGAATATCCTATTGAGTGGGTGAAATCTAAATTTCAGAAATTCATATTGATTGGTAGTGATAATTTTTATGGGAATGTGCGATTTAATATCTAAATTCATATGTTTTCATAAAAAAAATCAAAATCTGCCAAAAAAAACTCCCAAAAAAATCGAAGGATTTTCAAGAATACGAAAAGCGACAGTTGGTTTCGAATATCCTATTGAATGGCTGAAATCTAAATTTTAGAAATGCATATTGATTGGTAGTGATACTTTTTATAATAAAATGCGATTTAATATCCAAATTTATATGCTTTCATAAAAAAAAATCAAAATCTGCCAAAAAAAATCGAAGGATTTTCAAGGAAAACGAAAAGCGACAGTTGGTTTCGAATATCCTATTGAGTGGGTGAAATCTAAATCTCAGAAATACATATTGATTGGTAGTAATATTTTTTATAATAAAATGCGATTTAATATCCAAATTTATATGCTTTCATAAAAAAAAATCAAAATCTGCCAAAAAAAATCGAAGGATTTTAAAGGAAAACGAAAAGCAACAATTAGTTCCGGATATCCTATTGAATGAATGAAATCTAAATCTCGGAAGTACATATTGACCATTGGTAGTAATATTGCTTATAAAAAGTGCATTTTATGACGTCGTATATAATTTTTATCAACGTTATTGTTCGTTATGGGGCGATAGTGGTTTTCGTTGCGCGTCAATGTATTTTTACGATCCGCCGTTAAAGGTGAGTGAAAAGAATGCAGTTTTAAAGCGAGCCATAAACGTTTTAATCGCCGCTTTATTAGCCTTTGCATTCAATAAATTCGTCGACGTGAATATAATTCAGTTTTATTCACAGATTTATAATAAAATTCTATTAACAGTCATACAAATTCAAATTATAAATTCCTATTGTAAGCGCATAAAAAAAACGATTCAATCACGTTCGACTGAATTAATGAACATAAAACCATCTGCCAGTTTTAGAAAATATGTATAAATTAATTATTATTAAAATATTCACATAATTTTTAAACGCATGAACGGGCTCCGCGTCCCGTCAAACCGTTCGCCATAAATTACGATATCGGGATGGTTTGGGGTTGAAAATGGGTGGATTTGTGGGGTGGTTTGCTTCTGTCGGTTACACGAATGAAAACGCCTTTTTATCCTTCCGACATAATTTTTCAGGAATTAGGTGGCGCGCAGATGGCCTACTGAAGCCGTGGGCTTTGTGCGTTGTTCGCGTATCACTCGAACGAACCTGGATATTTTTGAAAATTTTTTGACAGGTTGTTTATTATAGTATTTTTCGGTAAATCAGTTCGGAAAAAATTTGGTGTATTTTAATTTTTTTTTGTATTTCAAAGTAAATATATTCAATGGTGAATGATGAAAAATGTCTTGATAGAAAAAAATTATATCGTCTCGAATACTGTGTTTTGAATTATTGAAAAATTCCCGTTTGAATGACTCTTATTTAAATTATCATATTACATTTTCAACTTTTTAACGTTTAACATTTATTTCAACATCATTTCCATTTCAATTACTTCACATTCACGAAAGAAAAATCCGACATTCTTACTCGTTCGTTTGAATTATTGAATTCATTTGAAAAATTTCACCGTCAAGATTTTTTTCATACTTGAATTATTTTCGCCAAATACAAAAAAATATATATATATAAAAAATAATACAAATATAGTGAACCATTGTCGGATTCCCGCTGCGAAAAATATCGTCCATCACCGATGAAAAATGTACCGGCAGGAGTTCGCCTCCGAGCCCAAAGTTTATCTATAAAACAATCCTCGAATCGGAAAACTATCTTTTCTACGTCCGGTTGTTTATTGACGATCGATTCGCGTATTTTCCTCGTCACTACGACGATTATTTTCGCTCAAAATATAGCACTAGAGGAACTAACGTATAAATCCTCGAATTTTTGCGCTCTGATCATCCCGCTTGTCGTTAATCAAAGCCATTGTTCAACTGCGACAGAACTTTTATATATTTTTCTGTTATTCAAATACGAAAATATATTTTTTCACTATAATTACGGTTTTTAACGTGTTTGTAAGTTATCACTTTCTTTAATAAATAAAATTACGGACGTAAAAAGAATCGTTTGAAAAGGCCGCGTTTTATAATATTCGAACCGAGCAAGTTTTCATCGCAATTTTTTTAAACGCTCACAATAAAGCGAAACTCATAAATAATATAGCTTTTTTCGAGTAATTTAGCACTTTCACGCTAGATTTATTTATTTAAGAATAAATCATTACGCACTTTTTCCCGAGCGAAAAAACGGTCCGCCTCTTAATGCTTCGTCGAAATAACGAACGACCGTTCGAACGCATAATACGAAAAAGTGCGCGGATCCGTTTTACGCCCTCAATTTCACTTTTTCTCATAACGATCGAATTGAAATTAAAAAATAACACCGGCCCCCTTTCGAACTTTTGGAAATAATTTTTTAATTTTATTATTTGTCGGTGTGTGCGCAGTGGGTCCTTTTCGCTCAAAGGGGGAATCCCTTACGTTCGCTTTTTCTTGCGAGAAATCGAAAAATTATTATTTATGTTCAATAAAAAAGTGCCGTTCGGCGGGCGAATTGCATCGTAAAAATAAAATAGTAAGCTTTATCGATAAAATTTTAATCATTTTGTAATTTTACTCTCACTTTTATACCTCTTCGACGCGGTATTTACGACAACTTTTTTAATACTTTGTCGATTTTCAGCGGTGCGTACTTTCAAACAATTTTTCATAAATATAATATGTTATAAAAAAACAAAAGGATTAACTCGTTGAAGAATCTTTTTCGTTCACTTTAATTTTATATCAAATATTAAGCGCAAATCGTAAAGCAACATTCCGACGTCGCAAAGCACCAAATGAAAAATATTTTCGTCCTTTTTTCATACACGAATCCGCGCCACGACCGTTTAAATTAATTTTTCGAAAACTTTATAAAGCTCACGTCTCAATTATATTAAATTTGAAACGAGCCGTTAAAAGTGTCTCGGTCAATTCTGGCTGAAATAAAAACTGAAATAGCTTCAACCGACGTAATAGTAGTGGTGAACTACGTGCCTGTTTTAACGGGCAGTTACGTACATAGGTATGTCGCTTTTATTCCTCTCCTTCGTGTTTTTCATCTGAAACGGTGTCCCGCCAAATAAATATGATATACTTTAATATATTATATTCACGTGTTATATAATAAATAAGTGGAAAGTGTATATGTGGCAAGTTACGAGCGATTTACGAGGGACGTAACGCGGTCGCCCGCACACATCCCGCGGGATAAAGACTCCACATATTGAAGGACAAAATAACGACGTAGTAAACTTGATTATTTTTCATATATTGCATACAGAGTGGGTCTATACTGATTTGATTTTCGTCAAATCTGGGTTAGAGAGTGTAGGATTACTTTATTTATCTGTAAAAGGTCAGACATGGCAGATTATGATTTGTAAATTCATGTGTATATAATAGATTATAGTGAAATATTATAAATTGTTTACAAAATTTTATATTATATACATATAGATAAATAGATGCTTTGTTTACTTTCAAAGTACTTTCCATAAAAATAATAAACACGCCTTGACGTGTTTTTCTGCTCTCTTAACAGTTATAGATCCTTCACCTTTGATGCCCTTTAATAGTATTATATTATATATCCAACGTTTATTTTTCCCTTGTTTAAAAAAAAAACGTTTTTCTTTATTCTTTTTTCGTCAGAAAAAGTAGTAAAATCAAATACCCAAATAATATAAATTGTATGTATGAGAAAAAAATGTTTTTTTTTTTTTTTAAATAAAAAATACTGAAGAAAAACAACCTTGCATATAATATGATAATTGTATAATAATATCTATTGGCCAATAATATTAAAGAGTATATTTCATAGAATCATTAATCTTTACTAGTATATTATTATATCTCAATTACCTTGGTTAATCTTAAGACAAACCGGCATATAATTATGTACAATAAAAATTTTCTAAAATATTTTGTCTACGCCACAAGCATAAAATAAAAACACTTTGATCGCCCACAATCGTTATTTTAAAACAATTTCGACTGAAAATCTTCCACCTTAATATATTTAAAATTCGCACGTATCCGGGATCACAGTTAACATTAAAACGGCGTCGGCCCGCGAACGGGTTGATTTTAACCGAGAACGGAGCAAACAAAAGGTCCATTAATATGCGCGAGTTTAGCATATATTTTCTTTGGTCTATATGCGCAAGGTGAGTAAATGAAACCAAGTGTTTGCACGAGGCGGGAAACTCATTAAATATACACGTGTTCATTCCGCGTACGAATCTGTGTGAACTTTGAAACGGCGCCGTTTTGAATCTTCCCTTATGTGTGTGGTGTAAGTATTCAATATGATGGCGATCGGTTTTGGTAGAATTTAATAAAATTTTTATGTAAATTTGTTCTTTTCGGTTTTTTGTGCGGGGAGTTTTGGGCCTCGTCGAAACACGAGTGAGGGTTGAATGTGTTTTTGAGATGGTTGGATTTGACTTTTTTCATTAAAAAAAATATTTATATTTATAGCATTAAAGAAGCATGAAAAAAAAATTATGAATTTTTTTATCTATCTAAATCACACAATAATAATTAATTATTTGAAAATAACAAATACTGCTAAACTAACAAAAACGACCCTTCAAACCAAATTCACGTTCTATGTTTGATGTCAAATTATGATATGATACATTAAAACATACAATGAAATTTTGATTTCAATCGTTAAAGGCAGTTTTTCTTTTTAAGATTGTTTTATAATAATGTTATGTGAGTCAATTTTTAATAACAAAATATTGAAAATAAAACGTGATTTATCGCGACGTCGTTGAGATGTCAAGCAAAATTGCCATATAACAAAAGATTCGCGCTCTATATGGCAAAACAGACAAAATTAAACAAAATAACATAGTTTACACTATAATTTACAAAAAGTCCTGATGAAAATAAATCTAAAATAGCTTCAAAAAAAAGCCAAAAAGTCTATGTATATTGTAATTTATTATATATTATATGGAGAATAGATAGGGAATGGGGAGATTAAGGGTTTTTAGTATTTGAAAAATGGTTTTAAAATTATTTTTTTTATTAAAATCACGTAACAATAGTCACTACATAAACATATATATTTTAAATGGCTCTCGTTTTTTTTTTCATTTTTTAATTCACGGTTATATTAGATAGTCTGTTTTGTAATAAGCAGTCAGTATAAATGTAATTATAATTTGTATAGTAATTAATATTTAAAGTATAATAAATGGTTAGTATTTATATAAAATTGTATGTACATACATATATTAAAATGTCAGTATTAATAATTTCAACAGTATGGAGAGGCGACAACGTTTTGTATTAAAGTTTTTACACTTTTAATTTCAAATTCAACCATCGGAAAGTATTATTAAAACATTTTCAACTCAGATGATCGCTATAAAAGTCATAGTCAAAAGTCTGTAGCGTAAAAGGTCGATATTTAAATTAAAACTGTAAAGAAAATTATTATTTAATTATTTAAAAAAATACTATAAGTACAAAATAATATATTTGGTTATTAAAAAAAATATTACTCGATTAAACTTATAAACTCGATTAAATACAGTTACGGGTTTGTATGGCTATATTTTTATTATCGATAATGAATTAAGACTGATGTCATAGTAATCAATGAAATATTTTTTTGATTACTTATCCTTAACCACCTACAAAAAAATACTGACCCAAAAAATTTAAATACTAACCAAATACTCGGTTCCCATATTTGATTCAAATACAAAATAATATTCTATCACCGACTATAAATCCAATCAAGTATGCTAAATATTTGCAACGGCACGAATTCAGTATACCGCGTTTTATCAGCAGTCTTGTTAATCCCGGTGCACGAAATCCGAACAAACAGCCACCGGGTGCATTGTCAGCGTAGTTTCGCGGTAATGCTCAGACATGGTGTAGGTTAACCCTAATAGAGATCGCGGTCTAGTGCACCGCGGTCTTAATGCAGCCGGTGCATTTCGGCCGAGATTATACACCACTTTTGCACGATCGGAAGCGGTATTAGCCCTCGTATAACCGGTGTTATTGTCGTGAAAATATTTTTTTGTAGGTTGTTGAAATATGGGCTTTGTTGTATGTTGGCTTTGTTTGGTTTGTGTATCTGTATTTTGGGTTAAAAAAATGTTGAATTGTTTTGTATTTTGTTAATGTGAAATTTGTTTAAGAATAAAGGATATAAAAAAATATATATTCTATGGGTATATTACAATGATTGAATGTGCGGAAAAATATAAAAAAATATTTTTAATATAAAAATGAAAGTATATTGAATATAAGTGAAAGTATCTCTCTTTATTATTTTGAACAAATTTTCCCGGATATTATGTGTGTCCAAATAACACAACGAAAAAAGGATAATCCGGATATGTTCTGGATATCCCCGGATGAAACGATCCAAATAACATTTTCCAAATAACGGAATAGTAAATATGAACCCGCCTTTTGTACTCTGCGCAATATTCTTGTACATATGCGAAACGTTTCGGTATTCAATGTTATTTTAATTCACCTCAGAAATTGCCTCAGAGTCGAATTTCCATAGTGGTGTATATCATCGACAACTCCCTCTATATACTAGGATTGAATTTCCAATTATCTTTGGCACACTACAGACAAAAGCTTTTAATCTGCTATTAAAGGCCAATCTGTGGCCAATACTCTTCATATTGTTTGGAATGTTCTAATCTTCGGATCTAAGTACATTGAGTACTATCCATATATAATGAACCGCGTTTGAACGGTGAAACTTTAAGTGATACTGTGATTTTCGTAATTGAAATTTCCATTCGTGGAAATGACCAACAGATTCTATTGTTTTTGTTAATTTAGCGAATGAGAAAGTTCATCTGGCTACATATTCGCAAAACCTTTTCAAATAAAATTAAACGTACGTTAATTTGTATGAATTTTCTTCGGTAGCTTTTCAGTAAATTTTTCTGCCATAGAATGAAAAGACGAGGAACTCAAAGCTTTAATCTCAGGACGTGGTTAGTTTCAAGTGAGCAAAATTAAAGCAGTAATTGAGCATTTGCCACAGTTGATTCCTGAGTTTTATTTTTATTTTGGTTTAATATTATAAATTAATTCGTTTATTATATTGATATGTATATAATATTAGAATGAGTTTTCATTAAATTAACGGATAAATAATTATTATAAAAGCAAAAAATTTATACGAAAACTATGTATATATACATAAATAAAACAATATATTTTTATCGAAAGATAATTTTTGAATTTCATGGAAATAGTTTCTGTCAAAATTCAATTATCCACTTTTGTATTATGAGAAAACGAAGAGTCGCTTGTTGCGTATTCGATTTAGGGAAAAATACAAACGTCGGGATTACAGTTCCTGATTTTGTTTATTTGTATTTCGTTTGTATTCATAAAAAGATTTCGTGCTTAATAAATATTTATTTATAAACTGTCGAAAATTGATGCGCGTCCAAAACAAATTTATATAACATTTTACACATCGTTTTTCCAAATAGAAAAACAATGCCGATATGTTCGTTATTCATACGTTGTTCGGGAAAATTCAGCATTTAACAAGTGTACGATGAGAAAACTTCATGAAAATCCGTTGTACAAAAGCAAATGCACAATCCCAGTGTGGAGTTTGGGATCTGAATTTATACGTTCTGAAAGTTGCAGTTTCATTTTGTCTACATTTTCAGCTGACACATTATATCCCGATTTGCACGAGACTTACATTTGCACTCCCGTTATTCATATCCACGTAAAATATTGTAGGATATGACAATCATATATGGAATATTTGTGTAGATAAAATCAAAAGCCTATTTAAATAAGAATTGCAATTTGATTTTTTGAATATAACATATTATAATGTTCGAGTATTAATTATGCTGGTATAATTATATATTAAATTAGCTATTTATAATATCGAAATTTTACTATGAACCAACTACCGTAGATAATGTGAATACTTTGAGTCTATAGGTTAGCATGTTTTTGATTATATAAGCGTATTATCCTGAAAGCTCAGGTATTTTAGGGTTCAAAAAGGTTAATCGAAGGGCATTTAGTGACGTAGACGAATCGTATAAAACACTATTAGTGCTCATCGACTTTTGTCAGCAGATTCGAAAAATTTTTAACTCTTTGTTTGCCATGTGAGCGATTCACTACGTTAGTCTCTAACAGTTCCTACTGCAAAATTAATTGTGGGAGTGTTTTTGCGAAAAAGTCTTTTCAAGCAATTCTTGTATACTCAGGTTCTAAAAAGATTGGTAAAGATTTCTATTACATAAAGTTAGTTTAATGCTTTTCACTGTAATTGATTCAAATTATCTCGTACTTTATTTCGATTTTGATGGATTTAAAACATAAAAATCTAATAAGTTTACTTTAAATGTCGTTGAACAACTTTCTCAATAGCAATACAAATAAAATATGCAAATCCTCAGTAAACACGCGCTCGTACACAGTTCTAACCAAAATAAACTACCTGCCTAATATTGTTAACATTGGTAGAAGCTTTTGAGTCTGAGCTACCTTATGTTATATTAAAATGTTTCACACACAAATAATCTCAATTTGATAAATATACAAAAAAAATCATAATATAAATTTCTATGGCGAGGTTCAATGTTTGAAAAATTATAAATGAAGAAAAGGTACAATATCATTATTCTTGTTGGATTCTGTAGTTTGAAATTTTCACTGTGAAAGAAAACTCGCTTCTTCATAATATCTCTGCAGAGCAGTCTCGTTGGTTACTCCTTTGTGCGTTTGAAAATTTTAACTTTTCCGAACAGTGCACGTTGCCATCCGGCAACTTATTACTATTATATTCCTTCGAATGAAATGTAACGTTTTCAATGGAAACATTTACAAAATACAATGGCAAAAAACTTATTTTCTCTCTTGGTTAGATGATTGGGATTCTTTGAACAAGCTTGCATTCTCGGCATTCTATTAAATCTCGAAAAAAAATAATTTAGCTACAGATAAATTATATTAGACCGTTTTTTTAACGATTTTTTTTTATGAAAACGACTGAATGTGCACATTAATTTGTTATTGAAAATTACCGAAACATATAATAATTTTGATAAAAATATCAATTTCAGGTTAGCACGAAAAAAATGTATTGTGTTTTTTTCTCATTTTGCACAAAGAGAATGATTGAAAATACACCATAGCAAAAAAGAAAAACCTATACGGAAAACTCCAAACAGATATTATGCGATCGTTATACAATATAAATGTCTACGTACGCGAATCGCGTATTTGAGTAGAAATAAATAGCTTCTTTCTGTGTAGGAAAAAATCCTGATTGTAGTGATCATTTGTTACTTTTCCCATAAATATGAGATCTGCGAGATAATAAAATCCTTTTTTTCTCTTTTTTTTCAGTTTCCGCCACGAGGGTTCGGCGGGGCAGAAGGAGGCTATCAGGGTGGAAACAGAGGTAGAAATCTTAGGGTAAGTAAAAATATCTTTTTATATATATATTAAATTTACTTCTATATCCTTTTGTGTCGATTAAAGTTTTATTTTTCCATTCCATGATGCTGTTAAACTTTCAATACGTTACACATATTTTTTATGATCTTATTATAAACACAGTTTTTTATCATTATTTTTTACGTTAGTAACATGTTTCTTCTGCAAATTGATATGTAATATACTTTAATGTATTCAAAATGCAATTTTTTTATATGGAAACATTGTTTTAATAGGGTATAGTGACGGTTTTTGTGTAATACTTTAAGCCGTTTAATTTGTAAGCCGGACCGTTTGTATAATTATCGTGGAAAACGGAAAATTCTCGTTTCTGCTTTGTAACGTAACGTAGATTTAATTCTGAATATGTGATTTCATTAAACATGAATATAATTTTTTTATAATTAATTTACTTCAATGTATAACCCGGGATAAAAAAAAATTAATAGGCTTTCTGTGTGTAAAAACATATGATCCAAGTATGTTTTTTTTAATTAAAATCTTCATATAATTCTCCAACTAAAATTTTCGATATAAAATTATATTTCAAACTATACTTTATTACTATACTAGCGGATTGTACCCGACGTATATATAATATACATATAATATATATATATATATATATATATACATATATATATATATATATATATATATATATATATATATATATATATATATATATTATACATGTATATGTATATTATATGTATATATAAGAAGATATAAACCATAAAATATTGAAAAATTCTCATGTCTTTTGCGAAAAAATTTCAAGGATTTTTTAATCTTCGTAAAACATGAAACACGTTATCATTACATACACACGTTAACCTCACCTGGGCCAACATATCGAACACCGGGACTATATGAATCCGACGGGGTGCTGAAGGTTAAATAAAGTTTATACGAAATATATGAACGTTTCTCAAAAATTTCCACTGGAAATTACTTTCGGAATTCAATTTCCCGTCGTTGAACTTCCCTTTGCCCGCTTCACGTGCACGTCGATAACCCTTTGCCATAGCCCACACCATGAGTTTTCCCGATTTTCGCATACGCGAATCGCCGCTCTGAATCTGCTGTGTGTGTGTATGTATGTGTATTTTAGATACGTATTTTGAATGTGTGTCGGTTGTCGGATCGTAGTTTCAAAACTCGCGATTAAAGATGTCGAGAGATGTGACAACTTTTTGAAACTTGATTTTTATTTAAGTGTTGAAGATTGTTTGCGACATATTCGTGGAAAATGTGATTTTATGTTGCAGTATGATGTGTGAAATATATTTTCGTAATAAATCTATTTAAGTGTTGTATGATAATATTTTTATATTAATGTTGATCGGTAAAATAAACAGTGTGCTCTCAAGTATATATACTTTTCTCCTTTTACTCTTTTCAGAAACTTTTTCTTTTTCTGATAGCTTAAATATTATCATTTACTCTTCTCGCTGATTTGTTTAAGAAAAGATCTTGAGACTTTCTTTGGCGAAAGCTCTGAATGTATAACTTTAATACATTTCTCAGAAATATAACAATGAAATATATTAAATTGAAGACGGATGATTTTATTTACTATCATAAAATCACACAAAATTATTTAACAAGATACAATTTTTAATATCCAAACTTCTTAAGATTGAAATATTTATACAGGGTCTTCCCCGGGACTTTTATAACTTCTAATCGGATTTAAAGTGACTTAGAGTCATGATAGAGAAGTGAGAGTGATACCATTCCGAATAAAATCGGCTACAATTTATTTTCATTTTACCCCCCCCCTCAAATTTTACCCTCCCCAAAAAAAAAAAAAATTTAAAAAAAATTGTAGCCGATTTCATTCGGAATGGTATCATTCTCACTTCTCTATCATGACTCTAAGTCACTTTAAATCCGATTAGAAGTTATAAAATTCCCGGGGAAGACCCTGTATATACATACGATGTTGATAAAAAAATGAGATTCTTTCTTATAACAATTTTCAATAAAAATACATCACTCATTTTGAATCTAGACGCTTCTCATGAGATATACGCGTATCTTTCGTAACACATGTGTGCTCCTTTTACGCGAAATATTTTCGCGTTTCCACGTACACTTGCATGATCGATTTTCGCAAATAACTCGACGGAAAAAGGAAGTGCGGCGCTTTTCCGCACCCCGGCATCAATTTGCGACGTTTGGCGGGAAAACTGCATTTGCGACGACTTTTTCTTTCCTAACGTATCCGACGCTTTTGGTTGTGATTATTTTCAGAATTTCTATTCGGAAAATTTCAATATCACAAAAAGAACAATTGTGTTTCGATTTGTATAACAATGATATTTCGTTATTTTATCGACGTTTAATAATACGTCGACAATGAATTGAAACGATATAGTCAACAAGTCTATTAATCTATTAATAAATCATTAATTTTCTTTATAAATCGTAACCCATTTATCACCTACAAATGTGCCCGATTCATCCAATGGCTTTTCGCCGGATTATCATTTCGTATCTCTCGTAAATCACGAAACGCGCATCACAACACCCCGTTTTCTCACTTTAATACGTTATAATATACAATATAATAAATCAGCACATAATAATAAATAACGGTTCGTGTGTGCTTTCGAGATACCCATCTTAATGGCTTGTAAATTAATAGATGTAGTACGTGCGATAAACGCGGGATTACGCTCGTTTATAAATTCATCGAGATGTTCGTTTCGTATGGGGAAAGTTATGTGTAGTCGGGTATTTTATGGCGTTTTGATTGTGTCATTATCGTCATCATCATTCAGTAGAACAAGGCTCTTTTGATATATAAGAAATGTATAATATATATATATTTTTATGGTATATAATAACATTATAATAATGAAGAAAAAAATACTTATATAGAATTTTTAATTAATATCTTGTAGAACGTAAATTTAACGTGTTAATGTGATAAAATAATCTTAATCTAGTAACTGAAATCTGACCATTGATAAATTCAATCTATTATAGTTTAACGGCTTCTGATACGAGGCTGTGGAATTATTCATATGTGCAAACTAATTGATTTCGGTGTGTCAAAGGACATGAATAATTCGCCATATATTGGTTATTAGAGGATGCGTTTGAATAATGAGTTCCAATTTAAAGGTTCTGGATATAATATTTCGACTCCTTTATCAGTTTATTTGGCGCAATTTATCCTTATTCAAGATATTATATAACGTGTGATTGATTTGAAAAGTAATTACGCACTCAATCCATTCAAACTAAATTAATTCTACGAATATTTATTTAATAAAATGTATGTTATATCAATTGAAATCAAATTTGATTTCAATATTTATTCATTCAACGAAATTTATATAGGTGTTCGGAAAGTGTGAGTGCAATTTCGTTTTTAAATTACGGAAAAACGCGTCGGTGGAGAGATAGAAAACATGCAACACTAAGCAGCTTGGTTTTTTCAAAAATTTCATATTATTTATTTATTATTATATTGAGGACATTAACTCAATGAATGCAGAATATCACAGAAGAAATGGCATCGGTATCTGACTTTGCGTCAAGGTGTATCAAGAAATCTTCGCATAAGATTAAAATAATGCCGGGGGCATAACGGACGCCATTTAGATAACATAATTTATAGTTAATAATTTTTTAATGACTTTATTATTAATTGAAAATAAAAAGAAAATTTTTTGTTGTTGATTTATTTTACTTTTAAACTGCACTCACGCTTTCCAAACACTCTGTATATCGAAAAACGCGCGCTAATAGATTCTGTAGTAAAAGCGGCAGCATGTTTTAATTTGAGCGGTGAAAATTGCGATTTAGCCTCAGTCATTAAAAAACGAAATGGTTGAGAAAAAAATTCAAATTCGACACAACCCCACGTTCCCTTTTACCATCTTGAAAATGTTCGTGTTGCTTGCGCGTCCGAGGAAAAAAATTTCATTAATTAATGCATGAAACACAAACACGAATAATGAAGGGAATAAGGGCATGGGACCGAAAAAAACGGAGTAAATAAAAAATCCTGTATATTTGTGTATATTTTTCATATTATAAAACAGAAAGAAAAGTAGACGACTAGGGAGGGGAAACACAATTACGAAAAATGACTTTTTTTTCGTCGAAAACTCGTTTCGAGTGCAAACACCGAGAGTTATTTAATCGGCGCGACGAATTCGAGCAATTAAAACAAAATAAGCAATATAAATGAAAATGGTTCATGAATAGCGAAAAATATATTTGTACGTAATAAGAAAAATCGATTTCCCCAAAAAAACATCTAAATTTAAACCGATCTGTTTAATAATTCAAATTTATTTCGAACGGTTTCCCTTTTTTCTCGCACATATGGGACGATTTACAAATTGGCGAAGAAATGTCGTGTTGCAAAATTGCATCGATTAATCCAACTTTTACATATTGAGCTTACACAGGTCCAGATTAACTTTTCTGAAAAGGATAAAAATCGGACCCGATCAATTTATCCGGTATCCGGAAAACGGGCTGACTAAGCCCACGGGTCCGGAGCAGCAAAAAACCAGCACTTTAGTTTATGGACCAAAATTAGATTTCTCGTTGCCGAAATAGGAAAAAAAGGATCCGAAAAAATAACCTCACTTTGGATTAAAACGGGTCAGATCGCAGGATCGTGAAAGAGCATCGTATCGCTGAAAACGTACTATTTTCATTTTTACTCTTCCTGTTTAATCATTCTGGATCGGATTGACGCTCAACGGATGCTGAATACGATTTCTGAAACTGTGTGTATTTTTGTATTATCATTTTTTTTATTATTTAAATATCCTATGGCGGAAAATATCAGGATTATCGAGGATACGAGAATACTGAATCAATGAAATATTATATTTCATTGGTTACTATGACAACGGTCTTACAATTAATAATACTTTTCTATGTAAAAACTGTAAAGGTGGCCATATACGCTACGAGAAATCGTTACGATCAGACTGTACAGTTCGAACGGTACAGATAAATCGCTACATGTATGTTATAAAACTGTACAGTTTCGTCCGATTTTTTAAGACTGTGCAGTCGAACGGAACATTACGAAAATTTCAATTGATTAACGGAATCGAATGAACTGTGCCGACTGATCGTAACGTGTATGCGCTCGTTAACGATTTCTCGCAGCGTATATAGCTTGTATGCCATTGTACCGTTCGAACTGTACAGTCTGATCGTAACGATTTCTCGTAGCGTATATGGTCACCATTACATTAACAAAATTTGATCAATCGTTTAATTTTCTAGTTTCGATAAGCAAAATATCACACAGTCAATAGACAAACATAATCGCATATCGTTAAACTAAAATCATTCGGTAAATGATAATTTCTAATTAATAACTTATTACCTTCGACTCATAATTGACAAAGCCTTGTTTAGTTTGCACATTGTCATAATAATACTGAAATTATTTTAATTTTGAATAATTGAATGAGCATGGAATGTTTGGGAAGCTGAGACCGGGTACACGTTCGCTTATGTTTATTTACAACGCATATAATTTTTATTTCGTTTTTCGATACACATCGGGGAATAGCTTTTTCGGTGATCGATGAGTTTTTTTCGCTTTGACGACGCAATAAATCGCTTTGGAAATATTTCGTCGCGAAATTTTTGTCCGTTTCGAAAAAAAATATTCGAAAAAGTATGCGTCAAAGTTTCATCGACAATATGTAAAATAATTCATTACGCCAACGTAAATCGGTTTCATATATAAGATAGGTTTTTTTAATATATATTTTTTGTGCATTTTAATAACACTTTTTCGAGAAAATTAAAAAAATATATAATTTGAGCTGATATATAAAATAAAATTTTGATCATTATATGGTATTGATTAATGTCAATGTTCAAATTATATTGATATGTACTTTTTTGAATATATAATATTATACAGTATTATTACTTCAAATCTATTATAAAAATGAATATCATTATCATAAAATGAAATCAGTATATTATTGAAAACTGATTTTTTTTATTGTGTTTGTTAAATTTACCGTGAATTTCACTCGAAATAGATTCAGGTACATTAACTATTCACTATTGGTTTCATTTGATTTTCAGTCGTGTATAAGAATTTCAAAGCAATGAATATATTTTTCGTATTGATATTTTTATCACTATGTTTTGTAAGCTGCATTAACAAAAACCATGTCGAAAACAAAAATAAACTAGGACATGTACGTTAGTTTTATTTTATATTTTATTTCATTAACAAATTATATTTTTTATCCGACATGAAATAATTTTTTTTATTTACATTCAAGGGTCTTTACATAATAACCGTAAAAAACATAAGTAGGTGTGGCGATATTGATAAATTTAACGACGACAATGTCCACGTTAATTTCATGTTAAGTGATAAACGAGATATGAAATTTTATATTTATTCTGCAATAAATTTCAAAATCATACAGGTATTCAAATTTTAATTCATTAATTTTGACTTTATTTGATTTAAATTGTTCTTCATAGGCCACATTTATTGCTAAAATAATGGATAACAATGAATACAAATTAGTTTTCAATAAATCGTCTAGTACTCCATGTTTGGATAGTATATTTCGGAATCATATACCTCGTAAATTTGTAATCGATCAAAAAGAATGTAATTTTTCTCCGGTAAGTTGAATGAGGATAATTGAAATTTTATAAAAAAATATGTATTAATTATATTTTAATTCGAATCAGGGTAATTATTCAACACCAATTCAAAACGTTAACTTATTACTTCATCAAACTATAGGAAGAACTTTCTTTTACACAAAAGCGATGACTAAAATGGCATTTTATACCGATAATGGATCTATTTTTTGTTTTTTTTCTGAATTCACATCAAAACCATTATTAAAAAAGAAAACATAACACTATTAATGTGTGCGAATGAAAAGTATCTAAAAAATTTAAATACAAATTCGTTTCATCATTTTATTATCAACTAACTGTTATTTTTTTTTTCTTTTATGCGATACTTTTCAAATTCAACTTAAAACTTATAAATAAATATTGATTGAATTTAATATTTGAATTTATTACAAATGATTCCCATATAAATTATATAAACTAATTTAAAATTAAAATTGGAATGATAATATAGAGAAAAATATTTGACAAACAATATAAAATCAAATTTTGTCATCCAGATTTACGCGGAAATTCGAGATGGATGATTTTTGTTTCCCGTCACAGAATTAATTATCATCTTTACGTTTTGACGACATTCCTATTCGTTCGCCGAATCTACAAATCAACTTATAGACGAGCGATTCGCGTTCAATTTGCAATCGTCGCTATGAAACAACGCATTATATACATATATACGGGAGATTGTTTTCCAGCTCGAATATTCCTGTTCCAGTGCCGGAAGGGGGAAAAACCGGGAAACGGGGAAATTCGAGACGAATCTGGGATACGCTGCATTATTTACCGAGAGACGGCAATCTAAATAACAATGGCGACAAAGAAATTCGATTAAGTTTACAGTCGAGGAAAGCTTCCATTGGGCCCAAACGTCCCGTGGGATGAATCATAAGCGCGGTCCGGGATTTTCCGGCAGGCCGGGATTTTTCCGGAAAAACTGCGAGTGCGTACGAAGAGCCTTAGCGGCGAAAGTGGCCGTTTGATTAATTCGATTAAAACTGTGGAAAAGTCTATCGGGTTTTGATAATATTGTCTTACTATAATATCTTTCGGAATATTGGATAATTCGATTTGCATTTTGAGGCAATTACAATGTGATGGTTTTATTGGGTCACTCAAAAAGTAACACTCATTCGATTTTTTTTCATGAACTTTTCATTAAACTTAAACAAAATTTTAGTTCTTAATAAAATCCACATAGGTACATATATTTACTACATATGTATTTTTTTTTCAAAATTCTCTATTTTTATTTGAAAAATTTGCTCCATTATGGAAAATATGTACTATTTTTTCTTCACCATTTTTCTATGATTCATATAATTTAGTTTAAATCCAAAAAAATACAGAATTAAAAAAAAACCATACAAATGATTTTAAAGTACAAATTGAATTAACAGTTCTTTAGAGAGCAAAAAAAAAACAAAGAGCATTAATTTTGAATGAAATATTATTATATATCGCAATTAAATCATGATTGAAACGATTCGTCATTCATAATTAAATTTTCAAAAATGTGTGTATGTTGACAATGTTGCGCACGTATGTTTTCATTTATTTTTCTGAAAATAATCTACGAGTTCGTCGGACATTTATTGAATGGTGGTTCTTCTCTCGCAACAACAACAACTGATTTATGTTTATTGCTCGACCGAATAAACATAAATCAGGCGTCGAGGAACGTTCGTAACCGATCCATTGAAAATTTTGAAATTTTTATTCCATTTTTTTAGAAAATATCAATTCGTGTTTTACATATGATCAGATAATTTGGATAAAACTTACTATTCAAATAATAAATTGAATCAAAATATCTTCATTTGTG
This sequence comes from Hydropsyche tenuis, assembly GCA_009617725.1. Taxonomy (NCBI): domain Eukaryota; kingdom Metazoa; phylum Arthropoda; class Insecta; order Trichoptera; family Hydropsychidae; genus Hydropsyche; species Hydropsyche tenuis. The sequence goes on from VTON01000025.1 coordinate 2,282,846, forward strand.
AATATATAATATAAATATAATTTTAAACCTGTTGAATTATTCATATGAATAGATATCCGATCTATAATATATAAAAATATATATACTATATAATTTTAATCAAAATGCAGAGAATTTATTAATATTCAGCGTCAATACAGTATAATAATACTCGAATGGAATAGAATTAATTCACACGCGCATAATGAAAGACCTATATGAGAACCATCCGATCGAATATACAGTCCTTTGATAAGGGAAAGCGCTTCTCAAATATTTGCAGACGTGCTTTGTTAAACACTGAATTTTCTCACATGAAACGCGGCTCATACAAATTCGAGATTAACCATAAGATCCAATCGATTCATCCAAATTCGCATATTTTACGCAAATCTGAAAATTTTATTTCGAAAATTATATTTCGTGAAATATCGTCGCCGACAACGTTGAAAGGGTTAATTTTCGCGCTTTCGTATCTCTCGATCCTGATCAGTGTCTATTCACACTTCGGGATCCAGATCGGGCTCTTAAATACCCCAATTTTCATGGCGGGCTAATAATTGGTTTTATTGCTGGGTCGGATCGTACGAAAGCAGAATATTTTAGCACTCCCGAGTGGAACGTAAAAACGGTCAAAGAGTGTCAATTAGAAGCCTCTCGCCATACGAAAGGATCGACTCTTTTATATGATAAGTAACGATGTGAGATGTATAAAATTTGAATATAAAATTGAGTTGTTGTTAGAATTTCGATTATCGCCTCTGTCAATCGGGTGCCAATTAAAAATACTTCACTCAAAAATTTTAATATCGATATTATTAACTTCGAGATAATCTCGTTGTCGTATAATTTGAAAGGCTTCGAAATTGCTAATTTGGTCGATCGTGGAAGGGAAAAAAACGACTGTCGAGTGGCGGCCAAAACGGCTCGTTGTAAAGGTTGAAAAGGAAAAAAACAAAAATAAGAGACAACTCCGAAGTGGGGAAAAAGCAATAAAGGAAAATCGTCAAAGTAGCCTTTATCGGAAATTTCTCGACGCGATGAAATTGTCGAGTCGTGTTTTACAGCGTAGAATCGCCCGAGGGCGATTTTTCCTTGACGCGAGAGATTTTTCCGACACTTTTCTGATTGGAGCGATTATCGTTGAAAGGTTATTATGGAAAAAGCTTACATTATTTATTTCACAAAAAATGAGTTGTTTTCAAAATATTAAAAATACATAATACTGTTAATAATATTTAATTGAATTTTTAAAAAATCCAATTTTTTCAAATAATATTTTAATGAGGCAATTAATTCTTCAGTATTAATTATTAAATTTATTTACAGTATGTATTTGTGAGAATTTGCGCAATCTTATAAGAGAAATCTCATTTAGAGATAAATCAAGGTAGTTGACATTTCGTTAATTAGAAACAGAATTTCCGAATCCTCCAGTTTTAATTTATTTATTACCGTCAAACAATTAAATGCAAATAAAATATTTAAAAACTCACAAAAAAAATAATCATTTACTTCATCCAATTTGTATTATAAAATATATAATCTCAATCGGAAAATCTATTTTCAAAGATCAACACCATATTTTATATTCCCACGCTTAATACATCAACCGTTAAAAGTACGTACGTAATTTTCTCCCCCCTCCCCTCTCACATATATCTAATACTCGACGAGAGAAAATCGATCACGGTTCTGGAAAAGCGGGCGATCCTAGGGGGAGGAGCTGGTGGAAAATTGGGGGAAAAGTCACCCCGTGGGCGATGGCCCACATTTCCATTAGCGAAAACCAGTTCCCCTCCCGCTTTTGCTTTCCCCCCGCCTGGAAAAGTCTTCCCCGCGAATTTTCCTGCCCCTGCTCGAATTTTCTTGGCAGGGCAAAAGTCGATATATCATCGCCGAGTGCCGCTACTTGTCACGGCACAACAAATTTTCGATAACACCGGTCTAGGCAAAATAAACAGGAGAGGTTTTCCTACGATCGTCGTTTCTCAAACTTTTTTTGCATGGATAATAGATGTGCGATTGAAATCGGGTTTTCATTTGTTCAGTTGATGTTGATCGATTGAGATTAGTTTTTTTTTTCGGATACAATGACCGGATACTTTACACGTTTCAACAATAAACTGGTTTATTTATAGAAAGTATAATATATTTTCATGTAGCGAATTTTTGTTGTTTTTTTTTTCAAAATATGTTTTCTATGAAAATACAATATATTAAAATTTCATGAAACAATACATTTTATTATCAAATATTTATTTTCCGAACTTAAATATTTGCGATATCTCACCAATGTCCAATAGCGCGCAAAAAAAAAACTAATCAAAAAACCAATCGGAAAAGCGGCTGGAAAATGGAAAAGAGGACACACGAAATCGAGATCGCTATCTAATAGATTGAATATCACCAGGCAAACACACGATTCGACGAAATCTTTATATTGTATTACGAAACTTTTCAACTATTTCTTTCCCTTCACATACATATATATTAAATGGAAATCCGCCTCTGAAAAGGATCGAGTTTCGCAAATAACACAAAACAGCTCCACGTACCACTGCTCCCGATCCAAAAGACGGCTTTTATTCCGGTTTCAGGTACACACAGTTTGTTGGCTACCCACTTTTGGGTTCGGGCCGCGTTCGAACGTGTCGTAATATATGGTATTGGCAAGGAGGTCGACACTCCATAAGTGTGTCATATTTCTATTTCACGCGCCCCTAAATCTTGATTTATCACCCCTGAACCAGACGACCTGTAAACTATTGCTTCGAGTGAACTCTGTACTCAGGGGATGTCAACCTTTATCGATTGTTAGTGTGGTTTGATGATTTTTGCGATCGTTAATAATTGTATAAGGCAACTTTTTATTTGGCTGGTTAATAATAACTAAAATGATCGGTAAATAATTGTTAAATAATCAGTTAGGTTAGGTTAGGTTACTACTACGTGTGACTACATTAATACTTGTTCCAACAAGTTCAAACAGGTTTCCACGTGCACAGAACCGAATAACAACCATATACTTTGTTTTTGCTGATCAAAATAGGATCTTTTAACTGATCAATTAAATACAGGCCATTGTATAATAGTTTAGACCAGGCTTGTCCAAAGGGCCACTACGGTGCCAAAATGGCCCCCCACTTTTCAGACAAAAACAAACATAACAAACTGCATTTATTCCGAAATTTACTCATCGAAATAGTTTTATAAAGGAAATAAATAACTTTATCAATATTTTAATACTTATTACGTTTTGAATTTACAAACATTGAAAATTTGAGATTTGAAATTTGTACGTGGTCCCCGCATACTGAAATTTTGGACAAGACCGGTTTAGACGATGACGAAGTTCTGAAAGTTTTTCGATAGTTAATCGTGTTAGTTAATTTGAAAATTTGAAAGTTATTTTCAATATTTGATAACGATTTAAATTTGAAATAATGTTTAATATGATTTTATTAATTTTTATAAATTAATAAACCTTTTGGTTTTTTCATGAAATTATTATACTAAACATCAATTGATTACACTAGGTTCTCTTTTTATGCGGTATTTTTTTAAATACAATATATTTTTTTAATTTTTTGGACTATATGAACGTACAAATGTATGTACAATGTAATAACTTAACTAAGAGTACATTGTTAATAGAAATACATTTTTTAATGCGATTTTAGTTATATTTTATATAGCAGTTTCACTTTTTCATATCTTTTTTTATGCGGAACGGAACGCATCTACCGCATAAAAAGAGAACCTTAGTTATAATTAAAAAAAATACATTTTTTTTTAAATATTTTTTAAGCAATCAAATGTCAAATAAATTCTATATCAAACGACCTCGAAACTTTTTCAAGATCAGCACCCTATTTCAGCGAACTCTATTTCATTATAAAACGCACAGACAAACTTGTGTAAAACTAAAAACTTTCCATTCGACCGCGTTAACCTTCAAACGAACGGTCAAACCTCGAAAAAAAATCAATACCAAACACAAATCCAATCCGAGTTCGCCACCTCTGCCCACCGAAAGAACCCTTTCACCGCTCACTCCTTATTTGTCCGCAAACAGCCGTTCCAGAAACCGAGGGTCGATTCCTGCGGGCTAAGGGCAAAAGGGCCTAGTTCCAACACCGCACCCCGCACCCTCCCCCGCCGTTGGTTAAATTGATTTAGGGAACGGACCCCCGTTGATAGGAATTGCCGCCTATTTGTCAGCCGACATAATTAAGACGACTTTATGGGTTACGCCCCCGGCGTTTAGCCGAAAATATTATTAAATCGCTGCCGATGAAAATAGTTGAGCACCCCTGGAGATCTATGCGATGTTGTGGTTTTCTTTGATTTAGGCGTTTTAAATAAATAACTGCTGATTGCTTGGTGAGAAAACGGGCGAAGGTGTGTTTAATGCTGGCCATACACGCTACCAGAAATCGTTATGATAAAACTGTACAGTTCGAAAGGTAAGATTTATGTTTGTATGTAAAACTGTACAGTTTTATAACATACATGTAGCGATAAATCGTACTTTAGTTTTATCGTAACGATTTCTCGTAGCGTGTATGGCCAACATTATAGCCTCGGTATCGACGATTTGAGCGACTTGAACGATTTGAGCGACAATTTAGTGACTATTCAATTGTTAACTTTTTCAATTTATATGTACATCTTCAACTGTTAGTGACAACTGTTTAACTTCAACTTCAACTGTCCCGACTGTATTGAAAAATAAGACATAATGGTGGCAAACTCTAAAGGACGGCAAAATAAATTTAATAATATTAATTTTTCTTTATAAAAACATATTCGACAAAAAAATTTACACGAGTATTAATGTTTCGGAGTGAATTTACGACGTTAAAATATCTATCTACAATATAATATTGGAATTATTATTTAAAAAAAAAACGTTTGAACTTTAAACTAAATTTCTAGAGAAGGCGACATTTTGAACTTCGCCTAACGGTGGCACATTGTCACTACTATTTTTTCAACTTTTAATTTGAAACTAAGCATTTAATTTGACTTATCTCCTATATAAATTCAATCAGATCGACACTTTAAAATTCCTATAAGGTGAAAGGTATAAAAAAGCGACAAAAAAAACACAGTAACACAAGTGTGGAGCAGTGATTCGAAATCGGAACCGATATTCGGAGGCGGTACTCGGGTCGTTTGTCTTCATTAAACCGAAGGCCTGAAACCGGGGTCTCTACCAAAATCTGATTAAAAACGGGCTACGACTTAGAAACAACCGCTTTTCCTTTGTGCATATATATTTGTACGATTCTCTCGTTCTAAATTACGGATTCGGCCTATTTTATTTATTCAACGGAAACGATAGACGGATTAACTCTTCCGATAATGGAGAAATCCCGAATCCCTCCGCCTCCCGTCCCGGCTTTTTATGCGAAATAATTAAATTTAATTAAGTTAAATCGCCGTGTCGGTCTTGTAAGAATTTATTTCAATAAGGTATTGAACGATTAAGGCGATTAAATGAGGATTTTATTTTTTTTTTCCCGTTTAGAAAGTTGGGAGTTGATTTTGTAGAGTACCATTCTTTTGGAAAAATTGAATGTACATCCGTAGACTTGTGTTTTTTTTTTAAATTAATTGAATGCATAATATACAACTCAAATACTATGATAATTAAAAAATCATTAAATTTTTATCTTTATTAATATTTTATCATTTTTTTATACCTACGTTATTATTAGTATCAATTTGAATACGCAAATTTTCATGTTGATTTGTAGAAAGTTGCGCATTTTACAAAGCTAAATAATCAATACAAAATTTTTATATACGTGTATAAAATAAAATCTATAAAAAATAAACAGCCCACATATTCGATTGTTACCGATAAAAATTCGCAAGCGTCAAACTTTCTTATCGCGATTTTTTTCCTTATCTGGAGACGTTTCTTATCAAACGCCTTCGGATTACCGAGAAAAATGCGTGTTTCGCCCGCGTGAGAAAAACGCTAACACTTTCAACTTTCTTCTATTTTTTATCGAGAAAAAAACGCGAAGAAAAAAATCGCTAAAAAGAAGAAAAAAGCGCATTACGCAAAGTGGAGCATTAATCTAGAGCGCGAGTGGAGGCGCGTTCGCGTCTTTATTTATTGTTCAATACGCGTTCATTTGACGCGAACTCATCGCTCTTTCTCACTCTGTCACTCTTTATATATTTGTGTATGCGTATATTATTATCCTTTTATATATTTATGAATGTAAGGATGTATATGGAGTTCGTTCTCGGGCTCGTATCCAGCTTACTTATGTGATAGGGGTGGATTTGGCTAAATGGGGCGTGAAGATCTCGCAGTGCTAATAAGGATATGAGATATAAACACAGAGATTTTTTTTTTATTTAATTTATTTATATTAATGATTTATCGCAGTGTTTTACAATTTTTTTCTATGATGAAATATTAATAAAAACCTAAAATTTCGATGGAACAAATTGGTCTTAAATATTTTGTAATATTTTTAAATCATTTTTGTTTCTTATTTATATGAATTTTTTATGTATAACTTTTTTAAAAAGCCGATACATAAATAAAAAATATTTAAGAACCACTGATCTATAATCAATTGATCAAAATTTTAAAAATTCTTCACAAAAAAATATATTTCCATTTCTTTTTTGAGATTATGTGTATATTAACGTTCATTTATATTGTTGAATGAACCAAAAAAAACATCTGAAAATCCGTTCAAAACTCTTACATAAACCAATAAATCACATACAATACATAAATTCTAAACCAGAACAATAACCATAAAATAAACAGACATCGAAAAATTGTCTTCCACGACACACAACACTAACAACGTTTCTAGCTTTTATCGCGACGTCAACTTTTCAAACTTTACAATCACAATAGTTTTCGTCGCCTCCGCAGTTTCGCTCGGGGTCACAGTTTCTCTTGTAAAACGGACATTATATATAATCTCGGTGCTTCTAAATATATAATGTAATAGCGAAATACTTGCGAAACAGGGTGCAAGAAGTGCATGAAGTTCGGACGTTTGCTTTCTTGCCGTGCAGTAAGTGGTTTCCAGCGGTTGTCACTTGCAAGAATAAAAGTGCACTTAGTGCAATCGTGCTGCTACATATTATCCTGAGAACGTTTTTCGAAGTAAAAGAATGCTCTAGAAATACTCGAGTATTATTTTTATATTGTAACAGCGAGTTTTTGAATGAATTTTTGTTGAGTCATGTGGAAAAATTTGCTTTAAATTTTGATATTTGCGTTTCATTTAATGTTAAAAAAATTATTGTACATTAATCAATTAAAAAAAATGAAATACTCATTCATTTAATTTATATGTGAAATAATCAGAATATCTTTTAAATATGCATCACAATGTTTTCATTCGAATAATCGATAATGGAATATTATATTATGTATATATTGTTCATAAAAATACTACTCGTTCAAGTTAAGAAACACTTATTTAGAAAACCATAGTACGTATTAACAAAAACAAAAGCGCCCTCAAAGTAAATTGTATCCAGGGATTAGTCTGAAAGGTGCACTAAGAAAACGTAAGACAAACACAACGAAAGCTCAATCCGAAATCGCTCAACAGCACACAAAAGCAAAAACTTTTCCGATTTTCCGCACGATGGAATTTTTCCCGATTTCCCAAAACGTACTACTAATATGCGAACGCGCTAAACATAATTATCTACGTCGAAAGAATAACTACGCTCCCCGTACAATTAGACAGAAAACTCGGTATGAGGAAGGAGAGGGGTAGACTTTCCCGGGGGTGAAGGGGAAAAGGGGCGAGTTTTCCCGAGGGTCGGGAAAAGCGGCGGTGGCTCTATTTTCGCATGAAAATGTATGTCACGTGAGAGACGCGATTTCGTTAGGCGCTCGTTATTACATTTTTGCCAAGTTCTTGCTTTGTGCCGAGTGGATCGTATCCGTTTTAATTACTTTTCCACATATGTACGTATGAGTGTTTTGATTGTGTATGTGTGTGTGCGCTTTTGTGTATATGTATTAGATCTTTGAATGTATTAATATATTCAAGATCAACAGAATCAAAATTCATTATTTTCAGAGTTGAAAATTTCGCTGTTTATTCTGCTTTAATTTTGATTTTAATTATTTTAAATTGTTTGTATTAGTCAACATATGAAATTATTAATTATCTATAGCATATGCTTATTTTGATGATTATGGGTGTATTTTATGAAACGGGAACGAATATGTCTCTTTATATTTATCGTATACACTTCGGTGGCTTTTCGTGGAATATTTCCACTTGATGTTTGTCGCAAAAATTATGCTTATTTATTTCATTATTATCGGGAAATATGTGAGGCTTTGCGAGATTACTTCTCCTTATTAAGGATTATTATTTACAAAATTGTTCTATCTGATATCGAAATATATATTTTTTCATCCAAATTTTCCATACTTCGAATCAATAAAAAATTCACTCCCACTTTCACATTCACATTCACTTCACATCTCCCATATAAATATCAAACCAAATATTAATATCATTTCCTCCAATATACGACACATCATAATAATGAACCCGGAATCCTTCAACTAATAACACACCCGAAAATCTCACAGCACAGACAAAAAGCACGATATAGAATTTCGTCCCGTCGGATATAATACGGCACGTGACACGCTTTGAATCCTTACATAGGCTTCGTTTTCATTTTTTCATCTCACATACACACACATATATATTTTCGCTTTTTTGTTTCCGCATTTCTATGGCAGCGATCGAAAAGGGGGCTTTTCAGCGTTCGATATCCGGTTGCGGTACGTTCGGGTTTTCAGCTGTAATACATGTGCGGGGCCAGGGCTTTTAATTAGTGAAAGTAGCCTAGGCTATTTATCAGTGTCATCTGGTGGGAAAGAGTCCTTTTCTTTGTGAGGATTTGTCTCGTGTGGTTTTATATTGGTGAAAAATTTCGTTGTTGGGAATATTGCTGATTACTGATATGTATAATACTTCGATTTGTGTATCCTTCTGATATTAGATTTGTATTGAAATATAATATATTTTCTTTCAATTAATTTGATTCATATAATAAGACACATATTAGAATTAGCATATATAGTATTATATGCCTGATGAAAACTTTTCATCTTTATACTGAATTTGATGAAAAGATTAATACTATTATATTTCAAAATATAATGCATTCTTAACTTTTATTTATTTATATTTATGCTATTGGGAAATTTAATACATTTTATTATACATGATATTTATTTGAATCATATTTTGTGATATTTATTACATTTTTCATGAACACCTCTTAATATATGAAAGAACGTAAATTTTCCCTTTTACGATCGACTTTTACTAGAGAAAGACATTCAAATGCCAGCTAAACTTTCTGAATCGCATTTAAATTTATCCTTGTGAATTTTCACCTAGACAAATAGTTTTTCTTATCTGTTTTGAACAATTAAAAAACTCTTTCTCTGTCACAATGGTTGAACGTGAAGTTTATGTTAAAAGAGAAATCTTTTCGCTGCAGTAATGAGAAATAAATTCTTAATTTAGTGCAGTTTTATGCAATTTCATTTATTTCTTTTATTATGTTCTCTACAGTTATATAGAAAAAGAAACTTTAGTAGTTTTTTCACAAATGTAATATTATATATTTTTCTTCTTGATTTGACACGTTGGACTCTTTATAAAGTTGGCGGTCGAAATAAAAGTTAGTTTCGACATTTTACTTTCGCAACCATCTCAATCAAAGAATGTATAAAAGTTTTTCATTTCGTATTTATTTTTAAGATCGTGTACATAAGTTCATAATAATAAACGCCTAAATAAAACTTCGTTGAAAGCACATTTTTTATATTGAAAACAATTCACAGTTTGGAACAAAGTTTCAAAGAAATAAATATATTATATAATATAATACATATTATATAATACACACGTACTAGTTCTATTTAATCATACGTTATCTCCTAATTTTATGATGTGAGTACATACTCGTATTTATTATTCCCAAAAAAAAAACTAATTTAGACTTTTCTAAATTTTTCGTTAATTTCAAAATGATGCTCGATTGATTTTTATAAATGATTCAAAACCCAGTCAGATAATTTTCATTCAAAATTAAATTAAGATGTTTCTAAACAAGAAAAAACTTTTCAACGTAAAAAATGGTTATACTTGGTTGACGACAGCTGTTTCTAATTTTCTTAATGAATTTCTGAAAAGCTTAAAGATGACTTTAAATTTAAATGTTTTTACAATTCAGTTATATTGTATTTTTGACAATAATAAAAAAAAAATAAACAACAAACAAATTTTAAAACATTTAGCCATAAACTATGAACATATGAACAATAAATGTATTCTAAAAACTCGATCTACATTACATATACATATAATACTACCTCAATAAAATATGGTGTTTGTGAATATCCTTTATCCTTTTAAATTGCATGTGTGTAAGTTTACATATTCTTCCTTTTCCACAGTCCGTTTATCATCGAAAAGTTTCAGCTTCAACTGAAAGGTGACGCTGCTTGTAAAACCCCCTGGTTTTTTCAGATTTTCTAAATCTCAAAGAAAACTATCTTTGAAAATATTCTTTCGAAAGATAAAATGTTATGAAGATTTATTATTAATAAAATTAAAACATTGTACATTTTTATTAGTATAATACATAACTTTTGATTAAAAATATTATTAAAGTTATATCGATTTTTTTTTAATATAACTTCTAATTTTATAACCATTTGATTGATTTTAATCAATATACATATTTTACATACTCATTTTTTATCATAGAATTCTCAATATTTAACATGTATTATACTAAACGAATTATGGTTACGTTACAAATTCTAAAAATTGAAACGAAGTATGTTTTTATACTTGAATCGAATAAAAACATTTATGGTAGATTTTCTTGCAAGCCAGTTTTCTTCCAAAGAAGATTGTTTAATTTCGGCTAATTTTCACCTGTTTTGTTTGTTTCTACACAGTCGGCCATGATGGTAGTCAAAATGGCTGAAACGAGAAGCCAAAGTCAAGACTTGCTTTAGTAAATATTTGCTCACCAAGTTAATTGATGAAGCCAAAGAAGTCGACTTAAGTTATTTCAAAAAATTCGAAAAATGTTCATATCCATATTTTAATCTAAATTACATTGATTTTATTCAATAAATAATCAAAAATATTTGAATTTTTAACATCAGACAATCACAGTGACTTGTAAGTTAGTATATCTATATCGAGTTTTCGATAGATAAATTAAATTCCGTTTTCACCCTGCGGATGTTCGAGTTGCAAGCGTAACGAAGCGAAAAATGCAAGAAAATTGCAATTCGTTCAGCCGCAACTGAAACCTCCCCGAAAAGTATCAAAACGTTGATTCAATCTAAAAAATTGAATTTTATCTAGACCTCGTGTTTACCGAATGCTATAAAATAAATTTTACTAAATTACGAGCATTTTATTTATATCATAAAGCATCCGAATTGATTTATGACATGAGTTTTCAGAATTTTTTCAAAGGTGGTTGTAATTTATTTTTGTACAATGTATGCTATTTTAGTGCATCTATTCCATAGAGCTTTCTCCAGGATCTTCGAAGTAATAAATATCCTGTTACACTTAGACTTCGGCTGAAAGAAAATAAATAAAAAAAAATGGCACTAGACCGAAGTAGGATATTTGCTAAGTTCTCGAATACTTTTCTCATTTGAAAAATGTACCAACCGGCAAACAACGGACGATTGCGAAAACAGCTTTTCAGTTTGTGTATGGTAAATAATGGAATGCATTTTAAAGATACTGGACATCCAATATTTACCGAGGAACTTTTCTCTCTCGAAAAAAAAACATATATATTGTCGAGAAATATATTCGCCCCGAGAATACGAAACAATAATGGAAAGTCATCGATATTTTCGGATCCATTCAAGTGCGCGGAGCTATTTTTCAGAATTTCGCGAGAAATTCGAGCTTTTGCCTTTTACTCTTAGATAGAGAAAAAAATGTGAGGTCAAGTGATATACGACGATTTTCCTTCGTAAATATCATCAATCATTTTTTTTATTATTTTTTCCTTTCGTTTGACAAATATTCCGACGCCATATTATACGGATCATATTTTATTATTATATTATACTAGGATGCGACATTATGTTCTGCGTCATCTTAAATAAAAAATTGTTGAAATATTTCAATAGAACAAATATCTAAAAATTCCATTCAATAATATATCCCATATTAAAAAAAATACATTCGAATCAAAATCAAATCGACCATACACAACTCAAAGCGTTTATAATATTGAAGTTTTCCACCCTTACGAAAGTTAGCCTCCTTTAATCGTGTTAGACAAGCTTCGTTCGGCACTAGCAACCTCCTCACCACCCACTTTTTGAAACTGTCCTATAATAACCCCATCAAAGGGCCTGAAAGGGGTAGACGAATTTCGAAAACGACCGTCCGACGAACAATATTGACACAGTGATCTATCCCGGTGGCTAAGTGCGGTCAACTTTCGCCCAAAAGTTCCACCATTTACGATGTATACTTTGCCGTATTGTGAATTTGTTTTATTATGTGTGTGCTGGTGAAATGAAGCTTGTTAAATGTGGATGGTTCGAATTCGGGATTTGCATGTTGGTGTTAATGATCGATTTTGAAGGTCTGCTGATTTAAACCGATGTATGCGATACATACATAGATAACGTTTTCACATTACAAATTCAATGTTTGAAACTTAAAATCGGACGTTTTATACTTCAAATCAACAATAATTAGCAGTGATTAATTTTATTGATTACTATGACAAAGGTCTCAATAATACTTTTCTATAGTTAAATTTGGAGTGTATAACGTCCAATTTGAAATATAAAATGTTGAATATGAAGTTTAAAAGTCTAATTTGAAGTATAAAAACTCTACTAAAATTGATGGTTTTGAAAAGAAATATTCTTCGATATTGATTGTGATCCTTTCTGATTGAATGATTATAATTATAAATAAATATGAATTTCTTCAGGCTTTATAGATTTTTTTCATATTATTTTTAAACTAAAGACAACATAAAATGAAATTTAAAAAAAATGATTCATTGAACAAAATCGAAATCAAGAATTATTTTTATTGTTATTTAAATCAACTAACCCACACTTCATGTTGAAATTTTTCATGATTTTTTTTATGAAAATATTATTATTTTCTCATTTCATACAAAATGAAACGAGCATCAGGTAAACAAAATTGTAATTTCAGTAAAAAAAAAAAACATAGATGGCACTGATAACTTTATAACACACTAACATCCTTTCCTTCCATATCAATTAATAAACATTACCCACTAAATAACCAACATATCTTTTTGTTTCAGACCGGAAAACATTTTCATCGCACGTCATTACTCATTAAGGCCTTCAACCACAAATTTCGCCTTGACCTGGAGCTTAACACGTGAGTACCACCAAAACTTCACATCAATACACCCCCTTATCTCTCGCAAGACGACCATTTTTGTCCCGTCACATATGACGGCGCAGATAAACGCCTCCGCGAGCCCGCGGGCTGTAACGTAACGTAACGTAACGTAACTGTAACGTGTCAAACACGTCGACGTGCAACTGACAGTTGTTAGTTGCGATTCGCATCCGATATTCGTGTATGTAGATTGAGCCGTTGTTACTCATTCGTATAGATGGTTATGGAATTGTAGGCGGATGTGTCGATCGTGGAGATTATTCGGGCTTGAGGCTGTGTTCTTGTCGGATGTGGGTTTTAGGGTCGGGGATGGGTTTTTGAATTGGGTTTTATTTGGTTGAGTGTTTGAATGTGTTTTGTTTGTATATTCAGATTGTACCGTTTTTATACTTCGAATTCAAAATTTTAAACGGTATTTGTTACGTATACGGGCGCTTTGCGATCACTCACACTTACACGAATCGTAAGCTGACACAATTGCCGATTCACGGCGAAATTTTAAAGCGCATCTACGTTATGTTGAAATTTTATGGCTCCCAGAAGCCAACTCACACGAAGCAAACGCACATGAAGTAAACTCACAGGAAGCAAGCTCACATGAAGCGAGCTCACACAAAACAAGCTCAAACGAGGCAAGCTCACAGGAAGCAAGCTCACACGAAGCAAGCTCACGTGAAGCAAGCTCACACGAAGCAAGCTCACACGAAGCAAGCTCACACGAAGCAAGCTCACATGCTTTCGAAAATTTTCGTATCATTTAACAAGAAATATTATTTTGGTACTGACAAAATATTATGGACGTATACTATTACGTCTAACGTGAAATTCTTTTAACACAAAAACGCATTTTGGTGCTTTCAGTTTCGTGTTAAACGTTTTTCACTTTAATTTGAAAATTTGAAAATTTTCGAAAGCATGTGAGCTTGCTTTGTGTGAGCTTGCTTCGTGTGAGCTTGCTTCCTGTGAGCTTGCTTCGTGTGAGCTCGCTTCGTGTGAGCTTGCTTCCTGTGAGTTTACTTCGTGTGCGTTTGCTTCGTGTGAGTTAGCTTCTGGCCACCAAATTTTATAATGTTTCAAATGACGCTAGCACACATGACATCGTTACTTTCACTTTTCTTATAGAAAAACGGAACATAGGGTTAGGTTGCAAAGGCCGCATTTTTCAGACAGTAAAACTAAACGCATTTATTTATACGCAGGTATTCAGATTGAGGTAATTTTTTTTTATATAGGTGTCGCCATATTAACATGGTGCGGGGTGTCAGCGTAGTAGCCCCAACATGTCTCATATTACATGTCAATACGTTATAGTGTAGGTTGCGCTTTACAATGGATACAAATTCACACGATTTAACAGCTCGCGCTTTGTATGTGTGAGTGCGCCAGCCGCAAAGGGCCCGTGAACGTAACAAATACCTTTTAAACTTCAAATTTATATAATAAATTGTAATAGTTATAATGTATAATGTATAATTAAGTAAAAGACTGAATTTTATGTTTGAAACTGTGTTATCATCGACATATGCAATCTATATGTTATTATAAAATATAGTTATATTTATATTTTCAGTTAGATGAAGTATACTTCAACGAGGGCTCTTTATTATCAAATAAAAATTATATTTAAGATTTCAATTTAAATTTTCGGGCAAGAATGATATTTTTTCTTTGAATTTCTTATATAATATAAGTGTATTTTAATAATTTAATTCCTTAAAAAAATTCCAAAGTTTACCAAAAAAATTTTTGTCAAATTCGATTTAAATTTTTGAACATTCCATCAAGATTATGATAAAAAAATTTAAATTTGAATTACTCAAGTGATAAAATCCTTAATTTAAACGAGAAATAATTTAAAATACACAGAAATATCGTTGGGTTTAGGTATTTGGGTTGTAATTCTATTTTCGAATTTCAGAATGTTTGCCGAAGAATTATTGAACCGAATGCAGTGTTTACATTGTAATATGCGAATGTTCGTTAATTAAATGCTACTACGTAAATAGATTCCCTACACATTCATGTGCAAATTTGAAATATAATATTGACAAAATCGGTACACAATAATTAATTTATTCGAAAAAATCAACCAAAAATAATATTGTATGTTTTCAAAATTTCCTGCTTTCATTTCATATTAATTAGATAAATTATTTACTAGAATCTCGCTTCCGATCGATCAACTTCTGACATCAAAGGGTTAAAACGGTATAACTCCGAATAATTATTGCATTAAGTGAATTAAAGCAATCGCACATATAAATAAATTTTCGTTCATCCATCACGCGAAACGTTTCATTCCGTCATTGTTATTCATGACGAAAATTCAAACTTTTCCCGAATTTAAAAGCGTCCCACCTTGAGAATTTGTGGGCTATTTTGTCCGATCCGATGTTTATTATTTTGAAAAATGACATTCGATTGACGTTTATTGAGTAACATTTCAAAATGACACATCTTTCTAAATTCAATATCCAACAATAAATGTCCACTGTAAATGTTTTCGAAAACGATCGTTGTACTGTTTCAATATTGATTTATATTATATTATGATACTTGAAATTTTCGAAAAAGTTTTTCAATTAATTCCATTGAACGGGTTGTAAAATTTAGACATATTGCAAACTGTTTTATTAGCAAAGGCTCAGATTTATTCATACTACATATTCTCATATCAATCATAAACGTATGAATTTTTACATCACCTCGAAAAATGCAAATCAAATATATGCACATACGTTTCGGAAACACTTTGGCGTAAAAAAATCAGCTTTTGCATAAAGAAGAGATCCGCACAGGTGATGTTCACAAAAACGAATATATTCGAAATGGGTCAAGTCCATCAATCAAAATACAGCAACCCGAAACTAACACGTGAAGGGGATTTAATTAGTTAATTTTACCCTAAAAGGAGCATTCAGGACTATGGAAAGGTTCTTGAAACTACAAAACTCGAGAATATATTACACACTATACACATAATCACAAAGTGTAGATTCTTGTCTAAATATTAACTATTTAAACTAATTAACATCGTATTTTATATGAAAATTACAAATTTTAATATAACAAAAACATTAATTATTCGATCGAAACGTTTCCCTAATTATAATTTAATGAAAGTTCCATAATCTTCTTACGAAACAAAATCTAATAATACAACAAACCAATTAACCGCGCCTCGATTTTACACATTTTCGCATCCGACTCGTAATCATTACAAATTAAAACATTCAATTATACCATCCTTTATATAAACGACACGGCTTCACCGAGTATCGGTTATCTGAAAACGCCGACACAGGATCCAGAACCAAATCTCCTTGCGCAAGTATCGAAATAATTAATTCCAAATTAGAGGGGCGAGCGTGTATATAAAGGATCGATTCGAGCTTTTGCGGCTCGGATGGCACAAACAAATAATTCCATCGTCCTCATCCACTTGTACTCCTCTTCCACGCACTCCTGGAAGACGTCTCTGTCCTCCTTTGGTGGGACAAGGCCGACGGGATTCGTCAGATTTATTAAAATTTCCGTTCTGAAAACGAGACGCTCGAAACACTTCAATTGTTAAGGCGTGATCTGGAGCAGGTATCGGAAAATTCCGGACCGCGAGCCAAATCCGGCCCAGCGTCTATTTTCAATCCGAACGTGGATTAGTATTGGAGTTTACATAATAATAATAATAATGATAATAATAATAATAATAATGATGATATGATAATGATGATGATGATGATGATGATGATGATGATGATGATGATGATGATGAACAATAAATAATAAATAATAATAATAATAATAATAATAATAATAATAATAATAATAATAATAATAATAATAATAGTAATAGTAATAATTATAATAGTAATAATAATAATAATAATAATAATAAATATACAACCCTGGCATGACAGGTTCCCCAAATCGCCAAGGCGGATAAAAATACATGAAAAAAAATTAATTACATAAATTTAAAATATTTAGAATCGACTTAAAAATTCTTTTCCTTTAAAAAATCGAAGCAGATATATTTTTTGAATTGCAGTTATAATAGCGTTTTTTTTAAATCGTGATAGAAATTCAAAAGACATTATATGTTAGAAGTTCTATATTCTATATTAGAGATTCTATATTAAGAAGTTTCTGTCAAATCTTCAATTGGAAGTGATTGATCTCTAAAATTATGATATGCTACAAATTATGTTTACAAGAATTCTTTAAGAAGAATTTTTCTGCTTTAGAGAACTGTGTTCTCAAAATTCTTGTCCTCTTTTCTCCTCAAATGAAAATTATTTTCCTTTAATTAATTTAAAATTAAAATGGACAAAACGCACTTTTAACATAACGTATAAGGTGCAATTTTGAAAACATGAAACGATAGGTATTAAATGTATTTAAGAAAAATAATGATTTACTTAAAGAAATACACAAAAAAAATAATACCACCCTTAGATTACGACTCATCCAAATTACGACTGAAAATTTTAATTTTGTATTTAAATGGTAAAAAAAATGCAGGATAGAATTTTATTCTAATCCAATGTTAGTTACAGTTTCAATGACGTATTACATATTGTATTTTAGAAAATTTTATGTTGTTATCGATAGTACATATAGATTTAATCAATACAAATCGAGAAAACATAAACTTTCTGCGGTATTACATACTCCTGCTTATTTTCCAATAATAGTATTTTCAAATAATTTTATTTTTACACTAGCACATTTTTAAATAACTATTTTGGGATCGATTACTTTTATATTTTTAAAAATTCGAGCCTATTTCTTTGTTTTTTGAGTAGAATTAAATGTAAATATTTTCCAGTTTTGCTATTCCAGTCGAGTTTCAAATTTTTACGATCTGGCACTTTCTAAAAAAAGTTATTCGATCCCTGATCTAGAGCGGAGGTATGGAATGGCTCACGAATTCGATACTGGCTTTATTTAATTTGAAATATTTCGGGAATGAAAATGTAGGAGGGTAAATGCTTTTCGTGTGTATGGATGAGATTTATGATGTTTAATTTATATATAAAGGTCGTTTGTTTGACGAAGAATAAATTAAGGTTGATTTTTATATTAATTTAACGGCTATTATTTATCTGTCGGTTTTTCATTCATAATATTATATTATGAAAATAGAAAATGAAAAAGTTATTTTATGTAAAAATAATACACATTCGATAAAAATTTTTTATGAATTTCGTGATGCATGAAATCCTTGACCATTTAATGTAATTTTGAACAAAAAAAAACTTTATTACCTCGTATGTAATGTTTTTTAATCAGGAAAAGTGAGAGTATGTAAAGTTTGTGAATTCATGTTTGTTCGAATTCGTTTACGAAATTTTCATTCAGGCAAATGGACAATTTATCAAGTTTTTATGAGTCTGAGTAAACTCCGTTTGTGATATGAATTACCTCAAAGAACCTACATTAAAGAACATTTTTCATTTCTATCACTCAAGAAAAAAATCGAAATACATCAATCGATCATTCACAACTTCGAACAAAACATCAATTACAAATAATATTTTTTCGAAAGCGATAAAAACAAACAATCTTTGACGCAATCAATACAGTTGGCATAGGTACGAATAAAATCCCGTTTTTCAATTAAGGCGCATCCACATGCCGTTTTATTTGAGTTTTCTACCCACCAAGAAACACCCACCTTCCAACCATCTCCACCACCAAAATCCACCTTTAATAATCCATAGACGCTCAACCAAGTATTTACGAGCTCGTTAGTCATAAAATTTCATTTGAAATCAGAGCATATATTAATCCAAACACAAATGAGCCTATTCTATACATAATATCTCGTCTACGAAACCCAAATAAAATTCGTTAGAAACGGATGTTGAACACCACTGTACATATTTCACACAAAGAAAAAGCCTAGAAGAAGAGCAGGACAGACAAGCATAAGGCTGTCGAGGAACCGGGAGACGAAACGAGACCGTTTAATTTCCCGAAATCCCTCGTTTTCAGGCCGAACGAATGCGGCCCGGCCGTGGAAATGTAATTAATGTATTTGATAACAAGTTTCGTTGACATGGTGACTCTTTCCATGGAATGGGATGGATTTTCCGAGGGGTGTGGGGTGGATTTTCCGAGGGGTTTGGGGTGTTTTCGCGGATCCCGTGGAAATGAAAGCGGGCTGTGGTTTGGTGTGTCTTTGACGTTTCAGTTATGTTTGCTTCATTTTTTCGGATTTGAAAATTTTGCATGTGTATATTTTATTGGTGATCAAATTGGGTGGACGTTTAATCAAACTGTTTAATATGGTATATTGTGTAATATATTATTTGACTTCATGTAGGAAATAACTGGCTGATGATAATTATTGTGAACAAGCAACAACAATTCGCCTAAATATTCCACGATTGAACGCGAGTTATATAAATCTATACATCTATATCTAATAATGTACGTTTCTATTTTCGGTGAAAATAGAAACGTACATTATATAACTCCACCAACTTTACCGCAATATTCCGACACGATATTTTGAATACTTCGAACCATTACACCGTACAAACGAATTAATTAATCAAAAACACACTCGAAACGGAGTAACAAAGCCGGAATCGGAGACAGTTAATTAAATCGGAGCGAAACATTCAAATTTACTAGCGCGTCCATGCAATTTCAAAGGGTCACTGAATAACTGCATCGTGAATGCGTTCCGTTTTCGCAGTCTAATGAATTATTCAACTGTCGACTCCAACCACACAATAATACAAATCATTCATATTATTCTGTATGTATGAAAAGTGTAGAGCCGAAACTTATAATTTATATCGTTGATTGAAAATTATGATGAATTTCAAAATGATTATTATCGTTATTATTCGAGGCTCGAGGAGTTCGATCATTAAAACTATTATATAAAATTTAATGATATCAAATATACAGGTATTTTTCAATTTACGAAGAAGGTATGAATCTCGGTCGTGGGTGGAATCCATACAAAAAAAAAACCAATTAATTTTAATTATATAAAAAATTTCCATTTTTAATACAATAATTTGATTGAGTCCATATTTTTCTCCAAAATTTATTAGCCGTAAGTAACGGTACCTTGTGAATTAGCAAGTAATTTTTGAAAAATAAGTATTCAAAAAATATATTAATATTATTTTTCTTCAGTCGTAAGTGCAAACAATCGTAAATCAAATCGTTATTAGTCGAGAAGTACCTGTAAAATGTTAAAGAAAGCGAATAATTCATTCAAAGTATGTAGTATAATTTGGATGATTTGAGACAAATAAAATATATAATATTATAATCGCATCATTCCTATCAGGTATTAACTAAATATAATGCATAGTTTTTTCATGGTACGATTTAAAATCTACAATTACCGATCAATCAAAATCATCAAAAACTTTAATGCTACTAAAAAAGTTTTATTTCAAAAATTAAAATGAACCACATTCATTTAAAATAAT
Source organism: Hydropsyche tenuis (assembly GCA_009617725.1). NCBI lineage: Eukaryota > Metazoa > Arthropoda > Insecta > Trichoptera > Hydropsychidae > Hydropsyche > Hydropsyche tenuis. The sequence continues at coordinate 2,303,775 of VTON01000025.1, forward strand.
CCTCCCATAAAAATTCGAATATTCGAAGCAATTTCCCTCGATTCCCCGTTACTCTCCGAGACTGAAATAGCCAGTTTCGACTATACAGCCATCGTATAAACAAAATAAACTACAGGTGCATAGAATATTGCAGTCTGCGATGCACCGAGGCGTCGATTAATTATTTCGCAGTTACAACCGGTGTTCAATTGCAGAAACCTGAACCGTCGCTTTTGTTCGTCGGTTTGCCCTAATTAATTTAGCTGTTTGAAAAATTGTACCCATGTCAAAAGTGGGTATCCACGTCTTTGTTTTGCGATGAAAAGGGTCCTTTGTTGTGTTTTCGATATGAAATTATGCTACCGTGATGATTTACTATGGTCACAATTGGGTGGAGTTGGATATTTAAAAGATGTATTCAGTTTTTTTTTTATTCGGTACTTAATTTTTGAATATGAATTTATTTGACTAAATGAACATTATTTTATTTATCCTAGTTAATTTCGAAATGAACCTATTTCATTTTGTGAATATATTCCACACATATAATCTTTATTATTTTCTGAGAAATTAGCTATTAATGATTCCCTACTAATGAATTTCCATTAAAATTCATAGAATTGGCTTAATTGAAAATTAATGAATACGTATCGCTTTGTAGCCAAATTAAATTTGAACTGATTGTTTTTCATTTAAACACATCATCTGTTTTCAAATTTTTGAACTTAATTGAAATCAATCCGGAAATTGAGCTCGTTACTCTGCGAGCTTTCGAAAACCGTTCCGCGAAACGCTTCCGCGCTATTGATTGAAAACTTAAAAGGTTTCTATTTTATATTTACATTTACATCACATAAAACATTTTAAAACATATAATACAACGTTTAAGTAGGTTTCGAGAATTAATTCCGTTCACAATTTATCGTCAAGACGCTCCCGGGGAATAACACGAATATAATATTGCTTTTATTAATTTCAAGAACTCCTCGATGTTTCGAATAAATACAGCTGTTATTATCCTTTTGATAATGGGTATGAAAATACAATTTTCAACGTTTCCAATCATATTTCATTCAATTCAATTTTCAATTATCCAAATATAAACCGTGAAAATGCATGGAGTTTCATTCATGACTCGATATAACCCTAAATGTTCCATTTAGATTCAGCGATTGATTTATTCAACAGAACTATGAATAGACCATAAGTAATTTGAATATAATAAGTTCTTTACTTATGCAGTTTTAAAAAATTTGTATTTTTTATTTGCTTGAGATTTTTTCCACGTGTTTATTTAAAAAATATAATATATAACCCCTGATCATGTCGAACATACGTAAATGTGATTCTCGAATTAATAAGTAGTTTGTACTTGATTGTAACTATACATATATACATATCGGAATAAATAATAATTTCAAAAATGAAAATAAATAATAATGTTTTAATACACATACATATGTGTACATAGGTCAATTCTATTTGGCCCGTATTTAATTGATCAGTAAAAAAAATACGATTTTGATCAGTAAAAACAAAGTATATGGTTCTTATTCGGTTCTATGCACGTGGAAACCTGTTTGAACTTGTTGGATCAAGTCTCAATGTAGTCACACGTAGTAGTAAGCTAACCTAACCTAACCTAACCTAAACCTAACCTAACCTAACCTAACTGATCATTCAACATTTTAGTTATTATAATCAGCCAAATAATTAGTTGCCATTCTATTTTCTCCCTTTAAAACTAACACATTATATAAAAAATGTTTCAAATTTAAATTTTTTTCGACTTGCGATTTTTCAACTTTCACGAAAACTTTTTTAATTAATTAATTAAGTAAATAGAGGGTTTTCTGTACCAGAAATAAAAAAGACATAATTGCCAAAAAATCCAAAATCAGTTTTGTGCCAAAAATGTATGATCGAATTCCCCAAAATCGGTTTTCAACAACGAACTCGTATCGCTTGTTTCTCAAAATCACAAAAATAGCACATACGTCCTAATTTACTTCCGGTATTCATTTCAGCGGTCGCAAAACGAGCCTCATATACGACGTATGCAGATATTGAATTTTCCTCAGTCCCGCTTTACGACACGTTTTCTTTATGCGTCACGCGCGACTTAAATATACAATGTCGCGGCTACAAATCACACGGGAGCAATCAAATTATTATTTGGGGCACGTCGTGGCAAAGTCACCCCCCATCTGAGAGGAACCGACCCATACTGTGCCCCTCCCCATTCCCGCCTACCGTTAGCCGTGTAATGTCCGACTATAAATCTCATCCGCGCCTACTAACCTAAATATTCTATAATCGGTCGTATAAATAGTGTCGACGGAATCAAACGTCTGCGTTTCGAGGGAATTTAGATGTGTGTTTGTTTGAAGGGAGTTGGGAAATTTTGATGTTGAGGGTGGTTGAGTTAGGTTTTTTTTGGTTTGATGGTGTTTTGGATGCTTGTTTGTATTTTTCAAGCTTTTTATAAGCTTACTCTGACGCACAGGTTTGTTAGTTATTTGGCTCAGTTTTGTTATTTTGACGTTTCTTAATGAAGCTTGTATCAAAATATTGTATTACTTCTTCAGAAAATTGCAGCGAACTATTTAAACGACTTAAAAAAAATTTTTAAGAAAGGTTTTCTTAGTATAGTTTTAATCTTTGTTTATTACGTATAAAACTCTTTGAGAAAAGCTACAAGATAAATAAGAAATGTTATACGTGAAACTTGAGTTCAAAAATAATTTTATAAAGCAATACTTAGTATTTAATAAAAAAAATATTATATTGCAAAACTATTGTTTCTCATCCTTTTAAGTAAAACAGTTAGATTTTATGTGACGTTTTACTTGACGTTTTTATATAAAATTTAATGTATTTATTAAATGTAAAAAAAAAAAAAACACTAGGATATCGGAATGCTAAAGGATATCGATATCAACAAAATATTGAAATCATTAGAGAACTGGAAAAAAATTCGACACAAACGTATTATTTTTAATAGGAATGTATGGTAGTTTGAAAATTATTAAAAAATTCCGGTATTTAAAACCGAAATTGAAATTACTTCTGGGAAAGAATTTATTGAGCCAAGTATTTTGTTGTGAAAAGTAAACGTGAGAGTGGCACGGCGGAAAATGGCCGATGCATTAAATTTATTCATTGCCGGAAAAGTTTCCGAAAGTTTTTCCGGGTCGTGTCTCCGATACGTCGCGTCAGACTTAATTACGGAAAATTAAATAAGGAAGACGTTGACGACTTTTCAGCGAGTTTTTAATTCCTTCCTTTATCGTTTTTGAATTATTTTTTTCCCCGCTCGTGCCTAAACATATTTGAAAAACCGACACGGCGGCCATTTTGTACGACGTAATTAAACGCCATTTATAAATAAAGTTAATTCGAATTTTCCCAGATGATTCACGTCGAACGTTTTTCATCACATTCAATATTTATTTCGCATATAAAGACCGAAAAAAACACACATAAATCACTGCCGAAATTTAAAATTCGTTAATAATTTTACATTAATCCGAGACTAAAAATAGAAATTAAACAAACACAAATGAAAACCTCCTTCCTACAATTTTCCTTCACTCCCTTTTCGGTGTAACGCGTAAAATGAACGTGCTTCGAATGAAATTGACAGATTTTCCGCGAGTGCGGAAAATTATCGCATCAGTCACTCGCGGAAAATTCACGACACGCGCTTTAAATATTCAACCCGTCCTGCGGTGTTATTATATACAAATTTCGATGATACAATCGGGATTATTACAAATATCTGATTCGAAATTTGGCTCAATTTCGAAACCCCTTCTATTTGTGTGGCGTATCAAATTTGCTAGGATTAAATTGTTGTGTTGTTAATGTTGTATTATGTATTGAAGTCGAATCGAATTGTTTCAGTGCAAAATATGTGATGAAATTTAATTAAATATTGTTTTAGAATTTTAAAAATATATATGTTGTAATATGGTAAATACATATAATATATTTAAGCGTGAGTTTTACTTTTATTTGATAATTGTGAAAAACACCAAATGAAATAATTAAACAATCATTTTTTAATCAAACAAAGTAAAATTGCTCCTTTGATCCGCCACATTTGAAAATTGCAATTTTTTCAATATAAAACGAGAGAAAAAAAATTCGCCACAAAGCCCAAAAAAATTCTTTATTAACATTAAAGGCAGAGCGTGAAACCGTATCTTTTCAATAAGGCCGATATTGATTAGAAGGCTTCGAAGGACTTCCTCCCGACCCCTCCTTACCTTTTCCCCTCCTCCACGTACCATCCGTCTTACCTTTCTCGTCTCGTTTGCCCTTAAAGGTCTCGTCCTGCGAGCATAATTTCATTTTGCCGAAAAGACTGCTTCTCGTTCGTCATACACTTTCTGGTACGAAAGTATAAGCCTTCGATGTTACCCCTAAATGGGTGGTTCCCAATATATTTTTATTTTTTTAAATGTATGTGTTCATTGTGAATATTTTTATTTTCACAGATACTTTGATTTGGTCTGAAAGTTTACAAATTATTTATATATTGAAAAGCTTTAATTTTTTATTCATTAATAAAGCAAATATACATTAATAAATAAAAGGAAATATACACATTAATAAAATCGTACCATCAAAAGAGTTCGTATTGAAATGAATTCGCGGAATCTTAATGAAGGTTGAAAGCTTACGATATTTATTAAATTTTTAATTTATCTCTTATACTGATTTAATTTAATTTTGAAACGAAATCAAACGCATTCCAATTCAAAATTTAAATGAAAATCGAACTATTACATATCGAATCGAAGCTATACATAAAAAGCAGTCGGTTTTTGAAACAAAACCGGCAAGTTGTTTTGATTAATGGTCCGTTAGGTTTTTGTCGAAAACCGAAACTGACCGTTTCAGATGTACTGATGATTTTGCTGCCGGAGGGTTTCCGTTTCTTGTGTTCTCGTATTATTATTTATTTATTTGCTATATTTTTGGCCGATAATACTTTTCGACGTAACGAGCCGCTTTTGTGTCGATGAATGAAAAAAAAATCGAAAGTTTCTCCTTTCATAGTGCGCATAGAAGGATTAGTTCGTTTGATTATCCGAGTTGCGGAAAAGTTTCACCAGTTGCGAACGAAAGTAGATTTTTTTTATATGAAATGGGGCTACTTTGCTATGTCATCGCAATTTTCTCGGTTATTTGATGTATGAAGAAAAAAATACGATCGTTTTATTTTGCAAAGAATTCGATAGCACAATAGTGAATCGATAAGTGATTCGCAAAGTAATTCGATGGTTTTATTCATTTTTTTAGTAAATATCATTTATTTCGTTTTGTATTAACTCATATTAATTGAAAAATAATTCATTAAGATCAAATACAGCGAAATCTGAAACGCTACGCACACAAGCGCCATTTATGCGCGCCTTTTTTGAATTCTCAAAGAGCGAAAGCGCGATTTACGACGCGAACTTTAAAAGGGCCCTTTCATATTTCAAATCGTAAACGCGAAACTTTTTTTCTGCCCTCGCCCCCCCCCCCTCCCCCCCTCCTCATCTGACAGACGAATTTTCTTCTTTTTTCCACTCCGCCTTTGGTTTTTCGGGCACACTTCGTTAAAAGTTTTTCCCTACACTACGAAAAACCCGGAGAACCGCGCGGGCGTTCGGGCGAAAGCGTTTCCGCTTTTCCGACGTCGGAAAATTGTGTGTATTTATCGTTAATTTACAACGGCTTTCCGAGGCCTTTTCGTCGCTCCAAATGAACACTTTGGTGCTGGATCCTCTTAAGATTTTGCTTTTGGACGGTGATCCGTTTAACGGAGATGTCTCCGGTGTTTAAAAAGTGGGATTTGCCTCTTTCGAAATTTTGAATTCTATTTGGTTTACATTAATTGAACTGATATATACATGTATATATTTGAATTTAAATATTTTTTTCTTTTATGTAAATGTATGGTAAACGCTTGCTTCATATTATCAAAATGTACTGCGGCACTATATAAAACCACAGTTAAGCTTGAAAGGCTTCTTGGACAAGATAAATGGAATATAAAATAGTTAGTTTCTTACTCTAGGAATAATGTTTGAATAGGGAAGGGTTGAGAAACATTTCAGCTCATTTTTATAACATCGTAAAAATTAATTCAATACAATTATAATTAATGATATGTATGTTGATATATTATATTAAGAAATTATAAAATTATTACGAAATATATTATTAATACTAAAATATTTTCTATAGAAGAACAACTTTTTCCTTTAGAATACCACGTGGAATTCCTAGCAATAATAAAATATTATATAATCAAACAAATAATAGTAAATCATACTTTAACAATTCTCTATATCAAATCTTTCAATAGTCACGACCTTCGCTAATCTAAATCAACTTAAATTCGAACAAATACATCGTCCGACATAATAAAAACCTACACATCGAAAATCCGGTGTCGGATCCGGGATTTTGTGGCTCGCAAAGAGACCGCAATCGGGATTCGGGCATCCCGGGAAATCCCGTCTCTGCGGGACGTGATCGCGAATCTTTCGGTCTCATTAATAAGCAGACGTACCGGAGACCGCAACCGTCGACCAACGGTTTCTAAATGTCTTTGGAATTTTACTCAGAGGTAGAAGAGGTCATAGAATGCCAGGGAACTCGAGAAAAGTCTAACAAAACTTACGCGAAAGCTCGAGAAGCTTATGTCAATAGTCGATTTGAGAAAAATCTATTTTTATCTAAATTTTTTTTTTACTACTGAAACGATTCATATTTCAAATTCTGTTTTCGATTATATCGATATTGTTTTATATTGAAATCTTGTTGTATTATATTAATTCAAAGGGTACGAGAAATAGTATGAAATATGTATCCATCTTATCACCCATCGACAAGATATTTAATAGAAAAGATATACGATTTGAGAAGCATGTCTTCACTTGAAATCGAGTGCAACGTTTTAAATATTTATTAACACGAAGATGGAAGCACTCAGCGCTCAAATCTTTATTGCATTACTACCGTCTTCTGTGCGCGAACGTTTCAAAAGATAGAGAGAAACACGCGGCCATTTTGTGTTTTCTACATCTTTTTTCCATCTCGGGGGAAAAACTAACGTTTCGTCTTCCGCCTCGGATATATTTTCGTTGGATATATACGAAAGTGTATATTGAAATATGCGTTTTTCTCCGAGTACTTCATTATCCATTGTGCCGCGCGGATCGAAGCTTCTGGATGATCCCCTTTGGCTAGATGCCATTTTAATATTGCGCCTAAACTCTTAAAAATATCCCTATAATGTTGGTGAGGTGGTGTGTATCTATGTATGTGTGTTTTTCCGCCTCGTCTCTCGTTTCCGTGTCGCTTCTCATAGGGAAAAAAGGAAACGTTTTTGAAGAGCTTCTGTTTTGCCAAGTGTGTGAACGCGTGCGTAAACAGGAAGAAACCCGTATTTTCTGCGTGCAAAATATTTGTATATTTCTGGTGTTTTTTTTAACGACTTTGATTTATCATACAATTAATATTCAACAAAAATATTTATTTTATAAAAATTCTATTATATTTCCATATAATATTTATCATTTTCTATCTTAAATAAGAATTCGTTAATTATTTTTTTCTAAAATATACACCCTTACCTTAACCATTGCATTAACATCGTTATTTTTGCATGTCCTTACTATTTCAAAATCCCATAACTTTTTAATAAGAAATATTTACCTAAAAATCATCATTAAAAAGTTACGTGAATAACGGTGTGATGAATTTCAGGTGAATATTTCTTATTCAAAAGTTATGGGCTTTTATGTATTATGGGCTTTTATTTATATATTTTATATATTTCCCGGTTTAATAAAAACCGGAAAAAAACAATGTACAACCACTGAGCCACTTGAAATTATTAAATGGATCAGTCGGTGACCCACAGATCATAGGTTACCGATCACTGTTAAGGTGGCCATATACGCTACGAGAAATCATTACGATCAGACTGTACAGTTCGAACGGTACCGATAAATTGCTACATGTATGTTATAAAACTGTAAAGTTTCGTCCGATTTTTTAAGACTGTGCAGTCGAACGGAACAATACGAAAATTTCAGTTGATCAATCGGAATCGACTGAACTGTGCCGACTGATCGTAACGTGTATGCGCTCGTTAACGATTTCTCGTAGCGTATATAGCTTGTATGCCATGTACGATAAACTGTACCGTTCGAACTGTAAAGCCTGATCGTAACGATTTCTCGTAGCGTATATAACTTGTACACCATGTACGATAAACTGTACCGTTCGAACTGTACAGTCTGATCGTAAAAATTTCTCGTACCGTATATCGCCACCATTATAGACCATTCTAGACCGAAACCTATACGAAAACCACCATCGACACAATCCCGAATATTCGAATATACCCAACATAAATTGACGTATCGCATTTGTATAATTTCAGACAATTGCTGGCACCGAACCTGATGCAGAAGCACTTCCTACCCAGCGGCGCAGAGCAGACCTCCAAACAGGTGGGCAATAAAAAGCGGGGACCACGCCGTTCACCGTTTGCGACACCCATGGGACCCATAAACACGAACCCCCCCCCATCCCCCCCGAAAGCCTTCCTCGTGTCCTCGAGGACCTGCTTCTTCCAACTCTTGGATGGGGTGGGCCCTGGTTTGCGGGTGGTTACCCCACATGGCATAAATATGAAGCGGTGCTTCGTATACGGTCCTTAGGTTAATGTTCGGGCTTAAATTTTTCAACGGTTTTTTTTTTTAGCTTTTCAGGTCGTTTTGTTCGGTTTGTGCTCAATTTTAGGAGCTTAAGAGTGTGTGTGGGCGAATGTGATATGGCGAATTCATATTAATCTGAAAATTTGATTAATTTTGATGAGTTTGAAATGATTTTTTTTTTGGAATAACTCAATATATAATATGGGCCCCTAATTAGGAAAATGGTCTAAGTCAAGGCACTTTTATTTTGAGATATTTAAAGGTTTGCGTTTGAAGTGATTAAAAAATATTTTTCTATTACACAATGCAATGTTTCACAATTTATTTAGTCTACTAGATTTATTTTGACATATAAATTTAGTATGTAGCTTATAAGGAAATACAAAATTTTAACCTATTTCCTGCCACAATTCTTAAATAAGAAAATTGACGATTTTTCTCTACAATTGGTTGTGTTGAAAAAATTATTATGACCAAAGATATTGACGTTTTTGTCAGTTCCCATTTGGAAATCGTGGTATAAAAAAAAAGCTCATTATGTAAAATTTTATTCTAAATTAGTTAATTTAGACGAGTACATTAAAAATGACAGTGTAATTAATATTTGGATAAAAAAAATATAGAAAAGAAATTTTAGACCACTGTCAAAATAAATGCAAGTGGCATTCCGTTGATTGTCGTATCTTTCACTGAATATAATTTTCCCAATTTTTCAAAATTTTAATTCTTTTTCAAATTATATTAGTTTAAGATTACGTGCCTCGAAATAATTGAAAAACTCATTTTTTTTCATTTTAGTGACTTAGACCACTTTCATAATTAGGGGCACACATATGTATAATGATATTCATTTTAAAATGAATAAAAAGAATTTCTGAGATAAAGAATGTTGCTCAAATGAATCGTTTTATATTAACATAAATAAATAATTCTATCTTTTTAAGTGCACTTCGGGCGTAAATATGTACGTAATTTTCGAAATTGCGCGAGTGGAATAAACAAATTTAGGAGAGTTTTAATTACGACCATTCTATAGGATAATGGTACGAAATAAACTTCAATTAACGAGAAAAGACTTTGGATCTTTTCCAAAGCAAATTCGCAGACAAAAACCAGGCTGAAATATTACATCATGGTAAAGCGTACTATTATACTTTCTTTTGATTAATGAAAAGTGCACCGCATATACTATAACGATAATTAGTGAGCGGGAAACTTTTGCGTTAAAAAAAACTATTACAATTTTTTCGATGTTTTATGTATCGTTACATTGATGTTTTGTATTTTTTTTTTTTTGATTTAGTAGATGTAATATTATATTTTCGCGTTTCAAAGGCGACTTCGAATTTTCACGAATTCCGAAAAGTGGGTCGCCCGTTCGCTCCATTTAATCTCAAGGAAAAATCGTGAAAAATCGTCTACATTGATGTCGAAAAAGGCGCCAAAATCGAATCAATAAATAAAATTCAACGTAACCAGTGGATGCACTCGTTTATAAACATAGCATTGATATCAAACACGTTAGTATACATAAAAAAAAAATTCCAATACAAATTCAAATACTATTGATTCCCGCATCCAAAATATCACACAGGTCATCATTTTTTAGATTTAACATTATTTTCAAACGAGTAAAACACACAAAAAACACACACACTCACATCTCCCGATCGTAAAACCACACAACCCATAGTCTTGTGTGCCTTTGGCAGATTTACGCAAAACTCGGAGGCCGCCTCTTTTTCTTCTTTCCCGCGTTTTTTTCGCCCCATAGTGAACGCTCATTGTTATCGGGAAAGTTTATGCGAAAATCCGCGGAATTCTGCATAATTCTGCCGCCATTGTCGCTCGGGGTTTTAGAACTCGCTTTTTATGGTGGTTTACGGCGTGCATGGAGAAGACAACGCGCTGATGATTGATATGGACGCGTGTTAAAAGTCGTTCTTTACATGCGAAATGAATTTCGATGATCGTTCGTAGTGCGTGTGTGTGTTCGTCAAAGGTCGGTCGTTTAGTTGGTGATTGCTTTTATGGAGTTTTATATGTGTTTTTTGGGAAATTTTCGATGATTAATCGTTTTTTTTTCGCTTTTGGATCACTCGTTTTATGATGTTTAATTATTATTTTGTGATCTTGGATATTAATAATATTATAAGCATTAATTTTTATATATGTAACTTTAAGGGGATAAACTCATATTTCAAATTTATATTTACGAAACAACAATAAAAGTTATTTAAAAAAAAATAATTTTTTTTTTTGTATAATTTATTGATTTGATTTTATCGAAAATTTTAATTTTATTTTATTGAAGTCATGTAGTAGTAACATATGTATAATATGATCAGTATATGAATTTTAATACTTAAAAATAATTTTCAGTAACATTTTTTATGAAAAGGTGCCATTTTTATTTGATCTTTCATAGCGCTTTGAAGAAAGTGTTTTTTTCTATTGAAAACGAAAAATGTCTGATTTTTCAATCTCATTAAAAAAGGTCGGCTTACAATGAACGTTAAATAGCGTACAAATAATAATGATAATTTAAAAATAATAAATAAATTTAATTTTTTTTCATTTTATATTGGCTTTATTTACTTATGGGAAACCTGTCTAATTTCGTGATACTAATCGCTCGTTTGTCATTATCTTGAATTCTATTGTAAAATAATTAAAATAAATATTACAATCATAAAACATCAACCTTCTTTTTTATCGAACCATTATTTAGATGTTGTAATTCATTACCAATTTTGTGTGACATCTCCTCAAATTATCGGATCTGAGGCGTATAATTACTTAATACTGTGGATGACTTCGTGATAGTGATCGTGTAATTCCGTGATAGTATACTCAATTTTGAGAAATAATTTGTAATATTATATTTAATCCTAGGACGATTATTTCTAAATTACGTCATCATACATTCGCGTATTTACTGACAAGTTTTCAGTAAATTTAATAATCAAAAATATGTTGGTATTATTTAAAAAATCAGCCTTATTCGAACTATCACGGAATCAGACATGTCACAGATTTAGACAAATCTCCTATACGAATTGAATCATCATACAAATATCAAATTAAATTCCACACACAAATCAATCCAACATTCAAACATCATCAAAATTTCAAACGAACCACACAAAAAGCGCACCACACCCAAAAACAAACATCGAAACAATTACCGAAACGAGCCTCAACTCGAAACATTCCATCAACGAAAACAGCCCCGACCGCACTAATTGACCGGATCGAATCGGCGAATCCCCGAGCACAATACCTCGCAGTGGTGTAGGTGCAATCGAGCATTTCCACCGATTTAGGGCCATCGTGGGGGCGAAATTAAGAAGGGCACCCCGGGGGGAGGGGACCCCCCACCGCTCGTCGGATCGCGGTCGTTATTTATGGTCGTATAGCGAATGGGCGATGAATACAAAACGGACGGATTGCTTGCTACTAAACTCGAGAATTGCCGGGAAGATTGGCCAATCTGTCCGAGGGCTGATTGCCTATCGAGAAACGGGCTGATTGAATTATATATGTGTTCGGTGAGTTGTTGTGTGTGTGTGGGTGTTTTGGGGGTGGGGTTTTTTGGGTTTTGAGTTTTTGGGAATGTTATTGGTGATGGACGTATGAGTGTAAACTTGTGTGTGTGGGCGTTTTGGGGTGGGGTTTTTTTGGGTTTTGAGTTTTTGGGAATGTTATTGGTGATGGACGTATGAGTGTAATTATTGAAAGAGTATTAAGCTTTTCTTATTGTTATCAAACGTATAAAACTTTCTTGTTTATAAGGAGGCCATTGAAAGAGTGAAGGGTTTTGAAAAATAATAACTTGTTCATTTTCTTTTATTTTCTGGTTATATAGAAGATTAAAATGGTTACGTATGATATCTAGAAACGAGTAAAACTCGTGGGGTTTTCTATTCAAGTGAATTTGAAAATATTGACAAAATTTTATTACAGCATTAATTGATAAATAGTGATAAGGTCTATTTTTATTTAAATTATTACATCAAAAAACAAAACGGATAATTTTAGGGTACTAAAAATACTAAAGAAAATATCAGCATCAATTGCATCACCCAAAATATACTATTTGGTGCGTTGTTTACTTTGACTTTCAATAATTGATTTTTCATTGGAATATAAAAACTCGATGAGTTTCGATCATTGTTACACATTATATGTACCCATTTTAATCTTCAAAAGATACTTTATAACCTGTAAAAAAATAAAATGAATAAATTATGACTTTTCAAATCCTTTAGTCTTTCAATGGCTATCCTATTTATTTGATTCAGAAAAAAGCTTTTTATTCCAATTTTGTATTAAAAAAATTAGGACTCGTAATTCCTCAAATAGTGATCCAAATTGTTTCTAACGAACAAACTCATGATAATCCCTCGATTTACACGGTAGATAGGTTCCTGAGAAAAACGTGTATATCGAAATTGTATATTTTTTAAAGTAAAATCGTGTAAATCGAAAAGTACACAAAAAACGCATAATTTGTTTGTTTTTTCAAGCTTTATATTAACTTAGGTTAGGTTAGGTTAATTTTAGTCCGAAGTCCTAATTTTAATAAGCAATTTATAAAAATGTTTAAATATCATGTTCGACATATCGTTTTGAGGTTACACTTGAAATGTCAAACAACGACGTAATGACAAACGTGCGGGTACGCACCTCGTTTTTTACCTAACAGTGGCTCTTCTATTTTAGTTAGTGATAGAATTCATTGTTAAAATTATTAATGTTATTATTATTGATTATTTTCAACATTTTTTTTTTATTTTTTAAAAACCGTGTAAATCGAGGGATATATCGTGTATTAACCTTGAAAAAATCTCACACACATATACATACTTCCATCCAAAACAGTTTCAGTACAAAACCACTCACGATACAACATCCACACGCGTTCAGTCACCTTTCTCCCACAAACACACAAAACACCGCCGACATCTTAAAACATTCCCCAAAAAAATCTCATCATCTCAATCGCCACCCCGGGACACCAACGACGTATAAAACTTTCGCAGACATTCGCGCCATAACGCGCAAAAACCCACCCCCTTCTTCACAGGTGGGACGAAAATTGGGGCTTTTCCTTCCACCCGCGGAAAATTCGCCATACAGAGGGACGAGGGGGAGGAAAAGCAGAGCTTTTTTCTTCCACCCGCGGAAAATTCGCCGTGCAAAAGGGGGGCGAGGTCGAAATGCAAATCGTACCGGTGTCGTGGGAAATAACGCGGCGTTATATTCGACGGGTGGCAAAAACGAACCCCTTCCCGGATTCGACCCCGTTTACGACAATAGGAACTCGTAAAAACAATCGTCGACGGATTTTATGCGGCTTGGGTGCTTTTATTGCACCGCGGCTTTTTCGAGACTGCGGCGCATAACGGGTTAACGCTTCGAGGTTTGTTCTCTTGCGAAGATTTTTCATTGTGGTTTTTTTTTTCAGATTTTTTTAACTTGATACAGGTTTTGCACTTCAAATTTAATTATGGTATTAATAAGAACGTTGTCATAGTGATCAATAAAATGTATTACTATAAATTCTTGTTTATTTAATTGGATACTATGATAAAAGTCTTATTTATACTTTCCCAAGGATGAATTTGAAGTGAAAAATGTCCAATTCAGAATGTAAAACATTCAATTTGAAGTGTGAAAACTGTAATATAAATTTAAGTATCATATTTTAATTTTTTTTTACATGTAACATCATCGATGATTATTTTAAAATATTATTAAATTTAATTGTTTTCAATACATGAACATTTTTTTTGAAAATGATATAAGTCCATTTTTGAAAAAAAAATTAATATTCATTTAGTTAGAAATAGATATCTTAACGAAAAATATAACTCATTAACTTCTATAAAAACGAATCATAGTTACTTTTATCTATATACTTTTCGGTCAGATTCCATTTTAAAAATATCATACCACTATAATAATAAAGTAGTATAAAAATATTAATGTAAAAAATCAATATTTTACAAAAAAAATCTGTATTGAAAAGGTTAATTGCTCAAGTGTAGGCTCGTAAATCGGAGAGTGAAAATCTTTATAATTTTGTACCTTTTTTATAAAAAATATCTTCTCACAAATAAATAAATAAAAGAAATCGGAATCGTAAAATTTGTAGATCGTAAAATGAAAATATGTCCAAGTCATAAAGCTTACTTGTATATGTTACAGTTGTCCCCAAAAAGTTCCATAATTTGATTTTGTCCAATATTTACAATTCTATTACATTTTTTATTGACCCTCTTTATACTTACGCGTACAAATTGATACAGTTCCTCTACAAAAATAAGGTTTCATACGAGCCTTAATAAAAGTAATTTCCTTGTCATATCATAAAACAACCTGCATGTTATGCACATGCATTTTAGCTGGATACTGTACGTGAAAATAATGTGAAGCCCGTTACATTATATTTTATAATGTAGCTCACATGGGAAACTTTTGTGCTCTTTACCGAACCATATAATAGTCGAGTGAGCTACGTTCATTTTAAATACAAAATTTGAATATACATACATACTGTCGTTGTCAAATCATTAATTTGGATTGATCAAATATTATACTATGAAATATTTGTGCATTTTTTAGGTATCTCCATTGCGTGGTGATAAAGAAAAATTTATTTTCATTAAGTTGAATATTGGAACCATTAAATTGATCACATTTACCTATTGTCAATTCGATGTATGTATTGGTGAAATTAATTGATCGATGAGAACCAATGCCTTTGACAAGGTTAAACTATTAACTTTTTATTTTCACTGTTGAACTTCAATCAATCAATCAATTTCAAGCCTTGATCACAATTTTACATGGAACAAAACGATTTTGTATTTAACAACGAAATAACTCAAAAATATTGATTTTCCAAAAACGCTCATAATATTTATAGTATATTCCATAATATCAAGCTAAGTTTTCGCCTTTTAAATTTTTCGATTGATTTTCCACTTTAATATTCCGCTGAGCCCGATTTCGCACGCCAAAAACACTTCTCGATTTTAATTCGCTCCAATCGTCGGCTCACTCTTATATAATAATAATGTATATCTATAATATTATATTTATATGAAACGGGGTAAGTTAATAGCTTGCGACTTCAGAAAACGAGGGTTGGAAATTCGAATCACCTTGACGTCGCCGAATCGCTCTTAAGATGTCGTTAATTTTACGCGAAATTAAATATTTCTCGGAAAAGTGAGGTACACGAATCTCTATATAGGTCTAACATATAGATTGGAAAATTTATTACATTTTTAATTTTATATCACTTTGATATTGGAATCTTTAAAGATTTTCTTGAATATTATTTTATTTGGAAATTTGAGTTTTTTACGTATTATATTATTTTTTTTTTGTAGTATTATTATACAAAAGCTTTTGTGCACACATTTTTTAATTTAAATTTTTATAAAACACATTTAACTACAAAATTAAAATTTTAACGTACTGAAACATAAAGAAGATTAAAAACAATACATTTTGGTTATTTTCACAATTTTAATTTCGTTAAAAGTGTATGAAAATTAATTAACGAACACAAACATCAAAAGAAATCTTACATTAAATAAAAATAATTAACTTTCCATTTTGAATACATAAAATTATTTATTTACCGTCGAACATCTAAAATACGTTTCGAAAAGAATCCAATCGTCATCTCAAAGCAAATTACGTCCAAGGACTACCGATTTCGGTCGGCTTTATACCTATATACATATATTATTTTCGCAAATATTCCGCGTATTTTTTTCGCCTTATTTTCCACGTACGAACGCTCCTTTGCATCGGCCCGAAGCGAATGGGAAACGGGCTAGTTAACTGTCAATTTATTTCATGTTGCTTCACGCTCTATTTGTCGTCAATGGAGGACGCATACACATGAGCTTTCGCCGACGTTGTAGTGTTCGAGAACTAGCTGAGGGAAAAAGTGGGGAAAATAAATAAAAAATCGGCGGCGGAAGAAGGGAGTTCTCTTTGATCGAACAGAACCTTTTGACGGCGAAAGAGGGCGAGGGGCGCGCGGTGGGGTAGGTCAGCTGGGACAGGATGTGTAGGAAGGTGTGTGTGCTTTGGTGGGATTGATGATTTTTCAAATTTTGATTGGTTATGAGTGTTATTATACTTTGAACTTAACCGATAATTAATAGTGGTTGACGTTCCTATCAGAAGAAAATATGAAACCTTTTAAATATTCAAAAAACATGCACTTGAAAAAGTAGATGTCTGGTATAAGAGATGGAATTTGGCTGTAACTGGTTATGAGTGTTTTTTGTTTATTTTTTCAAATTAAATTCAACTGTTAAGTACACCCTAAACTATTTTTGCATGATTCCGAAATAATATAACATGGTTAAAATAAAGAACCGTTTTTTTCACTTTAATATGATATAAAAATAAAATAAATGTATTATTATGTCACAATGGTAAGATCTGGAACAGGCCGATATACAATTATAATTATTTCACATGGCAAAATTTTTCCATATTACACTTTTTTTATAAAGTATATGGGTGGAAGTTTCATTCAAATATATAATATTATACTGATGGAACCTATCTCCAATTTTGATATGGTCAAAATATATTTTTTTACACTGTAGTCTTTGGAACATATCCTCCTTGTGAAAAGAGGCTTGGGTGTATTCAAAATGAAGACGACCTAATAGTTACATTCCATATATCCCATTTTAAACCAGCTAACTGTTAAGTATTGAAAATTATCCATTTGAATTTCATAATATTTTCCAATGATTAAGAACGTATTTTTACGTTTTACCATTCGTGAAACTCAGAGCATCTATGATTATATCTTTTTATTCAGAAAATATGAAAAATATCAGTTCTCCTTTCCATTTTCTGATTTGAAAACAAAAAACTGTGTCTTTGGAAATATAATGTATTTCGATGTAATATTAATCAAAAATGTTGTTGTTGTTTTTTTTGGGTTATTCTGTATGTAGAGTTGTCGAAGCATGAGAAGTATGAAGAGTAAGAGAAGCACGGAATAGATAGGTAGCTGAAGTAAAAATAGAAAGAATATAGCGGGTATACGAGTTCGCCTTTGATTTTCGTCGGGAGAGAGGATTCGCAGAAAAACACGACGGTTCACAAAACTTGAGCTTTCTTCTCTATGCTCTCTTTTTTATATATTACACGTATTTTTTTCTCCCCGTGTATACCCTATACATTATAGATCGAAAGACGCGGATATAATGTAACGATTGTTCGCTTCGCTGAACGCAAACACAATAATGAACTCGATTCGAAATAAATAATATAAGATGATCTAATTTGTGATACGGCCGTTCGATTTTATTCCATATAATTCACACGACGAAAAAAACCACACTTTCTACATAATCCTTGTCATAAACGCGCACATTTAACATAATATATTTTCGGCGAACTGAGATAATGTACAGGGTGCGACGAAAGCTCACAACTATAGCCTTAATTTGTATACTGGGCGTTTATCGGAGCTCGCAGCCATGGAAACCGCGGCTTACAGGGTGGGCGGAAAGTGGGCGGAAAACCGCCCCCAGAACCCTGTCCCGCGTTCCCTCACATTTGAATTCTCATCAAGGGTGGATAATCATAATGGCTGCTGTTCTGTTGCCAGGGCGGCGCCCACACCCGCCCTTCGTTACGTGATCAATCCGCAATCTTGCGAATATCACGTATGTTCGCGGTTTTTTATATGGTATGTTTTTTGTGCGTGGGTTTGTTTTTTTGTAAATAGATTGTTTATTTGGGGGAGGGGGATTTAATGAGAGTTTGAGGTTGTTATGAGTGTTTGGTTTTTTATAGAATGTAATTACGTCTGCGGTTTAAGGTTATTCTTAATTTGAATTGTTTTTTTTTTTGTTTTTGTTTGGATAAAGATCATTTTTATTTTGAGAATTTTTTGAAAATTCTGTTTACTAGGTCCATTTTTTTTTTCATCTTCAATTATCTACTTGATTTTTTTTAATCCTTCAAATATTATTCTATCCAAATATTTAATCCGTTTTACATTATTTTTACCCAGCTTACTGTGTACATATTATACAATATACATCGTTAGATATATTTCTTTTTGAATTAAATTTTTTAAAACACATTTATATAAATTAATCACAAATTTTTACTAGAATTCTTTAAAACTTTCCCTTCAAGTATTCCATTTATTCATACACTATTTAAAACCGATTTTGGGGACTTTATTATTTACTTTATTTTAAAACGTGGGTGTTGGTATATATATTATGTACATAGAACGTATTTCTTTTTGGCCTGTATTTAATTGATCAGTAAAAAAATACTATTTTGATCAGTAAAAACAAAGTATATGGTTGTTATTCGGTTCTGTGCACGTGGAAACCTATTTGAACTTGTTGGATCAAGTCTCAATGTAGTCACACGTAGTAGTAAGCTAACCTAAGCTAACCTAAACCTAACCTAACCTAACCTAACTGATCATTTAACAATTTTTTACTGATCATTTTAGTTATTATTAACCAGCCAAATAATTAGTTGCCTTTCTTTTTGTACGTATGTTTTTATGGCACTCACAGCCTTATTCCGGCATTCACTTTATGATTTTCTGTATTATTTTTAATAATCTAATATTTTTCTAATTATATTTTCAGGAGATCGAGCACTGTTACTATCACGGTACAGTAAAAGACTATCCAGGAGCCAGCGCTGCCTTTCACACGTGTAACGGTGTTTCGGGTGTCATACACGTGGGCAACGAAACATTCGTTATACATCCGTTTTATGGAGGAGATCTTTCGGTCAGTATCTAAATATATACATTTTTTAATACAAATCAAAAATGTATATATTTAAAATTTTATTTATATTTCTTCAAACACTCTTTTATACGAAAAATCGATCCGGTTTATTCATATATAAAAAAAGCATTGAAATCCGAATTTTCAGAAACGACGAAATCTCGATACGACTCGGATTGCTCATATCGGAAATATGCATCCGATTTAGCCCGTGACCCCGATTTGACAACCCCAATTTATATGTATATACATTCGGGAAATGGGCATTGGAAATTTCTGGAATCGTAGCCCACTAAATAACATAGGACAATTTCACGCTCGACCGCAACCCGTATCGAACTGCGAAACGCACCGATTCGATACTTTGGGCAAAGTTACCCCACAGCCGACGATTTGACCCTTCCCACTATTTTCAATGGTTAGAAGCGTTTCTTGCTTTGAATTGTGAGGGTGTGATTTTAGAGTCTTTGGTTCTGTGTTGGAAATCGGTGGAGTTGTTGAGAAAATGGATTGTAATAATTTTTATTTTAGATGCGTGTTAAATTTTTTTGAATGATTAAATATTTTGCGTTAAATTCGGATGTATTAGTTTTTTTTTATTGTTGATGTTAAGAACAAGTAATGTAATTAATAGTTGGATGAATGATTTGTTCAATTTAGTAAAGATGGGTTCGATTTTCAATTATTTTTGAGGTACCTTCTCTTTACTATTATGAAAGAAAGTATCAGAAATTTTGAAATTATTACATAATTTTCATTTTGTAAATCATGTTAAGGTTACATATTATGACGACCAATACATTAAACACATTTAATCAAGATAAGTGACAAATTGACAATCAGTAAATGGATCTAATCACATATTGAAAATTAGGACAAGGAATGATTATTAGTATTTAGACTTTTTTTAAATTACCTTCCTTTCATCACATGACATGAATAAAAATACAAAATTTGAATGATATATGGACGCTGTTCTGCATTACTGTGTTAACCGACAATTTTTAGTGAAATGACTTATGAATGCAGAATTGGTCTGTATCTTATTCTCTACATTCTACAAAAATTTGCTTTGAGAAATTTCATTCTAACATACCAAAAATTAGTAAAATGTTAACCGTTATTATTTGTTAAAAGCCTTTCATGTTGTTTTTTGTGTTGTGTTGAAGTAACTTGACGTCTGAATTTTCAAGATGGCCTTTTTTTCATTACAGTGTTATGTGATAAAAACGGCCTTAAACAAAAAAATTTAAAAAACCTTTTCATTTTAGTAATCGTAAATAGTTTTTGAAACACACATGATAAAATGTTGGTCTATTACTGTACTATTAATATCACAATAATCACCAACTGAGGCAAAAGTTTAAAACTGCTCTCCTGTAAAATTGTGTGTTTGTCGGTTGACACGGTAATGCAGAACAGCATCCATATATCTATCAATAAATATGATGATAACTCTTTACGATCCAAAAGCATATCCACCCCAATTTTCAACGACTTCGAACCTCACATAAATTATTACCTCCATTACATCAATTACAAAAACATTAACAAGACACACAATCCAGTTAATAATTCGAAATCCTCCGAAATCCCAATCGCCCCAGACGTTTGGGCGCCCACTCGGAGGAACATCTGTTTCGGCGGCGAAAATGACAGTGTAAGCCCTAATATAAATGGATCAGCAATTATAATACAAAAGGATAACATTTCGCCCCGGAAACGGGCTCCGAGACCCACCCCTGCATTTGGAGGCCAATATTAATCTTTGAGTCCTACGCAAACCGGCCATAACCCACTCACTTTTAGCGCCAGTTCTTCTTTTGCCCCTCGCCTAGCCACGGCCCCGCCCCGAGGACCAGGGGGGGCTGGGTTTAATTTATGGCCGCAATTAATATGATTCGCGGGCCGAAAGCGTGATTCGTTCGATTTTAATTGGCGTGTTGATACGACTGTTCGTTTATAAGGTTGAGAAGGGTCCGGATGAGTTTCCGTTGTTTCGAGTGCTTTATCCTGTTTCGAATGTAAACGGTTTAATCTGCTGGGGCGATTGTTAATAAGAAAATTTTTCGTGTTGATATAATTTTTTTTTTTTATTTTGTGTGAAATGATTTATTTATCATTATCGTGATGAATTGTTTGACATAAGATTTGATAATGAAACAGGTTTTTTTTTTATTATTAAAACCTGTCATTACAAAATGATTTTAAGTCATATTGATCGTATCACCTGTTATCACTTTATTAATCGATATGAACTTATTTGACAGTGCTTATTAAATAATATTATAGTTTAAAAATGTAAATTTCGTTGAAATCAATCTATGCAGATGTATAAATTAATCTGTGTGCTCAAAAAATTATCAACAGATTGATTGAATTTCCTAAACCTCTACATTTTTAAATTCAATCCATTTTTTACGTTATTGGGTTAACATAAAAAAAATCTTATTTCAAAAATATAAATACACCTGCTAGCAAATCTGCTGTAAAATTACATTTCGCCGAAGCTTTCATGATTGTTACGGAATTTCGCAAGCATAACAAATTGGATAAATTTCTTGAGCGTTTAATTCATATTAGTTTTGTAGATACTTTTCACTCCAGACGGAGCTTAAAAATTGTGTTCACTGGCACTAATTACATTTATTTCAGCGAAAGCTCATTATACAACGTTTCGCCTCACCCTATGAGGTCGACCGGCGTCAGCTTGCAATTATGAGATAAAATCCTTGCTCCTTTGCTTAAATTAGTTTAAATCGCAAAAGGATATTTCGCCGCTACGCAAGAGATTAATATTTTCCGTTTCCGCACGACAAACACAAAAAATATATACATCACAATTAAAGCGCGCACATCGCATATTAATCCGGGATCTTCCTATTTTAATATCGATACAACGAATCTTCGTATTAAATATAATAAATAATTTAAATCGTTCGAAACCTAGGCGCGTAATTGTCTTAATCTTCCGGCCGATTTTCCACGGTTTTCCCTTAATTAAAAACGAGCCCCCGCCTTAGCCGGATGCGATTTTTCCGCCCGCGAGGTTTTTCAGCATTTTTCCCCGCCTTTCGAGAAGCTTTATTTTCAAAGTAAAACAACACAACACGCCTGATCTCATAAATTATTCCGACGCTAGAGAGTACAGAGAGATTTCGCTCACTTAGCGCAAAACGACGCTCGTTCTTTGTCGGTTTTGTTTTTTTTTTCGTATATTTTTATATATATAATTAAAAGAATATTAAAATCAGTCTATTTATAATTTTTTTTAATAAATTCAGCCGTTTTTCTCAGTTGGATGAATTGAATCGAAAACATATCCGGATAGCGGAAATATCTTGTAACCAAAGAGCAATTAAATTGGACCTCATAAGCGACATATGTTTCGAATCGTTGCTAACCGTTAACGAAAGTCGAAAAGGGTCTAAAATCGCAACGACTTTTCAATTAAGAACGCCGGCAATTAGGCGCAAAATGAGAATTTGAAAAGGTCGAAACTCGTCTACCGCTTTTACACGAGGGTCGTTATGAATGTTTTAAAAAATATATAAGATGGAAACTCTTGATATTATTTTAATTGCAGTGTGTGATATTTCGCTGCAATTATAATACTAAATTATCAAAATATTGAAGATCCAAAACGCTGCAATTATAATACTAAATCATTAAAAAATTGAAAATTCAAAGTTTTCTAAAGTTCCTCGTTAGATTTTTTTGGGCATGCGTTACCATTCATTATTAAAGTTGAGTAATATATTGTATATGGTCGTTAGTAAATAGATGCAATTATCTATCATTAAACTGAAATAATTTGATAGGAGATATTTCAATATTTAAATTCGATGAGGATCACCTTCTTTTTAGTGTTTGTGATCAGGAAAAATAACTAAGTTTCGATGTTTTATTCAACAGCAAAATTTTACTATGAATTTGAAATATATTTTTTTTATATAACATACTTCATATACGTTACAAACATATTTTGAAATATGATTATTTAATTTTTCTGCCACCAAAACTCCGCAACAATAAGGCCAGCGCAGCCGTACAACAGATTGCCCAGCTTCCTCATTGTTGCATAAAATTTTCCTATCTTCAGACCAATTTAAAAATTATTCTTCTGGCCTGTATTTAATTTGTACCTAGGATGGACGGGGATGCAAATTATAATTTGATTCGATATCCAAAAGTAATTTGTTCGTTCAGGACACCCTGTACCCAGTTTCGGGTTTCTCACTAATGGTTCGTTATTACGCGCAAAGTGCGCAAAGGGGATGAACCAATCTTCCACGCTAAATATATAATTTATACATATTGTATATATTCTTCGAGTGCCAGGTGTTCGGGTGAAGATTACCCTGACTTCCCTTCCATTGATACAGGGTTAGCCGAAATTATTGCTGATCGTCCCGCACTTTGAAAATGAAGTATGTTCATTGATTTGAATCGTTTTTTTTTTATACACTACAAGTTCCGAACATAATCTTATTTAACTCTACAATACGAAACAATCGAACCGTATTGAAAACACCGACGCCGAACACGAACTAATCCGTTAAAAGCTCGATACAATTAATTCCCAAACTCGGCCCAAAGTCTCAAAACCGAGCGCGAAAATTCTTCGAACTGCCAAAGTTTTTCATCGACGATAATCCGCTTAGAACCGAACGAAATAGAAAAGTCCCCTTGCGTACGGGTTAACATTTAACCGTCTCGGTTATCTCTCCAGTTAGTCGTTAGTCTTCGGATTAACTCCACATTCAAATTACTGCCCCGCGTTTTACGGTTATTCCGACTCCACTGTACCGCCGATGTTGCCTTCCTTTTCTGTCCAAATGTTAATACGGTTCTCTTGTCCCTCGTGCACATTTTAAGAGGCTGTCTCTTATTCCGGTACGATCCAGCTTAATTGCTATCGTTTTATTTTACAAGTGAAGTAAGTTATCAGCGCGGCCGCTTAACCGGCTCGTTAAACGGATAAAGAAACACGAAATGGATAGTTCACGAATCGAACGGGTCAATTTTGTTGCTTCATTGTTATATTAGAAGTGCACACAAATCAGATTGCCTCGAAAGCGGTAATCGACATTGTCCATTGATCCGGGACAATTGATGGCACACGTGCATATATACATACACGAGGGGTATTCCATACCATTATTGGCAATAAAGCGGCAGTTTAATCCGGGGCTCGTTGCTAGCAACGGATTAGCAACGTTGACGCTGTTTGCTCTAGCCGTGAGAAGATCCCGTGTATCGAACCATATTGTACATTATTAATAACACCTTTGTTTGCCCTAGCTGTGATCCGATATTGACTTGTCTATAAAATTATATAGAATGTTTAATATTTTAAGCATGAAACGTGATCGAAATATTTTAGTGAGTATGTGATATTACATTGTATAGAATGTGGTATTTATTATTTATATTCTTTTGAATGATTGGTTCAAAATAAATGAAATTTATTCTTAATAGAGATATCTAATTCAGTTACGTATTTGATGTATTAAAATTTTTTTAAAAGGTCTTTTCATAATGAAATGAATACAATATTATATGTGCAACCCTTGTTCTGGATTATATATCGCTCTTATATAACCCTTTTTAGACAACTTCAACGACACTTTAGTTGCTTTTTAAACCTTACATAAGAATTTTTTTTAGCTTATTATTAAAGCAGATTGTGTGTGTCAATTTTTTTATAGTCGTTGAAATGATTTCAGGAATGATACAGTGCTTTAAATGAAACTGGAAAACATTCTTTCGATCCACACGACACCTAACTACAAAATCATAATATATTTTTTTTAAATCACATTTAAAATTGAAATATCTATCTCTATTCAAAATAAATTTCGTTTACATTGAACAATCAACAAAAAAATCGATTCACTATCCCAATAAAGCACACGCGCAAAATCCCCAATCGCACACCAACGCAAAAAACTTTCTATCAGAAAAAAATCTCAAACCCCAGCGAAAGGTACACACGACCAAAATGAAAAATTTTCAGGCGTATTTTCAGGTGAAAAATGTCATTGAATCGATGACGAAGGCGTCCACTCGAGCGGCTCTCTCGTTATAAATCGCGCGCGTAATAACGGTCCGACATTCATATGCATGAGACGCGCTCTGACAATTCGACGCTGGAAATTGGAAGCGGTCGAAAAAATACCAAGTACCGCCTTGACCCCCTTAATATATATGTACATATATACGAGGAATTTCCTAGATTATTATTTTTTTCGGGGTGCTTTCGGTTCGAGTGCGCGACTGATCTGTCTGTCGTTTTGACTTATGAAGATGATGTGCTTATTCGTTTATTTTTAAATGTTATTTTTGTAATTTGATTTAATAGTTTAATTTGTGATGTAATTTTATTTATTTGATGGTTGGGAATTTGTAGGTTTGATTGATTTTATTTGTGTGCTTGAAAATTTGTCGATAGTTCAACTTTGTTAAATTTTTTAGTTCTGATAGATCATCGGGGTTTTATAAAAATATGCAAAAAGGGGTCAAAGGGTAGGGAACAGAGAGTTTTAAATAGGCATGTCCATAAATGGACATGATCGTGTACATATTATACATCCATATTAAATAATTCTTGATCGGGAAACAAAAATAAATTATTTCGGAATGGATTCAAACAAAACTTTTATGTTTATAACATAATTGTATAGATGGTTTCATTTGATTCATTAAGTCAACTTAAAAATCTGATCTATTTTTATTTATGTTTTTATTACGACATTCATGATAATGATCATTATTGAATTTTCAATAGAATCAGTAAAGCTTTGTCTTGGAATACATGGTACTATAATCGATACATGTTTTATAATAATGATGATAATTCAAAAATCAATACATAAAACTAAAGAGTGATATTAAATAAAAAGCTTTGATAAATCAAACAAAGCGTAAATAAATAGTAAACCATAGTGGTTTTAAAAATTCCATAATATGTTGAAAAAGTTTCTTTGTTATTCTATCAATCGATTTTCCACTTTATTCCAATTACTATAGAATATTTCAAATATAAATTTAAATATTTTTCATTACGAAAATTAATTTTCAAACTAAAAATCTTTTCTAAAATCGAATCGCGAAATTTGCAGTCGCGGTCAACGACCATTGTTTCATTTTTCGCGATCTCGAAACAAACAGACGGCCCATTGTGCACCCCTGGCCTCTCGGATATAATGATAATTACTCAAACGCTCCATTGTTTCGACTCCCCTGAATGGAATAAGTGTGACGATGGGGCAAATTACCCGTGCGCTAATGGCGACATCGTCTGCTCCGAATCGCCACAACTAAAACCCGGTACCTGAAAACCGAAAGCTTGAACATTTTCCCGATTCGACTTGGTGCTCGGAAAGCATGCATGTTCTAACATTGTCGCAATATTGTTTGATTTACGTGGTATGTGCGATCGGAATTCGAAAAAGTCATGTGTGAACGGTACCTTTTTCTGATTTAGGACGAAATGTATCGGGTACGTAATTTTCATACGAATCCATAATGTATTACGTTGAAATTGAGTACGTTCACGAGCTCGTATATCGATTATGTATTTTTTTTTGCAACGACACGTTTCGGGTGAACTTTATCTTGGCCCAACAGACGAGCGCTCTTTTATAATATAATTTATAATATACAATATATCAAAGTGTGTTATATAATGACGGTTTATGTAACGCGGAAGATTCATCACGTTTGATATATAATATATGCGAAGACAATAAAGTGATTTTCACATCGTGAAAACAAGATTACGAGGTCGCTCCAATACGTAGATACTTTTCGGGCAAAAATGTTTGGCGGTTTTTGGCAAACGAACGAGGCTTTTGTTCGAGTTTATTTTCGTGCGTCGTATATCAAAAAGAACTTAGACAATATATTTTAGCGTGATATACGCGTTTGTGTTTATGAAAAATTTCAAGAAAATCGCAAAACGAGCAACACAATAAGCGGTTCGTTTGTCGATCGATTTTTCCTGTTTTTTTTTAAATATATATTATTATACAATACGATATATATGTTTCTAAATATTAAATTTTTGTATCGTTTATAGTCGAAGCTTTGTCGTTTTCTATTTTTCGCCGTCAAAGCTTTCTTATAATGCTTTTTATGGTATGCTGAAGCGAGCGAGACGCTCAAAGGACGCACTCCGCTTTTCGCGTCTGAAGCTTTAAAATGTGCAAGGTGCACTAAAGAAGAATTTATCTGCGTAATTAAATTGATAGATGGAGTGCATATATAGAGAGATTGAGAAAGTCTTTCAGTGACTTTATTCAAGAGTCGCTTCTGCTGAAAGCTTATCTCGGCGTTTCAATTAAGAGCAAAACTGAACGAGCTTTTAGAGTGTAGTAGTCAATTTCGTATTATTGCATCTCGATATCGTATGATTTTAAATTTTAAATGAAATTTCAGAGAGCTTATAACTTATTCAATTACAATGTAAACATATTTGAAACGAAGATGAAAGATGGTTATAAATTTATTGTATTTTTAAATTGAAATAAAATTTAAAAAATCTTAATACAATAAATATAAATACAAAATAATGAACGACATTTTTACGCTATTTACCGATGCACGAAACTCAAAAGTACAAAGTCGCATCTGCGTTCGACCGTTTGACGCCGAAAAGCCGTAGTTTTTTTTTCATTTTGTATACATTTTTTATACTCTCTGTCGCGATCCTACGATTAAAAAAATAGTAGGATATATCACGTCACGTCACCGAAAAGAGCGAATTTTTCCGTGGCCCGGAAAAGCTGTATTTTTCACGCTTTAGCATGTAAACGAGCCGGGGCTTACAATTAGCGCAGCTTGCGGACAAAGCCAAAGGTCACTCGCAGAGATCGTTTCGGCACGACGAAAAATATATATATTATATAAATATACACGGAGAGCTTGTATATATATTTTCAGAAAAAATGCACGAAAATAAAGCGCGGGAAAATTTTTGGAAAAAAGAGAAAGGAGCACAACGAGCCGCGCCATTGTTTGGACAATAAAAAGTGTGCTTTATCATGCTCTGAGCTCAGAGGGCGGTGCGATTTTTCGCGCTTTTTTTTATTATTATTTCATTTTCGTTAGCTTTTTTGTGCTTTTAAATGCATCCGAAGTTATAAAGGTGGATTCTCTTTTTCACAGGAACTTTCTTGAATTCGTAAATAATAGGTGCATGCAGAAGAAATTGTCTAAATTTCGTGGAAGATAAATTGTGTTACAGAATTCGTTTTAACATGCATCTAAATTTAAATTTATGACTTTGCAACTTCGTTAAATATTCATGAGTTATTATTGCAATAATTTAACTTAACGTTTAACGAATAATTTCACTGCAATTTAACATAACATTATTAGGTTATGCCAAAATTAATTTATTATTTTTACATTTTGCACGTGAGTTCAGTTTGTACTCGGAAATGGTACATAAAAAATCTTCAAAAGATTTTTTTTTTTAATTAAAAGGACGAAAAAATATATATAAGGAAACGCGCTAGTGGTTAGCCACGTACCTGTAGTAAGCCACCTGTCAGGATATCGTAAAAATTAAGGTTTTCAAAAATTTTAGAATGTTAAGGATTTCGATAAATTACCATTTTTAAAACCCTTAATTTTTACAATTTTCTGACGAGTACCTAACTACTGGTATGTATCTATAAACCACTATCGCGTTAGCTTAAATGGATTAATTTCGGTATTGCATGTCTATAAAAATATCATATTAAATTTAACGATAAATTCAAAAAGACTTTTTCTAAACACAAACATACATTTTATGACCAATATAACAGAATTGGCGCGGCGAACGCCTCGAATTGTTTCTGCCACTGAATTAAATAAGACCCCTAGGAGATTTTCTTTATTTCGCACCGGGGAAAACTTCTGTGGCCAGGTAAAGCCACCCAAAGTACAGGGAAAACGGGGACGGGGAAAATCGGCGGTTTGAGCCTTCGAAACTTTTCGGTCTTTGCCGGCCAGCTTTTTCAGACTCCCACGAACATAATGGAAGAAGCGAGAGGTTCTTCAATTTATTGTTTCGGGCCCGAGTGGGAAATTTTCGAAATACGAACACGTCGAATGGCATCGGCAACGTTTTGAGTGTTCTCGACAGTTTGAAGGATTCGAAAGTATAAAAAATATATTTTTTTAATGATTTTTTTATATAAAGTTGAAATTATTTCATGGTTTGATATTTTTAAAATTTAATTGAATTTATTTAATATTATAGATCATTAATGATTATGTACTAATAATTTTAAATTGTTTTAGTGAAAATAAGCTTAACGTTTTTCTTATCAAGTTATAGGGTTATCATGTGATATTAAAAAAGAAAATGTTCTGTTTCTTTAGATTTTTCGATCTAATAACATTTTTATAACTGAGTAGCCTATTTACAAAAACAGCTTAAGCCTCTTTACAAAAATTTTCACGACAGCTGATTTTTTGTATCTCCTGAAGTTTTTAAGTTATTGCAATTTTTCTTTTTTGAGCTGATCTTCGTTTTCATACGGTTTTCATCAACTTTGTTAAGCAAGCGATACATCACCAGATTGGGCTTCTCGTGTAGAACAAGAATCCATCAAAAAATGAAAACTGATCCAGGATGGCTTAAGCCGTCTTTGTAAATAGGCTACTCAACTATTATATGCAAATTATAACAGGCTACATAAAAAAAATTTGCTTTAAAATTAACATGAAATGTTAATTATATACGTGACTACTAAATGGAGTGTTCTATTTGTTGATTTCAGAAGCATATTTCATTCTTGATCTAACGTTGAAAAAAATTTTAAAAAGTAACTAACACATTGGATCAGAATAAAAAAAATCATTATTTTGTCACGTGATCATAAAATATTATATAATCAATAAACGTAACAAAAAATTTCTTCATATATAAAAATAAAATTATTTTTTGATGTGCATCTGATGACCAGATACACAATAAAAAAAAGTAAGAACAAAACTTTGAATGTCTCAAAATCGTTCGATATTTTCGAATGAAAAAAGGTTTCGAACTTCTTTCCAAGTTGCTATGAAGCAATCTCAGATATTTACGTCCGATCAGACCGTAACAATGACGTCATTGTAATGCAAATGATTCGAAGTGGGCGTAGAGGGCTGAAAGGGGGCCGAAGCTCTACAATGGTTTCAAAACTTGAAAACAATTCATCAAACCGCACGATCATTAAAGAAAGAATAAACGAGCAATCCATCATCGACTTTGGCTATCGTCTCGTTTCATAGAAAACGGCAAAAAAATGAAAAGTTAAAAATTAATTTTCAATTTTGCTTCTGTATAAGTTGAATTTTGTGATAATTTAGTATAGGGTTTCGATTCGGTAATTTGAAATATTTCCGTATTCTTATTATTTAAATTAAATGTATTGTAAATAACAGTGATTTATTTCGGAAAAATGTAAATCAAAGTGCTACATATATTAATCAAAGATATATTATAAAAAAAAAGTTGTATTCAAGTCAATCCATATATTGAAAAAGTTTGGGTGTGAAAATTTAATCAATTTTCGGTCCGCAAAGAAAATTTGATATTTTTGAGTGAAATATTTATTTTTATAACGTGTAGTTTTCCGAACGTGCGATATGAAATCGCGTATGTAAAACATTTCACATGATTTATGAACGCGAATATAAATAACCCTTAACGGCCGTAACGATTCTTTCGCGCCAAAACTTTCATACATTTAAACGAGCGAATAAATATAAAACGGAGCTTTTCGCGAAAACATATTTTTTGGCAAATTTTACGACGCGAACGCTCTCGAGACGTATGCACGGCTGCGATTCGAATCTGAAAAATATTGCGTGAATTAGTTTAATGTACCTTTCGGAATTTGTAGGTTGCCGTTTTTTTATTTGAGACAATCGGCACTTTTTTTAAGAGCACTTTGACGGACGGACCTCAAAGTTTTATCCTCTTGGGACAAAACTGAGTTTCCTTTTCGTATACATTTTTTATTCATTGAAAAGTTTGTTTTATTGCGAAGTGGTAAGAAATGACTCTTTTCGATTTTTCCGATCTATATTATTGAAGTGTGTGTGGTTAAAATTAATTTATTTTTGTATTGAATTAGGTAATTTTAGAAGAAGTCGTCTCTAATAAAAATTTTTATAAAATAATGAAAAATTGTTCAATGGTTTCAAATTTTTTTAATATTTTAGGAAGTAATAATCAAGTTTAAATTTACAATTACAATTCGCTTCTACAACAATAATTTTTAATGTAACTAATAAACGTATTTTTTTAGATATGATCTAGTTTAATAAGATCAAATAGTGATAAATAATTTTATATTTAATATAAAAAGTCGTTTATTACAATTTCAAAAAAATATATTTAATACAGGCTCTATATTTCAATGTATTTATTTATTTTTCAATTTAGTGAACGTATCGGCCATTTTATGATAACAAAATGATTTTTCCTATTTTCCCTGATTTTCATCAACATCAAATCAAAAAAATATAACTCAAATATATGTATGTATTTTTAATAATATGCTGTTTTAAAATACGATGTTTTCGAATGTTTTATCAACTTCATCCCAGTTTCAAATCGAAAACAATTTCCTCATAGACAAAAACGATACAAAACCATCTTCATTAAAAAACCATTATCCGACGCGTACAACACACACAAACCCCATAGCAGTAATACAGTGCGATAATCATCGTTTTTTTTTCTCAATGTGTGCATAATAATGCACATGTGTGCATAATGCAACGATGCGGCGCACACAGGGCGTCGCGACGCTAATTAGGAAGCCGGCGTCCTTTCGACCGTGTGCACACAATCTGCACATTTGTCGGATGTCGGTGCATCTGTATATGTATATGTCATGTGTATGTGTGTGGTCAGGGGTGGAGTAGGGTATGAAGAATCATAATTGGAAAAAAATGGGAATATTTCAGGTTTTGTTGAATGAAATGGGTCTCTTTATGCCGTAATGTATAATAATAATAATAATAATAATAATAATAATAATAATAATAATAATAACAATAATAATAATAATATGATAGCCAATTTTTATCTGTTTATATCATAAAAATAAATGTTAATGTTTCTGGTTCTGTTTGTTAATAAATCTCAAATTCGATGCTTTGTTTTAAGTTTTTTTTTTTTAATGAAACCTTTGATACTCAAGGAAGTACTCACTAGTTATATATGATTCTTATTACTCACAATATGTGTAATTTTTTCGGCATATATGTTAAAGTCAAAGATTAATAATATTCACATATTTTGTCATAATTTTTTATTGAGATTATTTAACTTTTTCATTAAAATGATGTACATAACATGCTTCATACAATCATTACTCACTATCAGTGACTTTAATCCGTTCTTTCGCAAAAATATTTAAATATAAAATATACTTTTACTGGGAATATATACACACTCGTCTATAAGAGTAAAATTTCTACCAAATTGAAACTTTTACCACAACATTTTCCATTCAAACGAACAAATAAAATTTAATTTCAGTACCAATCGCAACATCTCATATCTGCACTAATCATGCACATTCTCGCAGATGTACCGATTCCTACAACCTCCACACTAACCTACATACACACACGTGAATATGTTTACACACACACACGCACGTGTCCATTGTCTGTCGCTAATAACGAACACGGCTTTTGTTCAGCGACGGGTGAAAAAGTCGATGGCGTTCGTTCCGTTCGCGGTGCCTTTCATATTTCACGTTTTACGTTTTTGTGTTTTGTTCAACGAGTTGATACAGTATTATTCATTACTGTGTTGCGTCATTTCGGCATACGAATATTGCTGGGGATTTTCTGTTATTTTTTTTTTCGTATATGCAGTTTGCAGTTAGTGTGTGCGAAGTTGTGATTGCATTGTGTGAAATTCGTATGAAAGATTTTTTGTATATTTTTCTTGCATGAATCAACAAAAAAATTCATGAAAACAAAATAGTCTGTTATAACTTTTGAATGAGTTACGTTTTGCACGAATTCATATCAATTTTTATTGTGAAATTTTCATCGTGAATGCATTTATATTTTGAACGCTGAACATTTGATCAATTTTAGTTCGCATTCATTTGGATCAAACGGTTAATTTATCATTAGTAATAAATCAAATTATAAAATTAAGGTTAAACTCCATAATGAGCTTCTTATGAGTCAATAGAAAAAACGCTAGATGCAAGCGAAATAAAACGCATATTTACATTTTCACTCTTGAATTACGTTCACACTCATCACGAAATTTCACCCTAAAGTATTCACAATAACTTGTAACACATAAGAGGAATTCACTTCATAAGATACTAAACATATTCTATTAATTAGCACGCTCGTCTGTCCCCAAAAACACGTTTCCTCCGAAACAAAATATATTTCACATACCACACACACGCGAATAAATAACCTTTGACGTTAACCCGTAGCATCGTTCAATTGAAATTTGCGGAAATGCAATTGCGGAATTTCGCGATGCTTCACTTTGTCGCTTTGTGCACTCGCTGTATATGCGCGCTGGATTGTCGACGAATGCATACAAAATGCATACGCTTATGTGAAAAGATGAAATACCAGAGTTATCGAGTCGTGTTAAAAAGTGGACGTTGTTTGTCGAATTTGTTTTGGGCTTCAATGCTTTTTTCGGGTTGATGAATTGATGCGAAGCTTGGTCTTTGAAATATAAATGAGTTTTGAGGGGTTTTAGTATGAAATGGAAATCAAAGGAGTTTTTTTGGTACCTTTTTTGGTACTGTATAATTTTTTTTGTATTCTATCAAATTATTATTTCGTATAAAGTTTTATTATTGAATCTATTATACTTCTGTACAAAATCAGTTGTTTGGTCTTTTTTTCATTTTAATAATGATATGATACACAAATTTGTCGAAAAAATAATATTTTATTTTTACAAAAAAAAAATTGTTTGATGAGTACCACTAGGTATTAATAATGAACTAAAATTTAAATTATGAAGTTTCATTTTCAATATGGCGAAATACCATCCTTATATTTTTATTATAACCGACACAAAATAAGGTTATAATTGTACGATTATAATTTATTTTTATTTACTAAACAATTTATTATATTTTCATCATTCATGAAAAAAATAATAAATATAATCAATATATCGGTCCCAATAATTACTGCTAATTGCTTTTACGTGATATAAACGAAATTAAAATTTGACACTACACTATTAAAAATCTACAACCTTTTTCATCGCGACAAACTCATAGAAACCAAATTAACAGTAATAATTGGGCCCCAACGACAATGCATAGTCACAACATCTCAAGCATGCATTCCAACCGAAATCACCGCACCATCTTAGCACATAAACTAGTGAGTTTTAACATAGTCGACTTGACTGCACGGCCATTCCCGCCCGGCAACCGTTTGTTTTAGCAGAAGCACCCACATGTCATATTCGAGGCCCGCACGAAGGCGAACAAGGGGTGTGCCAACTCGGGCAACCTCGACTGGAGGATAAAGAACCAGAGGAGGACGAAGCACGTGAACCTGGTGCCAGACGAGGATGTCACTGCCATGTTCAGCAGGTACAAGAGGGACGTGCGAGAGGCGACCAAGTTCATAGAGACGGCGCTGGTCATCGACAAGGCTATGTTCGATAAGAGGAATGGGAGCACGAGGGCAGAGGTCGTGCACGACGCTATACAAGTGGCGAATATTGCTGATTTGGTGAGCTTTTGAAGTTTTTTTTCGTGGTGGAATGAGAGTGTTGAAGAAAGAGTGAGGGTATGGGATGGTGGGATACTCTCGAGACTGTGTTGGAGTGTGATGAAGTGTGGGTTGTCGAGAATGGTTGATGGTTATTATATTCATAGCGTGCCCGTAGTTTTACCTAGTGTTGTTGGTACGCAACTGACGAGCTGATTCAGGAAGCTGGTATAAAGTTAGGTGCATGTAATAGGCAGGATTATGGGATCCTCTTGATACTGTGCTGAAGTGTGATAAAGTATGGGTTGTGGAGATTGGTTGTTGGTTTTTTTTTTTTCGTTTAATTAAAAAAAAAACTTTATTACCTAAATATCTTAAAACTTTTATTCGTTGAAAATTTTTCAAAGTAAAATTAACTCTCTTTTTAAGAATAATTTTTTTTTAATTTGAACTTATTAGAACTTATTAGAACACCATCATTAGAACTATTATACCAAATTTCTAATTCATTAATTTTTTTTTCAATTTTCAGTATTTCAGAACACTTAATACTAGAGTGTCCCTGGTGTATATAGAAACGTGGCAAGGGACAAACCAGGCACCAATAGACAAGGGTCAAGACATAAGCAGAGCTTTACTTAATTTTAATGATTACACGTCGCGTCAACTATTCAAAGTCGAAAGAGACACAACGCAACTCCTGACGTAATTCAATATAAATTTTTCAAAAAAAACTCATAAAAAAAACTAACATTCCCTCCATTAAATTTTCAGCGGCGAAACGTTCCAGGGCGGCGAATCGGGCATGGCCGTTCCGGAGACGGTCTGCACGCCCAAGTCGGTCGGGATCAGCGTCGACATTAACACGTACGAGCCACACCTTTTGGCTGGCACCATGGCGCACATGATCGGCCATAACATCGGCATGGGGCACGACGACGTGCGCGAGGACTGCATCTGCCGCGACTGGCATGGCTGCATCATGGCGCAGACCATCGTCGGTGCGGAGAATGTGCAGCCTTATAAGTTCTCCGAGTGCAGCAAGTCCGATTATATTGATGCACTCCGTACGGGACATGGGATCTGCCTGCTCAATAAGCCGAATGAGGTGGGTAGTTTTTCAGTTGGGTTTTTAGTAGCGCGACGATTTGGTGGCGCAACATTTTAGTCTCGCAACATTCAGTCGTGCGATATTTTAGTCTACGACACTTTAGTCGAGTGACATTTTAGTCGCGCAACATTTTAGTAGCCAGTCTGTGGTGCAGCGGTATGTTGCAGGGACTGTCGATTGTAATGATGATGGTTCAAGCTGCTATAGGCATGATTAAAGTAAGATTCCATTTATAACATCTACCTGATCGATTGTCTCAAATCAATCGTGCGATATTTTAATCGTGCGAAGTTTTAGTCTACGGCATTTTAGTCGAGTGACATTTTAGTCGCCCGACATTTTAGTCGCCCGACATTTTAGTAGCCAGTCTGTGGTGCAGCGGTATGTTGCAGGGACTGTCAATTGTAATGATGATGGTTCAAGCTGATAGAAGCATGATTAAAGTAAGATTCCGTTTTTAGCATCTACTTGATCGATCGTCTCAAATCAGTCGTGCGATATTTTAATCTTGCGAAATTTTAGTCTACGACACTTTAGTCGAGTGACATTTTTGTTTACGACACTTTAATCGAGTGATATTTTAGTCGTGTAACATTTTAGTAGCCAGTCTGTGGTGCAGCGGTATGTTGCAGGGACTATCGATTGTAATGATGATGGTTCAGGCTGCTAGAAGCATGATTAAAGTAAGATTCCATTTTTAACATCTACTTGATCGTCTCAAATTTGGTATTTAACCATTTTGATCAGAAAATGAGAGTCAAATCTTTCGTTAATTAGATGATTCCAAAAAATGGTTCCGTTTATGAGCCCTATCTATCGATCGCCATACAAATAATAATAATATAATGTGCCGGCGTCGTGATTTATTGTGACAGTAATTACAGTCAGTTTCGATGATCGGATATGTGCAAAACGCATTTTTGAATCAAAATGTCTCGATGTTTGCACGAGACATTTTAATCACGTGACTTGTTGATTGAAAGACGATTCGGTTGAATTACGTTTTAGTGATTAAAACGTTTGAGTTTGAGTGTTTTCCAACGAGGGGCCTTTTCCCCACCGGGGGGGGGGGGTTATTTTAATGTTTTATGTGGGGAGAAATGCTCTAACCTAAATGCTAAATAAATATTTATTACATTTTTTTCAATAAAAAACACATTTTCACAAATATATTTTTTTTTATATTGCAACATTAAATTCCCAAAATATATGGCAACGCTAAAATTTATTTGTATTAAAAAAATGTTCCAGTCAAAAAAATTAAGCAATTCTATTGGTTAAAAAGTAAGGTAACTAATTCAGCTGTACTAGTTTTTATGAATCTTTTCGATAAAATATAATAGCTAGTTAGTTGATTTTTTTTCCAGAATTTATTAGGTAAGTTTTGGTAGGAAGTTTTTTGAAGCCTTAAAGTAAGGCATGGCACAAATAAGATTGGAAAACACTCCATCAACTAAAATTTAGTTGGATGGTATTTGAGTGGCGCCACATTTCAATCAATATTTTACTGTTCCAATTCCTGATACTTCCTTTTTAAAGACTCAAATCGTAGAACAGGATAAATTTAAAATACCCCGATAGACCCCTTGATATCTATACAGCGCGCACTACGATACTTAAATTTCCTTGCCGCCATTTATTTTCGAACGCGTCCGTGTTATGTACGCGGATACAGCCATTTAGAATGAAAATTTAAACTGGCTAACCGACGATCGTTATTTTTCACACGTAATTGAGACGCACGATACGCCGTGTGCGATTTATGCGCACATTCCGCGCTTTATTTTTTCCGCATTCCGCTTCATAAAGTTTTTATCGGCCATTTGCTTCGAAAAAATGGCGCGCGACTTTTCAATCGTTTCTCTGTTTCCTTCGGAACGTCCAATTAAGCGGCGACGCGCCGTTCCGTTTACGGCCTTTGGGAAATTCGAAATTTTTATGTCGAGTGAAAAAGATGTGACCCAACGAATGAAATTGAGATATTGATGTATTATAATACGACTGTCGATAATTATGTGTTTTCTATTGATCATCGAAGTTGAGTAATATCTGATGAGATCAATATATCAGATTAATGTAAGATCGTTTGGATTAATCAATTCAACAGTTCAATCCAAAAAAATGGATTAATCAATTGAAAAATAAATTTAAAGTTCAAACTCCTGAATTATTTTCTGGTTAGCACTTTAGTTAAGCGTCAAATGATACGGTCTATATAGTGTATTGTTTTACTGAGACCATTTGATAAAAAATAGTTGTTAATATAAGAATTCGTTTAAATTAATCGTCCAATTAATATTGATAACTGAAATAAGTGATAATATACGTATATCATTAACATGAGACCTAAATGGTCTTCAATACAAGGAACGGTTTTCAATGTACTCATCAATAATGATCTTCTTCTTAGGAAACGATACCCGATCTTTACATAGTATACTGAAAAGATCTTTTTCTAGAATAGTAGTGGCGAACCATCGTTCATATGTCAAAATTTCCAAATATTTTTTACTTAGTATCAGGCTTGCTAAAGAAATTTTGATCGAAAAAAAAGTTAAAAAATCTTGTCGATTAAACAATACGTTTGATTTTTCTGCATATTCTTTGATCAAAATAACATCACAATTATTGTTTCATTACTGCCTAACAAATCTTGAAATTAACTGGCTATTTTCCAATGATGTTTTCATTTGGGAAAAGCCTAATTTCATCAATACAATCAAATATTTGAAAAAACCTTTCCACAACTTAGCTATTGCAACAACCATTGTACAAAAGTACATAAATAAATTATTGTGGATCGAATTGACTTAATTTAATAATTCTGAAAATTGTTTAATCCGCAATCAAATTAAATTAAAAATTATAAATCCTTCACGTGCAAGTTAAATTATTATACGTGCCACCTATCACATACGTTCTCTGGGTTCGCCATCCCTGTTTTTAGATATGATAATTATACTGAGACATTTTCACTAAATTTCATGAATTAATTTCAGCTGGAAGTACGGAGATCGTGCGGCAACGGCGTGGTCGAAGAAGGCGAGGAATGCGACTGCGGTGCCATCGACGAGTGCCAAACACGCGATCCTTGCTGTGATCCAATCACGTGCAAGCTCACCAAAGAGGCACAATGTGCTTCAGGCGCATGCTGCGAAAACTGCCAAGTGAGTAAAACGAATCCTGATAGCATTTGGCTTCCATTGGCGGGGTTAAAAATTTTATTTTTGCACAGTTACGTACCAGAGGGGTAGTGTGTCGCGACGCGACCAACGAGTGCGACTTACCCGAGCGTTGTACGGGGGAAAGTGGTGCTTGTCCGCCAGACGTACACAAGAAGAATGGTCAGCCATGCGGATCAGACACAGGGTATTGCTTTGGAGGAGTATGTCCGACACTCACACTGCAATGTGAACATATATGGGGATTCGGAGGAATCGCTGCTGAGAGGCAGTGTTATGAACAGTTTAACACTAAAGGGTCTATCAATGGACATTGCGGATTGTATTCTGCTAATAATTATATCAAATGCGATTTTGAGTGAGTGTTGCATAATCTAAAATTATTTTAATCGTTGAATTTTAAAAAAATCATTATTTGCAGAAATGTGAAATGTGGCTCGTTACAATGTCAACTGGGTGATAAATATCCAATTATGTCTGGGATGGATGATTATTATACGAGAACTGTAATTTCTATGAAAGGTGTCGAATATGAGTGCAAGTGAGTATATTCATATTTATTTTGTTTAATAATACATTTTTTTCTATTTTAACACTTTTTTAATGATTTAAGATCAACTACTGGTGCTGCTGGTCACGCTGAAATACCTGACCATGGTTTAGTCAGAGATGGAACACCTTGTGGAGACAATTTGGTTTGTGTGAACCAAACATGCACTAGTATCTATCCTTATGTAGATCAAAGCAAGTGTCCCAGCAACCATAACAACCATGAGTGCTCAGGACATGGGGTATTTGACTCATTCGAAGGTCTCTAAATTGAATTTCAAATGTTATTTCATTATTATTTTACTTTGCAGGCATGTTCGAATGTCAATCGGTGTCATTGTTATCCGGGATGGGCTGGACCCGATTGTTCAATCGAACAAGAAATCACTACCCCAATACCAACTACCTGGATTCCTGTCACTGAAGATCCGAAGAAAGGAAAAAATGATCTTGACATGAAAATGGAGAAGAAAGAAACACGCTACGGTTCGTAAAAACTTGATTTTGAAATACGCTTAAATACTGAAACCTGAAATATAAGATATTCAACAGTATAACAATATTCAGATATAACAATATTCAACAAGATTATTTACAGCCGAAAACAACATTACTAATAGGTTACCAAGTTGTGAAACAATTGTCTATTTAAAACTTCTGATCAAAACTAAATTTTTGTATGCAGATCATAATCTGAAGGCTGAAAAGTATATTTGAAGATATAATGGTTAATATAATAGTAATACAATTGCTTAAATTTATTTATTTCAATAAATTAGAATAGGTACAAATTTTTTTACATATTCAAACATAATGACAATGCATCAAATTTCACTCACAAAAAATATAGATTATCAAAACTAGATTATCATAAAACTGGACGAACTCAACAACAACGAATCTCGTCCAATCATCGAGTCATCAAAGCGCTGATTATTCAATCAGCGACCAATCCCGAATCACCATCATTCTATTGATCAGCGTCCACTCAAATCAAAAAAAAATAAAATGAAAAGCAATTTGTGGGGGTTGTGTTCACAGGCGCCGAAGACACCAGCAAGCTGAGCACGGTGATGATGGTGTTCATTCTGGTGGCGGTGGTCAAGAGTGTGTTCATATGTTTCGCACTAATGGCGGTTTGCTACAGGTACTGTAAGAGCAGTGGCCCCATGGGAAAGTCCACGACACCTTGACCATCAACGAAATGTTTAAATAATCAATATGTGTATGCTATCTAACCATCGGATGATGCCTGGATGATGTCAGTGGCGTCACACCATCATCGCAAGTGTTTGCGGATTGGCTGACCCTTACGCATACACTTGATGACTGACGCATAATCGATCGTTGACTATTGATTATATGTACGATTATTATATTGGAGGTTTTATATTCAACGCAGAATGCAATGTCAATACTTATATAATCTGTTTGTGTGTGGGTGTGCGTGTGCGCGTGTGTGCGTATCACACTGTCGTGCATTGATTGGTTTTTCAGTATGATGGTTTTTTTTATTCTTTTTGGTTTTGATTTTATTTAGTTTTCTATATGTCATTGTCACCACGATCGTATCGTAATTGTTATATATTGGATATGTCAACTGATCATGTATTGGAAATTATGGTAAAATCGTGGCGTTGTAATTTGTCAAATTGCGGTTTAAACAATGGCAGTTGGCATTTCCATTGTCATGTCAGTGTACATGCTTTTATTTTTTATTTTTGTATACTCACAAGAACACGTTATATTTTTTTTTTTTTGTTTTCTTTTACTTTTTTACATATTTTGTGATCATTTTTGTTTTATTATTCGTTTTGTATCATCACTATTCTA
The DNA here is from genome assembly GCA_009617725.1 of Hydropsyche tenuis. NCBI lineage: Eukaryota > Metazoa > Arthropoda > Insecta > Trichoptera > Hydropsychidae > Hydropsyche > Hydropsyche tenuis. The sequence continues at coordinate 2,345,701 of VTON01000025.1, forward strand.
CGTTTGTGCCTGTTGTATATTTATTATTATCGCTTATAATTTCTTGTAGTTAATTTTTTTCGAGGAACGCTAGCGGATTTTGGTTTAGAGTTGTCGCTATTGGTGTTGTGGCATCGTGAAATTTATTATTATATTATTAAATGTTGTACTTTTGTGATATCTTTTATATATATTTCTATACGTATAAATCGTTGGTGTCGTATGTCTATACTAAAAAAATTGAATCACTAAATAAAATTTTTAAAAAACCTTTTGCGGAACCTAAACGAAAATCCGTCTACTAAAATCCGAATGTATGGAAAAATTAATTTTCAGGTTTATGCAGATTTTACTAGTATTTTAAACGTAAAATATGTTAAAAAACGTAGTCCCGTGTTCGTATTTAAGATTTTCAGGTGTCACAGACGACTTTGCCGTTTTGATTTTGTATCTAGTTTATAATTAGTCTATTGCAGTGGTGGTAAATCCGAAAATTCACGCGTGCCAATACCGAAAAATATAACTAAAATCGGAACATAGTCAAAAAATAACTAATCAATTCATATATAAATTTCGCCGTATTTCGGACTATACTTTTTAGTTCACGACACAGCGACACTTAAAAAAAACATAAAACATCATTAAATCCGTTTTTTCTATAAACTAAAAAAAAAACATACAAAATGGCACGCGCGTGTTTCCCCGCGATCTGCCATCACTGTCTAAAAAAATATATCCTCAAAATGTACTAATATGTCTTATAATATACCCTTACCCATAACATATACTTCCCATAACCAAAATGAACAGTGCGATCGAGCATTCGGCGAACTTTGTCTGATCAAATTGTTTCTTTTTTTTGGTTTTTTTGCCGTTTTGGACGTCTCGCCCGTCGCTGTGTGTGTGTGCGCTTCTTGTCTCGAGAGCAGAAAACTATCATGGCTCGAACACGGTGTTTCTAGTTGGGATGCTTATGTCGGTGGTAGGGGGTGTTTTCATTACGTTTGCCCTGATGGCTCTCTGCTACAGGTCAGTCGTAGTACACAAAAACTTCTCCCTGTGCCTAAGGTTAGTGAGCAGAAAACAGACCGAAGGTAGTTTTCACACGATTTTTTGTATTAAATGTCCCTATAACGTAAAAGTTTCTTTATTTGTTTTTTTGTTCGATGAAAAAAAACGTTGATTTTTTTTATATATATTTTTATCATGTCTATGTAGTGTTTATTTATTTTTTTATATTTTATGATAGAATAATATCTAGATGCCGTGTTTAGAAATCTATTTTTTTTTTGTTTTTGTTTCATGTTAAGAAAAATCACGTCGCATTCTTTGAGCGCGCCACTGGATTCCAGTGGCGCGCCCAATACGTCACTCATTTATTATTTTTGATGCGTAATATTTGGATCGCACTCATATAAACTCACTCTCATTACAAACGCTTCTTCCGCTTATTTAGTGTTTTAAAAAAACCACCTAATATGACTCCTTATAAAAAAAATATATATACCCGTAGCATGACATCCTTCATTAGCTCTCCTATCTGTAATAGTTTAAAAACAAAAATTAAAATTAAACTATAAAATTACAAATTAAACAAAAAAAAATCTTTCGATTCCGCGATAATAATAATTTTCTAAATTTAAATAATTAATAATAATATAAAAAACTAAACGATACAAAAATAACAACGAACAATAAACGGTCACTAAAACTTTGTAGTGTAAGTATGAATTACTTATTCCAAAACTTATTATTATATATATATCAAATTGATGTTTTTGTGTGCCCTTGTAGACAGCATGCTCTGATCAATATTTTTTTAATATTATTGTGTATCTTTCACAAATTGGCTAAAAAATTTTTTTGATGCATCGTGTGTATCGAAAAATAAATGCACATTCTATGACAGTGCATTCAGTATTTGTCGCTTCTTTTGTGTAAATGTTTTCTTTTAATACTTGTATAATTGTCTCATAACGAACTGACAACATCTAGGTATCGAAAAATTTCACTATTGGCCAATATTTATACACAGAGATTTTTTTTTCATTTAAAAATTTAAAGAAAAAATGTCGTGGCTTTCCTCCATCACCTCCTATCCTATCCCAAAGATTAATTCTTTGAATTAAAAAAAAATCGTTAATATAAATGCATATCTCATGAAATTAAAAATTATTATTTTTTTAATCATTCGATGTTAAATTTCATACATTTAACATTCAAAGGTAAGTATTTAAACGACTTAGACTGAACATGTTCATTTATTTAGAAACATTTTTTTGTCAAAATTTAACAAAATAAACTCTAATTCGGATTGGTATTCCCTCTGTTTTGTTATAATTTAATTATAATTTCGAACTTACGTTATGATTTTTTGCTTATGTCCGGAACAACGCTGCTCCTACCCTTTCTTTATTATCAAATATATAATTTTTGTTTGTTTTTTTCCATTTTTTTCGCCTTTTTGACCCATTAGGAAAAGCGCTTCGCTGCGATACGACCCGCCATACGTAAAGAAGCCAATTCCGAAGACGTTTCCTGGTGGATCAGCTGGGTCCAATCATTCCCAGGACGACGTCTCCTTGGAAGGTGGAAAAATACCGCCCTACAACAACATGCCAGCGTACAGGTATCGTATGAATGTTACAACAAAAAAACATTTGAGAATCATCTAGAATGTAAAAACAGTAGAAGAAACGGCCCACAACAGGTACACTGCGTGAAAATTACAAACAGCTTTACTATCACTGATCTATTATATCTTTCAAGTGTAGCTAAAAACGTTCGAAATCAAATTATAAATGTATTATGTCAAAGATAATTTTTGAAACGTTTTTAGTTGCATCACGAATTCGTAACGGTTGAAAATCATCTTCAGGAATCGCAAAAATAAATCTTTGAAAATTAATTCGACAGAAATTATGACCGCGAAATTTTACTGATCACTTTTAGCACCAAATTTTGATATCGCTGCACGAAACTTTTTAGCACTCATCGAAATAAAAATAATTGAAAATTATCGATAATATCAACCTTCTTGACTGATCTTCACCATTTTTCGCTCGATTCACACACGTTGATTTATGATTTCTTTTTTATCTCAATTTCTGTGGTTTTTTATTTATAATAACTGATTTCACACGTTGCAAAAAAATTTCACAAGTTTAAACGAATTTCCCCTCCTCCTTTCGATTTGATTGGAAGCACATTTGCATTACTGATGATTTGCCACATTTATGTTTTCAATTTAACATCATGATGTATCTTTGGTATCGATTATCATCCATGTTAATTGTTTCCACGATTTTGAATATCAGTTACCAGGGCCGGACTTGAGTAAAACATTAAAAAATATTCAAAATTTTTATCACAGCTACATTTTTTCACACATTTCCTCTACATCGATCAATATTCAAGTGCGTCACTGATCATAAACTGAAAGCTTTCATACTCAAAATAACGTGGAAATAGTTAAGACGACGTGAATCTATTTTTGTTTTTTGGAAAATCAAAGATCAACCCTTTGTTGTTGCTAGATGTGTATCATAAAAATGTGAAAAAACTATTGTTATAAATGTTTGCATGGGACTTATATCGTTGGACATAATAAGTGCATCTTTTAATATTTACATTGTGTTTTATTTGCATATTTTTGGGACTATGCATACAAAATGATATATTTGACATTTGGATAAAAAAAACAACACACCTTTGTATACATTTTATATTTTTAAATAAATTTTTTGTTCAAACAACGCAGCCGAGGTGATTCGCAACGAGTGCTGTTCAAACCTGGAAATCACATGGGACCCACCACGAACTCGTCGAGGTACCAATTTGAATCAAATTAAAACAACAACAACAAAAAAACGACATGGTGAAGGTCAGTCAAATATGGGTAGTGAATCCATGTTTGTAACCACAACGAGGGTCGTTTCAATCATTTTATAATATTTAATTTCATATATATAATATTTATTAGATTTTTCGTTTTGTATAGCGTTACATATTATATAGTTCCGGTACCCATCTCTGACAGACTTTCATTTTTCGCCGCTTCTTTTATTTTTGGATTTTGCATATGTTTTATTAGTTTGCTTGATTAGTTATCATCACTAATATTAATTATTGATCTTTTAATTTGTTGGTAATTTTTTTAATGAGTTTTAATTATTCTTTCAGAGATCATAAAATGATGAAACGACACGCAGTAGGATCGGGAAGCGAAGAAGATCCAACACATTCAGGTATTGTTGCGTTAATCAATACTTACATAATCGAAATGTCTAATGGCAGTGAATAAACTTTATGATTTAAAAAAAAATGAAATTTTAATTCAAAGTCAAATCACTGTCGCCGAGACTTTTCTTTCGTGTAACAAATATTTTTAAACTATTCAATAAGGTGAAGAAGACACTGTGGCATTCATAGACGTCAACAAAGTACCCGAGAAAGGCATTTTAAAGAAACATGGCTATGGGATAGTGCTGGGCGACGGCAAGGACAAATGGGATTCACAATCAGACAACGCAGACGTCATGTCCCAATCCGACAGCAACATGGGCCCTGAGATGATGGGAGGCACCAGCACCATGTCAGAAGTAGAACGAACTTTGAAGAGCCTCAACGGATACCACGAAGACATATTGGAAGCACTGAGAAACGCCGCAAGTCACAGAGGATCCAATGCTACTCCATCGGGCAGTAGTAGCATCTTGAACGAAGAACTGTTACGCAAAACTTTACAAGAGTCATACGAATATGGCAAAAGGACCAGCAGCCAAGAAAAAGTGTGCGACGGATCCGGAACCCATACAGTGATAATGGAGGGTCCTTCAGGCTTGCACCACAGGCACGGACCGTCCGAAGACGAGGAGGACGACGTGCCACCGTCCTGTGGACCCATAAGGATAAGGAACCTAGAAGATCTAATACGCCAACTGGAGCACCACTCGTCCAGACATATGAGTCCTAGCGGATCGGAGGACATCAGGATGTCTGAGACCGAGGCAGACAGACATTACCGCCTCGACACGTCGGCGCCTTGCAGCGAATCATCGCAAGGGTGAGTTTCATGTTGTTGTTGTTGTTTACATTTGATGTTATTTGTTTTCCGTTTCGGCAATTGTACAATCTATCCACATGCGCAGTTTCGCCTAATGTTGCCAAGACCCAACTAGGCCGGCCCAGGACGCTGGCATAGAGTGGGGAGCATCAGGCGAAATGGTGGGCTTCCCCTTTCTTAATGTCTTCATCATTCATTGCTGAATGAAAACCTCTCCAATCCTATCCTTCTAATTTAGTATGATTAATATTAAACAAACAAATTGATTCCCATCAAATTAACATGCAAAGTATTGAGTGTATTCAGCTAATTGTATTTACACAAAAATGTGTTTATATTTTTGACTAAGTAATTTTTAATGAATTATTTTGACGAATAAATTTTCCCGGTAACTCAGCTAATCGGTTTTTGATCAATTTATTATTCGATTAATCCACCAACCAATTTAGACACAACTAACATATATACTCTATTAAAAAAAAGAAAAATATGTTTGCATATTGATTTTCAATTCATTATTTCTAAAAATTGACAATCTGATCTATTGTTAAGATACAATATAATATTTCAACAAATTGATTTTTGACTAATTTACGGGGTTTTGGATCACACCAATATTTTTATTGCTCTGTTCAAACCTCATTAACATTTCTCAAAAAAAAACTTTTTAATAAAAAAATAGGAGCAGTCAAAATTTTCCTTGCACGGGCACCGCTCCAAAGCCCCATCTAGGGTGAAATTCCATAGTGAGCGTATTTCTGTATAACATTTCACTCGCAATCTTTATTTTACTCCATACAGAGTAAATAAAAAACAAAGAATACTTATGATCAGTGGCAGATTTACCTATAAGTGGTGGAAGCTCTTGCCCCAGGGTGCCAAAAGAGCCCAAGCATTTTTGAAAAATATTTTTTTGATAAATTATTATACTTTTTATATATCGATTCAATAGAAATAATGAAAGTAGAATCACTTTCTGAAGAAAAAAAGCTTTTTTTTATATAAAATCGTTCATTTGTTCTTTATTTTATGAAAATGACGTTATTATAAAAGATAAAATTTTCGCGTGCGGCACAAATTTTAATATTTTATGGTGTTGTTTTGGGACCCAACCCTGTACATTTATATATGTATTATAAGGGGTCTCAAAAATTATTGACGCTTCAATCCTCTAGCGAAGTAAATCCGCCACTACTTATAATCATAATATAATAGAAGCGAAAACCAGGGCTTCGAACCGTAAATCTTTTCGATCCAGTTTTTGGTTACGGTTCAACAAAAAAATATATTTACATTCGGTTCCGGTTCAACTCCGAGTGATAAATTTTCAAACTAAAAAAAAACAACATTTTACAAAAAAAACCGAATTTTCCAAAAATTTCAAAAAGTATTTTCTAACAAAAAAAACAGTAATACTTTTCAAAAATATTCGAAACACAATTTTTTTTTTGCTGAACCGAAATAAACCAATATTTATTTTCCGGTTCAGTTCCGGTAAAAGTTTCGGTTTTTCGATAACGGTTCAGTCGCGGTTCAAAGCCCTGACTATATGTACTTATTTCATAGAAAACACACGCTCACCATGGAATCCCCCGCACTTCACACGCAACCCTCCAACTCCCCGAAAATATTCAAACAGCAATCCATCATCAACTAAAACCGTCATCACCCCAAAAAAAAACCACCATAAAACCCCATCGTCGACCTTCCAGATCGAGGTGTCGCGGCAGGACCGACGAGGACCCCCGCTTCGTATACGGCCGGTACCGGCACCCGTCCCAGCGGGGCCCCATCCCGGCGCACGTGCCCCACGTGCCCCACGTGGGCCACGCGGGCCACGGCGCCCACGCGGGCCACACGGCCCACGCGCCCTACCCGCCCCACCACGCGCTCAGGGCCCCTCGCCCCACCGCCCACACCGCCCACCCCCTGATGATGAGGGGTTGTATGAGAGCGCGGATCGCGAGCGCACCAACGATCCGCACCGGTTGAGGGATGCACCTGATAGTGAAAGGTAAATTGAGATTTTTTGAGTGGTTGTTACGTATTGGTAGTCGTTATGTGGATTTTCAGTATACTCGTACATTTATGCAATTGTTCTCTATAGAAGTCTTTTTTTTTTTTTTTTAAACAATTTTTGTCTTACTCATTCCATGTGTCATTGTCATTCATAATCTATTAGAGCAGGGATGGCCAACTGAAATCATTTGGTCCAAAGCTGTAGAAATTTTCGCTCTTGACAAAAAAAAAATTTTTAAATATGGAAAAAGTTGTTTGAAAGTAATCATTTAAATTTTTTTAGTGAAAATTAAAATTATGAAAAAAATTATTTAATACTCATTAAACAATCTAAAAGATAATAGTGCCGCAGGTGAAAATTTTTATGGTTTTTTTTATGGCGTAAGATCTTTGCCAATAGTCTTGGTGAGCCAAATAAAATAATGTCTTTGAAGGGCCACACGTAAATATTGTAAAACTTAATAATGATGTGATAGTTTTTCTATTTGAAATAAAAGAAAGCTTAGAATTAAGATATTTTATTATATTTAAAATCATACCTTGAAAGGGCCGATCAAAACATTAAATTGGACCACATATGGCCCGCGGGCCTCAGTTTGGCAATGGTTGCACTAGAATGATCTTTCTATCAAATCCTTTTCTATACGTTGATGTAGTCGTTCATCGACTATAATGATCTCTTAAATTCTCTTCTGTTATTATCTATCTTTGACGAATTTCGTTCTATTCATTCCATATATCATTATCATGTACTGTCGATTCATCATATTATATATCAGAGATTTTTCTAATCATCTCTTTTATTCGGAAAGAAACTTCTTCGTTATTTCATATGCTCGACATTCATATTCAATCTTTCTGGTTTTCTTTTATTATCATATATTATTCCAGTACCTAAAAAATCTTTCATTATTTTATCATATTAAAATTCTCATCCATTAATTAATTTATTGATTATGCCTAACAATCAACTTTCCATACTTTTCTGAGAACTGAATTTCCCCTAACATTTTCGCATTAGTAGTAAGTATGTCAGTTTAAAGTCCAATTATGACTGGATTTTATTTAAAAAGTTTTCGAAAGTCAACTGGACCAATTAACTAGACTGGGTTCAATATTGTTTTTTTTACAATTATATACTACATTTTTTAATGCATAAATTAAATTGGAGCAATTGATTTTCGAAGATTTATATTTGAGTAGATATAAATAAAAATCAAAAACACTTTGCAATAGCTGAAAATTAACTGTATTTTATTTATATAGATATAAAGATTTTATAATATCTAAAAAATAAATTGATAAATTATTCAATTAAAATACTAACAATTTTGAAAAAAAATAATAAATTGTATAAAATCATCGAATCAAACTAATATGCTAATATTTTCTTATTTATCCGCCATTATTACTTTTAGACTGCTTTTCAATCGATCAATCTTAAAATCTCAAGATAGTGTTGAATAAAATTATTATTTTAAAATTAATATATACCGTTTCCTTTATCTGTAATATCTGAAAAATAGTTTAAATATCAAAAAAATAACTAGTTTGTGAAAAAAAATCAAAATAGTCCTCTAATCACTGCAACTCTGCGTGAATTTGAAAAGCGCTAAAACTCAATAATGACGAGATTAGGCGCAAATTTTGATGCCCACATTTTATACAAAATATGTTTGCAAATATTTATAGAAAATAGAATTTCATATTTAATCATATTCAACACATAAAATAATTTTATTCAATTCTAAAAAAAACTTTAAGAATTATAAAATTAATTATAATCATTATTATACACAATTGAATAAAATAATTTTATTAATGCACTCAAATGGAATATTATAATTTTCACAATGTGTTATAAATATAAAGTCCTAGCATTTATCTGGTGGAAAATTTGAGAATATTTTTTTGTAAAATTAATTAAATAATATTAAATTTGCTTTTATATTTTTACTAAAAATATATGCAAATCTTGATTCTTTTTTGAAATTTCAAAATTATATTTTTTATATACAAAAACTACTTACAATAAGCGAAAAAGTTGAAAAAGCTATTCTCCCTAGTTTTCACTGGATTAACTAATAACTAATAACTATTAATCGTACGATCAAAAGTCTCTAATGTGTCTGAGCCCTTATGCTGGCCATACACGCCACGGTATATCGTTCCGAAAAAACTGAGGTACGATATTTCGCTACGTGTATGCTATAAAACCGTTCAGTTTCGTCCGGTTTCGTCCGGTTTTTTATACATACACGTAGCGAAAAATCGTACCTCAGTTTTTTCGGAACGACATATCGTGGCGTGAATGCCCAGCATTAAAGACCCACCAGAGTACAAACAAACAAAAATTTATATAACACAATCCATTTCATTTGAGCGCATCGAGAGCGGCGCGGTGCACGGCCGCCAGGGTGCGCGCCATCCACCCCGCCGAGTGTTTTTGTTCTTCTTGTCAATTTCTAGTGATGAATTTATTCAAGCTCAACAACAGTTAGCCCGGTGGGCGAGTGAAGAAACGGTGCCAGCGGGGGCGGCGTCGTCGGCGGCGGGCGTCGGCGTCCCGGCGCCAGGGCCCCAGGGGGGCGGAGCGCCACCCGCGACTACTTCCTTCGCCGCCTTCGAGCAGCTCGGGGCGCGACGACGTCACCGTGGTGGCCGGCGTCCCGAGGAGACCGCCGTCCGACTCGGACGACACGGCGCCGTCGTCGTCGTTGTCGGGCGACACCCCCGCCCGCTTCCCGGAGTACAAGCACTGACCAGCCGCCCCCCGTGCCGCAGATGCGCATGCCCGAGGGACACGCGCCTCTGACCGCGGCAGCCTCCGGAGGCAGCATCAGCAGCAGCCGAGGACTGCCACTGTGCGCAGGCGTTGAGGGACGGCTGCTGGGCGCTGCTTCGCCGTTGGCGTCGTTGTCGCTGCTTTCGATTGTGTATGCTGAGGGGTCGATGCGGTTGCGTATGCATTTATTTTTTGGACTGCGTTGTTTGGGTGCGCTTCGGTCGACGCAGCCGGAAATGTAGAGATTTTTTTATTTCTAATATGCTAGCAATGGAAAATGTAAATGATCTGTGATGGAGCTGCGATGTTTGGATGCGCTTTGGTTGGCGCAGTCGGAAATGTAGAGATTTTTTTATTTCTAATATGCTAGCAATGGAAACTGTAAATGATCTGTGATGGAGCTGCACTGTTTGGATGCGCGTGAGTCGACGCAGTCGGAAATGTAGAGATTTTTTTATTTCTAATATGCTAGCAATGGAAACTGTAAATGATCTGTGATGGAGCTGCGATGTTTGGATGCGCTTTGGTTGGCGCAGTCGGAAATGTAGAGATTTTTTTATTTCTAATATGCTGGCAATGGAAACTGTAAATGATCTGTGATGGAGCTGCGATGTTTGGATTCGCTTTGGTTGGCGCAGTCGGAAATGTAGAGATTTTTTTATTTCTAATATGCTAGCGTCCCTTACCGAAATGCGACTAGGAATAGCGCAGTAAGGTATAGCCTAAGCTGCCGCATTTGTCTAGCAAGGCCTTGTCCTGCAGTGGATAACTAATAGTCTGCTAATGATGATATGCTAGAAATGGAAACTGTAAATTATCTGTGATGGAGCTGCGCTGTTTGGATGCGCTTGAGTCGACGCAGTCGGAAATGTAGAGATTTTTTATAATTTTTGATATGCTAGCGTCCCTTACCGAAATGCGACTTGGACTAGCGCAGTAAGGTATAGCCTAAGCTGCCGCATTTGTCTAGCAAGGCCTTGTCCTGCAGTGGATAACTAATAGTCTGCTAATGATGATATGCTAGCAATGGAAACTGTAAACAATTTGTGTTGAAGCTGCGTTGTTTAGATGCTCTTCGCTTGACGCATTCGGAAATGTAGAGATTTTTGTGCATTGAGCTAGCAATGAAAACTGCGTGATTAATGCAATTGTCATCTTTTATGCCTGAAATCGAATGAGCATTTATGTACACTGCATCTGAATATGTTAGCAGTAAAAGCTCTACAATCCGGATTTGCTAGAAGTAAAGCTGTGTGTTTTGGAATTTTTCGGACAACGCAGTTTTATATTATATTGTACACTACATCTGAATATGTTAGCAGTAAAAAGCTCTACAATCCTGATTTGCTAGTAATAAAGCTGCGTACTTTGGAATTTCTTGAACGACGCAGCTATCTCTTATACGCTGAATGTGAAGATTTTCTTCGAATTGGTTGTTTACAATGCATCTAAATATTAGCATATGCTAGCAATAAAATCTGCATGGTTTGGAAATACTCAAAATTAACGCAGCTATCGTCTTTTATACTTTTGGAATGTAGTGTACATGAATATGAAAATTTTCGCTCCGGATCAGCTATATATTACATCTGAACTTGCTAGCAATAAAAGCTGCATATTCTTGAATCGATGCAGATATCAACTTTTATACTTTTCAAATAGTGTAACGTTTTTTACTCTACACTACGCCTAAATATGCTAGCAAGAAAGGCTGCATAGTCTTGAAAATGCTTGAATCGACGCGGCCATCACTTCAAAATCGAGTACACTGAATGCAATCAATGCATACGCAACGTTGATCATCTCTAGTCATCATCATTTACGCTTCTGAATTCTCCAGACGAACTAAATACACAGTGCCTCTGAAAGCGAAAACAAAAACAACTACGCTGTACAACACGTCGACGTTGATCATCTCTGCTTCCATTATGCACCATATAAATAAAACTGTCTAAAATCTCACCTTTGAATATGTAAAAAAAAATACTTTCTATAATATACAAGCTCTGAATCATATTGCCATCGTAATCAAACTGAATAAAACCCGTTAATTACAACAATGATAATTAATAAATGTAAACTAACAAGGGATTTTACTCCAAAATGTGCCCAAAATCTGAAAATCTCGAAATGACAGAAAAAGGCTTAAATTCGCTCGTGACATTATTCCAACGAACTTTTTTAATCATATATTCGCATTACGCGGAATAATTTGCCTCATATATTGAAATAAACAAAAAAAAAACAATATAAATTTGCACAAATTACAATAAAACATGTGATTTCCGAGCTTTAATGCTTCCACAGAACGTTATCGTAAAATTTCAAAAAAACACAACATAGCGAAAAACCTTATTGATTCTTCTCATTTTACAAGTCAATTTCATAGTTTCATAACAATCAAAATGCATCACGTAACCAGAGCACAAACTGGTAATAATAACGTGGATGGAAGTTGATTTTTTAGCATTATTTAACATAATCCAATAACTATGAATATACCCACATCGCCTTCACAATTATTACACAAATTAGTTTAAAATAAAATAAAAAACGGTTTAAAAGTTGATTCCGACTGATAACGAGAAACGGATGAATATCTATTTCTTATACTTGTCCATTGCGATTTCGTTCGGTTTGTCGGTAAAACAACACTGCCATTTTAAATATTATATATTTATCCGATCGTTTAAAACCCCTGTCGAGTGGTGATATTAAAAAAATATATAAAGTCTCACGCGAATTTGTTAAAATTTAGTGGAAACACTCACTAATGTCGAAACTAATTTTTAAATAATTTAAATGTTAAATGAGAATTTGTCATCATTATATTACTTTTTTTTATAAAGTCAATCTTAATACAAACGGAGTGATTCTAGTTTTTATGTAATTTTAATTTGAAACTAATTTGAATAACATCTATTTGAAAAAAATGACCAAATTATATATGGCATGATAAATTAGTGATTTTTAGGACTTTGTTTCAAATTATTATTGAAACCTATTTTGATTAAATAAAAAAGTGCCTAGTGGATAAGCTGAACACGTCAGCGATCAACTATTTGGTATTTGGAAATTGGCAAATGCAAAAAAAAAACTTCAATCCTTTTAATGAAACATTTTACGCTAGAATCGCTTTCAAGATCACATTTCGAATCGTTGAAACTTCTTTAAGCTTTATATACAAAAAAAGTATGTGTGGTAAAAATCATATGTGAAGTGCTCTTGTCTTTGAAACATAATATGCTTCGATGACAAATTAACGCTCATATGAGGAATAAATGCATTAAGATTGTTCGTCTCTATGATGCAATACTAATTATCAATCGTAAAACGACATTTTTCACCTGTCCTTTTTCTGGTAAACGCGTCCGTAAAAATATTAAAAGTAATTAAAAAAAAATTTAATAAAATTCGATGTGAAAATTTTTGTCGAACGGACATAACCGACAATGTGTGGAATACATAAGTCAGTGGATATTAAAAAAGTATTTATATAATCAAACCCAAAATTAGAAAATGTTAAGCGTTTTGATATTTAAACTAGAGCACACGAACTTTTTGCCAAAAAGAATTTCATAGTTTTTATTACAAATGAATAATAATGACACACGTAACTAACTTTTAAATATAATTTCCGTTCAGTTTCAATTATCATTACTTTACGAACACAGTCCAATATTTATGTAGATAAGTGAATATTAGTTAAAAGAGAAAAATAACGTTTTGTAAATAATGTGCGTGTACTTAAACAGACTTGAAAAGAAAATGTATCGCAAAACCCAATTTAATATAAAAAATATAAAAATAATACATACACAATATGTATATGGTTATATATGTTTATAAATGTGTACACATATACATATTGAAATATTCGTATGTATATAAATATATATATGCTTGTGTATATATAATATATATATCAATAATGTGTTGAATGCGTAAATTTTCTACAGTGATGCAAGTGATTGTGCGATTATGATGAACTTCGATTATATATTACTTATGATTAGGTAGTTCACAAAAAAGATTTAAATATACGAAAAGAATACAACAAGTAAAATAATTATTGAAAAAATGAACTAGTGATACATACGGAGCAAGCGACAGACTGTTTCGATGGTTGAACAGGTGCCCGATAGCCAGGGTTCTCTCGAGGACCGCCCCTGAGCCGATCTTTACATGTTTCAAATTCCTCCTGTCTGTCTTTTATTGGAAATGCATGAAATTAAATAACCAATGTTACAAACACAGTAATCATATGTACGCTATAGTGTAATATTATTAATTGTTATACCGAATAATATGTATTATTTATGATGTTATATGTTCAGATGCGAAAATTAACTGTGTTAGTTTCTTTCTGTTATGTAATTGTAAGAATTTTAAGTCATCGGTTGTATAGACGGATTGTCTCTTTTTGAAATTTTGCAAAATGCCTATTTCCTTAATGTTCAGAATCTTGATTCACTAATTATTCAATTTGAATCAACCTCGTATTACATTTATTGCACCTTGTTTAGAATTTAACAGATACATATATTCATAATAACTGTATCCTTAATGAATTGTCAAGAAGTTTTCAATATTCTTTCTAAAATTTGTTTTATTGCAACGTTCGAATAAAAATGAAAATTTTGGAATTTCAATACTGCATATCACTGGTTTCAATATAAAAGATTTATATATTAAACATATCGAAGATACATAATACTCCTGAAAAAATATATAAATATAATATATAAATTGCTGCACATTTAACAAAATATATTGAACTTTCAAATTAAAATTTGCGATACTGTTTATTTGCCATTTCAAACAGTGATACTTTAATATCTACATATATAATTGTTAAGGTTTCCCAAACTGTAATAATTACCGAATTAAAATTAAAACTATCTAAAAATGAAAAAAATTATATAAATTTAGTATAAAAGTTGCTATTTCTTACGTCCAATTTTATACAAAATGGGGGGATCTTATGTTAAAATCATGGCCGAATGAGAGAAACAAACGCTGGCACAATAGTTGACTCAAGATTCTAAAAAAATCTCTGTAGTTGAAGGAGATTTAGTAATTTATATGTACGTTAAAGTATATGATATATTACAGTTATTTATGAGAATCATGAATTAGACAAAAAGTTATGTAGGATTGAATATGAAGAGTGTATGCATCCATAATTATAAAATAACTTTATAGATAGACAAACAATGTAAATAAAAAAAAATCAGGTAAATTAAAATATTGACAGCTAAATATGAATTGTGAATTGGACGAGGAGCCATAATTGATATTTATTTTTGTTTTGTAGTATAAATAAATATGACATTGTAAACATAGAGTCAAAAAACAATACTAATACACAAAAATTCCTAGAGCTTTTCAAATTATGGTTTTTATTTTGAAATAATGTCTTTATATTAAGAAGAATCATGTTTTCTTTATATAATCTACCTTAAAATACTCACACATTTGAAATTATGTTCCAATGCATGCAATATATTGTATTTATCTCATCAAATGAAGCATAATTTTAAAAAAATGCACTTTTCATATGTATGACATATAATATATAAAGTAATACAAAAAAAATGTGTATTTTGTTGAATGCTATAAAAACTATTCACATTAGAAAATAAATATGATTTGAAAATTCCTACATATTCATATTTGGTTGTGCAGTAAATTTTATTTATATAATATTACTAAATAAAATATTTAATTTTTTAAGACATTATTCAGATGACTTTGTAATAAAATAATAAAGAACTTTGTCATTATTATCAAAATAATTACTACATATTATCCATATTATTATATAAATTTCATTATGAAAAGCGTGAAATTTCTAATAAGATGATAAAAAGCACTTACCAATTTTATATTAAGTTACAAAATGCTTAGTAACAAACTTCAATTAATTATCTAAGAATGTTTCATTTTAATATTTGTTGATTCAAATTTTTAAATACACAATGTATAAGTTTTGAAATGAAATTAACTGTATATTATAAAATAAACATAACTATTATACTTTGAGATGAAATATATTCTAAATCAGTGATATGAATGTTCTCAATGTCATGTGATGACATCGGGAATGTTGGCGACCTCAGTAATGTAGCTGTAATGATATGATACCGAAAAAAAATTCACAACCTATGTCAATAGAGAATTAAATATAAATACAATATATGGTTTGAAAACCCCATTATATTCTTGTTATAAAAATATTAGTGAATCTGTAATTAAATGTAAATGTTTCTGATTATGCCCAGATCTTTTTTCTTTGTGGAAAAAACATATGTAACAATTACACTTTCTTAAACTCAATTAAATTTTGTCTAATATATGTGCTCATCAATTGTAAAATTACTGAATGACCCGGGTAAAATGTTAAAATATCGTTCGTACTACATTATTTAATATTATCAATTATTTTTTCACATGAAGAATATTAAAAATGCAAAGATTAAAACATTCCCTTCAATGTAGCTTTTAACAATATGTCCGAAACGGGGTAATTAAGTAAAATAGTACCATTGTGCTTATATATTTTCACATGTTGAAGACTTCGTGCCGTGAAATTTCAATACATTATTGTCGTTTCATTTATTATCTTTTATCACTGTATCACGAGAACGTATTATATATTCACTATGATGAAGAGAGAATTTTGAAAATTTAAAATTCTAAAAATATTATTATAGAGAACTTTGTTTAAAGAATATTCAACTTATAAAACATATAAGCACAATCATTCTGTGTGGTCGTGTTATACACATGATTATATACATGGTATTATGATGAAGCGATTGACTGGTGTATGCATGTATGTGAACATTTGCTCACGGTAGTGTAATCCATTATCGAAAGTAACATGTTATAAATTATACAAAATACTAAAAATGGAAAAAAAAAATACGAAATGAAACGAAAGTCGTTACAAATTATTTCAATTTTATTTAAATCCCTGTAAATATTGCGATATAAGAAATGAAGATAAATGTAAATTATTATTTGAAAAATAGACAAAATCAAATTTTACCAATGCAGTTTTACTTCTATACCTTTATCTGTTCTGTGTTTCCTTGTTATAAAAGCAAATGAAAGTAGTAAAGGTAAGTTTATGAAAAAAAAAAATAAGTAATAAAAATTTAAATAATATTCGATCATCGAAAAGTAATGAAATCAATAGAAAACTAAATCGAATAAACAGAGCCATAACAGTCAATTCTATTTGATCACGTTTATGTCATTCTCTTCCCATCTCACAATAGGGGGGGAGAAAAGACTCCTGTTTTATGATCATAATGGCACAATTTAAAAAAAAAATTGATTTGACATTTTGAATAGTCTTACCAACCATCTATACCAGGGCTTCTCAAAGTGGGCAATATCACCCACTAAGTGGGCGATTTTAGAACTCGGTGGGTGATTTTGGCACCGGAAGAATTTGGTGGGCGATGAAGGATACGAAGTGGGCGAAAACGGCAGCCGCTCGGCTATCAAAAACTACATACTATTGGAGAGAATTTGCTTTTACCGGCTATTGTTGGGATCCTGGGTACTTAAGAAAATTCCTTTGAGCAATAAAACAGTGCAACGACGGATTGATGAAATGGCTCAAGATTTGGAAATCCAATTATGTGATATTTTGAAAACATCCCAAATTCTCTTTCCAACTTGATGAGTCTATTTTACTAGGAAATTAATGACACTAAATTTAACATACATACATTCGATTTTTAAAAGAAGAAAAAAATTGTCAAGAATTGATGTTTGGTAAGACATTGAAAACTCATTCTACAGGTGAATCAATATTTAACGTATTGAAAGATTCTCTTGAAGAAAATTAGATCCCTATGAATAATATCATATCAGTTACAACCGATAGAGCTCCAACAACGAAAGGGTATAACCGTGGGTTTATTTTGTTTTTAAAAAAGGTAGTGTCAAATGTTATTGCTGTGCATTGTGTGATTCATCAACAAAATTGCGAAAAATCTCAGTGATCGCCTACATCGCTTATTAAAATTGGTAATTAAATCAGTTAATTATTTAAGAAGTCATGCACTCAATGATAGATTGTTTGCCCAACTTTATATTGAAAACGACGAAGACTAAATACGTTTAGTCCACACAGAAGTACGTTGGCTGTCAAAAGATTTTTGTTTGAATTGTTTTTGCAATGTCTTCGACTCGGTCAGAGAGTTTTTTGAAAATAAAAATAATTAATTTAGAGAGAATCTAATATGGTTTAAATGCGATATAGCTTATTCGTCAGATTTGTATGATAAATTTAATCAAACAAATTTGTAGTTACAAAGAGATGAGATCTTTTTAATAAAAACAAAATCTGTGATTGTTACTTTTGTTTCAAAATTAGAATTATACGAATGTAATTTTGGACGCAGGGAATTTGGACAATTTCCTTTTTTTCTGCATTACAAAAATATGATGAAGATATATTAATTTATTGTCGACATTTGGAGGAACTTTGTTTCGATTTTAAAAATCGATTTGAAGATATTCTCACAATACAGATTCCTGAATGGATTTTGAATTTTGAGATTTCAAAAATGTTATTCAAAACTAAAATTTCACCAGATACGTGATAATTCGGCGAAAATTAATTTTTTTTTTATAAATAACTACATATAAAATTTATTATTAATTGAGATAAAAATACAGTTTTCTGAAGGTGGACGATGAAAAATAATTCATTGGAAAAGTGGGCAATGACTCGATTGAGTTTGAGAAATCCTGATCTATACTATCTATACCAGGCTTGTCCAAAATTTCAGTATGCGGGGGCCACTTACAAATTTCAAATCTCAAAATTTCAATTGTTGTAAATTCAAAACGTAATAAGTATTAAAATATTAATAAAGTTATTTATTTCCATTGTAAAACTATTTCGATGAGTACATTACGAAATAAATTCTGTTTGTTATGTTTATTTTTGTGTGAAAAGTGGGGGCCACTTTGGACAAGCCACTATACTATTCTATTCTATACTATTATTATAAAACTGAAAGTTTCTTTGTCTGTCTGTCCGTCTGTCTGTCTGTCTGTCTGTCTGTCTGTCTGTCTGTCCGTCTGTCCGTCTGTCCGTCTGTCCGTCTGTCTGTCTGTCTGTCCGTCTGTCTGTCTGTCTGTCTGTCTGTCTGTCTGTCTGTCTGTCTGTCTGTCTGTCTGTCTGTCTGTCTGTCTGTCTGTCTGTCTGTCTGTCTGCCACGCTTTTTTGGGGGTTAAACTTTGTCCTTTATATAAAAAGAAACTATAACACCTAGAGAGCGGAAACTTTCTCAAATATCTTAAAAAATATTTCTGTAGCGACGCGCGTAGTTTTCAAGCTCGAAAAATGCCGAATAAAATTACGCAAAAAATGAATTAATTGAAATTTTGTTCACCTTGGCAACGGCATTCCTACACATAGCATCGTAATTTTGTTTACCTTAGCAACGGCATTCCTGCACATAGCATCGGAATTTTGTCTACCTTAGCAACGGAATTCTTTCACATAGCATCGGAATTTTGTTTATCTTACATTAGCAACGGAACGGTAGGCCCAAAGGACCTTCCCACAAGCGTTGAGGACTGGTGCAGCCAGTCCGAATACGCTAGTATTTCATAAACCACTGATCGAAAATTTATCATTTACTGATTATTTATTTTATTATTACTGATCATTTATTATATTTTACCAACCACTTATTTAACGAATTACTGACAACTTTCCGATTTTTCAATTGTCGGTTAAGAGTTATTCTCGGAATAAACCTTATAGTTTTTATAGTTATTCGCGGCCGGTCACGGATAAAGTCAGTTGTCCGTGACTTTATCCGTGACCAGCCGCGAATAACTAGTCGCCAAATAAATTCACCGTTTGTGCTATCACCGCCTGAGCGCGTCAGCGTCGTGCACGCCAGCATCGCGTGCGCTAGCATCGATATGCGCTAGCATCATTATTCGCTATCGTCGTCTACGCAAACACCCAACCGCCCAATTACGCAACCCATGTTTTGTTTACGTCCGTCGCCCAACTACGCCCATCTCTCTTATCCAACGTCCCGACCGTCCTCGACAAAAACGAACCCACCCCTCAAACGTCAATGGTCGCGACCCGGCCGCGCTGAGGCCGCCAGCGTGGGGCCCTGCCCGGGGGCGGAGTCTCCCGCTCGCGTGCAGGTTATGTGCGCGTGCGTCAGCCGGCCTCACTCGACGCAGGCGCTCTCGATCGCTCGGACGTCGCCCGTGCGGCGACATTCGCCTTCCCCAGGAGCTGAAGGTGAGGAAATTCCATGGGTTCCGAAGGTCTGGTGACAAAATGGGGCCCCTAAGCGAGGTTTCGATGAAAGTTCTGCGTTTTGTGGAACTTAACCTCGAAACCGGCGCTGACGGCTTTGTAGATGTAGATGTGGATGATTTTTGTGGTAGTTGTATGGGTGATGAGTTCTTTTGTTGTTGTAAACACCAGGCTTGTCCAAAGTTTCAGTATGCGGGGGCCACTTACAAATTTCAAATCTCGAAATTTCAATTGTTGTAAATTCAAAACGTAATAAGTATTAAAATGTTGATGAAGTTATTCATTTCTATTGTAAAACTATATCGATGAGTACGTTTCGGAATGAATGCTGTTTGTTATGTTTGTTTTTGTGTGAAAAGTGGAGGACACTTTGGACAAGTCTGTTGTAAACCGATGGGGCTTGTGTTTGATTTTAGGGTTGCCAACTTTTTCTGTGACGATTCCGGGACAGATATATATATATGTATATATATATATATCAAAAATACACCCGGAGGACACTTTGGACTAGTGGCCCTTTGGACAAGTCTGTTGTAAACCGATGGGGCTTGTGTTTGATTTTTAGGGTTGCCAACTTTTTCTGTGACGATTCCGGGACAGATATATATATATATCAAAAATACACCCGATCCTCTTTTTACATGGGGGATACGTTCCAGAGACTACCATGTAAATAAAAAACTGTGTAAAAAAAATGTATGGTGACCATACCAAAATTAGAGATAGGTTCTATCACTATATTAAAAAATAGTATGGTGACCGTACAAAAATTGGAGATAGGTTCCATCAATATATTAAAAAAATGTATGGTGACCGTACAAAAATTGGAGATAGGTTCCATCACTATATTTGGATAGAACTTCCATCCAAATGTGCTTTGTAAATGTAATGTAAAAAATGCGTGATTTGAAAAATTTTCGTAGTGAAAAATCATCAAAAAACATCGAAATTTTTTTATTTAAAAACAATAATCACATACATATCAATATATACTGGCCTGCGTTGAATCTTACCATTGTGACATAGTAATACATATTTTTATTATTTTTATACCGTGTTATTAGTAAAAAAAAAAGTAAAAAAAGTAATCGATTCATCTTCCTTGAACCGTGTTATTTCGAAACCGTGTAAAAAGAGAATTAGATGTAATGATAAATTATGTGATTTATGTTAAAATATAACATTTGATATCAATTCTTTGATTGCATTAATTCTTTACATACGAGATTGGCTTTCAAAGTATATAGCAGGCTTATCCAACATTTCGGTGTCTGAGGGTCACTTTGGCCGAAATGTACAAACATCGGAGGCTACTTACAAATTTCAAAATTTCAATTGTAAATTCAAAACGTAATAAGTATTAAAATATTGGTAAACTTGTTTATTTCCATTATAAAACGATTTTGGAATAAATGCTATTCGTTTTTGTGTGAAAAGTAGGGGGCCACTTTAACTCCGAGGTGGCCGTTTGGACAAGCCTGGTATATAGCCTAGAGCCCTAATATTTGACGGGGAGACCTTGTCCTGCAGTGGACCCACAATGGGTCGATATTGATGATGAAATGAAAAAAATGGCATATTTTTATTGCTCGGAATCACGTACATATACAAAATTGTGTTTCGGGCCGTACAAAATCCTGGCTCAAAACTGAATATCATCATCGTTATCAGTCAGTCAAATTCTGCACACGATTCGCTATTGAGTCGTATTTGCAATTCCTAATCTAATATAATTATTTTCTCTAAATTTCCAAGACAATTTAGCATTTGTCCGGGATACGGGATAACGATTCCGATTCTGGGATAATCTCGGCCAATCTGGGACAGTTGGCAACCCTAGTTGGGATAATAATTATGTTGTGTTTGTTCGAGATTTTTATGTGTTCGTAATCTATATGGATTATGTTTTCATACTTGATTTTATTGGATGTGTTGATATTGTATTTTTTTCATAGAAACTCGATTTGGATATATTAAAAGTTTTCATTTATGAAATTAAAATTACTTAGGACTTTTCGATTTGACGAATTATACACATTTAATAGTCACTAATTGATTTGTTTCGATTATAATGAACGTTTCAATACAAATACATTTGATCGGTGAACATATTTTATTTTCGTTTGAATCTACATTGTATATTTTCATATTCAAATACCTATCGAAGTGTATATCGATTCCAAAGTACAAAGTTACTGACTTTTTTCATCAACAGTTAATTCGGTATATATTTTTATTAATCTAATTGGTATTTAAATTTTCATCTATACTTTTTTTTTATTAAAAATAACATCTTCATATTATACTAATTTATTTCAATTATGTAAATGTAACATTTATGAATCATAATCGTTTCGGTGTTAATATTTTATTAATTGACTTGTAAATGAATGACGAAATGCAAAAATGCGCATTCATTACAATTATCGTTACATCTGGATGGATGAATATTTTTTTTAATAAACTTTGAAACTTGTTCTTCCAAATCGTCAAAATATAATATGATAACCTTTTTTATCATCGTAATACTTTTCCCTAAATATTATTTGAACTCTAAACTGTTTTATGTCAATAGAATCAATTTAAATGGTTTTTTTATGGTATCTATTAATATCCATTATTGAATTTACATAATTATTGATTAAATATGTCTACGTATTGAAAGAATCCTTGGCAACCACTAAAATATATACTAAGTGGAAAAAAATAAATGCTAATTCATAAAACACACAAAATGTATATAATAGGAGCCATTTTGGAACAGAAGTATTAAAAATTTCATTGGTCCAACGAAATAATAATCTTTTGTACAACTAATTTTTTTTTTTAACGTTTCAGATTATATAATTGAAATAATAATATTCGCAACAAAATGAACAAATCGCGGCTTTGTCCTTTGCTGCGCGATCCTGCCAAATACAATCCTGACACTTTAGATTTAATCAAAGACACGGATGCGAGGAAGTTCTGGTTGGACTGTTTTGAAAACCTCATTAACAAATACGTGTTGCATGCGCTGCAGAGCGACAGCGAAGACTCCACGGTCGAAACGAGGGCAGAACAATTTCGAAAGTGTTACGTAGAAGCCATAGAAAAAATACGAACCGACCCTCTGTAAGCGCATATATTATATTAGCATACGAGTGTTGTTATTTGTTCACTTAAGGCTTCTTAATTTAAAGTGCGAATCTAATCTCGACTTCCATAAAATCGTTATCTTATCTTTTGAATGGAAATTATCTTGTTCGTGTGATGAAATTAGCATTTTTTAAATTGCAAACTAACTTAAACTAGTTGTGTTATCAAATTGTTCATTCGATGTTTTATTCTAATGTGATTTTTTATGTTTTAGAGTTCATGGCGATTTGTCAGTGAGATTGTTGTTAGATCTTAAAGAGAATTGTTTGCGATCTCAAAAATTTGACGATTTATGGTTAAAACAAAAGACAATAGAGAATGAAGCGGCTCTGCAAAAATTAAATGAAAGATTAGAAGAAATCGATTCTATAAATGACCAAGATGCAAAATGGACAGAATTATGTAACGGCTTATTAGCTGGTCAGTCAAATAGCATTTTTGAAATAACTATAAATTTAATTTTAAAGCAACCACGAAACTTATTATTCTTACAAAAAAATTATTAAAATGTTATCAATATAGACTTTTTTTTAAATATATTTCTTTATGTAATCAATTACCAAATAATTTTTAAGGAAACATGTTCGATTGGGGAGCGAGAGCTATATCTGATATCTTAGAAACCAATACCAATTTTGGTCTCAAAGAAGCTTTAGGAAAAATTCAGAAAAGACCCTGGTTAGTAGACGGACTCGATAGATGGTTAACAAGATTAAAGGTATAATATTATATAACAAAATAACCGAAATGTATTGTATAAAAAATATTGACTTTTGTAGGGTTCGCCTCATTCGTGCTCAGCAATATTTGTAGACAATAGTGGCGTGGATATTGTATTAGGAGTCTTACCTTTTGTACGACAGCTTCTTTTGAGAAACACAAATGTTTTACTTTGTGCTAATTCAACACCAGCCCTTAATGATACAACTTTTAGAGAGTTGACTGATATTTTGACGAAAGCTAGCAATATATGCAATGTTTTCAAGGCAGCGTTCGAAGACGGTAGATTAGTTGTTATGGAAAACGGTCAGAGTGGACCGTGCTTAGATCTTAGGACTCTAGATCCAGGTAATTGAACAATATTTTGTATGTCGAATTATAAAATTTGTATAAATACATAAAAATTTATCTTTTTTTTTCAGTACTTTGCTCAGCAATGATAGATAAGAACGTAGATTTATTAATAATCGAAGGTATGGGCAGAGCACTTCACACGAATCTCAAAGCGGAATTCAAATGTGAATGTTTGAAGATGGCAGTTGTGAAAAATCCGTGGTTAGCGAAACGCTTAGGAGGGGATATATTTTCTGTAATATTTCAATATGAAACATGAAAGTGATAATAATTTCATTAGTGTCTAGGACTTCGTTATCATATTTTTCGTTTAATGCATGTCAAGTCACTTTTATATTGAAAATACAATTAAATTTGCATCAATGAAATTACGTGAAATATAATTTTATATGTTTACAAAAAACTATATCGTTTGATCCTTTGCTTTTTTATATGTTGAATTTATGCAAAGATCATACAATATGACTGTATTTGTTATTATTTTCAATATTATATATTAATTTAAGGTATTTTAACTCATTCATTTGATTCGGTGTACAAAATATTCATAATATACATGTTACATACATAGACTCCCTATATGTTGTTTGGCGAGCAACAGCCTGAATGTGGTGCTTTGTTCAAATTTTTCCCTGTAATCCCACATGTGCACATAAATATAATCATAGCTGTTTTAGTGTGAAAACATTAATCTGTGTCATATCCGTGATGTATGTTAAATGGCAATATGGGAAATATAATTGGACATATGTGAATATTAACTATGGATTATTTTTACGTGAAATAATGTGTGATTTTTTTGATTTCTTTTTTATTTGTCAACCCTTGTGTGTTCATTTTTGTTCACATTCTTTTTTTTATCACAATTGATTATTTTTAAGTTTTTGTGTGCCTTTTGTGAACACATTATGTAGAGTACTCTATATTTTGCCGATCGTAAATATATCCCTTTTGAAACTACAGTGCAATGAGCTTTTATCAATAAATAACTGCAATTTTAGTCATATTTAATAAGAAATTAGTGAGACTTAATAATGTTGTCAATTTTATGTATTTTGAGTATTTATATTTCAGCCAGTTACACGCTATATTCTAAATTATTCTTTCTCCACATTTAATTAATGTACTTAGAAATTTTGTACCTGTTAGGAGTACCTATTTTTTCATTATTGGAATTTTTGTAAATTTTTAAATCGGCAATATTACTCCCGTTATTTGAATCCTACTTAATTTTCTTTCGATTGACAGTTTTTCTATATATGTAATTGTGATATTTGTACGTAATAAGTGAAAGTATTTATATGAAAATCTATTTTTTCATCGTGATTTTAAACCATCTTTTTACATGATTTAAAATGCATGGTTCTAATATTACTCGAACCTGACGTGAAAAATTAACAAATTGCTGGTATTTTGGGCCACTTACAAATTATATCTTATGTAATATTGGAAATATCGTATATAAAATTAAATCATATGTTATATTGTTATTACAAATTGAATAAAATATTTTGCCATTCTTACGAAATCGAATTTCATTTATGGACACCCTCATTATTTTTCCATTTTGCAATTTTTAGGGTTTTCAGTTTTTGAAATGTCATTTTTATTGTTTTAAACATAACTTATATTTTTTTTAATTTATGTAAATTTAGAATCCACTAAAACCTGAGTCTTCGGAATTTTCTAACAGTTCTTAGAAACACTAACGGCAAAAAAAATGTAACCATTTCAAGAACACATGTGAAACAAACGAGCTACCACTTGAAAAGAAACGTCAGACATTTTTCTCGACACAAAATAATCAAATTATAAAGATGGGACTTTTTGCTCCTCAAACAAGACACTCAAAAGATTCCGACAACCCTCAACAAAATAGTACACCACAATGTCTTTAAATCTACAGGATGCTGAAAATTTCATTTATTTTTTCATTCAATTGTAATAGTTTTATTTTACCTACATATTTTAATATTCCGTAAAAAAATATTTACTCAAATGGTTTTTCAATATGTTTATATTTATTCCGTTGAGTTATTATCTATTATCCTTATCAGAAAATTAGAAAATCGAGAAAATAATTTACGCATATCACACTATTATCGACTCCATCTAGTGTTAGTGCAAAGTATAATATATCTGATGATGAGTTTTATCCATTATTTTTTTAAACAATAAAAAGAAAAGAAACTATTCGCAGTATTATTAACAAATCAAGAAATTGGAAATTATGTACTTTCGCATTTCATTATAGCACCATCCATATATTATAAAAAATACTATTGTGTAAAGTATAATATACTGATTTTTTATCTCAAGCTGAATGTTTTCCACTTGAAACCGTACTTTTCATTTCAAATTAATATCGTTTTTAAATAAAATTTCATTATTTTCATATTTACATGTAATCATTATTATGAAAGTTAATGACTGGAAAACAGATAAAATTGGAATAAGAGAACATTAAATGATTACATATAATGCTTTTAAAATATAATAATGTATAACGCTTCTTTAAAAGCTGCTTCAGGCAATTTCCTGTATATATTCATGTATTATAGTATTTGTTGCAATTTGTCAATGTAACAATGGAAACAGACTTTTTTATGATCTCCACCAAAAATCCGAATGGGTCTGCAAGAAAATCCCTAACAGAACATTTAATTTTAGAAAATACTTCTATGGGATTTTTCATTGGTGAGTACGGAGGTAAGAAAATTAAAGAATTAATTATACGTTCAACCAGCTCACCCACTCCTGGGAAAAACGTTAAATTTAAAATGGAAAATATTTTATTTGATGGTAAACTGCGAATGAGTATTGATGCATGTATGTGTATAAACATGTTTCTGAGGTGCCAACTTAAATTCGTATGTATGCTAAAGATCACCTTTACCAAAACCTGAATCCGAATTTCATTCATCATTTTTTCAAACAAATGGAAAAAAGTAAATTTCCTTCGCATATGATCATTATTATTAGCGCCATCTGTATATCGTTCAAAGTAATAAAACGCAAAGTGCAGCCGAGTATTTTACACGCCAAATTATCCATTTACGTAGAACACAAAGGCCTCAACGTCACGAAATATAGGACGCGATGCGCCCAAAATATTATATTATACATAGATAAATCGCTCCCGTTGGCCATAGTCACGTCCTATTACGTCCTCAATTAAAATGCTAATGTACGTCAATCTGCATACACCTGATTCGTAAATTTCAAACGCGTCCGACCGGATGAATTTCCCGCCGCGCGCTACATGCCGTTGGCAACACTGGTGAAAACGTCGAAACGGCGAAATAGACGAGCATTATCGACGTTTGACGCTTTCGATCTATTTCTGTTTCGTTTTATTTATTGTCGGCCGGTGGCGAAGACAAGAGCGGGGTTTTCATTATCATAAATACGTAAATAATAAGATGGCGTTGATTGATGGTCTGTCGTTAATATCGATGGTGCTTTTTTTTTTCATTGAATATTTTATAATCCGAGTTGAGTTTATTGTGCATTGTCGAGGGAAATCGTTCGTGTGGAAATTATGCGAAATCGTTTTGCATATGTCGATAAATCATTGTTTAGTGTTTTGCAATATTATTCTATTATCTTCGTCGATATTGCAGACGTTTTAAAGTCTATAAAAGGTTTTTAGATTGTTCAGCTTACATTGTAAGCTGAACATGCATACATTTTATAACTACGCTTGATACACAATGTTAGTATCATATTTGAAATCCCAGCTACGAAATTCAAATTATTTTAAATAGGTAACTAATCGTTTGATTGATAACTAAATATTTGAGTCTTGTGCGTAATGAGCAGGGCTTCAAATAATACTAAAAAAATAACTAAATATTATACGTAAATGATCAATAAATTTTTATGAAAATTATTAGTAATAAACAAAACGTTTTCATTATTATCGATTTGACAATCGTACAAAAATATTGATATGCATTTTACTATCAAAATAAATATATTATCAATATCAAAAATATTTTTTGATATCGCAATCCTGCCATTACAAAAAATATGGCGACACTGTTATATTTGTATAAAAATAATTTTTCAAACAAAAAATTGAACAATTCTATTGACTAAATAAGTGTGAGGTGATCATTTGGGTAAAATGATTATTTTTTTTTATTTGTTGGGTAACTTTAAAAAAATTATGGGACATGAAGATTTTTTTATGGCATAAACAAAATTAGAAAAAACTGAACAAACCAAAAAAAAGCATGACCCAATAACTTCCTTTTATCATAC
The DNA here is from genome assembly GCA_009617725.1 of Hydropsyche tenuis. Taxonomy (NCBI): domain Eukaryota; kingdom Metazoa; phylum Arthropoda; class Insecta; order Trichoptera; family Hydropsychidae; genus Hydropsyche; species Hydropsyche tenuis. The sequence goes on from VTON01000025.1 coordinate 2,374,345, forward strand.
AACAATCACATACCATTCTGCGATAACATTAATCACAAAAACCTCGATTTATCCAAACAAACAACACCTGAGTGCACCTTTAACCCGATTAAAATATAATCCGCAATATGACACCATCGCAACACCACTCGACGACCAATCGACAATATCAACTTTAATCCCACATATCTTATGCACATATGTATTATATACATATGTTGAGGATTGCAAATCTTTCGCTTTAACTCCATATAATGCAATAACGCAAGTTCCGCTCAAGCTCGTCTCCTGAGGGATTTTCGAAGATGGCGCGAAATTCATTATGCGACAATGTTGTTTTGGCTTTTTGAAATTCGCCATTAATTGTGTGCTTTCGAACGGCAAGAAGTTCGCGCGCTTTGGGGATTCGATGTAAGTGGAAATAAAAAAAGATTTGGTGTAATTCGTGTGGGAGATGTTAATGGTTTTTCGTTTGATTGGAATATTATGTTGATGTGTTGTTTCAATAATTCATGTGTGGTTCGTTTTGATGTATAATATTATATGAAGGTTTGTTGAATGTGCTTTCCGATATGTCGAAGGGAGTTTGGACATTTTTTTTATTGGTCGAATATTTTTCAGCATAAGGAAGATTGCCTAAAAGGATCATTTCTAACCAGATAGGTTTAGGTAACGATATGTTATCAAATGTGCGTACTGATCACGTCATTTGTCGCTTAACATTGAAAATCGGTTCAATATTTCTCTACTTACTTAATATTTCGACTATTGTTCTAATGTTATTTTTTTTCTTTTAAAATTTAAATCATATTCTAAAATATTTTTGTGAATGATTGTTACATATTTTTCATTTTTCAAGATTAATTTCGGTGATGATTCATACATAATATGTTGAAATAAAAAATAAAAATTTTCATGACATTCTCTTGATTAACACATACTTTTTTTATGATACGATTCAACGCTGTATTTTTTATCAATAAATACTAAAAAAAAATATATATATATATATTACGACTTTATCAAAGAACCGAATATCAAATGCTTGATGTATCACATTATTAATTGTACTTATATCCTTTTTTATTTCAAATTATCACATCAAACGACTCAGACTCCTTTTTTAAGTACATTTCATCTGATCATGATTATAGGTTCAAAACGAAAGGCCTTTTCAAGCAATTTTGATTTTACAATCAAACACAAAAAAAATTTCCTGACCTTCGTTAATTCATATAAATTATAGACTTTTGTACATTCTATTTTAGCGAGAAAGCAATCTTTTTCGCTCAATTATTTTACAATCAAACCAAATTTGAAAAAGAAAACAAAATGGGGCGAAGGACGATCGGCCAACGTCATTCGGTCTAAACAGTCGATTTCCCTACCAACGCAATACACATTTGAATATTTTTTTGTGCGCAAATATAAATATATATTTTGCCGTATTTTCGCTTATCCTTTTTCTGGCGTGGGTTCGATTTGTGCGTCACTGTGTTTTCTATCATATTTGGATTTGTGATATGTAAAATAATATATATTTAACTAATATTATAAACATTGCATTGTATATATCTATGTTAATTAATATGATAAAATTAATGTAAAAAAAAGAAAGCGTAAGTTTCGCTTCACAAAGTTGAACATAAATTATTTGAATTTAAATAATGAATGAGCCATGTAAATTATTTTTTAATTGATTAACAAAATAATTATGCAAATTGATAATTCAATACGTACTCGTAACAAAGACAAAATGCTCTAAATATAAATCGGTCATTTTTTTTTAAAATAAAACGTGGACCCTTCAACGACTATGTTATATGAAAAAAGTATCCAAAAATTTCCGTTTAATTATTTAATTAAACTGTCTCGCCTTTTGACATATCTGTCGAGACTTTTGATGAGAAAAATGGCACAAAACTCAATTACCGCAATGGCATTTTTCGAAAATTATGTAAGCGGTCGATTTCATACTTTTTAGGGTTGAATTTATTTATGTCGTTTGATAAGTATTTCAGATAAAACATACTAAACATAGCTTCGATCGCGTGAATACGCATATTGAAATATAATTAAACAATAATATCTTTGTCGATAAATTGTGAACCGTGTGATAATTTTTCGTTGTGCATGTCGATTGTTTGACCTGACTAAAATTTGACTGATCTTTGTGTTGGGTTTTACCATATTTTATTGTATTCTGAATATGTGCAATTGACGAAATATGTATGTAAAGGTATACCATTTATATTTTTCATAAAATTTTATATGGCATTCGATATCTTTTTCGGGATTTTTCGTGAAACAGAACATGTTTAAATGTATCAAATTCACATATGTATGTATTTATTTACATCGTTATATTAAAGTCATGGATATTTTTGTGACAGATTTCGTATCATTTTTTTATTCTAAATAATTTCAGTTAAATATTCGGATTTTTTATATATAATAAAATTATCAAATTCAATAATGAAATTTTATTTGAGTTCAATGTAGGTCATTCAAATATTGAAATATATTCAGTTGAAACTTTATATTGATACGGATTATAATTTTAGTAAACTATTTGTTAAGTAAATGTAAATAAATCATAATTATTTTTGAATATGATGAGTCGCACGAAATATATTTAAAAAAGTTAAGTTGAGTATGGCAAGGCCAATAGATGGACGCAAAAGAACATCGTTTAAGTTTATGTAGTCATAGAATAGTAATAGAATTATTTTCCTTAAGATTTACTTTTCGAAAATATCTAAAACTTAACAAATATCATTATGCAATAACATCTTCTATTTTCAATAGAAAATTTCGTTGATTAATACATACATATGTATATATAATACCAATTTTGACTTATTATTGACACGTTCCAATTCAACCAATTAGATAAATCGATTCAACAAGCCCATAATCTTATTTCAACAACACAAAATAAAATGTAGCATTTTCCAACGGAAAATTTCATATATTATATATAATAACTTATCAATTTTCCGAACCAACATCGTAAATCCTCGCGAGTCTCATTATTTAACACGTCCCAATCCCACTAGCTAGATAATTTGATTCTATAAGCCCTACACTCCGATTTATCCAATGTTTTTCAATAGAATATTTCATACATACTAATCTTCTCAAGGATCATTCTAAATCCTCAATTCCCTCACTGTCGACCCGATTTCATCCTTTGAATAATCTAATTCAACAAATCCTTTCAAAATACCGACAATATAAAATTATATCAAAATTTTCATAAGTAATAAACCGATCTTTTGAAACATCACAAATTTCTATTTCTCAAAAGCCTCGTTGCCTGATTTATAAAAAAAACCCTTCCATACCGATGTTCAAGCCACCATCAAAAACCTATCAGATCCCGACTCATCGAGGGCCTCATTATTTGACACGGCCCAATCCTAATAATTAGATAATTTGATTCAATAAGCCTTACAATCTGATTTATTCGATATTTTTCAATAAAATATTGTATACATACTAATCTTCTTAGCGATCATCTTAAATCCTCACTATTGACCCGATTTCATTGTTTGAATACTTTGATTCGACAAATCCTTCATTTTCATTCAAGTACAAAATAATATTAAAAAAAATAATAATAAATCGATCTTTTGAAACATAATTTCGATTTCTAAAGATCTATCAAAAAAAATCCTTATATACCGATTTCTGAGCCACTATCAAAAGCTCGTTGCATCTCCACTCTTCTAGAGCCTGATTATTTAATACAACACAATCCCACTAGTTAGATAATTTAATTAAATATGCCTTATAGTTAGGGTGACCATATTTCCCAAGACCCAAAACGGGACGCTCCTCAAAAAAGTGTCCCCCCCCTATATAAAAAAAATGTGTGGCACGTTCAAAAATTTTTCCTCAGTTAATATCTTTAAGGAAGTACACTACAGATAAAATTTATTTTCCCACTCATATTTTTTCTAATATCATACATTTATTAACGAATTTATTACTCAAAATAACTTTTAAACAATAGATAATATCATTTTAAATATATTTAGAGAAATAACCACTATCAGATGTGACAGAAAATATTTTTAGGATTTTTTTCTAATAAGAATAGAACTATAGAAAAATCCATCTTTTATTTTCATGCCATATTTTTCGTTTAAGTTAATCGAATTCTTTCATTCTTTAATTATTTTCTATTGACGAAATAATGTTTAATTCAAAAAAGCATTGAATATTTATTTAACTTTCAGTTTTTACATAAAAAAAAACAGCGTTCGAGTTTCGCACTTTTTGCATTATAAATAAAAATTATAGATAAAGTAAAGGCTTTATCTATAATTTTTATTTTTGGAAAAGTTTTCAGCGAAAACAGTGAATTTTTTTAACTACACAATATTATTAGTGAAAAAAATAATGCGTTTTTCGGTTTTAAAAAAATGTAGGCTATCTTCAAATGACATTTTTGAAAATATTATTTATTTCGGTTGAATTTTTGAGCGATTCTTTAAAAAATCGAAAAAATCTAGCAATAATACAAATCAAAACATAAAAATAAGACTTCAATTAAATTATTGAGAAAAAAGATACAAGGAAAACGCATAAAAAAATATAATTTTGATAAATATAAAAAAATTTCAGTCATCTTATGTCCATAAAAATATGTGAACCGGCAAAACGGGACAAATCAAACTATTTTACGAAAACGACGGGACGAACGCAAGACGCGACGAAAACGGGACTGTCCCGGCGAAAACGGGACGTATGGTCATCCTACTTATAGTCCGATTTATTCAAAATATTTTTCAATTAAATATTTCATACATTCTAATCTTCTCAACGATCATCCTAAATCCTCGATTGCTTCAATATTAATCTGATTTCATCCTTTGATTCAACAAATCTTTCAGTTTCACTAAGGCAGTACAAAATTATATATGTAGATAACAAAAGGATCTTTCGAAAAATAAAAAATCTCAATTCCTGAAAAGCCATCCATCCATAATCCCATACATACTAATTCCAAAACCATCGAAAACCCATCGTTTCCCAAATCCTTGAGAGGCTGGTATTGACGATTCCACCCATTAGATAGTTGCGGTCAAGCAGTGACGTCAACGAAGCTCGACAATCGCGCAATTGCCGTTTCAAGTGCACCAAAGCGTGCTTTATTGCGGACATTCGATATCCGAAGCATACCGTTGCGCTGCTATGCCGTATTTGTGTTATGAGCTACTGCGTATGCAAATATTGTGTGTGTGAACTAACGCTTTGAAGTGGGATCGCGATTTGTATGGAGTGTGTTTGATGTGGTGTAATCATGGTGTGCATTAATGTATTAAATAAAATAAGTGTGCATTAAAAATATTATGTGTGCATTTTGCACGAGCAACAAAACGTGTGCATTAGAAAAAATATCTGTATCTTAAAACGAACAAACGTGCATTAGAACAGGGCGAAATACCAACCGCACGATCATTATTCACAACTTTTATAATATAATCGATTCGCAATACACGAGTTTAAAAAAAATCAATGTTGATTAAAAAAATGACCAAATTGTTAAAATGTAGTCGACAGTTGTATTGTATTACCTGTAGAAATTGACTCTGACGACGTTGCCACCTATCTGTCATTTTAATGCACAAACTATTCATTATATTGCACATTTCATATTTTTTTAACGCTCACTTTATACTGCACAATTTTTTTTTATTGCACCCTATGAATAAAATAATGCTCAACATGAGATTCTTTAATGCACCTGAAATAGTTCACATTGTATTATATATTATCCTAATGCTCAAGTAATTTGTTTTAAGATACAATCTATATTTTTTAAATGCAAAGTTACATCGCACCCTTAAAATATTATAATATATTAGAATACTATTATAATTGTAGTTTTTTGTTTAGTTTGGAGTTAGCGTGGAACGTGTTAAAGTGGAAATATATTCGCATAATGTATTATAGTTGAAATTAATTTCATTTACATATTAATTAGAATACTAATTGTGCGAATTAATATTTTCATTTTTTACATAATATTATAGATGCATAAATATCAATTAATATTTTTTCATTATGTAACATACAATTATATGTAAATTTGAACGAAAAAATATTTTTCCTGATCTTTAATCTGACTGTAGACCTTTAATTAAACTAATGATGAATTATTAAAATAATATAATGAATTTTGAAGTCGATAATTAAAAAAAAAACCTCAATAAATAATATCCTCCATATAATTATATAATAAACTCGAATAGTTTACTTGATCTTTAACTAAACCACTTCAGCAACGTTGACACAAATTAAAATTAATTAAAATTGATCAAAAGAATTGAATAATCAAGTTCATTTGAATTTTTCACTTTTAGAAGTATTCTATTTTATTAATTTTAGTTTTTCTAAAATATTCTAATCAATTGAATTGAAGACATTAATATAAATTTAATTTTCTTAGAATATCATCAATGTACGAATTATTAAAAATAACTATAACGTATATAGGTTTTCAGAAAAATTCAATTAATACACTTTTTCATACTTCAATCTAAAAAAAATCATCATTCAACTAAAAAATAACATGAATCAATATACTAGTGTACTTAAACGATCCATATGACCTTTAAGCAAAGCGTCTAATTGTCGAATATGGTTCTCAGTATAATAATAGTGAAGAAACTATCAAGTTAAACGTACCGTAACATTATACGTAGTTGCCAACGTCAAATCAGGGCTATTTATTGAAAGGTCGCATTTGATTTTAAAAAATACGTCGCATCTTTCATTCAATAATTTTTAATAGACAATTTTTCTTGGGTACATAGAAACTTTTAGCAATGTGCGCGGTTGGTACCTGTAGATTGAGAAATGGCGCGCAAAACAGGGTTGACACCTTATGCAAGTGATGAAATATTCTTTTGAAATCGTGTAAATATAGGATCTTTTTCTAACAAAAGTATTGATCAAATTTATATTGAATTGATAGCATTGTATATTATATTTATAAAGAGTGTTGATTCAACTAATCATATTTTGAAATTCGTTTAATTTCATATCAATATATGAGCCGTTCATTTCACAAATCGATTAACTTCATTAAAAAAAAGTTGGGAAATGCGACGAAACAATGTAGATTGTTTTTTAAAAATTCCCTTCATAATATAAATTCAAATAAATATTGTAGAATGCATAAATACAGATGTAGTGCATTTGAGTTGCATGATTACAACGATTTACATTAGAGTATGGAATTAATCAAAATAGCCTCTGAAATAAATTATTTATTATTCAATGTGCAAAAAAAAAATGGTGTTATTCTTTATTATTCAGGAAAGTTATTATAAATATAAAAAGTTATGACTATACCAAATGCTTTGATACTTAAATTTAAGATTTTTCAAAAAGTGGAGTCAATCGATTTGTGCAATAGACGGCTTTTGTAAAAAAAAAATCAAAACCAATCGTATTGAATTTTGCAATTAAGGATAAAAAAACTATTTTAATTAAACTAAAGTTGATAAACTATTCTTTTGATCTTTGTATGCTGTTTGTATTCAAAATCAATCTAATAACATCATATATAAAGAATTAAATTATAGAAAATAATATTGAAAAATATATAAACATATTGTAGCAGCCCTTGCAGTCCCATATAAATAGATGGGGTCGCCGGAAAGCCTCCCAATAAAGCGAAGCCTCCACAAGCGCGCGGACTTCGAATTCTATACGACGCGCGCTCCACGCCGAGACTGAAAAACGTGCGAAATTCGCTGAAAATCATTTCGAAAAATTCAAAATAAAATCTTCCTGCTTCTGAACAAATCAAACTTTTCATCCGATTCGGATTTCGGCGATCTGTAGATCCGTGGATCGCTTCCGAGGGCGAGAAAGCGGCGCGCGGAAGCTTTCGTCGATTTTCGAATTACTTTCGATGCATCTGATTTTTTTGTCTTATTGAAAAATTTTGTTCGAATTTCGCGTATTTTTATTTAGATTTTGATCCGTTTCTTTTGATATTTTGAATTTTTTTCGTTTAAATAAAGTTTCTGGTGCGGGAAGCGTTCGAGTTTCGGCAGGCGACGGCGATTCGGCTGAAAGGTATGTTTCCTCTTTTTTTTCATTATTCTTTTATCGAAATTAAATTTTTATACATTTTATCGTAAGCCGGTTTTACTATTATTTCCCTAAGAATCATGTTGTATTTTTTAATAAAATTTTGTTTATAAATCTTTTTTTTTAACGCATAATATTTTTACTTCATTGAAGTATAATAATATAAAATTTTCATTATTTTTTCGCACGTTCTAAATAACAAAAAAAATTAATATATTTTCAATTAGAATAAATATATCATTTATATCAAACTTTTTATTCGTTTTCAAACAAATTATAAAAAATTCTAATATGAAGTATTCGATGAAAAATTATTTTGCCGACGGCTCAAACATTATTACAAAACACAATTTGAAAAATTAAAACAATCCAAAACAAAAAATATATAAATTAATGCACAAAAAGGCAAAAGTTTTCTTGAACAGAGACAGATTATGCAAAATATGCAAATTTTGTTTGAAAGTTCACTTTAAAATGCGGATCGTGTCGAATTATAATTTCGATACGTTAATTCGAATCATCTCAAATGAACGCGGAAGTTGCATTAATTCCAACTAATACTTTAACATATTCAAGTTTTAATATTCATTTAAATATTTTATGAATTGTAAAGATTCGAAAGCTTCGACGACAGCATTCTTTTGAATTATATTATCAACCGGCTGTTTGTTCATTCTCAAAATTTTATTATATAAATCTATTGAATATCCGTTTACGTGTTTTCCTCTCGCTTCAGTTATTGCTGAGGATTTAATAATTCTGTGAATCGCAGAATTGTATATGAATGAAAATGTTTTCATGTTAATTTCAGTTTGAACACAAATAATACTTCAACCATTGTAAAATGTAGGCTCTTATGCACGTACACAATTGTTTTCCCATTATTCAAATTCAGGTTATTCAACCATATCTTGAATTCTATCTAAAAAAAAGCTTATACAAATCATATCAGGTATGAAAAAATCAATAAATTTTTTTTTTAAATTAATTCAAAATTTCCATAATTTTTAAGTCAATAAAATACAAATGAGTCAATTTATTGTGTAAAAAAAATAATTTAAAAAAAATAATATAAAAAAGACTCAAAAATGTAATCAATTTGCTTGAAATATTGGAAATTTGATTTTCATATAAAATAAATCACAATTTTTATGTAATTATTACGTTTTTAAAAGGAAATTTATTATACAGGTGTTCGCGAAGTGTTAGTGCAGCTTAAAAGCACTCACTCACTAAAATGCACTCTTTCCGAACACCATATATAATTAAATTAAATTGTGATATGTAATAAAACCAATTTTTTTCTATCAGAAAATATTTCCACCTTTCAATTTCAACTATAAAACGAATAATTCAATTTCATTCACTTTATTTCAACCTAATACGGTTCGAACCCACTTTTAAATATATCAAACATTATAAAATCTAAAAGTAAACCCCACCTTCACTTTTCCGCACAAAACCCATACAAAAGATGATCTCACGACATTTGAATGCGCTATTTCACACTTCATTTCCTGAAAAATGCCTAGAAGCGAATGCAGATAAATGCACGTCGCATCATTGCACCAAAGTGCATGCCTGAAAACGACGAAGCTTTTAAGGAAGAAGCTCTTTTATATTGCCCTGATGCATTTCGGATCGATATTTGTAGCGGGGAATGATTGTGGGGATGTTGAGGCTTTGATTAATTTTTTTTCATGAATGTATGTCGGTTTTTATATTCATATGAAGCATGTCAATCTTCGCGTTCGGATTTGTGTTGAATTCAATCGAAATTTCCGATATTGATGGAAGGTTCAGTTCGTGTGGGCCAATCGTTCGTATTTAAATATTGAAAAAAATGTTAGTTAATGGGTTGGGATTTTATTTTTTTGAATTTGGATGGTTTCGGAGTGGTTTTGTTTTAATAGAAGTCAGATTGCCGGTCTGATAGTTGTTAGAAACTGCTTGAAAGTAATTTAAACTGAATAGTAGTTTTGATCGTATTAATTCGATTAGTTGCGAAGGCGACCAATGCTTATCAATTGGCTAAGTGTTCTTATCAAAAGTTAAATGAAAATTCAAATTTTTAATAACATTTAATACATTCGATTTGATTGTGAGTGTATTTTGAGGAGGCCATTATTTCCAGAACTTAAAATGGGACGCCCGCAAAAAAAATTGTACCCCTTCTCTATATAAAGAAATTGTATCGTACATATAAAAATTTAAAAATTTTTCCCTCAAAGAATCATTAATATCGACAAAATAATGTATTTTTTCAACCTTTTTATTTTTTAGAATATGCTATTCGTGAGCTTCGGTGATGTATCACTAACGAATGAGTAGCCAGAAAATTTCGGTTAAAGCGATTATCAAGAATTGTGTTTGAATTTTTATAATCGGAAATATATATTATAAATACTTGAATTATTTAATTTACATTGTCGAATTTTAAAATTCATGTTGTTCATTCACGTTAATCTAATTCATATTATATTAGATTGACGGTTAGTTCGATTTAAAAAAACATCGATTAATTAAACGTTCATTGTCACTATAACAAGAAAGTGAATGGGGATAAAAAAGTAAATAAAAAAATTAGAAAAAGGTATCAAATAATAAAAAAACATGTCCATTCGATTTAAAAAATACAATGAAATCAAAAATTAGTTTCTAAATCCCAATTTTAATTCTAGTTTCTCCAGTTTTTCTAAATTATTTTGATGTACTGGACAATATTTTTAAATTACAATATATTGATGCGTCAAACACTCTCCTCACGTACAAAAATTATATATAATTAATTTTACATAATTAAATAGTAAAATAGGGTATATAAATTTATTCACAACACGAACAAAATTTTCGAAAAGATCGCAACCGATTAAATACATACTATCGTACTATAGCACCAGAAATGATGATGAAATAACAAATTTGATGTATAGTAGTATTGTATAATAGTATTGTTTAGGTCGCGATCTTTTCGAAAAAATTGTTCGTATTGTGAATAAATTTGTACACCCTATTTTACTATTTAATGATATAAAATTAATTATTTATAATTTTCGTACTCAATCAAATTTAGAAAAATTGTCCAGTGAAAAGAAGACCAGACATGTTTGTCAGTGAAGAACTATAGCTGAAATGTACATAGATGCTCGATTAATAGCATAACAATCAATTAGAGCTTATCAAGGTTTGTGATAAGTAGAATCATTATTTTTCGATTGTATCGTGCATACATTTTTCCATTTTCTTGTATCTTTTCCATTATATAAGTTTAAATAATGATTCTATGTCTTTTTTGATTTCTCATTTTATTTATAAGAGATTTTTAAAGCGCAGGTAGATGAAGAAAAAAAACACAAAAAATATTGGGTCTTTTCCTGTCCCGGCCAAAACGGAACGTACGGTTACCTCAGAGTATTTATAAATTAATCTTCGGGAAAATGAAGATGCTTTCTTTCATTCCATACGAATCACTAGGACACTAATTACGAGTACTCCTTAGAGTTGTAATACTTTTGAAGCTATTAAAAATCAAATGAAAAAATAAAGTACAACTGCCGTGAACATACGTCTTTAGTAAAAGGTCTTTTAATTTTTTTCGAGCTCGTTTATTTATTACTCTCATTTAAAAATAATTTACAACGTCCAAGATAAAAAAAAATTCATACAAACTAACGATATCTCAAAATAAATACCATATTTTGAAGTCATTTCATATATTGCATCACCAATTTCAAACATATTTAACGATTCACAAATTTATCAATGATTAACGAAACACACATCATTGACTATTTAAACTCAATGAAACATTCAACAGTTATTCTTTTCGAAATCAAAATAAGAAAAATATTTCTTTCAATCAATTATTTTTATATCAAACCTTCATATAATTATAAATATATATTTCATATATATAACTACACTCATCATAAGAAACGGAACCGACTAGTATTTCGACTTTTACTTCATCATTTAATTACGTTTAAGACACAAAATACACTTTTGCCCTATTCTGCCTTATTTAATAACTCGGCCATAGGACCAGAGGTCCATCCATTAGCTTCGACAGCTAATGTTAAGAGTACGCTTCAACACAAAATAGAATCGTATGCCTAGAAATGTTATTAATTTCGAATCCTGTCGACGTCAATTAGTGCGTTTCCAGTCAGCCTGGAAAGGGTTAATAAATGAAATATCGCACGATACGATCATTTCCAAATATTGGATGGTGTCCTTTATAGTTATTTCGCGATGTTCCCGTTTCGTGAATATTCGATGAATTGTAAAATTTGTGTACTTTCGAAATGGATTTTAATTATTGTAAGATGCTTTCACATAATTTTCAAAACTGTACATACATAAAAGTAAATATTGAATAAGAACATAAATATTTAACTAAAATGTTTTCAATACGTATTTATATTCTACTGAATAAACTACTGAAACTTATTGAAATTAAATAATTCATATACTTCATATAATTTCTAAGTTTATATAATATAATAAATTCTCTTTGATTCGTGAGTCGAATGAAACTCGATCAATTTCCCCCCAACACTTCATAGATCGAATTCAATAATAAATCATTAAAAATAATATATTGAATAAAAGGCTTTAATAAATCTATCATAGATATTTGTTGAAAAGGTTTAGGATCGATGTTTGTGCACCTCAAAGAGAATGATGAATGGAATTGGCGACCTTTCACACGTCGATCATTCAGATCAACGTGTGAATAAACAAGCAAATATTTCGTTTAAACGAATGAAAAATCCCGCGGAAATTTTGCGCGGGTCGTTCGGCACAATGGCGACGTTTTTTGTTTACTTTTATCCGAGCCGGTTCGTTTATGTGAAAAAGCGCGCGAAAGCTCCGAGCTTTCGTCGTCATCGGGAAAGTAAATCGTTTTCGTATCGAATGTCAATGTTTTGACGTGACATATGAAAGATCGATAAATTTTATAAATTTTTTTGTAATTTAAGGAAAACGATATAAAATGAATTTAGCAAATATTTATTTTGAATACGTATTTTGGAAAAGTGATGTTTTAATTACATTTTACAATAAAAACTACGAATTTAATTATATTATACTTTAAGGCTGCGTTGAAGGCGTTTCTTCTTCTTCATACTCTTCATATTCTTCATATTCGTTTTCGTATTGTTCTTCATATTCCTCTGTATTGGACTGCTGAGTTTTGTATTGGTCTTTTTTTGTTTGACTCTTTGTAGATTGGGTGTTTTTGCTTTCTCGGTTTTCATTCATTTGATTTTCTTCATATTCATGTTTTTTGGACTGTTCTTTATTTGAATGGCTTTTTGATGTTTCGGTTTTCTTACTCTCATGTTTTTCATTCATGTTCGTTTCTTCGTGTTCCTCACGTTCTTCGTGCCGTTCGTTTCTCTGATTATTTTCTTGTTTACCTTTACCTTTATTACCTTCATGTTGCTCATTTTTCTTGTTATTTTCATGTTTCTCATTTTTCCGGTGTTCCTCATTTCTATTATGTTGTTCATGTTGTTCATGTTCTTCGTGTTCTTCGTGTTCTTCGTGTTCTTCGTGTTCTTCATGTTCTTCGTGTTCTTCGTGTTCCTCACGTTCTTCGTGCCTTTCGTTTCTCTGATTATTTTCTTTTTTACCTTTACCTTTATTACTTTCATGTTGCTCATGTTTCTCGTTCTTTTCATGTTTCTCATTTTTCTGGTGTTTCTCATTTCTATTATGTTGTTCATGTTGTTCATGTTCTTCGTGTTCTTCATGTTCTTCGTGTTCTTCATGTTCCTCACGTTCTTGGTGCCTTTCGTTTTTCTGATTATTTTCATGTTTACCTTCACCCTTATTATTATTATTATTATTTTTGTTATTGTTGCTGCTGTTGTGTTTATTATTATCATTTTTTCCATTATTATTATTATTATTATTATTGTTTTTGTTGCTGTTGTTGTGGTTGCTATCATCATTCTTTCCATTATTATTATTGTTGTTATTGTTACTGCTGTTGTGGTTATTATTATTATTCTTTCCATTATTATTATTATTATTATTATCATTGTTGTTTTTGTTATTATTATTTTTTCCATTATTATTATTATTGTTGTTGCTGCTCTTATGATTATCATTCTTTCCATTATTCTTTTTATTGTTGTTATTTTTTTCATTTCCCGATCCATGGTTATAGTTAGAATCATTATCATCATCGCTATCATTATCGTTACTTCCATATTCATGTTTTTTGTTTTTGCCTTTCTTGTTATTATTCTTTTTACCATTGCCCGATCCATGACCATAATCAGATTCGTTATTATCCTCGCTATCATCATCATGACTTCCATATTTATGTTTTTTGTTTTTGCTTTTCTTGTTATTATTCTTTTTACCATTGCCCGATCCATGACCATAATCAGAATCGTTATCTTCCTCGCTATCATCATGACTTCCATATTTATATTTTTTGTTTTTGTCTTTCTTGTTATTATTCTTTTTACCATTGCCCGATCCATGACCATAATCAGAATCGTTATCTTCCTCGCTATCATCATGACTTCCATATTTATGTTTTTTTTGTTTGTGTCTTTCTTGTTATTATTCTTTTTACCATTGCCCGATCCATGACCATAATCAGAATCGTTATCTTCCTCGCTATCATCATGACTTCCATATTTATGTTTTTTGTTTTTGTCTTTCTTGTTATTATTCTTTTTACCATTGCCCGATCCATGACCATAATCAGAATCATAATTTTCGTCGCTATCATCATCATCATGACTTCCATATTTATGTTTTTTGTTTTTACATTTCTTGTTATTATTCTTTTTACCTTTGCCCGATCCATGACCATAATCAGAATCGTTAACTTCCTCGCTATCATCATGACTTCCATATTTATGTTTTTTGTTTTTGTCTTTCTTGTTATTATTCTTTTTACCTTTGCCATATTTATTATTCTTTTTACCTTTGCCCGATTCATGACCATAATCAGAATCGTTGTCTTCCTCGCTATCATCATCATCATCATCATGACTTCCATATTTATGTTTTTTATTTTTACATTTCTTGTTATTATTCTTTTTACCTTTGCCCGATCCATGACCATAATCAGAGTCGTTATCTTCCTCGCTATCATCATCATCATGGCTTCCATATTTATGTTTTTTGTTTTTGCCTTTCTTGTTATTATTCTTTTTACCATTGCCCGATCCATGACCATAATTAGAATCATCATTTTCATCGCTATCATCATCATCATCATCATCATCATCATCATCATCATCATCATCATCATGACTTCCATATTTATGTTTTTTGTTTTTGCCTTTCTTGTTATTATTCTTTTTACCTTTGCCCGATCCGTGACCATAATCAGAATCGTCGTCGTCGTCGTCGTCATCATGGTTTTCTTTTTCGTCTTTATCTTTTCGTCTTTATCTTTTTTGTCCTTTTTATCTTTTTTGTCCTTTTTATCTTTTTCGTCCTTTTTATCTTTTTCGTTCTTAATATCTTTTTTGTCCTTTTTATCTTTTTCGTCCTTTTTATCTTTTTTTCTTAATATTTTTTGTCCTTTTTATCTTTTTTTCGTTTTTTTTATTTTTTCGTTCTTAATATCTTTTTTTGTCCTTTTTTATCTTTTTTCGTCCTTTTTTATCTTTTTCGTTCTTAATATCTTTTTTGTCCTTTTTATCTTTTTCGTCCTTTTTATCTTTTTCGTTCTTAATATCTTTTTTGTCCTTTTTATCTTTTTCGTCCTTTTTATCTTTTTCGTTCTTAATATCTTTTTTGTCCTTTTTATCTTTTTCGTCCTTTTTATCTTTTTTGTCTTTTAATATCTTTTTTGTCCTTTTTATCTTTTTCGTCTTTTTTAGAATGTCCCCCTTTTTTGTCTTCATCTTCACAACTATGTTCTTCGTCATCATCATAATCATCATCATAATCATCAATTTCTCTCCATGCTTCCATATCAAGTGATGGAATTTCATCACAACTTACAATTTCATTACTAAAATAAAACACAATCAAATATAATTATTAAAATAAAGAAAACGAATTTTATTAATTAACTCACAATCTAGGGAATAGAAGTGTAAAACCAATGCGTTGTATGTCAACAATTCCATCACCACTGTCACATAACATTCTCGATACTGTAGCTTTTCTGATTTCGGCCAATTGTTCTTAAAATTTTATTTATTAAATTATATCAATATTGTAAAAACAAATTATATTTTTATATTATACGAAATACCTTCAGTGAATCCAGAATACGGGTTTTCATACCAAAATCTATCAGAAACTCTCGTTCTCAAAAATTGATCATTAACCAAATGTAAAAATGTCGGACCATATTGAGCTCCAGAAGCCAGTTTTTCCAAAGAACCTCCGACAGCAAGATCAACATCTCTATAGTCTTCGTACAATCTTTTTAATTTTTCAATATCCTGAAAAATAAAGTATACATATTATGTATAAAACCATTAGTGATATAAAATGATGTGAACATTTATATGAACATATCTCACACTCAATGAAATTAAATCACTATAATCGTCAAATGACTTCGCTCTTTTTATTCCTGCGAACTCCCTATAATCGTTGTAGTATGCTAAAGCATGATCACGATCTCTTTGAATATCTGCTGCTTTCAAATCGATACCAAATTGTCTTCCGCAAGCGAAAAATTTATCGACTACCTAAAAGTTGATATATTTTTATGATTTTCTAACTATTTTTTCACATTGCACAAAACATTTCCAGTGACTAATTAATTATAAAATTACTTTTTGCACTTACGTCTTCCACGAATGTTGCATCAGTTTCTTCAAGATTTTGAAGGGTCATACCAAGGGTCAATTCTTCCATATTATTGTTATCTGCTTCTAAAATTGCGGGTCGGCCAAACCATTGACTCAAACTAAATGTATCAACATGTTCTCTTCGAGGATTCAAATGTCTGAAAATTTAATGTTTTCATATACGTGAAATTTTATATTAAAATTATCAAAATGCGTTCAAATTGTAAGCTCCATTGTGAGCATGAGCATTAGAAAACATGTGAGTAGCTTTACTTCACGCTCATAAGAGAAACTTCTTACTTCATTCTTCCTGCAATATGTGTATGGAAATGTCTAAAAGCGGCATGAGCGTGTTCATTATATATAGCTGCTTCTTCTTCTGTATCATAATCGTCTATAAAATCGTACTCACTATCAGTTTCATTGTAAATAACATGATCTTTTAACAAGTTGTCAAATCCTGAAAATGGCATATTTGCAAAATGAATAATAATTCATTAAAAAAATATTCATAAAATTTCAAAATCCATTCTACCGTGGAATATCGGTAACCATTCGTAATATGAAATTCTTTGATATATAGCAATAAGAATACTTCTTGCTTCTTGGAAGAGTGTTTCATCGTCCCAATGTGGATTAACTTCATGAAGTTCATCGGCAATTCTGTTGTGTTCTCTAACGAATATGATTTGCAAGAGGGCCAATTCTGGATTTTGATTTGATCTCGAATCACCTATGCAAAAAGTATTTCTCTCTCATTGTATTTGTTTGTTCAATGATTATTCAAGTGAATGTTACCTGTCTTGTAGCAAACATTTTCTCCGGGCAAATTACAAGGACAGAACCTTCTAAGTTCCGTTTCGGTAGGAGGGAAAATTCGATTATTTCTATTTTCAACTCTGAGTTTTCCTCCAGAAAATGATCTTAATTCGTCACACATTTCTTTACTAAGACCGTAAACATTCGAAAGATCCAAATAAGCAGTTACAGTATTAATCTGAAATATAATATATAATATTATTATACATTTTATATAAAACATACGCACTTATAATATTTGTACCTGTTTAGCAGGAGCTTTTGATTCTCCGAATCCAAAATCTGTATCCGTAACAGTTCTGCTGAAATTCACACATTTTATACCAGCTGCTCCCATTGTTGGATCTTCATCAGGAATCTTGATAGGGAAACAGTAACGTTGAGGATTTGTTGGGGGTTGAGCATCATGGGTACAGCAAGGGAGTCCTTTTTAAAGAAAAATTCAATTATACTCCCAAAAAAAACAGTAATAATAAAATGTAATAAAAACGATACTAACCACGGGGAGGTTGACTTAAAAGTGACATGTCGTGAGCCATAAACTGTCCCCATATCATGGAGAAAATATTCCATAATTTATTTTCTGTTGATCCCACAGGGAAAAGTTCTGTGCGAATTTTCCGAGCTGATGGTAAAAGTTTGTTGTTGTGGCCTGTTCTTGGTGTTCTTAATTCTGTTTAAAATAACGGATATAATTAACAATATACATTAATAATGGAAAAATTCTATTATAAAAAAAAACATTATTGATTTTTTTTTTAAATATACAAAAATAATAATTACCATCTGCATATTTTGGCGGTAAGAATGTGATATATGTAGAATTTGGTTTTCCCCATAATGGTCGATCTAAATTATTACAAGATCCATCGATACTTCTATAAGGATAATCCTCATCGCAAATGGTAGTTTTGTTTTCTGCGAAAGTCGGAATAATCTTTTCTTTCCTATATATTATGAAAAAATTTATTTAAAATTTATCGTAATAAAAAACATTTTTCACTCACAATCTTGATAAAAATAATTAAATAAAGTTTTCCTAATGTATTTCCGGTTTTTTTAAATGATAAAACTGTTTAAACTGTTTCCTTTTTTCTTAAAAATCAAAAAATGTACTTATCTTCATAAAGATACATTATGTATACCTATATAATACATATCTATATTACGCTGAATAATACTTTAGGAAAAAAATTGTATCGAGAAAGTGATCTAACATTTGAACAAACAATTTCACATTCGAAAAACGACTAAACAAACTATCAAACCACGTCATAAAATAAATTGAAGTAATGCGTTTTTTACGTAAACGCTTTATTTCAAAATTATATTGAAAAAAACTTAACTTAGTAGGCCTATTATGATGATATATCCCATAATCAAATTTATGTGAAAATCTATTAGTCCCAATTCGAATTTTCATAATATTATCCCAAATTTATGTTTTGAATAAAATGTGACGATTCATTTTCAGACCTATTTTTATATTTCAAAATGAAAAATAGTATATTTAATAACAAAACTACCGAATTAAGTCAAAATTGCTATAATGAAATTAGAGTATTTACTTGAAACACAAACTTTTAATTATAATATTTCCCATCAATAAACTGCACAAACTAAATGCACGTAATTTAGTAGAACTATCATCATTATCAGCGCAATAAATAATAATTATTTAACTTTATTCGACAACGCAATCTTATTATATAAACAAAAAAATAATGATAAAAATTCAATAATTTATCGTCGAAATCAACATGAAAACGTCTTGACATTTACAAAAATTCATTATTTTTTTAAATGCAAAATCTTTGCATAAAACATAAAACATTATTCAAAAAGCTTATAAAAGCTTTAGAAATATTAAGTATCACTCGTGCGATTTTTAATACTATTATCGATATGTATGTTCAATGTCCAAATAGACAAAAAAAATCTTAACGCTACCCAAATAAACCTTATAAATAAAGATAATGCTCCATAGTAGGCGTGAATATACGAAAACCCATAATCTTAGTAAACACATATTTATTAATACTATATTTATCTATATTAATATTTACATTTACATGCATTCATATATTCACGCTCATCATGAAATCTCACCCTAAATCGCCTTCACCACTTTTTCAACCATATAAAATTCAGTGAAATAATTACGGATTGATCTTATACACCTTCTTCGCCTCGACCGAATCGAATTGTCCTGAATTGGCGAACTTCCTATTTGCCTGGTGGAACCTGGCAAACCTCGAAGCTTCCTGGCCCAAGACCAGGGAGCAGGCCAACAACAGGAACACCAAAACGGAAATGGAGTGCGCCCTCTCGGCAAAGCCCATCTTGAGAATTTGGAGCTCTTGAGAGAACCACCGAACCTCTTTTATAACTGACGTGTTTTTGGAAAAGCTGAGCAAATTATTGCTCAGAATCTATCTGCATCTTTGTGCATTTGTCACCTGTGCAAAGTCGATGAGCGATTGCGTCGGGCATGTTTGATGAAGGATCGATCGTATTCGATTTGCATGGGGTTCTTGACAGTGCCGGAGCTAGGATGGATGGCGCACTAAGCAAAAGCCTAAATTTGAAAAAAACAACCGAAAAATAATCTTATGGTATCGAAAAGAAAGTTTAGAAAATATTTATTATTTATAAGACGAAATTTAATAAAAAAATGTTTTTCAGATGTTTGCCCAAACTTTATTAGAACACATGACATACAAGCGTAGAACAATCTGCGAAAAAAATTGAAATATAATAGTATGATGAAAATAGATTATAAAGCATTAATTGGATCATTTAACCATCATGTAGTCCTCCACTTGTCCTAAAACGTGTATTGTGTTATGGTGTCATTTGGGCAAACGTCTGGTCACCATATTTTTATGAAATTATTTTAATTTATTAAAAAAGTGAAGAAAAAAATTTACAACTTTCGGCGCTGGCTCTCTAGATAAATGCCTAGGTTGCCTATATCTAACTCCGGCCCTGGTTTATGATGGTCTTCGGTTTGTTTTTGCGGTTTTTTCAAATTTCAGGTAGCTTATGGGGATTTATTTATTTATCTTAAATTAATTTGAAATATGTTTGTTATTTTTGAGTGCTTAATATAAATGAGAAATCGATCTAGATGATTCGCGAATAAGAGTCTTTTTTAGGTTGAATACATAGAGTTGGTAGTTGGTAGGCAGTTGATACTTTAGAGTTGTTTTCTTATAAAAAAATAATTTCTCTGATCATCAACGATATTTGTCATATGAAATTTAGACATTTTAATTTACGTACATGTGCAATTTTCGATATAAAACACATTTTCGTGTACATAGACTTTTTGCTGAAAACAAAACATAAATACTATATTTACTTCAATTATTTTTATATACTAAATAAATGTTTCAATTTATTTGTTCTGATTTATTTTTAATTTTACTACAACCATATTTATTGATCTATATTCTAATCTTAATTTTTTTTCTGTTATTTGTTATTCATTATTATTAATATTTATTTAGATAGACATAATATTAATTGATTTATGATACGTATTTTCATTATACATAGTTAAATTTTTTAATATTTTTAATTTTAATAATTTAATAAAATACATCACAGAAAGCATAGTATTCGTAAAAATATAGGTATGTATGTTATGTATAATATATCTGCATAAAAATGTAAGCAAATTTTAAAACTTTTACTTTTTATTAACCCATAGTGAGAAATTTCATATAATTAAATAAAAATAAAAAGTAGGTATATGGACATTAAATTAAAAAAAACTTTTGACATATAAAACGTGAAAACTCATATTTTACATTATGAATGAATGGTAAAACCTCCGAAAAAAATAATTATAAATGCTTTCTTTAATGAGAAAAACACCTCAAGGCTATTTGCATACTACTCTAATATTCTGATAATTGCACGTTTTCACTATTTACATTCATAAACATTTGACCATCTTTACCTTTTTTAAACAGTTGAACTAACAATTTTTCAGCAATAGGTTATTAGAATATATAAACACACGGACATTAAAATATTAATCTGCTATGAATATTCGAAAAAACTCCAATGTTCTCATTTGAGCAATGAAGATTTTTCAACAAATATGTAATTCATATTATTAAAATGTTGTTTAGTACTCAAACTTTCGATTGTTTGATTTTATTGAATTTACAATATAAACTAATCTTTTTAGTATTTGATATTCTTGTAAAACTTTCAAAAAGGTTATCGTTTTTTAAGACACTGCCTTATAGACATTTTTTTTTATTTTTACCTGAAATTTTGTTATATTTCTTCTATGTCACAAATCGAACATAATATGATGGGAACAAGCTCGTTTAACGTATATCCTCCTTTTATCCAGTGACAAATTTGATATATCCTCCTTTGACAAAAATAATGAGAGAAAATACCTCTGTTTGATCGACTTTATGGGATTTAATCGAAATTTCGCTTACTCGATATAAAAATTTAGCAAGTGGAAGACATCAAATAAATTTTCATTTTCTCTCTAAGAATACTTCGAGACTGACTCGTTACTTTTATGTACATATATATAAAAACAATGTTTGTAAAAATAAATATAATCAAAAATCATATGCTGAAGAATTCCAATTTTCGAAGAAAACCTTTCCACTTATTTATCATACTTTATAAATATGTTGAACGTTTATCATATAAGTTAACATTTAATATAAATTGTATTTTAAGCCTCGTATCAGAATCTGCTTTACTAATAACATTTAAAACAAATTTAAATAAAAAAGTACACGTCAATTCATATATAAATCGGTTATACAAAATTCATTTTTTAATGGACATGTGTTATTTGGAATTCGAAAATGCTTTTCAAATATTATTCTATTTTCGATTTAAGCAAATTTATAACCGATTCACAACCAAAGCATTCGAAAATATAAGACAACAATTTGAATTATTGAGTTTGCGTTTCAAATTCCAGATCATGTACCTAGCAATGCAAATGGCATTAATTTGATTTGATTATAGCCGAGGACGTGTTCGTGGTTAAAAAGCGGTAGTCTTCAACAGGGACCTTTGAGAATATCCCTTTCTGGTTGTTTCGAGTCCTGTCGAAACTTTTGCAGGACACCCTCGGGGCACAAAGGTGATACGAATTCGTAAAGTCCGAAAATAAACGTCTTTATAGGGGTACTCGTATATAAATAAAGTTTTTTTTTTACTTTCTTTCATATTTAATATATTTTTTGTGAGGGGTCATTAAAAGTTTCATTACTTTTATTAATCTTTTTTTATTCAATTCATAATGTCACACGTTAAACTCGTAAACTTTCTACATAGCATATAATTATATTGGAAATATAAATCGGGACATATTAATGATGGCGTCCCTTCTTGTGTGGGCACTTTTTCTTGTGCTGCTTTTTGCATGTCTTCTTTTGTTTCTTAGTATGCCAGCATTTCTTTTTGGGTTTTTCTTCATAAGATACAGAAACGCTCCAAGATTCACTGCTACTGCTAATGCTTTTTGATAGGTTTCCATGATGATGTTTACCCGATCCACAACAAAAGCAATCGTGCAATACCCATTTCGGACACAACAGGCACTCCCACGATTCTGATGATTCGCTAGAAGAGCTAGATCCGTGCCGATGGAGTGCATTCTTATAAAATTTATTTTTATTTTTTCCGTGTTTTCGGTACCGTTTTTTGTTTTTGTGCCATGTGTGGTGTTCGTCTGATTCACTGCTTGATGAATCGCTTGATGAAACTGCAACAGCTGATGATGAAGACGATGAACTTGATGAAGATGCACTTGACGAGCTACTGGAAGAACTACTTGCTCCTGAATAATCACCACGTTCGTGGCTTCCATGCGATAATGATGAACCTGACGAGCTACTGGAAGAACTACTTGCTCCTGAATAATCACCATGTTCGTGGCTTCCATGCGATGATGATGAACCTGACGAGCTACTGGCAGAACTACTTGCTCCTGAATAATCACCATGTTCGTGGCTTCCATGCGATGATGAACCTGACGAGCTACTGGAAGAACTACTTGCTCCTGAATAATCACCATATTCGTGGCTTCCATGAGATGATGAACCTGACGAGCTACTGGAAGAACTACTTGCTCCTGAATAGTCACCATATTCGTGGCTTCCATGAGATGATGAACCTGACGAGCTACTGGAAGAACTACTTGCTCCTGAATAGTCACCATATTCGTGGCTTCCATGAGATGATGATGAACCTGACGAGCTACTGGAAGAACTACTTGCTCCTGAATAATCACCATATTCGTGGCTTCCATGAGATGATGAACCTGACGAGCTACTAGAAGAACTACTTGCTCCTGAATAGTCACCATATTCGTGGCTTCCATGAGATGATGATGAACCTGACGAGCTACTGGAAGAACTACTTGCTCCTGAATAATCACCATATTCGTGGCTTCCATGAGATGATGAACCTGACGAGCTACTAGAAGAACTACTTGCTCCTGAATAATCACCATGTTCGTGGCTTCCATGCGATGATGAACCTGACGAGCTACTGGAAGAACTACTTGCTCCTGAATAATCACCATATTCGTGGCTTCCATGAGATGATGAACCTGACGAGCTACTGGAAGAACTACTTGCTCCTGAATAGTCACCATATTCGTGGCTTCCATGAGATGATGAACCTGACGAGCTACTGGAAGAACTACTTGCTCCTGAATAGTCACCATATTCGTGGCTTCCATGAGATGATGATGAACCTGACGAGCTACTGGAAGAACTACTTGCTCCTGAATAATCACCATATTCGTGGCTTCCATGAGATGATGAACCTGACGAGCTACTAGAAGAACTACTTGCTCCTGAATAGTCACCATATTCGTGGCTTCCATGAGATGATGATGAACCTGACGAGCTACTGGAAGAACTACTTGCTCCTGAATAATCACCATATTCGTGGCTTCCATGAGATGATGATGAACCTGACGAGCTACTGGAAGAACTACTTGCTCCTGAATAATCACCATATTCGTGGCTTCCATGAGATGATGAACCTGACGAGCTACTGGAAGAACTACTTGCTCCTGAATAATCACCATATTCGTGGCTTCCATGAGATGATGAACCTGACGAGCTACTAGAAGAACTACTTGCTCCTGAATAATCACCATGTTCATGGCTTCCATGCGATGATGATGAAGCTGACGAGCTACTGGAAGAACTACTTGCTCCTGAATAATCATCATGTTCATAGCTTTCATGCGATGATGCGGATGCACTTGAAGAAGATGCACTCGATGCACTACTTGATTCTGCACCACTCGATGATTCAGAATAACTTTCTTCACTGTTTGATTCCCGTCCATTATTAAATCTTTTACCACCTCGTTTTTTCCAGCCTTTCTTTTTTCCACATCCACATTTACGTCCTCTTTTACCAAACTTTGACCCATGTTCCTCACTAGATGAAGAACCACCATGAGCATACGCTACAGCAGATGATGAAGCTGACGCTGAACTAGCTGCACTTGCAGCAGAAGCTGCGCTACTTGATGATGCTGAATAGCTTTCTTCGCTGGAAACTCCATTATGTCTCCTCCATGTGTGTACTGATTTTTTCCACCCATGCTCTCCACTTCCCGAACCATGCGATGACGCTGCTGCTGAAGAAGCTGCGCTACTCGATGATGCGCTACTTGATGATGCTGCACTGCTGTATTCATTGCTGTTATGACCTCCATGTTTATGGCATCCACCCCGTGAATGCTCTTCACTGTCTGAACTGTAACCACTACTAGATGAAGATGCTGAGGATGCAGATGATGACGCTGATGATGCACTAGCTGCACTCGAAGACGAGGCACCTGACCATCCATGTTCTTCACTTGATCCTCTATTGTGTGAGGCACCCGATCCTGAAGAAGAACTACTAGAGCTGCTTGAACTGGAAGACGAAGACGAAGACGAAGACGCAGATGAACTAGCTGACGACGACGATGATGATCCCGTTACATGTTTTTCTCCTCCTCCACATGGAATAGCAACTGCTAGAGCCACAGAGGCAAACAACAGCAGCAGTCGAAACTCTGTTCTTCCCATAGTCCACAACGCTAATTGACGAATTGATTGCTTCAGATAGTTTCATCGTGATTTATATACTTCAAGTAGCTTTGCAAATATTTGAATAAACTGTGATTTTATGTGTCAACGGCTTTTCACTTTACTGCAACTGAACAAATCCAACTTACTGCAATCAAACTATTAAAAGCTAAATGTTTACTGAAAAGTTATTCAAACATTTCTTCGTTTTAATTTAATCATATTTTTAAACACAATCAAAAATAATTCTTATTTTATTATTGAAAATTAATGTCAATTACAAATGTCATTCCACCTTTAACATTCTAACCATTAATTTATTTGAATATATTATATTATACTAAAAAAATATTCTAAATAGGTTCATCCATTTTTTTGCAAATTAAAATTTATATTTTCCGGAATCAAACAATTAAATACGTACTGTGCAAATAATCCAAATTTCGCTCTAAAAGAAGCTATTGTTAAGTTATTCACACTGTAAGCTATTCAAAAATATATACTACATTATAAATTGCACTTTTATTTACATATACATACATATTATACGTATTTATTAAACATATTATATATCCGATTCTAAATACCTGAAAGTATAATCTGCACGAAAACAGTTCATTCAAATAAAATGATTGATTAATCTGTATTTTTGCATCGTTAATACAGTACACATGTTTTTTTCGCATTTAAAAGCCTGGTAAATCGTCATTCCGAACGTACGATATTTTTTCTAAGCTTTCAGCTGTATGTTTTTTACATTTTTTTCCGAACAAAGACTGAACTGAAACGTCCGATTAGATGCAAATTGCTCTATTTACGTGTCGTTGGCATTTGAATGCAAACATTTTCAGTAAAAAAAACCATTGTCTTTTTTTCATTTGCTTAGCCGCAGTTGTGGTTTATAATTCGATTAAAATTCATTAAGCTGAGCATAATTAATCAGTATTGATTTAAAACTTGTTTTTAAAATACCTAATTGAATTTTTCATATATTTTTTTATGGCTCATCTTATAATATTATAACTAGTGTTTCTTCTCGAGAATTCTCATTACTCGAGAAATTTACAGATTTTTTTGAATGCATTTTTTATTATTAAATATTAATTTTATACAAATATTTAAGATTTACAATTACAGCTTTTTTAAACCGCTGTATTAAATTCATATATTATATATGCAAACTTCTTAAAAGGTTTTAAAACTCTTAGAACCCTAAAAAAAATTTCTTAAGATATTTGCAAATAATACTTCTTTTTTGTTCGGATGGGTAAAAAGCATTGATATATTTTCAATTTTTTTGAAAAAAAAATGTAAATTTTTAGAATTAAAAATATCGGTAATAATTAGTTACATATATTTAGAACATTGTGTCATATTATTTATTCGTTTTTTTTAATATTATATATTTATGAAAAAAAAATTTTCAATTTCGAAACATATAATATAACAGAAAAAATAAATTAATAAGACAGAAAAATAATCAATAAGCTTCAAATTTTTTATTTAAAATATTTAATCTGACTAATTTATTAGTAAAAAATGTCATGGGTATTTTTTCATATATCAAAACCTCTCGAGAAATTCGAAAAGTGAAATCGAAAATCTACATTTCTCAAGACATGAAATTAGAATGCCTAGTAATAATAATATAGAATCACTCCTTCAAACTTCTTTATATTATACATATATCGACCATAATCATTTTTGACAGAAAAGATTAAAAATAGATTTAAAACCAATAATGTTCATAAAAGGTACAGATTTATTTATATTTTGTACATTGGCTTATTCATCATCGTCTTCATACCATCCCCCACATGGTTTTTCAGTAGAATCGTCATAATTTTCATCTTCATCGGGTTCCTCTTCAGGCACCTCCTCTTTCCACAAAGTCAAATTCATCGAATATATTTCGCCACAACTCTTCACCGGATTGCTGAAAAGCGAAAACGAAAGCTTCAAAAATAATTTCATACATCGTCAAGTTTATATGGCTTATGCGCGTCACGTATGATCGACTCGCATTTATATTATACAACGGAGAGGAAACCCTTTTCAGCTGCGAACGATTCTTTTCAGCTTTTTTGACGTTTATTCGAGTTGGGTTGTAGTTTAATAATGTTTACCGTTTGTTTTCGCGCGCACGTTTTCAAAATTCGCTCATGCAAAAATGTAATAAATTACTAACAAATCTGGAAATATCAAAGTGAAACCCATCGGTTGAATGTCTTTGACGCCTTCGCCGCTATCACAAAACATTCTTGATACTGTTGCCTTTTTAATTTCCTCCAATTGAGCTGAAAATTTTTGGATTTGATTTAATATTATAAATTATTATGTTTTAATATGTTTGAGTACCTTCTGTTAATCCCGAAGCTTCATTTTCGAACCAAAATCTATCAGCTTTTCTTGAACGAGCAAACTGTTCGTTCAAAATGCATAAAAATGTTGGTCCAACTTGTGCTCCTGGAGCCAAAGCTTCCAATGCTCCTCCAACTGTTAAATCTACATCTTTGTAATCAGTATATAAAGCTTTCAAAATGCTAATACTCTGAAAAAATAATATTTGAAGATGAAAAACATAAATATTTTCATATCATCTCATTCTTTTATAGAAAACCTCAGCTGGTATGAGATCTCCATAATCTTCAAAGCTCTTTGCTTCTTTCAAACCACAATATTTTCGATAGTCATTATAATAACCTAAAGCATGATCCCTATCTCTTTGAATATCGGCTGCCCTTAAGTCGATACCGAATTTTTTACCGCATGCAAAAAGCTTATCAGTTACCTGAAAAATAATAATTTGGATTAAATTCATTTATTCCAACTATATTCATTAAATTGAATAGGATCATTAAAAATAAATAAAATCAAAGGTTAATTATTATTTGCTATGGGAAAATTTTTGATTGAAAACATCAACAATTTTAATTGCGTATAACAGTAATAAATAGTTAAAAATACTTATGTATCATTTGTTCAAAATCATATTACATATATATATTTCTATAATATAATATATACAACATACTCAACTGTACGTAATCATTTTAATTATAACGTGCGTGAATTTAATGATTACACCTTAATAAAAGTCAGGGCTCGACGAGTAATCGTGCGTTTTTACAACCTTTAATTAATTACAGGATTTACGATCGAATTTTGTAATTAATCTGTTTTGCATTGTGTTATAAATAGAAATTGAGTCCGACATGAAAATATTAATATGATTTTTTTTCCTATTTAACATTCCCTGCTTGGATGAAGTCGAACATTATTCATTCATTGCAAGTTTTTCCACGACTTTTCAAAAGGGAAAACTTTCTCTGTTTTCTCATGTTGATTTTTCAAGACACGGCCTCGAACTAGGTGACGCGTGTGTAAATTTTCCAATTTATAAGAAATTTTGTTATATTTAAATATATAAACGATTTCTGAGAAATTGTTCTCTATGTTCTATTAATTTCATTATATGTATTTCAAAATAACTTTGTTTGTAATTGCTTCGTATAAAATACAAAATTATTCTAAGCTAAAGTTTAATTATTTATAACTATGTACTATACAATCGTTTTGTTATATTTATATATATTCTAAAATATTATATTATATTAGTTTATAATTAATTTTAATTTTCTTCCGAAAAAATTCAAGATGAAAAGTTTATTGGAATTTAAGTTATTTAAAAAAAATATTTATATATATACAATATATTCTATAAAATAAATTTCATTCTTTAGGAAAATATGAATTTCAATTTAAAAACTAAATTATACTAAATTCGTCTAATAAAATTGCACAAATATTGAATTCTCAACAAAAAATATAAACGAATCTATTATCTTATAAACATTTTTATACACGAAAAACATATATGAACAATCATAAAAAAAACCATTCTATTTTTTTTCCATCCATATTCAATTACACATCCATCATTTTCGACTCTATCCCACATGATGTATGCATCGAATCGAGCAATAACATAAAACCCATTCGTTTTAAATTTAATATTGTATGACACACCAAACATAAAACTTACTTGTTCTACATAAACATTATCAGTTTCCCCTATCTTTTGAATTAACATGCTCATAGTGAGCTTTTCTATTTTGTCACCATCTTCTAACAATATTGGTCTGTTGAAGAAATCGCTGAGTGAAAATGAACCAGTTTTTTCACGGTTTTGAGATAGATAACTGAAAAATTAATTGTTTTCAATTATTGAAATTATTAGGATTGTAGTTTGATGTTTTTTATATGATATACTCGATCATTCCAACTATGTGGGTATGGAAAAATCTATAAGCTGCATGTGCATGCTCGTTAGTAATTGATGGTGGTAATGTTGAATTGTAATCGTTTATAAATCCCGTTTTATTGTCATAAACAATTTTGGCATCTAGAATGCTTCTTTTACCTAGAAAATATATTTAATCATATAATAAGATTTTACTGAGCCGATTCTGATTGATTTAATCAATTCAGGGATTAGATGGAATGTGATATATAAATCTATGAAAAAATATGATTTGCTATTTTGATGAAATGTCACCTTTTCAATTCAACGTTTAAATTTAGAACTTAGTATACTTCGAAACGTTTTAATGGGCAAATTGAACGTTCAATTAAAATAATTGGTTTTTCATAGAGTACTGATTGAAATGACTTTATACAGATTGTAAACTCCGATGACTATACAGTGATACAAAAGTGATATTGAATAATTTACAGAACAATATTCAAATCATTTTCTGTATTATTTGAAGACATCAAATTTTTAGTACAATCTAAATGATGGATTTTCACATATACTCATTTTGAATTCCACATGTAAAATTGTTTTTAAAATTATCCGACAAATGTACTCGCACATTAACATACGCCTCCATGTCAATTTTAATAAATAACACATAAAGACGTATTTGAGCAGGTGCTAAGCACAATAAATATTTCCCAAGCAATCGAGTTAAATGCGCTTCAATTATAAATCGATAGCACACGATAAATTTTCATGTACCTAAAAATATCGGCAGCCATTCGTAATACGTTATCCTTTGATACATAGCGATCAAAATTCTTCTGGCTTCTTGGAAAATCGTTTCATCGTCCCAATGTGAATTCATTTTTTCCAACTCCGATGCTAGTCGGTTATGTTCTTTCACGAATAATATTTGGAGGATCGCGAGTTGGGGATTTTGATTAGATCTCGAATCTCCTGTGATTGAAAAAATGCATTTTTAAAGATATTATTAGAAATGAATTTATTATTTTTAATTTTACCGGTCTTATAACACGTGTTTTCAAGGGCCAAATTGCACTTGCAATGAATTTTCAAATTATCTTCAATAGGTGCATATACATGTCCGTTTCTTATTTCTGTTCTCAGTTTTCCACCTCGCTTCGTTCTCAATTCATCACTCATTTTTTCGCTCAAACCATAAACATTCGATAAATCTAAATAATCTGACACAGCGTTTATCTAAAATACGATATTCTAAGTATTTCTTTGATATAAATTATTTGATCATCTGCTTTTAGTACCTGTTGTGCTGGCGATTTTTCATCCGCACAACCTAAATCTTTATCGGTCATAGTTCTTGTGAAATTTATACATTGCAATCCCTCTTTACCCATTGTAGGGTCTCCAGGTGGTACTTTAATTGGATAACAGAACCTGCTTCTTTTCGGTACATATTTACCATCATCCGTGCAACAAGAAAATTCTGAAAATTTGACATGAATTATTCTGTAGATAAAATTCACATTTTCATATCGAAAATTCATGTTTTCGATAAAAATAATAACCGTGATCAGGTTGTTTCAACAACGACATGTCATGCGCAACAAATTGTCCCCAAAGCATAGAGTTTAAGTTCCACAATGTGTTGTCTGTGTTTCCTGTAGGGAAAAGTGCCACTCGAATTTTTCTTGCAGATGGAAGCGGTCTATTATCGTTCGATCGTCTGGGCATCCTTATACCTGAAAAAAAAGTACAAAAACAAAATAAAACGGTTTTCCTTTCAGCACTCTAGTCGATTTGAGATCGCAATCTGTGCAAACATGGAGTGTGTTTGAGAAAATGGCGAAAAAATTTCGTTTCGGTGGCTCCAGCAAATATTCGTGTGTTATGTAAATATTTGTATTGATTGGATTAATTGGCCTTGGAAGAAAACTCGATTGATATATTAAGAATTGTGATGTTATTGAGTATGCTTTGATAGTTTGAGAAATCAATATTTCGAATGAGTTATCGATATTCTGACTTTAAGATGAAATATTAATCAAATATGTTTTTCAATGTTTCAATTCGAATAAATTTTACATTTTAACGAATTTGATTTTAATACATTACTACATTAATATGAGTAATATGTTTATTTGAAACACAATGAAAGTTAGAATCAATTTGGAACTTTTCTGAAAATGATTCGTAATAATTATGAATTAATTTAATACCGTTCCCGTAATGAGCCGGCAAAATTCTGGAATATGTGGAATTCGGCACTCCCCAATCTGGATTTTCCAAATTATTACATGACCCATCATAAGTTCTATATACAGCATATGGACAGCATTCATATGTTTTTTTCACACAACATGGAGGCATGAAATCTTCATCTCTGAAAAAATAAAGTAATGTATTCGAACTACTATTTTCAAATTGTTCTATTTTCAAAACGATAACTCACTCTCTTGGCTTATAAACTTTACTGAGTTCCCTTTCATCACATTCGTCAGAATTATCGGCACAGAAACAAGATTTTTTCATCATCAATAAATTGTTGAGGTCAACTTGAGGAGTTCCAGCTACAGCAAAAGTTCCACCGTTTGGTAATGTCCCTGTGACTACACCGCTAGTCCCAGTTCCTATACTTGTACCGATCACATTACTGATATTCCCACCATTAGTCGTTCCAGTGATAACTCCTGAAGGAGTTGCTACTGAAAATGTACCAGTTCCTGGCCCTAAAATTTTAGTGAAACATTTACATATAAAATAAAGCATATTATAAACAACGTATTATATTATATTATTTACAACGTATCAACTAACCATTAGTTGCAGATCCAGAAAATACTTGTCCATTAGATCCAACACCGGAAAAAGCACCTCCTTTTCCAGAACCAAATCCAGTATACGCTTTTCCATCAGGTCCTATACCTGAATATACTCCACCAACCACACCAGAAAACGCTTTTCCATCTGAACCTATACCAGAATATGCTCCGCCGTTTTGAGTATTCCCTGTAAACACACCTGATCCAGGAAAAGCTCCTGGGCCAGATCGAGCAAATGCACTAGCTCCATAAGGAGCTCCAGCTCCATACGGAGCTCCAGCTCCATAAGGGGCTCCAGCGAAATGATTAACTCCTGGGAATGGTTTAGGTGGAACATGGCCTTGCCATGGATTTGGTGGTACAAGAGGAGGTCTAACATTGTTGAAATTGAAGCCTGGAGGCGTAAAAAAGCCACATTTCACACCCGAAAAACAGACAATGTATGAAAATAATGTGGTCAGCAGTAACATATCGAATGATGTGCAGATTTGGACTGGCAATTTTGCCGTTCTGTGCTTTCAATTTTTCACGATGTTGCATAATTTACGAGCATGTGTACGTGATGAAGATTGTGTATTCAATCATTTTCGTCAGATATAGATTGATTTTGTTCGTCGCACGTATCACCTGTACAAATCGTATTGTGAGTGAGGTTGCAATAGTGCAAATTTTGACTAATAAATCTTGTAATTTATTTCGTTATCGATATTTTAAATGACGTTTTATTGAATAGTATTGTTTAAACGTGTCTAATAATTAAACAAGAATAGATCGGATTTATTTCACTAAATTTATGACGATTTTACCGAAATATTAAATCTGTATTAAAATTTTATATAGCATATTTTGAAATTCGCTCTACAAATTATTTATTTACAACTTTATAAAACACTATAATATTTAACACTTAAATTTCTCATAAACACCCAATTTTGTATCAACTTATTCCACATTAATTTGTACACGAACCACAATTAAAACCATAATTTTCTTCATTTACACCGATACGAACTATAATTTCACCTTCAAAAATTTAACAACAAATTCATTAACGACCTTAACCACATTTTAAAACATTGCGACATACAAACCACCATTCAAGCTTAACAAATAGACATAAACTCGGTGTTGAATCCTTAAACGTTTATTTACATTAAATTTCCCTGCATGGCCATACGGGGTACTGCAAACGCAATTTGCCCTCACAGCCCCTAAAAGGAACCGTAGAACCGTAGAACCGTAGAACCGTAGAACCGTAGAACCGTAGAACCGTAGAACCGTAGAACCGTAGAACCGTAGAACCGTAGATATGGCCGACAAACTACTTACAGAGTCGATAAGAAACTTGATGCTTTGCGCAATACGGGCCTTTGAGAAGCTTTGCTTTTCTCCATAGAAAGGTTATGGAAAATCTCGTAAATATGGGTTTATTTGTAGCGTTCGAATCAAATTTATAGTGGCACAATGATAGAAGCAATGTTTGTTATTGAGTATTGAATGTATTCGAATCTTTTTGAATAGTTTTCGTATTGAAATTGTTGATAATTGAAGATAAAAGAAGGGATGATCGTTTATTAATATATCTCTGATAAAATGTACATATGTATTGCTTAAAATACGAATGATGTTTTTTTTTTATTTGTTGTGCTTTTTCTATATTCTTTTTTTTTATGAAATTAAAAAAGTTTATGGAAATAATTCTTTTTTTTTGATAAAAAGAATTATACACGTTGATAAAATTTCTATAAAATTTTTCGTATTGATGTATGTAATTCCGTTTATTTAAAACTGAAGTGCTTGAGAATAGTCGAAACGAGTTTGAATAATATTTTCATAATCGATTGCGGCGAGTTTCTTCTGAAATACCAATTATAATTGAACAAAATTCAATATATTAAATTTCTATTTCGGATCTGAATGTCACTTTAATTCTGTATAAACCTTTCAAAAAGGTATCAAAACAAATCGCCAATCGAATTTTCAGGTAATAACGTGGAAATATTCGCTATATCCCATCGCTTCTAACTTTTCGAATACATGAATACGATCAACATAATTTTTGTAGCCTTAACGTATATTTTCAGATATCACGTACGTTTCAACGATATGTAGTGTCTGCAAAAATAAATATCGAATAAATATTTCAGTGATTGGTAACGACCAAAAATATATAATATTAACATTTTATTTTGTAGCCTTTGTTAGTCAAAATATTATCGAACATATCAATTTTTATTTCGTTTTTTGCTTTAAAATATTTTTTGAGATATTTCCAAGAAAGCATATAATTAATAAAGAAACATTGAAATACAAATCTCCTAATTAAAAAAGGAAAACGAACACTAATTAATGCACGTGTCATTAATTAAAAGTAATCAAATTCTCCTTTATTTTGTTCAAATTATGTAAAAAAAATAAATAATTCAGTATTTTCAAATTTATATATTGAATATTCAGTTGACGTTTGCAGCTTAATCGAATTAGCAAATAATATTAAAGGAAAATCTGCTTGTTCTATCGTCCGGCCAAGAGATGAAAGTTTGTAAAACCCTAATTTTTGTTTGTTCACGGCTACCAAAACACAACTTTGTGTTTGCTTGTCTTCATTCGAATTTAATACTCCTGACATTAATAATCTCAATACATACATTAAAATGTTACTGAAAGTGTACCAAATTTAAATAATCAAAATATTATCACGGTGTTCCATCGAAGCGAAAATTATATTTCGTTTATATCTGAATGTATAATATTTATAATACAATTTTCTCTGTTAATTTTCAGGAAATTAAATTTGCGGCGATACATTTGGAGAGGAGCTCTTGCAAAAAATAAAAAAACAACCGCAACAAAAAGTGAGTATATTTAATTTTACAATTCCATTTAACACGTGATATTTTTTTAAAATAGAAACAAAACTGAATAACTTTGAATGACATTTATTATATAAATAAAATTTTCACCAATTGGTATTGAAATTCTAATAATATCACTCTATACAATTGAAACAAAACACAATAGTACTAAAATTAAACAAAATTGTACAACGTACCGAACAACGCACATCCAACAAAACTTCCAGCACGAATTCGTTAATAAAACGTTTCCAACATCATTCTCACAATTGAAATGTCGCAAACGTACCGACGATTACTCCTCATCACCATATACACCCCTCCCCCATACACACACACACACACACACATACATACACACATACATACACAAATATCCAGACAATGGCCAAAGAAAACTCGTGGGCGGAGGGAAACGCTGCGGAAAAGTCAGTCGCAGTATACGGAAAAGCGTACACTTGTTGCTTTCCGTTTAGCGAATAACGACTCCTTTTAACGTGCAGCCATTAAACTATTTACGATACGAGATCGAACGGGGAAATTTTTCGCCCCGACAGGCAGAGAAGTTTTCCGCCGGAAAATTTCACCGCTGGGAGATTTTCCGAGCGAAGTTCGAAAGTGGCGTTCGTTAACGGAAAATGTTACGTGTCGCAAATTGCGCGTTTATATTTATGTAATATTCGCGCTGTCGTTTTCGGTTGTGTTATTTTGGATAGAGCAAATGTTTGAGTTTCGTATTGAGCGAGCGATTTTCCGGAAATTTGTGTGTGGTGTAGACTTCGGGCGTTAAACGTAATCGATACGCCATTTATGCGCTCTATCAATCAAAGTTGACTTTATTATCGTGTAATTTGCAGATTATATTTTAATTACTATCACGGTGGAAATATCCGATATGAATACGTCAATTTAAAAACGAACTCAAATTTTATATTTTATTTTATTAATAAAATTTCTATATAAATAGTTACAATTATATAAGTATTAGTAGAACTATATAAGTAGTTTGCAATTTCTATGTAAGTTGATCTGGAATTGAAAAGATTTTTTTAAGCACTTATAGGTTTTACACTTCAAATTCAACCTTTTAAAACTTCAAGTTAAACCTTCTATACTTCCGATTCAATCTTTTAAACATCAAATCAAACCTTTTAAATTGCAAATTTAACCATCAGTGAAATTTTCATTAAAAAGTATAAGTTTAAGTTTTTGAAGTTTGAAAAACTTGAATTTGAAGTTAAAAACTTGTGTAACTTTTATTCATCACAATAAATATTTAGAATAATTTAAAATTAAATTGACAAAACACAAACTACTGATTTCATCGATATATATTATATAATAGTTTTGTCAGTATAGTTTTTATACTTCAAATTCAACGTTTTACACTTCGAATTCAACTATGGGAAAGTACGAGTAGTATTAAGACCTTTGGCATAGTAATCAATAAAATTTATTACTATGAATTCAACTAACATATGAGCCGTTCAGTGCACAGACTGATTAACTCCACTTTTTGAAAAATCTTGAATTTAAGTGTTAAAGCACTTGGTATAGTCATAACTATTTATGTTTAAAATAACTTTCCTGAATAATAAAGATTAACATCAAAAAACGACAAAAATTTTTTGGCCATTGAATAATAAATAATTTATTTCAGGGCCATTTTGATTAATTCCATACTCTAATGTAAATCATTGCAATAATGCAACTCAAATGCACTAAACCTGTATTTATGCATTCTACAATATTTATTTGAATTGATATTATAAAGGAATTTAAAAAAAACAATGAACCTTGTTTCATCGATTTTCTCAACATTTTGTTTTATGGAGTTAGTCATTGTGTGCACTGAACGGCTCACATATCAACAATAGTTGATATACTAGAATTTTAAATATAAAACGTTGAATTTAAAGTGTAAAACGTTGAATAAGAAGTGTCAAAACTGTGACACAAATTATGCAAAAACAATTTTCTACATAAATACTTCCCCTCTCAATAAATCAATTCTCATTAAACTGACCGTCCAAACAATCCTAAAACCTCTTCCAAACCATACACAAAACCTAACACATCAACTTAAAACAAACTAATTTCACACCAATCTCAAAATATATCTCTATCCAACAACAACCACAAAATACACGATATTCTACATCGAAATATTCGAATAATCCGCCTAAGAATTCAGCTTCGCGAGTTTGCGCACATACTGGCCCCGGGCCCCACTTGATCCCCGCTTTAACCCATCCGAGACGTGGCCCACCCAACCCGAGTCTGGCCTAACCAATTAGGCGACCCTCGTCCCTTTGCCGATTGTGTGCTTTGTACACGTACACGTGAGAAACGCGAGCTGATTAAATTAAACGTGCATAACCCGTGTTACGTTTTAAATTCGGCGCGTAATTAGTGACGTCTCCTTTTTCAGTCGTGGCCCTTTTTGTTATGCGTCCTTTGTGCTTTTTGGGTTTTTGTTAAGTGTGGTCGGATTTCGGGAATTTTGTGTTGCATATTGAACTGTTGATGCGTTTTTTAAGATAAATATTAATTTGGTTGATAAAATTGTCAGTTTTGTCGAAATTAGTGACGTCTCCTTTTTAAGTCGTGGCTCTTTTCGTTATGCGTCCTTTGTGCTTTTTGGATTTTTGTTAAGTGTGGTCGGATTTCGGAAATGTTGTATTGCATATTGAACTTTTGATGCGTTTTTTTTAAGGCTTTATTCGGTTGATAAAATTTTCAGTTTTATTTTCATATAAAATCTGAGGGTTTTAAATACCTTACTGACCCCTTAATCTAGTAACTGAAACGTATTAGTGACTACTGATTGCTAATAGTACTTACTGATCATTTTTATATATTATAGATAGTTAGGGAAGGGGGCTTAAGCGTAAATATGAGTATATACTTACACTCATAATTTTTTTTCTTTAATTTAATTTTTTTTAAATATGAGCTATTAAAATTTCAAATCAAATATTTATTACGAGTCTTTTTATATTATATTTCAAAATAGCATTCGTATAAAAAAAACATGTACTTATTTATTATTTTCTGTGTAAGATAATTCTAAGAAAAGCTATCCTGTACAAGAGCTTCATTTCCATAGAGAATGATTTTCCTTTTCCGAAATCTAAAAGTCAAAAAAAAATTCTTCTATTAATTCATTTTATTTCGTTTAGATACTTTTGCTTACATAAGTATGATACTAAAAAAAAGAACACTAGCTTCGCAGGAAGTCGGATATTTAGAGAGTTAATGGCCTACAAAATGGACGCTTTGACCCTTCTGGGATATGACTCGCGTAATTTTGTATGGGAAAAAATTGAACGATATAATTAAACAGGCCAATTTTCCCTTATGTGGAGAAAAAAGCAATTAGTGTCGGTTGACGTTTAACATGTTGATTAATCTATGTATGTGGTGTATACAATCAAAATTAACAATCTTAACGACTGCCAAAAACATAATTTCGAGTCCCTTTCATATTGCGATCCCTCGGATTGTGAAATATATTTAGTGTTTCATAACTAATATGTTACTGTATTCATTTGACAAATATTTGATACAACGTCAATATAAATTTAACGGTTACGAAATGAAATTGGTTTAAAATTTATTTGAATGAACATTATGAAATTTTAAGTCTTTGTCTTCTATTCTATACACACAAAACAGACTATTAACATGTTTGTTTGAGGACTTAAATAATTTACGAGAAAGGTTACAAATTAAGTTGTCCTTTCCTAGCTTTGAGTTTAATGTTTCGTTGAAGGATTATGTTTATTATTAAGGGTTGGCTGAAATACAATCTTAAATTATTAGTAGCATAAAAACTAACATATTTCTTACAGCATAATTTTAATAAATACTATAAAGCAATAAATCAAAGCACAATTTTCTATATTATACTTTAAAAATACAATATATCTTCATACAAACTTTTCAATTTCAATAACGATACCACGACTCTACGAAAACCATTATTTTTTAACCTTTTCAATCAATTTCACCATTTGTATGCAAATTCGAATACTCGTTCATGCGTTCACGAAAAAACCATCGTCAGCAGAAAATTAATCTCTTTTCGCATCGACACTCCACCCGGGAACCCTTTCGAATTCAAATCGGGGAATAAAAGAGATTTAAACCAAATTTTTGCCGCCAATGAATGCAAAACCCCCGGGGATTTAACCGAATAATAATAGCTCGCGGGAAATCTCCAGGAAAACTTTTCCTCGACGTTCAGTCGGTATTTATAATGTGCTTTATTGTCATCGGGAAATTTTCCAATATGTTCCGATGCAACGAATCGTGTTTTCCTCTTTTGACATTTGTTCCAATACGATTGTTATCGGTGCTGTTTTATCTTCGACGCATTCAAAGGCTTTGAAGTGCTCATCGAATTTCATATATGCGGGTATCAAAGGCTTAGGAATATGTAATGATAATTTTCCTCTAGTTGGCCTTTAAGGTTGTTCTGTATTGCGGTTTTGTGGGAAATTGCGTGATACAATTTTTATGGATTCATGTGAAGGATTTATTATGAGGTATTCAGTCGACGATTATTGTTGGAAATAGAATGAAATTTTATAATAATTTTCAGAAAAATGAAATAGATTTTTAAATAATATAATAAAATATTGATTTGAGTAAATGCTCATTTTTTAATACACTATTAATTATTTTTGACTTTCTTACTCTCTCTTACTTTCTCTCTCTCTCTTCTCTACTTCTTTTTCTCTCTTTTAAAAAAATTAGATTTGTATGTTAATCTAGTTACAATATAAACTACAGACACTGTTGTTCAAAATATAAAAAAATATATATAAAAGTTGAAAGAACACATTAAAATGTACGAGTATATTTTCCGCCGTCGTTTCGCAATTTTTTCTCAAGTCATAATAACTTTTTTACGAACTTTTTCATCCGTCATGGAGTTTTAAAAGACTTCTTTGTATATTCATCGTTTGATGAAATGTTTCAAACGGCTCACAATTAAAAAGATTTATCTTTCACAAAAGAAAATCAAAGAATCGATGTGATATCACATAAAAATTTCATTAATTTTAATACTTTCCGTTTGCTTTCAACACGTACAAACAGTCTTATATACGGTATTTTCAAGTAGATTCACTGCGAAAAATATTTTTATTTATAGTTGTAGAATAAACGTACAGTAAACATTTTCCGGCTTTAACGCTAAGTAACTTCAGATTTAACCGAGATTTACTGGGAATACGCACGGAAGTAACTATCTTTTCTATTTTGAACTCTACCTCTTTATAGCTTGATGGATTTAGAATATTTATTGAAGTCTAATTCCAATAAACATGTTATTTTAAACAACTTATTCAGATTTTTTATAATATGAATATAACATGATTAAGAAAAAAACATATTCACTAATAGAAATATTTCGAATGGTAATTTTTCTATAGATTTCATAAAATTTTTGAGATGAAACAAATATTTATACGAAACCCGTTTATATTTCTTTTGATTTTCGATACCAAAAACCATATTTCGTGTTTACAATGCATACGAAAAATCCGCTAGAAGCAACAGTTATAATCGGAAAATTTGTCGCGTGAGTCCGGTTTATGGAAAAACATATTTCCCTGCGGCGAGTTTTTTCCGGAAAGTCAAAAAGAAACAGGGTTTTTCCTTTTTTGATGTTCGCTAAAAAAAAATTTCGTATCCGAAGCGACGACGAAAGATTGATTTTTTTTCTCCGCAAAAACACGTATGTGTTTATGTATGTAAATATTGTTTATCTTTTCCGTATAAACATGTTTAACATTTTCTAAAAAAAAAAATTTTGTGTAAAAGATCATAGGTTATATAAAATATTTTCTGTTTGACATTTTATATTAGAAAAACTTCGTCTTAAATAAATATATGATATTATACAAACCGAATGTTAAGATTTTAAGAAAATATCCTTTTCTTTTTCTTCGACCCTTTCTTTTTAATAAATAAATTCAGATTTAAGTAGAATCAAACAAAATATTATTGAAATAAAGTCTCACAACTATATATATTATTATTGTAGAGTTATAATTTTGTTTGGGATTATTTGTCACGAAGAAAGCCTTCGTTGAAAATTCTGAGAAAAGTGACATTTCTCTCCGTTAAAATTGGAAAACATTATATTTGCCAACCACTATTTTTTTCGATACAAAAATTTTATTTCAAAAGATCCCCAAAAATTATTCTGTACCTACCCAATCAATTCTTAAATTGAAACACTATTTGAATATCAAAACACGTACGTTTTAAAATAAACTTCCAATCGTTTTCACACGCATTATTCACATAGCGTATTATTTCAGAACAAAATTCTATTCGACCTAAAGAACATCATATATAAACCTATAAAATTTCCATCACTTAGACCTGATACATAAAATATTCTAATACCAAAAACCCATAAACAAAAAGCGTCACAGGCAATTTCCAAAATATCGACAAGAACTAAATCCGGCAAACATTATCTAACGATGCGGTCCTGAACACAATATGACTCGATAGTTGAGCAAACAGCGATTCAGTTGATTTAGACGCAATTATTTATTTATTTACACAATCGGTTACATCATCATCGTAATCAACAATATCGGTTTTCAGCTTAAGGAAATGTTTGCATCGTTGAACGGAACAAAGATTTCTCCGGTTACGCTGCTTCAAGATTCAATCGAGCTTCTGAAACACTTCATAAATAGCTACGTTTTGGTTCTTGATTGTTTTGTTGATTGATTAGGAATGATATGTGTATTTTTATATAATTTAGAAAGTCGTTTTGAAATATCATGAAGCTCTATTAATAGATTTTTAATATAATATAAACAATATTTTATTAGAACTCGAACTATAGGTATTTTTTTTTATAATTTCGTGTATCAAATATTTGAGTTTCGTTCTAATTAGTGGTGTTATATTTCTTAAGAATTTTTTTAATAAAAATTCCGTTAAAAATCGCTCATCTACAATTTAAACGACTTCGAAATGTCCAATAAAGATTTTTAAACCCTTTCGGCACCCTTTAATTAAAACGTTCCCTGAAATTAATTTTGATTATAAAACGAATTCAACGCAATGACGTAGAATGTCACAGCTTTTACGTCCAATTTATTTTGTTTAAAAAAAATACATAACTCAGAACAATAACATGAATTTTTTTCAATTTTTTTACGTGTGCAAATTATTAACGATCACTCAAACTTTGAAGGCTTACATCTCTGAATTTGTTAACTATTTTCCAAATTTTTTTCCTGTATATTATAATCAATATG
The DNA here is from genome assembly GCA_009617725.1 of Hydropsyche tenuis. Taxonomy (NCBI): domain Eukaryota; kingdom Metazoa; phylum Arthropoda; class Insecta; order Trichoptera; family Hydropsychidae; genus Hydropsyche; species Hydropsyche tenuis. Next base: position 2,417,352 of record VTON01000025.1, read on the forward strand.
TTTTAATATTTTTTGATTAATATCTCAAGTGATAACATTGTATAAATATATACATTCGTGTCGTTTTTCCGTATCGATTCGTTGAGTACCGCGGTCACCCCGTTACGCTACCGTTAATTGAAATCCGCTTTCGGAATTCAAATTCGCCATTTCGCAACATTTAAACACTCATATTGTATACGTTTTCATTCGCGAATTAATAACATTTTGGCGGGTTGTACTGTGATGCAAACAATTCGCCAGCAGTTTCCAATTTACAAAATCATGACGTCAATCCGTGTTTGTAATTTGCATATACATATGTACAGTTTGGACGATTCCGATGTTTTTGCATATGTTCGATTTCGTTTTGCAAAAAATTCCGCACGATTTTCATTTGTGCGGGATTACAAAATATTTCAGGACTGGCATATGAATTTTTCTGTTGTTTTCGATTCGAAAAAATACCGATGAAAAATTGTGTGGTGATCCATGGATTAACTAGTCCTGTTATATTGTAAATATATTTTTTTAATTTAAACAAGATATTATATGAAATTGCTTACATATCAAATATTTACCGATAGTTAAATTAATTTCATCCAAATATAAAACAGTATTATAGAATAAAAAATTCTTATTAATTTCATATATAATATGTATAAATATATTAAAAATTTTCTTTGTTTTTTAAATTAAACGGATTTTATCCAGTCAGTTAATAAAATTAAGTAACATGATTTTTTTCCATTTAAATAAGTTTTGCAAATTTGCGATCAATTTCGCTAGAACCAATATAAAGCCATACAAATTTATTCGGTGGAACAGGACAACGCAATATCGTAGAGTAGATTTCTCACAGTTAAGGGTTTCTCAATTGTTATTTATAAACAAATAAATATTGAAAAGTTTTGTAAGTTTCAAATATTTTTAAAAGTACTTGTTTCTATGTAATAAATAGTGGAAATTCAATAGACGCACGTATGTTGAATGCTTCTATAAAATTTTCCAATATGAATCTGTTCGTGAATTACCTTTGACAAATGTAATGTAATGTAACAGTTTGAGAATCCCTTTCGTATATAAAGTGAATTGTAATGAAAATGTCTTCCGTGAAAATCCATATCTGCATTATATACATAATATTGAAAAATGAAAAATACGCGTGTTTTTTCATCAACAAGTTTGACCTAGATAAGCGAAAAGCGCATGGATTTTCAGGGCTTCTTGAAGATTTTCCACTTTTCTAGTCTTTTGAAGGTTTCAGTGACGAAAAAAGACAACTATTTTCATATTTTGCCGTTTTGGAAGCGCTGCAACTGCGCTTCCATTTCATTAAGGTAAAAGATTGCCCGCAGGCTCGCCGTAATGACTTTGATGAGATTAAACTTGCACCGAATATGCATATTTTTCGTCACTGTACATTTACTTATTTCAAATATTATATTACTTTGGGAGCTTATTCAAATAATGAACCACAAATATATCTAATAAAATATCTAGTAAATGAATAATTTTATTACAAACGTCATAATACATTTTTTTTTAATTATATAATATAGTTATGCAATTTATTATCACTTTGGACCATTTATAAAAAAAAATCAATACAAAGAAAATATTTTTGAGAGTTCAGATTCTAAAAAAAATATACGAAACTCGAAACAAAATAATATCTCTCGCTTCGATTCAATTAACTTGGCTTGTTGAAGGCAAGATATTAATTAATCAAACAATTTGAGCGTGAAAAACATTTCGAAATCAATCGTATAGAAAGTTTTACGGTAACTTATAAAATGGTTCCTTGCGTCATAAGAGTGGAAACCGCGAAAAATTCGATAAAAGTTTTCCGCCGATTTTTCCAACTTTTACCTAGTGTCTTCGAATAATACGAAAGTACATATCGAAAAGAAGTAATAGCACTTCTATTTTCGTATTTATATCGTTTTAATTAATGGAGGAACTACTAGACAATATTCTATGCGGATTTACTTAGATTTCATATTTGTCTGGCGACCTTTGACGTTACCATTTATGTTAGTTTATATTAATTCTATGTTTGCTTGCGCGAAACATCATTTTAGTAATATGAAATATTTGAAACTTAATTTCAAATTGTTTTATTACGATAATATCACAATATAGTAATGTGCTTATGCACTATTAATTAATTTCTCATCATTCAATAATCGCTAATTAACTTGTACAGTGCTTGACTATGAATAGATATGTGATAATTGGTTTTGAAATATCACTTCACATATTAAATCCACTCATCATAAATATGAATCAAACTATGATAAAAAAAACACATGCAAAGAGTTTATCACGTTTTCATTTCGAGCCTCTCGATATTGCAAAAAGCTCATTTACATCCGACAAAAAAGGTAGAGGCGCAAACAAAACACGCTGAACAATTCGACATTAAAACGTATTAAATGAAATATAATAAACGTGATACAAAAGAGTTTTATTATTTAACCTTTCGACATTTCAAATGTTTGTGCTTTGAAACGAAAAAAGCCCGACAATGAAACGTCATATGCGTGCGAAAAATTCGCAATTGAATGTACCCAATTTGCTGCGAATAATATATCATATTATATGAAAAATCATAAACGCGTTACGCAATTCTATAAAAGCGTATGTTCAGTTTTATTGTAAAAATATATTGAATTATAATACGTTAAACTTAAACCAATTTTATGTGATTATTATAACGTTTTTGACGTAATTTAATTGGAAATCCGTTTGATTCTATGCCCGTTTTATTTTACTAGCTCAATTGCATGTGTTGATGCAGAATTTTGTTATACATAACAAATTTAAATATAAAATTATTTATTCAATATTGACTAAATGAATTATTTAATAATATGTGAATATCACTTAACGACATTTTGGTTTTTAACAATCGTTAAACTTGAGTGAAACGTTGCGTTATTTATTATATATTATAATATAAGTTTACCATATAATATTTAAAAAGAAGATACATACATATATCTATATATTTTTAATTTAAATAAATTTTCTTCTTTCGATACTAAATTTTACTCCTTTTTTTATTATTTCGGTCAAAAAAATGTTTAAACATTATCTCTCTTTTGTGATTAATTTATCTAAATGCCGGTAAATGAATACAATTTCATATTTTTGAAATTCAATTTGGAGTTGGTTATATTACTATAGCGTAAGAAATAATTATATCAAAAATATTCCGTTGCTTTAGAACGTAGACTCTACTATATAAAACGCAATTAATTTTTAAATTAAAAATAATCATTTCACAACTATTTTAAACAAACTTGTATGGTTTACAAATAAAAATACAATACGAGCAGTCCAAGCTTTTTTAAATAATATAATCTTAAGCAAAAATTTTAAGTTCAAAAGACTCTTTGAGAAAAGTCGCCTGAACATTGCAGTCTTCATATTATTATATAATATTATACATTTCCGTTGTGTTGTAAGCATTGTCTTCCGGTACTGGATTTTAAACGTTGTTTTCCACTAAAGCTTTCAGATTTTTTTATTTATATTCGTTTGATTTTTCATTCGTTGAGCTTTTGTCGTACTGGAAAAACGATCGCTTTGGTAGAAAATGCGATAACATCCTTTGATGCTCAACGCACGGTTTGCGCTCAAAAGGCGGTATTTGCAAACGATAACGGTTCGAAATTCGCACTGACGTGTTAAATATATCATTCACGATACGATTATTCATATTTCGAAAATGTCACTAAAAATGGACTGTTTGATAAAAAATTATCAAACGATTGCATTGACCTCTGACATGTCACGCTCGAACGATTGACAGTGATAACGTCACATGAATGAGTTGTACAAATTTGTATTATTTTTTTGGTTATTTCATCAAAATAATGAGGGATAATGTTTGTATCGATAACGTTTCAAAATACGATAAAATTGTACTATGAGCTACACAAAGTGTGACCCTACAAAGGGCACGGTCGGTTATCGGTTTAGGTTCAAATCGTGTAATGTTTATAAGTTAAAATGTCAAAATATTGAATGATGGAAGTGCGCCGTCCAATGTCACACGGTTTTTACAGATTTGTATTTATTTATAACGCATTTCTTCGACGTATATTGAAAAAGGGAAGACACAAAACTGGTTCGATCCGCTTACATATTTCCAAGTCCATGAATCTTGTTTATGACGGTTAGATAACGTTTTATATACAGAAAAGATTGGATCCTTTCAATGGAAAGTTCATTTCCTTTCTTAGAAAAATATAAATGTATTCTTAGAATGCATTTTGATTAGTTATCGAACAGACAATTGCAAAATATTTGAAATGGAAACATGATGGGGAAATGCAGATTCGCAATATTTCCACAAAGTGCAATATTGTAAAGTTCATTTATATGTATTGTGTATTTTTAGATTGAACCGTTTTGTTATTGAACGTCTCCGGAAAAATTAATAAAGCCTACACAAATATGTAGATGCGAATCGAGTAATAGATTTGCGTTCGAATATACAAATCTATATGTGATTTCTGAACGATTGCGTTTTGCATAATAATAGAGATGTGATTGAAATGCATTTGAAATATGAATTTTCATTTTGAAATTTGAATCGATCTGTTGATTATGTTTATACACGCTGTTTGATATGAATAATAAATATCTAATTGAAATTTAGAAATTATAGATTAATTGAATGATGGTAATCAAATAAATCATTGTTTATTTACGCTTGAAGTTACTGATTACCAAAATTATTGATTAAATGTTTAATTTCTAGATTATTTTCACTTTATATAAGATTAATACAATAATAATGTTTATCGGATTCATTATTATTAAAAATCTTATATCATATAATATAATAAAATTATAAAAAACTTTTTCAACTTACTTAAAGAGGCTTCTTTGAGTTTCTAGCGATAATTTTTTTATGAATCTCAAACTCAATACGATTTTTCGTACGTTTTATTTTTATATAATAAATTTTCTTTTCTCATATTCGAATTATATAATAGAAAGATAACACAATTAACACAATCAACACGAATACACAACAGTTATATAACTTCAATAGAAGCACTTGAAATCGACTAATTTTTTTATAAAAATATAAAAAACAGACTTTTATGTATTTTCACATTTAACTAAAACTTGAAAACACACATACACATACAACACACACATCCATCCGCAAACCTCGTTACAATTTCCGGAACATATTACTAAAAAGCACACGCCATAAATTTCTCGCACGCTGAAGGCGAAATTATGAAAATTTCTCCATCCCAGCTCGAATTTTTAATTCGTTCAACTGAAATGTCACATCCCACCAGCTCAATAATCCGACCCTCGCGAACAATTCGTTTATTTATTCAAGTGCCGGATAAGCGGTACTGCGTGTTTATCCGGATAATTCAAACACTTGAATTTTATGGAGCGTGAACTGCGCTCATATTGAGACTCGAGTTATGTCTAGCGCTCCTTTATACCATATAAATAGGAAATTAAATTGTTTATACGTAAATTTTAACATTTCAAATAAAATCAGAATATATTAACTATTTAATGATATATTTATTTTTTTCAAATTTTAAATTTTCTTTAAGAAAATTTTAGTTTGAAATTTTTTTTGATGATAAAAATTGGGTCATGTCAACAACCTTATATGATTCACTGTTTAATCAAACAGTGAATCATATAAGGTTGTTGATGTTTTTCCAAAAAAAAGACAAGCAAATAGGGGTTTTGCACCTTTTTGTCTTGTATTAACGTGTCGGTCGTTTTTATTTGTTTTCGTCCACCATAAAAGGGGGTCTAATGTCGTGCGTAACGGTCCTTTCATTGTGTTCGTGTGTTTGTATGTTTTGGTAAATATTTGATATGTGTATGGGTGTGTTTAGGTCGTTATTGTATTTTAGGGATGCGTACCTTTTTCAGAGACTAAGAGACATCTATGTTTTTGTGTAACAACGGAATTTATTATTATGGTGACGCTTGCGTGCAAAAACGTCGGTTAACTTTCGAAAAAAACCAATTCATTTCACTATTTTCAGAAATTTAATATATATTATATATTATATTAATATATATGTTAGTGTGAAACTCTGTTATTCTATAAATATCAAAGTTTTATCAACAAATTCTATAAGTTACTTATAGTGGAGTAATAAGGGCAAAAAGCTTAACTTTCATCGAATTATTTATGTAAATTTTAGCAATAAGATGAATCCGAAAGTTTTTTTTTAATAATAAAATGATTTTTCATTCTCAAAAGTAATTAATTAATTAAATAGTTAATAAACAATAGCAATAAATAATTTTCAAATTATATTGCATTGATTCAATAATTCTAATCATCATTTGGAAAAAATCCAAATTATTTTCAACTCATTGATGGTTTACAATATTAATTGTATAAGTATTATCAAACTTTAGCTTTTGCAGTAATATAGATAATTAATTGCATAATAAATTCGAAATTCCCGCATTTGAATTCAGTACATCGAATTGAATCAGAGTCTGTGCATTCTGTGCGGTCGAGTAAAGCGCAATCAGAATGCAATTAAGACAAACTGAGATCACAAATAAACATTTTAATTTAGAATTCAAAACGTGCTAAAATTTCAAACGAATATATCTTCTAATCAACAACATTTTCCGGAAAAATTAACATGCACTTTGCACAACATGCGCTTTATGGACCACCAGCGTGGAAAATCAGAAATTCTAAATATGCGTGTGGGAAATTGCTCGTTTTATGTGTTCGTTGTTTGTTAATATCGGGTTTTTGTTTGCGACGAAAATTTGATCAGGAAATAATGAAACTTTCACAAAAGTGGTGATATATTTTATGAGCAAATATTAATTTTTCGTTCGGAAGATATGCGTTTTTAAATTTGATTAGTGAATCGTAAAAGTGGAGGGTATAAATATTTGCTTTCGGGATGAGATCTAAATTGTCTTAAGGCTAAAAAATATATACAGCATATTCAAAGTATCGTATTATAATATGATAAAATATGAATCGTAAATTTTACAGAAAAAATGTAATGAAAGTTCACGAAAAAACATGATTTTTGATGAGTTCATATAAAAAAGTAATAAAAGTAGAAAGAGTGCACGTACATACGTATTTAAGGATTCCCGTTTCCATTTATTTCAGATATATTTTATATCCTGTGCACGATATTGTGAGACCTTATTTTTAGATATGATATTATCTTTATAAATAAAATTCCAGATTCATTGCACCCAAAATCAAAATAATTCCACCGAATACTTTTCGCAACTTTTATTTTCATTAAATCTCTTTACCTTCGTCTAAGTTTCGCGCTTTTGTCTTTGAAGATGAACAATTCTAAAAATGCTTTTGTACACCCACTGCTGAAATTCCAGAAAGTTTAACCGACCTTCCTTATTATACTTAAGTAAATATCGAATTTTCGCTGTTTGACGATCTTGTAAACTATTTGACTGCGATAAATATTTGAGACACATATTGATCACGAAAACTTTTATACTTGTATATTAAAATATTTACACCTTTGAATTCTATTTTGCAATATTTACTTCAATGTAAAAATCCCTTATAAATATTGATTGGCCTAAAATAAAATAATTCAAACATTACGGGTAGAAATTAAATTACTTCCACCGCTTTTGCTTTAAAAGGATTTGTAAGAAAGCTTTAAATAAACGCCTCGACGAATCTTTTCATTAAAAAAACAGATCCACATTCAAAACGGACCGAACATTTATAAACTTCAATAAACTAAATTCGTATACTAAAAATATAAAGATTCTTCAATTTTTTTTAATTTTTTTTTTCACTTAGAATCCCATTTCAGACGCAAACTTATTGAAGTTTTCAAAAACAAACTACATCTCGAATAGATTCTCAATTGTTAATATCATATAATATTATATATCAAATTTCACTTTTTTTCCGGTCTAAATTTATCTATATATTTTTTTGTATTATATGATCCAAAAAGTGATACTATCATAACAGTTGTATACAGTTTCTCAAACTTAACGTTTTACGCTTCAAATTCATCTATAAATAAAAAATATTATGAAGACCGTTGCCATACACAGTAATCAATGAAATGAATTATTATGAATTGTTGTTGATTTTTTTAAATATAAATAAAACGTCACTGATGTTTGTGTATTTTATTTTAGTATCTTTTTAAGCTCTGCTTGTTATACAGGGTCTTCCCCGGGACTTTGATAACTTCTAATCGGATTTAAAGTGACTTAGAATCATGATAGAGAAGTGAGAGTGATACCATTCCGAATGAAATCGGCTACAATTTATTTTTCATTTTTCACCCCCCCCCTCAAATTTTACCCCCCCCCTCTTCCATCGTCGAATAGCGTACTTCCGTTCACTAACTCGTACAGTTCAAATAATTTTTTTTTTTACTCATTCGACGATGGAAGAGGTAAAATTTGAGGGTGGGGGTAAAAAATGAAAAATAAATTTTAGCCGATTTCATTCGGAATGGTATCACTCTCACTTCTCTATCATGACTCTAAGTCACTTTAAATCCGATTAGAAGTTATCAAAGTCCCGGGGAAGACCCTGTATTATATAATAAGAGACTCGTTTGTAATGTGTAACTTTTGATAAATCTAATAAATAGATTTAATTTATACAAAAAAAAACAATATATTTTCGAAAATTTCTATCTATATAGAAGACACCTAATATTTAATAATAAAAAATCATTTTTCAATTTGAAAAATTCGACACACTCGCAATCATCTTTTCGAGAGCCTTCGACTCGGGTTAGAGAGGAAATTGGCCGAAGACCTTTCGATTACGAATTTCCCATACAGTGATTGGGAGGGGGTGGAGGAGTTCTTCACTTTTTTTCACCAAACCCCCCCTCCCAAACACTTTCGCTTGTTATTTTTTTCACTTTCCGAAAATACCGAGTGACGTCATTGTTTCGGCGGCCGACAGAAAGGGCGCGAATTTTCGTTTGCGAATTTCGTTTGCAGAATTCGATCGAGCACGCATATGCACGTCATATCCGTTTGTAACCTCTTTATGGCGTGTCGGTATTGGTTTAGAATCCCATTAAAGTCGAAACCATTACGAATTCAAACCGCATTTGATACATAATTCGCATGTACGTGTGTCCTGTGGGGTTTTGGAAAAATTCGTGCGAAAATGTGGGTGTAGTTGCGAATATGTTATGTATTCCTTAAATAATTGGATTTTCTGAATTTTTAATTTTTTTGGCGCACCTGTATATTGTTTAAATGTGCATTATTGAAAGTTCAATTATGATTCGTTTGTATAAGAATTTCAGAATTTTTATGTATCGAAAATATGTTTTCTATATTGGATTATTAATTAAATTAAATTGATATCATGGTTTTATCTAATTTATATAATCAAAATATATTTTGATATATAAAAATTCTAAAATATGTACAACTATATTTGGTTTATATTTGTTAAAAAATTTCAACAATATAATTAGGATTAACATACTTTATAGTATTCTAAAGGAAGACATGTCCTTTTATTTCGATTAAAATAAAACATTCCACTTTGATCCTAAAATGCCCTACTTTTTCATTATTTAGGTTTGATATACATATGTGAGATAATTTTTATGATAAAGAATAAATAACTTCTATAATAAATTTGTAGCTTTAAAAAATATTACTAAATTAGCAGTATTGCTATTTACTATTCTATAAGCATATTTTAATGTTTTTTTTTATAATTGTTTAAGTATCTAAAAAATTATTTTTTCTTTCTAACATCAAACTTTTCAATTCGATCGTTTGTTTAAATTCTGTATTTTTTTTTTTATTTGTAACTCATACATATATGAAGATATAACATTTCACAAGAAACTGTTTCACTATTCGGCTTCTTCGAAGTCCCAAAAAACTTTGAAATATTTGTCGAAAATCATACGACACTCAACCTTTAACCTGGGCCTTTTTGTGTGTGCTTTTTTCGTGTTTCTTATTTTCCCGCTTTCGAACAACGTTTTGCTTTATCGACGGAAATTTATTGCGGCAAAACTTTATTTTGAAACCCTTCACGGAATGCGGATTACACTCACGGGAATAAATCTATTTATCTTCGAGGGATGGTCGACGATAAGATCGGTCAAAAATTTTCGAATCTGGAATCACTCGGTCGTAAATAAATCACTTTGGCTTTTTGTCCCGCGGACTTTATCTTTGGCAGAGATATTTTCGGTTGCGAAACTACTTTTAGTTACATTTTTTCAATACTACTATTATAAGCTCGCATGAGGGTTTTGTCTTTGTTTATATTTAAATTTGTATTTTCGGTTGATATAATATTTGCAAGATTGATAAGCGAATGAAATCGAATTTTTATATGGAATATGAAAATAATCGTCTCAATACTTTTCGATATTCATTTTCTGAAATAAATACATATAGATTTTTACAAGAATAGAAAGATCGATGGAAAAATAAAAAAAACATTAAGAATATATATTATTGAGGTTTTATTAATTTTTATTAAATAAAGTCACAAAATGTATAAAGAATATTCGAAATAAAATGTATTTATATGAAAAAAAAAACTACAATTACAAAATAAATTTAAAAATAAGAAACGCGTTCATAAAATAAAATTATTTCATCATAACAAACGTTTCTAAAATTACACACTTCAAACATACCTAACAGGTAATAGGTTTTTTTTTAACCTGCTATAAGAAACTGGCCGAGTTATTATAATCTCACATCCAAGCACAAAAAAAAAATACCTCTGCAAACGATACAAACAATTTCATCATGTTTATCAACAAAAATCATAATCAAAAACATCAATAAATTGTTCGATAAGTAATAAAATCTGCGCATTTCTGCATCTCTATGCAATCGAATCGAATCTCTATTCGACATGCGAAATTGTCAACCTTTTCGCTACTGTTCAACAAGGAAATTAATATAGATTAATTATCAATTGATTCTTAATAAATTTGAAAGTCGTTTTGTTAAATAATAGGTTAATGATGCGGGTTGGTCTACATCAATCTTTGACACTGTCTACACAGATTGGAATGCGTTTTAGAAAAATGATGCAATCATTTCTATACAACCATCATGGACCAAATGTTTGGCATCAGTTTGTCTTCAGACTTCGAAGTGAAACGTTGCATTCTGCATTCTGGTTCATTTCGAATAGTCTTGAGAGAACTTAAACTTCTTGAAACCGTTTTGAAGACTTTATTTTCATAAGCATAAATTTAAATTAATTGAGTGTACGATTTCACTGCAATTCGCAAATAAAAAGGTACAAAATTTTCGTTCATATTAATTTAACTTTCTGTTTTATTTAAATACAATCAAAGTTTACAAAACTTCATAAGTTTATGGCGTATTTACTTAGCAATGCAGTTTCAAAAGTAATTTTGTACACTTGGAAATATTTTCGCTTGAAATTTATCGGAAAAAACTTTCAAGATACCGAAACGATTGTATACTTTTTCAAAAGCATTCTCCAATAAATATAGACGAATTCAAATAAATAAATATTATATTTGATAAAAGCAGTTTAAAAACAAAATCGAAACATATTTTAACTTTGATTAAGTATAATAATAATTAATTTCGATTATCGAGTGTTTAGATTTGAACGTTCTTAAAAATTTCAAGTGTTCTACAATATCGAACAAACACATTTTCGTTTAGAATTTATTTTAAACAAAATATATTAGCACAACGATTTTCATTACATCTCGAATAGCCAAGGAGTTTTTTGGGCAAAATTTTAATTTAAAACTCGTCGGAAGTCAAAAGTTTGGTCGAATTTCTACTTCCAATCTAACTTAACTCTTTCAGGTTAAATTGCATGCACCGGTTTGTTTTAATCAGGCGTCTAGCAATTGGATTTTCGCGATTTGAATACGTGAACATTTCATTTTCAGTCAGTGCGAACATTCATTTACCTTCTCCGATTGAACAAATTACGATTTTTTTCCATTATTTCAATATTAATCCAGGAATACATTCCTTGATTAAAATTTATCATGTTTTTTCGCATTTTTCGTAAAAACATTCAAACGTGACTTATTCGAAAACCTTTTGTTAATTAGTAACGTTTGAATCGTAACATATAAATCAGGATACTTTTAATTGAAAGAAGCGCGGAAACATAAACAAAAATTTCCAGTAAATACTTTTCTCATTTTGATACATAATTGGATTTAAAATTTATATAAAAAATGTTTCATATTTCGAACTTTTTATATTGAAACATGATACAGGTAATGATTTAACCCAGTTTCCTGCAGGTCACATACTTCAACGGAGAATTTCAATATGAGATAATTTTTTATGAAACTTTTTGGTCTAACCGCAAAAATTACTTGACCTGAAAGTGACCTGATTTTTCATAAAAATTAATGTTTATTATTATTAATATGATACAATTTAATTGTTTACAGTCAATGAAAATGATTGGAGGACATTATTCGATTGGATTTGCTCTACTTTTGGTTTGCGGAGCTTTGGCCGCTCCCAGACTACCCATGGAATATGAAGCACCGTCATCGTTACAACCATTGAATGCTCCGCTCTCAGATCCGGTAATTTTTTTTTTCAAATTCTAAACTACTTGTATAATCTTTGAGAATCTTCAATGATATTTTTGTATATAATTTTTAAGGTTTATGAACTTTCGATGCCGCATCTCGTGCCCAAGTACCATCGTTTGATGAACTTGTTTGATGATCCACGACCTTACGTTGTCAATGAAATGGAAGGACTTCTGGTAAATATGAATATTTTTAATTTTAGAGTATTAAATATTTTTCGTATTGAAATGTCGAATTATTAAATTTTTAAGTAAAATAGTATCGTTAATTAAAAAAAATTTAAATTTTTGTTTAGAAAATATCGTAGCGATTTTTTTTTTCGATTCCAAAGATATTTAATCAGGTTTTTTTCGTCTTATTAAGCATCGTTTAAATTTGAATGAAATTTAATCACTCAAAGAGGAATTCGATCTTTTGTTTCTCAAATCTGAAAGGACGTTCATTGAAAAAAAAGACAAATTCGACTATGCTGCACAGCTGAAAAAATTTTTCCAAAAGAAAATTCCCTTTAAAAATTTTTCAGAGTTGAATTTTCATCAAATCCAACTTCCTTGAGATATAAATAAACATTCGATCCGATTTATCTTCAATTCGAATTCTCTTCGATAATCAAAATTAAGAATTATGCATTATATATAATAAATTATCGAAAATATTAATTTAATATAATAACATTATTGAAAAATCAACATGTAGACACGACTTCTTCAATGGTAACAAAATAGAATTCGCACAAGAATAAATAATTATTTAATTAGTGAAAAAGCTCAATTCGAACTGATTAATTTGCGTGAAAGCTTTGTCACCACAACAATGTATGCGTGAGAACAAAATGTCTATCACTTTTAATTAATAGATTGATGAAAAACCGACGAATTTCCCGCGAATTTCTCACAACGGTTCAAATGGACTTCGCTTTTGAGAGAGTTGCAATTAAAACTTGCGTAATTTGAAACTGTATAGTGAATTAAACATATTTAACAACCTCTCGTCGACAAGTCAAATAATAAATGAAAATTGCAAATCGATTGCATTTAACATGGAAGAAATTGTACAAGTATTTTGATTATTTCATTAAAATTGAAATGTTATTATTATCTTTTATTTTTTGCTATGATAGTTATAAGTATTAATAGAAATCTTTTAGCTCTCTTGCGACATCAACATGGCGCTTACGGTTGATAAAGTTCTAATATAATCTATCACTCAATAATATAATATTGGCTAATTAGTTCTAGAAAGTTATCGTGGAAAACTCTATAACAATTAAGACCAGTAAATACTTGTTTTATATAAGGCGACAAACTCAATACATTCGTAAATCAAATTTTATTAACTTTTTCATTTTATGTTATGTATACATTTTTAAAAAAAGTGATTTTCATCAATCTGTGTAAAGCTTATATTTTAATTTTTTAAAGCTGATTGAGAAATAAAATAGTTTTATATTAACAGACACTTGTCATGTCATAATGAATATGTCACTTGATTCGTAGGTTAGACAATAAAAATGTTGGATAATTATATTATAATACCTCGATTATCCGGACTAAATGGGGATTGAGATGGTAGCATAGCGAAAAGTCCGCATAATCGAGACAAGATAAAAATTATATTAAATAAAAATTTTGAAATTAATTTATAGAAATTTTTGGTGTATACAACTTTTAAATATTTTTAAACGTATTTACAGCCTATTTAATTTACTGTTTTTGATTATTTGATACTGGAAAACTTATGAACATAACATAAAAGTCTTTTCATAGTGTATTCATCGGTTCCCAAGATATTAATAAATGAAGTTATAATTTTTAACACCATCTGTGGAAATTGTTTTATTTCGTATAAAACAATCGATTTCAAAATAACACTACGAAAATATTACTTTATAAGCTGTAAAGCTTATTTAAAAAATAAAACTCCTATAAGGTTTTAGTTTGATCACTCTCATATTATATAATTGAATCTGTTATGAGTCAGTAATTGTGTTATATACTCGTAAATTTTTGAATGCGTGTTACATAAAACAATCATAAAATTTTCTATGTATTTAAAAAAAATAACTATTCTTTTTATCAACCGGGATAAAAGAGGTTCTACTGTACTATCTTTCAAAATTCTCGAATCATCCCTTCCCAAAAACTCTCAAAGATTCTGCATTTCTTTACCTCGACAATCAAGCATAACTCTCAATTTCAAAAAAACATATTCAACACAACCTAACCTATCGATTTTTAACCCTCAGTATATTCAAGATCCGACGAGATTCAAACGCAGACAGTCATCGTTATCAATTGCCACCTCCTACGACGTCCTCCGAGACAAGCTGGCCCTCGACCTCTTCCGCAAAAAGGTGAAAGAAACCCAAGTTCAGGCTGAAAGGAACAGAGCTTTCCTGAAGAACATTGGCAAGCGCGACGCAGCGCCGCGCGACGGCCAAGAAGTGTACTACGTGGACCCCAAAGCAGAGGACAAGATGGCCGCCAGCCAGGAGTTCAACCAAGCGAATGCCCTGTAAAATTTTCAATTATGTAAACAACTACCCAAATAAAACAAACTCTACATTCATACAATACATCTACACGTGTACACGTACATATTTATTAAGAACATGATCGTTAGTATTATGTATTATTGGTAGATTTTTGTCAGAAAAACTAAAAATTGTGCTAGTCTTTATAAAATTTTTTATGCGCATTCTATTTTTTTGATTCGTGAGAGTGATGTTTATATAGTTTTTTTTTTAAATTTCAATTTTTTTTAATATCGTTTGATAATTTATAATGATTTGATTAAATTAAAATTTTAAACAATATCTCTAATAGACTTTCGATTTCAATTTTTTATAATAACTTATTGATACTTTAATAAAAAAAGTAAACTCAACTCACATTTTTCGAATAATCATCGTTGACAATACGATTCCCAATCTTCTAATATTGCATTGATATTGTAAATAAAAAAAATATCTATATTTATTTCACATCGAAAGATTTCAACGAATCAAACTTACTTTTTTTTTAAATTGATATGTATTCTTCAATATTATTTTCCTATGAAAACGGGCGCATTCTTTCAAATAAACGAAGATTGGGGGTTGCATTTTTAACAAACCAAACATATATTTATATTTTAGTATTATTGTGCTTGTTTTTTCATCTGAAAAATAAAAAGGCGTCGTCATGTAATGAACGAATTTGGAATCAATCATTCATCATAATCAAAAACGTATTGTTATAAACTAAAAAAAAATATATTCTCTAAATTATATATGATATGTATTTATTATAGTACGATGTTAATGATTATAGAAAGCATGAATCTATTATTTGCATTTTAGAATATATTTTCAAAAAAAAATTTTAAACTGATTAATGTATAGATTATAAATTATTAATATTTTTAAGAAAAGAAAGTATTCTGTATACATAGTAAAATACAACTTATATTTTACTCTCTATCAGTATTGTAATAGTAATTAATAAAAATAGCATATGTATTATACATAATTGTTTTAAGAAAAAAACACACATACCTACACACTTCTTGATTGTTTTTCTTGGCTGGAACCGAGAGCACAGCTTCCTTATGAATATATTAAAAAAAATACAAAAAAAAACTTTTTATGAATGAGAAAACCTTAAAAAATTTCTATATTACATTTCATAAGCTATAAAACTTTACCAGAAAACACGTAGGCTTCTCTTAGGTACCTTTAATTTATTTTTATAACAAATTATATTTTTTTTAATTCATATGTATATTTTTGTTTATATGTGTATTATATTAATTATGTTCATTTGTAAAAAACATTATGAAATGGATATAAACGGTTGAGGACATTGTACAAAGTTTACAAAACAGACTGTAAAAATTATTTATTTCAATAAACAAGACAAGTTGTAATTGCTATTTGTTTATTATTACATGCGGAAATAGCACACATATAATCCAACATAAAAACTTTACAAACTTTCACTTTATAACATACTCTTTCAGCGATTCACCCTGAAACTTCATAATATAATTTGTGGCTTTATTACTCAACTTTAAAGCTTACAATAGTGTGATTGATGAACGACCATGTCTCGAGTAACTTCGGATACGTTGCAACAACCTTAAATAAAAAATACGCGTTTTCATTATCAAACACAAAAATTAAAAATGCAACATAATTTATAAAAACATATTTCG
Source organism: Hydropsyche tenuis (assembly GCA_009617725.1). Classification (NCBI taxonomy): domain Eukaryota; kingdom Metazoa; phylum Arthropoda; class Insecta; order Trichoptera; family Hydropsychidae; genus Hydropsyche; species Hydropsyche tenuis. The sequence goes on from VTON01000025.1 coordinate 2,434,130, forward strand.
ACACTAAAATTTTCTAATTTCTTATTTATTTCATATGAAGTGTCTAAAAAGACTTTTGATCCACTATATCTAAATAAACAGATTCACGAATTGAAACTACGTCTTACAAGGAGAAGGAATGACGACGGAATTTAGTTTCGATACGGGATATTTTTTTTCGATAGATCACTTCTATTGATTTGATATGGCAAAGTATAAGCGCGCACCACCGAGCCAATTTAATTATAAACGACATTAAGTTTCGATAAATCAGTATATGCAATTGGACGCCACCTCGATATGTGACGTAAAGTACTATAAACTCCTCCCATGTAGGCGTTTCCGCAGATGCTTACGTGCCAGTGATTCGGCGATTTAGACCTTACGCCACATATCGAGACGGCGCTAAATGCGTATTATCTGATTTAACTGATTTATCGAAACTTTAAAGTCGTTTATAATTAAATTGGCTCGGTGGTGCGCGCTCATACTTTGCCATATCAAATCAATAGAGGTGATCTATCGAAAAAAAAATATCCCGTATCGAAACTAAATTCCGTCGTCATTCGTTCTCCTTGTTAGTCCTTTTGACAAAAGTTCAATTTATATTTTTTCATATAAACCCACCAACATATACCTATAATAACACGATTCAACACCCAAGAACCTTATCGTAAGCCTATTTCGAATACCGCGCAACTGCGGATTTCACTATAAGCTTATTACGTAGATATAGGACGACGACGTAGCTATTATTACCTGATAAACCCATGGCGTATTCAAATTCCATCTTCAATATACCCAGCACTTTTTCAACCCCATCCTGTCCACCATTGGCCAACCCCCATAAGGCAGGCCTACCGCAAAACACCTACGAACCAAATAAACAAAATAAAATAAAAATAACAACCGACCGCAAAAAGGGTCTCGAATAAATGAGATGAAGGAGATCGATAAACAAAATCGAGTATGGAAAAAGTCTGCAAAGGTGAAAGGTGCCTTATGAATGGGCCCCAATCTAAAAGGGCCCCAATCGCCGTGAATTTGCGTTTGAAAAGGTTGGGCGGCAATGTCCCATTGTGTCGTGGCCTATATAATGATCGATCCGTGTATATTCGATTAATCGGATATCTGAGTCCCTTTGTTTTGGGAATGATTAAAATTTGATTAAGTTCGCTTTGTTGCTGTTATGGAATGTGTGTAGGTTGTATTCTAATCCGTTGCAGGTTGAGGAATTTTCCGTTGAAAATTTGAGTGTTTTGTGTGAAGAGTTTAGAATGTCCTTTGTCAAATGATCTCGAATTAACCACCCGTTCAAGTGTTGATTGCTTCCGATTTAGCTTAACTTTGAAAAGAGTGCTTTCAATAATGTCTTGTAAACTATTCTATTGATCCGCTGGTTTTCGATTAATCGAATGTATGGTCCTTTTGTTTCGTTGATTGTGTTTTAGGAATGATTAAAATTTGATTAAAGTTCGCTTTGTTCCTGTTGAGAAATGTGTATGGGTTTATTTATTTATATGTTCGTTGCATAAGGAATTTCCGTTAGAATTGAAAATTTGCGTGTTTTATATTATATAATGAATGTTGAAATCAACTTTTGATTAATCTGAAATTAATTAACCGTTAAGTATTGATTGGTACCAATATGATTTAATTTTATAAATTAGGCGTCGGCAACGCTTTTTGGTCGTGGGTCAAAATCAGCCAAAATTTTAGTCAAAAAAAATTTCTGACCAGTAGGTCTTTTCATTTTAAAATAGTCTTTTGGAAATAGTAGAATAAATTTCATAGAAAACATAATAATAATATACTTTTGAACTTTATACATAAAAAAATTATAATTCTAATTATTATATAAAATCAAATATAATTATCGAGTTATCAATAGCACTTTCGGTGATGAATTTTGACGTCCGTTTTATCAAACCTAGTTTATAATTAGTCACCTAGACAAATACAAGCGTCTGAATTTTCGATAGTTAATCTACTTCTGTTTTTACTTAAAATGAATTTCGTATGTGAAAATATTTGTTCACATTTATAAATAAAACAGAACGTATACAAAACGACAAAGCCAATTTTTTTCTAAGAGTGAAAACTTCGTAGAAAGTGCTCTCAATAGTTGATTTAAAAATAATTACTGTCCGTTTTTTTCTAAATATTTCCGTAATATCTTGAATTTATCCGTCCATAACCTTTATTTGCAGAACTGAAATGCATAATTTGAAATTATTGAATGGGTCACTTAGCGAGCCGTGGGTCATAGTATAAATAGTAGTATAAATAGTGCTAGACTATGCGATCAATCAACTGATTTATCGCTTTTAAATCATAATAACAAACAGGTTATAAATTTTCCCTAAATTAAAATTTTTCTGATATTACACACGTTTTGAATGATAAAAAAACAATATTTTTATCATCCCATCGAAAAGTTTGAAGCTTAATCCATTTTTGTTTCATATAGATTATTTAGATTAACCCAATCTGCCCTAATGAGTGTGATGTAACCAATTATACTTATCAGAATAAAAGCACCAATTTGCAGATAATTCAAAACAACGTCCCCCCAAATCTACATACATATTTAAAAGCTTCTATATAAATGCATATTAATCCGACTATTTGGGTCACTGTGTAATAATAATCCGTTACAAATTAAAACCACCATCTATCGATTCCGTATATGAATATAAAATTATAAATCACCATTTTAGCTCCCAATGATAAAGCCTTAAAAACATCAGTCCCTTGAGTGACTCCACCGTCCATATAAACTTCGACTCCCGTTCCTTTGACAGCTTCCAAAATTTCAGGGAGCACTTCTATCTGAAAGTCAAAGGTTATTTCCACACTGAAGTAAATAGGATGAAGAAATTTAAACAGATTTTACTGTGGCGGGAACGCCATCCAATTGTCTGGCGCCATGATTCGAAACGATTATGGCCGCAACACCTCGTTTTGCGGCTATTTTAGCATCATCTCCCCTCAATATACCCTTGAGTACTATTGGCAATTTCGTTAAGCTGAAAAATATATATTTTTAGCATTTAATTCATATATATATCGATACAATTATTTATATATTACCTTTTTAACCAATCGATATTATCCCATGTCAATGTGTTGTCGAACATTGTACTGACATATTCGCCAAATCCTGATCCGTCTTTGGCACTGCATATTTTATCTGATAAGACGCCTTCGAAATTGGCAAATCTTAAAATATTATTGAATAAACGATAAAATAAAATTTAAAAAATTATTAATCTTTATATAGATAATAATTTGAAACAACCTTAAATGTGGTGGTAATGTAAATTTATTTCGTACATCTGCTCTTCTGATTCCGCAAAACGGAGTGTCTACTGTAAGAACGATAGCTTTGAAACCGCATTTTTCAGCTCGTTTCACCATATTTTGAGTTACAAATCTGAAAATTTATCACTTAAAATGTACTTTATTCATTATTTACATATATAATATCATTATCTGTTTATTTACCTGTCTTTATAAATATAAAGTTGATACCACTTTAAGCAATTAGGTGCTGCATTTGCTATCTCTTCAATGGAACTTGTAGCTATTGTGCTCAAAATGTACAATGTTTCTAATTTTTCAGCAGCTGAACATTTATTTCAATAAAATTATTTTTATTATAAGTGAATATTTTTGATATAATAGAAATTTTGATTTCTAATTTGTAATCATGATACAAATCATTACCTTTAGCAGTAGCCACCTCTCCGTCAGGATGAGCCATTCTTTGCATCGCAGTCGGTGCTACTCCTATTGGCATGCTGATCTTGGCTCCGAGAACTGTAGTGGTGATATCCAAAGAAGACACATCTATCAAACATTTCGGTCTAATCCTCAACCTTAATTTTAAAATATTTTTCAATTTATAATTTGATATTTCAGTATTTCTTAAATTATAACGTATATAATTAACATGATAAGTCTTTATTTTGTTAAATATGACTTTCATAATTTAAGTACACGTTAGGAATTTTGATTAATGAAATAATTCACTCAACTTTTTGCATTAAAGAGTGATTTAAGTTCATAATATTGAGTCTACGTCATTAAAACAATATCCAATTATAGATAATGGATGAATGTCATGAACAGAATATGCGTTTAAAGCAAAATTTCTTTGTTTTTGTAACAACAAATATGACTATTCAACTTCGAATACTCGCCTCGTAAAAGCATTTCTGTTCTCAATTAGTGTCTGTTCGGCGGTGGCTCCACTTTTATAATAATCAGCAGCATTTTTAGGAAGTTTACGAAGAGCTGATGCTTCGAAATCCTCAACACTTACAAGCGCGTCCATCTTGAAAGTGATACTGAATCAAAATGAATATTGCTGATATCTCATAACACGTATTATGTTATACATAACATATGATAAACTTGTATTATTTTTGTTCTGATAACACGGCACACTTAACTAGCTAATAAGATGAAAAACGTTTATCAATTCCAGTAGAAAATTTTCATATGTAACTAAAAAAATAAAACAAATAAACAAGATGATAAAGTTCAAACAATAAAATAACTATTTGTATTCAATGACTTAGTTTATTTTCATAAATACCTATTACAAGTAATATGTATAAAATTATTACAATGAGTAAAATTTACACAAGTGCTTAGAATCACTCTTTCAGAAACGTTTTATCATAGCTTTACATAATTGTATTGTTATTTCATATAAAGTCCCTATTAAATGGCTATTCAAAACAAGGAAGTTTTATATACTCCGCATGCTCACGCTACAAATAACGTGACATCTCAAATAAAGCTCCTATTATCCACGCATTCCGCCCACATGGTAATAATATTTTAAAGCTCCTATATAATTTTAATCATGTGTACAAATATCTTTACAGTTATTAATTACAATGAAAACTATATTATGGATATTGATTCAAACCAAAACGATTTTTGTGACATTTTATTCGGGGAATTTTTGATTATGACGCGATTGAAATTTATTTTCGTTTTATATATGAAATATTTTAATAATTCGATGAGTAGTTTTATCAAATAAAAATGGCAATTTTGTGAATATGGATATTTCGTTTCACAATTCGTCAATGAGTGATAAACTTATGTGTATGGGAAAGAATAAAAAGCCATCAAAAAATGTTTCAAAAAAACCGGCATCACATATGAAGGACATTTGCCGATTCAACGAAATCTGTCCTATCAAATCAGCACCATAATAATAAAGACATTTCAACAAGGCATCTTTGAATCATTTTAAAAGCTTAGAAGAGTTTATTTTCTCATAATATATATAAATATTTATAATACAACCCTTTCAATAATACAAATATAACATATTTGAAACAAATATCGTTCCCGACGTTCAAGAATTTATCGCACATGCGACACAAAATACATACAAGTACATATCAGTATGATTTATCACATGAAAAGTATACGATCAACAGGCAAGTGATATTTAAATTTTAAGTAAACAAAAAATTTACACGTGAGAACATAAAGCGCTCAAATAATAAAAACTAAATATAAACACTACTATGATAGTTAAAATATACATAACAGATATCTTCGAATATGAGAAATTTTTATTAGAAAATAATACATTTGCACGAGCCATATAACACTCGGACGATTTAAACATAATGTTAACGCTATATCATACATACTTTTTACATTTTGAAAAAAAAAAAAAAAATAATCACATTTTTAATGTTAACTAACCATCAACGTTGATGAAAAAAAAAAGCAAATGTAAAAAAAAGTTCACAAGATTAGATTTGTATGGCTAATCCTAAAACTTTGGTACTCGGCTCGAATTCGACATTTTTCATTTATAAAACAAACGAAAATGAACCGTTCAATTTGATATTAATAATATTCTTCTACGATAACAAATCCGAAGTTGTGAATCCGACAATTAACAATTTGAACAGTAGTTACAAAATGATTTTACAATAGTATTTCTAATGTATAGGTAGAAAACAATATAAAACAACCTAAGTCGTTGACACAAATTTACAAAAAATGCAATTACTAACATTTGTGAAACAAACATTGATTTTTCACTAATTTCAATGATTGCCATCGAATTCTCAATATATAAAAAAGTGTGAAGTTTAATACTAAAGTGACTAAGAGTGGAAGTAAAAACATTAAGTGAATGAAATTCGATAGTTTTGCTTTGAATAATCAATACTTAGGTTATTGAGTATAAATAAATAGACGTAGATTTACGATCTATCATAAAATAATAATAATGTCACAATCATTATGTTTGATAATCGTTCAATCACATTGAACAAATTCATGACATTACTCCATAATTTCGAGACAACAATGATAGGCGTAAAAATATGTAAAATGACAAAATATAATTTAAACTACTAAAACCACTAATTAATGTAAATTGTAAACTCCTTTATATCTACCAAGAAATCATTCGGTTGGTTCTTTGGATTATTATTTAAGAACGTTTGAGAATTCTAGTTCGCTATTTTGGAAATTTTTGTGTTTGAAACCAAAAGACTTGGCAAAACTTTTCGGAACATATTAGTTTTGAAATCTACACCAAAATTTATTTAAAAAAATCAAAAACACTAATTGATTTATATAAGATTTATGACAAAAAGAATCAGTCTATCTATAGTTTCTTGCCCAAATCTGACGTTCTCAATTTTTTTTTACTAGACTGAAATATTCGTGCAATATCATGAAAATTTAAAATAAATATATTTATATCAAATATATGAATCATACATTTGTTAATTCTAAATGATTAACAAAAGAAATATGTATATAATATATATTGATACAAATTTTACCAAAAAACTATTAGTTTTGAAGAATTACTTTGTAAACTTTATATATTTGATCACATTTATGTAATAAAATTACGGGATATAGAATCAAGTCTCAATTTCTCCGAAGACTTTGAAATGAATTATTTTACATTTTAATTATGAAAAAATATCAAAATATTTTTCTTAGCTCCGAATTTGATTAAAAAACATTGAATGAACTAATTAACTAATAAAATTCTCCAACCAATCAAGCAAAACGTTCATTAGTTATTAAAAATTCTCATAATCTTTTTCATAAGTTAATGATTTTTTGATATTTAAAGAATTTACTCAAACTAGAGTTTTGATTCTATGTCCCCTATAACTGAACCACAATTTTGAAATATTGATAGACAATCAATCTCGATGGCACACAAAAGGAACAAAAATCGTCACTACACACGAATTATTACAAATAATAAAACTTAATACTTGTTCACATTTCAAAATTGTTATAAACTGAAACATTTTCTACCCACGAGTCTACAATTCAACATCAAACTGAATTGAGCAAAGCGCTCACAACCGTCAATAAATCATATCCATTTCAAACAAATTATAACGATGGCACAAAATTTTGATGGTCCAATTATAAAATTACATGAAGATTATACGTTGCCACTTTCTAACGTATTAATCATGATTTCAAGCCATGTTTATTAATAAAAATAATTTAAAACGTATCATTTGTCAATTGGCACTTTTAGTCAAAGCTCAGAAAAATAATCGAACACAATAGGAAGAATTTATCAATACAAAGTTAAAATCACAAACAAATTTGTAACTACAGACGAATAATTAATTTGAATTAAAAAATACATATTTATTACCAGCTGCGTACGAAAGTCATGTTTAAAATTGTATTACAGTCCCAAAATAAATCACCAATAAAAATTTATACTAAGTCTCCATGACCAAAATTATTTGGAAAAAAATTGATGTATCAAAACAATTATCATTTTCAAACATTTTCGATAGTAACCGAACCGTCAGATGACGTAAGGTCATCCTCGGCAGCTGAATTACATGTAGTGTCCACAAATTCAGTGAGACTATTCGGAACAGTCTCAACCTGAGAGGAAGAACCTTCAGATTGTTTGACGACCTCTGTATCTTGATTCTTCGTTTCCGATTGTTCTGCTTCAATATCACACTTGGTTTCTTTGGATGATTCAATCTCCGGTGGATCTCCCTCTCTATCGCTGCAAGACAAATCGTCATCGTCTTCATCTGGACAAAGTTGATATGCTCTATAAATAAATGTTAAAACGTTAAAATTTTGATCGGTAGATCTTTATAAATTCAAAACATTTCAATATATATATATATATTTTACCTATCTAATGTTTTTTTAGCGGAGTTGCTGCGCTCCAAAAAGTATCCAGTGCCTTCGTTCATAGTACCAGGTGGCGACCAAGTATTATAATTGTAACCACTTGAACAGTATCTTTGTTGGCTAAGTATCTCATCTTGAAGCCAGGTAACGGCTTTCATCCATCGCTGACGAAGATCTTTTTGTTCTTGCAACAGCCGTAATGCAGCAGGGCTGCGACTAAATACAGCAACTAGAAGTTTGATACATTGATATGCTCGTTTTTGGTAATGACACCTCGATCTAACTATATTATCTAATAATCCTTCTTTATCTTCACCTATAAATATTTAAAAAAAAAAATTAGACATACTCATAGTTTATATTGCAAAAAAAAAACTTAATAAATATTCACCCTTTATGGCATTGTGAACTCTATAAGTTTGCCAAGAATCTTCTAACAATAAAAGAGCAAGCAAAAGATCAATGTTATGTCTCAAGTCATTACTGTAAGCATAAGTAATTTGCCATAATAATTCTGAAAGAACTGCTTTTGACCACAAAGGATTTTCCCATGCTAAAAATTGAACTAATCTGATGGTTTCTTCACATCCATTACTCTCTTCGATTAATTTCTTTATATAACTGAAACAATAACAAAATATTTAGGACAACAGTAATATTTCATTACTTTTATTGTGTATCGATCTTATTTTTACCTTGTTTTATTATATAAAATATCAGCACATAGTGAAGGCAGCGCAGGTTGAGGCAATTTAGATAGTATAACTAAAGGTTCACCATACGGATTCGTAAGTGGTGCTGCTCCACTTGTTGTGTCAGACGATTGACAACGTGATGATACGTCACAACTTCGTACAAGTGTCGATACCACCTAAACAATATAATAAACTCGTAAGTATTATATTTATAAAACAATTCAAATAATAATAAGAGTTAACTCTTATAATACCTGATGAAGTTTTATTAATTCTGGATATTGGAATTTGTTTGCGATTTGAATAGATTCATCGATAGAAATGGAAACCAAAAGATAAATTACATTTAGCTGCAATCAAAAAAATGTTTGTATTATTACTCAATTTAAAGAAATAATCATTTTCTTATTTATATAAATAAACTTACTTTGATTAATTGGAACTTTTCATTTACACCAAGGTTCATATATGTGTGGAAGAAATTGAAAAGTAACGGTAACTGTTTACATTCAGATGGGTCACGAGTACTAGCTAGAGATGCCATGCCAGCTAATAGTTGTTCAGAAAGAGTTGTTCTACCGACTGGTACGGATAAACAATCACCAAGTACTGAAATAAATAACAATTAGTAAAAAATAAATATTTCTTCAATACATATTGTTTACATAATAAGTTTTATAATACCTGGTTGATCTTGCATTGAAAAGTGTGCTAAAAATACTACCAATTTCATGAAAACCAATCTTACTTCGGGGGAAGGACACACCAATAAGTATTCACACATTCTGAAAAATATAATGTTTAATGAAAATCAAGATTGTGCCAAACAAACGGTGTCATGTTATTTATTTTACCTGTGTGAATGTGAAAACATTGCATTCACTGCAAACCATGCTCTGATTGATGGTGAGCATCGCAAATGTTGGCACAAAATATCGTACCTGTAATATAAGAAACAGGATTATATTCACCAATAGTTAAATATAACCTAAAATGCATAGCAAATTGAACATATGTAAAATTACCAATCGGCTGCAGGTCCTCTTAAAGTTTTTTTCGTTTTAAAACCAACATTGAATAAGAATTTTGTGGCTATCTTCACACACAACATTGACAATTTTTCTTGTTCAGCATCCTGCAAGAAATACAACTTCATTATTTAAACTTTTTTATAATAAATTAAAAAATTCAGAATAAATACTGACCCAGCCCTGTCGAGGAGAAGACGGTATGACGCAAAGTCTCATACAGCAAAGCTTTTTCATGAAATTGAAATATTCAGGACTAAATTGACCTTGATGATGTGAAAAAGCAATATTGCTTCTTCTGACGCATTCCCAAATCGCTTGTGGTACACCAGTGTCTCTGAATGAACAGTATTAAATCATTATTACATAAGCAACATACATTTATTTAAAAAATAAAAAACCTACTTTAAAGATAAACATGACAAAGGATGTTCTAGCATGTATCCCTGTAGGCATTCTTCTTTAGTGTAAAACAACATATAAGCATTCCACCACCGCTTCTGTCTCCGGAAAGATACCCGTTTTGACATGGGGTCAAACACCTTAAAACAGTTTCAATATTATTACTAAATACTTTAAATTAACAAAAACATTTTTCAGGTGAATAAACTCTGTACTTCTCCCATATAATCTCCGCCGAAACACTGAGCTTTCATTTCTTCGTCATCGTGCATAGCACACTCGGAGACATCTGCATCGTCAAATTTGAGCCATCTAGCATTTCCACTACTATCCCTATGATAGAAAAATACACAATCAAATAAAAATTTGTTTAAAGTAAGCATTTGAAAACATAAATAAAACATGACAAACCTATGAAGAATATAAGAATAATAGTGACCTCCTGAAGCTTGACCAGAATGAACTACAATACCAGTTAAATTATATTTAGTGTTTGGTAATGAGTTTCCGGTAACTGAACCTTCTAATAGGGAAGCGTCTCCTTCCGCTTTTGCGAGACCCCAAACTAAAATAATAATATGATAATCAATATATAACAATATGAAAATAATACAACGATCTTAAGTATAATAAACGAATAAAATACCTGTATATGGTTCAACGTCTAGTTCTCTCGGAAATTCAAAATAATCATTGAATTTCATAGCACAAACTTTGTCAAAATCATATTCGAATCTTTTTAATTGTATACCGAGAACAGGAGGAAGTTTATTCAAACACAATCGCTTTACTGTCACAACCTGAAAATTATTTTTTTTATAATAATATAAATTTTATAAGAAACCAACAAAAATAATCAAAAAAGGCATACCTTTTTGTTACATTTATCACAATGATAAGCATCAGCACCCTCTAAAAGTTCACCGCGGACATATGCTTCCAAAGATTCTTGCAATCGTGACATGTTACGTATGTCCAATGAAACTACTGAGAATGGTTCTTCTTTGCAATATCGATGGGGGCATCCTTTGCATATTTTTTGATCAGAAAAAGAACCTCCTAAGGTTTTCGCCATGAGCTGCTCTTGTCCTAATGTTTTCAAAGCTTCGTCTAATGATTCCACAAGTGACATGAAAAATTCTACAGCATCTTGTTGTTCTCTTAAATTTACAGGTTCTCCTTGTAATCTAAAATCAAGAAACATTGTCTTTAATATTATTTTTAACATAATTTTATCAGTTTAATGTCTCGATACTTACTTGAAATGGGCCCATAATCCTCTAGGTACGTAATACTGTAATTTACTATAATGTAAGTGAGCAAATATTGCTTGCACTTGTTTCAAAATGCACACATTGTAGTCAGTGTTTTCCTTAAATAAAAACAAACATTATTCAATTTTTCGATACATAAAGAAGTATAAAAAGAAAATTAACATTAAAATACAAACATACCTCTGAATTAAAATCAATATGATCTTCACCAGAAAAATCTTCATTTGGATCATTCACAGCTCCTAAAAAATTAATTATGAAAACATTGTTAATTAATTAGAATAAAACATATTTTTGCCAATTTACAACACCAAATTACCTTGAACTTTAAGCAAATGATCTCTAATAGATGGCACCATGTATAGCTGCTGTAATATAGAATTCATGTAACAAGTCGCACCGGCGTTACGCAATCCAACAAGTCCTGAGCTTGAACGAGGGCCAACAGCAGGTAAATACTCCCACTCAGTCAAAGCACTGTTACTATCTGAAAATATAATAGGATTCATAGATCACTCGAATCACTTTGCATAGTTGAAAATTACATTTTTATAATATTCACGCACCATTATAAAACATGTTTGTTAGCAGCGTAACAAGTAAAGACATGTTGGGTACGCAACGATGACACAACGAGGCTAAAAGATCACATGCAGCCGCTATGGCTCCGGGTGTTGTGCATATAGCAGTGGGCATTCCGCTTCCGTTTCCGTCAGTCGATGACATTCCGTGGCTCATTTGCAATTGTGCCCACGAACACGGCCACAAAAATTCACAAACTAACTCCTGATAAAGATATTTTATTGTAATTAAATGTAAAAAAAATATTCAAAGGAAAAAAAAATGATTTAAATCGAACCTTGATCAAATTATGATCTTTCGCAGGATCGGAACCGTATTCACATTTAATTTCGCTCGAGGCTAGAACGAAAATTTCTTTGGTTAAACTCAAATGTCCTTCTAATAAAGTATCGTCCACCTAAAAATGAAAAAAAATCATATACATTTTTAATTTTTAATTCTAAATAATCAAACGCTTGTTTAAAAAAATCATATTACTTGATGTCCTGCTGCTACAGACTCTTTTGTAGCTTTGAGCCAAGCCACTTGGTGTGGTAATAGAGGCAATGCTGCATGAGCACCAGCTGTTGCGAGCAATCTACACAACAGCTGAAAATATTGATGGGATCGCGATGCATAAGCACGTGCTGCACCATTAGTATGAGCTAAGAGGATTGTCAAGGCTACGCTCGCTCCGTTCGATCCACTCCATCCACACATTTCCAATAATTGTTCAGCACAACACACTCGAACCTAAAAAAATATATCATTTTCAATACAAATAAGATAACGTTGTTTCTTTATAAAAATCAAGATTTTATTTAGTGACCTGTGGATTGGGACAAACTATGATCAATTGTACGAGAAGATTTTGCATCCACGCTTCTCTTAATAATTCAGCTATATTACCACCGTTTAATGCAACGCATACTGTTACAACTTCAAGTGCTTCACGAACGACTAAAAAAATACATAAAATAATTGTCAATATTCAAAAAATAAATGTAAAATTGTTTAAAATAAAATAAAACTAACGAGCAATATCATCAGAGTGCAAATGAGTCGGGTGTCGATTCGGAGATGAAACATTAGTGTGAGCAGATGCTAAAGCGTGAGCTCCTGCGGCTCGTATAGTTGCTTGTGAAGGCAATTGTCTAAGAATCAAAGGCGCTGCCACTGATTGATTTTCGTCATCACCCAACACCTGAAAAATAAATATTATAATAAAAAACAGTTTTGAGAAAGTCAAATATGAGAATTTTAAAAATAATAACAAACCTGTTCACCCATACTTTGGGCCAGCTTTTCAGCTACAGCTTTCACCATAAATTCACAATTATGGCTAGGTGACACGTATAATGCTTTCCTTAAAGTTTCAGCTACTCTCACATCCCTGAAAAATCGAAAACAATTAAGTTACACTGTAAAATCGTTTCTTATACTTATCTAAAAAAAATAACTCACCTCCATTCAGCACCATTCGTCGTTGATGTGCCTAATAATACTAAGAAATGCCCTAAAGCTGTCAAAACCAATTTAACTAACTTCAAAAGATACAATATTCCACCCCTGTAAACAAAAAAGTTATACACGTGACATTTGTAAATTTTACGACTATACTTTCAATATTTATGAACTGACCTTCTAGTATAAGGTGCACCGCCTTGTAAGAAAGCGCTACTCGTTATGGCATCTAAAAATAACGGACCGTGACGAACGCATGCAAGTTGTGTGACATGCCACCTTTCCGACAAAGGCTCCATTGCCGGTATGACCATACTGTATAACACTTTGATGTTATATCCTACATTTGGCGGAGGCGGTCCATACAGCATTTGATGCAACATGGTAGTTTCCTCGCTGACTAGAGCTGCTGATAATTTATCGACCTGTAAAAAGCGTTGAATATATATTCAATAAATAAATGTGCGTTTTAAACTTTCAGATGAATCGTTAGTATTAACCGTGTGTTGATGTGGCGGAAGTATATGTGTGAGTTGATGAGCAGTATCTCTCAATGGAGCATGATGATAATCACAGCCAATTTGCTCCAACTCTAATATGAATGGAATTTGCCATTCTCCTTTAGCCAAAATCTGAAATAATTGAAAAATTAAATGTGTGCATCGTAGAAAATTTTACAAATTGTGAAAATAAAAAAAACACTCACAACACCGGGCAAAAATTTTTCAGAAAACGGCTGAAGTGGAGACGGTGAACCAGTGGATGAATCGCTAGAACTATCATTTGACGACTGACCAGCTAAGCTAGATGCTGAAACCTGTCGTGTTGAAAAATGAGATTAATGAAAGCTCTATTAATACTGCACATATTTACGCAGCAATAGTTCGATACTAACTTTTCCAGTAATGATTGATTTATGTCTTATATGCAATTCAGAAAGAAGTTTATTATCGTGACACTGATCTAACAATTCTCCATTAACGTAAAGTTCTAATTTTATACCGGTTCCATTAGGTGATATTCTATAAAAAAAAATTATATTATTAAAAAGTTTATTCGACCATTTCACCATATGAACATATGAGAAACCGACCTCCTCAAAATAGTATTTCTCAAAACATGCACTATTTCATTGGAATGTGTAAAAAGTTCCATGTTCTCTAACTGCCTTTGACCGGCTTGAAACTGCACAATTATATCACATTGTCTACCTCGTCCAGCTCTGTAAAAGCATTTTTATTATAACATTGTACTTTTACAAATATTCTAATCAATAAAATTATCAGAAATATCTAACCTATACAGTGGTAGAAACTGTCTATCCGATGTGTAACGTCTATCACACTCCACCACATACTCTGTTATAACACGAAGTACACGAAAAAGTCGTACACAGCACAAAGTTGCTTCTGCAATTATGATAAATTTATTTTGAAAATTTTCACAAGGACTAATGCATTAATATAAAGAAAAGAAACCAACGATCAGGTGTATCAACAGTTGCTAAACCTTGATGAGCAACTTTCAGTCTTTCACAACAATCTGAAATAAATCCTTCATGATAATCACTAGCTGCAAGTCGAGATCCCGGATTAGTACAAACTTCTCTGATCAATTCAACGCCATACATTGCGATATCTTCTGTACACTCGCATATGACCTGAAAAATTCAGATCTTATTTAGTGTCTATAATTTATACAAAATATTAAGAATGATAAATAATTTTTATACCCTCCAAAGATAATCTAAACCAATAAGGTCAGGTTCTTCTAATTGAAATCCTTTTCGTCTCATTTTCAATTTGCCTTCTTTTGCATTAACAGCTTTAAAAAATCTGTAAGTACGATATGAACACGTTAAATTGATATTATGATTTATATGTATTTTTTTTTTTTAATTAATTTAAATAAAAACCTCTCAAAGCATTGAATGCCACTATAAGTAAGCAATTTCGGATCTAATGTAAGAATGTTATTTTTGAAAAAATGTAAATTAATATTTGGATCTAAATCAGGTTCTTCTCCCATTAATTTACTAAACCAACGAAAGCATGCTTCTCTATCTTCGGGAGAAACACCATGCTCTGCCAAACAAACCCAAATTTGCTTTGCCTAAAATAAGAAATATAAATATATAAACATCAAAATAAAATAGTAATAAATAAAAATTTCCAAAATAAACTTTAAAAAAAAATACCTGTTCAGCACACAGCCACAGTTGTCCATCTTTCAATAAAAAACTTAAAAAACCTAGCCTTTCCTGAACCTGTTCCACATGAGGATATCTGCCATCTGGTAACCATGTATCCCAATCAAGATTTGGTTGTTCTGTAGACAAAATAAACATTAATAAATTACAAAATTAATGTATTTCTGATGAAATAACGAATTTAAAAAAATTACGTTTGAAAACAACTCTGGCATGTTCCATATAAGAGGTGAGTGAATTAGTAACTAAAATGACTAGAGAATGTTGGTTGTGTAATCGCTCGATGACAGTTTGACGACGTAAAGAAGCTGGTGAAGGTCTTGGCGCCGGCGGACCAACAGCCATACCCATTGGACCAGCTTCGTACAAACAACAAATTTCTTGCATATGCTTCAACGCTGGTAGTGCCCATCGCTCTGAATTTTTCAATTCTTCGACACATCTTATACGGATAAAGTAAAAATATAAATAAACAACATCTTATAAATCCAATAAATTTATTATATGTAGAATTATACTCACTTATCTAACCACAATATCTTCTGAGCATCTCTATCCTGACAACAACTATAATCGAGAATTTTTACGTGATTCGCTAATGCAACGTCCATTACATCTGTACAAATGTCTTCAGAATGTGCTAAATTCCAAAATAATACTAAAACCTAAAAGAGATAACACGAATTAAGGACATGAAATTGTTTTACTAATTTTGAAACTCGTAACACAACAAAAATTTACCTTATGAGCCATTACACCATCTTTATCATCTTCAGCCAGTCTTCTGATTACTTCTAATAATTTATCACTTTGTTTTTTACTAGATGTCGACCAACTAGCCTGAATATTAAATAAACATTAGTAAAATATATAGATACAGGAAAATTTGATTATTTGTGGAATATTGTACCTTGAAACAATCGAAAAGATGATCTAGCTGTTCAGGCGTGAAGTCCCAAGCAAGTTTAGCTAACAAATCGTGTACATTTTTAACTATAGCTTCGTGTTTTCCTTGCTGGGCTCCCCATATGGCATCAAGATCGGCTGGTGTTAAAGCACCTTCTTTAATCATGAATCTTAACATTTTTTCTAATCGTTCTACGTATTGTTGCTGATGCAATGAATCACGTAAAACTATTTCTAAGACATTATTTTCCCGAATCCATTGCTATATAAAAATAAAACAAACAAAATTTTAAAATGACAAATAAAATAAATAGCACATAAATTTTAACTATGTATACTAACTGCTATTGTAGCTGGGGTAAGCCAATCTGGCTTTGATTGCTGTAAAACACTACCAATAACTTGATTGACTTCGGTCAAAGCTGACATTTTTCCATTAAAAGATGGCATTTGTAACAACCTAAGTATCATCTTCAAGCGAAACATTTCAATGCCTGTAAATATATTCCACGTCAATACTAATTGTCATCAAAACTGAATAAAAATAATAATGTAAAGACTAACCTTTACTAAGATTTGGATTTTGAGTGGCTTTGGTAGCCAAATTTCTGCATCCTCGAATGAGGCATGACATGGTATCAGTTTTGCTTTCGTTCACCCGAGCATCAGATTTAAGCTCTTCATCAGTCAATCGTTCTAATACGGCCGGAATTGCTTCCTATAAAAACAATATACAAAATCAAAACACATACAACACAGATTATGTTTTGAAATCAGTTAGCAAAAATATTACCAAAATAGGTGTTAGATATTTATTGACAGTGTATGGTGTGAGTAATTCATGGCATAAACTAAAAGGTCGAATAAGATGCCAAATCGCCACAAGTGCAGAAGCTGCTTTACTTCCTTCTCCCAACTCTTTGTTTCCATCTTCGAATTTATTAGATGTAGGAGTGGTTTCTTTTTCAGGTGATGCTTTTTCGGCAGAACTCTCCTCCTAAATTTTCAATTGAATATATTAATAATTTACAATAATAAAAACAATGTAAATATAAAAAATCAATCAACTCACTTCAGAACTGTTAGTACTTGTTTTCAAGTCACTTTCAGTGATGTTGACATCCGTACTTTCTTCGGTCGATGGAGATTGTTTCAAGCCGGCTATTATCACAAATCTTTCTGCGACTTTTTCGAAACCATCTAAATAACCGAACCTGAAAACATACGTTACATCGTTTATATTATGATATACATAATATGAAATAAATATAGTAACAAATAATACCTATTGATTAAATCTACTAGCCACCCTCTGGGATTCCTATGATCTTGGGGACGAGCATATATTACATCGTTTGGTACAGATTCACTTTGACGACCAGCATTAAATGAGTGAAACCTTAAAAAAACACAGTATTGAACAAAAACCTCTTAGAATAAAATTCAGTACAAAAACGAAACTTACTTGTTGTTCGGATTAAAAAGTATAGCTAACAAATTAAGAATGTAAGGGCTGTCCATACGCAAGGCACATAGTTTAACCAAACGTTCACAATTAACACGAATACACTGCTGAATACTCAATTTCCATGATGTCACAGCATCGTCTGTTAATATTTTCGTAAAAGACACAGTCAGGCCATTCCGATAAAAACGCTGACATGCTTGACAATTCACGTCTTTCCCTAAATAAAACAAAAAAATTTGATGACTCTGTTCAGAATTATATAATAACTACGTATAGAATACGTTACCTTCGCATGCAAAGGCAATAGCAGCATCTAGGAGAACTTCTAACTCCTGATCTGGTAATACTGGAACAACCCAACGGTGGCTGGAAATTTTTTCCTCTAAGGCGGTAAGTTTACTGAGAGGAAACTCCATCTATTTACAAAAACAGAATTTTCATTTGACATGTCCGAATAAACAATGCAACAATTGCGTAGGCTGTTATTGAAATTACAGTTGCACGCTCGTGAAAAAGGAAGGAAAGCGATAGATTCGCTGGCCAACTTCCAACGTTTCGAGATCGTGCCATTTGCCAAGAAAAATTAAATTGTAATAGAAATATTACCAAAATTTAGCGCTAAACAAATCGAAAATTTTTAACTATTTAATAAAAAAAATTATGATCGAAACAATTTAAACTTACTGGAGCTTTATTTGCTGTTGATATGGTCATTGTGCCGGATTGAGACGAAATTGTGACTCACATTTCCCAAGCTAGATAAACAAATGTCAAAGAATTAATGAGATTTGTTACGAGACAACACAACAGTCAATATAAAACAAAATATGCAATAGCTCTATTCCATATGTTTGTTTATAATGATAAATTTTATTTGTTTAACAACAATTTAACTTTTTTATCAAAATATACAACAATCAAACTGTATTATATAAATCCAGTTTCAAGCAGCCGCTGTAATTGTTACTAATCATTTAATTTATCAAATAATAAAAACGATATGCGTTTAATGATCCAATGAATACACGATGAATATATTAAACGTATCTGCATATTGACGTAGATTTAAAAACAAAAATAGTTGAAATTTTTTAAATATTACACAAATTTATTTTCTCCACGATCCGAAACCACATGTTTCACATGGCTGTTTGCCAAACTTTTATGTCATTATCGCTATGGAATTGAAATAGGAATAAATTTTAATAGTCCTCGTGGAAAAACAATATTACTGATAAAGGATGTCAACGTTAACAGTTTCAAAAAATACTGATCCATAAATTAGATATAATGAATTCTAGAGGACATAGCCATATAATGCGATATGCATAAAATATTTCGAACCTAATTTTAAATTCGGACTAATTAATTTCGTTATCGAAATGTATGTGCAAAATTACTACGCTATCGGGTGAAAGTTTAATTTAGATAATATAACCATAAACAGTTATCATTCAATGTCATTCAATGCATGTAATCGAATTAATCATTTAGAAATCAAAAGTATGGAAAATATACAAATTTATTTATAGACGGGTGACAAATCGATGTGACATTCCAATATGTTATTATTAAAATATAGATATGTGTCAAGTCATTAATATGTTATTATAGCAAAACTGACTAATTGATTAATGTTATATTATATTATAACACTTTGATATGAAATAAGAATCAAATGTTTGAATAAAATTATGCATCATGTTGATGTAACTAAAGACAAAAAAATGATGAAATTGTAAAAGTATATCAGATTTAAACCAGTTTAAATGTTGATTATAAAATGTAATGTGAAGAGTTGATACATTTTCGATTTTGTATAAGGTATACGATCACTTTACGAAATACTTCCTTGCAATTTTTAGGTGATATATCAATCAAGTTAATTAAAATAATTTTTTGCATATCATGTTCAATACCGGGTTCAACAGTCGTGTTAAATTTTAATGAGGATGATTAAACAAGTAATGATAATAAAATATTATTTCATTGATTTATCGAAGCGATGAAACAATTTGACGCTCATTAGACATTTTAATGCAAGCTGAAATGTCAAACAAATTTCAGACAACATTGAAAATGTTGAAAAACTAAGCTGAATTTCAATCATGTAAAAAGTGAACCATGTAAATTCATGAGGATTCACATTCACATGAATGCTTTAGGATTACATGATCCTGGTTCACATGGATGGTTTAAGATCACATGATCCTGATTCACATTTGAGGATTAAGATAAAATACTTCAAACGAAAGGAAATAACCGTATCCTTCAATAAACTTCTCATTCATACTCCAGTACTGTATCACGATAAGGACTAACCCTGAATTTTTAAATTTCATTTTGTTGCGTACAAAACTGCTTAACCACAATGATGCAGCGTGCATAAAGCTTATCCTTTTAATTTAATTTAATAAATATATAAAAACCCATTCCATCAAAGACTACACTGGATACTTTCTCAAGACGTAAAAATTATTCAGGCAAATTTCATATCTGAGAATTACGATAAAATATATGGATGACAATGGTAAGGACAAAATAGAATCCTTCAATATGAGAAATTTCTCATTCATACTCCAGTACTGTACCACAATAAGAAACCTGAATTTTTAAATGTCATTTCGATGCGTAAAAAACTGCTTAACCACAATGATACAAATTTCAATAGAGCTCATCTTTTAACGAATATATAAAACCTATTCTCATCAAAGACTACACTGGACACATGTCCAAAGATATAACAAGTGATCCAGGCAAATTTTATATCTGAAAATTACGATAAAATACACGAGAGTCAATAGAAAGGGCAAAACTGAACCCTTCTATATGAAATATCTCATTCATACTTCAGTACTGTATTAAAGTAAGAACTAATCTCGAATTTTTAAACGTAGTTTTGACTCACAAAAAATTGCTTAACCTAAATGTTGCAGATATCCATAGAGCTCATTTTTTCAACAAATATATAAACCCCATTCTATCGAAGACTACACTGGACACCCTCCCAAGATGTGAAAAGTGATCCAGACAAATTTTATACTTAAAAATTACGATAAAATACACGAATTGATCGAATGGACAAAACCGAACCCTTCAATACGAAACTTCATATTCATACTCCAGTATTGTATCACGGTAAGAACGAATCTCGAATTTATAAATGTAGTTTTGCTCACAAAAAACTGCTAAACCAAAATGTTGCAGATATCTATAGAACTCATCTTTTCAACAAATATATAAACCCCATTCTATCCAAGACTACAATGGACAACCTCCAATATATAAAAAGTGATCCACGCAAATTTTATATCTAAAAACGACAATAAAACACACGAACGACAACGATAAGGACATAACGAAATCTTCAATACGAAATTTCTCATTCATACCCCAGTATTGTATCACGGTCAGAACGAATCTCGAATTTATAAATGTAGTTTTGCCCACAAAAAACTGCTAAACCAAAATGTTGCAGATATGTTTAGAACTCATCTTTTTAGTAAATATATAAACCCCATTCTATCCAAGACTACAATGGACAATGTCCAATATATAAAAAGTGATCCACGCAAATTTTATATCTAAAAATCACGATAAAATACATGAACGACAACGATAAGGACATAACGGAATCTTCAATACGAAATTTCTCATTCATACTCTATTGTATCACGGTCAGAACGAATCTCGAATTTATAAACGTAGTTTTGCCCACAAAAAACTGCTTAACCAAAATGTTGCAGATATGTATAGAACACATCTTTTTAGTAAATATATAAACCCCATTCTATCCAAGACTACAATGGACAATGTCCAATATATAAAAAGTGATCCACGCAAATTTTATATCTAAAAATCACGATAAAATACATGAACGACAACGATAAGGACATAACGGAATCTTCAATACGAAATTTCTCATTCATACTCTATTGTATCACGGTCAGAACGAATCTCGAATTTATAAACGTAGTTTTGCCCACAAAAAAACTGCTTAACCAAAATGTTGCAGATATGTATAGAACACATCTTTTTAGTAAATATATAAACCCCATTCTATCCAAGACTACAATGGACAATGTCCAATATATAAAAAGTGATCCACGCAAATTTTATATCTAATAAAATACACGAACGACAACGATAAGGACATAACGGAATCTTCAATACGAAATTTCTCATTCATACTCTATTGTATCACGGCAAGAACTAACCCTGAATTTTTAAATGTCATTTCGACGCGTAAAAAAACCGCAACGATGCAGACTTCAAAAAATATCATATTATAACAAATACATAAGCTCCATTCCATCAAAGACTATAACTCAACAGCTTTCGCCGACGCGAACTAGAAGACACCCTAAAATACAACCGAAAATAAAAAATCTAGCGTTCTACAAAAGCCTCCGAAATGCAGAATACAAAATCTGAAAGGGAAGCATGAAAGAGCACTCTTCGAAGACGAGACGAGCAGCCACCTAGATGAGGAACGGAAACGCGGGGTGCGCTGACGGGTGCGTGGCGTCGTGGGGCGCATTTACCTGGGGCGCGCGCTCTGGGGGGCGGGGCGGGGCGGGGCGCGGGGCTTTTGAGGGGCGTAGCCTCTGGGGGCGCGGGCGGCCTCGCAACTCCACCGACCGGCCGACACCGGCTACGGCCGCAACATTGACACCGGCTGATGCTGCCCTCGCGGTGCTACTTTTGCACTGTTAGGCCGGTGCTACACTGGTGGTGTGGTGGCGGAAGTGGGTTTTGTTTGGGTGTTTAATTGATCAGTGAAAGCAATGATCAGTAAAAATAAAGTGTGGTTGTTATCAGTGATGTAGTGGGGAAAAAAGGGCCGGAGCGCTCAATTTTTACAAACACAAATTATTTTTAAGGTTTTTTTTAAAATAGATAATGATGATTTTTATTTTAGATATCGAACAAAATAAGGGTTTTTTTTATAACATGGAATTTTTATTATATTTTCATATATGTATAATCCGAAAACAAGAGGTTATTAAAAAAACAAAATTATTATTATTATGTACTTATATGATCGCTACGAGGTTGGCTCTCGGATAAGGTATATAGGTAGCCTAGACCCCCAACATTTGATAGGGAGACCTTGTCCTGCAGTGGGCACAAAACCGGTCGACAATGATGATGATGATATACTTATATGTAGATTTTATTTTAAAAAAACGTTCAAATTATTAGATTAAAAATTTTGTATTACGTAAAACAAGCCAAAAAGGCGCCGCAGGCAAAAAAAAATTCCAAATGTTTTGCTTAATCAAACTGTATCACCAAAAACTATCAATTTACTTATTTTCTTTGATTTATTTTCTAATATTTTCACAAAAAATTTTCTCATATTTAGAAAAAAGTATCGGAACGCGTTCCGGCTAAGAAATAAAGTGCCGGAACAACGTTCCGGCGCGTTCCGGCCGCACTACACCACTGGCTTGTTATTCGGTTCTGTGCACGTGGAAAGCTGTTTGAACTTGTTGGATCAAGTCTCAATGTAGTCACACTTATGTTAGTAGTAACAGGGCCGCCGAGAGAAATTCCGGGCCCTGGTGTAGAATCATATGGACGCCACCCTCCCCTGTTTTTTTTATTAAATCCATAATTTTGAATTTTCAAAAAAAAAATTCATAATGCTTTTTAAAATTATTTGAAACATAAAAAAAAAAAAAAAAAAAAGGTCGACACTTTTTAAAATTGTTCTACGGTTTTCAAAATTATACAAACCGAAAATTTTTTTCCTTAAAAAAAAGGTGAACGCTTTTTAAAAATTAATTGAAACATGCGCAAAAAATTCGAGACCCATTTTTAGCTTATAAAAATCGGGGGCTCTAAACGGCCACTTGCAATCAGTCCGCGTATTGTTAAACCCGTCACTGTTAGAATTTCATATATCTGAGTAACAGATTGAAATTAAATTAAATTAAAAGGCTCAAAGTATGTATTAATGTTTTACTTCACACTTATTTAAATTTCATTAAACACGATCCGGGCCCTTTCGGAGGTCAGGCCCCGGAACTCTGTACCCTCTAGTACCCCCCTCTCGTCAGGCCTGGTATAAAGCTAACCTAACCTAACCTAACCTAACCTAACCTAACTGATCATTTAACAATTTTTTACTGATCATTATTAACCATTATTAACCATTAACCAATATTAACCATTAACCATTATTAACCATTAACCATTATTAACCATTAACCATTATTAACCATTAACCATTATTATCCATTAACCATTAACCATTAACCATTAACCATTAACCATTAACCATTAACCATTAACCATTAACCATTAACCATTAACCATTAACCATTAACCATTAACCATTAACCTATTAACTATTATTAACCAGTCAAATAATTAGTTGCCGTTTTAATTTGCAGGGGTTTGGAGTGAGTGATCTTCTTTTTACGCGGGAGATATGTTCCGAGACTACTGTGTAAATAAAAAAATCGTGTAAAAAAATTTATGGTGACCATACAAAAATTGGGTATAGGTTCCATCACCTGTCCCTCGATTTACACGGTACCTATTTGTTTTACACGTTTTCGCTTTTACACGGTTTAAAAAAATGAAAAATAAAAATAAATGTTGAAAATAATCAATAATAATAACATTAATAATTAATTAATGTTAGTATTATTGATGGTATATTAATAACATCAATAATAATAACATTGCTTCGTATGAGCTTGCTGCATGTGAGTTTGCTTCCTGTGAGCTTGCCTCGTTTGAGCTTCCTTCGTGTGAGCTCGCTTCGTGTGAGCTTGCTTCGTGTGAGCTTGCTTCCTGTGAGTTTACTTCGTGTGTGTTTGCTTCGTGTGAGTTAGCTTCTGGGAACCATTACGAGTGTACGACTGCAGTGGTGTAACTGATCTTCTAAAATTGTAATGCTTTTTTGGTGCGAGGCAACCTTAACTGGCGCCGACGAACCGACACCATCATTGAGCAACGGGGCGAATTTTACCCTTTGTCTAAAATTGCAAATCCTCCCTTATTTCTCATTAGTATTGTGAATATATTACATACTGCAGTCCACAATCTCAAGATAATCAAAATTTTACTTCCGAAACACTTATTAAAATTGTATTTCACCACTTACACTTCACTCGAATATGCACGATAACTATAATACATACTTATTAATCTTTTAAAATTGTGTTACAAAGTAAAAAATACTTATATATTGAAATAAAAAGTAAATTATGATTATTTTCATTATTATAAAAGGGTGACCAAACATTTGCACACGACACTGGCATACACGATACTACAACACCGAACGTGGAACAGAATCTAACAATAACAAGAATTTCAAAATATGTAGTAAGTACGCGATTAACATAGATTATAAATCATTAATTGGATCATTTAACCATCATGTAGTCCTCCAATTATCCTATGTTTACCAGTATCGCGTGCGCTTGCGTCATTTGGGCAAACGTCTGGGAACCTTTTTAATTTTTGAATGTCGTTTTTTTTAAAGTCGGTTTTTCTAAGCGCATAGATTTTTTCTTTTGAAAACTCGGAACCGAACCGAAATATGTTTTTTGTCGAACCGTAACCGAAAACCGGAACGAAAAATATTACGTTTCGAAGCCCTGCTAAAAACAAAATCAACAATCAAACCCCGATACAAAAACAAAGGGTACCAATATTCGGCCCAGTATGATGGTGTCAGTTCGAGCAGTATAATTCAGCATTTCGCACAGTAAAGTTGCCAGTAACAAAAAAAATGATAAAACATGGAAAAGGTTCACAAAGGGACCTTAATAAAAGTTGGCAATCCTGGGCCTGCCCAGAAAACAAATATTCCGAACCACTGCATGTATGCATATTATACGTTCACGTCGCCTGGCAAATGTCATTTTTGACGTTTATCGCGTATGTAGTTTTACGTTCGCCGAATGGAGACAATTATTTACACGATTGAAGAAGAAGATACCACGATCGCTAAAGTATGGAGTCCTTTTACTCTTCGGAAAAACAACACAATGGGTTCTCGACAGTGGTGGTATTTTCTATACCGTTCTAATTATCCAATCCATACATATGACCAAGTGTAAATCTAGTTGCGATTGCCTTTATAAAATCAATAGACAATTAAAAATATTTTGTTGTTTCAATTATTGTACATATCAATTTATTTTGTTTTTAATACAAAACATCTGTGGAAATTTAAGTTGAACCATGTAATTGTAAAACAGCAAATGGAAGACGTAAAAAATATATATTTATTTTTGACGACATCTATGAAATTTTTATAAAACTTAAATGATAAAATATATATTTATTTAAGTTTTATAAAAATTTCATAGATGTCATCAAAATAAATATATATTTTATCATTTAAGTTTTATAAAAATTTCATAAATGTCGTCAAAAATAAATATATATTTTTTACGTCTTCCATTTGCCGTTTTACAATTACATAGTTCAACTTAAATTTCCACAGATGTTTTGTATTAAAAAAAAAAAAAATTGATATGTACAATAATTGAAACAACAAAATATTTTTAATTGTCTATTGATTTTATAAAGGCAATCGCAACTAGATTTACACTTGGTCATATGTATGGATTGGATAATTAGAACGGTATAGAAAATACCACCACTGTCGAGAATCCATTGTGTTGTTTTTCCGAAGAGTAAAAGGACTCCATACTTTAGCGATGGTGATATCTTCTTCTTCAATCGTGTAAATAATTGTCTCCATTCGGCGAACGTAAAACTACATACGCGATAAACGTCAAAAATGACATTTGCCAGGCGACGCGAACGTATAATATGCTTACATGCAGTGGTTCGGAATATTTGTTTTCTGGGCAGGCCCAGGATTGCCAACTTTTATTAAGGTCCCTTTGTGAACCTTTACCATAATGACTATTTGTTTAATAACAACAATACATAACCTCGAATTACATATAATACGGTGGAATAAAAGATGTTTTTCTTTATGAGATCATCTCAAAACATTGTAAAGTAATTGATTTCTTTACAAAATCAGTTACTTGTCATTAGCTTTGACAGGGACCAACTACCAACTAAATAAAATCATATTGCAGCCTATAAGTTATTCACTTTTGACAAATAATATATAGTCTCAAATATAATAATACGCATACTAGTCCACGAAAAAAAAACATTTAAATTACTGTACATTGCAATGTACACTGGGTCTAATCTAATGTTTAGTTTTTATAATAAGTTAACTACTAAAAATGCATTTTTGATACTAGCAACTATTCGTCGGGCGAAAAGCTGATTTCGTTGCGAATTTGACGTTTTCATTTGACATTTCATATATACTGTGAATGTGTAATGTAAATACTGTGACCAATATATTATCCCAAACAAAACCATCGACCCCTTGGTCATACAAAACCATCCCACGACACCCATCAACAACCGAAAAAAAACCACTGATACGTCAAACGTGTTGTTAACGGCACCAGCTCCGACTTCCCAAACATGGAAGAACCTGACAGCTTCCCTTGCGTGGCCTGCAGATGCACGTTTCCGCAATCCACCGCCAAAGACATCCTCGATCCCCTCGACGAGGCAGGAACGACCACCCTGAACATCCTCAAGTCCTCGGCAGGCCTGCTCCTGGACGAGGGCTCGGCCTGCGAACGCTGCCAAGAGCTGGTCTTCCGCCTGCACGAAGCCGACGTCAAATGGCAGTCGCTGAGGAACGAGCTCATAAACGTGTGCAATGGCAGTTTGCCTCCGGACAGTTCTCGCACGCACACCAAGCAGGAGTCGTACGTTGAGAGTATCAAGGTGGAGACGTTCGATATACCCATATCGCCCCCCTCGCCGCCCAGGGCTGCGACTCCGACTAATTTTTCAGATTCGGACGACGAGCCGTTGTATAAAACTAAGTTGAATTCGTTGTTGGATGTGAAAAGTTCCGATGTGGCTCAACCTGCGAAGTAATCATGTTTTTTTTGTATTGAATCATTTTGATTGAGTTATATGTTGTCTAAAAGACACTAGAGCCTCAAAGAGGTGATAAGTTGTGTCGTTTGGAACGTTTTAAAGCATACGTACCTTAGTCCAAAGTATCGTAGTTTTTTGAGTTATTGTTGCTTTTTTTATTTTTAAGAAAAAATTTAAAATTTCACACTTGCATTCAATGATTTATCTAATGAAAGATAATATATGGCAGACGAACCTTATATTTTTTTGTTTACTATGTATTTATTTTTTAAATCGGAATACAAAAATCTGTATCCACAAAAAACTATCAAAATTACGTGATTAGTTATAAAAAAATTATTGAAGGGAAGGAAAACTAGAGTTTTTTGATATTTCTCGTTTTAAAAAAAAAAAGAAAAAGTTCAAAGTTTACAAATATTATGAAAAACATTTCTGTTTAAAGCCCTTTCGATTGATGTATCAATCCTGCAGATATTTATCCAATTTTTAAAACTAGGACATAAAAACGAAACCGAAGGATGAAATTTTTGAGCTCTCCGTGTACATATTGTTGAGGGCTGCATACAAAATAGTAGTACAAAAACTATGATACTTTGGACTAAGGTATGTATAGATTGAAATGTTCCAAATAACATGACCTATCACCTCTTTAAGGCTTTACTGTGACCTTTGGACCACTCTGTTTAATATCAAAAACAGATTATTGAAACTGTATTGAAATTTTTTAATTCTATAACGTTAATTATCATTTACCAATTCTTTGATGATCGATCTAATTAAAAGTTGTTTTTTTTTCAGAATGCTAGAGCAGTACTCGTGTCGAGAATGCAACGCTATATTTTCCATGAAAGCTCCGGCTGCCATCCACGTGTTTTCCGTTCATAGAATCGACCCTGCCAAAGACTCGACGGTTATTTTATGCAGTTTCGTCGATGAATCGAAAAAACTAAAAGATAAAAGAAAATTAAAGAAGCGGTAATGATATCACAAACTCTATTTTTTCAGTGCTATTTTATGCTAAGTTTATTTTCTCTTTTCAGATATGCCTTAAACGATATTCCATCGAAGAAAATAAAAAACAAAAAATTGGATGCTAGAAAATCGAAGGATTCGAACAGCGCAGATCCAGAACCCATTAAGACTGCTAGTCAATTGCAACAAAGACTCGCTATTCCAAATTTAACTATCAAAAAGGTGCCTTATAAAACTCACACTCTTCAATCGGTGTTATCCGGTCAAACGAATAAAGAGGATAAAATCATAGTGTCTGGAGCTTCGAATTCCAATACAATATTGAATCAATTACAGACTGCCGGTCTGCAGGTCACGTCCAAAGTTTCTATGAAAATTGGTCAGAAAAAGGACAGAAGTAAAGAAAAATTCCCGTGTCAAGAATGTTCTACTGTATTAAGCAGTAAACGTATGTACAAGTCTAATGTTGTATTCCAAAATGATTTTTTTTATTGACTTTTTGTTTTATTGTAGAACGTTATGATTTTCATATGATGAAACATCACGGAAACCAAACGCCGTTTATTTGTGAGATTTGTGGAGCAGCATACAAACATAAAAAAGCCTGTGATATTCACGTCGGAATGCACAAAGGTAAATTTTTTTACTATAAATATGTTTATCATATTTCTATTTTGTTTTAAAAATTATCATTTATAAATAAAATTTAGGTATCAGTCCATGGAAATGTA
The DNA here is from genome assembly GCA_009617725.1 of Hydropsyche tenuis. Lineage (NCBI taxonomy): Eukaryota > Metazoa > Arthropoda > Insecta > Trichoptera > Hydropsychidae > Hydropsyche > Hydropsyche tenuis. Next base: position 2,463,972 of record VTON01000025.1, read on the forward strand.
ACGAATGCGGTAAAATATTTCCATCGAAAGGTGCACTTTCCAGACACGAGGCTATTCATACTGGTACTCCAAATTATCAGGTACGTCTTCAAACATCGTTGTTTAATGCTCGTCCATTTCTTTTTACTTGATTAATATTTGAATTTTAGTGCGATTTGTGCGGCAAATCATTCATACACACATCGTCTTTCAAAATGCACAAGTTAAGTCATTCTGGTGTTAAGCCACATTCGTGTTCCAAATGTGGTTTGGCGCTTATGACAAAGTCACATTTGAAGCGTCATCAACGTGTCCACAGTGGTGAAAAAAGACACGAATGTAATATTTGTGGTAAAAAGTTTTCAGAGAGGTATTTTAGTCTATTCTATTCGTGATGTTTTTTTATTTTATTTTATTTTTTGTTTTCATTATGTTCCGTTTCCTTTTTAGATATAATCTATACGCACATCAGAAATCGCACGATTATAATAGTGTTCATCGAGTTGGCAAAAATCACAATTGTACTCTTTGTGATGCTACGTTTATCCGAAGGTACTAAAATTTTTACTTTTATCTTTGATCAACAAATCGTCATTTTCTAATTGTAATGTTTTTGGTAGACATTTACTGGATAAACATATGGAAGCTGTACATCAACTTGTTTCTGAAAACAAAGTGAAACAACCCCGTAATACTATGAATAAATTGTTGAAACAACAACAATTGCAAACGACGTCGCTTGACGCATCAGAAGTGAAACCAGATGGTATTTCATTGCTATATTCTTGTTGAAATTTTATTATGTCGATTTAATATAATACATTTTTCTTATTTTAGTTACTGTAACAGAAATTCAACCCAAATTATCTCCTGTAACGACTCAAGCAAACACAATCGAATCTAATGACGTAAAAGGTTATTTCTTTTCTCGCATTGATTCTTTCTATTGATATTGTATTGAAAGTAATGTAAATCTGTCTTGTGCAAGTATTTCTTAACATAATCATTTTTTTAACTCGAAAACTGAATTTTTGTGTCTAAAAACTCAGTCCTTTTAAAAACAACTTGTTTTCTAAAGCTTGTCGAACGATTTCTCAGGTGAAGTTTCCTTTGTGCCTGTGAATGTAAAAGAAGCTGAACCGTTGCTTGAACGTCACGCAGAAGTTATAAACGGAGAGCCTCATCCCTGGCAAAGTCTGATGAATTATCATTTAGCAAATGATTATCCATTAAGAATGCACGGAGTTGATTATGTTGGTTATCTCAATAGACAATAATTACAGTTTGTGATGTAATTTTCGGTTTCACGTAAAGAATTGCTGAGATTTTAAGAACGTTCAATAATAATAAAACACATTTATGTTATAATGCAAAAGTTGTTGACAATAACTGTGATATTCATTTACTTTGTAGAAAATGATTTTCAATATCACACCAGTTTTTATGTTTTTTTTAATCTAAATTTTATTAATTATTCCGTGTGAATAGTTATGGTAGATGTTTGTATTTTTATATTATGTATCTTATTGATTTTTTTGATTTTATTTGGATAAATGATCTTTTGGTTGATATATTATATGTATTGTAATATTTTATTTTTAAGTAAATAATTGTATTTGTAAATATTGGCATTATAAAAGTATTTTCTTATATAAAAAAAATATATTAATAAATTACTTTGAAAATTAGTTAGTTTAAAAGTAATGTTTTAATTTTTATGATTTTTTTCACATTATGCAAAATTGAATCAAATTTGCAAACAATTAGTTAATTAGGTTTTTGAGTAATGGATTAATAACAAGCAGTTGAGTTGAGTGCAATAAATATTTCAAACACTTGCAATATCGATCCATATCACGGATTAGTCACCACAAATCTTTTTATGTTTTTTTTATTTATATTGGGAAAAATGAACTCTTGAATGTATTATATTTGTATTAAAAATAGTGAATATTGCATTTTCATATTGTCTTTATAATAAAAAGATATCTTTAAAAAAAACTTTGTTTTACTCATGTGAGAATTATGTCATATTTAGTTCTCTTTTTCACCGCTAGATTGCACTATTGTATTTTCGAAGAGCGTGCTGTCACTTTGACAGTTGGTTTTCAAAAAGCATCATTCTCGGAATAATAGGTCAGTTTCGAAGATGTCTGAAAACGTGCAAATCCGATGGGCTGAAAAACGAGACATGAAAGAAGTTATGAGGATGATCCAAGTTAGTGTGTTGCTTTTTTGTGTTATGTACTTTTTGTACAATTTAATAACAGTTTATTTGTCACTAGATTTATAAATTGTGCTGTAATTTCATTAATACTATATTGAGATTGCATAATTTGATATAATTAGTATCAAGTGTGAAATTTTATTAAAAAATTGAACCTGAAAACGCGTGCGCGAAAATATTTAATTTGCAAATTGGCCGCTAGGGTCTCTATAAAATAGCAATTAAAAGTAAATCTGACATTCAAAATGAACAAATATTAATAAGTTATATCAATTAGAATTTCAATAAAAATAGATTCCACAAAAATATTTTTCAAAATGAGAAGTAATTGCTATGTGCATAAAATTTTACTTTTTATAAAATTTTATTTTGTGTGCTGTTCGCGTAAACATCGCATGGTTTTTCTTATCACAGATTTGAACTTTATAAATACTTTTAGTAACTATGTATTTCGTATTTATTATTCGAATCAAAACACATTTTAATTTTAGGAACTAGCTGATTTCGAAAAAATGCCTGATGGTCCCAAAATCACTTCTGAAAGTAAGAAAAAATCTTCGCAATAGTTTTGATACTTGTATAGCATTTTTTTTTCTGCAAAAATGTCATTTTAATCTCATTGTCATTTTTATTCAGTTTTGGCTAGAGATTGTTTTGATGCAAATCCTCCATTATTTCGATGTTTCGTCGCCGAGGGCCAAAACGGCAAATTGATTGGTTATTCCATATTTTTTAACGTTTATTCAACCTGGGAAGGAAAATCTCTGATGATGGAAGATATATACGTAGAACCTTCTCATAGATCGAAGGGAATAGGAAAATTGCTATTGAGCTCTGTTGCTAAGGTTCAACGCTACATTTTAATATAAAAATATTTTGTTGGCGATTTTTATAAATATTTTTATTTTCAGCATGCTCTGGATACTGATTGCAGCAGATTAGATCTGCATGTTTTGAAATGGAACCCAGCGAAAAAGTTTTATGAATCCAAAGGAGCAGTGGATTTAACAGGAACTGAAGATTGGATGTTTTATAGATTTAACGTTGACGCTTTGCAAAAGCTAACTACGGATACGATAATGTCTAAATAAAGGTTAAAGAGTATTTTGATTTTTTATTTATTTCCTTCACGTCCATTTGTGTCGTTAAAAAAAGGGGTTGAGTTGATGATTTAAAATATGAAAACTATTAAATTCGAGCGATATATCGATAATCTAAAACCAACGTAGTGTATAGTGTATTATGTAAACTGTATATGACTATCATGATATAATTCAAATCACATTACAAACCTAGAAAATTTGCAACACAATCCAACGAAGGGTTAAAGGTAACAGACAAATATCAAAGTAATCTCAACAAACTACAACCGTCTTTCCCCAAAAATAAGACCCGGTCTTACATTAATTTTACACTAGATCTTATTTTCGGGGTAGGTCTTATATTAAAACCATCCTTCAAAATCATGATAGGTCCTATTTTCTGAAAAAGACGAAAGATCGACAAAAACCTCCACATTTCCTCCCCAAAAAAACTACTTCTGAAACAGTGGCGGGTCCACGGTGGTGATAAACGGTCAATTTCCACCACCCTAGAGATTTACATAATTTTATTCTTAAAGGCAGAGCCGTAGCAATGTTTTTGGCGCCCTTGGCAAATATAAAATTTGGCGCCCATTTTTTTCCAAGGGGAAGCTGCAAAAATTTTTTTTTCCATGGAGAAAAAGTAATTTTTGAATTTCATAATTTTCAAATGAAAAATTATTCTTTACTATTCGAACGTGTTCGAACCCCAAAAAGATTTTTCCTTAAAAAAATCTCAACGCATTAATGTAGCCCAACTCTCCGAAATATTTTCGCGAATTTGTTACCAAGCCTAATCCAACCTATCGTCGTTTGATGAATAATTTCGCGTGAAGTTAAGCCAACATTAGGAAATATTTTCGCGAATTTCTCACCAAGCCTAACCCAACCTATCATTGTTTTATGAATAAATTCGCGTGAAGCAATTGGGTAAAATAATAATGGGCAATAGCTTAAATAATTTCCTACAAAAAAAATGAAATAACTTTTTTTCGTAGGAGTAACCATTTTGAAAATAATTCGGTTTGAAGACTTGTCACTGATGATATGTAATCCTCAAATACAATTATTAGTGGGCAAGTGCGAGATTTTTGTTTTTTTCTCAAAAATCAAAAAAATAACAATAACTCGAAAACTATAATACTTTGGATCAAGGTATATTTACTTTAAAATATTCCGAATTACATGATCTATCTCCCCTTTAAGACTCTGCGCAGGTCCACCTAACACCCTGTATATTATAATTACAATTCGCATTTTTTTTTTAAGTTTAATAAATAAAATATTTAAGCACATTTAGATTTTTATATTTTTTCAAATATAATTTCACTAATATTGTACATTTTTGAAAAAAAAATCTGCCTGCGGCGCTAATGCCTATGATTTAAAAAAAATATGCTATTCAATCGTCTCGTTTTCGTAAAAAAAAAAGAATTTTTAGTATATTTCTTTAATTTTTTATAAATTTTATTAACATTGATAATTTTTCTGAAAAAAAAATTCGCCTGTGGCGCTATTAATAGAAAATAATAAAAAAATATCATAAAAAGCTTGATAAAAATGCGTACCGGCACCTTTTTTTCAAATATAATTTCACTAATATTATTCATTTAAAAAAAATCTGTCCATGATTTTTAGAAAATATGCTATTCAATCATTTCGTTTTCGTAAAAAAAGTAGTATTTTTTAGTATATTTCTTTAATTTTTATAAATTTTATTAACATTGATACTTTTTCTGAAGAAAAAATTCGCCTGCGGCGCTATTAATAGGAAATAATTTAAAAAAAATCATAAAAAACTTAATAAAAATGCGTACCGGCACCTTTTTTTCAAAAAAGCACCGAATAAGTAAGTCTTATTTTAAAAAAATTATTAAAAATTATAAACTTCCCCCACCCATCAAATTTCCTGGATCCATCGTTGTTCAAAAAACTCTCACAGTCCCCGCATTTTCCTACCGCTTTCGCAAAAATCCGCCAACACCGCTAATACGTGCCCACTCCGGCACACGAACGTGCCAGTACACGAACATGTAATACACAAACATGTAATACACAAACACACACCGCACTTGCGGCTCGCACGCCGGCCCGGTCTCAGTGTCGATAAGGACTTGCACGAGCGCCACGTCTCGTGCAACGTTCCCCCCCCCCCGGTCCCCGTTCCCCGCATTTTCGAATCGTTTTCCCGCTAATTTGCCGCTGGGAGGACGCAGGGCTGCCAATCGGCCGAGGGCGCTTTTTGAACCGTGAGTATCGGGGTTGTTCGGGCCGCGAACGAGGATTGGTGGTCGTTGAGGGTTGTGGGTTTTGGGAGGGTGGTTTTGGGGTGGGTTGGTGTTGGTTTTGGGTTTTGTTTGTGTTGTTTGTGTTGTCGGTGTGATTGGTTTGTTTTAGTAGGTAGTTAAAATAGTGATGTTTTTTTTAAATAATTGGTTGTTTGATGGTTTGTCATGATATTTAATTCGAAATTATATTCTTTAGATGTTCGTTTGAATATTTTAATAATTTTATAGATTTAATTAATAGTTTAAAATTTATTTGAAACATTTGAATAATACGATGAAATCTCGTTTTTTTTATATTTTTGAAGGGATCGAAAAAAAAAGTTTTTAGAAGATAAACGTAGATTAAGGATTTAAAATTCAAATATTTGAGTCTTCAAGACTATAAAAATAATAGAAAAAATAAAATTCCTGACACATAAAATTATAATTTGACTGCATTTCATATTCGCTTAAATATTAGTTTATACAAATAAAAACTAAATATTTTTCAATACGAAAAATTATAAAAATATTTCAATACACGAATAGATTGCGTACGTCATACGTTGATACTTAACACGTGCTCCTTTTATGCTGTTTTTTTATCAATAACAAATCACAAAGTATTAAATTGATATAACACATCATTTAAAATTTATAACCAATACATTAATCTAAAAAAAAATCTTAAATTCATCTGATCAAGTTTGACGAACTGCAATTGTTTATACAGACAAAACGACTCGCTTACATAATCGCGTTAAATGCGAAATAAATAAATCACAGATATGACTTTATCGCAAATTCAATAATTGCAAAATTATAAGACCGATTATGCGAAACGAAATAGAGAACTTTTCCAAGGCGCGTCTTTTAAACGATTTGGAAATTTTGCAAAATAATTATCATATGTTATTCGAATGTATATTAATACACATCGTTTTTGATGCATATGAATTTATTTACTCGATTCTATGGCTTTCGAAGCGATCATTTTGTTGACCTCCCTCGATACGACACGAACGCTTAGAAATGGTTCAAAAGGTTATCGTGTATGTTGGGTGGTGTAATTATGTTTGTGTGTGTAAATATGATTTTCGAGTACTTATAATTTATATGTTTAATTCTAATAATTTCGATCGGTTAAAATAATTTGATATTTTTTTAGTAATTATTGTGTTTTCATTCGAAAATACTACCGACATATAAAAAATTATATGAATCGAGATTCATCTGTAATTTTTATTGTTATCACTTTGAAAACGTGTTATTTTTTTATGATCGTTCATATTCAATATAATTTATTTATTAAATAAAATCGTTATTTTACAGATTTCGAAGAATGTACTAATTGCGGGGTTGAAAATTTTTGATTGGCGCTAAAAAAATTTCGAAATGACGACCACTGTGAAGGAAGACTATCATAATTTCGGTGAGTTTTCAAATCTGTATTTTTCCATTTTTTTTTATTTTTTAATTGAGATATTCGCACTGTTTCATAATTAAATACGCACATATGCAGTATTTACGTTATTTTTGTTAATTATAAACTCAACCATTGCGGTTGATGCTTCCTGGCCAGAGAAACTTAGCATTTACATTTTTTTTCATATAACATTATATTATTTTGAAAAATCTCATTGTTTCCCGAAAGTATTTCAAAACCGCATAATGTGGCTTCGACATACAGATGTTATTGTATTTATAAAATCGACAGTTTTATGATAAATTCAAGATCTTTTGCATATAATACAATTAAAACCTTAATTCGATTAATCTCTTTGGATTACATTATATCCATCGCACAATCACTTTCATAAATGCACTCGGGCCTCGTATAGCACGATTTTGCTATAACACGATTGATTATTTGTCACCTATTTTCATACAACACGTTTTATATAACACGATTTTTAGAAAAAAAAAATATTAAAAATGATTTATGTAGATTAGATGATGCTTTATTTAGGTACATAAATTATTTATTGGCAAATTTTCATTTTAACATTTAACATGAATAAAAATACATTATATTATAAGTGTTTAAATTGAGATGCTTAACGAATTTCACGCGTAATTCATGATTATAATTGTGTAAATTATTATTTTTTTTAATTGAATTTCGCGTGTAGTTTAAAAGTTATATTTATTAATTTTTAGCCATATCGTAACTAGTTTTGGGTTTACATATTGTCCAGTAGTACCTTTTGCTATCCTAACCGTTAGCATGTGCAAATTTAGACGATTTAATGGGAAAATGATTTGTAAAAACTGTCAAACAACCTCTTCACAAAACTCACACGTATAAACTATTATATTTACGCGTGAAATTCGTTAAGAAACCTAATTTACGGACTTATAATGCATAAATTAAGCGTGAAACACATTAAAAAATTTAATATAAGCACCTATAATGCATTTTATCTATATATGTAAATATATATTTTCTGTATTGTTCATTAAAAAAAATGGATATTAACAAACTTCGATATTTTTTTGGAACGAAAATCTAAATTTTTGTACAAAATTCAAACTTCGTACAACACGAATTTGTATTACACGACATTTTTGTAGAACTAACAATAAGTGTATATTTTTCAAATAATAATTAAATATTCATTATAAAATTCCTTTACTACATTACAATTCGAAATAGGTCACGTTCGATAATAAAACTCGTATCTAATAAAAATGAATTCCTCATGCCCGATGTTGCATGGTCAGCTCTCAGTGACGAAGTAAAGTCTTCTTCCGGGTACTGCAGTTCCTTATCAGCCGGGCACTGCATGCGAAATGCATGAAAGTGCGAACACTACTGTACTATGGTTTGATAATGCCGGTTATCACTTGACGATTAACATAACTGATAAAACGACGTTTGTTCAACTCGTTCATTCATGGTTTTCGTATTGTTTACGAGTCGAGTGTCTACCACTCTGTCTGTGATAATCGAAATGTTACGATTAGAATTTTCGGTAAATTTTTTCGACGATATTAGTTTTTTGTAGTGCATAGTTCTATTTACAGTTATTAGAAACTAATTTAGTTAAAATAACTGTTGTCTATATTGAAATTTGTGTTAATAATGCACTTAACGTATTATCTGTTTAGAAAAATTCCGTTAAATTTGAATATTTTATGACATTTTTAAAATATTGCAATTAACGAAAGCGTGCAAATTCGAAAACTCATGAAAAAGACGATTGAATATAAAATGGCGATAAATTGCGTCGTTTATAATACGCTTTTGTTCGACATGCCATTTTGCGATTTATTACAAAACACTTGTGTTCAATAAAGAATAAAAAAAATCGTTTCTAAACAGTCCTTAATTAATCAATATCGGATAATGTAAACAGATCCAGTCTGATTATGAGACAATTGAGAGATGACACATACTTATCCCACATATTTATAATTGACTTCAAAATAAACATCGTCCGATTAATGCTTTTTTACCATTCGAAGACACTAATGAAAAAAAAAATAGATTTATTACAAACATTCGTAATATAAATCTATTCGTATAACATACAGGGCAATAAGGAACGAACGTAAACTAATTCAATTATTGTGCTCTATTGTTTACGATTTATGTGAGTTTAAGTTTCGAATTGCGTTTTATGCAGTTAATTTATAATATTATGTATTTGCATAACATTTGAACTTTCAGTGACGTTTGAGCTTTTTTTTAATCCAACGATCGTTATCTGATTTGATTCTTCGATTTTAATTTTATGGCACGTTCCATCAACAATATTTATCCGCATGAAAGTCCTTCTATTGTTCGAACGTTATACAAACACAATATAAACTCGCTTAAATTTTATTACAGACTAAATAAACTTCATCATTGTTTATGAATGGAGTCTTTTAGTCATTCGAAAAAAAACGAACGTTAAAAATATCGATATCGGCCAGTTGTTACGATTCATATGAAACGAAAAATTTCAAAATAATATTGCCGTGCATATTTCGCTGCACTATTTAAAATGCGTATGCACAAGTGCAATAACAATAAACAACAAAACGGAGGCGAAGTTCTTTCTAGTACTTGAAATGGGTCGAACGCGACGTTGCGTTTGCGAATCGATTGGTTATGGCCGGTGAATGAGCGGTCACGTGACCCTAAGCCAGTGCAGCCAACCGGACGTTGAGACAGTTTGCTATCCTGTTTTTTTCTTGTAATTTTCGCGGGAAATGATCGCAGATTTCGACTATTTTATGAATCCTACACATTTCAAACTAATATTTTTTTAATATATAGGTATATAAAAATATATCTATTATCAAATTTTTATGTTTAAATTATACTCCGATTCAAATAAATTCAATATTTTATATAATCGTTATCTAAATTTTTGGTTTTTCGTTTCCACGTGAAAACTTTTTGAAATAAAATGAAAATTGTTTTACATAATTTCAAAAACTATCTCCATAATATATTAATAAGGATTACATTTCAAATATCGGTCACATGTGTATTACACAAATCATTCACTTTCTCACCCTTCTTAAATATGAAAAAAAATGATCTACCGTGAAGTGCTTATAACTGTTTTCTTAAACACGTGGCATCGGAATCCACTTGACTTATTTATTAAATGAAGCGTGTAAAACTAGTCAAAATTTCTTTTTTCAAATAAGAAGTATTCAAAACACTAATTAGCTATTTTTCGAAGCGAATAAAAAAAATTATACCTATTCGCTCAAATTTATAGATATTTCAGATTTTTAAAAAACCCCAGTTCAGGCCCCTTTATTTTAATGGTATTATTATCTATTTTTATTTATATAAAACAAATCGTTAATAAAATAATAATAATAATAATAATAATAAAACGGAAGAGCGAACTGATATGAACGTAGGGAAAATTTTGTCATTTCGGGGATTTCCACTCGTGGTACGAAATAAATTTGGCATTCCTGTTTTAGATCCCACAACACAAAACCAACACAATTTACAGCATTTGAACATATACAAGTAATATGCTATATGTGCATTATATATTATTGCACCAGGAAGGAGAAAAGGTGACCCGTCACGTGCACCGAGTTGAACGTTTTCCGCGAACATTTCGATGGGCATTTGAGTGTTTTTCGAAATATTTTATTGAAAATCTTCATTTAATTATAAGGGAGAAGTGTGTCGTTTTCGATATTCGTTCGATGTAAAATGTTATATTTGTCGTGATAGTTGCTTTTTCAGGAACGTGAGTTTTATATTTTTGACATAGTTTTAATTGTTCGGTTTCATGTCGAAGCGTATATGCGTATACAATAATGTTATAAATGCACGAAAACGTCATTTGTTGCCAGCGATAAGGAAAAAACAGTTAAGGCCTTTGCATAATGTAAATGCGTTGGGTTGTACTTTTTTTAATTTATTTTATCCATGAGAATAGGATAAATATCGTAGGTTATGTGTTTTAATTACATAAAAGAGCAATCATATTTATTTTGATGATGATTAAGAGTTTGCGTTTAAATTTTGAGTGAATCGTTTGAAATTTAACTAATCATATTTTACTTTACTTTATTCGAAATTATAAAACGACTAATTTTGAATATGTATAGGTATGTACTATTAAATTTTTCTTTTGCAATTCCAGCATATTTTATTTTAGATTGATCGTACACGAAAACGTGATCACTAAATGAAAATTTCTAGTAATTCACATAAAAATCGAAACGACACATTGACAATGTTTTATGGATATAATTATTTTTATTGCATACTTTTAATGCTCATTGTTCAAATATATTATATTTGAAACGGACAACTTTTTTTATTCGTTCAAAGTTATCTATGAAACTGAAATTCTTATCGCATTAGCTTTGACGTCGTGTGAAAGGTTACAAAGCCACATTTTCATAATTTAAAAAAATCAAAATGACAACTCTTATTTTCGAAACCTAGTGAAAACTAAAGTATCAACTTTCAAATTATTATTCTATACAAGTTTGAGATTCTTGTTGATGGATTGTAGTCTTATTGTCTTATTTGTTCATTTCGATTTAAGCTTTCACTTATTCAAACGCGTATATAATAATTTGTCAAACAAAAATATAAAATATTTATTTAATTGGCACACGATATGTGAATGTTTGTGTATACTATTGATTTTCAAAATATTCAAATGGTCAGATTTTGATCACGTAGTCACATCTTATACGTTTAATTACTCACCAAATACGTTAAAATGTTGCTTCATTTGATTTTATTATAAAACATGTTCTCATCTAAAATATTCTCTGAACTCTAAACATATGAAAACAGCACTTATATATAATTCTATAAATTAGTGAAAACAATACCATTTTAATCATAATCAGTATAAATGGAAAGTAATAAAACAACACGAGAGTTAAACTCTTGCCCTGTTCATATCTATTATTTCATTTTCCGTAATTCCAGTGATCTAGTAATACGACTGTACCTTTGATCACATTCAAATAACACAATGACTATCTCTATGACGTCACAGATCATTCTTAATAGAAATTTTGAAAAAAATAAAACGTTCGTTAAAACAATACGTGTAGAACATTTACCCGGTCACCCAGTAATGCAACTATGTTACACTTCTTGGCACGTACGAACTACATATATGAACCGATGACCTCATCAACAATTTATAAACGAAATCGCTTTAATATTTAATTTAAAATAAATAAAAATCATTCCATTTGATTATCTTATAACTGCTTCAGTCATTCAGAAACATAATTACAATTTTAGACACACACAAACCGAATGAAAAGATGACATCGCTTGTAGTTTTTGATGAAAATTACGTAATCGATGATAATATAATACAATAGACATGTGAAAATAGTTTCCTCTGATTGCTGAAGGAACTTGTAACGTTACTTATTTGAAGCGACTTGTGATGAGATCATTAGTTGAATGTGTTTTTTTGTTAGCTCGAAATTTAATATGTTTAGTCAAAGATTTAATTTATTTTTAACGATGAGGTTAGACGCTCGAATTTCAAAATGTATCAAAAAAGCTACGTCGCACAATATCATATAATATATTGTATAATACGTTGTTAAGATTGCATATGATGAAAGTCAAACATCAATAATATCTAATTTCTCCAGTCACTTAAAAGTGCAAAATAATCATCAGCATGCACACTTAAGTTTCACGTAGTATCAAAAAAGGCCCTTCATTCCACAACGTGGATTATAAAAATGATTCAGTCCATCACTTATTAAAAAGTCTTATCCCACAGGCCACAATTGAAAATAAATACAGTGTATGAAATCTTTGCACAACTAACACTTTCCTATTATTCATCAATTTGTGCAAATTTCCAATAAAAACACCTAAACTTTCAATGCCATCAAAATATTCTTATCCCATAATTCAGATTCAATTAAAATCCATAAGTTTAAGACTCCCAACATAAAATGACGAAATACAACAAAACTGGACTCTCTTACTGTTCGCATTTTGCTACTGCTCCACTCACCCAATAATGCGAATTTTTAACCAAAACGCCCAAATTTTCAATACCGTTGATATAATTTCAACCCACAGTTAAGATCCAATTCAAAACCATATGATTACGATCCATCATAAGATGACGAAACACAACACAACAAAAACCAAACTCTCGCACTACTCGCATTTTCCTACTACTCCACTCGCCGTATTATAGAAATTCCTAGCTAAACACCCAAATTTTCAAATGAATCAAAGTAGACTTACCCATAGTTAAGATTCAGTTCAAATCCACATGATAAAGATACACCATAATATAACGAAACACAACACAACAAAAACCGAACTCTCTCACTACTCGCATTTTCCTACTACTCCACTCGCCCAATAGTGCAATTGCACTATTCAACACCAACAAACCGCAATAATCGCTATGACGTCGCCAATTGTCTACGTCGAGCCGTTTCGCTATCGGCCAACACGATAAGGATCCGCTATCAGGGCACGCACCAAACTAAAATAACAATTTCGATAACACGCGCCATTTTCTGATATGTACTATATTCGGCACTGACCACCTCAAGGAGGACAGTGATAACGGCCATCGGTATCTACACTATTACGAATAGCCACGATTAGCGCACGTAGCTGCAATATCGTTGAACTATATTTACTTTATGTAGTGTGGCGCGATTAGTCGGTAGTGCAACTCGTTATCGGACGTGGTGAACATGTGCTTTTTGATTTTGTATGAAAAGTTGCCGGTGAGGTTTCGATTGTCGTTTTAGGTTTTGTGTGGATAATTAGTTTATGCAGGGATGGGTAATTGTTTCAGATGGATGGAAAATTTGTTGGGCCACAAAGTCATGTTTAGTAAAAAAATAAACAATTTTAAATTTCTTTGAAATCTGCTTGTAGTTCTAAAATAGGTAAACTATAATTTTGGAAATTTTTCGTACTGAAATTTTCGTATAATTTTTGCATAGTGGGAAAATAATCGACTTTTTTCTTTAAGGTTTTTAAAAAAGTAATTATTTTGTCAGAAATGCTCTAATATAATTGAATATTTCAAATACCATTATTTATTTTCTTTGGAATTTACAATTTAAATGATTCAGAAATCGAATTGATCGAAAAACAAAAATCGTTTTCGTTTTCTAGAATTCTCTTTTAGTTCAAGAAAATCAAATATTTTCTGTTTCGTTTCCGAAAATATGATGACATACTTTTTTTAATTCTCATACTCCACTGACTTTTTATTTAGATTATTTATTAACTTTTTTCATTGACTTCTTATGATTTTAAAGTTTTAAATGTAATTTTAATTACATAACCAATTTGTTTGTTGTTTTACATTTTTTAACTATCTACTCTTGAATTATGGTCTTTCAAATCGTCTTTAATTCTTACCTATAATTTTAAGATTATTCAATTCGAAATTTTTATTTAATATACAGATAGTCTTCGACTTGCAATGGTTGGTACTTACTACTTACAATTAGAGTAGAAGAAAAATAATATAAACATTTTTCTAAATTTACTTACTAAATTATCCATTTCGGAAAAAATATAGACTCATTCAAATGGAAATTTTGATAGAATTAAAATTGATGTATTTTTTTGCATGGATTCAACTTACGACCAATTCAACTTATGACCGAGATTCAGACACATATCTCCGTCGTAAGTTGAGGAATACTTGTATTAGATCTTTGAATATTCGACATGTTACAATTTTTTAACTATTCCTTGTTTTGAAATTATTATCGTGCTCATTTGAAGATGTTTGTTTATAAAATTAAATATGCAGACGTATTGACATTAAATATTCATATAATTGGACGTTTATTTGAAATAGAATGCTTATTTTTAATATACATATGTATTAATATTTATTTTATCATCAATCACTTGATGGTCATTTATTATAAACGACTTACTATGTTTTTGAATTGATTAATATTATTTAAATTTATTCCTTATTTAAAATATATTGCGATAACAGCTCTTAATTCATTTATTATTAACATCACATTTTCCAATAGAAAACTTCTCTTCGCAACAATGTTCAATATATTATTGATGCTTTTGAATTGGTTCGTCCACGCACACATTACTTTATTCATAAAATAATAAACATAATTGTGTTAAAATAAAAATGACGCTCGTTCGATTCAAATTCGACCTATTGACCCGGCGAGGTCGTTACTTCAGGTCACCATTTTTTAATATTATTATTATAAATTTTAATTGGTTTTACGATCATATTTTTAGAATATTTTGCATACGTACACGCGTAATTAGTACTAGTACGTGATGGCGCCGACTCGAAACGTATTTTTTTCGAATTGTGAAAAAAAAATCACATCGCATAATATAATAAATTCATCAATATTATTTCTAGACGATGTGACTAAGTCATCGAAAAATATATGAACAATCTTCGGCTTGTTTGCTGAGCGCATTGTTGAAAGACCTTTATGTGCGTGTGTGTGTTATTATTGCAAAGTTCACATTGGGTCTGAAACAATGGTCACTTTATAAATTTGTATCGCGTTATATGTGTTTGTTTTATTTTTTTTAAATTTGTTATATGTTTGTTCAATCCGCGACAAGACTTTCATTCATTGTATCCGCTGATGAAATTTATTCTTAATGCAAAACTGAAAACTTTTTTGTACAAAGAATGCGTTTGTTTTAAAATTATATATAAATCGCATAGTAGTATTGTTAGAATTCAACGAAAATATCACAAGGACACAATAATGATGTAAACACTTGAATCATACTTTGAACTGACGAATCATCATTAAAAAAATGTTCTCTTTTATGAAATTAAATTTAAGTAACTTGAGATTGATTCATAAATAATATTTAACAAGATTACACAAAAAGACATACATACATGAGTCACCAAATTACAAATTCGAATTCGTAAACGAAACAGGATCATAAATGCGTAAGTTCACACGAACCGATCGGAAAAAACGAGAAACGAAAAGTACGCATAATGGGATTTGCGACAAATTCACATACGATACCTTGGTAATTTACGGTATTTGCCTTTTGCAGCGGAATATTTTCATGGGATTTTAGCGACGAAATGTTCGAGTAATAAGAAACGTCATCGAAGAACAAACAAGTCGTTTTTATTGCGATCCCGAAGAAATTCCCAGGCTTTTGTCGAGCTTTGTTTATTTCAAACATGCCAAAACTTGATGTGTAATTTATAAAGTACTTATGTATTATTTCTGTTGAACGTTTATTTATTTATTTATTTACTTGATTTTTGAATGATGGTTTAAGATTTGGTAAACGATACTATTTTGAACTAACTGAATATTATACTTCATTGTTTTGAAATATTATCTTATGATATAATAGAAAAGTAACTCGAGTTTCTTTTATTTGAAAAAAATATATTTTATTCAATCAAAAAATACAATAAAATAAAAATAATAATGATTAATAGATTTTTTTATAATCATTTACATTAAATAAATGATTTCACACCCGTTTATCAAATTATAAATTATATTCATACTATGATTCTTCCATAAATGAATCATCTAAATTAAAATACTACAATGTGTCACCTTTTTTATATTCACAAACAAAAACGATAAAAATTCGCTTTATTAAAAAAAAAATCATTACATTCGACCGACACAAAATCAAAACCGTTCGTACACGCGACTCTACCACTTGACACCCACTCTGAAAATCGCCAAAAAAACTGCTCAAAAACCCAGTCAACCATTTGTAATCTAATCTCAAATTTTATTAACTTGAACGTAAAAAAAAACAGCCAGCATATCAACACATTTTGACAGACGAACCGTTTTTTTCTCGATACGGAGCAGTGGCTGGTTGACTATCGGGTCTCATTATCTCGACAAAAGCTCCATGTTCGGGGATGATTATTTATTTATTTATTTGTTTGTTTAAGGGTAGCGATAAGGGTTGTTGCGGTTAGTTTAGACAACCCCAAGTACTTGAAAATAAATTTTGTTTTAAATGAGCTGCGAACACGTCCCGTACTTTTAAAAGGCCGCTATCGAAAAAGTCGTTAAATTACACCAATTCAAACGAGTCTTTTAAATTATTCGTTGAAGTGTTGATGAATTTCGAAGAATAATTTGATACCAATTTATTTTCAGACGTATAAAAAATATTTTAAAACACTTTTCGAACATCGATCGCGATAGCTGTAGACGTTTAACCTTTCACGTTATTATTGTAATTTTTTTTCATTGTTTTCATGGGCGAATTTCGATTTTAACAATCGCTAATTAATTTTCAAATTGAGTTCGTGATCTGTATGACAAAAGCGTTATCTTTGAAACGTATATTTTAAGAACGTTCACAAATCATGTTTGTATTATTGTAAAATTCATATATAATTTCGAATGAATGTTTGTTATTTATACATAGAAATTTGTATAGCGCGCATTCAGGCTGTAAAATTCAACTGTGATCAAATAATTCATTCGAGACCTCGCCGTACAGTGATTCCAATCGAAATATTTCATTTCGTTTCTGTATTTTTTTTTATTTTAGTATTTTTCCATCTATAATTTTTGTATGATTCTGTTGTTTTAGAATAAGAAAATTCAATATAATTAATTCGCTGAAAAAACAGTTATTCTAAATATAACTATATTGTTTGCATCCGTTTGCTTCCACGTGGAACAGTCGTATTTGACCTCATACTCGTTATCAGCAACGTTATCAGCTCCGCTGGAAACGCGCTTAGCACCCATGTTTTCTATACGGTTTTTGGTCATTTTAAAACGCGCTTTCAACATTTTTAATGACAAAAACGTTTAAAAAATACATCACATTGTACTCTTTGAGAAAAAAACAATTTTTTAAACGAATATTTCGCCTGAAAAATTGACATTTTCCGAATACAAAACTCCACATTTCGCACAAAAACTATATTTATTTTTAAAAAAAATCCATTTCATTTACTTCAGTGAAAGAAATGCTTTTTAATATGAATCAGAATTTTTCAGAGTGTTAATTTTGAATTAAAAATATCTTTCTACCACATTCAAATCAAATTTCAGAGTTCACAATAAAAAAAAATGTGTAAAAATGGGCGTAGAATTGTGGTTTTTTTGCGACCGAAACCCACACACGTGTTCGTTTCGATATTGCGAAATAACGCCTCAAAACTAGACAAAAAAAAATGTATTCGAACTTGTACGAAGTGTCAGAGTTTGAAAATATGGTGAATATCAAACGTCGGAAACGTGTCTGAAAAAAAAAATCACATTGTATGTTGAAATAACAGAGGCGTGAAAATTTCGATGGCCACAAAATGAAAACATCGAATTGCAATACTTAGAAGTTCAATTCTAATAAATCAATATGTCAGATGTGTTATTTTTTTGATTTTGACAGATACATTGTCAAAGTCGTTTGAATTAATACAGATCGTTTCAAACTTAATTTTCCATTTAGGTTTCATATTTCTATACGTTTTATTTTCAACTGTTTATGTCAATTCGAATTTCAGAGCTTTAAATGTTTCATCAACATTTTTTTCATATGTAATATATCATAACTTTAATAGCTCTCTAATTGGTGTCTGCGACCAAACTCTAAATCTTTCAGCAAAAATTTTAGAGTTTCATCCGCATAAAAAAGTTCATTGCACTCATTTGCTCGAAACTCCCCAAAGATTTGCCACAGCGACACCCCCATAAATCAATCCACAAAGAGGGTGGATTTTGAATACACAAAAAAATGGGTAGAACATCGTATTCCTAGTGCTCTACAATATTTTCGACGTTACCGTATTTTGTTTCCGTTCACCCGAACAAGTGACCTTTTGCCGCATGGCTCTCAGCCATTTGCGGTCAAAAGCCACACATTTTATAAAATAGATTTTGACGTTCGTGTTCTCGAAAACAAACCGAAAAAATGTCCATGTTCAAAGTAAACAGGGATAATCGCCTTTTGTTGCACGCTAAAGGACCTTTGTCTTTTCGCACGTCTCGTGGGAATCTGGGATTGTTCGATGTCAAATTTTCAAGGAACAATGTGTGTAAATAATGAGCTTTCAAATGTGACTTGTTTTCGCTTTCTTGTGTGGCTTTGTGTCAAAAAAAGGGGATTTTGTAAGTCATCTGATACTTATCATATAAATTTGATCAATCAAAGCTTTCAATAGTCAAAAATACGATTAATTTTTATAATCAAAACCAATCAAAAATTAAAATTCACATCATAAATCAAACTTTTTCAAAACCACCATAAATCTTGAATATATTTAAAGGGGAAAGAAACATTTCGATTATTCACGGCCTACGAGTCATCGGCCAAAGATTGCCGACGATTCTCCTAATTATTCTCAGCTTAACGAAAAAAATATATAATTTTTTTAATGTCAACCGGTTAAAACCTTATCTAATCGCGTTTAACTCGTATCTTTACCCGAAAAGTTACTGAACAAACCGAGGGTGAAACTTGGGAATATCATCGTAAATAAATCAAACGTGTCTTTTCCCCGAAGAACTCGATTCGTTTCACAATCAGATACAAACGAATTAATACATATTATTATTATTATATTCTGTTTGTTTGCTTGTTTGTTGCTATTGTAATATGTCAACATTTTGGAAGACACTGTTCAAATATTAATACGTTATAATAATGTTTGTTTTGGCGATACCAAATTTCCAATTTATGTACAGAACAGTCTTAGAAAGTGTTTGTGTGTTTTATAATTCATGTTTGTCGTAACAATGTTTCGATTGTCGTTTGCTCCGTATAATTTATTAATTTTTAAATCGTATATTTTCAATAATTTGTACGAGGTTAGCTCTCGGATAAGGTATATAACCTAGACCCCCAGTGGAAACTAAACCGGTTGACATTGATGATGATGATGATGATTTTCAATAAATTAGTTATTAAATCTAGTCTGTATTGTGTTTTGATTGCAATTTTATAACAGATAACTTCGATAACTTCTTACAACGAAGTAAATAATAAATAAAAAAAAACTATCATCAAGGGTTAACCCACTGATTGTGAGTGACGAGTTAAAATACCTCCCGTCTTCTGAATGATTCAAAATAACTACTAATTGTAAATGCCTCTTGGGAGTGAGCTATTTTTCAGAAAAAGATTAATTGCAAATCCACTCTCTTCAACTTACAATTAGAACCATAAAATTTGGTATACTTACTTTCAATTACCCTAGAAACAAGACGAAACGGTTACCAACCCTCCCAACCACTCCTATAAGTCAAATATCCCTCTCAAAATCCACCTTCTCTTAATTTAAGCTCTACAAATATTCCTATCCTATCAAATCCAGTATGAATTTGCTTCAACTCACAACAAAAATTATTTTGTAGTTTCCATCCCTCTAACTACTTACCCTTTATTATTGTTTGAATTATGTCTAACTTGGTAATAAAAAGAACAGGAATAATAAAAAAGATACAAAAATGAGTCACTACAAATTCTACCAATAATTTAATTACATAGTTCAAAAATATAACAGATTTGGATCCTTTCAAAAGCCATCCGATAAACTAGACCATATAATTAGTAGAAAATAATCTGAAAGAACAAACAATTTTTACACTAGTTTCACGGCCCTGAAAAGCCACCGATTTTCCAATTAAAAAAAAATCGAGCCAAAACGGAACCATCCACAATTCGCGATCCCGTTGAATGAACGCGATAACTCCAACAATGTACTCGTAGACACAGTTATAGTAGCAAGTTCGCCTTTTTTATCATTTCAGCGGCTATTCGAGTCGTTCGTTATCGCACGTGTTCACTTTCTAGGTTATTGTGTTTTAACCACGCGCCATGCCGACTTTCAGATACGGCCCTAATCTTCGTAAGATAATTGTTTATTCATGACCATATTACGCGGTCGTGATGTCACTGTTTAAGGACCCGTCGGTTATCGTTTATTATGCCCGCAATCAAAATCTACATTACAATATTTACAAAATAATCGCATATCGAGAAGGTCGTCTCGAGGAATCGAGCTGCATAGGTTGCTGTGTTCTGTATTGGGACCTGAGATACGCTAATCGCTCTTACGTTTTCGCTTTAGAGATTAGAAATACTATGCTAAATGTACGTTGGTTTGATAGTAACGTCATAGGTTTGCAGTATCAGTTCGGTGTTATTATCATGCACATAGCGTGGCACGAGCTCGTCTAATCAGTCCACGTAATGAACGCGATTGAATAAGGTCATAGGATCGTTGGGAGGTGTTTTTGTGAGTTTTATGAGCTTGGGTTTGTTGCAGAGGAGGGTTACCAATACGAGAGTCCTGTGGAGAATGCCAATTCGTCTGCTGGTGAAGCTTTAAATGAAGATGGATCTCCTGGAGCTAATGGGAGGCCATGGACTGGGTCGCCGTCTTTGACTCCATTGTTTCCGCCACCTTCTGATTAT
Organism: Hydropsyche tenuis; assembly: GCA_009617725.1. Classification (NCBI taxonomy): domain Eukaryota; kingdom Metazoa; phylum Arthropoda; class Insecta; order Trichoptera; family Hydropsychidae; genus Hydropsyche; species Hydropsyche tenuis. The sequence continues at coordinate 2,485,416 of VTON01000025.1, forward strand.
CATTCGAGTGCTTTACATTTTGCAGCTTCTGAAATACCCAGGTGAGTACTTTGATTTGTGTTACTATCATAGATAATTCTCGACTTACGACCGAAAAAAATATATAAATAATTTTTTTATTCATTATTTTTCAAAAATTACATATTAAATCACGAGCTATCGTCACCTACGTTCAATGCATTTTGGAAAAATATAGACTCATTCAAATTATAACCCACCCATACCCATTATCTGCCAGATTTTTTTTTTCGTTCTTTTTGGAATATGTGTGTTCTTACTTATTGGAAAAGTATCTGGTAAAATATTGTTCATATTTTTATTATTATATTAACCGTGGCAGAGTACAGGTTAAATAAAATTGATTGATTTTTTTTGTATGAATTCGACTAACGACCGAAACCCAGGAACGTATTCCCGTCGTAAGTTGAGAATAACTGTATAAGCTTATCGATCATTATGAAGTTCAATTGTTTTTATAAATTAAAAAAATAGTTCTGAAACTATCGAGAAACTATTGATCACACAAACAATAAATATGGTTCAGCTTTAGTTTTCAATGATAAAAATATTTCAAGTGAAAAAATTTGTAAAAAATGCTTCTGATGTTGCCGATCTAATCTGCCCCTGTAAACTATTATCATAAGGTTATTTTTTTCAATGAGTGAAAATTATATGTATTTTTTTTTACTTTCAATAATTTTATTGCATTCAATCATATTAATTAATATTGCTCCATAATTTTTTATTTGTTTCACATATCTTATCGAATTCTAATTAACTTTCCGATTAAAATTAAATTATTATTATTTTATTTGGATTTCCAAAATAAAAATCTTCAGTGACCTTATTGAAAAAATAATCATTTCACCTATTGATCTACGGCGAATTTATTCAACAATATAAATTGATAATTTTATTTGTGTAAGGAATATAATCAAATTAACTGATAGAAAGCGCATACAAATTTATCGAAAATTTTGAATTTCAGAATAGTAATTACACATCAGTAATATAACAAATATTTGAACTCAATTCCACAAAAATAGTTATATTTTATAACATACGTACACTATACAGCACTATTTCTTATTGTCAGACTAACAATAAGTTTTGTTTTGAAATTCCACGAGTCAAAGTGCAGAACGATGACCATCGATGATTCTAACCAGTCATTAGTAGAAAAATCACATTTACAACTGTTCTTAATGGCTTACTCACCGAAAACAAACGAAAATACCCATTTATACGATTCAGTTGCAAATAACGCGCATTTCGTTTCCAATACTTTTTCCCTGTAATAAAATTAAAATTCGCTGTTATAATTTAAAGAGAAAAAAACGCTCGTATTTATAAAAATAGCACGTAACTTATACACATTGAATCGACACGAATTCATAACATGTGACACTAACGTTTATTTGTAATTGGAGCATACGTGTTCTTAAAAAGATTTCCCTTCCATACTATTATATTTGTGTCGTTTGACGGCCACCATGAATTCAAACAGCTGATCTGCATTCACGAATAACTATTGTATTACATGGAATTGTATATTAGATATTTTAGTAATGATCTCCATCGATTGTTTTGGTTTATAAAACTGGTTTCGATCATACCTTCCAAAAGTTGCATCGTAATTGTTATGGACATTAGTAAATTTACCGCTAGTCTGTCAAAAGTGAAACATGTTTTGAATGTTGCATCAATTGTTGATTTTATACGTCATTTTATTGCTAAATTACATGTGTTTTGATCTATAAATAGAGTAACGTTTGAAAAGATCTTATATCAAAGAACCATTCATAAATTTGCACATTGATTATTATAAATTTATAGAGTGTTCTATGTATTGCAATTCTTTCTGAATTTTGATCAAAAAAATCAAATCAAAACTATTTATAGCTCATATTGTTTGTTGAGTTATTTTGACGAATTCGAAAAACACTTTTGTCAACTATTACACAAAAGTGTCAATTGCTATCTTCAAATATTTGTTCGGATGAAACACAACAAACTTCCAAGTCTTAGGCACGCGTTTCGTTTCCGCCTTGTATCGCTTTAACAAAAATCACTTTTATTTTTGGAATTTTTATTCTATACATGGCGATCCGGAGGGAAATAAAAAAAATTGGGTGGAAAAATTGACCGAAGAGTGAGACCGTGTCGAAATTTAGGTATACTTTTCAATGTTTGCAAATAAAATACGTCGAGTCGGCAAATATTTGTTGAAGGATATGATATTATTTTTTATGTTACGCTCATGCAACATTAGGCCATCCTATGCAAACAGAGACATCTTTGTATATCCAAACGTTTCCATTTTTTTCAAAGTAATACTAAAAAATACATGTAGTATTTCTAGAGTTCAAAAATCATCTCTTCGAAACTAAAACAATATTATTCTATAATATAAAATTCAACATATGACTAATCTTGATATACGAGAATAATGTTATGACTTACGAACAAAAATAAAACGTAAATAAATGCAAATCATTTATATTAATTTATCATTAAATTTTCAAAAGTCCTTTTTCCTATAGTGACACACTTGTCCAACGCACCATTGAAAGTTGATAATGAACATGATCGTTCCGAGAATATCGCATATCACATTATGAATGATGAAAAAGAATAGCTTATTTTTTCAATCATTTAAGCGACCACCATTCATCAAAGTCTACTATTAATTGTCGAACGAAACGTTTAGAAATACGACACACTTTGCTCTCGCCTACGCTCCTTTTCATACTTCATTGCAATTCAATACGCAATTTTTATTATAATTTATCACAATGAACGCGTGTGCGTTCTCGCTCTCGAATGTCTCGAAATGAAATAAAAAACCGAGTATAGAAGGAAGTGTAGCCGGCATTGTTTAAACATTGTTAAATACGTCGTTATATATGGGATGTTTGCTCGAGTATCCTTTCTTGCGGGTCCGTTGTTTCCCAAATAGCGGTGCAAACAGAACGATCAAAACACTTCCTGGGACTTGAGGACAGTTCTTGTTTTAATATATTTAGTATTTATCGTGGTATGATTTTGCAAAGTGGTAGAAAAATGTTTGGATTGAACCTAAATCCGTCTGTTTTTTTTGTTCTTGCCTAAACTGGTTTATTCAATTAGTGCCGTGTGAAAAATTGTTTGTTGAAAGTATCGAAATTTATGGTTGTTTTTTTTTTTTTTTGTCGGATCAGGTAATAGAAAAGTTTGTTTTTACTCGTAGTATAATTTTGCAAAGTGGTAGAAAAATTTTCGGATTGAAGCTAAATCCATTTATTTTTGTATTTGCCTAAACTGGTTTATTCAATCAGTGCCGTGTGCATAATAGAAAGTATCGAAATTTATGGTTGTTTATTTTGTCGGAATAAGTGATGGAAAACATATTTATTTTTAAACGAAAATTGCTTTTTGAATTATAATATTAATCTTTACAATAATTTTTCGAAATATTGATCAATAATAAACACTAAACTTCAATTTAAAGATTTTTTCTTCAATGGAAGATTTCGATTTCAAAACCTAGTTAAATAACACAATTATGAACGAATATATTAAATTTAATGCATAACGTTGCTTATTTGGACAAATTCAATCCAAGAAACACACTTACACACTTGTTAGATCGAAAGCGGATTCATCACAAACAAACAACTTTCAGTAATTGTTTTCGGCTAAATGCTTTTCTATAGATAAGATAAGTCCAAAATCCACCCACTAACAATATTATTTTCATATTATTAAATTTCTTAGGAATTTTGCAACTGTCCCAAAAGCTGTGCTTAATTAACAACTTTCTACAAAAATCAATTACTTTACCTGCGATATTTTTCGAAAATTCAATTTATATATTTCATGTATAATATAATGGTCGTTGATACGGGCGCATTTAACCTAAATTCAATCAAGTTGCATATTCAGAGAGCACATAACAAATGCATTTTCAATGTAGGATGTTTGCATTACGGGCTGCATGCGATCATTATGCAAATAATATATTATAGCTCCAGACGACTTTGCAATAAGAAATAAACGTTTTCACATTCTCGATTGATGAATTCTTGCACGGTGACGTTGTTTTGGATCGAGAACGAATTTGTGCACGTGTCGTTATTAAAGCGTATCGTCCACGTGCGCATATGGGGACTTTTTACTTTTTTGAAAGGAGTTTTGTGTTCCGTCAACGTCTAATGAGCAAGTGCGGGTCAACCGCCCACGCGATATAAGGGCGTGAAAATTTTAATTATTGTATTTGAATTTATTTGACTTTGTTTGTAATCAAATAATGATTGAACTTGAGAAAATGTATCATAGTAAAAAATTCGATTCAAACTTTTATCCTAATTGTCGACCCGTATAATGTTCATTGAAGGAACAGAATTAGTTTGTATTCTTGAACGTTTATTATGTTTCATTACCTGATCAGATTTTTTTTTCGTTTCTCGCGTGATGAAATGTGAAAGTGAAATTAAGGATATGCATTTTGAAACCATTTTCTTTGACAAATTTTCTAAGAAAACCTATTACCTGCTAAATCGCAATACATATTTCAACTTCGATAACCAACGAAAATAATTGTTCTATAAACTAATTATTATTCTGTGGGAATAAAAAATAAGAAAATCACATTTCGAGCTTTTGGTTATGGGATCGTCACATCAATATATCACTAACAAATCATACATAATTATTATTCTAAATGTAATAAATGTTGAATTCATATATAAAAGTACAAATTTGTTAAACTCATTGAAACACATTGAAATCAATTCGAAAAATAAGTATTCGTTTTTATATTAATAATCATCGTACAAATACCCAAGCCTCTTTCTACATCTTACAGAGCTACCGTGTAAAAAAATGGTGACCATATAAAAATTATAGATACTTCTGTTCCATCAATATTTAACTTACTTCTTATATTTGAACGAAACTTCCATCTAAAAATATGTAATGTGGCGAAGATTCGCCACCTTAAATCATCAAAAAACATAGTAAACTTGACTATAATTGTATACTAGCCTGGACCCGAATCTTACCATTATGACATAATAATACATTTTATTTTTAAACCGTCAAAAAAATAAACGATTCTTTTTATTGAACCGCGTTATTTCGAATCCGTATAAAAAGAGTTTTAGATTCAAATAAACATCTTTCAAAGCTGCCATAAAAGCTCAGGACTCAATCATAATTGAAATGTCATTACACGCACACACACATAGCACGTTTAAGTCGAGGCTTGCGATTGGTCGAATCGTCGATGTGTGAAAGGCGGGGTCTCACGCGATTGGTCGAAAGCAAAGTGGAAGGGGTCACAAGGTCCCGAAGAAGTGCTTTCCTGAAGCAACAACCAGTCGAGCGACGTTCGTTGAAGAAGGTGGACTGCTTCGTCACTGTTCTGTGATCGATAGTTTAGTTTTTCGTTCATGTTGAACTCGTTTCGTTTCTTTTAACTGATCGAGTTAAATATCGTCGATATGTTTCTGTCGGAGGATTTCGGGCTGTATCGTGCTGATGATGGGTATGTAATTTATTCTTTGTTTTTGTGTTTGGGTTTTGTATTGTTGAAGCTCGAAGCACGTGCTTGATGTATCGGTTATTTGTTTTGGAACTATCTTGTGTGGAAGATCCCGTGTTGTATTTTTGGGGAGTGTTGTAGTGTTCGTTTGTTATGGTTGACTAGTCGACAAAAGTTTTATTACTATAACTGTTTGCAAATTGTAGAAAATGTGTAGTTTTGACCGTGCGAAATATTTATGGCACTGGCCCTTGACTCAATGGACGAGACTTATAAATTGTAAAGCAGACGGTTGAAAAAAATTTTTAGTTTTCTTGTCGTATATTACCATAAATTTTACTCGTTTTTTCTGACTATTGAAATGTAGTTCAACAAAAAAAAACTTGTAATAGAAATACAAAGTTGTTTAGTATTTGCATCGAATTTAAATTATTATATATTTGAAGCATAAACTTATAATTCAAAAGTGTGCTTATTACGTCATGAAACGAAAAATACAAAATCGAAATCTATCCAGATAATTGTGCAACTTTTATTATGAGAGTTAATATTAGATTGTAAGAATAGGATTAATGATCTATCAATCTATCGAAAGTTAACGATCGTTCCTTGATTACTTCCTAATAATCATCGTTCATGCATTTACAGTATGAATAAAAATATCTTTGATAAAAGTGTTAAATGTTGTTCGCCTATAGCTAACGGCGTTGTTCTTATCATTTAAATAATTGCATCTGACTATTCATGTAATAAGTTTTCTATGTTCTCTGCGCAGTTACAAAACTATATTTTATACAATATAAGTGATTCAGAATTAATAAAATGTAAGTATTCTAGAAAAAAAGCAATTCAAAATCATTTATAAATTATTTGGAAATAATCTATTCTTCCAGTAAAAAGAAATAATATAAATTTCATCAATCATTTTGCAAAGAAAATATTTCAATCGTGAAAATGTTATTCCAACCGAACGAACTCCATTGGTTTGAGGACATGCGATCGGTGCATAATTATTGTCTTCCATGAAAATTACCTGAATTGTTATCGGTGAAACGGTGGCCCGCATAGTTGTTAAAAAAGTGTTATCGACGAAGAGCGTTCACCACAAAAATGCGGTACACGCCAAACGCGACGAGTTCACGTTCAATTTTTTTTCTAAACGTTAAAAAAAATCATCATTTTTATACATCTGAAATTTAAATAAATTAATTTTTGTATAATCTAGACTATTTTTTCAAAATAGAAAAGCTTCTCACGAAAAAAAGTGTCAATTTTCATAGGACCGGATTTCTAAATTTGAGACATACCTACTTAATTTTTTTCAACCATTCCCACCATGAATGAACGTACGAAAACAATAAATGCGACAGGTATTTTCATAATTCATGAATGAATCCGTGTCTCACTGTGGCGCCGAAACCTACAATATCTTCAAAATATTTCATACATATTCACATCAATGCACTTTTCAGTGTCGAACCTAGATAACGACAACCGAGAACCGAATTATCGAATTATCGCGGTCTTATCACTAGGATGAACTCGGATCCTTACACCGTTCCTTTACAATGATACTTATCTAGAACTTTTTTTATGTTACCTTTACTGAATGTGCTGTTTTTTCAGTTCTCAGGCATACGGAAGAGGCTCTGTAGTATCTAGTGGAAATTATCCAGGAGGCATTCAGTATATAGGTGCTAGTCCTGGAACACCTGATTTGGGCAGTCAACCTGTTTGGGCATCCTCAGGTAAATATTTAAATTTAAAATTATTTAATATTCATAATAATAATGTATTATGAAATCGGAACTAAAAATCACATCTGTGGAATTACTGAGAATCTTATCATTATTGTATAACGGGCATGTTGTGGTTTGAGGAAAGGAACCTTATCTATAAATGATGATAATTTATAATTAAAAATAATAATTATATATTTTTAATTCAACGAATCTTTTCGAGGTAAAATAATTTTGTTGAAATTTTTCCACTAATACGAAAAAGTATTGTGTATAATTTAATTCAATTTCCATTAAACATGAAAATTTTAGATAACCAATCCATTATAACACAATATACAGTCGTTAACAAATCCATTTTATGTTCGTTAAAGCAACATTGGTATTATATTAGTAAACTATTACTTTGTGGAATGGTAATTTAAGACAATTAAACACTTTCAATATTTCGTAATAAAAGATAAGATTATTTTGAATCTCAACACCGATCAACCAACCAACATTTGCAATAAATATTTTGTAAAATTCCTATGATTTAGGAGCTCTCCCTTCTACGATCCAAGAAGAATATTTGAATGCAACTTCTGGAGCAGGAAGATCCGGAAATTCAGCCCCTCCAAACGCATTACCCGCTTTTCAACGATTTGGAGGACATTTTACAACTGCACATGGAAGATCCTCGAATGCTGCAACAGCATTATATGCAGCCCATCAGCCTTATACATCACAGGTTAGATATTGATTATTTTTTTACTAACACTATTGTTGATTCATCTGATATTTTAAAACTCGAATATTCTGAATTGTGTTGGATTTAATTGGGTTATTTCGGATATTGGCTGGGTAATTTGGGTTTCTACATAATTTTCGATTAATATTTGATATTACATGTAATTGTCTTTCTAGGGTGATACGTGGACTAATTACGGTGACGGAGAACTGAATTACTCGACTGGTACCAGAAATTTGAGCAGAATAAAATCTACCAATTATTCAGCAGCAGCTTCGTTATCAGCAAGTCAGTATTTAATTTTTTTAATATTTATTTATGTTAAAAAAATGTTTTATGTAATAATGATGATGAACCAAGATCTTTTCAATGTTGATCAGAATAATTATTTATAAACTTGGTTCATTATTTTTCTAGAAATATGTAATTTCAAGTAATCAGCACATATAATAAATCATATTTGAAGTAATTGAAAACTGATATAAATTAAATCTCAGCTATTAAATTCGTGTCAAGTGTAATTAATGAATTTAATGATATCGTAATCAATGTGCACTCTATGATATATATTTTTTTAAACCGAAGCATAGTTAATTATTTTATAGTTACATTCACACATACTCATGCATTGAAATATAATTTTGTATTTTTAATTGTTCGAGAAATGATTGAGTTCGCACATTGAAGGTCATGGACGTGTTTATGGTGATTAGATAAGTAATATAGACAATTTGTCTGTCGCAAAAAAATTAACAAACTACAATTTATCGAAACTAATTATAACAATAACGTGATAATTGATACAAATTAATTAAATATCGATATTAATTTTAAATTAAATTTCGTTCCATATTCGAGTCATGTTCAGTGAAAAAATAATCTATTTAAATTTTCACCGATGATTCATCAATCATGATGATGTGAGTAAATTAGTTATATTGAAAATAAACACGAGAACTTTGAATCATCAATATGGCCATAATTATTATGTTTATGTAAGCAAAAAAGTCAAACAGACGCACCTAACAAATTTGTGCCTAAAAGATAAAGATAAATAATGTAAGTACTTACTTATAACATTTATCGATTATTTTTGAAAAAATTTTCTTTATGAATTGCGTGAAAATATTTTTCATACCCATTTCGATATAGATAAATGATCACAAATGGCCGAATTTTTTGCTTGAAAAAAAGTCATCCGATATTTAGACAACACACCCACTTCTCATCGAAAGATTTAACAGATGTTGAAATCTGAACAGATTCTAACACAACACCCATCCATCGGTGATATAATAAATTGTATTTTAAACGATAGGCGTTTACCCCATGGGATTTCGAAAAAATTAGTGCTGAAAATGAAATTCAAAACAAACAGAAATTTATGAATGACATTTTCTACGTTTTATAAAAATCTGAATAAGTTTATAAAGAAGTCTAATTTAATTTTATCATTCGACATTGAATGTTGCTTAACATAACATATATCGAACAAACGTGACTTATTGATGAATTATTAAAAAATGACACATCGTTAAACATGTCATGCGAATTAGGTCGAACGCTTTATAAAGTGTGAAATGACTAGATTTCAATTATTCATGATTTTGTCAAATTGGCCAATTTTCGACACGTGACGTGCCTTATTGAAATATCGTAAAAAGCTACGATGTTACCTGCAAATTGTGCATTTTTCACGGCACATGATACGTTTTTCACAATGCACTTTTTCAGTTGCTTTGGTCAGTTTTACTAGTGACAAGCCTGTAGTCTAGACTTGTCTAGATTCCGTTGATTGTTCTCTCTGAAGGTATTTTTTTTTCTATATAATAATGTAACAACCCCGACGGCGCCAAGTCTTTTGCCCCTTTTCGAAATTCCTCACAGGTGAAGTCATGGCATTTATTTCGAAGAAAATGTCACCGATGGTTGAGTAATAGATTCTAAATTGTTTTGATCGTCACTCTGAATCTTTGAGTTAAAACGATTTTTTTTTTCAAGAAAGTATTAAGTATTTTTTTCAAAATCTGGTATGAAAAATTATTTTTTAATCGTATAAGGTCATTGAAATTATTAGCGCATATTGATTATCAATTTATTAAAAAATATATTATTAATTATTCTTAAATTATCATAGAGTTTTTATATCAGTCTTTTCATAACAATAAAAGTTAATTACTATACAAGACTCGTATCAAAAAATTTCTTTGAAATAAATAACAAGATTTATTCGTGACCTAAACGAGATGATTAAAAATTATTCTTTATTATTGCGTACGAAATTTGATAAGAGTTTTTTTTAATGTAAACGATCCGGTTTACGTACGATTACTATGGCAATTATCAAAAAAATGAACAAGTTATCAAAAAAAAAAACAATAAAAATTGAACTTGAATTTTTCGAAGGTGCCCTATTGTGTTTTCACAACAAATTTATACGAAAATAAACTACGTTATATTTTCAGATTATGATTATCATTAATTTCACGATTTGTAGTACAATTACTAAAACATTCAACTATGTGTAGAACTTTTTCGATAATTAATTCGATATTACATTGGGCACGCTTTCGATAAATCGTTCAACACCACACAAGTGTCCATGTTTACTTTTTTTATTATAGCATCATTTTCGAACTGTGCGTTGTTTGAAGTACATAAATCACACTCTCGACCGTTTATGTGTGGCTTGAAAAAAAACCTTTTTTTCATACGTTGAATATTCACTATCGTTCACAGATGATGAGTCCATTAAGGGGACGCGTGTAAAATAGATATATTAGATTCGTTGTAACCACTTTCGACTAATTTACGTCTGACATCTTCGAAAAAAGGGACCAATGACGCATTCCTGTGGGTTTGTCATCGATACTTTTGCGATTTGAATTCTTGGTTGTATCCAATTTTTAACAGTAAAATCATTGAATTTGAACAATTCTATAATAAATCATGACTATTTTTTTTATATCGGACATTATCACTACTGGATATTTTTTTAGAAGCGTCAGGAAAATTTCCACATTGCGGTCTTATACTAAAATATATAGAACCGCAATGTGTTCTATCGGTAAACCAATGTCTATTGTATGATGTGGTTTTATTTTATGTTCAAAATTTTTTGACTAATTTTTCATTTGCGAATAAAAATAAGTTATATGTACCGTTGTTACCATGCCATTCGACACTTCTCATTTAAATACAGAGTGCACACTACAAATTTATTTAAAATTTTCCCCGTCATGGACAGGAAGACATGGCAAAACATGTTTCTGTTATCAGTGCTCCACATACTCCGCACTTCCTCTCAATATTGTGTGTGCGCTACGCATTTCGAACGACAATAATTAAAATATAAATGGCTTGAAGTGCCACAACCTTTTTTTCAATGTGAAATGTGTGCACGAAAGCTCACGAACAATAATGTTGCGTAGCCGTTAAAAGAAAACTCTTATCGGAAAAGGAAAAGCGGTCGTTTGTGTTCGATATCCGCTTTGTATAATACAAGCTGAAAAATTACACGTTTAAGCATTTAAATTTAGGAATTAATTAATTTTTGGATTATATTTTATCTGCTGGTTACTTTCATGTTTTATGTGTGAACGAATCGTCGAAATTGTATAATAACTGTATTCAAATTAATATTAAAAGAATCTTTAGTTCTTTGAAAACATTCAAATTTAATTTATTATATTTTTTTTTTTGGATGTATCGTACACTTTCAATGATTCGTTACGCTGTGAAAATTAGATATGTGTTAGGTTATTTTGATAATCTTGTGAAAGGTCTTCGATTTTTATTTATTTTAACACTTATGTCATGAATTTTTTTTTAATAAATAAGTAAATACTATATTTTCAACAAGTTCAATCTAATAATATTTTCAGATTATGAATACAAACCGAAATATATAACTAATTTCATTCGTTTCTAATTTTGCGAAGTTTACAAATATCAAACTACATATTGTAAATTTTTATATAAAAGTCGAAGATTTTTCATATTATAATATATAAATCGGGGGTTCTTAAGCTTAATCTTTTATTTGTGTCACTTCTGCCTTATTCAAAATCCATTTTACATATATTCATAATATACAGAACACAAAAGAGCTGGGTATCAATATTTTTATAACATCAGACTATTCAATTTTTTTTCTATTTTCACCCACTCACTTTATCAACCTCCTTAATGCTTATTAAAAAATGCAAATAAACATTTAATTCTCGCGTGTTCAAAAATAACAAAAGTAGTTAGTTTATACCAACCCGCGCAGTGAATTATTTCTATTGTTCATCAATTACCCATTTTGATAAATTACAGCCCTAATTATTATATGATCGCTATTATTGATTAATCTTTCGCATATCTCTTACAATTAGTAATCCATATATAAGGGATCCTTAGAATACGAATGTCCTAGTTGAGAACGATTTTTCAATAATCGATCACCTATCTTTCTGAACAGTACCCTGCATTACATATCATCATTTTTTTCTATTATTATTGATTAGCCATTTGTGTACTGATTACACTCAAAGTTTACCTAGTGCTAGGTTGGAAATCTTAACTTTCTATAATTGACTCATCCATCGCGTATCCACCAATAATATTTTTTCGCATTATTATCGATCAGTCATTTTCTTACCAATTACACCCAAAACGCACCCATCAGAATACGAATACCTGGATTGGAAATTTGTAATTTCAATATTAATTCATCTTACCCTAAAATCCACCCGGCACATACATACGTTCGGAACACAATTACCCGGCTCAAACTCACCACCATTAATTAGTCATTTGCGTATCCGTTACACTCAAAGTATACTTATCAAAATACAAATACCCTGTTTGGAAATCTTAAATTTCCATAAATGACTCATCCATCACGTATCCACCTATAATATTTTTTTCACATTATTATCGATCAGTAATTTGCGTACCCGTTACACCCATCAAAATACGAGTACCCGGATCACAAATTCATAATCTCAACAACAACTCATCTCACCCCGCACACACGTTTGCGATACCATTATCCGGCTCACAACCCACTACCATCAATTAGTCATTTGCGTATCCGTTATACTCAAAGTATACTCATCAGAATACAAATACCCTATTTAGAAATCTTAAATTTATATAAACGACTCATCCATCGCGTATCCACCAAAAATATTTTTTCACATTATTATCGATCAGTCATTTGCTTACCCATTACACCCATCAGAATACGAGTACCCGGATCACAAATTCATAATCTCAACAAGAACTCATCTCACCCCGCACACACGTTTGCGATACCATTACATGGCTCAAACCCACTACCATTAATTAGTCATTTGCGTATCCGTTAAAGTATACTCGTCAGAATACAAATACCCGTTTGTAAATCTTAAATATCCATAAATGACTCATCCATCGCGTATCCACCAATAATATTTTTTCGCATTATTGCGTACCCGTTACACCCATCAGAATACGAGTACCCGGATCACAAATTCATAATCTCAACAACAACTCATCTCACCCCGCACACGTTTGCGATACAAACACCCGGCTCACAACCCACTACCATCAAACCCAAAAAAGCTTAAGAACCCCCAAAAGGCCACCCCGAAACTAACCGGCTCGCATGCGCACGCAGTCGACATGGCGGAGTATTTCAGCGAAGGCAGAGAGTGCGTGAACTGCGGCGCCGTGCAAACTCCCCTATGGCGCCGAGACGGCACCGGGCACTACTTGTGCAACGCCTGCGGCCTCTACAACAAGATGAACGGCATGAACAGGCCTCTGGTGAAGCAGCCCAGGCGGCTGGTACGTGCGCGCACCCACGGACTCGGCCCCAGACAGAACGCACCCATCGATGTACGGGACACCGCTCTAGCCGCTACCGATACCCTACCCATTTCTTGACCCACCCGCCGATTGTTCGTTTGTGGTTTTTTACGATCCTTCCGTCCGGTCCTGGCGTGTTTTTAGTGTCCTTCCTTGTATGTCCGTGTTTCTACTGACCATGTTTTGAAGTTTCGTTCGTTTGTGTTTTTTTGTTCCCCATGTGTCCGTTACCTTTGTCGTGTTTGATATCCACTGCCTGGTTCCTGTATTGATTGTATAAATATTCGATATTAGCAATTTTTACTATCCACTGCATGATTCCCATATTGATAAAAATTAGTAACATTCAATGTTACTAATTTTTACTATCCACTACATGATTTCCATATTGATAAAAATTAGTAACATTCAATGTTACTAATTTTTACTATCCACTACATGATTCCCATATTGATTGTATAAACATTCACTTTACTACTCGACCTGTAATTTCGTTACCCAATTACTTATTGATTATATCATTTCGTTCATCCTATTCTATCTAATTTATTTACCTTTTGATTTGTTTTTTTTTCCGTACTAAACGTATGCAATAGTTCTATGTCCGCTACTTTACTTCCCAAAACCTAAATACTTTCTAACTAATCGTATTATTTATTTATTCTATATTCGTTGAATCTTGTTTGTTCAAAAAGGTCTTCTCCTGTTTATTTTCCTATAAATTTTCACTGTCCATATCGATGATTCGTTTATCAATTTATTCGTTTTGGTCCCTGTCTTAATTGTGTAGTTTACTATCCTTTTGAATATTCCATCAATCAAACCGCCAACAAATTATACATAGTTTTTTTTCCATTTATCCACTCATATTTTGTGCCCCTTCCTAACTATAAAAAAATGACTATGAACAACTCGCTTATATTATACTATTGATTCCCTTATTCGAGCTTTTGAGAAACCGACGGAACTTTTAATCTCAAATGTTAATAGCAAATGTTTTTAACTTAAATATTCCATTATGTTCTGTTGGATTCTTAAAGACTTTTACCTAATTCATAATTAAAAAGACATTATTTTTTCATATTGTCCTTATCCCGTCTGCTTTTTACGTGTCCGCTATGTTACTGTCCACACGCAAAAACTGCATGCACTCCTAAAATCGTCCAAAAGCAAAACGAGCGAAACTTTTGAACGATTTTTCTCCATTGAACTATATTATCAAACGAACGAAATGATGTTTCTGTTGTAGGGGGCGTGATAGAGTTTTGACATATGTACAAGCTAACGCAACCAGACCACGTCCACAGACGAGCAATCGTAAGCATATTAAAAAAAAAACAGAGAACGAAGGGGTCCGAGTACATAAGTCATCGTCATCACGTCCCCTCACCAATGACGCCAATCGTCATTTTTAAACATTGCGAAAAATGGTTGTCTTGTAGAAATCCTAACACCCCCCAGCGACAGAGAGCGGCCTCAGAGCGGGTCCTAAATTTTTCATTTCCAAAAGAATTCGAAACGTTCATGCTGTTCATCCTGTATTCTCTAGTCTTTCGAATTGTAAAGTCAACGTTTTTTGTGTTACGGTTGTTGCAGTGGCCGCCGATCCTGGCGGTACTGGGGGGGCGGATTTCTACAAGAACTTCACCGGTTATAAGGGGACTTCGGTGCCAAGGTCTGCCCTGGCACCGACACCCATGGAGGAGAACAAGCCCAGTCGAAGATCGGTACGTCCTTGAGAAAGTCCTTTCATTAGAGTAGAAAAAAAATCGGAGTCCTTGGAAAATTCGAAAATGCGCTCTCGACCTTTTACCGCATGATAGGTCGTTCGTACTTACAATTAGAATCGTACACAAAAAATAATTGCACCCAAAACTCTTTTTACATGGTTCGAAGAAAAAGAATCGATTTTGACACGGTATAAAAATTAAAAAATATATTATTATGCCACAATGATAAGATCCAGAGCAGGTCAGTATACAAATATAATTATTAAATAAAAAATTTCGATGTTTTTTGATGATTTCACACGGCAAAATGTTTCCACATTACACATTTTTTATATACTTATTTATCCAAATATACTGATGGAACCTATCTCTGGTTTTATGTGGTTTCCATACATTTTTTTACAAGGTAGTCTCTGCAACGTGTCTCTGTGTAAAAAGAAGATTGGGTGTATTTAAAAATCGTATTTTCATGCAGTAAAAGGTTGACATCGAATCATAAATTTTACATTTGACATTCCTTGAAACGTTCGCGATTATATTATATTTCAATAAAAATTCGAACATTCGCTTTTGACTTTTAACCTCTTATTGCATGATAGATCGTTCGTATTTAAAATCATATACAAAAAGTAATCATCATATTCATACAATGAAAAATTTTACATTCAACATTTCTCAACATCGTTTAAAACTTTGCAATCGTTTCAATCAAACTTCAAATGTTCATTTTTGTTTAGTCGATCAATGTCAGTATTTATTCTGGCGGTTCGACGAAAATTATTCAGATGACAAATACTGTCTGTAATTGAATTTGGTCTCAATATAAATATAGTATTCTCGTATTATCGGTGTGTATATAGTGAATAATTTAAATGTCGTTAGTGTCGAGAGTCAAATGAAAACGTCATTTTTTCGTTAAATTTTCCGATCGTGAGGTCGAAATGAAAAACTAATTTACCAGGTGATTTAAGACCGGTCTGAAATTTTATACGGTATTTTGTTGTTGATGAAATTCGTTAATTATTAAAAAATACACAACTTCAGAATAAAATTTAAAATACACACGACTTCTCAAAATCCATTAAAATCAACCGATTATATAAATTTTTGTCAGATAAAATTTGAGACGTTGAGAAATATTGATAATATCCAACTACAAACATGCGAAATGTAAACACCTTAACATAATATTTTAATAACAATATTTAATTTACTTCTCATATAATATTTACTAACGTTTTTCAAACATTAATTCGCATGCTTTCGTTCGATGGGTTTTTCTTTCACGGTAAGATATACATTTTTCGATTTACTCTTATTCCTTAACATGGATCAATTTAAACTTTCGAGCCGTTCACATAGAATTTTTCTATTATAACTTCAGTCATCCGATCGTCACATGAAATATCTTAGATAACACCGTCTTTTGAGATTTATTATGACACAATTTTTCGCAATTACAGAACACCACACGTCGTCCAGATATGTCTTGCACAAATTGCAGGACATCTACGACCACTTTATGGAGACGGAGTGCCCATGGTGAACCTGTGTGCAACGCATGTGGCCTGTATTATAAATTGCATGGTGTCAATAGACCGTTAGCTATGAAGAAGGATTCGATCCAGGTATGAAAATTGATTTTAAATGATAATCAGATTATTTTTTGATTGATTTTGATGTATATTTTTATGTTTTTTAGACTAGGAAGCGCAAACCGAAAGGTAGTTCGAAGCCTAAATCTTCAGATACAAATGCATCTTCAAAAAATGCCAATACAGTCAATATTAAAGTTGAATCAAACTGTGAGTTATTTATTATATTGAAAAATATACGTATTATATAACCCATTTAATATAATTTGACTTATTTTTTCAGTGCCTGATCATTTCAACGATCTAAGGTCTTTACAATCTCAAGCAGATTTGGCCAATTTTCAATCGATGTACCATGATGGCAGATCGTACCCACATTTAACTTCTCCCAGGACTTCGATGGGGTTGTCTTATTATGAAAATGTAGCTCCCGATGGAGCAGAACAAGATAGGAAACCACAACAGACTCCTTCCCCGAACGACGATGGTTCTGTGCATAATGATGCTTCTTCCCAGAGGAACAGTGTCTCTCCTCAGGATGGAAATAATCATTTGAATGTAGCTCATCATGCTACGTTTACAAGCATGGATCAATCTCCACATATTGTCCAAATGGGACATCATTTGCAAAGAGGTCATTTCGTTGTGCCTAACAACAGTTTAGATTTGTCAGGTGAATATTTAATTTATTTTTGATATTTCAAATAATTTTTATATTAAAAATAGCCATCTATGAATATAAACTTAAACTAATTTATTAGTGACATCTATGATTTAAAATTATACTAAAATAATTTAATTTTCAGGTATACATTCTGATAATCAACACTTAATTTCGCCGACATCCATTAATAATAACATAATATCAAAAGAGAATCTTTCTGTTTTGAATAATAACAACAACAACAATAACAACAACGGTGGTGTACTTCATCATCATCACCATGTCTTGGTGATGAACAATGCTCAGCATCACGTACATGAGGAGATGGGACAGCATCATCATGCTGTAATGAACAGGGAGGAGATGGGAGAAGATCTTGACAATCCCAGAAGAGATCATCATCTTATTCACAATTCGGCTAATAGCTCACCGAATGACATCGGCCATGAAAGGTTGACCGTTGTGTCTTTGAGCAGCTGAACATAACGTGACTCTCAACTGTTTCATGAAATATGTCTTTAAAGTGCTCTTGTTATTTGTAAGGAATCGATGTTGGTTTGAGTCCCGGTTTTCCAATGCTATAGATTGGATGTTACCGCCGTTATCGGTTGAGTATACTTTTGGCACCAAAGGAACTAACAATTAATATAAACAAAATTAGAATTGATCTACAATGTGGTCTTATTGGAATGAATAATACATGTATATTAAAATAATGATCTTATTTCTATTGTTTTTGTCTAAAGTTTTAATTTTTAGTTTGTATGGTGGTACTTTTTTTACCATTTTCACTGTAAATTTTAAGTATAGTATATTGACTTTTCTCACTTATGTTCTAATTCTGATCATTCATGACACTTTTTGATTTATTTTTTATTTTTAATCTCATAAGTCTTAAAAAAAAATTTACAAATAATATGAAAGAATACTCATTAAAATAGCTTTGTTATTTAAATGAGTTGTTTAGGTTAAGATATATTACTATTCCAATACTATAATTTTGATAAATTCACATTATTCATCGATTATGTTTTAAGTTCAATATTTCACTGCATATAATTGAATATGCAGCATGACTGTTATATTTATTTAAGTTGTAGATCTACGATTGATTCTCATGTAATAATATTAAGATGCTATTAAACTCTTTTCATATTAATATTGACTGAGGCGGCTAGTAACCAAAGTACATATTAACCAAAACTGAAATAATATATTAAAATCATCACGAATTATTTTCAGACGCAAACACCTCATATTCTATGAATATGTAAAAGAACTGTATATTTTCAAATATATAAACCTATCTATGTACATAAAATTTATCATTAACTATTAGTAAAGTTTCAAGCGATTTTCATATTGTATAATTTATGTTAAATGTTATGTTTAGATATACATTTCACTTTCTGAAAAAATATCTAACAATAAGATTACAATTATTTTATATGTACAAAATAAAACAACTTGCATGGATTGAGTGAAAACTCTAATCATTTAATATATCATACATTCTGCTATGTAAATAGTATTCATACATGAAATTAAAATATACGATTTGCTATATTTCCGAATGAAAAAAAATTATTGAGTTTTGTGTCAGTCAGAGTGAATGTTGTTATTTTGAAAAATATTGTAAGTATTAAGTATAAAATTTATATGTTCCATTTAATTTTTTAATGTGTTTTATTTTAATTTTTTTGTTTTTTGAAAACTATATCTTATATTTGAATCTCACTCCGTATACTTGTAAATACATTCCAGTGTATGTTTAGTGTATTGCATACATAATGATTTTGTTTACTAGATTCTTATAGTATAAAATAAATAAATGACTTATAATGAGAAACATATTTTATTTGTTGAATTTTTATTCTTGTCTTTTTATTTTCAGTTTTTTTTAATAACTTGTCTTCAATCACATAATATAATTAGTTTATGTTATATAGAGAAAATATTATTTTGCAGCTATATTATGTACAAATATTTAAAAATCAAGCAATTTGATTAAGTTTAAAAAAAGTATTCAATAAAAAGATTAGTTTAAATGAACAATCCATTTGAAGTTTTGTGAAAATAATTTCATTTTAAACAGATTTGATATTTGACAGATTAGATTCAGATTGCAATATTCAACAAATGTGATTATTATATTAGATAATACACAATTAACTATATGATAAATATTCTAATTATCTAAAAATATTTCAAATACATTATCTGCAGTCTGATTGTCTAAAAATATACCTACATTAAAACATTCATCCGTACAAATTTATTCAAAGCTAGAAAAATACATTTTACACACATCATAAATTGGAGCATGTGCATTGACCTTTTAGTGGAAACGATTCGTTTTATTTCTAACACTGCGTCAATTTCTATACAAACATACACAAAAATATAACAGAAAAACCTACAAATACACATTTCATGTTCTACATGTACGCATTCGTGGTGTAAATGTAAGGCTCATGATATTGCTACACATTTTTTTCATTACTCGCTATCAACTAGTCTTATCATTGTTCAAACATCGAACGTTATGAAAACATAGATAAATGTCTGAACAAACAAGATTACAGCTCGAGGGGACCAAGGGAAATTTTTTAGACACAAAATCCACGTGACAGTAATATTATATTATTCATTATTCTACATAAATTTATTTCTTCTGTTATGAAAATCGCATTTATTTCACGTAAGTTGAGATTCATTCAAAAATTTTATAAAGCTGAAACGTTTTCAGCAAAACAATCGATTTTATTTGGAAATTTTCATACCGTTCCTTATACTGTGTACCTATATATTATTTTATAAAAATATAACGTCTACATATTAATCTTACTTTTAAAATCTATCAAATTACATAGCTAAATTTAAAAAAAACGTGTAATCATATTTAAAATAAAATTGATTCGATATAATTTTTTATATCAATAAATATAGAAATTTGGCAATAGCGTTTTTTAAGATAATCGATAAGTTATCTGAAAAATATTGACTTCGAACGATAATCTACACATCATTTTGAATCATGATAAAATTGGAAGGCAAAACATTAAGTTTTTATAGCTACAGTTGATTTGGATCATTAACACGTTTGATATATAATTCTAAAATCCGTACTCGAGGACTATGCGAATATTCTACGAAAGAACAGCAGATGCTACGTTTGTAAGTACATTTCAGTTTCATATAATATTTTCATTATTGCATGAAACTCATATTCGAATAACAATTGATATTTTTAAGATATTCAACACATGATTCATATTATTAAATACATCAATAGAGTAAGAATAAAATAAGCACTTCAGTACGAATTATTGATAAGCATTTGTGTTTGTAGGAATTGATGAAAATAATGAATTCTTGTGAAATGACATCATTAATTGTGCCTTGTATTATCCATGTTCACCTGTTGCCAAGCGATTATCTTATCGAAACTGATCTAAAATTATTAAAATTTTCCGAAAATCGTCAACTTTGTAAAAAATATAATATTGCAAATGGCAATGAATTGAATTTTGAAGTCAATTTTCTTATTTTTTTATCGTTTGAACATGTTTTCAGTTTTAAATGAAATATTTCGATATTTTAATTAGATAAAATTACTAAATACGCATGAAATTATTTAAATGTATTTTTTTATATATTAATGATGAAATATATAGTGAGTTTTTATACTCTTTCGTTTGGCGTTTTTTTAATATTATCATCAGTTCAATACAAACTATTCGATTTTTTATAAGACATTTCGACAATAGATATTTGAACAAAATAATATTGTAAAGCAATCTGAAATATCAAATAATCAATTTTAGAAAATCAGCTGTTATTTTGAATGGAACTACACGATCCTTTCACACATTACATAGACACACGTCACTTCCAACATCATCACTGGTCCAGGGAAACTTAAACACTTCTTTACTTCAAATATCTCACTTTTTATCATAGAACACACCGCTCCAAATCAGATAGAACATATTCGGCACAGTTTTCGTGCGATTTTTGTAAGATTTTCATGCAATTTTCCCGAACGCGAACGTTCCAAGCGCTTCCGTCCAATATAAACTTGCAGCAACTAATCGAGTACATTTCATATGCTTTTAATATCAGAACAGTTTATTTTATCTTCATTTATCTTAACTGTTAACACTATTTACCAACCAGATATAGTATCTCTTGCCTACATTAGATACAGAGCATAAAGGAATTTTAAAAATTGGCCGGTCACCGTCACGTGGCTCCTTTATCGAAACAACCCCCCGGATTTGTGTTTGATTTGTGCAATTTTTTTCGGTCGAAAAGCAAATAAACATTCCCCGTTGGTGAAAAAGATAACTTTTATCTGGCCGGGGAGACGCGAAACAGTTTAAATTTAACTGTCATATTTACCTTAACGGTATCCATTATGCATTGCATGAAAAGTCAAATTTAAACTATTGCTTTATGAAATAAATTGTAAAAATGCCTCAAATTATAATCATTTTCTATCAAACAAGATTCAGTTTTAATTTTGACATATTTGAAATCCTTTGAGTAGTTATAAATTATTATTGAAATACCCGTTTGATTCAGGAAAATATATTTTTTTTAATGAATTGTAAAAAAAAATATGACTTTTACAAAATTTTACTATTAGCGAAAAATCGAAATTTATACCATTTGGATTTTTGAAAGTGATTGACTTATTTTGAAGTAGGTGATTACTTAAATTTTTGTAGAAAGTAATATGATAGAAAATTTGTTGGACTTAATTAAAAGCTCACGCATTATCGGTTTCCATACTACTGAAATATCATGCAATACTAATTAAATCAAATAGTCTTAAATTTATAATGAAATATTTACATGTAAATATATCTAAGTATTAGAACATTTTAAACAACGAAAAAAATTAAGGTTGACATACATATAATAAAACTTTATTATAACTATAGCACCTGATTCGATGATGACTAATGTCAAACATAGGCTTGGTTGTACGAAGTGGTACATTTAATTTGTTTTCTCATATAAAAAAAATAGCATGTTATAAAAATTGTAAATTTGGGTTACATATATCAATAAATTTTTAAAATATGAATCGAGAAAAAAATATTATCCATTATCTATTGATATTGATAACACATTGAACGTTTAATTTTACTGTTCATAATTCGCGTACACGTTTGGTATCACGTATTACTTCGATTCACAAGTTATATTTAAGTAGTTGTTTGTTGGACAATTTATATCAACACAATATTTCTTTGTTAAAAACTAATAATAACGTTAACATAATAATATTTAAAAAACCATCAATAATTAAAATACTTAGAAAAAAATTTGAATTGAAATATCGTAGAATTTTCACAAATTTTCGAAAATGTAATACTTAAATGAATATGAATTTTATGTTATAAACACAAACCTTTAGAAATAGTTATAAAAAAATCACACTTTTCTAAAAAATTGATAAAAATCGTTGCAATTGTACTTCGAACACTACTTACTTATATGCGTCATATTTTACGATAAATTTTTTGTGTTTTTTTTACTTTAATAAAAATATCGAACTATTTAAAAATAACTCTAACTAAATGTGAACAAAGCACAATCGCACTGAATGACAAAAATATACTGAATCGTTTTGAATCAAATATTGGATTCATCTTATGTATTATCATTTGATAAAATTTTATTTACATTCAACCTATAAATTATCAAAGAAATGGTTGATATATATTTCTTTAGTACGATTGCATAATATTATAAATAAATATGATAATTTATGTAATAAATATATAAACTAATTTTTATTAATATAATTTAATAGATTGTACATATATTCTGAAAACTGTTTAAGTCGTCGAAAAAGATAGGCGATGACATCATCGCCAATAAAAAAGTCGTTCCTTATTCTTGAAATTTTTAAAACATTTAAAAATTCTTATTACACAGATTTCATTATGAAAAATTATATAATTGATAAAAAAAAGTCAAAAAACATTGGAAAATTCTCACCTTTCAGGAAAATATACGCATCGTATTACGTGCACCTAGTTTTATCAGTTGAGGCAAAAACGCGGGACTGATCAGACGTCATTTCATGAGCTAGTCTCAAAACCGGGTATTATTTCATTAATAACATTGTTCCGGTATAGTTTTCGATTTTTGTTATCAAAATCAAACACTTTTATGTGAATATTCGTCGGAAAATTCGAAAATTCTAAGTGCTTCTGTTCGGAAAACCACGCCGACCACTACAACAACAACCGAACTCTACATGTCGATGTTTCAATAAGATTCAAAGTTTTTCGGTGTGCAAATATAAATTTCGATGTATACTAATAGATTTTTAAATAAATCTTCATATAATATTCGTATTATTTATCGAAAACGTAGAATGACTAATGCGTGAGGAAAGTTTTTGCCGTACAACGGCGGCCATCTTGTCCACGTCGATTTTGATTGATTCGATAATTTATAGCCGTTATGAACTGCGATATAGTTTTTTTTTCATAATTATTTTCATGGTTTAAATTTGCAGATAGTTGAAAAGTGTATATACAGTGCGTCTTCGTTTCGGTTAAATAAATAAATATAAAACAAATAATTCTAGTCAAGAGATACCGAAATTTTACCATTGATTTTTTTTATTAATCGTGTTCTATCGAAATTCTGCAACGTGATTTATTAAGCAGGTATGTTTTTTTTATATGATTTTTATAAATATTTTGAATATGCATTTCAATATCAAGTTAGAATTTTACAATTAGTATAAAATTTCTTTTTGCGATGATATCGGCAACAAGTGTTTAATTTGAAAGAAAAAATAATTTTAAATTTCTTAAACAACTTAGGCTAATTAAAATATTACATCCAAATTGACGAAGATGCATAGCTTTGAAGTTTTTATAGTTTTTAAGAAACAATAAAATTCCGTAAGTTAA
This sequence comes from Hydropsyche tenuis, assembly GCA_009617725.1. Taxonomy (NCBI): domain Eukaryota; kingdom Metazoa; phylum Arthropoda; class Insecta; order Trichoptera; family Hydropsychidae; genus Hydropsyche; species Hydropsyche tenuis. The sequence continues at coordinate 2,510,180 of VTON01000025.1, forward strand.
ACAAGGAAACGAACGTATCCGGGCATGTGTGTGTGCCTTTTTAGAGTTTTTAAAAAAGGAAATTATTTGCGTTTGTCATAAAAATATGTGTATGACTTTTGGAAACGGCAATAATGAAATAAATTTTTGATGAATTTTGTGCAAAATTAAAATACAACCTAATATTATGCTGGATAATTTGTGCAGTTTGAACTTAAATCGAATGCTGTTAAAAAAAATCTTTTTTTGAAAAATTTGTCCAAATTTTTACATTGAAATACTTGTTTATGACCAGTTATCTTTTAGTTACTGATTTTAAGTTTATGACAAACAACTTATGATTTGCAAGCCGAACTATGATCATTTTTTCGTGTTGCTTTAACATATACATACATATGTATTCATAATCATTTTACTTTATTTTGTATTTTTTCATTACTATCACTAGATTCATCGATGAATTTCTTAAAAATACCAACTACCTAATAAATTAAATCATTAAGCGATAAATATTTTTCTTAGATTTAAAAATGTACTCGTTTCATATACGAATTGTAAAAATTAATTCAAGAATATTTTAAAGTTTTCTAACATTATGTTTCAAAATTGTTAAACGACAATCTTTGATATTGTACAAATTATATTCGTGTTAAATTTACCACTCGAAGGCGAGCGCCAATAAACCTTTTTTGCCGAGGAAATGTTGTCGAATGCCTTGTTTGAAAAAGGAGTTAAATAAAAAAAATACTAAAATATTTAAACAAGAAAGGTGTCGGGTTCGATTCCGGCCTCGAAAGGAAGTCAGAACGTGGCTAAGTGACGCACACACAGACAACACCCTTTATTTGCTCTTAGAACAACTACAGTTCGTAATATTATATGAAACGAGGCCATTTTATTTTAACTTCAATATGAAACGGATTGTTGATATGTGTTTTATTTTTATGTTGCAGTATGAAAGTCAAAATGAGCATGTCTAGCGGCACCTCCAAGCGGGAATCTACTCAACATATAGACAATGGAGCAGATTCTGAAAATACCAACGATGAACAAATTCAGGCTGAAAACTACAGTATTTCTAATAAAAACCAATATCCTCAAGAACAACCTAGCGTTGTGGTGTCTACGGAAGTTAAGAGAACGTCTTCCGATTCTGGAGATAAGATTGATTTAGCTCCCACTTCAGTAATAATGACTAAGAGGACAAACAGAGTAATCAATACTTCTGGTCAAATCACAACTGAAGAGGCACCAGATGATGCGGAATCAGTTCAGGATAAAATTCAGGATCGTTCTCCTCAGGAAAAACCTCCCGAAATTCTTAGAAACGAACCAAGAGAAAATCAAAGTTCTGAACCTACTTCGTTGGATATGCGAGATTCTTCCAAACCCTATTATTATTATAAAGTGGACAATCCTCCAGGAACTGCTACTATTTTAGCTGAAGATGGTTCGCAGGCTGTGACTATTGAGCATCCTCAACGACAACCGTTTGATGATAAGGTGAGGACATATGAAAATGCCAGATACTTAACAAGAGAAAAAATGGACCCCACAACTAGATGTGGCACTCCAGCTCCAGAAAGAATAGTAGTTCACGAAAAGCATCCATTGTATGGAAAGCCTGTGTACACGAGAGGACACCCAATGAGAAACGGACCTCAACAAATAATAATAGCACCAGAATCCTCAATAATCAATGGAGAAGTCCAAACAATTTCTTACCAAAATGATCCAAGAGAATTGATCACTGCTGAAACTCCAATAATAACTTCTGACGATAGAGTTATCATTGAGATGGCTCCAGCTAGGTATCAAGAAGTCGGTTCTCCCTCACAACAAAATATTCAATATAATAGCAACTCACCTATGATCAGTGGACAAATGACTTCATCTCCAAGGACATATCAACATAACGAGAACATTGGGTCTCCTGGCACTATAGAAATGGTTCAATCGGCTGCCATTAATCAGCAATCTTTGGGGATAACTTATGAAAACTTGAGAGAACAAAAATACGATTCCCAAGATCCAAATGCACCAGAACAAAAATCAACTACTTATACAAGCCTCCAACCAGTGACATCAAACCATCAAGCTTACAGCAACAGTTATTTGGTACCCCAAAGTCCTCAATATCAGGGTATCCCTCAATCTTACACTGGTATCACAATGTATCCCGGACATTTAATAAGGGGCGACGAAAGTCCTCCTAACACTGTTTTGTATAGAAGCAACCCAACATTAGCATCGTCATCGATTCAACAGGTCCCAAAACCAGGACAGCAAATAATATTTGCAACACAACACAACGGAATGTATGTGGCACCCATTAGCCCAAATTCGGGACAGCCTGTAAGTATAAAATGATGTTTTTCTTATAATTTTTACGTTTTTTTTTACATGATTTTTTTACTTTTTAAGATATATACTACTCCGGGTGCATACGGAGAATCATACATACAATACAGTAATGCTAGTGGTGGTGGTTCACCGCCTGTTGAGTACAATTTTGTAAGTGGAGGACCTAATTTATTGAGTGAACAATATGCAGCATATCCACCATCAACAGCATGGGCTGATAATAATACCAATATTGTCATAGAAGACTTCAATGAAGGTAATGGTCCACACTTAATTTTTATGATCCAAATAATATTTCATACAAATAAAGAATAAGGAGCTTGCGCGTATCAATCGATAGTATTTGAAGCTCGAAAATTTTTCAGGAACCATGGTCGAGATCAAAGAATGCGCTAATTGTGGACAAAGCTTCACACCTTTGTGGCGAAGAGATTCCATTGGGAATTATGTGTGCAATGCTTGTGGTATTTATACTAGAAACAATGGTACTAATAGACCATTGCCAGCTAAAGTCAATAAATCCAAACCTCCAGCCGTAAGTTGATCTAATTATTATTTTGTAGAAGTATTTAAAATTTTTATTAATTAATCGATTTTTCTGAATATAGAACAATGGCAATAGAAGATCGGGTGTTTCTTGTGCTAATTGTAGAACTACTAATACGACACTGTGGAGAAGAAACAATTCAGGAGATCCGGTTTGCAACGCTTGTGGACTTTATTTCAAACTTCATAGCGTAAGTTTTTGCATTTTATATAAAGACAATATCTTTTTATACCATCACTGAATCGATATATTCGCATACTAAACGATATGCAAAACCATCATGAGTTTATCGTCCAAAGAAAGTTAAAGAATAACAACAAACTTGAGGGGATTCCTTCATCAACAAAAACGATTACATCATCCATAATTGTGCGTGATAGCTGTTTTTACGATAAGATCATGCCATATCAAACTAAGGATGATAAGGGATGATTACCTGGCGATATTTACTATATCTAATGTTTACTGTACAATTTTTCTGCACACGAACCGATTAAAAAACTTTGTATGTCACATTATATTAATGTGAAAATTTCTTTCTAAACAGCTTCTGTGACCATTTTCTTTTGCCTAAAAAACAAACTTACATGCATGATGATAATGGTGTTTTCAAATATACACTATTTTATCTCACATCTTATCAATAGCGACAATGAAAGCAATTTTATCTCGTCTCATGTAGAGTAATTAAATTGTTATAATATGATATGACTTTTCAAATTTTAGGGCGTGAACGATAAGTTTGTGTATTGTTTGATGCTGTAACAATATTAAGATATACTTACTTAATATTATACATACATGTAATACAACAAGAATGCAAACATTTTATTTGTCAGTCATTACTATTTAAGATTATGTCAGTCGTTTGAATTTTTAAATTAACTTCAACAAATAACCCTTTTTCTAAAGCGATTTTGAATTAAAACAGTATCCATTATAAATGTAACAAAATAAAAACGTTATAAGTAAGTGATGACCCATTTCTTGAGCAATCATGATATCATAAAAATATAATATGAGTCATTTGAAAAAGAACCATTTTCCAATATCGATATCGAAAATGATGAGTAAAAGATATGATATATAGAAAATATACTTAAGCTGATAGATTAATGCGTTTCAAAAATGGTCTGAATATATGAAACCGAAATCATGATTTTGGATAATTTTATACCTAAGTGTGTAATCGATATCTGATAACGAAAATTTCGCAACATGAAACAATACAATATGTAGGTTATAAAAACTGAAATTACTTATATGTTCAACACAAATCGATCGTAAATATAATGTTTTTGAATTTTGTGAGGAAAATATAATATTATTATGTATGTTTTAAAAAATAATATAAGGACTATTTACTATAAATTATTAAATATAGGTTCTATAGTATATTTTTATTCTTATCGACATAAATTATTACGGAAATAAAACTATGATTTGAATATAAAATTTTTATATAGCCAATACATATTTTTCTGGTACAAATACAAATAATCATAAAACATAATCTATTTCAGATAATTTTTCCTTCCCACATTATACAATATGAAAGATCTATTTATTGGGCCTGAACATTTTATCTCTTTTTGATATCTTTCATTCAAAAAGATATTATCTTAATACAAATACAGTTATCAAACAGATGAACTCAGAAATTTGACTAAATTTTTCTACTATTGAATGAAATCTGATATTAGTCAAATTTCTATTTATGTTCATTTGATAACTTTATTTGTGCCAAGATGATATATAATTGAATGAAACATATCGAAAAATATAAAAATTTTTGTCGTAATTATTTTAATAAATCTTTCTTATTTTATAATTTGGAACAATGTGTCATGGAAAATTTTCGGATTATGTTTTTTATAAAACACGTGAAGCCATTATTCGGCGATTGAAATAGGATAAGAAAATGATATATTAAAATCTAGATAATAGCCTTCAATAATAACGCTGATAAGATAAAATTGGAATTATAGAAGAAGTGTGCAAATAACACATACGATTGAACACTCTTTGCATTACTTCAGTATTAATTTAGTTTAATAACGCCGTTCTTAGATTATATTTGCTATAAATATTACAAAACCCATCCGACTAGCAATAAAATAATCAATAATCGACGGATAACGAAAACGAGTGAAAATGAAACGACGCAGAAAACTGATCTATGTACCTTAACGAATAAAATATTTACTATCACTTGTCGCATTTCAGATTAATCGTCCTTTGACAATGAAAAAGGACGGTATCCAAACCAGGAAAAGGAAACCAAAGAATATGAATGGAAGTCATGGAGCATCGACGAGCAGGGGCTCGGGAATGCAAAGTTAGTTTAGAACAAAGCAATTGAACAATTATTGTTAAGCATGTTACTATTTGCATTTAGCCAACGAATTTGATTAGTTACTAATCAAATGGCGAATTGACGCAAGGATTGTTTTTGTACTAATTTTTTCGAATCGTTCCAGTCATAATATTAATGTTGTGCTAAATTTTGTATATTTGAAAAGGTTAAGATTTAGTTTTTATAACAACGACAAGTGCTTTATAAAAGATGGTGGTTTAAATGTATGATTTTTTTTATTGTGATATATGAAACATTTGAGTTGATTTTTATAAAAAGTGTGTTTGCTTTTATCTCAGATTTGGTTTCAAAGAAAATTTAGATTTTTAAAATTAAAAAAAAAATCATACATTAATTCTGTTCATGATTTCTAATCTTAAAATAAATATTTATAAATTGGTAGGGATAAAAATAGTTTAATCTAATAATTTTATTTTAATTTTTGAATATGTAAGTTTCACTTTGTGACAAAATTTGAATTTTTACTAAATAAAATTTTTGAGTATTACAATCTTATGCCTTCCAAAATTTAACCTATAAAATATAAATGAAAATAGTATCAACTTGTAGATACTAATACACAATTTAACATTCAACAAAATTAACTCAACTCACACTTAACTAATTCATAAAACTAACAACACTACACCCATCTAGCTTGCACCGCTACGTTAGGTACGAAATATTAAATATAATAATATTTCATTTAATATTCATATTAAATTTATATAAATTTCAGTGGAAAGCCAATTCTCTCTACCGCCAATAGTCGTCGTCAATTCACAACATTCTGTCAGGGAACACAGCCCCATAATCATGCCATCATCGGCTCATTTGAGCCGACACGTTTCTAACTTGTAAGTCATTTGAATATTGATGATATTTTAAAACATTTTTATATTTATATTCATTATTTTTGTAGATTACCACCGATGGAAACGAACACTCCTCGCACTCTCGAATTGCCCAGCGTGATAACTTCTACAGGAATTGCTCCTCCAGATAGAGATGTCAGAAATAATTGATTTTTTTTTTGTAAATTTGTATATATATTTCTAAAAAGTTCCTTTGTACATAAGAATGATTTAGGAATTCTTGTTTATATCCGCTTTCTAATGAATTGTTTGTTTCTACGCAGGGTCGTTCAAGTGCTTCTTATACATCAAGAAACGCTCGCTATTGAATGCTACAATTATTCAAAAATATTAATTTAATAACAATATTATCTACATTTGTAAAATTTGATTAATAATTTTAATTTAAAATTATTTATCAAGACTGAATTTGGTGAGGAAGGTTTGCGTCTTTGCTAAGCAATTCGAATATTCAATGTCGGCAAAACAGATTCCTACTTATTAAATATATTTTATTATTTGTTAATTATTATTAATCGCTTCTTTTTTCTCGCTTCTCATATTATATCGAAGTGAGTTTAAATTTTCAGTATTTGATAAATTTTGATTTAATAACTTAATTCACGTTATATTTTCTAATAATTATTCTATGGAGTTTTTTTTCTACACATAGATGGCATTTAAATGAGTTTTCATTACACGAATTCGTTCTTATTTAAATTTTGTTAGTAATAATTAATTTTAAGATTATATTTATTTATACTAATTTAAGATTTCCAAAAAAATCCCAAAGACACTGGATTGAATTTTGTTCATATTATATTTTTATAAGTACCTAGAAATACCAAAAATTATTTATAAATTCAAACAAATCTTTAAAAGCTATTTCCGCCTAAACATACATTTTTCTTACAATTATATTATAATATAACCAAATTTGTGAATATTATCTATCTCGATTGCATATTTTTTCAAATACACAATAAAAACCAATCGACCGCCCAATATTATTTCAAAACCTCCATTTCCACCGAAACAAAACGCACCCGTTCACAAAGCACATACATCATCATCGCCCTCCGCCATTTTCAAACCCATTAACGACCACGCACACACAATCCGAAACACCATCCTTCACATATGTACACTCGGGGATTATGCGATCAGACTACGTGAAGGAGTACGAGCACAAACTGGTCCTCGGGCCGATCGTCCTCCGCTGGTTTTGGTCTTGTTTTGTCCATTTTCGGATTTTTTCTCGTCGTTTTTCCGGCCGATGCTAATTGGCGACATAAATATGGGACTCGAGGACCCTTAAAAGCCTATTCGGATACGAATGTCGATTTATAAGCGGCGCCATCGTGAGTACGTTGAACGGCGGGTCCGTGATGGGCGGACTCGATTTTTCTGTATTGGGTTGTATGTTGTTGGGAAATTATGTGGATTCTTCGTTCGATTTATTTAAAACAATTAAATTATTGGTCTAAATATATTTTTGAATTAGTTATGTAAGTATATTTTTGATGGATTCGTATATTATTCAACAGATTTACTGTAATTTTTGGTTGTGAAAATTTATATTTTTATAGTAGATTTTGATTAATTTGTGAATCTTATGAATTATTTATCTATATAATATTTGTCGTAATAAAACTATTTCATGAATAATTGCGATATTTTTCTATATGGAAAATAAATATCTTTGAAATAATTCTAATAATCTTTGAAGTAATTTGTAGTTTCGATCATTAGATTTTTGTGTTTATGATTTTTTTCTACATGCAAAAAAAATTATTTCTTAATTTTTTCTGTATTGATAATGGATTATATGAACCTTTATGAATTTTGAGAATTTCATATATACTCGTAATTTTTAAATCCTAACAAACTTGTGAATAATATGAAATTTAAAAAATAACTCTTCTCATTTTTTTTTCTATCTAATGCTGTCCACAACTACTTACCTATTATTATTTTTTTGTTTCTGAATTTTCTGAATTTTTCTGTAATCTTCTTGAGATAGATTTGATAATGTATAGCTATATGCGTATATGTACTTACAATTAGTATAAAATTTACGATAAACGATCGATCTTTCCTTTAAATATTTTTCAATATCAATCAATTATTTTGTTAATTAATAAGAATATCTTCAAATATACTTAATTGCTTTTTTTCTTTTGTTTCAAATATAAAAAATAAAATGCAAAACCCACGTCAAAATCACAGAAAATTTTAGAATTAAATTTTTCCATTACAAGAAATTAAAATCTTAACTGCACTCTATATTATTATATTTTTAGTTTCGATGCATATTATTCGTAAATAAATCAAAAGCACACCCATATGATTTCATATGAACTAAATAAGCATGCGTTTTTTATATTTTCAAAATATGAGATATTTTCACAAGTTCTACGTGAAATAAATTCCGAAGTTTCAAACTACAAATGGAAAACTAATTCAACTTCACACATAATTCATCAATATATAAATTTCATTTAAACGAATCAAAAGTTTATAAGCATAATACATAAGTATATCAAAAGACTCATAAATAAATCATTAATAAGCTGATTCCCAAAATAGCAGAGAACTAGAATCATATTTTCCATTCTCACGTCATCACAATAAAACGCTCCGAACAAAGCGAATATTTTCTTTGAATTATTATGTAATCTTACGTTCAAATCAAGTTCGTAAGAATTTTTACATAGTTATTTTCACCAAAATGCGAATATTCAAGAACCATTTAGGTGCGAACGAATGTGAAATATTCAGAAAGGCGCCGATTCCAAACGATTGAAAAATCCTATAAACACGAATTGAATTTTTAGCGCCCCATTATAGATCAAAAGAAATACTTCAGATTAAATATTTCAATATAATTTGTTTTTTTTTTATTTTTTATATCAAATGCTTAAGTATATTGCATATTTGGATGTAATTATAATAACTGGAATTTCTGAAAAACTAGTCATATTCATATTTTTTTGAATTGTTTCTTATTGTTAGTTATTTCAAGTTATAGATTTCAAAGTATCTATCGACTTGAAGCGATTATAACTAGAATAATATTTTGTTACTATTTATGCTGAATTACCAATTTAAAAAAAATGTCGGTAAAAAACATATTATAATTCACTATTTACATAATAGATAAGTTCCACAAGAAACGATAATCGAAATCTTAAATTATAAAATATAAAGAAAGACCTATTTTGGCGACATTTTTTAATACAACAACATGATTAAAAATAAGTATATACCTATAAATGAGTATATCTATGTTTCTTTTAATTTATATTAAATTTTGTTCCATCAATTAAGTAGTTTGTTTTGTTATTAGATTCTTATTGATCATAGTTTTTTTTTTCTTCATGTATGTATGTATCCTGAAACTTTTATTTTTCAATATGTATGTTAAAAAAATAAATTTTAGGTACTTAATTCATTAAATGAATATTCAAATGGAAGAGTTTTTTTAATTCATTCAATCGAGTAAATTATATTTGAAGCAAAGATTACTTATATATTTTTTATAAATCACAATGACAAAATTACATAAAAATAAAATTTGAAAACAAGAAACCATAAACAGAGGGATGATTATATATTATTTGATGATCCAAATGATCATAAATGATTATTTAAATCTATGAGCATTATAGAATATAATATTATTAGATTATCAGATCATTATTCAATAAGAATAATACTTATATCTTAAGCACTGACACTACATTTTCCATAGATAAACACCATCGAAAGCTCTCTTTCGGCCGTTTATGATAGGTTTTTTTTTCTATTTACCCACTTATATCTACCAAGTTACACCTTTAGAGAAGGCCACGTTTTTTAAGTGAAATGCATCGCTTGTTTGTTAGATTTTTTTCGCGTTTTCTAATGCATCAGACGGCGCCTCGGGCAGACGTCAGGTGCGTTTCAGATGCAATTCGCGATAAGCGCAGAATGCTTTTCGTAAAAAAAAACTCACCTCTTAATAGGGTATCGATTTTACCTTAGAATGATAAAGAAATAATCAAAAATGTCATAGGGTGGCTTGTTACTGAATTGCGGCAAACTCAAAGAATCCGAATCAGTTATATTTTTCGTCAAAATGCAATGTTTTTATATTAAATTGATCAAATGTTAAATAAGACCCAAATATTCATTAGAATATTTGGGTCCTATTTAACATTTGATTTCATAGTCACTGTAATCAGTGACTATGAAAGTCACCGTAATATTATTTGTTTAAAATTGAGGAGAAGTTCGGATATGGTGATTTTATTTAACGATATCAAAGTTATCTGTACTGTAATCGTTTATCGGTTGTATCATTACACGTGTATAAAAGTACCAATTATCTATCGAAAACAAGTTCGATGTTTAGGCAATTTGGAGATAAAAATCTAATATACAAAATAATTCTGATAATATAATTATATATTCATGCTCTATGCAGATTATTCGAATTTTATCAGTGATTTTTTACTATAAAATCAATAAAATAATTTTCATCATAGTAATAAAAATTTGTACATAGTAAATATTTATGTTACGTTAATTATTTAATGATTTCAAAAGCAATAAAATAAAAACAATTCGAATAAGCCAAACCAACATTGAATTGCGCAAAGAAACGATCCATCACTGATTATCAACAAGTTGTAATCTCGTTATACAAATGCATGCGCAAACTGAAAAATGCAATTTGCACGTACATAATAATTATTAAAATACACAACTTAAGTTAATCGTAAATATAAATAATTAAAGTGGGTGTTTTCTGTATAGAAACGTTGCATTCGTAATAGTAAATCACAGTATTTGTAAGGAAATTTTCTTTGTGAAAAAAATTCACGCTACACGAAGCAAATAATCGAGATGGGCACGCGATTTATGAAATGGTTCACTACCTCTGATTATTGTGAAAATATTAATATTTCTTGAACAATATTCTCGAATGTGTTATATTAGCTTAAATAATTATTCGCTTCTTTGTTTGCCATGAAAACTAAAGGTGGAGCCGAAATATTATAATTCTGGCCACGCCTACCCATTTTCAAAGGATTAATTTCGATTAATGAATATTCATATTTTTCGTGCGGTCACTAAATTGAAGGGGAACTCTAAAAAATAAAATAACAAGGGTGATTTTATCGCTAGAAACTCGCACGGCCATTTTGAAGCTAGCACTCTTATAAAGCACACACGAAAGTTTTCCAAGAGAAAATAAGTAAATATTATTTTATTTTATACATTCATATTTCATAATCATATTTTCACATAAAAGAAAGTAATACTTTTCTATTATATATTATTTTGATTCTAGAAAAATACAAACTTGATAAATGTAATGATACGATATTTTCATCTATAGATGAATCATTGAAATTAGTTTTATTTATAAGTAGGTAAGAAATAAAACAATTCTGATATACAGGAGATTTTCAATCTTGTATTGATTATTGTGTAATATAATCAAAATCTGATACATAAATACTTAAGAAGTAACAGTTCTAATTGAAAATCGTAATACATGAAAAAAAAAATCGAAATGAGTAATCAATACTTTCTAAAGAAGAAGTTTCATAAAAATACGACTTATGTAAGGATCTATCATTTGTATTATATAATATTACCAAAATAGCTCATATTTGTTTCCAATCATAAAACAAATTCCATTTTATAAACACATTTTTACCCATTGATTTCAACTTTTAACATCCTATACACAATTAAATAAAGAAAACGAACCATTGAGTCCTATAACTGAAAGCACAACGAAACCTTAATTACATAAACTCAACACATTCATCCACCAGAAATTCAATTAAGCACAATTTTTAAAATGCATTTACATACGAAATATTCGACTACGCATACGCCATAATATAAAAGCAAGATTAATGGCGGCATTAAAGCGCAGGAACGTTCTCCTTGCGGCTTAATAAAACGGCTTTCGTAATCTGCACGAGCTTTGATTAATTTACGAGAAGCTTTCGGTTCAAAGCTCGCCCCGCCGCCATTTTAACCGATCGCCATTTTGCCGGGGCGGCCGATGATTCCGACCCGCAATTATATACAATTAAAATGATTATCGACATGTTTGCTATGGAAATACGCGAGCAGATAAGTTCGTTTGAATGATGTGCAAAAGTGCGGTTGTGAAGTTCAATCTCAATATGAATATATTTAATGTAAGTAGCTTATTGTTAAAGATTTTTTAAAATTTGAATTTTTCTATGTGAATTTTATCGAATTTATAGCTGAAAACATTGCTTGAATTCGTATTGTATGGTTGATGTGTTTCGAAGATATTGTTCTATTTTTGAGCTCATAAATATTTTTTAATATGAATTTTGAATTATTATAAACTGTAACTACTTATATAGATCATTATTTGTTGAATACAAGTATATAATTTTTTGTTTCGATTGCAATTATACGATCTCAGATATTTCAACGCTTAATCCTCTTAATGTTTTATTCAAATCACGATTGAAAAATAATTGCAAAAAATAACACCACTGTTATTTTTTCGATACACTCTTGTATTAAATTCAATCCCAACGAATTTTTATAAAGAACCTTTTTAAATTTTAGAGAGAGCTTAGTTCCATTTTTATTTTCTATTCGCGTAATTTTGATCAAACGAAAATTATGAAAACCAATATTGTTTTATACGATCATTTCAGTCGAGAGCTTTTTCTACAATCGTTATTATAATGATAATATTATACTTATAGCTATTATAAAAATATTTCTGAAGTGTATTAAATTTTGATTTATTTACATGAATTTTTTTGTGAAGTTGTTGAAATTGGATAAAATTTGACCTGAAAAAAAACAAAATGATCTAAATATACATTTCAATCATTAAATTTCATATGAAAAGTTTCGCTGTGTCAATAAATCTAGAAAACCATTTCAGTTCATGCTTTCTATCGATGATTTCAATAAAACATATACTTAAGTATTTCCCTACATTTTGATTTGACTTGCAAAACATCCATAAACAACACACACACAAACATAAATAAACAGAAAAAATGACTACATTATCATATCGATCTTCAACTAACAAAACCCAACAAACCGCGATCAACCCGGAACGAACAACCAACGAAAATACAATCTTCGATCAACAGTTGACGACCACTGACTATAAAATATATAAACCGTGCGTGTATATACACAATATGTAAATATGTTGGTGCACGGGGACGCACCAGTCATTAGTATACAACACGGAGTACTCCGATCGAGGGCGAGCCACACTAAAATAAAACTACTCGATTTTTGACTTAACAATTCCAGGTATGCAGACGAAAATATATGTTAGTGTAGAATGGTGTATATGTGTATGGATGCTGGAATTTGTTTACCTGTGTGTATAACATGTGTATGTGTTGATGGGATTGAAACTTTATTCGGATCTCGATATGTGAATGTGATCGGATTGATCTTCGCACGTTTGGATTTGCGATGAGTATATTATTCTTTGGTCGAGTTTGTGATGAAGTGTTTATAATTTTTGGATTTGGGATTATGTAGGTCTTATCGGATGAGAAGGATTTTTTAATTTGTATATTGTGTAAATAATGATTTTATCGTTTTATTGTTCTGCTTCGTCAGGACATATACTAAAATTGTATCTTTTTATTAATTTTGTTTTAATCTTGAAGTAATCATAATCGTTTTCTAAGTGTACAGCAATCTTTTGATTCGAATTGTAAAAAATACTGAAATAAAAAACATTTGAATTACTAATACAAAGATAATTTGATACTTACTTGTTAAATAATTAATTGAACATTGAAATATTAATGTCAAAAATACCTTGTAGAATCCATGTAAAAAATATCATCATAATATTTTATATTTTCACTACACAACAAGGATGCATTACAAATTGTAGGTATATTGCGTACTTACTTATGTTTTTATTTTTTGATAATTTCAAAAAATTTTCATAAGCAATTTTTTTCTATTGAATCTAAGAAAAAGATTTTTCGTAAAAATCTGAGTGAACTAACTCAATTTAAGCCCTTTTATCAAATTTGTTCGAAAAAAATATGTCAAATGCGATTATCTTAAATATTAAATAGTAATTCTCGCGGAATAACAAGCTTATTATAAAATTTATTTCTAAGAAACTTGACCCAAAACAGATACATTTAATTAAATGAAATTTGGTTTTATTCCATTTTTAATATCTTCAAATAATTCACGATACGGTACACTTCTATTTCGCCCATTTTACAAGCAACAAAAATCAACGCAAAAAATTAATTAATTAACGCTTTATCTAACTTTACTTAATTTAATAGCTAGCTCACAGCGACGTAATCTTTCAGCCGCTCAGAATGTTAAATAAATAATAGGTTCGTTGAAAAGTTTACTGAAAAAAAAATCAAATGAAATGCGTCAGAAGAAAAGCGCACACGCAACGATTTATTGGTGTATATTTGCATATCTATCTAGTGCACGATTTGTATTTGCTATTTTCATGAATAAGTTTTCCTAGAGTTGATTAAAACAATACGAGTTTGACTAGATGGAATAAAAGCGTTCATTTATCGTATCACACGACCAACAGCGTGTTAAATCCGAAAATATAAGTACATAAGTATTTATAAAGAAAGCGGTTATTGTTTTATAATCAGCAAAAATTTTTATATATGAATACTTTGTGTATAGAAACTGTTAAATTTTGTTGAGATCCATTTAGCAATTTCCATTGATTCAAAAAGAAATATCTCACATCAGATGATTTCGTATATTTCACTACGCAATTTTTCTAAATTCAATCTCGTTGTGCTTTTGTATGATTTCCAAAAAGAAAAATCACACAATTATCGAATTAATTGGTTCGATTTCGTTACTATTGTATGCAAACGAGAACAACCGCAGTCCGGTAGCTCTGTTCGTGTATTTTCACCATTTTATATAATGAGAGATAACTGAAACAATGGTGTATGCGAGTAGTGAGTTTTTTACATGTACGAATAAATAATTATTTGATTTGAAGCGAGGCGGCTCCACTTCAAAAGGCTTCTTTCTTTATCTATCTACAAAGCGCCGTTCGTATTGTTCCGATTTTAATTTATATGTACTGGTAAAAGTAAATTATTATGGTTCGAAAGCGTAAAAAAATGTTTTCAATTCAGGTCTGGTTCTGACTTTGATTTATTGTACGGTACAATTTGTTGACGAAATTATGCATCACGACTCTAATATTTATTTCGGTCGTTTCTTTTTAATTACTTTATTGTGTATCATATATTTTGCATATTTTGAATTTTGTGAACATTGAAAAAAATCTTACTAAAAGACTTTTTTAATTAATTATCCCACGTCAATGTTTTCTGAATAATTCCAATACTATTCAACATAAAATGAACACAATTACAAGTGTTTACTGAATTAAATTACAGAACACCTTTCGTGTCAATTATTGACACAAAAGAATTACCGTTCGTTTATTCAAATCGCTACTAGAATTTGATATATAAAAAATTCAATATATCTTACAAAACAAAATTTTTTTATAACAAAATTTGTGATACGACAAAAATTACATTCATCGAATTAATTCAACAACAAAAAAGCTATTCAAATTTAATGTAAATATAATAATAATAATATACTTATTCCTGGAATTGTTTATTTTGCTACATACAAAATATAGACCGGTAATATTTTTCAAGCTTTTATTACTAAATACACTTACATTAAATATTTGTGAAAATATTTTTTTTAAAACGGAAAAAATGGAAATATTTCTTTTCAATATCTTAATTAAAATCTTTGCTAAACGGACTAGGCCAATATTAAATAGTTTATAATGGCTTACGCATTGCCTTCTGACATATTTACGTTTATAATACTCAATAAAATGGTTTTCTAATCTAACACTCCACATTATCGAGGGGATCCCCCATTTTATTCGAGGGTAACTATCTCCATTAGGAAGTCGGGTTCGATTTTCCTGATAAAAATGGCGCGTGTCCTTTCGGCCACTTGACAAATGTTAAAAAATGGGTCAAGTGCACTTTTTTATCCGCTGATGCACTTTTACATTGGAGGGAATTCGACAAAATGTGGTGTGAGAATGTGGGATGATGTTTTTGTGTTGAGTTCGTCGTTCTTTTTATTGGCGTTTATGTGCAAGCGAATTGAAATGGATGACCGTTTTAATATTTAATTTTATTTGTATGATCATTAAAAAAAATATTCTTGAGCTTTTATTCAATCAGTATAATTTAGCGAATGATTTTATGATGATGTTTTGAAAGCGGTAATTTCTATGAAGCAATAATACAATGATATCAATATTAAGTACCTACTCAAGTATTTAATTTTTCCCACAAATTTTAGTAAAACTAATAAAGGATAAGTAACATGTCTAATTCCTTGCCTAGTTCTTATTTCAATTTATTTACAATCTATTACCAAAATATAGATAAATTCTCAAAATCGTAATGGATTGAAATGAATTTTGATTCAATTTCGTTATTTATCGAAACAAAAAAATTAAAATTAGGGATTATTAAGATTTTTATAGATTCTTTTCCTTTTTTGCATAAGATCACTTCTCAACCAATTTTCTAACAATTAAATCAAAGTGTACTTATTCAGCATTGTTAGCATCTTCGTATGATAGTAAAATTATTTATTTTTTAGCAATGGAACTACAGCATATTTTCCATTGTTTTTCAACTATTCTTTATAGATTGGAAGTTACATTCATTTTATATTATGACATTTTTCATCGATGTACATATAGGCAAAAAAATGAACTCATAGAAATCAGTCAAGAATTATAAAAACAAATGGATATTCTTCTAGGTTTTCAACTACAAAACAAAACAGCGTACATTCATCACAATTCCAAAACACAATCATACAACATCCACCAATCCTAAAAAAATCATCTCCAAAAAAAAATCACACGTCCAACTAAAGCGTCGGCACCACACACCCATCGAAACCCCCATCAGAAAAAACCATAATAATCGACCGGCGAAAAAAATGAACAGCATAACTTAAACGAACAAAAAACCAAAAAAACAACCCGTACACGTTTCGAAGCGGTCGAACAAAAAGCGCACATACACAAGCGTGCGACCGAAACTCATCTGACCATCGATCATAGCAATCCTCGCATTATGCGGCGCTGCCATTGGTCGAGGCGCCTGGAGCGTGCGGTTGCGAAGCCCCTCCCCTTTTGACCCCGCAGCCAATCAGAGGCGAGAGAGCTCCCCTTCCACTGTTTATGGGTGACGCCCACGCGGCTCGGTGGGGTCGATCAGTTCAGTAAACGTTGGGACGTGGAGCGCGTCGATGCGTTCGGTTCTGTATCCGCGTTTTTGTTTCGAAATCAATTTGTTGGTACGATTGGTGGTTTTCGAACTGCGCTTCGAGCTGATTCGGCGACGTGGACGTGATTTCATCGGAAAGGTTTGTGGATTTTGTGTTTTCGCTTGATTTTTTGGGGTTATGTTGTCGCGTTGTAGATTTTTGATTCTGAATGGTACGTTTATTGATTTGTTATATTTTGAACAGTGGTGTAGCTAGAAATTTTGGGCCGAGATGCAAGAATTACATGAGGGCTCCTTGACATTTTTTTTAAATATGAAATGAAATCATTTTATTTGGGTTCTTTCGGAGCTTGGGCCTGGATACTTTGCATCTCCTTCCTGTTCGGTAGCTACACCACTGATTTTGAATGACAATATATATGAAAATTATCATTTTCGAAACGAATAAATCAAATTTTTATTCTATCTATAAATCAGCACATGTTTTTTTTTTTTTGGCAAAATTTATCGTTTTGAAATTGAAATTTCGCTTATGTGCCCCATTTTGTTTTCAATTATCCAATTAAATGAAAGAATTATTGCATTGAAAGGAAGTTTTAAAACAATCCATCACCATAAACTATGTTATCCATAAAACCCGGAGCGAAAATAAAAATTCGCGTAGCAATCATAATAAAAAGGCCATTTCAAAAACACAACAAGTGCACGTACAAAACTTTCACGCCAATTAATTACAAACACGGTTTTCGTTTCAGGTAATAATTCGTTCTGTGCGATTAATTTTCAACTTACGAAACCGGCAAAAATCGAACGCTTCTTCCGATACGAGACGCGACTCTCGCATTGAGAACCGTAGACTTGACAGAATTAATTTCGATGCTGTAATTTAAATTAGACCATACATCATGTCCGTGTTCCGCTTTACGCCATTTTAACTTTAATTAAAGCCTCCGCAAGGGTAGGTGTTGTATACCTACTAGAATGCGTAGGGGGTGATAAATTTTTACGTGAAAAACGTGAAAAGGAAAGGAAATTTATGATTATCGCCCTTTCGCGTGACTTTTTCCTTTTTCCATCGGAAATTATTCGGTTCGACGAATGTGTATGGGTCACTTATAAACGCTGTGTATACGTCGTGAGTGAACGTGTATGGAGTCGGTCGGAAAATCCCTCGAACCAAAAGCCTGAATATTTCGAATTCGGTTCATTAAATTTAATTATTTTTTGGCGTAATTGCTCAGAACGTAAAGCTAAATAATCCATTATGCTGAGTCAAATATAGAAATAAGATTTTTAAGTGTGCACTTCCGCATTTTTTGGAAAATTCTGTTTTTTCGGTTGAAAATATTTAGCCGATTGAATTATTGATTACGACGTTTGAAAGGTTATTTTATTCCATTGAACGTCATTACATTGAATTTAAATATACAAATAAGTAATGTGTTTTCGAGTACTTGTTCAATGTGTGTCAGTTCAATTATTTATCGGTTCAACTGACAAGTACAATCGTTGAATAATTACGATTTATAAATTAAAAATAATCCCTATACAAGTCTGCTAGCAAAAATGTTTATTTTAATTGCCTATTTTATGCAAACCATTATTATTTCAGTAGGTAGTTTTAATTCGATACTGTTGATATCATTTATTATTTGTATCATTAATTAGAAACGATCTTCAACATTATGATAGTGAAAAATATTAAGTACTTATTTGCTGAACTTTATAAATGATACATAAATTTTTCAAATATTTCATAGAAAGAGTTGACGTTAAAAAAATCTTACCGATTTACATTTGGTTTATTTTATGCAATATTAAACCAAATAATAATTACATACGCGTTCTTAATTATACGCAAATTTAAATTAGGCTTATTTATTAAGCTCATTAATAATTTTTTTCGACGTTTATTCTCACGCGCTATAAGCGTATACTTCCTGCGAAACGAACATGCAAACTTAAGATAAAACGCTTTGAAACAATTTGCATTTTAAAGCAAATGAAATACATTATTATTTCAGAAGAAGAATTTCAACTCTATTTTTCATATATTTACCAATCGAATATGGTAATTATCGGTAAATTGAAAGTATTTGTTATGACCATATTTCGTAATATTATCACACGACTGTATTGAGTTAATATAGAAAAAATAGATAATCCAAAACGTGTCGGACCATTCAAGGGCCGAAAGTAAACAGTTGTAAATAATACCTGGATGAATTCATGAATGAATTCGTCTTTTTTTTTCAGGTATAGGTGCATGTTGTGTTTTTTTTTTCTTATTTGCTTTATTTTTTTGGTTTTCCTGATCCCTTGTCTTGTCTATCGTTTGGCGCCATCTCACTTCGAAAACAATACTGCCGTCGCGTATTTTTTGTCCATTTTTATTATTGGGATTTTAGTGTACTTTTGCAATAAAACTTTCGACCTTCGTTGTTTCGACTGACGCCTCCATTTCAATTGTAAAACTTTCATATTCCAGGTAAAAACGAGCCGGCTTTCGGGTATTTTATGTTGATGCGTTTCGTATTAGCGGAAACCTTATTGCGAAATGTTTTTTTTTCATTCCTTATTTGTTGAGTGGTCGACATTTCCTCTCAACTTGAATCTTGAATGTGAAAAAAAGAATTTAATTCGGAAACAAGTACATACTTTTGTCTTTATAAAAAATCACTGTAAGAATTGAATGGAATCAAATAATTCTCCATTTTAATCGAAAATTTTCTTAAAATAATTTTTAAATTAAAATTATGAAAACTACATAATAAACGATTATTTTGAACTTAACACATTTTCTCTTGATTTTGTATTACACGCTCATGAATAAATTCATATATAAAAATAACGTAACAATTTCATTTTGCATCATTTGTGTATGAAAAATTGAATTTCTACAGATAATAACACATGTATAATTATCGATAACGTTTTAATTAAAAACAATAAAAACAGATTTCTATTTTTTACAAAACTAGACTACTTTATTACTAGACTACTAATTTTATTAATAGATAATTATAAATATATTATTTTTAATTGAGTACCACGACGATGATTCTAACGACCAAATATTGAAATATCAAATCAACGTATCCATTTCGATTCGATGACGGGCTACCGTCGAGCTAATTAGGCAAAATCTCAAATGTATCGATCAAGTTTGGATTGAGTCTGTCGGGATCCATTAGAGCAGGTCCTTTTGGACAACTTACAAGAAAGGAGGTTCTTTTTCGGCGGCCGACCCGAAAAGGACTCGCCTAATTATTACGAGGACTCTTTTGATACGTGGGAATCGACTTCGGATTTACCAAACTTGAATCCTTTTCTATATACAATTTAATTGTTGATTTTATTCTAATTTTATAATAGTTGGATTAAATAATAATTTCGTTAGGAATGATTTAATCTGTAAAAAACATAATAAATTGATTATAATAAAAAAGTTGTTAAAAGTGTATTAATTAACATTTAAATTTTTATGGCCGTTTTGATGAGTCTAAAGTATTTTATAGAAAAAGATATTTAGACCATTCGATGCGTAAATTATCAGGAAAGAATTTCGACTTTGTCACGAAATGTCCATATAGAGCCGAGTCAAGGAAGTGGAAAAGATACGGATATGTACAGGTATTTTATACAAAAGCGGTTCTAAAACTTAATAGAAATTTAGTCTTGAAAATAAAGATAAATACTAATTTTGACTAATCGAGTTAATTAGTTATTTCTGTGAAAAAGTATGAACAAATTACTGACAGACAATCCCGAAAAAAGGATACAAAATTTATGACATCATCATCATAATCGATGCGAAATATTTTTAAAAACATTCACATCCGTCTGAATATAATTCTTAGAATACATATAATTACTAGCTTGCATATTTTAAATTTCAGACGAGTTATTTTTTACATTTGAACACAGCAATAAATTTTCAAATAGATCTAAAATAATGATGAAGATCAACTTAATTTGACTAGTTTAGTTAGATATCATTATAAATCGAATATCAATTTAATATGAAAACAATCATTTAAAATCTAATAATTCTAAAATTTAAATAAATCTAAAAATATTATTTAACATCCAATCATTTTGATTTGAAAAAAATTCATTACAATGTTTCTTTTTCGATTCAAAATTTCCGAAATCTACCCTATTAACTCCCCAAATGTATACAAAAAAAAACCCTCATACCAAGCATTTCGGAGAAAACGCGTCGAAATTCCCACAGTTTGAGGTACACAATCAGTGGCGCTAGTCTGTCGGCGATAAGTCGGGAAGAATGCCCAGTCGACGCGACACCACTCAACTCCAGCAATTAACACTACACCTCTTCGAAACCCCCTCAAACCTGGACTAAGGGATGTCCAACCCTCTCACAAAGGACAGGTATTTGTGCCTGTCAAATGGACAGACACTGCTTTAATTTATGTGCGATTCATGCGAGGATGAATGGCCCGCTTTTACTACACGTTTCGGGTTTTTTTTTGTTGGGTAATTTGAATGAATATCGAGTGTATTGAAGGTTTTCGATCATTTCTATGTTAGAAAGTCATTGAAGTTTGATGATGCTGGTAAATAGTTTAATACTCGTGAAACTTTCTAATATTTGTTCAAATAGATTATAGAAATCCTTGTGATTTCTTAATATATTATTTTGTTTATAATTTCATGCAGATAAATTAAAATCGCGATTCTATTCAATTCAAGCATAAATATATTTTCACATGCTGAATTTTTTTCGATTAAATGATAATTGTATATAAAAAAATCCTCACATTGCACATGAATACGAACTCATTGCGATCCTAAAGATTCATTTAATTCACAAACATAATTACGATTCATGAAACCAACAATTATTTATTTTTTCCCTCAAAAGTCATGCTCACTGACTACAAACGTGCACGCATTTATACGAAACTACGTGAAGGTATCGTCAAACAAAGAGTCCGATCCATGAATCCTTTCGAGTATTTTAAAGTCTAATAATTCTCACGTTTAATTCGACATTCGGCGGAATTTCGTCCGAAGTCAAAGACGCCGATCAGAACACTAAAATTGTTTGTTTTGGCTCCGCGTAAGCCTCGAATGCTTTTATTGCCGCATTAAATAGTCACTAAACGTTTTTTGGGCACTAAATTTTTTTTCATTGGCGTTCTGCTTTGTTAATCTCGTTTTTTTATCCGTTTCATTCATTTGTCTCACTTTTACCTACGTTTGTATATGCAGTGCGTGAAAATTTTGACTCTTTTCGCATTCATAACGAAATTAATTTTGACTCATATGATGCAGATGTGCCCGAAAATAGAATTTTTCATCGATATTTCGAATATTTTTTCATTTTCGTATTCTCTTACTTTTTATTCGTTGCGGCTACAAATTCTATTATATACTTATGCAGATATCCAAAAAATAAATTTTTTAATCAAAACTCAATAAAAACCGTATGAAAATAAGTATTATTATTTATAAAGTCTTACTTTGTCTCGAAGTTTCCAAAGATCTTGACAACCTTGTATCGAGATATTCAGTCCTGATGAGTAATCAGATTTGTCGAAGAAACAAACCCTCTATTTTATACGTTCGACACGGAACATCTTAACAGTATTACATAGCATCAAAAGATGCGGCGAAATGTAAATTTAATATATTTTTCATTCTATTTTTTATACACAATTGGTTCTCGTCCATAAAACAGTCTACTACGGCATAATATAATGACATTTTAGTTAGGAATTTGCCTAAACATTTTACAGAATTGCAATAAAGTTCGCCAATACGTTTCCGATAAAAGCGTAGGCGCCTCACTGTGCCTTTTACAAGTCTCAAATTTTAAAAGCTCACTTTTTATACATTTTCAGCTTATGTCTTTTTTTTTCGGTTTATGAGGTCGTTTTATTAATGCTTTTCGTCGCTATTTATACTTATATTGTAAACGAAACTGTTTTATAATTTTTTTTAATATCCTTCTTTTATTATGGGCAATTGTTATTATGGTACATTGAAATTTTCAACTTAAATGCAACGTTAATTCGCCGAATTTATTCTAGAATTTTATTCCCCAATTTAATGATCATTTACGTAATCGAATGCATAATTCAAATATTTATTTTTTAAATGAATTATATGAACTTCTAAGTGACTATATTAATCCAATTTCTACGTCCATTAAATTTTAAGTATGAATTATTTTTTTCATTTAAAAATCATTAATATAAAATCATATAGGCAATTTGAATGAAAAATTACACATAAAAACATCCGACTCATCATCCGATTTCCTTTCGAAACAAATAAATCATCACCTTTCACATTACGACAGAACATATCGACTTAATAAATTGGGCTACGGCCACGTTTATCCCTAAATATACACATTATCCGGATAAAGACCGGCATTTGTCCATTAAGAATCCGTCGGGGGGAGAGTCGAGAGCCAAAAAAAACCACAACTCTGAAACGAAACAAATAAATAATACAAAAAAAGTCGACATAAAAAGCGACAAACACGCCAATGATATTAGTACCGGCGCCTGCCCACTCTCAGGTGATGAAACCGTTACACGCGTCCCGTCAGGTAACACGTTTGACGCCAAAAGGTGCTCGTTTCCAGGGGGGTTTTTATGGGTTTTTTGTAAATATTTGAACGTTTGTTTCACGCTAGGTTGTCGGGTATATAATGCAGTTTTGATTGGGTGCTAAATGAGGGCGGGTTGGTTAAGTGAAACGTTGCGTAAATTACAATTTTTGTGCAGTTATTCTATCGCGAATTGTTTCATTAAAATTTGTATTTAGATACATAAAATAATTTGGTTTGATTGATCGTTTCGTATAATTAGATTATTTTTTTGGCTAATTGAAATTTTTTGATAATTATTTAGCTTATGGTGAAATTTGCGCTATTACGAATCGTATTAATGAGTGGCATGTGGAGTTTCGAAATTTGTGTGTGCATTAAAATTTTTAATTTTGATTGGATTATCATTTGAATTTGCATTATGAATTTTCATATACAATTTTTTTAGCTTAAAATAATCAAAATAGTTGACAGTGAAATGTGATGCATGTCCGCTTTGAATAATAAAATAATTTCGTATCAAATTAAAATTCACTTTAATAATACGATTCGCATATCGAAATAGAAATTAAAAAATTATTTATTTTATTTTTTTATATCGATAGAGCATAGACTTATCAGTATTCGACTGGACCCAAGAACGTAAAGTCCGAACCCTAATTTACCTTTCTTCACCTGGTCGAGTTTCGGCGACCTTTTTTGCGATCCATTCACAAGACAGCTCTAAATGTCGTCTGCCATCCATAAATATTTTGAAAACTACACCGAATTATACTAAGCCGACCATTTCCGTCGAAACCTTAAAAAAAACCGACGAGAAACGCGAAATGTGCGAAAATTATTTCGTTTTATTGAGACACGTTTATTGATTAACACTCATTGCGATGACACGTAAATATTTTATGCGATGGAATTAAGATTTTTTCCGAAAATGAATCCATTGTGATCGAATCATGAATTATTCAAAATGCGCAAATAAAAATATCAAACTGTTTTGAATATTCATGAATTTCAACGCTTTCGTTATTTTATTCTCGATTGTATTAATAGAGAATTCTTTACGAATTCATCTAGAAATTTATTCGCACGTTTTACGAGGCACCCTACAGTTTGACGATCGGACAAATTAGCAAATCGGCAACAGTATATAATATGCGCAATAAAAAATTGGTCGTTGGCCGAACTTCCGGACCCCCCTTATGTAAGTCAGTCAGCAAACACAGAAAACCTTTAACAATAAACTTTTATGAGATCTGATATAGAACCTTTTTATTGTGTCCGCTTTTTTCGGACGGGACCCGCAAAAGTGGCGCGTTTTTTCGCCAAAGAAATTGAGTCTCGTGAATTTATTATTCGGCCCGTTCTGTCAGCGCCATGGGGTTTTATATTATTTCGATATTTGTATTAATGTATAAAATAAGGCTGTGTGCATCGGATGATATGCACGTGAAATGCAGTATATAATGGGAGTGCATTAAGCCGCCACAGAGAGGATTTCCATGTAAGGCATTACGCGTGCGGACCTCTAAGCGGGTCTTCTCAAACTGTGGGATTTTTATTGTTGTTCTATACGGTTCTTTCGGATAGAATGTATTTTTTGAATAAATTTATTATTTTGAAATAGAGAATCGTTCATCAAATGGAAAAAAATATCATCGTCGTATATAGTTGTTTGGATGGCCTCAATTCTCATTCGTTTGTGTTGATCTTGAAATTGTCATACATTTTCACAAATTTTTAATATCTTTTGGATACTGTTGCGTATAAGTATCTATAGTTTATTCGATTTTTTGAACAGTCTCTATTTGATTCGCAGTATCTATCACTGGTTATATTTTTCATCTACGTTTTTGCATAGGTTAAAAATACGTGTTACCAAAATCGTGCGTAAAATAAAAACGAATGCACCCTACACAAAGATTTCTTGCAAATTAAATTATGACGATTAACTTAATATAAAACTGAAAAACATAATCTATAATACCTATTATCTTACAATTATATAAAACTCCTGTCCGTTTTTAATTTGATAAAATTTTTATATTACTTTAAATTTCACAAATATCATTCAAGACTGGTGAAAATAATTTTAATGAATCATTAATTAGTAATAAAAAGGTATGCAAAGGTCAACGTCAACAGTCTTTAAAATATTCCATTTAAATTAATCATATTTTAGACAGTTTGAGAATAGTTGACATATCCAAACGAAGCCGCCCGTCTAAATCGTTGATTTGGACGCAACATATATTGAACAACATTGTCACCGTATTATCGGTAATATATAAAAATCTCAAATGAACTACTTTCTTCAACCTTTACACGCACATAATACATCAGAAAAATTCGAAAAGTCGAACTTCACAAATCGACACATACGAATTAATTCGAAAATCCAATTAGGTCATGATATAATCCAGTTTTATATTCAGATTATGCCACGATATAACTCATTAAAAATATAATTAATGACTCATCGCGTCTCGATTTAACATTCGAATAAAATATTTATCGAAGAAACTTTTTCAATGAAAAAAAAAGCTTTTCGGTGGCGCCGGGTTTCCCGAAAGGGCGTCTGTCTAAAAGCGCCGAAACGAAGGATAATCGAAAAATAAAAACGAGGTGACAATATAAAACACGTACCCGAAACAATAAAAAAAGCTTGAAAAAAGCCTGCGGCCTCAAATGTGTCAACGAGCCAGAGACGTTGGGTCAATCACATTAGACGATTTCTGTGTAACGATTTTAAAATTCCCGAGTAGGTGCGCAATCGTTAAGAAAAAGTGGAAATGTCGGTTTGTTGTTATTATGTGCATATGAAAAAAATGATTCGCAATTCAGAAGGTGATTAGTGTTTTTTGTATGAAATTTTGGACGTGTGAAATGGAAAAAAATGATAGTTTTTTGTTTATATTGAGTCGTTTTGGGTCAATGATTTCGTCTTGTTTAAAGCACCAGTTTTTTTTTTTTTTGTAGTAGTAGTTAAGCGAAAAATAGTGTGGTTGGTATATGGATGTGTTCTCATATAGTCTGACAATGAATCTATTTAGAAGGAATAGTTTTTAGTAATCAATTTCTTTGAGAATTAATTTTCTCTTACAACTTTGTACGATAAGGAATAAGTCTAAATTTCCAATAGTAGCCTTGTTCTGCAACAGATGATGATTTGATTATTTCGATATTTTTATTGCATCCTTGAACAATTATCGTAAAATCGTATGATATTTTTTTTATAATAAGCAATCTATAGATATAAAACGTCCACTGTGTTACTGGGGTTTTTTGAAACTCATCGAAATTTTTTGCAAACTAAAATGAAAGCAAATTTTAATGAGTTTAAATATGAAAAACCATCCTTTTCCAAATCATCTCTAACCAACGGTACTTGCACCTTTATACAGATCACTCTACTAATTGCTTAACTTTGACAATCGGTACAAAAAGTTTATCTAGTTTTTTTCCTCTTGATAAATATCTAATTTTTCATACACCACATTCTCAACAATTGTGACTGAACTTAAACCAACCAACTTCGAACTCCGCATTCAACAAGATTAAACCATCAACTGTTTTCATATAATATTCGCATAAATTACAAAAAAAAATCAAACTATAAACACATTTTCAAACCACACACCTAAAAACCCCAATTTTCACCAAAGATCTCCGGCGCCGGGCGGCGAATCGAAAACAAACAAAAACCGAACGGATCTCCGAATCCAAAAAAACGACCAAAACAAAAAAAATGTCCCTAATATTGTAATGTGTTAATCCATTACAACGACGCGGACACGGAGCCTGATTGTGAGCCCGTTCCTCGACTGCAACGTGCCAGAGTGCAACCGAAGAATGCACAAGGTGCATCGAGACGAAACGAGAAGGCTAAAAGTCGAGCCTTTTCCATACACCGAGATGCTTTTAGAGACGGATCTTTTGATCGACATAGAACTCGATTTATACACCAATACACGTTGCGTGGTTTCGGGTTTGTGTGTGAGTGTACGGGCCGTTTCACGTATCGGTTTTTAATGGATATTTTTATATAATTTTAACCCGTCTGTGACGTTTTATTTTGTTGTTTTTGTCGTTTGTTTACTTTATTCTTGAGTGGATTAGGCTATTACCGAATCTGAATGTTTTTTCGTTTAGTGGTTGTGTCGGAGTGTGTTTCGGGGATTGGTGTATTTTTCTGTTTGATGGAAATGTAATGGATAGATTTTAAGTCATTTTGTTGATCGAAATTTTAAAATATGAGAAGAAAAATGGAAACTTTTATATTATAAATTTTATTTTTATTTTTGTGAATCATGTTAATTTTGTGATTTTATTCATTCAATTAATTTTTCACGAACAATATTCAAATTATTCAACCCAAATGCACAAAAAATTAAAATGCACTTATCATAATAGCAAAAATAAAAAAAATTTTTTTTTACGACCTAACTTGTTAATATTTTGATAATATTACTAGCGTGTCGTTACGTTTTATAGTTCAGAAGTCTGAATCGTAATTTTATGCATTTATAAGGAAACCTTTTTATATGAAAATAATTAAAATTAATTAAATACGCCCCTGTCGAGGTCTGTTCAGTGTCGCCGTTATATCCACTTGAGTGGCGCCAGCTATTATACCATTCCCTGGATGATTCGAACCCGTTTTCTTGTTCAATGACACACAAATATAAAGACAAACGTACACTCTAATATATATGTATGTATGTCAAATGGCGGATTTCTTCAAGTGATCCTAACGAGAGTAC
Organism: Hydropsyche tenuis; assembly: GCA_009617725.1. Lineage (NCBI taxonomy): Eukaryota > Metazoa > Arthropoda > Insecta > Trichoptera > Hydropsychidae > Hydropsyche > Hydropsyche tenuis. The sequence continues at coordinate 2,538,959 of VTON01000025.1, forward strand.
TACCCTCTAGTCGCGGTCTCACGCTTCCTCAAATACATTATTTTCTAAAATAAAAAATAATTAAGTTCGCTTTTTTATTTGAGACGTTTTTTTGTTTTATGAAGACGATGGTTTGACTTGGTCTGATTCACTGATTATTAAAGTTGAGCTATATGTAACAAGGTCAATCAATGGATAGATGACTTATGTACGTGTCGTTAACCTAAAATAATTGAAAAATGTATAATTTAGTATCAATTTTTCGTAATCACTATATTTTTTCGGAATAAAAAATGAAATTGAAATAATGAGAGTATCGAAAATTTCTTGATAATGAATGCTATTTAGACTGCATATAACAATAATGTAGAACGACTTTTTTTCATTTCAATATAAGACTTTGTTTTGGTAAAAACGGTTAAACAAAATATCAAATGCAAAATATGACTTTTTCAATACTATTGAACATTTCTTTCATACCATCACACATTTGGTATGAAATTGACAAGAAAAAGCTTCTTTAGATGATAAAGAATCATCACAAAATCCAATTCAATAAAATTCAAATATTAAAACCATCATTTGCAAAACAATCTGACAATGAGTTCAACGCCCCAAGATCACATCTATCTAAATATCCCTCAACCAATACTCTAAAAATTTCAAATAAATTCAATTGATCCATCAAATTCTCACATGACCAAACCAACAGATAATCCGAAGACCACACACTCACTGCCCATCCACTTTATATACATTTTTATACATTCCCTCGAATAAAATAAATGCGAGGCGATAATCGTCGAACTGCGCCGAACGGGAATATATGCAAATCGGACGGGTCGGAATGGGTCAAAGGAGCCGCCATGATATACGAGAGCGGTCGCATTAATTAAAATAATAAAAGCGAGATTCCCACGACACGCCACTGGACACATTATTGTAATATAATATTGTGCGATTGTTAATTATTGCGTGTTGGACGGTGCGGAAATCGACGGCGCTTCCGTTCGCTCTTTTCGGTTCGTGTTTGTTTATTGTATTGTAATATATCGATAAAATTTTATTGGGTTTATATATGGAAATTTTGGAAAATTTACGCGTTGTAAAATGCATTTTAAAATTTTTAATAATTCGGTCTCGATGTGTTGAGTTTTTTTGATTATTCCGTTCTTAGATTCACATGGTAGATAAGGTTGATGGATGAATTTTGGAAAAAAAGAGGGACAGGTTATTTTTGCATAAATTTGGATTTTTATTGCAAATTATGTCAATGTTTCTTTATTCGAACCTCAATTTACTGAAAATTCATCACTTCAGTAATAAATAAATCGTTGGATATGTCAATTTCCGTTAATTTTAAAATTTATTTTGATTCAATTTCATTATATTTTTAGTTTTTAACGTCGATGCAAAACGAGTAAATCAAGATACGTATTTTTTATATAAAATATAACATTAATTAAAATCATTATATGTAATATATATAAAGTTTGTTTTAGAACAATGCATTTCCAAAGTTTATCAGATGAGAAAAATAACTCGAAAATGAGCTTGAATATTAAATTTCAAACCGATATCAATCCAATTATTAACTGTTCCCAATTTCGCTTAACTTCAATGATTGAAATATTTAAAAAGTTATAAGTACTATTGATTGCATATTTATATAATACGCTTATCACAGACGTCATAATTATTCGAAATGAATTCGGAAAAAAACCAATAGTCAAATTTGAATAAATTTAGCACCGATTCGAGGATTCACCGTACCCGTAAGAAAACACACACACTTTTATTTATTACATTATATTATATAAAATCGTACCGTTGTATGAATGAAGTGATAAAAGTTGTACCGCGTCGAGTTCAAAGGCGGTTTTCATTTCACGTCCGACTAGTTTTTCGGATTTGAACTCGTCGAGGCCTTCGAATTCTGACCATAGCCTAACTTGCGTGTATTTTTTTCCTATACACACATTATAATATATTATATATTACAATATACATTTGTGAAACCTCTTTAGCATACGCCGGCATTAGCATTAGTCGTGTGTATAGCATTTATTAGCCGGCCTCTTAGCCATACATCGAGTTTCCAAAACACGCACATTATTATTCTGCTATATATTTTTTTCGCTTTGTATTTAACGTATTTTATGTTTTACTAGCTTTTAGGTTTGACACGTAACACCGGGCTATGCTTTGCACACACGTTTAATTGTATAGTGTTTTTTCGTAAGTACGAAAATAGATTCAAAAGTTGTGACTCAGTTGTATGCTAATGGCGCGCATATTATGTGGTCGATTAGTTAACCGAAAAGCTCTACAATCCATTACGGCTGATTAGTTTTAATTATTTATTGCCGCTTGACAATTTCGGCTTTATTAATTGGAGCGGATTTTATTATTTCTATTATCGATTTAGATAAAATTTATATTTGAACACGCGCGAACGTTCTATGGGATTTTTATGAAAATCGATTCAATGTAGGTTTTTGTGTTTATGCGATTCGCGTATGTGTCTACTTTTCAATTAGAAAACTTTAAGTTTGTAAAAAATGTAAACGTGTTAAAAACAATATATTTCAGATACAAAATTTTGAAAGTTCGTTGAATAATTTACACACTTAAAATTAAATAATGTACAAGACTAGAAACGGAAATGAACAAATATTGTGGCATTTCGATAATCATAAATCAGAGGAGTCTTATACATTTTTCATACATATTTCACACATAAATAACTGAACATCAAAACTCTTGCCGTAATTGAAAACGATTTTTTTTTCAGCTTAAATGAGAATTGTATTTTTTTATATGCCATATGATCAATTTACTCAACTCAATAATAATTTAAAGATTGAGGAAATAACCATTTTTTATAATCACAAATCGGCAAATACTTAGAAAAACAATTATAAAAAATGACGAAACGCATTTTTTTTACCTGTAAAACGTTTTTTTTTGCTATTTTTTTCGAAGGGATTACGAAGGCTAAGGAAAAGATTTTGCATATTGAAAGTATTACCGGGACCATTTACTGTGCATATTATTTAGAATAACAATAATGCTGTAAGTGCACTAAAGCCTGGAAGGCATACGGCGTCCGTTTTCTACCTAAGGATACACTTTTATTTTTATGAACCGAGCGGATTAATATTCAAATGGACGAAAGCCATCTTCGATCCTTCCAGAAACGAACCGACAACCATAAATCGAAAGACACTATAAATAAACAAACGTCCAAAGTTTGTCATTGTTAAACGCACGTGTTTGGGTAAACACGAAGTACGGTCAGAAGTTAAATAAAAATCCATGAAAAAATACCCAAATTTTCAACGAGTTTAGTCTTGATGAATCGCCGAAGAAGCAATTAGTGGTGCGGATTATATAAAGATGCACGTACTATTGATTCGAGATAATTTGGCAAAAGTCAAATTATACAAGTTACAAGTTACAAAATATACAAGTTACAGTAATGAGAACTAAATGTTAAGCAACAAACGATTCGGTCTTTACGTGAATGCGCATACTGTTAATCTAAAAAAAAATAATAAAGGATTATTTATAGTATTCAAACTCATCAAACATCATCTTTCTCTTACAATAATCCAACGAAAATACATCTAAACTTCGCAAATTCCTCATTCTACGTCGAACATGGTACATGGCGAAGAATAGTTTTTAGTATACAAGTTCATTAAAAGTTACTTGATAGTAATGAGAACTAATTGTTAAGCAACAAACTGTGCGGTTTTTACGTAGATGCGCACACCGTTAGTCTGAAAAAATTAGCACAGATTTTTTTAATAGTATTCAAACTCACCAATCATCATCTATCTTTTATAATATTCAAACGAAACAACATTTAAATTTCAAATAAATTTCGTAAAGGTTTCATTCTATATAATATAAGTAACAAATCTTTTTCTTTGCATGAATGCGCATATTGCTGTCCCAAAAAAAATTAGCAAAGGAATATTCATAATATCCAAACTCATCAAACATCACCTCCCTCTTATAAAAATCCAACGAATACACATCAAAGGCCCCATTCTACACGACACATGACGATGTTTCGGATAAAGCCTCCACAATCAAACCCAAACCCCACTTCCGGAACCCCCCAACTCCCACAGCCCCCGTTCTCGTAATTTTTCGAAATTCCCATGCATCGAAGTCCCAATACCCAACCGAGTACTCATGTCGGTAATTAATACGAGCCGGATCGGATTATCGGTTGTATCGGTGGCGCCTGTCTGGGCCGGTTATTGGCATCGGCTACCGAATCCTCCTTAAGTGTAATACCTTGTCGTTTGCGGCCCGGGCCAAGATCGATGGATCCATTATGATGGCCATCGGTGAAATCCGGATTTCTTTTGATCTGCGCATCACGAGGCGTCGTCGACTTATTAAAGCGAGGGGCATAAATTTGTGTTTTTGTCGTGGTCGATGATGTGGTGGAGTTTCGTATGGGATGGGGTTTTTTTGAGTTTTGAGAACTGTGCTCTTTTTGCTGTTGAATGGTGTTTTCATATTCGTGTGTGAAACGTTCGTTGTAGCCTACAACGAACGTTTAAATTAGAGAAAAAGATTCATCTTACAACTTGTAGGATGAATCTTTTCTAAAGTTCGTCAGAAGCTTGACCCTTTGTACGGCAACGATTCGGCGAACGAAGATTGCGAACGTGCAAATTATTTCGTTCGAATTTAATATATTGGGATCTATAGATGAATAGATTCAAAAAAAAAAAAAAATCGATGGTTTTGAGTTTTTCGCAAATTGCTGGCGTACAGGTAGAAATCAAATATTCGGCGAATGGTAGTTAAAGGGAAGTGTTTATTTTTTTTTATCATGTTTGCCTATCACTTTGATAAGATAAGTAAATGGTGAAAAATATTTTTTGCCATATCGAACTGTAACTGAAAGATCGTGTCGTCATCTTCGTATATAAAAACGTTCATTGCAGGGAAAACGTTTTCTAAAATTCATCAGAAGTTCAAGTATTTATTTTTTATCTTATGTGTTTAACACTTTGATAAGGGAAGGACAAATTTGAATTTTATAAACTATCTTTTGCCATATCGAACTGTATTGAAATATGATGTCATCTTGGTATTCAACGCAAAGCAAACCTTTTCCAGTTTTATGGTTTTATCGGAATTTCAAATACTTATTTATTATTGCATGTACCTACTATTTTGTGATAAGGAAAGGCTTACACCTGATGAATTTGAATATTAAAAACTATCCTTTGTCAGATGATTTCAAATTAACGGTACGAATATCCGTATATAGACCGTGTTGCTTATTGCTTAATTTCTATGATCGATAAGAACCATCATGTTCAACAAACTAAAAAATGTTGACTATTATGTTAAAAGATGACGTAAAAATCAATTTATATTTGATGAAAAGGTCGTGGTTACTTATTGAATCGTGAAATGTTAAATATAATACTTTTGATTAAATAGACCTTATCCTTTATTTTTCAATTAACAAAATCAAAAAAATAGTACCAAATAATTTATTACACATTTTTTTAACAAAATAAAATTTTCTCAGAAAATCAACCTTTCCATCGACATTCAAACCTTTTTCTTATTTCAAACACAATCCGTTAACAAACAACCGCAAATTACATCATCGACACAAACCTCAGGAACCATCCAAAAACCAAAATCGATCACCACCAACAATCCAACGACACCAAAACCCAACAACCTCATCCACACAAACGAAACGTTATACATAATAGCACGTGTGCGTCCGTCGTCGCCTCGCCACAAACGAGGTGTCGAAATTAATAGGCCAAATAAAACTACACGAACCGAAAGGGGTTAAATAAAAAGAACCGAACGAAAAAAAGCCGAAATGTAAGTAGTCGGTGGCCGCGAAAGAGCCCGATCACGATTGAGATATCGATCAAGATCTACGGTCAACATGGCGGGCATCGATCTTCGTACCGGTAGGTGTACGTGATTGATTCCTATGACACGCCATTGTTTATGGCCGCTCGTTAGCGCACCATATTTATTCGTGTGTGATGTGTGGATGCTTTATTGTCGGTAATGGGACGTGTGTGTGTCTTGAGTTTCGCGGTTTGGGTGTTAGATGTGTGGTTGTTGATTTTTTTTCTTTTTTTTAGGGAAATTGTTGTTATAATATTAGAATGTGTGTTGATGGTGTGAGATTGTTTGTTACTAGGCTGATCTTGATTTTGTAAATTTATTCAGTGAAATCCTGTTTTATAAGTTTTTGAAAAGATCAATAACGTTATTAGAGGGAAAACTGAAGGTTTCAAATATTTAAAAAAAATACCGTTTTCATACTTCAAATTCAACTATAGGAAGATATTATTAAGACCATTGTCATAGTAACCAATGAAATCAACAAGAATTCATAGTAATAAATTTCATTGATCAAAATGTTGAAATTGATGAATAAAATGTTAAATTTGAAGGATAAAAACTGAGGTCTAAAAATATTTTTATTGAAAAAAATCACGCATTTGGCGCATATTTTGGGTTTATATACGCTCTTTTGATGATATAAATATAAAAGATTTGAACTTTCGATATAATCACATTAAAGGCAAGATCAGAAAACTGTTTGAATGGGGTTAAAAAAAAATAAAAAAGAACAAATGTTAGCAATAAACGACCTATACGTTTGAACAAAGACTGTCAATAGCCGCGAATTTAATTAAAAATTTTTAAAGAATTGTCGAATTTTAAATATTTCTAACGTAAATTGCGGGAAATAACGTAAAAGCGGGTATTAAACGTACTAAAATGAAACGGGATTGCAAAAATCGAACGCAAATAGCAAAAAAACGTAAATTCCTGGCAAGTAAATAGGGGGTTTCAAATTTTACTTTTTTTTGTACATTAAAAAGAGTTTGAAAGTTTGGCGCATGGAAATCAAATGTTGTTAGATTTCCATTTTTCATAAAAAATTGATTTGAATATTTATCGAAAAAAGGATGTAACGATTTCGTGGAAGTGTTTTAAATTTCACAACTTTTTATATGCGGGAAAAAAAACACCATCAATAATTAGTGCATTAGTAATTTCTTCGATTCTAAATGTATTTTGTGACTCACCTGAAAAAAATACAGATTCCCGCTCTCTCCTACACATAAAAAACCGCCTTCACATAAATTTGTCAGAAGTGATTTATGATAATCGGTACAGATCTTTGAAGTCTTCTAGGGTGATTTTTTAGCATTTTGACCCCTTTTACGTGATCGTGACCCTTTTTTTATGGGTCTCTTGTAACATGAACAGCCGCTTCTTGTACGTATTAATACTGCTCTTAAAAGGACAGCTGTCTCCGAAAAACAGTCGCCCAATTTTATTTTTCATATTTTAAGGACAAAAGTACTGAAGTACTGAATGAGTCAATGTCCTCGAAATATTTTTCATACCATTCAAAAATTGTATCAGATATTGATTTTTAAAAAAAGTATAGTAAATTACCAATTATTCGATACAAAATCAAACAGAAGATATCAAATCGAATAAATCCTTGTATCCTTTTTTTGAGTGAAAGGACATTTACATATCAATTAATTAGCGAGAATATTAATTTTGCACGCTCGTCGTTCGTAATCACTGTCAACATGCGAGAATCGAGATAAGCCACTTTTGATATAATATTCACAATGCAATAAAATAAAATACGACGTGTGATATAACAATACGAATACGACTAATTAAGACGTGGTACACAATAAACGCTTCGAAATTGTTGTATTACACAGTCGTAAAAAGCGGTATCTGCCATTTTTATGACGAATGCATTACGTTTCATAATTTCCCATGACCGCTTTGATGGAAAAATGATTAAAATTAAATATTTTAAGTTCGGTTTGAGGATCTCTGGGTGACTTTCTCTTGAAAGAACGATACGAAGCGTCTGTTTTGAGGACGTTTACAAATTGTCTCAAATTATTCCTCGATTTCTTAAGTAATTTTATTTTATTGATTTGTTTGTTTGTTTTCGTTAACCGCTTGACCCTAGTATTGGCTTGTAAATTGTTGCAATTTATTATTGTAATAAACGGAAATTTTGCAAATACAATACAAATCATTTAATTTTTTTAGATATATGTATATGTATTTTAGAAGAATATATTGCATTGATTACTATGATAATGATCTTAATAATACTTTACGATTATTGAATTCGATTTGTTCAAGGTTTAATTTCAAGTTTAAAAGGATTAATTTAATTGGTATAAGATTGAATTTAAAATGCAAAAGCTGTATATAGATCTTGTATATTATTCAAACGAGAAATTTGATTAGATTTCTTTATATCGACACAATTTTCACAATTGTTGTTATAATATTAGATCGTCTGATGCAAATATTCGCAATAAATAAATTCGCTTCGCATAAATCGAGGTTCCAGCGCACATTTTACCAAGCCGTCCGACTTCAAAGAGCCAATAATTATCATAATGCGCGTCACTACGAAAGTCGCTCTATCTGCGAAACAAAAAAAAATCAAAAACACGATCGCGGCAATAAACAGTCCGAAAACTGGCCATTGCCGAACGAAACGAATAAATAACACATCGATCCGTGCGCGCGCATTTTTTCCTCCTATTTTCAATTAAATCGACGAATTCCGATCTATAGATCTCATTTACACTTTGTCGATGAATTAATTATCGCACTATCGTATATCTCATTATGTACGATAACGATCTAAATTCGAATCGGCTGTACTTTTTCAATATATTTCGGTTACATGGGCGAGATGAACGAATTCCTCGTTAGATGGTCGATTTTTTTTCGCTTTGGACGTCCCACGCGTGTCAACGGTTCTTGTTTGAAATTTGAACGAAGAAAGTGTCCGAGTTTTAATTGTTGTATGTGATTAATTGTATTTTTTTCGAATCGACAAATAGAAATAGAGCAGAATGGATAATTAATGAATCTTGTGATAATTGTATCCGTTATTTTTTTGTTTATTTATATAACAAGTAAAAATATAGTTGCTTTATTAGAATTTATGATTCATATTCATAAAATACATCTAATTGCTTAAATATAGTAAATTTTCGAAATAATGAAGATGAAAAGAGAATTTAAATTTTTAAATCGTACTCATGAGTAAACTGTTAAATATTAATTAAAAAATAAATATTCAAAAAGCATTATAAAAATTTATAAACATAAAAAAATAATTGATTAGTATAATGCATAGAAAAATCTAAAAATTGCATCAATATGAAAAACGGCATTTAGAAAAAATACGATATTTTAATTAAATGTTTTGTTTATGCATTTTTTTGTAACGTATCCAATTTGAAATCGAATCAATCGACGGTTCGCTAAAATTAATTGTATTTATTATGTGAAAATTTTCATAAAAAATGTGTCAGATATTACGCAATATTTCACGCCGAATATGCGAATATTTTATTCGACGTTATATCACCGTATAATCGACGACACTTTTATTATTGCATTACGGTGAATATAATAAATATAAAAATTTATTGCCGTGTCGAAATCGATATGTAAATTTCCGTTGATTTTATTTTCATTTTTAAAAATCACTCAGATAACGCGATGATATATTCGTTTAGTTCGATCCGCAAAAAATTGTATTATTGATCTATTATATTTTATTTGTTTTGAAAGTAAACGTTAAAAGTCATGTTTTCATATAATTTATATAGAAATTAATCGGTTTTATCTGTTTTTATATTCTAATCTCATGGAAATCTTTGTGGGATATATAATATTATATGAACTTTCAATTTCAGATTTATTTGAAAATGAATAAATTAAATTTTATTTTTAATGAAATATTCTTCGATCTATTTCTTATTATATAAATTTTATGAACAGTTGCATACGATGTGAACAAATAAATACTCATTTGAGAATGCAAGTCAATGAAACCGCAGATAAGATAATGGAATCGCAATTCAGGAAACAACATTCTTCGGTATTGTAAATCCCGTAATTGACGTACTTTCAATGGGTATTACAAAATCATTGCATTTGCGAAAGCAATTTCAAATTTGTCATAAAACCGAAATAATTAATACTATAAAAATACTTATATTTAATTAGTCAGCCGTATCTGTCACACCAATTTTTATTTAGATCTTCAGAGTTAAGCGGTGCATCAAACGATCAGTAAATGGATATTTTCGCATACCATTAACATGACATCATTTTTATAAAAGATGCTTTTCGATATTGAACTTTTAAACATTCTACATCATCGTAAATCATTTGCACCATAGCTTCCGATATCATAATAATATAAACCACCATCACAACCAGATTTAATTTCAAAAAATCAAATCTCATTCGAAACACTCAAACATTGAATTATTTTATGCATCTCGAATAAAATTCAAATATACACCTCATCTCAACCACAAGTACATACTTATGATGGTCAATTGACATCACAAAAGGTTGATAACCCATGCGCGTCACTAAAAAAGCGAACCGGTATTACTGGTGAGGGGCGTGTCTTAAAAACCTCCTGGTGGGGTGGGGCGTGGCTAAAACAGGCCCCGCCCACTTTGATATCAGGTCGAAGTACGCTTAATTGCACTACATACGCACGGCGGACAACGTACATTCTTGAGTCGTGTTTGTGTACGTTTGCGTGTGTGTGTTCGTTGAATGCGGTGGTGTTAGTGTGAAATTTGTTTGTTTATGGGTTTTCGGTAATAATTTTTATCGTATTTTATAATTAGAATAAGACGTTTTCGATATATTTGTAAATTTTGGGTGTTTTAATGTGAAAGGGAAAGAAATATTCGAATGATGAATCATCAGAATTTATAATTTATCCATCTAGTGACCCCAGAACATGTTGCTTATTACAAGCTTCAGTGATTTAATTGTCGAACTTTATGTCGGTTGATTTTTTTCAACCTTTTTATTATATAATTTGTAATTGGTTGTCGTCGACAGGAAGGTTACAGCTCGAAAAAAGTTGAAAATCTATGATCTATGGGGATTGATGTATTTAAAATAATCAAATCGATGAATTTGAACTATGTTGTAGTAATGAAATTTGATGATCAATAAAATTTGATGATCAATTGATAAAATCAATGATTGATTGATTAGATTAATAATGCAAATCGAATCCAATAGCTATGAAAATGTTTTTTCTAAAATATAAAAATGATAATAAGAATATACCTAAAATCTTTTTGAAGTTTCGTTCCAACAATAAGAACTTTCTTCGTTAACTGATTTATTTTTCACAACAATTACATCATCGCCTCATACAACTTTTATAACCTCTAATGTAGGACAAGACCTTTCCGATACCATCAGTAATTCAGGTATTTTTCCTTATCGCGTGTGCCCTTTACGTAGTAATTAGGGGAAGGTTCTTTCAAGGAATTCAAATACTAAACATTATTCCACGTGAAATAGTTTCAGATTGATATACCTATCCATCCATAAGCCACGTTACTTTTCGCCTAACTTTAACAATTACTTTCAACAATATTAATCTCACAAAAACTTGTCCTTATCTATGGTTCAGTTTCATTGTATTGCAAATCTTAATATATCTTACATTTTTGTTTATATATTTCTTATCAAAATTAGAAATACAGATATTATTTATATAATACAATATAAATTATTTTAAAACGCTGCATATGACATACCTAATTCGTTCCTAGTTAATTTTATGCTGCGTTTTATGTCTATTTCTGTCCCCATGCATGTAAATAGGCTGTCCTAAATAATTCGAATTATCTACGTGCCCCAATTAAACTACAGAATAAAACATTTATTATATAATAAAAAAATTTAACACCACATTATAAAATAATTAACAACCATGCAAAAATATCACATCATATACACTATACACCAACACCTACGAGTATTTTTTCAATTATACTAATTATTAAAAAAATAAAAATCCAATAAATGAGCAAAAATTACATAACGAACCAATAAAACAACCATTCGTCCAACAATTGCGACCTCATTTTAAAAACGAGCGAACCCATAACTCGAATCGCGTGATCATCGGCGATGACGATCATTAATTAATCCCTTCCGAATTTCTGGCTTAGGGTCCGGGGCCCAAATAAGGGCTATCGGCAGGCCGCACTAGATTAGATATCTTTTCCATTACTATAACATTCCCTCCGCCTCTGCCCCCTGAAAGTTATGGCCTCAATGCGGCCTGCTATAGGCCAAAAGTGTATATTTGTTTGTGTCGAACGTGAAAAAAGACCGCTTTTAGACTCGTGTGCCCGCATTCGTATACATTATTTATCGCCCTTTTATATGCCTGGTCGATTCGTAACGGGTCGCTTTTACTATTTGAATTTATTTTTTTTGAACGGTCGTTAAATTGTCGAAAAGTGCCGCCCTGTTGAAAGGGGAAAATCGTTAAATTTTAATTTTCGTTTTGGCACTTTGAATTGTATGATTGTTTAATGAGATTATTTCGGACATTCTTCGTTGATAAAATCACTATTTAAATCGATGATGTATTAGTTAAGATTATTTTTTTTTTTTTATTTATTGAAATTCATATCTACAAAAATATATTAATTTATTTGTCATTTTCAACTACGCTCGGGCCTCGTATAATATGGTTTTATATAACACGATTTTGCTGTAACATGATTGATAAATTGTGACCTATTTTTGTACAACACTTTTATATAACACGGTTTTAGAAAAAAAACAATTAAAAACGAATTTGGTAGTGCTTTACTTAGGCGCATAAATTATTTATTGGCAAATTTGCATTTTAACATGAATGAAAATGCATTATAAGTGCTTAAATAATTTTTTTTTTAAACGAATTTCGCGTGTAGTTTAGAAGTTATAAGTATTTATCGATTTCCAACCATATCTTAACAAGTTTCAGGTTTATTTGTTGTCCAATAGTACCTTTTGCCATCCGAACTGTTTGCACTTGCAAATTTAGACGATCTAATTGTAAGAGGAAATGATTTGTAAAAACTGTCAAACATAACCTCCCTACAACACGCATAAGTATATAAAATCTACGCACGAAATTCGTTAAGAAACCTAATTTTTAATTTAAGCACCTACATATAATACATTTTTATCCATTAAAATATAAATATTTATGTATAATTCTATAAAGTTAATATTATAACATAGTTCAGATTTAGAACGAACAGTTAATTAGTTCTTCTTAATGTTAGTGTTTACATCATTTTCTTTTAAAAAATAAATCAAACATCAATTTAATTAACTTTTAATCTTCAATAAATGATTAATTTCGACAATAAAAGAAAAAAATCGACTAATCCCCTTCCACTGAAAGTGCCAAATCAAAGGTAACCTCGAATTCAAGTTATTCTTGATTTGATGCTATTATAATTTAATTATTCAGATTATCAAACAGATGGCTTACAAAATGGATTCACAATGATCTCCTCAATATTCAAACAACACTAAATTTCATTCGATAAATAAAAACCCTACAAATTGAGGGATGAATGGATTTAAACGCCTCAAACTCAACAAGATGTTTTTTCAACTAATACAAAAAAACATCAAATCCGATCCAAAAAACAAAAAAAAATCACTCAACTTTATACACATTCGAAACATTATAATTGTATTTAAAACACACGAAAACTTGTTTCGGCAATGCGAATAAATAAATCTCGCAGTTTATATGCAAAACAGCCGAGCGAAAAGCTCATTTCGTAATGGCCCGTGTTGTCTGCAGGTATTGTGTATGTTATTATTGTTTCGTACTCGTGTCCAACACGGTTCATAAACAACGAAGCCTATACGTTCGTTATATTTTTATTCGGGCATGGCCGGTTATAAATTCGTTAATATGGTTGAGTGCTTTGCGTTTTCCGAGTCGTCAAAGTGAATAATGGTGCAGAATTTTCGCGATCTGCGCTTTCGGAATCGAGTGCGCGGCCATATGTTGAATGTCAGTAGGAAATTCATAGGACGATTCGGAAATGTGGTGTGTTTATATTTGGGTTTGGCGGTTTTTGGGTCGTTGCGGTTTTCGGAGGTGGGATGCAAGGTTGGATGGGTTTTGGAAAAATTTCTGATCGGATGATTTTTATTTAATTTTTTGAAATTTATAGATTTTTTTTATATTCTAGTCTTTTGGAGACAATGTTAATGTAAATTGATAAAAAATTATATTAGAAAGGTTTCATTTGAATTCCATTAAATCTAAATTAAAATATGAAAAAGAAAACATTATATCGGTGCGAAAATTTTTATATGTATATCCAAATTGATTTCTCGATTTCCTCACACAATTTCACATCGATTTTTATAATAGAAATTATTTAAAATTATAAAAAAATTTCTAATTTGAACTTTACTGCAATATTATATCATTCATTTTATAAAAGAAATAATATTTTTTATAATTTTTCCAATAGGTATTTTTTTCTAATTTCTTGATGAATTTTTCTATTAATTATATTGCACTTATCATATTTATTTGTATATTGTATCACATTGAAAATATTGAATTGAATATATCTTATTATACAATCTGTACAAACATCGAAATCATATAGATCTAAAATTAACTCAAAAACCAGACAAAGATCACTAATAGCGCCCGAAGATAAGTGCTGTATGTACTTTTTCAACGATTCTCAAAAATTTAAAACTTCGCTCACTTTGTAAATTTTAAAAGATTTCTGAATCAAAAATATATTATATACAAACCTGTATTAATTTTTCATATAATAATAAAATAAATAAACTCGATATAAACTCGTTCATTTGAAACCGCATTACATAACGATCGTTTAAACAAAACTTTAATAATTTTCATCGTTATCAGCACTTACTTTTAAAATCATATGAATACTCATTATATTCAGTAATATTACGAGCGCGTCACATGCTTTTAGATATTCATGAATAATATTTGCATAATGAACAACGTAATAATGAGAAGATACAACAAACAGTAGTACGTAATATGTTTTACATTATCTTGCGCGATTACAACCAAGTGGGATATTGTTTTCCGTTTTGAATGAGCAATTCCAATATTATTATTTACTAAACACATTTGAGAACGTCAGAAGCATCATATGCCGGCGAATAACCTCTTGAAGCTCTATGACGCAGAGCTCACTCTTAACTGTAAAAAATAACTGAAAAAAAATTCGAGAAAAAAACTATAAACGGGCCTGGAGCGTGTCTATCTATTGAGAAATTTGTTTCTGGAATCATGCTTGGTTTTTTTATATGAAAAAAAGTCTTCTTGATGCATCGATGCCACACGCACGCATTATTGAATATTGCATGTGAGCTGTAAAAACACGTGTTGGAAATGAAAAAATTAGGAGAGCCGCTTCGCTTATTAGCATAAATCATATTCAAGTGATTTGTCTTTTATATTATAATATAACGAAACGTTCTAAAATTTAAAATAACTCAAATTTGTTACGTTAAAGTTGTAGTGGTCAATTGTGAAATTTTATTCAATTTTTTGTATGATAAATATTGTGTGCTTGATATTATAAAATTTATTTTGGAAGTCGATCTCTAAATTAAATTGAAATTATATTTTATTTCAAAAAGTTTCGACAAAACATTGTACTTATATTGATTTTCAATCTATGTTATACTTATAATGTCAACTAAAGGACAAGGTATTTCTGAATAAACAGAAAATATTATGGCGATAAGGGAAGAGTAATTTTGAGAAATCAAATATTAGAACTTTACAACATTATCTCAGACCAATGATACTAGTTCACGTCTATTTATTGACCGGATAACTCGCTCAATATCACTAATCATTAAAAATCATTAGTTCTAATGAAAAAAACTGTTAATAACTGTATCATACTCCGAAAATATAATCAACTTATATTATACTTTTGAATACACAGTAAATTTATACGACGTGTACATAAAAATATCAATGATCGAAAGCGTGCACATAAGAAAATTAATCATCAACGAAGTCGTCATGTTAGTACGCAAAAGTTGACGACAAACTTTCAACTAATGAGCCCTGTTTGGTATTCGGTCGCGTACGATTTCTAGCACGTGGAACACGAGAACGAGACGCATTCTTGAAACGCCGACGACTAATGTGACACGTGGAAACGACCTTTTGAGAACCAGGGATCTTCAACGTGCAAAATTTGCCTCGGGATATCCGCGAACATCCAATGTGAAGTTAAAATTGCGAATTTGAAATTTTACCGAACTGAAAATTTAATAATTTATTTAATTAGAATTTGAAGATTTCGGTTTTGTTTTTGATATATTGTAATATTATAATTGGTTGTTTATTAAAAAAAAAATATTAGAAAATATTTTTCTGAATTGATTTTTATTTTCCTAATAAAAATCTGTGATATTCTTTCTATAGTAATAATTCTTGGTAAGGATAGGGGTGTTACAGGAATGCGTCAGTTTAGGGTTACACCGGTGATAAATTGCCACTGTGCTATTTTCACACAAAGTATATTTAAAACGTATTCAATACATCTCAATGTGGAACGAAATTTGCTATTTCGAACATTAATAGAAATAAATACAAATTTACGAATCTTATCGTTTTCTTTGAATTTGCCCGTGACACTAATATAAATTGAAGCACTTTTCAACATCGAATTTCTTGCTGAAAAAGTCGAATTAGTACATAAATTGAATTTTCGGTTTTAAATTTTTCCTTTGTCTATCGTTCACGTGTAAATTGCGTTATCGCTCAGTGATAAAGTAGTTTACTAGTTCGCCTAAATATGCGGGTTTTCTGATAAGGATTGTGTTGTTAAAATGTTAATGCACTCGTAAGTATCATCGCAAGTCAAGAAGGACGCGCTTGGTTTCGAAATGAATCATTTTAAATTTAAAATACACAAAACATGAAACTGAAGAGACCGAAATGTTTGTTTTTTTTTTGTATTAAATCCTATAGTATACGTAACATACATAGTATTTTGTCAGGAAACCAATATTATTTCTTATTGATCAATTTTTCTCATTAAACGATTTCCATTTTAGACGTTTTTCAAATTTTTAAAAATTTAATTTCAGTCATTTTCAGCAGTTATCTCGATCGCAATATTATACTGTATAGGTACTTATTATCGATAATGAATATTTAAAAATATTATATAATATTAAATTAGATATGATTTATTATTAACATTGGAATCGATTGAAGTATTTACAGCATTGAAATGATTTGAGATTGACACAAACTTTTTTTTTTAAATTATCAAGCAATTTGTATTTCAGTATTTTGCTTGTTCGACTCGAAAGTCGTTATCTTTCTGTTTTTCTTTTATTTTTCAAACGACACGTGAAGTGTTTCCGACTTCCGTAAACTGATAAGCGTTTATTTTTTTATTCCATCAAAATAGTAAAACTATACAAATTTCATTCATAATTTTGTATTCGTGTTAATTTGATAATTAATATACTTTATTTTGTTTCAGATTTAACGACTCGAAAGCAAAAAACGAAATTTGATACAAACTCAAACAATAATTTTTATTAAATTTGAGTGCACAAAATCATAAAATAAAAAAATGATATAAAAAAACTCAACATTGGACTCGCACAAAATTCTAAAAAACCCCACAAAAGCGACAACCGAAAAGCGCGGCCATCTTTTGTCCCCGCATCCGCCATCTTGAATGCTAGATCTAAGGGAGCTGGCCCTCGACACGAAGATGTTCCACAACGGAGGAGGCTCTTACGGCGACATGTCGTCGTCGGTGAACTACCCAGTGGGCGGGGGCGTGGCACAGGCACCCGTGTATGTGCCGCCCAACAGGGCCATGGCGCCATCGCAATATGGCCACGGTCATCACTTCGTGGGCGGGAATCCGGTCGCGCAAAATCCGTGGCATCACGCTACGCCTGATGGTTATGGTGAGTTTTTTTTTTTTTTTTTTACCAACTATATTCCATAAAGCCAGTGGCGGCTCGTCCTAATGGGCTGCAGGGCTGCAGTCCTCCCTGCATATATATATTTTTTTTAATTCTTATATTCGTCTTGTATAGGTGTATAAATGCAATACATATTTTGAATCTTGTATGTGTTAATGATGACGTTTTCGTATTTTTTAAACATGTGTACTATTTTCAATTTCATTGTTGCACCACAAATTTTCACGAGCCGCCACTGCATAAAGCACTGATCGAAAATTTATCGTTTACTGATTATTTATTTTATTATTACTGATCATTTATTATATTTTACCAATCACTTATTTAATGAATTACTGATCATTTATCATAATTTTTAACTGATCATTTTAGGGCCGATCTTTCAATTGTCGGTTAAAGAGTTATTCTCGGAATAAGTTTTGTGGTTTTGAAGTTATTCGCGGCCGGTCACGGATAAAGTCACGTATAAAGTCACGGACAACTTTGTCCGTGACTTTATACGTGACTTTATCCGTGACCAGCCGTGAATAACCATAAAAACTAAAAGGCTTATTCCGAGAATAACTCTTAACCGACAATTGAAAGATCGGCCCTAAGTTGTTATTAACCAGGCCTGTATTTAACTGATCAGTTAAAAGATATAACAACGGCAACTAATTATTTGACTGATTAATAATAACTAAAATGATCAGTAAAAAATTGTTAAATGATCAGTTAGGTTAGGTTAGGATAGGTTTAGGATAGGTTAGGTTAGGTTACTACTACGTGTGACTACACTGAGACTTGTTCCAACAAGTTCAAACAGGTTTCCACGTGCACAGAACCGAATAACAACCATATACTTTGTTTTTATTAAATAGGATCTTTTAACTGATCAATTAAAATACAGGCCTTTTTTTAGGCGTGTATTTAACTGATAGGTTAAAATATGCTATTTTGATCAGTGGAAATAAAGTATATGATTGTTGAAGTTAATTAACTATTAGTAAATATAATAAATGGTTGGGGGACGTATATTCACACGAAGCAAACGCACACGACGTAAACTCACAGGACGTAAACTCACACAATGCAAGCTCACACGACGCAAACTCACATGACCCAAGCTCACACGACGCAAATTTACGTGCTTTCAAAAATTTTCAAATTTAAGTGAAAAACGTTTAACACGAAACTGAAAGCATCAAAATGCGTTTTATTATTATATTAAATTTAATGCGGAAAAATTTCGACATGTGAAATCGTCAAAAAAACTTCGGTTTTTTTTAATTTAATAACTATAATTGCATTACTATTGTGGCATAATAATACATTTTTTTATAAAAAAATTAATCGCTTCTTCTTCATTGAACCGTGTTATTTCGAAACAGTGTAAAAAACCCGTGATAAAAGATGATTAGGTGTAGCATGGTTGTAATGTGAATTATAATATCGTCGAAGAAGGGTATTGGGAAACCATTTTGGTTCTCTTTTGTTCGGAAAATTGTTGGAAAGTGATCGTTTGTGACTGATATGGTGAGAAAAAGTTGTATTTCATGTGAGTGGTGATGTTAAAAAGTTGAGTCAGTACAGTGATGTTTGATTTGATTAGAGTTTGGATCGTAGTATTTGGATAGTTAATTTTTTATTGATTTTTGTATTGATTCTACAATATTATGCGAAATTTAAATTAAATTTCTTCGCTTTTATCACGTGACTAATACGTTTTAATTTGAATTTATACTTATCATTCTAGTTATGCTTCTAGTCAATGTACTTCATTTTAATTAATATTTTATTGAAAAATTTAAATATAAAATTCTATATTACAATTAATGTTAATGTAATCTGTAACTGTTAATGTTAATCTTCATAGTTTTACATAGTATTATTAGAATCAACTAGAACAGCCGAAGTGGTACTGATTGAAATACAGAAATAAGATTTCAGTTTTAAAAATTCTCACAATTAGTCTTCTTTTGAAAATATTCGATTAAATTCTTGAAATTATAAAAAAAATGAATCAAGAAAAAATTTCATTACAAATTATTCATTACAATTCATTACAAATTTTATATTATTTATTGTAACTAATACAAAATTCCTAAAAAAAATCATTACTACTATAATTACACACGATTAAACGTTATCCATTAATTAAACGAATTCAAATTAAATCAAAGATATCGCAATGAGGCGTTTGGTCCTCAAATATCTTGCGCAATATTTAATCTTATGACAATTATGTTAATTTTATCTAAACGTACTATTATGATAATCATAAATTTAACTAGACGGGTTATCGATAAAACAGATTATTTATACGTATAATAAATCACATTTAAATCATTACAAGATATGATGAAATCTTTTAAATTTTATTACGACACATTTTAGATCAAATATAAAAAAATCTCATATAAAAAAGTGTTAAGTTAAAAAATTTTTGATTCAAAACCATTTTTTGATAAAAATTCATTTGCATTATATATTTATACATCGCATCTATCCAATACATTATACACACTTAAATCGGACACTGAATGTTATTTCAAAGGTTTTATGTCGTTTTTATGTCTCAGGTGCTGGTCTGACTTCGCAATTTTATGGAGCACAAAATGCGATGGTGATGAGCTCGTGGAGGAGTGCTTACGATCCAACAGGATTCCAAAGGACTAGCCCATATGGTGAGCAAACTGAAACTTTCATATCATATCGGAAAATGTTAAGAGGGTGTTAAATTTATTAGAAGTTTTGCGCGTTCAAAGAAACCGTGTGTTGAATAGAAGTCGAGTTTGTTGTAAATAAAAAGCTTGAAATAGAAATTGTTTCAGATTTTATTATCGATTGTGGTTGTTTTTCAAATCTAAATGTGTTTCTGATATATTTAGTTGTCTTTATGTAGAATTTTCCAGGAAAATGGTCGATTTAAAAGCTCACAATTAGTATTATATGAAAATATTTGTATTTTCAATCATTTTGGAAATGTTAAATATTTACTGTTGCAATTTTATTTTATTTCAGTTCTTTATTTTTCTATGTTATTTAGAAAAAACATAAAAAATAATGCGCATCGTGTGTTTTCTCACTATGAAAGGGTCGTTTATAAAGCTAATGGTAATTTTTATTAGACCGATTTCAAACGGTTTTTTTTAAAATCAAAAATTCCATTAAAATAATAATTTATCTCATCGGAGATTCGAAAATAATACTCAAAAATACCTTAATTTTTTTTTTCAAGCTTTTTATTAACTTGTTCATAATAAAAATATTTGGGCTACGTTAACAAAATTAGTATCATACATAATATGTAAGGGATATGTTCGCAAGAATGAATCTGCAATTCGAAATATTATGTTTAAAATATTAAATAACTTACAATCAGTATGTATTTTATATTGATAAAGTTATATTTTCATAAATATGAGTAATTTTCACAATGAGATGCAATTATGTTTCGTAAATCGCTAGTTTTTCTGGCGGAACCTATAAAAGACAATTTCAATGTTAAATGTTACCAAACATTATTTATTTGTCAACATAGTCATTATTGAAACCAAAGACATATGATTGATTTATTTCATCATTGACTATAAATTTATGCACACTCAAATCAATTAGCCTCTAATACTAAAATCACATCCTTCACACGACCATTTCTATACAACAAACAATATATGACGCAAAACGAACCTTCTACAAATTCCATTACAATACAAACAACCATCGGATTAATAACGAGCTTTTGTCTTTCGATAACGTAGACGGAGGAATGGAGTTCAGCTTTGGCGAGGGCAGAGAGTGCGTGAACTGCGGCGCCATTTCGACGCCGCTATGGCGCCGAGACGGCACCGGCCATTACTTGTGCAACGCGTGCGGTCTGTACCACAAAATGAACGGCATGAATCGACCACTGATAAAGCCCAGCAAGCGATTGGTGAGTGTACGTCAAATCGAGCATATATCCGATAATACTGTATTTTTTGTTTGTTTTTACTGATAAATTTATTAGTGACACCTATTGGTTTAAAATGAAAATGTTTTTCTAGCAATGACAAGAACCTTTTGTAATTTAATTTTATTAGTGACATCTGTTGTTAATTTTTTCGTTTAAACAATTTCATTTTTTGATTAATTCATTTATTTGTATATTATTTCAGTTTTTACACTTCAAATTCAAAAATTTAAACTTCAAAATATTCTCTGATAGTTGAAAAAGTTTGATTTGAAGTGTAAAAACTGTATAGATTCATTAATATATATTTTTTTAATTATTCATTCATATTTTATTGAAATATCATTTTTATTACAGACGGCTACACGTAGATTGGGATTATGTTGTACAAATTGTGGCACTAGAAATACAACTTTATGGCGTCGTAATAATGATGGTGAACCCGTTTGTAATGCTTGTGGCTTATATTTCAAATTGCATGGAGTCAATAGGTACTTTTTTTTATTTCTCTCGTTATAATATAACTAACGAAAAAATAATATAACAATTTGTTTAAAATTATCAGACCTTTAGCCATGAGAAAAGATGGCATTCAAACGAGGAAGCGAAAACCTAAAAAGTCTGGAAGCAGCAGCACTTGTCCTGAAGACGGCAACAAAAAAGAAGAACCTCCATCACCTCCTTCCGATGGTAATTAAAAATCTTTTTCAAACAGTCATTTATCAAAATCGATTATTTAAAAAAAAAACATTTTTATTTTTTAGAATCGAAGCAAATGTTGAATCAAAGCACCGTACCACTAACATCAACTGCTCCGACCCACAATCACAATCAAACGCATACATCCGAAACAAAGATGTCTAGCAATGCCAACCAAAGGCCATATTTAGGACAAACATCATTATTAACGTCGCAGTCTAATCACAATCATCAATCATCTCACCATAGTCAACCATCCCATCACCATTCGATGCAAACAGCCCACACTTCCCATGCATCGTCAGGCCATAATCAGTCCTTCATAACAAATTCTTCACCCATCTTCAACACGTCCATTAAGAGTGAACCTAACTCGACATCGAATTATGATGCTCAGAACTATGGAGGAAGTTCTTCATCATTACACCATTATCATGGAGGCAACAGTGGTGTGTCGAATTCACAATATCACTTTGGATCTCCGTTACAGCACGGATTTAGTTCGATAGCTTCAAACATCGGTTCTATAAATCCAGGAGTCGGAGAGTTGAGCGGCTATCATCATCAGCATAATGTTATACAAGCGGCCAAATTAATGGCTTCTTCCTAATTTTAATAATCGAAAGACTTGTGTGTTGAATTTGATGTACTTAATCGATGTGTTGTATTCGAAATTTTAATTTTGTAGATGTGTAATAGGAAAAATACATAATTTGTATTAGACTTGTATAATATTTGTGTTATATACTATACTGGAATATTTGAAAAAATATGTAGGGTTCAATTAATAAATTTTCACTTTTGAAAGTGGTATAGATCTGATATTTTCTTAAAATATCAAATAAGAATCGTAAAACAAATAGTAAATTATATCACTTTTGAAAAATGCAGCTTGTATGTATGTATGAATAAATAGCTTCGTACATAATAAATGTAAATCTATGTCTCCATCAATTTAAGCTACAAAAAAAATACATGTGATCATTTCAATATCATTGTTAAACAGCTTTATAATCGCATATGTACATATTTTTTCGGCATATTATTTTTAGCATTTCAATTGTTGTCATAAATATACTAAATATACATTTTAAGAATAAAAAAATGTACATAATGATAGCTAAATATGTAAATAATAATACAAGCCCACATTTGATTTTGTAAATAAATTTTGTTGTTTGTAATTTTTCACTTACATTTTTTGTGACGGCTTTAGAAAATGGTATTTTCATTTTATTTTTATTATGAGTGAATCAATAATTTTTTCGAATAAATGTTAATAAATAAATAAGTTTGCAATCATGTTATATTTTCATCAAATATTTATTTTCATTCATGAAACAATGAACGCTTTAAGATTATAAAAGTTCCTTGAATATATTGTTCCATAAATTTATCGAAACATTATAGATGATTTAATTTGAGTTTTGTTATATATATAAATCATTTCTATATTACTAGTCTCAGTAAATTTTTATATAACGCGAAAGACTTCCGAAGCATTTAATTTTTACTTTATAATATTGTGATAGTTTAGGTTTTTAATTTGAATAAAATGTGATTCGATATTGTATGAATGCATAATTTTCCCTTTGAATCTATAAAGAAATTGTATAACTTAATCAAATGATGTACATAATATTGATTATCTTTTTCATTAATATGCAACTTTTAATTTTAATTTTGTATATGATTATAAATGTGTCCCCTAAATATATTCCATATTATAACGCAATAAATTATAGATAAGAAATAAGTTTGATTTCATTTTATCATCGTATGAAAAATCCCACCATATACATGTGTAGGGAGGAAGTTTAAATATACACTTATCAGATAACGGCAACAATTCTATGAAAATACATACTTTGATAGTCGATAGAAGTGTACTGAAAGTAAAAAACACGTGTAACTTATGCTCAATTTTAGATATTGAAATTATTATAAAAGTATCAAACAGTTATCAATCAGATTTTTTTAAATTATTGATTTCAATTATAGGTAATTTGCCATGTAAATTTTAAAGGATTTGAAATACAAAACATGAATTTTGTTAGTGAAAATATATTTTCTTACAAACTTACGAAGGTACTTCTAGGGTTATGTAGAACAAATATATTACAAATTCGATTGAATAGATAAGAAAGTAACCAAAACTAATCGTGAGTATTGACTTTCGTTAGTGACAATGTCATCTATAATATTAAGAGATGCTAAAATCGAAGATGCTGAGGAAATAATGCAAATGATATTGGTAAGTTCATATCGCTTATAGACAACATCTAATATTTAAGAATTATGCTTTATACAATAATGAAAATCAATTTTCACTTCAGGAACTTGCTGCTCACGAGGACTGTCCTAACGGACCGAGAATTAACGTTGAACGTATTATATTCTAAGAATTTAATGACTATAAAATAGATAAATAATAATTGAAACATGTTTCAGATATTAAACGTGATGGTTTCAAAACTGATCCTCCCCAGTTTTACTGTATTATGGCTGAATGCGATAAAACCAAAGAAATTGTCGGTTTTTTAATGTGGCACTATACTTATTCGAGTTGGCACGCGCAAAGTATATATCTGGAGAACATTTATGTGAGAACTGGACATCGCAGAAAGAAAATAGGACATAGGCTGTTGAAAGAGCTTTGTTCAGTAATAAAAAAGCCAATTTTTATATAAAAATTTAATGAAACATATCATTTAATTTTTTGGTTTTAGATCGCCAAGAAGAAGGGAATTAAAAAAGTTGATTGGAACGTTAAAGCGAAGAATTATCTAGCGGTGAAGTTTTATGAATCGCATGAAGCATATGATGTTTATAGAGTTGAAGGAAGGTCTACTTACAGAATATTTGATGACAAAATAGAGAAGATTGCCAATTCGCTTTGAAGAAGTGACAATTTTAACAGTTATAAATCGTTTTGACATTCCATCAATGTTCAAAGAAAAAAAAAACAGTTTGAATTTACAATAAAAAGGATTTTTATATTATGAAATTGTTTTGACCTGTCCTCAGTTAATGTCTCTCAAAAATAAACAAAAAAATATTTGGAATTTTATAATAAATCAGGCATTACTGTATTGATGTCAGGGAGAATATTATTGTATATTGTCATTATTATGTCTTATAATTATTTTAACACCATTATTTGATTAACGTGTTTCATAATTTTTTTGTCAAATAATACAAGATGGCATTTACTATTTGAAAACAAAATTCCTCTTTGCAAGAAATGATTTATTTGCATAGAAAAAGATTTCTCTATGCTATATGCAATACTTACAATAAAAATCAATAGATATTCAAGAATTTGATATATAAATATTTTAAAATACATGAAATGGTTCATTCGATAAAAATAAAATACAATTTTTGAAACAACTACGTATATTAATCAAACAATGCTTATTTGCATCGACCATAATTATCTTTATGGAAATTTTCAAACAAGCCTTCGGTAATGCTGGTGTATTTTTAAGATTCCCTTTCAGAAGTCTCAAAAAAAAAATTTAAATGGTCTCAATTAGCTTCAAAAGATTTAATTTAAAAAACAGATACGACTGACATTTTTTTTTGTCAAATATTCAATATTTTCAATTAGAATCATAAAAATAGTCTCTTTGACTAAAGAAATCTTGGAATAATCATTTAAGTATAATTTACATATATCTTCCAATTTTCATGTATGATGAATTAAGTAACAAAAATAATATGTTTTTCCTTTTAAAATCGTTTTATTCTGCAATCAAGAAAAAATAGTATATTTAATTACAATTCGGACCACCGTTATCTTGAAGAATAGTATACTTAAAAATCTGTCTCACCCTGTATATTATGTATTCAGCATTAAAACTGATAAACATTAACACTGATATAAAAGTATTAACAAACGGAGATTCGTTTATCTTTGAAATCCTCAGAGAAACTTGCCAAGGATTGAAAAATTGTAATTCATCAAAATCTATAATATCATTCGTATTTTTATTTACTATAACATATTAACATAGAAATATTCTTCTATCAAATGATATTTAGTGACATTCAAGAGTAATATTTCGTTTGGTGAGCATCATTATAAAGTCTTTTTTAATTTTTTAGGAAAATGTCGAACGTCGAAATACGGAAGGCGAAAAGAGAAGATATGATAAATGTGTGGACTAAAATAAAAGTAAATGCATCGTTTATTTTCACTTATAAATCTAAAATTAGATTATTTTTTTCATATTTCTTCAAAATTTAAGGAATTAGCCACATTCGAAGGATTTCCCAATGGAGTTGAAATCACTGCAGCTGGTAATATTATTTTACATTAAATTTGAATTACGGAAAATTTAAATTTGGAATAAAAAATTATATAACCTAAAATTATAAACGTCATCTATAGATAAATGTTGACACCAAAGAAAAACTGATGACATTTCATATGGCAACTTTTATTTTTATAAGTTTTGCATTTCAAATTCAATCTTTTTCAAATCGCATTCAACCCTTTTCAAATCAAATTCAACCATTTACAAATTAAATTCAACAAATAAATTGGAAAAGATTGAATTAGATTTGTAGTTGAATTTGATTTGTAAATGGTTGAATTTAAAATGTAAAACCTGAAAACTCTTTTAATATAGCTCTTATGTAACAAAAAAATTTCAGATCTTGAAAGAGATGGATTCGACTCTGAGCAACCGCACTTTTTCTGCCTCATTGCTGAATTCATCGATACCAAAACGTTAGTTGGGTATGCGTTAGGAAATTATGCATATTCAAGTTGGACTGGACGTGCGATGTATTTGGAAGATTTTTATGTAATTCCAGATTTAAGAGGACAGAAAATTGGACACAGATTGTTCAAGGAAATGTGCAAAGTACTTATAGTGAAAAGTTCCATTCAAGATAAATGTCTTTATTGATTAACCTTTTTTTGAAACTATTTTCATTTTCAGATGGCTAGAGATAATGGGTGTCATAGAATAGATTGGCATTGTTTAATTGATAATCTTCCAGCATTGAAGTTTTATGAATCTCATGGAGGCTATGATGTTTGTAAAGATGAAGCAAGAACATGTTACAGGATTAAAAATAAAGAAATTTTGAAAGTTGCCAACGCAGATGACTGATATTTCTCCAAACACATGTTATTTTTCAAGTTTTCATTAAGTTGTTTTAATTGTGCAAATAATTTTCATTTTGTACCAATCAACAATATGATTGGTTTGAAAAAAATTTGAAATACTTAATAAATGATCTATTAATACTAATACATTTTCATTTTCATATCATTTTTATTAATCTAGAAATTGAAAAAATCTAAATATTGAGCTCAAATCGTTTATTATGACGAAATATCAATATATTAATGATTTATAAATATGGCATTATCTCAAGAGTGAAACGTTGACAGCAAAAACCACCCTCTCGATGAAATGTCTTGATTCTTTGATCGTGTCAAACTTAAATAGAATAACGTTGTCATTATGTTGTCATTGCTTGTGTGATGCCTTTGTGTTGGGGCTGTACAAACTGTTAACAACCATCGATAAACACTACTAGGGGTGAATTTTAATTCAGTGAACAATTATAATTATTGTATTAAATTTTATATTGAAAATATTATATGTTTTGTATCATATTTCATTTTATAATATTTTATGAAATTTTATTTGTTTATATTTACATTTTTTCGTTTTTTTTTTTTAAATTCATGTTCATATTCTAATTTCTAATGATATCAATACATTTTATAAAATGAATTATTATATAAAGTTACAAAATTCTTGGCTTAATAATAATAAGAATAAAATATAATCCATTTTTTTTAACCTTAACTGAAAGTTTATATAAATTTCAATAGATGACACCTCAAAAAAAATTCTATCAAATCAACTTTTTATTGAATTAAAAATATTTTGATGATAAATATTAACAAAATGTTAATTAATGTGTATGTATTTTAATTTTTTTAATTACATATAATCGAATTTTTATCGAAAACATTGAAAAATAATACATTTAGTACTATTATAACATATCAGTTATGGAATTAAATAAGAAAGTTCGTAAAATTATTTAATAATGAGCAATTGGCAGCCCTGACGGACACTTTATTTACACTTCCATGTATATAACACCCTATTATGGAGGCGTTCAGTTAAGGATCTACTTAAATATTACAATACTGTGGGGCACACGTTCAAGCACACGGCTTTGATTTGTATTGACTGCTGTGTTACACCCTTCTATATCCGTGACCGCAGAAACTATCAACCATTTATTGGAAATCAAAAGATACATTTGGAAAATATCGGGAATCGATCGATTTTCAAAAAAGATTTTCAAAGGAAATTTTAAAATTCGCGCTCAAAGTAATCGATCGGCGCACCGAAAGCGATGCGTAAATGTAATTATGTTAATAAGAAATTGGAGTAATTTAAATTGTAATCGTGTTGCGAATTCGTTTTGAAGTTCAACGAGTAAATTTTGAAAGTGTGCCTGATCTAATTGAATATTAAAAATTAATATTTATAGAAAGGTTGTCGACCGAATCGGAACAGAATAAATAAGTGACCGGTGAGCTTTTATAAAAGAGAAAATCACGGCGATATTTCTCATAACTTTTTTGATATTCCCAAAGTAAAATCGACACAATGCGTAAGTCCTATTTTTTCATGAAACATTTTACGACAAAATAAAAAAAATTCTCATCGGCATTTTTATATATGTATATTAAAAAAAACTTTATTAGAAGCTTTAACTTTAATACACACATCGATGTTTAATATCAAAATCTTCATCCTGAAAATTATATTGTTTAAAATTTATAGTAATTATATTATCTATGTACTGGGATTTATTCCAGGTCGAAGTTTACCTTCACCGGTGGCTTGCAAAGTTTGCGGAGATAGAAGTTTCGGAAAACACTACGGGGTTTATTGTTGCGATGGATGTTCGTGTTTCTTCAAAAGGAGTATCAGAAGAAACATAGTTTACACATGTATCGGTAATAAAATAGATTAATTGATTTAATTAAATAAAATATAAACTAATCAAAACATTTCAGCCGGATCCGGAAATTGCGTAATAGACAAAGCGAGACGAAACTGGTGCCCTTATTGCAGACTTATGAGATGTTTCGCCATGAAAATGAACGCTGCAGGTAAATTTATACTATATTAATAATTCTAAAAACATAATATAATCAAAATTTATTGATTTTTGTAGCCGTACAACAAGAAAGAGGGCCGAGAAAAGTGAAGAGTCCATTTTCACCAACTTCTAAGATTCAGAAGAAATACCGTCATGGTGACCTCATCAGTCCCACGGGTCCCAAAGCTTCATTATCTTGCGGTGGAGCCTTCACCAGGATAGTCAGATCAGATCTCGATTTGGGATTTCGACAGGATATTTACACGTTGGGATTATCCTCGAGTGTGATGCTCCCTTCTGGTGAATATTTCATGATCGTCAATTATGCATAATATTCAAAATTGTTAAAGTTTTGTTAATTTTATTATCAGATGCGTTTCTTAATCGTATTTTGGGTAATGTTTTGTATGCAGCTATTCAAGAAGCTAGAGCAAATGTTGAATTTTCTATCATATCCAAAGATGATCAAAATTTGATATTGAAGCATGTTTGGCACGAGCTTTTTATATTGAGGTGAAAAAGTGGTTATTTAATATAATTTGAAATGTGTTTTTAATATTTTTTGTATATTTTCAGAGCATCTAATTGGCCAATAGATGTAGCTCCTTTGACGTATCCTAATACGAGATCGGCAATATTATCTTGCAGAAGACTTGCAGCTAATTCCATGGAAAAATGTTTGATGGAAACATTAATTTTATGTAGGACAGGTAAAAAAAAATAGTTATGAATTTTCCAAATTAATGAAAATGATTATAAATAATTATTTTTATTAGATTTGTGCGAAAGACCAGGAGTACGATTGGCATTAGAAATGGCAGCTTCTAGAGCACTTTCTACAATTATGGCAACTTCTAGACCAGCTCGTATATTATTAACATTGAGATCTTTGAGTTTTTCAAATTGTGAAAATGGTTTACGATATTTTGACGTCGATAATATTATATTAAAATCATAATAAACATTAAAATTCGTTTAAAATTTGATCATATAGATTGTGATTTTTTTTACGTTTTGTATTGGAAATGAAATTCAAATAATTTGTATATATTCTGTATTTTATGAATTTTCCGATAAATACACACATTGCACAATAATTCTGAAAATATTTCTCATATTTAATCAAATTTACACATATTTTACCAAATCAATAATGGTAATTCTCTCTTGTTATAAAAGATGAAATTCAAACAGATAATATCGCCTAATTCGCATGTGTCCCTTTCGGGTCCGAATTATCGTCTTCATTATACAAACGACAATTTCATTGTGATATTTAGATCCTTTTCCAATTATTATACATTCAAGTGCGGCACTTTATTACGTGAATATGTAAAACACAGTAGTTCGACTATAAGAAAATCCGCCTATCGCGATCGTACATGAATTCGCAGAATAAATTTATTTATTTTTTATATTTTGCAGATATTTTCAAAAATTTCCTATACTAAATTGTTAAAAATGTGCAACTTAAATTGAAACGTCCCATTTCCTCAGACTAAAGTGGAAAAATTAACTCAATGCATCTTCCTTTATGGCTTCAAC
Organism: Hydropsyche tenuis; assembly: GCA_009617725.1. Lineage (NCBI taxonomy): Eukaryota > Metazoa > Arthropoda > Insecta > Trichoptera > Hydropsychidae > Hydropsyche > Hydropsyche tenuis. The sequence continues at coordinate 2,570,184 of VTON01000025.1, forward strand.
GATACACTTTGCATACAAAATTTTTACTTTACATGGGTTTTATGCGAACTGCATTTTTCACAAAAGACTCTCTGAGTAAAACGTATTTTTATTACATGCATTTAATTAATATTTTTAAAATGTATTCTGCGTTTCGATAAAAATCCGAGTAAGAAGATCTGAAATTGATGTTAAGAATATCATAAAAAACTAGTAACCGTATTCTTTTCCAGTTTTAATGAGTCACGTAAACAGTAGGAAGTTTTCTCATAATTTAGCTTATTTTGTAGACTATGTTCAAAAGCAAATAAACCGTCCGTATCCCGAAGGCTTTCTCTAATGAATATATCTATAATTATTTGTGAAGTTCTTCAAGTATATCATTTTAAACCATTTATTTATAACTGTTGTGCAATATTGTAAAACAAACATTTTCTTTGATGAAGAAAATCGTGGCATCAAAGTTAAAAAATATTTCTCAACTTAAAATTATATACTGATTCTAAAAATATAACTTCTTTTGCAAATTTAAACTTATATATTGTTATATTTTATCAGTATTATAAACATTTTGTAGTTATTACGAAAATTTTCAGAGCTAGTTTCAGTTAACGCTTTATCGAATAAACGTCAAACAGGAACGAAAATTGATATAAATCGCATTAAATATTGGCAATATCATTATCCTTTAATATTATCCATTTACACAATATTGGCTTGCATACTAAATTATAAAATATTACTAGATACACAATTAAAATTGAAACAAAAAGTATTTATAACCCGGAACGATGAAAAATAACCGTGGCTTTATCAAAATCAAAATGTTGATATTTTCCGGACATTTTGCACGTCATGTAACTGTTTTTCCGATACGAATTTCATTAGCATCTTTTTTTATCGCCCGACATAAAGAAAAAGAATGTTTTGGAAAATCGTACGGATTTTTGCCTCATGACGGCGATTGAAAATAATCGCCCGGCAAGCGATCCCAATTTATTACCCTTGCTATGGTCACGTAATCGTCCGCGTTTGTAGTGAAAAAAAAAGCGGGAAAAATACGTTTAAATATGACGCACATGTGAGGGGTTCCGCGTTGAAAGTCGCCGAAAGAATTTCGTTAAAAATTTTTTCATATCCTCTGAAAAAATAATAATTTAAAAAAGGTTTAATGAATATGACGATAAAAATTTATAAGTGCTTAATAAAAAAATATAGAAAATTATAAAAAAATTGATATAAAATTTTTATAGTTGAGCATCATGAAAATATTGTTCAATTTTTCTTTTCGAATGTGATGAGAATGTCGTAATTTTATCTGAATATATGCATTGAGCGTTTTAGTTCTGTGCTCTTCACATAATAGTGTATGTATAAAAATATAAATATTTACGTTCCTACTGGCTTTGGTGAAATTAATTCGGACGTTATCGTTCCGAAAAAACGGGCTCCAATTAGGACAGTCAAAAGGTTAACGCGTAAAAGATGAAATATTCGGATGAAAAAGGGTCCACATATAATATATACATTTGTGACAAAAACGGTTTATAAAACTAACTTATTTTGATAATATATTTAAAAATATTATTATTTTGATACATAAAAATTTATTGAATTCATTTTATTGAAAAACGTTAAAAGAACTAAATGACAATATGGAAATATTTTTTATTATAAATCTCGATTGATAAAAACGTCGATTCTTTATAAAATAATTGTTACAAAAGCTTCTCTAAATATTCGGCTGATTACATTCGATTATGTGCAGCCATATGAAAGGGTGACATTTCATTAATTTTATTAGATATAAGCTTTTGTATCATATTCTCTCACCCTCACGCACGATATATCACAAATATCTCATTTTCTTTGAGAATCAAGTTTATTGTCGAATCCAACAGCATTGATTCATTGATTTGGAACTAAACAAATATATTCAACAATAATTATTATAAAATCCATAATACAATTGAGACAAAAGTTCTTCTAAACATCCTACTGACGCAACTCTCAACGGACATTATGAACATTAAATCCTCCGACAATTTTATTTTATTATTCGCACACGTAACGAAATTGCAAGACACGTCAGAATCGCGCATTGTACAATACGAAATTTTGGAACGTAAAAGTAATATTTCTGGGGAATTTATCGCGCTGCGTATTGTGTTCGGCAGCTTTCGGCGCAAACCGCAATAAAGCTCTGTGCGGAAGCGAAAGTTTTCGCGAATTACACGTAAAATGTAACGTTTCGTAGATGTATTATTGTGCGGTGTATTGAACGATGTGTGTGTGTGTCGGTTTGACATTTCAGTTGGCGCTTTGACATTTTGCGCGAAAGCTGCGAAAAATTGTTTCGTCTTGTGATGATCGCTGGTGAAAGTTTACGTATGGATTCGATATGTTTTTGGAATTTATTTATTTTGGGTTATTGTGTATCGATTGATAGTAGAAATTGTTTAATATGAAAACGCTTAACTTGAAAAATCGGATAGCAAGAAATAATACTGCGGTCCTGACAAATTACTATTATGTGTACGTATACTTTAACGTTTAATATGAACATTATTTCGATCTTTTCAGTTTCATTTTAAATGTATGTTTATGTATAATTCAACTTATTAAAAAAAAATACATATTATATAATACTTAGACATACATAGATAAAAGATAGAATTCAAGTGAAAAATAATTATTTAATATAAATCAATTAGCATAAAATATAGATTTAATCTCATCGAAATTAAACGTAAAGAGATTTGTATGTATGGATTCAGTATTTGATCTGATTGTGAGACTATTTAGTAAATTATATTTAAAATTTCTATTTATAAACTTATTATAAAATGGAAAATGTCGAAATTTTCAATATTATAAAAAAAATTTCATTAGATGTTATGAGTTGTATTGTATTATATTTTTACATATATAATTTTTTTCATTTACTCGGTCTGAATTGATTTTAAAAAATCTGTTCATTTTTTTATACAAAAAATAATATGTTTAAAATTTTCGTAACATTATATGGTTATGTTTTTCGTTATGTCTAATGAAAAATAAACATACATAAAGTGCAGGCGCATCATTGAAATTTTGATATTAAAGTAGGGTGATCATAATTCCCAGGATTCAAAATGGAACGCCTCGCAAAAAAATTGAAATCCCCTATATAAAAAATTTTGACGCACGTCCAAAAGTTATAGGATTTTTTCCTAAAAGAACTATTAATATCGACAAAAAAATGCAATTTTTTTAGGACATACTAATCTTGTGTACAAGAAAAAATACAAGAAAATGGGAAAATTCATGCACAATAATTAATTAGTGATTTAATTATGTATGATTTTTCCTAAAATATCTTTTTCTAAATCAAATAATTTAAATAATTATTCTTTACGTTTTTATTTTTCAATTTATTTGTAAGAGTTTCTTAAGCGCAGGGAGATGAAAAAAAATACAAAAAATAAAATAAAAATACGATAAATCAAATAATTTTACGAAAACAACAGGGCGAATGCAAAACATAAAAATAACGGGACTGTTCCGGACAAGACAGGCTGTATGGTTACCCTATATTAAAGTCAACTTCCTGTGCTTGGTTTGTTTGAAGAAGAAAATAATAAACGGTAATGCTTAAGAAACGCTGGAATAATGACTGCGCAAAAGCTAACAAAGAAACCTCTCTTGTCTGAAAATGAACCTGAAAAAAGCCACCGTGTATAGTCGATTGTGAAAAGAAGTGTTTTTTATTGTTTTGTGTAATTTGCTATGTTTTATTTCAACTTCAGAATATAAAAATAAGAGTCATCATTTTTTTATAACAAATTTATTGCTTCACATTGTCATACATACATAATATAATATAATTTATGTATAGTTCAAATATAATTTTCACTACGTTTGGATGAATTCTCACTAGGACAAATTTTTTCAAATTCGAAATTCACTTAAAATAGTTTATTTTTTTGAAGTTTTGGAGATTTGATTGAAAAAGCTAACATCTGATATGAACAATTTTTATATGAAAAAAAAAAACTAGAATATTATTCAACGAGTATATTTTTTTCACATAATTCAGATTCAAGCTTTTTTTGACCCACAAACTTTTTTATTGAAATTTATACTATTTTAAGAATATGATAAATATTGAACATGAAACACATAATACTTTGAAGTGAGAAGTGTTCAAACATTCAATTATGTATAATATATTAATAGAGGCTTTAATTAGAAGTCTATATTTTAATATCCATATAAGAAACGTGAAGAAATCATTTCATTTTTATAAATATTTTTTCTATTACATACACATATTGAATTAAGACATAATTTTTCAACCCCTTTACTGATTTGATTCTAGAAGATCAAAATTTTCCGATATGTCGTAAAGGGGTTGTCCGTTACAATAGATTATTGTAAATTACTACTTTATGTAACAACAATAGTTAATTTATTAAAATTTGATTTAATTAATCAATTTCGAGAAGAATAATTTGATTTTTAAGATTTCACTTTTAAAATAGACGATTTCAATCTAAGATAGTTTATATATTTTACTTGTTTAAAAATCTATAATTTACCCTCACTCCGAAATCAATCACAACGATTTTTCTATTATTAAATGTATTGATGAAATTGTGCCCATTTCTAAATATAAAAATACTGATATTTTAATATAAAATACAAATTCCAATAATTTATTTCAACAATTGCGATACACGAATAAATATTCGAACACTTCCCTGTAACAATCAAATAAATCTTTCATCAACAAGTTCGAAAATAAACGATAATATACTCTATCTATAATATTTCAGATTCATCAACAAATTCTGTAATATAATATATTTGGCGATTAGATATTTTACAAGTATTTTGATATTTTTAACATTTTATTTACACTCAATATGACATGAAAACTAATGGATTACATGTACGAGATTTCACTCAAACTTTACGATTGTCTATAATTGTATTACTATAAATTAACTTTAAAAATAGTGAAAAAGACGCTTCTCAACTTTTTAATTTGATTGAAAAAAATAACATCAGCTTATTTAAAGTATTGAAAGATTGTCAAATTTTACAACGCTGAAAATTTATTACACACCTTATGATGAGTAATATTACACACAATCGTGTCAGTCTTTGAAAAAAATGCACGCAACTCGATAATACACCTACAGTTTATTTTTCAGCTGAAAAAAAACATTTATAATGTATATATATTCATATACACATTTCTAAAAGCCTGAAGGTAAACATTCCAAACGAATAAATTGGAAAGAAAGCTTTTCTATCAATATTTGTTGTTGTGACCCATTTTCAATGTGTGGTTCAATATAATATTTATATTATTTACAATACATGAAGATAAATTGCTAATTTTTTTTTGATACACATAAATATTTTACAATATTCAAATCGTTAGACCCAAAAACGCTTTAACCATTCGTCTAAGAATATGTATATAAAGTACACAAATTTAATTACATTAATTATTTTATATTGAATGGGCACGAGAGTGAAAGAGTTTTAAGCTCACACATAATAACACGTATTTTATTTACATAGTCGAAAGAAAAAGTAACTGTGCATCAAAAGTATCTATTAAATAGTTATTGTCAGAAGAACGTTATAATGAAGGTATCTTAATGATAATACATATAACCAAAAAAAAATACAGAGAACCCTCAATTCACCATAGCACCGGTCAAAATTCTGAAATCTCAAAATATTGATGAAAAAAGAGCTAATTTAAAATTATCATCGTTAATGTTGGAGTCGAATATCCAATTTCATTTTAGAATGTGACTCAAATGGTTAAATATTCGAAAAAATGCTAGAAACATTTTACAATATTTATAGATGAATTGTGAAGAGCACAATCTTCCAGTTTGAATTCATTTGAAAAAGAAAAACATTTATACAATATCAGGCTTCTTTTAAGCCCTCAAACGATAAAACTTTACGACGGAATCACCAAAATGTGATAAATAATAGTTTTAATACATTTTTGCCGCAAATTTATACTTTGCCAAACCATTATTTCGACCTTGAGACAATACTCAAACTTCGCGTACGATCCAAAAGTGCGCGAAGTTTTTCTAATAATCGCAAAAACTTGACGACCCCAACACATGCGTTGGATTATGAAAAGTAAACCAAATTTCGATCTTTTTCTCTTTACCTTTTATCGATGGTCACCAGAGATTCATCACTCACACTTTTCGAACAGCCTGGAAAAGTAGCATTATTTTCCAATCTCCTTTTGTAGCTCCTGGGGGAATGTAGATTTATTTGAATCTTGGCCAAGGGAACTTCTTCGATCCTTTCGAGATCAGTGGCTGCTCCTGCTGAATTTTGTTTGCATAACCTAGCTTGTACTCTAGGAACATTTTGTGTAGCCAAATTGCTTTCCGGTACTGAATTTCCACTATCATCAGCTCTGTCTAAAGAAAATTGTCTTTTGAGGACACGTCCTGAGCTTTGTCCAGGTCCTGAGCTTTTCCCTTGATTTAATTGATTTATATTAGAATCGCTAGGACTCAAGCATCTGTAGTAATTATATGAACTACTCAAATCGTTCGTATCGAACATCAGAGATCTTTTATATTTTGCTACGTCTTTATATCTGTTGTTAACGAGAAATGAAGATGCGTTTCCAAGTAACGCAGCAGCAACATCAGAAGCTGAAACTGGAGTACCCAAAGTCAAATGAGTCAACTGATTAATGTTTAATGGAATTTTGTTTTGTGTTTCGCTCGGTTGATTTTCTTCGTGATCTGTAGTTATTGTGGGAATTGTTTCAAGTTCTTCGACTTTTTTTGGTGTACCGATAGGAGTTTTCGATTTAATTCCATTGCAATGATCAGATTTCGGAGACGATGAGTTTTCCACGCTGAAAAAAGATTTATCTATGCTGAAATGGTGTTTATCTTGTTCATTCGATTGCAAATGACCAGGAGATGCTTGCGTGCTTGTTTTTTCAGACCCGTCTTCAATTTCGTTTGTATTCAACGATTCCTCTAAGCTTGAAAATTTTACAAAACATACTATTTATAAATCGTTATATAATATTTTATATTGATTTGAAAATTAAACATGGTTATTTATATGTCAAAGGTAAAGGGTAAACACGCTATATAAAGTTAAAGGTTATCAAAATACAGTATTGTTTCTCGAGAATCCGTATAAATTAATTCAAATATTATATATCGCAGAAATTAATATCGATATTTTCAACAGAAGTTTTTTTTCACTTACCAATGATTTTCTCTGTTTGCATGAAAATATAAATAAAATATTACTAACGATTTTATAATACAACAAATTAAAAAGACCATGGAAAAATTTCGTATTCAATAACACAATGGCTCGCATGCAATTTGCCCAACGGCCTTATTTTGAGTGTCACTTTATAAATCCGATGTCAATCACAGGACTTACCCAATGGGTGGTGGTGATGGTAAGGCTTTGTCGAAGCCAGCTTTTCCCAGAAGCCAATAAGTCGGTAGACGTCCTTTGCCCTTCACTTCGGTCCTTCCTCTGTATTCTAGGGAATAGCCTCCTGCTGCTTCCAGTTTGTCCCTCGTTGCTTGGGATATGTGAATGCGCCAGGCTGAGCCTGAAAATGGCTCAGGTTTAGAAAATAGGGTCTTAAATTCCATTGTTAAAAGGATTTTGTAATAAGATTTCCGAATTTGAAAAAAATTTAAATAAATACGAATTTATTTGTATATAATTCTCGTCTGATTTGTTTATTATGAAATACGATTCTGATAGGCTTTTCGTATAATTATCAAATTTCATCGACATTTTCCAAATATCAGATGGTATAAATAATACGAAAAACGTTATTATTTATTGTGAAATGCGATATATTTTCACCTGTTGATTCCATTCTAGAAGCTGTATTCACCGTGTCGCCAAACAAACAATATCTAGGCATCGTTAATCCAACAACTCCAGCACAACACGGACCTGAAACGAAGAAAAAAAATGTTTTTCCAGCACAAAGCACGAAAAAAATTATCTCGAACATTGCGACCGTCGAACGGCGTACATAATTCGACATTTTTTCTGCGGGAAAATTGTGGAAATTCAACTCCAAAGTGGCGGAGTCGTGTTTCACGACCTGCTCCTGCCATTTTGTTTGTCCGCCATTTCGTGTTGTAGCATGCTAACAAACGTCCCAATTAGCATACGTTCAAAACGTGTCGACCTAAGTTTATCAAATAATTTCTGCACCGAGGAAACTCGACAAATTCAGTAATAGTTTGAACGAGTTTAGTTCATAATACAGTGTTGAAGTTTATCAAGTTGTGCAATATGAATCGATTTTGTAAGTTGAACTTTGTAATTGAAATTTCTAAAATTAATAATGCTCTTTAGAGGAAAACCGCAGCTAAGTTCTATAAAAAATGTGATTTAACAAATGGTTTTTATCCGAAGAAAATATCTGAAAAATTCTTTGAAAGAAATTGATTGTTTATTTATCTAAATTTTGAACTATAATAAAAAGGTTGAAAAATTATTTTAATAAATGTTTTTTTTTTTTTTAATATCGAGATTTTTCGAATGTTTTAGTATTTTTTTATTATGGATAAAAAGAAGAGAATATATGTTTAAATAATATAAATTCAATAATTAATAGCTACATTAATATAATAATCATCCCAAATATCGCTTAACTTCGATGGTCAAAAAAAAAATCAGTGTGTTCAATTAAATATTCAAAATATAAATAATATATAAACTCTATTACGATTTTGATCAAAATTTCCCTCGACAAATTTAACACGGTTAAAGGATCGCATAGTAAACGTACTATTATCATAAAACAACTGAAGACTGAAATGATATTCACTTCATGAATTTATATGAAAGTTCTGTATACAAATCAAATAAAAATTTTAAACTGTTCTCAACATGCTTTTCAAATATAATTTTTCATTTATAAACAGTACCTGAGGGGCTTTAAATCTTCAAAAGCGCCACATCACATTCCGCCCGATTTAGATATCTCATTAGAGAACAAAAAGCGCAAGCTAATGCGAAAACTTTTTAAATATTCGCACGTTGGAGGATATTCGCGTAATGTGGGAGGCTCTTTTAACTTTTTCGCATTGTGCACATAACCATAACAATAACGCTTTCGCCAAAGGTTAATGTTACGGTGCGCTAATGCGTCGGATTTTGCAATTCAACCCACCAAATTTTCGATTTTAATCATTTTACAAAGGTCGTTCTCACCGTTTTGAAATTCGACCATTTAATCTTATACCCAAAATCGAGCTTTAATTAAAATAAATATTTTCCAAGGTAGACTATGTAATGACGAGTAAGCGGACCTTCGTCTCTTTCACACAAAAGATTTGCATAATAATTTCGAAACGACAATCTGATTATCAAATTTCGCATATAAATTGTTAGCCGCAGGACGTCCGGAACCCACCGCTTGACTACCTCTGTAGTCATAATACAATCGTTAGTAGAACCTATAACGACGCTTAACGAAGTCATTGTATCGTTATCGTTATGCCAATTTGATGCTAATTCGATAACGTTGTCGAACCCGAGATTCGATGTTATTACGCAAAATAAACATCGTTAACGGATGTCGTTAACATTACACAATAATCACATATTTTCGTTATTATATTTACCCGTGTGTAATCCAATTCGAAGGTGCAATGGCGTCCTTGGCAAATGGCGTATCTTGAATCTTCCACTTTGGTGTAATAAATCCAAAGCCATTGTAGCAACTTGTTCAGCATGATCAGGAATCCTTACAGGAAGTCCTCCGACTACCATATAAGCATCTCCGATAGTTTCCACCTATTTTATATAAATAAAATCCCAGTTAATCCACGACATTCCCGACGATGTACAAACGGAAATCTGACGTGGAAAACAATTTCGATTAAATAAATAATGAACTGCCATCGTTCAAATTAGAATTTCTGAAATGCTCGAATCGTAATCTTGACTATTTAATATTTAATATTCACCTTGTACACGTTGTAGGCGTTGATTGTTGCGTCAAAGCAGGTATACAAATCGTTCAAAAGATCCACCACTTGAAAGGGTGTACAATGGGCCGATATTGTCGTGAATCCGACAATGTCTGAAAAATATATGCTGACTTCGGAAAACTCTTCCGGGTCGACTGGCATTCCCAATTTTAATTTTTCGGCGACGTAACTGAAAAAAAATCTGGCGTTGTAATATTTATAATTGAAATCGGGACGAAAGCTCGTCGTTAATGTTAATTATTCATGTATTTGACGCTTCCATTTTTGCGCCCTTTTTAATCACAGATTAAAAATATGACGAAAAAGCTTTTTCGGTCCCTTACGATTGAAAAAAAATTTCAGTGGAATTTGTGAATAAATAAAATCCATCGCAAAGAATAAAAATCAAGAACAAAAACAGAAGAGCTTCCGTATTAATTAGCGTAATGAATTTTTAATTCGGACGAGCTGGTATATTTTTTTTAATTAAATGAAGATTTTCCACTCGTGATTGAAAAATTGGGTATTTGCGATGCTTCAAATAAAGCACTTCGAACCTTTTTTAAGCCAATAATTAATTAGAATCCATTATAAGTGATTAAAGATTGAACGGTCAAAGTCAAAATTACACAGAAAAAAAAAACGAAATTTCGAAGTGAGCAAAGGGAAAAAAACATTACCTCGGCAACATCCTATTAAGTAACTGTTCAGTCTTTTTCTTTTCCATATCCAACTGTTCAGTTCTTTCTTTAATTAACTCTTCTAAATTATTGCTATATTTTTCCAACATTTGAAACATCGTATCAACAAAATTCACTTTCCTACAAATAATTCGATTATGAATAATAATAAAAAATAAAAAATTTGTAACTTTTTTTTTATTTTACCTTCCATGATTAAGCTTTCTGAAGAGGTCGTGAACTTGACAAAAATCTGGCCGCATTTCAGGTTGTTCAGTCCAACACTGCCTCATTATATGTATAGCCTCAGGAGGAGCAGCCCCTTTAGAAACCGACGGCCTTATCAGCGGCGGAGGCTTTTTCACCTTTTCAATAATTTCTATTCAAAAAACAAAAACATTTTCACATCCCAAATTTCACGCACGAACGAATTAAATTCAAATTTATCAAAATTAACGATACGTTCCTCCTTCGGGGACCGTAAACGTGACATGTAGCGATTCGCCTCGGTCATGGGCGGCAATATTATCGATCGCGACTCGTTAATTGCCGTTAGGTTGGCAATAAAGATCAGATAATGGCGCGCGTTTCGAAGCCGTTTGATGTCGAAAAGGGACGCGCCGTTAGTGGGTGGCGACGCATATTTCGAATTCGCACGATTTAATTATGTACTTAATTGTGTTATTGTCAATTTGATTGAAGTTCAAAAGTCACTGTTTATATATTCTAGGAAAATTTATAAATATTTTTTTCATGTTTGTTAATCTGATCGTTTTTGTTTATTATGTATTAAGTGAAGAATTAAGAATGTGTTTTTGGGTTATTATCTTTTGATTATGTTGAGATAATTTTTCATAAAATAAAGAATAATGGGGAGTAAAAGAAAATTAATTTTACCGTCTGACACTTATTGAGATTATTTGATATTTCATAGCTCAAATTATTACTTACAATTAGTTTTTTTTTTGTATAGCATGCTTTGATATTATTGTCATTTATATAATAGAAGCATCAATATTATGTAAAAAACACATTCTAATTTTCAAATAAAAAATATGAACTTATCAAAAACGTCAAAAATTTCAAATAAAATTTAAATAGAAAGGCGAAAATATAAAAAAATAAGAAACAATGGGCGATATCGTGTTTAAAATTATTATTATTATTGGGAATTTCTTAACAAAAACCATTGTTTCTCAAAGTCTTAAAAATGTTACTTACGTTCATTTTAATATTCGGCATTCATATATAATACATTTTAAATTTATAATAACAAAATTTAAACAGATTGGCATCCGATATACAAAAAAATATAAGAAACAATACGCAATATCATATTTCAAATTATATTGAAAATTTGTGGGTATCCAATAAAATTTTCAATGGTTATTTATATTTGCGAAGGGCATACCTTCAGGCGAAAGGGCGAGCATACAAAAAGGCTCTCCCCTGACAACCACTTCTTGCATGATGATGGCAAAGGAGTAGACGTCCCCTGGTTGGGAGCCCTTCCTCCTGAGGCCGCAATGACGAAGCAATTCCGGAGCTGTCCATAGTAGGTCTGAGGAAAAATCGTATTTTTTTCAGACACGGTAGTTCCAAAATGAGATGATGGAGAAGTTTCAGATGATTAATTGACTTTTTTCTTGCAATTCTGTATATTTTCATTTTTTTTTCTAGATGCTTATGATGGTTTTTCAATCAAAAAAGATAATCGATATTGTATGATTATTCATCGATATTTTAATTAATGAAAATTATTATTTTAACTATGCGTAATAAGCGGGGCTTGAAATAATACTTAAAAAATAGTATGTTATAATAAATAACGAATTTTAAAACTGGATCCCTTTATGGAAAAAATGGTGCGTATAATGCGCACGAGGGTTTTTCCGGTATAGCGAAATGAAACTGACCTCTTGCTGTTCTGGCCGAAGGTTGTATGCCTTGGGCCTCATAAAAAGCTGGAAGACCATAGTCGGTGACCTTCAAAACCCATCTAGCGTCTATTACACAATTCCTTGAAGTCAAATAGCCATGGACCTTTAGCGGGGTGGAATGCAAGTATCTCATGCCCTGAAATTTCATTTTATTTTTCAGTAAAATATATAACTCAAAAATTTTTGAAAAATATATTTTTTCACTCACCCTTACTAAATCAGTTAGTAAACTCAATCTGAATGTCCAATCGAGTTTGATTTCATCCATCATCAGAACATCTTCTAAAGAACCTCGACTACAATGTTCATGAACCAAAGCCGGTCTTGTTGGATCAGTTAAACACCCTTAAAATATTTAATGAAAAAAAATTCGTACACGACTTATAATATAATTTTACATTTCTTTCAAATAAATAAATCCTACTTTTCAAAAAGTTACACATAAAATTTTCCGCCACGTTGCCAATGCTCTCGAGCGTAATTTATTACAAGCGAAGTTCAATTTTTGAAAATATTTTTAAAACAAAGCACGACCATTCGAAAGATAATATATAGCGAAATGTAAGAGGCGTATATATTTTATATATACTTTGCGTTAAATGCGCGAAGCGTAAAAGCTTTCGGCTCCATTTTAGCGAGCAAAACGCGTAAAAGCTCAGGTCAAATATTACTCCAAGTAAAAAAAGGTAACACAGACACCCCTTTGTGGGCCCGAATGGAAAATACAATATTAGAGTGTTTCAAATAAATAATTTATGGATTATTATTACGCAAGATGCGCACGTATTCATATATACTGTACTGGGACACTATGTGAATACAAAACGAAGGTTATTATGCATCGAGGATGTCAGGGCGTGATGAAACGAAAGGCTTGAATTTGATAAGGAAGTGTATCGGTGGAATAAGCCATGTGTGTTTGATTGTAAGGTGAGAGTTGTTTGTATGGAGGATTGGGTGTGAATGTGTTGTGTTTTTGAGAAGGTTTATAATTAAGTGTTTGATGGGGGAAAAAAGGTCGTTGTGAAATTATAATAATCGTTAAGTGAGATGATGATGTTTAACGATCATAAAGGTTGTATTATAATGTGAAAATGCGTTGGAAATGATGAGAAAACATTTCAGTATAAAATAAGTTGATTCATAGTAAAAAAAAGCTTGAAAAACATTAACTATATGATAATCAAGAGTGAAAATTATAATTTTAAAAAAGCTCGTTATGCTTGAAATTAGTAAAATGAACAATTTACTTTTATACAAAACAAATGTATTGTTTTTTTTTCAACATTTACATTAGACTTCTCATTTAAATATTATTATTATCAGATATTAATTTACCATCAATCATAAAAATGTAAATATATCCTCCGATAATACAATGATTAATCCTACACAGTCCCAAAAAACACAATTCATATCCAATAAATGGGAATATTTTCAAAAATTCACCGCCTCCATAAAATATTCGTTTTATAAAGGGCGATTCGTGGGTTGTTTAACAGCAACCCTGTTATCCCCTGCTCATAAAAAATTCAGATTTCTCACCGATGAAAGGATTGAGGTTTTCGTGCCTCAGACCCTGGGTCAGGACCAGGCAATCCATCGCCTTGCTCTTCAACTCGAAGGTGCCCACGGTGGGTAGCTCTTTCAGCTGAACAAGATCACCCTGTCAATCAGAATGAGGGCATAAGCATAAATTTCATACATTTTGATGGGATCGAATCGTTCCATATATAATGTGGGGTTGAAATGTGTGATGACATCGTGTATTTTTCTGATTTTTTTCGAAAATGTTTAGTCATTCGTAAAATTTCAGTTTTGTTGAGCATTGAATTTGTTATCTATTTTATATTCGCTGGTTTTTGACTTATAAAGTTTATGGGTTAATGAAAAATTTCGCACTATGCAGTATTGCAATGGTTTTGTAATTGGTCAGTTTCTAAATTATTTTGATGTAAATATAATCGATTTATATAAATTAATTTTACATATTACAAATGATATACGACCTCTCTCAACTGAAATGCACTCGTGTGACAATATATCTTCGTAAGCGAAATTACAATGCATCGCATGCACTCCGATGCACTAAATACGATATTATATCGAAACTGACATTTATGACATGATAGTGCTTATACGCAAATACAGCAATTGACCCCATATTGAATACCTATATCACATACAAGGTGCTGTGGACGTAAATGGATGCTTAAAAGCATATAATTCAATCACTGAAATCCATTATGAACGGTTTCGCCATTGTCTAGTTATCACTTCGATATTCGATTAATTTACATTAATTATTAATTAATATATTAATTAATTAATTAATTATTAATTAATATATTTAAAATACGATACTGTTTTATATAAATATCACAGTGCAAGTATATTTCATATTTCATTATTGGGGGTTGGGATGGATTAGGTTTTTTCGGTTATTTCATTCGTTTTGATCGAAGTTTTCGGTTAGGTTGGATTTGGTTAGATTGGTTCAAATATACATGGACTAATAATATACATGAGCTGTGATATATAACATACATATATACCCTAAAATTATATGAGGTATATTATTTCAGTAGGTTTAAAAAAGATTAGATAAATTTAGTTTTTTTTTTTAGTTCAAATACTTCTGTTTAGTAGATCATTGTCCAATTTACGTGTACTCTCAAAAAAGATCCATTCATACCAAAAAAAATTACATTACAATCGCAAAATCAACATCAAACAATTAACTTTGAAATAAAAAAAAGTTCAAAAGTTAATCGAAACGATACAACAGCAAATCAAATATACCCGACCGCGGCCGTGTATACATTCCGTTACAATATGCGCGCCATTATGAGTGTGTGTGCAGCAAATACAAATAATCCTCAGTCTCCGCTGAACTTTTTTAATTTTAAAGTTTGCCAGAATATTCCAGGGGTCGCCAAGTTAGAGAGCGCGACCCGCTCTCCAAATATCGGAACCGAGATTAACGTTGACCGCCGAACGTTACGGAAACGGGGCTAATCGAGCGGAAATTCTAATGAGAATATTATATAAAATATGTATAAATACACAGATTTTTTTGTTAAAAACTATTCTACTTAAGGTATAAATGTGTTATATATAATAAAATTTTAAATAAATTAAAATATAATATAAATTATAGACGACAGAAATTGTTAATCGTTAAAGATTCAAAAAAATTGATATCGATGAAATTTTTGAAATTTAATAAAAAATAATTGAAATAAAATACGCATTTGAACTTTCGGGAACGCCCTCAATCCAAGTATATGCGAAGTGTTATCGATTAAGTTTTTTACGTTTCAGTATTACGCGTAATGGACTCACGTTGTATCTGATCCTATGGTCGACTATGTAATTATTTTTCGCCAAACTTCCATTTGATGAGGGACCTTTATTAGTCGCAGTAGTAGGACCTTTTAAAGACCCTACGGAACCTTTTAGGAGGTCCGGTTTGTCCACTTCTGGCCCTCCGAATTCTTGAAGCTGCTGGAGCCAACAACAAAGCATTGCTTCTATTCCTTCGTCCACCTAATTGAAAAAAAAAATGGTATTTAAATAATTGTATTATCAATTATTTATTAAAATTTTTATAATTACCCTTCGACTGTCGGGAACTTGAGGGAATACAAAATCAGTGGTTGTCAATACGATTTTGTTGGGACCTTTTGATAATCTTTTTTTGAGTAAAATATTTCTGAAAATATACGATTCATTTAACTTCAAAATATAAATTTAATATAAAACAAAGTTAACAAATCTTGATTTTGTTTCAACGTATTCGTATAATCTAAATTAAAACTCGAGAACTAGTTAATGTTGAGCTGTCAGCAACTTAGCAAAGTTTATATTAAAGCGCATTGCGAACCAATCGAACTTTTCATATAGAGAAACACTCCATAAGATTGTACAAATGTTAAATTTCGTTATTACATCATACATTTTAAATTAAGATTACTCGAAGCATTCAATGTCGAATCGATCAAAACTGATTATACAGTGAATAAGATGACAAAGTCACATGCTTTGTGTTGCCAAATTAGAATAATCAATCGAGTGGAAACTCTATTAATCTTACGCTCAAATTGAGATTAATTACTCTCGAGTAACTAATTAAAATTTTGATATCATACTCGTATATAATACGATGTTCAAATCGATAGCGATGTTTCGGAAAAAAATACACAACGAAAACAAACCAAATGCATATCGAAAAAGATGGAAGATTTATTTATTCGCGAAAGATAAAAACACACGTGTTCGGTCGAGCGAGGAAAATTTGAATTTTCCGACACGCAAAATTTCCATATATTCCACTCACGTCAAATCGACGTCGCGTTTTTCCCACTTTTGTTTCTCGGTTTGTTTATGCATTTTCATCGTATCGTATTTGTTTTTGTTTATTCGATACAACAATGTTTATATTATAATATACAATATATTATATTTCGCATGTTTCCGATGAATTTCGGGGTTTTCGAGTTTCAAATCCCATCGGGTTTTGTATTTTTTCCTTTCGCCGAAAGTAATAATATCGTAGATCAAAGTTTCGATACGATTTTCCAAATTAGATCTTGTAGTTTTTTCGCACTTTCCACGCACGTATAATGTGGTGCGAAGTTCGTCTTTGAGAGTTGGTAATATTTATATTTTTTTTTGAGTGTAATATCGTTATGCGAGAAGTTAGCTTTTGTGAAAATTTCGCATGTGGAAATTTCCGTCGAGTGTTTTCCCGAGAGAATTGAAACAAAATTCAAAAGCGTTTTCTTTCAATGAAAAAATTGAGTTGTGTACTTTTAATTTTTTATAATAATATAAAATTTTCTTTATGAAATTAAACGCGTTCTATTAAATTAAAATTTAATATGATTTGTACTTACCTTAAAATTAAAGCCACACCGATCGTAATCACAGTGAATAGTAGAGCCGAAACAACAATTATAATTATATGTGTAGAATTCATTTTTATTTGAGCTCTGATACAAAAATCATCATCGCAAGAATCTTCATCGAATTCCATACCCCTATCTTTAAACCAATCATCAAATTTTGGTTGAATTTTGACCATATTTAAAATCATTTCTTGTTGAAGTACCGCGGAATTTTCAATCCCACTACCATTTTTGCTTGATTGCAAAATCATTAAAGGTCTCCAGTGCGAATCTTGATCTTCTAAATCACCCTTCCAATCCAAAAATAAAAATTTGAATATTTTTTTATTATGATCGTTCAAATTTCCTATCAATATTGTGTTTAATCCTTCCATGATGTGTTCGTAAAGTTCATTTTTTTGCGTGGCATTCACCACAAATAAATCGCTCACTATATTTTTAGAATCCATGCTTGTCAATATCATGAAAGATTTTTTCGTTTCAGCGCTAATATTTGCGAACATTTCATATCGATGTTGAGGCCAGCTTCTTTTCTTTCTAATATTATTCGTACCTTTTGACAGATTTAATGTTTCATTAACCTTTTGAACGATATTATAACTTGTATTATCGGCTTCGAAAACTATTTCGTCTGTGGAATTGGAATCGAACGTGTCGTTATTTGGATTGGTATATGTATTAGATAAGTTTAGATAATTGATATTCTTGGAAGACAAAGGACTCGAATAATACATAGAATACATAGGAGCATCATTTTGAAACATTTCATCTTCTCCATCGATTCTGCTCAATTTTTTATTGTCGTCGTCTATGATTTTCGGCAAAAACGGAATGAAACTAGACACGTCTATAGCCAAAAGAATACTTTGAGACAATTTGAGGTCGTCAATCGTTTGAAGGATCGTTTCGCCGATGGAGGATCTCAACGAAGAACAAAGAATGATCACTGAAACAAGTTAAAACAATATTAAATATTTTCCAAAAGTAAAATTGGACAATTTCAGCTCCAGTCAATCGCATTTAATCGACTCAATATTCTATTGAGAACTTTTCCGTTATCCAAGCTAAACAGGCATCAAAGTTAAGAAGTCCCGATGAAAAATTCAGCTGATCTCGAATTTCGCCGAATCCCAAACACCTGTGAGTTTTCAGAGCACGAAATATTCAATTATTCACAAGGCACGATGGGGGGCGGATGTTTGATAAGCTCAAAGAAAAATGGGCGGCAGGTTAGGCGGAGTTTATGCAATATTTGTTCTGCGAGTATTATTCACGTCGTCGTCCATTTATATGTAAAGCGAGAGCTTAATCAGAAATATGCTGGAATAGGGGTAAGAGATCTTTTGACGTCAAAAAGCTGCATTAGCTTGAATGTAAACTAGTAAGATATTTGACAAGTGGGTATTAAATAATTTGAAAGTGTTCATGTATTAAATAAATCCTGTGTATTATAACATATTATCAAATGATTAAAAAGTATATAATATAATAAAAAAAACGTGTAGTTTTTACTTTAGTTTTGTATTTTTTTTTATTAAAAAATCGTAATCGTCATAAAAATATTTATATTGGAAAAAAAAAGATCTTTCGAAATACCTTTATACTGACGCTCTTGTAAAAGTTTAACTTGAAAAACTTAATTCAAAAAGTAAACGGTTTTCTACATCTGTTTTTATATACAGAGTAGATTAACTTAATCTAGTAGTGCCTCAATTTTGTTTTCATGACAGGTTGTTTTATTATTTTTTTCAGGGAGCTGTGTGAAAATTTTAAAATTTTCGTTGTCGTGTTGTTAAATTGGTGTTGGGCGTATTTGAGTTATTTACTTTTAAACATAATAGTAATATATGAATGTAATCATAAAATATATAAAACGGTTTATTATAAAGTAATTTTTTTTATTATATGGAAAAGTGCGTGGGCAATGAAGCTACGTTTTGATCCAAACATATTGTTCAAATGTAATATAATTTGTTATGGGAACTTTTCCTTTGTGAAGGTTGTATCAAAAATGTAAAAGTATAATACAAATACAATAACCTGCCTTGCCCTTTATTTTATGATAAAGATAATAATAAATATAGGAAAATTTACATATATTATTATTATCACTATTTACATGCATATGTCCATACAAATAACAAACAAATTTGATTTTGTAACATATAAGATACAATAAATATTTTTTATACAAAATATTATTAATAAACTCATCTAGTATACCCCAACAACATTTTTTTGTATTATGAAGCGATGAATGTAAATACGGCACGGCCTCGCTTAACGTAACCCCCTCTTAACGACCGCACGAGCGTTAAGTGAAATGGGTGCACCACCTGTTCAGCCAATTTAAATTTTTAACGATTTCATTAAATATTTAAAGTAGGAACAGAGGTCGCTTATTTTTAGCTCACTCGTTCTCAATTTTGATTTTTTTCCCAGCGGCTATTTAGGATTAGCGTAAAATGCAAATTCAAGTTTTTCAAATTTTCAAATTATGTTATTAAAAAAAATATTTTTCCAAAAAATATCCATTTAATAAATACCAAATTTATTTTTAAAAAATTTGCGTTTTTTCCAGATATGTATGCGATTTTTTTTTTGAAAATATATTTTTGTTTTATACAATTGTGGAACTAAGGTATAATGATCACACTTGTAGTATTATAGATCCTTCATTGTTCTCAATAGAATATGATATTCTATGGTCCGTTTGTAATAGTATTACTATTATATAATTAATAAAAATTATATATATTGCATATGATGACAATAATAACAACTTTATGAACCTAAGACAAAAGAGAACGCCAATTCACAAAAGTTCTATCATTAAGCGAGCGTGAAAGAGATAATTCGCAGAATCTTGATCGAAATATATTTAATTTGAATAAATTAAACCATAATAGGCTTGTTATACGAAGGGCGAGTCTCGAAGATTAATTAGGCAGCTTCGACATAATTAAATTACGGTTACCTCGTTTCGTGCGATGCTCGCAACACAACATACCCACCGCAAGCATATACGAATTGTTCAGTTTGTGCTGTACTCGTATTACGCGGTTTTGTGCAAATGTATATTTCCTGGAAGATTTTCTTCGGTGCGTTTTTGAATGGTTGATTATAATTTAATGGGTTATTGTTCTGATTGTCTTAATTAGTATTTTCGAGTTATATATACATACATAGTGAAAGGTTGTGTTTGAATATGAATTTAAATATCGTGCAGTTAGATGTGTGCTCTATTTTGGTCTAATATTATTAGTGAATATTTGCATGAAACGTACGATATTAATTTAATTGATCAATAAAAATTTATAAATTAATATTATTGTTAAAAAATTAAATTTATTTTTAAAAGCTTTAATTATATTATTAAAAAAAATTGTATCAGAATAATCATGTATATTATTATTTATATCATTTGATTCAGTGGTAGGAAAAGTTTTCAAGCTTAAAACCACATTAAGTTAACTGTAACTTAGCTAGACCGTATTCAAGTTCCTTCGAAACGTATTGAATAATTTTAAATACATACTTCCATTTTCTTTATAGCATGATACGTAAAAAAAATAAAATAAATAAAAATGATTGTTCAGTGAAATTTAAAATATTCCTATAATTCCCACTCCAAAAGTTTTATTCTATAACTTAGCCTTGTCGAGCATAACAATTTATATTGATCATTGAATTTAAGCAAATAGCATAGACAATAGAAATAGATTATTAGAAAATGCTTAAGTTTCATTGATCTGAAAAAAAATTGTCAACGGATTTATTTTTAAATATAATATATATATATATATATAAATGCATTGAAAATTATTTTTCTTTTATACACATACACTAATTAATATATCTAAATTTCCATCAATAAAAAAAAAAAAACAATGATTTTATAATAATTTAATTGCATCTAACGCAAATTTATATAAAGATTAATTTAAAAAAAAAATTACAGATAAATCAAGGTATAACTGTACTTTCCAATACACCATAACACTTGAGCTTTCGAACAGTCGCGTGCTCACTAGCGCCATAGCAGGCGAATAATCGAACTATTACCGGTCTCGCGGTCTAGAACAATGCTTCTCAAACCGTGCGGAATTTCGAATATTCCCGCCGTTGCGACAATGCTAATCTGAGAATCGAACCGTGATTTAGGTACGTCGTCTATGCTCGTCGAGACATATCCGTTTTGGCCACAACGCTCATTTATAATTGAGTGAAATGCCGTGTCTCATTGTCTATTAATTGGGGAATGTATCAAGGTTGTTATGTGTTGTATAAATGGTACTATGTATAATATTATGAGTAAATATTAATTATTTTTTATAATAATTTAAAATTAAAATAATTATAAAATTAACCGATTTTGTAATAGTCATTATGATAATGAAAATTTTTAAATAATATAAACTAGGGATATCAGATTTACCAAAAATTTAATTTACCGGTAATCTCTTAAAATTTTTCCTTATTATCGGTTTACCGGTAAATTGAATTTTGAAGAAAAAAATATCGGAAAAAATAGTGAAAAAACCGAAAAACCAAAAATATTTTCTCAAAAAAAAACGTACACTTATATAAACCGACTTTTTCAAAAATTACAAAAAATATTTTCCAAAAAAACAACAGCACTTTTCAAAAATATTCGGAACACAATTTTTTTTTATTTACCGAACTATTTGAGTCAGGACATCCCTAATACTTAATACAGTTCTTACAGTTTAAATTCAACGTTTTACACTTGAAATTCAACTATAGGATAGTATAACAATATTAAGACCAATAACGACATACCACAACCATAACCATAGTGACCAATGAAATTCATTACTGGGAATTATTGTTGATTTGTCGAATTTGAAGTGTAAAATGCTGAATTTGAAATTTAAAACGTTTTTAAAGTATAAAAATATTTTTTGTGTGACCAAGTTAAATTTTTATCACAAATTTTCCAACTATATTAAACTTTTCTTGACGTCGAATAAAAAAAATAAGAAAATATACGGAAACCTCGCATTCAATACCCAAATATTTCATGATATTATATATTTCACACTAGACAAAACTCACGTCATAAAAAAATTTTCCATGGCAGATTTTTAAAAATTTTATGTCGTGAAAGTCCTTGAAGCGTCCATTGACTATGATCGATGGCGTTTTTCCGTTGAGTGCGATTTTATACGCATACAACATTTGGCAAACAATGGTCTGTGAAATATTGAGAATCGTCGTTCTGGTCGCATTGGAATCGTTCCAGGGCCCAAATTCATAGAATGTTTTTCACTATTGTTCGAAATATCGAGAAACAAATTTGCTTAATTTCCGAATGTCAAGTTAAATAAAAACATGAAAATTTTGTGAAAATGATAATTATAACGTTTTTTTTTTACAAAATAAAATATATTTTTTGGTAGTTTGAGGAACATTGGTATTGAATTATTCAAATTCTGTTGAAGTTAGTGCAGATGAAAGTTCAAAAGTCGATTTGCAATGTTACTTATCACGATGCATAAATTTCTTTAAATATTAATTAAGAAAGTGAAGTCTGGTGTGCTGAATTCTAAAGTTATCCTTTCATGTAATTAGATTATAGATATGCAATCTAATCACCTATTCATACATTAACTGCACTAAATTCGCTCAACTTCGATGATTATTAAAAGTTGACAAAGCTGAATTTCATCTTATTGTAAGTCCGAAACTTATTATTGCATATTTACACTTATTCAAATATTTTATAGTGGATTCACATTCAGAAATTTCCAACAATATCAAAACATAATTAAACAAGTCCAATGCTTGAAATGTCAACAAAACGTATCGCCAGCTACCAAAAGTTAAGAAACTTCGAATTTGTATTAGAATTGAATTTCCACTGCAAGTGCAATACTATTTTACATTTAGTTACAAACACTTGAATACGTTTCTGTAAACGATTTCAATGGTAATTGAGTTAAATCGAAAACAGTTTCTCAAACGTACGAAATTCGAATTTTACTCTACGTTCTTTGTAGTGTTTATTGCACAAGGATAAAGTACGTTTAAATAAAAATAAAAATACCTATATAAATGTATTTAAAAAAATACTATTCTTAAAATAATAAAAAGTTGTATAAAAATATTTCGAAAGTAGTAAAATATTATTTCGCAATGAAATAGGTCAATTAGCATGAAAAACTTTATATGCTAATTAACAGTAAAATTTTCGATATTAATTGCAATTAGGATTGGAATTGAACGATATTTTCGCATTAAATACCAGTAACACACAGTAACACAGTAATATTATACACACATATGATATAAAATATCAATAATTTTTTTTATATAAAATAATAAATATTTTACTGTCATTTATTTTCAAGTATTGTAAGTATGTATAATATATAATATGAAAAAAAATTATGGGGTAAAATACGATTATATTTTCACCTAATTGCATCGATCGATAATTCATTCTATCAAACTCATTAATTCTCATACATTAACAAAGTTAAATGACATAAGAAGAAAATGAAACCTTTTAGCAATATTTGAATTTTTAATTTCTTGAAAATTGACGATCAAAAACACTCAAACTTTCAATAGTATTCGAAAAATCTTAACATAACCATTATTTGCACCCTATATAAAATCCAATCTAAAAAAATATGAACACTTAAAACATCCCTTATCAAATATTCTCAAAATTCATCTATTAATCGCACTTAACTTCGACCATTATCCAAACCAAAAAGATCAAGCCATCAATTCCTTCAACAAACCAAAATTTCCCAAACACCAAACCAGCGCCCCTCAAAATGCGCGTCTCCCGATACACAAACACACAAATCGTATTGATTCAAGGCGGACCTGAACGATTGATACGCTTCTCAAACGTCGGCCTCGAACGTGCGTGCACACAAAGGTACTAAAGCGACATGTTTGGCCATCGTTACATGTCACTGCGCAAACCAAACAAATGGTATTCGATGTTTGCCCAATACATTTCGCGGATGTTATTGTGCATGCTCGAAATTGAGGCGATACAAGACGCGTTAATTAATCTGATCAGTGCTTAGTACACTTGAAGTTCTATATGTGAGATTTGGGTTTTAATTTTTTGGTCGTTGTTATTGTGTTGTATGTATTTTGTTTGATAGTGATGTGATGAAATATTTTTCGTTTTTTTTTTTTTTGGTTAATATTTTGAAAAATATTGTCTTGATTATTTATAACTACGTAATTTACATTACAGGAAAGACTTTTTAATATATAATACTATTAGGAGTATGATAATTTTTATTTAGAAAAATTATTTTCAAAGTATTTTTATACTAAAAAATCATTACGCGATTGTATCTACATATATGGTTTTACTTCATATAGTCTTAACTTCAATAATTAATGTAAAATTTCTCGAATTTTATGAATACACCCAAAATTATTTTTACACGGTTCAAGGAAAAGAACTGATATAATTTTTTTTCATTTTGACAAGGTTGAAAAATCTAAAAAAAGTATTACTATGCCACAATGATAAGATCCGAACCAGACAGTATACAATTATAGTTATTAAATGAAAATGTTTTTTGATGATTTCACATGGAAAATTTTTACGACATTACACCTTCTTATGAAGTATGTATATTTGGATGGAAGTTCCATCCAAATATATTGATGGAATCCATCTCAAATTTTTTTATGTTCACCAAACATTTATTTTTAGAACAGACTCTGAAAAGATACTTTTAATATCCCGCATAAAAAGAGGCTTGTGTGTATTTGCTTAAAATATTTTATGCGTCGAAATCAAATAATTATAAATCAATTACACACTTTGACATCGGAATCAGAATATCGATTCGCCTGACAACCGCAAACTATTTCAACGCCGTCTTTCCGAAGAAGACATTTCAATTAAATCCATCACACCCCATTAAACATTCAACCACAACACCGCAAACATATCCAAATCCAAAAATCGATCACAGACTCCAAAATCACACTCCGATCATTAATCAAAAAGCTCCACTGCGGCCATATCTCCGAATCGACAATTATAAACCCGGCGCGGGAAAAGCCCGGCTTCCGTTTCGATTTTCCCCCTTTTTCTCGGTCCAGGACCTTTTTTCTATTTCACTTTGGTATTCGAGCGCAAAAAGCACTTTGAAGGGCGCTCGTCTTAAATCCTAGGCCGTTTCCTATCGCCATCAATCGCGCTTAATGGCGGGGCCTGTAGGGTTCGCGTGGCCCAGTCGCCATAATAACGACCCGCAACTTTCCCTCTCACGTGCTAGCCCTTTCCCTGTCTAACCTTCGTATGGGGATGATGGGGAGGTTTCGTTTTTTGTGACGGTTGAGGTCGGGCTTGGAAGTTTCGGAATGGTTTTTGAAAATTTGTGAACCGTTTTTGAAGGAATGGTTCAATAATTTATTTGGGTTTTATAGTTTATTTTTAACCTCCTCAATCTCTATGTACATTACAGTATATATAGAATTTGTTGCTTTTTTAAAGCTATTTTAGATTTATTTTCATCGGGAATTTTTGTAAATTATAGTTAAACTATGTCATTTCGTTTAATTTTATCTGTTTTGCCATATTGGTCGCGAAATTTTTGTTATATGGCAATTTTGCTTGACATCTCAATGACGTCGCGATAAGTCACATTTTATTTTCAATATTTTGTTAGTAAAAATGCACTCATATAACACGATTATGATACAATCATAAAAAGGAAAACTGCTTTTAACAATTGAAACTAAAATTTCATTGTATCATATCATAATTTGACATCAAACATGAATGTACGTAAATTTGATCTGGAAGGTCGTTTCTGTCAGTTTAGCAGTATTTGCTACTTTCAAATAATTAGTTGTTATTATATGGTTTAGATAGATAAAAAGTCATTAAAAAAATCTTTTCATGCTTCTTCAATGCTATAAATACGAAATTAAAAAATAATTTTTTTTATAAAAAAAGTCAGTAACGTTTTAAAAGTGTATATTCAGTAAAAAAAAAACGTTTGTTTAAAAAAAATCATATTCAATCATCATTGTTTAAATTTAGATAGTATATATTTTAAATCCATTTATGGAAACTACACTAGCTTTGTATTCTTCCCCCTCATTTTCTTAAAAAAAAAAGCGCATTTGGAGAACCTACCTTTGTATAATGGACGTTCAGCTTTAACGGAAATCCCCTCACCCGCATTAGTCTGTTATATCTAGGTCTTACTCATTTTTTTTATCCAAATATGATATATTATAAATTGCTATGATAAAAATATAATACTTACATAAATATTTATATTATTAATTAAAGACTAATTATATTGAATAACGAAATCAAATGATTAAAAATCACCTTCATCATATTAACCCACTGATCGCACCACAAATCACTCAACTTTCAAACAAAATTTTCACTTTTAATCAAAAATGTATACACTAAAACCACAAAACATACGAAAGCAATCGAACATCCCCAATGTATAGCGTTCCACATTTTCGCGAACAAAATTGCACTTGCTTTAATCCAAGAGAGTTTAACCCTTCACGAACTTTCGCGCGGGAGCTTTACCTACGCTCAATTTAGAAGAGGCTCACTCTCGTTATTGTCCTAATTATAACGCTGGTGATATTTATTTGGAAACTAGGGCAATATAAGTTTAGTTGTCCCTTGATTAACATTTTAGGGATTGTGCTGAGTTGTGCTGAAAATCAAAGCTGGGATATGAGTTGGGAGTCTGGGATGCGACAAAGAAAATCTGGGATTTAGTTCGTCGTATGTAGATACTAGATAATATATGATGTGGGAAAAATAGGTGGTTTGTAAATTAAAGTTTTATATGAAAATGATTATTTTCATCAAATAATAACTTTAGAAATATAAAATGCATACTATATCATTTTATTTAAGTATAATTTTCAGGTTGAAATAAATTTTTATGCATAAATCCTCCATATTGACAATGTTAATTTATTATAATTAACATAATTGGAATGTGAAAATGAAATTTTTTTTGATCACACATAGATTTTGAATAATTTTAATAAACAAAACTCGTGATATTGATATAATAAAAATCATCATCAACAAGTAAATGCGTGGTGCTGATTATTGTCCATATTTAAAAAAAAACTAACTGTAAAATTATATATTTTCATCTAAAACGGCTTTTCTTAAATCACCCGTTTTTTCTGGTAGACCCTACAGCTTATATAATACCCATCGTGATGGAGAAAGATAATTCTTGAGGAAATGAATACTGAAACGTTTCTTATCAAAACGGGTTAAAAGTACGCGATCAGTTCATTTATCCATCGATTAATCACGTCATATATCGCTTAACTTGGGTATCTTCGATATAACCCAACCATTGAAGGGATTAATTTATAATTTTTTTATTTATTTTCAAATTATACCATTGAAAATCAGACCGGTTTGGCATCATTTGAATAGAGTAAAGTTATTCAATTTAAATCTACACTATACAACAAATTTATGTTTAATATTATAATATAATGAATTAACATTAAAGTATACTTCGATTTTTATAAATAAGAATAATAAGCGATCTTAATGAAGAAAATATTATTTTTAAATAACAATTAACTTTAGTAAAGCATAGTAATTAATTTGATAGAAAAATAAATTAAATTGAAATGGTAATGAAATTTGAAATTGTACCTCTTGCGTGAGTATTTTGTAGTCCTCTTAGTGCTGTTGTGGGGTGACCATCATTTTCCCAATAAATGTGTCTGGGGGCTACTCCAACTTCTTGAAGACCGACTTCTATTTTATTTGCTAAGACTGGCCACCAACCAACATCTGAAAATAAAGTTAAATGTACTAAAACCATTTAAAATAAATACGAGTCGAATAATTTATATATGAAATATATTTTTCAATGTGCTTGATACATTATTTTTAGTACCGTATAAAATTTCGAATGAATAATTTCGAAAATATATCACGAAAATCGTTTACGTTTTCGGCTCGTTTATCTACAATTGTGCGATTGCATTTTTTTCTTACGTTGTCTATTTTCGTCTTGGGAAAACTTTCGGAAAAGCTACAAATGTTCCACAGAAAATTCGCTCATTGCAATGATACCCATAAACGAATTTATGGCAACAAACAAAAAGGAACTGAATTTCGTGAGTTCCAAATATAGAACGGATATGGGAAACGGTCTTATGGGTAATGGTGCGATTTATGGAAAATAGCTATTATATACAAAAATTCTCAAAAATATTACTGTAGATTGATGTGACAAATTTCTGAATATACCTGATGCTTAAATAATTAAAAATAAAGAATTTTTCCTGTTAATTCAAATCAATACGATTAAATGAAAATATACAATAATTCTGACATTATAAACTGAATTCAGTTATTTTAAATTATTTTCAATAAATTTATATACTTTTTTGGTTAATCAGTATATGTACGTAAGATTGGAAAAACCGAAATATTTTTCTTTATATGTTTTCATTACAGATAGTACAATATACTTTTCTTTTGTGTGGCACGTGTTATGATTCATACGTCTTTTTTATTATTATTATGGTGATTTTGAGGCTTTTTAGACATACAAAGCTGATATTGCATTATTTTTTCATATTCATGCACAGTTCGAATATAGGAAAGATCAAAATAACACGATAAACTGATTATCTTTACGATAATATTCGAACATAAAGTTATTTTTTGTATTGAATTACATATTGTCATATAAGAAATATTATATGTATAACGAGTTAGTATAATAAGAAAATAAATAATTAAAGGGAAAGAATTAAATATAATATTTTTAATGGAATAATACAATAGAGCTATTGTAATGGAAAAAAATCGGAAATATTAATCTTCAGAATTGACTGCGAATTGCAAAAATATATAAAAAGCTAAAATTAATATACGATACGTATTATATTTATATAAAAAAAGTATAGTAGTTAAAATCCTATCGTCCCTGAGAGCTTTAGCGCGAAAAAAGAAATTAATCGGAAAAGCGTCCGGCGAACGAAAATCCCTCTGAGACTTTTCGGAAAAATCCACCGGAAAATGAATGGATCGCGTGAAAATTTCAACGAGAATCTATACACACCTGTTAGAGCAGAGTTGAGAAAACTTTGGTTAAATTTTTCACTAAAAAATTAAAGAAATCCAATATTGTTCTATCGAGTATTTCGCACATAACAAAAGAAAATTAAAATTTTAAAAATATGCGAAAAAAATTAATATAATTAAACTTAACGTTATTAAATAGGTTTATTTGTATCAAAAATTTATTCTTATAAATTCAAAAACATTTCTAAACTTAATTAGAAAATTTTCATTAAAAAAATCATTGCCGACCTCTGCATTAGGAAAGCACGAGCGCCGGCAATTGTTCGAAAGTGGTGCTAATTTCGGGTCGGAAATTCGGTTCGGTCGCTCCCCGACGTCCCCTATTCACCGCTTATGCCTGTATTTATTCATCTGTTTGTTTCTACAGTTGTTTTTGTTGCGAGAGGTAGTCGCGGCGCAAAGTTACCGACTTACGAACGGAATTAAAGTGAACACAAACTGTAGTGTTCGCTACTTCTGAACTGACGATTCTCGTTATTTAGATTTAACTTTTCTACCGTTTATTTTCTATTAGTTGCTGTCCGAAAGCCTGTTAAGCTCGTCGTCGTTATTTATTTATTTATTTATTTACCTATATATAATATAAATAAGACGGAGTTGTAATGTTTAAGAATATGTTGATCACGTCCGGGAGATATTTCGTGGATTCAATCCGGATACGTAACTATTTTAATTAAATTTATTTGTAGATAGGTTGTTATTGGGTAAAATTTATGTTCGAGAAATATTATCATAAAATTAATTAATTAAGTTTATCTTGCTCAATTTTGGGACCAACAGATAATTAAAACAATCAAGATGAATTTTCTTGTAGTTCATTTTAGAATATTTTCTGAAAATCATTCATATATATATATTTCAAACACAATGTGAATTCTTCACCCGATTAGCGCATCAATAAGAAAATAAAACATTTTTCTCTACAAATGTAATACTGAGAAAAAATATAATTAATCAAATTGATGATTTTTCTTCGTAGAGTAATTCTCACAATTCAACAGAAATAATGAAATTTGTAAATGTATTAAACAGGATTATGATGGCCACTTTTGGACCGCTCGAGTGAACGTAATAATTTATATGATTTATAATCCTCATGAAGGCGACCGTAGATAAAGAGGAGGGTTGTATGGATAAGAAGAAAGGAGGGCATTGGTACAGAAATAGGGCTACCGATTAATCCGAATTTAGGGTCATCAAATGTAAAAAAAAGTTATATTGGATCATCTAAAATGATCATTAAAAATAATAGTTATTTGAAAAATTAGCTTAACTTTACTTCAGGTTGTGCTAATTAGTATAAAAGGCGACAGTTAAAATGTGCATTATATAAAATGAATGTGCGTTTAACCTGAGAATTTAATAAAATTAGGGTGCATTAAAAATATAATGAGTGCATTTTGTATTGAAGAAAATTAGACCAAGTTATTAAATGATTAGAAATAAAATAAATTAAAATTTTAACAAAAGGAAATGTTGACAGTTAATAGTTGTATCGTATAATATTATCTGTGAAGGAAAACTTTACTCTGACGATGTTTCAATGCACAAACTATTTTTTTCTATTGTTCGTTTCATATTTTTCTATGCTCAAAAAATGCACAAAATAATGCACAAAAAATTTCATTGCCCACTACAAATTAAATGATGCTCTGTGCGAGATTCTTTAATTCACCAAAAATAATGCACATCGTATATTATTCTAATACACTAGTAATTCGTTTTAAGGCACAATCTATATTTTTTCAATGCACGGTTAAATCGCATCTAATTAGTATAATACGTCATATTATTTTCGCGTTCATCACCGTTCAAAAAATTAAATTTCAAAATGGCGAAGTCCTATTTAATTATATTTATATAGTTAATAAATATTTGATTATATTTACTGTGGAAAAAAATGACAACCCTAACTAACACAAAGGGTGTCGAATATTCTAGATTTCGGTATGAGTTAGGCCAGTAGGAAATATTTTATGTAATATAATTAAGGTCGGCAACGTGTTATCGGGCATACGGCAGAAGGTTGCGTGCTAATTGTCTCGTGTATTAAATGTATTTGTGTTGGTAGCACGTTCGAGTATGGCAACACTGATATTTTCAGAAACATATTCATCAGTGTTTACGATGCATAATTGCATCAACATCACAAATTATATTCATATAATATACTATCTCACATTTCATAATAAAATTCCATACACCAACTAGATCGAACCCCAGTTGAGCCAAAACAGCGTCGAATTCCAAAGCACGTCCCCACTAACAATATCAAAACTATGGCGACGAACTTTCGAAACATGACGAAAGCCAGAGCCAGAAATCGAAAAGCGAAATCGTGCGGTTTTTGAACTTTGTGATTCGAATATGGCATTCGGAGAGGCGGCCATACTCGAAAACTAATTTCGTTAAAATGGCGAGGTGAGCGCATATCGAGTCGCCATTTTGCGCGTTTTATATGTGTAATTCGTACCGTTTTAATGGATGGGTTTTATTCGAGAGAGCCTTAAGCAAAAATCCTACATAAATCAAGCGCTTTTCACCTTTTCGCAGTGAGAGGTTTCTCAAAGTTTGCGAAGGTTGTTCGGTGGGTTGGACTTTTTCGATTTTGAATGGTGATAATTGCATTTTTTGTATCAAATTGATAGAATAATTACTTTTAAAAATTATTTATTTAAACAGATATGTAAATTTGATGAACAAATATTTTCAAGAGGTAGTTATTATAGTATAATATATTTAACTTACACGTTTCAGTACATCAATCAATCATTTATGACGAATCATATTTACGATTCGCTTGAATAATTAAATCATTATTCCAATTACTTTATACCCATGTTAATATTCTCGATTGAATTTACAATTTAATATCTGAAATTGAACCATCTCAATTGATCAAAACTTGAAACATCATAGAACAAATTTGAAGAAATTATTTTCAAATTTTTGGCGCAAACAATGAGATCATTAAAATAAATTTTCTTTCACTTAAACGATGTACTTAAAAAAGTAAATTCGAACACAAATCCGACTCTCAAGCAGCATTATGTATACACATAAAAAAATTCGCCCTTTTCCCTTAAACCGAATTTCGAAAAACAGTGGCAGTTTACTTTCGCGCCATTAAATCGACCGGTTCGCTCGCCATCCTGAATCCTTTCGGGATCCTTTGACCGTGTGTATGTACATTATATAATACTTATTACACCCAAATTATTATATATATACTCTTGGAAGTGTATTAGTGTGTACCGATGGGGAAATAAATGGGTTTAGTACACGCTCCGAAACCGTGCTCAGCGGCAAACTCCCATAACTCATATCCTCACTGTACTTGAAGTACGTAACCATTATCCGTATAATGCATTATAATAAATACAGACGAATAAACTTGTTGAAGACTGAAACATATTTATGGTCCACCGATGCGGATTTTCCGAGAAAATCGAATTAGGCTGTTAAGGGATAATGATTTTCCGCCACTATTAGTTCTCTGGGTGAAGTTTTATTTAAATTATATATTTTATTTTATTCAGCATTGTATTTTGATAAAAGTATATTGAGTTTGTTTTTTAAAATAAACGCGTTGTTGTCTAATGGAAATTTTACGTTTTTGTAGATAAAGCGTATACAAGGATATTTATATGGAATTTAAATCTGTTTGCCAAATCGTAACGAAAGACTTCAAAAGCACACATTTGCCATAGATAATAATATAAAATCGAAAAGGTTTCGTACGTTAGCAAAATAACCAATAAACCGTCGAAAGGATTTCTAAATAAATATACGATTTCAAAGGGTCCAAAATAGCAAAATAGGCAGATATTTTTACATATAACGAATCTTTATTTATAAAAATATGACGGATCATCGACTTAAATAGCATCAGATTTATGAAATCGGATACGACCCATATTTTAGATGATAAAGTTTCGCGGGGGATGAAATTCTTCAATTTTAGTTTCGCCGCTGATACATTAAATATGCGAGATAGCTTTATACCGAAAAGCAAATATTTATATTAATTTTTAGCCCGCGGAATATTGCCAGGTTGTGTGTTTTCGAAATTGCGAAACCGAATATGCTGCGAATTTAATTTCGTTAACGTTGCAGAATAGAGGGTACTACTTTATTATGGACATTATTAATATTAATATATGAACATTAATAATAGTTGTATCAGCATAAAAAAAATATATTCTCACCAGAAGTAATAATGACGATTGATTTCCACGACAGACTTTTGGCCACTGCTACAATTGCGTTGGATGTTTCTTCTAACGATGGCACTAAACGTTTAGTTCCTTTCGTCACCTGAAATTAAATATAATTGATTTATATATTATATATGATATATGGGTGGCTTTTGTATTCCGATAATTTTAATTTACTACATGCACGCTCTCGATATAATATATTCATGAAATGTTCCCCGTAAATCGTATTTATAATCGCTGACGATCGGAAATTTGTTTTATTGCCCCGAAATTCTCATAAGCGAATAATACCCGAATTTATCGTATCGAATAAAAAAACCGAGGCAATCAATAACCCAACCGATCCCTTTCTGTCTTATTGCGAAATAAATAAATATATAAATTTTATAACGAATCAAATTCGAAGACTTCGGAATCAGATTTTAACAACCGTCGTACGCGATGGATCGTCGTAGCTTTTCTGAGTTTGGTCGTTTACGATCGATTCTATTATATTATATATATTATACTTTCTGAAATGTATTAAACCAGTATATTTTATCATATGTCTAGTCTGACCGTTTCAGTAATGGGACACGGCCACAAACTCGACGTAGTGGACAAAATCCCATTTGCGGGATTGAAAAAGACGCCCACGTCAAAGGGTCTGGGCAACGTAAAAGCAATTTTTATATTTCTGATGTATCAGTGTGTTGTGCAACGGTGCAAAAATGCATGTGCATCTGTAAATGTTTCATAAGCCTTTGTACATTGTAGGAAAATTGCAATCGCTCGAACCATAAAAGCCTTATGAGCTCTCATCTGTTTGTGATATGAAAGTCGGAATTAATTTGCGTAAGGAAGAAATATTGTAATATTTTGATTTTTTAGAATATATTTGTATAAAAGATAATCTTGAATGTACAAGTCGTATTTCATGTATGGGAAAATTTCGCTGGGAAATTTATTTTGTTGACAAAGGTTTCGAATGCATATAAATCGAGCCGCATATCATTTTTCGTAGAAAATATTCTGGAAACACGATTACGCAAAAACGGCAAATTTAAACATTAAAAACATTTGATACAACTACCAATCTCGCCACACACATAACTGATATTAAACCCGAACGCCCAACAGAGACTTATTAAAATTTTAAATCAGAAACACTTATTGCGGACGCGACCGCGGATCGTAAAATTTTCAATCAACATAAAAGCATCCGGAACAATGGCAAACCTGAAATAAATTTTGACCAAAAGCGATAACGACTGTGTCGAAGCCAATTAACAATTTCGCATCCAAAGTCTCGTTAACCGACAATTTTGAAACTAGATACGTCAACAAGAGTTATGTTGAAATTCGAAACGGTTGCGAAATTTCGAACGTCAATGAATGTTTGGTTAAGTGAGCTTGCGATGTCAGTGTAAATGATGTTTATATGTCTGCTATTGTTTCTGTTTAATATGATTGAATATGCACATATTTTAGAATCAAATAACATTCCTTGTTGAATAGTTTCAGGTCAATGGTATGCAGCATCTATTTATTGAATATAGTTATATTATATTATATAATTGTTTAATTCTGATAGTTAGTGGGAATTGTTTCATATGAAAAGGTCGAATTATTGACTCGTTTTATGTAACAAAATATATATCAAATTAAAAAAAAGTAAAGCATATTGAAAAGCTATCTGGAAGTCAAATCAAATAAAATTTTATATTTAATGAAAAAAATTAAAGTTGAATGATTTAATGAACATATTCATTAACATATTTTTTTGTGATGAATATTTTCACACAAATCTAGAGATGAACATATTTATTAAGCAATAACCTAATCCAGCAATTATTAATTTTAATATAACTCACAGAACTAATATAATAACAAAATAGTTCAATCACGAATCAAAATAATATTTATAATAACCACACCCATCAAATTCAATTCAAACATAAACCCTACATAAAAACCAAACTTTTACACGTTACAATTCCAATAGTCACATCTCGACAACCATTCATATTCAATTTTATAAAGCCAACCAATTTTCCCTTAATACCCCATCATAAACGCAAAAAAGAAACATCAACACAAAACCAATTCCAAAAGTTTTCACACTTTAAGATGAAACGATCTCATCGAATTGCTCGCGGTATCACATACACGAACTGACGAATCGTTGGCCCATTTCGTACCTAGGCCATTTTGGGCCGAAATTCGATTCTGGTGTCGAAACGAATTCCATTATTGATTTCCGACCCGGAATGCTTTCGTATTGAATCATTCGAGCGTTTGTTTCCGCGTCTACATATTGTATTAGCGGCGTGCATCGGTTCGCGAAATATTGATGGTCTAATGAAAATAGCTTTGGGTTTTCCCAATGTTTTTATTTTTTATATATAATATATTATAACAATATTTTTTTAACATAAAATATTTGAAATTTAAGAGTTTGTTTCTGTATTTTGTCAATTTAATGTGTTTGATAATGAAATTTCGTTTTTGTTTTTTATATTTATCAATTTCATTATTGATTATTTTCTATGCTTTGTTGTAAAATATTTAAAAAATTAAATAGTATATTGATAAACTTTGAAAAACATTGGTTCGGAATTGCTACCCGCATTCCTAACATAATCGAAAATTTGTCTGTCGCAGCAATCTGTCTGTTTCGTTATTACTAGTAAATGTAAATTTTCCAATAAACACAAATGTGGTGCTAAATATCGAAAATGTCTTTGCGGTTTCATTTGATGTCATCGATAAATATCATAGTTTATTTTTTATAAGATAATAGTTTTTTTTTCACTGTTGTATTGAAATCAAAATAAATGATTTTCATTTTTTTAAAGTATCGTTTCTCATCAATCATTAAAGTAAAGTAATACATAAATACAAAAAATAGATTGATAAATTTAGACAATTGTCTCAAATCTAATACAAGGACAATTTAATATTTATTAAAAAAACTCAATTTTCAATAGAATCTAAAATTTTCTATTCTATACTAGACATTATATAGGCTGCATATGAAGATGTTACGAATATGAACCTATCAGTAATTTCCAATATCAAAACCGACACATTCTACACAAACTGATAGATGCAAAAGCTGAAATTGAACATTCGACACAGTTTCAAAAAAAAAAAAATCAGCACAAGCATCATTTCGAAATATCACTTCTCAACATTCTACAATTTAACTTTTTCCACAAAACTTTACACATTCAAACGAATAAAAAACGGCCTCTTCCAACCCATAAAACGCATGTAAACCATTCTTCCCATGTCCAGGAATGCTGATACACACACGACATATTCGCAAAGACGCCGGAGAATTTTTATTTCGCACAAAATCTTCGCACAGACCTCGTTAGAGGGCCGGACTGGCTTTTATTATTTCGATGTGCGATTTGCATTTTATATATTTTTCATTTCTGCCCGAGCTTTATTCGATGAAAATTTTCATCACGTCGTCGGCCGTAATAAAATTTTCGACCGGAAAATCCCCGAGGCCGTGTAAAGAGCGCAGCTTCGGATATTATTCTCTTAGTGGTTCCTTTTTTTTTGTTTTTGTTTTGCATTTTTTTTCCGACACGGGACAGATTTAAAAGCAAATTGTCGACGATAATTTTTCTTTTCCTGATTCAATCATTTTGAAATACAGACGGAAAATCGATATTTTTTTATAGAAAAGTTGTTTTGTTGTGTTCGAATTATATGAAAATTGCTTAATGTTTCATATATTTCTTTATTAATTTTATGACCTTTTCTTCTTTTATTTGATTATATGTTGAAAGAAATTTGATCTATTATACGCGTAAGTGAATTAATATCAATGTCATTTCAGTTAATTAAAATTTTTCCAATTGAATACAAGAAAGATAACTTAATAATTTTTTTATCGGTATAATTTTTAATTAAAATGTAATGCGAAATATAGGAGTGTAGAAAGTTGATATAAAAAATGGAAGAAGTGATAGGTTATATTACTTAAAATATTTTAAACTGAACATACATAGGTAAATATAATAATATAAAATAAAACAACTACTAATAATATTATACAATAACAATCATTCAAGCTTTTTGTTAGTGTAAAAGTAAATACTATTTTTCAAAACGAATTTGTATGTCTCATTATTATTTAAAATATTTTAATCAAATGTTAATTATTTAATCTACTATGTATATGTTGGGTTATATTATATTAATTTAAAAAAATCATAGTTTTCATATTAAAAAAAATATGTATATACATAACACAAATTACTGAGAAACTCGTCAATACAAAAATATTGTTCATAAATTTATCAAATTATAGCAAGCTCGAAAATTACATTGAACATAGTAAAAGAACATTTCCATTAAACAAACACTCGAATAAATGCAATAAAAATATACGTCAACCGAAAGAAAACGCTGCGAGATAATTGAGAAGACTAGAACCTTGTGAATAAAATATTATATTATAATACATTATTATAATATAATATTACTATATAATACGCACATCACGATAGTCCAAGAAAGGTACAAAAAAAAAATTACGCATGTTCCACTTTTTCATATCTGAGCGTCGTAAAGCGTCGCCGAATATATTTCCCGGGGATATTTCCCCGACGCGAACGGATCGAGTTTTTCACGGGTCCTCGTAAAATTTTCCGAAGAGGGAAAATCCTCCGGTGGAATTGCGAAAGGATAGGGTTCGTCCTGGGAACTATGGTGGCAAAAAGTGCGTTTTCATTATGTCCGCCGTGGGCGCGAATAGTGAATTCACCTCATTATAAAAATGTTTGGGTCAATTTGACTGTTGTATTATATCGATTATATTATAATGTTATGAAATAAAAATTTTATTTATATTGTTGCTTTTAGTTTTTGGAAATTATTTATATGAGAACGTTAAATTTTTAAAATATATTTTTTTGTAATTACAAATATCTTATCGTCGAGTGAGCAACGATTCCTTAAACTTTTAATTTATCTAATCGTAAACTTCAAAGAATTTATATAAAAATTTTAATTAAATTTGAAAAAAGTGAGATAGTAAAAGAATATTAATTTTTTACATTTACATTACATATTCCAAAGCATATTGAAGTATTATATTTTGGATACCTTAATATTTCTTTCACTACATATATCAATAATAGAATTTTCCACTATTGTAAATAAATAGAAAATGTTGAATATTAACCTGAGGACAACTCCATGATAACAAAGGTTTTCCCCACATATCAGCCAACCGAGATGTTACATCACAAAGATCTTCTTCCAATGATCCAATCAACGCCATTGTTGTTTCTTGTGCAAGCGCATCCAAAATGGCCGACAACCCACGACTTTTCGATTCACAAACAGCTGAAACAAACAAAAACCAACACATAAAACACTAATATTAATTCAAGAACAACTAAACACATAATCACACTTTTATATCAACCAATTATTTACAGCACGACATCCAAAACTCTATTTACACAGTTCTGAAATAACACGGATAAAAAAGAACTGATTGTTTTTTTTACGCTGTTTTTTCACTATAATATAAAAAAATATGTATGATTACGCCATAATGGTGAGATCCGGAGCAAGTCAGTATACAATCATAGCTATTAAATGAAAATTTTCAATGTTTTTTGACGATTTCACATGGTGAAATTTTTCCACATTACCCATTTTTTTTATAAAGTATATTTGGATGAAAGTTTCGTCCAAATATACTGAGAGAATCTATCTCCAATTTTTACATAGTCACCAAAAAATTTTTTTAACAATAGTCTCTGAAATGTATCCCTCGTGTAAAAAGAAACTTGGATATGAGTAGCCTATTTACAAAGACGGCTTAAGCCACCCTGGATCGGTTTCCATTTTTTGATGGATTTCTTGTTCTACACGAGAAGCCCGATCTGGTGATGTATCGCTTGCTTAACAAAGTTGATGAAAACCGTATGAAAACGATGATCAACTCAAAAAAGAAAAATTACAATATATTAAACTTCAGGAAATACAAAAAATCAGCTGTCGTGAAAAATTTTGTAAAGTGGCTTAAACCGTTTTTGTAAATAGGCTACTCATATATGTATATTTTTCTTTAGCAGCACCACTGGGCCGACCCAGTTGCGCCATATCAACATCAGAGACACACAAAGCCCTCATACATCGCTAATTTCTAAAACAAACCAACCCATCCTGAACTAAACGCTGTAAACTACCCGAAAAAAAGACGACAAGTCCAAAACAACATTTCTCATAGTCGGTTAACGACGACGACCGGCCGAAATTCCACCAACCTCGCTCCTCCGGTCCAAAATTATGGCGTTGTTTAGCAAAAAGGGACGGCTCGAAGATATATGCGGGCCGTATTTCGTTCCCGAGGACTTCTTTGGGGAAATCTGCTTTTAAGTGTTGCCGGAGCGAAACCGAAATGATGAAAGTGGCGCGAAAGTTTGGGACCCGAAGAAACGGATAACGGAGCTAATTTATTCGGCCGTTGTTCGCTTTTAAAAGAAATTACGGGATTGTTTTTTTTTGCCGTTTTCAGCAAGGGTTGGTGAAGAAGGGCCGGGTGTTGCGAACAAAGGGATGTTTTTGTATAATTTTTTTATCGGCCGTTTTGTTTTTTTGAGTGAAAAGTTGCGCGAAGTCGGTATCGGTGCCGCGGCCGTAATCCGCTTATCGGTATACTTTGGAATTGATAATTAAAAAAATATTTATGACTATAAATAATGAAGCTTTCTTACTTGATTTATTATTTCTTTCCGATCTTGTTTGGGTCTATAGATTTAATTAAAAAGTGGGGTTGTGATCGAACTTTTCGACTTTTTGTTGTTTAATTAACCGTTTTGTTTGGAAAGTTCGACGATTGTGAAATAATAATATTATACGATCGTGTTTTGAGAATATAATACATATTTTCTATACTTGGGAAGCACTGATGTAGCGTATAAAAATCTTTTTTTCTTCCCTCCAGTTGCCGATCACGTTCAACGAGAAAATGAAGAAAATGCGAACGCGTCGTATTAAATGAGGATAAACTCGTTTTCTTTCAATATTATACGACAATTATTTATTGAGTTTTCGTCGCTAACCCTTTTTTTCCGCATCTCATACCTTTTCTATTATATTTCATTTCTATTGCTCTATTTGGTTATTTTATAAAATAATATTTGTACCACATATGTATAAATTTTATCATAAAAAAATACTAAAATCTCAATATATATGAAAAAAATTAATTTAATATCCAAATTAATAATAAAACAACACTGAAATATTTTTTTACAAAATAACATATAGACCAAAGCACTTTTTTAATTAAAAAATGTATCCATTTATATCTCAAAGTTTTAATTACGCAATTTTCAGCATTAACGACTCTAAAAAGCACACTTTTAATTATTTCAGTCGACAACTTGTCGAATAACATTAACAAAAATCTTCCCACAAAAACACCGTTTATATTATTTCCAATTTTCAAAAAGTCCCATTCGAAACAATCCCTCACGCAATATCAGAACATTCAAACGGCAAAGGCCCGAAGTTGGGAAATTCGGGAAAATTTCGACGTGTCCCTTTCGCGTCCTGTCCACGCTAAAATAAATACTTATTCCACATATATACATATGTATATACAAAAATATATATTTGCACACTCGTACTTGCGTCACAAGTGCGTCCCGCGAGAGTGACATTTGTAAATATGAACAAAGTTGCGAGTCCCCGTACGCAAAAGTACGAAATAACTCGAAAAATTCAGAGTCGCTCTTATCTAGACTTCGACTCTTCGAAAGTGGTTCGCTTTGTGTGTGTGTGTGTGTGTGTGTGTGTGTGTGTGTGTGTGTGTGTGTGTGTGTTAACAGGTGGCTTACCGTGCTTCTTCAATATTAGTTGTTGAAATATCTGTTGAGAGTTGGTAGGCTTTATATAGTCGGATGAAAATGTTTTGTAAGATCTTCAGCAATGAAAACTGACAAATTTTGTAGTATTGTCATTGGGTTAATGTACATTTCGTTATTTATTTAAACGAAAAGTATTTTTTTTTTTTATTAAAATCACTATCTTCAACATAAGTGTACTATGATAATTTATTCAATTAAAATACATACTGTAAAATTTTCCGTTAAAAAATATC
Source organism: Hydropsyche tenuis (assembly GCA_009617725.1). Lineage (NCBI taxonomy): Eukaryota > Metazoa > Arthropoda > Insecta > Trichoptera > Hydropsychidae > Hydropsyche > Hydropsyche tenuis. The sequence continues at coordinate 2,612,178 of VTON01000025.1, forward strand.
ATCATTTAATGTAAGTATTAGGGAACTAGGGAGTCCAAATTTATCGTAATTTTTATTTGGTATTTTTTTGCTAATTACCTGTTTACTGATAAATTCAATTTTACTTAAAAACCGGAAAAATAAACGAAAAATAAAAAAGACGTAAACCTACACTACTCGACATTTTTTCAAAAATATTTTTCATAAATTCGAGTATGTTATGTTACATATTCAAAACAAAAAATATATATTTTTTATTTATTGGAAAATTATCGAGTTATTATTTGGGTAATTTACCACTAAACTGGTTTACCATTAATGGCCTCCCTATTAAATACACTATATGGTTACATTTAATTAATAATATTAAAAAAATTCTATACGAAAATCATAATAAGCAACCTTTATAAAATCTACTAAAGAATAAATCTATTCTAATACTATCGGAATTTTGAACGTTTTTACTTATAAAGGGAAAATAACTCACAAGGGGTTGAATACTGAAATATTATTTTGCCAAATGGCACGCGCTCAGATTATCTATTTATCTACTGACCGAGCCAAAAATTACTTAACTTCGTCGATTAATAAAAGAATGTTTGAAAGAGGTATAATAATATTACAATGTTATTTCATAATATTATAATTTAAGTAACTTTACTTTTAAGTGAATATATATTATAATATAATAAAATATTTTATATTTGAGACGTTCTTAAAGGAGTTACAAGAAAAATATCAAGTGGTATATTGGTATATAAAATCATTTTCTATATAAAAGTTTTATAAAATTTCTTAACAATATCATAATTAAATAAAAATCGACTCCATGACTACCCTTTTAAAATGTATCGAGTTTCTCTACAGCAGTTTGAATAAATTAGCAAATTTAACTTTATGTAATAAACAGTCAAGATGTATTGTTAAAGAAAAGCTTCGAAATTAATAATTTAACAGAAAAATAGAAAATTTAATACTAATTAATATAAACATATAAAATTTCAATCTGATAATAATTTTACAAGAAAATTTAATAATGGTTTTCTAAGAAACATTTATATAATATATTCAGTTCTTGAAAATATTGATTTTTATACAAACATAACTTTTGCAATGTTAAATTTCGATCTCAAAGTAGAATATATATACAATATATATGTATATATAAATAAATAAATATATATATACATATATAATATACATATGTATAACTAAATGCTTAATTTCTCAACTATAAGATAGCTATTTTCCGAACTTTCCGAGCGAAAGGATCAAAAGGATTTCACGACTGGGACATTTTCTTAATCTTCGTTTTATTCGTTTGATCCTGTCTTCGGATGATATAAACAGACAAATGAGCACCAGAACTAAATGAATACTTAAAAGGAAAGTGTGTTGCGATTAATATCTAAAATATTATTTTATATCAATAACAATATTAATTTATATCATATTATAAATTTTTGAATAGTTTATCAAAACAAATGTTTATTTTGTAGTTGAATTTATTCTTCATTCTTCTTAATATTTAATAAAAAAAATATCTATTATAAAAATGAAAGCATTCAAAAGATTTCAAGCATTTCAAACGAACACAAATCAAATTTGCACAAATACAAAAATAATACGATCCTAGAAGTCGATCCGAAAACGGACACGTACTGACCAATAATTCAAACCCCCAAGTCATTGAATCATCGGAAAATTTGAGGAAAACTCACCGAAAAAATGCGGGAAAACGTCGAGAAAAATATGAATTATCGCGTGACGAAGGCCCCTTTTCGTCCCTTCGCCGGCTCTTTTTTCCATTATTTAATTTCAATGGCACCCTCATGCGTATGAGGATATATCTCACATATACACTACACCCCAAATTATATACTTCAATTTTTTTACATATATAAAATTTCATGAATTTTTCATTAAAAAAATTTTGATTTAATTATATTTATAAATCGTATGTATTAAATTGAATAAAATAAAAATTATTTTTAATTAAAAAAATATATTACCGATATACACGCAATACTATTTTTACACGGAGGATACGTTCCAGAGACTACCGTGTAAAAATTGTAAGATGACCATACAAAAATTGGAGATAGGTTCCATCACTATATTTGGATAGAACTTCCATCCAAATGTACTTTATAAAATCATCAATTTTTTTATTTAATAACTATAATTACATACATATAATTATATCCAGTATACTGGTTTGAACCGAATCTTAACATTGTGGCATAATAATACATATTTTTATTATTTTTATACCGTGTTGAAATGAAAAATCCGTCTAAAAAAATAATCGGTTCTTTTTCCTTGAACCGTGTAAAAGAGGATCGGGTGTAGTTGATTCAAAAAATGTATTAAAAATAATTATATAATCACTATTTTTAGTTGCGTAATATACGGGAAAAGCTCTGCACACATATACGGAAAGCTTTGTGTGTATGTGTACACAGCAGGGGTGGGCTGGTTTGCGGGGGGGGGGGAAACTTTCGAAATTTATTTCCCGCCCTTTCGGCGCGACGTTTTCATCCGAGCGCGTCTCACAAGAGCGATCGTGCCGTTTCATAATATCGCATTATTACGATGTACAATGGCCGCTATACAATATGTAAAATATGTTTTGATACAATGAATATTGTAATAATGTTTTCTTTAACTCCCGCGTTAGAAGTTATAATCTGGGCGTCGTTTTAAATCGAACGTGCCTTTTCGATGTTTCGGTTTCGTTCAGTTTCTTTTTTATTTCAAATAGTATTTGTCATATCTACCAAAATACATACTATTCATAATAACCAAATTTAACATATTTTTAAAAAATATTGGTAAAAATTAAATGTTTATCATAGCTTTTACTTTCTGAATTCAACTTTATATAAATCAAATCCAACCTTTTCCAAATCAAATTTTATCTTTTAAAATTCAAATCTAACCTTTTTAAAATCAAATTCAAACTTTTACAAATCAAATTCAATCATCGGAAAGTATTATATAGTATTATTAAAATCTCGGTTATGGTAATTAATGAAATACTATTTTTTCTTCAAATTGCGTCTGATAATTAGTGATTTTTACATAAGCATTTATAATTTTTGTTAATTTATCTAAAATAGGTTCATATATACCTAAATATATAGATACATAGGTACATAGATAACATATGTACTAAACGTTTCTTTTATATTTTTCTAGAAATCATTAAAAAATTGAAAAATTAAGAAAATGAATTTGTGATGGTTGAATTTGATTTGTAAAAGGTTTAATTTGAAATTTAAAAAATTGAATTTGATTTGTATAAGATTTAATTTAGAGTGTAAAAGCTCTAATTTTTTTAATCCTTACTATTGATGAATATTTTTTACAATTGAAACTACTATAAATTTAGTATTATTGGTGTGTTTTCGATTGAAACGTTTCTTTGTTCGATCCGAAAAATAAATTTTCACTTTCGCGAATGATAAATCAAAATATCGTATTCAGTGAACATGTCAATAGTTTATCTATATATTCCACAATATTTATCGTTCGCTCAATGGACAAATAATACAATGAGCCTTTATATTCTCAACTTTCCGCACCGACCCGTCAAAGCGGGTAAACACTTTTTAAAGTTTATAATTTTTTCGAGAGAAATTTGATTTACGCGCGCATTCTCGACTGATTTATGGCACTTTTTCGAAACGAACGGAACGAGAGCCGAAAGGGGGAGAAAGAAAAATTTATATGGTCGCATGTATGGCGCGAAAATAAAAATGAAATATGAAGAGACGGGCATATAAAAAAAAACCGACTTCAGAAAAATCGGATTCTTCGTACATATTTGATGGAAATTTTGAATGTCACGATAAAAATTGGGCGTATTTTCCACAACGTACATATGTTGGAAGTTATACTTCTTAATTAGGCTTCTTATTTTGTATATTCGGTTTGAAAATGTCATTTTTTCGATTGATTAAAGCAATGGTGGCCAAACCCAGGACCGCGGGCCACAAGTGGCACACTTGATGTTTTTATGGGCCCTTTTGTAGGCAACAGCGAACTAATTCGTAAACATTTTTTTTCTATAGGCACTCTCTGTCTTGCTCGGTCTGCTAGCGCTGTCTTGCACATTTCATTGAAATGTGCAAGACAATGTTTTTTTTAATTTTAAATATAAAAACTACCATATTATTGTTACGTTGTAAAATATTTATGAGTGGCCTTTCAAAGATATGTATTATTTTATTTGGCCCACCAAGTGATTTCATCTGGCCACCACTGGATTAAAGAATCGCATAAAATAACATTCGTACGTAAAACAAATAACCCTTATGTTTCTAATAAACTTCTTCGAATACTGAACTATTACAATAAACCATAAGAAAAACAAATTCAAAAAATCTGAAAAACGCACCTGAAACAGAATAACTTTCCGAACCTCTGAAATTGACAGAGCTAACAAAACGTCACACGATTCGAGCACATAATATTATAATAACACACATAAGGAAGGCGAGGAAGTGCTGAAGCCAGAGTCAGATTCGAGTCACGTTTCCTGAAGGGCCAGCTGAAACCGAATGCGTTTGACAGTGGATGAGCCATGCGATATTATACGAGTATGTACCAGTGGCCGTAATGGCGGTCGTTAACGGCTACCGGTACTGTGCATATAGACATAGCGGATATTCTGTGCTGTGTACTTTACAACGTTACAGTGGTTCGAAAACTTGTAATTTGAAAGTTATAAAATATATATTCTGTACATTAGATTTTTAATAAAATTTTAATAAAATTTAAAAAAAATTTTAATGTAAGATCATAAATTTATGGGAAAATCGAGTTTATTGTCTATCCATATTGGAGTAGCGGAATTTATTATGCAATATAAATTGCAACGACATAATAGCTTTCGAGCTATAAATTATTTCTTTTTATTAATATTTTTATCGAAGCATGCTTCATGTACATGAAACATGTACTCAAAATTTTTTTTATAGGGTTCCGAAATAACACGGTTCAAAGAAAAATTATAGATTTTTTTGCACTGTTCTTTTAGTTTAACACGGTATAAAAATAAAAATAAATGTATTACTATAACACAATGGTAAGATTCAGTACAGGTCAGTATATAATTATAATTATTAAATTTAAAAAAATTGATGTTTTTTTATTATTTCACATGGGGAAAATTTTCCACATTACACGTTTTTTATAAAGTATATTTGGATAGAAGTTCCATCCAAACATGCTGATGGAATCTATCTTCATTTTTTTATGTGGTCACCTTACATTTATTTTACATGATAGTCTTTAGAACATATCCCCTATATAAAAATATAATTGAATTATTATGATTTTGTATTTTCATTTGAAAACAAACATGGTTGTATACACTTATGTTGACAAAGCCGATATACAATGCATATATCCTATACATAAAATCAACAAAGTGGTTTGGAATTTTTGAATTAATTCGAGCATTTTTATAATCGGATGATTTTATGAATAATATTTTTCCAGAGAAATATTTAAATTTGATTAGATTCATATAGTAAAATGAATAAAACATTCTGCATTTATATCATACTAACGAATTTAAAATCTGCTTATCCTCGAAAATTTGACAAATTTCAACAACTGAATATGTCTAATTTGAGAAACACTGCTTGATATCAACAGAACACGATTGCAAATTTCAGCAAGCCATGAGTACTCGTAGCAGAGAAACCAGCAATTTGCATCCGCATGCTCTTTTTGAATTTGCTAAAAGCGGTGACAAAAATGAAACGTCAAGAACGGAATAATCTCCATTATGGAAATATCAACGTTTTTTTACTACGTTTCATAATTACTCCTTCGAGTCACACAAACATTTATCATAAAATATTTAGAAACCGTACGAAATATTGTGATTCGTTTTATTATTCATATATTCACACATTTATCACCGAATCCATTACAATTTAAGACCTCTCGTAAAAGCATCGCAAAATTCTCGACGGTGAACATATTTGAACGACTTTCCAAATGCACCTATTCGTGGAAAACTATTAAAAAAAATAATCGCGCATATGAAAACTCCATTTTCCGAGATGTCGATAAAAGCGATCGCTTTGAATTCAAGATGAAATTCATCAAAACACGTGCACGTGTATGTATTCGAATAATTTCACTCAAGTGAGCTTCCACAAACGCTTCTGCGAAAGCCTTCACAACGATCGACTTCTCGTTCATATTTTTGCAAACAAGGAAAATATTGCATACGATCCCCGTTTTCAATACGTCATACAACGATTCGATCCCTTTGAACTGCAAACGAACCCGCATTTTCTTTTATGCACCCAGCTCTATTTTATATATTTGCATTTGAATTTATACGTATTGGTTCTATCTTATTTTACAGAATTAGTATTTTTATTTATTACATAAAAAGATTTTCATAGAATATAAAATAATATAATATTCACAACTTGCCATATAATTTATGGACAATATTATAAAGGAGACTTGTCTAATTTCGTGATTTTAAGCGCTTGTTTGTCATTATATTATATTGCAAAATTAAATTAAAGCTTTGTTTTAACTATTATATAGTTAAAACAAAGCTTACAATAAAAAATCTATGTTCTTTTTTATTAAACCATTATTTAGATGTTGTAATTCATTAGCAATTTTGTGCGACATCTCCTCAAAAGATCGAATTTGAGACATCTAATTCCGTAATACTGTGGCCAATTCCGTGATGATATACTCATTTTCGAAAAAAACTTCGTATTATTATTATTATTGTTATTATTATTATTATTATTATTAATCGTCGCGAAACATGTCTCTACTAGTATCATACGTGGATGATAATTACTAAATTATGTTAGCATTTATTGGAAAGTTTTTAGTAAATACATATACATATGTACATAGTTCTGGAAAATAATTTGTTATTATTAAAAAAAAATCAGCTTTATTCGAACTATCACGAAATTAGACACGTCTTTTTTATATTTAGAAAGATATAAAATGTAATAAGAGATACATCCATACATATTAGAAACATTTAACATATAAATATAGCTTGAATATACTTATTATAATATAAAACTCATTTAAATAATATTACAATTTTTCAGTAATCATTTTTTTATTTATACAACAATTTCTTGATGAAAATTTTAGCACTAGTGAAAAATAAATATATGTATTATTACATTATAAATGCATCGATACATCAAAGGATTAATATACCAATATGTTACATGAGGTTATGAGCATATTCACGTTCGAAAAGAACAATTTCGTCCGAGGGGCTCCCGTGAAAGCCTTAATGCACTCGTGTCGGAAAATCTCCCGCCGGAAAAGCGTCCAGATTTTCCCGTGGAAAAGCTCGTGAAAATTAAACGAGCCAAGCAACGCGCGCCCAAAGTGCACCTCGTCCGATCCGGACCGAAGCCAAGTGTGTGGGCCAAATGTTCCCTTTTTTATGTTTTCCCGCTTTTTTATTCAAATAAAAATGTTTTTGTAGTAATAAGAGATGTGATACATACTTTTGAATATGTTTATGATTGATTAATATTCCGTTTATGGACGATTTGATGCTGGTTAATCTTGCGTAATTTTTTTGATTATTATGTAACAGATTATGGTGCTTTTATAATGTTTTATCATCATCATCATCATTATCAACATAGACATCCAATGCAGGATGAAGTCTTGTCAACTGACGTTGACAGTTTGGACAGATGGAAGAGGGGAGGAGAGGTAAAATTTGAGGGGGGGAGATGAAAAATAAATTGTAGCCGATTTCATTCGGAATGGTATCATTCTTACTTCTCTATCATGACTCTAACAATAAGTCACTTTAAATCCGATTAGAAGTTATAAAAGTCCCGGGGAAGACCCTGTATTATTGCTATTAATTATCAAATATTTATTTATTTTATTGTATTATTAAACAAATAAAATTCCATAAAATAAACGTATTGATTCAACACTGTAAGCGGAAATTTCATAATCAACTTTCATCTATAACAATGAAAACTGCATACGTTTTGTTTGAAAACTCCGTTGAATCCTTCCTGATATTATAATCCTATTATAATATTATGCAAACAATACGAACCAAACTCCACAAATTTAATGATTTATTATTACAAGTAAATGTTCATTCAGAACATATACAACATATTAACTATTCGAATCGGATCGATGGGTTAGGTTTTCAAAGACCGAAACGATTTTTCAAAATCAAAGTCATTTAGTTTTTTTTCAGCACGCTTCTTTGACGCAAAGTAAATTTACTCGCACAAACTATCACGTATATAAAAAACGTAAAAAATTTTATATACGTACATTTTTTCGTATTTTATTGCCGGTTTTTTTTTTTACCAAAATGTCGATGGCTTTTCAATAACGTCACGAACATCCCACGGAGGCTGCCTTATATACCACGTGTATATATTATCCGATGAAAATTTTCGTGGAAAATTCGCATCCAATTTCCCACGTGTGAAAATTTACACACATCGTATAAATACGACAGTATTTGCATATTCGTTCCGAACAGAAAGCGCGTTTTATTCATAAAATTTAAATTTATTCCTACACCGCTGGAACATTAATCAAATTGATAAAACTGATAAAATCTTTAATTATTTCGATTCGGTCTGAAAGTAAATAAATGCTTAAATTTCACTATTTTGGCGTTTAATTAATTATTTATTTTGCAATATTTAGTGGATCATTAATAAAGCTCGTCTGTAGTTGTCGTTAGCATGTGTGCCATTTAAAAGCAGCAATATTTTATACTGGCGTATTTTAATCAAACAATAAATATTATAATGAAGATATTGTTTTATTCATATGTTATTCGATAAAATGTTTCAGACACTTCGGCGCTACAAAAATAATTTCTTATTAAACCATAAAAAAAATTATAATACAATAAATATTTTATTTTTATCACTTTGATTCTATTTCGGTACATTTTCACGATAGTTTCCGTATCATTAAACATAGTACACGAAAATAAATAAAATATATTTGCCACGGATTTTCATAAAAAACAATGCTCATACATTATTTATAAGGCGCGACCTACACTCGACAATTTTATATTTTCTCTTCTTCACATGACTGTATACATATGCGAACGCGTTCTCGGTTCGGCTATACGTTTTTTTTTCGATCGAAGCCTTTCGAATGCGATCGTTTACGAAAATAGTAGGGTTTCGGTCCGAACGGCGCCAAATTTAAATATATGTGTTTGTTTGTCCGTCCACCTGGTAAACAATGGGTCTGGGACTTCTCAAATTACCCGCACTTTACTGTACAGGATGGTTTAAAAGTATTATCAAAATATATATTGTTTAATACTTATATAATTGTGGTTAATATTTATAATATTTGTATAGACAGCAAAATATTTTTCAAGAGATTTTTCAAATGATATATTCGTATGTTGTTTCAGCGCCAGTTTTCATGGTTTAATCTGAAAAGCTGAAAAAGAAAGAAGACAAAGGCCAACCTCACCTGAATGGGACTCTTACAGAGGTGCTGATTAAAAATGCAACGAAGGAATGAATTCTTTTTTTTCGTACGAGTTCGTTATGTATGTACGTGAGGGTTGAAGATCGGAAAAAAAAACTGTTTTTCCTAATAAATGTGTAGTCTCGATCCTTTTTATTTGTTCCGAATTAAAGGTAGAGATTTTATGTATTTGTATCAGGAAAATATTTTATTGTAAAATATTTTAAAATTTCAACATTCGCAATGTTATACTTTTCAATCTGCTAAGATACACATCCATCCTTTTCCTTGTAATACACTTAAGGACGATGTCGCACTTTTTCAATGACGCACAACAGTTGTCATTCCTTAGATGGTACAACATCAGTTATGGAGAAGCTTTCTGAAAATTACTTTCCTCCATGATGGCTTTTTCCATTTTTCAACATTTCGACCGAAAGAAAATTTATTTTCTCCGCACAATCCACAAGTTTACATCCGTAAATTTTTCCTTATCCAAAAATCGCATAGTTCATCTCCGGTTAGTTTCCGAACAACCTGATCGTGCGTTTTCGTTATTTGAAAATTTTCAAACCATTCGGTCCGTTGATAAATTCAATTATTCGCGTGCACACAACGATTCGCAAATAAAACTGAAAAGTTGCCGAAAACGCTCCTCTCGTCGGGTCCTAAATATACAAAAGGGTCGCTCGATTTTAACGTTTTCAGCTGAAAAACTTGCCTGTATAAATTATTGCGATCCGAAAAAATATTTTCGCAACATTGTTCTTTTGAAAATATATAAAAAATACCGCTCTTTCTATCCGAGGGTTTTCGCATCCGCACCGATGATCGTGCAAGCTTTTGCCATTGTGAGATGGAACACTATGCCGCAAATACGATATTTTTTACCTTTAAATATATAAAAGACGTATTATATTTTTATGTATTCACTAAAAATTTATAGTTTATATCATATTTTGTATATAAATAAAGAAAAATATATTTTATACGTATTATATGATAGAAACAGTAGGATTTTCCATATTGAATAGATTTATCATATTTAAAAATTAAAGAAAATACTTATGATATATTTTTATGATAGAAAAAAATTTAATATGTTAAAATCTATTTGTCGATAGATTTCTAATCCGATTTTTTACTTTTTTGGTTTAAAACATCATTAATTTTAATATTTTTGAGAATTTTTAACTAATTTGATATTAAAAACATTTATTGTTAATTATATTCATATCATATAACGAAATTAAAATATTATAATTTAATTAATATCATATTTTATAACGAAATAACCCATTTCTAATGTTAAATGTTTTCTTCTGTATATGAATTTTTATAATTTTCATTATCATATTATATTATATAATATATACTATAATGCTGTATTATAAGATCGTTGTTTTATATAAATATTTTTTGAACTCTCGTTTTAGCGTGCAATTAATTCAGACTTTAAATAATTTATGATTGCTTTCAAAAAAACTCAATTTATTATATCAACGTTCTATCCATAATACTTTGATTGTATATAAAATATATTAAAGAACAATTACCTTCAATGAAAATTCGCTTGAGTTCTCATCAAAAAAATCCTAATATAATTACAACTCACTCACCGCTGATCCGGCAGACGTTTATTAATACATTTTTTCGCATTAATTAATATTTATTATTTAATCGCCTGATGGGGTGGAAAACGGCGAAGTTGGCCGTCTCGCTTTTGGGCGTTATTCAATTTAATTAGAAATCTTCGTCTTCACGTCGGAATTCAAATTCCCTACCCACCGCTGAAAAGTTAGCACAACTTTCTGCTAAACCCCGATCCGCATCTGACTCATATTACAATTAAATATCACTTCATATTTACGAATTAACGAATAAAAAGTTTCAACACCAAATGAAATATACATACATATATATATGAATTCGAAAATTTCTAAATTTAACCAAGCTTATTTTCGATCAAATTTTCGAACTTAATTTTCGGGTGCCGAAAATAAAGGCGTTATCGATAAATTGGCGATATTTTTCGAAAATTCGGTCAGAAATGAAAGTTTCGCAAACGTCTCGGGTCTGAAAGCGTTCACCTGCTTCCATAATTTACGGTCTCCGGTTGAGGCTTTCAGGCCCTCGCTGAAGTCAATATTTGATGACTTTCAGCGTTTCGTCCGATGAAAATTCGAAGGAAACGAGCTAAAGTGTGGGATAATGTTGGTGTAATGTTAGCATAAAAAAAAAATGTTATTGTATTGTGGAAATGTTATTGATTTTTACTTGTATGTAAAGAGTATGAAAATATGTATGGGTTTCTTATTTTTGGTATGAAAAATTTAATAAAATTGATGTAGAAATTTAATATGTACTTGAAAAATTTTAAATATATACTATATAGCCTATTTTAACTTTATTTCGCTTAAACTAAAATATGATGTTAAGAATTTAATTTTTATTCCGAGTTTTTTTTTTACTTATTCTATTTATTTAGATTTAAATATAAATAAAATAATTTGCCTATTTATTGAAATAGTGAAAGTATTCAAATTGTGACTGTTACGTACACGAAATTTGAAATTCAGTTAACTCATCCAAATCCGAAGTAAATTTCGAAAGTAAGTACACCTATCCCTGTATTATGTATTATAATTTCAATTTTATTGAAAAAAATTATGTATGAGTTCAATACATAATGAGTATTACATATTATAAAAAAATGTTTAAATATTGAAATATATTTTGTTTGCAACTAATCAAAACTTTATATGGCCAAAAACATTCCCAAAAATTTCAATATCATGAAAGAATTTCTAAACGTTTTTTATTATGCTAATTAAGTTCAATCTTGATCATTGTGTATTTCTTACTTGTGCAAATGAAATAAGCATACATTAGTTAATTAATTTATAGGATTTGTAATTCAATGAACGTTTAATAAACTAAACATAATGAAATAATTGACGGATCAATAAACACCCAAAATAGCGGAAACGAACTCGTATTTTGAATATTATATCGATATTAACGAATAAATAATTGATCGTATTGATAAATACGACGAAGGTATAATAATTCCGAGTTCGTCTCAAAACTTTTTCAATCAGAACTTATGATTGGAAATCGATTTACGCAGAAAATTAATTTGTGTGCGATTTTGTTTGTGAAAATTTTCGTATACGCCCCAAGTTGAACGTCGATATTCGTGAAATTATAAATTTAACTGAAAATCTCTTTATATGAAACCATTACAAATTAAATTTGTATGGTTGCACAATTCGATAATAATTCTGAATCACAAATTTCACATTTGCATATGACAAATTACATGCCACGATTTGTAAATTAGTCTATTCATATGTGGAAAATGAGCCACATTGAAGAAAATAAATTGTCTGAAAAATGCTTTTCAGAACGTCGAGCAGTGTGAATCCTTTCATTTTTCACTACTTTGAAATTCTCTCTCTCTTTAATTATGCATACTCGTATGCACTGTAATGCATTCCCTTTTTTCGCGCTTTTTCGCTCCGTCACGTGCGAAATTGCATTTTTGTTCACTTCGCTGCAACCAGATATTTTTCTTTTTTGTCCGATTATGCTTTTTTTTTATTAATATTTTAATTGTTTCAGATGAAAATCTAATAAGGTTTACGGGATAAAAGCTTTAAATAATAATGGTGATCGGACTGCAGGAGACGCGATATAGAAAGCTTGATTATATACAAAATGAGTTCTTTTAGAGCTCTTATAGAGATAGTACCTTTAAATCTTTGAATATTTAAGAATAAGTGTTTTTAATTAAAATATATACACAGCTATGTAGGAAAATTGCAGTTTTTTTTTAATTTAAATTAAGAATCATATAGGCATTTCGTTATTTTTTGACCTCTTTGATAAGTTTTAATATATTTATATTATTTTTGTATATGTCACAGTTCAAGTGTGTTTCAGTTTATGTATATTTTAATTGGATACAAATACTCATTTTTAGGGGTTGGGTCAAATATAATATTATATATACATACATATATACATTGACTAATAATGTACATAGTCTGCAACATACATACATATATACATACATATTAGCTTTTAACAATCTTTTTGTAATATAAGTTTTTTTTATGAACTATTTTCATCGATTTTTAAGTCAATCTTCTAATTTTTATTTTCTATGTATTTTGTATCAATAATATAAATTAAACAAAATTTTAATGACATCCATTTTATTATTTTTAATATAATTTTTTATGATAGACTCAAAGGATTCATCCAATAAATAAATTAAAAAATGGTACACTTCAAACTCAATATTTTAGAAGAACTGTCTCAATTTTTTTCTCAGAAACGTATTCGATTCCCAGAAAGAATTCCAAGTATCTATATTTTCCCGATTCCATCGACATTTGAAAGGGTTAAACGCCGTATTAGGAATCACATAAAATCGGCACTCGTCAAATACAACGAGCAATGAAATAAAACACGAAAAATCGCTACGGACATAAAGAACCCGATACATATTCCCACAGGATGCGGATTTACGAGCCCCGACATATATTATTTCAGCGCTTCCTATATCATTGCACGTCCTGTCTGAAAAAAAACGGAAAAGCGAAACGCCCATCTTTCGGGGAAAACTCTATACCTCATCCGGCCAAATTTAAAACGTCATATCGCTCCGGAGGAAAAGCGCGCGAAAACACAATGGGAAAATAAATGGGGGAAAAATAAGAACCCTTTTCATCGCAGGGATTTTCCCTTTCGAAATGTTGATAGTGTCTCGCGGTAAAGGGACGATTTTTTTTCTTCATTCGCCTTCGTATGAAAGTATTTGATCTTGGGCGAAACAATTGTGTGTTCTTTTATGGTTTTGATTCTGTCAGATGTTCTTTGTTTACTTTCGCGTTCGTTGGATATTTATAGTGTCGTTTTCGAATATGGGATTTTCGCGGGTTTTTTTCCCCTCTGGGGATTGTTTGTGTCGTCGCGGAATGGCTGTGTGTTTCCACTCTAATGGTTAAATAGATAATGGATTTTATGTTTGTTTTTTTGTTTGACAATCTAATATTTTTCACGGGGTTGTGAAATGTTAGTATTAATATCAAATAATGTAAAATAACGTTATTCGATATTAAAGTAGATTAGTATTCCATGAAAAGTTATTGAAATGATTTTAAATATTGTGAAAAGTTCAAGAACAAATTATTCCATTAAAATTTCAGGATTTGTGAAGTATTTTGTTATAGTAAAATTTTAGGAAATACTGTTCAATAAACTATAATAATCATCATTTTAATATTCAACTTTAGAATTTATATTAAGCAAATCGTGATAATAATTATAAACATTATTATTATATTAATTATATTTATGAACTAATATTTGATATTTTGGTATCAAAGCTCATTTATATCATAATAATCTCTTTAAAAATATTATTTTATATACCTATAGTAATATATAAGTATTATTTTCTATTTCAATCTTCTATTAAATGGAAAACCCTTATAATCTTATTAACTGAATCTCTTCAATTTACATTCAAATTCGAAAAATCTATCTACACATTCAAAAGTCACTTTCATCCTTTTGACGCATAGTGGTCCCACTAATATCCTTTCATTGAATCAAATAATTTTTGTAAATTGAATAAATTCATATTTCAAATCGTTACATCAAATTAAAATTGCGAAAAAAATCTTCATACTGGTTGGTATTAAATCACAAAAAAATTTACCTATATGTATATAGCAAAAATACATGATCGTTTTTAGAAAAAATAATAATGAACATCACTTTCCGAATGTAATAAAAACTCACTAACTCGATCAATAATTTCTCCAAAACATACGGATACACCGAATTAATTCCCATCACAACTTTTACGATTTTTCCGAATCACAATAGCACTATAACAAATCCCATCAGCACCCAGAAATTAATAACAACTAACGTAGAATAATAGCAAAAGCAGCACGTTCCCGTTCTCTGGAGGAAACGCTGTAAGCACTCGAATGACGTGTACACGCACAAAACACGTACACGTAACATTATATACGTGCACAATAAAACGTTGCCGGGTAGGATGTAAAGGAAGAGGAGCTTTAAAGCTTCGCCATTGTCTCCCGACAATGGCTGTATGGCTGAAATCTCTTGTCGCCGAGAAAGAGGACGTTCAGGAAACGCCACCGACGGTTTCAGACGAGCCAAGGATTATGTCCCCATCGACCAGGGTAGCCGATTTTCAGCAAAGAGGCTGTATTGGTACAAGGGTTCGTTGCTGAAGAAACAGACGTCCGCTAACGAGGAGGCTCGTTTCTAGAGCTAAAAATATATGGGGGGTTTTGAGGGTATATGGTTATTATTTCGTATATAAAGTATGAATGGTCTGATTTTTATGTCAGTTTTAGATATTAATTATATTTAATTTTTTTTAAATAATATATATTAGGTCAATGCAAAAATTTCATCGTTTTCTTTATCGAACATCATATTTTGAAACCAATTCGATACGACGCAAATACCACACTTCTTTAATCGATTGACTTATCCTCAACACAATTTCTCTAATATTTTTAGGTGAATCCGTATTGATTTTGGCCAGTAATATGTCATCAATTAATACAAATTCTCCAGATCTGAATTTTGAAAACCATAATGATTCTAACATTGACTGTATCTTTTCTGTACACATTAAAAGAATGTTTGGTTGCCACGGTCGCGTTATTATTTTTACAAAATTTATACAGTGAAAAATGTCATAAACGTTCTTTGTTATTAGATATTTCGAAAATGTATAAAGGCTGTTTATTGTTAATTGGCTAAGCTAAAATAATAAAAAATTATGAAAAGGAAGTGCTTTCCACATAATAGAATAGTTTGAATATTATTAATTAGTTCAAAGAAAGGAAAAAAATATTTAACTTTCGAACAAATACGATAAAATTTATGCATTGATCTAATAGTTTCATTTGTATTTCAATTTTATTTTCAATTCATTTAAATTAATCAAAAAAATTTTGAATATCGCATTAAAATTTATACACTATTCAATCGATCGGCTTCGAAGCGTCTTGCACTTAAAAAAGTAACGATTCCGAACCAAATGATACAAAAACGATTTATTCTATCCACAATAAAACTAAGACACTCAAACGGTTAATCTCAAGAGCATATCGAGAGCCCTTCTGCGGGTCACAAGCACTCGTAACTTGGGCACACATAAATCAGCCATAAAAGGCCCATAAGGGACAAAGCAACAAGCCTCCTCGCCAAAAAAGCGTCACAGAGCAAGAACTTCGATTTATTATTTTTTAACGAAACATATTCCCGATCCCTGGCACATCCAGGACAAACAAGTGCAAAAGGAATAAACGTAATCTCTGAAACAATCTCGACGTTTCTGCAGAGGGACTTTCGCAAGTTCCTTCGCGAGGATAGAAAGTTGAAAGCGTCCTAATGCCCGGGGAAAAGTTTTCCCTGTTTTTTTTACGTGTTGTTTTTCCGCCGTGCTTATATGGAGTGAATAAAAAGATAGAAACGTGTAAAATAATGAAAGTGCAAACTTTGTAATTTGCGCTAAGCGCGTAGTCGCAGAGATAAGGTTGAGCGTCTCTGTTATAACTGTGTGTTTAACGGTGCTCGCGAACAAAATGGGGTATACAAAGATTTTCGTGGGAAATTGTGTAATTTTATTAAAGGAATTTGATTTTTAAGGGTATTCGTGTATTTTTTATGATAATATATTGATTTTGATACTCAAAAGGGCTTTTTGTATCAGATATAGTTAGTATTATATAAATAATAATTTCTGGAAATGAAAATTTAAAAATATTTCCGCTCAAATTTAATAGATAGTTTGTTGTTGAACAATAATTCTTATAAATATGAATGAATTTCAAAAGTGATTGCTAAAATTTATTTTTAATTTGTTAACATACAATTAGTTGGTTTCTCACAGAGCTAAATCTTGTTAAAAAATAATAATTTAAAAAAAAAATTACTCCAACTGTGAAAGGTTAATAACAGTTTTATTAAATACCTTCGATGAAGATGAAAATATAATATTTTTGAATAAATTTGCCTTGAACCAGCCTTTTAATTTTAGTCAACTGTTTTTTTTATATTTTTTAATTTTCTATTTCAAAAATATCTAAAAAATATTTTAAAAAAATAATAACGATTTCAAACTATATACAGGGTGGCCCGAAGGGCTAAGATAAGTTAGTTAAGTCTAGGTAAGTTAATCTAGATAGGTCATGTATGTGGAACATTTTAAACCACACATACATACCTTAGTCCAAAGTATCATAGTTTTTGAATTAGTAAACACACAAAATAAGGTTTATCTTTCATTTGGGAATTATTAGTATGCAAGTGTGATTTTAGATTTTTTCTTAAAAATCAAAAAATTAACAATTATTACTTACTATCGACACTTTGGAGTAAGGTATAATATGTATAGTTTAAAATATTCTAAATAACATGACCTATCACTTCTAAAACTTATCGTAGACCTTTGAACCACTCTGTATACTCATTAATAAATAAATCGATTTAATTTTTGGTTTCAATAGAATGAAATATGAGTAACGTCTGCAAATAAGTGTGCATCTGAAAAATACTTTCCAATTTTATTATAAAAACCGAAATTTTTTTCGCACCGAGTTTCTAAAACCATAAAAAAACAAACACTTAAAAACAGTCGAATCTAGGTTGATTGTGAAAAGTTTTTCTGCCCTTTTATATCAAAATAATATCCCCGCAAGATAAATGTGGTGCGTAAATCATGGCGGATTCGAGTGCGCGATAATTCGCTAAAAGCGCCTTAATTTAGCGTACCGACTTAAGATTTCACGGCAATTCTACTTTAAAAGACAGGCTATAAGCATGGGAATATATCAAAAATATAAAGCGATAAAAAAGAGGATAAATAAACGCTCAAATTCGCCGTAACGAACACCAGGGAAAAAATTGTATGAATTATTTCGCGCGCAAACGATCGCGCCGCGATATGAAATTGGAAAAGTTGCCCGAAACGTGATCCAAATATTATATTCCGTACCCTTTTTGGCGCCAAATTGGCCGTGTTTGAGTTTTGCGTCCGTCGTTGATTTTTGTGTCGTCGGAGGCTTTTTTTTATCGAGGTTCGGTTGTAAATTTGGACGGAGGAACGGCCGTTTTATTTACTCGGTGTTTGCGCTATTTTTGCGCACAATTGCTTTTGCGTATTTGAATTTTGTATAACTGCCTTTTTTTCATCCTTTTCTGAAAAGTTTATAATCCAGATTAAATATTTGGATTAAAAAAATTATATATTTCATCGAAAATTTCAATATAGAATCATTCGTTTATCATAACGATCAATACATAAATATCTTCTCACTCAATTAAAATCCTTTTTTCAGCACTTTGGAAAAAAATAATTTAAAAAGTCAGTTTTTTTTTCTATTTTACATAATGAAAATTTTATATTTATTAAACACAATCTTTTCCAATGTTGTATCGAAGCACGTTTAACGACACCATCAATCCGAATCACGTCCCAGTCGTACTACAGATTATCACTTTGCCCTTTTAACGACGTATCGGATTTATGTCTCGTGTTGAACGATTCGGCTTAATTGAATTATCAATCTCTAAAAAAGATTGAATATGTAATAAAATATATAAAACACCATTATTTTAACAAAACAAAAAATGGGTGAAAAACAAAACGATCCAATAAGAATAATTTAAGGATATATGTATAATGAGTTTTTTCTTATATCAAAGAATTAAATAATGAAATATTTAATACACTTTTGATGATAATAAGAGTTGATTTAAAAATTAACTTTACTGAAAAAATCTATAATTTTTTGTCAACTATCAATCACTAGTCATATTTTATTTTATTGAAAAATGATTATATCATTATCAAGATATTAAAAGTAGCATATAATTTTCTAAAGAAAAATTTTAATTCATAAATAAAAAAAAGTATGTTTATATCGATGAACCTTATAGACTCCACATTCAATTTTAAATCATCTCCGAAAATAGTTCTATGAAAAAAATAATCCACAAACACCAGAAAATATCCCGAAAAACAGAACCGTAGAAAATATCTAGGGCAAAAAAAAGGAAGAAAATATCCGCAGGAAACCCTCCATGCCAAACGAGGTGTTAAGAATCGCACTGAAATAAAATAAAATTTCTAGGCTCGTGCGAGAGAGACCAAAATATATCTTGACCTCGGAAAGAGAAGGGACACATACACACAAAAGGACGACCAAAGGACAGTCCTATCTATTAGACCTTTTATTAACCCTTATACGCGTAAACAAGAGGACACGGAGTGATTCCGTGCCATTTGTGCGTATTTTACGCGAAACTACTTTTAATTACGACGAAGGGACGAAAAGGGTTAAATCGAGCCTTCGGCGGTGAAAAGTGTCCCAAGTTGTACTTTTTGTCGTCTAACTCTGACGTTTATGTCCTTTTTTGATTTGGTCGATATTTTTGTAACATGGGTACAAGAACAAGTGAGTACTGGACAAATGGGCACTCATAAACTCATTGCAAATATTTTATCCATCCAAGAATTTTTCATATATTTTTAAATACATTCAACGTGTAAATACATCCAAAACTCTTTTTATATGGTTTTGAAATAACACGGTTTAAAAAAAACGATTATTTTTTTATACTGTTTTTTTCATTTTGACACGGTGTAAAAATTAAAAAAAATAAAATTATTATTCCCAATGGTAAGATCCAGAGTGTATACAAATTATATAATAGTTATTAAATGAAAATTTTCAATATTTTTTGATGATTTCTATAAAGTATATTTGAATAGAAGTTTCATCCAAATATACTGATGGAACCTATCTTCAATTTTTTTATTGTCACCATACATTTTTTACTCGGTAGTCTCTGAAACGTATCCCCCGTGTAAAAAGAGACTTGGGCATATTTGATTTTCTATAAGTTAGTACCCAGTCGATTAATGCCTAATTGATCATATCTAAAACAATACCTGTTTTGGGCAAGAAGACCACGTCGACGTCTTTGTGTCTCCCGTTCTTCTTCACACTCTCAACAACCGCTTTCTCCAACTGGCGATGATCTTCGTCGTCGAAGACACGTCTATGATGGCACTGCTCCTTCAGGAAGACGACGATCCTCGAGGAAGGCCTTCTGGTGTCAGGATCGCCGGTTCCTCCTCCTGCTTCACCCAACAGCAGGACCACGACGATGGCCAATACCCAATAGCGGCTACCCCGATCGGCCATATATATTATAATATTTTATAATATATCGGTATATATGTTATACTTCTGGACGACGTTTCGAAGTGTTATGATGCGCCATCTCTCAAGTTCTCGTCCATTGCCGTTTTGTTCATTTGAGTCTGATCCGCATCTGTTTGGAATCGAAAAGAATATTTGATTATTTGGCAAAATAGGGTGTGTTTTATTTGCGAAAATTAGCCAGAATTTGCATAATGTCTATCATCGTATTGTTGTGAGTTGTACGATATGATAATGCGAAAATAAAATGATATCGAGCGCGGGAAAAAAAATAGTCTTGGTGTATCGTGTGTAGTTTAGTTCTCTTTTGCTTCTGAGTCAGGAAAAAAGGAAATTTATCCGGAAAATGCGGAAAATTTTACTTTCAAATTTGTGGAGAGGAATTACGCTTGCGCACGTCTGAACATTTTGCAAGGAAAAAACAAATAAATACGTAAGCGATATACGAAAATAAAAGCCTGCCAAAAATTCAAAATATACCAATCGAGATGTGAATTTTCAAAAATATACCAACGTTCCATTATTAAAATAATATTCAACAGATTTTTTACAGACATTTTAATTTTAAAATTAATCCCAGTAGAAACATAACGCGACACATTTCAGACAATATTTCCATCTTTTCACGACTTCATACTTCATAAATGAAAAAAATACAATTCAGTTATTCCATTCAAACATCTCATTAAAATATTCAAATTTTAAACACATAAAAATTCTCATATTATCTTTCATCAATCACCATGAAACAAATCCAAATCACTACACAAAACACAATATCCTCGTACTAATATGCGTTTTTTATTTAAAAAAAAAAGTATATTATTTGTAAACGAAATGAACTCATATGCGACACATTGCGCAACGACACAAAACCCCATAACACCATGGAAAATCTGCCAAGTGAACGGGCTAAAAGGCGCGGCTGTTTACGCCGAATTTGCATTCCGAGACCGCGTCCCGGAAAACGTCCTATCGCCAGGAAAAGTCCCGAGGGTGACGCGAAAATTTGCAGAGAACGAAAATTCCCTAAGGCAGCTTTCCGCGACGAAAATTCCATCCGCGAAAATTCCCGCCAGCCGAAATGAGCCGTTAACTACCTCTATAGAGTTCCATATCAGTGCTTTGAATCTATTCAAATTGTGGGTGCGATTTTTTGAATTACTGGTCCAGTGAATACGTTATTATATATTTAATGGGGACGATTCGAATGTGCATCGTGTAAAATAAATATGCATTTAATAAAATTAGTGTGCATTAAAAATTAATATGTGAATTTTGCACGACCATTGAAATGTACGCATTGTGTATGCATTAGAAAAAATATTTTGATCATTGAAAAAATATCTGCACATTGAAACGAGTAAAACGAGCATTAGGCAACATCGCAAAAATAAACAGGGTGAAATACCAACCACATGACTATTATTCACAAGTTTCATAATAAAATAAAATTGGACCAAATTGTTAAAATTTTAACAAAAGGAAACATTGAAAGTTGACAGTTGAATTGTATTGTCTTTGGAGGGAAACTTTAATCTGGCAACGTTGCCACCTCTCAATCATTTCAATGCACAAACTATTCTTTCTATTGCTCATTTCATGTTTTTTTAATGCTCACTTTATAATGTACAAATTTTTATTTATTACACACAACAAATAAAATGATGCTCAATACGAGATTCTTTAATGCACCAGAAATAATACACATCGTATGTTATTCTAATGCACAAGTAATTCGTTTTAAGGCACAATTTATATTTTTTCAATGCACAGTCAAATCGCACCCTATATTTAATCACTATCTGTGATGAATATTGAATCGGTATGATATATTATCGCGGTTTTATTTACCTGTGCGCAATTTAACCCTTTCGGGCACGGGAGCGTGTTTGCGCATTTCGAACGAGTTCATCGCCAAAGCCGGATAAATCGAATTGATCCACGCCAAACGCTTCCGCATAAATGAGCGATGAAAATCGATGAACTTCTATCGTGAATAATACAATATATCATATTCGCGTCTGAGAATCTATGCTTTGAATTATATGAAAATTCTTTGTGACAAAATGTAAGAAAAGGCTAAATTTGACTTTTGAAAATCGAAGGAATCGAACGGGAAATGGATATAATAGATTTTTTTTAATAAAAAAGCACGTTGGCTTTTTGATATTTTAAAATTTTTGCAATATGAAAAATGTGAAGGTCTGCAATTGAAAGGTTGCTCTCGTTGGTTTCATTTTTTGTTCAGCGTTCGTATTTTTCTTGTTCGCTGGGTACTGATTGGTTTTTGCATTCTGTTACTGTATTGGAAATATGTCTGTCCGTTGGATGAATAATTAATATTGCGATCGTGTATGCAATATTTATAAGTAATGAATCATTTTTATAAAATTATTAGAAAATATGATTAAAGAAAATAATTTAATTTCAATAATAATTTAATATAAGAAAAAATTTTCTTTAAATAAATTATTATTATATAATAATACATGTAACTTAGAAATTTTATTGAAATGCTTAACATTTATATAATATAATTGAATTTTATGCGAAAATAAATTTGATTAATTCCATTAACTCCACTGCATAAAGGGTTAAAATAGTTCTTTCAAAAAGATTACATAGAATTCGTTTCTTTCAGCAATTCTCAGGGGCTATGTTCTGAGATGAAAAGAATTGCTCTACGTAACAAGAATTCTTACAGCACTATCTACATTAATAATAGCTAATTAAACCTTCACTGAGAACACAAAGATACATTCTATAACGAATAATAAACCTAATGAAGTCCACCCATCAATTTTGAAATACTCACGAAATGCATAAGAAATATAACATTCAGAGTTTCAGGAATACGTTTGAGAATTTACGAACCAGAATCCGATAAAGTACAAAACGTACGAAATGATTAGGGGTTGCAATCTAAAAGAGAATATTTCCGCATTTATTTCTTAAGATATTTTATGGGTATATGATACATGCGTCATGAGAGAAATGTCAATATTTTTTTCGTATTCTTTCTCCTTTCAACCCCAAACAAATGATTGACGGCTACGTTGCCCGTTTCGGCCCATTTCACAGAGTTCGTTTGACGTTTGTTCAGTATTTGCCAATTTATATAATATTTATAAAATATATATGTATGTGCATATAAACGATAGATACAGTTGTTCCAGATTAAAATATTATTATTTGGCTTAGTTATGAAGCAAATAAATAAAAGCTAAATCAATTTTTTTTGAATGATTATTTGAATAGATGAATAGTGTTTGAATCTATCGTTATTAAATATTAAGAAAAATTTATTTATTGGTACATATATTGAAGAATGAATAATTTCATTAAATTAACATAATTTTGTTTTCATACATTTACGAATCAGTTTTTTTACTTTGAATTTTTTCTAACAAGATGCTAATTAGTTAGCATCTAACTACTCTAATTTTTAGTTGAGTTAACTTAATTTGGACAAATTATGATTGTTCACATTTAAGCAGTAATAATTTTTTGAAATCTAACTAAATAAACCAAACTTAATCAAATATTAACCTGGCTTTTGAATTAACTGAACGTTGAGTACAATTTAGTTAAGTTAATCAAATTCAAACAATTTATTACTAATCAGAAGTAATTTCAATTTGATTTGACCAATCATAACTTGTTCAAATTTGACTAATTCAACTAAAACTCTAAAAAAAATTAAAAGTAATATTACATAAGGTTATAATATACTTATTTAATAAAGTTAATAAAATAAAATTAAAATCCCGCAACATTTCCAACAACCCGAAAAACAAAAGTATCCAATTTCACCCCTAAATTTAAATAAAACCCCTCGATTCGTTAAAAACGCTTATCGAATAACACCATTATACTTATATGTGACTGATTAAACCGAGACCTTTATACGTTCGGCGCTTTTCAGAGGATCTGAAAGCGTCTGAAGTCGACGCCGCCGTTGAATTACAGACTCGAATTTCTCGGTTCGTTTCGTCTACACTCAATCCGCATACGCGTATGGTTACATTCTGCTCTCGACGTATATTTTATATGTATATGTATTATATACATATGTTTACTATGTTCGATATTCAGCGCTTTTCAGACGCGCCCGTGTTTTCAGGCTGAATTATCGTTTTTCGGACAGTTTGGATGAGGTCGGCGTATGCGTTTTGTGGATTTGTACAATTCAGGATTTGTTTCTATTTTTTTCAGATTTTTCAGTGTGGTCGAAAAATATTTCAGGAGATAAGGTTTAGTTTATACGTATTTTTTAATTAAAATTTCTATAACAGTAAGTACGAACTGGAAATTAAATTTATTTTATGCACTTTTTTATCGCGAATATAATTTTTGGGTAGCCTATTAAGTATGTTATAAATGGACTTGAATTTCAATTTTTTTTGATAAAACATGAATTTTGTAATGTACTTAATTTGATTTGAATAGAGAAATAGTTTCTGAAAATAGAAAAAAACCGTTATTATAATATAATATTATACTATATAGAAAATAAATTATTATACAATATGAAAAACTTAAATAAAATTTAACTTATTACAAAATTTTACTTTTAAAGCATATATTTTTTTTAATAAAAATTATTCGTATTTTTTTTAAGCGCCATCAAAAATGTACGGTCGTAATGTCGCAAAAAATTATAATAAAAAAATATATTCGTACTCACGTAACCCTAATAAGCGGCTAATTATATATCTGATGAAGTAAATTTCGTATTTTTTCGCGTAATTCACAAAACTTTTTTATGTACGGCCGTAAAAAAAGAAGCTGAGATAACTCGCGCGATAAAATTTAACGTTTGACAATAGCTGGAGTGCGAAACTTTACATTTGTATACTCACTTATATATCTTATACTATTTGTCTACAAACACTGCTTTTTATTGGGCAATATACGGCTTTTTACTGTGGGAACCCGTGCGGCTACTGTATAAAGTACCATTCAAAATTCCTTAATAAATATAACATGATAGGATCTATCGGAAATTAGTTAATTATTGGTAATTTTTTCAGATTTGTGTTTGTGTAAGTATATAAATTTGAAATATTGTTTGTTGATAGGCTGTAAAATTTGCTTGGAAATTAAAATCGAAAAATTATTTTATGTTGTTTGCGAGTATCTTTGATACATAAAATAAAGAAAATATGGTATACATAGTGCAATAAAATTTCTATTTTGTGTATATCAAATTGAAGATAGAATTTCTGATATTAAATTAAATACATGAATATATAAAAATAATGTTTTCAGAATGAATTACATATCAAAAATATTTTATTGTTATTAATCAAAGAAATATCATTTATTCATCAATATTCTAATAAAAAATTAAAAACTAGAAATTTTATCGATAATTGTTTGTATAAACGCCTTTCATTGTGATTTATGTGTAAAATATTCTTTCAATTTCATAATTTGATGTAACAGTTAAATTATATTATATCATCTATTTATTTTTTTGATCTTTTGAGATAACATCACATTATTTTTTCAAAAAATTGATTGTATTATTATATAAATATTTAAGCATTTATTTTATCAGTTTTTATTTATTTTATCATAATCTCGTATTTGCAAAAATTTAGAGCGCTTCCCGAAAAACACACGAAAACGATTCAAATACGAATTTAAAAATATTCTATTGAATTTATATCGAATAAATTAAGGAAGAAGGTCAAAATTTAAATTCGCTTCGTAACGAATTATAATAATATCATTATTTATTATAGATATGTATTATTCGTGCGAATGAATAAATTTATCGTCGTTTATCGCTTTTATTCCGAGCGGCAAAGTGCTTTCGATAATTGGCGCCCGAGATTTACCTTTGTAAAGCCATTTTATTGCGCTGACAAAGTTTCGCCCATTTTTCATAATTTAAGTGCTTTTCATAATGGCTTCGTTTTCGCCCTTATTAGATTAGAAAGGGAGAAAGATAGACGGACCCGCGAAATATTCCCCGGAAAATTCGCGATGAATAAAAGATACAACTTTATTCCGCCTCGTCTAGCCGTTGCGGATTTTCACTCTAACCGACGACAACCGTCTGAATATCGTCTTAATCTTATTAAATGAATTATTCATCGGCGCTAAATTCGAAAACAGTCAAAATCGAAAGGTTGATTCGAAATTTTAATCGATGGGATTTGCTGAAAAATGGCGAATTTCGGCGCAGAATACGTTTGTGGTAATTGCGAAAGTTCAACTTTGACGTTTGCAAAAATAAAGCGGGCACTAAAAAGTCGCTTTATGAGCGAAACTTTCGCATTGTCTGCGTGAGAGAAGGGGGGTATTAAATCAGCGAAACGCATAAAGTTGATTGGGTCTAATTACGACTTTATGAGAGAAAAACGACTGCATGTTTCTAAAGTGTATACAAACTACGATTTATCATCGTTATACGAAAGCGCTCGGGATTTTGGATTCGGCAAATAAGCAAAGTTCTTTGAGACGTTTCATATAATAGAATTTTTCTTTTTTAATTAAGTTTACATTATATTATGGAACCTATATAAATATATATTAGAAAATACCAGTCAGATACTATCAGAAATATTCTTCAAATGATAAGAAGATAACTATCATAGAACTGAATACTGGAACCAATTTTTGCTAAATCGCTTTAAGCCAATGCTATCCAATTGTATTCGTGTATAAATTATGTCGATTGTCGCTTAACTTCATAAAATATATGATGAACGAAAAGCACAAAAAAAAAATGGGACTATCCCGGATAAACAGGACGCATGATTATCCTATTTATAAGCCACACCAATTAATGTTTAACTACAGTAATCGATAGAAATTGACGATAAAGCATGAAATTCATATATTCATTATTCATCATAAGTAACCTATATAACGTCGGGTTAAATTTGTTGGCACGACAGTAAAAATTTATTTCACGACAAATGTTTAACGACCCTAAATGTGAAATTCACAACAGGATCGGTGGTCGCCCGTCAAGTCTGAGTTGCCAGAAACAAAAATATAATTAAAAATTCTTATGACTTGATGAACTGTTTATTTTATACCAAAATAAAATTAAAACCATTTTAAAATTAAAAATTACTTAATTACGCGTTTGTAAAATTTAAAAAAGTTGAAAAATACTTACAATTGGACTTATTACATTTTTTTGTAGGTTATGATGTGCTTGACAGTTGAATGACATTTCGCATCGGTTATTCAAAGAAATGTTACTAAGTAACAACAGTTGATAATTAAAATCGAAATATGCATGATTTATTCCATATGAAATGTTGTTTCTATTGCATCAATATTTATTAAACGTTTGAAAAATATGAGAACAAACATATTTCACAATATGCATAGGTAGGTTTATAAAATTTTACTGATTAGGTATGTTTTATCATTTTATCATTTAGGTATCATTTTTTTTTAGTTTAAATTAAATACATTGGTGTCTCCTCTCGACAACTGTCAGTTTGTTTGCAGGGCCGCCGACTTAATAAATTCTCTGTCAAAATTTATTTTTGTTACTGGCAACCCGACTGACGGGCGACCACCAATTCTGTTGTGAATTTCACATTTAGGGTCGTTAAAAATTTTAAAGACGTGCATTTACATATACCATCGGGATACAATTTATTTTGTCGGGATAAGGGGCTATTTTGTCGGGCCGATAAATGGCACCCTATAACGTCAGAAATAAAACAAAGATTTTCCAATATACCATCAAATTTTCGATTTATTTTCTAATATAAAAAAATCTTTTAATTTAAATACTAAAAATTATATTTTCAAACGATTTCACAATGAGATCAACAATATGAGACTAAATCCATCTATAAACTGGTTCGATTATTGCTTAACTTCCGTTATATATGAACCGTTATTTTCGACATGGTTGAACCGTTAACGACCTCCCTAAATAAGCGTTTCATATACTATTATTTAGATAAAATCCAATTATTCTAGATGGATAATAACGACCCTGAAAAAAAAGTTATATTTAACCAAATCAGGTCACAACACCATGGCGGCAATCTCATTCACGGCCACGCCATAATATATCGAACTTTCCAGATGATTTGCCAGCAAATCCGATAGAGCCTTCCTCCATCCAGACATCCACCATAACCATAATTTTCAGAACACTACATCCTTTTTTCATCGGAACACCGCCAGGCTGAAATAATAGAACGAACGGAGAGAGCCTCTCCGGCGTCTGATGAAATCAACTTTATCGCACGTTTTATATCCGATGTTTACGAGCTTTTCGCGGAAAGTCGCGGGAAAACGGGGGGCGCAGACGGAGAAAAAGTTTTAGGGGTCGTTGCGAAAATATTTTCGGAAAAATCGATCGGCGACAGACGCGGTGTTATGGCCGCGAAGACGCGCCAAAAGCGAGCCCGCGTTCAAAAGTGGGTGTTGGTTGTTTTTTTTTCGGGCGTTTGTTGTTGTATGGGAGGTAGATTGGAATCGGGAGGCTGTGCCAAATTGGGGGGAATCGTTTTGTGGGTTCGTGTTTTGAAATTTTTAGTGTGAATGTTGTTTATTGATGTGGAATTTTTGGAATGTAGGAATAAATGTTTTGTGTCATTGAAAAATTTTAAATATCGTTTTTTAATACGGAAAATCAAAATTTTTATATGTAAATTCTAATATTATTATCATAATACATACTAATTTTTCATAGTAAATTATTAAATTTTGAAATATGTATAAACACATTACACTAGGTTCTCTTTTTATGCGGTAGATGCGTTCCGTTCCGCATAAAAAAAATCGCATAAAAAAAGATATGAAAAAGTGAAACTGCTATATAAAATATACCTAAAATCGCATTAAAAAAAATTATTTCTATTAACAATGTACTCTTAGTTAAGTTATTACATTGTACATACATTTGTACGTTCATATAGTCTAAAAAAAATATTGTATTAAAAAAAAACCGCATAACTCTGAATTCGCATAAAAAAACCGCATAAAAAGAGAACCTAGTGTATACGGTTGAAAACAAATAAATGTATATTTTTTCAATAATTCCAATATGAAAATTTTCAAAATATTATATTTTTACTTTTTTATGACAAAAAATTTTTCATTTAGGTATAAAATTTTTTATTGAATTTCAATTTAAAAAAATAATTATTAACGTATAAAATTTTAACAAATTAGTACATAAAAATTTTCAACTAATATCATAAATTTGTATAAAATTTTTATCCCGAAACTTGAAATAAAAAAAAAAAAAATCAAATATTGAAATAAAACGAATAGATTTCAAATAAAGAGAGTTTTCACTATATATTGATGTAGTGGAAAAAATGAGAAAAATTTAAAACCTTTTTAAATTCCAAGAAATTTGGATTGGAGCCATAACCGTATCTATCAAATTAATGACTTTCATTGGTTAATGGTTCAAACACAATTCCCCAATAAATTTTCAACAAAAAACTCCAACATCCACACAATATACATTTCAAACATAATTTCAAGCATTTCGCATAAACATATATATCTTTTACGAACCCCAACAACAACCTGAAATCAAATAAATAATAAAACTCGCATTTCCCCAAACACAGCCGAACAAACGTAAATCGCGCACTTACCAAAACCGCGATTTCGCAAAACACATACCCCCCAAATAAATACATATATCACTAACGACATTTTCCGGCCGTGACAATATAAAACAACGATCGGTTTCGCGCCCCACAATTCACCGTTTCTAATTTTCGGGATCGGTGGAAAAAATGGGAAACTCTCCGAGTTCCCGCCGTTTTTCGAACGTTCGTCGTAAAAAAAACGGATTCGTCTCAGAATAAGAATAACACCGAGTTGATAAAGTGTCCAGAAATCCTTTCGGTGAAATTTTGGGTAAACAGTGAAGTTGCGGAAAGTTCCAATCGGCGACAAACAAGAACATCGCTCTTGATAGATTCGAGCCGGAGCAATTTGTTATTGTGATGTATGTATTGGGTGTTTTTGTGGTGAATGTTTTATTTTTGTTGAAAATTTGGTATTGTACGTATTGAAATGGTGATGATTTTTTTTATAATGTGTCGCAATATCAACAAGTTTAATAAAAAAAATATCACTAAAATGACAATTGTTAAGAAATACTATTTTTTTGAGAAAAAATTACTCATAAACCTCATATTTTTCATCACTGTGCTATAATATAATATAATATTATAAAATATTAAAAAAAAATCAATCTTCGGATATGATTGGAATTAGGAAGGCCATTACCACTTAACTGGTAAATAACTCAAATAATTTTTATAATTAAATAGTTTTTATACAAAATTTAATTTACCGGAAAACCGGTATTATAATTATATAAAAAAATTGCCGAAATACTAGTAAATGAAAATTACGGTAAATTTTTCCTCCATAATTGGAATTTGTTATAAGTATCAATTTGAAACTAACAATTATTTTATTGGGAAAATTAAAATTTATTTTCTATATTGTTATATCTTATATTGATTTATAAATCATGTTATAAAATAAATGTGCTGAATAAAATATTTCAAGTTTCCCACAGAACGTTGCAGCAAACATTTTTCAAATATATTTCGAAAACTGTTATTTATTCTGCACATAGTTTCGAAGAAATTGCAATTTTCCACCAACAACCATTTTCCGGTATACGATCTCGTATAAAACACACTCCGGCATGAAGATTCAATTACGCTTCAACACATTACTTCAAAAATGCACGCTAAATCCCAAACTCTACTTACAAAAAAAACATTAATAATCAAAATAAAACGATTAAAATACAAACTAAAATCCAGGCTTTATAAACATTCGAAGAACCTAAACATTAATAAAACCCAGTTCTTTTGTTCATATTATTGCGAAAATTCACTACCTGAATTTTCGCGAAAACTCTCAGCGCCATTATTTCGGAAGATTATTATTAAGGCTATATCGTCGCTATTATTATTATAAATATTAATATTAACACGGGTGGGGAAGCTTTTGTTTTCGGCCACTTCGGCGACTTCACTTTGTGCCAAAGGAAGTCTTCTTTGAACGAGAAACTCTCCCGTTATTGCGAAACGTTTTTCAAACGACTGTTCTGTTTTCAAAATGCTCGTTTTAGAAAATGGAGGGTATTCAGTTGACTTCGTTTTGTTGAAATTTTTCGTTGAGGACGTGATCGGTTCAGTTTTAATAATTGATTTTTGGATAGTCGAAGTCGAGATGTATTTTTTTTTTTAGTTTTGTAGTAATCTTGTATATTATAAATTAATATTAATCCTATGATCAATATTGAAACTATTCATATTACATTATAATAATATAAAATAACATTTTATACAAAATAAATGAGATATATTTTAAAAAATCAAACAAATTAAAAGTATGTCAGTGTTTCGTCACGAAATTAGTTACAAAATCAACCAATTTTTTTTCACACATTTTTAAATATTCATTTCAATATTAAACTATGAATCATAATTTTTCAAAAAACAGTCTTTAATTGAATTTCAATAAAAAATATAATATTATATTAATATACTGTAATAATTTTTTTCTTCAGCACTCAAAGTCTATTGTACGTCGAATACAAGTGTAAAATATACCTATGACGTAGGTCGTAAACAACGACATGTACGACCATTGATAAAGGAGAAAAACGCACTGGTGTGCGATCTTCAAGGACGTACGTCGTGCGTTTTCGGCCAAAACTAATGAAAACGACACGGCCATTTTTGGATCGCGGCCAATATGGCCGTTCGAAAGGTTACAGAATTGTAATTGAACGCACGCACTGTACGAATATTAATCTAAAACCATTAAATGGTTAATTCGAATGTTCAAATAGATGTTTATCAAGATGTTAAATCAAAATGGAATATTTATTATATTATGTTTTGAATCGTGAGATTTTATCATAAAATATTTTTGCGATTCGTTTTGTTACATTTCGGCTCACAAATAGATAACCAAAACGTTGAAGAAACGAATGAAGAAATCTTCAAAGCCAGAATAACATCAATAATTCATCATGTTTCTCAAAAGAACGCAATTATAAAGGAAAAATCATACGTTCATTTTTCATGCACGATTCTTCGAGCGTTATTCACAAAAGCGATATAAGTCAAATATTTTTTTGAAATAAATCAAAATTTGTATCTCGATTTCGTTTTGAATCCAACTTTTATCGTATACATCGATTTGATTCATCTCCGATATTCGAATAACACATGTATGCATGGGTAAAATTTCCTGAAATTGAATAATGATTTCTTTTAGATTTCGAGGTGTAAATTAACGGAAAAATAATTTTAAAAATCCATCACGTACGGTTTTTTAAAAATCTTAATAAATGCTCCCATATACCAAGCTGCTAATCTTCAAGGTGTTACATCACCTTCCCAATCGAAAAAATAAGTTCAAAAACAAACATTTTTTTGACGCAGCTTTTATGAATATAAAATAATTTTTATTTTATACATATACATACATAGTAGTTTTATGAATAATTTAAAACAATAATGAATTTAAAAAAAAAAATGACGGAGATGTGAGTCGTTAAATAGGACTCGCTTTTGAAAATCTTGTGTACAAGATATCTCAAGATCTAGTCAACCGATTTTGTTAAAATTTACAGCACATATTCGTAATAAGACACATAAATAAGACACAAGACATACACTAAGACACAATTGAGGGATTTTTTGAATGGGTGTCATGATTATAAGTTATATGTAATTCTTTTAAACTCAAAACTTCGCTAAAAAAGGATTTTTTAATCTTTCTTATATCTAGAAAACTTTACGTGATAGAAAAAAACAAATACCATATTAGAATTCAGCACTCTAAAATTACCTAATATATTATAGTTACCTTTCAAACAAACAGTTTTCAAGAAGGTCAATTTTGCATACCTGTGTAATTGATGAAAGACATCAACGCGTATTCGAATTCGAATCTTTTCCATAATCGAACATATACCATTTCTACGAAGAAGAAAAACGTTTCATATTCGGAAAATCTTCGAGCGCTTTGTCGACCACAAGTTGAGAGCCTCGAGGGAAAAGGGCAATATTAAAAATTTTCATTGGCGGCCATTTTCGTGATTTATGTTGAGTTTTTTCGCCTCCATCTTATATTCAAAGAAATTCCTCTGCCCCTCTCTTATTCCTTTGCCCCTCGCCCATATTCTGCATGTTCCTTTTAAATATTCATGAGATTTCTTTTTGATGGGGCGAAAAATTGTCGCTAAGACGTCTTTTCTACCCCTTTTATAAAAAAATAGTTTTCCCGCCAAATTAAGATATATTTTTAAATATACGCGATGTATTAATTGAATTTTTTAATGATAATAGATACATAATATTATAAATTAATCAAGTAATGAAATGGAACATATGTAGATAAATTGAACTGGTTATTTTTTCTTTGAATTTCGAAGGTAATATGTGTTTTGTCGTTATAGCCTTGTTTTCGAAGGTTAAGCAATAAATAACACAGATTATAAATGGATGAAATCACGTACCATTGTTCTGAAACCATTTCGAAGAGACTTTTTAAATATTGAAACTTCTTGAGAACCTTTTTATTTTTATATAATGAGAATTCGTGTAAGAAAAATATGAAATTTTCTGATGGTATTCAGGAAAATCTTATCTTACAATAGAAATTTGAATTGAATTAACGATAATAATGAATACATTTATAGTTTAAAAACAATCAGGAATTGTTCATTTCATATACGAAAATTTTGATAATAGAATAATACAATACCATTCGAATTTGAATAAAAATATAAAAATATAACATATTTAAATATGAAATATAATAGATAGAAAAAGAAAATATAATCAGTTACTATCCCCTTCAACAAAAATTTCGAAAAACCGGAAACTTCTTCAGATTGACATCACTATAATGTATCACTATCAAGATAAACTCACACGCTATTTGTCCAACACACGAATTTTCAATTGACCAAATCATATGAATTATTCAATGTATAAAATTTCGGATTTGAATAAATTTTTATAGGAAATTAGTAAATGCATTTGTGAAATATATAATATATTAAAAATTGTATTGCTATGTAGTGTTTTTTTATAATAAAAATCATACCAAATTAAAAACGTAATGATGAAATATAATATTTTGCGTGACATTAGGACGTTGGAAGTAAAACTTCAAATTAAATAAACAATTTCGTTAAAAATCGTAAAATTTTCTTTTGTAGTTTTGAGAAATTTTACTAAACAAATCATACAAAGTTGAAAACACAAGGAAAAAAACAAACAAAACCAAAATGAATAAAATCACTGAAAAAATGTATTATACAAATCAAATTTAAAAATACAACAACAAAAAATCGCTCGAACAATCAAAAACAAAACGATATGAAGCAAAAAAAAAACGTATACATATCAACATATCACCATTCCATTGAAAAAATTCAAAGTAAAAATATCCATAATATTTCCTCACCTCCATAGAAATTTTCCTTCGAAAGAACGAAACAAAACCCTATTAATCCCTCAAAATTTTCTTTTGCAAATTTAAAAATGACACTATACAATCAACAACAAAAAATGAAGTAAAATAAGTACCTATTTTATAATATTTACCAAAACATTATCATTAATGATTACGATAATCACTGTACACTAGGTTCTCTTTTTATGCGACTTTTTTAATGCGAATTCAGAGTTATGCGGTTTTTTTTTAATACAATATTTTTTTTAAATATTTTTTTATGGACTATATGAACGTACAAATGTTTGTAAAATGTAATAACTTAACTAAGAGTACATTATTAATAGAAATACATTTTTTTAATGCGATTTTAGATATATTTTATATTGCAGTTTCACTTTTTCTATGTAAAATCATATCTTTTTTTTATGCGGAACGGAACGCATCTACCGCATAAAAAGAGAACTCAGTGTATTATGTAAAACTTTTTGATCCTAAAACCTGCTTCATACAAATAAAAATCAACAAAAAAATCTGCATCAAACAAACAAAAACAAAACGAAAATCACATATCACAATCAAATCTTTCATATCCAATCCATACCAACGCCCCACCATAAGTTTCAACAAAATCAAAACACCATCAAAACCACAAGCGTTCTTACATTTCAAAAAACCGCATCATACAAAAACCCGTCTAACAAACAAAACCAAACTAGAGGCACGTACGCGACAGGCAGACACACGCGCACACGACGAACACGCGCACACGACGAACACGCGCGCAGGCGAACACGCGCGCACGCACACCGCGCGTAATTCGGCCGATGTTTCGCGTAAATCCCGCCAGGGGGATCCCGGGACGCGAGTGGCGGGAACGGCCGCCGCGATCGAACTGGGACAACACAGCCTCCGAGAGCGGACCACCCTTGGACAGATGCGCGGAACCTTTCGCGGTGAGGGTAGGGTTTCTGGACTCGACCCGACCGGACCCGAACCCGTCGGGTAATGGACCTAAAACCCGGACCCGAGACCGGGACTAAAAACCATCGGGTCCGGGTAACAAGAAATTATTTTTTTTTTTAATTTAAAAATATTTTTTTTAAATCAAAATGCGTTATAAAATTTAATTTTTTAACAAAATATAGGCGAAAAACAAAAATGGAATCGAAATATTTGAAATATTTGAATATTTTGAATATTGGAAATTTTCTTGCCTTTTAAAAGTACATACATATGTAATGCTGGCCATACACGCCACGATATATCGTTCCGAAAAAACTGAGGTACGATTTTTCGCTACGTGTATGTTATAAAAACGTTCAGTTTCGTCCGGTTTCGTCCGGTTTTTTATACATACACGTAGCGAAAAATCGTACCTGAGTTTTTTCGGAACGATATGTCGTGGCGTGTATGGCCAGCATTAAACGTTATTTTCGTACGCAAATAATTCCTTCTCAGAATACCGCTAAGGATAATAAAATAATACCGCCAAGGATAATAATAATGGGGCATATATGGATATACTAGTATGTTTATACACAAACTATCGATTTTAGTTTGAGTATAAACAAACTATAATAGTACGATATTATAAAACTTTTACGATAGATACTTATAAAATATTTTCGATCTGAATACCCGATTGAATAAGATACGTTCAGTAAATGTGACGCAAAAAACGCTAACCTAACCTAACCTTAACACGCGTTCAATATTACTATTTATTAATAGATACGTTCAATGACAAATACGTTCTGACAATGAGATATGCGGTATTAAATAAGTGCGTTTAGTTTTCCCTGACTGAGAAATGCGGCGTTTGGCCCAACCCCCACCTTCAGTTTTAATCTCAATACAATACTCAAACTAAAGATCATCGGTACGAGTATACTAAGACTAATTTGTATGTTCATTATTTATTTCGTGTACATTAGAACTACGCAATTTAGAATGTGTATAAACAAACTAGTACGTTTATGAACAGACTGAATGGATACTTGAACTGTGACATATATAAAACTCAAACGGTGTGAGTATGTATGTATCCAATAAACTCCTAAGCAGATAGACGAATCTTTATTAAATTTGGCAAGAATGTGCATTGAAATCTGGACAAACTAAGTAAGTGTTCAGTTTTTTAATATCGTTTCGCCATACAAATTTTAATGATGTTCGGAAAGTGTAAGTGCTTTTTATTGAATGAGTACTTTTAAACTGCACTTACACTTTGCGAACACTCTATATAATGTGCTGGCGTGGCGATTGATTGTGACAATAATTACAATCGGTGCACAATTTATTTTCAGAGTCCCGAGCACGCAGGGTACTACCCGAGAGTGCGTTATAATGTGTAAGCAGAGGCATTAATTTATATTGATTGAAACCTTTAGTTTTTGAAATATGCTTGCGTTTGTGCTTACATTTAGCTTAAAGTTTCATCCAAAGACTTTTTCAAATAATGTCACAATTTTTTTTCAATATTTTTTCTCTCAAAAGTCTATGAAAGATGCTTTTTTTCAATTTTTCATTCATTCATCCGTTTATATGTATTTATTATGTTATCTTTTGTTATAAAAGTCAAAAGGCTTATTTTTGAAATCGATTTATTAACAGCATTGATAATTAATTCCATAATATTCTTTCTTCAATTCCATTACACATTTTTAAAAATAGGGTAGTTATTGAAAAAATCTGAGAAAGATAAGATACGCAGGCAGGGCTGTAGAGAAAAATTTCCGGCCCTGGGTAAAAAGTCCGAAAAAATATACTTTTTTGGAAGCGTCCAATATTAAAATATAAGCAAAAAAATTCAAAATCGGTCACGGCCATCAAAATAACCCGGACCCTGGGAATTTACCCCTCTCCCCCCTCTCAACGGCCCTGACTACAGGTGGCACTAACTAAATCTTCAGATGCGACTATCAGGTTTTTTTTAGAGGGAAGGAGGGGAGGGGCAAAATAATTTTTCATATGTATACGATATAAATATACTATTGGTTTTCATTCGAAGTATAATTTGTGTTTAAATTCAAGGCATTTAGGATCTTGATATATCTCTACATAATTCTCATAATTAAGTTTGTAATTATTTTCGAATTTTAGGAAGGAGCTAAGGTCCCCTATACCACCCTTGACTAACAATAAGTCCATGGCAACTATACTCCTTATTCCCCATATAATTAAAACTCTTTAAAAAATATATACTCATACATAACATTAAACTAGAAAGATTGCTTATCAATAAATAAATAAATAAATTCAATTACAAAAACAATAATAAAAAAGTTTGCAACTCCTGGATTTGGACGTATCCCCGGGTGCTAGCGAGCTGGTGCGGCCAAAACTAGTGAATGAAAGAATACATTCTTTTTTATATGCACGCACTTACGTAAACACGTAACCATAATTATCGTCATATATACGGGACACACCACTGTATTATAATTTTTTTTATTAATCGCGCTAACGACGGTTGCTGTGCGTTTATGGCCAATCGAGAACGCGCCGGGGAAAAAATATAGGGGAAAAATCGCGCGCAATTTTTCAGGGCGTTATCGTAAAGCGAAAATATACGGATATTTTGTGCTTTACGACGCCCCAATCTTAATAACTGATGCGTTTTTATTATGATTGGTACGCATGTGTGGCGGGAGTTTTCCCGCTTTCGGAAAATTCGGTCTAAAGAGTTTTATTTTGGGTTGGATATTTTTTCTTTTAAAACTGCCAGCCTCGATTAAATTGATGAAAAGTGATATTTAAAAGATTTGTTTTATTTTTAAATTATAATTTCCTATATATGAATATTTAACGTTTGTTCAAACAGAAGTTATATATTTCAATAACAATCTTATATTTTTATAGAATAATACAAATTATTGAAATACATATGTATGATTCAAATTTATATGTAAACTCAAATCAGATTAATAACCAAATACACAAACCAAGTATAAAATTATTAACTTAAAAATTGACTCATAGAGGTCACTACGATAAATTTAATATATTGGTTAATTTTTAGCATCTTTCAACATTTATAATTTCTATTGAAAAATCTACTAAACGATGGTAAAGAGGCAGTTTCCTAGTATTTTCATACTAAAATTACTCATCAAATATGTAGTTTGAAGTTTTTACAAGATCATAATAATCTATCAACTTCAAAAACTTATAACTTACCTAAAACTTAATATTTAAAATAAATTCACCCCATATGACTCAAATCGCAAGATTAATTCAATGAGAAACGAATCTGGGGCCTCTTTGCCATTACCCCGCACCATCTCAATATAGCGACACCTATAAAATATTTTCAATCTGAACACCTGATTGAATAAGATACTTTCAGTTTAACCCATCCATCCGTTCAGTAATAAACACTTTCAGACTTTTAACTGACTGACAATGAGACATGCAGCATTAAACAAACACTTTTACAGATTGTGAAAAACGCAGCCTTTCCTCAACCAACCCCCACGTCGTTTTTCTGAAAAGGAAGTGGAAGAGAAACATGTCTAAATGTTGCTAATATAATTTGGTGTGGGGTAATGTAAAAGATTACCCATGAATCTTTAGTCCTCATCAGAATTAATTATGAAATAAGGTTTCAATATAAATTAAACACAAAAGTGATTTTCACATTTTATTTTACTTAAAAAATTACAATTATTTTAAGCTGTCTGTGCAATTTCTTTCTTTTCAAGAGACCTGATGATGTCCGAATCTCCTGGCTCTGTTATCGACATGGTGCACACTCTGTAATATTTACCGCAAGCAGTACCGAGTTCAATATTATTGCCTGTGTAATGGTGGACACCAGTTCTCGCAAGCATGGCGTAATATTCAATCTCAGATTTCCTACAAAATCATAATCATAAAAATATATAAATCCACCAATATCAAGCATGTGTAAATGCTGATCTTAAATATCAACTCACACCATGTCAGTGGCGGTCCACACACGGTTACATTGACTACTCCATAGGTTTCCCAAAAGCGAACTCGATAAATGGCGAGACGCGTTTATAAGAAAACCATACTTCTTAGTCACATGACTCCATATGCTTCCCTTATAAATTTATATGAAAAATGGGAATCTCTACTTCTTAGTAGTCTCACCTTAGGGGAGGGGTGTTGTTGGCGATGATGACGAGTTTGGCCTTTCCTTGACGGAGGGTCTTCAACGTCTGTTTGTAGCCGAGGAAGTATTTTCCTGACTTGATGACCATGGCCAATCTGGAGTTGATGGACTCCTTATCCTTTTTCTGGAAATTGAATGGTAGAAGTTTGAAAATGGGTTTGACAGGACGCGTGGATGAATTTTAGGTTATGGAACACGTGTAATGTTGAAATTTACCTCTTTCTTTTGGGCAACCATTTTGAATGGAGCTTCGAAACCGAGGGGAACTCTGTAATGAAGAAAATTGAAAATTATTTGAAAAAACCGCGATTTTTTATTGGATTAATGAAGAAAAACGAAGAACGTACCGACACGCACAGCAACCGAGTCGGTAAAGGAAGAGGATGAGATCATGTTAGGCAACCTTACCAACTCAAACCAAAAAAATATTCATAAATAATATTTTTTTGTTTTGCAAATATAAAATTCATGATATTCAATACATTTTACAAATTATCAAGATAATTTTTAAGTTTGTAATTTATGTAGTTCTCAACATAAATTACAAACTTATTTTACATTAAATAAATTTTAAAAAGCAAATATTCTTTAAAATGTTGTTTTATAAACTAAAAAACATAAAAATTTACTTTATTCTATATTATTATTAATATAACAATATAAATTACAATCTTATTTTACGTTTAATAAATTTAAAATAACAAATATACTTTAAAAAGTTAGTTTATAAATTAAAAATAAATAAAATTCACTCTATTCTTTATTATTATTAACATTTTTAATAATATAAAGCATAAAAACATTCAAAATTCATAATTTCAAAAACCGTCAACTAGACCGAGAGCACTGGTCATATTTAACGTTGTCGCAACTGATTCCGTTCTCTTCGTCGTGTGTGGTGGACACGGTATGTCAAGTATTTTTCTTACAACTTTTAAATCCGCGTTCATCCCGTTTTGTAAATCCCATCGTTCCCTAAAAGTGTAAATTTACAATAAAGGAAGACATCTTACATCGTTTACAATCGGTATTGTTCAAATATATCATACGCGTTCTCGACAGTGACGTCCCGTAAACGCACCGTGTTCATGTCACTTTGCTAACCATACTATTTATTTATTCTCGATAGAAGCACGTTTTTGATCCGTTCCTGTAATTCATATTCAATTACAACATTATAATATAAATATATATAATTGTTTTTATAATCCGCTTTAGTTTGTTCAACCCGGTAACTGTCATAACCTAAATCTTAATTATACATATGAGTATATGAATATTGCGGCTTTTACTAAGGGGGGTCCATTAGGACCCCAGTCTCCCTTATATTTTTATAATAATTATTACAAATTTTACTTAATATAAGAATTGTTTCGAGATATATCATACTTCCATGATATATATCTGAATAAATTCTTCGAACATCTTGAATTTATATATTTTTTTTACTTCAAATGAAAAACAATAGCATATTTGTATCTAATACATATATAAAAACTTGTGTTTTGGTCCTTCGTAAAAAAAATCCTAATATAATTCCAATGATATTTCATGATGTACAAATACAGTTTTTTTCAATATTTCCGTCATATTTATGTATTAAACCAACGTTTCAACAATAAACTTAAGCTTTTTTAAGAATTCGGTTAACTAAATATGTATTTTTTACATTACAGACTCTTCAAGATGGGTCGTGTGATCCGGGCGCAACGTAAAGGTGCTGGTTCTGTCTTCGTTGCCCACACCAAGAAACGCAAGGGTGCCCCCAAATTACGTTCCCTTGACTATGCCGAACGTCATGGTTACATTAAGGGTGTAGTAAAGGTATCAAAGACATCGAATCAAAGTATATTTGTTTATATATTTCGTACTAATTCAATAAATTTTTTAGGATATCATCCACGACCCTGGCAGAGGGGCTCCATTAGCCGTCGTTCATTTCAGAGACCCTTACAAGTTCAAGACACGTAAGGAACTCTTCATTGCCCCCGAGGGAATGTACACCGGACAGTTCTTGTACTGCGGCAAGAAAGCCACCCTTCAAATCGGTATTTTAATCATTTATTTGGATTGAATTCAACATAGAGGTGATGTGGATGGTTTGTTAACGTTTTTGAATTTTAGGAAATGTGATGCCCGTCGGATCCATGCCTGAAGGTACCATTGTATGCAATTTGGAAGAAAAGACCGGCGACCGAGGCCGATTGGCCCGCGCGTCCGGA
This sequence comes from Hydropsyche tenuis, assembly GCA_009617725.1. Classification (NCBI taxonomy): domain Eukaryota; kingdom Metazoa; phylum Arthropoda; class Insecta; order Trichoptera; family Hydropsychidae; genus Hydropsyche; species Hydropsyche tenuis. The sequence continues at coordinate 2,654,780 of VTON01000025.1, forward strand.
AACTATGCCACAGTCATCGCCCACAATCCGGAAACATCGAAAACCCGTATCAAGTTGCCGTCCGGAGCCAAGAAAATCATGCCTTCAAATAACAGGGCTATGGTTGGTTAGTATCGGTAAAAAAAAATTACCGTTTTTATATCACGATGATGATCTCCTTACCTACTCTGATTATCGAACTGATTGAAAATTGTATTTTGATCTGAATTTTTCGATATCGTTTCAATTCCAATATAATTTTGTATAAAATCTAAAATGTTTGGTTGATTACAGGAATCGTTGCCGGAGGTGGTCGTATCGACAAACCCGTATTGAAAGCCGGTCGCGCTTACCACAAATACAAGGTTAAGCGTAACTGCTGGCCTAAAGTACGTGGTGTTGCTATGAACCCCGTTGAACATCCCCACGGTGGTGGTAACCATCAACACATCGGTAAGTTTATGTTAATTTCAACATTTTCTGTTAATTATTACATATTTGTCTAAATATCTTGTTTTTGATCTTCAGGTAAGGCATCTACCGTCAAGCGAGGAACCTCGGCCGGTCGTAAAATCGGTCTCATCGCTGCCAGAAGAACCGGTAGGATCAGAGGAGGAAAGGGAGCCGCAGTCAAGGACGAATAGGCTTACAATGAACGTTGAGGATGATATGTTGATACACAATCTCACGATATACATCCTTTTGGCAGTTTATATAACATCTTTGGAGCTGTCAGCTTATTTTACAACAAATAAAAAATAACTTTATTATATATGGCAGTTTTATTTCATGTTTACAATATCGTCTATGCTCCAGTCTGATAATTCTAGATCGCTTTCGATTTTACTTTTTTCTTTCGTAACTGCTCTTGGTGCTGGTATTGGTTGTTTGTTGAAACTGTCGTTTTTCGATTTGGAAGGAGAACTGTGTATCAGATCGACTTTGAGCATTGTATCGACACTCCCAACTGGTGGTTTGACGCTGCGAATATCTAATTGCGATTGGATCATTTTTGATATTTCTGCGATTTTAGGACTTTGTTTAGTACTCAAATTTATAGATTCATTCAAATCTATATTAGAGCCTAAATTGTCATCGACTTCCCTAAAATACATAAGAAACACAATTAAAGATAGAAATATTGATACAACATTCATAATCGATGACTTACTCTGACATGTCCCATTCGTTGATTTTCATTTTTAAAATATCGTCAGAACTACTGTCTTTCTGAGTGTGACTTAATTCAGTAGTACTTTCTTTTGCATCTAAATCGAACAAAACCTTCTTTTTCGTCAATGAACCTACTGATGCGACACTTTTTAAGACTCCTTTCGGAGATATCACTGGTTTTTTCATGCTGACGTTATCTTCTGAAACTGCTTTACGAGCTGGAAAGTTTTGCATATCTAAATCTTCGTCTAATTCGCTCTCACTAGAAATATCGCTTGTACCAGATGCAGAATTGTCGTCCTTCATTTTTGATTTTGAAAAACGTCCTGGACTGTGAAGTTGTATTTCCGATTTAGGAACAGTCACTTTGGAAACATCAACTAAAAATATTTTGATAACAAAAATATAATGATTCGACAAATAAAACTACAAAATGTAAAAATTAAATTAATTAATTGTAATAACTTACCAGTTTTGATTGGAGATAGATTTTTTTTATCTGCAATCTGCAACGATGGTTTTCTAACTGGAGAATTCAGCAAATCTTCAATCGATTTCGATGGCATGTGCGATATTGCAGTAGTAACGATTTTAGCACTTTCAATTTTGTTTGGATCTGAGTATTCAGATTCTTCATCGTCATCTGATGTTTCATTGCTTGATTCATCACTATTTTCTGAATTCTTAGAATCTCGTTCTATCTTTTTTTTGAGTGCAGCTTTCTTTAAATTATCCATTTTATTAATTGGATCTGTTGAATCCAACATAGCTAATATTGATTTAGCAGTAAGTTTTGGTGATGAAGCTGCGTCACCAGAATTTGATTTATTATCTATTGTTTTTGTTCGTTTTGGCAAAATACTATCTGTATCCAGTTTAAGATTTTCTCTAGACCTGACCATGCTTAATGCTTTGTTTTTAACATTAGCGATGAGTGATCCCATTGCCCTGAACGGACTAGTTTTGCTATGTTCTAAAATAGAAGACGTAGAAGTTCTCTCACTCATGTCCAATTGTTTTAGTTTCTCATTGAGATTCTTCATAATATTTTTGCGACATTTATTATAACCGTGATATTGCTAGAATCACATTTTCATTATCACTTTATCTATAAAAGGAGAAATATTCCATTCTACTACTACATACACTACTCCATACTACTACTACTACTCCTTACTACTCACCTTCGACATCAATTGCTGTTTATGATGCACATATGTTAAACCTTTTTTATAATCATCGGAAGAAATCCCTTTTGCCTTTGATTGGATACCAACATTTTTCAATCTTTTTTTCACTAATAATTTCAAGTCTTTCTTCACCGCTTTTGTTAGATTTGGTTTTGACGCCAATATACTTTCTAAGCTATAAAATAAATCAAAATTATATAAAAAAAGTAAATTTCAATTCTTTATTTACTAACTTACCTCATTGAAAAGTTTTCTTTTTCATTTAAGCCCTTTTTATTCTTCTTTAATCTCAAATTTTTCAGTTCATCTTCTAAATCACTATCTGTGTCAGTGTCTTTGTGTTGAGCTGAACTTTTTGATTTTTGCTCTTTTGGTATATTCCTTTTATTTTTAGAATTGCCGCCTTTAGTTTTCTTGTGCATACTTTTAGGTGATGAATGCTTGTTTTTAGTATTACTTTCATGAACTTTATCGACTAACAATTTTTTGGGAGATAAAGGCTTTTTATGTGATACGTTCAGTTTACCCTTATTTTTATCTTTTTGTTCTATTTCACTGGAAAGTTCTGAATTACTGTCACTGGAAAAATTATTAATTTCAACTTTATTATTCTGTAAATATTTATTTGGAGTTACAATTTTAATTTTCGCATCATCGTTAGAAGTATTGCTATTATCTTCATAAGGTGGAAGAGTTTCTTGACTTTCAACTAAAACTAAATTTTGCCTTTTCTGAACTGGAAGGTTTCTAGGCAAAGGTTGAATCAAATTATTTTGTTCGGGAAAAGCGTTTTTGGTATTGGATAAATTATCGAGTTTCCGTGATTGTTCCTCAAGTGTATGAAATTGTTCTTTCAAATTTTTTTCCATTGAATCTATTTTTATTTGATATTGTTGTTGCATCATTTGTGATTCATTCGCTTGAGACATCATATTTGACCTCAACTCATTGATTGTTTGTATGTACTGTTCTTCAAGAGATTGCACTTTAGATTTCCAGAATTTTTCTTGGGTTTCTAATTTTGTTGCGATTTCAGTATCTTTTGCTACTGTCTGAAATAAAATAAATATAATATATAACAAAACATAAATTTTAATTCAATATTAATAATATACCTTATTAGAAAGTTGTTCCTTCAACGACATTACTTCCTCTTCTTGTTTTTTCAAAGCATTTGTAATTTTCATCAATTTTTCACTACTTTCATCTTTATCATTTTTTTCAGAAGATTCTACTATATTTTCCTTCATTTGATTCATACTTTCAATGAGTTGTGTTTTTAAAATATTCATTTCAGACGCATACTTGGCCTGTTCTTGTTTCCTCCATTCTTCAAACATATCTTTAGTAAAAACAGATTCTCCAGTTTCTGTGCCATTGGAAGTATTCACAATTATTGGATCTTTCGAAGTACTCTGAATATCTATTATTTTCTCACTGCTTTGTGTTTTTTCATTAGATTCTATTTCATCTTTTTGGATATTTTCATTTTTGTCTTTTGGATTTAAAAATTCATCAAAATGACGACGTTCAGCCACACTCAATCGTTCGCGCATTTCTTCTATTTCACGATACAATTTTTCAGTCATCTTTTTATAATCATTTTCTTGAGGTTGTGCTTGATCCAAATCGTCTACACTGTTAACCTTATCATTAATTGCGTTCAAGTGTCTCCTCGTCACATGTGCTTGTAGAAAGAATTGATTAAGAAATAATTTTTCACAATGAACACATTTGTATAAAGCAGCCAAGTTTTGTTCTCCTACACTCAAAGTAGTATTCGTGCTTCCGTTTAGTACTAAATTTTTTAAGAATTCAGATATTTCATCATATTTTTGTACACCGGCTGATTTATGCCGTTTTCTCACCTTGTTGTTCAGTTTTCTTATTTCTTCTTCTTTACTATTCATTTGCCTCTTCAAATATTCTTTTTCCTTTTGAAATATATTTATTTATGAATGTAAATAACATTTTTAAAATATCTTAATCTTAAAAACATACTTCTCTTAATTGTTTGGTTTCTTCTTTGGTCGAAGAAACTATTGTGTCCAGTTGTCTGCGACATTGCAAAAGATACTCAACTGACAATTGTGCTAAACGAAAAAGCTTCACAAATCCACTATCAAGAATACGCAAATCAAATTCAGTGTCTAATTGACAATTTAATACCTGCAAATATATGATAAAACTATAATGTATGAATTTTATAAGTTTTACAAATAACAAAAAGTATACTTCATATATATGATTATCGATTGTTCTGAAATCTCTTTCTAAGACTAGTCTTTCAATATCAATAGCTCCTAAAAAAAATTGAATAAAATATCTAACTATTATGTAACATTTTAAATTTGACGTAGTCAAAAGACAGACTTATCTCATTCCAGTCTATACGAGAATTAGTTTTTCTAGCATCGAATATGAATCCAGATTCTCTGATAAGTTTTGGGAAATCCCCTTTGTATATGGAACTATGGGGACTTGTTGCCATTTTAATTCAACTTTTGCTGAGCAAGCTTGAAATTGAAACTGATATAAACACATATCGAATGTTTGCTAGCAACCGAATTTCCTTAGCAACAAACTCATACACACTTGAACCGTTGTTTTTGAAATTGATACAAATCTAACACTTCCTATTTAATATTTATAAGTACATGTACTTATGTAGTTTATATTGACAACTTATTTGATTAAACAAGGAAAATAACAGATTTCAATGAACAGATAATAGAAAAAATGCTTATTATCGTTATATTGAGAATATATCCGTATTATACTAATTGTAAATCGGATATCTACCATTCTACGAATTATAAATTACTCATTCATTTATCACATAAAACGTGAGTATGTATTTGCATTTCATATAAGACCAAGTATTTAGCAAATCCCAACAAACATTTTGAAAAACTATTGACCCACATATGACTCATGGTACAGTTTTTTGTAATTGCAAGTGGATTCATAAATTCTCGCAATTATTTTCAAAATGAAACGAGCACACAACCTTTTACATAATTAACTTAATTCATCGAATCGCATTTGTTTAATTTAGCGAATGGAAGCGATGACCTTTGATTTCGTCTTATGTTAGCGAAACTTTTCGTAGAATTCGTAGAAAAACCGAATTTTATCTCCTGCTATTAAAATTTAATCGCTCGCGTCGAAAATTAATAAGCATTGATGTTTTTATATAGAAATGAACGAGACGAAATAAGCTCGCTCATAAATCGAAATGTACCCCCGACTTCGTTAAATGGCGCCAAGCTTGTTGTACTGTAACCCTGTGTTGACTGGGCTTTTTTTTAATTTCAGTATACGTGTAATTTTTTTTAATTTATGGAATCGACATATTTTACTAATAAATTCAAAAGATGATGATGATGATGATGGTTTTAATTTAAGGTAAACATCCGTACTAGTTTTATCAGTACAGTGCTGATTTTTCTAGTTTTTTTCTTTATAAATCGTCAAACAAAAATAATACACTTTTAAGAAAACAAAATCAATGGTTAATTTGAGATGAAAATAATTTTCAACATATTTTAGTGTTGCCAATACTACGTGTGATTCTTGTAATATTTGTATGATTGTGCTAGGTTTGTATTTACTTTTTACTTTATTAGATATTATTTTGCAAACGATAAAATACATTTATTTATAAACATTACAATCAATTTATTATTTTCACAACTTGAAATTATGCATAAGGTACACTACACCAGTGGTCGACCATGAATCTATAATTGATCATCTGACAGAAAAACGTTAAAATTAAGGTTTATAAAAATGGTAACTTTTCGGAAAGGGTGCGATTGATAGGCTGTAAACTACAGCTATCAATCCCTCCTTTACCGAAAAGTTACCATTTTCAACCGCTTGTGCATTACCTTATTCACTTTTTTTTTTGAAAAAACTTTCTGATTTTGATTTTGAATAAAATGGTTACTGTCATAGTGTCACACTAAAATGATGCGATAATTTCGCGGATTGTACGACCACTTTCAATAAAATATTATATTTAAAAAAATAAAAATGCGTAAAATTTATTGTTTATATAATTCCATTGGATTATAAAAACATGATTTTACGCACTTTTTTAATTTTGGGTTAAATTCACCAATACTTTATAAATAATTCAAAATATTTATTTACTCGACAATTTTAGGGTTAAGATTCCTACTTGTCACCTTCACCCGCCGCTCCAGTGCCGTATCAGTACAAAACGAATGCCGAAACTTCGAACGATTATAAATAAAAACACACCCTACATTATTTATTTATAAGACCTACAATAGCGTGCACGGACCGCACATACACGCCGAGTCCACGACCGCGAAATCAGTTGATCCCGTTCCGTCGCCGCGATCAGTCGCCTTTCGCTTTTCGGAGGCGGAGTCGATCTCACCACATCCTTTTCGGTACAAACCGCCGTTAGCTTAACCTGTTGAACATTCCGAACAAACCGACGCCTTAACGGGCGCCGCCGCGGACTTTTTCGATCTTTCGCTTTTTGTTACGGTTTTTTTTTGTGTTCGCGTCTATTCCTAGAACGCGGCCGCATTACCGCATCGGTAAACGGGAAACGGTAAATAACGGTTCTGAATTGTCAAAATGCGGTTTTGTTTCAATCTTTTTACCGATTCAAAGAACAGTTGGCCGACTGCTTTCGCTCGGCGCGAAAAATGCGAGGTGCCCGGCACGTGCGCAGGGGTGCCAACTGCGAAGTTTCGTGTGAAATGTTTTCGAATTTGTAACGATACGCTTGGTTTTTTTCGAATTGAAGTCGTATAGGTGCTTTTGTACAATCTGTTGAATACGAAAAGTATTGATTTCGGCCTAAAATGAATGTTGTTCGACGTAATCTTGCACTTTAGGTGCGTAAATTATTTGTCAAAGAATAAAAATGTATCATAGGTGCTTTAATCAAGTTTTTTAATATACTTTAAGAGTAATTTATGCGTTACAAGTCCACAAACTAGGTTTCTTGTGTAGTTTATACTTATACATATTGTAGGGAGGTTATGTTTGTCGGTTTTTATAAATAATTTTCCCTTATTGTTAGATCGTATAAATTTGCATTATAGGCGCATAAATCAAATTTTTTTTTATATATTCTAAGAGTAATTTATGCGTTATAAGTCCACAAATTAGGTTTCTTTACGAATATCGCGAGTAGTTTGTACCTGTACGTGTTGTAGAGAGGTTATGTTTGTCAGTTTTTTTCCCTAATTGTTACATCGCATAATTTGCATGTGCAACAGTTCGGATGACAAAATGTGCTATGTACATCATGTAAACCAGAAATTCAATGAGATATTGTTAAAAACTTACAAATATAACCTCTAATTTGTTAAAAAATAATTTACGCACTTATAATACACGAATTAGTATGAAATGCGTTAAAAATCATAATTTAAGTACTTGTAATGCATTATTTTTATTCATGCAAAAATTAAAATTTATCAATAAACAATTTACGCACCTAAAGTACAGAATTACCATCGACTTCATTCTTATTATAAAATGAATTTCGTTCAACATTTGAAAGAAGTCGAAATTATCATTTTTATTTTTAGCACGAGATAATTTCAATTCATAATTTTTTGCACACTTGATGAATCAAATATAAAACGAAACACTTGCAACAGTATTCTTAGAAATGCTACTACGTAATTTCTGTTTAACATAAATTTGAATATGACGAACGTCCATGATTCGAATTTCAAATCGTACCTTTTATGTGCAATCGATTTCGCATAACTTTTAACGTTTCTGTATTTGCATTTGTGTGTTGGTATCTATTTCACTTAAGTTTATCCACGGGCGTAGCCAGGGGAGGGGTCCTAGTCATAATTTTGAAAATAATTATAAAATCATGGTAATGCTTCACTTTAGGTGCGTAAATTATTTATTGACAAATTTTCATTTTTATATGAATTAAAAATGTATTATTAAATTGAGATTCTTAAAGTATTTCACGCGTAATTCGTGCGTAAATTGGGTTAAAGAATTTCGCGTATAGTTTAGAGGTTTTATTTGTCAATTTTTAACTATATCTTAATGAATTTTTGGTTTACATGTACAGGAGCACCTTTTGCCATCCGAACTGTTAACGTGTTCAAATTTTTAAGATCTAAAGGAAAATGATTTGTAAAAACTGACAAATATAATATAATCTTCCTACAAGTACGAGTACAAACTACACGCCAAATTCTTTGAAAAACCTAATTTGCGGACTTTTAATTCATAAATTACCCGCGAAATACATTAAGCACTTATAACGCATTTTATCCGTTAAAAATTTCAACGTCAAAATTTCAACTAATTTGTATTTCAACTTGAAATACAAATTAGTTGACGAATAATTTACGCACCTTTAGTAAAGGATTACCTAAATTATACTGTATTATATACATGATCGTGAATAAATTCTTTGAACGCTTTGAATTTACATTAATCTTAGAGTAACGACACCAGTGATGGACCATGAACCCGTAGTTGACCATCTCTCAGAAAAACGTAAAAATTAAGGTTTTTATAGACGATAATCTTTCGGATATTATGCGATAGATAAGCTGCTTATCTATTACACCCTTTCCGAAAGATTATCATTAAAAAGCCTCAATTTTACATTTTTCTAATAGTTGGTCAACTACAAATGCATAGTCCACCATTGGTGTCGTTACCCTATATTGTACTTTCATGAAAAACTACATCCCTCGGTTTACACGGTAGATAGGTTCCCGAGAAAAACGTGTTAATCAAAATTATATATTTTTTAATGTAAAATCGTGTAAATCGAAAAGTACACAAAAAACGCGTAATTTGGTTGTTTTTCAAGCTTTTTATTAACTTAGGTTAGGTTAATTTTAGTCCGAAATCCTAATTTTCGAAGTCCTAATTTTAATAAGCAATTTATAAAAATGTTTAATATCATGGTCGACATATCGTTTTGAGGTTACACTCGAAACGTCAAACTACGACGTAATGACAAACGTGCGGGTACGCACCTCGTTGTTTACCTAACAGTGGCTCTTCTATTTTAGTTAGTGATAGAATTCAATGTTAAAATTATTAATGTTATTATTATTGATTATTTTCAACATTTATTTTTATTTTTTATTTTTTTTAAACCATGTAAAAGCGAAAACGTGTAAAACAAGTACCGTGTAAATCGAGGGATAGGGATACTTTCATGAAAAACTACATATTTAAATCGTTTACATATAAAAAGTTGGGATTTAGACCCCCCTAAAAAAATCTTGACTACGACCATGACTTTGCCTTTAAGCATCAACTTTTTTTTAGTATTTGTAACTGATTTGAAAATTTTTGACCAGATAAACCAAGATGGACACATCGAAAAGGACGGCGAACATCAGCCCCTATGTTAAGGCCAATCCTATATCGAAACTCTTGATGTGGTGAGTTTGTTTTTTTTTGGATTTTTAGTTGTTATAACTGACAATGAATCTGATGTTGGAATTGACGATGACTGTTTTGTTCAAGCGATTTCGTAATTTTTATCAATTCGAAACGCTCCTTGACGGGTCGTTCAGTTTCAAAAGGCGGTGTTTGTTTGTTTTATCTTGATTGTTTGATTTCGGAAATATTTTCGTATTAGGTAATTTACAAATCGTTGGGTGCGTGTTTGTTTTGTGTCTACGATAAATTTCGATTGTATTGATTTTGAAAGTGATGTTTTTTAAATTTTATTTTAGGTTGTAGATTCTAAAAATATTCGTGAAAACAACTTTTCAGTTCGTTGACCACTATAAAGTCCAAATTTAATTCGTTGTGACGTTTTCTTATAAAAATTATTATGTTCCTATGATTATATTTTTGCATAATTTATAAAAAATATATACATAATTACAATTTGATTGTTGAAATTATTAGACATTTTTTGAAAAATTCAAAAAGGTTATTAACATTTGAACGATGAGATGCAAACTTTGATTATTTGGAAGTTTCATACACGTTTATTGTATTATATATCTTATCAATATATTCAGTATAATATTAAAATCATTAACATACACACGGAAGTTGAGCGATATGCAATGCAGTTATTAGATGAATCTGACCTTTGACAAGCGATGTTTTCAGTATCCAATATACTTGAAAATCAAGTTTCCTTTAACGTCAAATGATAAGATGAAATTACAGTATAATACTTCATTCATTCCAAGTCATTTCACTTAGCAAAATTCAAACAAATCCGAACTAAATTTCAACAAAACATAAAAGATAAATCAGCAAAAACCATAGGTCAAATAAAAAATAATGCAATTTGAATACCTACAAAACGATGTTTGGAATTATTTAACTAGAGTTGAACATTTACTATTTTGACGACTGAATCAAAATAGACAAAAAATGATTTTGGCTCGCTGAAATATCGCTTTTTAAATTCAAAATACTGAATCACTTGGAACGTTGACATGCCAATAATAATTTGCGTACATACATAGTTCACAATGTCACGATCGCGATTAAACATCGACAGTACATATCACTTACACATATAAATTTTAATTATTATATTGAATATAACGACTGATAACGGCGATAAAAACATAAACATTTTACATATCCGTCATTTTGTCCATCTGTCGACGGGGAAAATGTCGCAGAAAATTATAATATCGTTGAGGAATTTCGTTTTTTATTTGACCTATAGTTATTGTCGATTTATCTATTATGTTTTGTTGAAATTTGGATCGTAGTTTTTATTGTGAAGCTTACGATTTATTTTTTGAATTACCCGTTCTTTGTAAAGGTTAGAGTTTTTTTATGTGAAACTTTTAAAGGGTATGAACTAGAAAAAAATTTTTTTTCATTTAAAAATATATTTTCCTATCAAATATGACGTTTTTATAATTTTTAGACATTTGGTTTGATGATCTATGTTTTAATTGGCCAAATGCCATTTGGTACTGAGAAAATATTGTGGTTTTTTTATAATTTTATTTTTATTGATTATCCAATTCATCGTGATCATTGTATACATTCGTCAGTTATTAATATTTTAATACTGAATATTGTTTTAATTTTTTTGAAGCTGAAATTATCAAAATTAATGATTGGAAGTTTAACTTCGAATACGTCACACAATAAATATGTATGTCACTCGATCACAGATGTGAAAGTAATGTGATCATCGTTCACGTTCTAAAATTGCAAGTTTTATATGAAAATGTTTTCAAAATATCGATTTGTCGAAAATGTTAAAATTTTATTTTAAATTATTTCATGTACATATTGCCTTATATAATGCAATGCGATTCCAAGCAAACACAATTACGATTAACAAATTTGCAATTCAGATAAGAACTATGTGCTCTTCCACAGTCTATGTACGAAGCAATCTAAATTTCATATACAGAAACCTTCATAAAAAAAACTATTATATATGAATGAAAAAAATTAAAAAAAAGTCTAACTGATAAGTCGACTGATATCATAATCCTCACCATAAAATTTCGATCAAACATCAATTCTTATTAGAAGAGAATTCGTACTAATATTTATATCACGAAGAAAAACCACAGTTAAATCTAATCGCGTAATTATTCCATTAACCCAAATTTTCTTTCGAAAACAAACGCGAAATTGTGGCCAAGGTCTATGCCACAGATTTTCGGTGATTGTTTTGGATCATTGACCAATTTATTCCTCCATTTTCTATTTTCGCTGTACATTCAACGATAAGCGAAACGACAATATTATAACATGCGCATATTTTAATCGGGCACGTGCATTTATTAGCATCGGCCATAATTGTCGATGAAAAGTTGTTCTTTTGTATATGTTATGAACGAGTTCCATGTTTTTTTTATGGATGGCAAATAAAAAATGACGCTTCAGCCATTTCATGGCGATTTCTTGTGCTCCATGAAATTGTTGCATAGTTTTTCGTCACGATTTTTCCTTGTATGATGTCCATGGCTTATATTTTTTTAATTATTATACAAGGTCTTCCCCGGGACTTTTATAACTTCTAATCGGATTTAAAGTGACTTAGAGTCATGATAGAGAAGTGAGAGTGATACCATTCTGAATGAAATCGGCTACAATTTATTTTTCATTCCCCCCCCCCTCAAATTTATCCTCTCCCCCCTCTTCCATCGTCGTACTTCCGTCCACTAACTTGTACAGTTCAAATAATTTTTTTTTTACCTACCAGTACGCTATTCGACGATGGAAGAGGGGGGAGATGATAAATTTGAGGGGGGGGGAAATAAAAAATAAATTGTAGCCGATTTCATTCGGAATGGTATCACTCTCACTTCTCTATCATGACTCGAAGTCACTTTAAATCCGATTAGAAGATATAAAAGTCCCGGGGAAGACTCTGTATATAAAATTCTTTAATAATCGCATCCAGTTATAATGATTCATAATGTTTTTAAAATAATCACGATTTGTTATTGCGTTTGTGAGTGAAAGTTCTTAATAAACTTTTCGTTCAACTTTCACTCATCTCAAGAGATCGGCAAATGTTTCATTCAAACAATATTTTGTTAATACATATTTTTAACATCTTCCCGGTCAATGACTTTAAAAATGTCTAAAAAAAGATGCTCGTTCTACATCGACCAAATTTAACCGAGTCGCATGTGGTGATATCTTAAATCTTTTTTTTGGTATATTTTATTGTTGTTTCTTTAAATATATTTACATAAAACGTTTTTATGTTAGAAACAGATGTTTGGTTTATTTAAACTATTCCGAAGGTCAAATCGTAATGAGTCTCGCTAGAAATAAATATAAAATGGAACTAAATCTGTATATGAATATATTTGAATTCGTTTAAACTTTGAGAATTTTTCAAAAATGTATGACCTGATAATTTAAATCTGCAAATTCTCGTTTTTTCATGTTATCTTTTTTATTTAAAAATTATATTTTATATTCATATTTTTTATCTCATTACTTAAATGTATGTGATTATCCATTTTTTGCTTCAATACAATGGTTCGGTTATTATACAGAATCGAATTTATAAATATTCTTATTTTTTACAATAAACACATTTAATTGTAATTCAATGGATGAATACGTTTATAAATAACACAATACATCTTTTATGCGAAAAAATCATACGATTTTAACATTTATTTATGATTTCAGGTGGTTAGGGGACACGTTCAAAAAAGGCGTGAGCAAAGGTTTGTCTATCGAAGATCTTTACGATCCTTTGGAAGGCGATTATTCTGAACCTCTCGGAGATGACCTAGAAAAAAATTGGAGTAAAGAACTGCTTGATTCTAAAACAAAAGGACGGAAACCGAGTTTGATGAGAGCCATTTCGAAGACGTTTTTATGGTCTTATATGGTATGGGGAATCTTCGTTTGCTTTCAGGCTGTTGTGCTAAGGTGAGTAATTTTTTTTGAGATACGATCTTTAGACATAGTTTCGGTTCACGGTTCGGTTTCGATAAAAATCTTGAATTAATTATCATTACCATTTTTAGAAAGAATGACGTCAGATTTGTATGAACTTTGTTAACATTTTCTCTGCGTGTAATGACTAGTTAACATGTTAATAAAAATCAAGCTAATCGGCTAACTATCAGTTGTGGTTTTAACTGTTAAATCATAGTTTAACCGTTTGTCTATTAAATTAAAGTCATAATTATTATAGCAATTCTTATACATTTTTCTTTCCATATAATTGGCTATTATTTTATTCAATTAAATTACATCCATATATGAGCCGTTCAGTGCACAGACTGATTAACTCCACTTTTTGAAAAATCTTGAATTTAAGTGTTAAAGCACTTGGTGTAGTCATAATTATTTATGTTTAAAATAACTTTCCTGAATAATGAAGATTAACATAAAAAAACGACAAATTTTTTTTGACCATTGAATAATAAATAATTTATTTCTGGGCCATTTTGATTAATTCCATACTCTAGTTTAAACCATTGCAATAATGCAACTCAAATGCACTAAACCTGTATTCATGCATTCTACAATATTTATTTGAATTTATATTATAAAGGGAATTTTACAAAATCACGAACATTGTTTCATCGATTTTCTCAACTTTTTGTTTTATGGAGTTAGTCATTGTGTGCACTGACATATAGCATTATATCAATATTTACATGACAAATATTGAAATCAAGCATTTCTAATGTAATAATAAACCGCCTATCATTCAATCAATCGCGATAATATAACATATTGATCAATCGATAGAACTATTAGGTTGTACCACTTCAAGTGTCCGTTATTTTATAATATTAAAAAAAAATTTACTATTCACATTTTATTCTCATGAACTGTCTGTTTTAAAGTAGTACGACCTAATATTAGATTTTAACAATTTATTAAAAGGTTTTATCCATCATGGAAAAATTATCCCGATCAACTTCAGACCTTCACGAACCTAATCAAACAGATTAGCTATATTAATTTACAACATGGCATTCGTTTCCGATTAAATGTGTATTTATGGTGAAAAAAGCTGCAACCTTCCCATGGTATCGATCCGTTCCCAAGTGGGTTGGGTTTTCATGGCTCACCATATCGAACCTTGACACATTTGTGCATTTTATGGTAGATGTCTGGAAATTGAAGATCTTTTGATCCGATTGTTTGGTAAATAATTTATGTGGATTTTATGATTGCGAAGTTGAGTATTAATTTTTTAATGGTTAATTCTCCAGTGATATGTCTTTATCTGTTGGGTTTTTTATTGATGTATAAAAGATAAAATAATAAAAAAATATAATATTAAATTAAATTGTTTATAAATTTGATTTTATTGTGTCGGTATTGTCAAGGTTATCTATTTTTAAAGCAATTTGTGCCAAAAAATACATTATCCCTTGTTTGTTATCGTGTCGAATTACATTTTATCATTTTTCATCGCTGATGAAGTTATGGACCCACTTATAATCGTAGATGTTGACTTTTTTTTTCATTTAGTAACAATTTTTCATGTCATGCGCTCGTTATATCTAAAAAATTATCTCGGAAACTCATTCTATATATGTTTCAGTAAAAATCAGTATAGATAACATTGGATATTGAGTAATTCAAGCTTTTTATTAATTTTTATTAGAAGTTGGAATTTTGTTTTGAAATCGTTGATGTTTTTCTAGAACGGTTTTGATATAATCTGATGGAGATTTCACATTTATATTCCATCTATGTGTAATTTAATTAAAAAAGTTTCTAAAGGTTAAATCAGAAAATGATTCCGAATTTTGATCAACAAATTAAGTTGATTTTAATATACGAAAATTATCAATAAATATTATGAACAGTCAGTAGTCTCTATTTAGTATTTGAACAATTACTAAATAATAAGCAGTAACGATTGATCAGTCTGTAAGTAGTTAGTTACTTTAGTAACTATCTGAGTCATAAAAAACTGTCAAATTTCGATTGAAATCATTGATCATTCATTTATATACCGATTAACAATTCGTAAAATAGATACGATTCAGCTAAACGAAACCTTTCAAAAAGTCGTCCGCTTTAATCGACAAGCAACAATTACCGCCTTTTTTGATGTCGGCGACATTGTCTTGGCCCTAAAAACCGCTTTATCGACCATAATCGTTGGATAATAAGTCGGAATCGTCCACATTTCGATTTCAATGTCGCCAAAGAAATCATCTCATTGTTTGTTGTAGTTGAAGCGTGATGACAACCGGACCGTGACATCGTTTTTTTCTGTTTTAATAACGGCACTTATAAATAGCGGACAGTTAAAAAATTATATAATTTCGATTTGTTTATATTTATCAATTGAGTAAAATTTTCATAGTAAGGAATGGTGAGAATTTCGTAATATATTTATTTTGAAAAAAATTATGAAATTATTGTTACTATCAATATGTTATTTTGTAATTTACATGTAAAAATGTTTCATTTGATAAAGTTAATATTTTATTTTTAAGATTTATTTTCAAGCATATCTTATTTTAGATAGGACAGAAATTATTATTGAGAATATCTGGAATAATTATATTATGTGTTATTTTAAAGACAATATAATAATATTTAGAATAATGATTATATGAAATTTAACTTCTAATTCGTAAAAATTCTATGCAATTATATAATAATTTTGTTATATTTGAAGAAACGTGCCTAAATAAAGATTTCATCATAAATTATTAGTGTCAACTATTTAACAGTAGAATGAAAAGATTTTTTTTATACAACATGCACAAAATCTTATCTAAACAAACTTTAAAAGTTTTAATTGCATCTTTGCTTTATCATCCGAATAAACTGTTATCAAATTTAGACCACTTTTAAAGGGTTCTCACGAGTTATTGACCCACTTACTGCGACCTTAAGATAACTCAAAATTAATAAAAATGCGTACAGACAGCGACACATTACAAAACGAAAGTTGTTACTTAACATATTGTGTAAAGTCGGCCTTCCACTCCTTAAAAAGTGCTTGATGAATCACACTATGGGTTTTATTGGACTGAATTGATCTGCTGGATTCTTCAATTAATGGACGCATTTAAGTTTAGAGTGATGGATTTTCGAGGAATGAAGTTCGAAGTGATGGTTTTGAAGTGTGAAATGAGAACAGGAAATGTCTCGGGATTGTAAACGATGATGTTCAAAGTCGATTTTGAAATTTCTATATGCGGCTCTCGTTGTGTTGGTTGTTTGATAAACGTGTTGCTAATTTAGGTTTTTTTTGTGAAATGTTCGGGTAAATCAACTGTTTATTTTCTTATGTCAATTGTATTTAGGGTTGCCGAAAAATTGTAAAATTCGATTGGAAAATGATATTTTTTCAGAACGTTCAAACGATTAACGTATTTACATATGTACGATGAGTTTATTCATGTACATTTTTAATTTCACAACAAGCAATTGATCGCGTTTTTATTTAGCCATAATTTTCAGAACTACCCATTTTCGATAGTTAATAGATAACCCTTCATATGATTAACACGTTATTTAGGGCCGATCTTTCAATCGTCGGTTAAGAGTTATTCTCGGAATAAGCCTTTTAGTTTTTATGGTTATTCGCGGCCGGTCACGGATAAAGTCACGTATAAAGTCACGGATAAAGTCACGGACAACTAGCTTATAGTTGTCCGTGACTTTATCCGTGACCGGCCGCGAATAACCATAAAAACTAAAAGGCTTATTCCGAGAATAACTCTTAACCGACAATTGAAAGATCGGCCCTTAATCTTTATTTAAATAAAAATTTCAATGATTTATTGTGTTATTCGTATACATATCTTTCGACACAAATTATTCCGCAGAATTATCATTACGTCGCTTTGACAATTGCGATATTTACGTTCTGTCATGATTAGATGATTTTGTATGCCGCATCGTAACTTTTTATGTCTTTCGTACACAATTTAAGCGATGATACTCTAAAAGTCTTTCAAGTGCGACGAGTTTCATGGTCTTTGACCGCTAGCAAGGTCTCCGCGGTAATTTACCATATATAAAAAAAAGTAAAACCAATCTGTATATGTAGAAACAAAATAAATTCATACCCATCTACATGGAAATTATTAGTAGGCTTTCCTTTTCATACTTCATAAAGAGATAATCGAATTGTTTTCTTTTTCAGAAACTTGCAACCTTTCGTATTGGCTTATATGATTGGATACTTCAATGTCGATAATGACCAGACTGTCGGTGAAGGATATCTTTTCGGTGTGGCCACAAATGTAATCGCTCTATTGGCGATGGTGATCAGCCATCATGCTGGAATGGGTCTGATGAGAATTGGAATGCGTCTGCGGATAGCATGCTGTTCTCTCGTCTATAGAAAGGTATTTTTTTCCCAAAATGTTGAACAAATTATTCGTGTAATAAGCCAAATTATTATGTTGTTGTTTTGCAGATCTTAAGACTAAGTAAAGCTGCATTGGGAAAAACTGCGGCTGGACAAGTCGTTAATTTGATGTCGAACGACGTGAATAGGTTCGACATAGCTTCGTTTTTCTTACATTATTTATGGATTATGCCTTTGCAATGCCCGTTGGCTGCTTATTTGATGTGGGATAGTGTCGGAGTCGCTGCTTTTTCTGGAATCGCTGTCTTGGTAATTCAAGCCGTAGTACTTCAAGGTATAGAGATTTGATTGAGTTATTTTGTGTTGTATGATTTATATCTGTTTACATATGTTTGTGCTGATTTAGGGTATCTTAGCAAGCTTCAAACAATCATGAGGAAAAAAATCGCTTTGAAAACTGACGAGCGTGTCAAACTCATGAGTGAAATAGTGTCGGGTATTCAAGTTATTAAAATGTACGCGTGGGAAAAGCCTTTTGATAAATTAGTTGCTATTGCAAGACGGTATGTTTAATTTTTTATAAAACATATATTAAATGTTTAAATTTTATAAAATGTTTTTGTTTTTTAGAGTTGAAATGAAGTTAATTGGTAAAACGTCTTACATTCGTGGTTTTTCACTTGCTCTAATGGTGTTTACGGAAAGAACTGCCCTATATGCAACAATAGTAATGTTTGTACTTGGTGGAAACCAACTTCGTGGTGATATTGTGTTCTCCATATCTCAATATTATAATTTGCTCCAACTCACTGTTTCTATTATGTTTCCTTTCGCTCTGTCGACTTTGGGAGAAGCAAGAATATCTGTTAAAAGAATTCAAGTGAAATACTTTCTATCTATTTATTGCCTTGCATGTTTGAACATTTTAAAATACTTTTTATGTTTTACAGGAATTTTTGGTACTTGAAGAAAAAGTTACTAAAGCAGTGTTCATTCCTCAAAATGGACTTGATAAAGGCTTAACATCGTCAGGAATAGTTCTCAAGAAAGCAACAGGAAGTTGGATCCCGAATCCAATTGTCGACACTCTCCGAGATCTCAATATTACTATTAATCCTGGAGAATTTTGTGCTATTGTCGGACCTGTTGGAGCTGGAAAGGTATTTTTTTAATTTCAAATAATCTTTATATAAGATAAAAATCTTTCAAGGAATATTAATAATTGTACATTTTGTCATTTTAGAGCTCGTTCCTCCAGATGCTTTTAGGAGAATTACCTTTGAAAGAAGGTACAATGGATTTAGGTGGAGCCTCTCTAGCTTACAGTTCACAAGAACCATGGTTGTTTGTAGCTACTGTGAAACAAAACATTTTATTCGGGCAACCTTTCGATAAAGAACGTTATTGGAAAGTCAGTAAATTTTATCATACTATATATTAAAATTATATTTCCTGTTATTTAAATTCGATCGTTTTAAGGTTGTGAAAGCTTGTTCTTTAGAACGAGACTTTGATCAATTCCCTCGTGGAGATCAGACTTTGGTGGGCGAGAGAGGTGTATCGTTGTCAGGAGGACAAAGAGCAAGAATTAACTTGGCACGTGCAGTATATCGACAGGTTATTATTATTTTTTTATTTGACGTTATTCAAATTGATATGTAAAATCGATTATGAATTTATTTTAATTATTATAGGCTGATTTATATTTGATGGATGATCCGTTGTCTGCTGTTGATGCTCATGTCGGAAAACATCTTGTAAATGAATGTATCAATGGATTTTTAAAAGGAAAAACCAGAATACTTGTCACTCATCAACTTCATCATTTGCGATCTGCTGACAAAATCATTATTTTGAGAAATGTACGTGGAACGAAATAGTTTTTTTTTGCTGCATAATTTTTGCTGAAGAAATTTTATTTATTTTTAGGGTAAAATTGAAGTGCAAGGAAAATATGACGAAATTTCTAATAATACCCTATTCTCTGAACTTACGTCAGGAGAAGAAGAATCTCAAGATGTAGATAAAACCCCCCAAAAACAACAATCTGTCGTTGAAGTATGTTTATATTTACCGAGGTTGTTTTTTTTTTAATTTCATTTCTAAATAATATTTTTTTTAATATTTCAGACTGGTCATGTAACTGATAGTGAACAACTTATACCAAAAGATGACGACGAAGAAGACGAAAATGATGAAACTAAAGAACTTATGGAAAAAGGTCGGTTTCAATAAATTGAACTATTCAGTAATATTATATTTAAAGTATTTTTTTATGTTGAATATATTTTTATTTGCAATATAGGAAGCATATCTAGCTCAGTTTACAAAAAATATTTTCTTGCCGGCGGTGGATGGTTCCTTCTTTCAACTACATTTTTGTTGATTGTGATCGCTCAAATCATAACATCTATGGGAGATTTATATTTAGCAGCATGGTAATTTGTCATGATCTTTTTATTTTTCATAAAAGCGGCATAGAATAACAATGAACTATTCCAGGTCTAATAATGAAGAATATTTAAAAGACATTGTCATAAAAATAAGCAATATGACCGACAGTAACAATTCAACTCTCGATACATTAAATTTATCAGAAAATATGACGATATCTGAATTGACAAGTGAACTAGATTTAGCTAGCATACCAGAAAATTTAACCAAAACTGACAAAAATATAATTGACTATTCTTTTGAAGATACAAATACGACAATATATGTATACACTGCACTTATTTTGGGCTGTATCATATTCACTATAATTAGGTTATATGACTGCTTTAACAGTTGATCAAATATCAACATTTAGCCTTTGTAACATTTGTTATTAACACTTACAGATCCTTAATGTTCTACTGGGTGTGTATCCGTGCTTCGATCAACCTTCATGACACAATGTTTTCGAACATTTTACAATCTACTATGAGATTTTTCGATACAAATCCTTCGGGTCGTATTTTGAATCGATTTTCAAAAGATATGGGATCAATTGATGAATTTCTACCTAAATTATTTGTTGAAGCAATTCAGGTAAATATTATTTTAGAGTCTGTTGCAAAGTTTATTCTGTTATATTTAAATTTTGAAAATATTTCAGATATTTATGGTTGGTTTGGGTATATTAGCTATGGTGGCTATAAAAATTCCGTACATGATCATCGCAATGGTTCTTATAGGATTGATATTGTATAAAATGACTGATATATATTTGGCAACTGCACAAGACGTTAAAAGGTATAAAATCGCATATTTTGTTTATACTAAAAAAGTTTTCTTCTATTATTACTTTTATTTTGTAGAATTGAAGGAATTACGCGTAGTCCAGTATTTTCTCACCTTTCGGCAACATTAACCGGGTTAAGCACAATCAGAGCATGTGGAGCTCAAGAGATGTTGAAAAAGGAATTCGACAAACATCAAGATTTGCATACAGGGGCTTGGTTCATTTCGCTAGCTACAAACACCGCTTTCGGTCTATGGTTGAGCAACTTTTGTTGTTTATTTGTCGCAATTGTCACATTCACATTTTTATTAATAGGAAAAGGTATCGTATTAAACCATTGAAATTTACAATCAATTTTCATGTGTTATTTTCGAATATTTAAATATTTTAGGAAACGTATATGCTGGTGACGTCGGATTAGCTTTGAGTCAGTCTCTCATCATGACGGGAATGTTGCAACACGGCATCAAACAAGCGACTGACGTGATCACTCAAATGACATCTGTTGAAAGAGTGCTTCAATATACTAAACTTCCTAAAGAAGCCGGTCTTAATGGACCCGCTGCACCGACAGGGTGGCCTAAAAAAGGACGTATTGAATTCAAAAAAACTTATTTGAAGTATTACGATGGAGCCGAACCTGTATTGAAAGATCTGAATGCTGTTGTCGAAAGTGGTTGGAAGGTAAGTCTTATATTATTTGATTATTATATCCAAAATCAAATTATTACATTTAAAATTTGATCCTTAGGTGGGAATCGTCGGCCGAACTGGTGCTGGAAAATCATCTTTGATCGCAGCACTGTTTCGTTTAGCTATAGTAGAAGGAGAAATCAAAATCGATAATAAAGATACTAAAGATATTAAATTACAAGTATATAATCAATTTTTTTTTAAATTATAATTTATTAGCAATGGATTCATAATAACTATTTTATAGGATCTACGTAGCAAAATATCTATAATTCCTCAAGAACCAATGTTATTCTCAGCTACCCTCCGACATAACTTGGATCCATTCACTCAACAAACTGATGCCTCTTTATGGCAAGCCTTAGAAGACGTAATATATTTTATTCAAATTCGTTTACACATTTAATTATTTTAATATCTTGAGACTGTTTATATATATCTTTCTTTTTCGTAGGTTGAATTAAAAGAATCTGTTGAATCTTTATCATATCTCGTAAGCGAAGGTGGCGGCAATTTTTCCGCTGGACAAAGACAACTTTTATGCCTCGCAAGAGCGATTGTGAAAAACAATAATATTCTCGTTTTAGACGAAGCCACTGCTAACGTAGACCCAAAGTAATCGCCATTCCTTCTTCATATACTTCCAATCGTCAAACACACAACTGATTTCCATTTTAATTTTCCCAGGACTGACTCTCTGATTCAGAAAACGATCAGGCAAAAATTCGCGCATTGCACAGTCCTCACCATCGCCCATCGGCTCAACACAGTCATGGACTCGGACCGCGTGCTGTTGATGGACCGCGGTCAGATGATGGAGTTCGACCATCCCCATAAGCTGCTGCAGAACCCCGACAGTATGCTGTCGCAGATGGTCGCGCAGTTGGGCAAGGCTACAGAGAGAAATCTCAAAGACATTGCTAGAGACGCGTACGATAGACACATTAAGTTCATCGAAGAACCAGCTGATTAGGTTATTTAGAATGTTTAATTAATTGTTGTGTTGTTTGTTTAAATATAGTCACACTGCATAATAATGTTCTGTTTGAAGCAAAAAAAACTTTAATGTTTCACATTCCGTGTTCAAAATATGTGAATTTGCATTTTGTTCGAAATAACAGTTTTTTTTTATTTGAGAGACTTCAACTTTTATTATAAGTCTTAATGAGATTCTTTTTTTATGTTGACGTTTTTATAATATAGATTGCAAATTTTTTCAGTATTATTCGTACTAGAATTTGGGTAAGAATCACTTTGCTAGAATTTGCTATATTTTATACATATATTTTTATAATCGACATATAAATCTTAATTTTCTTTTAATAAATATAAAATCTATATCGATCCGAATATACTTACAAAATTAATACTCTGTAATGTAATTAATTATATCTGATTTTCTTATATTAAGGAAATCTTCATATTTAATTCGAAAGACATTTACATTTTATTTAAATTCCATTCTTCCAATATGTTTGTGTAAACGTCTTTTCTAAGTTTTTTAATTTATATGTTTTCGAAGATTAAAAGAATTTATACTTAAATATATATATTTTTATTAGAAACTGTCAAATTCGAATCGCATTTTTTATGTAAAACAAATTGCTACAGCAATTTTTATCCAACAGATTTTGTTTTATTTGTCATATGTAATTTATTTATATGACAATATTCGTTATATTTGTGGTCATCAACTTAATTTTATGATTTGTTAAGTTAAATGATGAGATTAATCATAAACATGCTCCTGTATGTTACTTAATTTGTTAGGCGTTTATATAATATAATTATTATATATTTTTAATGTAATGAAAAAAAATGATTATTTTATGAATACTGATATGAAAAAGATGTAATAATATATGCAAAATATACATTTTGAGAATTGCTTCTATATAAAAATATACTCCATGTTTGATTCAAATAGTATATTTTTTTAGAAAGATTTAGCGCGTTTGTGCCTCTATTTTGGTGTGCCAATATAATTAATTTCAAATTCTCAAAACGAGTCAATCGTTTTTTATTCGAATGTTTTTATATACCTATTTTGTTATAATTAAACGACCATCGTTTTTGAACAGATTTGACTCGTTTGCGAATTTTAAATTATCCAGCCTAATGTTGCCTTGACCATGTCAATTTCGACTGATTTTACGTCATTTGAAATTGCTCCATTTGATGTATAACATAAGATAATATATAATATTTTGTGTAAGTTGTATACATGTGTAGTTTGAAACATCAAAATCATTTCCGAAGTCACTTCACAATGATGTTAACAAAGAGCCAGTTTCGATCACAAAATTATAAATTTTGCTAATTACTTATTGGATACTTAAACTTTATGGAATTATTGTACTAAAAGTTGAGATAAATTCTTTCATCCTTTTTGAAAACAATGTCTCTTTTATGTGATAATTTCTGAACCAAATATTTATTTACTCAACAATCAAACTTTTAGATTTGAAAATTTTATTATAAAATTATATGAACATTGAATAAATATAAATGAAAATAAGATGTTTTATTTGTCCTTAAGAATTTGAAATATTCAAGGTGCAAATGTACTGAAGTGTGTGCCCCCTACTTATAATCTTAAGTATCGAATTTCAAGGTTACTAATATGAGGCTTTCCTATGGATTCTCGTATGACGTATGTCACCTACTTTCCAATATCTTAGAAGATGGTTTGGAATCAGACACGACAAATATAAGCTATATATAAAATACATACAATAAATCGGTTATAAGTATATGTTGGATTTTAATGAAGATATTTTCTCACATAAGATTTTTTTAATTTTAATAAAATAAATAAAAAAATACATTTATGAAAAGTAATATTTTTTCATAAAATTTCTAAACTCAAAAATATATCACAAATTTACAAAAATACATTTCTATAACTAAATTATATTACACAAATGTATATAATTAACATTAATATCGTTTATATCAATTGAACTTTTCCTGATTTCACTAAATCTGATACAGATTTATATTGCAGTATATGTTGAGATCCAGCTGTAAATTAAAAGTTAAATATAATGAACCGAACATTTATTATAATTCAATAATTAAAAAAAGCTACAAATACCTTCCAAATCAATCTCTTCATCTTGATCAGGATTTAAACCATCCAAAACGATACCGTTAACAGTCTCATTAGCTTTCAAAAACACATGAGCGTTCATATTCGGATGTATAGCCATTTTATTCACATCGAAACTTTGCATATTTCCCGGCATTTGACCGAGCGCAGCCGTCGTAAGATAAGACTTCATATTATCAACGTAAGATTGAGCATACTGATATTCAGCTGGGGTCAAATAATTAGTCTCGCTCTCCATCCTCTGCCTCTCCTCGTTAAGAATCTGAAGAGAATACTTTTCAATCTTCTCCAACCTAGTTCTGAGATAACTGCTGATGATGAACTTGATCCGACACAACTCCATTTTATGTGCAGACAGTCTAAAGTCGTTTTTGGGCAATTTATCGATGTTCGTCTCCATATGTTGTATCTGGCCTAACATGCACTCTACCATATCGTTTTGATGCGGAAGGATTTCAGGAGCGAATTTTTCGTTCAGCCAAGCTGACTCCAAAGTCTTCAGGACTATACCTGCAGTGATGGGTTCTTCGTCGTCGCTTAGTTCTAGATCTTGTTCGGTATTCATTGTATAACCTATAGTGGTATAACCTTAAAAGTTTGACAGTTGTTGAACAATGAAATTTGGCGCCAGTTGTTCGGTCGAAACGTTATCATTGGCGTTCACGTCAAAATGAAATTAAAAAAAAATCTGTGATCAGACGTTTGCGTGAATAACACTTGCGCACGCGACTCTAGTGTACAATCTGCAAAATTTTGCTATTTGAACTCTGCTTTGCTTGTTAGTGTGCGCTAGCGTCATGTGTGCAAATGTCATTTGCGCAAATGTCTGGGAATCGATTAAATCAAATTACATAGACGTCATTTCAGATTTTTCCAAGGGGGAGATAGGCCAAAACTTTTTTTTCAAAGAAGCTTTTTGTAGCGATACTTTTATTGGTCACTAACATACCCAAAAATAATAAGAAATAAACGTAACATTCATCAATCCAAAGTATTTCATTAATCGTTAAATTCATACTGTTTCTAAATAAAATTTCAAGTGATCGAACAGTCATCGATTTATATAAAAATATTATTTGAATCGTGAGGTTTTACATGAATTTGGTATAAGAATGACGAACTTTAAAAGAAATGCAAGTTCATGATGTTCTACTTGCAGAGATACGTCAAAATATGAAGAATGCAGTAAATCCTATTATTGCACTGTCCTTGTTTTCTGTTGACGTTAAGACATGCACGTGTTTCTTAGTAAAACTATTAACGTAATAGAAATTTTCTTAGAGCAGTGACGGATTTTCAATTTTGCCTTAAAAATTTCATTTTGATACAGAAAAAATAATACTTTTAAACTATGAGAAAATAATGAATAATCTTTTGTTATACTATTTAGTATTATAATTTATACAATGAACATTAATTTATTATTATTTCAATAGAAAATAAAATAAAATAAATTATTGTTATTTCGTGACTAATTTTTGTATAATTTTTTGTTAAAACAATTTATAATTCAAATAGATTTTTTTCTAGAACCGTTCTAGTTCAACCCTTTCTTTCTTTACTTTTCTATTGAATTAAGACTATCGATCGTATGCACAGCTTTAATCTCTCCCCTTTACTATATAACCGGTGTAACATTTCTGTCTTATCGAGTGGCTTTTGAGGCTCTTCCCTGTGGCCAAGCCTGGCTTGAAGAAACTGAAGTAGTTCGATATTTCGATTTTCTTCAGTGGACCCACCTGTCTTCCTTACTCCATCTGAGGTATTTAAAAATTACTCAACCAACTTGACCTTTCTGATTTCATCTCATACTTTTGAGTATTCCAGGTAGGCCAGCTTGTTGTTGAAGATGTCTTCAGACTTTCTTCCCAGCGCGCTACAGGCATGGGGACCTCAGGCCATGGCCTATGGTTCCTCCAACCAGACGGTCGTCGACAAAGTACCACCTAACATGCTTCACATGGTCGACCCCCACTGGTACGAAGATTTAAATTGTTGCTTCTTAAAAATAGTAGAATATTGTTTAAAATACATACTAATTTCATTAATTCTAGGTACCAATTCCCTCCCATGAACCCCCTATGGCACGGTCTCCTTGGATTTACAATTGGCGTTCTCGGTGTAGTTTCTGTGATCGGCAATGGAATGGTTATATTCATTTTCTCAGGACAAAAGGTGATAAAATAATCCGGTTTGAACTATAATCGAATTTTTGTTATTTTATTGATTTCATTATGTTTGCAGACATTAAAAACACCTTCGAATCTTTTGGTTGTTAACTTAGCTTTCTCAGATTTTTTCATGATGTTCTGCATGTCACCGCCAATGGTCATTAACTGTTATAATGAAACTTGGGTTCTTGGTGAGTTTATTTTTTTTTAAATATTTACAAGATTTTATCTTGTTCTTATAAATATTCGTTTCCTGATCTATCTTTGTTTTTCAGGTCCGTTCATGTGCGAATTATATGGTTGTCTCGGATCTTTGTTTGGTTGTGTCTCCATTTGGACAATGACAATGATTGCATTCGACAGATACAATGTCATCGTCAAAGGTCTTGCAGCTAAACCACTTACCAACAACGGAGCATTGTTGAGGATTATGGGAATTTGGGCATTTGCTTTGGGATGGACTCTCGCTCCATTCTTTGGCTGGAACAGATACGTACCTGAAGGAAATATGACGGCTTGTGGAACTGATTACTTGAGCAAAGATTGGTTTAGCCGAAGCTACATTTTAGTTTACTCCATCTTCGTATATTATGCTCCTCTGTTTTTGATTATCTACTCTTACTTCTTTATCCTTCAAGTATGTATAAATCTAATCGGTTTGTATTTATTATGATAGCTCAATTATAATAGATTTGTTGAAATTCAGGCCGTAACAGCTCACGAAAAATCTATGAGAGAGCAAGCCAAGAAGATGAACGTTGCATCATTGAGAACGTCTGAACAATCCAACACTAGTGCAGAATGCAAACTGGCTAAGGTTTTAGAGCGAAATTTTTGATATTTATACATATAAAGGAGTGATTATTAACATTTGATGATATTTAGGTTGCTTTGATGACTATTTCACTATGGTTCATCGCGTGGACACCTTACCTAGTCATCAACTATGCCGGAGTCTTTGAAAGTGGAAACATTAGTCCATTGGCAACCATTTGGGGCTCTCTTTTCGCAAAAGCAAACGCTGTCTACAACCCTATCGTTTATGGAATCAGGTAATATAAAAATAATTCTTATTGTTTTATTAACTGATTGATATTGAAATTTTTTTTCGCAGCCATCCTAAATACAGAGCTGCCCTCTACAAGAAGTTCCCATCATTGTCGTGCCAATCATCACCAGACGAAACGGGATCTGTCGCTTCTGGCCAAACGAATGTATCAGAAGAAAAACCGGCCGCATAAGCGCGCCAAATCCAAAATCCGTCCGTTTAATAAAATAAAAACAAAGCGGATGGATACACACTGACATCGCAAAGGTTAAAAAATTCGATTTCGGATTGCGGAGCGACACAACCAAGCAAGGTTTAAAAAAAACATAACCAAAAATGTCGAACGTTCGACGGACGAGCGCGTTCCTTGCAAAATATTCACTAATGCATTAATAATAGGGGGCGGTCCGTTTATTTTAAGACGCTTTTTGTACATGAGATTTTTTTTATTGTTGATTTTTATTTAGTGTATAGGATCCGGCCCCTGGTTGCAGAGTGCGTATTTTGGGAACACGCTTGGCGCGAACGTTTGACAACGCTGCACATAAGCACGAGTCATTCGAGAGGCTCGCTTTATTTAAATATATAAATATGAACTAGTTTAAGTTTATAGAGAGCAGTTACTGTATTTATCGTTTTAATTTAATTTTGATTTTTTTTTGTATTGCGGATTCTACGCGCGTATTTTGGTAACGCGCGCAGATTTCGCAGTAATAAATCAGAATGTTAACATTCGTTTATTACGCAATTTGTCCGATAATACGATGAATCTTTAATGGCTGAACGTCCATGAAGCGAACTGTCTTTTTTCAAATTTTTGTGGAAATGAAATAAAAAAATAAACAATCCCAGCATGCAAGGAAATTATTTGTTGTTTTCTTTTTATCAATACTATGTATATGTACTAAACACATTGATACTTAAAAAAGTTTGAGAAACAATTGCGAAAAAAACAATCAAATAATTGATTGAAATATAATATATAGAAAAAAAGAGATAATTTTCAAAGCAAGTAATTTTAACGATTTTTCTAAACACGATTTATACTCTTTATGAAAAGTTAATATTTGAAAACACTCTTATTTAACGGACACCGTCAAGCGGACACCGGTTGAGTAGGCTACGGTCAGGTAGCCGCCGCTAACTAGGCACCGGTCAACTCGGCACCGGTTTAACTGGGCGAGAGTCTAGTGGGCAATCAGTCAACTAGACGTCGAATCAACTAGGCGAAAGTTGTACATAAATGGAAATTCTACGTATAATTCTCATAAGATTATTCTTGTGAGATAATTCTTGTGAGATCGCTAATTGTAAGTATTTTTGCGACTCCGTAATCTCGCAATCACGTGAAATTTTTAAAATGATTTATTGTAACTTTGTCGGCTTGTCTATAGAATATGTATTGCCTATCGTAAACAAATAGACGAAACATCACAGAAAGTGTAAGTATGCGGTATTTCAATGGAAAAAAATCAATATTTTGTGTAAAATAAAACGTTACTTTAGAGAAATAATTTCATAAGATATGAGTAAAATTTGAAAACTAAAAAATAAGCATTCAAATGGTAAATATAATAATACAAAACAATATTAAAAAGGTGCGATTTAGCGGTGCATTGAAAAAATATACATTGTTCCTTAAAACGAATCATTTATGTATTTGAATAATATACAATGTGCATTATTTATTATTTGCGTTGTTTATTATTATTATTATTATCATTATTATTATTATTCAGTATTATACAAGTCTATAGCCGTATTTAATGGATTTTTCGACTATAAATATGCATTGAAATATTTTTTCTAGTGCCCAAATATATCAATTCGTACTTATAATAATTTAGTTTAAATAATAAAATACATAAAGATCCTCGTCAAACTATCGATGAATTATCGTCGAAAATCGGCTGTTTCCGTGATCCTATTATATAACATTCTAAATATCTTCGATGCATAGAAAAAAATCAGAAACAAGAAATTCGGGTCCCCAACAACATTCGTTTTTTACGGCGAAAACAACAATGGCTTTCTTCCGGACGAGTACCTGCTACAACCCCTCGACCATAACTAACAGTAAAGAAGATTTATCTTTGTGTGCGGTGGCGATTTTTCAAGAATTATTCATTATGAATTACCTGGCCAGACCAATACAGCGGCAGTGTACTGTGAACAATTGGAACGAACGACTGAAACGAGAGCTAATAACAAAGCCACATTTTCGGGTTAAAAACAAAAAAACGAATTTTACAGCACGACAATGCGAGACATCATACGGCGAAAATAACCTTACAATTAGACAAAATATTATAAATCAGCTTGGATTGGAACTTTTGTCTCATCCACCCTATTAACGGGATCTCGCGCTATCGGACTACTGCCTTTTTAGGTCGTTGGAGCATTTATTAAGAAATAAAAAAAATTAATAATGAGGAAGAAGTAAAATGCACTTGGAATAGTTTTTCAAGAAAAAAACCTAAGGAATTTTTTTTCAAATAAAGGCATTGAACAATTGCCTTTACGCTGGAAAAAAGGTTTATAGAAAGCGATGAAAATTATTTTGTAGATTAGTTAAGTTTTTTTTTTTGTAATAAATGAATATTTTTCATCAAAACGAAAATCTTAATTACTTTCCGGTCCTCCTATAGAATGGGACTGATGATTATAATTATAAAATATTTATGCAACTCTTGTCGTCTATCCTATAAATACATACATGAATATTTTTTAATTTATACATACAAGGTGATCAATTTAAAACAGGAGATTTATTTTCAAAACAATAGGTATCGTCTTTTTTGCACACAAAAAGTAATTTTATTTTTTTATTCGCTGCTTGATAGCGCACCATCATTAATTATTAATTCAACGTGTAATTTCAAAATTATTGATCAATAATATAATTACAGCAGCAGATTGCTAGAATTACTGTAATTACCGAAAATTATCCTGCTGATAATACCGGTATATGTATGAAGTGTTGTGTAAGTATTACTCAATTATTGAATCAAGCTCATATAATTTATTTTTGGTATATTTGAATAATATAAATCTCAACAACAAAAAAATACATTGTATGATTTCCTTCAAAAAATATGTTCACTCACAATATTTCAAAAAAATAATAAATCTCCGAAGATTAGTAAACTGGATCTTACCATTTTTATTTTTTCGTTTAAAATTAATTCTTTCTGATAACGCAGCAAAAATTTAACTAGAAAGAAATAGATTTAAAGAGCGGTAAGTATGCAGAATCATAAATAAACCAAATGAATTTGATCAAATTTTGCGATAATTTTCAAAAACTTACATAAAAAGTTATATAATAGAAATTATAGAAAATTGACCAATTTATAATATAGATAAGTATTTTCATTTTTTCAAACCAATTTTTTTTAATTTGACTTGTTCTGATATTCTTTTGTGATATAAATACTTTTATTTGGTGCATGAAAATAACACTTTGCAATTTCGTTAAATCGTTATATAATAATTATATATAACGACTATATATCAAAAGAATTATTTATATTCTTATAGGAACTTTCATAAGAACCATACGAGATTATAAATATTCTAAATAGGCGAAAATATTCTATCTATGTGGAATTTTCGCCGAGTTTTCGCCGAATGTCAGTCGGTGTCCGGTAGGCTGTTGTCCACTGGGACTCTCGCCTAGTTGAACCGGTGCCGAGTTGACCGGTGCCTAGTTAACGGCGGCTACCTGACCGTAGCCGAATCTACCGTCGTCCTAGTGACGCGTACCGCTTATTTAAATATACGGGAAGAAACCAAAAAATTCGACAAAATCTAATAAGTATAAAGAAAACGTGTTTCATGTAATAGCATTAACACGAAAAATAATTTTATTTTTGTTCAGGTACGAATTAGTTATATTCAAAATTAAATTGATTAAAATTTTACAATGATAAAAAAATCGAGATAATTAAAAAATAATCAAAATCACAATTGCGAAGAACTCGATTAGACTATACGAATCAAAATGATCGATTATGAAAAAAATCACAAAAATATTATAAAACAATACCGATTCGTCCCCGACTTTCGTATTCTTAGTGCGATTCTATTAAATTAAGACTATCGATCCAATGTTTCAACCATAATCTTCAAAAATTTCGAGTATAAAAGGCTGCCGAATTTCCGAAAAAGACGAGAAGCTTCAAGGCGTCCTCAGCAGTTAGCTGGCTCTACAGAGACTGAAGTAGTTCGATCTTCGATTTTCTTCAGTGCACCTCTCATCTGTACTCATACCTCTTTCGCCTCAGGTAAACTCATCTCAAATTCATACAAATGCCTTCTCGAGTGCCTTCTTCTTCACGAAAGCAAATTTCAGGTTAGCCAGTTAGCTTCAAGGATGTCTTCAGACCTTATACCAGCCGGTTTCAGCGCTCTGCAAGGATGGGGGGTGCAGGCTGCAGCTTATGGCTCCTCCAACATGACCGTTGTGGATAAAGTGCCGCCAGACATGCTCCACATGGTCAATGCTCATTGGTCAGTAAAGCTCCAGTATCAAGGATTTTGTAAGAATTCAAATTTTAAAAGGTTCTATTCGGTTTTCAGGTACCAATTCCCCCCAATGAACCCCCTCTGGCATGGACTTTTAGGCTTCGTCATTGCTATACTCGGAATCGTATCTGTCATCGGAAACGGAATGGTTATATACATATTCTCAACTCAAAAAGTTAGTATCGAAAGTTTGATAAAATTCAAAATATCTATCGAATCATAAATACAACTTGTATTTTGCAGACATTAAAAACTCCTTCAAACTTGCTGGTAGTGAACTTGGCATTCTCTGACTTCCTTATGATGTTCACCATGTCTCCTCCAATGATCATTAACTGCTACTACGAAACCTGGGTTCTCGGTGAGTGAAAATCTCGTCTTGCCCTTCTGAAATGTTTGGTTCCCGATTAATATTTGTCTCTTCAGGTCCATTCATGTGCGAAATTTACGGATGCTTCGGATCATTGTTCGGCTGCGTCTCGATCTGGTCTATGACTTTGATCGCCTTCGACAGATACAACGTCATCGTTAAGGGTCTTGCAGCTAAACCTCTTACTAACGGTGGAGCTAAGTTGAGGATTCTTTCTGTTTGGGCTTTCGCTCTTGCATGGACCTTGGCTCCTTTCTTCGGATGGAACAGGTGAGATTTCCGACAAAATATATAGCAAAAATACAATTTTACTTAAATAAAAACAAATTTATGTTTTTTAAATGTTTGATCAATTAACAGATATGTACCTGAAGGAAACATGAGTGCTTGCGGAACCGACTACTTGACCAAGGATTGGTTTAGCCGAAGCTACATCCTCGTTTATTCCATTTTCGTCTATTTCAGCCCTCTTTTGTTGATCATCTATTCGTACTTCTACATCGTCCAAGTGAGTAAAATGAATAATTTGCCACATATTGACCGATGTAATGAATTTACATGAAATCTAAAATCATCAGGCCGTAGCTGCTCACGAAAAATCCATGAGGGACCAAGCTAAGAAAATGAATGTAGCTTCTCTGCGATCATCTGAACAAAACAGCACTAGCACCGAATGCAAACTCGCCAAGGTTCCTTCTGTTTACTGTGATTACAGGAATCTGTCGATTTTATGATCTGTAATGCTTTTTTTTATGATTTCAGATTGCTCTTATGACCATCTCATTGTGGTTCGTCGCGTGGACTCCATACTTGATCATCAACTACACAGGTATCTTCGAGAGTGCACCAATTTCTCCATTGGCTACCATCTGGGGATCTCTCTTTGCAAAGGCTAACGCCGTCTACAACCCAATTGTATATGGCATCAGGTAAGTTCATCACTGTTTTTCTATTTCTTATTTTGCTCCTTGATATCTTCAATATATATTTTGATTGTTTCAGCCATCCTAAATACCGAGCTGCTCTGTACAAGAAATTCCCAGCTTTGTCCTGCCAGGCTCCAGCAGAAGAAACTGGCTCTGTTGTATCGGCGGTGACAAACGTTTCAGACGAAAAGCCTGCTGCATAAGCAGTTTTTTCGATAATTTAGGTGATTCGATGCTGATTGGCTGCTGAAATATGGTAAAAGATGATTTGCGCTCTCGACGTAATGACTGACCAATTATCTAGTTTCACTATGTATAAGTTTTATACATCTTGTTGAAACTTAACAACCGAGCAATTACTCTTATGTATTTCAGTTTTGGTCATTCAACATTAGAGACTGTTATTTAATGATCCTCAATATTGTTTTTATATAGAAATTGTTAAAATAGCTGGGCAAATGTGTTTGTCAGAGTATTCACATCAAAATTTTTTTGATAATTGTTAGCTCTTGTTTAGGTGAAATGTGCATATTCTGGGAACATACTTGAACGGTTGATTTAATATTTGCACATTTCTCTGCAATTTTCATTAATCAAATGTTGCAGGGTATTTCATTATGTGAATAGTAACATTTAGTTTAAGTTTTTTTTAAGCTGATGCTATGTATATGTATAATATTTGTATAAATAAACGATCCCCAGCATGCAAGGAAATATATGTATTTTATTTTCAATCGAAACAACACATTAAAAATCAGAACATTTATTAAGTATTTTCATCAAGGGAAAACATTTCATGTTGTATAACCATAAGTACACTTTCATATCCCTGAGTACAAACAGGCGACAATTTCCTAATTAATATATTTATATTAATTGTTAACTGTAAAACTTTAAATACAAAAATGTGTCGGTGAACATTCAATAATTCCAACACATGACACAAAATCACAGATGAACTAATAATATAATTTGCAAATAAATGCTACATATAAAAAATAAGTACATTTATTAATAAGTAACAATAATTTTATTTTATTATGTTCGAATATGATTGCTATCGAAAAATTGATAGGCTTCTAGGGCATATAATATAGGCACAAGATATATAGGCTTGACTTTCAGTTATTAGTAGTCATACTGTGAAAAAAAAGTGAAAAACATGGCCCAAAAATTTTAAATAAATCTACAAATACAATTATTTATTTAAGTGTTGCGGTAATTATTAATTCGCATTTATATTAAAATCGATCATAAAAAAATGGGATGGCGAATAAAAAAATACAATTTGTACTATAATTTACATAGTAGATTCATAAAAAGTCGAAAACATTTTTATTTTGTAAACTTTCGAAACTTGTGGAGTTTTTTCGATTATTAAGTAATTTTAATTAATTCCCTTGGTTTGCAGGATTAAGGAAGATTATGTTTTCTTTTTCATTTAAGTACTGAAGTTTTGAGTGGACTTTTAATAATAATTAATAATAGTACTTTTTTTATCTCAATTTACAAAATGAATTATAAATCAATATATTTTAAACCAAGGGACGGATATATACACAGCAACATATATATTTGTTAAATTACGTTAATTTTAATAATATAAATATGAAAATACAAATTGTTAAAAAAATCATCAAAAGTACATTTAGTTATCAAGATTTATATAATATTTAGAGAAAAATGGGAATTAATATAAAATGAAAGTGAGGTTCGAGTTTAAGGATTTCGACAGTATGCACTTCAATAATTTTATATCAAAGTTACTAACGACTAAAATTTTATAAAATAAAATACTGTTGTTTAAAATTAAATCACACATGTAAACTTCCTTGTCATACGCAAACATAAATATACATATCATAAGTAAAGTCTTCACATATCTTTCTTTTGGTGTGCACCATTTTGCTTTTGAGAATTTTCATAACACTAAAAATACAATTTGGCATTAATACAAGCATTTGATTAAATTTCGATTTATAATAATTATTCAAGTATATTTCACCTGTTTTGCTATTTCGATTAGAGATTCGCTCATAGATTTCCCAGTCTGATTGACCATACTTCTGAAGATACCATCCTCGTTTTGGAGAAGTATGTGTGGATGATCAAATTCTACAGCTGTGCCAGCATCCATCACCAATACCTTGAAATTTCGATGTAATTAACACAAATTCTGAAGTATATTTTTAAGATAAATTCAAATTTATTTACTTTATCTGAATCCATAACTGTATTCAATCTGTGAGCGATAGTCAAAACTGTACAATCTGCAAATTTGTTTCTAATAGTTGTTTGAATCAGAGCATCAGTTCTAAGTGCAGGAAAATAAACCAAGTTAGATAAAGTTGTATTGAAACA
Source organism: Hydropsyche tenuis (assembly GCA_009617725.1). Lineage (NCBI taxonomy): Eukaryota > Metazoa > Arthropoda > Insecta > Trichoptera > Hydropsychidae > Hydropsyche > Hydropsyche tenuis. The sequence goes on from VTON01000025.1 coordinate 2,691,316, forward strand.
TATTAACAATTAATAAAAAAAATACTTACTGAGGATCCACATTAGCAGTGGCTTCGTCTAATACCAAGACGCGATTCTTACGCACTATAGCTCTAGCAAGACAAATAAGTTGTCTCTGTCCAACGCTGAAATTCGAACCGCCTTCAGACATTTTTGAATTCAAGCCTCCTGCCAAATCTGTAATTGCATCTTTCAATTCAACCTAAAAATATGAATGTTAAAATTAGCATTTTGAATAATTAAACATCGATTTGCGACAAAATAATTTTAACCTCTTCAAGAGCCTTCCACAAAACTTCATCGCTATATTCATCAAACGGGTCTAAATTCTTTCTCATGGTGCCAGAAAACAGAACGGGTTCTTGAGGAATAATGGATAATTTGCTACGAAGATCATGGAGACCAATTTTACCAGTATCGACACCATCGATGTCAATAATTCCTTCTACGTAAGCCAGTCTAAACAATGCACTTATAATTGAAGTTTTTCCAGCTCCCGTACGACCTACAATACCCAGCTTATCCTTAGGATGCAAAACAAATGAAAGATCGCGCAGAGCGGGAGTGCCATCAGGTGCATAGCGCATCCAAACGTTCCGCATTTCCAAAGAGCCTTTTTCTGGCCAATTTGGTGGTGGTTTTTTATCGTTTTCGCTCTTTAATGATGGTTCCATCTCAATATCATTATATTCGACCACTCTGAAAAAAAATAAAGATGTAGTTAAAAGATAATTATAAAGAATGTGAATTTGAAAAAAAAATAAGCACCTTTCTACACTTGTCATTTGATTTTCCAGTTCGGTACTTTGACGCATTCCCCATTGGAACATTCCAGTTAATCCAATAGCTTGTGTGATTGCTAATCCGACATTTCCACCCATGTTTTCTGTAAAAAAAATTATAATTTAACTTTTATGATCAAGTATAATATAATAATAAATGAACATTTCAAATATACTGACCACTTCCCATTACAAGAAAACTTAGCGTTACGAATCCAATATAAATTACACAAAACAAATCTAACCAAAATCCGAAAGCTCTGGATGTTGCTATGAAAAGATACCATGCAGAACTATGAAGATCTTGATGACTATCAAATTCTTTGGACAATGCACTTTGGGCTTCAAAAGCTCGAATTGTAATCATCCCTTGAAGTGATGCATTCAAGTGAGAAAATACTGGGCTCCGAGCTAAAAGTAACAAGTTTTGGTTAGTAAAATCTTGAATACTTTTTTATAAGTTGTTTGAAAAAGATGATGAAATAACTTACTCACTCCTTCGAGACGTTTAACACTTCTCGAAGTAGACAAATAATAATTTCTTATGAAATAAAATATGATACCAACAAAAATGGTTGGAATAAGTAGCCAATAATTCACAACTGCCACAACAACTACTATGCCAATAAGGGATAAACCGATCTGGAAAAATATGTTATACATAAATAGTGAAAATAATATTTTATACAATTTTAATGAAAAAAAGTAATATATAATATATACTTGTAAAACATCAATGCAAGCACTCGGAAGGAGTTCATCAATAGATCCCATGTCCTTAGAGAAACGATTAAGAATACGGCCAGAAGGATTGACGTGGAAAAACCTCATAGTTCCACGAGTGATTGAATGAAACATATTATTGTGCAATGTAATCGAAGCTCTCATAGCTAACGAGAAGAACATGAACGAACGACTCAACGTGACTACGACCAAAGCAATAACAATACCTGAAAAATACAATTAAAATAAATAAAGCTTATTGTATAATTTGTGTCAAATAAATTTTATAACAAAAATACCGGTGTAGATGTAGATAAAATCAGCTCGAGTTAAAACAAAAGATCCAACATTTAATAATACATTTCCAAGACCCGTATATACAGATACGGTATCATTACGAGCAGTCCCATTTGATGCACTTTCATCTGACGTCTTGGTTAAATTTTGACTTGTTATATAATTTTCTTCTAAATTAACCCTATATTAAAAAAATGTGCCTGTTAATTTATTATAGTAAAAAATTAACTGATTCCAATTTAAATTCAATATTATTACCAATATGTGGTCCAGTAATCAGAACCAGAGGCTAATAATTGAGATCCAATAGCTAAGACCAATAAGATGAAAAGTAAGAAACATGAACCAGCAGCATTTACATAAGAACCATAAATTTTGCTTCCTACAGCTCCTTTACCACGTTGTTCTTCATTACTATTATCAACTGGGTTTGTAGGCTCATCCACAGAATTAGTCTGAATTTTATAAAAATACACACAATTAATTTTATTTCAATAAAATTTATATAACAATATTAATGAGAATAACTCACAGAATGTATACTCAAATGTCTGACAAATTCTCGGCTACCAGTAACATCATTGTCGACTTCTGGCACTTCTTTGGGATTGGTTTCTTCTTCGTTATCCGATTTGAGTAGTTCTGCAAAGTCAAGTCCAGAAGCTTGCAGTGAATCAAATGTACCTTCAGCAGCAATAAACCCATTTTTCAATATAACTATCTGAAAATTTGATGTATCATAAATTCTAGTGAATTGATCATATTTGTATTACAAAAAAATAAGTACATACATGGTCTACTTCATTCAAATACTGCAGTTGATGAGTTATCAGCACTCTTGTTTTACCTCTTAAATAATTAGATATGCAATCGTCGAATAATTGTCGACCTACATGAGCATCGACAGCTGATAACGGATCATCAAAAAGATAAATATCTACATTGCGATATACAGCCCGAGCTAAATTTATTCTTGCTCTTTGTCCTTAACATGATAAAAGTATTTAATTCCATGAACTTAAATTAAAATATAATGTAGATCAAAAAGTTCGATTTACCTCCACTGAGACTGACACCTCTTTCGCCAACTATTGTTTTATCACCATGAGGAAACAATGAAAAATCTCTCTCTAAAGCACATTTTTTCACAACTAAATTGTACCGTGTTCGAATCATTGGTGCGCCAAATAATATATTTTGTCGAATAGAACCTATTAAATTAATAACATTGTAGTTTATAAATGATTCAAAGTTGAATTTGATGATTTGATAATGAACAGTGCTTTTACCGACAAAGAGCCATGGTTCTTGTGATGCATAAGCAACGCTTCCATTTACTTCAACTGTTCCGCTGGTCAAGGGAAGTTCCTTAAGAATCACATTCAAAACGGAACTCTTTCCGCAACCAACTGGACCAACAATAGCTACCAAACTACAAATAGAAAACTGATAAATAAAATGAAGAGAAAAAATCACCTGCACGTTACACAAAATTTACAAATTATACCTTCCGGGCTTCACATTCATTGTAAGATCAGTCAAGGTGTTATCTGTTTGATCAAGAGTCCATTTTGCATTAATTTTATTCAAATAAATTCCACGTTCTCGAGTTGGATTGATATCTCTCACTTTTCTCTTAATATCATCCATTGCTTCTTTGCTTTCTTCCTCATCCAGATTTTTGTATAAACCGTTACCTTTCAAATCATCACCTGCTACATCTTTATTCAAACTACTCATTGTAATATCTTTTATTCTGACTTCTTCAGTTTGATTTCCGTTAGTTTTATCTTTGCCAGTTGCAGCAGGAAGAGGTTTTACAGTTTCGTCATACAACATAAACTTTTGAAGACGCTTGATTGAAATATTTGCTTCTGCAATCTGCGCAATACCTAATGAGAGGAAATACAAATTAAAAATAATTACCAAAACTAATACCGAATAATTACAAAAAAAATTATAATATAATAAAAAAAAAGTTGCACCTTGTGGGAAAAACACTGTCATAGTTTGTCGCAATACGTTGTAATAAGATGTGATTACAAATACTTTTGAAGCGGTAATATAATTTCCAAGCAGTACATATGCTAAAATACTAGCAAATAATGATACACGAGTGACAAACATAATAAAAGAAATGAGAATGCCTCGAATATAAGAAGTTGAACGAATTTCTTTGATCTCCCGTCTAAAAATAAATTAATATTAGCATAAATTAAAGAGTAAAGTATACATAAAAATAATAATGGAAAATATTTACTGTCTAGCCAAATGTACGAGTTGAGCGAAAGGATCTTCCCATGTATACATTTTAATGACTTGAATACCACTGATAATTTCATTCATAAGTCGTACACGTTCATCCGTTCGCAAAGCTGTTCTTAATCTTAGAATTGATGTCCGTTTTCCAAGCCAAGCTAAAATAACATTCAATTTTATAACCGTTTAATGACAAATTTCACTAAAAATCAAATTATATTTACCTTGCAAAGGTATGAACAAAAGCATAAACGCTACTCCAATCAGCGCTGAAACGCCGATTTCTTTCCACATCATGTACGTCATTACGACAGTACTAACAGGACCGATCCAAAGATAATGTAAGAAAATAATAGCGACATCGAAACGATTTACATCATTCGAGAGTAAATTCACAACTTGACCCACAGTCGTTTCACCAAGAGCTGTTTGTGATAGCCTTAAAGACTGAATAAAAATACAAATTATTTTAATTATCGCTATTAAGTTTGAATATATTAAAAAATATATGCTTTTACTTTTCGGTATATCAGAGAACAGCAAGCGACTCGAAACTTCATACCCATATGTAAAATTCCCATCATGTATGGATGCATCACAAATACGTTTAATGCCGAACACAAAACAACCATTCCGGCATATACATATGCATCTTCTTTAGATATCGTTGTTTGATTAGGCATATAATAAGAGACTAACAATCCTAAATAGATTGGTTGCACAACTCTGAAATATCATATAAAACATTGATAATTTCATCACCAAAATGATTTGAGGGGAAAACACATGATAAAGTCGGTTCAATGATTTATAAAACATGAAGAACAAAAAAATCAAATATGTTGATGAGTGAAAAAAGGATATTTTGAATTGAAAAATAATCAAATCTAAATGCATGCAACAGATGCAAGAAAAGATTCACAAATTTACATACGACTCTGAAGGTGCTGAATGCATTGTTTTATTCATCAGCGAATAGCATGAATTGAAATTAGAAAAAGAATCAATATTATATGTGCAATTATTTGTAAAAGTGACGTTATCGAAACTGGGGAGAAAAGAAGAAATTTGTGCCTGGTTCTGAAAAAAAGCTCTTTGATAATTTCTTTGATCGAAATAACTGACGAGGCGACCTAAAAACAAGGGCTGTTGGACTCTAGAATGTAATAAAATACGCTACTTGAAGAAAGTTTTTACAAAGTATATTTATTTTAATGTGCAATAAATACACATTTGGATAATTTAAAGATAAGCAAAATCAATGTTTAATCGAATTCAAAATCATTGTTTACCTAAGCAGGCATTCAGTCACAAAGAGAACGAGGCCGAACATGGCACACTGCCATCCGTAGCATCGTATTATGACACGAAGGAGACTAGGAGATTTTCTTTTGACTTCATCTTCCCACAATCTTTGAAATTTGTCACCTAAAGTACCTGTGAAAAAATATTATTTTAATAAAAGAAATTTCGGTTGTTAACTATTGTAAAATATGAAAAATCTTACTAGAAGTATGCTCTTTCAAAGGTTCGAATAGATCGCTTATTTCTAAATCTCTTTTGTGACCAGTCCAGAACAAACTGGAAGTCCATCTAAAATATATACATATTGTTTTTATGAAATTAGAGATATTTCATACGTTATAATAATACGAGAAGAGAAAAAATAATAGATGATTGAAACAGTTATCGATTGCATATACATAAACAGATTGAACAATCGAACTGTATAATCAGTATATTATAATCATAAAAAAATACTTACGAAAATGTTAAGGCTGATAGCAAATTGCAGGTTGCTCTCGGATGAGGATTTCTACCTTCTTTTTTCTTCCCATCATCCATTGTTTAGCAGAACTATAAAAAAAAAATACATTTTTTAAAGTTAAACTTCAGCACAAGCCCCGTGTAATTTACAAATGTTTACATCTGTTCCGATAATGAAGAATAAAAACTATGTGTACAATTTTATTGAAGTCAATTAATAGTGACGATTCGTGTGATTGATCTGTACATTAAGTTTAATTGAAATAGCCATGAAGTTGAAAATAAAATATTATTCATAGATTGTACTATTTTATATGTATTAATATGAATAATTTAAAAAATAATATTTTAATTGAAATTTATGTAACAAAAATTTCACTTGACTATGTCGAAAAAATAACGAATGATTTTATTGTATATCAATAAGTAATTAGAACTTATGTATACAAAAGTCATTAAAGATTTTTTTCTAATAAGTACTACTATTAAATATTATTGTTGATTAGAAACATGGTTGTTATACATTATAACATCTAACACAACATTATAATTATGTAACACATCATTATAATCATCATTATTATTATGTAAATGACAAATCATTTTCTATATGAAACGAAAGAAAATAGTTTTTATACTAATGTGTATGTGAATCACACATTTTAGGTCCATTCCGAAAGCAATCCGTTAATACCGAATAAATATTCGTTTAGGTTGCATGTAAAGAAATATCACATATCATAATCACTCGGCGTGTAAACATGACAAATGACGAGAAAATTATTTTCATATTACATAAAATTATGGACGACCAATTATTTTACCAAACAGAAATATTTCATATGAAATACACATTCATTATTGTAAATATTTGTTTTGTTTGACGAGCCGTTATCAGAAAGATCTGTTTGGTGAGTTGTTGAAAAATATGTTAGTGGAACTATGTGAGATTATACCGAAAAAAAATCAATATGTTAATTTGATTTTTTAAATTGGTTAGCAGTAACTATTTTTTTATACCGTTTAATATTATATTATAAAATAACTGACCATTTTACTGAACACACATTACAGAAAATCAATTTAATTTACTGACTAAATAAATAAAAGCCGAAAAATTGGACTTAATCCATTTTTTGCAAGTTTTTTAGCGATATTGATTCAACTAAACGAACTAAGGGCGTATCCGCTTCTGAATTCTAATCGAATTACAAAAGACACGAAAACATCTATGAGGAATCTATGAATAGTGACCTGAAAATAGAGGTTTTGACCTTTCAGCACATAATCCAGGTCAAAATGTCGGAAAAATATAAATTTTGCGACGAATACAAAACGAGACTAAACAGTCAGAATCGTCAAATGCGACGAAACTGCAATTTTCTCATTATTTCGATACAAAGAGTTGTTGATGATGATGTCCGGAAATAGAACAAAAAACCAATAAAACGATTTGAATATGATGATGCGATCGCATTGTGGAAACATCGAATGGAAAATTCGTTCTATATTTTTCCCATGAATACAAATCGTATGAAAATTTTGGGTTTTTCGGCGAATTTTGATTCTGGTTCGAATCAAATGGGTGTTTATGTTAAATTGTATAAGGGATGAGAAATAATCCAGATTTTATATATTTAAATGTATGTTGATGAATGATGTTTGTAGAAGTGTTAAATACCTTGAATAAATTATTAGATATCAAAAGAAAATGTGTGGCATAATAAAATATTTATTTAAGTTAATTATAGTGAAAAAGCTTTGATCTTATAATTTTATTATGGATAATAAAAGTATGTTGAAATAGTCGATTCAAAATGAAAATTATCATAAAACTAGAATGAAATTTTATCTATAAATCAAAACGAATATATTATCAAGGATTACTTTAAAAATAATAATATACATAACAAAAAATTAAAAAAACTTTTATCAAAAATAGATACATCAAAATTTAACCACATGGTTAGTGTTAATATTATGAAAAAAATTCTATTTTAAATATTTTAACATCATCAATTAATATCATAACATTATCTCATCTTTAACACGATAATCAACAGTTAATAGATCAAAAACAAACTCGATTTCGAACATCCGAAGATTTTTATCGAAACATTCGGATCTCAGATTAGCCGAAAGTGATTTTCGAAAATTCGAGATTATCTAATAGCGGACTTGTCGAAAAGTGTTAAGCGACACTCGTGTTGATTTACAGCCGGATCATTATCGAAGTCGAGAGCCAATACGGAAAAAAATATAATCAAAAAGCAAATCGAATTATCTTCGCTTTGATATTTTTTCGTGTGTAAAATGAAAATGTGCTAATCTTCGAGTGCCAGATTCAATTTTTTTTCAACGAATTTTTTGTAACGTTATTAATGGCGTGTATCTGTTAATGCAAATAGCGCTATCAGAATCAACACAGATAGAAAAAGAGATAATTCAATTTTCTTTTGTGCGATATTCAGGAACGTAACAAATATGGGGTTTGGAAAGTCATGAAATTCGTTCGGAATGCGGAGATGAAATTCGAGTCGACCAATAGGAATGCTCCGTTTAATGGTCACGTGATTAGGTCAATTATTAATGTTATTTTAGATTATAATTGTCTTTATTCGAATGATTGATATTTTCAGCATTTGTGAAAATCGATTTGTTTGAAATAATAGTAAATAAAATTTTACGTTTTTCACAATTTGTAATTGTGCAAATAGAACTGCACAAATGCTAAATCAATGGTGACATGTTACGTATTTTATTATTAATCGCTTAGAATAAAGCAAAATATAAAATTTGAGCTCTTTTAATTAGATATGAAGTCATAAGGTTATCAAACATTATAATTTCAGTAGTGAATCAACTTCCGTACTTTGTTATAATTTCAACTAATTTTCTTAATCTATAATTGCTTTAATTGAAAGAATTGAAGAAAACAAAGATTTTCTTTACAAACATAAAAAAACGATGTTTTTATTCAACCTAAGTAAAATATTGAACATCTGTTTTTATATAATACAGTGTATAAAATTAAAAAAACCTTGTAACAAATTCGCATGTGAAGAAAACTGTACGAGAGAAACGCAAGCTTAAAAACCAGTAATAAGTTTTTTTTTTAAATCATCAATTCAAGTCAACTGTTAAGTATAATTTAAGTACAATTAAAGTAAAAATTACAAAAATTGAGGTAATTCACCAGTTCAAATCCAAAATCGGCAGAAAAACGCAAAAGAATAATGTTTCAAAACATGGTAATTTTTCGGAAAAAGTGCGATCGATAAGCTATAATACACCACTGATGCATTACCTTATATATCATCAAATACAATCATATTATACAAAACTATCATTAATCGAACATAGCTGCACCCAATAATTGCCCAACATAAAGACTTTACAACGGAAACCATCGATTAAAAAAATAAATAAATGGGCGAAGTTTCAACGCTTACGGCCACCGATGCACAATGACAAAATGGCGCGAACTGGCAGCGTCGATCCGATGACGACCGAACGACATTGACCATGGGTTAATTTTAAACCAGAAAGTCGAATGACAATGTTGAAACACACGCCATGTCAATAAGATTTACCGCCATTTTGTAGCGGATCGATCGGTCTCGTTTTCGAACGAAAACGGCGGGAAAATGACGATTTTTGAAAATTAAATGGTGTTTTTTTTGCCGTCGCCGGGCTTGTGGTGATGTAATGTTGGGCATAATGCATTTTGAACGCATATAAAGTGTGAAGTGTCTTTACTTTGTTCTGTGATCATTTCAAAATACGAGTGTGAACCTTGGAATTTTTAAAATGCCGGAAAACAGTTTGGCCAAGTCTCTGTTTATTAATTAGGTGATACGTTTTAGAGATTAACATGTAAAAAAAATATATGGCGTTATTCAAAAATTGGAGATAGATTTCATCAAAATATTTAGATGGAACTTCCATTCAAGTTTATCCCTCGATTTACACGGTACTTTTTTTGCACGTTTTCGCTTTTACACGGTTCAAAAAATAAATAAATAAATGTTGAAAATAATCAATAATAATAACATTAATAATTTTAACATTGAATTCTATCACTAATTAAAATAGAAGAGCCACTGTTAGGTAAACAACGAGGTGCGTACCGCACGTTTTTCATTACGTCGTAGTTTGACGTTTCAAGTGTAACCTCAAAACGATATGTCGACCATGATATTAAACATTTTTATAAATTGCTTATTAAAATTACGACTTCAAAAATTAGGATTTCGGACTAAAATTGACCTAAGTTAATAAAAATCTTGAAAAAACAACCAAATTATGCGTTTTTTGTGTACTTTTCGATTTACACGATTTTACAACAAATAATATAAAATTTTGATTTACATGTTTTTCTCAGGAACCTATAATTAAAATTATATGGCAAAATTTCGGCATGTGAATTTATAAAAAAAAATCGTAAATTTTCATTTAATAACAATAATTGTATACTGGCACGGTCTGGATTTTACCATAATAGCATAATAATGTATTTTTAAAACATGTTTAAATGGAAAAACAGTGTAAAACGTAACCGGTTCTTTTCTTGGGCCGTTATTTCGGAAACGTATAATAAGAGTTTTAGGTGTACTTTTTTGTAATCAAATCAAACGTTTTTACATGCGTGTGATTAAGTAGTCGTAACTTATCAATTCGAAATATTTAGCTTGAAAAATAATTATTGAAACAATTTAGAATTCGAAATATTTGTGTTAATACATCAGATAAAAGTCTTATGTACTTTGCGTTTAAAAATATCTATAAAATTTAAACAATGCCGAATAGTTTATAAGTCAATTTTGATAGATTGTTTAAACAAAGGGACAATTTGAATCTTTCAACAACAAAAAATAAACAGTCTGCATTTTCATTTAACATCAATTTGATTTTTTTCAAAATAGAATCCGGTTGGAATGAAAAAATTAAGAACAACATCTGTCCGAATAAATAAAGATACTATCTTTAGTGGCTACAAAAGGCTAAATAATGTAATCGGTTTATGGTTTAATTATGTTTGTACGTTCCGACACTAACGTGTTAGTAATAACGTTAACCCCCTTACGACGGGTTGGTAAAATTTTATTTAAAAATTTACGAGTATTGCGACATTGAAACGATCGAATTATTTATTACAGAATTGTTGGTAAATAAATGTATTTTTTTGCGTAACAGTTTAAATTTAAATTTCTGTAAATTGTGTCACAATAATGTGGATTCCTTATCGTTACGAGTTTGCGTATTTGTAACTGAAGTTGTGCAATTTTAATAATTTTTGCGTATGATGAAAGAATTTATTAAAATTTTAAATATTTTATCGATTAATATTTACTAGTTTTAAATGATTTCGATATAATTTTTATAATAAATCAGAAAATAAAACTAAATCTTATCATTTTTACTATGAATCTAATAACATGGAAAATGTCATATCGAAAAATATTAGATTATAAAAAAAAATGACTACATTTTATTGACTCACAATTAACCGCAAAAAATCAACGAACTCACAATCCTTAAACATTTATTAATCACACTACTAGACTTGTTCATTTGATTTGTTTCATTTTATACACATCGTTCCACTTGAGTTCAAACCACAATCGAAAAAATCGTCATTTTATTGCAAATCTAATAGAAAAACTGATATCCGTCAGTGGTAAGTGGTAATATAGTAAAAATCGTTATTATGGTATCGGTCAATACGATATGTACTCCATTTTTATTATTTCTATAAGTCGTATATAAACATAAATTTAAATTTAATATTTTATTCTAGTTTTTTTAAATAAAATGCAGAATTTCTGCAATGTTTATATGATAACATTACCGATTTTATATAATATATTTGCCCATCCTAGAAATTGCATACAAAAGGATGCAGAATTAAACTATATTTGCGTTTTATTTAAAACGTATATTATTAGAATATGTATATTAAATAGAATTCGATTAATCGAAACGAAAAATATCGCATGAAAACAAAATGTTTTTTTTTCTATAGTTCTATTCTTATTAGAGAAATTCGTAAAAATATTTTCTGTAACTTCTGACCTTGTTTATTTATCTGAATATATTTAAAGTGATATTATTCATTATTTAAAAGTTATTGAGAGTGATAAATTCGTTAATAAATATATATTGGAAAAAATATGGGTGGGCAAATATATTTGATCAGTAGTGTACATGAAGTGATAACTTTGATGGTCGCATATTTTCACACATATGATATTTATATTGAAATTAAATGAATAATAATTTTTATACATATTTCAATACTATAGATACGTAAGTTTTTGAAAAAACAAAATGAATAAACGGGTCACCCTATTACGAGATTGGCAAACTAAAATGTCATTATTGCTAGACTTTATAGTCAAAATAAAGATTAACCTATTAACCTATTTAATCAAATTCAGTCTTTTGTAGTTTTTTACTGTTTCTAAAACTAAATTATGTGACAAAAATAATGTTTTTTTTTTTTCGATTTTGATAACATCTAACTAAATGTGACGAACAAACTCAAGTATTCAGCAAAAAACGCCCCAAAACTTTTCCTAATGCTGGCCATACACGCTACGAGAAAACGTTACGATAAAACTGTAGAGTTCGAAAGGTACGATTTATCGCTACATGTATGTATGTAAAACTGTACAGTTTTATAACATACATGTAGCGATAAATCGTACCTTAGTTTTATCGTAACGATTTCTCGTAGCGTGTATGGCCAACATAAGAATAGAAATTAATGTGTAAATTTAAAAGAACAATCTTTCAAAAATGAAAATAATAAAAAAAACTTAAAAAATCAATGCGTAATTTAGTTTTCACATATAAATTCCGCGATCAAAATTTTCCCTCCGTTTTAAAACTCAAAATCCTCAATTTCTACACACAAGGAAAACTCATAACGCGAAAACAATAATTTAATCATCCATTTATTATTATAACAAAGCATGCTATTATTTAGAGTAATAAGATAGCATCGAAGCAGAAAATTCCCGCGTTTTTTCGAATTAATCAGGTCATAAGTACACATACGACCAATGCGAATGCACATCAAGTTCAACGACACCGAATAATTGTGTAATCAAAGCCTTCACAAATTGAAAGAAAACCGCGTCTCTTTAATTTGTATCCGATGAAAAACGAGATGATGAAAGAGTGTAATTTTCAGTGGTAATTTCAGGTTTGGAATTTGAAACTTCGAATAATTTGATTGCGAGATGTCAAATAATTATGGCGCAATCTGTCGTAAATTTGTTAAGTGATATAATTGGGGAAAATGAAGATATTTTGTATCTCGAGTGTTTTGTCAAATCGGTCTCTGTAATTACATTTGAATATACAATCAGTGGAACTTCTAATTAGAATGTAAATTAGATACGCTTAATTACGAATGGTTTAAAATTAGAAATTCAGAAAACAAATTAGTTTTTTCTATCTAGAAAACGCATTGATAAAATTTTGGAACAACTCATTGCTACTGACTTTTACGATTAAACGTAAAAATGGGCGTTTTTTCGAACGAATCGTAAAAATATTGTATTGTAACATCACTAAAATTAGAATTTGCCAAAAAAAATGCAAACTTATGCAATGTCGTATACAAAACATAACGTTGCATTGTTTTGTCGATAATTATAACAAAGAGTTAAAAAAAAAGGCAAGAAAAAACTCAACCTGTACTATGACGAATAATTGCTATGTAAAAAGTATGACACGAACATTCTTTTTCAAGCTTTTTATTTTTATAAAAAAAACGATATTATATGCATTCTGAAGAATACAGTGACATTAAATCAAAGAATTATAAAGCAAAACTTAAAAAAAGTGTTAAATATCAATCGTATTAATAACTTTAACGATTTGACAACACCGACATGACGTTTTAGGTTATGTTTTTGAACCGGTGTTTAAATTGTAAAAATACCTTCAGACACGAAGCCTCAACGGTTTAAATATCAAATTGAACCAAAGAACCATCCAGTTGTGGATTTAACCCTTTGTGTGCCGATTTTGTGTACGCACAACCAAAACGCACGAAAGACTGGGTACGACTGAGTTCTTGGAATCCGGTAAAGCGGTCATAGCCGTTTCAGTGCTGAATGTATCATTTTAATGCATAATTTTTGTTGTGGCATAAGCGCTTTTGTATCAAAGGAGTTATGGTATATATTTGAGTGAAGCTAAATTTTAATGAATGCTTTTTGTTATGTAAATATGTGCTTTAATGTATGTTGTGTTCGAAGTGTTAATTCTGTTTTGAGTATTGTTTTGGGTGCAGCATCGAAACGGCTATGGAGCTTCTGCGAAAACATGACATAACAATGCATTTCGATTTCAACCAAGTTTATGTTTTATGTGATTGATTTGAATATGCAAATTAATATAATCTGACAAATGGACACGTGATAGCTGAACACAGTGACGACTGAGCAGAATCCGTGAAAAAAGTTTTTAAAGGTTCCAATTTGTGCAATCGATGACTATTCAATTGTAAGGTAATCACAGCAATGGTGGACCATGTGCTTACCTGTAGATAACATCTCATAAAAACGTAAAAATTAAGCTTTTTTAAGATGAAAATCTTTCGGAAATGGCGCGATAGATCAGCTACTTGTTACAGCTTATCTGTCGCGCCATTCTCGAAAAATTGTCATCTTTGAAAATTTTCATATTCACGTTTTTTTGAGAAGTGGTCAACTGTAGGTACTTGGTCCACCATTGATTCGATAGAATATAATAATTTAAACCAGGCTTGTCCAACATTTCGGTGTGTGGGGGCACTTTGGCCGAAATGTACAAACATAAGGGCCACATACAAATTTCTAAATTTAGATTGTTGTAAATTCAAAACGTAATAAGTATTAAAATATTGGTAAAGCTATTTATTTGCATTATGAAACTATTTTGATGTGTACATTTCGAGATAAATGCTGTTTATTATGTTTATTTTTGTTTGAAAAGTGGGGAGCACTCGCGCGAGCACTGGGGGCCACTTTGGCCCCGAGGTGGCCCAATGGACAAGCCTGATTTAAACGATTGTGGGGATTCGGTTTTTATATAATACGATTATACGAGCTGTTCAGAATCGAATTTGATTTAAAAATATAACACGTATGCTTCTAATATTATTATACGGCATATTAAGTAGTTGAAAAGAAAGGTGTTTTCAGACCTAGAAATAAAGTGACGAGAAAATTCTTTAATAAAAAATGGCTCCCGTTTTTGTGGTTCGTATTTTAATTCACTCATGGACAGTATTTAAACAATACTGACCGAAAAATATTCAAGTACTGACCAAATATTTTTTTACCGTTTTTAAATATATAAGTACATATAGTACTATCACTGGTTTTATCAGTAAGTAGTTCTCGTTTTAAGGGTCCTTATCCTGGTTAATCGTGAAACGAAAGCAGTACACTTTTTTAAAACTACAAAATAAAAATGGTTTATTTATAAAAAGATCGATTAAACCTTTCAATCCTTCAGTTTTATTTTCGTAACTAATGCGAACGAGAAAACATTCATATTAATTCACTTACAATTAGTCCTTGCTTTGAATTTTTATGCCCAGTCGAGTTTAATCAATCAGTACCATCGTTTTCCATATGTAAGTAAATTCAAGGCATTCAAAGAATTTATTCACAATCATGTAATATATCTCGACATAATTTTCATAATTACGTATACGTTTATTTTTTTTAATTTAGGGGGGCACAGGACCTCCATACCCCCCTGGCTACAGCTGTGTATTATACTAGTGAGATAGTGTTGTATTTGTTATACGTATTTACTATTTACTTTATTCGATATCATTTTATTATTTTACAAACAATACAATGTATTTAGTTATAAACATTGTGATCAATTATTCATTGTATTCAGAAGAGCATAATCATGTTTTTATAATGTTCTTTTTTTTAAATAAAAAGGTTGAAAAAAGAGTCACCTTATGTGAAATTATATTATTGGGGATGTAATGAAAAATAGATGAGCAAAATTTAAAAAAAAATGTATTCTTCAATCTACTTCATCACAAATCATAAGCGATACTTAAATTTATTATATACAAAATAAAATATATATGATGACACAGCAGCCAATTTCCGAAATGATAAACAAGATACATTTTTTTTAATCAAGTAAAAATAAAGATTTCTTTATATACATACTTAACAACAAATGTTTCATATTCAACGACTAGTCTTTATATTATATAAGATTTTTTCTAATTTTCAAATAACACCAAATATGATGTAATCGAAAGTACAAAGACAATAAATAACATGACGATTTAACAGGCACATAAACATGTTCAGCATTTGTTCATTGTATTAAAGAATTTTTTGTATAAATAGAAATTAAAAACACATTTAAATGATTCTAATTTGCGATTATAGTGTAAAATGAGCATATTAAATTGAGGAACGATGCATTTTAATTAGAAATTCGTTGATTCATATCATAATTGTAGTATTATCAATATTTACAGAAAATTATGCATCAAAAATAAAGAGTATTGATATAAAAAAAATATTAAATTAATTTACAAAACTTTTCACAAATATACAAACACAAAAATATCTTTCATTTTAAATAAATAAAAAAAAAACTACACCAATTTAGATTCTACTCTGAAAATTGACTGAATATTTGTAGTTGTGTAAACTGTGTCTAACTATTAATGGTGCATTTACTATAGAAATCACAGAAAATTTTATATATCTAGATTCTCATAAACGTTTATCTATTTTGATCCCTGAATTGTGTCTCACGTTTCCGATTTCATATTTTCCGGAACATAAATATTTCTTTCCGAGTGGCTGGTCCGACTCAGCTCATTTTTAAAATACTCAATCGTTTTCTTCAGTCCTTCTTTCAGAGGAACCTAAAAAAACCAATATCAAAATTACATAATGATGTATATGTGTTTAATTTCTACGTTTTATTTTTTTTGGTATTTTTTATTTGCCTTAGGTTCCCATTTTAAATATGTCCTGGCTCTTGTGATGTCAGGCCGTCTTCTTTGAGGGTCATCTTCGACAGGAGCCATTTGAGATACGGTACTTTTACAACCTTCCACAAGGTCTTTGATGATCAATGCGAATTCTAAAACAAAATCACAATAACAATGACGTATGTTTGTATCAATTTGGCTGTACAATATTTATTGAATAATTTTTCGGAATAAAAAAATTAAATATTAAATAAACATATTTACGGAATGGTTAAAGAAAAAAAAAAAATATAATTTGAATAATTCTATAAATTTCATGTATTTTTGAATAAATTTATATTATATATTTTGATATTTTCAACTAAATTATTATAAAATATGTAATTTCAATACTTTTTTGATGTGTGAAAAAAATATAATATTATTTTTGGTATTCGGAATCAAGATACAAAAATTAATTAAATATGTGAAGAAAAATAACCTTCAATTGTATGTTCAACGGGATTTCCAAGATTTATAGGCTGTGTGTAATTAGACGCCATCAAAGAAATTAATCCATCGACAAGGTCGGTGACATACTGAAAAGATCTAGTTTGTTTTCCATTACCATAAATCTGAAATAATATAATTTTATGTACACATATGTACAACATTAAAAAAATTTGAATAAAAAAGTAAAAACTCACAGTAATAGTAAGATTTTGCAAAGCTTGCATTACAAAATTAGACACGACTCTGCCATCTCCGGCATGCATTCGCGGACCATAAGTATTGAATATTCTGGCAACGCAAACTTGGACGTGTTCTTGTTTTGCATAAGCATAACCGAGAGTTTCAGAAACCCGTTTCCCTTCATCATAACACGCTCTGGGACCTGAACGTTTTAAAATTCAATACATAAAAGGAAAACATGTAAATGATCAAATAAAATTAAACAACGTTTCATAAATACCAATCGGATTAACATGACCCCAATAAGTTTCTGGTTGAGGATGCACAGTCGGGTCTCCGTATACTTCTGAAGTACTCGCTATTAAAACTTTAGCACCTACTCTTTTAGCAAGACCTGTTTTTTTATAAAAAATAATCATTATTTTTGCTTCAAATTAATAAATTATTAATTTCTGAACATACCAAGCATATTAATAGTTCCGACAGTGTTCGTTTTAATCGTTTTAACAGGATTAAACATATAATGTGGAGGAGACGCTGGACTTGCGAGATGATATATTTCATCAACCTAAATGATATTATATTGTAATTGGAAAATCATGTTAGTTTTATATAAAAACAATTATTTTCTAAGGATAAATTACCTCTATGAAAAGTGGATTGACAATATCGTGATGGATTAACTCAAAATTCTCATGGCCGAGCCAATGTTCAACGTTTCTTTTTCTACCAGTGAAAAAATTATCGACTACGATCACTTCGTGACCTTGCATCATCAGCACGTCCACTAAATGAGAACCGACGAATCCGGCACCGCCAGTCACCTGAATCATCGTAAACGTTTCAAATTAGAAATGTCAACAAACCATTTTTATTCATAGAAAATCAGTGAAAACCGACCAGGATCCTTTTTCTCGATTTATAATTCAAATATTTGACGTCTGGATATTTTTTTGGAATCCTTGTTTCGAGAGACTGCAATTTAGTTTCCAATTCGGCAATTTTTCTTTGGGCTTCGGCCAAATCTGTGATGTCTGACTCGGGCCCTTTTCTTTCGACATTGTTCTCCATTTGTGGTTCGAATTCGTCCGCTCTTAATTGTTCCCGTGCATCGTTCGGAATTATATTCTCGTCTAATTTATCTTTGAAATCGACGGCAATGTTGTCGTCATGATCGAATTCGTTCTCGTTGACGAAATCGAATTTAATCTTGTTCGCAACTACTTTGGGTTTATCTTTCGGCAACGGAAAAATTTTGGGATTTTCTCTTGGCGGCTTAGCGGGATTATCGTTGTAAACGTTGTCGACGAAATCGTCGACGTGACTTTTGTGAAATTGTCTTTTTGAATCGTCCACTTTGTAAACGGCTGCGTCCTCCGATTGAACACTCTTGTAGAGTGTAAATACTGAAAACAATATATGAACGTACAATACGCATGTGAATACATTATTATGTTTGTTTATTTGAGATTATAAAAATCGATTAGATATCGGTTCTGAGTATAAAGATTTTATTGCTTGAGCAATTTTATTTGTACAAAAATAAAACGATCAAATGTATATGTAGTTGTTGGAAAATATTAAATTGTAAAAGAATCAGAATGAATTTGTTTATAAGCAATAATACGACAAAATATTGTATATACCGTGAAAATCCTTTAATACAAAAATGTTAACAATTGGTTGGCAAGAAATAATACTGTGGTCCAGATGAAATACTATAACGTTTAACATACAAAATATTTCAGTCTTTTCGGTTTCGTATTAAAGATTTTCTACTGTACAATTATTATATTAAAAAAAAACATTAGAAACAGTAAGGTGATGCACCAGGGGTTGACCATGAATCTATAATTGATATTTAATAGAATTGAATCTATCTTTTAGAAAAACTTAAACAAATAAAGTTTACGAAAATGGTAATTTTAGGAAAGGATGTGTTGTAATTTACAGCCCTTTCCGAAAAATTACCATTTTAGGAAAACTTTTTTTTTAAATTTTTCTGATAGGATGTCGATTACTTGTACATGGTCAATCTCTGGTGCATTAACTTGAATATAAAATTATTGAAATTTTCAAGTATTATATTTCCTTAACGAATAAAATTCCCATTTTCAGAAAGATATCAAAAATTAAAAAAATCTCCACATCAGAGGACACACAAGGTCAACGACAAATACAAAAAACAACGCAAATCGATCAAATTCGAAAGTGAACCATGCGAAGCGTAAAATTCCTCAACCGGAATGTCAAAAAGACCGGTTCCGCGAACCGCCACTGACTCCAATCGGCACAATTACCTCGCGAAACACGCGAAATCCCACAATTACATAGAAAAACCCCGAAAATCGCGCCGAAGCGGAACCGCGCTAAGGAACCCGCCGTATGTCAGCTAGGTGTTTTGACGTATAGGTTAGGCAAACGGCGTACTGGCGGCGGCCGGCAGCAGCAGGAGCAGCGCGAGCCTCGCCGGGAGCCCCCTGGGACACCTCCTCATCGTCAGCGCATGTCAGCGAGGGTGGACAGCCTCGGAGACGGACGATACGAGCTTTCTAGGGCTCTGCATAACGTCGCTGCGACTCTCACTCTGCGAATGACAGCTACTTGAGGTTTAACAGTGTCGGTCGCGACCATTATCTATGTTGATGTTGTGATGTTATCGTTTTTTTGGGGACAATAGATATCCCCCGATTTACGCGTAGATACGTTCCGCGAAAACCCGCGTAAATTGAAATCGCGTAAAAAAAGTGTATGTAACCATACACTTCATGTAATGTTAATTAATGTTTATTTTTCAAGCTTTTTATTAGCTTGTTTAAGCTAGCTTTAGATCAGGCTTGTCCAAAGCACCACTATGGGGCCAAACTGGCCCCCAGTGCTCTCGCGACTGGCCCCCACTTTTCATACACAACAATTTACGAATTTTTCTCTAATTCGAAGAAAATTAGTATTATTTTTTTGAATTATTGAAGAATCGATTTTTTCAAGTACATTCTGATCAAAATATATGTATTTTATCGTTAAATTAAAAAAAATGCAAATTGTGTTTTGCCTTGTTTGACCGTGTTGGACCGTGTTTTGGCCAAAGTGGCCCTCGCATACCGAAATTTTGGACAAGCCTGCTTTAGATATTTGGTGGCCAGAAACTAACTCACACGAAACAAACGCACACAAAGTAAACTCACAGGAAGCAAGCTCACACGAGGCAAGCTCACAGGAAGCAAGCTCACACGAAGCAAGCTCACGCGAAGCAAGCTCACACGAAGCAAGCTTACATGATTTCGAAAATTTTAAAATTTTAAAATCTAAGTGAAAAACGTTTAACACGAAACTGAAAGCACCAAAATGCGTTTTTGTGTTAAAAGAATTTCACATTAGACGTAATAGTATACGTTCATAATATTTTGTCAGTACCAAAGTAATATTTCTTGTTAAATGATACGAAAATTTTCGAAAGCATGTAAGCTTGCTTCGTGTGAGCTTGCTTCGCTTGAGCTTGCTTCGTGTGAGCTCGCTTCGTGTGAGCTTGCTTCCTGTGAGTTTACTTCGTGTGCGTTTGCTTCGTGTGAGTTAGCTTCTGGGAACCGAAAACATGTTATTGGTGTTTAGTTATTTTTTTTAGTTGTTTTTTTTTTACTTTTGTTAGCACTGTATGTCTTCCCAGGAATTTAAAATAAATAAATAAATAAATAAATAAATACAAAAAAATGAGATCGGTTCCAAGGCAAACAAAAAACGCGTAAATTGAGAAATTAAGTCTATACTAAATGAGAAGATCGGTTAAGGAAATCGCGTAAAAAAAGTCTACCAAAATATTAAATTAAATTAAAAACGAAATAAAATCTTATCCCATAAGCTTTAGCAATAGACGGCACTTTTTCTCCTTTTTGTAAGCGATCCAAAATTTCTATCTTTGTTTGTAATGATATGACTTTTCTCTTAACCGGCAGCTTTTTAGCTTCGTTTGACATTGTAGGACTGTATTAAAAATATGTTTTATTGAAAATATACTACAAATGAAAAAAAAAACCAAATAATATACAAATTACAAAACAATATACAAATTTTCTTGCTCCAGCTCTGCTGCTCCGACTGCTCCGTGCTCTCCTATTCCTACTCCGCTCCAAAACCCTGGATGTTTCCCTTCGGGTGTTGTATTAAAAAATAAAAAATAAACCAGTTAAGATGCCATATGCGCAATTTAAAAAAATTTTAATTAAATAAATAATATTTATTTATTTATTTCTGGACTTCGAACCGTAATTTTTTTCGGTTCCTAGATGTTTGCCCAAATGACGCAAGCGCACGTAACGCAAGCGCAAGTGACGCAAGCGCTCACGATATAACCGCTAAATTTTCAAATTAAAGTGATACACGTTTAACACGAAGCTGACAGCATCAAAGACAATCAAAAGCGAAATCATTTATGGAATTAAAATACGAGATCGTTTATTTTTTATTAAAAGATTTACTCGTCACGTAACTTATTTTTCAAGCTTTTTATTATGTTTGAAAATCGTTTTCTTTTTAGCTTCTAAATACACACGCTGTATAAGAACATAAGAAGCCTACAAGTTATCTTTTTAATTTTTTTTTAAATAAAATTCGCTTCTGAACACCGCATATAATTGTATAAAAATCTTCTAATGCACTATTGACGTTTGTAACTTATCAATTATGCAATTACTAAATCTTATAATTTATCATAGATCGAATTTTAATCTTCTATCTAAACACAATTGAATAGTCATCGATTGCACAAATTGTACATTGGTTTTTTGACACATATGTATGTATCTCCAAAACCCAAATCATCCGATAATACATAAAATTGAAATTGCATTAACTCACAAGACACCTGATTTATTATATAAACAAAATCTATTTTCTTAATATGTTTAAAGTAATCATTATTCTTGGGTGCGATCCCATTTGTTATCGTTAGGGTCGCAGAAATGCCTCTCGGGAGATAGGGTGACGATGACGAGTAGAAAACGGAAAACAGGGCCACGGTCAACGAAGGGTATACATTTCCCAATAACATGGGATAAACTGATAATCCTCAGGTAATCTCGTCAGTTCCACCCTTTGGTGACTTTTCGTGATCAGGGATTGCCAATTGTGCGAAAAGTTTCCATTCTAATTCACTATTTTAAGCATAGGTTAGGTTAATTAGTTAGTCAGATTAGGTTGATTATATACCACAATTCAAAATATGTGTGTTTATTTGGTTAGTAACTTAATTATATTTTTGGTCAAATTGATTGTAAATTACAGACTGTAATATATAGCAAAGATTAGTTAGTATTATGAATGGTCAGTATGTATTACGCAATCGGTAACTTATTCATATTTTTGACCAGGAAATTAAATTGGTTGTCTGTAATATTATAATCGATATGATCAGTAAGTATTATAAATAGTCAGTAGCCACTGGTCAGTATTATGTGGCCAGTTACTAAATTAATCGGACAGAACTTTAAATTGAATTATCAGTAATTTGTTGTTATTCGAAATGTTATTTTGACGAAACAATACTTTAACTATTTACTAAATACATTTTGATATTTTCATTCAACCAAACTGTTAATTGAGAAGTAATTTATAATTTTTAATGGTCGTTTTTGATTTTATTATATGTTACTTACTGACTATGATTTTAGCCCCTATATTTATGTAATCACTTTCTTTTTTTTTTAAATTAAATTTTGAATTCTTAAATTTCTATTTTTTTTAACTAAACATAAGTTTGATTCAATGTTCAAAATATAAAAATCGATAATCTAAACGAAAAAGATCCCCGCGCTTTCATATTGAATAAAATTTTAATCATGTCGCGACATCCGATTAGAACTCCCCTTTCGAAATCCGAATAGATTATTAATTCAACCCTCGGGGATCAGGCGTTGGTTTTAATAAAGTTTTAATTTGGACACATAGCCTATGGCCAAATAAACACGCGAACAATGGCCAAGAAACGTCCCCCCACATTCTCGCTCCTTTTTATACACACACTTTTTTTTTCGAAACTCATACGATCTTATATTAATAATACGGAAAAAAACATATTGTTTTTTACGTTTCGCTATTTGTGTGGCATTTGTATATATTTTTTTTTTCGTTTTCATATCACTATTGTTATCTTGGATCCCCGTTTTTTTTTATTGATGATAGTTTTTTTTTCGACGGACCGCGAAAAGGTAGACATGACGGCGTCTTTAGGCCAATTGTTTATTGAAAAAACGCACACAATAGTTGTGCATTTTTCAAATTAGAATGCGATTGTTGTTTCGATATGCTTTCGTTTTTTATAATATCTAGTTAATTTATGTTGTAAAAATGTAAAATTCGTTTATCTGTGGAATGTTTATGGTTTCCAATTATGGAAATTTAATACGAGATATTAAAATTGAAATATATTATGAATTTAACTAAAATTTTATAATTATATGTAGTTTGATTAGGTATATTTAATTTAAAAAAAATTGGATTTTGCAAAAATATAAAAAAGAAGCAGATGTGAAGTATGATGATAAATCTGTACCAAACATAAAATAAACGATTCCATTTTTTTCCAATACTTTTGATTAATTGAAACAATTTTAATACAAAACTTTTCTATTTAATCACATTTTTGTATCAAATGATTGATTTCAATAAAAAAAATCAA
This sequence comes from Hydropsyche tenuis, assembly GCA_009617725.1. NCBI lineage: Eukaryota > Metazoa > Arthropoda > Insecta > Trichoptera > Hydropsychidae > Hydropsyche > Hydropsyche tenuis. The sequence continues at coordinate 2,715,470 of VTON01000025.1, forward strand.
TGAATAGCAAATATAGAACATACATATAACACCAAAATTTTCAAAAAACCCATCAACATTCGAAGAAAATTCAAAAATAAACCAAAAAATCCTGTATTTTTCCCCAAGTTACATTGTTTCGAAGACTACGATCCGTCCAATGATCATTTATCATTTCGCTTAATATTAATAACAAATTTATTATACTTCGTGTAGGACGCATTGTGCGCATAATACGACCGCATTGTTCGTGTTCGATTCTGTTATTGTTGATCAGCAGATGGTTCCGAGCTGGTCTCCGCGTCAAGAAACTCCTCATCTCCTCGGACCATTAATCATGTGCTTTTCGCCTTTTTACGCTGTTTATACACGATTTTTTCACATGGACACGTGTTTTGAAATATTTCTTGGGTTTTTTGAAGCGTTTATCGAAGTTAAGCGAAGAGTTGTGTGGTTAATAAGTGGATTTGATCGATAGAAATTGATTGTTTTTGGGTTTGAATCAATTGAAGATTATTTTTTTTTTATTATCATAATTGAAAATGTTCGAAACTTATTAGAAAAGTTTTGTTCCGCAATCAAAATTTGAAACGTTTGCAAAGTTTAATACTTAAGATAATGTATATGTATTGTTATAAAATGTTTCGAATTTGTATTATATGCAGTTTTAATCGTATATTGTTTTTATTTTCAAATGCACTTTCACTTTTGAAAATAATTAATGTATACGTGAAACTAGAACGAACGTATCATTAATTCGACATTAGTATTACATTTAATTTATTATTTTAATGAATAATGACTCAAGTGGAAACTTTATAAATTTAATTGAATCTTTTATCACACTCGACTTGAATAGTTTCAATGCAAAAAACATCGCTTAATATTCAAACATCTGAAAAAAAAACATACAAACTTAAAATTCAAAGATACGCTAACTAAACAACATTCATATTCATTCAGATTCAAAAAAGCCGCATTTTTAACTAGAACCCCATATATTTTTTCGACATTTTCAAAGACTCAGATCTCAATCCGACCATTTAGGATTCAATCTAAAATTATAATACGTATAGAATTCATAGGAAAAACCCTTGAAATCTATATTAGGGAACATCCACGACAAAAAACCCCGATCCGCATACGACCGACCGTTTGATCGATTTCAATACAATTAATACGATTTTTTTCCCGCGCGAAATCCCCATAATTCGAAGGTCCCAATTGCGAACATTTCGACGATTTATTAAAAAATTAGGTTGCCCGTCTCTGAGCCGGGACACGCTCGTATAATGGCATTATAATTTATGCAGACATTTTGCAAAAGTCGAGACGATTCATTATGCGAAGGTCTCCCTTTCGCGTGTGCGAAAGATTTTTCGCCCTTTCCGTCGATATGTTTATTATTTTTTTAAGTTTATTAATTTGTTCGCGAATAACTATAAATCTTCGGGTTATGGACGTGCGAGTGGATGTCGTCGACCTAAGAAACGCGCGGGATAATTGCAATTTTTGAATGAGTACAATTCGACTGTGCATTGAAAAAGTATAGATTAACACGAATTACTTGTGCAATAGAATAATATATGATGTGTAGAATTTCTGGTGCATTAAATAATCTCCTAATGAACATCATAAAGTGAACATTAAAAAAATATGAAATTAACATTAGAAAAAATAGTTTGTGCATTGAAATGATCGAGAAGTGGCAACACTGGCAATGTCACTAGAGTTTCCATAGACAATACAATACAATTGTCAACTGTTAACGTTTCATTTTGTTAAAATTTTAATTTAATTTAATTTAAATTACATTTTAACAATTTGGTCCATTTTGTTTATATTATAAAATTAGTGAATAATGGTCGTGCGTTTGTTATTTGGCTAAATAGCCCTTCATTCATTCTAATGTACATTTTATTCGTTTTGAAGTACAGATATTTTTTTCAATGAACCAAAAATTTTTTTTTAATGCACAAATTTCAATGCTCGTGCAAAACGCACACATTATTTTTTTTAATGAACACTAATTTTAGTGAATACTCAGGATAAATGCAAATTAATTTTATTATAAATACACGTTTAAATCATCCGATTTTTGAAGTTTGATCTATGTAATCGAATGTAGTGCAATCGATGTTTTGTATGTGGAATTAGTGACTTTTGGATGGTAAATTTTGGTCGAAATACTCTGCAAATTCGTCCATTTGAGAAATATCGGATTGAATGTTTGGAAAACGTCGTTTTTCATCCGGTTACAGCTGGTGTTAATGGAGGTCTCTCGCCTTTTGACTTTTCTCATATGAGAGAACCGTTTCAGATTGATTAATACACATGAAGAATGGAAAAAATATCGTTATCGATATTGTTGAAGAAAAATTAATTAAAAAAATATACACGTTTTATTATAAATCGAGCTTTTTTTCGTAGTATAAAACTGATGATTTATATATTGTTTGATGGATTTTAGTAATCATTCATAGTTTGTTTATGAAATAATTATTTTATGAGCGAAAAATGAAATTTACTTAACAGTTCATTAAACGACATGTTATTGAGTTAAAATAAAAAATGGACATTACTCTTATAATAGTTTGATACAAATCTATATAATAATCAGTTTTTCAATAGTAACTTTTTTATAATTAATAAATTTGACAATTAATCCTTGTCACTCATAGATTTTCATCGATCACTAAAGTTAAGCAGCATATGATGAAATAAATATATGGATATGACTCAACTATCGAATTTTAAATGAATCCATTCAATAATCAACTCCACAATTACATTTTTTTCGAGTCAATAGCTGATTTTTTTTCAAACGCACTAGTTTTTTTCGATCACTAAAGTTAAACTATGAACATGTAACAATTACACATTATTATCATAAGATCATAAGAAATAATTTTTAATATTAAAATTTTTACACAAATCACATACTTCATTCGACATTATACAGACTAATGATCCATCTTCAACCCAAATTTTCAATACAAAAACTTTTTTCAACCAAACTTCATACGAAAATTATGCAATTTTTTTTGACAATTGCAAATCCCCCGATTCGCAACGACCTTTTTTCAGGAAAAATTTGCAACTAACGTCCATTGACATGACCGTAAAATGACCGATGATCGATAGATCGATCGCCGTCGATCGCTGGCACGATCGGTATGCCGACTCGGGAACGGTGTGCACAAAAAAGCGACAAGCCTACATACCAATATTAATTAATTACATGTGGGTTACCTGCTTGATGATTTTTTTTGGCCGTTTCTAATTTGAACTCTTTGTCTCTGACCGCGAGGAATGCCGTTCGGAATTCCCGTCCGTGTCGGCCGATTTTCGCGCCGGAGTTTGAATTTGAAACACAACGAATGTTTTTCGATTCTAAATCCAGGAAGTATAGATGAAAAGATTTCAAACTACTGAAGGATCTTAAAATTTTCAATATTTTGTAATAAAATCATATGAAAATCTCGTTTTATCTCGGCCGGAATTGGACGAGTGATCTCTCAGTCAAAAGCTGGTCTTTTTAACTCTAAAATTAAAAGTTATTTCTGAAAACGTCTCTTTTTTAAATATAGCATAATGTTATATTTTCCGTTACGTTCGAATAATGAAAAGAAACGTGAAAAAGGACGCGTCTGATGGGTATTGTGTTGAGTCCGTGGGGACACCCATTTTTGGCGGTTTAATAAAGTCGACCTTTTTGGTGTGTATTGTTATCGGTTTTTTTAGTCATTTCATGAAAGGACTTGGACTATATTAAATGTTTATTTAAACAAATTTCTTAATGCTGTTATAATCGGGAACGATTTAATTTTCATTAACTAGAAAACGAGGAAAATTCTCAATTTGTATATTATAAATATGAAAGAATGTGTAGGCTTTGAATAACATTTTCGAAATGTATTTTTATTCAAAATATTACACTGTAAGATCCTGTTAAAAATAAACAACAATCATAATTATTCGCGTCGAGGACATGGTCAGATTTGTCAGCTGTTAGGCGCATACGATTTCATTATTTTTTCCCACAAAAAGGAGATCGTTAGACCCTCTGTCAAATACGATATTATTCTGAAATATCATCGTTTATTATAAACCATTGTCGTTTGTTGTCCTTTTTTTCTTTACCGTTCGAAGATCCTTTATACATATATTATTTTTTTATTATTGATATGTGTATGTGCATTCCTTTGACACACGAAACGTTCAAACATTTTTTCACCGACACCTAAATCATGTAAAATTAACATTTCAAAATTTGTGTTCATTGTTCGAACGTTTTATTTATCATACGAAAATTATTTTTTGAGGGATAAAATTTAAAATAAATCGAATCGACTCA